>CM028133.1:965855000-968355000 GCA_016271365.2 Neoceratodus forsteri
GGCCTGGTACAACTTGTGTGCCTTCCTTGGAATGGCAGGAATCATCAGGGTGGCATACTCTAGGGCATGCAATGGAGGAGAAATCACAATAGGTGCGGAATCGGGTAGCTCTAAAAAATCCACCAAATTCCTCTTGGTGATGTCTTTCTTCTCTGATTCAAGTCCATGGAGGACTGGAGTTGCTGCATCATGGAGATGAGTGAGGGGTCTTCAGGAGGGGGACCTTGGAATATATACAAGAGAGTTCTCACTTCCTGTGGAAATAGTGGAGCTTGACCTCTCACAGGCACTATCCACATAGTGTTCTTCCTCCTCTTCCTCTTCCAGCATTAAGTCAGGGCTATATTCCTGATCCTTGTCAACCACATCTGTATGACTCAAAGAAGGAACTGAAGAGGCCATCGGTGCCCAAGAAGGCATAGGGTACATCGAATGCCAAGGCATTGGTGGTGGGACTTACCAGGGGTGCCCACTGATGCCGCTCCTATAGCAGGAAGAGGAGGTATTAGGCACTGTAATATGTCTGCGAAGGACAAAAGGATCACCTGCACACAGGCACTGGTCTACTACAGGTGCTCTCTGGGGCATCGATGGGGAAGGTGCTGTCCCCGATGTTGACAATCCTTTGCCAGTCATGGTAGATCTGGTGGTACTAATGGTCTGCCCAACCCGGAGGGGTCAGAGGTTCAGGTGGCTGGAGGCATTGACACCGATGTGGTGGATGGTGCAGAAGTGATTTCACTGGTATGCAGGGGCAACCGAGAACATACCAGGGAGGATTTCTCCTTACTCCTTGCTCTCTCCTAGTGTTTGTGCGTATGTTGCCTGGTGCCTTTATCCTGTGACTTCAATGATCTGGAGCTCAATGGGTGGGCCAGTGACACAGTGGAGCTCTTCTCCTGGAGCTCTCTCTCCATCCTGGCTACCTGCTGTTTTAGGAGGTGGGTTTCCAGGGCATTCTTTCTGTGTCACCGGGTAGCAGTGTTAAACCTCTGGCAGAGTTCACAGACCTTAACGTTATGGGCCACACTGAGGCAACACACACACACACATTGTGCAGGTTGCCAAAATAAATCTTTTCATTGCATTCGTAATATCTAAAGAGCTTAGCAGGTTGTTTAGATGACATACACATTGGTGACAATCACTTTTTAAAAGTGACAGTAAACTAGGGAAAGAAATTTCAAAAAAGATATGCTGCAGTCGACTGAAGAGGTGACATCTCCATGGAGGGTCCAGCGAGTATGACCAATGGTGGGAAAAGAACTGAGGAGGAAAGGGGCTGCCCACATTTACATGGGAAGGATTGACGTAGGACATGTCATGGGCAGCTCCTAGCAGACTGCTTGCAAAAAATGTTTCCATGTGTTCCTAGTGTCTGGTGGCTATAGTTCCATAGGTGTGACCTGATGAAATAGATATCCTCAAAGATGATCTACTGTTACAGTAAGTACATAACTGTACTATCTTACTTCAATTATATTTTGTTCCTTTAAGCCACATATTTGGAATGAATCCCAAGCAGTACCAAAAAAACATATGGGAGGATGGCAGTCTGTATCAGGAGAGGAGGCCTTGTAGGACTGCAAGTAGTGCTTAATGAAGGTGAGGAATGTACTCCATGTAGCTGCAGCACAAATATCAGTAGCAGAGACATTTTTGAAAAAGGCAGCAGAAGTGGTCATACCCTTTGTGGAATGAGCACAAACACCACCAGAAAGTTCCTTACCATACTTCTTGTAACAAAAAGTAATACAATGCTAACCATTTGGATAGTCACTGTTTCGACACAGACGTGCCCTCTTTCCCAGGGGCGAGTGAAACATAAAGCTAAGAGGACTTTCTGCAGTCCTTGGTGTAAGTAATATAGTTATCTTAAGATTCTATGTATTCTAAAGTATGGAGCAGTGTTTCACATTGATTGGCATGTTCAGGATAATACACTGGCAGGTGGATGGATTGATTTAAAGTAAAGTCAGACATTATCTTTGGTAGGAACTTAGGGTTTGTATGTAAAGAAACTGCCGTTGTGGAAAACTAAATAAAGAGGCTCACATATCAGAGCTAGTATCTTGGAAATTCTTCAACTGGAAGTAATAACAACAAAAAATAATGCTTTCCATGAGAGAAAGTGTAAGCCACAATTTGCAGCTGGCTCAAAAGGAGGTAATGTACGTTTTTCCAAAATGAAATTCAAGTCCAAGAAGGGACTGGATTGCAGATAGGTGGTTTCAGATGTAGTATACTGTACCTTCAGGAGACCTCCAGTTGTGCAACCGTATACCCATCAATGAGTGAATGGAAAGCTGATATAATTGCCAAATGTACCTTAAGGAATGAATATTGCAAACCTGAGTCTAACAATGATAATAAATAGTTCAAGTCGTCCTGCACCAGACAGGTGATAGGGTCCAGTATTCTGGAAGTGGTCCATAAAGAAAAACACTTCCATTTTAGCACATCAGTATGTCTGGTGGAAGGCTTCTGCATTGCTATAAGCATGTTAGCTACTTTAGGTTATACCTGAATGCATGCAATGGCTATGTTTTCAGGAGACATGCATGAAGATGCAGTGACTTTGGGTCTGGTTGTAGCAGAGAGCCCTTTTTCTGTGAGAGAAGGGTTTGGTACAGTGGTAGAGGTAGTGGAGATTCTACCACTAGCTGATGCTGAAGAGGGAACTTGATTTGTCATGGCCATTGAGGGGCTATACGGATGAGGGTGGTACTCTCCAATTGCAGTTTGAGTAGTATTCCCTGTATGAGAGGAACTGAGGAGAATGCATACAGGAACCTCCCTTTCCAGGAGAGGGACAATGTGCCTCACAAAAAAACTCCAGGCCCTGGAGCAAGCGAGCAGAAATTCACCAGTTTTGCATAGTGTGGGGATGCAAAAAGGTCCAACACTGGATGACCCCGATTTGCAACTATTTCTTGGGCTACTGCGGTCAGAAGTTCCCATTCATGCATCTGGGATGGTGACCTGCTTAGCTCGTCTGCTAAGACATTTGGGGCACCTGGGAGATGCACAGCTGAGAGCTCCAGACCATGTTCCAGTGCCCAGTACCAGACTCTCACTGCTTCCTGGCATAAGGGATAGAAACGAGTCCCTCCCTGTTTGCTGATGTAGTGGACTATACTGATATTGTCCATGTGTAGCAACAGAGGGTCTTGTTTCAGGTGTTGCTGGAAGGTGTGGAGACTGTACAGTGTAGCATGCATTTCCAGGATATTGATGTGCAGACTGGTTCCTGTTGGCTCGATGAACCCTGTGTTTGATAAGACCCCAGATGAGCCCCACAAATGGAGCCAGATTCATCCATGGTGAGGATCTGCATTGGTACTTAAGTCGCAAATGGGACGCCCTTTAACAGGTTGGTGTGGTCCATCCACCATTGCAGAGTTTTTCTCAGTGCAGATGTGACAAGAATCAGTTGATACAGGTAATCTGTTAACTAGGTCCACTGAACTCTTAGAGTCCACTGTAGAATGTGCATATGAAGGCATGCCCGAGGAACTATAACAATGGCCACTGCCATAATGTCCAGAAGACATAAGAAAGGTCTGGATGGGACCTTGTGACTGTTGTGGAGAATCTGGGCTTGAGGAATAATGCATATTTCCCTGTCTAATGGCAGGATGGCTTTCCCATGAGCAGTTTCTAGGACTGCACCTATGTACTGCAGTCATTGATGGGGCATTAAAACCGACTTTGGGATACTGACTGTGGCTACCAAGTCTTTAAAGAGCTGTCTCATTCAAGACAGGGTCTGCAAAAGGCTGTCCCTGGAGCTGGCCTTTTAAAGTCAGTCATCCAGGTATGAGAAAACAGATAGTCCTTCCCTGTGAAGTGCTGCTGCCACCACAGCTAAGCATTTCATAAAGACCCGCAGCACAGAGAATAAGCCAAAGGGCAACACTTCAAATTGGTAATGCTCCCCTCCAGCATAAAGCAAAGATAACGTCTGAGATTCTTTCAGATCCTGATATGAAGATAAGCGTCCTTCATATCTAGGGAATATAGCCAGTCCCCAAGTTGTAAAATGGGAATGACAGCCTGTAGGAAGACCATCCAAAACTTCTTGTATTCTATGAAGAAGTAGAGCCCCGTGATATCTAGTACAGGCCTCAAATCTCCTGTGCATTTTGGAACTAGGAAGTACCTGAAATAGTACCCTTTGATCTTGTAAGCTGGAGGAACCAGTTCTATGGTACGTTTTTGTACCAGTGATTGTATTTCCTCTTTCAGCAACAATATGTGTTCTGGAGGAATGCTAGAAGGAGATGGAGGATGCACTGGAGGAGTTTATAAAAGCTCCATAGAGTGCCCCTTTGTAGCTTTTTCCAGTACCCATTTATCTGTGGTGATCTGCCTCTAGTTTGGTAAATGAAGGGAGATACGACCTCCTACTGCCACCCTGGAGATAAAAGTAGCTGTGGTGTATGAGGAATGGAGTCAAACTAAACCCGTGGTGGCAGAGTTACCAGTTCCAATGGCCTTTGGTGCTTTAGAGTGTGCACCTGGGGTGAGGGGGCCTGGCAAGGCACCACTACCCCAATTCTGGATGGCTGATGGAAGAAGGCATGACTACCCCTGGAAACAGTGTTGTGAAAAAACCCTCTACCTGTACCTCTTGCAGGTGCAGGACAGAGGGAATTAACCAACCTGAGAGTCATTTTAGATGACTGAAGACTTCTTTAAGCTTCTTCAAGGTCATAAAAAAATTAGTTTCTTGCCCTAGAATGGCATGTTTAACACTGCCTGCTGGACATAAGTGACAAAACCAGCCACTCTTATCCATGAATATAGTCTCATGCAGATGTCAGAAGCAGCAGCCCTGGCAGAGGCATATGAGACATCACAGGATGAGTGTAATAGGTGCTTACCTACCTCAGCACCAGCATTTAACTGTTTCAATGACTCAGTTTTTGCAGACTGGTAAGGCCTGGGTAGCTGCCATGGCATTCTTCCAGATGGTAGTTCAATATTTAATCACATGAGCTAGATAGGTATGCCATTCCAAGGCCCAAGATGGCTGAGGCATAAGTTACTTTGCCCATGACATCAAGCCACCTAGATTCCTTATCAGGTGACAGGGAACCAAGATGCTTGGGAACTTTAACTCTGTCATGAGCAGCTGTAACCACCATAGAATAGGTTTATGGTTGTGTGGCATAATTAAGCAATAAGGCACGACAGGGTGTGTGTTATCGTGTAATAACATCACTCCTGGGGTGGGTTGAAGCACAAGGTGAAGCCGAGTGCTTCCGCCACCCCAGGAGTGACGTTATTACACGATAACACACACCCTGGCATGCCTTATTGCTATTATACAATGGCTTGATGTTATACAAAATTTAAAAAAATTTAAAAAATGTTTTTAGTAGATTTTTAGTGAGTTTCTTAGAGAAGAGGAAAAAAAGGCTCTATGAATACAGACAGCAAAGCTAATGCTAATCAATGACAGTGATGTTATACTGTAATATCATCACTGTCTCAGGCACACACTGACCAATCAGAATCCAGGATTCTTTCTTGCCATTGTATAATTAAGCAATAAGGCACAACAGGGTGTGGTATGTCATGGGATATTGTCACGCCGCAGGTGGCTGGGCACGAGGCCACAGGCGAGTGCGTCCAACGACCTGAGAAGTGATGATATCCCATGATATACCACACCCTTGAGTGACTTATTGCTTTATGAACTGAGTTTGAATTTTCATAAATAAAAAAATAAAACAAACAGGTTTTTAAACGTTTTATGAACAAGTTTTTGGTGATGTAGGAGTACATTTTGAAAAAATAGTTCTCAGACAGAACAGAGCAAGGAAGATGGTGGAACCAGAACTTTTTTGAAGCTGTGATGATGTAGCCCGATATCATCATGGCTTGAAAGAGCTCTCTGCCAATCAGATTGCCCTATTTACACTCCTCAGTTCATAATATAGTTTAGCAGTAGGTGCAGGATACTGCTTGTCAACTTTGCATGGTACTGCAAGGATATTACTTGGTCTGTGCCAGGCAACAAAGGTAGCTACCCCAAAGCTGGATATATATAGGAGATCTGAGGATGGAGGGAGTGAATGGCACTTCTAAAAACTTGATTCAATTATTTTTAGTGGAGTCTTCTTCCTCCACTGCAAAGCCCAGCTCAGTCTGAATTTGTGGCACTGAAGACTGAAAAGAGGGATCCTCAGGAGGAGACCTTCGATTATAGACTACAGAGTCTTCACTACAAGAAGACAAAGTAGACCCCGACTGGAGATTATATGGATGTTCTCCAAACTAAGTTTAAAGTGATACAGTTTTTTCTGTTTAGACTATATTTCATTTGGGTCACAGTTGTAAGCTTTGCCCTGCATATAATCCAATTTCTGCTTCACTTTCTCTCCTACTGTCTCCTTGCTGCTTGAATCCGTGACTCCCATGCTCCCATAAAAAAGCAGAAGATCAAAGGCTACTTTAACCCCTGAATGAGCCCTGATACCCTTGAACTAAAGAAAAAACAGAGACCACCTCTGGCATATAGCTAGGGCCACTGCCAAGCAGTTTAATACTACTAGCTACTACAAGCGTGCGAGGAAGAACTGTACCAGGACCATCCGATTAGCCCAAAATGTATACTATAAAGATGCCTCAACCAAGAACTGGAATGATGGGTGCAAATTCTTGGCTAACCTAAATGAGGTCACTGGGTGAGAACCCAAAATGGCCCCTACCATGCTCTGCGTTGATGGCACCCCCATCCTTGACCCTAAATCTATTGCCAACACCTTTAATAATGTCTTCACCAACTTGCAGCATGTTCTGCCCGCCGACTTCTTCTCCCCCACCATCCCTGCTGCACCCATGCAATCCCCATCGCACCCCCCCCATTAGCTTCAAGACTATTACCTTTGGAGAAACAGGGAAATATCTGTGTAAAGTGCTTAGAAAGGAGAGATTCAGTGGGGATAACTAATTTCACTCTCACTCGAAGAAATCCTGTCCCCTCTCACCCATATCCTTAACCTCTCACTCTGTCTCACAGTATTCCCCCAAAAATGGAAAGCTGCAGTAGTCACCCTTGTGTACAAGAGTGGAGATCGTGCACTCCCCGGGAACTATAGACCCATCTCAATACTACCAACACTCTTTAAGGCTCTTGAATGAATCATTGCCGACCAACTTGTTGATTATCTGGACAAGCACATGCTCCTATGCGCAGAGCAACATGGCTTTAGAGATGGGCATAGCACCACTACAGCCCTCCTGGAATACACAGACTTCATCCACAAATCAGTCGATCTTGGACAGCTCGTCGAGGCTATCTATATTGACTTAACAATGGCCTTTGACACGGTCAACCATGCCCTCCTAATTGACCAACCTACTGCCATAGGCCTTGCCACTGAGGCGGCTGCATGGTTCTGCAGCTACCTACACTGCCGTTCACAGCAAGTCAGAATAGATACCTTTCTCTCTGACACCAAGCCTGTGTGCTCAGGAATTCCACAGGGATCAATACTGGACCCCCTCCTCTTTAGCTTTTTTTCTGAATTGCCTCCTCCAGCCAGTCAGTGCCATATCATCCTCTATGTGGATGATGCAGTTATCTTTTCTAATGGCTCTGACCCCACTGCTCTTGAGCAACAGCTAACGTGACTTCACCAGCGCTGAGTCGTGGTTCGAAAATCATAAATTGATAATGACCTACAAAAAAAACAAAAACAATGTTGTTCAGCAGCCTTAAGAACAAGTACAAAAACTATTCGCTATCAATATGTGATAGGAGTGGCATTCCTCTTGAACGTGTTCATCACTTCAGATAACTCAGAATCACTCTTGACAGCTCGCTCTCCTACGCCCTTCACATAGACATCACAGCTAAAGCAATCAACAAATGCTTGGGACTACTTTATTGCCATAGGCAGAGCCTGACCCCTGAAGCCCTCAGCATAGCGGTCCACAGTTCAGTGGGTTCCCTAGTGGACTACGAACTGCAGATATATGGCTCTGCCACAGATACTGCCCTCTGACATGTAAAAAATGCCCTTAACAATGCCTACAGGCTCATCTTAGGGGCACACCAACTAACCCACACCTGCGATCTCTATGCAAAGGCTCACTGGCTAACGCTCTTTGGTCACTTAAAATATCAATCTTGCCTCCTGGCAAAAAAGCTCTGCCTTGGTCAGCTACTGACTGTGGGGTCCAACAACTCCTAGTTCCCAGCACTAATCCCACGCCCACCCGAAATTCGGAACTGCAGTCCTTCCTGAATCCAAAATGTCAGACATCTCAAGGACAAAGGTCCTATGCCTATCAGGCACCGTTGTGGTTCAGCTCCCTCCATTAGAACATTATTAGCCTGCCTACTCTGTGGACCTTCAAAAAGAACTTAAAGAACCATTTAATACAGGAATCACAATTTGTCTGTCATCGCTAGCACCTAGCAAAGGCATCTCCTACCATCTGCCCTTCTGCCAAATCTCTCTCTCTCTCTCTCTCTCAACACCTTGCACTTGAGGCTCAACCCCCCCAACCCGCCTCTATAGCACTTCTATGCGCTAACCCCCTTATGTTGCTGACAACTAACAGGCTCCCTTTTGGACACAGTTATTTAGTCTGTTCCTATATGTATCTGACTGTATTTACTTTTCCAGTTTTAGATTTTGCTGTATTTTTTGCACTCCTTTGTTTAAAGACCAAATGTACCTAAATGTTCTCATTCTAATTCTATTTCCTTGTTTGTCTTAATCCTCTGTGTAATCACCTACTTGTTCTAAAAGTACTAACGTGGAATCTATGTAAAGAGCTCTGAGCTCAAATGGTTACTCTGAGACCTGAAATAAATAAATAAATACTCTTCCTCCTCACCATAATCCTCCTCCATCATGAGGTCCGGATTATACTTCACATCATCATCGGTAGACCTGTCAATGTGAGAGATAGATGACTGGGCTGGTGAAGCCGGTAGCGATTGTGAGGAAGGAATAAGCAGTGGACTAGAAAGAGCAGTTGACAGGGCTTGACTAGTAGGCAGCCCCATCGACTGTAACACAGGCTGCAATGGCAGGCCCTTTAAAAGGCACTGAATCATCTCTAAGAAAGATGCTGAAACTGTCTGTGAGTCAATGCACCCTGGCCAGGGACCATGCTCAGCACAGTTGACAGCTGGCCAAGACCAGTTGACAGTGGCATTGTACCAGCCATAGTAGGCCCTGAAGCACCAAAGCCAGACCTCAAACTTGGTGTCTGATCAACAGTAGGGGAGCTGTAGGCACCATCACCGAAGCTGACAGAGACAAAGAAGACATATCTGAAGACTGCAACAGCAAGGGGGATCTTGCAGGGGAAGGCACCCTTTCCTTATGCCTGTGTTTATGTCTGAGTCAATGAAGACTTCTGCTTTTAATGTCTTTCTGCTTCCTCGACTGATCTTGTAGAGTGAGCAAAGTCAGTTTTTCACTCTGGTTGAGTTTCTCCATGGTGGCTGCCAATGTTTTGTTAAATAAAAATGTTTCTAAATCTTTCTGATGGCATCACCAAGTGGTTTGATTAAAGCCCTGGCAAATCTCACAGGCCCAGATAATGTGAGAGAGGCTGAGACAGCAGACATACACTAAAATCTTCTTCCCACACTCACAGTATCGGAAGAGTATTGGCAGCTTGGAACTCAAACAGAGGTGATGAGAATAACTTGTTTGTATAGAAATGTTATGTTTATGGTGTTTCCACAACAGGTCTGACAAAGGCTAATTGATGGCAGGAAAAGAACTGAGGAACGGTAGGGATGCCCACAGTTATATATGTGCTGGCATGTGACGTCGATGTGGGCAGCCACAGTTTGGCAAGTTTCCATGTGGTCCTAGTGTCTAATGCCTGTTGTTCTGGAGACATGGCTTAACTGAAGAGATAATCTCAAAGTAAGATCCACAGGTACACATGTACACTGTATGACATACACACAGTTCTGGCTACAGAAATGCAGGCCCCCTCTGTAGCCACAGGTGTAAGACATACATGCAGACTTTTGGTTGCAAAAGCACCGGACCCTGTGGGACCTGCTTTTCCCCAGCTGCATACAGAAATCCATGATACCCAAATTGCAAAGGTACTTCTCTCTGTGGGGTCTGGGCTTCTTCAGCCATTGATACAAATCCACAAAGATAGCATATTTGGGGGGGTACTTAGGGTTGTAGGATTTGATACTTTTGTGGCATTAAGGTAAACCCTAACTGGTGCAATAATGCATTAAGGGGATCTTGTGATAAATTATTTTTATCTATATAAATGCTGCTTGACCATATACCAGAATATACCAGACGTGGACTGGAGCATCCCAGCAGCAGCATCAACTAGGAGCAGATTTATCCTGGACTCTCTTCAGGGTGCCTTCCTCAAGCAACTGGTCATGGAACCAACTCGGCAGAAGGCAATACTAGACCTTGTGCTCACAAACAGGGACAGTGTGATGGGGGTAACAGTGGGGGAGCACCTGGGTAACAGTGACCACCAGTCATTGTGTTTTGAAATCACAGAAAGAGCAGAACCAAATCACACAAAACACGTATCCTGGATTTTAGGGGCAGACTTTGGGAAAATGGGGAGATACTTGAAAGAGGCATTAAGGAATGGGACAGGAATCAGGGGTTGAGGAACAGTGGGCAGTATTTAAAATGGGGATTATAAGAACAACAGAATTATGCATTAAGCAGGTTAGAAGAGGAAAAGGAAGAGGAGACCATTATGGTTTTCCAAAGAGGTAGCAAAGAAAGTGAAAGCCAAAAGATTGCATTCAGGCAATACAAAAAGACACAGGCAGAAGGGGATAGGGAGAAGTACCAGGAGAAACAAAGGGAGGCAGGGAAGTCAGTAAGGGAAGCCAAAGCTCAGACAGAAGAACACATTGCAAAATCAGTGGGTAAAGGACAAAACCTTTACAGGTACATAAGTGAAAAAGAAAGACAAAGGGAGGGATAGTGAGACTGAAGGGGAGGATGGGAGCGCGTGGAGGATGACAACAATAAAGTTGACATATTGAACAGGTATTTCTGCTCAGTCTTTACTAAGGAAGAGGGGGTAATGGGTCTGAAGGGAGTACAAGGGGTGAGAATGGTGCAGAAATGGACACAAGTCCCTTTTACAGAAAAGGGTCCTGAAGGAACTGGAAGTAATAGAGCTGATAAAGCAATGGGGCCAGATGGGTGCACCCAGGGTCCTTAAAGAACTAAGAGAGGTGGTGGCTGAACCTCTGGCTATCCTGTTCAGCCAATCACTGAAACAGGGAGGTACCCAAAGACTGGAGGATGGCAGATGTAGTCCCCTTATCAAAGTGGGAACAAAGGAAGCAGGAACTACAGATCAGTCAGCCTCACCTGATAGTGGGAAAGATCATGGAAGCACTACTGAAGGAGAGATTGGTGGAACATCTGGTTGTCAATGGACTACAGGACCCAAGGCAGCATGGTTTCACCAGGGGGAGGTCATGTCAGACCAACCTCATTGAATTTTTTGACTGGGTGACTAGGGAGGTGGATCAGGGGAGGGCAGTGGACATGGCCTATCTGGACTTCAGCAAGGCCTTTGACACTGTGCCACATAGAAGACTAGTACACAAACTGGGGAATATGGGTGTGGGCAGGACAGTAGTGTGGTGGGTAGGTAACTGGCTGGGTGGCAGGACACAGAGGGTGGTGGTAAATGGCTGTCACTCCACAGAGGGAAGAGTAACCAGTGGGGTACCACAGGGATCAGTGCTGGGACCGGTCCTATTCAACATCTTCATCAGTGACATTGCACAGGATCTAGAAGGCAGAATTTCACTGAACGCTGATGACACAAAGCTCTGTAACAGAGTAGACACACCAGAGGGTGTAGACAGAATGAGAAGGACCTGCAGAAACTTGAAGAATGGTCAGGGTTTGGCAGTTGAAATTCAATGCAAAGAAGTGCAAGATAATGCATATGGGGCACAAAACCCTGGCACAATATATCAGTTGGGGTGAGGATATAGTCGCACCAAGCAGGAAAGGGATCTTGGGGTTGTCATCTCTGATGACCTCAAGGTGAGGAAACATGTGACAAGGCATCAGGTAAAGCAAATAGGATGCTGGGATGTATAGGCAGGGCATCACCAGCAGGAAAAGGGAGGTCATAATTCCGCTATACAAGACACTAGTGAGGCCCCACCTGAGTACAGTGTACAGTTCTGGAGACCATACCTACATAAGGACATAGACAGGGTAGAGAAGGTTCAGAGGAGGGCAACAAAGATGGTGCATGGGTTGCATCACAAGTCCCATGAAGACAGGTTGAAGGAACTGAACATGTACTCCCTGGAGGAGAGGAGGGAGAGAGGATATGATAGAGACATACAAGTATCTTACAGGGAGGAACAGGGTGCAGGAAAACACTATTTTTGCAGAAAAAGATGTTTCAGGACTAGAGGGCATGGGATGAAGTTGGAGGGAGGACGATTCAGAGGAAACATGAGAAAGAATTTCTTCACAGAACGGATGGTGGACAAGTGGAACACCCTGCCAGAGGAAGTGGTGGGGGCTGAAACAATCACGGGATTTAAAAATGCATGGGATAGACATAAAGGAATTCTAGAGGGCAGGGGTAAGGGGAAACAGACTTCTAGGAAAACAAACTGAACTTACAAGCTCAAATGGGCAGACTAGGTGGGCCATAGGCCCTTATCTGCCGACACTGTCTATGTATCTATGTATCTATGACCTTGGGAAACCTCTTGAGTGGTGTAAGAAGATCTTTCTTCTTGCAACTTCCTGTTTTTATTTACAGGTTCTGCCTATAATTAGCCTTATTTTTTGCATTTACAGGAATATGGTTAGGTAGATATATTTTTTGTGATGAGATATAATTTTTGAAATATTTTCTAGCTTTACTTGTTAACAGATGATGTAATTTGTGAGAAGCATTACTTTAAATTTATAGATACCATTTGAGGTTGTGGAGTTGTGTTCTGATGTTCTGCTGTATTTTTCCTACACTGCCCCCTCCCTCAATTTCCCCTTCTCGTATTCTTTTCTCTTTTCCACCCAACCCCTGTGACAGGGTGTCATAGTGGACACCCTTGGGATAAGTTGGAACCATGTCCCAAGCTGTTAATATGTTTTGTATAATGTCCAACATGCTGCTTGGCTGGCTGAAACAAAACTGTTTTGATGTGGGAATAGCAAAAGCTTGTGTCTGTATTTTTAAGAAGTTTCCCTGCTACCCCATATTATTATGTATAAAACTGCTAGGGTGTCTTTTACAGAAGACAGAATGTCCCTGCAGGGTAATACAGAATGGTCTGACCTCGGGTCTGACCTTTCCCAATGCTGTAAACACGCCTGCTGCTGCCATTTGAACTGTTCTTTATGGAGCAACAGTGGCCCCAGTGGCTAATTTTATGTTATCTAATGAATGGAATTTTCCTAAATCCCAGACAGACTATAAAAAAAGCTGAAAGGGGTTAGTGTTCTTTTAGACTGAGAGTGAGTGCTATAACACTGTTAGGCTGAAGAAAGAGCCTTGGACACTGCTGAAGCAAAGCAGTTGTCATCCGATTTATTTTGTCTAACCAGTTTTTATTTTCTGTATATTTTACTTGATGAAAATAAAATGACAACTGCAACCATGTATTTTTTATGCACCTGACTTGTGGTCTGTCTAAAATGGTGTTATCCTATACCCACGCCCAGTGACATATGGCACTCAGAAGTGGGATCTGACTGGATGTCCAAGGAAACACAGGGAGTTCTGTCAGTTGGTACTTGACCTAGTACCTAGGGTACACGGCAGAGGTGCATGGCACCAGGTGAGATGAGGACAGCGCCTGATGGAGATGGTGACCTGGATGAGGCACCATGGATGGAACAAGACAGATCTGATGGCCAAATGGAGACCTTGATACAGCTTCTTCACTGGATGAGTGGGAGATGGCTGGAGTCTGAGCGACACCAGAGAGAGGCAGTGCACGGATGCCAGGAGCTACTCGAGAGGTCCAACTCAGAGAATGTTGAGGAAGAACTGGTGAAGCAGGATCCATGGGCTCTGGAGGAGGAGGACCCCCTGATGGAGCATTTACAGCTGACTTTGTTGGAGATTCCTTTACTGCCTGTTTTTCCAGGCTGTTATTTGGTGGCGGAAAGCGAATGAGAAGAGGAGACCCCAGGTAAGACTTTGACTGGCAATGTATTACTCGGGCAGACTACTTCGAGCAACGTGAAAGGAGCCATTTTGGCTTAAGGGACTTTTGCATGTGTTAAACCTCGTCCTATGAAAAATTATTGTTTTCCTGATGCTGACTGGGGAAAGTTGCAGGTGGGGGATCCTGAAGTAACCTAGTTAAGGGAGTATGTAAAAATCAAGGATGGGGGACAGGTTATGGTGGTTTGAACTTAGGAAGGAAGTTCTCTGTCATATGAGGCCCAACCCTCGGACAAAGCAAGTGGATGCCCATGTAGTGGTGCCCGTGGCATACAGGAAAAAGGTGATGGAGGATGCACACTCCAGTCACTTGGGGCATCTGAGTCATGGGAAGTTTTTGGCTAGACTAACCCCATATTTCTATTGGTCAGGCACGTATAGGCAGGTAGCATACTATAAGACCTGTTATAGGGGCAGGCAGATAGTGACCCCAGATAGGGATGTAGGAGGAGTAACCCAGAGGGTGAAGGCCAAAAGATGGCACCCTTGGAGAAGGGGAAGACTCCCACATAGAACAGGAGGGGCAAGGTAGTGGCAACACCACTAGAAGTGTATAAAATTTAATACGTAAACCCAGAGGTTAGGGACAGGCTGTTAAGCATACAGTGTGGTATGTTACTAGCCTACCATTAAATGTTTAAGTGGGGATGGAGCAAGGTAGTTCTGCCCCTGAAGGCAGTTCTGCTGGGTGCTGGATAGATCAGCCATTCAAATGTTCAAATGTATCTGGTCAGGGAAAGTCAGAAGATGGTATAAAACTACTGTTGGTAGTTCCTTCTCCTGGAATATGTAATGTTTTGTAGTTTATTAATGTAGTAAACCTGTAAAATGTCTCAAGGTATTTGTATTGTTACGAAAAGGATACTTTACAAATGTTATTGTGAAAGGGACCCTGAAACAAAGCTTCAGGTGAAGGTGAGTAGAAGCTCCACACCCTTCCAGGGTGTGAGTTAAGATTTGGACAACCGTAGGATGGTTGCCCTCTTATGCAGGGGGATGTGTGACAGGGTGACCCCTGTCATAGTGGACACCCCTGGGATAAGTTGGAACCATGTCCCAAGCAGTTAATATGTTTTGTATAATATCCAACATGCTGCTTGACTGACTGAAACAAAACTGTTTCGATATGGGAATAGCAAAAGCTTGTGTCTGTGTTTTTAAGAAGTTTCCCTGCTGCCCCATATTATTATGTATAAAACTTCTAGGATGTCTTTTACAGCACACAGAATGTGCCTGCAGGAGAGTACAGAATGTTCTGACCTCGGGTATGACCTTTCCCAATGCTGTCAACAAGCCTGCAGCTGCCATTTGAACTGTTCTCTATGGAGCAACAGTGGCCCCTAGTGGCTAATTTTAAGTTATCTGATGAATGGAATTTTCCTAATTCCCAGAGAGACTATAAAAAAAGCTGAAAGGGGTTAGTGTTCTTTTAGACTGAGACTGAGGAAGGTGAAAGACCCCCTGGTAGTGTGCACTATCACACTGTTAGGCTGAAGAAAGAGCCTTGCACACTGCTGAAGCAAAGCAGTTGTCATCCGATTTATCTTGTCTAACCAATTTTTATTATTTCCTGATATTTTACTTGATGAAAATAAAATGATACACAACCAAGCATTTTTTATACACCTGACTGATGTTCTGCCTGAAATTGTGCTATCCTATACCCACGCCCAGTGACACCCCCTTCTTTATTCCTTTTCCATATTTTTTTTGTGCAAGTATGTGAGCCATTTAGATGAGTTTAATAATTTACGTATATGAAATTTGAAGATTCTGCAGTATGGTGTTAGAATTAATGTATTTTAACTGGTGATTAGAGACCCATGGCTACCTAGGGTTTCATTCATGTGATCTATCACTATAAATTAAGCTGGACTGAACTTGGAGGTGTAGCTCTGAAGAAGGTGTGGTCTGAAACTTCAGCTGCGTGCCTGCACATGACATCATCTCATATAGACAGCTCCCCTTCAAACAAGGTTTTTTTACTAGTTTGTTTTAAATAAGTTTATTATCTAGCACCTTTAACCAGTGTGGATCCAGGCACTAAAGAGCCATTAAGAAGCTTATAAGGCTCCAGAGACAGGACCAAGAGGAAACAAGCATTTGTCAATGCCAAACATTGGCTGCTGTACCGGGCGCATACCTGATTTCCTTAATTCACGGTCGGCCTTTGAAGAGTGAAGATGTGTCTGCGTGGTCCAGAGCAGATTATGGTGTTGAAACACTGCTGGGTGAGTAAGGGCTTGTGGGCCGGGTAACAGTGCAGCAGACAACAATGGATGGTTTTGTTTTACAGGGGGAAAAGGGGGAGAAACAAAGAATGACAAGAGATGGTTTTTATTTTCAGGTGATGACACTGAAGTTAGGCACCCCAGTGTCATTGCAATGAAGGAGGTCAGGTGGATGGAAAAACACTTATATTGAGGCCTCCTGCAACTGACATCGGTGGATGGTTTTCTTTGTAACAGGAATAAAAAAACTATGAGGAACAACACTGAGGGATTGGGCACCCCCAGTGTCAATGTTATGTTTGGGTGGTAGGGGGTTATGTGGGGACACTGAGGACGGGACACCCCAGTGTTTGTGTTATGTGGGGGCAGATGCTGAGAGGGAGGGAGGGTGGGTGTGGGGGAACAGTTATCAGAGGGCGGCAACAAACACCGATGGACTGTTTTCTTTTTCTCTGTATTCCATAGTAAACTTTCCATGATAAACATTCCATATCTTGAATGTGGGGAAAGATAGAGAAAAAAAAAACAAGATGAAGAAAGTAGGCAATAATACTTCATAAATGAAGGGAAAAGGTGGGAAAACACAGTTACATAGGCAGAGGCAGATCCAAACTGCTGAAATACATTCCTGAAGTTTATAAAAGCACATACATTTGAATCAGACATGGGTATTTTCAGATGAAATCTATAACTTGCGCACCAAAAAAGGTAACCTGGCAGGTGTAAAGTTTTGAACACATTTCCATGAAGAAACAGTACTTGTATTGATTTAAAATGCAAGGCACCATTTTTTCTTATAAAAATGTGTGCCTCACACAGTTTTCATTGGCCCAGATATTCAAAGGGTGGCGCATGGCGCAACCCCCAATGCACCCCGGCACGATATTCAAAGGGGCAAGTTGTGCAGCGCAAATCCCGATGCGCCGGGGCACATTTGTAATGTATGCAGTGCAAATACAGGGGGCGTGCCCATGCATATGTGGCACATCCCAATATTCAGCCTGGCATATGCGGCGCATATGCTGGCACAACCCTAATGTGCAACGCATATGGGGGTGCAATGTTGAGCCTGTGAAAAGGAGGAATAAATCCTGTCCACCCACAGGTGGGCTGCTGCAGTGCAGGGCGCAATGCAGCACCCACCAGCCATGGGTGGCCACCCGCCCAGCAGGGACACCGTTCAGTATCACACACACCCTCCCCATTGCCCAAGGTGACCCTCCCCCCAGTATGCCTGATCGTGGGCGTATATACAAGCAATAATAACCTGGTGGTCTAGTGGCCCCCCGTCATGCCCAATCGCGGGCATCAGTGACTTCAAATCTGACCTGGTGGTCTAGTGGCCCCCCCTCCATCATGCCCAATCACGAACATCAGTAAAGGAATCCCATTACCTGGTGGCACAGTGGTCCCCCATGCCCTCCCACCCTCAGAGGACCCCCGGCCACCCAGCTTCCCACCCAGTCATCGGTGGGTGGCACACCACCAGCATATCACCCAGCCACCACCGACGACAGCATACAGTATGTGCTGTACGCCTATTGGTCCACAGTGTGGACCAATGGGCCTGCAGACCATACTGTACTACACAGGCACGAATATGTTCATTCACATATTGTGGTATGCGGGCGGGGTGCTGCCGCCTGCCGATGACAGGCGGGAGCTGGGTGGCCACGGGTTCTCTGAGGGTGAGGGGGGGACCACTGGACCACCAGGTAGGATTTTAATTCACTGATGCCCGTGATCGGGCATGACGGGGGGGAACCACTAGACTACCAGGTTATACTTTATGTTACGCAAGTCCACGAACGGGCATATGGGAGGGGGGTGCACTAGCCCACCAGGGAATATAACTTCTGCAAGCAGCTACACAGGGCGCCAGGTGCAATCCACCAGGCTGCCCTGCACAACTCATGCAAATGGGGCCATAATGACGTGCTAATGGCCCTGTTTGCACCTTGCATATATTATGGACCCATTTGCATGCCCTCTTCTGAATATCGCGGGTGTTGCACCCAGCGCAACTGCATTTGCGCTGGCGCATCCCCATGCTCCCTATCTGTGGCTTGTGCCGGCACATTGTCACTGCACCATGTGCAGTCCGTGCCATATTCAATGGTGCTGCGCTATTGCGCATCACCATTGAATATCACATGGTCCTGGCCCCAGCACATCCCAGATGTGCTGCGCCCATGCTTGCGCCATTGCCAGGCGCAGTCTGAATATCTGGCCCATTATATTTTATGTTTTTTGCTAACCACAGTTACCAGAATAAGGACTGTTTTTGTATTCAGAGTTAAAATGGAAGCATACTTCAATGAAAGGACAAATGTTTATGTTTTTGAAATACTTCCTTCTTATTTTCATTCATTTTAAGTCATATATTTAAATTCCATTTTATAGGAGCAATAAGACACTCCAGGAGTGTGCCATTATGGTGAACTAATCACACTTCTCAGGTGAATTTAACAGCACTTGGTTGCACCTCGCGCCTAACAATGCACCTGAGGAATGTGATTATTTCTTTTAACTTTCTTTTTATCCCTCCTACCTACCCTCAGTGTCCACTCCTTCGGGACATTCCTACCCATTTTTTTCAGCCCCTCCAACCCAGGATCTGCCCCTTGAGTGCCTCTCCTCCTTCTCCACCTACACAGCAGGGTCTGTCCCGGAATTGGTGGTCTGGACGGCCTGGAACAGTCATCATCTAGGATTGCCAAGGGCGGTTTTCCATTTTTCCTGTGGTCCCCTTTGTCCCAGTCCCCTGAGACGCCGGTGCGATGACGTATGTCCAGAGAGGCAATGTGCTGATGCACGTCTCTCCCAAGCGCCCAACAGCATCCCTCCTCCCTGACTCCGTTAGACGGAGCCACCAACCCCTCGAGAGCCTGTGTTCCCACTGGCTCTCTTGGGATGTCGGGTGCATATAGCACCCCTAGTATCCCACCCCAGAGGGAGGAGAGCATCCACTGGGACACTCAATGCTTCCTCCCACAGCCAACCCCCCGACCCGAGTCAATTCCCGAACCCGGGTCAGCAGCGTAGCGCGAGGTGTGGTGCCCAGTGCCTCAACCCTCAGCGCCACCAGGCCGGCCGGCATGAGATTATTTCACCATGATGCACACCCTGTCATGTCTTATTGCTTACATATTTTACTATTAGAAGTAAGCTGATGTTCTTTGTGGATTAGCTTTAATTTGAATCAAAACTATATTACCAAAAAGGTTACCGGTGGTGGTTCACACAGTAAGGGGCGCCTGGAGGATTCAAACCCATGTCTCCAGGTTCACACATCTCTGCTAACCACTCTGGAATATAGCCTTATACATTATTAATTTTCCTAATAGATACTTGTTAATCTCAGCTTTTGTTGACTTAGACAATGTTTTAAAGAATACCACACAACTTCTGACATGCCATGAGAGCCATCTAAGCCATCACTTTACCACTGGTAATTCCTCTGTTTCACATCCGTCCTACATGGACAATGTGCTGGCCACAGGGAAAACGGGATGCAAATTCAGACTTAATGGCAGAAAATCATAATGTAAGGATTTCAATTCAAAATAAACTATACAAACTATTCATGTGCTGCCAATTTTCTGAGATTGTATTTCCATGGTGGTGGATATGTCCCACATTATGACAGCTAGTGTCCCACATTGTCTCAAATTTCTGTATCAAAAGGTTAGGCAGTGTCAGTGACTCAGCACGTTGCACACTCAGCTCTGAGCCCAGAAGAGCAGAAGGTTGTAGGTTCAAGCTCCACACCAGGCACTTGGGGAAAAATCCCAATACTGTCACCATAGTGCATCATGAGGGAGATGCTGCACTCCTGAGGTGACATCTTTCAGATAAGATGTTAAACCCTTGAAAGAAGTCACAGTGGATGCAGCAAATCAGTGCATTAGGCTGAGGAACAAAGGAAAAAGAAGGAACAAACCACTATGGTTTACAAAGGAGGTGGCAGAGAAAGTGAAAGACAAAAAGAGGGTGTTCAAAAACTACAAGGAGACTCAGAAGGATAAGGACCGGGCAGTGTACCTAGACAGACAGAGGGATGCAGGAAAAGCAGTTAGAAGGGCAAAGGCACAGACAAAGGGGAGATTAGCACAGATGGTATTTATTTATTGAGTTCTTGGATTAACACCTTTGAGCAGAAACTCTTTCATAGGTTCCACATCAAGTATGACACAAACAAGAATACAAATATGGTCCACAGATACAGATGCAGCAAGAAACAATTGAAAACTGTCTCCAGGCATGAATTCTAACAATATTTACAAAATCATGTACATGGTGCAGAATCAGAACAAAGGTTAATGTTTCACTAGGTAACGGTAACATAACATGAGGACGCTTGTTTAAAAAGGAGAATTGTACAACTAACAACATAGGCAGATAATTGGATTGTGCCTGAGTCAAAGAAAGAAGGAAGGTCTCGTACTGGTAGAGAGAGACAGGGGAAGGAGGAGGAAAGTGCGGGGAGGAAGAAGACAAGCAGAGGTGGGAGGTAGGATGGGGATAGATGGGGGAAAGGGAAGAATAGCTAAGTAGTCAAAGTGGAATAAAGAGGGAGGAGGGGGGATGGAAGGGTGGAGGAGAGTAGTGAGGAAGAGGTGGTGAGGTAGTGGGGTGATGATGAAGTTGTATTAAGGTGGTAGGGAGGAAAGAGGTATGGAATGACAGAGGGGTACAAAAGGGAAGAGGAGGTGGAGGGAGGTAGGAGGGAAAATAAATAATTTAGGCAGGGTTAAAAAAGGGACAGAAGACACTTTATAGATACATTAGTGATAGAAGGAAGGCCATGGGGAGACTGTAAGGCTCAAAGGGGAGGGTTGGGTGTGTATAGAGGGGGACCTAGAAAAGGCATTGATACTAAATGAATACTTCTGTTCAGTATTCACGATAGAGGGGGAGGGACAGGGACCACAGCTAGATGGCAAAACTGAGGGTAGACAAAGCGATGGGACCAGATGATATAGGATAGTAAAGGAATTACGGACGGAGCTACCAGCACTGCCGGTGGACCTGTTTAGTGAGTCACTCAATACAGGAATGGTTCCAGAGGATTGGAAGGGGGCAAATGTAGTCCCTCTCCATAAGAGTGGTAGCAGGGAGGAGGAAGGAAACTATAGGCTGGTCAGCCTCACCTCAGCAGTGGGTAAGATCATGGAGGCACTGCTTAAGGAGAGAATTGCGGAACACCTGGAAACCATGGAAGCACATGATCCAATGCAGCATGGTTTCACAGCAGGAAGGTCATGTCAAACAAATTTGATTGACTTTTTTGACTGGGTGATGAAGGAGCTGGATCAGGGAGGAGCGGTGGATATCGCCTACCTCAATTTCAGCAAGCTCTTCGACACCCTACCCCACGGAAGACTGGTGAACAAGCTAGGTAGCCTGGGGTGAGCCACAAAGTGGAAAACTGGGTTAGCAACTGGTTGTGGGACAGGAAACAGAGAGTGGTAGTAAATGGGATCGAATCTGAGGAAAGGAGAGTGACCAGTGGGGTACCTCAGGGATCGGTACTGGGGCCAGTCCTTTTTAATGTCTTCATCAGTGACATTGTTGAAGGACTGGAGGGGAAGGTTTGGCTATCTGTGGATGATACCAAGATCTGCAACAGAGTAGGCACACTGGAGAGGTCACAAGAATGAGAGGGGATCTGAGAAGGCTGGAAGAGTGGTCAAAGGTGTGGCAATTAAAAGTTTAAAGGAAAACTACACCCTCATATCTTCTAAATTTTATTTGTTTCCATGTCAACAGATAACTCTTTTCATATAGCTGTTAGAGATGCATGCAACTGCCTTCGTCTGTTTTCACACTTCATACTAGGCCCTGTAACTGTCCTGGGAGGCTGTATTTGGTGGTTGTTAAAAACTCATTGTACCTGAGAGCTGCATTAGCATATGAGGACATGATGCGTAATCAACATTTAAACTCCCCAGTATTCCTGTCTGCTTAATTAGTCTTCAAAGAAACGACCTGCAAGAAGGTATGAAATACCACTTTTACCTTCAGTAGGCTTTGCAAACTATCTGAGTTATAATGCAGGGTTTTTCCCTCTGAACTCCATTCGGTTTATGTGTTTCCAGAGAGTTTTTGCAAGGTATTTGTTCTTTCAACATAAAGATACATGATGTAAATGGCTGATCTGACATCATGTTCTTATATGCTAATGCAGTTCTCATTGACAATGAGATTTCAACAACCATGAAATGGAGACCCCCCAGGAAGTCACAGGAGACTACCATGAGTAGTG
The DNA here is from genome assembly GCA_016271365.2 of Neoceratodus forsteri. Taxonomy (NCBI): domain Eukaryota; kingdom Metazoa; phylum Chordata; order Ceratodontiformes; family Ceratodontidae; genus Neoceratodus; species Neoceratodus forsteri. Next base: position 965,877,702 of record CM028133.1, read on the forward strand.
AAAACAAACTAAAGGTAACAGATATAGCACTAATAGCTACAGGAAAGGAGCTGTCTGTTGACATGGAAACAAATAACATTTTACAGATATGAGGGTGCAATTTTCCGTTAATGCAAAGAAGTGCAGGATCATGCACCTGGCGGGAAGAAACCCTGCGGAAAGCTACAGGATTGGGGGGGAGCAAGAGGATTGCTGACAGTCACCAGGGAAGAGAGGGATTTAGGAATAATCATCTCAGATGACCTAAAGGTGGCCAAACAGTATAACAAGGCTGTGGGGAAGGTCAGTGGGATGTTGGAGTGCATAGGAAGGGGTATCATTAGTACAGTAGAAGAAGGGAGGTGGTGATGCCATTGTACAACATGCTGGCGAGGCTTCATCTGGAATATGGTGTTCAGTTCTGGAGGCCACATCTTCACAAAGACATAGACAGGGTGGAGGTGGTCAGAGAAGGGCAACCAAGATGGTGAAGGGCTTGCATCAGAAAGCTTATGAGGACAGATTAAAATACCTCAATATCTATACACTTGAGGAGAGGAGGGAACTGGGGGATATAATAGAGAGCTTCAAGTATCTTAAAGATTTGAACAAAGTGCAGGTAGGTGGCATCTTTCAGTACAAGAGTTTCACAAGGACAAGGGGACACGATATGAGATTGGAGGGGGGCAGGATAAGGGGAATGTGAGGGAGTTTTTCTTCATGGAGATGGTGGTGAATGCTTGGAATGGCCTAGCCTAGGAAGTGGTGGGTGCTAACATGGGGGGGTGGATTCAAACATGCATGGGATAGATGCAAGGGAACCCTAGATGGGGTATAGAGAGGCGATAGGTAATGACCAAATAGGGTCAGCGGCCATTGATTCAGGAAGGAAATAAAGTCAGACTAGGTGGGCCTAGTGGTCCTTATCTGCCATCAACTAGTATTTTACTATGTAACCATTATTTTATCTTCCTGTTTGTATCTTACTGTTTAATGAACCCAAGTCACTCCCTGGGAGTCAAGAGGAGGAGACGCTGGGTACCACGAGAATCCCGAGCAGCTCTCAGGACAGCAGCAGTGATTGCCCCTCTACTGAGGTGAGGTAGGATAGGCTCCCTCTTTATACTTTAAACCAAGGTGTGGGGGACTGTCAGGGTGGGTTTCCAGGTGGGAATAAAAATCCCCAAGGCATTTTTTCACAAGAGTAAAAAAAAAAAAAAACCATCAATAATGAAATTCTACAAAAAATTACAAACAGAAAGAAACATAATAAATCATGGCATCAGTATGCAATATACATCATATCTATAGTCATGATCAAAATTCTAACAGAATAACAAAAGTTATAATAAGGAAGGTTATACAATCACATATGCCGCCACGGAGTAGTGTGTGGGGGGGGGGCGTAGTGAAAGCTGCACTCAAGATAAATTTAACCCATCACTGTCACAAATCCACTCAGCAGGTCAGCCCTCTACTCCCAATTTGCCAAGCTCCGAGCGCAGTCTTGTGAACAGTTTAACAGAACAAGGTAACCCTCTTGTCTGTTTTTGTGGGTTCGAATCAACCTTTGGTCTCAAGTCATGGAGGGATTCAAACTGTGAACCTCTTGCTAGCATACCCAATGCACAGGCTCAGATATATCTGTCTTCAGGGGGCCAGATATCTTTGCCTATGGGCACCTAACCAGGTGTACAAAAATGAACCCTTTACAAACTTTAATAAATACCTCAGATTATTCTTACCTTTCCAATTTGGTATCACCATTCAAGCTTATACCTAGTGTCAGCTATAACCATATATACTCTACTTGTAAAGGAAAGAAATCAAGGACAGACCAAGTAAGCTCTAAAAAGAGTTTTACTAAAGTAGATAATAATATGTAAAACATACAATACAGAACTATTATATCACAAGACATACACATCTTTTAAAAGAACAAGGTTTTAAACAGTGCAATTCCTACTACAATAATTAGCTGTGTCTATCTTTCTAAATACCTGTTTAAAGTGCTTACATATGCTTCTTTGTCAGAGTCTAGATAGAAGTGTCTCTGAAGGAAAACAAAATTAATGTTTAAAAGCTGTTTTTTCCCACCTATTTGCATGAGGTCACCTAGCTCCTCCCTATCAGAATATATAAAAAAATGTATCTATATAAAAACAGGATGCCTTTTCCAAGTATTAAATTCTGCAACCTCAGCATAACTCATGTTCTTCAAATGACTCTCTTTGATCTTATGCTGCATCCTCTCTTACACAGGCTTCAAAGAAGCATTTACAACTTCGCACCCGTGTGTAATAACCTGGGTTTCTCTCCAAATGTCATAAAATGGATATGATCTTCCCTCTTAGCAACTACAGCTATAATTAACTCTGACAAACAGGAGATCCTTGATTAAAGCCTGGTCTCTAATTAGCTTCTGGCCTTCCACGTAACACATGGTATCTAAAACCTGTGTGTGTGTGTTTGTGTGTGATCTCACATGCTGTTTCAGCATTTCTCATGGGAGACAGTTCATAACACATTTTTTTATTTTACAAAAAATCATACAGCACTCAGAACTGGCTGTCCAAGTCACAATCCTCCCCACCTAGAGTGAATTTGGGGGCTCTATCCCCTGCATGGGATGAGCTTCTCAAATCAGTTCACTCCTCATAGACCCTAGACAGACCATCTGAGTCCTGGTTTTTGGCTCTAGCCCTATGTATGATTGTCAGATCATACCCTTGCAAAGCAAGACTCCATCTTAGCAATATACCATTATTTTTTCCCATCTGCGTCAGCCAAACCAGCGGGTTGTGGTCAGTCTGTACCACAAAATGCTGCCCATATAAGTATGGCTCTAGCTTCTTTAGGGCCTACACTATGGCAAGATATTCTTTTTCCACCATGGAGTATGCCTGCTCCCTGGGAAGTAACTTGTTACTTAGGTAGGCTATTGGGTGATCCCTCCCTTGGCTGGATGTCTGACTCAGTACTGCCCCAATACCCACATCTGAGGCGTCAGTCTGAACTATAAAGGTTTTGCTATAGTCAGGACTTGTCAAAACAGGAGCACTGCACAGTGCCTCCTTTAGTTTGGAAAAGGCTTCCTCACAGGCTGGGCCCCAGGTAATTTTCTTTGGCATCCTTTTCTTTGTCAGGTCAGATAGGGGAGCAGCCAGGGCACTGTAATTGGGTACAAATTTTATATAGTACCCTGCTGTCCCAAGAAAACTCCTGACCTGCTTCTGAGTTTCTGGTTTGGGCCATGCCTGGATTACCTCTATTTGTATTTGGTAGGACGGAGCTGTCCCTAGCCTACCACATGCCCAAGGTATGCCACCTCTCCCATTGCCACCTGGCACTTCTCGGCTTTGACAGTAAGCCCAACCCTCTGTGTTCCTGCCCAGCACTTCCCTAAGGTGGGATAGGTGTTCCTCCCAGCTGGTTCTAAAGGTGGGAATGTCATCCAGGTATGCCACAGTTTACTCCTCAGCACCATTTACACCTGGTTCACCAACCTTTGGAAAGTGGCTGGGGCATTCTTCATTCCAAAAGGCATTACTTTAAACTCAAATAAGCCTATCAGAGTGATGAAGGCCGACCTCTCCCTAGCTCTGTCTGTCAGCTCTACCTGCCAATACCCCTTTGTCAGGTCAATGGTCGTAAGGTAGGTCGCCCCTCCCAGCTTGTCCAGGAGTTCATCCATCCAGGGCATCGGGTGGGCGTCTGACTTCATAACTGCATTCGGTCCATGATAGTCCACACAGAAATGAGTAGAGCCATCTGGCTTAGGCACAAGGACTACGGGTGAGGTCCAGGGGCTGTGGGATCTCTGGATTGCCCCTAAATCCAGCATCTCCTCCACTTCTCTCCTAATGTCCTTTTGGACAGCCTCTGACACCCGATATGGTATCCGCCGTATGGGCGTCTGTGTCCCTGTCTCCACATCATGCGTCACTAAGGGGATTAGTCCAGGCTTGACACTAAACAATGGGGCAAAGTCTGCTAAAACCTCCCTTACTTTCTGGATCTGGTCTGGGGCTAGCTGGGGAGACAATTTTACTGCCTCCACAGAGGACTCCTGCTTACTCTCTTCCAGCAAATCCAGAAAGGGGTCTCCTTCGTCCATTCCCTCCCCATGACTACACACTGCAAACACCATGTCAGCCCTATTTGCATATGGCTTCATCATGTTGACAAGGTACATCCTTTCTGTCTGTCTTCGGTCAGGTAACTCCACAATGTAGTTCACGTCATTTACCTTCCTAACCATTTTGTACGGTCCAACCCACTCAGCCTGCAGCTTGTCTTTCCAGACCAAAATAAGGACCATGACTTCCTGACCCACCATGTATGAGTGAGCTCTGGCTCTGCAGTCATACCACACTTTTTGTTTCTGTTGGGCAGCTGCCAGGTTGCTATGGGCTGTCCCAATAAGCTCCTTCAGCCTTTCCCTAAACCTTAGGATGTATCCACAAGGGGAGTTCCCTGGGTGGCATGCTTGCCTTCCCAGTCCTCCCGGATCAAGTCTAGGGGCCCATGTACCCGGCATCCATATAAGAGTTCGAAGGGGGAAAATCCTGTCGACTCATGGGGCACCTCCCTGTATGCAAACAACAGGTGGGGAAGATATTTCTCCCAACCCTCCCATGCTGTTCAGCAAACACCTGGAGCATTGACTTTAGGGTACCATTGAATCTTTCCACAAACCCATTGGCTTGTGGGTGATGCAGTGTCGTGCATCTCTGCACCACCCCACACTTCTCCCATAAACATTTCATCAGGTCTGACATGAAGGAACCCCCTCGATCGGTGATTACCTCCTGCAGAAACCCAACATGGGAAAAAATCCCAGGAAAGGCATCTGCCACTTTTTCTGTACTCAGTGAGGATAGGGCGACTGCCTCTGGGTACTGGGTGGCAAATCCACCACAGTCAGGATGAATCTCTTCCCTGGGGAGCTGGGGGTATTTAAAGGCCCCACAATATCCATTTCCACCCTCTGGAATGGCTCTTCCAGTATGGGCAATGGAATCAGAGCGGCTTGGGTTTTCTTGCACACCTGCCCTATTTCTTGGCACCAGTGACAAGACCAGCAATACTCCTTCACCTGCTGGGTGAAGTTAGGCCAGCAGAAATTCTGGGCCAACTGCTGCATTGTGCATGTGATTCCCAGATGACCAGACAAGGGAATATCATGTACAATTTTGAGCAAATGCTCACGATATCCCTGGGGAATGACAAGCTGTCTGCCTAGCCTCCCTCCCTCTGTCTGTAATTGCCTGGGTATACATAAGTCCATTTTCCCAATAAACCTTATGTCTGCCGTCACCTCCCTGCATGCCGTCCAAGTCTGTCTGAACCCTCAGCTTCTCTAAACTAGTGTCACTCCTCTGAGCAGCTGCAAACCCGTCCCAAGGCATGGGATGGGTCCCCTTCAGTGGCTAAACTAGGGTCCCTAGCACTAGCGTCAGGGCACTCAGGATCACTGTCAGTCCCAACCCTCTGACAATGGGTCACACCTCCCTCTTCGGAGTAACCTTCTGTAGCTGTGTGGTTACTTGCTAGTGGGGACATTTCTACCCCCTCTTCATTAATCTCCATATCAGGAGACACAGGCTGTGGAACCAACCTCTCAGCAGTTTCCACAGTGGCTTCTGTGGGGTTCAGGGAACTACAATTTTCCCTTGCCACTTGGCTATGAGTAACTGCACATACCATCCCATTTTAGATTGTTGCCCAGGATCACATCCACTGCTAAGGTTTTGGCTACTGCCACCTGTTGCACAGTTACCCCGTTTCACCCCAGTCTAGGAGAACACTAGCGAGGGGTAATGTTTTCTCCCCTCCTGCAAAGTCCTGTACAGTGACGTATTTATTGGGTATAAGCTGACCAGGCTGTACCAGATTCCCCTTTACCAAGGTCAAGGATGCCCCTGTGTCACTTAACCCTTGCGTCTGTACACCATTCACCATGACTGGGTGCATGTGTTCCCTCATGTTCACTGGCATGCTTCCAGGGACACACAAACAACTCACTTATTTTCTAGCACCCGGTTGTGTATTATTGCTCGCCTTTTTGGGACACTGTCTGGCAATATGCCCAGTTTCTTTACACAACCAACATTCATTTCTTCTCTCACAGAAATCTTTTCTCTGAAACCTAGGATTAACTGGTTTTGGTGAAGGCAGTGAGGGTTTTAGCTGCCCTGAAGGTGCGCTTTTCCCTTTTTGCACTGCCACGCCCGCCCCATTCACTCTCTGAGCAGGTCTGCTCTTGGCATAGTGGTCTGAGAGTTCAGCAGCCTCTTGCACTGTTTTGGGATCTCGGTCCTCTAGCCATGTTTTTAGCTCAGCTGAGCATGCCCAATAAAACTGTTCTCATAAAATCACATTTTCAATTTTATCAACAGAGTTTGCCTCAATTCCTTCCCACCAACGTTTTAAAAACTGATGTTTCGTGGCTAGCTCCTCATAGCTCATATCAGGGCTTCTCCTGAGCTTACGGAATTAGCTCTGTAAGATTCAGCAGTAAATTCAAACTTTTTTAACAGTGCAGCTTTTAGTTTGCTGTAATTACTACTGTCCTCATTGTCCATTTGACCCAATGCATCCCGAGCTTTCCTGGTAAGTAGTGGGGATAGCTGGAAGCTCCAGGACTCTCTAGGAATTTTAGCCTGAATACAAACTTTTTCAAAAGAATTTAAAAAGGCATCCATATCCTCCCCCTCTTTAAATTCAGCTATTAATTTGGAATTCAATTTGTAACCCAGTCCTGCAGTCCCAGTTAAACCCAAGCCACTTACCTGCTCTGGTGCCACTGGTCGGAGTCATAGCTTCTCCAGTTCGTGTTACCACTGGCGCTCCTGCTCCTCATGTTTTGTGTTCTCGGCATTCCTGTTCTCTCTTCTCCTCTGCAGCTCACTGGTGCTCACACTCCTCATGGTCTGCGTCTCTCTGTTCTCACTCTGCCTCTCATTGTTCCCACTCTCTCTTCTCCTGGAACTCCAGCTCCATCCTGCGCAACTTAATTTGCAGCCTGAGTACCTCTGGACTCAGGAAACTGGTGACCTTTCCCTGCTGCTATGGCCCTTCACTGACAGTGGCCCTGTTGCCCTCCTCATCAGATCTGGACATTGCACTGGCCACTAGCTCTGCCACACTCGAGGTTTGGTCCTTTCCAGTCATGGTCCGTGACTCACTGCTCTGGGTAACTGCTACCATCAGGGCATCTATGAGGTTCTGCTTTTTGGCTGTCAACTCGAATGGGACTTCTCTGTCCCCGCACAACTGCTTTAAGTAATCTACAATGTGCCTGCTGTAGTCAGAAGCCATCTTTCCTGACTACCCTACTCTGACTTGCACTTTAGGAAAAAAAATTAAATGGGTAGGAACTTGACTGTACACCAAGTGGTATAGTTCTGTTTCCTTTTAAAATAAATCACTGCCTTTTTCTATCTTTGCAAGTGAGCTTACAGTCTCAGCTGACACACTGAACAATACAAGCTTGTGGTACCAAAATTATCCACACCGCTGCCAACCAATCTGTCATAAACCCAATCATCTTGTCTGTTTTTGTGGGTTTGAATCAGCCTTTGGTCTCAAGTCTTGGAGGGATTTAAACTGTGAACCTCTTGCTAGCATACCCCAATGCACAGGCTCAGATATATCTGTCTTCAGGGGGCCAGATATCTTTGCCTATGGGCACCTAACCAGGTGTACAAAAATGAATCCTTTACAAACTTTAATAAAGACCTCAGATTATTCTTACCTTTCCAGTTTGGTGTCACCATTCAAGCTTATGCCTAGTGTCAGCTATAACCATATATACTCTACTTGTAAAGGAAAGAAATCAAAGATAGACCAAGTAAGCTCTAAAAAGAGTTTTACAAAAATAGATAATACTATGTAAAACATACAATACAGAACTATTATATCACAAGGCATACACATCTTTTAAAAGAACAAGGTTTTAAACAGTGCAATTCCTACTACAGTAATTAGATGTGTCTATCTTCCTAAATACCTGTTTAAAGTGTTCACATATGTTTCTTTGTCAGAGTCTAGATAGAAATGTCTCTGAAGGAAAACAGAATTAGTGTTTAAAAGCTGGTTGTCCCCACCTATTTGCATGAGGTCACCAAACTCCTCCCTGTCAGAATATATAAAAAAATAAATCTATATAAAAACAGGATGTCTTTTCCAAGTATTAAATTCTGCAACCTCAGCATAACTCATGTTATTCAAATGACTCTCTTTGATCTTATGCTGCATCCTCTCTCACACAGGCTTCAAAGGAGCATTTACAACTTCGCACCCATGTGTAATAACCTGGGTTTCTCTCCAAACGTCATAAAATGGATACGATCTTCCCTCTTAGCAACTACAGCTATAATTAACTCAGACAAACAGGAGATCCTTGATTAAGGCCTGGTCTGTAACTAGCTTCTGGCCTTCCACGTAACACCTGGTATCTAAAACCTGTGTGTGTGTGATCTCACATGCTGTTTCAGCATTTCTCATGGGAGACAGTTCATAACACGTTTTTTATTTTACAAAAAATCATACAGCACTCAGAACTGGCTGTCCACGTCACAATCACCACACGAGGTTACCATGTGATTAATCTAGCATGGGACCTAGCACTGTAGCCACTTAAAATGGAAAAACATGGCACATATTTCTACATTGCTACTGAAGGTAGGATATTCTATTATATAGTATAACTGTTTGTAGTTATTCCATAATGCCGGCAACAGTGACAGATCCAGAATCTCAAAAATTCCAGGGTCGAAAATCCTGACACATAAACCGTGTGACCCAAAGGGTATACACCTCCTGCCATGAAACCCCTACAGTGACACATGTCGCTGCTGAGAGCAGCACCATGTCTCTGTAGGGGTTGCGTCCAGGACCCGGCAACACTTTCCTCCATCTTGCACCCTCTCCCCAAACCAACTCCGACTTGGAGTTGGTATCCATGGTGCTGGGGGAAGAGCCCCCCATGTGGAGCTTCAGGGGAACACAGACTCTGCTGTGCACAGCTCCTTGCTGACAGCAACTCGCAGTCGACAAGGAGCCTGGTGCTGCAATGCCAGTCAATGAGTTGGTTGTCGACTCGGCATCGTAGAGCTGACTCAAAGTGTCTATGACAAAAAAAGCAAATTTGCACTGTAGATCATGGTGTATTTTCCCCGCACTAGATATCATGAGAATATGTTTCTGACTAGAATAGATGGCATAGTAAAAGTAATGAAATATAGATACTTTCTTATGAAACCTTAACACATATCTTTTTTACAAATGCATTCATTTCATTTTGCATTGTACTAATCTATTAACTTATATTTTACTTTAAGATATAATTTAATTTCCTTTGCAGGTTATCTTTAATTTTAATAAGAAACTATATTGCACAAGTCACTTATTTATGGCGGTCTCAGTAAGGAGCACTTGCGGGATTCCAACTTGTGTCTCTAGGTTCACACCTCTGCTAACTATGGTGTAACATAGCCTTGCTGCAGTACTAATTTTCCTTATAGATGCCTGTTAGTCTCAGCCTTTACTAACTTAGAAATTGTTTTAAAGCATATCTCACACATTCCGACACACCGATACCATTGGCGACATCCATCATTTTACAGCTTACAATTCCTCTGTCCCACATCCGTTTTACGTGGACATTCTGCTACTTACACTGAAAACAGGCTGTAAACTCCAAGTTAAGGGCAGAACATTGGAATTTAAGGATATCATTTAAAATGCTACCATACAGAATATTCATTTGTTTGCAATTTTCTGAGACTGCATTTCCATGTATATTGATGCATCTGTCCCACATTAGGGGGATCAGTGTCCCCACATTGTCTCAAATTTCCATATCAAAAAGTTCAGAGTTGAAGGTATGAGCTGACAATTTCAATGAAGCTGCAGGGATACCAGGGTAATCAGAAATGCGTAAATTGTTGGACTGGAAGCATGTGTAGTCTGGGTTGGGGTCGCAAATGCAGTGAATAACATATAGAATAATGCATGGAGAAGTGTGGTTTATGGGGATTTTATGCACCCCCCAGGGTGTGTGATGCCCCGTAAACCCTGAGGGCAAAGCCCGAGGGGTTTATATGGGCATCACACACCAAGGGGGTGCATAAAATCCCCAGAGAACCACACTTCTCCTTGTTTCATTTTTTATATTTACTGTTTTTTGGTTTAAATTGTCTTTTTTGTCACTTTGCAAAGGTAACTGTTACTGCCGACAAGCTTGTCTCGTGCTGAGTGACCGATTGTGTAGTGCTTGTGAATGTCCATGCAAGGAAAGCTTGTTCTGTGTTTTTTATGGTGATGCTGCGGTACTGTTCTGCCCGTGGTTTACGGAGCTCCACAAACCACATATGTGGTTTATGGAGCTGTTGGGCACTCCCTGACAGTGGTTTATAACCTCTAACCAGTAAATATTATAAGAATTACACATGAGAAGTTGGATTGGAGGTCTACTGTCCATTGTGCCCATCACTTGTCAGCTGTGCCTGCAAAACAGAATTCTAGTCTCTAGTAAGTCCAAGGCTGATGATAACCAGCTTTGTAAAATAACATCACGGGGATTCTCAGAAAGGAAAAGTACCTGCTATAAATTCAAAGAAGCATTTGTCAATGCTGAACGTTTGCTGCTGTTCGGGCGTATACCAGATTTCCTCAGTTCGCAGTTGGCCTTTGAAGAGCGAAGACATGACTGCATGGTTCAGAGTAGATTACGGTGTTGGAACACTGCTGGGTAAGTAAGGGCTTGTGGGCGGGGCAGGATAACAGTGCAATGGACAGCGATGGATGGTCTTCTGTTTTACAGGGGAAAAGGAGGGAAACATAGAACAATGAGGGATGGTTTTTATTTTCAGGTGATGACACTGGGGGATTGGGCACCCCAGTGTCACTGTGGGCAGGCGGTGTTGAAAGGGAAAGTCGGGTGGGATGGAAAAACCCTTATGGCCCAGGGCTCCTACAACTGACATCGATGGATGGTTTTCTTTGTAACAGGAATAAAAAAAAAAACATACGAGGAATGATACTGGGGATTGGGCACCCCCAGTGTCAGTTTTATGTTTGGGGGGAAGGGGTTATGTGGGGACACTGGGGGACTGGGCACCCCCAGTGTCTATGTTATGTTGGGGGGGGATGTTGAGAGGGAGGATTGGTGTGGGAGGGGCAGTTACCAGAGGACCAGCAACAGACAGTGATGTGGACTGTTTTCTTTTTTACAGACATGCTGGTGAAGCTGGAAGCTGCTCAGCTGTTTTCTGAATGGTCATGCAAATGAAAGGATGAAGCCCTCTCTGATTGGAGCAGATTCAGTCCTTTGAAGTGCATGACCATTCAGCCCACCCAGCAGTGAGTTGTGTCAGGATCACACGGAGTAGTCATTGATGTACAGTGCTGAGACCCTGATTTTGTGAACTGCTACGGGCTCGGCAGTGACACCCCCCGAAATCTGGTACTACCACAAAACGTTGGCTTGTGCAAGCACAGTCAACATAAAAATGGCAAATTCTTTTTCAAAACTGTTTCCTTATACACGTAGAGTGCACTTACTTTTTCTGCACTGGAGTCTGCAATAACATGCCTCTGCAACCCCTACTCTCACAGGTAGACACAAGATGTTTGCTTCATGCTGCACATGCAGGCAAACACAAAAACAGCTGAGCTGTGTACTTTTAGAAGTGCTAGGATTTTACTTCAAACTAAGAGGTCTTCAGTGATGAGCAACCATACATGTAACAACATTTCTCCCTAGAATAACGTCCAAACCAATAAAAATTAACTAAATGAAACCTCTTCTGCAAACATTATTTCAACTAAGTCACGCTCATTCAGAAAAACATGTGAAAAGGGAATTAAACAGCTTCATTCTCAAATAACATGGAACTGTGTTTCAAATTATAAACATCACTAGATGTAGCAGTGATAGCACTATGTGTTCATATCTAAAGTTACTCGTATTAATTGCTCTTTATGTGTATTTTTTTTATTTCAACATTGTCACACATGCCAGTTTTCTGCACCATTTTTTCAACTGTAAGCACAATAAATTCTAAAATTCTGCAGCTTTATTTTCAAAATTTACGGCGTAATTTCAGATTTTAGTCACATATTCTATTTTGTTGTTACTGTTTGTCAGAAGTTTACATCAGAACAAAATCAGTGATGAGAACCAGCGTGACAGTAGTTGAAATAACAAGAGCATTCCAATATTTTCACTACAGGACATTGCATTTCTTTGCTTTTTTCTCACTGTATTTTGCTTCCCTGACACTTTTTTACTGTTTTAATCCCCTAAAACTTCTTTTTCATGAATTCCTCAGTATTTTGTGCTAGTTAAAAAATGTATATAGTATATGGTCCAGTGTTGTTAGTATGGAAATCCATACATTTCCAGATGTTGCACCATAGTAGCGATGCCATAATGCTGTTGCACCACGTTAGGTACTTTATGTCACTACTGTGGTGCAACGGCAAAGAATCCCATGTAGAGCCTTGTGGAATTTTCAAATTTAGCTTCTGCCGGAATTCTATGGAATTTCAGAAATTCCACCTAATTCCACAGAATTCTGAAATTCGGAAAGAGGGATGGTCCCAGTCTATGTGAACCACTAATTCATTTTCTGCAGACCACAGAATAGTACAGGGTTTTATTTAACTCTAAAAATTGATTAGCGTTTTGCTCATAAAAGTTCTAAAACATTGTGAAAATGCATATCACTTGTCTCACTGTGTTTAACATATATAACACTTCTACAAAACCTATATAAATGCTTTCTGTACAGTTAGTATTGTCCCAAGAAAAAAACTGCTAATCAATTATTTAAAACCCTGTATTATTCTTGATTGCGTGATCTATTAATTATTATTCTGTATTTTATATAGACATGCTCTTTGGAATTGTGTGGCATGAAAAAAGAAGTTCTGAAAAGCATTTTGGAAGCAGAATTCTAATTCTGCACAAATTCCTTTGGCAGAATTCCACATAGTTCTAACCCTGTGTCTATTATGATTCCTCATGCTTACCAACATTGCAGAGTTCTAATAGCAGATATCAGCAAGACTGAAAACCCCCCTAGGCACAATGGAGCCTATGCTCCAACAGGCGGGAATCACACGCCCAAGGCGCGTATCCCACCAGTGGAGCTCCGCACCTGTGGACAGGTGCACACTGGTGGCATGCATGACCGCCGGTCACCTGTCCACAGGCCCACCCCCCTGGCACATGGGTACATGCAGGATTGCACGGGCTGGCAATGGGCAGAGCCTCGCACCTGTGCGGGCATCCAATGGGATGCCTGTCCCAGATCCCTCAGTGGATCCCTTATGCAGTGGGGGGTACGCTGGCTGCTCTCCCCCGCAGATGTCCGCACAGCCGGTGGCCATGGAGGTGAGAGGTGGGCTGTGTCGCCGGTCATGCGATGCCCCCACACAGACAGGGAGGAATGGGGGTGTTGGGGGGCATTGGCACAAGGTTGTGTGCTGGGTGGGAGAGAAGAGTTCATGATGCCCACCACACCATCAGGGCTGTGCTGTGGGGCAGGGGAACACAGAGGCAGACTGTTGGGGGTTGGTGGGGGGACTGCAGTCCAGGGGCCAGTGCTGCCAAGAGTGTGTGTGCTTGTGGGGGGTTTGGCATGCATGAGGGAGGTGGATGGCACAGCTGGGTGCAGGGGTGGGTGCCCCTGGGCAGACTGTCCTGACTCTCATGTGAGTCCCATTGTCGAGTGACGGGGGTATGGTGCACATAGTGGGCTTATGGCAGGGTTTCCCTGGAGTACTGGCTACCTCCCCATGCACCCTGGTGCGCAGCTCTATGCAGCTATGCACATGCCATGTAGTGCTGGCATGCTCCCACCCACCTGTGCATTGCAGTCCACATGGGTGGGGTAGTGGGTTCATGGGGGCTTCCCGCCCCCCTTAGTGAATCCTGTGTGGGGGGTGCATTGGGTGTGGAGTGTCTCAGCGCCTCACATTCACGGCGTGAAGGTGCTCTGCTCCTTCATGCATGGGGCCAATGTTTGTTAAAACACTGAACTGCTAGAACTGTTGCCAGCTCCGACATCTAGATATTACTTAAATTGCATTAAATGCTTTTTGATCTTATCCTGCTGTTTGCTGTTTTGTTTATTTGACCACAGTTTCAGACACAGAAAGAAGGTAAAATAATTAAAACATAGAGAATAATGTATGGGCAACCGTACACAGCAAGTCTGTGTTTCCATCATGAGGTTGAGATGACCAGCATATGGACCACCGAGCCGAAGCTGGGAAGATCCATGCCATCTAACAGAATAAACACATCTGAACCGTGTGTGGTTGCCTATAATTCATTTTATATAGTATATGGTTTTGTACACAGAAATCACAGAAGTGTTACCTCCCTAAACAAAAGCAAAAGAAAACAAGAAAAAAACTTGCCATTTCTTTGTTCTGTTTTATGATCAAAATTAAATTTATAGACTTTTACAAGTTAAAGGGTACAAATGTGGGCACTGAGTGGTTACTAATCAGCTAAGTGCTGAGTAAATGAGGAATTTAAAATGTTATGACCTTTGAACTGTGCTGAACAACTGTTTAGAATGTGCACAACAGCACCTTGGAATGCACACGACAGTTTACAATGTGCACAACAAGATTTTTGAGCAGGCTGATTTTTATACAGAACAATGACCAACCATATACTATAAACATGTACTATACAAAATAATGTATAGGCAACCATATACAACAATTTATTTATTTATTAAATTTTGTTAACCAGGTAGGCCCTCTGGGCCCTTAAGGTCCCTTTTTCAGGGGCGATCCGGAATTAGTTACATAGAGTGAGGTTTTTATACAGTATAGTACATTTTTGAACAGACAATACAAGGTCAGAGATACAGTGTTTCATGCAAGGCAGTATTACATACTGCAAGGTATTTAACTAACTAGCAGAAATTCGTAGCAGTCACCAAGGCTGATGTTTCCATCTCTGGGTAAGATGACATCTAAGAAACCTCTCGAGCTTTGCTCACGGGGTCTATGATGTCATCTCACCCCATGATGGAAACACAACCTTGCTGTGTATGGCTGCCTATGCATTATTGTATATTTTTATTTATTTGTACTTTTTGACCAGGAAAGGCATAGGTGCTTCATGTGGATGGGTTACATGGACCTGTTTTACTGATGGGGAAACAGCCATGATATTGGGTGCACTTCCCCACTCTTCTTTGCTATGTGCCATTGGATCTTTAACTTCCACCTGGACAGTGACCAGAAGTGGGCAGAAATGACCTCAGTTTAATGTCTTCATCTCATCCAAAGGGTGGCACTGCACAAGTGCAGTTCCCCCCTCATACAGCACTACAGTGTCATTTACTGGTATTACCCCAAGTACCAGGTGTGTAGCAAGGATCCATGACCTGCTGATCTTCTGACCCTGAGGTGAGCATGCTACCTACTGACCCACTGACACTGTTTATATTCTGCTTTGTTTCTGCACAGTGCAGAAAAACAGAAAATAGGTGTCAGTGCATATTAATATAGTAAAGTATTGTGATGGTAAAAGGAACTTAGGGTCCATCTTGTCTGCCCCTCCTACCACATGACAATAACGTTACACAATTTGATTATGGACACACATCCAAGATTAACAGACAGAATTTTTCACCTACTCAAGCTGTGTAACCCTCAATGTCATTCTCCCTCAGGAATCTGTCTGGGATTTGCAAGAAATGCTTGCACTAAGGCCATTCGTCACGCCAAGCCCTCCTCCTCTCCTACCCCCCATTACTGGGTATAGAATGAATTTGTCTCCTCTTCCTTTTCACCCCCCATTCCTCCCCCCTTGCTATTTCCCATCTACCACATACCCAACGCAATGCCCTACCTATTTCTCCCCTCCTCCCTCTCTTCCATACCACCCCCTCACCACCACTCTTCTTTCTCTTTTCCCACTAATCCACTCCTAACAAAGCTTCACTGAGCCACCTATGACTTGTACTGTATAATTAACTCACAACACAATTCCTTGACAATGCCTTTGGTTGCTATTATTGTAACCGTACTTGTCTTTTTTTTGTTTTTTTGTAAGTTCCATTGTAATGATCATGTTATGTTTTGTACCGTATTGTCCTTATTGCATTGACGTGGAACCTGTGTAAAAGAGCCCTCGGCTCAAAGGTGTCATCTGAAATACAAATAAATAAAAATAAAAAGCCAATTACTTTAAACACATGCTCAACATAGCACACACCTCCTTCTTCTGGAATATAGTACATTCCATTGTCAACCCTCCACCACAATCCAACACCCCAACTCTAAAGCAAAACGGTATTGAAATAACAGACCCCTCCCAAGTTGCAGATACCCTCAACACCTTCTTCACAACTTTTGCTTCTCCTGACACTACCACTCCTATTACATCTGCAGCCAAACCCACTCCACAACACAGGCCAAGTAAACACTTCCTTCTAACCCCGGCTTCCACATCCGAAGTACTGCTTGCTCTACTATCCCTCAACATCACTAAATCTAGCCCAAATGGCCTACATCCTAATCTCCTGCACCTCTCTGCCCCCGCTATTGCTCTTCCCCTCACCTTCATTATAAATGTGTCCTTCTCCTCGGGCACAGTTCCAAAAGCCTGGAAATCAGCGTGTGTCATCCGCCTCCACCAAGAAGGTGATCCCTCCTCACCTGGGAACTACCGCCCAATTTCCCTTCTCCCCACCTTGTCAAAACTGCAGGAATGCCTCGTCCAATCCAGACTGAGTTCCTCACAGCCACTAACTACCTGTCTTCCTTCCAGTCCAGTTTCAGAAAAAATCATTCGACCATATCCTCCCTTCCTCATGTCACTGGTCACATTCAATCAGCTGCCGATAAAGGTCACCTCACTGCCGCAGTCTTCATAGACCTGGCTAAAGTTTTTGACTCAGTATCCCACCCCCTCCTTCTGAACTCACACATCAAAGCTGGGTTTGTCTCTCCTGCCATACGGTGGTTCCATTCTTATCTCAGTGACAGGCACCAGATAGTTAAAATTGCCAACTCCTCCTCTCCCTCCCTCCCTATCCTGGCAGGCGTTCCACAGGGCTCCATACTTGGTCCCGTCCTATTTTCTATCTTTGTTAATAACCTTCCATCTGCCTGTTCCACCTCCCTCATCCATATGTATGTGGATGATACCAATATATTCACCTCAGGCCCTGACCCAGCTGCTCTCCATTCCTCCCTGCAACATGACTTCCACTCGGTCCAGTCTTGGTTCCTATCAGAAAATTTCAAACTGAACACATCCAAAACAGTCTCTATGACTTTCAGAACCTCCCAAAGATTAGCCAAAGCCATCTATACCCACCCATCATCTCCCTTGATGGCACACTGCTTATGGTTGTCTATTCTTATAAGTACCTAGGCATCTGGCTGGATCCCCAACTAAACTTCTCCACTCACATTGACTACATAACCACTAAACATCGTCCCAAGCTCTCTACCAAAATAGAGACTCTCTTCCTCTCCCCGTATGCCGGGAACTTCTGCCTAAGATGATCATGCCAGTTTTTGACTATGTGTATACTGCATACTGCACTGCTCCATCCACAATGTTCTCTCAACTTGACTCACTCTACTATGCCTTCTGTCGTTTTGCCTCCAACTCTCCATACAGGACTCACCACTGCTCTCTACTCTCTTTCCTGGACCTTCCTCCTCTCTCACACAGACATCTCATCCACTCTATATCCTCCATGTCCAAATTCTGGTTCAGTGTTTTTCCCTCTTCCATCTCTTCCCTCCTTTCTCCTGCCATTGCCTCAACATACTCCCTACACTCTAGGTACTCATGCTCCTTCTCTCTCCTCACTCCATTTTCCAACATGGGCAAATATTGCCTTCAACTATCGTCTCCCCTCTCTGTGGAGCTCACAAACTCCTCTCCTACTCAACTCTCTTTCTCACTACTCTGTCAAATCGTTGCTATGCCTCCTATCCTTCCCTACTTGTTCCCACAACATCTCATAGCACTGTAATGTTTGTCCCATGGCCTCCTACTTACTCCCCCTCACCGTGTACCTTATCTATTTGCGTAACCTGTTGTGCTATATTAGTATCATGCAATGTATGTATGCTATCTATTGTATACTATTTTGTATTGCTGTATTAATTATCATGAAATGTATTTGATGCTACCTACTGTATACTATTTTGTTACTATTGTGCTTGTGTACTCTGATTCCCATGTTTCTTGTCCCCTGGGTCACACCTGGAAATGAGCCCTGGCTCAGTGTGCCTTTCCCAGTCACCAAATGTTTAAATAAATAAATAAATACAATAAATGTGTTACCCTTTTAAAGAGGATGTAGTGCTATACACAAGAAAAGACAGTTTATGCAAAGCATTGTCATTTCATAATGAAAGTTGTGAATAACCACCAAATCAGTGCTGAGAAACTGGAATGGCAGATACTGCAGAGAACTCTAGTGGTGGTACACGGGGATAGCAAGTATTAAATTCAGAAGAGCATCCAACCTTCCCATTACGGGGAACTTCCCTTTTGCGCAATGGTTATAACTGTTGCCTTTGAGACTCAGTGTATCAGGTCTGATTCCCAACAAGGGCTGAAGGATCTCCTACCCAAGCAGAGGAGACAGACATAACAGTGTCCCCAAGCTTCTGTTCTGAGACCCATGCTATTGCAGCACCCCCCCCCAATGTTTCAACAAAAGCTCTGATAGCTAATATTGTCATAGCTACAGCATGTATAGGACCACAGAGAGGAAAAATAATAAAAGAAAGAAGTCAAGGAGTCCCAGAGATAAAATCAAAAGTGCAGGCTGACAAATAGAAGTATGAGGACTTGGAAAAGGAATGGTGTGAATAAACAAAGTAAAAGTAAGGAAAGTGCAGCCTTTTGGGACCCATACCTGAGATACTTGGTGCAAGTTCCTCCACCAACAGGAATTGGATGAGTACCCCGCAGTCTCCTTTCCTGGTCATATAGGTAAACAGAGGAGGTGGAACTTGAACTAGGGTCTTAGCATAGTTGTTTCAAGCCTCAAGGTGGCTGTGGCAATATTGGAACTACAACAGCCAAGTATGAATAGTGGGGATATGTGACATCTGGAAGGTTTATTGTATGAGTACAGAATTAAGCTTGGGATACTTTGGTTTCATTACAGGATCAGGCTGGTCTTTGCAGAACATATCTATGCTCATAGTTAAATTGTTCCAGATGCCTTGATAAGGAATACCCGCTGGCGACAATTATAAACTTACATCTGTAGAGTTGTGTATGTCCGACAAGGAGAAGGCTCTGATTTGATCCCAAGGTTTTGGTAAGTACTCTGTATACGAGTAATACTGGGGACTCATGTGATTGTTGGGGGGTATCCTGTTTATTTCAAGGTGTGTCATTACATAATCAGAGCCTGTAACCCAGATGTAGGATAGTATTCTTTATTTTATAAATAGAAGTGTCATGGGCAAACGGGATACTTTGAAGTGACACTCTGCAGTCTTTGCATGGCAACTGTACCGGTATACCATCTTTACAGGGATGGGTAGGGGGGCATATATATAGATACATTTAGAGATATATAAACATGTAATATCACAATTAATGACTATATGCTGTAACGTGGTTTTTTGTTCTGTTTGTTTTGTTTTATATTTTGAAACAACAATAAAAAATATTACAACAAAAGTAAGGAAAGTGAGGAAGGCTACAATTCCTATAGGTTAAATTTTTTTGTATTACTTGTCCCTTTAGCCACCTAAAAAGCCAACATTTCATGGCCTTTGGGCCACTTCCTCAGAGCCCATGATGGTCCTGTAAAGTAATACCAAAATAATCAAGAAACTATACCAATATTCTCTTAGAAAACAGATAGATTCAATAAAGATAATGTTCTAGAGCAACAGGCCTCAGAATATTAAAGTTCCTCTATCCATTCTTTCATAAAGTCTGAGTAAATGTAATTTATGTATAATTGCATAAATCTTATCCAGTATGTTAACTGCATGACCTAATACTATTGATCTTACAGATAATTGATAACACACATTAGCTGACTACACGTAGACCCAATCATAGACACGCAAACATCGTAAGGCCAGTCAGCGACCTAGCAGCTGTGTTCTGCACTAGTTTCAGTCACTGTAGCATACCTTCATGGACCCCAAGGTAAAGGCATTGCAGTAGTCAAGCCTCGAAGTAATAAACACGTGCACCAGTGTCTTTAAGTCATCAGGGCAATAACAGATTTAATCTGGCAGATGTTCCTCAGATACCTGGTAAAAGCCACTCTGGACTACTGCTGACAAGTAAGCCTCAAATGTCAGCCCCTCATATGGCCCCAGATTTTTTATTTTATTTAGTGGAATCTCAGAATTTCAAACCTTTGAGTCAAAGACTCTTACAAAGGCTCCACATCAGTAACGCATAAGGTACAAAAGTGCAAATAGAAACATAGAATTTGACAGCAGATAAGGACCACTTGGCCCACCCAGTCTGCCCATTTCCCTACATAATGGATAAGCTGCAGATCCTAATTAACCAGCAGCCTACTTTTTCCTACCCCCACCCCCTAGAATTGCCTTATGACTGTCCCATGCATGCTTGAATTCCACCACTGTTTTTGACTCCACAACCTCCTCCAGAAGGCCGTTCCATGCATCCACAACCCTCTCTATAGAAAAAATACTTCTTCGTTACCTCTAGATCGCCCCCCCATCTTCAGATTATTGCCCCTTGTTCTTGCACACCTCTTTTCTGAAAGATGCTACCCTCTTGGACTTTGTTGATTCCTTTGAGGTACTTAAAGTTTCTATCATGTCCCCTCTCCCTCCTTTCCTCGAGCTTACATATTAAGCTCCTTAAGTCTCTCTTCATATGTCTTCCGGTGCAGACCATGCACCATTTTAGTTGCCCTCCTCTGGGCAGCTTCCATCCTGTCTCTGTCTTTGCGGAGACTGGGTCTCCAGAACTGCACACAGTACTCCAGATGGGGTCTCACCAGCTGTCTGTACAGAGGGATAACAACTTCTTGTTTTCTACTGGTGATGCCTCTCCCTATGCATCCCAGTATCCCCCCAGCCCTCCTTACTGCCCTCTCACATTGCTTACCCACCTTTAGGTCATCTGATATGACTACCCCCATGTCCCTTTCCATTTTTGTTGTTGTTAGTATCTCACCCCCCATTATGTACTCTTCCCTGGGTTTTGTTTCCCAGGTGCATTACCTGCACTTCTTAGCATTGAATCTAAGCTGCCATACATTTGACCATTCCTCTAACCTTGCCACAAGTCCCTTCTCATCCTTTCCACCCCACCTTGTGCATCAACTCTGTTGCAGATCTTTGTGTTATCTGCAAAGAGACATACCTTTCCTTCCAGTCCCTCTGCAATGTCGCTTATAAAGACATTGAAGAGGACTAGTCCTAATACAGAACTCTGCAGTACCCTACTAGTAACCCCCCTTTCTTCAGAGTGGACTCCATTTACTATTACCCTTTGTGTCCTACTCTCCAGCCAATTCTTTACCCAGGCTATCATCTTGGGACCCACTCCCAGGCTGGCTAACTTGTATATTAATCTTTTGTGTGGGACTGTGTCAAATGCCTTGCTAAAGTCTAGGTAGGCCATGTCCACAGCCTCTCCTTGATCTACAACTTTGGTCACCCAGTCAAAGAAATCTATTAGATTCATCTGGCATGACCTTCCCACTATGAATCCATGCTGCTTTGGGTCCTGTGCCCCTCTAGCCTCAATAGATATTCAGGAGACAAAGGAAATACATAACAAGAAAGAAAAACAGAGGTACATAATGTCAGGAGAAAAGCATGGCAAAACTAAAAGTTACAACAACAACAATGAGCAGGACTGATTATAAAATACATGGGAGGTGAAGATTTCACAAGTAATACAACAATGGTACTAACAAATGCAAAATTAGGCAGCTTGAGTGTAGTGGAGGGGATATGTAACTGAGACCACTAGTTCAATGGAGGCAGTGGATACGGATAGAATGGTGACAAAGAAGAGACTGTCAGAGGGCATTGTCTATCCCTGTAGTTGGAAATTATAGTAGCAATGCCTTCTCTAGCTCCCCTAGGCAGGCAGGGGAGACAGGGAGGCACAGACTAAGAGGGGATAGAGTGGGGAGGGATCAGAGGATGGGAAAAGGGGGGATAGAGGCTGGGGGGAAGGAGGGTTGGAGCTGTCTAAGATGACATTGTCAGGACATAAATCATTTAGGAGTGAACAGGCAGTGCAGGAACCACATGGAAGAAGGTATGGCTATGAGCAGTCACAGCTGTTTATTGCTAGGAGGTGCTGCTGGAGTTTAAGTTTAAAGGGGCCAATCTTTTTTTCAGAAAAGATCTCAGAAGGCAGGTTGTTTATCCAGACAGGAGCCCTGTACATGAGTGCCCATTGCCCCAGAGCTGTCCTACAGAGTGGGACGAGGAAGGAGGCCTTGGAGGAGCTTCTAGTTGCCTGGGGAGTGGGGGCAGGAGTGAGGAGATGCTGGGCCATGGATGGAGAGAGACCCAAGGTTATCTTTCTCACCAGCAAACAGGGCTGGTAGAAAAGCCTACCCTTGAAATTTAACCAGTTTGCTTGATCGTAAAGGTCACAGGTATGGGTGAGCCTGTGCCCTCCAGTAACAAGGCGATATGCTTTGTTAAGTGCAACCTTGATTCTGTGTAACATGGTATCAGTTGCAGAGCCATAGATGATGATACCATAGTCGACTATGGACAGGTCTGAGCTGGTTACGACCAAGTGAAGGGCATCAGTTGTCATGCATGACCTATGTAGATAAAGTTGACCAATTGAGGTATTAACAGATTTACAGACCAGACTGACATGCTCCTGGTAGGAGATGGCAGAGTCAAGGATGATACCGAGGTATTTGAAGCTACTGACTTGCTCCAATGTCTGGCGCTGGCAATTGAGTATATTTAGTGGCAGACCTTTATTTTTGTTCTCTGAGTTGGCAAACAACATCACTTTAGTCTTTTTGTAGTTTAAAATGAGCTTATGAAGGGAGAACCACGACTCAGTTTTAGCAAAGAACCTTTGCAGATTGCATTCCAGGAGGATAGGGTCAGGGTGACTAGAGTAGATAATGGCATCGTCCGCATAGAGGAGCAGGTGGCCTGAGCATGCTAGGGGGAGGGAAAATTGAGGGAGAGACTGAAGAGGAGCAGACCAAGTACTGAACCTTGAGGAACACCAGAGCATACTAGCTGGCTAGAAGAAAGAGTGTCAAGAATTTTCACTCTCTGAGACCCCCTACTAAGGTAGTTGGAGAACCAGGCAGTGGATTCTTGTGAGAAGCCCATGGATGGGAGGGATGCAATGGGGAGAGCATGATTAACCATGTCAAATGCTTTTGTATGGTCTATGTAAACAGACCCTACTAAATGACTACGGTTGAGAGCTTTGTGTATGAAGTCAGTAAACACCAGGAGGGCAGTGGTGGTACCGTGATCCTTCCTGAAGCCATGCTGCTGGCAGCATTGTAGATTGTGTTTTGAGAGGTATTCAGATAATTGATTGGATACTATCCATTCAAGGGCTTTGGAGATGGGGGGAGGGTTGAGATAGGGCGGTAGTTTCTATGAGAGGTTCTGGCACCAATCTTGAATATGGGGGTCACTACCGCAGACTTCCACTGTGTAGGGAATTGGCTTAGACAGAGGGAGAGATTAAATAATTTAGTGAGGGGGGAAAGAACTACGTCAAGGGGTGCCTTTATTGAACAGATTTGCACTACTGTCTGGAAGGAGAGAGAGGGCCGCAGGAACTGAGGTAGGAGTTCAGGTTGAGACAGGGTTGAGAGTAGCAGTACACGGGAGGGGCGAGGGGACTAATCAGGGTAGGAAGGGAAGAGGAGGCAGGCAAAATGGAGTGGAGGATGGGGGGAGGGACAGGATAGGAAGAGGGGAAGGAAAACAGAAAGCAGATACTGATAGTCAGAACGGGAGGCAAACTGGGAGATGGAAAAACAGTTAAAGGGATAGACTGTTGCTGTGGAGATAAGTTCACCAGGGTGCAAAGGGATCAGTTAGGTAGGGAAGCAGCTAGTACTGAAGATGAGAAAGGAAGGACGGGGAGCACAGATGCAGGGGATGGAAGGGTGGCAATCATAGGGGACCACATAATTAGGGGTATTCACTGGGGGAAGGGAAGGGGACCTAAATGCAAGCAGGAGGGTTGTTTGTATGCCAGGGATGACAGCGGGGAGGGTGGGCCCAAGAATAAGGGAAACAGTGAGGGAGGTTGAAAGAAAACCTAATTTAGTTATACATTTGGGAGCCAATGACCTAGCTGGGGAGGAGGTTGAGGTAGTGCAAAGTAGGTTCAGGGAGTTAGGCAAGATCTGCAGTGAGAAAGGAAGTTCGCTAGTTTTCTCAGAGGTGATACCAGTACCAAGGGCCAGCACAGCCAGGAAAAGAAGAATAGAGGATTTTAATGACTGGCTGAGGAAATGGTGCAGGGAGGAGATGTTTATCTGTATAGGGGACTGGGATGAGACCTAGTCAAACAAATCAATCTTTTCACCAGACAGGCTACATCTCAGTAGGGAGGGTTTGAGGGCACACAGGGACAAACTGGGGGCATACATAACCACTACACTTAAACTACTGAAGGGAGGGCAGCGGGTGTGCAGGCCCAAAGACTCCTACAGGAGGAGGTCAGTGAACCTTCCCCCCTCACAGTAATAGAAGAGGTCTGGAGGGAGGAGGTGGAAGGGGCAAGAACACAGTTAGCAAAGGGTGCATGGGGTGAGAAACACATAACAAGGGTACATGGAGGGATGCACACAGAAGGGATAAATGTGAATAGAAGAATAGAGGGAAGAGAAGGAAGGTCAGATTCTAGGTGGAGGGTGGTGTCTCTGAATATGCAGAGCCTTGGAAACAAGATGGACGACCTGCTGGCACTATTAGCAGACAGGAGGGTGGACATAGCTGCAGTAACTGAGACTTGGGCAACATCACACCATGACTGGGATCTTGCGATCCCTGGATATGAACAATACAGGAGGGACAGGGTAGTCAGGAAGGGGGGAGGAGTGGCAGTTTATATCAGGGAGGGAATAACTTGCTCAAGGGAAGAGTCAGAGGAAGGGGAGGTGGAGGCATTATAGGTTCAGTTAAGGTCCAATAGAGGGAGAAAGGTGAGGTTGGGGGTGGTTTACAGACCACCCAGTCAGGATGAGGAGAGGGACAGGGAACTGAGCTCACAAATATTGGAAGCTGCAGGGAAAGGAGAGGTTGTAATTGTGGGGGACCTCAATCCGCCTAAGGTGGACTGAAGCATACCATCCAAAACATGTGCTAGGAGTCAGGTGATCCTGGAAGGACTGCAGAGTGGGTTCCTGACTCAGGACATCACTGAACCAACAAAAACTGAGGCAATTCTTGATCTGGTGCTCACAAATGGGAAGCATGTACAAGAAATAATGATCAGGGAGCCACTGGGTGGAAGTGACCATTGCACAGTGTGGTTCCAGTTGGATATAGGCAGGGAAAGCACCTTGACTAAGACCAAAATCTTGGATTTCAGGAGGGTGGACTTCAGGAAAATGGGTGAAGTGCTAAGGAGCCATCTGGTAGGCAGAGCAGATATGGAGGTGGACCAAAGGGGGTCCATCATTAAGGAAGGAATACTGGTTGCCACAGAGGAGTGCGTTAGGCTCAGGGCAAAACACAAGGGCCAAAGCGCCCAGCTGGTTCAGTTCTGGGGTTGCCCAGGCAGTAAGGGAAAAGAGGCTGGCCTATAGAAAATTCAGGAAGATTAAGAGAGAGGTGGATAGGGAAAATCACGTAAGGATGGCTAGTGTGGGAAGTAAGGAAGTCTGTCAAGCAAAAGCACAGAAGGAGCTGCAGATAGCTGAAGGAATTAAGAAAGGGGATAAAGCTTTCTTTCATTACATAAGTGAGAAAAGGGACAAGAAGGAAGGGATTGTTAGGCTTAAGAAAGGGGTGGAGTGGGTGGAGGATAATGGGGGAAAAGCAGCGATACTAAATGAATACTTATATTCTGTCTTCACCAAGGAGAAGGATGGACCAGTGCCTTCATGAGGGAAAAGAGGAGCGGAGGGGGGGGAACACTGATGCAGTGATAGAGGAGGCTAGAGTGAGGGAGGGGCTCCTGGCATTGAAGGTGGACAAACCACCAGTACGTTCAAGGGTACTAAAGTAACTGGCTGAGGAGCTGGCAGGGACACTGGCAGACCTATTTAATAGTTTGCTGGAGTCAGGCGTGGTACCGCAGGACTACAGAACAGCACATGTAGTACCCCTCCACAAAAGTGGTCCCAAGGATGACCCAGAGAATAACAGACCAGGCAGTCTGACCTCCATTGTGGGTAAGCTCGTGGTGACCATACTAAAGGAAACATTGGTGGAATATCTAGAGAAGCATTGTCTCCAGGATGCTAGGCAGCATGGGTCCATGGGGGTAGATCGTGTCAAACAAATCTGATCGACTTCTTTGACTATGTCACTAAGACAGTAGACAGGGGCCAAACGGTAGACATCCTCTATCTTGATTTCAGCAAGGCCTTTGACTCTGTGTCCCACAAAAGGTTGATCAGGAAGTTGGTGGATCTCAGGGTTGGGGAAAAGATATCCAGATGCGTAGAAAACTGGCTGAGTGACAGAACCCAGAGGGTGGTTGTGGGGGGAGCGTTATCTGGCACCAGAGAGGTAACCAGTGGGGTCCCACAGGGCTCAGTGCTGGGGGCCTGTGTTGTTCAATGTCTTCATCAATGACATTGGGGATGGCATTAAGGGCAAAACATGCCTATTCGCAGATGACACCAAGCTCTGTGGGAGAGTGGACACAGCTGAAGGGATACAGGACCTACAGGAAGATCTGGAAAAGCTGGGGAGGTGGTCCAAGATCTAGCAACTTGGCTTCAATGCAAAGAAATGCAAAGTTATGCATATTGGAGTCAAGAATCCCAGGGCAGAGTACTACCTGGGTGAAGTCCGAGTATCTGCATCAGAGGAGGAGAAGGATCTGGGAGTTATGATCATAAGTGACCTGAAGCACTCCATGCAGTGCAAGAAAGCAGCAGCAAAGGCAAACAAGGATGCTGGGATGCATATCTAGGGGGATCAACAGTAGGAGACAGGAGGTTATACTGCCCTTTTACAGGTCACTGGTAAAGCCGCATCTAGAGTGTGGAGTGCAGTACTGGTGCACACACCTCAAAAAGGACATTAACCTGCTGGAGAAGGTGCAGAGGAGGGCTACAAAGATGATAGCCGGTCAGCAGGGTAAGTCATACAAGGAGAGGCTGAGGGCACTGAACATGCACTCCCTGGAAGACAGGAGAGAGAGAGAGAGAGAGAGAGAGAGAGAGAGACATGATTGGGACCTTCAAGTACTTGAAAGGGATAAATAGGGTTGATAAGGAGAGTCTCTTTAAGCTGAGTGGCAACCATAACACAAGGGGGCACAGTCTGAAACTGGAGGGTGGGAGGTTTAGGTGGGAGATCAGGAAGTACTTCTTCACAGAGATGGTGGTGGACACTTGGAATGCACTGCCGGAAGAGGTCATATCTTTGAAGACAGTGGGCAGCTTTAAGAGAGAGGCTGGGATAGGCATGGGGGAAGGTAAAACCATGTGTAGGGAGGATGAGAGGAGTGGGGAGGGAGGGCAGGCAAATTAGCTCAAGCTTTGGACCCTGCAATACAAGCAGACTTGATAGACCAAATGGTCTTCTTCTGCTGGTTTCTTCGTATGTTTGTATGTTCATATGTAAGGGCCAGTTGTAGTAATTTCAAGTCCAGGGAATCTCCACTAAATCTGGATTTCCCCAGGACTCATGTTAAGCAGGATTTTGCTTCTTTGTGGGTAACAGTCCTAAAACAGAAGGGGGGATATCAGTGGGAGCAGAAGTTATTGGGGGCTAGAAATGTTATTGAAGAAATCCTAAGGGCGTACACCACTAAGATCTGTAAATGCAGTGTTGAAGGTGTCTACAATGAACTGCAGGTCCTGGGTAGTGACACCATTGATATTTAGCAAGGGAAGGGTTGGGTTTCCCAGTCAGGTCCTTTATGTCATCCCAAAACTTCCTCCCATTTCCTCAGGTGGAAGAGAGGGATGTTTTAAAGTGGGCAGCCTTAGCAAGGTGAATCTCCCGGCAACACACATTTCTGGCAGCCTGATACCGTTGCCTGTCCTCAGGGAGACCAAATGCCAGGGCCTCATGCCAGAGGTTGTCCCAAGTGACCATGAGGTTTAGAAGTGCAGGGGTGATCCAGGGATTTCCAGAGTCTTTGACAATATATTTGGAGTAAGGGGCAAAAATGTCACAGGCAGAGTTGAAGGTAGAGATGAAATAAGCAAGGGCATTGTCATCACAGATGATGGTGTCAATGGGGGACCAGTCGCAATTGAGAAGGTAGGCCTGGAATTGCCTCAGCATACCTTTTTTAAGGGTGTGCTGGTATGATGTCTTAGCTGGGAGTTTTGGGGAGCGATTTGGCCAACAGCAAGGAATTAGTGAGTGGTCACTAAGTGAATCAGGTAGGACCACTACGTTAGACAGTCTCTCAGGATGGTTAGAGAGGATGAGATCAAACAGAGTACTGGTGCCTATCCTGTAATTGATCCTGGTAGGAGAGGGCACAACCTGTGATAGGTCTAAAGCTGCAGCAGCATCCTTATGTGGAGCTGCTGCAGGGGCCAACCAGTTGATATTAAAATATCCCAATAAGATCACCATGGACCAGTTAAGCAACTTAGAAACACAGTCAAGAATGGAGTTGAAACCACATTTACTGTTACAGGGTGGGATATATATACAGACACAACCGTGAGTGACTTACCCTTATTCCCTAGTGCAGTATTGATTGTTAGGGCCTGAGCTGCATTTCCAGAGATTTAAGTTGGGAGTACGTGCTCTTGAAGAGAGTCTAGGAGATAAATGGTGCAACCACCTCCCCTTTTCCCCAACCTATCTTCCCTGAAAAGTGTGTAGCCATTCAGGGCAACAGCAGAGTCAGGTATTTTGGGGGAGAGCCATGTTTCGACCATCGAAAGGACATCAGGTTTGTGCTGAACTGCCCAGACTTGAAGAAGATTTTTCTCCTTCATGGTGGCCTAGAGGAGTTGAGCTAAAGTCCTGTCTCCCTCTCAGTAGCACCACTTCTCCCCTTTGACCTGGCTCGACCACCAGTACTTCAGTCTTATCAGGGCTGAGTCATAACCAGCTTGATGGCCTCCAGTCTTGAATCTCA
This sequence comes from Neoceratodus forsteri, assembly GCA_016271365.2. NCBI lineage: Eukaryota > Metazoa > Chordata > Ceratodontiformes > Ceratodontidae > Neoceratodus > Neoceratodus forsteri. The sequence continues at coordinate 965,906,956 of CM028133.1, forward strand.
GCCAAACAACTGTTTAGCACATCGACTGCACCAGACATCCCAGGTGCAAAGGGCACATAGAGCTGGGTGTCATCTGCATAACAGTGGAACCTGACTCCATACTGTGTTATGATCCTTCTCAGGGGCAGCATATACACTGCAAACAATATGGGCAGAAGGACCAAGCCCTGGGGCATGCCACAGGAAGGCACCAGCAGTGATGAGGAAAACCTTCCCATGATCACCCTCTGAGTCCTTCCATCATATTGTTTCATGTCTATGATAGTTGACAAATATCCCCATCTTTTCTGTTTTTATCTACTAAATCCATTTTTGTGGAAGGACTTATATAAAACTGCACTGCATTGGTGTATTTGTATTGTTAATGAAAACTACGATGATGTATTTTTGTTTCTGATGAAATTCAAAGACTAAAAACAAAAGCACTAAATGAGATATGACAGGGATGTCGCAATCCTTCATGACACACCTGCCTTTCAGTGAGTTTCTTGGCTCTGATCTAGCTGCCAGTATGCATTGGCACCCAAGGAGTAGAGGAGATGAGTAGCTTTCAGGTCATTCTAGGGCCAGAGGTCTTGCAGACTGGCATTTTTTGAGCACCCAGCAGACTTGCTGCTGCCTGAAGGACCACCACAAGGAAAAAAGCTGAATAACTGGCTAGTTAGAATTTACAAGAGTTGCATTCTGAAGATTATACTCATGAAGCCTGCTTTCTATCAGAGTAGACAGCTTGAAAAACATATTAATAATAATTTAAATTCTTTAAAGAGCTCCTCCTGGTGCCTTAGGGAAAAACCTTGAAAAACATCATTTTTAGCCACTGAAGTATTCATCTCATATTTCACAAATTATCTACATTTATCGTTCCCCCTGCTATTTTCTGCTTAAAGGCTAGTGTCCTCATTCAGCTAGTTAGGCTGACAGGTGACAGTTAATTTTTTATTTTCAAAAGATGCTCCCCACACCGGGTTCCTCCCACTTTAAATGCTGCAAAATGAAGGAGGCACTAACTCCTCCCTCGTTCACGACATGCCAACTCCAACTTAACAAAGTCCCTCTTCCTTAAAAGCACAGACTATCTAAATCACAGTAGTGAAGTCAGAAAGTTACAATATTACCATAGTGATGTCCACATTCATAACATAAAACACCACAGTAGTGATATCAGACAGTCATAAGATATACTACAACAGTAGTGATGTCAGTATTTATAAGATATAATACAGCAGTGATGTCAAGCAGTTTTAAGACACGATACCATTGTAGTGATGTAAGCATTCAAAAGATAAAATACCACAGCAGTGATGTCAGGCAGCTAAAAGATACAATGCAACAGCAGTGATGACAGGTAGTTATAGAATACCAGTGTTGTGATGTCAGCATTCATAAGCTATAATACCACAGTAGTGATGCCAAGCAGTTATAAGATACAGTACAACAGTAGTGATGTCAGGCAGTTATAAGATACAATACCACAGCAATGATGTCAGGCATTTATAAGTTACAGCACCACTGTAGTGATATCAACATTCATAAAATATACCACACTAGTGACGTCAAGCAGTTATAAGAAAAAATATCACAGTAGTGATGTCAGGTGGTTATAAGATATTTTACAACTGTAGTGATGTCAGCCAGTTGCAAGATACACCACTGTAGTGATGTCAGCATTCATAAGATATTTTTTATTTATTTAATTCAAAAAAGTTTTATCAGGAAAGACATACTGAGTTGGTAACACCTCATTTCCAGATGTGTCCTGGGGGAAAGGGGATGAGAAAAAGACATACATTGCAATACAAGACAAGCATAATCTACAGTACAAAAGATATGTACGTAAGGTATAAATTGAGACCTGGTGGCAAGAGTAATACATTTCAAGTAAAGAACACTAGTGGAACAAGGCAAACTATTGGGGTGGGGAGTGAGTAAAAAGTGCAATTTAGAGTAAGAGGGTCATGGACAGTTGCAGGAGGGAGAAAAAAGAGATAAAATAAATATAATACCACACTAGTGATATCAGGCAGTTACAGTATATGATACAATACCACGGTAATGATGCCAGGCAATTATAAAATACAACATCACAATAGTGATGCCAGTCAGTCATAAAATTCAATATGGCAATAGTGTTGTCAGCTATTCATAAGATGCAATACTGCAGTCAGGGTGTTAAGCAGTTATAACATACAATACCACAGAAGTGATGTCAGGCAGTCATAAGATACAATACAGCAGTAGTGATGTGAGATAGTCATACAATCCAACACCATGGTAGAGATATCAGGCATTCACAAGACACAATATTACAGTAGGGAAGGCAGGCAGCTATAAGATACATTCCCAAAGTAGTGATGTCAGGCAGCTGTAAGAAACAATACCACAGTGGTGATGTCAGACAGGTATAAAATATATCACAGTAGTGATGTCAGGCAGCTGTAAGAAACAATACCACATTAGTGATGTCAGACAGGTATAAAATATAATACCACAATAGTGATGTCAAGACAGGTATAAAATATATCACAGTAGTGATGTCAGGCAGCTGTAAGAAACAATACCACAGTAGTGATGTCAGACAGGTATAAAATATATGACAGTAGTGATGTCAGGCAGCTGTAAGAAACAATACCACAGTAGTGATGTCAGACAGGTATAAAATATAATACCACAATAGTGATGTCAAGACAGGTATAAAATATATCACAGTAGTGATGTCAGGCAGCTGTAAGAAACAATACCACAGTAGTGATTTCAGACAGGTATAAAATATAATACAACAATAGTGATGTCAAGACAGTTATACAATGCAGTACCATAGTAGTGATCCCAGGTAGTCATAAGAAACAGTACCACAGCTGTGATGCCAGACAGTTAGTTATAAGATTCAATACCACAGCTGTGGTGTCAGGCACTCATAAGCTACAATACTACAGCTGGGATGCCAGGCAGTGACAAGATACAGTACCATAGTAGGGATACCAGATAGTCATTAAATACAATATCACAGTTCCAGCTCATAAAAATTAAAGCAGAAAAATGTGTGAGCCATGAGAACCTTGAACCTTGACTCCCAAAACTGGCTGCCCCTATCCTGACTCTTTCAATGGCTACACTCTTTAACTTGTCACTGCTTCATGGCACAGTCCCTTGAAAGTGGAAGGTAGCACATGTGGTCCCTGTGCACAAGGGTGGAGCCAGGGAACTGGTTGGGAACTGTCACTCCATCTCTATTTTGAGCATCTTGGCTGAAGTATAAGAGAGGCTAGTGTACCACCAATTGCTGGCCTACATAGACACCCACTCCCTTCTCATGAACTTCCAGGATGGCTTCTGCAAATATCATGACACTGGCTCAGCCCTGATATGCTTCACCACTAATGTCCTCCTTGCCTCTGACCATGCTAACCACATGGGGGCTATATTTGTCAACCTCACAAAGGTCTTCGACCTGGTCAGCCACGACCTTCTGCTGCTCAGACTAAAAAGCCTGGGTCCTGACCAGCTCTCCTGTCAGTAGATTACCAGCTATCTTGTAGGGCATAAGCAGGCAGTCAAGTGGGGGTCATGCCTCCTCCCAGCATGAGATCTCTAATGGAGTTCCCCAAGGCTCTATTCTGGGGCCTATACTGTTCTCATTTTTTATAAACGAGATCTCCTCCAACTGTGGTGAAGCCAAAGTGCTGCTATATGCAGACGACATGGTCCTACAAAGAACTGGCCCAGACCCGAATGATATCACAGTTGGACTTAATAAGGACTTCAATGAACTTGAAGCATGTTTTGTCTCAAATCATCTTATACAGTGGGAAAAAAAAATCACAAAACAAACGCCATGCTGTTTGATTCCAGAAAATTGGGCCCTCACCAAAGTCAGCTCCTACAGCTGTCCATCTCCACTGGTGCCCAACTAGATGTGGTAAACCCAATAAGATATCTTGGTGTCTGGCTTGACCAAGAGCTCACTTTCAAGAATCACACCGAGCATGTCACCAAACTTCTTTCCTAAAAACTGGGGCTGCTGTACAGGCAAAAAACATATCAAACTAAGAAAGTCCATATATCTGTAGCCAACAGTTTCCTCCTCCTTGCGCTACTGTTATGGAGCCCCAGTCCTCTTCTCCCTAAAAGGTGCAGAGTTCACTAAACTTAAAAGCTACATATCACAAAATTGGCAGGTTCACACCTGGCATAATAAATCAAGTAAACCATTGCAATGTCCTTGCCTCTCTGCACTGAAGAGAGTCTCTACTACTCTACCCTCTGTGTGGCCTATAAGATGCTAACCAATTGTATTCCCAGTCTCAGAGATATACTGGAAGCCCCCTAGCAGTCACCACTGCCCTTCCTCTCAGTCCCTCTTGGAGGTTCCTCAGACCTGAACTATACTGGTATACTGTCCTTTTCACACAAGTCATCCTTACTGTGGAACAAACTACCTGTTCCTATCCAGGAATGCCATACCTATCAGGTCTTCAAGGGGCTATTGAAAGGGTGCCCGGTCAAAAGTTAAACTGCTCCTGTTTTTACTGAGTCAGCCCTTGTCACAGCTATGCCTAATTGCAACTAAGGTGCTTATTTTCCCTCTGTCAGCTTTGATCTAGTTCTTTGGACTTGCATTAGTGTATTATGTACTGTAATATTGCACACTGCACTTTGTCTTATTGTTTTCTGTGTAGAACTTGCTATGCAATTCAGTTGATTCTCATAGTTGTGCCTATTAGAACTACCATTGTCACTATATCCTCTATGTCATTAATTTGTACCGATGTGAAAACAAGTCATATTTTGTATGTAACTTATAGTGGGTCGCTCCTGAAAAAGAGGTGCAAGTCGAGTGAGCCAACCTGGTCAACAAAATCCATAATATATAAATTCTTTCCAAAAAAAATGTGTTAATGCATCAGTTAGGGTTAAGGATAAAGCAATAAACATAGGGGAATATGACGTTAGGGTTTTCAACCCTAAAATCCCTGCCTCACCCTTGAAGTGAATGAGGGGTGCAGCCTTCCTTGGGGTTGTCAACCCTAACGCTCACCCCACTGTATGCATTCAAGAAACATACACACCTGTCTCCATCACATCTTAGCTTTTCTGCTACTGCACTGGGGTGAGCATTACAGTTGACAAACCCCAAGAAGACTCAACCCTTCATTCACTTCAGGGGTGGGGCAGGGATTTTAAGGTTGGAAACTCTAACGTCATATTTCCCTACATTTGTTACCTTATCCTCAACCTTAACTAATGCATTAATGCAGTTTTTTTGCAAAGAATTTCCTTACTTTTATAGATTGTATAATTGTAGCCATATTTGCCTAAGGGAACACTGGGCCCACTCTCCCATTCCTCCACAGATGTGGACATATATGTTGCTGTGGAAGCATAGGGTCCTCTGGGCCCTGTGCTTACATTTGTAGCAGAACAGTAATCCAATTGTCACCATAGCCTTCTTATTATCCCACCTCAAGAAACCAGTACTTAAAATTTTCAAATCCCTGCCAAAACATCATTCAGCAGCAATGAAATGTCATTCCATGCAACAGATGTGGAAACAGTTTGGGCAGGATTTGAAAAATGACAGCTATAACATTCAAGAGGTGCTGCAAAAAAATTTCAATGCTGAAATTATGGGGTCAACATATTTAAAATTACCAAATTGATGAACAAGCACAGTAAAATGTGAATGTATGTGCAGAACCTTGCCATTTTTATACATTTTGATCCCACATTTTCAGCACATGCCCCCCTCAAGAACAAGGGTGGCGAAAATGTTCAGATCCCACCCAGAAGGTGAGTTGATCACGACAGTGAACTTGCCTTTCAGGCTTGATTAGCAAACTTCCACCACCATTGGTCATGTGGTGGGGTCCCAAGAAGGCTATGTTGAAAATCTGGGGTAAAAATATACAAAAATGAGAAAGTTATGCATCAAAGTTCAAAACCCCATTAACATACATTGAACCGCACTTACCTTAGTTTCTCATATTGAAGTCAACCTATTAGGTTATTGCAGCAGTTACAGTAGTTCAGGAGACTTCCAGTTCACAGCTGGACTATTAAGCTGTGTGTTTGTGCAGGGATTTGTGGCAGGTGTCCACATGTCCCATGGTTGGGTAGCTTCTCATATTGAAGTCAGAGTTTGCTGTGATTATACACAGGAATGTGTTTTGTTGAGATTTGTGTGGGCTACTATGGCACAACCCCATATTCCTTACAAAAATATAAAAAAGTCACAGCCGTACCTTACAGGACTGTATAGATAGCATGAACTGCAATGATTTGTAATATTTCCAATTTCTTCTACATAATCTCTGCAACAGGAGTTTCAGCCCTGGGGTTTCAATTGGTGGGGGTTGATTGAGGATTCGTGCTAGCTGCTTCGCAGCTGTCTAGCAAAGGCTGGGTGACAGCATGACTAATTTTCTCATAGCAAATTCAGTCAGGGACATGGCCACCAGCAAGAACCAGGGCAGGCTAATGAACTGAGGGTCATTCATTGCTGCATTCATTTCCGGGGGAAACATCTGCACTGTCTAGGCAGATGAAATCCTACCTGCCCCTGCCCCCCCAAAGCCCATATGGTGCACACTGTCCTAACCACCACTGGTATTTCTGGGTTTCTCTACCACCATGCAAGAGTGGCTTGTATGTATGAGGAACATGCCATAGTGATTAATGTGGTTCCCATTGTAGTCTCTGTGGCCAATGCAGCAGTGTTTCGTGGGTGGCCCGTCGGGTCCTGGTAGATCATGTAAAATGAGCCTCGAAGGATGGATAAAGGCACAAACAGCAGGTGGAATGAGTTCATAGCCTAATTTCTTGGTGCATTAGGAGTAGGATGCATTAATTAAAAAAAAGGAATAACTTGGGACCCTAGTAGTGGGCCCAAATGGTCATGCTATCCTGTATGAACTCACACACACACACACACACCAGCTGCAACAGAAACCCACAAAAGCAGTAATAAAATCATACACATACATACACACACACACACACATGCATGCATGCATGCATGCGCGCACACACACACACACACACACACACACACACACACACACACACACGAGACAAGAAAACACACCACAGGCTAGATATTCAAAGAAGTTGCATCTGGCGCAACTGAGTTGCGCTGGCACAACCCCAGAAATGCTCCCCAGGGCTATATTCAAAGGGGGAATTGCGCTGCGCAATTCCTGATGTGCCACGGTGCAAAGGTAATGTATGCAGTGCATCTCCAGAGGGCATGCCCCTGCATATGCGGCACATCCCAATATTCAGCCCTGGATGTGCGGCGCATCTGCCGGCACATCCCAGAGATATGCCGCATACATGGGCACAAAGTTGAGCCTGTAAAAAAAAGGCTCCACTGGTAGCCACCCAAAGGCAGGCTACACCGTGGGTGGCAATTCCCCCCCCCAAACACCATGCACAATCTCCCATCGCATGCCCCAGTAGTCTAGTGGATCCCCTTCTCCCTGCTCCATACCCCAATCCCCATAACAAGCTGTTTAAATCATCCCTGGTAGTCAAGTGGTTCCCCTCCCTCCCTGCCAGTAACCCCGACCACTGTAAGAAAGTAATATTGCATCCCCTGGTGAGCCAGTGGTACCCCCCTCCCCACCCGTAACCCCCATTACCCAAAACTGCATCCCCACAGTCATGGTAGTCTAGTGGTGCCCCACCCCCACCACACAGGACCCCCAGTCATCAGCGGGCAGCAAATCCACTTACATAACTCCATGGCTGCCCGCTGACTGACAGCTTACAGTATCTGTTGCAAGCATGTTGGTCCACAGTGTGGATCACTGTGTTTGCAGTGTGTACTGTAATAGTCATTCATAACTTTGTGAATGCCTGCCAATGACCAAGGGGAGGAGCTGGGTGGGCTGGGGGCCCTGTGTGGATGGGGCAGTGGGGAGACCACTAGACTACCATGGCTGTGGGGATGCGGTTTTGAGCGATTGGGGTTATGGGCGGGGAGGGGGTACCACTGGACCACCAGGGAATGAAATAATACTTTTTTACGGTGATTGTGGTTACATGCGCGGAGGGGGGGAACCACTGGACTTCCACTGACTGATGTAGGGTGCCAGGTGCATTTCGCTGGTTAGCCCTGCACAATGCATGCAAATGGGGCCATAATGACATACAAATAGCCCCCATTTACCCTACATACATTATGACTCTATTTGCATATTTGTGTCTGAATATCAGAAATTTGCGCATGGCGTATCTCTGATGCGCTGGTGCATTTCCCATTCCTGTTATTCAGACCTGTCTGGGGGATGCGCCGGCGCATTGTATTTGTGCCGCAGGCATTTTGTGATATATTCAAATGAGATGTACCATGGCTCATCTCTTTTGAATATATCCCTTTGTTGCCCCGGTGCAACTCAGTTGTGCAGAGAAACCACTTGCTCCATTTTCAGGCGCACTTTAAAATATCTAGCCCATACTGTACAACCAGGAAAAATGTAGATTCTACCCAGGACATGAAATAGTTGAAAACCCAGAAAACAAATGAAAGAAATGTTCATTTTGAGATGCCTAGTGCTGCTTCTTTATCTTTTTGAGGGTACATTAGTAACATAGGGTTAGAACATGTCCATTCACATGATATTCAGTAGTTTTATTTTGCAAAGTATAAATAATATTATTCTGACATTGCATGATGCTTCAGCTCCGTTATCTTAAATAAATCTGTTCACTCAAGATGCTTATTTATTTACTTATTTATTTATCTCAAAATGTTTTGCTGGGAAAGGCATACTGAGCTGACTAATTGCTGGTTTCCAGATGTGTCCTGGGGGGAGGGGAACTAAGAAAGAGACAAAGTACAAAACCACAATTACAATCAAACCATAAATTACAGACACAGTCAGTCATGTGCAAGCATGAACACAATAACTTTTCAAGCTGATCATATAGCAGCAGGGGGTGCAAACCAGTAAACATAGGGTAAAGTGCGTTTCTGATTAAAGTAAGGGAGTGGAGTGAAGGAACTTTAAAAGTAAGTTTAGTTTTTGATTAGATGATCACTATAACCTGGAAGCATGCAAAACTTTATGGATAGTATTGTAAATCTATTAAACACCCAATCTAAGTAAACCAAATCAACAAGAGTAGAATAAAACATTAGCACTAAGACAATTTGTCTTTAAATATATTTTCACACAATTTTTCCATTATGATATCTGCATGTTTAATGGGCATGATCAAGCTTAATAATGCAAGTCAGAAGACAGCAACTACAATTCAGTTTATTCCAAAACTGATATATAAATTTGTGCTATTTACAGTATTGCCACTCCTACCCCCCACCATGAAACAAAAGAAGGTTAATTTCAGTGTTGGGTAAGTTACTTTTTCTATTACTTTTGGAAACTTGTTCTAGAAAGCTCTGTGCAGTCACTAGCAAGGATGGAGAAGTACTGGAAAAAGTAATACACCTGACAGTTACAGTTACTTATGTCTTTTTATACAAAAGAAATACGTAATTGTAACTGATTACATTTATTTGAAAGTAACTAATCTTACTTTCAAATAAATGTCATCTGTTATATTTATTATTTTTGTATTGTTTTTGTTAAAAAGAAATAAGTAACTGTAACTGTCAGGTGTATTACTTTTTCTAGTACTTCTCCAACCTTGCTAGTGACTGCACAGAGCTTCCTGGATCAAGTTTCTAAAAGAAATAGAAAGTAACAGAAAAAGTAACTTACCCAACACTGGTTAATTTGACCACTATGCAAAATAAATGTTTTAAATGCACATTACAAAAGTTACACATGACACTGAGTTTAGTTAGAGTCAGTCCCAAAACAGCATAAACTTACATTTGGTCAGTATGTATGTAAGGGGATAATACGGTGACACTGCAATGCTAGTCGTGGAGTAGGCAGTAAGCATCAGAGCAGTGAGCATTATGAACCATAGAGTAGGCGGTGAGCATTAGATGTTATTTGACTCATAAGACAGGCAAAGAAAGCCAGATCAGTAAAAAAAACCTAAAGAACAGAAACACATTTGAATATATCATTGAAAAATCCTTTAAGAACTTAGCTCTGCTGTTACCTCCTGAACTCGAAGAAGAGCTGGCCACCTCAGTGACTTCAGCATTCAGTTGCACACTAGAGATGCGAACACACATGCATATGACAGACACTTTCTTCTTAGCCAATTGGCAAACATGCTGCACATCTTTTACATACAGAGCCAGCCCTGTGCAGTGTTGCTCAGTGATGGTGGTTCGGGACCCGGCACCAGTATGTGACAGACTGAGCATTCATCTGTTGGAATCCACCGATTAATCAGTTGCTATTTCATGGAAAAACAATAGGTTTGTTTACATCAAGCATTAATCTAAACACTTCTAACTAAATAAACATTTTATACTAATGAATATTGTTGCTTTAAAGGGAGATTATCAGCTATCCAACTTTTTTTATCACCTTCGATTAAATTCAAATGTTAAATCAACAGACTCTGGTGTATTATTCATCACTCCATGTTTATTTTTTAACAAAAGCAACTGAAAAGTGCAATATTCAATTTAAAATGTATAGGAGCAGGTCGTCCAAAATCTGTGGCTCAGCCCTGCTGTGTGCACATCTCCTCAGGGACTGCAACGCTCTGCTGTTTGTCACTTTGGTATAAACAGCAATACTTTTCAAACAGCAACTGCTGGTTCTGTCAACTCGGCACATGCGGGCCCAAGCTGTATAAACTGTCCCTGCTCCTATCAGTACAACTCAGATAACTCATAAAATATGTTCTCCTGCATTGCATGGGAATTGATATTCCCTCCTGGCAACGCCCCACACACACACACACACTCAGACAATGCCTTTGCTGTATCCCTACTCTGGAACAATGTTAGGCCCTAGCCCTTAGCTTCTGTCTATCCCATAAGACCATGTCATTAGTTGTTGTTGTTCCCTCATTTTGTCTCTGACAATGCCGCTTGGCTGCATCTTTTTCCTCCTGTAGCTGGATCCCAACCCTAATGCCCTTCCTTGCTAGTTAAGCTTATTCCTAGCCACTGTATGTCTGCAAAATACCTATTTTTGTAGTTTAAATCCATATGTGCTTATTTTATTGTTACCTTTACTCCTAGGATCACTATATATTTTCTCTTTATGCTGTTTGTTCTGTTCTTTGATACAATGTGGAGCCTGTGTAAAAGAGCCAGTTTGGCTCAAAGGTATTAATTCCAAGACTGAAATAAATAAATAAAATAAAGCTGATTGCAGACTGTTAGTAAAATTAGCTCCCTCACTCACAGTCTGAAAAGCTCCTTACAGCTCAGTGGCATATGACGCTGCATGATACAAACTGAATTTTGCACCATTACAAGTTAGTTCCATCAGCTAGCACTGTTGGAATTGTATGTGCTCATTGCAGTTGAGACCAGCTTCTACTAACAGTGTGTTCTAGGATGTATATGCTAATGATGTCTGCAGCAGCACCATTTGAAAGTAATTAAATTACCTTAGTATCTCATTATGTCTGTAACCATATATACAGTAAAAAAAATCTGATTGCAGGTGGTTCGAAAGATAAGCCCTTTCATCTGCGCAGAACTGAAAAAGCTGCATACGTGTCAGTGTGGCACATAACTTTCCATAAAGTTAGGGATATGGCTGCTAATAGCTATCTAGTCTAGATTACAATTCAGACACATCTTCTTATACCACTGAAACAGTCCATCTTTCTTACAACAGACTCTGCTTTTTAAATACTGTGCAATCTCAGATCCAGGCTTTGATGCAGACATTGATCATAGTATCGTCCTCAGAAAACAGTAAGATGCTACCTTCAGTGCATTTACTTTGAGACGCTGTATAAAAACAAGCATTTGTCAATGTCGAATGTTTGCTTGCTGGCATTGGCAGTGGTAGTGTAGAAGTTACAGAGCTGCGTAATAGGAATGGCAGTGAAGTACTGAACTGAAGCCAACCCCACCACCCCCCTGCAGAGAGTGACAGGCATCCGGGTGTGCGTTTGGGTTATCAGGCATAACGGCTACGCCTATTTCACCACACCCCACCTTGCAGACACTGACAAGTGTCACGGTGTTCCTTGGGGTCTTTGGCTCTTATGCGCACCCCATTTCATTAGGAAATATGGTGAGATGGGTGCGATATAGGAGAATGGGGTGAAGTTTGGGGTCGAAGAGTCCAAGGCATACCTTGATGCCTCTCACTGACTGCAGGGTGTGGAATGGTATGAGCATCACAGGCAAGAATCCCAAGCCACACCCCTGATGCCTGTCATTCTCCACAGGGTTGGGCAATATGGTTGGAAACCCTAATACCTCAGGCATTCATTGGTATTTTCACTCCAAATTTTCAACATGTTTTTTTTGTGACCCCACCTCATGAACCGGGGGAATATCGGTTTGTTAGACGAAAGCTGCTTATGCACACTGACTACGGCATTTAGCACCACAGGTGCAAAAACATTCCGAACAGGATGTAAAAAATGACAGCTGTACTGCTCATGGGGAGGTGTAAAAAATGGCAATATTGCAAATATGTAGTAAAAATATTAAAAAAAATGGTGAAGTCACGAAGATATATAGAAACTGTGCAACGCACTCATAGAATTAGTGGGTTGGGGATTTTTACAGCAGATTGTCAACTCAGGCATTTTGGTGCCTCCGATCATGAACAGTGTCACTGTGATTTTCTTTATCTGTGCCGAACATTGATTTCCCACAGCGACCACGCATCTCTGCGCTGAAAGTGTGGAAACACACTTCAGCCATGTTGTGAAAAATGACAGCTGTACTGTTCATATGGAAGTGTGGAAAAATGGCACTGGTGAAAATCTGGACTGAAAATATTACAAAGTCATGAACTAGCAAGGGTGCGTGGAAACTAGGCAATGCTCACTTGTAACACAGACATTTTATGGACTTTTGTCACCAAATTTTCAACATAGCCATTTTAAGACCTCTGCTCGTCAAGAACAGTGTAACTGTGATTTTCTTAATCTGTCCTTAACATTGCTTTCGCACACCAACAGCACCATTGTGCGCTACATGTGTGAAAACACATTTTGGGCGACATATGAAAAATGGCAGCTGTACTGTTCATAAGGAAGTGTAATAAAATGGCAATGTTGAAAATCTGGAGTGAAAATTTGCAAACTTACGAGCATGCATAGGAACTGTGCAACACATGCTTGTAACACAGTCATTTTTAGGAATTTTTTCACCAAATTTTCAACGTAGCCATTTTTAGATCTCTGCTCATGAACAGTGTCACTGTGATTTTCTTAATTTGTCCCGTACATTGATTTCGCACACCAACTGTGCCATTGTGCGCTACATGGGCGGAAACACGTTTTGGGTGAGATGTGAAAAATGGCAGCTGTTCTACTCATAAGAAGGTGTGATAAAATGGTAATGTTGAAAATCTGGAGTGAAAATATTGAAAATTTGCGACCTTACGAGCGTGCGTAGGAACTGCGCAATGCACGCTCGTAAAACAGTCATTGTTAGGAATTTTTTCACCAAATTTTCAACATAGCCATTTTAAGACCTCTGCTCATGAACAGTGTTACTGTGATTTTCTTAATTTATCCTGTACATTGATTTCGCACACCGACTACGCCATTGTGCGCTACATGGGCGGAAACACATTTTGGGTCAGATATGAAAAATGACAGCTGTACTACTCAGAAGAAGGTGTGGTAAAATGGCAATGTTGAAAATTTGGAGTGAAAATATTGAAAATTCGCAAACTTACGAGCCTGCATAGGAACTGCGCAATGCACGCTCGTAAAACAGTCATTTTTGAATTTTGGCACCAAATTTTCAACATAGGGTTAGGACCCTTCTCATGAATGATGTCACTGTCATGGTTTATTCAGGCCAAGGGTGATTTTGCACAGTGACTGCGCAGTGACTGTGAAATCACCCGGGCCTGAATAATGCCATGACAGTGACAGCACTCATGAGAAGGGTCCCAAAACCCCATGTTGAAAATTTGGTGCAAAATTCCCAAAAATGCCTGAGATGTGCAAACAAAGTTGAAACTTTCTGGTATCTAGCCCATCATACAGCTTACCGGCATTTTCTCAGTTGGCAGTCGGCTTTGTAGAGTGCAGACGTGTTCCCGGTCCACGAACGATGCCGTGGTCAGCGAGGTCGAAGTATGGGGTGAGGAGGGGTGTGGGAGGCTGGAGTGCGCAGTGGGTGGGTGCGGGTCGTGGGAAGGGGCTGGGAGCGTGCTGTGGGACCGTTTGTTCTTTACAGGTTAAAAAAAAATGATGAGGGACATTTGCCACGCTGGGGTGGGCTCGCAGCGTAACAAGCGAGATTGGGGGGCTGTTAGCCGACAGGGATTAGCCACCGTCGGCAAAGTATGGATTGCCACGCAGAAGTGGGCTCCCAGTGTGGCATTTAGTTCTGGGGGGTTGGACACTGGAACCGGACGGGGATTGGGCACCCCGTCGGCTAGATCATTACTTGCCACACTGGGGTGGGCACCCAACGTGGCATTTCCAAAGGATTTGGGGGAGACGGGCAGGGGAGCAGGCAGCCGAAGGGATTGGGCACTCCCATCGGCTATTCAGTGTGTGCATGCGGGGGGGGCGCGCAAGCCTGCATGGCTTGTGTGTGTGTTTGTGTGTGTGGGGGAGCTGTGCATGAGCAGGCGATATCTTATCGCTGCTCACTCAAGCGTAGCTCCCCATTTGAACTGTATGCCACTGCATTTTGGAGCTTGTCATAGACAGCTCCAGAATGCATTGGCTTACAGGGGCCGCGCCTGCCAACACACTGACTGAATTGGAGGAGGAGGTGACACACCTCCAAAATCTCCGATGATGGCACTATGTTTCTTGCACATGCGTGCAAGCAAACATAATAAGCAGCAGGTTGCTTGACAGTATTTAGTTTGCTTAAATGTTATTTGTTTGCAGGGGATGGGCTGCAGCACACGTTATGGAAGACATTTGGTTGTTTAGGTATACTGAAAATGTTATGTGCTGCAGAGTTGTTGCGGTTGGAGAAGGCTCAGACACATTCAGTATGTGACACTGAAAAGATGCCCAGACAGGAGAAGCACTGGAGGGAAGCAAAGAAGTCATTTCCCTCCAGGCTAAAAGATGAATGAAACAAGGAGTTTCTCTTTCTCTTTTAGTGAATAAGGTATTTAGTTTGTTGAAATGTCATTTGTTTGCAGGGGATGGGCTGCCAGAAACCAGTCAGTCGGCTCCTGAGACTGAAATGTGCTCCTCAAAGTGAAGCAGTTCAAATCAAAACAACTCTCAGTCTCAGGAGCTGACTGACTCATTTCTGGCAGTCGATCCCCTGTAAACAAATGAAATTGAAGCAAACTAAATACTTTGTGACAGCACTGGGCCGGGGGGGTGCCACTAGACACCAGGGACATATAATATTATTTTGTTATGATGATGGCATTCAGCAGGTGGGTGGTGCCACTAGACATCGGGTAGGTATAACAGTTTGAACTGTCACAGACCTTTACTTCTTGCAGTCTTTTCAGTTCAAACAGTAAAGTTCGAACTGTAAAGAACTGTGAATGGTTATTTTCCCATTGAACGATCCTTACCTAAGTCAGTGGCAGGCAAAATTATTCTTGTCACACAAACAGATATTTGCAATGCTAATTTTTAAATAGTAATAAAAGAATCAAACAAAGTAGGTGAAGGAGACCTAATTACAGGTCTTGTTCATTAGTTACCAGACAGTAGTTGCGTAGAAAATAATCATTAAAAACTCGAAAAAGAGATGGTTGACAGCACAAACAGTATTTCTCTGAGCAGGAACAGTAAATTATTAGCAATTAACAGTTGGAATATTTTTCATTTATCTGCCTGTCTGGTGGCTATCACAAAAAGTGTTATGAATCAAAAATGGTAACATATTTTTTCACCAAACCATCCAAGGCACACACTTAGCACAGACACCATCATCCCTAAACATTTCAGAGACAAATTCCATGGGCTGTGGTCTCTACATGGCAGCAAAAAATCTCATGTTAATCAATGGGAAAAAAGTGAGTTTTTTTCTGTTTTTTACCACTTTATATCTCAAAAACCATACAGGATGATGTAATGAAACTTTTCATGTCTTGAGACTCTGGCAGAATGACCACGTATGCAAAATATTGGGCTATTACGTTGAAGTATGCCAAAAGTATTAAGGTTCAAAAGTAGAAGTGCTGTACCAACCCTAACTATATTGGTGCAGCTGCACTGGTATAATAAACAGTAACAATATCAATACCACAGCAGGGATATCAGGAGGTTATAACATCTAATACCATGGTGGTGATGTCAGACAGTCATAAGGTACAATACAATATCACAGTAGTAAAGAGGGTGTTAGCAAGACAAGTTCATTCAAACAAAATGTACTTAAAAAAAAGAATGAACAAATCTGAAGACAGAACTTTAAACTCAAGGGCAGCTGCTACATGGAACACGCTCCCTCCCACCATTTGTGCAATCCATAAACGTCAAACTTTTTAACAAGCAATTAAAGGATTGTGGTTTTACACATGTCAATGTCATTAATCAAACTTACCCAGTTTTTTTTGCACATGCTGTACATACATAAATTGTAAGTGTATTTGGTATTTTTTTTATGTTAAACTACATGTTTGTTTCTCCATGTATGTGACCTTTTACCTAAACTCTATGGGAGGGATTCTAGAAGCTTGGCACAAGTCACCGCCAAAGACAACTTGCTCCCAATGCAGTTGTGACATGGACCCTGCACCTTATTCTAGAAGGAGCAGGGTCCTCGCGGCTAAGTCCTGCGACTTGCAACATGCAGAGGCTATGTCAAATGAAGGCGTACCCGAGGCGTGTACTTGAAGTCGCAGCCTCCCCCAGGAAGCACAAGTGCCCCCAAAGCCCATAGTCTCAGCTGTGTCCCAGCCGATCCCCCATCCATACATACCCGCAGGGCAGCTGTGTTCCCCAGCCCCCGATCCCTGGAACAGTACTGCCCCACAGGGCAACGCCTGGCCCCTCTCCCGGATCCATTCTCTGACCTGAATTTAGTGCAGCAAATGGTAAAAAATAAATAACTCCCAGAGATCCCTGGTAGTCTAGTGGCCCCACCCACACCCCACCCAGCAGTGCCAGTCCACTTTCCCCACCCATCCCCAGCCAGCGGCTGGCACATCCCACCCTCTCACCTCCCACAGCCAGCCACTGACTGAGCTCCATGAGTGCTTACTGTATAGATGTGCTCAGAAATGAATGAGTATTCATTCATTTCTGAGCGCATCTACACAGTAAGTGCTCCTTCAGAACTCAGTCAGCGGCCGACCATGGCGGTGAGAGGAGGGCTGTGCCAGTCACCAGCTGTGGGTCGGGGGTGTGAGGTGTTGGCACCGTTGGGTGGGGGTAAATAGCCACTGACTACCAGGAGTATGAGGATAATTAATTTAATGGTTTGCGGCACCGCAGGGACCTTTGTTTGGGGTGGAACCAGATCCTGGGGAGGGGCAGAGCTGCCCTGTGGGGCTGATAGCAGTGTGGGATTCAGGGCATGATGTGTGTGGGCTGGCCTGCAAGGTATTTACAGTTTGGGGGTTCTGGGGGCTGGGGGTGAAAGATGACCAGCTGGGCACCTCTGCTATGGGGGATTGGAGGCTGGGGGTTCTGGGATGCACTGTGGGGCCAAAACGGGAGTGTTGTGGGCATGGGGGACACATTGTAGAGTGGGTGCAGCAGGTCTACAGAACCCCCAGAGGGTGTATGTACAGTTACGCCAGCTAAATGCTGGTGTAACTTACATTGATGGTTCTCCTTCAGGGGTTCTTGTAGAATCCCAACATTGGGGACTTTGTTGCTGCCCTACTAGAATAGGGTGCAACTGCTGCTGTAAACCCCCCCTAGCACCATGTCGCAGGGGGTTTAGGGTGTAACTGCGGGTGTAACTCCACTTTATAGAATACTGCATGTCACAACTGCTGGCATAACTTGCTACTTGCGCCATTCTGTTTGACGCAAGTGCAGTTATGCCAGGCGTAACTATTCTAGAATTGGGCCCAGTGTTTTGTGTATAGCAACCTTAGACAATTTAAACACAGGACTGTCTTGCAAACTGGACTGAAAATTCTAAATGACATGTATTTGCTGAATAAAAATAAAGTTTTAACTAACTAACTAATGATGTCAGATTTTATAAGATCTGGTACCACAGTATTGATGTCAAGCAGTTATAAGATGCAATATCACAGTAGTAATGTCAGGTAGTTATCAGATACAATTCCACAGTAGTGATGTCAGGCACTCAAAGATGCAATAATGCAGTAGTAATATCAGACATTTATAAGATAAAACACCACGGGACGTAAGGCAGTTGTAAGAAACAATACCACAGTAGTGGAATGAGACAGTTACATATCCAGAATCACAGTAGTAATGTCAGGCAGTCATAAGATACAATACCAAAACAGTGATGTCAGGCATTTGCAAGATACAATGTAACAGTAGTGATGTCAGAAAGTCATAAAATAGAATAAGTCAGACACTTACAGATCCAGTATCACAGTAGTAATGGCAGCCAGTTATGCGCTACAATACCAATGCAGTGATGTCAGGCATTAAAAAGATACACTGCAACCATACCGATGTCAAGCAGTAATAATACACAATACAGCAGTACTGATGTCAGATAGTCATAAGATACAATACCACAACTGTCATGTCAAGCAGTCATGATACAAGTAATGCTATCAAGCAGTCATAAGCTACAGTACCACAATAGTGATGTCAGATAGTCATATGATACAATAGCTGTGGTGTTGGGCAGTTGAAAGATACAGTACCACTGAAGTGATGTCAAGACAGTCGTAAGATCCAATAATACTGTAGGGATGTCAGAATATTACAGATCCAGCATCACTGTTGTAATGGCAGGCAGTTATCAGCTACAGTACCAAAGCAGTAATGTCGGGCATTTAAAAGATACAATGCCACAACTTTGATGGCAGGCAGTTATAAGATACAATACTACAACATTCTGCCACCTGGAATGCAGGTCAAATGAGGGTTGTCTACGGCCAAGCAGTGCCGCTGGTGGGGGTTGGGGGAGCAGGCTACCACATCCATGTTTGCTCAGACAACATAGGGAGCACTATACCTGATAACATGAGGACATTCACAGCACTAGGGATGGGCCTGAAGGGAAAGGTATCCAGGGCATTTGTTTTTGAGATCCATCTGGTCCTGTTGGCTCATGAGTAACACCAGTAGACCATTAGGCTGGGTAACGCTTCGCTAAGGGTCTGCTTTTTTTTTTTTTTTTTTTGTCAATTGGAAGGCCTTCTGGTGCAAGGGGTGCCTGCATGCCCAAGATGAGCTACATCAGTGCCAAGAATGAATAGCAGTACTGACTAAGAGAATGGACAGGACAGTCAGGGGGACTTAAAATGTAGGAGGGGGAGGAGGCTAGTTCAGAGGGTTCAGCACAACACAGTTCAGCATGGGGGGGGCGAGTTAGTCAGGGTTCTAGGGGAGACCATAAGCAAAACGGCAAGCAAAAGAGAGGTAATGTTTATGAGGGATTTTAATCTGCTGGAAGTATACTATAGCATTATTGCTGCTGCTACAGCTAGAAGCAGGGCCATCCTTGACTCCCTACTGGGGGAACTTTTCAGGCAGCTGGTTACAGAACCCACTAGGAATGGGGCAGTGTTGGACCTTGTTCTTATGAACAGGGACTGCTCTGCAGAAGTCACAGTGGGTAGCTCTCTGGGTACAAATAATAATTATAGTGTGGTTTAGCATATGGTTTGGGCAGGAGAAAAAAAAAACACTAGCCCAAGGGTCCTGGTCTTCAGAAGGGCAGATTTAAAAAAAATGAAAGAATGCCTTAGTAAATACCTTGAAGGAGGGCATGGAGGAACAATGGAAAAGGATAAAGGAGGGAATAACTAAGGCAATAGCAAGTTCTTTGAAGGAAATAAGCAATAGTAGGAGGTGAAAGAGGCCACTATGGTTCTCAGGTGGTAAGGTGATAATGGAGAAAAAACAGTTTCTTAAAGAGCCCCTGACACTGTTGTGACAACTATGAGAAAAGGTAATGTTTAGCACAAGTGAGCTTATAATTTAATATTGTTTCTGTATTTCTCATTCTTCTTTATTATTAAGGACATTTGCATGTAAATAGGATCACTGCCCTATCGGTTTTGACTGCTTGCCGACATACGACATCACAGTTCTATTTATGACATCACAGTCTGTTGCTGTGGGGATAATTGCAATGAAATAAACTGAGGATTATTTATTTTATTTATTTATTTATGTAAAAGTTACTAACCTGGAAAAGCACCATGATCAGAAGCTCGTTTTCAGGTGCAACCCGGATTATGATGTCATATCTAGGGTATCAGAAGGAGCAGATGAAATCTAAGGGACAGTAAGCCTCTTTCATACAGCTGTCCTCAGTAATAAAGAAAAAAGGTACATAATTATAGAAAATACATGTGTAACCCCCCGTTACCCGGGGTTACTAGAATCCCAGTAAGACCTAGTGGTAGGCAGGGAAGGCAGCTTGTGAAACTCCAGTTAAATGGATTTCACACTGTCTCACTCTGTTCTCAGTCTCAGCTGAGACTGAGGGATGACATCATTTAGAACTGTCGCAGCTGCATAAGACACACTGGAATGTTGCAGTTGGAGGTTAGAGTAGAACGTTGGGGAATTTGAAGTGAGTCTGTACAGTTCAGTAGAGTGTGTGCAGTCTGAAAGAGGTGCTCTGCTGTAAGCAGGCCCTCAGAGCTCTAAGCTCTGACAAAGACCTATTATTTTGGTACTGGTGTGTGTTCTCACCTGAAGAGGAACACAAGAAGAGCATACTGAAGTGGTGGAGACCACTTTCAATAGTTCAGGGCCCCATCCCTGCGGGGATGGGGGAAGGAATCAGCCTGCTTCCAAGGGCAAACACCCTTGGTCCGGCAAGGGAAAAGAAGCTGCCTTGTTTAAGTTCGTGCTGAGGCACCAGAAGCTCTGGAAGAGTTTCTTGAGGAGGAAACACCTGTGGGGCACCTGCAATCGAAGGGTAAGTTTGCTTTGCTAAAGGGCCATGTGTTTTCACCTGAATCAAGATGAAACTAAAGGGACTGTTACTGTGGGGTCAGGAAAAGACAGCCAAGTACAGTTTGGAAGATGTAGGGATTGGACTGCTTAACTCTGTGGGGGTCTAGAGTAATGGACAAAGCCACTTATTAAGTGTGTTCAAGTCCAGCTCAAATGGGAGGTAAAGACAGTAGATTGAATGTGAAATACATTTTAAAAGAATCTACATAGCAAAGTGTGTTAAAGGATGAGGTGTTACAGTCCAGAGAAATGGCCGGGTGTGAATTATGGGAGTGAGAGGTGGGAGACCCCCCCATCAGTAGTAAACAAATTCACCTCTACGGATTTGCTCTGGGACACCTGTTGCTTTCTCTCAGGTACTTGGCCAGTGCCTGAGGAAAGTACCCAGACGTGGGATTGATGAGGAAGATTCCCTGATGGAGCAGAAGTGCTCATAGGTGGTTTAAGGAGCCACCAGTAAATGTTTCCATGCTATATGGAAAATGTCCAAAGGGCTGGCAAGGGAGCCAAGCCAGGGAAAACCCAGAGCAGTGTACAAGTTCGGGCTGTGTGCCCAGTGTGTTTCAGAACCTGAGGGCTAAAGTGAATAAGGACGTGTTCTGGTCTCCTTAAATCTGCATTACCAGGAGTGTAGCCCCGTGGGGGTCCATCTACGCTTTGTTTATTCTGTTGGATGTGCATAAAAGCCACATTTTAGAATCCCACTTCTGGTATTGGACATTACAGTTATTGCTTCCTTTGTCCGGAGTTACTTGGGTGCCCCTGTACAGAGTAGCCAAACCTAGTCAATGTGCCGAGTGACATATTCCTCCCCGAACCCAGCCCACCAGGTAGAGCTGTCAGATGGAAACGGCATACCTGGGTGGGGTTACACATGAACTATGAACTGAACTGTCTAAATCTCACATTTTTTCCAAGTTTTTCTAACTGTGTCAGGGGCTCTTCAAGAGGTACAAGAAGACCCAGACAGAGGGGGCAGCGAGGTGTATCTTGCAGATAACAAGTCTCACAGCCTCGGACCGCTAAATTAAATGAATGCACTACTTTTTGATTCTACAGTATATCTAGATAAAAAAAATGGAGGCAGGAAGGAAGATGAGGGCAGCCAAGGCACAAACAGAGGACAAGATAGCCAAGGAAGTGAAAAAAGGGAATAGGCTTCCTTCAGGCACATGAGTGGAAAGAAGAAAGCAAGAAGTGAGATGGTGAGCATCATAAGAATGGGGGGGGGAGGAATGAATGTGCGGAGGAAGATCAAGAAAAAACTAAAATTTTAATTGAAAGGTTATGCCTGTAGTTCAGTGGGGTGAGCAACCAGCCATGCCCCCCTTCCTCAGCTATATGAACAGTTCCTCCCAGCCTCCTTCTGAAGCACTTTTCTTTGCAGCTGGAGGCTCTATCGGTCTGTCTTCTCCCTTTGGAGCCTGCTGCGCCCCCCCCCCCAGTGTCGCTGTGCTTGGACTCTGATGGTTTGTGCTGGAATTCTGTTTTTGTGTTCTCCTGCTTTTAGTTTGTATTGCTTGCCTCCGACTGCCCCATGCTTCCTTGTGTGCTAGTTTCCTTCCTGCTCCTGTACTTGTGTTTGCTTTGTCTGTTTCTTTTCGGCTTTCTAGTTTTCTAGCACCCTGTGAATGCATTGTTTATTCGTACTTCAGGTTACATATGCCGGTGCCTCAGGCTCCATTTACTTACCAAATTTTGCTCAGCCTACTGCTTTCCTGCCTAACAAGTCTCAGTTTTCCTGCAATCTTTTTGTATGCTTCAACTCCCATTGTTGTTTCTCTGTTGTCTCCTGTGCTCCTGCTTAATTGTTTGCACCTGATTCTTGCTCACACTGCAAGCTAGATGCTTCTCTCTGTTCTGTAGCTCTACTGAAAAACTTTGCCAAAATGGGTGAGTGCCTAAGGAACGCACTAACAAATGGGCAGGAAGGAGGGGTGGAAGAACAATGGGGAATAATAAAAACTGCCATCACAGAGGTAACAAGCCTTTGTGTGAAGCAAATAAACAAAACAAGACGATGTAAGAAACCACTACGGTTCTCAAAGGAAGTGGCAGTGAAGGTTCAAGAGAAAGAAAGCATTCAGAAGTACAAGGAATCGCAGAAGGAGCAGGACAGATAACTGTATCAGTTAAAGCAAAGAAGGCTGGGAAGGCAGTCAGAACAACAAAGGCCCAAACCGAGGAAAAGATAGCCAATTCAGTTAAGAAGGGGGATAAAACCTTTTATAGGTACATCAGGGAGTGAAGGAAGACCAAGGGAGGGATAGTGAGGCTTAATAAAGGGGAGGGAGGGTGGGCAGAGGGAGACTGTGAAAAGGCAGAGATACTAAACAAATATTTTTGCTCAGTATTTACAAAGGAAGAGGGGGAGGTACATAAAACAAACAGTAGTAACACTCTGGATACAGAAGTTGATACTGGCCCATTTACAGAAGAAAGGGTTCTGAAAGAACTCTTAAAACTGAAGGTGGACAAAGCAATGGGGCCTGATGGGATTCATCCCAGAATTCTAAAAGAACTAAGGGTAGAACTAGTGACACCACTGACTACCCTTTTTAACAAATCATGGGAGGATGGGGTGGTACCAAGGACTGGAGGAGGGCAGATGTGATTCCCTTCACAAAAGTGGGAGCAAGGCAGAAGCAGGAAACTATAGACCTGTTAGTTTAACCTCAGTGATAGGAAAATGATGGAATCACTTCTAAAGGAAAGAATTGTCGAGTATCTAGAGGCCAGAGGGCACAGGACCCTAGGCAGCATGGATTCACAGCGGAAGGTCATGCCAGACGAATCTGATAGATTTTTTGACTGGGTGACCAAAGTAGTAGATCAGGGAGGGGCTGTGGACATGGCCTACCTAGACTTTAGCAAGGCATTTGACACAGTCCCACACAAAGATTAATATACAAGTTAGCCAGCCTGGGAGTGGGTCCCAAGATGACAGCCTGGGTAAAGAATTGGCTGAGAATAGGACACAGAGAGTAATAGTAAATGGAGTCCACTCAGAAGAAAGGAGGGTTACTAGTGGGGTACCGAGGGTTCAGTATTAGGACTGGTCCTCTTCAATGTCTTTATGCTGACATTGCAGAAGGACTGGAAGGAAAAGTATGTCTCTTTGCAGATGATACTAAGATCTGCAACAGAGTTGATGCACAGGGTGGGTGGAAAGGATGAGAAGGGACTTGGCAAGGTTAGAGGAATGGTCAAATGTATGGCAGCTTAGATTCAATGCTAAGAAGTGCAAGGTAATGCACCTGGGAAACAAAAACCCAGGGGAAGAGTACACAATGGGGGGTGAGATACTAACAACAACAAAAATGGAAAGGGACCTGGGGGTAGTCATATCAGATGACCTAAAGACGGACAAGCAATGTGAGAGGGCAGCAAGGAGGGCTGGGGGGATACTGGGATGCATAGGGAGAGGCATCACCAGTAGAAAACAGGAAGTTATTATCCCTCTGTACAGACAGCTGGTGAGACCCCATCTGGAGTACTGTGTGCAGTTCTGGAGACCCAGTCTCCATAAAGACATAAACAAGATGGAAGCTGTCCAGAGGAGGGCAACTAAAATGGTGCAGGGTCTGCACGGAAGACATATGAAGAGAGACTTAAGGAGCTTAATATGTATAGCCTCGAGGAAAGAAGGGAGAGGGGATATGATAGAAACTTTCAAGTACCTTAAGGGAATCAACAAAGTCCAAGAGGGTAGCATCTTTCAAAAAGGTGTGCAAGAACAAGAGGGCACAATTTGAAGATAGAGGGGGCGTCTCAGAGGTAATTTAAGGAAGTATTTTTCATGAGAGGGTTGTGGATGCATGGAACGGCCTTCCGGAGGAGGTTGCGGAGTCAAAATCAGTGGTGGAATTCAAGCATGCATGGGATAGTCATAAGGCAGTTCTGGGGGGGGGGTATAAAGAAGTAGGCTGCTGGTTAACTAGGATCTGCAGCTTATCCAGTAGGTAGGGAAATGGGCAGACTGGATGGGCCAAGCGGTCCTTATCTGCCGTCAAATTCTATGTTTCTATGTTTCTATGCTACAGTTTATTGTCGCCATATTGCTTCAGCAGCTGCTATTATTTGACTGTCCTTATGTGGAACTCTGCCATGCAAGCACCTTTATTTTGGGGGTTCCTATCCTATGGACCTTACAGTGCAGTTTCGTCTCACACTGCTCAGCTGTTGCTTCCTATTATTCCCATGCTGGGGGACTGTGATGTCATGTTGGGATATCGTGGCTCCAAGTAGCGGGATGCTTTATGTAACCTACAGTATATAATTTTGTCCTGCGTTCTTGCCTTATGTCTTTCAGTTATTCATGTATAACTCAGTAACTTCACCGCCTACATGGCCTTCAGATGTTCATTGCATTTATTACTGTGCTGCATGCTCCACACTGGGATAACCCATCTCCGCCTTAATTCAACTAATATGCGATGCATCATTCTTACCTATGCTGCTGCCCATTGTATTGCTGTTGCAAATGCTGTTACAAATCCTGCTATGTATCTCCTATCTACCAGACCTCATTGATTCATTTATGCTAAACCTCATTGATTCAACCACTGACATCATAGCTTCTCACTGCCTAAACACCAACCTTCTATGTCACCATCAATTCAGCTTCCATAATGGACTTGGTTGACTTGTTTTCTGCTGGTTGCTGCTACTATCAAACCACCAAATGCTGGCTCGCACTGCAGCTTCCCACCTCACCTGGCCCGCCTGGTGGTTCTCATGGTTGCAGAGTTTGCTCGCAACCTTTTAATCACATAGTTGCAGAGTTTGCGTGCAACCTCCTCCCACCTTGGGGGTCCGCTCTTACTACAGAGCACCCGTTGTTGCAGAGGCCTCTCACAACCCGTCATGGCATTCCCATTAGAGGGATTGGGACAACATTCCACCAAATTGGAATATTCCTCCCCTTATTTGGATTTCTAAATTGTAGCAGCAGATCCGTCAATAAATAAACTACCCCTAGCCTGGTGGGAAGGTGACCTAGGCCTTGGATCCCCAGAGGTTTCCTCCTATTAAAAGGTTTTTTTTCCTTTCCTCTCCTCCATGCCAAAGGTCATAATATGTAGTTAGTTGTTTATAGTATATTTCCTAGTTTCCTTAGGTCGATTTCCTCTGTTGGGTGGAGATGGATAGTGGCCCTACTCGTTTTCCCTCTCTCCTTAGGAAGTCCCCCAATGACATCACTGAATCCATTTTATCAGTGTGATCCTGAGAACCTGTGCATCTTATTCATGTTTCTTCAAGCTGTCTGTTGCTGTCAATCTGCTTCTCTAACTCACAGTCAATGTTTACTGCTCAATGTTCTTTTTGGGGCCCCTTCCTACAGTACCTTTAGCCAAGGAACTATTTCCTGCGGCATCTCTAGGGATGGAACCCTCTTTGAGGGTTCCTTGCCTTCGGTACCCCTAGAGGGTGGTAATTCCCCTTGGAACAAATAGTGTACATGGCCAAACCATTATCACAGTTGCACAAGCATAACACTACTTTGGTTGTGCAGGTCCGCTGAAATGAGTATTTCCACTCGATCTTCACAATGGAGGGGGGAGGGGCAGATCAACATGTATCAACAGGTACAAGGGGGAGTGGACACAAGTCCATTTTTGGAGGAGAGAATCTGAAGGGGATTGAAAGCCCTAAAGGAAAATAGGCCATGGTGCCAGATGGGATCCACCCAAGGGTACTAAGAGACCTGGCCATGGTGTTATCCACCCCTCTGGTGACACTATTCAGCAACTCATTGGAGACGGGGGGCAATTCCATAGGGCTGGAGGAGAGCCAGTGTGGTTGCTCTGCACAAGAGTGGCAGCAAGGAGGAGGAGGCTAGCAATCATAGGTCAGTCAGTCTCACATCAGTGGTGGGGAAATTAAAGGAAACCCTGAAGAAGGAGAGACTGATGGAGTACCTGGAGGAAAATGGGCTGCAAGACCACTACCAGCATGGTTTCACAGTGGGAGATCATTTCAAATAAACCTCACATATTTACTTGACTGGGTGACTAAGGAAGTGGATCAGCAGAAGCCACTGGATGTAGCCTATTTGGACTTCAATAAGGCCTCTGATATTGTGCCACACAGGAGGCTGATTAAAAAAAATAGCAACCGAGGGGTAGGAGATAAAGTGCTAAACTGGATATCAAACTGGTTGAAGGACAGGGGGCAGAGGGTGATAGTAAACAGCAGTCCCTCAGGGGATGTGCAAGTAACTAATGAAGTACCACAGGGATTAGTACTGGGTCCTGTTCTTGTTAATGTCTTCATACGTGACACTGCTGAGAAACTGGAGGGGAAAGTGTGTCTCTTTGTGGATGACACAAAAATCTGCTACAGGATGGACAACCAGGACACTGTATTGCTTGCTAGTGAGACTCTACCTAGAGTACTATGTCTAGTTCTGGAGGCCGCCTCTCTGCAGGGACACTGACAGGGTGGAAGCGATTCAGAGGAGGGCTATCAAAATGGTGTGGGGGTTGCACAAGGAACTGTATGAGGAGAGGCTGTGGGAGCTCAACATGTACTCCCTAGATGAGAGGAGAGCAGGAGGGGACATGATTCAGACCTGCAAGTACCTCACAAGGGTAAACAAGGTGCAAGAGGGAGTTCTCTTTCAGTGGAGGAGGAATACCAGAACACGAGGGCATGCAGTGAAGCTTGGGGGAGATTAAGAGGAATGTTCAGAAATACTTTTCTACAGAAAGGGTGGTGGATGCCTAGAACAGCCTGCCAGAAGAGATGGTGGAGGTAAAGACAGTGAGAAGCTTCAAGAATACATGGGCTAGGCACATAGGCATAATAGGTAGAGGAAAGGGAGGAGGCAAGGACACATGTGACCATATAAGGTCCAGCGTATAGGAACAGGCAAGGAAAACACGGCAGACTAGATGGGCCTACTGGTCCTTTTTTACCTACAAAGTCTATGCTTCTAATACAACAGCCAGGACTGCTGTATACCCATAGGAGAGGCAGTTTTTTTACTTAATAAAAAACAAACAACAGAAGACCAGTTCTAGCCATATGACCCCAATCTACCATGGCAGGGAGATGGGCAAGTCAAGGGCTAACTTTCTCCAGTGGTGACATTACCGGTCACATTATTGACCCTGGAAAATGCCATTATAGGTGGTCCATACAGTTACAGCAGGATACCCCCTGCTGTAATGCAACCCTTTAGCAGCCACATAAAGGTGGATCTCTAAATGCACCGAGTCACAGCTCTGCCCCAAATAACCTTCTCAATCTGGACACCTGTGTAGCTCCATGGAAGGCATAGGATTGGTTGAAGAAGTCATGCAAGTCCAGCCTAGGGTGTTTGCTGAAAGTTCTAAGGGCCTTCCTGCCACCCTCCCCATTTTGTTGCAAATTTCAGGTAGATGCCTATGTTTCATGTAAGAGAGGTGTGCAGACATCGTGCATAGGGACTTTAAGCTCATCCATCCCATCCCATGCGAGACTTAATCATAAAACTGGCTCATCCACCCTTTTGGACCTAATCCTTACCAACCACCCCCAATGGACATCAAAGGTCACTGTCCTTCCAGATGCCCTAAGTGACCGTTCTCCTGTGCTCTGCTAGTGGTCTGCCAAGGCACTAAAACCACCCCCTAAACCAATCTATCTCTGATGCCTGAAAAAAGGTTCCCTTAGCCTATTTAGGGACCACCACTTGAATTGTGATTGATCCCCTATTGACACTGCATAGCTTACTTTATCTCCACTTTCAACACAGCATGTGACCTTGTCGCCCCTATCACAAAACAAACCATTAAAGGCCACACTACACCCTGGATCACCCAAGCCCTTCTGGATCTGATGCGACACAGGGATTACGTCTAGTGCAAAGCCTGTGAATCAGGCCTTCTCTTGACAGACAACAGCCCTACCCACCTTTCACACCCTTGATGGGACCATCCTGGTGTACACCTCCTCATTTAGATATCTGGGGATTTGGCTACACCAGAGTCTCAATTTCTCTGTGCATATCAATGCTATCCTGAAGAAACTGTGCCCCAAGCTTGGTGCTCTGTACAGGAATCATAGTTGCATTCCGCTGACTGCGAGGCGTGAAATTGTCCAGAAGATGATACTCCTCATCTTTGACTACTGTGACGTAGTCTATGGTGCTACTCCCAAATCTTCACTGACCAAGTTGGACACTCTCTTTAACTCCTTCTGCCGCTTTGCTCTTGACTCCCCTTCCCACTCCCACCACTGTGAACTCTATCTCTGTCTAACCTTCCTTCCACTATCTCACAGACGCATCTCACACTGTGCCAAACTAACCTCCAAATTCTGGTTTGGAGTGTTCCCCTCCTAGCTCTCATCCTCTCTCTCCCTCCACCTCCCCCCACACACTAGCTCAGATCTAATGACGCCGCACCTTGACGGTCCCTTGCCGCTCAACCCTCATCAGTCAGACTGGTTTCGACCATCGCTTCCCTAAAATCTGGAATTCCCTTCCCCCGAAATACAACACTCTTCCTCCAACTACTCCCTTACCTCTGCCCTACACAATTACCTCTCCCTCAGCTGCTCCTACTTTAACCCTCCTTAATACCTATCCCCAGTTTCTGCCTTCCTACCCTGACCCCCCCCCGGCAGGGTTCTCAACATCCTGAAGGGGGAATCAGGAAATGGCTATCCCTTCTCCTCATATTCAGTTCTTGCCTCTCCCCCTCTCTTCTCTACCTGCCCTTCTGGGTCACCTGTGTGCACAAGCTAAAGACTACCACTCCTCGTGTCTATCCTCACATCTGAGGCCTCTTCTCCTTGTCTAATGAGCCCTCTGGTACCACTACTATTTCCTGTCTGCCACACAAACTCATGCTCCCCTCTCCCCCTTTTTTTCTGTCCCCTCTCACTTACTCTCCTGCCCACTACCTTTCCCTCCTCTCCTGCCTCCCTTTGGCTCCCAATGATCGCCCTCTCTCTGGAAGTTTCTTCATCTTCCAAATTGTCAACTCCCTTGAAACTGTTATAGCTTGTTTTATTATGAAACTTCTAAAAACGTTACTGCCCTAAACTGTTAATAGCAAATTTATTATGTAACTTTTCCGTCTGGTTTTACTTGCAATGTGTATTGTGCTTTGTTAAATGTGCTTTGTTGACGTGGAACCTTTGTAAAAGAGCTCTGGCTCAAAGGTATTAATTAATTCCTAGACTAATAAACTAAACTAAACAACCTACCCTATCCTTGTTACTCCAATAGCACTTGCATACTACCTCGAGCCTGCTCCTGGTACACTCATGCACTATAATGGTTCTGTTGCATTATTACTGTTTTGTACATTTATATGTTCTTTTGTATGATTTTGAACATGTATTGTAATTTACCTAATGTTCCACTACTGTTTATTGTACAATACCTTGTGTTCCAACTGTTGTATAATCTTACAATGTTGTATTGTTTGTACTACCCACATACTATTGTAACTGGTCATCCTTCACAACCCTATGTAACCCCTCCCCCCCCCCCCAGGTCACACCGTCAGATGAGAAACTTGTTGTTCAGTGTGCCCTCCTGGTGAGCATTTCAATAAATAAATAAATAAAACTTTACAGAGAAACTAGAAATAAATGGGAGGCAGTATAGTGCAGTGGTTTAAGTCTCTGAGCTGCAAATCTAGAGACCTGGGTTTGAATCCCACAGCCCCCACTTGCATACTGTGTGACCCCTTGCAAGTCACTTAACTTCCCTGTGCTCCCAGGTTGCACCTGTAAACAAGCTTTCAGCTTAGTGTGCCACTCCTGGTTAAACAATTAAAAAAAAAATGCACTTGGGAACTCCGTAAAGCCAAGGCAGCCCACTATCAAAAGGAGCTCACATCCTCCTGGGGCTCAGGGCATAAGTTCTGGAATAACATCAAGGACCTCAGTGGCAAATCATCTCCCCCCCTTCTCAACTTGTCATCAATGGTGCCCTCTCGAAGGACCCCAAGATTATAGCTAATGCCTTTAACTCCACCTTTTCAGGCCTTAGTAGCGTGCTTCCCTCCAACTTCTTCGACCCCACCCCAAGTTGCATGCACACTCCCCTCTCCCCCCCGAAACACCATCCTTCTGCTTCAAGACCATCTCCACCCATGAGGACTGATCCTACCTAACTAAAGTGCTAGGCAAATCCCAGTATAGTGGTGACACCCTGGACCTTAAGTTCCTTCGCTTTGGCCTTGATGCTGTCCTTGCCCCCCTCACCAAAATCCTCAACCTTTCCCTCTGTCTAGGCCAGTTTCCAACATTCTGGAAACAGGCTGCGATTACACTCATTCATAAAGGTGGTGACTGCACCTCCCCAGGCAATTACTGCCCCAACTCCATCCTTCCCCCCTTATATAAGGCCCATGAAAAAATAGCTGCTAACCAGCTAACTGATTACCTGTCAAGATATAACCTACTGTCCCACAAACAGCATGGTTTTAGAAAGGGCCACAGTACTACCACTGCCCTGCTGGAATATACTTCATTTATTCACAAAGCTCTTGATCATGGACACTTAGTTGGGGCAGTCTATATTGACCTAACTAAGGCGTTCGATACAATTAATCATGTCCTTCTCCTCAAGACCCTGCCATTCCTTGGGCTTTTTGCAGGAATCCACCTCTTGGTTTGAGAACTACCTAGGTGCAAAGTCTCAGCAAGTTAAAATTAGCTTGCCTGTTCTCTTCTGGGTCCCTCAGAGATCCATTTTAGGTCCACTCCTCTTTAGTCTCTTCCTGAACACACTTCTCTCAGACTGTATAGGTTGCCTTTTTCTTTATGTG
Organism: Neoceratodus forsteri; assembly: GCA_016271365.2. Taxonomy (NCBI): domain Eukaryota; kingdom Metazoa; phylum Chordata; order Ceratodontiformes; family Ceratodontidae; genus Neoceratodus; species Neoceratodus forsteri. The sequence goes on from CM028133.1 coordinate 965,938,824, forward strand.
GATGACGTGGTATTTACAGTAGCCACCCAAACCCCCTCACCCTCCAAACTGACCTACAGAGCTTCTTCTCCAAAGCAAAAGCCTGGTTCACTGAGCACAAACTCATGCTTAACTATAAAAACACAAGGCTATGATCTTTGCCCATCGCCAAAAACAAACAAAAAGACTTTCCTCTTCGCATTCTTAACTATGAAACCGCCCTACTTGAGCTGGTAAAATCCTTTAAATATCTGGGTATCACCCTAGACTCTCCTCTTACCTATCACAATCATATCCATCTTCTAACCAAGTCTATTAACTCTAGAATTGGCCTGCTGCACAGACATAAACATTGTTTGCCTTCTGCAGCCCTCCGCTGGGCCATGTCACCCTCAGTCCTTTCCCTGGTTGACTATGGGATTACTTTCTATGGTGCAGTTGATAACACTGCTCTCAGTCATATCAAGGTAGTGCTGAACAAAGCCTGTCAGTTAGTCTCTGGGTGTGATAGGTAGATCCACACTTGTGACCTCTACAAGCTAATAAACTGGCTAAACATTGAGGCTCGACTAAAATACCAAACCTGTCTTATAGCCAAGAAAATCTCAGCTGGTCTCTTCCCAATGGGGCTCTGCAATCTAATCCAGCATGCCTCTCAAGTTAGATCAACCAGAAGCTCTACAAAAGACCCGCTCCTAGTCCCTCACTGCAGGACGTCCTTGGGGCAACGTGCATTCTACTATAGGGCCCCCCTTTGGATGAATGACCTACCTTTAGATATCTCCTCAGAATTGAAACTAGGCCCCTTCAAATCCAAACTTAGAGAGCTACTCCTTCTCCTCCTGTGTCTGCGATTGCTTATAACCTTCATTCCCTCCCCCTGCTCTCCTTACACCCGCTACATTTTCCCCTACTAGCTTTTATGGACAAAGTCTTTTCCGATGGCAACTCCTGCCACCCCCTCCCTTCCTCCTCCATACCTTTTCTCCCATCTCTAAAATGCTTTGTCTGTATCCACCTCCTGAGTGGTCCCCCTCATCTCTAAAATGATAGGATTGTACCTGCTCCTGAGTGTTCTCAATTATATTGCTGTTCTGTGTTGCTTACTGTACAATCCTAATGTAATGTACGGTTTGTTGCTTATCTGCTTGTCGTGACTCGGTATAGTTGTCTACCCTCTTTATATCTTGTACCCATCTCTGTACCTCATGTATCCACTTGTTCTTTTAATTTGTATTGTACAGTTAACTTGTATTTTGACATGGAGCCTTTACAAAGGAGTCTCTGATTTAAAGGTTTGTAATTCCAATTATTCAATAAATAAACTAGCAATATAGCTCCAGTCCCCTTTTGCTGGTCCACTCATGCATCAGGCAGAGTTTCCTGTGGCATGTCATAAGGGAGTGCAGCTATCTTCATCTTAGGACTTCTATGCCCCACTGTTTAAAATGTAAAGCGGCAGTAGGGTTCGGACATCAAAAGTAAGTTCACACTAAAAAGATTAACTTTGAAACTGTAGCAGTGAAATAAATTAGGTGGAAGACCACTGTCTATTAGCAGTTATCACTCTAATTCATGGTGGTCGGTACTTTCACTTTTTTTTAAATTAAAAACCATCACAAGTAACTCTTAGAACATATTTATTTTTCTGTTTGTAAGCATTCAAAAGACAGGCTGACCTCCGATCTCTGTTTGATGGACAATTAATGCGTAACCAAAAGCCTTATGCCTTCAAACAGGCAGGGAAGAAGAGAGTTGATCTCCCAGAGTGCCACAACTGGAAGGACAGCAATCGGCTATTAGCAACATAATAAGATTTGCTTTACTTTGGTTTGCTGAGATTCTTGGCCTCCTGCCATCTAAAGTAGGGTGACGCTACAAGTTAGGAGCTGTCAATGGCTCTCTGTTGCTAGGTAGGGTTAAAACCTTGCACAACTAACAGCTGGATGCTTCTTGGTACAATGGATCATTGGCTAATTGTTTTGATGAAGATAGACGGTACACATTGTTTTCTTGGCAGCAACCAGACTGATACATTGTGGTCGTTTCCCTGTGCTGCTATTTTTCAAACACGGTTCACTTATCAGTTTAAACTTATTTAAAGTGGGGCTAATTTTTTTGATTATCCACTGACCAGACAGGGGTCAGTTTGCCCTTCTGTTGAGTTTTGCAAACAGGACTATAATTAAAGTGGAAAAGTTCAATATAAGTTATTCAACTGCTGATATTTTGAGGGGAAGGGGGTTGGGGTAGAGGGGGTTCCCCTACAATCTTTGGAACAATGTGTAAGATATTTAAATATCTGTGGTGCACATAATGTGACAGTACACTAACAAGGCTACATCTGTTCAGATTACACTTGTTTAATTCTAAATATTTAATGGTTAGCAGGGCTTTGTATTAATACAACACAATAAGATAAAGTGAATAAAGCAATAATTCCTCAAAGTTCAGATGCTGCTGCCTTTGTATTACTATTAATAAACTAGAAATCATTTTTTTCTCAAGATTGTTTTGTTTTATCCTCGAGCATGTCACAAGTGACTTTCTCAGCTCTGTTCCTGTCCCCCTCACCTTGTGACTTGCCTCCTCAGTCCACTAAGTCCCATATCCCCCATGAACTGCCCCCCCGTGGTGGGGCTAGGAAGGGGAGGGCCATCTTCCCCCCACTCAGAGACCCAGCATCCAGATTTGTGGGTTGGCGAACCGGTGACAGCATGGAGTGACAGCGGGCAAGCAGGGCTTCATGGAGCTTGTGACCACCATTTTTCCCATCTTTTCCCCTTGTGTTCCAGGGCCTCAGCAGCATGGAAGCACAGGTGCATGAAGGTGCACATGCACTATGGAACTGGAAACCTCACCCACCCAGCCTAGCGCCATCCCCCCCATTTGCCTGACGCTATCACTGAGCATCCACTCAGTTGTAGCCAAGAGCCAGGAAAAGCTTCCCTCCCAATATGGGAGAGGACAGCTGCCAATTGGCTGCTTAAACCTCTCTCAGCTCCCCCTCTCATCCGACGCTGAGTGGCCCAAGCTTGTTCCTGAACCCGGGTCACTGGCGTGGGAACAGTAAGGCACTTGAAGCACCTCAACCCTCTGTGTCGCTGGGTCAGTCAAATCATCTATTTTTTTTAATTTAAAAAACCAAACACCAAAAGCCAAACAAAAAAGTTTCAATTTAAAACAAGCAGCACCCAAAACAGGGCCATTAAAAGACAGTGTGGTCTAGTGGTTAGATCAACTGGTTGGAAACTGGGAAATGGCAGATTTGAACCCCACTAGAGTCAAATACCCAAAGAAAGACATTGAGCAAGTTACACCACTTCTCAGTGTTCCAGTTCACGCAGCTGAGAAAATGGGTAGAAAGCAGCACCCCACTGGAAATATTTATATTTATTTCACAAAGTTTCACCAGGAGAGACATACTGAGCTAAACAAAAGCTTGTTTCCAGATGCATCCTGGGGGGAGGGTGAAAGAGGAGGTAGGAAAAAAAATTACATGAAGGGGAGCCATCCACAGACCCCAGTGGCAAGGGGATATTGGGGACAAGGAAATGATGGAGCCATGCCACGAAATGACAGACAAGGGCGAGACAATAATAATAGGGGATTTTAACTTGCCAGACATCAACTGGAAATCTTGTACAGCATCTTTGCAAGAGGAAGGGACTCTGCAATGGCCCTGCAGGGTGCAGGGCTGAGGTAGCTTGTGGAAACTCCTACCAGAGGAGATGCTGTCCTGGACTTGGTTTTAATTAACAGTGACAGAGTAAAGGAGGTAGAGGTGGGTTGCCACTTAGGAAATAGCGACCATCGCATGGTGGGATTTAAAGTAAACACCAGTGAATACATTAGTCTTTGCAAGAGCAGGGTTTTTGATTTCAGAAAAGCAAACTTTTGAAAGATCAGAGATAGCCTGACAGAGAGTCTTAGATACAAGGAGTAGAAACGAGTAGACGAAACATGGGATTATCTCAAAGGAGCTATCACAGAGGTAACTGAACAGTGCATCAGAAGGATGAGCAAGGCAAATAAGAAAAGGAAACCTTCTGGTTCTCCAGGGAGGTGGCTGCAATAGTAAAGGAGAAAAAGAAGGCATTCACAAAGTTTAGGGTGTCAATGAAAGATGAGGATAAGGAAACCTATAAGGTAGCACAGAGGGAAGCTGATAATGCAATAAGGAAGGCTAAAGCCCTGACTGAACTGAGGATTGTGCAGGGGGTACAGGAGGGAGATAAAACCTTCTTTAGGTACAAGGCCATGGGACCAGATGGGATTTACCCCAAAGTTCTCAGCGAGCTGGGGAGTATACTAGAAGCTCCCCTAGCAGAACTATTCAACAAATCACTAGAGAGTGGGACCGTACCAGAGGAATGCAAAAGAGAAACAGTGGTCCCGCTCCACAAATCAGGGAGTAGGGAGAAGGCTGGCAATTACTGCCCAGCAAGCCTTACATCAGTGGTAGGGAAGTTGATGGAGACAGTACTCAAACAGAGAATCATAATGTATCTGGAATCCAGTGGGCAGCAAGATCATGGACAGGCAGCATGGGTTTATGGCAGGTAGGTCTTGCCAAATTAACCTTGCCGACTTTTTCGACTGGGTTACAAGGATAGTAGATCAGGGAGTGGTGGTAGATGTCGACTATCTGGACATTAGCAAAGCCTTCGATTCTGTTCCACACAGAAGGCTGGTAAGGAAGTTACATCACATGGAGGTGGGCAGGGAGGTGGTTGAGTGGGTTAGTAACTGGCTGAGAGGAAGAATACAGAGGGTTCAGGTAAACAGAGCATTTTCAGCTGAGAGGGAGGTGATCAGCAGAGTACCACAGGGTTTGGTACTAGGTCCCCTATTCTTCAATGTATTCACAGCAGACATTGCAAATGGACTGGAAGGTAAAGTGTATCTATTTGCTGGCAACACCAAGATTTGCAATAGAGTGGACTCCCCTGAGGGTGTGAGGAGTATGACTTCAGACTTGAAGAAACTGAAGGAGTTGTTGGAAACATGGCAGCTGAAATTCAATGCCAAAAAAGGCAGTCATGCACTTAGGCAGAAACAATCACAAAGAAGATTACTACCTGGGAGGAGAGAAGCTAGCCTCCACCAGCCAAGAGAGCGACCTAGGGGTCATTATATCAGGAGACTTGAAGGTGGGTAAACAGTAGGATAAGGTGGCACTAAAGACAAATGGCATGGTGGGCTGCACTGGGAGGGGAATCATGAGTCACAGGAGGGAGGTGGTGTTACCACTCTACAGGGCACTGGTGTACCCCCCTTGGAGTACTGCATAAAGTACTGGAGACCGCACCTCAAAAGGGACATAGACAGGAATGAGACGGTGCAGAGCAGAGCCACAAAAATGATTCAGGAACTGCACCATATGGCATACCAGGACAGGCTGAGGGAACTCAACATGTACACCCTTGAACAGAGGAGGGAGAGGGGCGACATGATTGAGACTTTAAATATATGAGGGTATAAATAAGGTTAACATTCAGGAGCTTTTCTAATTGAAAGAGAGTGGAAGAATGAGAGGGCATGACATGAGGCTGAAGGGAGAGAGGTTCAGAAGTAATACAAGGACATTCTTCTTTACAGAAAGGGTAGTGGTCTCATGGAATAGTCTACCCAAGGAGTTGGTGGGGCCAAAATGGCAAGTGAGTTCAAGAACACTTGGGATAGACATGAAGGTGGCATACAGAAAAGCAAAGGAGGGGAGGGGAATAGCACAAGGTAGGTTCTTGGGCAGACCAGATGAACCCTGGGGTCCCCTTCTGCCATCACTTTCTATGTTTTTATGTTCTCTGTTTCTATGACAATAAATTCTACCGTACATGAGATTAGTATTAACAATAGACAGAAAAAAATATATTGTACTAAACATTGAAATGAGTATTATCAATATGCAAAATTAATGGAAGAAACAGGGTGAACTGCTTGCCCAGTGGGCCAAAAGGAGGTATATAACAAGTGCAGAAGCAATGCAGGATTAGATGATGCAGGCAGGTGAAGGAAACAAAAGCAGGGGGTAAGACAGGTGGGGGACATGGGGGAGAGAGTAGGAAAGAGGTGGAGGTAACTAAATAAATGTCAATAACAGGATGAGGAGGGACCTGTATCAAGTGTAGTTGCAGGAGTGAGAGGAAAAGTCATGAAGAAGGAAGGAAAGGGTGTTGGGATGGAGAGGAACGGATGGTTAGGAAGACAGAATTCCAATGGTTGGAGATATGGTAGGAGAAAGTAGCCTGGCCACTGAGTGATTTTCTTGAAAGGAGAGAGAAGAACAATAATTACAGTCATGAAGGGAGAAGAAGGAAGGTGGTGGGAGGGAGAGGAGAAGAGAGTCTACGTACAGGGGAGGGAGGCGAGCCAGAATTTCAAAATAAAGAAGGGACAATGAGTGAAGCACCTAGCTTCAAGGGAGGGGAAGGAGAGGGAGAAGGAAAAGTATAAAGAACAGTGGTGGGTGCAACGTGGACAGTCCAAAGTAAAGTGGCAGAAAGCGTGAAAGAGGGGGGCCAATCTGAAATGAGTTGTTGCTTCTCAGCTAGGCTATTCTGGGTAAATACATCGTAAAAACAAAATAAAACTATAAATTTCATAGCATGCATATGGGTGACTGCTTTATGCACAGGTAATCTGTCTGTGTTGATGATTTATAATCACAATTTTGAGAACTGGCCTGTCCAGTGGTGCAAGTAGAGCTTCTTAGGCTTGCATACTGGTGACCGTGGTTTGATGTGTGAGCCCAGCTCTCTGCATTGACCCAGTGGAGTGCTGTAGAGATATCCGAGACCCACTGAGTGTGGTCTAGTTTGGTCACTTTTGTTCACATTTAGAGGCTAGCAAACCCCTTGCCTGCATCTGCCTTGCACCGGAGAGCATAAATCTTTCTTGGTACTGTCTGTTTGGTTGATTTAAATGACAGATTCTTTTTCCACAATCTAGGGATCATTGTTCTGTGGTTTACATAATCCATCGAACGTTATTCTATAGTGTATAGTAGAGAAGTGTTCTGTATAGAATTCCATCCCTTTCAAAATGCTTTTGTACCACAGTTCAAAGATCATGGAATGTGACTGTACCCTTCTGTGGTACAACAGCATTTTGAAACCTCTAGACACTGCACAAGTCAGTTTCGTTCTGAAATGAAAGAACTGCCGTGTGCACAATTCACTTAATACTATACACTAAAAAATACCAGATAAGCAACTTTATGCACAACCAGTGTGTTCTGCTACCTCAGGGTTCTGATCCTCATGGGCCTCTCAAGCTTTGCTCTCAAGGTCAGAGGGAAGAATAACCCCTCTGTGGCAGAACACACTGGTTGTGCATAGTTGCCCATCCAGTATTCTCTATATGGGGCTAGTTATTCAAGGAGTTGCACCAGCGCAACCACAGAAATGCACCCTGGGGCGATATTCAAAAGAGAGGAATGGGCTGCACAATTCCAGATGCGCCATGGTACAAAGATAATGTATGCGGCGCATCTCCAGGGGGCATACCCATGCATATGCAGCACATCTTGATATTCAGCCAAGATGTGCTGCACATCTGCCAGCACATCTCGAAGATGTGCCGCATACGTGGGCACAAAGTTACACCTGTAAAAAACAGGCTCAACTGGTAGCCACCCACAGGCGGTCTGCTGTATTGCAAGGCACAACACAGCAGCCACCAGCCTCTGGGTGGCTACCCCTCCAAGCGCCAGGACCGATCCCCGTACAGTGCAACAGACAGAGCCCTGGTAGTCTAGTAGTACCCCCCTCCCCGCCCGGTAACCCGATCATAGTCAAAACTAGAAAATCTCCATCCATGGTGGTCTAGTGGTACCTGCCATACCCCCCTCCCACACAAGACCCCCAACCCACACCGTTCCCCCACCCAGATTATCGGCGGGCAGCAAACCCACCTGCTCACCTCCACAGCTGCTCACCAAATGACAGCTTACAGTAACACCTGCAACCTCATTTAACCGCATTGTCGACCACTGGGCTTACAGTGTGTACTGTAATAGTCATTTACAACCTTGTGAATGAACGACTTTGTTCACAAAGTTGTGAATGACTATTACAGTACACACTGCAAGCCCATTGGTTGACAGTGTGGACCAATGAGGTTGCAGGTGTTACTCTGTAAGCTGTCATTTGGCGGCAGCTGCAGAGGTGAGCGGGTGGGTTTGCTGCCCGCCGATGACCTGGGTCGGGGAGCAGGGTGGGATGGGCATCCAGTGTGGGAGGGGGGTGGGGAGTACCACTAGACCACCATGGACATGGATGGGGATTTTCTAGTTTTAACTATGATCGGGGTACCAGGCGTAGTGGGGGGACCACTAGACTACCAGGGACAGGGATTGTCTATCTTTACCAATGATCGTGATGCCGGGTGGGGAGGGGGTTACCACTAGACTACCAGGAATGCCGGATTTTTATTTATTTACAATGAGTGGGATACCGGGCGAGGAGGGGGGACCACTAGACTACCAGGTACAGGGATTTTCTAACATTTACAATGATCAGGGTACCGGGCGGGGGCTACCACTACAATACCAGGCATAGTGTTGCAGGGCACCCGTGCATTCCACCTGGCCAGCCCTGCACAATGCATGCAAATGGGGCCATAATGACATGCAAATTGCCCCATTTGTGCCTTGCATGCATAATGACTCGATTTGCATGTTCCGGTCAGAATATCTGGAAACTGCGTCTGGTGCATCTCCTGCTGTGCTGGCGCATTCCCATTCCAGGTATTCAGAACTGTCTGAGGGATGCACCGGCGCATCATATTTGCACCACCTGCATATTTTGATATATTCAGAAGAGATGCACCATTTCACACCTCTTTTGAATATATCCCTTTGTTGCTCCGACGCAACTCAGTTGCGTGGAGCACACACTTGAGCTATTGCCAGGTGCATGTTTCAAGATCGGGCCCACAGTGTATAGCAGAACATTGTTCTGCATAGAATTCCATCCCTTCAAAATGCTGTTGTACCATAGTTCAAAGGTCATAGAATGTGATTGTACTCTGCTGTGGTACAACAGCATTCTGAAACCTCTAGAGACTGCACGAGTCAGTTTCGTTCTCAAAGCAAAAGAATCACAGCATGCACATTTCACATAATACTATACATTATAAAAAATACAGGATGAACAACTTTATGCACAATCAGTGTGTTCTGCCACCTTGGGGTTCTGATTCCCACAGACTTCTCGAGCTTCACTCTCGAAGTCCGAGGGAAAAGATTAAAAGAAACAGAGGGAATCAGAACCCCCTCTGTGGCAGAACACACTGGTTGTGCATAGTTGGCCTGCAGTATTCTCTGGGGGAGATATTCAGAAATGCGCCAAATGGTGGCACAAGTCCGGCGCAGCACAAGTCAGATGCGCCATGGCACACTGGGAGCCATATTCAAAAGATGCGCCACCGGAAATGCACCAGCGCAGGTCTGCTGAATATGGCAAAGATGCGCCATGGTGCAATCAGAGATGCGCCAACGCAACCATGGATGCGCGGAGCAGACCTGAGCACAAACCCAGTGAGCAGGGCAAGAGCAACAGGCCCAGGGACACACAGCCAAGGAAGCACAGGGACAAGGGTCACAGGATCCTACCAGCAGGGCACACCCGGGTATACAGAAGCACTGATCAGGATGGAACACAGGGCACCAGGGGACAGTGCACAACCACCATCAGAGGCATTGTGCACTGCACCCACCACAGCCGGTCCACAGCCGTACAACAGGAACAATCCCCAGAACTGCACCCCAGAATCCAATGGTGGCCTGACCAGCAGATGACAGATGGGGACAATGGCTAACGTAAGCCCTCCAGCGAAGCTCCTTTCCCATACAGACCACTGGCCCACCAGCCATGGGCAATGCCTGGCCACAGTGGGTGTCAACCTCTGTGTCCCTGGACATAAACACACCCAGGTTCATCACCCCCACAGGCAGCACCGGTGCCAGGCACCAAAGGATGCATGTCCCAGGTAGGTGGCCACTCCCCATGTGACTGGAAGTGCAACAGTGTACACAGATGTCCAATCCCCAGCAGGCGGTCCAGGCCCCCAGGACACCTAGGTCCGTGTGCATAGCCCACCCTGGTCCAAATCCCCACGGTAACTGTGAAGAGACACAACAAACCCTACCGAACCTGGATATTGCCCCCACCATGTGAAACACCACTGGATACAACATGGAACCCTCGGGAACCCCACACATGCCCCCCTGCACTGACACCATGGACTAACACCTGATATCTGCAGCATGGCTACACACGCCACCCGCAAAGTAGACACTGATGCAGGCATGTAGCAAAATAATGCTTTATAACAATATAAAAACAGCACTACAAACAATTGAAACAAGGGTCAGGGAGAGGGGAGGTAGAAAGTAGGATGGGGACAGGAAACAGGGGCAGTTCAACAGGGTGAAGGACTGCAGAGAAATAGGGAAAGTGTGGGAAAGGGGGCTATCTACAGTAATGACCTAGTGCCCTCCACGGCCAGATGGCCCGAGCCGCTCCAAGGCCCTCTGGATGGCTGCTGTCTCCCGCATGCTTCTCCGTAGGACTGCCAGGACCCTCCACAGCACAAGCAGGATCCTGGTTAGGGCCAGCAACTGTGGCCTTGCTCCCCTCCGGCCCACCATCCATCGTCCACCTACGGGAAGGGACAGGTCAGGCAATCAGTGCAATGCCCAAAAACCCCTGCCCATCCACAGTGTGCAGTGGACAGCGGGGGCACACACCCCTGGAGAGACCACAATGGGCCCTCACACAGAGGCCCACACCAGCCATCCACATGGCACACCACAGTGGTGCAGACAGGTGGACAGTGCAGTGCAGTGTGCATACGATCGCACAGGCATGATCATAGGCACAGAGCGAAGGCACTGCTGCAGCACACATGGTAGAAGCTGTGCACATGCCCCCCCCCACCAGCCAGAACACAGCAGACAAGGGACGTGCCACACTGACATGCACAACGAACAGTGTACCAAACACAGCTGTGCAGGCACATGGCTGAGGTGGCCATGGCCTAGTGGGTGCACAAGGTCACACATACGACCCGGGGCTCAGAGGTTGTCAACCCGTGCACAATGCACATATGCGCAATAGGAGCCACTGTCAAGAAGCGTGTACATGTGCAATGCCACAGCATCGTGCATGGTGCGCAAGTCATGCAATAGGCATGTGCTCCGTGTTGCACACATGCGCAATGTGGGCATGTGCACCACGCATGTGCAAGTATTATGCCGCAGAGTTGCTCTGGCGCATCCCGACTGCGCATGGTGCAAATTCACAATATTGAGCCACTGTATGCAAATCACTTCATCAGCCAACGCACAGCACAGTAGGATCCATTAGCATATCATTACCATTGGGCAAAGGCCCATTTGCATTAGATGCGCCTTATAAGCGCCACAGAATAGCACAGGTCACAGACCGTTATTGCAACTGTTTAGGTAAGTGCCTGGCAACTTGGATGAACAAAGGCCTACTGCAACATGGATGCAAAGGGCCATGCTGCCACTGACTCACAGTGCTGTTCATGTTCAGAGGTGGTGGAATGTCGGCTAATGATGGAGAGGAGGAGCATGGGCCTGCACGCAAGCGCAGGTCCAACTTCACGGCAGCAGAGCATAATGCCCTCTTTGAGGCATACTTAGACAGGAAGGACCTGCTCACTGGTGCCATGGGTACACCGCAGGAGCGGTCGGCAGGCTGGGAGGTGGTGGCACAGTATGTCATCACCCACGGCAGGCACCAGCGCACTGCGCAGGAGTGCCGGAAAAAGGTCGGCACAGACAAGATGCACATCAAAGAGAAGGTGGTGGCCATACAGGCATCCCGCAGGGCGACTGGCAGTGGCCCACCCACCATTCCACCACTGTCAGCCATGGAGGAGCTCATGGCAGCCACCATCAGCCGCATGCGTACCACTGTGCACGTCCATGCCACTGTGTGGTGTGCTGGTCTGTGTGACCCATGCATGTGTGTCAGTGCACTTACCTGTGTTGTCCAGAATTCTCCCGTGCAATGGTATCCCTGTGCCTCCTTGCATCCTGCACCAGGCGGGGATCCCTCTTTCCTGGGGGCAGCTGCCCACCATCCTCCGGACCATCACCACTGTTGGCCCCACTACTCTTGCCCTCACCAACCTTGACAACTATCCCACAGTCAATGGCCATGTTGTGCAGGATGCAGCAGGCCAGGAATATGCAACAGGCTTTCGATGGACTGTATTATAGGGCACCGCCAGACCTGTCTAGGCAACAGAATCAAATCTTTAGCATGCCAAAGACATGCTCAATGATATTAAGCATGCTAGCGTGTGTCTCATTGTGTCTGTCCTCCATGGGGGATGACGGTTGCCAGTAGGGGGTGAGCAGCCATGGCCTAAGGGGATATGCGCTGTTACCTGTGTGGAGAATGATATGGTTATCCCTGTGCTGTGCTGCCTCCTGCTCCCTGTCACCCACTGCCCACTCCTCCATGCCTGCCCTGCCTGCCCTCCCTCACCCCCAGGGCTGTGGCTCCCAGGCACCCTGGCACATGCCCTACTCACCCACAAGGTGGCCCATGGGGATGTCCCCACATTCGAACCTATGGCACAGTGCAGAGTTGTGCCAGATGAAGGCATCATGTACACCCCTGGTATGTGTGGCACAGATACTGATGATGCACCCCGTGGCATCACACACCACCTGGCAGTTTCAGGATGGGTATCCCTTCCTGTTGATGTATACAGGGCCCTCTGGGCCAGGTGGTGTGTAGATGCCCATGTGGGTGCAGTCTTTGGCCCCAAGCACACCTGGCATGCGTGCAACCCTGTGGAAGTCCTGCACGTTTGCTGTACACTCTGCTTGTGTGCTGGGGAAATGTATGAACTATGAAGCACGTGGCAGCAGAGCATTGAGGATCTGTGTGAGGAGGCAGGATGTGGTCAACTGGGTGATGCCCATGGTATCCCCCATTGGTCTTTGGAAGGTGCCCGTGGCAAGCACACACATCATGGCAGTCATCTTAGTCTCTACTGCCATGGCATGACTATGTCTGGTAGGTGCCTGCATCTCCTCACTGCACAGCTCATAGAGCTGCCTCAGAATTGCCCTGTTCAGGCAGTACCAGCCCACTATTTCTGTGTCACTGTAGTTCTCTTACGCGATACAGGCACAGTGCCACCTGTGTGGGGCATACCACCGCCGGACCCTTCGTTGGCTACGTTGGTGTTCCTCCTGCCTCCTCACACCCCTTATTACCACTTCCATTAGGAATGGTGTACTTTCCATTGCTCTCTGTGGTGTCCCCCTCTGGCTCTCTCTGTCTGTGTCTCTGGGCATGGAGTAGCACATCTGCTGTCTGTATGCTTGAGCCAATTTTTATAGACTCAGATCTGGCTGGCACATCTTGGGGTTTGCTCCGGACTTGCGCCATGATTTCTGGTTGAATATACCATTGCACCACTTATTCATGGGAATGTCCCCTACACTTGCGCTGCATACTTTATATTTGTGCCATGGCACAATGAGACTTGCGCTGCACAGCCGCTGTCCTTGAATATTGCTCAGCAGTGCAAATCCATGGTTTTGCCGGTGCAAGTCAGTTGTACAGCTCTGAACATCCCCCCCTTTATATGTAATTTTGTGTTTTTTGTAATTTTGGAGTCATTTTAGAAACACAATAAAACACTTTAGGTCTTGCAGTTATTAGGTAATTACCACACTCCCCCACCCTGTGCCTGAAGGGCTGATTATGGGGCACTTGACTAATGCCTCATGCCTCCAACCTATGGAGTGTGGGGGAAATGCAATCATTACCCAATAACCATACGCCCTGTTATGTGTTACTGCTTGCTTATGCACTCCTCCCCATGCTTTATTCAATGTATATTATATGACTAAGGCCAATAACCCACATTCAGCAAGACATTTCTAAATGTGATAATTAATTTCTATGCCTGGATTATCGCTACCTGTCAATCATAACAGTGGATTATCACAAACTGTCAGAAAAATTTCCTTGCACCACTGAACAGAAATTTCAGCAGGGGCTTTTGTTTACACTCTCTCTCTCTCTCTCCATCGCGCCCGTCACTCTTGCTTTCAGTTTGTTAAAAATGGCACTGCGCTTCATTCCAATCCATATCTCAGTTTAGACAGAAACACTTGTTTCTAATGAAACTACTCACTTCAGTTGTCTTTCATATAATAAACTGTCCTTTCAGCATCCGCGCTGAGCTCCCAAATCAGCATCCCCCGCAGTTACCAAACATAGGTCCATCATCTGTTGTGCTCCCACTTCCAATCCTGTCAGCTTGTTCTTTTTGTCCCATAACCCTAATGCAGCATGTAAAAACAAAGCTATCATAATGAACTCTTCCCCACAACTAAAACTCTGACCTCGGTTGTGCTCCAAGTTTACTGCCAGCATTGTGGCTTTAACATGTAGAACCAAATAAAATATAAAACTCTCAGATCTTTCAGTGAAAAATTCAGAACTGTGTGTGTGCGTGTGTGCGTGGGGAGACAAGGGCAACAGAAAACTGCAGTTAGTACTAACAATTCCACTTTATTTATTTATGGGATTATCCCTACAATATAAAAAATAATACAACAACATCACAATACACTCGGGGCTCGGTTTTCAAAGCCCGAGTATGACACAAGGTGCCTGCATCAAACATAATTGACGCAAGTGGCACCTTGCACTGAAAGATGCAGCAGTCATGATTTTTGAATGTAGTCTGCATCGAAAAGGAAAGCCATTGTGACACACTGGCACTGTGCCAGCCTTGCGACTGAAATCGGGGTGCATCAGGTCACAAGTGGGCTTGTGCCACAATGGGACTGAACCATCCCCTTTTTAGGAATTTTGCATGTCCCACCATGGGCGCAACAGGGTGCTTTGCTTAGACCAGCCAGGAGGTGGTCTAAGGGCCCTGTGCTACTGCATGACATTGTGGTGATTGGGGGGGGCAACCTGCCAGGAGAGGGAAAGATGGTGCCCTGGGGGCATGGGGGGAGACAGTGGAAGACCAATGTGGTGATGTGGCCCCTGGTTGAGGTGCATGTTGCAATGACTGGCAGTCATTCGGCTGGCAGAGGAAGGGTTGATAGGGAGCAAAACTGACCTGGCCCCAGCTGGTCACAGCCACTGCACCTAACCCAGAGGTGCTATGAGCCAGAAGAATGTATGCAGGATACATTGGCTGCAGGGTGAGAGCTGTCAGTGTTGGAGGGAAACCTTCTCTAGGCACCACAGCAGTTACCTGGCATCAGCTCCCCTGCGTTGTGGCAGGCTGCCTCCTGCGTACAGGTTTCTGGCTAGAGGCACATCTGGGGCAGGTGTTCCAGCTGTGTCCACCTGGGGCCAGGTCAGTTTCCCCTTCCTGCCAACCCTCCCCAGGCCACCAGCCAATCGACTACCAGTCATTGCAACATGCACCCCGGCTGGGGGCCACATCACTGCACTGGTCTTCCACTGCCTCCCCCATGCCCTGTAGGGCACCCCACCAGCTTCTTCTTGCCCCAGACCCCTCCTGCCATGCACAATCACAGACACCCTTATCGGCCCCACTAGTGTCTCGTCGGGTGCAGGGGGAGGCGGATTCCTGCAGCAATATCCACAGGTGCGCCTCTTTGGCACTAGCCTGCAGCTGCACTCCTGTTTTTTTTTGGGACAGGGACCCCCCTTTTTTATAAAATTGGGTGCAGGGCCCCTGATGCACCCGGAGTTCAGCGCAGCCTTAGAGTGACGCAACTTGCATCACTCTAAGGACTCTTTGAAAATTGAGCCCTCGGCCTTCAGCCTCGGGGATTATGTTCCACAAATCCTTCTACTGAATTATCATCTTGTAATTTACACTTCCTCATTGTTTATTCTATTGGTAATAAGTGGTACAAGTTTTATTGTATAGGGAAACCTGGTTATAATTTGCCGTTATAACCTATGCAGGTTGTAACAATGAGCATGCACTGGGTTTTCCTCATTGTAGCCATGTGCACAATGACTTTGAACTGAGAACTCCACAGATTTCAACTGAAAAAAAGCTTTTCTCACCTCAACACTGAGTACTGACCACTGACTACCAAAATACAAAATTAGTCTCCAGACTATAAAAAAGACACTCCCTGCTTTCCCAGTTCTGGTTCACAAAATGAAAAAAAAAAAAAAAAGTAAAAGTGTCTTGAGTGGTTCTGTAAACCCACACCTAAGCCCAACCACAAATGAATTGAGTGGCTATTCTCTCCTGTGCCTTAACCACTCCGGCTACTGGTACCCATTTAAATAGGCATCCAGGCCAGAGCTCCGGCCATAGGGAAGCGAGTGCTGGTGAGATCCGAGAGTGACAACAAGTCATCTTCAAGGTGGGAACGATACCTGTATGTCATCGTGGACAAACCTTTCCCAGAATGCATAGCTACCACCTCCAAGCTTTGGACAGAATGCAAAAGCTACTGCACCACATGCATCTAAAGCTCTGCCTAGTCCATGTCAAGATAGACTGACGGATTGACAAGGAGAGGCAGGAACCACTCCCGAAAGGCACCTTTTTTTATCACAGCTGCTATTTCTACGCTCCCCGACAGCCCCCTTCTGCCCGACCCCCCTCCAGCTCCGTCCCCCGGAATTACTGGGGCTTAAATTATGCCCTGCCCGGGAGCAGTGACTGCGGGGAGTCGGGAGTCATCCTGCCACCAGGGATTTTTCCTCCCTTTTTTCACCCCTTTTTGCATCCGCGCACCATGCAATGGGTACAGCAGCTGTCTCCACTTTCGTGGAGGCAGCCAAGCACTCTGGGCGTGGGCGAGTCTCCTAGCTGTGCCATTCACAGCACAGTCCCCCCACCCGAGGAAGGAGAGCTGTAACGCTCAATCCTTACCTCCCCGCCAGCCCCCAAGTGACCCAAGTCTGTTCCCGAACACAGGTCACCGGCGTGGCGCAAGGTGTCGTGTCCAGTGCCTCAGCCCTCAGTGCCATCCGGCCGGCCCCACCAAAGAGCACCTTAAGGCCGTCCATCCCTTTCCTTGGTTCATTGTGGAGGTAGGTTAAAAATGTTAGTCAACCAGTTAGGAACTAATATTTTTAAGTAGACTAGGTAAATAGGTTATAGTATTATAATGTTGCTTGTGTTTTAAAACTCAGGATAATAACTGACCCCCATACAAGTGGACATGCATGTTTAAAGGGGGCATTGCAAGGGACCAGGAGCCCTGTTCTCGATGTGGACATTTTTTTTCCTAGGCTCCCCATTCCATCCCTACCCTGCAGTCCCAGACCCTCCCTATCCTTTGTTTAGTTTCGTGCCATTCAGCACTGGTAAGGGGGGGGTCATGGGCAGAAGACACTTCCTGTTGGGCTGGTAGTGCCCAATCCCCTGGCTGAAAGTCAGGACCTCCCCTGCCCTACAAAAGGGCTGGGGGAGTGGCGAGAAAGGGGATGTCTGTGGCATAGTCAGGAGGGTGGAGGACGCGGGGAACACAGACAAAGGAAACAACAGGTATCCGTATTGGGTCCGTGGTTTCCCCAGCATCGCTCCCCTCCAGCTTTGGTCCATATGGTGGTGGCAGCAGGGTCGGACGGGTGAAGTACGGCTCCCTGACACAACCTGTCTCCCAAGCAGAGCCCCGATCGAAAGGGGAGAAATAAATTGCTGATGGGCTAGGTGGTGCCACCGGAATCTAGGTCCAGGCAGAAAGCACGGCCGAGACCTTAGGTTCCACTGCCTGCCAGGAGACACAGCAGTACAGAGCAGCCAGGTGGGAGCATGGCTCCCCAGCTGCCTTCTCTATCTCCCCCTGCCAGAAGCACTGAAGTCTTGGGCCGTGGCGGTGAGTGGGCCAAGTGCCCAGTTTTCATTATACTCATGCCATGGGCACTAGGGAAGTGGGGAGGGAAGGGATAAAAAGCTAAAGGGCCAGAGTGTCCGAAAGGAATTCTTAAAGGGCCAGCACACTACTGAGGAAAAGGGGGGTGGCGCAGTGGGCCTCCTTGGTGAGGTGCAAGCCTGGAGTGGGGAGAGGGGAAGCAACTAACAGGGAAACTGTGTGGGCCATAAGCCCAATTTACAAATTCAGAGCACTGCTGGTGCTAGAGGGGCTAGCTGTGAGGGTCCCGGCCTGCCAAGGGTGGCAGAATAGCTTAGGGGTTAGAGTAATTTGTGGTAAATGAGCTTGGTGCATTCAGCAGGCCTATGATTGAGCCCCACAGCCTCCACTTGCATGCTGTGTGCCTATAAAGAAGTCCCTTAACTACCCCAGTACTCCTGGTGGTTTGCCTTGGAGAGCAGACACTTCTGCCTAGTGGGTCCATTGATACGCAGGAGGGACAGGACCGGGCCAGAGAATCCCGTAAAATCCAGCCCAAGGGCGTCTATTAATATTAATGCACTGGGTTGGCTTGGGGAGCATAGTCAAAGAAAAAAAAGACCCTTCCAGGTACAGCACCAGCTTGAGTGGGGAGGGGAAATGGTCCAAAGGCCCTGGGTTGCCCATGGGGTTATGCAGTTGTGCCCTGAGCCCCACCTGAACCGAACTGTGCTTTTGCCTGCCTGGCACTCCCTAGAGACTGTATTTCCTGCAAAAACTGAACTGTCTGCTTAAAAATCTGAACTGTTTGCTTGCTACTAAACTGTTATCGAATTGTACTTTGGTGTACCCAACATCCAGCTTCGCCTTTGTTGCCTGACTAGTTTCGCTAGAGCCTGACGCTGACCAAGGGAGGTTCCCAGCCCATCCACCATCTGCAGCAGGACCACCTCCAGTGACGTCAGCCTGTGCCAAAGTCCCGCCACAAGTGTTCCAGCATCAGCCCTGCGATGGTGAGCAGTAGAGAGCCGCTAGTGAGGTATCCAGTAGTGAGTCAGCTTAGGAGCCACTCCGGCTCAAGCTTGAAGGACCATAGTTAACGTCTTGCATGCACTTTTATTATTTTGCTGGCCATCCGTAAGTGTGCGCATGCTCTGCAGAGGCAGCCCAAAGATCATTCCGTCAGCAGTCACCTTGTTGAGATGTCATCTGGGGCTGGGGACCTGCCAGTGGTCATTGCAACAAATCGTCTAGAGAATCATCTGCCAACCAGAAGTCTTCAGCTTCTTGCCTGGAGCCAAAGAGGATCGTCATGTTCTTCATTGACCAGTTAGCAGTGTTCCTCATTGTGTTCTGTTCCATCGGGGGATGCCCCATTATGGCCTCTTTACAAAAGCACTTTGTGGGATCAGTGCCCACCTGCCAATCAGCTGACTCATCAGAAAGCCCAAGCTTGGTTCGTCTGCTACTTGTCATTTTGGCCAAGGCAAGCAGGACTTGGACTACAAAGGGGTTAACCCTCTGTTCCGGGTTTGACCAATTGTTGGTCCTGATAATATTGTTTTGTTGTTTATGTTTATTATCCTGTACTGTTGTAAAAAACAGTTATCTTATTTTTATTGTCCCTTGCAAATAAATTGTTTGCATCTTGGTCACTGAGTAAGCTTCCTGCCTCTCCTTCCAGATTCATCTGGCCTGCTCTAAAATTTTTAGGGAACCTTTCAGCCTGCCACAACAGTACAGTAGTAGATAGATAATATATAGACTACATGAAGGTATAGCAGCAATTGAGTAAGGAATCTACTGCAAGTACACGGGAGGTAGTTAGTTATATGGGTATAATAAGATTTACAGGTAAGCTACAACACCAATAATGCTACCACGGGAAGCAGCTGTGCCACTGTGCGTGCACACATCTTGCTACCACAGGGAGCACCAGGCTGTTGTGAGTAGAGCGGCACTTAGGCTCAAGAGCAGACAGTGGAGAAATGTGCTAAGAGGAGAGGGTAGAGGTGCAGAGAGTGAGAGGCAAGACAAACTTCCGTGAGGAGGGAGTTCCACAGCTTAGGCATGCGATAGGAGAAGGCTGCCTGGCCTGATATGGTGGACTTGTGTGGGACAGACAAGAGGCGGGAGTCAAAGTATCTGAGAAAGTAAGCGGGGGGGAGCTACTGCTAGGACTAAGGCCAGGTAGAGGGGCCAGGGACTGAGCCCAGAACATAGCTGTTAGCCTAGTACTGTGGGCTTGTCTCCAGTCATGAAGCGAGGGGAGGTCTAGCGACCGATAGAGAGTGCAGTGATGGGTGGTGGGAGGACAGTCAAGGGTGAAACAGGGTAAAACAGCAGAAGGAGTGGAAGAGGGGGTCCAGCCTGGCTAGGAAGGACTTGGGTGCGGTACTGTAGACTGCGTCGCCATAGTCAAAAATAGGGAGAATCATTTTCTGCACAATTGCACGACAAGCCGGCAGTGGGATGCAACCATGGTTGCGGTATAGTGCACTCAATTTGGGGTGCAGCTTTTTGTGGATAGCATCGATATGTGCAGAAAAGTAGAGGTGCTGGTCAAGCCAGACCCCAAGGTATCTAAAGGAGATGCAAGCCTCCAGAAGAGCCCCGTCCAGGGTGTGGAAGGAGGGGGTGGAGGGAAGCTGAGAAAGTCTCTGCTTTGTGCCGAAGGTCATAGAGACAGTTTTCTTGGCATTGAGAAAAAAACTGATTTGCACGAAACCAGAGATGATCATCATTGAAGTCCTGCTGAAGTCTGGTCGCCACATCAGGTGGGGATGGGCCACATGTAAAGAGAACTGTGTCATCTGCATACATGTTTATGGAAGTGTGGGGGCAGGCAGTGGGCAGGTCGTTTAGGAAGATAGAGAACAAGAGCGGGCCGAGGACCGAGCCTTGGGGTTAAGCTCCTCCCATCTGCTAAATCGTTTGTATTGTCTGTTACTCAGCATTTTAAAAACTCAAATGTATGTTCATGTAATTTGTAATTAACTTGTTTACATATTTGTTTCACTCAATGTCTTTTTTGTTTCTGTAATGTATAAGTTGTATGTTGTTGTGTATACCTTACTTTGACTTCAGGTCGTACCTGAAAATGGAATGCTTTTATGCCAGTGTACTTACCTGCAATTTAAATAAATGAAGTGAAATAGTCCCCAATGTATGTTTTATGCCAGTACAGTTGTTTTTATGGAAACATGTTCAGAAGTATTGAGTCTGTCGGTGTGTGTTCATTAATCCCCAACTCGGTGGATGTGCTATTAAGAACTTCAAGACTTTTCTTTATGCAGTTTGCATGGGTATGCCTCTGCCTATTTAACTGTGTTTTCCACTCTTTGTATATATTATTGCCTCCCTTTCAGTCCCCCATTACTTTCTCTGTTTCTTCCCCATATTCAACAGATGGAATGTCTACCACGGAATACAGGAATTCAAAATTTGGGAACAATTCCATTGGTAGAATGTTTACCTCCCAACACACATACACATATCAAAGGCTTTATGTGGAGTCAAGGCCTCAGTTGTATTGGTGGCAGGATAAGCAATAAAGATTTCTATTTCAAGCAGGTAATTGGTGGGGGGAGGGGGGCTCATGGACAGCAAATGAACATCACTTAATTAAACTATGAATGGTACTTCACATTTTTATTTATGTGTACAAGGAGGGGATGATGACAGGGGAAACAAGATTCGATTAATTTGTTTTGTGGGAGGGTCGCCAGATAGGGTCTTCGGAGGCAGATCAGTCAGGGAATGTCTGGGCAGCCTGGATGGGCCAAGTGGCCCTCTCCTGCCAACAAACTGTATGCTTCTTTATTTTTAAGTGTGTTTTCTTTTCATGTCTAGTTGAAGGTTATGAATAAAGATGGCAGCCATGTTTGCAATGGCAGGTCAGTCCTTGTGTATTGGAGACTTGATTTGTTAATTGTGATGTGACTACTAACAAGTCCCAGTACTAAAGTGAGCAATTATCATGACATTGTTGCACACAAACACAGACTACAGCATGCACAAAAATAAATAAAATGCTGATATGCGTCACTAGAAGATGGATTTCAAAAATTGTGAAACTTGATTTGCTGAGGGCCATCTTTAAACATGCTGGAGCTGGCAGTGTAGCCTAGACATTAGAGTAATGAGCTGTGAATGAGCTTGGTATATCCAGTAGACCTGGGTTTGATTTCCACAACCTCCACATGCATACTGTGTGACTCTGAGCAAGTCACCCAACCTCCCCAGTGCTCCCCGGTCACCCCTGAAAACAGGCACTTGTGCCTAGTGGGCCTTACCCAGACATCAGAAGAATAAAAATAATGCTGTTATCTCAGCATAACAGCATTGGATAAAGATCCAGCAACCACTTCACAATAAAATCAATACTAACCGCACATCCCTGACTACCACCACAAATATGGCTGCCTCTTTTACTTACTAAAAACCTTCAAGTAGGCCCTAAAAATGAAACTGTGGTCAATCAGAAAAAATACCTAAATGTTATTTGCTCTCAAAGATGTCAAAGAATTGGTTTCTTTTATAGGAATAAATCTCTCTTCGATTCTGACTCCTGACTGCGCCTGGTCCAAACAACCTTTCTACCACTTATCAACTATGTCGATATTTTATATGACAGATGCTCTAATGCCCTGCTACATCAACTGGACACTCTCTATCACAGAACAATATGCTTCTTTTCCAGCGCTCAACATTGGACTCATCATTGTCATCTGTATGCCTCCCTCGGGTGGACCTCCTTAGCAACCAGGCGTCTCTTCCACTCTGTCACCTGGCTCTACAAAGCCCTGCTGGCAAAACTACCCCCCTATATTTCCAACCTCTTTCAATGAATTGCCTGTCCCTACCCCCTATGCAGTAACTCCTTCATTATGCTAGTCATTCCAACCTCCTGTTCCCGGTTTGGAAACATGGCTGTAAGCTGTGCCCTCCGGGCTGCTTGGAATAAAGCCCAATCCAGGCTCAAACTGCAAAGCCTGATCCCCCTGAATAGCTTCAAAACACTTGTTTATGACAATCTACGGGACTTCGGTGGCTGCAGTTGATAAAGTGCCTTCTCGCTGCCTGGTCTATTGCAGTGACTGCTCTATCCTCTTGTCCACCCCCCTTCCTCACCCCTAAGTGACTTTCCATTATACTTCCATTCCCCCTTCTTCCTCCTCTCCCCTTTCCTCTCTCCATGTTACACTACCATCACCACACGATCTACCCCAGTCTGTATCCCACATTATCATCACTCAGCAGTCCCTGCCCTTATCTACAGCTATCCTTTCTTTACCTTCTATCTCTACCTCCTTTCCCCACCACCTCCACGGTATCCTTGCCTCAGCCAACATAGCCAGCCTGTTATATTCATTTTTCCCACCCCTCCACCTTGTTATCTGCTCCCTCCTACCTCCGTCCTATCATCCTGTGTCCCCTCTGACCTTATCCCACCCCGCCTGTGCCACTATCTTTACTTTCCTTGCTGGCCTTGTAATTCTGCTTCACTCATGAGAGAGTGTCTTGTTACCCGGAGCTAACCATTTATTTAACTCCTAGCTTTAGTGCGCCTATGTATATATGATGTAAATATTATTGTCCTATTTTCTTCTCATGGATTATTCGTGTGTTTAATGCATATTACTTTGTACATGCTTGTGTAATGTCCCTGTTGTTAATCAGGACCTCCTTGTAAATGAGCCTGCTCAACTGAGTTTTTTTCCTGCCAATAAACTTGAACTTGAATCCTTTATTTACACACAGATAAATAAATTAAAAAGGTATTACTATTTCTGGTGTTTCTTTGCTGACCATGAAAAGTCCCCTCCTATCCTTACCTGCTTACAAGGGAAATCTCTGCTATTTAACCTGCCACATATAAAACAGAAGCCCTGGTTCTATCTGAGGCCTTCTGTTGTGTGATGGTGGGGGTGAACATTCTGCCAGTAGAACTCAGCATATAGCTGAATTCTTATAAAATGGCATGCGAAAATCTAAAAAATCACATTGGCCAAGAGACATCAGCAGACCGTATATTAAATCTCTATATACGCACAGTCATCCTGGTCCTAAACCACATCACAGAATAAGCAAATCAGTCCTCCTACATCCAGAACTGTCTTCCATTAGTCCCCCTACAACCAGAACTGATTTTCCATCGCAAACATGGCTGCTACCTTTATACCATTAAAAACTTCAACTGGGCCCTAAAAATAAAACTACCTTAAATAAAAAATGAAACAAATTAATTAAATGTGTTTTCCTTGATAATCACGTTCTCCTTACACACATTAAAAAATTAGAAATAATAAGTGTTATGGTTTTCATTGCAACTGTTCCTTTACTAACAGTGAAAAATCCCCCTTCTGTCTTTACCATGCTCATCAGGGAAATCTCTTCTGCTTTCCCTGACAGTGAGATAATTGAGTCTGTGGCTTTAGAAAAGGTATTTGTATGTGTGTGTATACAGTATGTTAGGAAAGGGACATTCTATCAGTGGAACTGAGGAGAGTTTTGAATTTCTGTATTCCATAATAAACATTCCATTTCTTGAATGTGGGGAAAAATAGAGAGAAAAAACAGAATGAAGAAAGTATGCAACAATAGTATATAAACAAAGAGAAAAGGTGGTAAATGACTCAACCTGCTGTTTAGCTTTTAGGACAGAGCAAGCAGTTCATGATGCTGTCAGTGAGTGTAGCAGTTTTGACCCATGCTCATGCTTGCAACATCGGGGAACTGAGAAGCCTCTGTTATAGCTTCCTTTTAGTTTTGTCTACAGAGTAAGGAAAATGAAATAAAGTAAGGGGGCTATGTATCATACTTAGAATGAGGAAAGCAGCATTTGTGAATTGTTGTGGCTGGCAGGGAAATATGAAGCTTAAGTGAGCAGGAAGGCACACACTGTAAAACACTACTTTAATCTAGCACCAATAGGCAGAAGGACTATTTTATGTTAAAAGCACAGATTCACTTACATTTTTACTTATTTAAAAATATGTTTCAAAATAAAAAAAAAACTGCTTCTAAAAATAAAGGGCCCATTTATAAGAGCAATAAGACATTCCTGGGTTGTGCATTACGGTGGGATAACCGCACTCCTAGGGACGACTAGCACTCGGCCTTCGGCCTCGTACCTAACTGCGCCCCTAGGAGTGCAGTTATCACACCATAATGCACATCCCATCTATAGTAAACATTCCATCTACTGAATGTAGGAAAGACAGAAAAGAAACACTGTGGGGAAAAGGGAGGAAATAATATAAAGATGGAGGAGGAGGAGGAGGAAGAGAAAAGGTAAGGAAACAAGCAAATGGGGATGGCTTGGGTAAAACAGAGGTTAAAGGACTAATTTAAAAAAATGTATTTTGCTCTGCATTACATTTGAAACTGACATGGCTTGCCAATGTTGGGATGTGCTGAGGTTATTTTGTATGGGTGGATGAATTAAAAAAAAAAACAATTTTATTTTTGCAAATCCCCCCCACCCCAAAAACAAATAAAATAAAACCCTTTTTTACAATTGCAGTAAGACACTCAAGATGCCAAGATGTGCTCTATGGTTGGACAACATCACTTCTTGGGTGGTTGAAGGCACTTGGCAATGCCGCTTGTCTCGCAACACACCCGAGGTGTGCCATTATCCCACCACAATGCACATCCTGTCATGTCATTGCTTAAACAGACTGATGCAGATACACTCTAGCCACTGATATCAGTGCTTGGGCATTCTGCCTCTTTGTCAGAGGGAAGTGTAGCCAACGAACAGACAATTGCTTAACGCATGACATATACATAAGTGTCCTAAGTTATGCAAATTAGGAAGCAAAGCACAGTCCTTAACACATTTTACAAATTTAAATTGCTAGCTTAGTGTTCTTACACAGTTTCTGACATTAATGCAAAACTTAGAAGGTACAGTGCCGCTTTAGCAATAGTGCATCTTTTTAGCAACATCCCACAGCAGCAACAGCAGGGGAAGAATGTGTAGGACTTCTATATTCTTCTCTCCCACTAAGGGGTACAGTGTCTCAATTCTGTCTCAAAAGGAGCATAGAAGCTACTGGCATGCAGTTACTTCACACAGAGCATGTTGTTCAGGCACAGCAAGCAGGGCTGCACTAAGGAATGGCCCACAGGAGGCCCAAACCTTCCTTAAGTGACTACTCTGGAGATGGAATGCTCTGTCCCCACAGACTCACAGCATATACTGGAGGCAACTGCCCTCTGAGTGTGTGCTAACTCTTATGAATGTGAGGGTTCAGGGCCAACTAGAGTGTTTCCTCACCTCCAACTCACTATAAATAAATAAGACTAAAAAAGCCATTGGAACTGCTAAATAAAACCTTGAATGTAACTTGGCGTCAGTGACTAAAGACAACAAAAAAAAGTTATTTAATTACATTTGTAACCCCTAGGTGGCGCTACCCCAAGGGCTACTATCCCTGCCTGCTTGGCTAGTAGCAGGTTAAGGGGCCTGAGTTCTGAAACAGGTGCATCCACCCAGAGGTCAGGGTTGGTAGTGGTAAAGCTAACCTGGGCACAGCCCTCCGGGACACTGTAACCCCCCTCTTTCCTTACTAGTGGCCGGAACAATACACAATAATCACTTTCACAATACCCCTAATATACCACACAAGTACCCACACTGTCTGCGCTTACCACCAGGGCTTTCCTCTGGCCAGGCCCTGGGGACCTCCTGTAAAACAAGGTTATACACAGCAAATAGCAGCAGTACAAACTGGAACCACTGTCAGGGTAAATGCAAAAAAGAGTTAGATCTGATTTAAGGGGCTTGAACAAGGGAAGGGCATAATTTGCTTAAAGGCTCTATCAAACAGTTATGCATGCACTTCAGGGTCCATAAACAGTCACACACTCTGGGTACCCAGATGGAGAATGGTGGGCTAGCCAGGAATGTTGCAGCTGGTTGGGGCCCTGTGATGGAAGAAAACAACATGCACAACACACACTACTTGTAATCCGGAGCCGGAGGACTCAGTTCATGAAAAGAAAACAACAAGACAATCAGATGACACACTTTTAGATTAGGCTGTTGCTGCAGGGAGCTACCCTGATGATTACTCACGATACCCAAGACTGGACACAGGCTGGGCGAAAATCGAGACAGCAGGTGGTTAATCTGGAGTGGCAGGAGAAGCAGGGCCCACATGATTCGCCGAGGCATCGTTCCTGTTCAAGCATGGAGCAGGGGGCTGATCCCCAAGCAGGTTTCTCGTCGGTGGCTTTCTCTGTGTAGTGGGGTAATCTGGCACGGCCAGCGTGGCATGGCCCAGGCCAAATGGAGATGAATACAGATTCAGTCCAATTAGGCTGGATAAAGCTTCCAGCAAGCAGAACACAGTTCACACAGTGGGGAACCAAATCACGACCCACTTTCAATACACAGCACATTTACATGTAAGGAATTTCTACTGTACCAGGCAAACCGCTCTCCAATCACAATCGCAAAGTCTCTGCGCAAACCAGGGATTCAAAAGCAGCTGGAAATCCTGACAGGCCAATCGCATTCAGAAAATCTTCAGTCTTCTTCAGGTTAAAGCCTGGTCACAGTCCAGTGGCTTAAATAGTCCTCACAACTCGGATTCAGTCCGAATAAACTCTGTTTTCCCCCTCAGGGACAGCAGGCAGACAGGCAGGCCAAAACTCAGCCCTTTCACGTTCTCCCATGCAAAACTACACAGAACTGTTGCTCAAAATCACTTGAGCTGTTACTTCTTCACTTCTCAGCTCAAAACTGAAACTAGCTGCAGCAGCCTTGTAAATTCCCCAAGATCCAAAAGGTTCGGTTGGCTGATCCTCCTGTCAGTCACAACAAAGGCTCCCCCTTCAGGTGCAAAAAGCCCAAAATTACAATTCCTACAGATTTTTACTCCAGACAGCTCCTGTAGTCCGGCTCCATTTTAGGTCCCACCAGTACTGATTGGTCCAATTCGCAGTCCAGGACCAAGATAGTGGAGATAAACAAAACAGTCCTTGCTGCAAAGAAGGCAGGTTAGACAAACGAAATTATCAGTATCACTCTAAATGATTTTCAGCAAATAGTCACATCTTTCAACAGAACTCCCTCTCAGATTACTTATGACTGCAATCCAGGCAGCTCTTAACGAGACAGTACACAGAGACTATATGGGCACTCTCTAGCAATTACATTTAAACTGCTAAAATGCAGGACACCAGCCTGGCAGTGAGCATTTAGGCAAGCTCAAGGAAGACTTTTCGGGAACCCCCATTTGTAGGGGGGGTTAGACATAGGATCTTTAAAAGGCAATGGGCCTAAAGTTGGATCTTTAGTCAAGGATAATGTCATTATTTCAGAAGAGCAAAAAACGGCCGAAGAACTTAATTCCTATTTTCTTAGTCTATACAAACCTAAAGAAGAAGTGCCCCTAGATAGCCAAAACAAACAGGACACACCTTTGCTTTTTACCAAAGAGGACATTTTGGCTGCTATTAGTTTAACCAAAACAAACTTGTCAGCAGGGCCAGATGATATCCCATCTAAATTTATAAAAGAAATATCAAATGAACTGTCTGACATATTAACCCTATTATATAACACCTTCGTAAGGGAAGGAGTGGCAGTATCAGATTGGGAAATATCCACAATTATACCTATTCACAAAGGAGGTACCAAACTAAAAGTTGCTAATTACAGACCGATTAGTCTGACTTCATGTATAGGTAAACTCATGGAATGATTACTGCTGCAAAAAATTAATATGCATATTTTAAATAGTGGACATGTCAACATATCTCAGTACAGTTTTATTCAAGGGAGATCCTGCCACACTAATTTGATAATTTTTTTTGAACCGGTTAGTAAGGCATTGGATGTTGGATTATCAGTTGAAGTCATCTTTTTAGACTATGAAAAGGCCTTTGATTCTGTCTCCCACAAAGTGCTGACCGAACAGCTAGTAAGAGTTAATCTACATCCTAACATTATTAAATGGATTGACTCATGGTTAATGGACAGGAATCAACAGGTTAAAATCCTATGGCATAAGTCTGAATGGGGCAGAGTCACTATCGGGGTGCCTCAGGGCTCTGTTTTGGGCCCCATATTGTTCAACATTTTGATCTCCAGCATGCAAACCACAAATGGTGTATGGATTAACAAAAATGCTGATGATAGTAAACTCTGCTGTATTGTAAATGATATTCAATCCATAAAATCGCTTCAAACAAATCTGGATAATTTGGCAAGCTGGGCATCAGATAAACTGATATTCAACACGACTAAATGCAAGGTTATGCACCTTTGAAAAAAAACAATAGGATGGCTAAATACTCTCTGAACAATACTCAGTTACAAGTGGTAACCTCAGAAAGAGATCTAGGAATTTCCATTATAAATAATTTAAAATTTAATGAAACGGATAAAAAATGTCACGGTACGATTGCATGTATCCTAAAACATATTAACAGTTGAGAACCTGAGGTGCTAGTACCATTATACACCAGTCTGGTCAGATCTCATATTGAATTCTGTGCCCCCTTCTGTGCACCCACCTTAGTAGGTGATAAAGCCATAGTTGAAAAAGTACAGAGGAAACTGACTAGAAATATCACCAATTTAAAAAATGTCAAATATGAAGATAGACTTTGAACTTTGGGGCTCTTTTCACTTGAATATAGATCACTGAGAGGTGATCTTTGCTTAGCATTCAGGGCCATTAGGGATCCAGCCCTGTTTGAAATTATCTGTTTAGAGTGGCACCTATCAAATAATAACACAAGGTCACATAAACTAAAATTAAAAACTAGGATTAACAGTACAGTAAAAAGGAATAGGTTTATAACTCGAAGAGTAGTGCCCATCTGGAACTCCCTACCATTAGAAGTGGTATTAAGTGAAAATTCAGAACAGTTTAAAATCACTCTTGATCGCCATATGGGCAACAGAAAATATCTTATCCGTCATTAACCTAATGGCGGCGAGTTCTAATTGGGCCTGCCCCTCGAACTTGTAGTTACCTATGAATCTATTGGCTAAATCCTGAACTATAAATCTGCACATGTGAAATCCGATGTGGCAATTTTTCTCTCTTTACTTTGAAGCAACAAGTGACAGAATAACTCTCTTTTACACTTGGAGTGCTTTTGCTTTACTGGCAAGGGTGATTAGCTCCCCTGGCGGGGGACTGCAGGTTTGCCAGGAGCTACCTCACCACCTGCCACATCAGCTGTCAGTGAGTGTGCCAGTAGTAAGGGAAAGTGTCTGCGGAATGTGTCCAGCAAACTGGCTGCACAGTGGGAGGGGATGGCAGCAAGGGACCTGTACCATCACTGCACCCTGCATGCCATACAGAAGCACCTAAGGATAGGGAGAACAGGATAACCACCCCGATGAGTGTTCACATGACAGATACAGAGTATACTGCAAAATGGAGAGGGTGTCTACCACAACAGACAGATATGCCTGATTATGCATTGCAGCAGCAGCCCTGCCAGGCTAACAGTGAAATATAGGGGCACATGCTGCGTAGATGTATTAAGGCAGGGTACAGCAGAGGATGGGATGGAAACTAATCAGTGTGTCTTGTTTGCAGGGTGTTGTAAAGGCTAGGAGTGGTGACCCACATGAAGTAATGGTACCCCTAGCAACACTGGAATGGCTGCTAAAGAGAGAGACAAGCACGGACCCTGCCCCACAGGTGCATGCCCGCTACAATGTGTGCAGTCACAGGGGTCCCGATGTCATTACATGAAGCCTATGCAAGGGGTGCCAGGAACCCTCTGGGGCAACACAGATGACACCAACTGTGTCCAGGACAGATCCCATTGGGGTACATGAAGCATCAGAGGCCAGAGACTGAAGCAGGTGACTCCTTCCGATGCAGGGTCCAATACCACTACCACCACCCTAGCTGGGACATCCACACCTCAGGTAGCCAATGGAGGGGTAGAAGAAGTTGAGGACATTAGCTCTGATGACTGGCGAAAGGAGTCAGAAGGGTGGCTATGGCCATGGGGCGGTGCAACAATGGAGAGTGTCTCCCCAGGCAACAGCAACGTGAAGCCAGCAGGGACACACAGGTAAACCAGCAAGCCTCAGCAGTGACAAGACACTGCATGGTCTCCATGACTGTCATGGTGATACCACCTCCTGCAGGCCATCAAGGCAATATCAGGTCAGGAATCATGGTGCATCAAGCGCAGGAAGATATGGCACCACAGGACTGCTACCAGCAATGGCCACCACCGTGGATGACACAGACCAGGAAATGACCCACCTTACCCAGTACCACAATGGACAGTGGCTTCAGCCAGGACAGACCTCATGGGGCCATGTATGATCAATACCCTAGTCATCCATGATGGAGAGGTTTATTCCTTGTTCGGTGAAGGTGGAGTACCTCACACACAACTATCCCTACTTCCTGGAGGTGCTCTGGGATGAACCTGAAAGGAAAAGGGAATACTGGGTGTATGAGATAGCTGTAGAAAAGAGCCATATCAAACACGAACGGGGGAAGAACACTGCAGTGCCGCATCACCTGGAGACCCTGGTGCATGCCAGGTCCCTCATGGACAGTGTTTATGAGGGGCTAACAATAATGAAGAACTGTGTACTGTTCTAGGACATTGAGGGACACAGAATGGAGTACTCAGTGGATGCCCTGCACCAAGCTGGACCCAATTACTATTTGTAGCTGGCCATGGGGGCACCACTGAATGTCATTGGGGGTGGGCTACAACATTGGTGACATCTGGGTCAAAGGATGACTTTCTGGGACACTTCGATGTGGGCTAATTTTTACAAGTGGTCTCCCAGCCACATTCTGGACATTTGCTTATGACATACCTCTAGATGGACTTTTAGGGATGCCTTCCCTGTTGTGCAATATGTTTATGCAACTGTGTTACATGTGATGCTGCTGTTACGGCCTTGCTGGTACCTTTTGAGTACTTAAAAATATTGCACTGTTCTGTAGTCTATTGTGTCATCTGCTTTATTATGTGGGTATGGGGTTGGACAGGCCTCTTGTGCGGCCCCTAGAGGGACACCCCACTGGGGGACATGAGTAGGGAATGGGCACTCTGTTATGTATGGCACCATGGGGTGGGTGTGCCAGGTGACAGGACCGAAGGTTGTACTTCAGGGCACTAGCCTGCATCAGGGATGCTGCATGCTGTGTGTATATCACATGGAGGACATTGGCTTGTATGGGTCCAACCCTAACATCCCTGCATGTCTGTGGCATGTGTGAACCAAGGCCGGGGGCAGGTACAGCTACACACTGTGCGTTCAAGTATGTCCCTATGGAATGGCAGCTGTTGGGGTCATGACCCAAGGTTTATGGCAGGAGTATGCCTGGCATAATTGTTCCAAGGCCTGTAAACAAACCTTTTTGGCATAAACAGCATTGTACATATGCTTATGCTGTACATGCGGCACGTAGCTGTCTGACAAGTTCCCCCATGAAGGTTCCCTGGTGCATGTCCATGCCATGCCTATGCATGCTGTGTGCCCCAGCTGTGCATCACACTTAGGCATAACATGCACATGAATCACATGTGTGTCCCTCCGTGGGGCAGTTATGAGGTGCATTGCTGAATAGAGGCCAATGTTAGTATCAGGTCTATGACATACTCCCCATTTGCGTAACTAAAATTCAGGTCATTAGATTGGAGGATTTATTCTAGGCCCTGGGTTTACTGATCTCCAGCATTGAGGGTTCACCATTGTTTCACCATTTGACCACTTATCTTATCTATACCAGAATGCTTAGTCCCAACCCCTCAATATCCCTTTTCCCTTCTTCTACGGGTTCTTCTTGGATCACCAGCTGAGGTTCGTCATGGGTATCTTTTGACCTCTAAGTAGTTCTCCATGACTTTGACTGCAGCAGCCTAAGTGGTCTATTCATATTGGCTTACCCAGTTATGTACTTGATTTCGCAAAATGTTCCAGTACTGTTCCAGGACAAGTAACCCTAGGATGTCCTCTTTGGAACATACCTCTGGCTGTAGCCATGGAGTATCCAAGTCTTTTTGTTTTTGTACTACCACTGTTGGTCAGGTCTCTGCCTTGAAGCCCAAGGTACAAAACTGCCACCAGTAGTCACTGTGACCATACTGAGGCTAGATCCATTTGCCTTTCCATAGTCTTTGGTGGTGATGTCATCAAGGCTCCAGTAGGTGGCTAGGGCTTCACTGATCAGGTATGGTGCTACGCGAGGTATCCAATTTTCTCTTGGCCAGGCAGGTGTACTTGTGACCTGCTCAAAAGTGGTAAGAAAAGTCTTTGAGTTGCCTCAGGCCCCATTTGTTTAACATGACTTGGATATTACAATAGTTGGGTCTGCCAGGACCTGGATCTGGGGCTTAAATCCTCACTGTCCCTTCTGTGCTCACAGTACCTGTGCCATAAACTCATGTTTGCTTGTTGTTGCTGCTCCTCATAGTCTCGCTAGACTTCAGCTTGTTGCACCTGGTGCTGGCCACTCTGAACCTGCTGTTGGTCTCTCTCAGCCTTCTGTAGGTCTCTCCAGGTCTGCATCTGTTCCTGCTGAGTCATCCACTCTCACTGAATTTGGGTTTGGTGGCTTTCTTGTTCTGCCAGACATTCTAGGAATTGGTTCATTTCCATCCTACCCCTATTTTAACAAGGCAGAATTGTATCACACCACTAAAGCCAACCATGTGTGTCGGTGCAGCTGGTCGGGTGGCTTTTTTTTTCTTATTTTTGCTCCAGGTCCCCCTCCCCCCGCCCCCCCCATCCTCAGACCAATCACTGCCTGCTACCCTCATGCCCAAGCTTCATGGACATCGTTGGCATGCCCAAGCTTACCAACCAGGTCAGGGCCACAGGAGTGGGACCCCCCAGAGGACATCGGAAGCACTGGGCAGCAAAGCAGGCGAGCCGTTATGCTGGGGAGCCAGCTTTTTGCAAGTGCTTTTGCTCCCCGGGGGCGGGGACATGCAATGATGTCCAGCATCCGCCCTGCCCCCAATTGTAACGGTGCCAGAAGCAGCGGTACCCCCCAGCCTCTTCCAGGGGTCTGTAGGGTGCAGGACATACTGTCCCTCCCTCCCCCCCAAGAAGGAGAGCAGTCCCTAGGATTCTTGATCCTTCTCCCCTGGCCAGCCCTCTGACTCTCAGATTCATTCCTGAACCCTGGTCATCAGCGTCGCAAGCGGAAATCTAACCACTGCACTGGTGGTCTGGCAGGGTGGCTTCTTGGGGACACACTCACAAACA
The DNA here is from genome assembly GCA_016271365.2 of Neoceratodus forsteri. NCBI lineage: Eukaryota > Metazoa > Chordata > Ceratodontiformes > Ceratodontidae > Neoceratodus > Neoceratodus forsteri. The sequence continues at coordinate 965,972,849 of CM028133.1, forward strand.
AAAAAAATATCTACAAACACAAGTTCTAAATTAAATATAATAATAGTAATAATAATAATAATAACATTTATTTGTTAAGAGCAATATCAAATGTCAAAGTGCTGTACAATCCACAAACTCTAGAATAGATAAACACAGGTAAATAAAATCATAACACTGTTAAATATTAAATATCCAGTACTAAAAATACTAAAAGTCAGAGAATACTAAAAATCAGGGAAAGCTCATGTAAATAAGTACGTTTTTAAAGCAATTTTAAAGCTCTCCACTGTCTGGCATTCCCTCACCCGATGAGGTAGAGAACTCCACAGGGTGGGAGCATCAAAAGCAAAAGCCCGAGCTCCAGAAGACTTCAAATGCACCCTGGGAATTTCCAGCAATCCCTCATCAGTTGAGCGAAGTGGTCTGAGGGAGCAGTAGGGACTCAGAAGCGCTTGTAGGTAACTCGGACCCAATCCGTGGATGGCTCTAAAAGTTAGCAAGCCAACTTCAAAGGTGATCCACCACTGAACAGGCAACCAGTGCAGAATGCGCAGCACAGGTGAAATATGACTGGATCGAGTAGACCCAGACAACAACCTGGCTGCAGCATTCTGCACTAGCTGCAGGTGGTGGATATCAACCCCAGGAAGCCCTAGGTATAGGGAGTTACAGTAGTCAAGGCGCAAGGTCACGAACGCGTGGACCAAAGTTGGAAGGTCGTCGGACGGAACGAGGTGCTTAATCCGGGCAATGTTCTTCAGATGGTAAAAAGAGGACCTGATCACAGCTGACACCTGCGAATGCAGCGTCAGCCCATCATCAAATATCACCCCCCCGATTCTGCACCCATTCAGAGATCAGCAGATGAGAGCCCCCAAGCCACAGCCCGGAGGGCTGCCCAGCAACCGACCTCTCAACCAGGCGACCTGGTTCCATGACCAACACCTCCATCTTGTCAGGGTTCAATCTAAGCCAACTGGAATTCATTCAGTCTTGGATTTCAGCAAGACAGTTGGAAAAGACCGAGAGTGCATTATCCTGGTTGGGCACAAAAGACAGGTACAGCTGAGTATCATCTGCGTAACAGTGAAAACTCAGCCTGGACCATCTTACAATGTCTCCTAATGGGAGCATATACACCGCGAACAACAAGGGGGACAGCACTGAGCCTTGCAGAACCCCACATGACTGGGAGTAGCAGTCAGAGGAAAAGAATCCCTGATACTACCTTCTGTGACCTACCAGTGAGGAAAGAGTGAAACCATCTGAGAACTGTGCCAGACAGACTACAGATGAACCGCAGGTGATCAAGAAGTACCCCATGGTCCACAGTGTCAAAAGCTGAAGAGAGATCCAGAAGGACCAAGATGGAATGGCACTTCTAGTCTCTAGCCACCAGGAGATCATTGAGTACCTAAACCAGAACAGTCTCAGTACTATGTCTCTTACAGAAACCAGACTGGAGAGGATCGTAGATAGCATGGATGGTAAGTGGTTCTCCAACTGTTGTGCAACAACTTTCTCAATAACCTTCCCTATAAAGGGAAAGTTAGAGATCAGCCTGTAGTTTGCAGAGGAATCTGGGTCAAGAGATGACTTCTTGAGAAGGGGAATAACCACAGCCTCCTTCAGGGAGCTGGGGAACTCCCCCGACTCCAGTGAACACCAGATTAATTCTGCTAGAACCAGGCCGATCACATCTACACACCCCATTAGAAGGGGAGTAGGGCCCGGATCTAAACTGCAATAAGTTGGACGCACACTCCAGAGAAGCTGCATGATATTATCGATCACCAGATGGTCAAAATCAGCCCAGCAAAATGAGGGTGTCGTGACCTTGCTTTGTCCATCAGTAATCCTCATAGAGGGCGACTGGTGAATCTCCAACCTGATGTCGGCAACCTTTTCAGCAAAGAAGCGAGCAAACTCATCATACTCTACTTGTGACAAGGCCTTCTGGACTTGTAGACAGACTGGATTGCACAGTCTGTCTACCGTTTGGAACAGCTGAGCTGGTCGGCGCTGTGCAGCAGCAATCTCCCTGGACAGAAATTCTGCCTTCTTATGGGAGATTGTTGACTGGTAGAGCCTATAATGTTCCCTCAGTCTGTCTGTCAGTATCTAAGCCAGTTCTACACCAAGCATGCTCTAGCGTTCACCCTACCTGCTTCATCCCCCTCAAGGTCCCATCAGACCATGGGGATTGAGGGTGGAGAGTAAGTGGGAAAGCACGGAAAGGAGCAAGGGTACCCAGAGCTTCCTCCACTGCTCGATTAAAAACCTGGAGAAGATTCTCTGGACCCTCACTTGCCCCTGGAATTCCTGATAGGTCCAACACCACCAAAAGGCCATCAGGGGTCAAACCCCAATGGGCAGTATCGGACCATCTCCACAGGGGCAGGCCTACAAGGGGAAGCCAAGAAATTGAACCTGATGGTGTGGTGGTTGGACCATCTGACTGGTTCCACCACCAAGTCTGAGGCCTCCAACCCCAGGAGAAAGACCAGGTCCAATGAGTGACCATAATTATGAGTCACAGAGGAAACTACCTGTGTGAAGCCCAAAGAACTCATCAGATGGAGGAGGTCTTGTCCAAATTGCGAGAGTTCTGCGTCGACCCAGGCATTGAAGTTCCCCTGTACCACCATCCTGGGGGAGACCAATCGACAATGAAGTCTGCGACCTCCTGCAAAAATTGATTCTCGCCACCTGCTGGACGATAGATGAGAGCAATTTTGCACCCCACACCTGCGACTATGGTACACTCAAAGGACCTGGTGTCCTCAACTGGCACATCCACAAGGCCCAATTCTGATTTAAAACAGATTGCTACACCACCACCCCCTCCCATGACCCAACCTCGCATGGTGTATCACCGAGAAACTGGCTGGAATTGCTGACTACAAAATGGTACCAGCAGTTTCATCCAGCCGGGTCTCGGTGATGCAAGCTAGGTCAGATGACCCAACAAGATCAGTTATAATGGCTGACATGTTTTTAATAGATCTGGCATTGCACAACACCATGCGGGTTGGGTGGGAAACTGGAGCAGTTTGAGGTACCGACTCACTAAATGTGAGCTTTACTACAGCAAAAGGGTAAAAAATGCCCTTACATTCAGCTTAATACAAAAAGTAACTGAAAACAAACCCCAAATCAATTGTAGGCTCTCTCAGGTCAGTCTTTCTGCTGCAGTCAGCAGTCTCCCCTTCAGCCCTCTCTAGTTCTTTCTCTGGCCTCCTTTTATGTGTCTCAGGTGTGCATCTTTAGCACTCTCCTTCCCCGAGTGAGAACCCATAGCCCATGCAGGCAGTGCAAGCCTGTGGTCTTAAACAGTCCAGATTAAAATGCAGGGTTCCTGGTTTGGTTCAAATTCCCCTTGACTCCTGCTATCACCCTTACTGCAGGGGAAGCAGGGGACATAGTGAACATAAAACACAAAAATCCATCCATCTTCTCATAATCACAGCCTTTATAGGCTGAGCAGTTCTTCTACACCTCTGAAGCCCTGCCACAATCCAATGCATGGGTGCCCAGTGACTGCACAGGGAGTCAAGTTCTTTTGGGGGCAGAGGGCATTATTGAAACTAGAGGGAAGTGGGGTAGTGGTTCAACAGTACAGATGGGCAGAGTACTATGTTGGAATATGCAGAAGCTAGACAGCTAGTGCATACCATATTAGTTGTTTTCTTTGCCGGAACCTTTTTTAATCTCCTAAGAGCCTAGTTCCTGATCCCCCAATAAATCCCCTTGTTCTTTGTTTGAATATACTGTGAGTGAGCATATTATTTGTGGAGTGTAAGTTTTATGTTTTGAGTCAACTGTTCATTGCATTGTGTTCAAAGTGGGTGGGTTGTACAAGAGGGAAGTACAGTGGATTAATATTTCTTTGGGGGGGGATGCTGGTGTGTCATCTAGCCTATATACATTTTCATTGAGTGGAGGCAGAATGCAATCAACTTTGAACACTGGGTAATGAATCCCAGTCATAAGACAAGGGTATTGTAAGGACATCAACTGCGACCCAATCACAACATTATATCCATGTCAGTCAAATGCTGTTAGATATATAAGCATATAGCCTCTGACGGTATCTGTGAAAATATATAACAATGTCTTTGCTAAAAGAGAGCAGTGCCCGTGAAATTCATAATCAGTAAACACTGACTGCAGATACTCATCAAATGGCACACTGTGTCATTATTTCATTTTTATTTATTTAAAAGCTGATAACCGGGAAAAGCACCATGAGCCAAAGCTCATTTCCAGTGTGACCCGGGGGAGGGGGTAACAGGAGGATGACAGATACAGCTGCAAATATAACACAATAACAGGTAGTGACGAAAACAGACCAGGTAAAATGTACACTCATATATGAACTAGGATACTATATACAGACAGATACAAATTTGAAACTATACACAGTAACTGCAATGAAGAGTGCAGCTATTATACAGTGGTTTGTCCTAGAATGAAATGGAATTAAGGCTTATTTTGGTCGTAGGGCTAGGAAGGGGGAACAGTTGCAGGATGTGTCCGGGTTGGTCTGAACAAACGCTTGAGATAGTGGAAGGAGGGTGAAAGACGGGTTGGGGGGAAGGCTATTCCAGAGAGAGGGAAACTTGTAGGAGAAAGAGTTCATCAGCGGAGGTTTGGTCATGAGGGAGAGAAAAGGTGCTGGCACAGCTAGACCAAGAGTTATAGGGTGAGAGAGAAACCAGAGAGAGGAGGGAGGCAAGGTATGTAGGAGGAGACCCAAACCAATACTTGGCTGTGAAAACAGAGCAGTGAGAGGAGAGCCTCTGCGCAAGTGACTGGAGAGAGAGGACAGAGTATAGGTCACAGTGGTGAGTTGGGGGGGGGGAGTTGGAGGGGAAATGACAAAAAACATGGAATAGGACATCCAATTTAGCAAGAGAGATGTCTGGGGGTGGCACTGAAAACTATGTCAGCATAGTCAAAGGCAGGGAGGATCCATCTGACCAACAGGTCACGTCTGATGGGGAGGGAGAGGCTGGTTTTGTGCCGATGGAGTAACCCAAGTTTAGGGTGCAGCTTGGTGTGGAGCATGCTGAAACGGGAGGAGAAATCCAGGGAGGGGTTAGAAACATAGAAACACAGAATTTGACGGCAGATAAGGACCGCTTGGCCCACCCAGTCTGCCCATTTCCCTACCTACTGGATAAGCTGCAGATCCTAGTTAACCAGCAGCCTACTTCTTCCTACCTCCACCCCCTAGAATTGTCTTATGACTGTCTCGTGCATGCTTGAATTCCACCACTGTTTTTGACTCCACAACCTCCTCCGGAAGGCCGTTCCATGCATCCACAACCCTCTCTGTGAAAAAATACTTCCTTAAATTACCTCTGAGCCGCCCGCCCCCATCTTCAAATTGTGCCCTCTTGTTCTTGCACACCTCTTTTTTTGAAAGATGCTACCCTCTTGGACTTTGTTGATTCCCTTGAGGTACTTGAAAGTTTCTATCATGTCCCCCCTCTCCTCCTTTCCTCGAGGCTATACATATTAAGCTCCTTAAGTCTCTTCATATGTCTTCCGTGCAGACCCTGCACCATTTTAGTTGCCCTCCTCTGGACAGCTTCCATCCTGTCTATGTCTTTGTGGAGATTGGGTCTCCAGAACTGCATGCAGTACTCCAGATGAGGTCTCACCAGCTGTCTGTACAGAGGGATAATAACTTCCTGTTTTCTACTGGTGATGCCTCTCCCTGTGCATCCCAGTATCCCCCCAGCCCTCCTTGCTGCCCTCTCACATTGCTTGCCCACCTTTAGGTTATCTGATATGACTACCCCCAGACCCCTTTCCATTTTTGTTGTTGTTAGTATCTCACCCCCCATTGTGTACTCTTCCCCTTGGTTTTTGTTTCCCAGGTGCAATACCTTGCACTTCTTAGCATTGAATCTAAGCTGCCATACATTGGACCAGTCCTCTAACCTTGCCAAGTCCCTTCTCATCCTTTCCACCCCACCTTGTGCATCAACTCTGTTGCAGATCTTTGTGTCATCTGCAAAGAGACATACTTTTCCTTCCAGTCCCTCTGCAATGTCACTTATAAAGACATTGAAAAGGACCGGTCCTAATACTGAACCCTGCGGTACCCCACTAGTAACCCCCCTTTCTTCAGAGTGGACTCCATTTACTATTACTCTCTGTGTCCTATTCTCCAGCCAATTCTTTACCCAGGCTGTCATCTTGGGACCCACTCCCAGGTTGGCTAATTTGTATATTAATCATTTTGTGTGGGACTGTGTCAAATGCCTTGCTAAAGTCTAGGTAGGCCATGTCCACAGCCCCTCCCTGATCTACTACTTTGGTCATCCAGTCAAAGGAATCTATCAGATTCGTCTGGCATGACCTTCCCGCTCTGAATCCATGCAGCCTTGGGTCCTGTGCCCCTCTGGCCTCTAGATACTCAACAATTCTTTCCTTCAGAAGTGATTCCATCATTTTCCCTATCACTGAGGTGATATGGCTAAGATCCATAGTGGTATGGATGGCATTGGTGAAGCAGAGGAGGGAGGAGTTGATAGAATGGTAGTTTATGAAATGAGACTGGTATGGGAAGAGGGCATTGGAAGTGAGTAGGAAATGACTAACGATTGAGCCAGACACCCAGGTATTTGTAAGTGCTGATGTTGTCGAGAGGGGTATCCGATGCTGAAGAGAAAAGAGGTAATGAGGGAAGTTCGGCAAGGTTTTTTTTGAGCCAAAGGTCATGGCAAGTTTTCTTGGTGTTCAGTTTAAGGCAATTGGCATCAAAACAAGCTGTGGCCAATGAGAGGTTGTTTTGAAGGGGGGATTGCACGGCTTGTGCAGAGGGACCAGACAGGAAAAGGACAGTGTCGTCCACATACATGTGGATGTTGGAGTGGGTGTATATGGAGGGAAGGTCATTGATGAAAAGGGAAAAAAGAACTGGCCCAAGAATAGAGTCCTGGGGTACACCAGCAAGGATGGAGAGGATGGGAGATGAGATGTTTTTAATAGAAACTGATTGGGAACGGCCTGTTAAATAGGAACTGAACTAGGACACTGAGGCAGGGGATAGACCAATGGAGCATAATTTAGAAAGTAGAAGGGGGTGGAAGATAGAGTCGAAGGCCTTGGCTAGGTCAATGAAAACGGCTGAGGTGATATGGCTAAGATCCATAGTGGTATAGATGGCACTGGTGAAGCAGAGGAGGGAGGAGGTGGTGGAATGGTAGTTCCTGAAACAAGACTGATATGGGAAGAGGGCATTGGAAATGAATAGGAAATTACTGAGCTGGTGGAGGATGAGGGATTCTTGGACTTTAGCAAGGGCTAGTAGTAATGAGATGGGGCGGTAGTTGCCAGGGATGGTGGGCTCACCCCCTTTGAAAACAGGGAGAACTTTGGCAAGCTTTCAAACTATAGGAACTATGGCAGTGGAGAGCAAGAGGTTTAGGATATAGGTTAAAGGGATGACTATTGAAGGAGCAGAGATTTTGAAGAGCCTAGGGTGCAGTCCATCGGGGCTAGACTTAGTGGGATTTAGGGAGGTAAGGGCCCTCAGGACCTTGGAAGGTAAGACTGGTGATAGTTTAAACCCTGAGAGCTGTAGGGTAGACGGGGGGAAGAAGGGGGGCGAGGTCCCAGGTGGAACAGCACTGGAGGTGAAATGCTTATTGAGGGCTGCAGCAACAAGAAAGGGGTCAGAGATAAGTGAGCCATCATCCTGGATGGGGGATGGGTTGGGGTGCAGGAGCGAACAGAGGAAGGAGTACTGTTAGAGGGGTGCATCCGGGATTTAAAGAAATCAGATTTGGCATGGCAGATGCTTTGGGTACAGCTGTTGTGAAGGGTACGAAAGGTTTGTTGGGAGGCTTGGCTGCCTGAAGACTTAGAGTGGTGCCAAGCATGGTCATGAGCTCTGCACTTTGCCAAGATGTCGGGGGTGATCCAGGAATAGTGGACACGTTTAACTCTAGATGTTTTTAGAGGGGCATGAGTGTCCCATATGCTTAGGGAGATAGAGGAGAAGTGGGCGAGGGCAGTCAACTGAGAGAGTGCAGAGGACCGGGAACCAGTTTGCCAGTTCAGGTCATAACATAATGTTCTTTGAACTGGTGCTTTCTATGTCATTCATGCCAACATGGGCGATGACAGTTTGCCCCATCCCCAACTGAATTACCTGGTCCTAGATAGACCTTGCTCAACCCATGCTCCAGGTAGGCAAACCACCTGAGTCAAATTACTATCCTGGTCCAGCAATGCCCACCCACTGCCCTAACAGAGTCCCCAATGACTACTACCTTTCTGCCCCTCTTCCCTTCTTTGCCTTCCTCCTCCTTGGCAGGTTAAGTGTCCTGGTACTTGGTCTGCCCACCAAACCCAGTTGGCTCTTGGCCCCCTATAACCAGGCCAGCCAGAAGCCGATACATGTTGCTGGTGTCCACTGGCAATGGTGCTTTATATGACCGTGGCTGCTACCTCCTTCTTCAGTGGTCAAATGGGAAATGTTTAGGCAAGGCAAGGCAAATTTATATTTAAAAAGACGTTCAATCCCAAAGTCTCTGAGCACCATACAAATAAAACAGACAAATAAACACTTCCAAAAACTCAGAACAAATATTGATAAACATTAAATTCCATAAATTATAAAATAAAATGAATTTGCCTAAAGAAATTTTAAAACATGGAGGCTGGGAACTGAGATCAGAACCTTAGCATACTGATCTCGCTTTAAAGACTAGGTCGGGGAAAGTCTGGGCGAACAAGAGAGCCTTGAGGCAGCCTTGAATACCTCCAAAGACAGGGCCTCCCTAACCCCAAGGGGTAGCAAATTCCACAGGATGGGTCCGGCCTGGGCCAGGGGAACTTTCACATCTAGATTTGTAGGTGGAGAGACTGTGATTTACAACTGTTGGAACTCTCCTAAAGTATTAAATGGAGAAAGATTACAGAGGTGCAGGAACTATGACACAATTTTGTAAGAGGTGACTGAATGGAGTTCCTGTGGATTTCATCCGATTAAACCCCTGCCGTTCACTACTCTGATACATCTTCCACCCCTACCACCAGAGATCACAGTCCCTGCCCTATTCTTCCCTGCCCTATCTGTCCCGGACAACTGCTCCCCCAGGCCTAGTGCCCATATCTTTAGCCTATACTCCCACCTTCCTCCTCAGGTGCCTGCCCCCGTGATGTATCCAACTGCCTCTCCAACTTTGCAATGCACCTCTTGAAAGCACTGACCACACTGCAGTGGCCACAGACATATCCCCACTGCCCTCCATAGACAGGATGGTGTATATTGCACCAGGAGGAAAGGGGCACCCTCCACGTCACCACACAAATTCTTGATGGTGGCAGTTACAAGGCAGGAAGAATCCCATGGACTAGGTTAGAATGTATTTACACAGCCATTGGACATATACTCACACACCCCTAGGCTATTATTATATATTGTAGGAATTATCTTAATCTCGTGTTCAAGCTCCATCTTTCATCTCATTCTCCGTTAAATGCAGGGTTTACATTAGCAAATAGCACTAGTAAAGTGAGAGTCCTTTTGATCGTCTTCTTCAAACACTTGGGGTCACCACAGAAAATCTGTGGGTTAGACATTTTCTAGAGTGTGTTTATGCTGCTTACAAATACTTTTTCTGCTAGTGATGCAATTGCAAACAAAAAAAAAAAACTTTTATAGAGGGTCATTGCAGCAGCACATTATTATTCATAGGTGATCATAATCTCCTGTTCAATCGCCCATGTCATCTCATTCTCCATTACATTATCCTTTGCAAACATTTTGAGGCTCTGGAATATTACTGTACCTTGTTGCACAGCTCCTTCCTTCCCAGACTTAGCAGCATTCTCTTCTTTTGATGAAGAAAAAACACAACAGAACGTACTTACCAACTTAGAATTCAAACAAAATGTACGCTTCATGAACCTATGGCATTCACATCAGACCACTCCAAACAAATGACATGTGCACTTTTTGCAGAAATAGCTCAACCTTCTCAATGACCTCTTTATTGGTCCACTCACTTACCAAAGTGGGAACACAAACATTTGCTGGGGGCAAAATCCCTCTAAAAAAAGAACTTGTGGGCTGTGTGTCATCTCAGAGAAACTCCAGGTATGGCTTCAGGTCACATGGAATTGACAGACTCCAATCATTTTTATGTTTGCATGCGCACATGCGCAGCACACATCTAGTTACAAAGAACTGCATTTCAGAGGGTGTGTCACTGTTGGGTCCAATGCAGCTCAGGCTGCAGGGGGCTCGGCAGTGACATCCCAATGTTCAGCTAGGCTGATACCAACTCATTTTTCTTTTCACAGAGTGGAAACTTCTTGCAGCTGAAAGGAGCCAACCACTCCACTCACAGAGCAGCTGATTCTATTCATCTGCATAAACCCTCCCATTCTATTTAGTGTCCCTCCCCATGGCTCACAGTGCCCAGTCTGTGAAATTAACTTCCTCCAACCTCCAAGCATCTCTCTCACCTCCCACTGCTTCCCGTACTCCTTTTCTGAATTTTCAAACACTGGGGTGTCCAATCCCTGGTGCAGGATAGTATCCCCATCCCCCCCCATTTCCACTGTGCGACACCATGGAACCCACCCCTGGTGACACTAAACACTACTCCAATACTGGGGTGCCCATTCCCCAGTATCAGTACCTGAAATAAAGAATACTACCATAGTAGTTTTAAAAAAAGTTTTAATCCCTATAAAAAGGAAACGGGCCATCAATGTCTGGTTGTTGCCACCGCCACCATTACCCTATACCCCAACCCCCCCATCTCAGCCCCCAGCCCCACACACCTCCCATACCCCTTGCTTACCTACCAGGGGTTCAATTCCATAATCCTTTCTGGACCAGAGACACATCTGCAGTCTTCCAACGCCAGACCAGAAGTGAGGAAATCAGGTACAGTATATGTGGTCAATGTATTTCAATGTGTTTTGAACTTGTACTCAAAACTTGGTCATTTTTGAATATTCTTTTTTTTCCCCCAATTGTTTAACCAGGAGAGACACACTAAGCTGAAAGCTTGTTTACAGGTGCAACCTGGAGCACAGGGAAGTTAAGTGACTTGCTCAGGGTCACACAATATGCAAGTGGGGGCTGTGGGATTCAAACCCAGGTCTCCAGGTTTGCAGCTCAGAACCACTGTGCTACTGCCTCCCCAAATTTTCAACATTACCTTTTTGGGACACTTTCTCATGAACAAGGTTGTTGAAATTCTTCAAATCCAGCCCAAAAGGTGATCTCTCAGTCGCTCCATGAAATCACCGTTCAGGTGGGATTTGAACATTGTTACCCATTAGGTAAATTTATAAGAAAGATCTATAAATTCACATGTACAAACCCAAGTCAAGGTTAAACATGTTCCGGAAGTTCGTGTCTTAACAGTTAATCCATGGAGACATGATTTGCATGATGTGAATTCACATTTCTGCGCAAGTTCAAGGATGTTGTCCATATGCACCATAAACATGGGTTGTTTGACAACAGACTGTGTGAATGATAAGTCAGCGGTGGAAGTGTCTGCACAATCCATATTGTCACTGTTACAATTGCCCATCTCCTCATCACACAGTGTAAGGACATCTCCCTCAATCGATGACTCTTGACGTGTATTCAACAGCAGATCAGAACTAAAAAAAAGGGAAACATGCGAGTTTAACACCATGTTAGTGATAATGGTGGCAATACATGACTGCAACATAGACTTGTTGGAGCATAAGGAAAAGTGGACAATGTTACCTCTGATCATTCACACAGTCTTCAGGTGGTATCTGTTTGTCACTCCTGTCATTGCTGCATGCTACAAATGTAGTGTCACTGCCCCGGCTAATGCTGAGCCTGCGGAAATAAAGACAGAATACATGAAATGTTTAATAAAACATAAAATAAATGCAGCTTTTATAGGTGTATATATATATGTGTGTGTATGTGTGTTTATATATATATACGTATGTAAAATGTAAATGTCTGTGTATGTATGTAACTGTGTCTATGTAAAGGTATATGTGTATGTATATGTATAGATATACAAGTCTGTATGCAAGTGTAGACACTGGTAGTTATAGAAAAAACGTGCAGTAGTAACATACATCGAGGTGTACTGAGGAGGAATTAGATAGTACCACAGTACAGTCAGTGAAAATGAGATAAGTGTCACCTCAAAGTTTCCGTTAGGTAACTTGAGGTAGGAAACTTTGTGATAAATAACAGTATATATAGACACAAATTTGCATGCAATGACGACTTACTGGCTTGTAGGCATGTAGAGAAAAATCATCGTTGAAGCGTGTTTCTGTGTAACCGTAGAAAGTGGCTAACGTTTCTGGTGCATCTGGGGTGGCCATGTGACTAGGAGAATTGTGATCAGCATCACACCTGTGTTGGAAAAACAGTGAGTTAGAGACAGATGGAAACACTGAAGAGTCTGCCAAAAGCTCTAAAGTGAGATGATGACACATTCGATGAAGCTTACATGTTGTTGAATGCAATATCACTAAGGTCACAGGAACAATCCTTTGTGGTGCCTTTGATGGTATCTGCTGGAGAGTATACCATTGCCGTTGCTAGTCTTCATTGTGGGGTAGAATGTAACATTGGTTCATTGGCCATGACATGTCTTGTTTCATTGTTGATTTGATGATACCTGATGAGAGGTATACATAGTCAAAAATATCACTACTGCAGGTGGGGGGGTCTGGAATAAGGTATACTGTTCGCATGAAGTAACATATACTCACAAGTCAAGCAAAAAGCATGCAACCTGGGCATGTGTATTGAATTTTAGTTCATTCTTCAGCTGTACCCAATGCACTATTTCTTCACCACTTGCAATACAAGTCTTTGATAGTTTTGAATCCCATTCTTTTTTCTGCCTTTTTCTTGCTGAATCCGTCAACTTCACTGGACGACCCCTCTTGGAGCATTTAGGGGTATTCATAATTTGGGTGATAGTTGCTGCCATTTTTTTATTAAGAAACTGTGGTCCTGCAATGGATGTAGGTGAAAAAAATTGTGTCAGTTTCAATACCGCCAGAAATAACAGTATCAGGCCACTAGATAAGGACAGCAACGAAATATATAGTTTCCTGCTTCATAAGACAAACGACAGGTAATCAATTCAGAATGACCATCGGTGAGGTACGGAATTATTTAACAAATCGGTGTTACATAAACAAAGTGACATTTTCCAGTACTAGAAAATAATGCGGTACCCTGCTGTACTCATATGATGTGTTTAAAAATGACTCTGGACTGATACAGCACCACTGCACAAGTATTTCAACACCATATGTTCACCCAATGGGAAATGTTCTAATTATGCACCAATGACATCAGTTCAATTCATTGAGATAGCAACTACATACAGTTGTGGCACATGCAGCAGTATCATAGATTGAGCATCAAACCTTAAGGATGGATACATGGTTGGAAGGGAGAATATGGTAAGTAAGACTGTACCAGTATATTTGTGCTGTGCTTAAGTTAGTTTACATGATGGATGGAAAGTAGTTGAACTGCCCATTCAAAGACACAATCCATGAGCCAGCCTTCATGGAGGTCATCAGCTGGTGTTCATCACATACCAGCAAACATGCTTGGTGACAGTGCAACAGCACTTGCTCATTTGGAATTCTTACAGCGAGTGACTTTGCTGGTCTTCATAGAGGTTATTTACTCACCAACACATATTGGTGGTCATTCATTGGACTTGGTGTTTCCTGGGGGGAATGGAGATATTCAATTAGGTGGTGGCACTCCAGTGGGAAACATAGGAGAGGTGGAGTAGCGGCGAATGCCAGAGGTGCTACAGGAAAACAGGAAAAATGATTTATTTTTTGTTGAATGAATACCGGTGAATGTGGAAGTGTGAGACAAGTGGCAGTCCCAGAACAAAGTTAACAAACTAACATGCATACTAGTGTATCCGGATATTAATTTAGAACTATGTCTGTATGTATTTACAGTTTTGTGCTGCTAATAAAATCTATTCTGTAAAGTCACTGTGTGGTGTGTTTATTTCATGGTAGTATGGGTCCTCGAAAATGGGAGGGAAAGGCAACAGACAGACAATAAAGAATTGTCTTTATGTAGGCAGGCTGTTAAACTAAGCAAGAAAGGCAGTCTCGTGGAATGGGCCCGGATAAAGAACTGGCAACTAAACTTAGTTATGTTGGTAACAGCTGAAGTTGTTAACTTGATACACAGTTTAGTACACGTTTCAAATCCAAAGCCTCTCTCTTCCCTGCTTTAGTTACATCGTAGAGAGTTTATGCGATATGAGCTCCAGTAAGTAGACTTGAAATATTTTTTAGCTGGTAGTGCTTGGAGGTGCAGTGAGGGTAAGACACAAGGATGATACATTCTCGTGAGATTCAGATGTCAATAATTTTACCCTCCCACACCCATCCATACCACCTCCTCTGGAAGGCTGTTTCAAGCATCGACCACCATTTACATGAACAAGTATGTACTCACATCCATCTTAACCCCCCAAGCTTCATAGGATGCCCTTGTGTTCTGATGCTCCTCCTCCGTGTGAAAGATGCATCCTCCTCCACCTTGTTCACACCCATGAGCACTTGCTGATCTCAGTCTTGTCCCTCTGTCTCCTTTCCTCCAGGGAGTACATGTTGAGCTCCCATAGCCTTTCCTCATATGGTTTGTAGTGCCACCCCACATCATTTAGAAGCCCGACCGGACAACTTCCACCTTTAGAATGTCACAGCACAATATGGGACACCAGTTCCATATGGGCGGAGGACTCTTTGTAGAAAAATGAGGAGGTTTACATTCCTAATGTGGAATAGATTTAGAATATGGCAGAGTGAACTGCACATTACTGGTCGAATAACAGACATCCTCATATTTGAATCAACAAAGTTACTTCACTCCTGGCTTTAGCATGTTCTGATCATGATTTCATGTTATTAAATGTACCACAACACACCGCAGTCCCCAGACCCCAATGCTGGCCCTAGGCATCCCAGGTCCGTTGCAGACCTCCTTGATGGGACCCCATATCAAAAGTCACAAAGCCAACAAGGAACATAATCATCCTACCATAGCCTCCCTATATATTTGTTTTGAGCTGTATGTGTATCACTTTTGCACTTTACATGAATTATATCATACAGGACCAGGAAGAAAGGAGGACAACTGAGACTTTGGACCCCTCTGCTCTTGGGGACCTGTGCAAATGTACAGTCCAGACCGCGCTATGGCTGGCTCTGCCCAAAGTAACTATTCTTCTGTTGACAAATGAGATTTTTACAAGCTACTGAGCTTCAAAAAGTGTGTCAATACACATGCCATTTGCACAGTACTTCAGCTACCTTGTAGAGCATGTAGTGCTGCAGCCATTTAAATGTGCACATACAGATAAGTATACAGTATATCTAGTGGGTTGGCTGGCTCTTGACTCTGGTACATGTAATTTAACAAAACAAACTCCTTACTCCGCCACTTCCAACAACCTCAACAACCTCAATCTAGGGCAACACTATAGGGGCTGAAGTATCCACCTTGGGTGGGGCAGAAAATACCTGCAACTTTTCAGCTCACCACAGCTGCAGTGACTGCAATGACTTAAAATGGATAAATTTGTTGGCCCAGTGGCACTGAGGGTTGAGGTGCAGGGCCCCACACCTGCACATCCAGCGACCCTGGTTGGGGAACCAGCTTGGAGTGCCACGGGTCACCTGGGGAGAAGAATGAAGTGCTCAATGGCTGCTCTTCTTCTCCAGGGGGGGTGCTTTCGAGCATGTCTCTTCGCCCATCCTGGCAAGAGGGAGGGGGAAATGATAAGCTGTGAATGTGGCAAACAATGCATTTCTGCGTTGTGGCCCTAAGGGTGAATAAAGAACCTCCCTCCTCCAAGATCAAACTCAAGTATTTCTAACTGAGACAGCAGTACAGGCAACAGCAGGTTTAGCAGACACAGGCAGGATTTTTAGGGAATGTCAGGTAGTGTTCTCAGATTCACCTCAATAATAAAATCTTTAGCTGTGGGCATGGTGCAGCTGCCACTTCTCATGTTTAGTGCCAAAATGGCAGTTGGCACCAGCTACGAGTCTACAATCAAGAGTCGAGAACAGGAGGAGAGAAACATTACAAATGCTGTTTCAGAGCATGTGTGTAGCCAATCACAATGTCTGGTATTGCTGGCAGCAGATCAGTCCTCTACCCCTTCACCAACAAACTTTCCTTAGAACAGGCAACCAGTGCAGTGTCACATATAGTAAACTGTGCACTCTGCATCAAAAGATACAATACTGTTGCAAAAGTATTTTGGTATATAAACAAAGTTGTGCCAAAGTGTTTTGTGTGCATTAACTATGAGAGATGTCTACAAGCTGAGGCAGTGTGCAGTGAAGCTGTTTGCCAGCACCTCTGTCTCTAATTTTTTTTTGTGTCTGGGGGCATGGGTGGAGTATATGGCAGTTGGAGGGGGGCACTTAGATGGCAGAAGGCACTGCACCAGCCAACGCAGCAATTCGACAATGCTAGCAATTTGAGAATTTTATATTTGTCAAATAATGTAATGAAAATACAGATTACCACACACAAATTGTGTACTGTGCGAGCATAATCAGATTTTCTTTACTGAGCTGCATTTATTTATTTAGCTTTTGGTGACCAGGTAAGTACACTAGACAAGTAATATGCCTATTTTTCAGGAATGACCCAGGAGATTACAACAATGGGGTACAGAAGGTACAGAAAACACACAGTACATCATTACAGTACAACAACATGTGAGAATTCATTGGAAGCATCATCAAAGGGAAAACAAGTCAAATAAAACATACCAGTTCAGATTTAGCACAGATTACATTTTAGCACAACCAGAGTAGGTGGTCGTACCAATTAATATAAAATAAAACTCAGTCAATGTCAAGGTACACTAACAGTGCGAATTTGAAAGGAGGTTGCTGCGAGAGCAACCTAGGGTCCAGTGGACAGATGCCACTGCACTGGGGGGGACTAGGGCAATCACATGCTGAGGCAAGTTTCGGACTCCCCACAAGGATTTGCTAGGAAGCACTGATGTGAGGGGGTCAGCGAACTATACTCAGGAAAGGAGTTGCAGGAGTCTGGAGCACACGGCAAAGTCCCTGTGTCACCCATTTGGGTCCGGGAGGGAACTTTAGCATCTCCGAGCCTGGGACCTAAGTTGATATGGGAGAGGTCGGCTGGAGGAAGAAGCAGTACCAGCCCGGAGGGAGTTCAGGTTCTCAGCACTTTGCCGCAGGCACCTAGCCCAAAGTCTAAGTACTTGGCTGGGGGAGAGAGCCAGCGTAGTTGTATAACTCACAGTGGTGAGTGAGACGAGGAGCGGCCAGGGCAAAGCGACAGATGTTGTTGTACATCGTGTGCCACCTCGTTAGGTGTGTTTTAGGGGAGCGCCAAATAGGTGCTTTCCATAACTAAGGGAAGGAAGGAGGACACCTCTCGCCACGACCAGTCGGGCCGCAGGGGTGAGGTTGTATCTGGCCCTGTAAGCAAGTCCAAGTTTACCATTTGCTGCTCTACAGACATTGAGAATGTGTCTTCCCAGATCAAGTTGTGGGTCAAGTGTCACCCCAAAGGTACTTGACTGAGAGCACTGTTGGGAGGAAGTACCATCCAGACTGGTTATATCCAGTGGGGTTGGTAGGGCTTTGAGTTTGGCAGCTGAGCCAAAAGCCTTGCCTGAGTCTTTTCAGGTTCAAGACTAGTTTGTGCTTTGGTTACAGCCAGGACATTGTTGAAACCCTCAGACAAGTGCTTGTTGAGAGTAGCAATGTGTCCTGGGTGGGATATGATAACCAGGTCGTCTGCATACAGTGTGGCTTAGCAGTTAGTTGCTGCCTCCGGAGTTGATTGATGAAGAGGAGAAGAGGAGGGCCCAGGACCGAGCCCTGGGGCATCCAGAGTAAACAGTAAGGGCTCAGATAGAACTTTGTTGAAACAGGTCCTCTCGTTCTTCGTTGAGAGTAGTCGATAGCCAGGTCATAGTGGGGGGAGGGAAGAGGCCGACGCCCTCAACTGTGTTAAAGCAGCTTGTGATGTACAAGGTCGAAGTACCTTGGACAGGTCCATAAATATTGCTCCAGAGATTTTGCCCTGGTCCATGACAGCCCTGATGCTTGCAGAGACAGAGACCAGGGCTGTGGTAGTGCCTATGCCGCTTCACGGAATCTGTGCTGGGCCAGGGACAGAGTTAATTCACCTGTATGTACTCTGAGAGCTGCTCCGCCCACTGCACCTTTCGAGGGAGCTTACTGAGGGAGGATAGGATCGCAATAGGATGATAGCTGTTTGGGATTTTGGGATTTCCTTGTTTCAGGACAGGACTACCCTCATCTCCTTCCAAATTTCGGGATGACTCCTTTGTAAGTGATAGGTTAAAGATATGAGCTACTGGGGAGCAATATGGGAGGCAAGCTAGTTTTAGTACTTGGTTCCAGGCTGTCAAGGCCTGGGCTGGAAGTACTAGGAGAGCCAGAGAGGCCTTGTCATGTCCTTGACTGACACAGCTCTGAGGTAGAACTTTTGATGGGGTGATCCTCCTGCCCAGTGGGGAGGAGTGGAGAAAGTACCCTGTCAGGTGGGAAAAGTGCAAAGAAAGTGGATGGTCCTGAAAAATACCAAAAGGAGTTTAAGGAGTTGGCGGTGGTGAGTGGGTTGTTGCGGATACCCCTCCAATTAACATGTCGGATACCCCCGGATGAGAGGACCCACAGACAAGGATTTTATGTTATTCAGAACTGTCTGGGGTCACTGGCTGAGCTGAGTGAGACAGACTTGCAGAGGTTGCTTTTGCAATTCTGATGGCCTTTTGCATTTGTTTCTTGAGGTGCCTATATTGCTGGAATAATGTGAGATCAAGGAACTTTTGAAGAGGACCAGCACTTGTCTCTGCCCTCATTAGAACTAGAAGACTCCCTTGCAACCAGGGATGGCCGACCCACTCACCCTCAGGTGACCTTCAGGGTCTTGTCTTGCAGGGCACCGCAGGTAGCACCAAGAAAGTGGGAAGCTGCTACTGAAGGGTCAGTGGCTCCTAAATACCCGGCCCAGTCAGTTAGAGCTTGGGTCACTCTAAGCATACACAGGATTGAACCTGGAGAAGTTCGGGGTTTGTAGGATTTTAAGTGGAATTTTGGGGAGGATTGCTCCAAACACAAAAGACAGGGAATAGTCAGAGATGGAATCTGATGAGTATACCAGCTGAGGAGATCCTATCAGAAAGGTTTGAGAGGATATGAGTCCAGCAAGGAGTTGGAGGATCTCATTGGAAAACCCTCTGGTTGGCTCCTGTACCAGTTGAGTCAGGGCAAGATCGGCTTAGTAGAGGTTCAAACTGCTTCACATTTCCACCGGTCCAGTTAAGGTTAACATCCCCCAGGATTATGAGTTCGTTGTCCCCAATGAGGGCCAATGGGTGGGAGGTGGAGTGTTTCAGGGGCCGCCCTTAGGGGGTATGTTCAAGCTACATGTAATATTTTGCTTTCCCATGTAAGAGCAGTACATGCAGTAGCTTGCATGGAGAGAAGAAGGACAGCTGATGAATAACTGGGACCTTTAGGTGCGTCCTGTAATGAGATCATAATGCCACCCCTTTTATTCCTGGGTCTGTCATGGCGAATGAACTGATATCCTGGGAGTACACAGGCAAGTCTCTGTCCTGAGGGTTTGAGCCAGGTCTCAGTCCTCCAAGGACATCTGGTTTGTATAGGGTGACCCATGACACTGCTTCGTCTCAATTTGAGCAGACTACTTATGTTGAGATCGCTATTTTAAGAAACATCCAGGTCACCATATCGGGGAAATGGGGCGGCCAGTTTATTGCGGGCCGAAATTCATTTCAATATCTCCGGCCAAAGTGTTATGATGAGGAGCCAGGAGATATTGTCTCAGAGCAGTCAGACCTGAAGAAGGTATGTGGACTCGGCATCTCTTTACCCTGGTGGGCGCATTAGACACCTGAGGTCAAGACTCAGGTGAGGGTGGGGTTTTAGTAGTCACTGCTAGTTATTTGAGAACAAAAGTATGGCAGCTTATGGTAGGGGGCTTCTCCCAGTAATCTCTCCTGTGGAGGCGAGGGCATAGTGACCACCGCAGGGCAGGAAGTCCCATTATGAGTCCAGCTAGCATCAGGAATCTGTAGGAGGAGGCTGCATGCCCTTTTCCTTCACCATAGAGTGCACCCTTCCCTTGAGGGATGGTGGGTGACTGGGACACATTCACACCAGTGATATTGGCCAGCTGAGGGAGTGAGGGGCCG
This sequence comes from Neoceratodus forsteri, assembly GCA_016271365.2. Taxonomy (NCBI): domain Eukaryota; kingdom Metazoa; phylum Chordata; order Ceratodontiformes; family Ceratodontidae; genus Neoceratodus; species Neoceratodus forsteri. The sequence continues at coordinate 965,993,122 of CM028133.1, forward strand.
AACCTAATTCACACTAGTATTCCTATGCCCAGCTAGGAGCTAGAGATATGGTAAGGAGCTGGGGAACAGGAGATTGTCTGGTGCACTTATCCCAGTAAAGCACAGGTGAAACAAGTAACTCTCAAAACACAGTTATAACCATAAGGTACCGACAACTGATGATGACAGTGAGGAAATAAAAGAACTACAATTAGTAGCTGACTAGGCAGTTATAGCAAAATAACTATTCAATGATCAAAGTGAAGGTAGTCTATGGTACCAGAGATAAATGCTGGTGGCATAGGACCACTGTAAAGTTTATCAACGAACTGCTTTGGTTGGGAGAGAGAGTCAGTAACGCGGTGGTAGCTGAGTGTAGGCAGACAGCGTGACGCCACAGAGTGAAATCTGTACCTCTCACCCCTGAGATGATAGGCTTATGTAAGCCCTGAGGCGAGCCTACACACATTTAATGGGAGGAGGGCAACGGGTGGCGGGTGGGAATCTAAAATCTCCCTTTTCAGGAAGACATTCCAAGCTCTTGCGTAGGTATGCAATCAGTGATACTTGTGGTTCAAGAGCATCTCAGACTCCTACACCAGGGCAGGGGCAAGTAAGGCTTGTGTAATCTGCCGCTGAGGAAGCCACCCGAACAACCCGCAATCACGGCACCTCTGCACTCAGCTCAGGAGCTTGCACGAGTTCAGGAGGCCCTTGGGAACAGGTCTCGCCTGCCCTCCAGCACAGGGTCTTGTGATTGTGTCCGGCAGGTGCAGGAGGAGTTGGACAAGCCTTACTATATTAACGTGGGGACAGCGTGTCCTCTGGCCAGTGGTGTATGCTGGCTTTAAAAATCAAAATTAAAAGTTAAGCCCAGTCCTTTGTTCAGTGGTTCAGCAGTCACAGGAATACAAAGAGTTCAGCCCGAAATCTCCATGCAAGATCAGCATTTCGGGTCAGCCAGGCAGGTCAGCCTCAAAATCACCTTTGGGAAGATGTTCCCAGCTCAGCGGTGAGTATGCAATCAGTGATGCTGGTTCAAGCGTCAGACTCCACACCGGGGCAGGGCAATGAAACATGTAATCTGCGCCGAGATGCACGAACAATCGCAGTTGCAGCACCTCTGCCTCAGCTCAGGCTTGCTGGGTGAGAGGACCTAGAGACAGGTCTCCCTCATCTCCTCCAGCACAGGTCTCGGCGATTGTCTGGCAGGACATGATTTGATATCATTAGTAACAACAGTAGTCCTTGGGTCAAACTACATGAGCAATGCTAAATCAACACTGTGATCTGTGGTATAGTGAAATCAGTTTGACCATGGATCAACAGCCTTCATGGAGGTCATCAGCTGGTGTTCATCACATACCAGCAAACATGCTTGGTGACAGTGCAACAGCACTTGCTCATTTGGAATTCTTACAGCGAGTGACTTTGCTGGTCTTCACAGAGGTTATTTACTCACCAACACATATTGGTGGTCATTCATTGGACTTGGTGTTTCCTGGGGGAATGGAGATATTCAATTAGGTGGTGGCACTCCAGTGGGAAACATAGGAGAGGTGGAGTAGCGGCGAATGCCAGAGGTGCTACAGGAAAACAGGAAAAATGATTTATTTTTTGTTGAATGAATACCGGTGAATGTGGAAGTGTGAGACAAGTGGCAGTCCCAGAACAAAGTTAACAAACTAACATGCATACTAGTGTATCCGGATATTAATTTAGAACTATGTCTGTATGTATTTACAGTTTTGTGCTGCTAATAAAATCTATTCTGTAAAGTCACTGTGTGGTGTGTTTATTTCATGGTAGTATGGGTCCTCGAAAATGGGAGGGAAAGGCAACAGACAGACAATAAAGAATTGTCTTTATGTAGGCAGGCTGTTAAACTAAGCAAGAAAGGAGGCAGTCTCCGTGGAATGGGCCCGGGATAAAGAACTGGCAACTAAACTTAGTTATGTTGGTAACAGCTGAAGTTGTTAACTTGATCCACAGTTTAGTACACGTTTCAAATCCAAAGCCTCTCTCTTCCCTGCTTTAGTTACATCGTAGAGAGTTTATGCGATACGAGCTCCAGTAAGTAGACTTGAAATATTTTTTGCAGCTGGTAGTGCTTGGAGGTGCAGTGAGGGTGAGACACGGGATGATACATTCTCGTGATTCAGATGTCAATAATTTTACCCTCCACACCCATCCATACCACCTCCTCTGAAGGCTCTTTCAAGCATCGACCACCATTTACATGAACAAGTATGTACTCACATCCATCTTAACCCCAAAGCTTCATGAGGATGCCCTTGTGTTCTGATGCTCCTCCTCCGGTGAAAGATGCATCCTCCTCCACCTGTTGCACACCATGAGGTCTTGCTGATCTCAGTCTTGTCCCCTCTCAGTCTCCTTTCCTCCAGGGAGTATGTTGAGCTCCATAGCCTTCCTCATATGGTTTGTAGTACAACCCCCACATCATTTTAGAAGCGCCCGACCGGACAACTTCCACCTTTTAGAATGTCACAGCACAATATGGGACACCAGTTCCATATGGGGCGGAGGACTTCTTTGTAGAAAAATGAGGAGGTTTTACATTCCTAATGTGGAACAGTTTAGAGATATGGCAGAGTGAACTGCACATTACTGGTCGAATAACAGACATCCTCATATTTGAATCAACAAAGTTACTTCACTCCTGGCTTTAGCATGTTCTGATCATGATTTCATGTTATTAAAATGTACCACAACACACCGCAGTCCCCAGACCCCAATGCTGGCCCTAGGCATCCCAGGTCCGTTGCAGACCTCCTTGATGGGACCCCATATCAAAAGTCACAAAGCCAACAAGGAACATAATCATCCTACCATAGCCTCCCTATATATTTGTTTTGAGCTGTATGTGTATCACTTTTGCACTTTACATGAATTATATCATACAGGACCAGGAAGAAAGGAGGACAACTGAGACTTTGGACCCTCTGCTCTTGGGGACCTGTGCAAATGTACAGTCCAGACCGCTATGGCTGAAACTCTGCCAAAAGTAACTATTCTTCTGTTGACAAATGAGATTTTTACAAGCTACTGAGCTTCAAAAAGTGTGTCAATACACATGCTGCATTTGCACAGTACTTCAGCTACCTTGTGGGGCATGTAGTGCTGCAGCCATTTTGGGGCGTGTGCACATACAGATCGTATACAGTATATCTAGTGGGTTGGCTGGCTCTGCACTCCTGGTACATGTAATTTAACAAAACAAACTCCTGCTCCGTCACTTCAACAACCTCAACAACCTCAATCTAGGCAACACTATAGGGGGCTGAAGTATCCACCCTTGGGTGGGGCAGAAAATGCCTGCAACTTTTCAGCTCACCACAGCTGCAGTGACTGCAATGACTTAAAATGGATAAATTTGTTGGCCCAGTGGCACTGAGGGTTGAGGTGCAGGACGCCACACCTCGCATCATGCCAGCGACCCTGGTTCGGGAACCAGCTTGGGGTGCCACGGGTCACCTGGGGAGAAGAATGAAGTGCTCAATGGCTGCTCTTCTTCTCCAGGGGGGGTGCTTTCGAGCATGTCTCTTCGCCCATCCTGGCAAGAGGAAGGGGGAAATGATAAGCTGTGAATGTGGCAAACAATGCATTTCTGCGTTATGGCCCTAAGGGTGAATAAAGAACCTCCCTCCTCCAAGATCAAACTCAAGTATTTCTAACTGAGGCAGCAGTACAGGCAACAGCAGGTTTAGCAGACACAGGCAGGATTTTTAGGGAATGTCAGGTAGTGTTCTCAGATTCACCTCAATAATAAAATCTTTAGCTGTGGGCATGGTGCAGCTGCCACTTCTCATGTTTTAGTGCCAAAATGGCAGTTGGCACCAGCTGCGGGTCACAATCAAGAGTCGAGACAGGGGGAGGAGAACATTACAAATGCTGTTTCAGGCATGTGTGTAGCCAATCACAATGTCTGGTATTGCTGGCAGCAGTCAGTCCTCTACCCCTTCACCAACAAACTTTCCTTAGAACCAGGCAACCAGTGCAGTGTCACATATAGTAAACTGTGCCACTGCGCATGCAAAAGATGCAAATACTGTTGCAAAGTATTTTGGTATATAAACAAAGTTGTTGCCAAAGTGTTTTGTGTGCATTAACTATGGAGATGTCTACAAGCTGAGGCAGTGTGCAGTGAGCTTTGTTTGCCAGCACCTCTGTCTCTAATTTTTTTTGTGTCTGGGGGCATGGGTGGAGTATATGGCAGTTGTGGGGGGGGGCACTTTAGTGGCAGAAGGCACTGCACCAGCCAGCAGCACAATTCGACAATGCTGGCAATTTGAGTAATTTTATATTTGTCCAAATAATGTAATGAAAATACAGATTACCACACACCAAATTGTGTACTGTGCAGAGCATAATCAGATTTTCTTTACTGAGCTGCATTTATTTATTTAGCTTTTGGTGACCAGGTAAGTACACTAGACAAGTAATATGCCTATTTTCAGGAATGACCCAGGAGATTACAACAATGGGGTACAGAGAGGTACAGAAAAACACACAGTACATCATTACAGTACAACAACATGTGAGAATTCATTGGGAAGCATCATCAAAGGAAAACAAGTCAAATAAAAACAGCAGTTCAGTTTAGCACAGATTACATTTTAGCACAACCAGAGTAGGTGGTCGTGCCAATTAATATAAAATAAAACTCAGTCAGTGCACGGGGTACATAACAGTGCGAATTTGAAAGGAGGTTGCTGCGAGAGCAACCTAGGGTCCAGTGGACAGATGCCACTGCACTAGGGGGGCCTGGGGCAATCACATGCTGAGGCAAGTTTCCGGACTCCCCACAAGGATTTGCGGAAGCACTGATGTGAGGGGGTCAAGCGAACATACTCAGGAAAGGAGTTGCAGAGTCTAGGAGCACACACGGCAAAGTCCCTGTCACCCATTTGGGTCCAGGAGGGGAACTTTTAGCATCTCCGGAGCCTGGGACCCTAAGTTGATATGGGGAGAGGTCGTGGAGGAAGCAGTGCCAGCCCGGAGAAGATTCAGGTTCTCAGCACTTTGCCCACGAGGCACCCAGCCCAAAGTCTAAGTGATACTTGGCTGGGGAGAGCCAAGCGTAGCTTTCGTATAACTCACAGTGGTGAGTGGGAGCGAGGCCCCGGCCAAGGTCAAGCGACGAATGTTGTTGTACATGCGTGTGCCACCTCGTTAGGTGTGTTTTAGGGAGCCAAATAGGTGCTTTCCATAACTAAGGGAAGGAAGGAGGACACCTCTCGCCACGACCAGTCGGGCCGCAGGGGTGAGGTTGTATCTGGCCCTGTAAGCAAGTCCAAGTTTACCATTTGCTGCTCTACAGACATTGAGAATGTGTCTTCCCAGATCAAGTTGTGGGTCAAGTGTCACCCCAAGGTACTTGACTGAGAGCACTGTTGGGAGGGAAGTACCATCCAGACTGGTTATATCCAGTGGGGTTGGTAGGGCTTTGAGTTTGGCAGCTGAGCCAAAAAGCCTTGCCTGAGTCTTTTTCAGGTTCAAGACTAGTTTGTGCTTGGTTACCGAGGCCAGGACATTGTTGAAGCCCTCAGACAAGTGCTTGTTGAGAGTAGCAATGTCCCTGGAGTGGGATATGATAACCAGGTCGTCTGCATACAGTGTGGCTTGGCAGTTAGTTGCTGCCTCCGGGAGTTGATTGATGAAGAGGGAGAAGAGGAGGAGGGCCCAGGACCGAGCCCTGGGGCATCCCAGAGGTAAACAGTAAGGGCTCAGATAGAACTTTGTTGAAACAGGTCCTCTGCGTTCTTCCGTTGAGGTAGTCCGATAGCCAGGTCATAGTGGGGGGAGGGAAGAGGCCTAGCGCCCTCAACTGTGTTCAAAGCAGCTTGTGATGTACAAGGTCGAATGCCTTGGACAGGTCCATAAATATTGCTCCAGAGAGTTTGCCCTGGTCCATGACAGCCCTGATGCTTGCAGAGACAGAGACCAGGGCTGTGGTAGTGCTATGCCCTTTACGGAATCTGTGCTGGGCCAGGGACAGGAGTTAATTCACCTGTATGTACTCTGAGAGCTGCTCCGCCACTACCTTTTCGAGGAGCTTACTGAGGGAGGATAGGATCGCAATAGGATGATAGTTGTTTGGGATTTTGGGATTTCCTTGTTTCAGGACAGGGACTACCCTCATCTCCTTCCAAATTTCCGGGATGACTCCCTTTGTAAGTGATAGGTTAAAGATATGAGCTACTGGGGGAGCAATATGGGAGGCAGCTAGTTTTAGTAGCTTTGGTTCCAGGCTGTCAAGGCCTGGGCTGGAGTACTGGGAGAGGCCAGAGAGAAGCCTTGTCATGTCCTTGACTGACACAGCTCTGAGGTAGAACTTTTGATGGGGGGGTGATCCTCCTGCCCAGTGGGGAGGGGAGTGGAGAAAGTACCCCTGTCAGGTGGGAAGAGTGCAAAGAAAGTGGATAGGTCTGAAAAATGAGAGTTTAAGGAGTTGGCGATGGTGAGTGGGTTGTTGCCGGATACCCTTCCAATTAACATATCGGATACCCTCGGATGAGAGGACCCACAGACAAGGGATTTTATGTTATTCCAGAACTGTCTGGGGTCACTGGCTGAGCTGAGTAGAGCAGACTTGCAGAGGTTGCTTTTTGCAATTCTGATGGCCTTTTTGCATTTGTTTCTTAGGTGCCTATATTGCTGGAATAATGTGAGATCAAGGGAACTTTTGAAAGAGGACCAGCACTTGTCTGGCCCTCATTAGGGCTAAGACTCCCTGCAACCAGGGATGGCCAACCCCACCCCTCCGAGTGACCTTCCAGGCGTGCTTGTCTTGCAGGGCACCGTGTAGGTGGCAAGAAAGTGGAAGCTGCTACTGAAGGGTCAGTGGCTCTAAATACCCCGGCCCAGTCAGTTAGGCTTAGGTCCTCTAGAAACGCCACAGGATTGAACCTGGAGAAGTTTCGGGTTTGTAGGATTTTAAGTGGAATTTTGGGGGAGGGAATTTTCCAAACACAAAAGACCGGGGAATGGTCAGAGATGGAATCTGATAGTATACCAGCTGAGGAGATCCTATCAGAAAGGTTTGAGAGGATATAGTCCAGCAGGGAGTTGGAGGATCCATTATTCGACCCTCTGGTTGGCTCCTGTACCAGTTGAGTCAGGGCAAGATCGGCAAGTAGAGGTTCAAACTGCTTCACATTTCCACCGGTCCAGTTAAGGTTAACATCCCCCAGGATTATGAGTTCGTTGTCCCCAATGTAGGGGCCAATGGAGTCCAGGAGGTGGGTCAGTCCTGAGAGACCGCCCTTAGGGGAATGTATGTTCAAGCTACATGTAATATTTTTGCTTTCCCATGTAAGAGCAGTACATGCAGTAGCTTGCATGGAGAAGAGAAGGACAGCTGATGAATAACTGGGGAGACCTTTAGGTCGTCCCTGTAGTAGATCATAATGCCACCCCCCCTTTTATTCCTGGGTCTGTCATGGCGAATGAACTGATATCCTGGGAGTACACAGGCAGAGTCCTGTCCTGAGGGTTTGAGCCAGGTCTCAGTCACTCCAAGGACATCTGGTTTGTATAGGGTGACCCATGACACTAGCTCGTCTCAATTTGGAAGCAGACTACTTATGTTGAGATGCTCTATTTTAAGAACCTTGCCAGGTCACCATATCGGGGAAATGGGGGCGGCCGGGTTTGTTGGGCCAGGGTTCATTTCAATATCTCCGGCCAGAAGTGTTATGATGAGGAGCCAGGAGAGATATTGTCTCAGAGCAGTCAGACCTGAAGAAGGTATGTGGACTCGGCATCTCTTTACCCTGGTGGAGCGCATTAGACACCTGAGGTCAAGACCCAGGTGAGGGAATTGGGGTTTTAGTAGTCACTGCTAGTGTATTTGAGAACAAGAAGTATGGCGCTTTATAGTAGGGAGACTTCTCCCAGTAATCTCCTGTGTGAGGCGAGGGCATAGTGACCACTTGGAGCAGGCGAGTCCCATTATGAGTCCAGCTAGCATCAGGAATCTGTAGGAGGAGGGCTAGCCCTTTCCTTCACCATGGTGCACCCTTCAGGGGATGAGTGGGTGACTGGGACACATTCACACCAGTGATATTGGCCAGCTGAGGGGTAGGGGCCCGGGCCTAATTCACACTAGTATTCTATGCCCAGCTAGGAGCTAGGATATGGTAAGGAGCTTGAGGGGAACAGGGGAGATTGTCTAGGTACAATTTATCAGTAAAAGCACAGGTGAAACAAGTAGCTCTCAAAGCACAGTTATAACCATAAGGTACAGAACAACTGATGATGACAGTGAGGAAATAAGACACACTAGTGGCTTGACTCAGGCCAGTTATAGCAAAATAACTATTCAGTCAAAGAGAGAGTAGTCTATAGGTACCAAGAGATAAATGCTGGGTGGCAAGACCACTGTAAAGTTTATCAGACTGCTTTGGTTGGGAGAGAAAGTCAGTAACGCTGAGGAGCAGCTTGAGTGTAGGGCAGACAGCGCCACAGAGTAGAAATCTGTACCTCTCACCTGAGATGATAGGCTTAGCCAAGCCCTGGGGGCGGAGCCTACACACATTTAATGGGAGGAGGGAACGGGGGGGCCGGGTGGGAACGAAAATCTCCCCTTTCAGGAAGACATTCCAAGCTCTTCGGTAGGTATGCAATCAGTGATACTTGTGGTTCGAAGCATCTCCAGACTCCTACACCGGGGCAGGGGCAGTAAGGCTTGTGTAATCTGCCGCTGAGGAGGCACCACCGAGCAACCGAATCACCGCACCTCTGCACTCAGCTCAGGAGCTTGCTGGGTTACGGGGCCCTGGAACAGGTCTTCCTCGCCTGCCCTCCAGCACAGGGTCTTGTCGATTGTCCGCAGGCATGGAGGAGTTGGACAAGCACCCACTATATTGGCGTGGGGACAGCGTGTCACACTCTGGCCAGTGGGCGTGTGAGCGCCCGCCGTAAAGTCAAACAAAGATTCAAAAGTTCAGCCCAAGTCCTTTGTTCCAGTGGGATTCAGCAGTCGAGGAATACAAAGAGAGTTCAGCCCGGGAAATCTCCGCAAGATCTGTGTTTCAGCGGTCAAATAGGCAGGGTCAGCCTCACAAAATCTCCCTTTGAGGGAAGATGTTCCCAGCTCAGCCGGTAGGTATGCAATCAGTGATGCCCTATGGTTCAAAAGCGCCTCCGGACTCCTACACCGGGCAGGGGCAAGGCTTCTTGTGTAATCTGCCGAGGATGCACACGGAGCACCGCAGTTGCCGCACCTCTGCACTCGGCTCAGAAGCTTGCTGGGTTGGGGGCCTTGGGAACAGGTCTCCCCGCATCTCCTCCAGCACAGGTCGTCGCGATTGTCTGGCAGGACATGATTTGATATCATTAGTAACAGCAGTAGTCCCTTGGGTCAAACTCCACATGAGCCAATGCTAAATCAACACTGTGATCTGTAGGGTATCAGTGAAATCAGTTTGACCATGGATCCAGAGTTGTAGCAGGAAGTGCAAAATTAAGGAATCTGCATCTTCCCCCCAAAAACTAACCACTATCCCTTCCACTGGATTGGACAGGCCACGTGAGAGAAAAACAATGAAATCTGTACGAGTGCTGAACAGGCAGTTTGAAACATATCAATCTTTAGAAGAAAAGAACTGCTTATCTATCAACGTTTCATAGTAATAACAGCACAGCTTAATCGGTTAAGGCCTAAGCTGCCGATCTGAGGGTTGAGGTGCAGGACACCACACCTCGCAGCACGCCGTTGACCCGGGTTCGGGAACAAGCCTGGGGCACCGTGGGTCAGAAGAATGAAGCGCCCAACAGCTGCTCTTCTTCTCCGGGGGTGGGGTTCAATGCATGCTCCCTTCACTATACCGCCATCTAGGGAAGCATGATTGGTAGGTACGGTAGTCGGAGAAGTAGCATGGGTATTGTGCAGACGTTGGCAGGGGGTAGAGCATTCAGGCTCATTGGCCCCATTACACACTAACATCTAGGAGAACATGGAAAAACCACTCTTCAGGTGATGACACCTCATGCTCATCTCAGGCACGCAGCGACAGACCCAGATGTACATTATCTGCGCCTCAGCATGTTGGACTTGGGAGGTAAGTGCGGGGTGCATCCTCACCCCCGGGGTTATCCGCATGTCTTGATTGTGCAGATCTCACGGTAATCTAAGGGCAGATCATGGCGAGACCAGGAGAGCAGTTCAGAGGATGTTTGAGAGGAGTGGAGAGACTGAGGTAGTTAGGAACATAAATAATAGATTTAAAAAAAAAAGAATAACCTAACTGTGTCCCACACAGTAGCAGCTACACAGCCACCTGGAACAAAGGTACATATAGATGTAGTGAAGATCATCAGGATGAAGCACAACTTGACAGAATTCTGCAGTAGTTACTGCAGCAAACAATACAATTTCAATGGGAGTTAATCCTGTTCGTCAGGCATGAAACCTGTGACACTGCGCTCACAATGGTGTGCTTCACTGTACCAATAGACAGTCATAAGGAAAAGTTTAGGGGAGAGTCATATGAAACAAGATAGATTTCATGAAATAATCGTATACCATGATAAAATCCTAATAAAATACAGGATACTCAATAAGTGAAGACTACAGAAAAGTCTGGGTCAAGGGAGGGCTTTTCAGGATGGGCCATACTATTGCCTCCTTTAAGGGATGCGTAAAGATCCCTCTCTCCAATGAATCACTCACTATACTAGCAAGGACCAGGCCAATCACCTCAACACACCCATGAGGAGGTGAGTTGGGCATAGTCAAACTACAACAGAGTTGGCCGCAGGTCTGAATCATCCTCACTATATCCAATGCCGTTGGCTGAGCAGGACCAGGCCAACTTGGAACTAGTGCCACCAGATTGATCAATGCAGGGTCCAATGGCAGGCACTGCCTGATATCATCCATGAAGAGGACACCTTAACTGCAAAAAACTGCCAAAACCCCCACACTCTTTCCTGTGACAATGACTCGACCTGAATGTAGACAGGCTGGATTGCACAATCTGTCCATAGTTTGGAAGAGCGGGCTGGTCTATTGTTTGCTAGCATGAATTTCACTGAACACGAACTCTGCCTTCTTATGGGCAATTGCCAGTTGGTAGGTATTATAGTCTAGCAATGTAAGTCTGTCATCCTACAGGCGAATTACTCAGTGAGTGTCTATTGTCTCCAGCCAACCACACCTCTTCAACCTCCCAAAGCACCAGGTCAAACCAAGAGGCACCCACAGGCAGAGGGAGGGCAAACATGAACCAGACAATAACACCCATGGTCCAAGCAACAGCCTTATTATGAAGCTAATACAAGGGCCCTGGGTCAGTGCTATCCGCTGGAATTCTAGAGAGGTCCAGCACAGTCATAGGCCTTCTGAGGAGCTCCTCTCAAGGACAGCGAACCCTTGGGTATGGGTACAAGGAAAGGGAGGACACGCTCCTGTGCCCATTTCAGTCAAGGGTGCCTCCTGGTCCTCACTGTTCCAATGCTCTACCCGTAGCCCAACCCCCGTGAGTTTCCAAACTTCCACCACCCCATCTCCTCAGTATGCCAGACATCAGGCACCCACCACACCTCAATGGAAGTGGGGGAAGTCAAAGGACGAACTTCCCTTAGTCTCGAGGGGAGTACTGCCTCAGTTCCTATCTCCCAGCACATTACTGAGCCTATACACAACACACTGACAACATTAATCCAAGCACTCGCACTAGGTTAATATCCCAGTACTGACACTGCAGCGCAGCATGAGAGGTGCTGCACTGGAGGTGCGTCTTTCAAATGAGACACTAAACTGAAGTCCCATCTGCCTGAATTGGTGGTAGTTCAGGTGGATGCTAAAGATCCCATGGCACTTATCGAAAAGAGTAGGGGAATTGCCCCGGTGTCCTGGCCAAATTTCCCTCATTCACTAAAAATACCACCAACAGCTTAATCTGGTTCAAGGTCAGTTGGCATTCATCTGTAGCCCCCTCCCATGGGTCATGCCTGAAAATAGGCAGGATTTGTCTAGTGCACTTACCCCGTCAACAAAAGGTAATAAATAAATAAATAAAAAGCTTCCATCCTCATCACTCAATCAACCCATTCACCCAGTCAAACATATTCTTTACTTATATTAAAACTTCTTCCCTTAAGCCTTACTTACTTATACATTACATTAGATTACATTACCCGATCCCATCCCACAATTATCCAGTTCACATTATTCCTCCTCAATCATCAAAACAACCCATACATTTAGCAGCAAGTATCTTTAAAATATTATTTAATGAAAACAGTCTATGACATCTATAGTCCCAAATTCAGTCTTGATATATTTTCCCCAGTAATTACTCTCCTGCTCAGTATAAGATTTTCAATACTATGACCCTCTCTCCACAGGAATGATTTGCAGAAATTCATTAATTAATTAATTTAGCGAGGTTGATAATTCACAAAATTAGGACCAGAAAGCAGAAATCTCCAGTGCAAAGAGCCAGCATGTGTGGGTTGCCCAAAATTATGATTGACTATATGGGCTCTCTCCTTTTCTGCGTGCTCTTTCACTGCCTCAAAATGCTCACTTTACCCTAGTCCCCAGTTATTGACTCTTTGCCTCAACCAGCCATCGCTCACGAGGGGCCAAGTCAGGACACCAGACCAGAGGAGGCAGAATGGGCGAATAGCTGGGGTGCTTGAGGAAGGGAGCATTTGAAGCAGTGAAAAGAGCACATGAAGAGAGAGAGGAGGAGAGCCCCATTAAGGAGCCAGTCATAATTCTGGAGGACTCTATAGTAAAGGGGATCATATGGTAGTGGTGAACAGGGGCCGGACAAGCAGCATCTGGCAGAGTGCAGTGCCTGACATGACAGCAGATAGGGTAACAACAGCATATTGATCATTGGGTATGGAAGGTGGTGGGGAACTACCCATCATCGTTCACGGGAACACATGCCTGGAAAGTAAGGCATACAGGACGCTCACATATTCAGAGCAGTGTGGAAGCAATGCCAAGAGGACGGAGGCTAAAGTGCCATTCTGAGACATTATGCCATGGACAAGGGCATGTACAGACTGAGAAAGCAGGACTGTGGACTCCAGTGAGTGGCAGAGAGAATGGTACCAGTCAATGGGGTATAGCTATGTGGGAGACTGGGCAACACATAAGTGAACACAGATCTATATGCAAGGGAGAGGCTACACTGTAGTAAGGAGGGTTTGTAGGTATTACAGCACAGACTGATGGAATGCATCACCCCAAAAGTATCATTTAAACTTGCTTTGTTTTGGCTGGGGAGGCATTCAGAATCAGTAGAGAATGTCAAGAGGAAATAACCTCACAAAAATGATAGCACCAACTATGTCTATGATAGAGGGTGGAAGGTTAGAGTAAGCAAGCATCTGGGAGAGAGTCAGGGTGGAGTGTGGTATCACTAAATGATAGGAGCCTGAGGAACAATATGACAGAGCTGCAGGCTCTCACTGTTGACAGAAGGAGAGGTGGACATAGCAGCCATCAGCTGGACGAGACAAGCCAAAAACACGGCTGGAGCTGTGGCAATCCCAGCCTTTAAATTATTCAATATTGACAGAGAAAAGGAAAAGGGTGGGTAGCAAAGCTACACAAGGGAAGAGAGTGGATGTGTGAGGGAGGTGGGGGGAAAGGTCTTTTTTCAAGGTCGTTTGGAACAATTTAATGTCCAAAGTGGTCAATGATTCGAATGGTGGTTTCTTGTGGCACCAAGCCAGAAAGAGGATGTGGTTAGGGAGCCAGGTAGCCGCTAAGGGAGACTGTGCCAAAGGGAGCACAGTGGGTGGTGGTAGACTTTACTTACTTTACCAGAAGTGCGATTGGAGCAGCCCTGCAAACCACGCGCCCAAAGATCAGATCCTCCAGGAAGCAATCCGGAGCTAAAGGGTGCTAAGTGCCATGTCAAAGGCAGCAAGGCAAAGGAATGAGCTCAGTCAATTAAAGAAAGGCAAAAGTATTTATTTGGGTTGATCAGGAAAAAGGAAGTGAAGATCACATACTAGGATCAGTACAGGCAGTGAGTGGTCAGAGGATGTTGATGTACTGAATGAGTACTTTTCATGGGTCACAAGAAAGAGGAATTGGATTGGGACATTCCTGCAGGAAGGGTATGCGGGGGTGGGAAGACAGCCACAGATGGGGTCATCATGGTGGAAAGGCTGCTGGGTGCAAAAGTCCCTGTGGGTACTGAGGCACCTTGGCCAGATGGGTTGTCAAGCATAGCAGGATCTGGCAGTGGTCGCGGCAGCCACTGGTGGATCTGTTAAACACCTCGCTCAATACAGGATGTGTGCTAGAGAGTGGAGGGGTATGTATTTACTGTGGATTGAAGCCTGACTTTGATTAACATCATTAGGAAAGACAGCAGGAAAGGCTTAAAACACTCGAACTCTAGAAAGCTGGTGAAGTAGGAACTCACCCAAAACAGAGATATTTACAGTTCTTTCTAGTGTGTGACCCAACAGTGAGTTGCAACACAATAGTCATATAGCAAGGATGGTACGATACAGGTTGCCCTTGTAGTGAGCAGGGTATGCCTCAGCTGTAAGACATAGTTTGTAGAGTGAGATAAATAGAATGTTATAACACAGTCAGGTTCTTTCATCCAAAGCCCTTTGTTAAGTATCACATCACAGCCTGGTTCGGTGATCTACTGCAGTTTCTAGTGGCCGAGAATCACTGCAAGGAATTCAGTGGGCAAGAATTCAGTGACACCTCAGTCAGTAGGCCGGCCATGGAGGAGTGAGGAGGGCTGTGCTGGTCTGGCGGCACCGCTGACTGGATTTAGGATGGGGGTGGGACCAGGGTTGTGGATGGGGACATCGGGCTGCTGGGAAGACTGGGTGGGGGGGCACTGGATAACCAGGGACTGGGAATTTTGGAATTGTGTTTATGGGAACTGGGAAGGGGATCGGATTCGGGAGCGGGTTTACAATTAAAAAAAAACACACTAGACCACCAGAGTTTTTTTTCCTTTTAACAGCATAATATTAAAATAAAGGAGGAGATACGAAGGGATGTGGGTGGAGGGGGTTACTGACTGTACATTTCCGCGGTGGGACGAGTTATTATCAGGTGGAGGGGAGGGACCACTAGCCACCATTGATAATTAAATTATTTATAATTAATTACATGTGGGACAGGTGGGGGGAGGGACTGCTAGCCACCAGGGATTTGTCTCTAGTCTCTACATGTGGGACAGTTTTTTTTTTTTGGGGGGACCGATAGCCACCAGGGATCTACTACTTTAACTTATAACAGTGATAAGGTTAAATTTTGCTCATGGACGGATTTTCGAAATTATGGAAGGCGAATGTGAATTTGCACTGCAGAAGGTGAAATTTTGGCTATTCGCTCAGGGAAATTTCACCACCCGGCCAGGTGAAATTGCCATTAGCTATGCAAATGGGTGGAATAGTGGATTTTATCCGCGAAGCAAATTCTGCCCACTTCACCCACCACCTCTACTTACATGTCAAAACTAGTGAAAGTAGCAGAGGCACTTCTCACAGACACATGATGACACCTTTCATGCCCTGCAAACAGCAATTTGTCGAGATGTATCACATCTTTAGGATGCTATTTAATCACTGTGGTGTTTACAGTAAATAATTTTGCACTTTATGACCCTACTTAAGAGGTTCTCAATATTAGCCTGCAGGTATTGTGGGACTATACCTTTTACAAAGCGCTGGTGGTATAGTAGAGAGTGAAATGTATCAGGTTTCTTTGGGGGCTCCTTTGCTGCTTACCACTGTGGCATATGTAAACTGTTTTTGTGCTTTCAATGAAGAAGCATTTTTTTCCTTCTCTTGTATTCCCCCCCCCCCATTGGTTTTGGAAGTCAGTCCTATTTTTCTTTGATAGCCAGCTGTCTCACAAGGCTGGACAAACTGGACCATCAGTGGCTCAGATCAGTGTCTTTCAAATCATTGCAATGAATGAAGAGGACATTGGTAAGCCAACAGGCTGTTCTGCATGGAGAAATGCAGTATCCCTTATCACAACACCCAGACTGTTTAATGGAAAATAAAAATGTATGCCTCCTCAGACTCGGGATTCAGACTAGCAAGTCACTTATCACCCCCCCGCTCCCAGGACACCCACCTCAGAAAAAAAACAGACACTTGTGCCTCAGAAACAGTCATGAACCACCTCCTGTGCTCCTTACCCCATTACCAAACAAAAAAATAAATAAAAATTAAAAAATGAACACCGGTTTGATTAATGGCAGCAACAGTCTAGCAAAGTAGTAGGAGCAGCAGCAGGTGAATAGCTACAACAGCAAAGCATTCGGAAAATGTTGGTACATTCAGGCAGGACCGGGTTCTTCTCTTCTCGGCAGATGATCCGATCACCGGTAACTGCTGTCAGGAGTACAACTGACCATACCAGTAATTTACAAAGTAAAATGCAATGGAGCCGCCAAGGAGGATACGCGCTGCACCAACGACCACACAATCCCTCTTACAAACACAAGGACTGACTATGGACTGAGCAGTCCGAGTGGATTGGACCACTGGGCTTCCAGAAATTGGATCGATGATGAGTGGACTCGGCAACTGGGCAAGGAACCAAGTGACAGTGTGTGGATGGCGAGAGTCTATCCTGAGGAGCTGTCCTGTTGGAACTCGCTTGCTCCTCGCTGCACTCAGTCACATAGGGGGCTGTGGTCCCGTACGGCAAGCAGGGTAGGGAATTTTAACTATGTCAACATGACCTGATGGCTTCAGCAGAATACACACACACACAAAAAAAAATATTTATGTATAGTAAAATGTGTTTAGAATGATGGACCACAGCCTTAGCACCACTGCATACGTAGGATGATTGATGAATCTCCAGAGCCACGGAGGGTTGGTATTCGGTCATGGCTCACAGCAGGGGCAGGGCACTAGGCAACCGGCAACAAGAAACAATGGTGCGACTCCAAATAAATGCAACAGAACACCAAGAAAGCCAGTATGACTAACAAGGCAGGAATCAGTCTTCAGTCAGGAGAAAAAGGGTGGCTGTGATGATGAGGCGTATAAACCAACCCCCATTAGCCTGCCTTGCATTTCTTCGTCGGACCTTTGCAGGGGATAATAAAAAACATTACAATAATGTATTTGACTAGTTGTTAGTGCTACAAAGAGAACAGACCTTGATTCCCTGACCCCAGAACAGAGGTGTTAATGGCAGGGAAGATCAGGATGGTCTCTTTCATTAAATGATGGGAGCTGGAAGTTCCACCGGAGTTAGAAAATACAGTCCTTATCGATGTAGGATAAGAAAAAAAACATGAGAACAGGACGCACGGCAAAACACAAAGTGGCAGAGAGCAGAGTCAGACAGTCGGAACTCACCTCAAAGTGTCACAGCGGGAACCAATCTTCAATGAGGATGTGTGCTGCAAGGGTATATAGATCAAGATGGAATGCGCGAGCACAGAGGACAACAGTGTTTAAGTACGCGCCTAAGAACAGTGACCGCCTTGCTGTGTGATGTCACCACATGGAGATTGCTGCCGGGATGGGGGATGTTGGCGTCGGGACGCGAGAAATTCAGAAACTATTAAAAATCCGGATTTTGAGAAGGACAAAAGCACATGGTGTAGGCATAGTCAGGTAAGGTGTGGGCAGCTCTGCATTATGCTGCAACATGATTACATATAGAGAGGCAGAGAAAACGAAGTATGAAAGCCGACAGTGCCCCTTTAAGTGGACTCTTAAGAAGGCTATTTTGAAAAGTTTGGGGTAAAAATATTACAAAAACAACAAAGTTATGAATGTACATTGACTTTTTCAGCACTCACTCATAACTGACGATTTTCAATATTTTGACTCCAAATTTTCAACATAGCCTTTTTTCCACACCACCTTATGAATTTGATAGCTGTCATTTTTCAGATCCTTGCCAAAATGTGTTTTTGTTCCTGTGGCGTGAAATTATGTTTTGGCAGGGATCTGAAAATTTTCACCTACCAGGTTCATGAGGTGGGGTCAAAATATTAAAAAACAATGTTATGAAAGTACGCTGACATTTTTCAACACTTGCTCAAAACTCTGGTAATTTTCAATATTTTGACCTCAAGTGTTCAACACAGCCATTTTTTTCAGACCTCCTCATGAACCCAACGGCTGTCATTTTTCATGTCCTGGCCAAAATGTGGCTTTGCACATGTGGCACAAAATGGCATTTCGTCCAGTATTTTATAAATGACACCTGTCACGTTCGGCGGGGGCATATAAAAATTACGTTGAAATCTGGGGGTCAGAACTGTTACAAAAAAAATGGTAAAGTAACAATGTTTTCCAGGTTGGCCATTGGCCCAGTGGGGACCATGTTGCCTTCCTGAGACAGTGACCCGAGTTCGGGTGCCAGCCTGCTGAAGGGGTCAAAGCTGGGGGAAAGGTACAGCAGCATTTATCACTGGTCCCAGCCTGGGGAAGGACACATGACACCTTGTAGCAGACTGGGGAGCCTTCCCTTACAAGGGCTGATATGCGTGTCGAGGCCTGATGAGCCCTTGCACTGCATCTAGACAAGTAGGTTAGCCTGACAGACTTAAATTACAGCACAGGCACACACCTACTTAGTAAATCAGGATTCACCACACATTACTCATCTCACTATGCATGCCTGCCAGACACATTATGCATGCAAACATTTGGCACTGACAAATACCTGCTTGCCATTACCCTTCTATGTTTCTATGACCTTGCCAGCCCCGCCGTCATGGTTGTAAGTAGATCAGTGGTGTAGCCCTTGATGTTGTTCATCAGAAAACTGCACTAATGACAAATGCCTGGGGCTGCCATCTTTCTATTTTAACCAGTAGACCACACTGCCAGGTTCAGAGGAAGTGTGGTCTGCTGGTTAGAGCACCAGTATGGGAACTGGGAGATCACAAGTTCAAATCCTATCATAGCCCAATACTCACTATGTGACTCTGAGCAAGTCACGTAACGTCTCCATGACCCAGTCCGCCCAGCTGTGGAAACAGACAAGACCCCACTGGAAATGAGATGTTGCCTCTCACCTGGTTACCCTGGGTAAATAAGTTGAAAAATATAAATAAAATAAAAAATCTGTAATGCAGATTGACATTAATTACAAACATATATAAAATGTCTGGATAAATTAAAAAACACCCCAGTGAAGAATCCAAGAATGGCAGATATATTGTAGGAGTAGAAACTTGTATGCCAATTTTTTTTTTTTTGGGCTATTATTGCTTCTTAATGTATTACTTTACAGCCTGGGTGTGGGAAAACAAATAGCACAATGTTCAATGTCCAGAAACCATTCAGAGCAGTTTCCTTAGACCACACTAGTAGTTAATAAGCTAATTAAAGTTAGTCTTGCCGTAGGTGAAGAAAATAATATTAACTGCAAATACTGGCACAATAAAATCCCCTAATTTAATTTAAGTTATTGCATTTGCTTTTGGGAGCTGTCTCATGTTCCTGAAAAAGGGAGGGGGCAGGGAATGGCATGGAAACAATACTGGGATTCCTTGCCTTGTAAATGAAGTCTGAAGAATGATGTTTTAAAAGGGTATTATTTGAGTGACATGCCTGACAATCACCCACCCAACCCACATGTTAGCCACTCATGGTGGGCTGCTCTCTTGCAGACTGACATGTTTAAATATCACACAAGAATTAAGCAGCACCCTCTTTGCCTGATGCTGTATTTTTAGAAATAAAACATACATACATTACATTTTTACAATAGCCATGCATGTCACAGTTAAAACGTTGACATGAACCTTTTACTCTATTTTACACTGCCCCTTATCTCCTGTCCTGCAAGATATCTTTTTTCTCCATTGAGTCTGTATTTTTTAACTTAAGTTTTATTGATTTTTCATAAGGAATTATTACAGCACTGACAGACACTGCAAAAAACTATATTACATATTGACTTTTCATTCCTTCTTGTTTTCAAAAACTCTTAGGACAATGATGATTGTACACCCTGCAATCATAGGGATGAAACCATGGAATCACGGGGGGGGGGGGCTTTAATTGTCCTTATTCACTGTCCAAAATTCAGGAGTTGCCCATGTATACTAAGAAAAGACTTCTGGTTTGATCTGTCTACAACATAACTTAACACATATAACTGCCACAAATTATTATTTATTTATTTAGCTTTTCTTGACCAGGTAGGTACACTAGACAATCTGTATGCCTATTTTCAGGTACGACCCGGGAGAGTACAATGAAAATACAGGTTCAAACAAGGTACATAACAACAAGAGGGGCAATGTACAGAGTTATAAGAGAGCAAGATAAACATAGATAGTCTACAGTGAGCAGTAATAGGTAAAATATACATATACATACAGAATAAATAGACTACCACATTCAATGGTAATTACATTGCATGAGTGACCCTATTTACCAGGGCCACTTAATTCATAAGAAGATGGCGATCAATCATATGCTACACAGAGATTAAAGGACAGTAGGCAGTGGATCAGAAAGGGACCAATTTGGAGGCCTGGTTAGGGCGGCTTGGGACACCCACACACCGAGGACAGTTTCAAGTGCTCCCACAGGGAATTCCAGAGACACAGTTGGGAGGGGGAGGAACATACATGGTCAGGAAGGGAGTTCCATAGCCTCGGAGCACATGCAGCAAAGTTCCTATCCCCATTAGGGTTCGAGTATATGGAACTTTGAGCACCGCCGGACCCTGAGACCTGAGGGAGTAGGAGGAGAATACAGCAGGCAGGAGAAGCTGCGCAAGCCCCAGTGGGGTGCCAGTTCTGAGCACCTTTCCTACAAAGCAGCCCAACCCGCATTTCAAGTGATAGGCCAGGGAAAGCCAGTTCAGTTTGTCATATAATTTACAATGGTGGGTGAGACGTGAGACAGCCGGGGCAAAGTGACAGATGTTGTTATAGGTCGTGTTCCACCTGGCAAGGTGGACCTTGGAGTGCCAGTGAACAGGAGAAGGCCATAGCTTAGTGAAGGGAGCAGCACACCTCTGGCCAGTGCCAAACAAGCTGCAGATGTCAAGTTTTTCTTTGCCCTGTAGGCAAGACCCAGTTTGCAGTTTACGGTTCTACAAACATTTAGGATGTGACTCCCCAGGTTGAGTTGGGGGTCAAGTGTAACCCCAAGGTATTTTACTGAAACTGTGGTTAGGAGGGAAGAGCCATCCACACCACTGACACATCAAGGGACAGGGGAGGCCTGGATCTTGGCAGTTGACCATGTTTGTTTTGCTAATAATGATTTGATCCATCTGCAACACAACTTAACATGTACTATATAACTGATACTCATTATTATACACGTATATGTTTATTTTGTTAATAATTACTAATGAGCATTTTTAATGCTCAGATAACCAGTATGTAAACATGCATTACAAATGCCTGGTTCTAATTGCTCCCCGTGAATCACACTTGCACTGTTTCGACGCAAGCACTAGTCACACAGCTACCACAGGAATTAAAAATGCTCACTAGCAAATATAAACAAGCATTTGTCAATGCCAAATGTTGATTGCGTTGGTCCGTTGAGCTTGCTCAGTACCTCTCTCTCACTCGCTCATTGTGTTTCTCTGGGCGCAGCAGCCTGCCCTTTTGTGCTGGGCTTCTGCCTGAGTTGGCAACTTTTTCTGCCCACAAACAAGTCCGCAGCTGTCCTGACAGAGCTCCGTTGAGGTCGCTCACTCCTCCTGTCTCACTCGCTCATTCTGTTTCTCCTGGTGCTGCAGGCTTCACTTTTGTAGTGGGCCCCTGCCTCTGGTGGTGCCATTTTCTGCCCACAAAGAAATCTGCAGCTGTCCTTACAGAGCTCTGTTGAGGTGGCTCATTCCCCCTCTCTCACTCACTCATTCTGTTTCTCCTGGCACTGCAGGCTGCCCTTTTGCACTGGGCTCCTACCTCTTTTGGAAGCTTTTTCTGCCCACAAAGAAATCTGCAGCAGTCCTGACACAGGTCTGTTGAGCTTGCTCACTCCCCCTCTCTCACTCGCTCATTCTGTTTCTGCTGGTGCTGCAGGCTGGCCTTTTGTACTGGGCTTCTGCCTGCATTGCTGCATTGTTCTGCCCACAAAGAAACTGCAGCAGTCACGATAGAGCTCAGTTGAGCTCGCTCAGTCCCCCTCTCTCCCTCGCTCATTGTGTTTCTCCCAGCGCAGCAGGCTGCCCTTTTGTACTGGGCTTCTGCCTGAGTTGGCACCTTTTTCTGCCCACAAAGAAATCTGCAGCTGTCCCGACAGAGCTCCATTGAGGTCATTCACTCCCCCTGTCTCACTCGCTCATTCTGTTTCTCCTGGCACTGCAGGCTGCCCTTTTGTACTGGGCTCCTGCCTCTGGTGGTGCTTTTTTCTGCCCACAAAGAAATCTGCAGCAGTCTCAACAGAGCTTGGTTGACCTCGCTCGCTCCCCCTCTCTCACTCACTCGTTCCATTTCTGCTGGCGCTGCAGGCTGCCCTTTTGTACTGGGCTTTTGCCTGCATTGTCGCCTTCCTCTGCCCACAAAGAAATCTGCAGCAGTCATGATAGAGATACGTTGAGCTTGCTCACTCCCCTCTCTCACTCACTCGTTCTGTTTCTCCCACCGCTGCAGGCTGCCCTTTTGTACTGGGCCCCTGCATGCATTGCTGCCTTTTCCAGCCCACAAAGTAATCCACAGCAGTCATGATAGACCTCCGTTGAGCTCGCTCTTCTGCCTGCTTTGTCACCTTTTCCTGCCCACAAAGAAATCCGCAGCAGTGACAATAGACCTCCATTGCGCTCGCTCACTCCCCCTCTCTCACTCGCTCGTTGTGTTTCTCTTAGCGGTGCAGGCTGCCCTTTTCTGCTGAGCATCTGCCTGTGTTGGCATCTTTTTCTGCCCGCAAAGAAATCCACAGCTGTGCCAACAGAGCTCCGTTGAGATCACTCACTCCCCGTCTCACTCACTCATTCTGTTTCTCCTGGCGCCGAAGGCTTCCCTTTTGTAGTGGGCTCCTGCCTCTGTTGGCACCTTTTTCTGCCCACAAAGAAATCTGCAGTAGCCCCAACAGAGCTCCATTGAACTCGCTCACTCCCCTCTCACTCTGTTTCCGTCTGCTTGCCCATGCTGCAGGCTGCCTTTGTACTGGGCTCCTGCCTGCATTGCCTCCTTCTTCTGCCCACAAAGAAATCTGCAGCAGTCACGATAGAGCTCAACTGAGCTCGCTCACTCTCCCCTCTCTCACTCACTCACTTGTTCTATTTCTCCCACCGCTGCAGGCTGCCCTTTTGTACTGGGTCCCTGTGTGCATTGCTGCCTTTTTCTGCCCACAAAGAAATCTGCAGCACTCCCAACAGAGCTCCGTTGAGCTCACTCACTCCCCTTCCCTCACCCACTTGCTCGTTCTTTGTCTCCCGCTGCTGCAGGCTGCCCTTTTGTACACGGCTCCTGCCTGCATTAGCGGCTTTTTCTGGCAACAAAGAAATCTGCAGCAGTCCCAACAGCTCTGTTGAGCTCGCTCACTCCCCCTCTCTCACTCGCTCGTTCCATTTCTGTCTGCGCTGTAGGCTGGCCTTTTGTACTGGGCTCCTGCCTGCATTGCTGCCTTTTTCTGCCCACAAAGAAATCCACAGCAGTCATGATAGACCTCCATTGAGCTCGCTCACTCCCCCTCTCATTCGCTCATTGTGTTTCTCTCAACGGTGCAGGCTGCCCTTTTGTACTGAGCTTCTGCCTCTGTTGGCACCTTTTTCTGTCCACAAAGAAATCTGCAGTAGTCCCGACAGAGCTCTGTTGAGCTCACTCACTCCCCCTCTCTTACTCGCTCATTCTGTTTCTTCTGCCGCTGCAGGCTGACCTTTTGTACTGGGCCCCTGCATGCATTGCTGCCTTTTTCTGCCCACAAAGAAATCTGCAGCACTCCCAGCAGAGCTCCGTTGAGCTCACTCACTCCCCCTCTCTCACTTGCTCATTCTGTGTCTCCCGTGGCTGCAGCCTGCCCTTTTGTACTGGGCTCCTGCCTGCATTCGTGGCTTTTTCTGCCCACAAAGAAATCTGCAGCACTCCTGACACAGCTCCATACAGCTCACTCACTCCCCCTCTCTCACTTGCTCATTCTGTTTCTGCTTGTGCTGCAGGCTGGCCTTTTGAACTGGGCTCCTGCCTGCGTTGCTACCTTTTCCTGCCCACAAAGAAATCCGCAGCAGTCATGATAGACCTCCGTTGAGCTTGCTCACTCCCCTCTCTCACTCACTCGTTGTGTTTCTCCCGGTGTTGCAGGCTGCCCTTTTGTACTGGGCTCCTGCCTGCATTGGCACCTTTTTCTGCCCACAAAGAAATCCTCAGCTGTCCCGTCACAGCTTCATTGAGGTCGCTCACTCCACCTGTCTCACTCGCTTATTCTGTTTCTCCTGGCGCTGCAGGCTTCCTTTTGTACTGGGCTCCTGCCTCTGTTGGCACCTTTTCCTGCCCACAAAGAAATCTTCAGCAGTCCCGACAGAGCTCCGTTGACCTCACTCACTCCACCTCTTTCACTCACTCATTTCGTTTCTGCCGGTGTTGCAGGCTGGCTTTTTGTACTGGGCTCCTGCCTGCGTTACCACCCTTTTCTGTCCGCAAAGAAACCCGCAGCAGTCATGACAGAGCTCCGTTGAGCTCACTTATTCCCCCCTTTCAGTCACTCATTCTGTTTCTCCCGCCGCTGCAGGCTGCCCTTTTGTACTGGGCCCCTGCATGGATTGCTGCCTTTTTCTGCCCACAAAGAAATCCTCAGCAGTCCCAACAGAGCTCCGTTGAGCTCACTCAGTCCCCCCCTCTCTCATTCACTTGTTCTGTGTCTCCCGGCGCTGCAGGCTACCCTTTTGTACTGGGCTCCTGCCTGCATTGGCGGCTTTTCCTGCCCACAAAGAAATCTGCAGCAGTCCCGACAGAGTTCAGTTGAGCTCAGTCACACCCCGCCCCCCACTCGCTCGATCCTAATCTGTCCCAAACACTGATTTCCGACAGTGACTGCGGTATTATGTGCTGGAAGCGCGAAAACAAATTTCGGCCAGGATGTGAAAAATGACAGCTGTACTGTTCATAAGGAGGAGGGAAAAAATGCCAGAGTTGAAAATCTGGCATGAAAATATTACTAATTTGTGAACTTACAAGGGTGTGTGGAAACTGCACAATGCACACTTGTAACAAAGTCATTTTATGGAGTTTCATCATAGCATTTTTAACATAGGCATTTTAGGACCTCTGCTCATGAACAGTGTCACTGTCATTTTCTTAATCTGTCCCGAACACTGATTTCCCACAGCAACCGCGCCATTGTGCACTGGAAGATGGAAAACACATTTCAGCCAGGATGTGAAAAATGACAGCTGCACTATTCATAAGGAGGTGTGGAAAAACAGGAATGCTGAAAATCTGGAGTGAAAATATTGCAAAGTTGCGAAGGTACGAGTGTGCGTGGAAACTGCGCAACACACGTATGTAACGCACTCACTTTATGGACTTTTGTCACCAAATTTTCAACATAGGTATTTTAGGACCTCTGCTAATGAACAGTGTCACAGTCATTTTCATAATGTGTGCTGAACATGGATTTCCACTAGCGACCACGCTATTCTGCGCCGGAACTGCAAAAACGCATTTCAGCCAGGATGTGAAAAATGACAGCTGCACTATTCATAAGGAAGTGTGGAAAAACAGGAATGCTGAAAATCTGGAATGAAAATATTGCAAAGTTGAGAATTGAATAGCGTGGAAACTCGCAACACACGCATCGCACGTACTCACTTTATGGATTTTTGTCACCAAATTTTCAACATAGGTATTTTAGACCTCTGCTAATGAACAGTGTCACAGTCATTTTCATAATGTGTGCTGAACATGGATTTCCACTAGCGACCGTGCTATTCTGCGCCGGAACTGCAAAAACACATTTCAGCCAGGATGTGAAAAATGACAGCTATACTGTTCATAGAGAGGTGCAGAAGAAAGGCAATGTTGAAAATCTGGAGTGAAAATATTATTAATTCGCGAAGTTACGAGCGTGCGTGCAAACTGCGCAATGTACGCTCGTAACACAGTCATTTTATGGAGTATCGTCACCAAATTTTCAACATAGGCATTTTAGGATCTCTATTCATGAACGGTGTCACTGTCACTTTCTTAATCTCTCCCAAACACTGATTTCTCACAGTGACCGCGCTATTCTGCGGTTGAGGAGCGAAAACACATTTCGGACAGGATGTGAAAAATGACAGCTGTACTGTTCACAAGAAGGTGTGAAGAAATACCAATGTTGAAAATCTGTCATGAAAATATTTCAAATTTGTGAAGTTACGAGCGTGTGTAACAACTACGCAACGAACTCTCGTGAAACAGTCATTTGTTGGATTTTTTCCACCGAATTTGCAACATAGGTTTTTTGAAAGCCCACCTCATGAACTCTAGCACTGTCGTTTCGTTAATTGGTCCCAAAAGGGGATTCCGCGCAGTGACCGCAAAATCACCTTCTGGGGCCGAATAACGCCATGACAGTGGCAGAATTCATGAGGAGGGGTCCAAAATCCTTATGTTGAAAATTTGTGCCAAAATTCCAAAAATGCCTGAGATATGCATCAAAGTTGAAAACCTATTTATTCCATTATACAGGTTACGGCATTTCCTCAGTTCGAGTCGGCTTTGAAGAGTACAGATGTATTCCCGTCCACGGAAGATCGTGCGTGCAGACTCTAGAGGTAAGTATGGTGTGAGGGGTGTGTGGGAGGCAGGGTGCACAGTGGGTGGGCGCGGGTTGTGAGAGGGGCAGGGATACGCGAGAACCGTTTCTTTTCACAGTCAAAAAAAAAAACATTCGGGACTTTTTCTTTTACAGGGCATGTTGCACACTGGGGTGGGCTCCAGCGTGCCAATGGAGTGTTTTTGGGGGCAGCTGTAGCCGTTGGGGATTGTCACCGTCAGCATAAAAAGGGGGAAGTAAGAGCGAGAGGGATTGGCACCCTCAGCACAAATCTACTGGGTGTTTGTGGGGGCATTATGTCGATGGGGAGGGTCTCCCCATCGGCAACATCAAAGTACAGGGAAGGGGCACTGAAGCCGACGGGGATTGGGGCCCCAGTTGGCAAACATGCACTGTTGTGGGGGTGGCACATGCTGCTGAGGGGGACTGGGAACCCCCTCGGCACTGGGGGTTCATAATATTGATTGTGAACACAACGGCAAGCTGCCGCCGTGTTCATAAACAATATTACACTTGCCAACGTTCCACCCAGCAATGCCGGGTCACTCCCTCATTGCAGCGAATGGCTGATGCTGCAATGACGAGGTGGCCCCTGATTGCAGCAGCTGAAACGTTTCAAGGTGGTGGCACGCTGGCTGAACTAGTGTCAGCAGCAGCGTGCCACAGCATTGGAGAGAGCGGGCCAGCCTTTGAAAGTCTGTGGGGCACTGGCCACACATGCTGCAGCTCCACAACCTGTTTCTGGAAAGCGTCATGTTTCCTTTTTGCATGCCATAATTCCATAAAATGACATGGGTGTGTTGTGTGTAAATAGTACAACAGAAGGTAGCGCAGGGAAGTGCTGCAGGAGCCAACAGCTGACTTCGACTGGTGGTGGATACAGTCCTTTCCATTGTGCAAATCCAATGATTTCAGTAGACACAACAAGCTCCCAGTAATAACTGACCAAGAAAAGCCAGACACCTGCTGCCAGATTGGTCACTTGTGATACCACAGTGAGTGAGGCTGCAATGCTTATGAGGTATGAAGAGGAACCTAACTAGAAATGTTAGTCACCAGGTAAAGCATTGCACTTTACATCATACTTAACAGAAACATAGAATTTGATGGCAGATAAGGACTGCTTGGCCCATCCAGTCTGCCCTCTTCTCCCTACCTACACTAATACTACTAGGTAGAAAACCTCCTAGACAGCAAATGGAGAAAGAAACATACCTCAGAAATAAAAAGTAGCAACTGATCACTTTTACAAATTAATAACATTTTCTGTCTATTTTTGGTGCTACAAACTCTTTAAGGTTATCAAGGTGAGGCCGAGTCTGGAGCTGAAGTAATAATCCCTCTGCTTGTGATATCACAGACTGTGACTGTGGAAAGGACTGACATTACAAGCAGTGCATTATGGGCTTCACATTCAAACTTGGCCAATAATGCCATGCAAAGGATACCACAGCGCACTTATTCGTGTGTTGCCCTTTCTGAGGCATATTTGCACATGCATAGCACTCCTGTCTGGCACTGCATGTACAGACATAGGGCAGTAGTAGCGCTGCAGGAAGTGCAGAGGTGCAGTACACCACTGCCCCCTACTGGCAACAGACATCCAGGAGCAAATGGAGCTAGTGCAACCCACATGGGCTAGCACCTTTGCTCATGGCTGCCATATTCAACCACCATCATACTTATGACCACATAAGGCACGCAAGGTGCCACATGGCTATTTTCATGACATTATGTGGCCACTAACATCTCTGCACAGTGCCTCCACACTGTTGTATGTGCAGAGGCATTGCACAGAGAGGCACTCAGTGCCCCTCTCCAGCACCCCCATTTGCTTTTAATACTATAGCATAGTAGTTTCCAGTGGTACCTCCCTCCCTCATTATAAATATTTTTTATATTAATTGTTGCAAAGCTTAAAAGAATAATTTCTTATGTACGATGGTAAAAGAAGAAGAAATTACTCACCATATAATCTTGTTTCTTCCAAGGGAATCTTACTGTATTCTGACCAATGCAGTATGATCTCACCATAGGACTGCCCCAGAGCCGAAATGGTTAATAGAACCTATGCAAATGATGGAATGCTAGGCTCGAGCTCGGTTGTCAAACCACTGTCCCTGGTAAACAGTTCTAAACTGTCAGATTCTTACGAAGCATGCACAGAGAACTATCCAACTTATGTTAACAACAATCCCCTCCAATAGAATTCGTAACATTTGAAATTGAAAGATTGTTTCCTTTTTTGAAAAATTTCTAATGTGGCACCACTAAGACTCAAGTCACAGATGCCCAAGAGAACATCATGCACACAGGTTTGCAACATCTTTGATGCAGCTGGGGTGCAGTGACCACAGGTTTAATAGGGGAGGAAGAGAAGGAACTCAGAATACAGTAAGATTCCCTTGGATGAAACAAGATTACTATGGTGAGTAATTTTTTCTTTAAGCCCCAAGAAATATTACTGTATTCTGACCTATGCAGACTACCCAAGCAGTACCTTTGGAGGTGGGCCTATAACTTATTTAGGAAATAGGCTCTGCAGGACTGCTGTACCAAACCTGGCATCTCCTCTGGCCTGGACATCCAAACAGTATTGTTTGGTGAATGTGTGGACTGTCTGCCAGGTAGCTGCCTTACAGATGTCCACTAGGGGAATGTCTCTAGCAGCTGCCAAAGAAGCTGCTATACCCCTGAATGGGCCCTGAGGCCTGCAAGTGGCTGCTTACCCACCTTTTTGTAGCAAAACTGAGTGCAGGCTACACTCCATCGTGCAATGCAGCTTCTTGTGGCTGGCTTTCCTTTCCCTACATCCCCATAGGTGAGGAAAAGCTGAGTTTGATCGTGCCTATGACTTTTTGTGTGGTCGAGGTAGTAGCTGATTGTCCTTTTCACATCCAGGCTGTGAAGCCTGCATTCACCTGAAGTGGAATGATCCGTAAAAAAGACTGGCAATGTAATAGACTGGTTGAGGTGGAACTCTGATACCACTTTGGGCAGACATTTTCTGTTAGTCCTAAAGACTACTTTGTCCCTATGGACGGCTATGTACCCAGGTTCTGTGGATAATGCCTGTAGCTCACTGATCCTTCTGGCAGAAGTAATGGCTAACAGGAATACTGTTTTCCAATTCACATACTGGGTTTGAAGCCAGAGAAGTGCTTTTACCCGTGGATAAATAGGCTGAGACAGCTGCAAGACGCACTCTTAGGGTAGAGGACCTTCAGCCAGTAGAATGTAGATGGGCAATTTAGTCCAAGACTATTGACAGGCTGGCCTGGACATGGTCCAAACCCTTGCCCTGACACCAAATTGAAAACCTCTTCCATTTAGAAGAATAAGTTTTCTTAGTGGAAGGCTTTCTGGATACTCTCAGGATATGCATAACCCCTTCTGAGAGATGCAAATCTGCATATTCTAAGTCCTCAAGAGCCAGGCTTTGAGCCTGAGGGATTGCAGATTAGGAAACATGATCCTGCCCTGAGAGGACAACATTAGGTTGCGCCTCCTGGGAAGACTGATTGGCTTGGCCACTGACAATGAAAGGATCATGGAATACCAAGGTTGTCTGGCCCAGTCTGGGGCAATGACAATCATTGTTGCTGACTGGACTCTGAGCTTGTTCAGTATCCTTAATAACAGAGGAAAGGAAGGGAATGCATACAGGAATCTCCCTGTCCAATCCAGCAGAGGTGCATCCAGAGGGATAGTGCCCTTGATGGGAGGTCTGTAGCAATACTGTGGTAGCTGATTGCTTGGAGCTGCGAACAGGTCCACTTCTGGGGTGCCCCATCTCCTGAAGATGGTTTCCAGGACCTGTTTGTATAGTGACCACTCATGGTGGCTCTGGTTTATTCTGCTGAGGGCATCCACCGAGACAGTGTCCTTTCCTGGGAGGTGAGCAGCTGAGAGGGAGATGTCTAGGGAATATGCCAAGGCCCAAATTTTCATTGCCTCTGTGCAGAGAAGAGTTGACTTTGTGACCCTTGCTTGTTTATGTAGTACATGGTGGTTGTATTGTCTGTTCTGACCTGAATCCCCCTTCCCTACTTGATTGACAAATAACTGAAGACCCAGAAAAACTGCCCTGACTTCTAACAGGTTGATATGCAGGAGGGGTTCCTGCTTTGTCCGTGTGCCATGTGCTGTGTGATACCCCAGATGTGCCCCCCATCCTAGGAGGGATGCATCTGTAGTGAGTATCAGTGAGGGGGCCTGCTGCAGAAAAGGCACTCCTTGCCTGAGATTGCCCTGCTCCTGCCACCACTATAGGGCTTGGAGAAATGTGACTGTGACTGGAACTAGCTTTGACAGTCCCTTTTTTGGAGCCAGTGGGCTCTCAGATGGAATTGAATATCTCTCATCTGGAACCTGGCCCCTGACATAGCTGCTGTGGACACTGCCATATGGCCTAGCAATTGCAAGAAGTGTCTTGCTGGCATTGAAACATGAAGTCTGAAAGAACTGGCTACCTGAATAAGGTTGTCCACCCTGTCCTGAGGGAGGAATGCCTTTCCCTGTCTTGTATCCAGTTGTGCCCCTATGAATCTGAGCAGTTGAACTGGTTCCAGAACAGACTTTTTCTGGTTTACCAAGAACCCCAGGGAATGCAGAGTATCCTGTGTTAGTAACAGTGCCTCCCTTACTTGTTGGTGTGATTGGCCTACCATCAACCAGTCGTCTAAGTAGGAGGAACACTGACACCCCTTGCTGCCTTAGGCGTGCCACTACTACAGCTAGGCACTTTGTGAACACCCTTGGAGCGGATGTCAGTCTGAAGGGCATTGCCCTGAAGTGGTAATGGCCTGATGGCAATCTGAACCTGAGGTACTTCCTGTGTGACCCCTTATTGGGATATGGAAATAGGCATCTTTTAGATCCAGGGATGCTAGCCAGTCTCCCTGTCTTAGGACTGGTAGTATAGTAGCCAGAGTAACCATCTTGAATTTTGGTTTTGACAGATGCTTGTTTAAGGGTCTGAGGTCCAGAATGGGTTGCCACTACCCTGTTTTCTTTATTGTGAGAAAGTATCTTGAGTACAGGCCCTTTCCCCTCTAGTCTGAGGGAACTGGCTCTATTGCCTTTTGCAGCAGAAGGCTTGAGACTTCCTCTTCCAGTAGGGCTGTTTCAGATGGGAAAGAAGGTTTGAAGGCCCTTGACCTCAACTTTGGCAGTGCCTTGAAACTGAGAACAAGTCTCTGGCCCACTACTTCCAGGACCAACTTGTCTGTGGTAATGTTTTTCAACTCCTGGAGGTGAGTGGAGGCCAGCCTGGGCCGTAGTCACGGGTCATAATGTCATTGCGCATAATAGCTGATGACATTATGAGTGAGCCAGACCCGTACACTCTCGAGTTGGACCCCTCCCAGAGTTGAGAATCTTTAGTGGGGGGTCCAGGGACGCAGCCCCTGTAACTGAGGATGTGGGGGGCAGAGCCCCCCTACAGAACAAAAACTGCCAGAAATCGTGCAACGCGATTGTGTCACACAGCATTCTGCCATGCAACATAATGACCCTGTGCCTACTGGAATTAGGGAGGCAACCTGAACAGTCACCTCAGGGTGTCTGTTTGGCCTGTGCTGCTTGCTGGACACTAGGGCTAGTACGGCCATTGCCCCTTCTGCCCCTGCCTCTGAAGTATCCCCTTTGTTGATACTGGGGAAAAGCTTGAGGCTGGAAAAAAGGCCTATAAGCAGTTCTGCCCTGCCACCCCTTGCTTGGTGCTTCTGGGGGTCTTTTGCTGCTACATTCTTAGAGGCAGCCTTGTGCTTGTCTATTTATTTCATGTATGTCTCTGTTTGTTCCCTAAACAGAGACACAGAATCACAGGGAAAATCCAAGGCTTTAGTTTGAGCATCTAGTGTCAAATTGGTGTTTCTGAGCCAGGCAAACCTCTTAAGTGACACAGCAGATGCCATCTGCCTGGATGCAGTGTCACTGGAGTCTACTGCCTTTCTAAGCTATGTTTTGGCAGCTTCGATACCTCTTTTTGCAGCTTCCGCCAGGTCAGCAGTCATGGGGGAAGGAGCTGCCTTGGCAATCTGAAGCACTGTGGATCAAAGATTCTTTTGGTACCTGGCTATATAGGACATATAGGAAGCCTGTCTTGTAGCCAGTGAGGATCCCACATAAACTTTCTTTGTTATTACGTCCACCCTCCTAGAATCTTTGTCTGGAGGGTGAGAGGCCAAAGGGATTCCAGCTCTGTCACAAGCTGCAGCCTGCACTACACCTTCATGACTGGGGTGCCCAAAGAGGAAATCAGCACCAGTCCTAGAAACCAAGTACTTTTTGTCTGCCTTCTTATCTGTAGGAGGGACAGAAGTGGGTGTCTGCAACACTTTCATAGCCTGTTTTTTCAAGGACCTATGATGTGGCAATAACAACCTTTTTGATGCTGGCACATGCATCATCTCTTTGTAATCCTCTTCCTCCTCATCATCTACAGATTCTTGAGATGGGAGATCGAGGGTTTGAGCAACCTGCTTCATAAATGAGAAACAGGATGTGAAATCCTCTGCTCCCTTGTCAGGGGAATCTGGTCTGTGAGGATCAGGGGAAACGTCCAGATCAATGGGCTCCCCAAAAATCCTCATAATCTTCATCCTCATCTTCTTCATATTCTTCAACATCAAAATGCTCCCCACCTTGGTCTGTTAAACCAGGAGCTGTATTTGAACCGGGAGTCTGAGGTAGCGGTTGCTTGCCAACCAGAACCGAGGACTGCAAAGATTGGATTATTTTAATCACGTTAACGATTTCCTCAGCATAAGGAACTGCATTTTTTCTCAGCTGCGGTTCCTGGTGCTTTCCTTCTTTTTATGTTGGTTCCCGCACTTGCCGAAGTCAACATATTGGGAGAGTGCAGATTTGGGGCCGTGGCCGCTATTGGGCAAATGCAGGGCATGCATCAGTAGGTGCGTCCCTCATTCCCCAATCAGCCTGCATGCCGGCGCCACACCATGCATACATAATGGGGCAAGCACATCTAAGCAAAGGTCCGCTGCAATCCGAGCAAAGCTCATCATACGCAGCGGTCCATTGCTTTGCTTGCCGTGCTCGCCGCCATTATGAACATGGTTGGTGAGCGGGCAGCCGCCTAACAACTGCCGACATCGGGGGTGCCCAATCCCTCTGTCAGTAACCCCCCCGCTGTCTTTGTGTGCCAACGGGGAAGCCCACTCCCCATCAGCATAAACCCCCAAATGTTGAATGCCGAGGGGTGCCCACTCCTCTCGGCTTGGCGCCCTGCTTTTGTTTGCCGACGGGGTGCCCAATCCCTGTCGGCATTACTTCTCCTCTCCCCATGTTGTGTGCTGACGAGGGTGCCCAATCCTCATCAGCTACTGACACCCCCAAAATAGTTAGGTGGCACGCTGGGAGCCCACCCCAGCTGCCAAATGCCCTTGAAAATGAAAACTGTTCCGCGACATTTTTCCTTGTTTTTCTGTAAAACGAAACCGCTCTCATAGTATCGATGCCCCTCCCCACCCACACCCACCCACTGCACACCCTGCCTCCTCACCCCATACTTTACCTCCGAGTCCGACGCGATGATTCGTGGACGGAACATCGCCTGCACTCTTCAAAGCTGACCATGAACTGAGGAAATGCCGGTAAGCTGTATAATGGAATGAATAGGGTTTTTTCAACTTTGCTGCATATCTCGGGCATTTCTCGGAATTTTGGCACCAAATTTTCAACATGCAGTTTTTGGGGCCCCTCCTTATGAATTCTATCACTGTCATGGCATTAATCAGCCTCAAAAGGTGATTTTGCAGTCACTGTGCGAAATCACCTTTTGGGACCAGTTAACGAAATGACAGTGCCAGTGTACATGAGGTGGCCTCTCAAAAAGCCTATCTTCCAAATTTGGTGGAAAAAATCCAACAAATGCCTGTTTTACGAGCTGCATTATAGTTGTTACCGCGAGGTTTCAGAACTTTGCGATTCAAGTAATATTTAACGCCGGATTTTCAGCATTGTCATTTTTGTACACCTCCTTGTGAACAGCACTGCTGTCATTTTCCACATCCTGCCCAAAATGTGTTTCTGCACTTCCGGCGCACAACAGCGCAGTCGCTGTGGAAAATCAGTGTTTGGGCCAGATTATGAAAATGATAGTGACACAGTTCATGAGCAGAGGTCCTAAAATACCTATGTTGAAAATTTGGTGATGATACTCCATAAAATGACTGTGTTACGAGCGTGCTTTGGCAGATTGCACGCACGCTCGTACTGTCGTGCATTTGTGATATTTTCACTCTGGATTTTCACCATTGTCATTTTTCCACACCTCTTGATGAACAGCACAGTCGTCATTTCACATATCCTGCCCAAAATGTGTTTTTGCACTTCTGGCGCAGAATAGCATGGTCGCTATGCGAAATAACTTCTTGGGACAGTTTGAGGAAATAACAGTGACACTGTACATGAGCAGAGGTGCTTAAATGCCTATGTTGAAAATTTGGTGCCGAACGCCCATAAAATGGCAGTGTTGCAAGCGTTCGTTGCATATTTCCCATGCACCCTTGTAACTTCGCAAATTTGGTATATTTACATGCCACATTTTCAACACTGGCAATTTTTTACACCTCTTTATGAACTGTACAGCTGTCATTTTTCACATCCTGCCCAACATGTTTTCCCACACTGCACTACCAAACACCCAAAGGGACACCCTAATGCCTGTCACTCTCTACAGGGTGGGGTTGGGTTGGCATCAGTTCAATACTTCACTGCCATTCCTATGATGCATCTCTCTTACTTCTGCATTGCCAATGCCAGTAAGCCAACATTCGGCATTGACAAATGCTTATTTCTTTTTACTGCAATAGTCGGTTCAGCAGCCTTTTCAGTGGTTCATTTCTTTGAGAAAGAGCCATCGCCCTTTCAGAGGGCAGCTCCTCTGGTTCAGGTTGATGAGGAACCGGTTGCTCAGCGGCTGGGTCTGCAGCCTTTTCAGCCATATTTTCCTTCACTCTTTTTAAATGTCTCTCGACAGTAGACTGAGGAACATTACTACAGATCTCACACTCTGACTGTAGGTGGTCAAACCCCAGAGAGAATAAACAAATTAAGTGTGGATCAGCTTTGGCAAAAAGTTCCCGGCACTCAGTGCAGTGCTGGAAACCTGGGGGTCCTGTTCTCTGTTTGGTTTTCTGTGACATAACCCAGACAACAAGAGAGAGAGAGAATAAAACTCCAAAGCCTAGACAACTGAAATTTTTTTTTTTTTTTTGGTTGTGCTAACCGAACAATAAAACCAGGAGTTTCCCCAGTCGAAATTCAAATCAAAACAAACCGACTATGCCCAAGTCAGTGCAATTTTAAAATACTAAACAGTAAAAACTGTAAAGGGAGAATGTCCGTTTCCCCTCGGTTGGTGAACCAGGGAGAAAAATGACTACTTACCCTTTTTTAACTAAAATCTAAACAATTACTACCTGAAAACTAAGGACAGTGAAAAGAATACCAAAATAACTAAAATACTAGGAGATGTCTTACTGAGGCAAACGGAGTAAAGAAACTGACGGTTTAGAACTGTTTACCAGGGACAGTGGTTTGAAAACCAAGCTCGAGCCTAGCATTCCATCATTTGCATAGGTCATATTAACCATTTTGTCTCCGAGGCAGTCCTATGGTGAGACCATGCTGCATAGGTCAGAATACAGTAAGATTTCCTGGGGCTTGAATTACATGAAAATATTGGTGGACCAGGCAAAATAAGGAACAGCTGTCTCTGGCTTTGGGAATCCATTCTGGCACCACACATCCCTGCTTCTATCACATTTATTGTATGCAATATACAGATAATGGCAGGAGCTTGGGGGGGTGAGAAGTGTACTCCAGGTACTGCAGTCACAAAATTGCCCTGTGTGCTGCATTAGGGAGAAGCACTATGCCATTGCTTAGCAAAGGCAGGCAAGTGAAATCAGGGTGAGGGGAATGCCACAGTGATGGCACAAGGTGTGACATCGAGTGGCTGCCTCCTCTGATTGGCATTCGCTGCTTTCAGCCCTCAATCCCCTGCTATAAAAATGCAGTATTGAGCATTGGCCACTGCACATAGTAAAGACATGTTGCCACGATGCTGAAAACCTCTGAAGGAGTGAGTCAGGTAAATAAGTGGGAGGAAACTTTATCATAAACTTTTTTTTTCACATTCTTTTTGTCTCCTGGATGCGGGAGGGGGATGTACTTCTCTATCGGTCCCTGGACTCGTCCTCCCAGCATCCCTCACCAGGCTTCCTGGTCTGGGTGGCCTGTAGCTTGCCCCCTAGGGCAGAGCTCCTCCAGGGGAGGACTGCAATCTACCAGAGGGCCCCAGCCTAGGTTTACACCTGGGGCATTATTCAGGAGGCAGTCCAGGGACATCACAGAAATCCGAGACAAGGGGTTTTCATGTTTGGTTCCCAGGAGACACAGATGTGCAATGATGTCAGCACGGGGTGGGTGCGGAACATTCGCCATCTCCACAAGTGCCTGGTGGTCTCAGCTGCTGGACACTCAGCATCCACTGGGTTTTACTAGTATGCCAAGAAATCACAAACCTCCCCCCAGAGGTGGAGAGCTGTCCATGGGAAGCTCATCCAATCTCCCCCAGCTGACCATCTGATGCACCGAGCTCGCTTCCAAACACGGGTTGTCAGCACCACAGGGGGTAGAGCTACCAATGTGCTGGCAGGTTGGCAAACTTTTTCTGTATTTAACAGAGGAATATTTACTTAAAGAAAATCCCTGAGAATGGTATTCTATGCACAAATGGAAATGGGTTCAAATGAAAAAGCACCATTTTCAAGCTTTCCTTTTTATTTATTTAGATGAATAACTTGAGGTTTTAAAATTTCTGAGCACTTTGTAACAATCACACTTAAGGGCTTAACCCTTGTAGGGCCGTGGACTGATATATCAGTCCAAAATTCCTATATGTTCTAATTCTGTCGGCAGCCCAAGGGTTAAAATACTGATAAAGGGTGCAGTACATGTGAATCAGCTAGTACTGTTTACAGTCACAAAGAAACAAAGCACAGAGTAAGTTGCATGTGTTATGTCACAAGAAACATTATAAAACCTTACTTTTGAAAATATTTAATTGTATAGGCATGCCAATCTAAAAAGGCATGGTGCTATCCCCACTCTGTTGATGTGGAGTAGTAAAATGATTACTGTTACATATTGGTGAATTAAGAACAAAAAGTGTACTGGTGGAAGTACAGCTATATTAATTCTGAATGCCTTTTTTAAAGGGCTGAATTAAATATTGTATAAATCCAAGATTTGAAACTGAATAATGGATTCTCAACCCAGTTTGGAAATATAGGTGTTTGGTATTTTGAGAAGTTGTGATGACATTGACTTGAGTATCTGTAATTGTTATCATTGGGCCGTCCTGGTGGCACTGAGGGTTGAGGCGCTGGATGCCACACCTCACACCATGCCGGTGACCTGGGTTCTGGAGCAGACTCGGGCCGCTGGCGGTCAGCTGGGGGGAGAGAGGCTGGAGCATCTGACGACAGCTCACCTTCTCTGGGTTTCAACCCAACATGTGCTTGACCCCTGGCAGAGGCTGGGGGTCAGTGTTCCCATTTACCCTCATCTGTACTTGATTCAAATACAAATTATGAAATTCAAGTACATTTTTGTGTGAAGGGGTACACTGTACCCTCATAATTCTGTTTGAAGTATATGTACCCCACAAAAATGTTGTACAAATGGTAGAATGAACGTTTATAATTTATTTTGTATCCCTGACAATTTTTGGAGAGGGTGCAGTGCACCCCCAGATCTGCAGCCTTTATGGGAACACTGCTGGGGGTATGCCAGCACGTCGGTGCCTTAGGGGTTTGATTGGCCACAGGCAAAGGTCTGTGGACCTATCAGCTCTTGGGGTTGCACCAGTGGGAATGGACGCTGTGGACATTGGCGTTCATGCCTTGACATCTGGGCATGCAGTGTCCATACAGAAAAAGGGAAAATCACCCTCCAGAACTGGGAAGATGGAGCGCCGAGCCCAGTCCTGATGTGCCATGTCTGCCACTGTCTTGGGGACCTGACAAGACATTAAGGTACAGGGGTGTCCTGCCCCACCCCGACCCCACCTGGGGGCCAATCCACGGCAGGATGGAGGGACCCGAACAGCAGGTAAGATAGTGGCAGGGATGGGTTTCATTGGCGACTCCTGATAGGGACATAGGTGGGAGAAAAAGAAATTAAAAAAAAAAAAAAATGTTATCATTGGACAATTGTTAATTTAAAACATTTTTTTTTTTTTTTGTAGATTCTGTTTATGCTCCGTTCCATCGGGGAACACTCTCGGGCATCCAATGCACCCACAAGCTCTACCTCCTGCCTGAAGCTTCTCTCTCCTCATCTCCGCACCAGCCCGACAGATCCCCCAGCTCTGCACCCCACCCCCCCGGCGTGGGTCCACCCTATCCATCCCGGGTGCTCTATCTATGAATTCAATGTGCCGGCTGGGTGGTTAGCCCTGGCGAGGAGAGAAGCCCAGCTCTGGAGTGTGGTTTGGCAGGGTGAGATGCCATTGCCTATCCCCAAGGATGGGGATTTTTTTCTTTGTTTTCCTCCCCTAGGAGTACAGCATGCAATGATGCCTGTGCATGACTGCCCTGCTGGCATTTGCAGCACTCCGCCCCTTACGTCAGCTGGTGTACCTGCAGTGCCCCCGATTTCCATTGGGAGCCGTTAAGACACCGAGTGTCCCTGGATCCCTCCCCAGAGAGAGGAGAGCTGTCCTCTGGATGCTCTATCCTCTCCTTCCCCTGTCAACCCCTGGCCACCCGAGTCCGTCACCGGACCTGGGTTATCAACATGGCGTAAGGTGTGGCGTCCAGTGCCTCAACCCTCAGCGCCACCAGGCCAGTATAACTGTTCATTTTTAAAGACATTAAAGCCATATTATGCTTTATGCAGGCCTTCACTCCCATGAAGAAGCCCATGGGACAAAACACTGGGCCAGGACATGAGGGCCCTGTTGTGAAGTTGAATAAAGTAACTGCTGGGCAGTGATAAAACCATTTCTCTGGTGTGACTGGTGCATTACTAGATCTTTTGGAATCTACACATGGTTGCCTTACCGACCCCCAATACAGAGTGCTAGCTAGAGAGGACAATAAAACAGAAAGGTACTTATCTGGCATGACACTGTTGCATGGATTCCCCCCTCCCCACTCTATCCTTGTTCAATCATTATCCCTGGTGCTAGCAGTACTCCACTTTCCTGATCCTCGTTCAGGCATTATTCCCGGTGTTAGTGATACCACCACCTCCTGATCCTCATTCAATTAATGTCCCTTGTGCTATTGGCACCCCATCCACTTACCCAATCCCCTGTTGTTCAATAATTCTTCCCAGGTAGTCTAGTGGCCCACCCCTCTCCTGGTGCCATTCTCCTTTGCCCACCCCTCTTCCACAACCCCAACCAACAGCCCCAAGACAGCGTCTGGTTCTCACCCCTGCTACTGGCTGCTGTCTCAGTCACACAAGTCAGTCACTTTAATTACAGCAGTAACTCTAATGATATAGCACTGGCACAATTAACAGTCTATCAGTATTGTACTCACACAAGTACAGTATTGATACAGTTATTTCTATAATGCAAGTAACTAACTTGCTGAATGAGCCGGCAGGGGACAGTGGAGCTGACTGAAGGGTGCTAGGTCTTTAATAAAAACCAAAAATAACAAAGAGCCCAGTATCGAACCCTGAGAGACTCCTGCCTTTACTCCTCTAGGCCCTGACAACATATTACCTATTTTAACCCTTTAAATACAATGATTTAGATAACTTTCAACCCATAACAAATTCTGACCATTCACTTCGGTTCCCCCCCCCCCCAAGTTTCTCCCCCAGTTTCTCTAAAAGCAACCTGTGGTCCACCATATTGAAGACCTTGGATAGGTCAACAAACAGTAAGTGGAAATTACATACCTACCATAATTCTTGATCTTCCTGTGTATCTCCACCATTCATCACTGGTGGGTGGGTGGTTGGCCGGAGACAAGCACCCTGAGAGAGCTTTTTTTTTTTTTTTTGTAGGAGGGAGGAGTTGGTGCCTGCAGCACCGCCCACAAGGCCGACACATTGGTGGCACTCACAGGTTGGCCAGTAACGGCCGTTGGCTCCTCTGCCACCTCAGTTCTGCACACCAGAGAGACAGAGGAAAGGAGAAGATAGAGAAAAAGAAGGGTGGGGCAAGGGAGTCCAAGAGACAGCCAAAGGAAAGTATGTAAGCTGAAAAAGAAATAGGCTGACCAGAGGATAGAGGAGGAGGACGAGGACCTGAAGGTTATGGGCAGAAAAAGACCTCAGTCCCTGGACAGCCATAATGGCAGGAATGGATGGAAAGAGAAAGAGAGAGAGAGAGAGAATTAAGGGGATAGAAAAGGGGGGGTCCAAACACCCATCCAGAATATAGAGCTGGCTAGGGCAGATCTCCCAGAGGGTAAGAATTCAACAGAGAGACTCCGAGGGAACTCGTAAGAATCCTGCTAAGATAGGTAAGCCCCCCCTCAAACCCCCAACCCCTAGGAGGATTCCCCCTCCCCATTATTGTTTATCAGGAGAACCCACAGGGTTCTTGGGGGGGATCCCAGAATTAAG
Organism: Neoceratodus forsteri; assembly: GCA_016271365.2. NCBI lineage: Eukaryota > Metazoa > Chordata > Ceratodontiformes > Ceratodontidae > Neoceratodus > Neoceratodus forsteri. The sequence goes on from CM028133.1 coordinate 966,034,405, forward strand.
TGTCCCTCCCCAAAGGGGAAGGAGACAGCAAAGGATTAGAATAACAAGGGTGGGGTGAATGGAGTTTCAGTCAGCCCCAGAACCCCCCCATCTCAGGGGACCCAAAGGTCGGGGCAGCCAGGGGATCAGCCGACCCCGAGATCAGGCCCAGGAACAAGGGGGAGGGGCCCACCAGAAGGTCCTGCATTGGCCCAGACAGAAGCCCTACTCACCCTCCTCTGAAACCCTCTCAGAGGTCTCATAGAAGGCCACCAGGAGAAGGAAAAGGAAAAAACTCAAGCAGAGTCCCATGGAGGAGGGCAAGCAGGGAGGGGACACAGCTCAGGGACTGAGGCCTTGTGAGGGGAAGGTGGGTGGAATTCAGTGATGAATGGTGAAGATACACAGGAAGATCAAGAATTACAGTAGGTACATCATTTTCATATCTTCCCAGTCTCAATCTTCATCATTCATCACTGGTGAGTGAGTACTGAGCCCCCCCCCCCCCGCAAGGGAACTCAGTAAATCACTGAGAGAATAGCATCTCTCAGACCCCAATGTGGATAATGGGGGGGGGAGACCCTCCACTGGACAGTTAGACCTCGGACTGATCAGGACAAGGCAGGGTCCCCCGTCCCTTGGGGGAAGGAAGGCACCCATGCAATTCCTGTCTCGCCTTGTGGGGAAAGAGATGGGTCCCCTGGAAGGAGGAGGCCAGTAACCCACACTGGTCCGAAGGTGACAGCTTTGAAAGGTGAAGCCATGCTGTCTGCCTAATGCAGACCCCTGTCCCTGCAAGTCATGAAGCGACTTCATTGGCGTTGTAAGATGCCCTGGGCTGGTGCCTTGCCAGCTCCAGACCTATAGCAGAGAGGGCTATGTCTTGCCGGGTAGCCTCCGAATCAGGCAGCAATGTTAGTGCCTGGCCCAGCATCACCCACAGATGCCTGTTATAGGCAGCGTGGTGCACCTGATGTGAAACAATGGATAGTACAATCTGCACAGAGGAGAAAACTCTTTGCCCCAGATTATCAAACTCTGCATAGTCAGGATCCGAGGGTTGGTCTGGAGGGGTATCTAGACACGTTAATCCCAAAGTGGGATGAGGCAGAGAGCCTGGTGACCCCCGTGGTGCACAATACCGCCTCTGACAGTCCATGGGGGCTGGAACTGTGGCATATGGAAGCTGTCTGGTGCTGTACAATGCCTCCTGGAAGGGAACTGGCCAGGAAGGGACCACCAACCAAATGGTGTGCCCCAAACTCACCTAAGAAGGCTTGCGTCGAATGCTTGGTATTGTGATGGGCAAAATAGGCAATGTGCAAGTACCTGACCAGCATCGCTATGAAGCACTGATACTGGGTTTGATCAACATCTGAGGATATGTGGATGGAGGACCTCTTCCTCAGTGGAGGAAGACGAGGAGGCTGAGGAGCTTGCAGAGTCAGACTCCGGCTGCAGAGGGGGAACCGGTCAAAAGACCTGTCCATCCATAGCCCTAACAAACTGGGTAAAATCTGCAGCCCGGGATCTAAACTGTTCCCAGGTTAAAGGTCCCGAAGGGCCAACATGGCCTGGGAGAGGGGGAGCTGGACACAAAGGCACGGGTGAAACTGTCACCATATGTGACGTGCCACTGCCAGGGCTGGAAGACCCAACAGGTGATCCTGGCATAACAGGAAATCTGCAGGTCTGCAAATTCACCAACCTGTTAAGAAAGGCAAAGCAGTCAGAACTGAGCCTTGTAGGAGAAGCTTCCCTATGAAGGGACCAGGGCCACATGGTCCCCAGCCCCACCCAATGTGGACTCCCTCGAAGGGGATGAAGGAGAGAACCTGGGTTCAGCATTGTGGCTCCTCCCCAGGCCCCAGAGGGCCATGGAAGGGTGCTACCATCCCTCACCCTGTCCCCTCAACCCTGTCGACTTCAAGGAAGCCCACTACCTTACACCCTGTCCTAAGGAATCCCCCAATTCTGGCAGCTCCCCAAGGAGAGTCACAGAGGAGGGAGGTTCGGTTTTGACCTTGATAGAGGGAATGTCAACGTGGATGGCAGCCACCCCCTCCCCCAAAGTCCGGACCACTGCCCCCACAGCAGCGGGACCGCCAGCATGCACCTGACTCATTGAGCCGCCATCGGCCTGAGAGCTGGCGTGGGCTTCAGTTGCCGGAACTGCAGGAGGAAGCACCTGGGGAGGCACAAAAGTACTAGGCCATGGAGAATCCTCCAACTCTGAAGAGTCAGGGTGCCAGTCTGGATCAGCCTCCAAATCATTTGGCTCTGAAGAGGAGACAATCCAGAACAGCTCCAGGCTGGCGGCGATCGGGGGGCTCTCCTGCCTGTGGCACCACAAGAGGTGCTGCAGGCTGGCCTCATACCCCTTGCAGTGTCACCCTGATCACCGGAGCCGTGAACAGCCCCAGGTTCCTAGGCAGTGCCGACAGATGGCACCGAGGAACGCCCCATGCTGGAACCTGCAGCTGTGGGCTCTGACAACGGGGGAGCCTGTATCTCCGAAGAGGCAACTGCCAGAGCTGTGCTCCCAGCCCAGCCCCCAAATGGAGCCAGACCAGACCTCCAGCACAGCGGTAGGAACAGCCTTCATGGCAAGGCAAGAGGAAGAGGAGGCTCCCTCTTCACCAGACCATGTAGGCCTAGAAAGGGACCCGGAGAAAGGGCCGAGAGTCCCCCGAAAGTCAGCGGAACCCTGATGACTTTTAACACGTGGTGCTCCAGAATGCGGTGGTCCATAGAGAAGCAGGCGTGGCAGATGTCCATGTCATGCTGGGGTCGAAGGCAGGTGAGACAACATTATGCCGGTCGGTAATGAAGCTCTGTCATCTGCAGGGACACCGATGCATATTAAACCAGTTCACAAATGCCTCCACTTCAGTACAATTTTTAGTATCAGCTTTGAAGTTTGTATAAGAACAACATTTTTTTGAATTTATTGGGGAATACTACATGCAACGGTGTGGCACGGCAATCGGGGCATCAATGGCACTAGCATATGTCAACCTCTTCATGTATTTGTGGGAAAAGGAAATGTTGTACGATCAAAAAAAAAAAACATATTTTGGTAACATCAAAAAATGGGGTAGCTTTATAGACGATTGTTTGTGTATATTTGAGGGGGATGAAACTGAAGTGGAGGCATTTGTGTACTGGTTTAATAATAATGCATGGAACTTGAGATTTACATCCCATATAGATGCAAAACAGATCAATTTTCTGGACATAACATTGAAGGGGACTGTGAGACGGGCATAGTATCAACAGTGGGTTATAGAAAGGACATGACTAAAAATTCCCTATTGCATAACAAAAGCTGACATCCAACAAAGCTGAAGAACTCTATCCCCTATGGGCAGTTCCTCAGAATACGAAAGAACTGCACAGTGGATGAGGACTTTGCAAGTCAGTCAAAGGAGTTAATGCAGATTCAGGGAAAGGGGATACACTGAAAAAGTGTTACAGAAAGCACTACAAAAAGTAAGGAGTGAAACACAGGATGAACTTCTAGCATGCAGTAAAAGAGAGAAAAACTCTAATGTACATACAGAGGGGGGCCCCATCACATTTTCTTTGGAATTCAATAACATATCGGGGCAAATAGGCAACATTATATGGAGGAATTGGGGGAGGGGTGATACAGAGTGACAATATATTACGGGAAGTAGTGGGAGCACTTCCCAGGGTCACATTTAAGAAGACAGCACCCATCACGGACAAACTAGTACATAGCCAGTTTAAGAAGCAGTCGCAGGAACCATCCACTTGGCTACCAGTTAGACCAGCAGGAGTCTACAAGTGTTACAATTGTAACGTTTGTCAGCACATGTATGCCAAGAAACAATATGTCTCAGTGACAACTGGAAAAAAGCACAGGTTAGGGACTTTATAACACGTTCAACCAGCTTTGTAGTGTACATTTTGTGTTGTAGTTGCCACATGTACTACATTAGAAAAACCATGAGAATGCTAAAGGAGCGAGTTCAGGAACACGTTCGCTCAGTCATAAATCAGTCACTAGACACCCCAGTGGAGAGGCATTTTAGTGAAGAACACAATAGTAAACTGGATAGTTTAAGATTTGTGGGTTTGGAACATGTTGAAAGTCAAAATAGAGGGAAACAGATTTAAAGCCCTGCTTAAGGCAAGGCAAGACAATTTTATTTGTAAGGCGCCCAATCCCAGAAGCTCTGGGCGCCGAACATAAACAAGGACATACAGCAGTAAATAAACCATAATAAAACCTCATTAAAAAACATAGCAAAAATTAAATTCAGTAAAACTGAGATTTCCAGAAGTCAATCTTCAGGGACTGGCTAAAGCAAGGGATGGTATCAGCAATCAAAGGCCAGGCTAAAGAGGTGGGCCTTTAGCCTCCCCTTAAACACCTCAACTGAGGGAGCCTCCCAGGCAACAGATGGAAGCGAGTTCCACAGGGTTGGCCCCAAGAACAAAAAGCATGGTCTTCCAAAGTCTTGTGCCAAATCCTGGGAACATCCAGGAGGCCCCTTGTGGAGTAGAGGAGGGCGTGAGCAGAGGACACTGGTGTCAGGAGCTCAGACAGATAACCAGGACCCAGCCCATATAGGGCATTAAAGGTGAGAAGACCCACCTTGAAAAGGACCCTCCACCTGACTGGCAGCCAGTGCAGAGCACGCAGAACCGGGGCCACATGACTGGACCTCGAAAGGCCCGTCAGTAGCCGGGCCACTGCATTCTGCATTAGTTGCAGCCTGCGGAGGGACCCTGCTATGACCCTGAAGTACAAAGCATTACAGTAGTCAAGCCTAGAAGTCACAAAGGCATGTTCTAGTGTCGGCAGGTCCTCGGGTGGAATGAGGGACTTAATCCAGGCAATGTTCTGCAAGTGGTAAAAAACACTGCTGACAACTGATTTTCAAAGGTCACTCTGCAATCAAGGATCACACCCAGATTACACACCCTCGGAAAAACCACCAATACAGTAGATCCCAGAACAAAGTCCAGAGTCAGCCCCCGGTGGCAACCCGTCATGCACATGACCAAGCTCGATCACCAGCACCTCAGCCTTAGCCGGGTTAAGTCTCTGCCAGCTGGAAGCCATCCAGTCATTGATTTTAGCCAGAGAGCTGTTAAGCATGTCAGCTGTTCCGAGTGCAGAAGACAAATACAGTTGGGTATTATTTGCATAGCAGTGAAACTCCACACTGTATTGTCGAATGATCTTACCCAGGGCAGCATGTACACTGCGAACAACATCGGCGACAAGATCGAACCCTGAGGTACTCTACAAACAGGGGCATTGGGGAGGAGAAGAAATTCCCCATCATCACCTGCTGCACTCTGTCTGAGAGATGGGATTCAAGCCATTTGATGACGGTGCTGGCGAGTCCGCAAAACTCACAGAGTCAATCCAGAAGCATGACGTGATCCACAGTGTCGAAAGCTGAGGACAGATCGAGGAGCACAAGAACTAACCTGTCTCCTCTGTCTCTAGCCCTAAGCAGATCATTATGCATTCACAGTAGAGCAGTTTCAGTGCTGTGTCTGGCCCAAAAACCCAACTGAAATGGCTCATAGATATCCGAGGACACCAGGCAATCCTCAGGCTGATGTGCCATCAGTTTCTTAACAGCCTTGCTCAAAAATGGCAGGCTGGAGATCGGATGGTAATTCGCCAGGACGTCTGGGTCGAGGGATGATTTCTTTAGTAGGGGCTTCACCAATGCTTCTTTCAAAGCAGCTGGAAAGACCCCCTCCACCACTGAGCACCTGGCAATCCTGGCAAACACTGGGCCAATGACATTGGCACATCCCATTAAGAAACACATCAGTGCCAGGTCCAGTTCACAAAAGGTGTGCTTCAGCTCCAAGATCACCTTAGTCACTTCAGACACCTCCACTGGCCTAAACTCCCCCCAGACAAACTGAGTGCTCTTGAAACTCCCAACTCGATCACTGCAAGGCACAAGCCTCCCTGGCAGAATCCCCAACCGGATGGTCGACACTCTGTCAGAGTAAAACAGAGCAATCTCTTCACACAGAGTGGTTGAAAAAACTACTTAAGAAAGAAAAGATAATGCAGAGTGAAGCATCTAGTCCCCCCAACACACACAGTTCCATTGATTCAAGTTCTTATTATAATATTGTGGCTAAGCTATTTTGCTCCATGTGTAGTAAATATAATTATGAACTGAGGTTCGTAAATAGAGGAATCTAATTGGCCGAGAGCTCTTTGAAGCCGTGATGATAGCGGGCTACACCATCATGGCATCAAAACAGTTCTGGCACCACCAGCCTCCTTGCCCTTTACTGTCTGAGAACTATTTTTTCAAAATGTACTCCTACACCACCCAAAAACTAATTCATAAAATGTTTTAAAACCTATTTTTTTAATTTTTATATTCATAAAATGTCATACTTGGTTCATAATAGCAATAAGTCACTCCAGGGTGTGGTATATCATGGGATATCATCATTTCTCGGGTCGTTGGATGCACTCGGCCTGCGGCCTCATACCCAACCACCTGAGGCGTGATAATATCCCATGATATACCACACCCTGTCATGCCTTATTGCTTAATTATACCAGGTACAGAAATGAACAGCCAATCAGATAAACAGACTGGCACCTTAGCCCTGTTGTAAATCCTACGATAATCAATGGCAAAGGTGTCAGTCTGCCACATGCTCATGCCACTCCCCAAAGATATCACTCCAAATACCTCAAGCGATGAGTCACAGCTGCCATATTTTCTCCTGCTAAGCAAATTTCAAAAACGCCAGTACCACAAAAAAAAAAATGGAAACGTCCTTCGAGGTCATCGATGTAGAACTAGATGAAATTTTCCACAACCTTCAAAATACAACTCAGACAGCTGATGAAGCAAATGTACCTGTATGACATCTGACCTCTCAATCCACCGCCCTGGTCCCATTGGCCGAAACTGTGGTGATGCAGCCATTCATGCAGCCTGGCCCATCAACGCCTGTACCTGCAGCAAGCAACTTGAACTCTATGCCTCTCAACGGGTCACATCAACCGACCAGGGACTATTCTCTTTCATGGAAGACTATTTCTTTATAAAATGCATTTTTTTTCACAATAAACAATAAAATAAAATAATTTCAACTTAAATCCATACCAAAATCTCATGGTATAATCGCAATAAACCACTTGGGGTGTGGGTTATGGGGGGATTTTACCACAGCTGGTGATGATTTACCCTCTCGGCTGTGCCTCGTGGGCAAACCATGCCAGCCATGGTAAATCCCCAATAACCCACACCCCCTCTTAGCTTATTGCTTAAATATGACAACTAAGATTTAAATTACTTAAGGTGTTGAAACATGTAATATGAATATTCATTCATTTGTTTTCTCTTCACAGGTATGTAAATTTACATGATTTGAATCCTCTATCTTTATGTTTTCCATTTGGAGGGCCATGAATACACTGAATTGACTGGTATCTAATAATCTTTATGTCTGCTCGTTCTCTTTCTCTCTGTCTTTATGTTAAGCCTTATTGGAAAGAGACAGTGGTTTTTGTGTAGCTGTAGAGGTACAGTTGAAAAATGAAATAAAATAGATCTATGGCATATTCATAAGGTAGAAAAAATGGGCAGACTGGATGGGCCTTGTGGTCCTTATCTGCCGTCAACTTCTATGTTTCTATGTTTCTATGAATGTATGGCTTGTGAATCAATTAAGCTGGTCTGTGGCCATAGTTGCTGCAAATGAGAGTGCAGAAAGGTTTTGTGATTTTATCCGATATGTTTGTAGTTATTTTTGGAACACTGATTTTTGGATCATATGTAACTGTTGATGAGCACCAAAAACATCCAGGTTTAAATCAAGAGCAGGTTTAAAATGTGTAGTTATTGACAAAAATTCAATAACGAGTTACTGCAACTTGTGACACTAGGATGTTCATGGTTGAATATTGTGCAGAAATGAAATCTTTTTGAGTGTTTACCAATGAGAACATTTAATTCTGTACTATCACTTTAAGAAGAGTAAGAAAGAGTTTTCAATGAGTTTGGACCTTATTTAATCGTTGATAAACACCAAATATATCCAAGTATAAATCAAGAGCACATATAAAATATGTATCCATTGATAGAAATACAATAGTGAGTTGCTGCAGCTTGTGATATTAGGATGTACGCGGTTGTAAATAATGCAGACATGAAATCTTTCTGAGTAACACTCAGTTCTGTACTACCACTTTAAGAAAACTAAGAGATGGTTCTGAAACAAACTGTTATTTAAATTGAAGTTGGATTGATGATGCACGCACCTATGTAACCAATAAATAATCAGTTTAGAGAACTCTCAACCATGCCCCCTAAGAAAGGCTGGGAGCCAAAACGCTGGGGTTAGCGTGTATCTGTTGTTTATCTACAATGAATCTGCACAGCTTGTTGTGAATTGCTATTTTTTAGAATAAAACAGCAGTTATCCCTGAAACTACTGTGCGTGATTCTTTTTGTGGAGTTGGTAGTAGCGCTTGCACTTTCCTGAAACTTTTGGACATCCTAATGCCAGTATTAGTGGCTGGTGGTACTCACAATGGGGTCACAAACTTGCTCTACTGTAATCTGTTGGTCTCTTGGTGGTGTGGATGAGGGACATGTAGACAGCTATTGTTAGTGATTGGGGGTAACCCAATAGTTGGTATTGTGACTAACGGGGAGGTGGATAAGTGAAAGCTGGGTTGGTCACACAACTGCATGTGTTATTTGTGTTGGGGGCGGTTGAAGTGGAGCTACCAACCTGGCTACTGTTCATGTCACTGCTACTCCCCACTACAAGGCCAGTGACACCACTAGTTGTCAGGTGCATTGCCATGCTGCCCATAACTTCCCACTACTCTGACAACACTGGCAGTCAGTTGCTGAGCCCCAGCACTTGTTCCTGCATCCCACCGGTAACAACAGGTAGGCAATTCAACCCATCTCCTGTAACCACTCAAAAGCTACAATACTTCCATGCATCCGCTCAGGAATGCCGACAGTATCAACATCCCAAAAGCCCCACTGGCAGCAACAGAGTTGGCATTAGGGTAATCCACTTATGCACATCTACACCACAACAAATTAGGTCAAGTTTGCAACCCCACTGTGAGTAGTAACCACCACCAGACAATAACAACACATGCATTCAGGTGACCGATCCTACTCCCACTTCTCCACCTCACATTAGTCACAATACTGACTGTCGGGTAACCCTCCTCCCATCACTAACAAAAACAGCTGTCTGGTTCCTACCCAGCAGCAAATTCTCCAAACAACAGTAATAACACCACCACCACAAGCTGGTAGCAGGTGGGAGAAGCTGGCCTTGAGGTACTCTCCCCAGGAGCACCACTGCATGCTGGATGCAGGTAGAAGAAGTAGGTACTGGAGATAGTCACCCTGAAAACATCACTGCAGGCTGTAGGAGGAGCAGGCCTTCAGAAACACTCCCTGGGAACACCACTGCAAGTTGGCAGGAAATGAGCTGTGCAAGCCTCAACTTATTCTCCCTGGAACACCCCCATAAGATGTGGGAGAAGCAGACCATTAGGCTCTCTCACTGGGAATCCCACTGCATGCTGGAAAAAGGCAAAGGGAGCAAGCATCATGATATTCACTCTGGAAACACATCAGCAGACTTTTAAATGAGCAGGACTTGAGATACTCTCCTTCAGAAGGCCACAGCATACAGGTAGGAGGTGGATATTTCACTATATTCTCCATGGAAAAACTACCACAGGCTGTGAGAGGCTGTGAGAGGATCAGGCCTTGAGGTACTCTCACCAAGGAAGCAACCACAATCTGGTAGCAATTGGGAAGCACAGCCTTCAAGATGCTCTCCCTAGGAGTACCACTACACACTACATACTGGCAGCAGGTTGGTTGGTTGAAAATATTTATTGGTTGGCTACAAGCCATTACAATGTTAAAACATACAGTACGTACAACACCCCCCCCTATAAAAATGCATTAACTACATAGATTTGTTTTCAACACCTACAGGTTCAAATAGGTACAAAAACCATCCACCAGAGCAAAACGTGAACACGTGACCACTCCAAGCAGAATAAAATACCACATGAAGAGAACGTAAATCTATGACACCAAACAGTACAGAGCACTTTAATCAAAACAGTATGGGGATGAATGAACAACTAATCCCAAATACTAAAATTAGTCCATAAGGACAAAAAATTTCCATGTCTTGAGGGGGGAAGCATGTACTAAAACACTGGTACCCACAGAAGACAGAGCATTATCAATGCAGAAAAATCTGTGTGTAATCCAGCAAAACTAGAAATCAAAAAAGAAAGAGTCCTGTAGAGACAATCCAGACAATGGCCATAAATAATCCATGCATAAAATAAAAAATTCAGAACCAGCATTTCACAAAAAGATCAAATTAATTTTTCTTAATTTAAGTAACATTGGTAGATGATTTTTCATCATTGTCAAAGAGCTTACTTTTCCTCACACATTTAATAATGACAAAATAATTGGCAAGCTGATTAAGTATGAAAGCATAATTTACTGTAAGCAAAAAGCAGGACAAGTCTACCAGGCTATGAGACAACCTAACCAAAACTGGATTAATCCAGGACACCCTTATTTTATCGCACCATGAACAGAGAAACATTTTCTGATCCACTTGCTGAACAGAGGCAGGGGGCTACCATGTGCACCAGTGATATGTGCAAATCTGGCATACAGAATATGACTTGGAACTGTTTCAGATTTATAACATATAAAGGCATTCCTCTTGCCTGGATCGACAATACAGTCCAGGTAGTATCTCAAGCCAAACCAGACATTGTCTGCAACATACCAACAAGAAAATTCTCATCTTGCAATCATGTCCAAATCAAAATGTTGATTAACTATACAAATCCTGTTCTTAATGTATTTTTTTATACTTAAGGTTCATGAGAATTCCCTGCTTAATATAATCATACAGATAAGTAAGATCATACTCTTTCAGTAATGCTGTCACGTGAGCAAGCCAGGGGGACCTCTCACAGCCTTTACCCACTAGCTTTCCTTTTCCATTAGGTCCATCTTCACAACACTACCATTAGAGGATCTAGTAATTTTTATCCAATAGCCCCAAACGAGGAAATCTGTTAAAAGTTTTTAAAAGAGTCCAGACCAAGCTTCACCCTAATACAGACTGTAGGCATAGATCTATTAAGTCAAAAAGAGGGTATGAGTAATTGAACAGAAAATTGTTCTAAAAACCTTATAGGGAGTCTACATTTCAGAGCCATATAGGCTCTGCACAATTTTGAAGAGAGAACTTGCACTAAAGGCCTGTTGCTGTTCTCTCCATAACTATAATGAAATTTTCTTAAACCTGGTGGGTTTTTAGCCTTAAGTATTCAAAAACTGGGAATGCCAAGAACTGTTAGAAGAAAATGGAAACCAAAATAGATATATTTAGAAATTGAAGTTATAAATTAATTCTCCATCCTCTGTTTGAGACAGGCTTTACTGCTGCCCTAAAAAACCACCTGATTTTTAATAGCATTAACAGTCATGTCTTTGTGACTCAGCGGCAAGACAATCAAGGATTTTTAAGCCAGACAGGAAAAAGGAAAAAAGGTCAGCTCATAGGCGTAAGCTTAAGCAAAGGGAGGAATCTCCTTCAAAACAATTGTTGGAGAATCAGAAATAATCTTCAAAACAGCCCCAAGAATATGATTAATGTACTGTATATATTAAAAAGAGTTGTGTAAGCAGACACCCATGATAAAAAGCTTTACTTATCAAAAACATTTTGGGAGACACTGCCACCAGGAACAGGTCTGACCTTTGCTCAGGTCAACCTATAAAGTTTGGAGAAAAGCTATAGTCAATAAAAGCAACATACAACTTTTGCCTGTGGAATAAAACAAATTTCTCCTAAAGATGCCCAAGAATGAAACAATTATCAAGTGTTGTGCAGTGCTTCTTAAATCCAATTTGCAATTCAGACAATTCCCACTCCACCCCGGGCTAGTAGTTGTTCACACAATCTTTAAGGAGTAATTTTACAAAATATTTTAGACGATATATCCAGAAGACTAATTGGATGATACATACTAAGACCAGTTTTCTTGCCCTTTTTAAAGATCAGAAAAGTTTACGTACCATGCCATAAATGAGTGAAGAAATCTTCCTCCAATGTATTTATTGAAGAATAGCAGGAGAAAGTTTGACCACAATTAAGGAAGAATGCAAATACACCTCCACTGGAACCAAATCAGGACCAACTGTCTTACTGTGCTTTAAAAATTAAGAGTAGTACATAAATAATATTAAAAAGTAATTGTACACTGATCCGAAACACTATAGGAAATAATATGTAGCAGGGAACTGTAAAAAAGGAAGACAAAGTGCTCCATCCAATCTGAAACAGGAATATAGGTATCCATACTAGATCAAAAATTTGAGGTTTCCCTAACAACCAAATGCTAGAAAGCTCTGGTATCATTCTTAGAAATTATATTAAGCATAATAACCCAGTTTATTACAATATTCTGCTTTCTTATTCTGTAAAAAAGTCTTATAAGGCTTCCTATCAAAATTAAGGAATCTATAATTATCCCTTGAGGGGTATTTCCTGGTGAATTTAATCTTAGATTTCTCTTTGTTCGATGACAATTGAACCACCCATAGCTAAGAAGAAATTTAGACCAAGAATCAGTATACTATATTAGAGGGTGGTGGACACATGGAACAACCTTCCTGAGGAGGTTGTGGGGTCTAAAACTGTGGGAGAATTCAAGAATGCATGGGACAGATTTAAGACAATTTTTGTGGGGGTAGGAAGAAATAGGTTGTTGGTTAAATAGGATCTGCAGCTTATCCTCTAGGTAGGGAAATGGGCAGACTAGGTGGGCCAAGCGGTCCTTATCTGCTGTCAAAGTCTATGTTTCTATACAAAATAGAATGTATTTGAACAAAAAGGGATTCCAACAGACTGTACATTTCTGCAGCAACTTGACCATCAAAGTCCAGTTATAACCAAGATTCTAAATAAATAGCAGAAACTTGTTCCAGTTTGAGAAATATCTTCATTCCATTTGACTTTCTTCCTGTTTCTAATTTCCACATTTGGAAGGTAAATACTGTACTAGAATACTCGACTGCTGAGTCACAAATTTAGACTGCCCATCATTTGCCTATTTTTTCAAGTAAGTATACTTAAACATGAGTTAATCATACAAAAAAGACAAGAAAAAGACAAGCCATTTGTATACAGATATAAACATTCAACAAAAAAGAAATAACAAACCCAACACTACCCCACCCTCCACCCAGAGCACACAATGCAATCAATATCTCAACATAGGGGATCAATCAAAACAATATATTATTAAATAATAGTAAGAAAACAAAGCTTCTGATTATACTAGTATAATAATGAAATCATCCAGGTGCTGTTTAATGAACAGATAGGAAAGCGTACAGAAGCTCTGTTTACACTCAAAATATGTTTAGTTGGTTTATACCGAAATATGCTTTCCTATCAATTTGCCCATTTAAGAGATTAGGGTAGACAATCACTTTTGGTTCTATTAATTATAGAAAGAGCACATCACATACATACAGAACCAAAATGGCAAGCTCAATAACAGACACTCTCAATGAAGAAAGAAATGTTAACTGCCCAACTTCATCTCCTGCAACCCTGCCATTCAAAGGCTAGAAATTATAATCTAACATAAAATTAACACCAGCATTGTTAGTCTTACCATCATAAGAATGTCTCATTGGGAGTTCAGGGGCATAACATAAAATCCCAGCCTCAGTGTTGCAAAGAAGACCACTGAATGCATCAATTCTAGCATTAAAATCCCATATTAGGATTAGAGCATTGGGAAAGTTTTTATAAAGATCCTCTTTCAGATCCCCCAGGAGGGTTTCACCATGCCGGTTCAACATCAAGGATGTCAACTGACTTTACAGTGACAAGGATTTGCCGACTGACAACCACATCGCCCAGCAATCCTGTCAACCGACCGCTATCATAGCAACACACTGTGGCATATCCTGGCTGTTTAAGGGAGGCTTTGCCCCCACACCCCGGAAGATTTATATAATCACCTCCAGGTCAGAGGTGTAGGGGGGGAACAGCATAAAACCCCTGGGGCGGCAAGATGGCCAGCACTGCAAAATCCTGAGCGAATGAATGACTGTCAATCGGGTTTCAGCACCGACATTGCTGTTGCTGTAGGGGTTTCGCTGAGCAAATGGCATACCCACCAGGAGAGCCTAAGGATTATTTCATTTAAATTTAGAAGCTGAAGTGACATAAATATTAATTAAGATGAATAAAATGTTATAAACATTGACTGAAATAAGACAACAATTTGGAGGCAATATGAGTATCAATTTTAACAGAACATGCAGAACCCCCTGAAGCCCTACCTAGCTTACCTTTTTTGGTTGGCACCTGAAATATCTCATAACTATTGATGTTATTGTCTTGGTCATTTAAATGCCAGGTTTCTTTCTTGAAAACATAGGATGGCAAAGCCAATAAGAAATTAGCTCATCCCTGACCCCCCCCCCATTTAGATTTTAAACAACAATATTCCAAAAGAGTACATGATCAGAAAAAATTCCCTGATGAATTTAAGTGGCTGCATCAGGAACAGGATTTCTACATGTAAAATCATTACTTAGTCGCTGATAACCTGCTAAGTTCTATTTGTTATTTGTAGTCAGAATTGCAACATCAAACTGCCTCAATAGTGGGAAGAGTAACAGCACACATGTGAATATTAGCTTTACAGCAATTATCAGTTTATTCAAAATTTGATAACCAGGAAAGGCAAACTGAGTCAAAACTTGTTACTAGGTGTGACCAGGGGAATGAACGTGGAGAAGAATAAAATTGCAAGCAAACAAATAACAGGAAGTACAAAACAAAATATGATTACAGCAAACGTAAATTGAAATAAAAACAACACTTCAGAGATAAGTACGGTAGTTACATACATGTCAATCTGACAAAGAATAAGTGACCAAAAAATAAAGTAATGCCAACTGGTAATGGAGACTAGGGCTAACAATATGGGAGATGGTAAGTGCTTTTGGAGAACAAAATGGGGGACAGAAATCAAAGAGAGGTAAGGACTAGAGGTGCAGTGAGCTAGGAAGAGAGAGAGGCATGGTAGAAGGGAGGCATGGGCAGTCAGAGTAAGAGAGAAGATGGAGAATGGACTTTAGGGAGGTAAGCATGGGAGAGTGACAAGCTTCCCAAGGAAGCTGATTCCAAAAAGAAGGGAGGTGATAGGAAAAAGCAGACATCCCAGACTCACCCGAGTGAAGGTAGGGGAAGGAGAAGGAGAAGGAGCGAGAGTTCCTGGAGCAAAGGGAGTAGGTAGAAAGGTAAGCAGGTGATAAGCAGGAAGAGAGAGACAGGAGAGAAGAGTTCCAACTCAGTATTTGGCAATTAGGGAGACGCTGTGGACCAAGCATCTGTAGGATAAAGGTGCAATGGAAAAAGAGGAGTAGGGGGAAGGAGAGGAGGTAGCAAAGCAACAGAAAGAATTTAGGAGAGTGTCAAGTTTAGAGAGGGAAGTCACAGTGGCAGAGGTATAATCAATGTCAGCATAGTCAAAGATGGGTAAGAGTGTTTTGGTGACAAGATCACAGCGAGTAGATAAAGGGAGGCAATCTTTGTGATGGTAGAGGATGCTGAGTTTTGGGCAGAGTTCGTTGCAGACAGTGTTGACGTGGGAAAAGAAGTTTAGGGTACTGTCCAGCCAGACTCCTAAATATTTGAAAGCACGGACCACCTCTAGGGGGAAGCCGTCCAAAGTGACAAACATGAGAGGGTTGAAGTCTAGAAAGTTTCTGTCTGGAACCAAACAACATAAAAACAGTTTTCTTGGAGTTTAGTTTTACCTGGTTGGCCTGGAACCAGTGCTGTACTTTGTCAAAGTCATGCTGTAGGAGCATAACAACATCATGGGGGGGGGAGGAGCCAGAGGAGTAAATCACGGTGTCATCCACGTATATATGTATGTTGGACACAGAGCGAATGGAAGGTAGTTCATTAATAAAGACCGAAAAAAAAGAATGGCACAGAGTATAGAGCCTTGGGGTATGCCTGCAAGGATAGGGAGTGGGGACCATAGGGTGTTGCCAACCAGGATCATAGAAACATAGAAGCTGATAGCAGATAAGGACAGCAAGGCCCATCCAGTCTGCCCATTTTTTCTACCTTATGAATGTGCCATAGGCCTGTACTCTGTCAATTGCCTAGCTATTCATACTCATCTGTATTGCCCCCTTATGCCTATTCCATGCCTGTTTGAAGCCCTGCCTGTATTCATATCCATCACTTCCTGAGGTAGACCATTCCATGCATCCACCACCCTTTCTGTGAAAAATAACTTCCTCACATTACCCCTTAATCGACCACCCTCTAATCTCATGCTGTGTCCTCTTGTCCTAGTTTTCTTATATTGAAACACATTAGACTCTTTCACCTTGTTAATGCCCTTAAGGTGTTTGAATGTTTCGATCATATCACCTCTCTCCGTCCTTTGCTCTAGGGTATACATATTGAGCTCCGTTAATCTGTCCTCAGATGTTTTCTGATGCAGTCTCTGCACCATTTTGGTTGCCCTTCTCTGGACTGCCTTCATTTTGTTAATGTCCATGTGCAGGTGCAGCCTCCAGTACTGCATGCAGTACTCCAGATGGGGCCGAACCAGTATCTTGTAAAGAGGGATTATTACCTCCCTGTTATGACTTATGTTATGATACTCCAACTAATACACCCCAACATCCCTCTAGCCTTACCTACTGCTTTAGTGGTCTGCTTGGATGATTTCAGGTTGTCTGTGATGATGATGCCCAAGTCTCTTTCTTCCCTTGTGATGCCAGCCACTGCCCTCTCAACCTATAGGTGGTTTCAGGGTTTCTCTTCCCTATGTGCATGATTTCGCACTTCTTTGCGTTAAACTCCAGTTGTCACTCTTCCGACCATTTTGCTAGTTTATTCAGATCTCTTCTCATTCTGTCCTCCCCATCTGGATCATCTACTCTGTTGCAGATCCTGGTGTCATCTGCAAACAGACAGATCTTACCCTCCAGTCCATCTGCAATGTCATTGATGAAGACATTGAAGAGGACTGGCCCCAGGACTGATCCCTGAGATACCCTACTTGTGACTTGCATCTCTTCTGACTGTATGCCATTTACCACCATGTTCTGTTTTCTGCCTGCCAACCAGTTTGCCACCCAGTCGACCAACATCTGAACCACCCTGAGCTTACCCAGCTTATAATCAATCTTCTATGTGGAACAGTATCGAAAGCTTTGCTAAAGTCAAGGTGAGCGACACCAACTGCTCCCCCTGGGTCCACCACTCTGGTTACCCAGTCAAAGAAATCTATGGGATTAGTTTGATAGGACCTTCCTGTTGTAAACTCATGCTGTCTTGGGACCTGTGCTCCTATGGATTCCAGGTGTTGCACTATCCTTTTCTTAAGGAGTGCCTCCATAATCTTGCCCACTACTGAGGTAAGACTGACTGGTCTGTAGTTCCCTGCCTCCTCCCTGCTACCACTCTTGTGGAGCGGGATCACATGAGCCCTTCTCCAGTCTACTGGGACCTCTCCTGTGCTCAGAAACTCACTAAACAGTTCTGATAATGGCTCTGCTAGTTCCACCCTTTGCTCCTTTAGTATCCTGGGATGTATGTATCAGGTCCCATTGTCTTATCCACCCTGAGCATAGCAAGCTCTTGTAGGACCCTTTCTTTTGTGAAGGGACTAGTGCACACCTCCCTCCCTCCCTCCTGTGTCCATGGTGCTTAGCTGTGGGCCCTGCCCTACCTTCTCCTCAGTAAATACGGAGCAGAAGTCTCTATTTAGGATGCTTTTCCTTGGTCCTCCTCCACACACTCCCCCTTATCCCCTTTGATCTTAGCAATACCCTCTCTGGACTTTCTCCTTTCACTAATGTATCTATAGAAAGTTGTTCATGCTAGTGTTTCCTCAGGTTCGGCCTTTGCCTTCCCTGCTTCCCTTAGGGAAGTTTGGTATGCCTCCCTAGCTTCATCCCACTGCATTCCCTTATATTTCCTGAAGTTCAGTCTTTTGGCTCTGACCTTTTCTGCTATTGTTTTTGAGAACCAAAGTAGTTTCCTCCTTCTTTTGATCTTGCTTTTCTCTCTAACACAATGTGATAGATTTAGCAGGTAGGCCAGGGGGTAGGCTATGGCTGGGGCAGAGATGTGGAAGATCTTAGGGTGTATTAAGGATGTTGCTTCATGTATTGCATCCTTAATGCTTGCCCACTTTGCCTGTACCCACTCACCTGTATTTCTTCTTGCCAGGACTAGCTTAACTCTGTTGGCCATCTTATCAAAATCGGCTCCTCTGAAGTCCCATATTTTTGCCTTGGAATGGGATGATTTAGTTCTGGTGGTCAAATTGAACCATACCATGTGATGGTCACTGGCCCCCAGATGACCTTCTACCGGGAGATCTGTGATCCTTTCCCTGTTAGTCAGTACTAGATCTAGGATATCCTTGTCTCTTATGGGTTGTTGTACCAGTTTTTTGAGGCCCTCCCCCTGCAGGGAATCACTATGTGTGTAGTTCTGGCGGATGTTCCTGCCGGTATTGACCAACCTGTATCTGGCATGTCAAAGTCTCCCATTAACAGAACCTCCCCTTTAGCTGTCATGTTTTGTATATCTTCTAACAGTAATGTGTCTATGTCCTTCCCCTGGTCTGCAGGCCTGTAGACAACCCCAGTTCGTATAGCTGTCCCATTTCCTGTTTCCAGGGCGATCCACAGTTCTTCTGGCTTCTTATGTTTATTCTGAATTTCTGTAGCCTTATGTGTATTCAGAATTTTTGTAGATTGATTGTTGTCTGTTATGGAGGTAGGAGTTGAACCAGTTGACTGCAGTCTGAGACAACCCAAGAGAGTGGTTTTTGTAGAGCAGTAGGTGGTGTGAAACAGAATCAAAGGCCTTCTTCGCCAGGTCTATAAAAATGGCAGCAGTAAATTGGCCATGGTCCACTGTGATTTGGATAGAGTCAGAGACCCGAAGCAGGGAGGTGATAGTGGAATGCTGTTTTCTGAAACCCGACTGGAAAGGTGAGAGAGTGCCAGACACAGAGAGATGGCCCAAGATCCTGGAGTAAACCAGAGACTCTTGCAGTTTGGTAGGAGAGAGACAGGCCTGTAATTAGTGGGGGAAGTCGGATCCTCCCCCCTTTATGGAGTGGGATCACTTTAGCCAGTTTCCAGGCCTGGGGGATGATACCAGTAGAAAGGGAGAGGGAGAGATTTAGCAGGTAGGCTATGGGGTAGGCGATGGCTGGGGCAGAGATGTGGAAGATCTTGGAGTGTATTAGGGACACCATAAATACCCAAGCTAGCATGTCCAAAACACTACATTTGGCCAGGACTCCACAATATCCTCAGATTTAAAAAGGACATCCACTTGGGCACCATTAAAGTCTTCCCATCTCATAGGACTAATTACCCCTTCATTTCCCTAAGATATTTATAGGTAATTGGAAAAGAATGAACAAAATGATTTGGTTAACTTAACACTGATTTCACATGAAGGCCTCTTGAGCCCAAAAATACTTAAACTAAATGAAGATTTTTCACAGTAGTGGTTGTTCTCTGCATTATAAGCCTTTTGCCTATTTATATATGTCAGAATTAAGTTACATTTCTCTATCAAGTGATCATTATTTTATTTATTTATTTATTTATTGAATTTTGATGACTGGGTAGGCCCACTGGGCCCCGAAGGTCCCTTTTTCAGGGGCGACCCGGGAATAGCAGTACATGAATATTATAAACAGTTGAACATTTGCATATACAGGTTATCATGGGTATACAGTATTCGGCTGTTTACACATAGCAGTAGTTATAAGAGTTACATATATCTAGTTGGTAAGTTGTTATTCATTACATTCTCCATTTGTCCTACATATTAGTGAGACAGTACTGTGGATTCATTAGGTGACATAGTTCAAGAGCATTAGGATGGTTCAGAGAGAGGAGAAAAGTTAGTGCTACATTGTTGGGGGGGTGGATATTTTAGTTAGTTGTGGTCATTTTGGTAGTGTCAGGTGCGGTGGCACTGGCATACGCTTGTTGATAGAAGAAGAGTCTTGAGTCTAGTGTGGAAGCACGGCACCGATGGGGTTTCTCGTACCTCCAACGGGAGGTTGTTCCACAAGGAAGGGGCAGCATATGACAAAGATTTCTGGCCTGCCTTAGTCCTAACCTTGGGGACCTCTAGCAACGTTAGGCCCAAGGACCTAAGGCTGCGCTGGTTTCTTTTTACTGTGAGGAGTCCCCCAAGACTCGGGGGAGGCGAGGGGCTAATTATCTTCTTCACCAGGCAAAGTACGGGGTAACTGAGGCGAGCTTCGAAGGATGGCCAGTTAAGCTTTGCCAACGCCTCACAGTGGTGGCTCCTAGAGTGGGATAAAGTGGCAAAGTGGGTCACCTTGTTGTACAGAGTCTGTAGTTTACCGTACTCCAGCTTTGTGATACCCTGAATGACTGGGGCAGCAAATATTAGTGTTGGAAGTAGAACACTCGCTGCAATAGCAGTCCTAGCTTCAGGAGTTAACAGTTCCTCGAGCCGATATAGTAATCCGAGTTTTGTATGGATTACTTTAGTGACTTGGTCCACATGTTGTTTGAACGTGAGACCTTGGTCAAAGGTGAGGCAGAGGTACTTTGTTGAGAGGACTACTTCCAGCTTGTTGCCCTCCAGAGATGAGAGTTGGAGTAGTTGTGATCTATCTTGTCCAAGGGCTCTTGGTCTGAACAGCATAGCTTTGATTTTATTGGTGTTAAGGACCATTTTGTTCTTGATGAGCCACCTCTCCATGATGTGAATATCCTTTTGGAGATAAATGCATAGGTCATCCAGGTTGTCAGAGGTTTTGTAGATAACAGCATCATCCACATACTGGATTATGTTGTTGCTTCCACAGTGTTTGTGCAGTTCATTTACGAACAGCGAAAACATAAGAGGCCCAAGTATAGACCCTTGAGGTACTCCCTCCTTTAGGGACTGAGGTTTGGAGAGTTTATCCTGCCACCTGACCCTCTGAGTGTGACCAGAGAGGTAGCTTTCCACCCATTTGTGGGCGTGGGCATCAAGGCCTATGTGGCAAAGTTTTAGGAGGAGTAGTCTGTGATCCACCCAGTCAAAGGCCTTAGAAAGGTCTATAAAAAGCACCCCTGTATTGGATCCAGAGTCTAGGTCTCTGAGTACATCAGAAGAGAATTTGGTTAGGGCAGTGTCTGTCCCATGTTTGGCTCTAAAGCCATGTTGCGATAAGGACAACAGCATGTGTGCCTCCAGGTATTCCTTAAGTTGGGCATAGACGAGTTTCTCCTGTATTTTTGCCAGGGTACACAGCAGGGAGATAGGCCTGTAGTTTTCAATTGGTTCTACAGGCCCTCCCTTATGGATCGTTTTTCAAAAGTATTTTGAAAAATATTTCAAAAGTAATTGGCAATCCAGTGGGTTGCACAAAGATTTGAACGCAGTCAAGAGCATATCCATCCCAGGTGTTGCAAACTTCTTATCTCATCATTAACCTGAACCTCCATCTTCTTTTTTTTTTACTTTATTTTTATTGTGTTACCAATATTTATATATTGAGAAATACATATAGTGGACAGTCCACATATACAAGACATTTTAAGACCGAGTCCCTTTGTACAAGGATACATGCATTCACTATACAGAGATACCACAAGGGGGTGACCACATTGTAAGTAATCCTTAAAAACAGAAGAATTTTGTTGCATTACTGAGTCCAAGAGCAGCATGGCTGAATCTAAATTACTTTAACGTCCGGCATCAGTCTGAAAGAAAAAGCGAGGCCCATAACAAGGTACATGGTGCCATGCCTTATACCTTAAATTAAATAGTCCTCCAGTATAACTTTTAAGCAAGTTAACAGAGTTTAGTAAAAGTATTAATAGTGAAACTGCAAAACAATCTCTCCTCCTTAATCCACCTCCCATCCGAAAACAAACATAGTTGTTTAATGTTATTTTAATATTGCAAGTAGCTAGAAAAGTATTAATAGCCACTGGGGCAACAGAACTTGATGACTAAAAGCCATCTTGTAGGATAAACAGTCAACTTTTAAACTTTTAGAGTCAAAGTAGGCCTTCACATTAAATGTAGGCATTAGGCAAATGAGTATAGCTCAGAAAGACTTTACTCAGGAGTCCCCATCGACTTTGTTGACTTCTGCCGCATCTGAGGTACTTCTGGACACTGCTGCAAATCTAGTCACACATTCACTGGCCTCAACGGGATCTGCAAAAAGGTAAACTTTCCCTACGAAGACAATTCGGAGGTGGGCCAGGTAGATCATTGTGTGTGAAATTCCAGCATCCTGTAGCGACCTTCGGACCCCATCAAATTTTTTATGGTGTTGCCATGTAGCATAAATGATGTCATGGAAGACATAGATTTGGTGGTTGTCCATCATAATGGGGCCTGCTCAGCATGCCAGTTGTAGAATCTTGTCCCTTTCACTGACCCCCGTTGTTACCACCATGAGGGTCTGAGGCTCCTCCGAAGTCTGATGTCGGCCACGAGGGGTTTTCCAATAAACTTTTTGAATGCCTGTGATGGGATCTGCTCCTGTTGGCACTAACTTCTCCATCAGCAAATCTTTGACAAATATAATGGGATGATCTCCCTTGCTGCTCTCCAGTATTCCCAACAGTTGAATATTAGCATTACGGGCCTGATTCTCCATTGTCTTGATCTGGGACCAAAGGAGTTGCAGCTCCTTTGACATAAGAGCGGTGGCCCCCATTGCAGAGTTGGCTTATTTGCTAACTTCCTGGAAGTCATTTTTCAAGCCATCCACTGCATTTTCCAGTACTACCACCCTGCTGTTGAAGCTGTCCACCATTTTGAGAGAGGCCAGTGACCGATTTAATCAATGTCTGAAGTTTCAGACCCAGAGTCATTAGGGTCTCATCTGTACTTTGTTCCGTTTCAGCTTGAGCCTCCAAACCAGGCCGCAAGGTCTGAGTGCCACCAGTTCCTTTCCATTTTTCAGTGCCTCCCACTGCTTTGTCTCATTTAGGATTTCTCATCTTTGTCAATTTGCTGATCCACAATCCATTCCAATGTTCAGAATCTCACCAAATGCTATACAAAATGTAGATTTTAATGGATTTAGGATGAGAGATTGTAGAGCTGTAATAACCTGCCTGT
This sequence comes from Neoceratodus forsteri, assembly GCA_016271365.2. Lineage (NCBI taxonomy): Eukaryota > Metazoa > Chordata > Ceratodontiformes > Ceratodontidae > Neoceratodus > Neoceratodus forsteri. The sequence goes on from CM028133.1 coordinate 966,057,637, forward strand.
ACACAGCTCAGGCTCTACAGCACCTCCTCCCCCCAAACCACCACCTTAAGTTAAGGAGAGTTAAAAAGAGATAATGGAGTCCAAGAGGGTATTCTCAGCAGACAGGACCTCATCTTTATATCCATAAAATCTTAGAATGCTAAGATTATCCTGTTGAAGAGCTGAAACAAAGTCAGATTTAACATTTGTGTCCATAATGGCAGGCTTGTGTTGAACCTGACCTGTAGGACAAACTTTTTGTACAGCTAGAGACTGGCTTAGAGTTAGATCCCATAACTGCCTTAGTAGCAACAACAGAATTACTATTATTTCTAAGTCCAAGACTATGGTGGTTACCCATATGATTGTCACTAGATTCACTCTTGTTTCCTAACTTGCTCAGAATTAAGTTCCAGTCCTCCTTAATGGCAATCAAGTCTGCACAAGTAGCTAGAAGCTTAGAGGCCAAAGATCTGTTCTTCCCCAATTTCAGATTATCAGGCCCTCTTGTAGGATTCCACAACAGATTTATTCACCGGAGCAAGCAGCGAATCAGAAAGGACAACACTATTATCTAACTGAACAGCCTTAGTAGCCAGGGTCAGACTTGAACCTTATTTTGAAATCCTTTTTTTCCCCTCTTGTTCTATTTGGAACCCTTATTATTGTTGGTCCTTTTTTGAGTGCTCAATTCAGTGAGGACAGCAGACCTAAAGTCTGGTCTCAGACAGGGGTCTGGAAATTCAAACTCAATAAATTTCACAGAAGGAGGATTCCTTCACTGGGTGAGTTTGCTGAAAAGCTCTTGTAATATCATCCATCCTTGCACCACTGGCTCAATCTTCTCTGACAGTATCTAAATCATTTTTAAGGATGACCAGCTCCTCCATCAGCCTGATAATTAGCAGCATATGGGTCACACATTAGATTGATAATATCATCAGTAAGATACAAGGGGAAATATGATACAGGCTCTGACTTTTCATTGTCAGTATTAAATACCAATGGTAATTCCTCTCTATTCGGTGATACCTGGACACTGGAGAGAGCCAAATTAATCTGATAAATTTAACACTCAGCAACTCCATTTTTGAGTTATTCAATCTATCAAAGTTTTTCAGGCCAGAAATAGTGTTATGGAAATCTGTAAGCACTTTTGCCATAATAGAATTTGAGATCCACCCCCCCCCCTTCCCGAAATACCGTAGTATCGCCAGCCTGACCAAAATCAGAAGAAGGGGCAGGCAGACACAGAAAACTGTTAGACAAGGCAGCTGCCTCAGCTTGAATATTTCCATGAGAGGTACTAGAGTAAAATTTACAACCCGTGCCCATATTAGTATCTACTGGAACCATTGCAGGAGATTTCAAAAGAGAATCAGGCAGCCCTCGAGGAGCTGAACACATATACGGTGAAGAAGAATTATAGGCCAAAGGAGTAATCCGAGGAGTAGAGGCTAAGTGACTGAACTCCAACAAACTCTGACTCAGCCTTGGTGAGTCAGGCATTTGTGAGTTAACATGCAGAAGCAGATTGGAATAACGGGCCCATTCACCACTTAAATCAAAAACATTTTCACCCTTTATTCAGAGTCCAAATAATTTTTTTTTTTAATTTCATATTTCTCATCCAGAATATATGTCCAACGTTTTGGGGAAATTAAAACCCCTTCATCAGGAAATCCCGTTAGTAGTTCCATAAGACATACAATTAATTTCTATCAGCTTTATGTTTATTTTAAGAAAAACAGAAATTTGTAACGTAACCATTTTTTAAGGACTGGAGCAATGCTTAATCTTTCTTTAAACATGCGTTCATTTCAAACCTCTGAATATTCATTCTTCAACACTACTTTCTTTGTGCGTTTTTTAAAAAACAAAACATGGATTTGTATTTTCTTTATCCTTCAACTATTAATTCAAATGCCAAGTATAAATGCTAAATGCTTTTCACAGTTCCTACCTTCTTAAAATGGGTGAACTTTCACTATGTCTGCGTTTTTCCTTCATCCCGCTTTTATTGTCAAGCTCTGTAATAAAACATTACCAATGTTTATATCGTACTAGTATATAATTCAACAAAGAGGATGTTAACTTATCCGAATTATATAAATTCATCCTTTACCTGTAATAAACTTTTTCTGAGTGTGTTTTTTTTTACTTTTTCCGTGGGCTGCTAGTGACCTTCTTTGCAGACAATGAATTTCACTATTGTTGTGCTTTTTTTCTTCGAGGCTTTTTCATTATTTTAATCTGTAATGGTACAGTAGTAATGTTTAAATCCAAGCCAGTATTTATTTCAGAAAAGGCTACAAAATGTACACGCTTTGCATAAATTCTTTATCTGAGCCCTTTCAAAGTGTGTACAGTATGTTTTCTGTTTCTCTAAGTCTGCGAGTGACCATAAACTGTCTCCATTTTTAGGGAATCGCGCCCAGAATCCAGTAAGCCTAATGCATGACCCAGAGTGACATGCACTGTGGGGCACGTGCATGTGGGAGCACGAGAGCTCTCCTGGGTGCCGGTCCCACTGACTGCAGCGGCACGAAGTGTCGGTGTCTGGAAATTTCACTTATTTAAAGTTAAATAACACTCAGTCATTTTAGCTTTTTGCCTCATGTGAGATGACAGGGTAATTGTGAGGACATTTACAGCTACGTTACATAGTTCTAAAGAAGTTCACCACGTCTACCAGAATGCTTTACCTACCCACTTTTGTGTAAATTCTATTAGAGTGGTTGGACATGAAATCCTCTTGGATTTAGGTCGGGGCACAGGGGGGGTACCCTCGCTCATTCACAGACAGCTCAATGGGTGGCTGGTTGCCCGCTCAGGATTGGGATGAGGGGAGCGGGGTGGTGAAACACTGCCCGTTGGGGTAGGGGGGTGCACTAGACTACATGGGAATAACATTTTAATTCACTGACTGTGGATCATGTGTGGGGAGGGAGGTTCACTAGACCACCAGGGATCAACTGTTGATATACTATACAGGGGATAGGGTGGGGAAGGGACTGCTAGCCACAGGGCTTCTTTAATTACACGTTGGGTGGGGAGAGGGACCGCTGGCCACCAGGGCTATTTTAATTACACATGGGGGACCACTAGCCAACAGGGTTTTTTAATGACATGTTGCATGGGTGATTGGGTGGGGAGGGACCGCTAGCCACTAGGTTTGTTTTTAACTGCACAACAGGCGGGTGGGGGAAGGGACCACTAGCCACCAGGGATTTTTCCGGGCAAACAGGCAGCGATCAGCAAACAGTTGGGGGGGAGGGGAGTGCCACTAGACAAAAGGGAAGTAAATATCACTACAGGATGCAGGGCAGGCATAATTTCCGTGACAGTCAGACTTTTGCTTGAATTCTGCCTGCAGAAGTTTTTTTCGCACACATCTACTGATGCCGCAATAACCGTGGTTTATTTATTTATTTTATTTATTTAGTTTTTGATAACCGGGTAAGTGCACTAGACACAAAGTGACAATTTTCAGGCACGACCCGGGAGGTTACAATTTCAACAGGAAAAAACTGTGATGATACAGTACAGTATAGGACTACAACATATTAGGGATACAATTAAAATGGATAACAATTCGAGCAGTTTAAGCTGAGGGGAGAAACATTCTGATGTACTTCATATCAGAAGTGAAAGTAAGTGCACATTATACTATAGCATTTAAGGATACAGTAAAAATGGATAACGGTTTGAGCAATTGATGTAACCAGGAAACAATACAGACATTTCACATATCAAAGCACAACAAAGGTAAGTGCACATATAACAGCTGATTATCAATCTAGGCATCAACTCTAGTCTACAAAACTGGCTATAACATAAAGAATATGACACCAAAGAGGGAGCAAGTAGGTAGGAAAGACTGAGGTAGTAACACCTTGCAGGGAGAAAGTGGGGATTGGGGGAGAGAGATGTGTAAGAGGTGGGGTGGGAAAGGGGTGGTACACAGTATACTGTGAGTTTCAAACCTTTTATCTAATTATTTTTTGTGTGTGAGTGTTTTCATGGACAACTATTCCTTCCATGCTAACTTCCACCAACCTAAGAGTTAGAGGAGGTTTCTTTTTTTGGTAGAAAATGACTCCTGTAATACTGTGGTGTATCAATAATTGTGGTATTACATGAGACTGTTTTCATGCCATCAGAAGTTCATCCCATGACATTCCTACCTTACAGATCATACATTTGGCTTTTACATGCAGTAACCCAGTCCTTTGTTCCTCACTTCACACTGCCTTCAACTCTGTTTCACTTTCAGTTGCCAGCAGATCAGCTGAGTTCCACCACCAGCTCCAACACAGCTCCTTTACAACTCTCTGTGGCTCTCAGGTTTGCCTTCAAACTCCACACAGACTTCCCCAATCCTCTTTACACAAGAGTCTTTGATCTTGCTTCCTTCTTCTTCTCCTCCTCTCACTGTCTCCAGCGATGTTCTCGGCCTCCAACTCTCATTCTATGGTGCCAAGGTTCCCCGATTCACCATCATCTCTTCAAACATGGGGCACCACCGTTCGGTTCAAGAAGTAGCCAGTATTAGGAAAAATTACAGAGCACCGAAAAAAAGTGCTGCTCTAAGTGCAGTAATTCAGTAGAACCAGGAGAAAGCTATAACAATGAGAATCTACCCCTTAGGGTTCTGTGAATACCTGGGCACAAATACAATTGTGCATCTAAACGTCTGCAGCAGGAGGAAGGAGCAGACTTCAAGATACTGAATTCTCCCCATGAAGCCCCAGTACAACAAGTAAAATTAAAAAAGTTGACATTCTCATATGCAAAATCTGCTCGTACTGTACTTCCTTTACATATTAGGCTTCAACAGTAATACAGCATCCTCTGATGACACCTGAATCTCAGCTCTTTTTAAACAGTTTTTATGTTTGCTTGCACGCATGTGCAAGAAACATAGTGCCATCATCTGAGTTTTCGGAGGTGTGTCACCCCCTCTTCCAATTCAGTCAGTGTGTTGTCAGGCGTGGCCCCAGTCCTCCAATGCATGCTGGAGCTGTCTATGACAGCTCCAAAATGCAGTGGCGTACAGTTGAAAGGGGGAGCTACGCTTCAGTGAGCAGCGATAAGATATCGCCTGCCCGCGCAGCTCCCCTACACACACACACACACACACACACACACACACACACACACTGCGCATGCATACTCGTGCTGCCCTCCCCCAGACACACACATGCTGTAGCGGCGGGGTGCAATCCCCCGTCGGCTGTACTCGCTCCCCAAAGCCTTCCACATGCCACACTGGGTGCCCACCCCAGCATGGCAACTCATAGAATAGCCGAGGGGGGTGCCCAATCCCACGTCGGCTCCACTGTCCTCCCCCCCGAGTACTGAGTGCCATGCTAGGAGCCCACCCCAGAGTGGCAATAGATGTTATGGCCGACGGGGGTGCCCAATCCCCCGTCAGCTCCACAGCCCCCCCAGCCATCCTTGTGCCATGCTGGGAGCCCACCCCAGCATGGCAAATGTCCCACGTCATCATAAAAAAGAAAAACAACCTGTAAAAAAAAACAGTCCCACGCAGTCTGCGCCCCCCACAACCCGCACCCACCCTGCGCACCTGCCTCCCCACCCCCACCCCACGCCTCGGACCTCGGGCGATGATCTTGATGGACCGGGAACCGTCTGCACTCTTCAAAGCTGACGCAAACTGAGGAAATGCCGTAGCTGTATAATGGGATAGATAGGGGTTTTTCAACTTTGTTGCATATCTCAGGCATTTTTGGAATTTTGCCAAATTTTCAACATGGGGTTTTTGGGACCCCTTCTCGCAGATACTGTCACTGTCACTGGCGTTAGCCGGGCCCGAAGGTGATTTACGCAGTCACTGGCGAAATCACCTTCGACCGATTAATGAAATGACACTGCTAGTGTTCATAAGGTGGGTTCTCAAGAAGCCTATTTTGAAAATTTGGTGGAACATTCCAAAAAACGACTGTTTTACGAGCGTGCATTGCACAGTCAGTTCCTAAGCACGCTCGTAGGTTAACGAATTTTCAATATTTTCACTCCAGATTTTCAACATTGCCATTTTACCACACCTTCTTATGAGTAGTACAGCTGTCATTTTTCATATCTCACCCAAAATGTATTTCCACCCATGTAGCGCACAATGGCGCAGTCGGAGTATGAAATCAATGTACGGGACAAATTAAGAAAACCACAGTGACACTATTCATGAGCAGAGGTCTTAAAATGGCTATGTTGAAAATGTGGTGAAAAAATTCCTAAAAATGACTGTTTTACGTGCGTGCGTTGTGCAGTTCCTACGCACACTCGTAAGTTCACGAATTTTCAATATTTTCACTACAGATTTTCAACATTGCCATTTTACCACACCTTCTCATGAGCAGTACAGCTGTCATTTTTCACATCTCACTCAAAACGTGTTTCCGCCCATGTAGCGCACAATGGCGCAGTCGGTGTGCGAAATCAATGTACGGGACAAATTAAGAAAATCACAGTGACACTGTTCATGAGCAGAGGTCTTAAAATGGCTATGTTGAAAATTTGGTGAAAAATTTCCAAAAAATGACTGTTTTATGAGCATGCGTTGTACAGTTCCTACGCACGCTCGTAAGTTCGCGAATTTTCAATATTTTCACTCCAGATTTTCAACATTGCCATTTTACCACACCTTCTTATGAGTAGTATAGCTGTCATTTTTCACATCTCACCCAAAATGTGTTTCTGCCCATGTAGCGCACAATGGCGCAGTCGATGTGCAAAATCAATGTACGGGACAAATTAAGAAAATCACAGTGACACTGTTCATGAGTAGAGGTCTTAGAATGGCTATGTTGAAAATTTGGTGAAAAAATTCCTAACAATGACTGTTTCTGACGTGCATTCGCAGTTCCTCGCACACTCATAAGTTGCAATTTTCAATATTTTCCTCAGATTTTCAACATTGCCATTTTACCACACCTTCTTATGAGCAGTACAGCTGTCATTTTCACATCTCACCCAAAATGTGTTTCCACCATGTAGCGCACAATGGCGCAGTCGGTGTCTTAGAAATCAATGTACGGAAAAATTAAGAAAATCACAGTGATGCTGTTCATGAGTAGAGGTCTTAAAATGGCTATGTTGAAAATGTGGTGAAAAAATTCCAAAAGATGACTGTTTTATGAGCGCGCGTTGTACAGTTCCTACGCACGCTCTAAGTTCAAGAATTTTCAATATTTTCACTCCAGATTTTCAACATTGCCATTTTACCACACCTTCTTATGAGTAGTACAGCTGTCATTTTTCACATCTCACCCAAAGCGTGTTTCTGTCCATGTACCCGCACAATGGCGGTCGGTGTGCGAAATAATGTGTGGACAAATTAAGAAAATCACAGTGACACTGTTCATGAGCAGAGGTCTTAAAATGGCTATGTTGAAAATTTGGTGAAAAATTCCTAAAATGACTGTTTCTAATGAGTGTATATAGTTCTTACGACTTCTAAGTTCTGCTGGGTTTCAATATTTTCACTCCAGATTTTCAACATTGCCATTTTACCACACCTCCTTATGAGCAGTACAGCTGTCATTTTCACATCTTGCCCAAAATGTGTTTCCGCCCATGTAGCGCACAATGGGCGCGGTCGATGTCTTGAAATCAATATATGGGACACATTAAGAAAATCACAGTGACACTGTTCATGAGCAGGCGTCTTAAAATGGCTATGTTGAAAATGTGGTGAAAAAATTCCTAAAAATGACTGTTTCTGACGTCGCGTTGCGCAGTTCTATGCATGCTTTCGTAAGTTTGCATTTAATATTTTCATCCAGATTTTCCACATTGCCATTTTATTACTTCCTTATGAACAGTACAGCTGCCATTTTTCATATGTGCCCAAAATGTGTTTTCACACATGTAGCGCAGATGGTGCTGTTGGTGTCGCGAAAGCAATGTTTGGGACAGATTAAGAAAATCACAGTTACACTGTTCATGAGCAGAGGTCTTAAAATGGCTATGTTGAAAATTTGGTGAAAAAAGTCCATAAAATGACTATGTTACGAGTGAGCATTGCGCAGTTTCCACGCACCCTCATAAGTTCATGACTTTGTAATATTTTAAGTCCAGATTTTCACCAGTGGCATTTTTCCACACTTCCTTATTTACAGTACAGCTGTCATTTTTCACAACATGGCCGAAGTGTGTTTTCACACTTTCAGCGCAGCGATGCATGGTCATTGTGGGAAATCATTGTTCAGGACAGATAAAGAAAATCACAGTGACACTGTTCATGATCGGAGGCACCAAAATGCCTGAGTTGACAATCTGCTGTAAAAAAATCCCCAACCTAATTATATTACGGGTGTGCGTTGCACAGTTTCTATGTACGCTCGTGACTTCACCATTTTTTTAAATATTTTTACTGCAGATTTGCAACATTGCCATTTTTTACACCTCCCCATGAACAGTACAGCTGTCATTTTTTACATCCTGTTCGGAATGTTTTTGCACCTGTGGTGCTAAATGCCGTAGTCGCTGTGCATAAGCAGCTTTCGGCTAACAAACTGATATTCCCCCTGTTCATGAGGTGGGGTCACAAAAAAACCATGTTGAACATTTGGAGTGAAAATACCAAAGAATGCCTGAGGTATTAGGGTTCCAACCATAACGCCCAACCCTGTAGAGAATGACAGGTATCAGGGGTGTGACTTGGGATTCTTGCCTGTAATGCTCATACCATTCCACACCCTGCAGCCAGTGAGAGGCATCAAGGTATGCCTTGGACTCTTCGGCCCCAAAGTTCACTCCATTCTCCTATATTGCACCCATCTCACAGTATTTCCTAATGGAATGGGGTGCGCATAAGGGCCAAAGACCCCAAGGAACACCGTGACACTTGTCAGTGTCTGCAGGGTGGGGTGTGGTGAAATGGCGTGGCCGTTATGCCTGACGACCCAAAGGCACACCCCAATGCCTGTCACTCTCTGCAGGGTGGTGGTGGGGTTGGCTTCAGTTCAATACTTCACTGCCATTCCTATTACGCAGCTCTGTAACTTCTACACTGCCACTGCCAATGCCAGCAAGCAAACATTCAGCATTGACAAATGCTTGTTGTATTTTAATGTTGTTTGAACAACTTACTTGAAATGAGGAACAAGAAAATGTTCCTATTGTAATAAAAACCTCCAAGTTGAGGGGTATTCTTGGATACCAGTGGCTGTAAGGCCCTCCGCCTGTGACGTCAGGACTCACTATGCCAGGGCAACTACTTCCCAGGGCATGCTGGTATCCACAGATACCGCACACCCTATAGGGTCTTGTTGCTTGCTTATTAGCATTGAATTAAACTGTGAGGGTGTATAGCTGGAAAGAAAAAATTACTCACCTTAGTAATGTTGCTTCTTCTAATGGAGTCTTGCTATATTATGACAATTGCAGTATGGCCGAAGGTTAGAACTGCTCCGGAGGTGAAATAGTTAACTTTCCATGCAGGCATGGAACTTAGAGCGTGAGCTCGGTTGAAAACTCTGTCTGTTGTGCTTCAAACGCAAACTGTCAGATCTTTACGAGCTAAAACTCACTAAGGTTCTGTGTGAAAGCTGTAAACCTACACTAGCCAACTGGCTACTAACATAAACACTCATTTTTGGCCTAAAACAAAGACTCAAGTCAGGAGACCCAAAATGCAAAAACACAACACCAATTCACCCAAAAGGTAGGTGAAAAACAACAAGGTGGGCATCAAAAATTCCAACCCTGTTTTGCCCACCACATCCCAAAAACAGAGGTTCTGAGAGGGCAGGCAGGGAGGAGGTCATAATATGCAAGACTCCATTAGAAGAAACAACATTACTAAGGTGAGGTAATTTTTCTTCAAACAACATGAAGTCTTGCTATATTATGACAATTCCTAGACTACACAGCAGTACCCCCATGGAGGAGGACAGAACCTACCTAGGAAATAGGCTCTGAAGCACGGCTGTGCCAAACCGAGCATCACTCCTAGCCTGGATGTCCAGGGAGTAATGCTTGGTAAAAGTGTGAACTGTTTTCCAGGTAGCTGCTTGACATATTCCTAGAATAGGAATGTCTCTGGGAGCAGCCAGAGAAGCAGCTGTACCTCTGGTAGAGTGAGCCCTCAGGCCTGAGGGGGGGACTTTACCCAATTTCTCATAGCAGAATTGGATACAAGAGACAATCCACCTGGCAATGGATCTTTTAGTGGCTGGCTTCCCTTTACCAGCTTCACTATAGGTGAGGAACAGTTGAAGGGAGTCAAACCTATGACCCTTGGTACGCTCTATATAGTAACTAAGGGCTCTCTTCACATCTAGGCTGTGCAGCATCCTCTCCCCAGAGGAAGAGTGGTCAGTGAAGTACACTGGAAGTGAAATAGATTGATTAAGGTGGAAATCTGAAACCACCTTAGGCAGGAACTTTCTGTTAGTACGAAGGACCACCTTATCTCTGTGAAAAGAGATAAACTCCTGCTCCACTGACAACGCTTGTAATTCACTTATGCGTCTGGCAGAGGTGATGGCTACCAAAAACACAGTTTTCCAAGTCAAGTACTTGAGCTCAGCTGAAGACAAGGGCTCAAAGGGGGGTTGCATAAGCTGAGCAATGCAAACATTAAGATCCCAGGCAGGGGCAGGATCCCTGAATGGAGGGTTGGTGTGAAACAACCCTTAAAAACTTGGAAAATACAGGATGAGCTGAAAGGGAAGAGGATTTACCTGCTGAAATAAAGCAGACACAGCTGCCAAGTGCACCTTCAGGGTAGCTGGTCTTAGCCCCAAAAGAATTCAGGTGGACCAATAATCCAGGACTGTGGGTAGATCAGCAGAGACTCAGAAATATGCTTTTCAGGCACCATATGGAAAACCTTTTCCATTTGGAATTGTAAGTAGCCCTGGTGGAAGGCTTCCTTGTGGCCTTCAATATATCCATTACACCTTGGGAAAGGTGTAAATCAGCAAACTCTAACTCTTCAAGAACCAAGCCTTGAGATTGAGAGATTTGAGATTCGGGTACCAGACCCTTCCCTGGGCACAGGTTAACAGATTGTGATTCCTGGGAAGGGACAGGAGAATGGACTGCTAAGGACAGCAGGAGTGGATACCAGGGCTGTCTGGCCCAATCCGGAGCTATCAGAAATGACTGAATGATTGGGATCTGATTTTGACTAGCACTTTGAACAGGAGAGGAAAGGGAGGAAGGCATAGAGAAACTTCCCCTCCCAACTGAGGGCTAAGGCATCCAGTGGGAGTGAGCCCAACACTGGGGGCCTGCAGCAAAAAAGAGGAAGTTGGTGATTGTCTGGGGTTGCAAAAAGATCTATCTGCGAGGTGCCCCATCTGGCAAATACTACTCCCAAGACCAGGAGATCCAGTGACCATTCGTGGTGGCCCTGGGAAATCCTGCTGAGAGCATCTGCCAGGACATTGTCCTTGCCTGGGAGGTGAACTGCCGTAAGGGAGGTGTTCAGGGAGTAAACCAGAGACCACAACTTCATCGCTTCGGTGCACAAGGCCGTAGACCGAGTGCCCCCTTGCTTGTTGATGTACCACATTGTAGTGGTATTGTCTGTTCTGACCTGAATGCTCTTGTTCTGAACAGATTTAGAAAAAGCTTGAAGTGCTAGTAAAACTGCTCTGAGCTCCAACAGGTTGATGTGGAGCAGAGATTCCTGGGGAGACCACAGACCCTGGGTGGTGAGGTCACCCATGTGAGCTCCCCAGCCCAAGAGGGACGCATCTGTAGTAAGGATCAGAGAATGAGACTCAGTGACAAAAGGAACCCCTTGTCTCAGGTTGCTCTGATCCTGCCACCACAGTAGGGCTTGGATCAGGGTTCGAGTTACTGGGATAAGCTTGGTAAGAGGATCCTTTCTTTGAGACCAAAAAGCTCTCAAATGGAACTGGATGTCCCTCATCTGAAATCTTGCTCCTTGCACAACTGCTGTAGAAGCAGCCATGTGTCCTAGGAGCTGCAGAAAATGCCTTGCTGGCAGGAGACCTGCAGGGTAAATGAGGAGGCCAGGGAGACTAGGGTCTTTGCCCTGTCCAGGGGAAGGAAGGCCCTGGCTTCCTGTGTGTTCAGTTCTGCGCCTATGAAGGTAGAAGCTGGACCGGCTCTAGAACTGACTTTGAGAGATTCAGAAGGAAACCTAGAGAGGTAAGCAGTTGCTGCGTTATCTGAAGGTGTAAATTGACCTGGTCTGGGGACTGGCCTACTAAGAGCCAATCGTCCAGGTAAGGAAAGATGGCAATCTTTGCCTTCTTAGGTAGAGGCAACTGCTACAGCCAGGCATTTGGTGAATACCCTTGGGGCAGAAGTGAGGCTGAAGGGCATTGCTCTGAACTGGTAGTGGCCCGAGGGCAGCTCGAACCTGAGGTACTTTCAATGGGAGCTTCTGATGGGAATATGGAAGTGGGCATCCTTGAGGTCCAGGGAAGCTAGCCAGTCCCCTGGCCTTAGAGAGGGTAGGATAATTTCCAGAGTCACCATTTTGAACTTTGGCTTTAAAAGGTGCTTGTTTAAATATCTGAGATCCAGGATGAGCCGCCATTCTCCTGTCTTTTTGGGGTAGGAAGTACCTGAGTACAAACCTTTGCCCTGGTGTAGGGAGGAACCCTTTCCACAGCTCTGAGAGCCAGGAGGTAGAGACCTCTGCCTCTAGGGCTAGTGCCTCTGATGGAGCTGCAGGTGGAAAGATCTGGTTCTCAGCTTTGGAAATTTTTGAGCTGAGAACCAGTCCCTAGCTCTACTTCCAGGACCCACTTGTCTGATGTTAAAGACTTCCAGTCCTGGACAAAGTAAGCCAGCCTGCCCCCTACAGGTAGAGGAGAATCGGCCCTGGCAATCCCATCAGGGTGCCTGCTTGGCAGGGGCTTTGGGCTGAGGGGTGGAAGCAGACCTGCTTGTACCCCGTCTGCCTCTCCCTCTAAACAACCCCCTCTGAGCATAGGCGGAGGAGGAAGCTTGGGCTTGGTAAAAGGCCTATGAAAAGGCCTGCCCCTGCCTCTAGGAAGCTGCTTTTGAGGAGTGGCCTGCCTTTCCTTGGCCTGTGCACTCCTATAGGTGGTCCTATATTCATCCATTTTCTTCATGTAATTCTCTGTTTGCTCCCCAAATAGAAATTTCCCACAACAGGAAAATCCATGGCCTTAGACTGGGTATCCTGAGACAGGGTAGTACATCTGAGCCAAGCCATCCCATGCGCCACAGATGTTGCCATGACTCTTGATGAAACATCATTAGAGTCCACTGCAGCATGAAATTGCACCTTGGATGCCTCAATACCATCCATAGCCACCTGGATGGCAAGCTGGTCAGGGACTTGTTTCGCTAGGGCCAGCACAGTATCCCATCTGGATTTCTGGTACCTAGCAGCATAAGCCATATAATTTGCTTGTCTGAGTCCCAAAGATGCTGCCATGTACTGTTTCTTTGCCATAGCATAAATCTTCCTGGAGTCCTTCTCAGGGGGGTGTGAAGCTAGGGGAATATTAGCCTTATCACAGGCTGCAGCCTGCACTACCAACACATGGCTGCATTGTTGAGTGAGGAAATCAGTGTCGGAGCCTGATAAGGTATACCTCTTGTCCAACCTTTTATCCACAGGAGGTATAGGGTGAGGAGTTTTTAAAACTTTTACCGTCTGTTTCCGAAAATATTTATGCAAAGGAATAGACAGTCTCCTAGACTCTGGAATATCCATCATTTCTACATAGTCTGGCTCCTCTTGGTCATCAACAGCTTCCTCAACAGGGAGCTGGAGAGTTTCAGCAACTTTTTTATAAAACATGAAATGAGAAGGGGTCTCAGAAAGCCTTGGAGGAGAAACCCCTAGGGGTCTATCTGGAGAGATGTCCAGATCAATAGGCACATCCAGATCTTCAAAACCATATTCACTCTCCTCATATTCCTCTTCCCCCTCCCCCGGTTCATAAAAATCCTCAAAATCATAATCTTGAACCGGTGGAACCGGCCGAACCAAACGCTTACCTGAAGGTGTTGGTTTGGTCGGAACCGGAGAAAGAGACTGGACAATTTGAATTGCTTTAGCTATTTCCTCAGCAGTTGGGGAGAGAACTTTTGCTGACTTTCTAGTCCTTTTTGCTGGAACCGGCTCCTCAGAACTGGCTCTTCGTTTGCCCGAGGAAGTAGCGCCCTGGTCAGAGGGCACTCCCTCCGGTTCGGTTGGCACCGAACCGGGCTGGCCATCTGGGTCAGCGGACTTTTTGGCCTCCCTTTCCATTAGCCTACCAACTCTCTTATCTATAGTGGCAACAGGGAAATTGTGACAAATCTGGCAGTCTGAATTGTGGTGGTCAAACCCCAGACAATAGATACATGTGGTGTGTGGGTCAGCCTTAGCAAAAGCTTCCCCACAAACACTACAGTGTTGAAACCCAGTGGGTCTGTTTTTTCTTTTGGGTTTCTCAGACATAATGCCAGCCTAACCAACTTGCCTGTTTATGGCAATCCACCAAGCAAGACACCCTTATCGGTTCCCAACCGTGTCACGGGTCGTGGAAAAAACCGGAATGAAATCTGTTTTTTAGAACCGATAAGAACCGAGAACCGTGACTTCTAAAAAGGACTAGAAGATTTTAATAGAACCTGATCGGTTCAAACTGAACCGATAAAGAATTACAAGTTCCACACAGAAAAATAAATGTAAAACCTATCTATTACTTACATTACCACAGACAGAGCTTGAACCGACCAGCTGCGGTTTAATTTCAACTAAAACAGAAAAATAATACTTTTAAGCAACACAATGAACCGAGCAGAAGGAGAAATCTCGGGCGACTGTTCAGTGAGTTGGAGTAAAGAATCTGACAGTTTGCGTTTGAAGCACAACAGACAGAGTTTTCAACCGAGCTCGCGCTCTAAGTTCCATGCCTGCATGGAAAGTTAACTATTTCACCTCCGGAGCAGTTCTAACCTGTGGTCATACTGCAATTGTCATAATATAGCAAGACTTCATGTTGTTTGAACCATAAACTTACCCACACTGTATCTGATGATACAGGGGCTAAAACAAAACACCTGTTACGTGTTTGCATGGGATGAGATATGAGAAAGGCTTTTACTCTAACAAGATGACCTATTACAATACAATTAGATTGAAGGGATGAACTTTTGGACAGCACTGAGCTTCTTTGCTAGCATTGCAGAAAATAATGTGAAAAAGTAAGATTACATGTGCATACAGAACATTGTATCAAGTCACCGTGCATGATTCTGATGAGATTCCAAGAAGGCGAATGGGCAAACAAACAAACTATAATATTTTAAAAAGTGATAGAGAAGAAGCATCAGTAGCTATACTGTTCCTCAGTTCACTGGCTAACTGATTGAAAGTGTTTCACAATATTTCATACTTTTGAAGCTGGTGTGTGTTACCATCCTGAAAATGTACTTGAATTTTAAAAAACAAAGAAATAATTTGAAGTTCCTGTCAAACAAATCATCATTGTTTCTAAATGTATTATGAAATAATCATCATTATGAAAAATGTTTTTCAAGATCCTAGCTACAAAATGAGATATTGGCCACGTTAATGATAAAAGTTGCTAGTTCTACACCACTCATTATTACAGGAAACTGAGAAATGTTTTATAATAATCACTTTTGCAAAAAAAAAAAAATGTGTATACCAAATAGTATCACATTGTCACAGACATATGACCAGTACCTCATTTTGGTACCAAGACCTTTGCAAACGTTTTATATATTAATCATTTTTTCATGAACTATATGGTTTATAAGCAATGAAGATTTGATTGACAGGAACTACAGTTTGTTTTCATGTCCATTCTCAGGGTTGTAACACAGAACTCCCTACCCTTAGTCCAAAGTATGGAATATGGTGAAACACATACCAATGGTTAGCCCATGAGCAGAAGAACAATTTTCCTGCTGATACTTTTTCTCTATAGAAACATAGAAACACAGAATTTGACGGCAGATAAGGACCGCTTGGCCCACCCAGTCTGCCCATTTCCCTGCCTACTGGATAAGCTGCAGATCCTAGTTAACCAGCAGCCTACTTCTTCCTACCCCCATCCCCTAGAATTGCCTTATGACTGTCCCATGCATGCTTGAATTCGCCACTGTTTTTGACTCCACGACCTTCCTCCGAAGGCCGTTCCATGCATCCACAACCCTCCTGTGAAAAAATATCTTTAAATTACCTCTGAGCCACCCCCATCTTCAAATTGTGCCCCTTGTTCTTGCACACCTCTTTTTGAAAGATGCTACCCTCTTGGACTTTGTTGATTCCCTTGAGGTACTTGGAAAGTTTCTATCATGTCCCCATCTCCTCCTTTCCTCAAGGCTATACATATTAAGCTCCTTTAGTCTCTCTTCATATGTCTTCTGGTGCAGACCCTGCACCATTTTAGTTGCCCTCCTCTGGACAGCTTCCATCCTGTCTATGTCTTTGCAAGATGGGTCTCCAGAACTGCACGCAGTTCTCCAGATGGGGTCTGACCAGCTGTCTGTACAGAGGGATAATAACTTCCTGTTTTCTACTGGTGATGCCTCTCCCTATGCATCCAAATATCCCCCCAGCCCTCATTGCTGCCCTCTCACATTGCTTGCCCACCTTTAGGTCATCTGATATGACTACCCCAGGTCCCTTTCCATTTTTGTTGTTGTTAGTATCTCACCCCTCACTGTGTACTCTTCCCCTGGGTTTTTGTTTCCCAGGTGCATTACCTTGCACTTCTTAGCATTGAATCTAAGCTGCCATACATTTGACCATTCCTCTAACCTTGCCAAGTCCCTTTTCATCCTTTCCACCCCACCATGTGCATCAACTCTGTTGCAGATCTTTGTGTCATCTGCAAAGAGACATACTTTTCCTTCCAGTGCCTCTGCAGTATGCGCTTATAAAGACATTAGAGGACTGGTCTGAATACTGAACCCTGCGGTACCCCACTAGTAACCCCCCTTTCATCAGAGTGGACTCCATTTACTATTACTCTCTGTGCCCTATTTTCCAGCCAATTTTTTACACAGGCTGTCTTCTTGGGACCCACTCCCAGGCTAGCTAACTTGTATATTAATCTTTTGTGTCAGACTGTGTCAAATGCCTTGCTAAAGTCTAGGTAGGCCATGTCCACAGCCCCTCCCTGATCTACTACTTTGGTCACCCAGTCAAAGAAATCTATCAGATTTGTCTGGCATGACCTTCCTGCTGTGAATCCATGCTGCCTTGGGTCCTGTGCCCCTCTGGCCTCTAGATACTCGACAATTCTTTCCTTCAGAAGTGATTCCATCATTTTCCCTACCACTGAGGTTAAACTAACAGGTCTTTAGTTTCCTGCTTCTGCCTTGCTCCCACTTTTGTGAAGGGGAATCACATCTGCCCTCCTCCAGTCCTTGGGTACCACCCATCCTCCCATGATTTGTTAAACAGGGTAGTCAGTGGTGTCACTAATTCTACCCTTAGTTCTTTTAGAATTCTGGGATGAATCCCATCAGGCCCCATTGCTTTGTCCACCTTCAGTTTTAAGAGTTCTTCAGAACCCTTTCTTCTGTAAATGGGCTGGTATCAACTTCTGTATCCAGTGTGTTTCTACTGTTTGTTCTAGGTACCCCCTTCCTTTGTAAATACTGAGCAAAAATATTTGTTTAGTATATCTGCCTTTTCACAGTCTCCCTCTGCCCACCCTCCCCCCAGCCTCACTATCCCTCCCTTGGTCTTCCTTCGCTCCCTGATGTACCTATAAAGGTTTTATCCCCTTCTTAACTGAGTTGGCTATCTTTTCCTCGGTTTGGGCCTTTGCTGTTCTGACTGCCTTCCCAGCTTCCTTTTGCTTTAACTGATACAGTTCTCTGTCCTGCTCCTTTTGTGATTCCTTATACTTCCTGAAAGCTTTCTTTTTCTCTTGAACCTTCACTGCCACTTCCAATGAGAACCATAGTGGTTTCTTACATTGTTTAGTTTTGTTTATTTGCTTCACACAAAGGTTTGTTGCCTCTGTGATGGCAGTTTTTATTATTCCCCATTGTTCTTCCACCCCTCCTTCCTGCCCATTTGCTAGTGCATTCCTTAGGCACTTACCCATTTTGGCAGAGTCAGCCCTCCTAAAGTCCAGTACCTTTGCCTTTGTATGGCTTGACTCTATTGCTGTGTTTGACAGAACCATACTGTTCGATGGTCGCTAGTTCCCAGATGGCTACCCACTTCTACATCTGTGATCCTCTCTTCATCTCCATTTGAGAGAACCAGGTCTAAGATTGCTCCCTCTCGAGTGGGCTCCAATACTAGTTGTCTAAGGCATGCCCCCTGTAGGGCATCTAGAATAACCCCACTCTTCGAAGTGGCTGCGGCAACTGCACTCCAGTTAACATCTGGCATATTCAGATCACCCATCAGCAATATCTCCCCTTTTTTTGCCATACTAAGTATACTTTCTATCATTTCCTTGTCCATTTCCTCCCCCTGAGAAGGGGGTCTGTATACAACTCCTGTGCGGATTGTGGTGCCATTGCCGGTCTCCAAATTTACCCACAGTGCTTCTTCCCCTCCCTGTTTTCTCTTTTGTTCTGTTACTTTGATTCCTTCCCTTATGTAAAGAGCTACTCCTCCTCCTCTTTTACCCTCTCTGTCTCTCTTGTAGATAGTGTATCCTGGTATGTTTACGTCCCAGTCATGGTTTTGTGCGAACCATGTTTCTGTGACTGTCACGATACCCAGATGTTCATCCTCCATCAAGGCCACTAATTCAGGAAGCTTGTTACTCAGACTATGTGCATTGGTACTCATTGCTTTCCATTTTGGATGGCTTTACTCTGTTGCAGCATCCCCCACTGACCTTTCTACCTCGGTCTTTTCCCATTTAGTACCCTGTTTTGTAGGAGAGGCTGGGATTTTCTTGCTGCTTATCAGTGCCTCCCCTTGACTAGTTTAAAGCTTGCCAATGAAGCATTTAAAACCGATTGCTCAAAGACTTGTTCCTTCCTGGACAGATGCAGGCCATCCTGCCAGTATAGGCTGGTGTCCCCTCAGGTGGAGCCCAGTCCCCAATGAAGCCAAACCCTTGTGCTTCACACCATTTTCAACCACTCATTAAACTGCATGGTGCAAAGTACCCTGCCTCACCTCATGCCATTTACAGGCTGCACGCCTGAGAAGGATACTGTGTGTGCTAATTTGTCTTAGGCCCTTCCCCAGTTCTACAAAGTCCTTCTGCACTGCTCTAATCTCATGTTGAGCCAAGTCATTTGTCCCTAGGTGGACAATGACATCCAGCTCAGACTCCCGTGCAGCTGTTCCCATGATCCTGAGGATGCGCTTCCTCTCCCTCCAAGCCATGGCACCAGGCAGGCACCTTACTTCAGTTTTCCCTGCTATCATTTCAGGTTTTGAGATATTATAGTTTGTTTATAATATCCATTTAAACTAAATAGAATATCTATGTAACTCAGCATTTCCAGCAGAGGACCACTGGCAGCCAAATCTATTTCCCTACACAAAGGTTTTTATCCTCCAAGGCAGAGCTGGGCAGCTATCAGCCCTGTCCCCATCTCCAGTGGTTTTCCCTTACCTCCTCCACGCCAGGAAGTGCATACCCCCACTGGATTTCCCCTTGCGGAGGGGCAGGAGTGGAAGGGCCATCCTCCCCCTGACAGACATATCCAATTCTCACCTCAGGACCCAGTGTGGCAGGGCAGACCGCCAGAGCACAGGCCGGGCTTCAAAAAGTCCAGGCCCCCCCCCTTTTTTTTAACTCTTTTTCCTGTCCTGCCCCAACACTGCAGCACCAGTATGTGTGCACGGAGCTGTACCCATCCTGTATCACTGCAACCCTTCCCTTCAAGCTGCTCACATCTGCACTACCACCGAGCCTACACCTGGTGGCAGTCAAGAGCCAAGATGGCTTGGCCACCCTCCCCAAGAGAGGAGAGCTGTCCCTGGGACAGTTGATCCTCTCCCACCCTGACAACTCCAGTAACCCATGCTCATTCCTGAACCCGGGTTGCCGGTGTAGCAGGAAGTAAGGCATTCCACACTACCGGATCTGGCAGCCAAACTGTTAGAGGTGCTCTTCAGAGTCCTGTCTGTAATGAGGGAAAACCACTAACAGTGGGGAAAAACACACACACACAGGGAGAGACTAAAGGCTTGAAGTTTAACTTCAAAGCCTGATGATGATGTCTGTTAGCTGGCTAATGGGAGGAAAACCAGTGCGATTGGTGGGGTTCCATCCTTTGAATTGCACAAAGTTTACAACCATCCGCTCACTCAACATTGTCAACATCAGTCTTCTCAGCATTAGCTTTTGAGTACCAAGCCTCCTGCATTTCTACATCCATTGGCATATACTGTACAGCACACACCTCCACAGCCCCCTAAACTGCCTCAGCACCACCAATATATTTGCTCTGCACATGCACGCAAGCAAACACAAGAATGTTGCCTAGGCCAGAGCTCAAACAGAGTTGTACTCAGATGTCAGTCAACATGATTTTTCAACCCTTGCTTACACACATCTCTCACTCATCCTGTCTTGAGTGCAAACAGACACAAGCACACAGCTTACCAGTACAATAAAGCACTAGTTGCTAACTCTGAATAATACATACTTTAAAACATGTTTTATATGAAAATCAAATGAAAAGACAATTTAACCATGTCATTTACAAAACAGACAATTTTTTTTTTTTTTTACTTTATTTGTTATTACCAGTCGGCTGGCCCCATCCACTGGTCCCTCCAACCCCATCACTCCGGCGTCCATAGGGACTCACCTCTCTTTTTTTCCCTTGCCCCTCCGAGGTACCCAACTAATCGGGTGTGGAGCCTGTGGGGGACCGGTGTCATCCTGCCAGTTTGCCAGTTGGCAGTCATTGTTCCTCCCCCCCCCCAATGCAGTGCGGAAACATGCAATGATGCCAGTGGCTGAGCTGTGTGTGCTTCTGCATGTTGCACACCGGGCATCTGCTCCGCGTCCATCTCCTCCATCTGTGGATCCACTGTGCCAAACTCCAGTTACTGCTAGGGGCCAGGCAAGCAGTAGACTCTATCCCCACCCCTCCCCAGGAGAGGAGAGCTGTCCACCAGATGCTTGATCCTCTCCCTCCCCGGTTGATCTCCGGCAACCCGCTTGCACCGCAAACACGGGTCACCGGCATGGCAGGAGGTAAGGCACCAATGCCTCAGTCCTCAATGCCACTGGGCCGGCTGATAATCAATTTCTAGATAAAATATTCAATTCAGTTCTGAAAACTTGTTGATCATGATAAAAGATGGCTACTCCGTAAGTAATGTTAATTTTAGATGTCTTAATTTTGTTACAGTTTGCATAACCCTGCTCTCAGTGATCCAAGAATTCCGTTTTTTTTTTAAACAGCTCCCCATAGACTTGGTCCAATCAATTTGTCTTGATACAGGGCTCTTTAGCATCTCCTTCCACTCTTCTGGCTCTGCCAGACAAATAACAGCACTTTCCACCCTTGCTCCCCCCCCCAACTCTGCAGTGGGTACCAAGTCTCCTATAATCTGTGCAACTGTGCCCAATGAATAGCGGCAACCTCCACCCTTGTCCCCCAGCTGTGCAAGCGGAACCAAGTCTCCTATAATCTGTGCAACTGTGCCCAGTGAATAGCAGCACCCTCCACCCTTGCCCCCCCCAGCTATGCAAGCAGAATCAAGTCTCCTATATTCTGTGCAACTGTGCCCAGTGAATAGCATCACCCTCCACCCTTGCCCCCCAGCTGTGCAAGTGGAACCAAGTCTCCTATAATCTGCGCAACTGTGCCCAGTGAATAGCGGCACCCTCCACCCTTGCCCCCCAACTGTGCAAGCGGAACCAAGTCTCCTATAATCTGTGCAACTGTGCCCAGTGAATAGCAGCACCCTCCACCCTTGCTCCCCAGCTCTGCAAGCAGAACCAGGTCTCCCATAACCTGTGCAACTGTGCCCAGTGAATAGCAACACCTTCCACCTTGCCCCCCAGCTCTGCAAGTAGAACCAAGTCTCCTATAATCTGTGCAACTGTGCCCAGTGAATAGCAACACCTTCCACCCTTGTCACTGGCAAACGCAGGCTGGAGATGGTGCAGTGTAGGATAACCAAAATTATTCAGGGCTAGTACGGCAGATCTTACAAGGAACAGTTTACAGCACCACACATGAACTTGCTGGAGGCCAGAAGGGAGAGGTGAGATGTGATAGAGACCTTTAAGTTCCTGAAAGGAATGAATAAGGTAAACTGTAGGGAATTATTCGGTAGGATTGGTGAGTCAAAAACCTGCGGACATGAGTGGAAGCGGATGGGGGAGATTCAGTAGGGACATGAGAAAGATTTACTTCACAGAGAGGATGGCTGAGCCGTGGAACAGCCTGCTGGCTGATGTGGTGGGTGCAAAAACCGTCAGGGGTTTCCAAGTACTCCTGGGACACAGACAAGAGATTTATAGTTACTCAGAGGAGCAGTAAGGCAGACGGTTTGGGGGGGGGGGTCAGGGCATTAACACCATTAAGAAATTAGGTCCCAGGGCAGCATAGGGTATAACAGAGCAGACTGGATGGACCGATGATCATTTTCTGCTGCTACTGCGTATCTTTTTAGTGTTTCCCCTGCAGTCCCATAGGTGAAAAGCACTGCCTTCCACACATTTAGCCTCATGTATCCCTGCCTGGTGAATAACAATGCTTTCCATCCAATGTTTACCCTAAAGCTTACATCCTTGAGGGTGCTCCCATGCTTTTGTTTTGCACTCCCATGACTTTACAATAGGGATGTCACAGTATCACGGTTTTATTATGG
This sequence comes from Neoceratodus forsteri, assembly GCA_016271365.2. NCBI lineage: Eukaryota > Metazoa > Chordata > Ceratodontiformes > Ceratodontidae > Neoceratodus > Neoceratodus forsteri. The sequence continues at coordinate 966,080,387 of CM028133.1, forward strand.
TATACAGCAGTATCGGAAGTCATGATATTGTTATTGTGGGCAACTTCCAAAACCGCGATAACTGTGGTTCACGGTATACTGTGGTATTCAGACCCTTCTACTTATTTTTTTGCATTTCCAGGGACAACTGCTCCTTCCACACCAACCCTCCCTGATGTAAGAGAGTGGGGAGGCTTCTTTTTTGTAAAAAATTACTTCTGTAATACGGTATAACAGTAACTGCAGTATTACATGCGATGGTTAGCATACTGTTAGAATTTCATACTGTGACATCCCTACTTTATTTTATTTATTTTTATTTATTTATTTTAGTGATTTGGAAAAGACCTTTGAGCGCAAGCTCTTTTACAAAGGTTCCACGTCATAGACTGCAAAACAAAGTACAATAGGAGAAAGGAAAGTACATTACAATGAATGATACAGCTTGGATTCAGAACTTGCAGAATAACTCAAAATATAGGTACAAGTTCAAATAACAAGAAAAACACTTTATGGAGGGGGGGGGTAAGCAGCCACAGAGTGCCTTGTCAGTAGTTCAGAGGGATGGGGATAGCTGGCAGTGGAGTGAAGAAAGGAGGTACGAGAGAAAGGTATGTACTGTGTTGGAGGTGAAGGTTGGGGGAAGAAGGGTGATAAGGCATAGGGAGAAATGCTGAGGTGAGGGAAGGCTGAGCGGAGAGGACATGCTAGATTAAAACTGTAGGGTGTGAGGGGGCATGGTCAGGCAGCCTGCATTAGTAGTGACTGTTAGGAAAACTCAGGGGACTGTGAGTTGGGGGAAGGGGAGGGGGGTGGCGGGTGCCGAAGAAGCATGACGCAAACTGATTGCTGAGGCAAGTCATGAGAAAGGACAGAGGGAGGGGGAACCTGAGGCCTGCCTAGTGCTTGCTGGGGGGCAGAGAGAGCAGGTGTGGCTGGACTCAGGGGCAGCTGCACTTAGAGAGTGTTATTAGGTGCTGTTTGAGGTCAGTTTTGAATTGTGCCAGACAATTGGTGGCCAAGAGGTTCCCAGGGAGTTCATTCATCCATAGGGGGCCCAGTAGGCAAATGCACATTGCCCAAGTGAGGTGTGATGGAAGGGGATAGCCAAGGCCCCTCTAGTCCTCCCTCTGGTGACCCGTAACGAGTTGGCCACCTTGATCAAATTGCCTACACAAGGTGGAGTTTTACCCAGTAGAGCCTTCTTCCCTAGGATGCAAGTCTAGAATTTGACCCTGTTTCTTAATGACAGCCAGTTTGCACGTTCGTACAGAGTACAGGTGTAAGTACCACGCTCAGCATCCTGGGTGAGTCTGCAAGCTTTGTTGAGCACAGTCTGAACACTCTTGAGCACTGTTTCCATTGCCGCCCCATAAACCACTAGTCCATAGTCAATAGTAGATATAATTGAACTGTGGACTGAGAGGTGTCGGGCCCCTGGAGAGAGATATTGCTTGTGCCTGTACAGGACAATAACCTTGGTAGTGACTGTCTTGACCAGCGAGTCAATATGGTGCACAAACGTGAGGGTATCATCTATTATGACCCCCAGATACTTGAACAAGTGAACTTGTTCCAGCGGCTCACTGCATGAGATGGAGATGATGAGGGGGTGGTGCTTATTTTTGTTGTGGGGGCTGGACATAAGCATGGCCTTGGTCTTCTTGTAGCTTAGTAGCAATTTATGACTACAGAACCAGTCCCCAAATTTGAAGAAGGAGTTCTGCAGGGCAGTATGAGACGTGCTGCTGCTCAGTAGGACAGCATCATCTGCAGATAGTATGAGTTTGGTGTCGCATGCTGTGGGAAGGTCATTTAAGAAGAGGCTGAAGAGTAGGGGCCCCAGTATTGATCCCTGGGGTACCCCTAATGATACTTCTCTTGCGCTGGATACTGTTTGCCCAATTTTGACACATTGATTTCTCCATATCATGTAGTCTTGGAACCAGCAAAAGGCATTAGGCGCCACACCCATGTTTCGCAGTTGGGTCAGTAACAGGGGGTGATTGACTGTATTGAAGGCTTTGGTGAGGTCAATAAAGACAGACCCCACCAGTATGCCTTCACCCAGGGCCTTATGTGCATAGTTCATGTAGTCCAGCAGGGCAGTGGTGGTACTGTGATTTTGTCTGAACCATGCTGGTTGGGGCACAGTAGATTGTATTTATTGAGGTGGTCGATGAGCTGACCCGCCACAATCTTTTCCAGTGCCTTAGACAGGGGGGAGAGGATCGAGATGGGTCTGTAGTCGGCTACCAGAGACTTGTCACCTCCTTTATGCACTGGCGTAACTAGGGCCTGCTTCCAAACCACCAGGAATTGGGCTAGGGCTAGGGACTTATTGTACAGCATGGTAATGGGCACTATAAGAACGTCCAGGGTGAGGGACAGAAGTTTCATGTCTATTCCGTCACTGCCCAGTCTGGTCTTACCTAGTATTTTCTTGACCATAGTAAGGGCCTCCTTCACCATCACCCTTTTAAAGTAGAAGGTCAGGTGAGAACACTCGGTAGATACGTTGTTGGAGTGGCTCAAACCAGGTTGAAAATAGGCAGGTGGTAGCACTGGGGTAAGATCAGTGAAGGCCTTATTGAAGGCTTCTGCAATAGCTAGAGGGTCTGTAGTGGGGGTGTTGCTGATACTGAGCAGCTGAGAGTGCTTCTTGTCCTCGTTTCCAAGGATGCTTTTGATGTTATCCCAGAATCTCTTCCTATCACCCCAAGAATTGCAAAGCTGTGCCTTATGATAGTTGGCTTTGGCGAGCCGGATTAGCTTGGTGCAGCGGTTCCTGACTGTTCTGTAGCACGGGTAGTCTTGCTTGCTGCCTGTGTTTCTGGCCTTCTCCCAGAGTATGTCCCTTTCTTTCAGGTGGGAGAGGGGCTCCACATCAATCCAGCCATTTGCCTGCCCTCGAATTTTTCTTTTCGTGAGCGGGGCATAGATGTCACAGATGGAGCTAAAGCCCTTAATGAAGTAACTGAGGGCCTGATCAAGGGTAGGTGCCAGGTCGATAGGAGTCCAGTCCCGCAGGGCAAGGGCTGATTTGAGGGCTCCAAGTTTACCCTTCCTCAAGGCCCTGCTTTCAATGACGCTCAAATTCAGTCCCCCACCACCCTGTTTTAAGCAGAGCCCTGATGCCTAACACTGTTACAGTTACCGCATTAGAGGGATAAAAGAACACAGGAAAGAAACAAGCATTTGTCTATGCTGAATGTTGGCCTGCTGCCATCGGGAGTGCAGGAGTTAGAGAGATGCAGCATAGGAATGGCAGTTAAGTATTGAACTGATGCCAACCCACCCCCACCCTGCAGAGAGTGACAGGCATTAGGGTGTCCCATTAGATGTTTGGTAGTGCAGTGCGCGGGAAAACATGCTGGGCAGGATGTGAAAAATGACAGCTGCACAGTTCATAAGAAGGTGTAAAAAAATGGCAGTGTTGAAAATATGGCATACAAATATACGAAATTTGTGGAGTTACAAGGGTGCGTGGGAAATATGCAACGCACGCTTGCAACACTGCCATTTTATGGGCATTCGGTACCAAATTTTCAACATAGGCATTTTAGCACCTCTGCTCATGTACAGTGTCACTGTCATTTCCTCAAAGTGTCCCAAGAAGTGATTTCGCACAGCGACCACGCTATTCTGCGCCGGAAGTGCGAAAACACATTTTGGGCAGGATATGTGAAATGATGGCTATACTGCTCATCAAGAGGTGTGGAAAAATGGCAATGGTGAAAATCCAGAGTGAAAATACCACGAATGCACAACAGTACGAGCATGTGTGCAATCTGCCAACGCACGCTCATAACACAGTCATTTTATGGAGTATCAGCACCAAATTTTCAACATAGGCATTTTAGGACCTCTGCTCATGAACTGTGTCACGGTCATTTTCATAATCTGGCCCAAACACTGATTTCCCACAGCGACTGCGCTATTGTGCGCAGGAAGTGCGGAAACACATTTCGGGCAGGATGTGGAAAATGACAGCTGTACTGTTCACAAGGAGGTGTACAAAAATGCCAATGCTGAAAATCCGGCATTAAAATATTGTGAATGTGCGAAGTTATGAGCCTGCGTAGCAACTGCACAACGCACGCTCGTGAAACAGGCATTTGTTGGATTTTTCCCACCAAATTTAGAACATAGGTTTTTTGAAAGGCCACCTCATAAACACTGGCACTGTCATTTCGTTAATGGGTCCCGAAAGGTGATTTCTCGCAGTGACTTCGAAATCACTTTTCGAGGCTGATTAATGTCATGACAGTGATAAAATTCATGAGGAGGGGCCCCAAAAACCCCATGTTGAAAATTTGGTGCCAAAATTCCAAGAAATGCCTGAGATATGCATCAAAGTTGAAAAACCCTATTCACTCCATTATACAGCTTACCGGCATTTCCAGTTCGCGGTCGGCTTTGAAGAGTGCAGACGTACTTCGTCCACGGAAGATCGTCACAGACCTCGGAGGCAGTATGGGGTGAGGGGAGTGCAGGGTGCGCAGTGGGTGGTGCGGTGAGGGAGAGGGCATCGAGACTACAAGGGACAGTTTTCGCTTTACTGGGGAAAAAGGAAAACCATCGTGGGACAGTTTTCGTGTTGTAGGGTATTTGGCACGCTGGGGTGGGCTCCCAGCATGCCACCTGTTTTTTTTTGGGGTGCAGTAGACAACGGGATTGGGCACCCTCGCCGGCACACAACACGGGGAGAATGCCGACGGGATTGGGCATCCTCATTGGCAAACAAAGACAGAGGGGGGGGCGCGAGCTTCAGGGGATTGGGCACCCCTTGGCATTCAACAATTGGGGGTGATGCCATGGGGAGTGGCCTCCCCATTGGCACACACTAACACAGCGGGGGCCATGAGCTGACGGGGATTGGCACCCTTGGCATTCAATATTTGGGGGTATGCCGAATGGGAGTGCGCCCCATCGCACACTAACACAGCGGAGGGGTTACCGATAGGGGATTGGGCACCCCTGATGTCAGCAGGCATGAGCCGTCACGACCATGCTTATAATGGTGGTGAGCACGGCAAGCAAAGGACCGCTGCGTATGACGAGCTTTGCTCAGATTCCAGTGGACCTTTGCTTAGATGTGCTCACGCCATTATATATGCATGGTGTGGTGCCGGCATGCAGGCTGATTGGGGAATGAGGGATGCACCTACTGATGCGTGCCCTGCATTCGCCCAACAGCAGCGCGCCCCCGAAACCCGTACTACCGTAAGATGTTGCTTGTGCAAGCGCGCAAGTCAACATAAAAAGAAGTGCATAAGACCTCTGAGAAAGAAATGGTGAGAAACATCTAAAAACAGAGAAAGGACAGTATGCATCATGCATATGTTGCTTGACAAATACCCCCATCCTTTCAGCTTTTGGTTTTTAATGGAGGAAGACACTGCATCTCTGAAGCCCTATTGCGCCAACAGCCCTGACAATCTGGTAAACAGCACTACCTGTCATCCTTGTAGCTCCAACAGTCCTTGCAAGGGAACTGTGCCACCTTATATCATTGCTGCCCTGCCAGGTGAATAAGTAAGCAATAATACCCGAAAGGGTGGGCGGTATTGGACTACACCGGACCAACCAGGAGCATAATGAGGCCCAATGCCACATGCCTTATAGTCCCTGTAAGGTCTGGTATATCCCAATACCGCCCACCCTGGAGGGTATTACTGCGCTTAGAAAATCAGGGGAAGCTGATGCCAGGGGTAGAAACTTTGCGCTGGGCACGCAACTGTTCAGGTAACCACAGGAGGCAACTAACTGCTGCTGCTAAAATAAACAAGAATTTCACACCCTGAGTGGAATCATTTTGGGTGTGTTTGGTAGAGCTGCCAATTTTTTTTCGAAGCTTGAATGGATTAATGGTTACTGCACAGAATGGGGGGGTGGCATCACTAAAGGTAGGGTCTGAGGTGCGGCCCTCGCTAAGCAATAGAAAAACAGTGGTGCCTGTTTGAAATTGAACATTCCGTCAGATCAATAATTTAAGTAAGTAATAAGCCACAAAAGGGTGTGCATTAAAGGATTTTAATGCACGCCCCAAGGGTGTGCTAAGGCATGAGGCTCAAAGCTGAGTGTCCTTACGCCCCTGGGTAGTGCATTAAAATCCTTTAATGCACACCCTGGAGTGGCTTATTACACTTATAAAATGGGCCACCATCATAAAATAATTAGTTTGATGTACTCTGATAGGGATTAAAACTTATTTATCATTTTCAAAAGAGTGTACAATATATTACCTCTAAAATATCTAAAAACTGAAAAAAGTAGTCCCTATTAATGCATAAAATAGGATATGTCAGCAATAGGTTAACTAGTACAGTACTTTGCAGTAGAAGTATTTATTAGTAGAATTGGTTGAAAATAAATATTTTCTCTGTCACATGTAAATTTTATCATATGAATGCACTGTAACATCTGTAAATTTTTAAGACATAAGCAGTATTTAAAACTTAATTTTCATTACACTGTAGTTATATAGCCTAATTTAAGGCAACCTCTTTATTTGTGTGTTTTACTTATGTGCTGTGGTCTAGTACATAAAAGGAAAACTGCTAGAGGATTGAGGTGAAAGCTTAGTAAGAAAAAAAAACGTTAAACCTGCCAGGTTGCCTTTTTTTGGGTGGGCAAGGAGGGTGGATTTCACCTGAAAACTCCCATATAAGATTCAAATGTACGTGCTTTTATTAACATTAGCAATATATTTGGGCACTTTGGGTCTGCCTCTGCCTATTTAACTGTGTTTTCACACCTTTTCTTTTTGTTTACAAGGTATTACTGTATTGCCTACTTTCTTCATCCTGTTTTTTGTTTTCTGTTTTTCCCCACATTCAAGACATAGAATGTTCATCATGGAATGTTTACCATGGAATACAGGGATTCAAAATTCTGCTTTGTTCCACTTGTAGAATGTTACTCTCCTGACATTCTGTAAACACAGACAACAGAGGCCTGTTTTAGAGCCAGAGACTCAATTATATCACTGTCAGGGCAAGCATGGGAGATTTCACTGATGAGCGAGGAAAGATAGAAGAGGGATTTTTCACTGTTAGTAAACACACAGTTGTAATGAAAACTATAAACAATACTTAATATTTCTAATTTGTTTATGTGTGTAAGGATAGTGTGATGATCAGGTTAACAACATTTCATTGTTTTATTTTTTATTTAATGTAGTTTTATTTTTAGGGCCCAGTTGAAGTTTTTTTTACAGTGTAAAGGTAGTAGCCATGTTTGTGATGGAAGACCAGTTCTGGTTGCAGGGGGACTGATGGAAGATAGTTCTGGCTGTAGGAGGACTGATCTGTTCATTGTGTGATGTGGTTTGGGACCAGGATGACTGTGCGTATAAAGCGATTTAATGTACAGTCAGCTGATGTCTCTAGGCCAATCAGATTTCTAGATTTTTTCTTGCCATTTTATAAAACAAAATAAGCAGCATAGACCGTGACTCATTATTTCCCAGTCTGTGTTGCCTGACACTGGACTGGCTGGTTAGTGGACTGGGCCAATCAGCATCGAGCATTTCCCCAGTCCATTTTCTAAGCCAAAATTCACCCTTACAGTGCATCTGGTCCAGCAGTCATATGCATGATTTTCAATTACTTTTGCTCCGGAACCCTATGGGGTAAATAGCTCTGCCTGCTCCTCAGGCAGCAAAGATTACTGAATAACAACCTATTCTTTCACTATGGCACTGGCTGCTCCACTGATAACCCTACCTTCTACCACTGTAGCTCCTTCATATGACAAGCATTTGTCAACGCCGAACATTCACTTGCAGGTATCTGCAGTGGAGTTTGGTACTGGTTTCAGAGGAGCCAGGAGGCAGCAGTGAGAGAATGATGGGTGCTGCATGGTGGAAGCTGCATGTAAATGCAGGAAGAAGCTGCTAGTCCGAGAAGCTGCTCCCATCAGTCTTAGTGGACCGGGGAGAGAGACAGTGTGCTGGGCAGCAGAAGCCACTAATAAGTAAAGCCGCACAGCGGCTATTGTAGAAGCCTGGGGGGGGGGATTTCAGAGCAGCGAGGACTGGGGGAAGAGAGAGTGCAGGGGGCGGCAGATAAGGACCGCTAGGCCCATGCAGTGTGCCCGTAAGCCGTGTACTTGACTACGGCTTCTGAGTCTCCCCTCAGCTTCTTCTGCTAATGATACCTCTGCCTATGCATCCCAGCATACCACTGGCTCTCGCTGCAGCCTTTGTGCTCAGTTGTGCCACCTGTAGGTCATCAGAAATGATAACTCCTAGGTCTGTATCTTCCTTGGTGATCTTCAGCACCTTCCCCACCCATCCTGTAACTCTCGCCAGGGTTTCCTCTTGCCAGGTGCATTACTTTGCACTTCTTTGCATTGAACCTTAGTTACTACTCCTCAGACCATTTTTCAATACTCTCCAGGCCCCTCCTCATTTTCTCCACAACTCCTGGAGTATCCACTATGTTACAGATCTTGGTGTCATCTGCAAACAAGCAGACCTTTCCTTCTAACCCTTCTGCAATGTCAGTAATGAAGACTCCCAGGACCGTTGCCTGAGGTACTCCTCTGGTCATACCCCTCTCCCAGGGTTTGATCCCATTTACTACCACCCTCTGCCTTGCTTGCTCTCACCACCTCTTGTGCCAGACTATTCCATGTGTCCACCACCCTCTCGGTGAAGAAAACGTTTCTCACATGTCCTCCTAATGTGCCCCCCTCAGTCTTGTGCTTCTCCTACATTGGAAGATGTCTCCCCCCCTGCAAATTGTCTATGCCTTTGAGATACATGAAAATTTCTATCAAGTCCCCTCCTTTCCTCCAGTGAGTACGTATTGAGGTCCTCATTCTTGTACTCCTACATTGGAAGATGTCAGCCCCTGCACCTTGTTTATGCTCTTGAGGTACTTGAACATGTATGTCATGACCTCTCGCTCCCTCCTTTCCTCCAATGAGTAAATTCTGAGGTCCTTTAATCTCTCTTGATATGTTCCGTGTTGCAAGTCATGTACCATCTTGGCTGTCCTTCTGTGGACTGCCTCCACCCTGTCAATGTCCTTGAGCAGTTGTGGCCTCCAGAATTGCACACAGTACTCTAGGTGAGGCCTAACTAGTGCATTATACAATGGAAACACCACCTCACACCTTCTGCTAGTGACGCCTCTGCCTATGCACCCCAGCATGCTACTGGCCCTCCTTGCAACATTTGTGCTCTGCTTTGACACCTGTAGGTCATCAGAGCTGATACCTCCTAGGTCTATTTCTTCCTTGTTGATCATCAGCACCTCTCTCCCATCCTGTAGCTCTCCCCAGGGTTCCCTCTACCCAGGTGCATTATGTTGCACTTCTTTGCAGTGAACTTCAGTTGCTACTCCTCAGACCATTTTTCAAGCCTCTCCATGTCCCTGCTCATTTTCTCCACCCATTCTGGAGTATTCACTCTGTTACAGATGTTGGTGTCATCTGCCAACAGGCAGGCAGATAGACCTTTCCTTCTAGCCCTTCTGCAATGCCTGTAATAAAGATATTGAACAGGACTGGTCCCAGGACTGATCTCTGAGGTACCCCCCCCGATTGGATCCCATTACCACCACCTTCTGCCTCCTTTCTGTGAGCCAGTTTCTAAGCCAGTTTATCAGTTTGAGTCCCATGGCCAGACTACCCACCTTGTTAATCAGTCTTCTATGTTGAATGGTGTAGAAGGCTTTGCTGAAATCAAGGTAGGTGATGTCCACCGTCCCTCCCTGATTTAGTTCCTTAGTGAGGCATTAGGGTTTCCGACCCTAATGCCCCACCCCCACCCTGCAGTGACTGACAGGCGTCGGGATGTGTGCCTTGGGGTCTTCAGCCCTAACGCTCACCTCATTCCATCTGGAAATAAGCTGAGATGGGTGCAGTATAGGAGAGTGGGGGAAGCATTAGGGCCGAAGACTCCAAGGCATACCATGATGCCTGTCACTGTATGCAAGGTGGGAGCAGAATGCCATGAGCATTATGGCCGATGACCCCAAGGCACACTCCCGACGCCTGTCAGTCTCTGCAGGGTGGGGCATTATGACTGAAAACCCTAATGCCCAGGGTGTTTATTGGTATTTTCACTCCAGATTTTCAACATGGGCTTTTTGGGACCCCACCTCATGAACAGTGGCACTGTTGTTTCATTAATCAGTCCCAAAAGGTGATTCCGCACAGTGACTACAAAATCACCTTTCGGGACTGAGTAATGAAATGACAGTGCCAGTGTTCATGAGCTGGGGTCCCAAGAACCCCATGTTGAAAATTTGGGGCAACAATTCCTAAAAATGGCTGAGATATCAACATAAGTTGAAAACCCCTTTGACAGCCATTATACAGCACTTACCTCGATTCTTCAGTTTGGGTTTGAAGAGTGCAGACGTGTCCTGGTCCACAAGAGATCGTAACCATCAACCTCAAAGGGTAAGTATGGGATAAGGGGGAGTGTGGGAAGGTTACTGCACAGAGAGAGGGTCGTGATGGGGATGGGGGAGACGACGAGGGACGGTTTTCTTTTTTACAAGGAGAGAAGAAAAAAAAGACATCGGGGGACCGTTTTCTTTTTTACAGGTACATTTTAAATGATTTTTGGGGGCACTGGGAGAGGACTCCCTAGTGTCCCGGACTATTTGGGGGACATAGATTTTGGGACACTGGGAGTGGGCTCCCCAGTGTCCCAGATTATGGGGGGGGTATGTGCGAGGACTGGGAGAGAAAGCCTCACCATGGCTATCATTGAAATGGGTGGAGGGTGTCAGAGGAGCAAGGACCAGACACACACACTGTGCCGGGAGCAGCTAACAAGGAAGGGGAAGGCTACACCACAGCTATTGTCGACGCGGGGGGGCAGAGGAGTGAAGACTGGGCACAGACACTGCGGCAGGAGTCGCTAACAAGGAAAGCTGCACCACGGCTACTGTTGAAGGAGGGGGTCAGAGGAGAGAGGAGTGAAGACCAGGCATGCAGAGTGCGACGGGAGCCACTAACAAGGAAAGCTGCACCGTGGCTAATGTTGAAGTGAGGGTGTGTGGCAAAGCAGCGAGGACCAGGGAAAGAGAGTGTGGTGGGCAGCAGGAGAAAGCTGTAGCCATAACTCCGACCATGAGCATTAGTGATTAGTGTGAAATGTAATGCGCATGGCCGGACATATGGCTACAGAAAGAAATGAAGCATTCTAATTGGAGCAGTTCATTTCTTTTAACTAGAGAATTTGCCATGTCAGCAAAGCTGAACTAGTGGCATGACCAGAGTGCCTGGTCATTGGTGTACACTGCCAAGCCCATTGCAGTTTCAGCTGTAATTGGTGCGGGTAGTGACACACCTCTCAAATGCCATATAAGATGCACGTGCAAGTTAAAGCAAAAAGCACTGTTTTCCTTCAGGTACTCACAGCAAGTATACTAAACCAGGCCTTCCCTCCTAGTAGAAAAAACAGCCCCAATATGTTAGTGTCATATCCTTCCCACCTTGTAGCCTAAATTACAGTTAGACAATGAACGGGAAAGGTGGTGAAATGCAAATATACAGAAGGCTGAGTCAGACTTTAAAGGACGGTCACGCATCCCATATCATTACAGGTCGGATCATATACTGCTTTCCTGGCAAACTGCCACGCCAGTTACAGTATGAGTACGCCAACTGTTCAAAATGGACAGGAAATAAAACTAATAATATCAGTAGAAACAGTCGGTTTCTGCATAGAGTACTGCGGTCTCATATATACATGAAACTTCTATGATTTCTATGCCCTATTATTTCTGTGCAAAAGTACAAGACCCCCTTTCTAGCTTCTCCTATGGTTTCTATGATCCCACTCACTAACAGCCACAGAACTCGGAAAAAAAAAGACTAGAATGGCAACATAGAAACACAGAAGTTGACAGCAGATAAGAACCGCAGAGCCCATCCAGTCTGCCCATTTATTTTTCTACCTTATGAATGTGCCATCGGACTTTGCTGTCAATAACTTGACTATTCATACTGATCTGTATTGCTTGTTTATGCCTATCCCATGCCTGTTTGAAGCCTTGCATGGACAATGCCCATCGGTGGTGCCTAGCGCAAGTATGTTCAGCACATCGCCATCTTTTGGAGGGCAAGAACAGTGCCGGAAACGCCTGGCAGAATGAAGTACTGTATGCGATTGCGAGCTGATGAATCGCAAATAAAAGTTGTTTAAAATGCAAAATACTTGTGGATTTAATTTTGTTATGAAGCCAGGGATCATTTGAAGTGGTTTGAATTACTGAGCCAAGGTAGCACTGTAGTTCACATAGTTTTATCACTGTATATACAAGTGCAGATTGGTTTCAGTGGGTGATGTTCTGCTGTGCGTGAATCGGAGTGGGGGGGTTGTATTAGTGTCTTCAGCAGTGGGTACGATCCAAAATACAAGAAAGCAGTGTTCTAATTTATTTAATATCAATATCGTTTGCGAATTAATGTATGTGTTGCTGCCACATGCCCAGTAATTAGCCATTGCGAGGGGGGTGCTTGCTCTCATTCAGTATGCTATCCATTTCTTGAGAGTCTGGGATGGGAGGGCTGCCACAAGAGGGGTGTGTGTGTGTGTGTGTCTGTGTGTGTAGGGAGGGTGTTAGGGCTGGTGGGGATTGGTAGCCAGCAACAATGCCTGTGGTGAGAGTGTGCTAGGGAATATGTTGGGGGGGTACATTTTTGAGGCTTGACTTGCATGGGCTGTAAAGGTAGGGGCACAGCTTGTGATCATCTGGGGGTGGAGACTGTTCTGGTAGGTGCAAGGAGGTTGGTCGAGGGTATGGGTGGTGTTCCAGCTCATGGGCGAGGGGGGAGTTAGGTGATGCTGGTCAGGGTACTTGAAGGGTGGTCAAGCCGTACTCATAGTTTCATGCCCAGTGATAGGTGTTACCTCTGCTGCACGTACAGTGGATAACAGGTGCGGTTGAGAAGGATTGTCATATAGGTGATGTCACAGTCTTCTTCCATTGCCATAGGTGCATCATGTAGTTTCACAAACACAGACCTACCCCATGTACATTGTCACTACCGCCACCAAATACACACACCAGCACCACAGCTCCATACACACTTTTAACACACAAATTCCGGCGTTCCTCCAAGCATTGTGTTGCACCTATTGAAAATTCATGGTGCTCCCTGTCCTTGCATTTAAGTTCACATCTACCTCTCCATGACTGATTAAAGCACCTTATCTGATTGACAACACCTCTTCCAAATGTTATCTGACAATTCTAGGTGATGCAATAAATGACAACACTTGCAAGTAATGACAGCTGATAAATAGCAGTTAACAGCATACCATCTAGCTAAACACATTGCTCCCGTATCTGTCATTACTGCTAGGGCCCCTGTATTCAAAGGAGATGCGTGGTGCATACCAGCAAAAAACAGAGATAAGCAGTGCATCCCGCAGAATGTGACAAAGCGCAATATTCAAATGGAGTGATACGCCGCCCAAAGGAGAAAGGGCCATGGCCCACAAATAATGTATGTGGTGCTGTAGAGGGGGCATTCCCTTGAATGTGCTGCGCATGGGCATATTCAGTGGGAATGCACCCCACAAGGGCCAGAACCTTGCTGTGCAAAGATAGGCTGAAAAAGCTGACCTAACTCTGCCGGTCACCCACAGGCAGGCTGCGGAGGTGCAGACAGGTGCACAGCAGTCTGCCTGTCCCAGTAGTAAAGTGGTACCCCCAATCCCCATTGTAAGGATGAAATAATAGTCCCCCATTTCCATATTGCAGGGTCCCCCCGATCCACAGTCGCACTACTGTCATACCCCGTTACCTATTTCCATAGTGTAGTGGTACCCCTCCATCCCCAATTGATGTAACATCATGCCCCGCACTCATTTCCATAGTGAAGTGGTACCCCCACACCAGCCCCGATCCCAACGACACAGAAAGCTGCCCAAGCATTTCCCATATTGCAGTGCTCCCCACCAGCCCCAATCGATACACAAAGCTGCCTTGAGCATCCCCCATATTTCAGTGGTACCCCCTGCCCAGCCCCATTCCCCATTCAAACCACAATCCCACCCCGAACCTGTTTCCATAGTGTAGTGACCCCTCCCACCCCATCAAGATGGGACCCCCCCGCTCACCCCCCAACCTGTGCTGGTGACTGGCTCAGCCCTCCGCACACCACCATGGCCAACTGCCGACTGAACTGTAAGTGCAGTCTACTTTGCCTAGTATGCACTCCACCAATGAATACGTACTATGTACAGAATACTGCTTTGATAGTTTAGTTGGTGGCTGACCGTGGTGGTGTGCGGAGGACTAAGCCACTTGCCGCTACCAGTTGGGGGGGAGCGGGATGGGAGTCCGGTCCTGATGGGATGGAGGGGGCACTACACTATGGAAGTACATGGGGACCGTCCTTTGCATTGTGACATCGGGGATCGAGGTGGAGGTACCATTGCAATATATATATATTACAACTAATACTTGCTGAGTTGAACACGGCCCATCCTTGCATAAGAGTCCAACCCTCTTCTTTGGTGTGGAGGGACTGTGTTTCTCATCTACAATTATGTGTAGTGGGGGATCAGTGGCAATGTCTCAGTGATGGCAGCTAAGTTTACCTCACCTTTGGCCATCGTCGTCTGTAGGTCTGCTGTCTTGTTGGCCAGACTTCAGGCATTCAAGTAGTCCACTTTCTAGCGCAACTCTGCCACACATTTCCCCTATTCTCTTTATGTCTCCCTTCCCCCCTTATCTCTGCTAACTTCTCCCCTTGCCCTCCCCCTCCTTTAGGTTCCTCTCTGATTGCAAGGGTTCCCCTATCCTGGATTCCTGTGCCGTGCATGCTTGAATCACTCCACTATGTTTGCCCACACCACCTCGGCTGGGAGTCTATTCCAAGCATCCAACACTCTTCTGTGAAGAAATAATTCCTCATGTTACCCCTTAGTCTACCCATTTCCAACAACATCATGCCCCCTCGTTCCTGGACATCTCCTTTTCAGAAATATGCTGCATTCTGGAACCCTATTTATGCCTTTTAGTCCATTTTAGGTTTCTATAATATCTACCCTTTCTCTTTTCACTGCACCAGCTCAGAACGCCAGTGGCAGTGCTCCCGTCATTAGGGCACCAAATACTGGAATTCACTTCCCCTTCCAGAAGTCCACCCCCCCCCGGGAGTTGGTATATTTAGAAAAGTGGGGGGGGGGGTGCAGTCAACCACCAAAAGATGGGTCAGCGACTTTTAAACTTGGCACCCTAATGGCTGGGTGCACTGCCGCCACCGGCATGAAAGGGTGAAACCGTCTCTTTTCTCCTCCAGGGTATACATATTGAGGTCTCCCAGTCTCTCCTCATATGACATTTGGTGCAAGCCCTGCATCATCTTTGTTGCCCTTCTCTGAACTGCCTCCACCCAATCTACGTCCTTACAGTGATTCATCCTCCAGAACTGGACACCATATTCCAAATAAGGACTCACTAATGATCTGTTCTTTCTTCAGTTTGCACCTTTGTACTCATTACTGCTTTCCCTACTTCACTCTGTTTCCCCTGATAACACATCCATTAGTTTTGCACATTAAAAAGTTAATATATAACACATCATTTATTTAATGTATTTTTAATGTCTGCCTATTGCTGCATTGTGCCCAGTAATGAACCAGTGTGAGGGTGTGGGGGCTGTCATTCACTGTGCCACCCATTTTTTTGGGGTGGGCATGGTAATCTGTGGCTGTCATGGCGGGCCGCCACAAAAGTTATCAGGTGGGGGTGCTAAAGTTGATTGGGACTGGAAGCCAACCAAAAGGGCTGTGGTGAGGGTGGGCTTGGGAACATGCTGTGGCAAGGGGGAGGGATTAAACATTTTAGACCTGATGACAAGAAGAGACTGCAAAGGTAGAGACCAAGAGTATAGAGACTGGGAATCAGAAGCCGGTGTGGGGGGGTGCCTGTGAGCAGGAATAGAGTGTTATGGCGGGGTACGGGTCAGGGCTGGGGGTGCTTGGAAGCCTGCCTTCATAGCTGTGGTGGACTGTGGAGGCTGCCACCAGGGCCTGGGTTTTAATCAAGAGCTTGCTATCAGAGCTGGGGGGGGGGGGGGGGGCTGTGAAGGCTACTGGCAAGGCTAGTTGATGCTTGAGAATCTGATGCCAGGGCTGATCCTGCTCTGGAGGCTGATGCCTGGTCTTGGACTCGGGCTAGGGAATCTGCTGCCAGGCCTGAGGAACAGAAGATGCTACTTTTCGAGATCTTTGGTGGGCAAGTTTGCCTGCCTACATCTGTACTACCACAGAACTTGAAAGAAAGACAGACAGACAAGAATGGCAACACCCCCCTTGGCGCTGCCTAGTGCGAGGATGTTAAGCATGGCGCCATGTTGTGGATGGTACACAACACTCAACACAGTAATGTGTGATGCAAGCACAGAACTCAGAACAAATGGCACAAAAATAAAAAAAATCTTGCACATAACTTTTCTAAGCTGGGGCAGAAGGGCTTGCAGTGAATAATACAAGGCCATGTATTCACTGCATAATAAAAGGTTTTGGGACTTGTATAAAACTGAAACTGCTGTATTTTATTATCAGTGACTTCATAGCTTAAATAAATAACAGTACCTATATTTATATGCATTTTGTTTATAAATCTACGTATTGAAAATGCTGCTTTGTGCCAAGTAATGAGCCCCAGTAAAACTATGCAGGAGTGTGTCTGTGAGGTATGTGTATTGACTTTATAGAGATAATTCTGAGAACACCTTACAGTTCCTATCCAGTCCTCATGTGTGATTCCTGAGCCTGTGGGATGTAGACTTTTTTTTTTTTTGAGGGGGGTTGGTAGCTGGTCAATGCGCAGGAAAAGGGGGATCCAGCTGCACAGAGCGTGGTCGTCCAGGTGAGAGACAGTTCTGGTAGGTAGTCATCTGGGGGAGGAGGCTGGTCCAGGGTATGGGTGGAGGTCCCACTCGGGGTGGGGGAGTGGTGGTGTTCAATTTAGGGAATGCTGTTCAGGGTAGTATAAGGGTGGGAAGGAGGCAGGAGCATTGAAGGTTGGGAGGGAGTAGGATAAGCATCCAGTGGTCTGCTCTTCTATTCTGTGGTGGGTGGTGTGAGGATGTAGGCAGAAGTCTGACCCATGACAGTGGCCTGGAGTCAGTGTGCTGGCACCTCCTGTGCATGTGGCTGTGGTGCTTGACAGCTGTCAGTGCAACCGCTCACTGGAGTCAGCCTAGTGTGCCTCACTCATTGTTGCACGACCGAATTTCAAGGCGGGTGGTGGAGGTATGGATTGTGGGACAGCACTAAAGGAAAAACACACTGCATCAAGCTCATCAGGAGTTGAAAGGTGGCCTGTGCCAGTTCTGGTACCTAGCTGTCCGGAGTGCCATACACTAGAGAAAAGGGGGGTGCAGCAGGGGTTGTGGGATGTGAGATGGTGGGTGGGAAGGGAGTTGTTTGGGTAGGAGGCAGAGGATCAAAAGGGAATATTTTAGAAAATGGAAAAGAGCTATGGAGAGGGGGTGAATCAGTGGATCGCCAGGGTATCACACCATGACAGGGAGTTTTGGGCAGATGGCTGCAGTCTCCTTGCCTTCAGGAGGGAGCAGCTAAGCACCCAGTTAAGTGGAGGTTTTCAATGGCGGTAAACAGCTCTGCTTGGGGAGCTCTTTACTGCTGCCACAAAGACTTCACCATCTCACTGCACTGGTATTCAAAAGGGAGATGCCCTCACTTACATAGGTGCAGCAGTATTGTAGCACCTTGGTTTAGGGGTGTTCCCAGAGCCTCTGAGTATGGGCCCTCCAGAAGCACACTCACAAACTCTGGTTAGCACCCATACTAACGATGACACATTATGTTTACATTATCACACTAGCACAGGCGTTGACCTTTGAATATCGGCTAGCTAGTTTTAATTAATGATCGTATTTTTTAACAAGTTTATAACTTATATAAGTTTGATCATTTGACACGAAGCATGTCACTGCTAATATGGATGTTGCTATTGTTGGAAGTGTTAACACTATCATTAAGTCCCCACATTTAGTGCCATACATATGTGCACCACAGCCTGAAGTGCTGCCCTTGCAATAGCTCACGGCAGGATGCGTGCAATGCATGCTAGTCTAGCGGCCCCCATCACTAATCTTTAAAGTTACCCATGTTTCCCTGGTAGTCTAGTGGCCCACCACACTTCTGGTAACCAGTCGTTCATGTTGCCCATGTATTTCCAGTAGTCTAGTGGCCCCTGTCCCCATCCTATCACCAACAAAGCCAACCACCAAGGGCACTTGCAGGCATGTGCCACCCCTCGCCCCAACAGCCACTCACCATTATGGTGGGGGGGTAAATTGGCAGCTGGCACAATCCTCCTTTCACCTATGCTGGACACAATCCGACAGTCACAGAGTGCAAACTCATTATTGGGTGTGCACTGTGAGGGATGCGTCAGCCAATACTCCGCAGTTAACGATAAGTGGTGCTTGTGTCAAGGGGTGGGCAGGGGTAGCTGGCAACCGGCTGTAGAGGTGGTGATCGGATGGAATGGTGGAAGACCAGAGAACTACTATGGATATACAGGTTATGTGAAGGATTACTGATCAGGTGGGGGTGGGCGGACCATTAGACTAATAGGAAAATATGAGTGACGTTAAGGATTGGTGATGGGGGGGGGGGAAGCTACTAGACTACCATGGCAATATCAAATGCAAAAAAGACCAAAGTAACTCGTACTCCAGAGCAAGGGGAGTGATACCCTAGTGAAGGAGTCAAAAAAGCAATACATGCCAGAAATCTGCTGTTTTTGAAGAACATCCTTGTTTATTTTTTTATATTATACGTGCCTTTTTTGAACAAAATACATATTTTGAACAACAAATGCTATCTGCTTTTTATTTTGTAAAGTTTTCATTGACAGTTTTTGTCTAACTCATGCCCTGAAGTAGAAAAATATATATCTCTGAGGGAATAAGCATTCAGATGGCAAAAAACGTATAATTTATTAATTTACAAATACTGCATGCTGATTGGTCGGTGAACATTTTCTTAATATTTTCTTATATTACTGTTTTCTTCATGCAAGGAATTGTCCAATGTTTATGAAACTTAATTTTGTTTTAATATTAAGCCTTCCTATGGGCGCCAAATGAACGTAAAACAAATGCTTGAATTTGATTGGTTGAAAATGATGATATCATGAAATACTTAACCGTATGCCTATAAAAAGTTTTTCCATTAATAGGTGCACATCCCTCTTATAAAGACCCGAATTGGTGAAGCTCCGAGGCACCTACACGCTCTACTGTGTCCGGACTGATTTTGGAACAAATAAACAAGGATTTTCTTTGAAAAACAACAGATTTCTGGCATTTTTTTTCACTCCTTCACTGGGGTATCACTCCCCTAGCTCTGGAGTGTAGGTTACTTTGGTGTTTTTTGTTATATTTGGCTGGCAACCCTTAACTTGCACCCTGCCCAGCCTGATGAGCACTATTCATTTGTTTTCTTCCCATATAAAACGCAGCCTGCCACATGCTATCACTTGCGAAGGATGGGTGAAGTGAAAGGGACTGCTAGACTACCATGACTGTGTAACCGCCTATGCTAGACTACCATGACTGTGTAACCGCCTATGCTAGACTACCATGACTGTGTAACCGCCTATGCTAGACTACCATGATTGTGTAACCGCCTATGTCCTGCATTGTTGCGATGGAGTGACTAGGCACTCTGCGTTGGCAGTGAATATGGCACAGCATGGAGTTAGTAGTGAACATGCCACAACACTGATGGCAGTTCACATGGCAATTCACAGTGATGGCATAACACATGGCACAGTGTGGTTTTGGCAGTGAGTGTGGCACAGCAGAGTTGGGAGTGCACGTGGTACCACACAGTGACAGCAGTGCATGTGGTACTGCACAGTGATGGCAAGGCACATGGCACTGTGTTGGCAGTGAACGTGACACAGGAAGGAGTTAGCAGTGAACGTGGCACAGCACAGATTCGGCAGTGCATGTGGCACCACACTGAGGGCAGTTCATGGGTAACGCACAGTGAAGGTTGAGTCCCAACGCCAAATGGCCAACCACCCTCCCCACCACTGGATCACCCTTTCAGGAACCGGACCAGTCCTTCTTCTCCAGCTGACCATCCTCCATGCAGCTGGGAACCTGTCCAGCTCCAGCCTTCCCCAATTTGGGCAACCTCCCCGGAGCTACACCACCCCACAGCCTGGCCTCTTCCCCTCCAGCCAACCAACCTCCCTGCATCTGGACCAGCATCCGACCCCATGTCATGCAACTTCCATGTAGCTGGATTACCCCGCCATCCCGACTGCCCCCCAGAGGTGACTGTCTCCTCAGCCATCTCCGCAGCACACAAACTAGCACCCACCCAGTCCACCACTGTATCTACATTTGGACCCACACTAAGCCCTGTACCAGCTCCCACCGGCGTGCACCCTGGCTTACCACCCTGGGTGCGTCATTGAGGAGAGGCCTCTCACGAACACAGACTGGTTCAGGATCTGGGAGGAGTGCCTTGGTTGGCTGCATGTGGTCGGGGGGAGAGCAGATGTCCCCCTGCATAGGCAAATGTTTTGTTTTTCTTGTCCCCAGGGAGGCGTGGCGTGTAGTGACATAGTGGCTCGCAGAGCACCAGACATCTGGCACACATCTCGAAGATCTTGATCACCAGCTGTCCCACCCCTGATTTCCACAAGGGGTGGGTTGGAAGTTTCCCCATGCCCCCCCCCACTCGGAAGAGACCAGTCATCGATCTTCCTTCCCTTGGCCGTCCCTCTGACATCACTGGCTTGCTTCCATACCAGGGATGTCAGTGCTGCAAACGGAAACTCTACCGCTGTGTCGGTGAACCGGCAAAGTTCAGTTCTGAAGTGCTTGGCTGTGCTCTTCACTAATTTCACCTGGCAACATGTGGCAAAAACAAAATAATAAATGAAGACAAATTGATTTTTGGTAGCATTTTAATTTGAACTCCTTACTATCAAAGTTTGGTTTTACTCACCTCTGTTCAAAAGTGAGAAGCACAGTACTCACTCAAAGAAAGTTTATCTGGAACCCTGCGTGGTACAGCATGATGTCAGCGTCACACGTGACACAGTGCAGTGTCTGCATTGCATGCTGCAAAGTGTAGTGTCGGCATCACCATGGCACAGCACAGTGTCAGTGTGCCACAATGCAGGGTTGTGTCGGCTTTGCATGTGGCATAGTGCAGTATCTGCACTGCATGTGGAATTGCACAGTGTTGGCAGAGCACACACCACAGTGCAGCAACACCATGTATGACACAGTGCAGTGCAACATGTACTGCTGCCACAGTGCAGTACCATGTGCACAGTGGAAACTGCAGTATGCTACGTGGTCTGCTATCACTGTTCTGTAACATGTGGCTTGTCATTGATGAGTCACACCATGGGTATGGCCATCACTACGCTATGCTGGTTGCACTGCTGTTTCTGCACTGTGCCATGAACTGTTTCATATGTATGGCTGTCACTGCACTGTGCTGCCAACACTGCACTGTGCCTTGTGCACTGCCCGTTACTAGGCTGTGCCACATTAACTTTTGTCACTACGCTGTGCCACATGCACTGCTGCTACTGGTGCCCAGAAGGCTGGTGCAAGCTCTACATAGTGAGGTGCAGGCCCTGCATTAGGAGGAGGGCAGGCTCCTGAATAGGGAGGTGGGTGCAGGTCTCTTCACAGGGGAGTAGAGTTGCAGGCTCCTGCTTGGGAAGTGAGGGTGCAGTTCCATGAGTAGGGAGGGTTTGGAGGTTGCAGGCCACTATGTGAAGAGCTACATGGGATGTTAACACTGCACTGTGCCATGTGCAATGTCAAAAGGGTACAGTGACATACAAACACTGCTCCACACCACTATTCTACGTGCACTGCATACACTGCACTGTGCCATGTGCAATGCCAACAGTGCGCAGTGAGAGACAAACACTGCTCCACATCAAATGCACCACTATACAGCCAGCCCAGTGACGTGGATGGCTGAGGCATCATGCCTTACCTCCTGCCATGCTGGTGACCCATGTTCGCGTGCAAGCAGGTTACCGGGGGTCCGCAGGAGTGGAAGAGGATCGAGCATCCTGAGGACAGCTCTCCTCTCCCAGGGAGGGAGGGCCATGGAGGCCAGTGCATCTCTGACAACTAGCAGTGACTGGGTGTCGGAGCACCTGGGTCCTGAATGTAGGAGATGGGGTGGAGTAGTCGACTGGCATGGTGCGGGTGGAAGCACGCACAGTTCAGCCATTGCAAGCACAAACATTGCTCTGCCTCCAGGAGGGGTGGGAGGGAGTAAAAAGGAGGAGAAAATTGTCCTGTGCGTGGTTGGATGATGCCAACCCCCACACACACAGCTCACGTGAAAATGGCAGGCACCTTCCAAACTGAATCCATGTTTGGCGGGTTGAAGGATCCCTGCTGCCCCGCCATGGGGGGGGCAGTAGAGGAAGATAGAGATGCTCTGTGAGAGGGGGATTGGGCTGGGGGGTCAGTGAGATAAAGGGCCACCTGGAACGGGGAGCACAAAAAGCAAGTATTAAAAAAAACCAAAAAAAAAGTACCTTTATCCTGTTCCATGTGCAGTGCAGACACTGCACTGTGCCACATGCAATGCTGACACAGCATTGTGCTGCAAACTCGGGTTATCACCCGTGCTAATGGTGTTACCTTACATTTTCATTTAAACCATGTTAACGCAGGCACTAACCTTTGAATATTGGTCACAAGTAATTTTAGATCATAATAATTGCATTTTTTCACAAGTTAGTTTGAGCATTTGACATTGTGCATGTCACTGCTAATATGGATGTTGCTGTTGCTGGAAGTAACACTGTCATTAAGTTCCCATATTCAGTGCTGTACATGCATGTACTATAGCCAGATGCATTCCTCTTGTGAAGCCATGGTAGGTGCCTGAAATGGCCACGAGTCTAGTACCCCCACCCTTCCTTAATGTTACCCTTGTTTCCTTGGTAGTCTCATGGCCCACCATGCTCCTGATCACCAATCCTTTATGTTACCCATATACCTCCAGTAGTCTAGTGGTCCCTGTCCCCATCCTATCACCAACCAGCCACAAAGCCACATGCTGAGGGCCACAGGCATGCACCGCCCCTTGCCCCAACTGCCACTTACCATTATGGTGGGGGCAAAGTGGCAGAAATCACAGTCCTCCACTCACCTCCTGTGCCGGATGCAGTATGACAATAGCAGAGCATGATCTCGCTATCGGATGTGCTCCATGGCCTCTGCGCTGGCCAGTGCTCCATTGTTAATGATTAAGTAGTGCTTGGTTCAAGTGGTGGGTGGGTTGGGGGTCTTTGGCCGGGTCTGGAGGTGGTCATCGGACAGAGTGCTGGAGGATTACTGCACTCCTAGGGGTAATATGGGTTATATGAAGGATTGGTGATTGGGGTGGGGGAGGATCAGTAGACTAACAGGGAAATATAGGTAACATTAAGGATGGGTGATGGGGTGCCACTAGACTACCATGGTAATGTCACACATAGACTGCCACGTGCTATCGCAATCAAAAGATGGGTGATGTGGGGGTGGGGGGAAGCTAGACTACCACGACTGTGTAACCACCTACGTCATGCATTGTCGCTAGGGGGTGAACAGGCTACACTGCACATGCATCCAGCACTGAATAGGAGGGATGTTTTGAGAGTGTTAATGCTTCCAACAACAGCAACATCCATATTAGCACTGAAATGCACAACTACAAAAGCTTAAACTTACATACAGTACATTATCACAAAATCCATCACACAATAAAATCTAACTTGTGAAACAATTCATACAAGATAATTGAATAAATTTCTTACCTATGACTAACAATCTACCTGTCTGCAAAGGGTGTGTTGCCATTGTGGTCTTTTTTCATACCTGTGTGAAAAGCTTTATCAGCCGATGGCTATAAAAAGAAAATATTGACCCTGATAGATGAACTATGACCAACAATAGTTATGACTATTGGTAGTCAACAGTTCATCCTGAGGAGTCAAGGTTTTCCCATCATATACCCAAAACATTCCGGTTCATCCACAGCAACCCCCATTATCTGGTGCCTGGCTATGCCCCCACACCACATGGCCGACCACCCTCCCCACCACTGGAGCACCCTTCCAGTAACCAGACCAGGCTTCTCTCTGCAGCTGACCATTTTCCTACAGCTGGAAACCCTTCCAGCCTCCATCTTCCTCAAATCAGGTTACCTCCCTGGAGCTACAGTACCCCACAGCCTAGGCTCTTCCCCAGCCAACCAAACTCCTTGCATCTGGACCAGCATCTTACCTCATGTCACGCAACCTCTGTGTAGCAGTATTACACCCACGTTCCAGATTGTTCTCCCCCCAGCAGGCAAATGTCTCTGCAGCAGACATCCCAACCACACAAACTAGCACCCCCCCTTGTCTACTTCTGTATCTAGAGCTGGACCCATCCTAAGCCCTGTACCAGCTCCCTAGCCTGACCACCTACCCTGCATCTGGACCTCCCTTCCATCCCCTGGACTGCACCTCCTCCCCCCAGCAGCTGGAGTACCCTTCCATGCTCCTCACCAGCAACCACCAGCAGACATCCCATCCTACAGCTGGACCTATCCTGACCATGGACCAGCCTCCAATTCTGAGCACCTTCCCCCCCCCAGGAGCTGGACCATCCATTTCATTGCCAGACCAGACTCTCACCCCAGATGACCACCCTCCCTGGAGTTGGATCCACCCAAACTACCATTTCCAATTCCACAGATGAACTAGTCCCACTTCCTGCAGCTGGACCATGTTACCAGTACACAGAGCACCCTCCAATGCATCTCCCTGCAGCTGGAACTCCCCCTTCCCCTGCAACCTTCTTTCCAGAGCCAGGACCAGCCCTACCCAAACTGAGCACCCTTCCTGGTTGGAGCACCCCACCACCAGGTCCATCTCCATCCATGGAACAGCCACCCCCATCCCAATCCCTCACCATGCTGACTTTCCCTGAACCTTGCTATCGGGTCCAGACAGCACCCCCACCCCGCACTGTTAAGTGAACTACCCGTTTCATCTGGGTACCCCACACCCGCAACAGCTGGGAAAAAAAAAAAAGACTACACGTGTCACTGTGCTCCCCAGCCCCTATCTGCAGTTTGGGATGGGGATCAGAATATACCTGACGTTTTCGGCAGCACTGCTGTACCAGTGCTCACTGGCCCCAATCCACAGCTCGAGGGTGCCACTGCAGCTTAAAAAATGGAGTGAATGCGGTTACAGGGGGTTAAAACAGCATTAGAAACGCTAAGTGGCTATAGCTGAAACCGCATACAAACTATTGGCAACCATTGAGTTCTATAATAACTAGAGGGCAGACTGACGCTATAAGGTCATTGGATCAGATGATGCCATGCGTCTGCCATCTTGCCGGGGAGTCAGTTCCGGAAGTTAACAGAGACCGCATGCATTTCGCATGGTGTTCGGCATGTATTCGTCGGTCGTCTTTTCCATGTTGTTTGTTTTTTTGCAGCGCACCTAAGTAAAGCTGCATTTTCTTACATAAATGTATGTAAAATAAAGCTCACCTTGTGGATTTTCATGTAGATTGGACTCCCTTTTGTTAATCACCAGTGGTTTTGTGGACCAATGCACACTTAGGGGGTATACAAATGTTTTACTTTCAGCCCTGGCTCAGGCTCTGCAGGGGAGGGAATCTGTTCTGCCTGTGGTTTGTTGTGGAGGTACTAGGTGCAGGGATGTTTCCCAGAGCAAGTGGCTGTGTTGTTGGTTTCTGTGTTGGATACAGGGGTATTCAGTGGGCACAGGGGCTGCTGATGGGGACTACCAAGGTATATTGACATGGCAGAATGCCTGTAATAAACCTATAGTTTCACTACTGACCCTTCTCGCTGCATCTTGGATT
The DNA here is from genome assembly GCA_016271365.2 of Neoceratodus forsteri. Taxonomy (NCBI): domain Eukaryota; kingdom Metazoa; phylum Chordata; order Ceratodontiformes; family Ceratodontidae; genus Neoceratodus; species Neoceratodus forsteri. The sequence continues at coordinate 966,106,265 of CM028133.1, forward strand.
AGATGGATCTCTTATACACATTTGTTTCCACCAGGCTAGCTAAATGGGGTTGGGGGGGGTCCGCAAGCATCCTTTTGTGCCCTGCCCATCTCTGGGATCTATGGCAAGCCTTTTTTCTGTTCGGCCCTGGAGCCAGTACGCTGCTACTTGGGTGGGAGGCATTACATACTTTACCTGGGTTGTCAGGGGGCACGGAAGGAGAAGGATCAAGCATCCTAGAGGACAAACTCCCTGGGCCATGGCCAGCTGGAGGGAGAAAGATCAAGCATCTCAGAGGGCACTCTCCTTCTCTAGGAGGAGTTTAGCCACCACAACAGGACCACCTGAGTGAACACAAGTGAAAATGCTGGTACGTGGACCATGAGAAAAAGGGGACACACTGGGTGATGCCGGCCAACAGCATGCTTTGACATGCATATCTATGCATGGGGTTATAAGAGCCGGTGGGTAGAAAATGTGAAAACTGCCTCGGCAGTTGTAGACAACAGACGCTGGTCAGGGCCCTGCCCTACCGATACCCATTGCCTGACGAGCAACTGCTATGAGATATATAGCCCTACCATTACCCTTCTGGGGATATGTTAATCTCTCTAGAGACAGATGGTGGCGGGGCGTGGGGAGACTGGACTGGCTGTCTCTCCTCCCCATCCCACAGCTGGAACCCCTCTTCCCACAGACAAGATCCCCCTGCAGCTGTCCCCCCCCCCAATTCAGGACAGGGCTGTATAGCAGAGAACTGCTGTTATGGTGCTGCCCAGGGCAGAGTTAGCAGTCCAAGCCGCACACTGCAATAAGAGCCATTTGCTCAGTGGCCCTGAAGCTGTGCTCTGTTACATCTACTGCTGACCCCGCACTGTGCTACGTGCAGTGCTGGTATGTCCCTGTGCCACGTGCAGCGTCGATGCAGACACATGGCTGTGCACATTGATAGGAGTGAATCTCCACTGTCACTTTAAATGTCTTAGCATTAGGCACCATAGAGGGTTTTGCATTCATGACATCACAACTTGAGAAAGCATATAGCGCACAAATGGCTGGGGGAGTATGGGCTGCTGTATCTAGGATTCAACGAATTGGCAGCATGCTTAGAATAAGTAGCTTTGTGACAATTACAGATAAAATCATGCTTTCCTTTCTTTTTAGATTTTTTCTGTAGACCAGACTACATTTAATGCATTGGCTGTAGTTTTGCAGGAGGATGCACCATTTGGAGAATCTGAAAAAACAAAACAAAAACAAACTCTGGCTTGCCACGGGCTTGGGAACTGATTGCAGTGTATGGAATATACTCTGTGAGTCAGGAGTGAGGGTACTGTCTGCTGGGTTTGCGTGGGGCAGTCAGCGGGCTCTGTTCTCCGCTACTGTATATACTTTGAATTGCCAGTGGGGGGCATCTGTAGAGGTGGGACAAGTCTGTGGGGTGTGTGTCCAGTCATGATGCGGTGACTGATCTCTTGAATGAGGGGTCCAGCTGGGTGTGAGGGGCTCCCTGCCATCAGTTTTGGGGGTCAGCTGCAAGGGGAAGCATAAGATGGGGGTTCTGCTGTGCAGGGGTGGGTGTGGCACACGGCTAGTATGTTTGGCGGAGGGTCTGCTGAAGGGGGGTGGCAAGTCTGGGGGATGGGAGGCACATAACCAGTCTGTTCTTCAGGAAGTGCTCATCCAGCTGCAGGGTGGTGGCTGGTCTGTGGGAGGGGTTCCAGCTGTGTGGGTACACGGTTGGTCCAGTGCACTGTAACCCTTGATTGCCCCTCTCTGCAGCCAACCAGACACCCCCTTGCAGCCAGCCCCAACCCCCAAGAAGCCGGTCTGTGAGTCCTTCATTTCATCCTCACATAACTGGAAGCAACTCTTTCCAGATGTGCAACAACCTTGCAGCTGCCCCACCCAAAGATTGTAATGTGTCCCATTCCCACCCCCACAGCCAGACCTCCACCCAACAATCCATTCCCTGACGCTGCACCCCCCACACTCTTAAGATGGTCATGTAGCGAAAGACCTACAACAAAGAACTGCTGCCTGGATGCTGACAAAGGTCCCACAGTATTTCTGGACAGTATTACCTACTGGAAATGCAGACAAGAAAACCACACCTCCCCTCCCTCACTCACTCATGCTGTCCCTGACTCACTCACTATGCTTAGTGGCCACATACATGGCAGTTTTGTTATTTAATTTTGAAATGCCGCCCCCACTTTTGCTCCATCCATGGCCCTTTGGGCATACCAGTAAACCGAGTTTGGAAGTGGACTCAGGTTACTGGGGGCTAGCCGGGGGGGGGAGGATCGAGCATCTGAAGGACTGCTCTCTTCTCCTGAGGAGGAAGGGTTTGCTTGTCTTGCTTCTCCCACCAGGTGGAGGCCTGGTGGTAGTGCAGGTTACAACACCACAGAAGGGAGAGCTGTGGCCTGGAGATGCGTACCTATGCATGCATGCCTTCAAGTCAGCCACAGAGAGGACAGGAGAAAAGTGGGAAATTGGAGTAATGGCTTAGTGAAGCCCCAGCGTTTATCTGCAGAAAGGGGCTATTCCATGGGTGGGAATGGTGATGGGCTGGGGCAACTGCAAAGAGAGTGGGGGCTGTGAAGTGGTCTAGGGAGGGTGCTGAGCTTGGGGAATGCTGGTGCTGGAAAGGTGGTCCAGCTACAGGAATGGTGGGGTTCTTCCAGGTGGAGGGAGATTTATCGGAGGCTGGTTTGGGGTCTTGATGAGTGTACCATCATCGTTGACATGTCATTTGAGTCACCCAGATTGATGGTTCTGGGTGACGATGAACTCTCACAGTTTGGTAATCACTTCCTCCAATTAATGATTTCTTTGGGCTTTACACAGGTGGTTTCCACTGCTACCCATAAATCTGGGCACTCCTTGGACTTAGTCTTTCTCCTAGGGATTGATATTTTCGATTTGGGGGTGGAACCAGTTGTTTGGTCAGACCACTACACTGTAAGGTTCAATTTTAGCACCCCCTTGAGAAGGCCGACCCCTGTGGAGATGGCAAGGTACCGCCCTTAATGGGATATTACTCCCCAAGGCCTTGTGGTGGTCCTTGTCCTCTCGTCTCCCATGTTGGTGAGCAGTAGCCCAGAGACCTTGGTGACGGCCTATAACAGGGCTGTTATGTTGGCTCTGGATACTATTGCTCCTGTTTGTGTACACCCCCTTTCCCTTCATCCCAAGGCACCCTGGTTTGATGGGACGTTGAGGGAGATGCGGAGACTGGGGTGAAGATTAGAACGCTGCTGGCGCAGGTCCGCCCTGAGGCGGCAACACTTAGATTGATTGCCATTATTTTGTCTATCAATCTGCAATCCCAATAAGAAGGCAGAATTCTGTCCAGGGAGATTGCAGCTGCTAGGAATCGACCGGCTCAGCTTTTCCGGAATGTGGACAGGCTGTGCAACCCAGCTTGTCTACAAGATCGGAAAGCCTTTTTGCAATTAGAGTGCGAGAAGCTCGCTCGTTTCTTCGCAAATAAGGTGGCCGACATCAGGGCGGATCTGCGTCCAGCAGCTTCTAAGGGGGATGCTGTTGATCAACATGAGTTCACAGTACCCCAATTGTCTTGGTGTTCCTTCAGCAGACCTGATTTCGTGGATATCATGAGGATTATCCATGGTGTACGACCTACAAGCTGTAGTTTGGATCCTGGACCGACCTCCCTAATATTGGGTTGTAGTGACATCATTGGTCCAATCCTTGTGCAAATAGTCTGGTCCTCCCTGGAATCGGGTGAGTTTCCTAGCTCCCTGAAAGAGGCGGTGGTGACACCTCTCTTTAAGAAAGCTACCATGGACCCGGACTGTTTCACAAACTACAGACCCATCTCAAACCTACCCTTTGTTGGGAAGGTGATTGAGAAGGTAGTGGCTGTCCAATTGGAGAACCATTTAACCATCCATGACATCTACGAACCCTTCCAATCCAGTTTTCGTAAAAGACACAGCACAGAGACTGTGCTGGTTGGGGTGCTTAATGATCTCCTGAGGGCGAGAGAACAGAAGAGACGTTCCATTCTAGTTCTTCTTGATCTCTCGTCAGCTGTTGACACTGTGGATCACATGGTATTGTTAGCACGCCTGAGGCAGATTTGTGGAATATCGGGAATCGTCCTTCGATGGTTCACCTCATTCCTCACTGGGAGATCACAAAGAGTTGCATCTGGGTTTTTTCCTCAGGCCTAACCCCTTTGTTGTGTGGGGTTCCTCAGGGTTCTGTGCTATCTCCCATGTTATTCGCAGTGTATATGCTGCCCCTAGGAGACATTATAAGATGATATGAGTTGAGGTTTCATTGCTATGCAGATGATACCCAGCTATACCTGTCTTTCACACCTAACCAGGATGGAGCTCTCTTGGTGTTTAACAACTGTTTGAAAGATATCCAGGATTGGATGGATTCCAGTTGGCTGAAGTTGAACTCAGAAAAGACAGAGGTTTTGGTTGTGGACCCGGGCTGTCGGATAGAGGGGCCGCCTGCTGGTACACTATTCTATTGAGCATTGTACTGATCAATCGGGTGGTACTAATGCCCAGTTGTACTGGTCTACCTTTAGACTACCAGCAGTAATACATATTGTGAGGATTATCCAGACTCTGCGACCGACCTATTGTAAGTTGGACCCAGGCCCTACTCACCTGGTGGTGGGGTGTGTAGATGTTATCGGCCCAGTCCTGGCTGGGATAGTGGTGGTGTCATTAGAGAGAGGGATCTTTCCGATCCTTTAAAGGAGGCGAATACACCCCTTTTGAAAAGCCCTCTTGACCCCGACTGCCCAGCAAATTATAGACCAATCTCTAACCTCCCTTTGTAGGAAGGTTATCGAGAAGGTGGTCGCTCTGCAACTGGAGGATCATTTATCTATCCACAATATCTATGACCCTCTCCAACCCGGCTTCAGGAAGCGGCACAGTACAGAGACGGCTCTTGTTCGGGTATTGAATGACCTCCTGATGGCAAGAGATCAGAGGACCCGTTCTATCTTGGTTCTCTTAGATCTCTCAGCAGCATTTGACACCGTGGATCATGGGGTATTGCTCAACCGCCTGTGGTTTTTCTGTGGCCTGAGGGGGGCAGTCCACAGTTGGTTTCGATCTTTTTTGGAGGGCAGATCTCAGAGAGTGGTATCGGGAGTTAACACCTCGACCCTCACTATCTGCCCTACGAGCACTACCACAGGGTCGATGCTGTCCCTATGTTATTCAGGTGTATATGCTTCCACTGGGGACATTATAAGACGGTATGGGTTGAGTTTTCATTGTTATGCTGATGATTCTCAACTCTATCTGTCTTTTATGCCTGATCAGGAGTCGGATCCCATCACTATTTTTAACAAGTGTCTTCTGGAGATTCAGGATTGGATGAGTGCTAGTTGGCTTAGGTTGAATCCAGGGAAAACTGAGGTAGTGGTTGTGGACCCTGGAGGGAGGATAACAGGGGCTTGGACGGGGAAACCCTCGGGTTTATATCTTGGGGGGGGCTCAGCTTCTGGCCTCTGGCCAAGTACGTAACCTGGGAGTAATTTTAGACGAAAGCCTGACTATGAAGATGCAAGTGTCGGCTGTAGTCAAATCTGCCTTTTATCATCTGAGGAATATTGCCCAGGTGAAACACTTGGTTCCACGGGAAGATCTTCCAACTTTGGTCCACGCCTTTGTCACCAGCCGTTTTGATTACTGCAATGCTCTCTATCTAGGGCTGCCGGGGGTGGATATCCGCCGCTTGCAGCTGGTGCAGAACGCGACGGCCAGGTTGTTGATGGGAGTTTCACGATCTAGCCATATAACACCTGTGCTGCGTGATTTGCACTGGCTGCCAGTACAGTGGCGGATTACCTTCAAGGTTGCATTGCTGACCTTTAAGGCCTTACATGACTTGGGACCCCACTACCTGAAAGAGCTCTTGGTGCCTTACTGTCCTACCCGCTGTCTTCGCTCCTCTGATGAGGGATTGCTAGAGATTCCCAGGGTACAGTTAAAGATGTCAGGAGGTAGATCTTTTGCCTATATGGCACCAACCCTGTGGAATTCTCTACCTCGTCAGATACGAGAATGCCAAACCATTGAAGGTTTTAAAAAACAATTAAAAACTTTTTTATTTTCTTTAGCTTTTGCTGGAACATATTGAATAAGTGTATTGTATGGTTGTTTGAATTACTGTTTAAATTTGATTTTATTTGTTTTTTTTGTAAAAGCGCCCTGAGCTTGGGAAGGGCGCCTAATATAAATAAAATTTTACTTACTTACTTACTTACTTACACCCTCAGGAATTTTTCTTGGTGGTGTGTCACTTCCGACCTCCGAACGGGTACATAACCTAGGGGTTATCTTGGATGACAAGCTGACACTACAGTCACAGGTGTCAGCAGTCGTCAAGACTTCCTTTTACCATCTTAGGAATATCGCTACAGTGAAACACCTTGTTCCGTCTGACATGTTACCTACGTTGGTCCACGCCTTTGTGTCCTCATGTTTGGGCTACTGCAACTCCCTGTATTTTGGGCTTTCTGGGGTTGAAATCTGCTGCCTTCAGCTAGTGCAGAACGCAGCAGCCCGGGTTTTGATTGGGACAAGTAGGTCCTGTCATATTACCCCGGTGCTGCGCGATCTGCACTGGCTTCCTGTTCAGTGGCGGATCACCTTTAAAGTCTGTTTACTGACTTTCGAAGCCCTACATGATCAGGGTCCGGCCTATCTGAAAGACCTTCTGGTTCTTTACTGCCCGGGCTGATCGCTCCACTCGGCCAACGAGGGGTTACTAGAGATTCCAAGAGTGAGTCTAAAATCATCTGGTTGTAGAGCTTTTTCCGTTGCTGCTCCCACTCTTTGGAATTCTCTACCCCGCTGATTTCGGGAGTGCACCTCCGTGGAGGAATTTAAGGGGGGCCTAAAAACTTATTGTTATCAAATTGCTTTTTCGGAATTTTGACTGTATTTTAGCAGCTGATTAGACTGTAGTTTTATCTGTGTTTTATATTAAATTCTAATGCTTGATTTGTATTACCTGTTTGTACAGCACCTTGAAAATTGAAAGGCGCTTTAAAATTAAAATTTATTATTATTATTACCATCTGCAGGGGATGTGGCTAGTCCATAAGCAGAAATGGCGGATTGGATGTGTCCAGCTCCAGGAAGGGTGATCATCTGGGGTGAGAGGCTGGTCTGGGGATGAGAATGGTGGTCCAGCTACTGGGAGGGTGCTCAGTGGAGGGGGCTGGTCCGCGGTCAGGAAACGTCTAGCTGCTGGGAGTGCTGTCTGCTGGGGTGTTCAGGTGAGGAGCATGCAGTCCTGGGGGGTGAAAATTACCAGATGTAGGGCGGATGGTTGGGCTAGGGAGCTGGTCTAGTGCATAGGGTGGGTTCAGCTGTAGATACAGTGGTTGACTGGGGGGGTGCTAGTTTATGTGCTTGGGAGCACAGCCAGAGACATTTGCCTGGGGGGAGTCTGGGACTTGGGGTTAATCCAGCTGCTTGGAGTTTGCATGCCATGGGGCTGGATGCTGGTCCAGATGAATGGAGGCTGGTCGCCTAATGGAACAGGCTGGGCTGTATGGTGGTGTAGCTCCAGAGAGGTTGCCCAACTTGGGGAAGGCTGGGGCTGGAAGGGTTTCTATCTGCATGGATGATGGTCGGCTTTTGGATGTTAAAAGCACATTGACTCCAGGGATTGGCAGTGGTTTGTATGAGGTTTCAGCTTAGTATCTGTAATGCTGTTTTGCCCCGAGACCACGTGTAGACAATTTTTAAGCTTTCCTGTGCCCCTCAAACTGTGGTTTGGGGCCAGGTATCATTCGTACCACTAAAGCAGCAGTTCTTTGTTGTTAAAACCACAGATATATTCTGTTCCCCTTCCCTGTCCCAAACTGCAGATAGTGGCTGGGGAGCACACAGGTAGTCTTTTCTTCAAATCTACTCCAGCTGTTGGTGGCGGGGGCATCCAGCTACAGTGAGTGGGCCCATACCTCTACAGTTTCTCTCACTTCACTCAACCCCTCAGAATTGCTCAGTTATGTAAAAGTCCTGCCATACCTAGAAGGTGCTGTGAAAGACACAAAAACAGGAGTGCAGCTGTTATTGGGGGGGTGGGGTGCCGTGAGGGGGTATAAGGACTGATGACCAGCTCCCAAAAAGATAAGCTTGGTTAGGTGTTGGGGAGATGGATGTTCCATGGATGGAAATGGTATTGGGGGTATCATGCTGCAAGGACAATGGGAGCTTTGGCGTGGTCTAGGGAGGGTGCTTAGTTCTGGGAAGACTGCTCCTGGCTCTGGAAAGGCAGTCCAGCTACAGGGAGTGTGGGAGTGTTCCACCTGCAGTGAGATTTATTGGAGGCTGATCTGGGGACTGGAAAAGTAATCCAGCTGCAGGGGTTGGGGGTAGTCCATAAACGGAAATGGTGGTTTGGGGTTGATCTAGCTCCAGGTGTGGTGGTCATCTGGGGATGAGATGCTGGTCTGGGGATGGGGGGGTCCGGCTCCTGTGAGGATGCTCAGTGTTTTTTGGGGGCTGCTCTGTGGTTAGGAAAGGCCTAGCTACAGGGAGGGTTGTCTGCTGGGGGGTGCTGGTGAAGGGCATGGTAGGGTGGTCTAGCTGTGGGGAAGGGGGCAGTCTTGGGGATGGAAGGGAGGTCCATATGCAGGGCAGGTGGTCGTGCTAGTGAGCTGCTATAGGACATAGTGTGGGTCCAGATGTCGATACAGTGGTTGACTGGGGGGCCGTTGAGGAGACAGTCGCTTGTTGCGGGGAGGATAGAATAGGGACTGGGGGGAATCCAGCTACATGGAGGTTGCAGGACATGGGGCTGGATGCTGGTCTAGATGCAGGGAGGTTGACTGAGGAAGAGGCTGGGCTGTGCGGTGGTGTATGTCCCGGGAGGTTTCACAACTTGGGGATGGCTGGGTCTGGAATGGTTCCCAGCTGCATGGAGGATAGACAATTGGAGAGGGAGGCCTGGTCCGGTTCCTGGAGGGGTGATCCAGTGATGGGGAGGGTGGTCAGCCATGAGGTGTCGGGGCTCATCATCTGGGCACCTAATGATGGTATCTGTGGTGTTTGGACCAGAATTTCTGGGGGTGCATAATGGGAAAACCTTGACTCCTTGAGAGAACTATTGACTACCAATAGACATAATTATTGTTGGTCATAGTTTATCCATCAGGATCAATATTTTCTCTTTATAACCCTCAACAGATTATGCTTTTCACATAGCAAGGAAAAAAATAGAAGACTACAATAGCAACACACAATCTGCAGGCAGGTAGACCCTATGAAGCTGGATGGGGGAGGCTGAGGGGGAAAACAGGGAGGAGCTACTTCACTGACAGAGTGGTGGAGCCCTGGAATGCGCTGCCCAGGGAACTGGTGGCTGCTACCGCTGTGGAGGAGTTCAAGAAGGGCTGGGATAGGTGTAGGGGGAGGATAGATCCAGGAGCCCAGCTGGGAAAGAGGGTTCCTTGTTGGGAGGGAGGGGGGACTAAAATCGGTGTCCTGCATAGGCAATGACCATTGAGCAGACTCGATAGACCATAGGGCCTATTCTGCTGGTTTTATAGTATGTTAGATATCAGTCATAGATAGTTTTAATTCAGAGACTCTTTTATACAGTTATCAAGTGTGAATGTTTTCACAAGTTAGATTTTATTGTGTGATGGGTTTTGTGATAATGTATATACAGTACGTTTGAGGTTTTGCAGTTGTGCATTTCACTGCTAATATGGATGTTGCTGGGAACCTTAAAACTTGCCCATTAAGAACATCCCTCATATTCAGTTCTGGATGCATGACCAGTGCAGCCTGCTCACCCTCTAGCAACAATGTATAACGTAGGTGGTTAACCCAGCCATGGTACTCTGGCAGTTCCCCCTACATCACCTATCCTTTGCTTGCGATAGTACACAGTAGGCTGTGTGTGAAACTGCCATGGTAGTCTAGCGGCCCATCACCCGTCCTTAATGTTACCCGTATCTCCCTGTTAAGTCTGTTAACCTTTCTATTTTTAATGGAGCTCTATCCCTGATCACCAATCCTTCGTATAACCTGTATATCATTAGTAGTACAGCTGCCCTCTACCACTCCATCTGTTCATTACCTCCACACATGGCCACTGGCCAAGGACCCCTGCCCCACCCACCTCTTGACCTAAGCGCCACTTACTGTTACAGTGAAGAGTTGGCAGGCACAGCTGTCATGGAGCACATCCGATTGCAAGATCAAGCTCTGTGACTGTCGAACTATGGCACAGGACGTGAATAGAGGGCTGTCACGGCTGCCACTCTGCCAATGCCATAATAGTGAGTGGTGGTCGGGGCGAGGGGTGGTGTGGCCTGTGGCCCTTGGTAGGTGACTATGTGGGTTGTTGGTGATAGGATGGGGGGCAGGGGCCACTAGACCACGAGTAGTATACAGGGAACATGAAGGATTGGTGATCAGGAGCATGGTGGGCCATTAGACTACCAAGTAAACACAAGTAACCTTAAGGATGAGTGATGAGGGAGCCGCTAGACTACCATGGCAATACTGAATGCACCCTGCTGTGTGCTATCACGTGTGCAACCCATCAGGCTGTGGTGCACGCATGTATGACACGGACTATGGGGACCGTATTAAATGACAATGTTAGTGCTTGCAAGGATAGCAACATCCATAACAGCAGTGATGTGCACAATGTCAAATGATCGAACTTGCATACATTATATAACTTGTGAAAAAATACAATTCTCCATTAAAAATAGAAAGGTTAGCGCCTGTGCTAACATGGTTTAAATGTAAATGTAATGTAACATCGTTAGCACGTGCGCTATCCCGGGTTTGTGGGAGCGCTCATGGTGGGACCATAATCAGAGGCACTGGGAGTGCCCTTAAACCAAGGTGCCACAATACCTCTGCACCTACATTAATGTGTCTTGTCTTGAATACCAGTGCAGTGGGATATTAAAGTAAGCTTGCGCTGTGAACAGCTTCACAGGCAGAGCTGTGTACTGCAGTTGAAAACCTTTGCTTAGCTGGGCCCTTAGCAGTGCCTTCTCAAAGGCAGCAGGGCTGCAGTTGCCTGCAATAATCTCCCGATCCCTGCCTTGGTACAATACCCTCGTGATCCCGTCTCCCCCCCAATCACCCTTTTCCTTTTGCATGGTACATGACTCTGAGTAAGTCAGTTAACCTCCCCAGTTTTCCCCTGGTCGCCCCTGAAAACAAGCACCTGTGCCAAGTGGGCCTTACTTGCTTACCAAAGAATAAAATATGAAATAAAAAATAACTAAATTAATAATAAACGTACCCACAACACTTAAATGTGCTTTTCCGTGATGCATTTCTTTCCACGTCACTCACTTCCTGGTCTGGTGTCACTGCTGCAGCCACTTCATTGCACAAGTGCTGCAGTAGTGATTTAAATAGTGCAGCACAACCACAATTTTTACGTAATCACACCAGCACAACACGATGATACCAGTAATTTAATTTTGTATGGAATCACAATGTCCTCAGTCCACAATGCAGCTGAAACCCTCCTCTCCCACACTAGTTCCTCAACAATGTGCTGAAGTCCCAGGTGCAGACAGTCATAGATTTACTCTTGTCATGGCCAGGCATCATGTTTGAGAAGGTCAAGGAGCTTGCTGCATTCCTAAGGCCCCTCCCCTGCTTATACTCATCCCGCACTCCTGCAGGGGAGGCGGGCCACCGTCATCCGGCTGGCACAGGTGGCCATTTTCCTTGTTTCCGTCCTCCTGCCCCCACTGGTTGTAGGCCGTGGTGTCCACAAAACTTACGCATGGGCATGTGGTCACCCACGCTGCAAAACCGAATCCGGTTATGAGGAAATACTGAAGGGTGGTGCTTTCACAACCCCGGAGAGCATCCAAAGAATGCTCTTAAGCCCTCCCTGCCAGCTTCCACTCCTGATGTCCCAGGCTCCGGCATGAACCCCGGTCGTCAGCATGCTAGGCGATCCCCTATCGCCTGGTGCCACGGAACTGGCATTCCTTTGTTTTATTACAACCCATGAAGTTAAGGAGACCAGGTGCCCATGGAGATATGCAGATTAGCTGTTCACCCTTGGCAACCTCTGTGGTTTCTGTAGTGAAAAGAGAGAGAGAGAGAGAGAGAGAGGAATGCTATTTTTTTCATTTTTTTAAAGTCTCCTGACTCATTCTGTAGTGAAATGATGAGGTGAGTTGATTTTGAAATAAAGACAAACACTTGTTTTTTGTCTACATAAGTTTTTTATGTTGATTTAATGAGTAAAAGCAGTAGTGTGTGGAACAGTGCACTGAGCACAAGTCTCCTATAGGAAAAGCTGGTGCGTGTTCACGATTATAACTTGTATGTTATAATGGTGAATTATGAACAGTTTTTCCTATGGGGGAAAAACAGACACCAGTTATTGCAAGCTTATAGTGATCCAGATACTGGAAATGTTATCAGGGTAATGTCCCGAGTACATCCTCATTATCCCCTCCAGTCAAAATATCTGAGTCTAAAATTCCCACCGTCAGCTGGTGCAGCAGTTGGGCAGCCACTTAGCACTTTGGTGACCCAGGTGCATGAACGAGCCCCCAGTTATCAGAGGACTGGAGGAGAGGAGGACTGAACAGCCTAGAGGGCGCTGTTGTCCTGGGAGGGTTACTGCCCTTCACTACAACACTGGCCACTGGGTGACACCATCTGGGCTTTGCTTCAGGATGTTCAGCATGTGCACTCTTGGAGCCCCCAGCATGCTGGGATACTGAGGGACTGGGACAGAGCAAACAAGAAAATCTGTGGCATACAGCACAAGGAAGCAGGAACCTCTCAGGTCCAAACCCAGTGGCTGATCTCCCACCTAGGAGTCTCTCCACATGGAGAGACAACACCCCAAGGGGCTCCATTCCCCGGTATGGAGGGCTATGCTGAAGGGGGATCAAGGGAAACATGCCAGAGGAGCTGGAGGTGGGCTGGGATTTCACACAGGTGGCTAGGGGCAGCAACTGTGTAAAGTGGGCATAAAGTGTAAATTAATAAAAATTACCATCTTGCTAGGTATCTAAACATCTCAACAAATGATAATAAACCCTGGATATGGCTGGTGAACCACGATATGGATAATGAACCCTAATATGGATAATAAACCCTGTGATGGAGTGTATGTCCATCACACTCCTTTGACCCATAAACCACTTCACAACCCTGAAACAAAGGCAACTCAGGTTTTGACTGGGGTTGTGGTGGGATTTGTACCAAACCCCTACTGCTTTCAAGTTAGCCCTTTAACACCTCACTGCACTATTTGTTCTGGATGCTGGATGTACCTCAGGGAGAGGGGCTGTTAACAGATGTCACACCTGGACCCAATAAAGGGAGAGAGGCAGAGGTTTCTGTTTCAGTGAGATGCAAGTGGAGACAGAAAGAGACTGCACTGAGTTGTTTGTTAAGCTGAATCAGGGATGCAGCCAGGAATTTTAAATTTGTACTCGAGAGATGGCGGTACTGTTACCCCCCCAACACGAACTAAAACATGAGTTGCCCCACCACACAGACATTGCTCCACCCCTATTTCATTCAACAATATGTAGCAAACCAACTACCCAAACAGAGTCTCATTTTATTTTATCCAACACACACACACTACCTATCAGACAGAAGTTGGCTAACTTTTTGTTACAGTGGTTAGGATACATTGTGATCAGCCTCTGTACCACATCAAGGTAGCCAGCCTTACAGAAGTCCATTCACACCTGCACGCATGCATATGTACTTGACTGGGTCACTCATACAAGCATGGCCTCTAACTTCAGCACTCACGCATATTTCAAAGGTCATTCACAGACACACTAAAGCATCTAAGAAGGGGAAAACAGTTCTTCAGGTAGTACATCAGGCTCTGTTATGTTTGTTGCCCTGGCCTAAGGCAGATGTTGCCCCTAGATTTTCCATATTTTACTGTACTCAGCAGAGTGCACTGAGTATGCCTGCTGACACCCATGAGCTGAATAGAAGCTGTTTGTTTTGTTGTTGTATTCTGTTACTGACAGTAAAGCAGGTTTCAGTTAAACTGGTGTCCTTAGAGTTCTGTTTGAGAGTATTCCTCACAAGCTGCCCGGTTCATTACTCTATTACAAACCCTGATACAGATTTTGAGCCCTGATACCGATGATGAACCCTGATATGGATAATTTATCCTGATATTGATAATGAGCCCAAATACAGATAATAAACCACCTGATAAAAGATTATAAATCCTGATGTGGATAATGAACCCAGATATGGATAATGAAGTCTAATATGGACAATGAAGCCTGGTGGATAACACACCCTGATATGGATAATGAGTCATAATATAAATAATGAATCCTGATACAGATAATGAACTCTGGGATGGATAATGAACTCTGGATACATATAATGAATTTCTTTTTTTGAAAATTGGTGACTAGGATGGAGCACTGAGCCAAAGTTATTTTCAGGTATGATCCAGGGAAAAGGGATTGGGAAGAGCAAGTATATTCACAGGTGAAGTACAGTCAATGTAAGAAAAATGCAGTTTACAGGTGCATGGAATTACCAAGGATATTAAACAGTAGTAAACAAGCTATATCACATGGAATTAAAGAGTCAAAACAGGAATTTACATACTTAAATAATATAACAAAAAATAGAATAACTAGACTGAGAGATGGGGGTAATGCTGGGCATACAACAAATTACTAACAGGTAGCGAGAGGCCCGTTATGCATATCAGAGTTCATTATCCATATCCAAGGTTCATTACCTAGAGGGGGTGAGGGGAAAACAGGAATAACGTACTAGGAAAGAGAAGAAGGCAGGAGTAAATTAGGAAAGTGGGAGGACAAAGGGCAGACCAGTCAAGGCCAAAGCAACAGCAAGAGGGAACATTTAGAAGTTTGATATGGTGCTTGAGAGAAGACAGGAGGGGAAACTGGCAAAGTGTGGAGGAGAGGGTGTTCCAACTGAAAGGAAGATGAGAGGAGAATGAACCCTGGAATGGATAATAAAACATTGATACAGATAACCCCAAAATGTATAAAGAACCCTGGTATGGATAACGGACCCTGGATATGGACAGTGAGCCCAGATATGGATAATGAAACCTGGATACAGATAATGGACTCTGTAATAGATAATGAACCTTGGATATGGACAGTGAACCCTCATATAACCCTCATAATAAGAGCACTGCTCTTATTGAATTTGCCTCCTTCCTTCACTCCTCATTGGATACCGGCTCCCTGGCGGGGGCTGTGTTCCTTGACCTATCAAAGGCCTTTGACACGGTCTCCCACCCCCTACTTCTGGGAGCCCTCTGTCACCTGGGTTTGCCTCTGGACCACTAGCTTGGTGCTCCAGCTACCTGTCCGCCCTCTCCCAACGAGTCAAAATTGGTGGGACTCTTTCTAACGCACGCTCGATCCACTCAGGGGTTCCACAGGGCTCCATCCTGGGGCCCCTCCTCTTCTCGCTTTACCTTAACGCACCTGCCAGTGCATGCCCTGGGAATATTCTGCTGTCATGAGCAGTATAAATCCTCTTTGCCACTGACCGTAACCCCACTTCCCTCCAGGTTTCCTACAAAGGGCCTATGTAAGCTTGGCTTAAAGAGCATAGATTAGTCATAAATCTTAAAAGTCTAAAACCATGCTCTTAGCCCAACCTCAAATAAATCATCCAACACCCCTCTCCATTATCCTTTCTGGCTCTAAACTACAACTGGAACAAGTCCAATCCTATAAGTACTTAGGGATCCTATTTGACTCAGCCCTCTCTACCATACCCACATCATGCACTCGCTTCTGTTACCAATATCTGACTTGGTATCCTGTACCTCCACAAAAACTGTCTCCCCCCTGATGCACTCCGGCTGGCGGTTACTTCCTCCATACTCTCCCTGGAGGACTATGGGCTACCTATCTATGGGGCTGCCAACATGACGGCCCTCAACAAAATCCGCCTCCTCCTAAATAAGGCTTGCAGGCTAATCACCGGGGCCCTAAGCTCACTCATACCTGCAAACTCTATGACCTTGCAGGAATGCTTGACCTCGTGAGCGCCTGTTATACCAAGCGTGCCTCATCTCAAAAAAACATTAGGACTTTCTCCCCGGGCTGACTTCGCCCTCCTCCCAGCACAGCCCCTTGGAGCACCCGGACCTCCTGCAAAGCCACCTTCCTGGTTCCTCGTGCTAGGACCTCACTTGGACAGAGATCTTTCTGCCACAGAGCCCCGCTTGGTACAACCTCTTCCTCGGGCCATCACTGATACCCCACCATCTCCACTTTCAAAATGCCCTCAAAGCGAGCTATTCATCAGCGCTGCTGCTCCTATGCCTAACAGATGCTCAAACCACCCTGTACTACGACTGCCTCAATCCATCGTTCCCTGTAATCTGGCACAGTAGACCTGCTTGTCTGTTATCACACCTGTATGAAAATACCGTTATGCTGCTAAACCCTTTTATTCTACTGTTGTCAATTATACCATTTTTGCTCTGTATCACACTACCAATGTTGCTGTTACCATGTGCCTTTAATGCGTGTCTGTTTATACTCATGCACTGCTCTGTATGAACCCCTCTTTTCTATATTTCCTGTATTATCTGTTTTATTTGTATTATTCTGAATTCTCTACCATTGTTGACAAGGTACCTTTGGAAATGAGCCCTTGGCTCAAAGGTTGTAAACTGATTGCTTTATAAATAAATATTGATAAGGAACCACGATATGGATAAGGAACCCTGGAATGAATAATGAATCCTGATATGGATACTAAATCCTGATATGGGAAATGAACCTTGGAATGGATAATGAAACATGGATACAAATAATGAACCCTGGAATGGATAATGAAGCATGGATACAGATAATTAATGCTAGAATGGATAGTGAAGCATGAATACAGATAATTAACCCTGGAATGAATAATGAATCCCAGATATGGATAATGAACCCTGGATACGAATAATGTACCCAGATGGATAATGAATCCTGAATACGGATAGTACTAACATACTAAAATGCCAGCAGAATAGGCCTAACAGTCTTTCGTGTCTACTCATTTGGTCAGCCCTTACCCTGGGAGCCGACCTTGCTGCCCCCCTAGCCTCCTCTGGCTTCTCCCTTCCCAGTTCCGGATATTCTCGCTGCATTGGATTTTGCTTCCAGAACCCTTCCCCTGTACCTGTCCCAACCCCTCCTGAACCCCTCCACCATCTCTGCCTCCACCAGCCCCCTAGGCAGCACATTCCATGGCTCCACCACCCTCTCAGTGTAGTAGCACCTCCTCTTTTCTCCCGTGAATCTTCCCCCCTCCAGCTTCCACCCATGCCCTCTAGTAGCCCCCTCCTCCTTCCTTTGAAGCACCCTGACTGTTCCTCCCCTATTTACCCCCTTCATGTACCTGAAGACCTCTATCATGTCCCCCCGGTCCCTTCTGTCTTCCAATGTGTACATATTTAGCTCTTCAAGCCTCTCCTCATAGGTCCTATCCCCCAAGACCCAAATCATTTTGGTTGCCCTCCTCTGGACCCTCTCCAGGAGTTTAATGTCCCTCTTTAAGTGTGGCCTCCAAAACTGCACGCAGTACTTGAGGTGCGGCCTCACCAAGCAGTTATACAGAGGGAGTATCACTTCCCTCTTTCTGAGGTGATCCCCCTAGCGATGCATCCCAGCATCCTGTTGACCTTGGCTGCTGCCCTCCTACAAGTCTCCGAGTTGTTCATCTTGACATCCACCACCACCCCCAGGTCCCTCTCAGCCATCGAGACTTGTAGCATTTCCCCCCTCAGGGTGTACACTTGGCCCAGGTTTATGGCCCCCAGGTGCAGTACCTTGCATTTTCCTGCATTGAACCTCAGCTTCCACTTTCTAGACCATCTTTCCAGAGCCTCCAGGTCCCCCTGTAGGGCCACCCTCCCCTCCTTCCCATCCACCCTGGATACAGATAATGAACTCTAGAATGGATAATGAACCTGATATGATAATGAACCCATACGGATGATGTACCCTGGAATGGATAATGAACCCTGGAATGGATAGTGAACTCTGGATACGGACAGTGAACCCTGGATACAGATAATGAATCCTGAACTGGATAATGAACACTGATATGATAATGAATCCTGACATGATAATGTATCCTGGAATGGATGATAATGAACCCTGATATGTTAATGAACCCTGGAATGGATAATGAACACTGGATACAGATAATGAACCCTGGAATAGATAACGAACCCTGGAATGAACAATGAACCCTGACATGATAATGAATCCTGGAATGGATAATGAACCCTGATGCAATGATGAACCCAGGAGTAGATAATGAAGCCTGCATACAGATAGATAGATGGGGGCACACAGCCAGTCTGTTCTTCAGGGAGTGATCATCCAGCTGCAGGGTGGTGGTGGGTCTATGGAGAGGGGTTCCAGCTGTGTGGATACGTTGTTGGTCCAATGCACTCTAACCCTTGACGTCTCCTCTCTTTACAGCCAGACACCACCTTGCAGCCAGCCCCCACCTCGTAGCCTGTGAACCCCTCATCCCATCCACACATAGCTGGAAGCACTCTTTCCAGACCAGCGACAGCCCTGCAGCTGCCTCCCTCCCAAAGAATATGTGTCACGTTACCACTCCCACAGCCAGACCTCCACCCAACAATCCATTCCCTGTCCCCCCACCCATTCTTAAGAGGGTCATGCAGTGAAAAACCTACAGCAAAGAGCTGCTGCCAGGATGCTGACAAGGATCCCACAGTATTCCTGGACAGTGTTACCTACTGGCAATGCAGACAAGAAAAACCGCACCTCCTCTCATTCACTCACTCTGTCCCCGACTCACTCACTATGCTTATAGGCCACATGTATGGCAGTTTTGTTATTTAATTTCAAAAACGTCTCCCCAGCTCTTGCTCCATCCATGGCCCCTTTAGCACACCAGTGACCCAAGTTTGGAAGTGGACTCGGGTTACTGGGGGGCTAGCCAGGGGGAAGGACTAAGCATCTGAAAGACTGCTCTCCTCTTCCAGAGAGGGCGGTTTGCTTGTCTGGCCTCTGACTGCCACCAGGTGGAGGCCTGGTGGTAGTGCAGGTTACAATGGCACGAAAGGGAGAGTTGTGTCCTGGAGATACATACTTATGTATGCATGCCTTCAAGTCAGCCACAGAGAGGAGGGGAGAAAAGTGGGAAATGGGAATAATGGCTTAGTGAAACCTCAACATCTATCTGCACACCCTCGCTGCCACCCGGACCATAATGGTCTCATCTGAATTGTATCTCAGACTGGGGGACAGCCCTCCTTCCCCTGACCTTGCCACAGAGAGAGAATTAATGGAGTGCGTAATTGTAAGATAGGCTCCAGGGGAAGCAGGGTCAGGTTCCTGGGGGAAGAGAAGAGGGCTGATAAGCAATCCCAAGTAGTCTGTTGAAGAGGCAAACCTACATTGAAAGAAGAAAAAACTGTCTTGGAACTTCTCATTGGTAGCAGGGTTCAACTTCAGTATGTGACCATTTTGTGCTTACCAGCCCTATTGTTCAGTCACAGAAGTAACAATGTCAAGGAGGGGCAGAGGAAATGTTTGAGGAAAAACAGAGGAGGGCACTGACAAAAAGAGACACTTGCGAGGTAGGGAAAGAAGGGATTGAGGAGAGAGGATCAAGCTGTTAGTGCCGGGAAGTGTATGTGTGTGGGAGGGGGGGCAGAGCTAAGGACCAGCAGTGCACACAGGACAGTCCACATGGAACAGCCCAGTGTCACATCACACTTGGCACAGCATGTTGTTGGCAGTGCACATGGCAGCCCCATGACAGCAGTGCATGTGACACTGCACGATGTTGGCATCACATGACACGGTCTGGTGTCATCACTGCATGTGGCACAGAGTGGAGTTGGCATCACACTTGTCAGCAGTGCATGTGGCAGTCCAGTGTCGGCAGTGAATGATGCACAGCCTGGTGTCCGCATCCCACATGGTACAGTGCAGTGTCAGCATTGCAGATGACACACAGCAGTATTGGCAGTGCACAAGGCACAGCACAGTGTCATTGTGGCACATGTCATAACGCGCTGATGGCATAGTGAAATGCTCTGCACAGTGTCAACCGTGCATGTGTCACAGGGCGATGTATGCATCACATATGGCACAGCACAGTGTCTGCATAGTGAAGTGTCATCACTCAATGCACACAGCACAGTGCTGTGTTGGTACTGCATGTGGCACAGTGCAGTGTCTGCACTACACATGGCATCATGCGATGATGGCAGCAGAGTACGTAGTATAGTGCAGCGACTTTAGTGCCATGTGCACTACTGTCACTGCACTGTGCCACATGCACTGCCATCATCACAGTACTGTGCCATGTGTATGACTTTCACCGAACTGTTTCATGTGTGTGGCTGACACTTCACTGTGAAACACATGCTGCCAACACTGCACAGTGCCTTTCATACTGCTGTTACTGTGCCACGTTAAGTACCTTAACTGCACTGCTGTAATTGCATTGTGCCACATGTACTGCCATCACTGATGCAATTAATAAAAAATGTTGTGGAGACTGAGCATGCTGCCCAAAACACGTGGCTATCAAAGGTCCTTTTTTGGCTCGACATCCACAACATGGCAGCATGCTTTTTTTATGATTTTGGCCCCCCTCCCCCGGATTCTTGTAAGTGCAACTCTGCCCCTGCCCGGACCCTTCCCCAAAAATCACATGGAAGCATGCCCTGGCTTACCACCTAAGGTGGGGCCATGGGAGAGGACCCCCCCCGGCAGACAATGGAGGCAGCTGACACTGCAGCAGAGCATCATGCCTAGGGTCGGATTTATTTTTTTGCTGATGATCCCCAGGGAGGCGGGGTGTGCAATGATGCCAGTGTCTGTCCCACCTCCACACAACTGGGCCCGAGCACCTGTCTCCCACCCGCTGGGTGGCACTTAAGCATCGGACCACTGTGGAGCCCCCCCTGGTGGTGGAGAGTGGTTCTTTGGATGCTCTCCCAACCTACCCCCAGCCAACCCTCAGACTCCTGGATCTGCCGTTCCCACCCACAAAATGGTATCCCCAAATTTAACACCCTCCCTGGAACCAAATCCCCCCCCCCCAACATGGCCACCATTCCAGGGAACTGGACCCACCTTCCTTCCACACCTGTCCCCACCCAGACCACTCTACCTTCAGCAGGACCACCCCTTCTGCCAGTGTACCCCAGTACCTCTCAACCCAGTGTAACTAAAATGTACGCCAGCAGTACTCAAAAATAAAGAAAAACAAGGAACAGTGGCCCTCAGAATGTGGGACACATCATCAGAGTTGGCAAAGCAAGCTCAGAACACTGTGGAAATTTTTGCCTTGTGCAAGTTAAATTTTGTTGTATAATGTTCTGCATTTCTACATTAAAGTATGAATTCCACTGCACCTGCTGAGAGTGGCAGTATGGTTTCCATGAGGGACAGAGAAATCCTGCGTGGGAAAATGATGGCTGTATCCTGCAATGAGGGACAGTTGAGAGGAATGAGGCCAGCCACCACCCTTGCAGTTAGACCCCTTCTTGTAGCTGGACACCCCTAGCCCTGCCACTGGACACCTCCTCTCTGCAACAGGAACACCACATTTGAAACAGACTGTGTGCTTCCTGGTCAAGAGATGACATCCGTAGCTCATTCACTGGACCCTTGCTGCCATCCAAGCAATGTTGATCTGAATTTGGAAACGGGGGGGACGATAGTCCTCACCCTCCTGGCCCTGGCATGATGTGTAAATCCATGGGGAATCATCCTACCAATAAACCCTGGGGGAGGCAGGTGATAGTAAGAGGTGAGCTGGATAAGGTAGAGGTAGGTGGCTCAGTGAGAGAAATGACTCGATTGGATGCTATGATGCTAAAGCCATATTAAACATCACATTGTCCCTCATTTTGAGTACCTTTGGTCTGCCTGTTTGCAGATGACACCAAGATATTTAACAGAGTGGATAACCCAGAGGGGGTGGGGAAAATAAGGAGGGACCTGGGAAGCTTGAAAAATGGTCTGAGAACTGGCAACTGAATAAGTGCAAAATGATGCACCTGGGACACAAAAATCCTGGGAAAAGCAACAGGATTGGGGGGGGGGCGGGCTGCTGACAGTCACAAAGGAGGAAAGAGACCTGGGGGTTATTATTTCAGACAATCTGAAAATGTCAAAGCAGAGTGCTGAGGCAGCTGGGGGGCCAGTGGCATGCTGCAGTGGATAGGCAGGAGTATCACCAGCAGAAGGAGGAAGGTAGTGATGCCATTATATAAAACCATGGCCAGGCCGCACATGAAGTACTATGTGCAGTTCTTGAGGCTGCACCTTCGTAAGGACATTGACATGCTGGAGATGGTTCAAAGAAGGGCAACTAAGTTGGTACAGGGCTTGCAACACAAGACTTATGAGGAGAGATTAAGGGACCTCAATATGTACTCACTGGAAGAGAGAAGGGACAGAGGGGACATGATAGAAACATTCAAGTACCTCAAGGGTATAAACAAGGTTCGGGGGGAGACATTTTCCAATATAGGAGGACCACAAGAACAAGGGGGCATTACATGAAATTGGAAGATGGGAGGTAAAGAGGGAATGTGAGGAAGTTTTTCTTCACAGAGAGGGTGGTGGACACAAGGAATGGTCTGCCTCAGGAGGTGGTGGGAGCAAGCACTGTGGATGGATTCAAGCATGCTTGGGACAGAAACGGGAACCACAGAGGTACGAACATATGACTCTGCCAGCAGAAACAGGCCTCATGGTCTATCGAGTCTGCTTGAGTGTGCAGTTAGCACCCTTAGATTGCAGCTGCCCCCAATCTCCAGGTCATTCTCGGCCTTATCTCCCCAGGTCCTCCCCCCTTGCCCTGTTGCAAGCCCTCTTAAAACTACTCATTGTCTTACACAAAATCACCCCATCAGGAAGGGCGTTCCATCTCAACACCATCCTTTCTGTGTGGTAATGTCTCCTCATCTGTCTCCGAAATCTGACCCCCACTAATCTTAGTCCATGCCTTCTCTTGTCCCTTCCTTTCCTCAACTTAAATAACCCATCAGCGCTAGCTTTGTTGATATCCTTCAAATACTTACAAAGTCATACAAAAACAAGAGTATTGGGCTTTAGGAGGGCAGACTTTGGGAAAATGAGAGAGTGCCTCAGAAAAGCACTAGCAAATGGGCAAGAAGGAGGGGTGGAGGAACAATAGGGAATAATCAAAACAGCCATCACAGAGGCAACAAGCCTTTGTGTGAAGCAAATCAACAAAACAAAATGAAGGAAAAACCACTATGGTTCTCAAAAGAGGTGGAAGGAAGGTTAAGGAAAAAGATAGCATTCAGGAAATATAAGGAAACACAGAAGGAGCAGGACAGAGAACTTTATCAGTTAAAGCAGAAGGAGGCAGGGAAGGCAGTCAGAATAGCAAAGGCCCAAACTGAGGAAAAGATAGCCAACTCTGTTAAGAAGGGGGATAAAACCTTGTATAGGTACATTAGGGAGTGAAGAAAGACCAAGGGAGGGATACAGAGACTTAATAAAGGGAAGGGAATGTGAGCAGAAGGTGACAGTGAAAAAGAAGGGATACTGAATGAATATTTCTGCTCAGTATTCTCAACGGAAGAGGAGGGGGAGGTACCTAAACCAAACAGGAGAAACACTCTGAATAGGGGGGTCGATACCAGTCCATTCACAGAACAAAAGGGTTTTGAAAGAACTCTTGAAACTGAGGGTGGACAAAGCAATGGGGCCTGATGGGATTTACCCCAGAATTCTAAAAGAACTAAGGGTAGAACTAGTAATGCCACAGACTACTCTTTTTAACAAATCATGGGAGGATGGGGTGGTACCTGAGGACTGGAGGAGGGCAGATGTGATTCCACTTCAACAAAAGTGAGAGCAAGGCAGAGGCAGGATACTACAGACCAGTTAATTGGACCTCAGTGGTAGGGAAAATGATGGAATCACTTCTGAAGGAAAGAATTGTTGAGTACCTAGAGGCCAGTGGGGCACAGGACCCAAGGCAGCGTGGTTTCACAGCAGGAAGGTCATGTCAGATGAACCTAATAAATTTCTTTGACTGGGTGACCAAAGTAGTAGACCAGGGAGGGGCTGTAGATATGACCTACCTAGATTTTAGCAAGGCAATTGACACAGTCTCACACAAAAGATTAATACGCAAGTTAGCCAGACTTGGAGTGGGTCCCAACGTGATAGCCTGGATAAAAAACTGTCTGGACAACAGGACGCAAAGGGTAATAATAAGCGAAGTCCACAGTGAAGAAAGGAGGGTAACTAGTGGGGTACCGTAGAGTTCTGTACTGGGACTGGTCCTTTTTAATGTCTGTATAAGTGACATTGGTGAGCACCTGGAAGGAAACGTATGTCTCTTTGTAGATGACACAAAGATCTGCAATAGGGTTAATACACAAGGTGGTGTGGAAAGGATGAAAATGGACTTGGCAAGTTGGAGGAATGGTCAAATATACGGCAGCTCAGATTCAATGCAAAGAAGTGCAAGGTAATGCATCTTGGAAACAAAAACCCGGGGAAGAGTACACAATGGGGGGAGGGTGAGATAATAACAACAAAAATCAAAAGAGACCTAGGAGTAATTATATCAGATGACCTAAAGGTGGGCAAGCAATGTGAGAAGGCAGTAAGAAGGGCTGTAGGGATACTAGGATGCATAGGGAGAGGCATCAATAGTAGAAGACAGGAAGTTGTTATCCCTCTGTACAGACAGTTGGTGAGACCCCATCTGGAGTACTGCATGCAATTCTGGAGACCCCATCTCCACAAAGACATAGAGTGGAGGCTGTTTAGAGGAGGGCAACCAAAATGTTGCAGGTCTGCACCAGAAGACATACGAGGCGAGAATAAAGCAGCTTAACATGTATACCCTCGAGGAAACGAAGGAGAGGGGGGACAGGATAGAAACAATCAAGTATCTCAAGGGAATCCACAAAGTACAAGAGGGTAGCATCTTTCAGAAAAAGAAATGTGCAAGAACAAGGAGGCACAATTTGAAGATAGAGGGGGAGACTGCTCAGAGATAATGGTAGAAAGTATTTTTTCACAGAGAGGGTTGTGGATGCATGGAACAGCCTTCCTGAGGAGGTTGTGGAGTCAAGAACAGTGGGAGAATTCAAGAATGCATGGGACAGACATAAGGCAATTCTAGTGGGGGGGTAGGAGGAAGTAAGCTGTTGATTAACTAGAATCTGCAGCTTATCCATCAGGTAGGGAAATGGGCAGACTAGGTGGGCCAAGCGGTCCTTATCTGCTGTCAAATTCTATGTTTTTATGTACAGCAGCAGGCGGGTCGGAAGCTGTAATCCAGTACAAGGGCAGACTAGATGGGCCAGGCAAACCTTACCTGCTGACAATCTCTCTATTTCTATGGAGCGGTGGGGGTTCCTCATGCGACTGACAGGTGACACACTTTTTACCATTGGGTGATAGCAGAATTTACAACGTGTAAATCGTGCCAGCCAGCCAATCAGAATCCAGGATTTTCCAAGCCATCGTATAATTTTTATTATACAATGGCTTTGAAAATGAAGCGTTCTCATTGGCTGGTTGCCACTTTCCACCCGTGATAAATCGAATCTTACCTCATGGGAAAAGGTGCTAGCCAGCCGCAACTGTAGCACAAATTAATGTGGTCCCCAAAAATGAAAGCCACCATGTTACATCGCTGCTAAGCGGCAACACTAATTTCAACCGCTGAACAGCTTCAATTTCCTGATCTCCCCCAAAAACCACCCACGGAAGAAAATAAAATATAATTTGTTCCCCTTCCCTTCATCCTCGTTCCTCCTGTTACCTTGTTCCTCACTGTGTGCTGATGGCTCCTCTTTCCCGTTTCTTCTCTCTGGGACCCACCTATCAGCTGCTGCTGCTCCCACAGACCCGCCAGTAATTCTTTATGAGTCGTCACCTGCCCTACCTGGCTTTTCCACATGTTTTTGACATGTCCCCGTCCTCTGCACTTGAAACAAACTGCCATTCTAAGTGTAATGCACTTCACAACCGGAAAGATACCAACCCCGATAACGACTCAGTACAACCCAGCTCTCTCCCAAATGGCACAACACGGCATTATATTGTACTTCTGCCTCTTGCTGCTGCATTTCCACACATCCCTAGCAACCAAGCACTATTTTTTCTCAGGGAGCAATATATACAATAAAAAATAATTTAACCCTTAGGCTGCTGACAGAATTAGAACATATAGGAATTCTGGACTGATATATCAGTCCGCTGCCTTGCAAGGGTTACAAAATAAAAAAAACTTTAAAAAAAAAAAAGCTGACATTGTATAATAGTAATAACCCACTCCAGAGTGCGGGATAGTTAAGCAATTTATTCCTCCAGGGTGTGCATATACTGGAGGATTTACCACACCAGTCATGGTAAGCCCTCCAGCATACCCACACCCTGGAGGGATAAATTGCTATTATACAATGTCCCAGTTCCATTTCTGGAAAAAAAGAAATATAGTTTTTGTTTTTTTCTCATTTTAAATCTTTTTTGCAATATTTTTATTGTTGCGCAGGGCGAAAACAGTCCTCTGATATGGGCAATCGTGACAGGGAGCGCGGGAACACACTCAGAGAGTCGGGTAGTAAGTGGCAGTGGAGCTGGAGCAGAAAAAAACGGAAAGTGTAGAGATGTGTGGCTAGCTACATATTTTAAATGTGGAGCAGTGAGCAGTATCGGACGAGAGATGGAGCGAGTGCTTAGAAGGCAGGCTTCAGTGACAATTGTGACACTCAGACAGCTGGTTCTGATTAATCTATGATTTTTGTAATATAAATATGTTATTGTGTGCCTCTCATGATACATGCTGAATCAGCCTGTGAAATAACATTCCCCATCCCAGGTTTTAGCTACAACGTGTTACCTGGAAGGCCAAGAGATAATTACAGGCTAGAAGAGACTTAAAATTTAGGATCTCCTTTTTATGTGACTAATTGCAGCTTGCCAACTGCCAAGATAGATCATAAACTTTTATAACGTTCAGAGAAAACACAGTTCATTTCACATGGTGATACAAAGCATGTTGCACCTCCATGAGATCTGGCAGAGTCATAACAAGTCCTTTGATGTCCTGGAAAGGGGAAGCTGCTCATAAGATCAAAGAACGTCATTTGAAGAAAATGAGTTGTGCTGAGGTCACAGAATTTAATACTTTGATAAGACATCCTGTTTTGCATATATATTTTTTTTATATTCTGACAGGGTGGAGCTAGGTTACCTCACGTAAAGAGGTTGGCAAAGCCAGTTTTTAAACAGTATTCTGTTTTCCATTTACACACAAATGTTTGGACTCTGAAAGCTACAACATGCTAGCAGCACTGTAAGAGATACATTACATAGATCAAGTCTAATTGGTGGGGTAGGAAATTGCACTTTTAAAACTCATTTTTTTAAAGTGATTTCTATGTTTTGTGATATATGGTTCTGTGTTTCACATTTTTTTTATCTATTTTGAAGTAAATCTCTACTTTAGAGACTACTTGGTGTGCCTTTGAAATTCTTTTTTCTTGACAAGGGAAGCATACACGGTTAAAGTTGACACTGTACAAAGCTTACTGGTTTTACCAAACTGGGAAAAGGTAAGAATTTATTCTGAGGTCTTTAATAGAGTTTTAAGGGTTAATTTTGTATGCCTGGTTAGGTGCCCATAGGCAAAAGATATTTGGCCGCTCCCAAAGAGCAGAATTATCTGAGCCTGTACATTGGGTATGCTAGCAAGAGGTTCACAGTATGAATCCCTCCAAGACTTGAGACCAAAGGTTGATTCGAACCCACAAAACAGACAGAAGGGTTACCCTGTTTCTGTTTCCTGTTCACAAGACTGCGCTCGGAGGTTGGCACTGTGGGAGCAGAGGGCCTGACCTGCTGAGTGGGTTTGTGACAATAGACAATTTAGTACAGTGCTGCAGCTCGTCACCTGTAGGGAACGTGGTGTCTGGAGTAATTAGAAAGGACTGAGGCTACAGAGAGATGTGTCTGGGGAGTTGGCAGTACAGGCGGCAAAGATGACTGTCCCAGCCAGGAAATGATTTAGTCTAAGTACAAGGTGCTGTTTTGGTTTTTTTTATCTTTTTTCACTCGAGTAGTTTTTTCTGTCAGTTGTTTTGGGAGAGCAGTGTAGTTTATGTACTTGAGTTGCGGATCGGGTTGTGGAGCAGTTTAGTGGGGAATCAAGATGGTGGGTATATGTTTTGATTTTGAGTGTCATAGTGATCTTGGTAAAGAGGTTGGCTGTCACCTTTTCCAGTGGGTACACCCAAGTATTTACAATGCTGAAAAGGTGCCAGCCAGCCAATCGGAATACAGGATTTGGTGCTTCCAACTTACTCCATTGTATAATGTTGGATTTACCCACACCTGGAGTTTTTGCTCACTTGGCCTGCGGCCTTGTGACCAAATAACACACCAGGCATAAATCCAGCATTACCCCACAACCCTGTCATAGTATATTGCTTAATTTTACCAGAGTGGTATCAGTGGGTGGAGGGAAGCTATCAGCCACCATGGAATTAATGCTTATTTTAGCACAGTGTGATTGGAATGGGGTGGGGAAGCTAGTTGCCAGGGAAATAATTTTATTTCACCAGAATAGGATCAGAGGGATGGGGGAAGCCAGTAGCCACCATGGTAATATTTCTTTCAGCAGATTGGGATCCATGGGTGAGGGGCACTGCTTGTTAGCCGGGAGTGCTTACCGATTGCACGTAGACACTGCTACAGTGACTCACAGCGCCACCCCGACAGGTGCCCCAGAGTGACATGTCCCGCAGTGATGTGCGCTACGCCTCCGGCTGCTGACATCTACGTGCACGGAACTACAACTCAGCAGTGGACAGTGCATTGAGGAAGGGGGCACATACAACTAGGGATAGCACCCCCACAGCGACCCCTGACAGACTGTACAGGCAGGGCAGACAGGTGTAAGGGCAGCTCGACAAAACGCTGTCCACCGAACGGAGCTGCAGCATGACGCCCCAGTCGCATGCCCAGGGGCAAACACAGCGACAAGGTATGTGGCTGCACCTGTGCGCATGGAAATAAAGTCGATGGATGGTGCCCACACAATGGGAACCGGGTGCAGTGGGAAACATGGCACCTTGTCCATGTTTCTGCCCGCATGCAGTGGCCCTACATGAGTACATCTTTTCAATACAACTCGCGTTTCCTGTGTGCTGTGTACAGGGTGCTCGTCTGTGCTCCATGCCCAAATTGAGGGGGATGCACTGCCTAATGGGACCGGGTGATGGGGGAAGTATGGCTGTACCCCGCAAGTGTGGTTGTTAGGGGGCCTGCTGTGCTGCCTGGGGAGGGAGGGGAGCTTTGGCTCTCCTGCATCTGTCCTGCATGCACCCCATGCTCTGCAGAGGTGTTGTGCTGCGAGGAGGGGTGGTGGTGTTCGTTTCTGCCACAGGGGGTGATGCTGTGCTGGGGGGGGGCAGGTTTTGCTTGCTTGCCTGCAGTCCGCACAGCAGGTCATTCTCTTCGGGTTGACAGTTCCACCTCTAACAAACACAGCTGCAATGTAGCCCTGCCCCATGCAATTTGCATTTGGGGAGAGGGCTGGGGTACAATGAGGGTCATGCGAGCCTCCTATGGAGGCAGTGTGTATGTCCAGCTCAAGCATTCCATCCCTGCAGCTCATCACCCATCGGCAGTAGGCTTACTCTGTGCTCCTGGCTCGGTCTGTAGATAGGAAGAGTGCCGATCGGGGAGCGAAAATAGATGTACTTTTTTTACCCCACCAAATGAACGATGCGGTACTACCAGGAGCGTGCTCTCTGGTCCTGAAGAGCAGAAATGCAGGCTGCATGCAGTTTTTGTGCAAGCATGGAAGTGAAAAACCCGCATACAGCTAGGGTTACCACCTTTTAAGAAGCCCAAAGTGGGTCATTTCTTACTGAAACATGATTTTTCGCAGGGCAGTGCGTAACCGTGACCGATGCAACAGACTTGTTTTCTCTATATAATCAGAATTAAGGCTAAGTATTGTAGTTTCTTAGTTGCTTCTAGTGTTTCTTATCATCTTAAGGTATTTTTGTTACGCTATTGTAGTTTTCTAGAACATTTAGTGGAAAGTTAGAAAATATTTTTTCTAATGTAAAATCAGGACATTTAGTATTTTTCATGTTTTTTGCAGGACACAGCTGCCCAACTCAAAACTGTCCTGCGAAAATCAGGACAGGTGGTAACCCTACATACAGCCCATGGGTAACTCCTCAGGCACCGCCTTTGCCTACCAAAAGATGGTGAGTGCGCTTTTGCCTCCAGGGGTTGGGGCGTTGCCGTTCTCTTTCTTCCCACGTTCTGTGCCTGTTATCTTGCTGTACAGCAACATGTGACTCGAGCAGCGCCTCCCCCAGCAATATGGCGGACATCAGTGTCAGCTGACTGCGCATGTCCGCCCTCTAGTCTTATTTATACAACTCAGTGGTGACAACTCCCCCCATACCTCTCAACCTCATAAATCAAGGACAAGGCTTAAAAAAAATCAGAGACAAAGGACCAAAATCAGGGACACTTCTTCAAAATTAGTGATATCCACTCAAGAGGGGCTTAGTGTAAAATGCATTTTCAAAGGAAGAACAAGTCTGTAACTTTAATGTCTGACATTATTTTGTGCTTATAACCCCCAGTATTTGGCCATGGAAACAATTTTTAGGAGGGACAGAGTAAAATTTTGAGGCAAAATCAGGGACAGTTGAGAGGTATGCCACCCCCAAAGTCTCAGACCCATTGCACTTTCGCTCTGCAAAAGATGGCGGCGCGCTTTACGTGCCTCAGAAGGGGCGTTGCCATTCTAGCCCTTTTGCCTCGAGTTGGGTGCCAACCGCTGGCCTTATAACACCCCTCCTTCGTCAACGCTCCCGTTGCTTAGCAACAACTTCCCACCAAGCGGACTCCGTGTCGAGCCTCTCGAAGTCACTATGAACGCAGGTATATAGGGTAGGCCAAAGTGCACTGGCCCGGCTTCCCACCTGCATCATTAGTTCGTCCCAAAGTCACACTCGTACCCAACCTGGAAATATCTGAACTTGAAGAAGCACATGGCGTTGGAAGTGTCCCGGGTTGTTTCGTGTATCATTTTCGGTGACGACGGGAGCGCGTTGCAAATCAAAACAGTTGCCAGCTTCTTTTAGGGCTTGTGTTTTTTTTTTTGTTTCTTCCCGTTAAATTTATGCTACTTGGGCGTTGAAGTATTAGCATTTCATCAGAGGTCTGAGGTAAGAATGGTTATACAGCTTTGTGACTTGCTATGTTTTGGTATAGACGCAGCTGGGGGGTGGGTAATGGCCTCTTCAAAAAAGTTTTGGAAAATGATTTTGCACTTAGGCGGGCCTCTTGACACTGGATGCAATTTCAACCCAGACCACACCAGATCTCCTTTGCTGTGAGTTAGGTCCTATAGTGACTAGGCAGGCGACTTTGACTGGATGAAATTAGGAAAGCTGCCTATAACATTTTTTTAGAATGTCTTAATACACCCAGCATAACCCCAGCCCACGTCAGATCTGATTTGAGTGCAGACGGAACTTCTAAGTGGACTGGAGCCTGAGGATCCAGTTTGTTTCCTTTTCAGCTTTTACCCAGCATGGTGTGTGCATTTTGCTGGTTTTGGAAAGTCTGTGCTGGTTTGAGGGTTTAAATGTTACTTTGTGGCTTTGACCAGCGAAATGCTGGTCACTTGGTGGTTATGCTATGAAGCCAGCAGAATAGGCCCTATGGTCTATCAAGTCTGCTTGATGATCAGTGCCTATACCGGGCACCCCCTATTTCCCCACTGGGCTCCTGGATTCATGGACTCAAAGTCTCCAGGATTCTGCTGGAGTCTACAGCAATATCCTGCATCATTCAGACCTCCAGCAAGCAATAATGGAGATAGAGGAGATTATTGGACCATCAATGGACATACGCTATTAGTATGGGATCAAGTTACGCTACTGTCTTAAATCAGTCTTTGGGTCCTTTTTAGTAGTTTATTTGAGTTGGTGGGCTTCACCCCCAACACCCCCCAGGTAAAAAAACAAAACAAAAAACAAACACCTCCAGCTCAAGCTGACACAACAAGCATCAACAGTAAGCGCAAGCACGCGCTGTATTCACAAAAGTTTTACGCTGTTAGCATAGCGCTGGTCCAATAATCTGCACTATTGCCGCAATAATAACCTCAGCATACTGAGCTGGAGGTCAGCTACCTCCTGCCAGCGTTTACTATTTTCTGATCGGGAAGTCAAATTTGGCAAGCTAAGGCACTTGTAAAGTGCTTATGTCATTGGTGATTGCTGATGGCTTCTAAATAAAGATTATTGGGTGATAGTGTTGAATATTGGGTATGCCAAGGACCAGGGGAGCAGACAGGGGGAAACTCTCCTGGGCCCAGTGTCTCGGGGTGCCCATAGGGGGACCTGTAACAGGAGATGTGAGGCTAAGACGGGGCCCAGTCCTAAAGATGTGTCTCGGACCCAGGAATTTCTATTAGTACCCTTGCCTAGGACCTACGCTATTAGCGTAGTGGTGAAGTTACACTATTTGGTACAGTCACCTTTACTTTATATTAGTTTATTTGGGTTGAGGTTTGTCCCCAAACTAACCTGTAAAAAAAAATAAATAAAAAAGGGTCTGGTGTGGGGCAAAGTCCCCCCAAACTTAAACTGATAACCAATTAAGGAAGGTTACCAAAGCAGCGCTGTATTCAGAAAGCTTTTACAGCAAGCTTCCTAGGTTTACCTGATATTCTACACTATCGCTGATTATTGATTAAAAAGAAACTCAGCAATAGTAGAGTACACCGGAGGAGGCAGTATGTGCAGTGGTTTAAGGGTGTGAGCTGCAAACCTGGAGACCTGGGTTTGAATCCCACAGCCCCCACTTTTTTTTTTTCAACTTTCTTTCACTCTGGTCGTGGCTCGTGAGGACATCTCTCGGGCATCTGATCCTTATCCTGCCCACCAGTAGCTCCCCCCGGACTGTACCTCCTCGCTTCCCCCCTGTAGTTGGCACCCCTGGTATCACCCGCCTGGAGAGGGTAGCCCTATGCCTCTCTTGGGCTCCTTGACAAGGCAGACTCCGACTGCAGGTGGGCCCTGGAGGGAGGATGATGGAAGGCCATCCGAGGAGGAACTTGGCGAAGGGCATGGAGGACCGGTGCCGTCGCCTGCCCCACAAGCCGGGGTTTTCCTGTGTTCTGTTCTGCCCAACCCCCTTCTTGTGTGTGCACCTCCCGATGCAGATAGGAGCACGGCAACCCTGCTTGGCGTCGGGCACGTCATTACGTGCAGCCCACGCTACTGCAGCGCTCCCGAGCTCCACCAGGGGCTGCCGGAGGGCCGAGCTTCCCAATGCCCTCCTCCCAGGACAGGAGAGCAGCCCAGCGGGCGCTCAATCCAGTCCCTCCGCTGCCGACCTCTGGCTCCCGAGCTCGCTCGCGAACTCAGGTCGCTGGCGTGACGCGAGGTGTGGCGTCCAGTGCCTCAATCCTCAGAGCCACCAGGCAAGGCCACAGCCCCACTTGCATGCTGTGTGACCCTGAGCAAGTCAGTTAACTTCCTTGTGCTCCTAGTCGCATCTGTAAACAAGCTTCCAGCTTAGTGTGTCTCCCCTGGTTAAAAAAAAAAAAAATAACTTGTGCAACTGTGTTTCAAAATTGGACACCAGTACGCAAACAGGGTACCCTACTGTAGTTATGTGATGTGTGCCCTGTCAGTTATTTTTTAGTATGTTTGAGTTGGGGGGGTCGCGCCCCCTCTATGCATTCATCAACATTTGGTGTAAGGGGCAAAACTCCCAATTGAACAAACTAAAAAAAGTAACTGATTGAGCATTACCTTGGCAGAGTACACATCACGGCATCATGTTTGTCACTCTGTCTGAGTGGAGGGCTGTGCCCCACACCCCCTGTGTATTTAACATTGGGAATGTGGGGGGGGCCAAGTGCCCCAACTCAAACAAACTTAAAAACAACCAGCAGAGCATGAATCATGAAGCGGACATTTAAAAATACTGATATTGTCACTGATGCTGTCATGCAATCATGTACACTGGTACAATCAGTCAGATGTGACCTACGCTAATTCCTTATAGAAATGCCGGTGGTCTGGTGTTCTGCACTTCTGCCAAAAATCCCTGGTAGAGTAGCTCATGCAGTGTTAATGGAGCTGAGTGTTAATTGGATAATTTAAGGTTATAGCTGCCAGGATTCACCCATTTAAAGTAGTGGCAGTTTTAGACTGCTTGTGTGGTGTCATGGTGGCAGTTTGTCAGCAACAGAGCCATTAGCTGACTGCAACAGAGTTTCCACTTATCTAAGCATTTTTACTGTCATTGCTACTGAGGAGGAATTAGCCAGCAGAGGTAAAACTGACACCTTGTATAGGATCAGTTTAATGTCTTATTGATGCCTTTACTGCTGCAGTTTGATGTTGAGAGATACAGAGTTCTCACTGATAGAATTTACGTTGTAAGGGCTGCAGTAGCTATCTATAGTGTCCCCCTGTATGGAGGGGATGAATTTCTTGTGCAAATGCTAGGTATTGGCTGGAAAGGAAGCTGATACGGTATGATCACTATTACACATGGGTGATGGTTGATAACTTGTATCTGGACAATGCCGGTTGTGCACTGTGATGTGTATCGTGTTTGTTCATGCCAGTTGTGCACTGTGATGTGTGTTATGTGTTTGTTCATGCAAGGAGTGTCTGCTTTGTTGGTATATAACAGTGACCATTGAATGTTATATTTTTGGTGTTCGGTAGTGGAATAGCACTTGATGTTGCAAAACAGGGCCCCATCTATTAAATCAAATCAAATCAACTTTATTTTTATAGCGCCTTTCAGAGCCAAGGCGCTGTATATAAAAATGTATACATAATAATAAAAATTAAAACAACATTAAAATGTATCAACTGTAACTAAACAAAATCTAAACTAAATAAATATGTCTTTAAGCCAACTTTAAAACTATCCACGGTTGGGCATTCTCTCAACCAACGAGGTAGAGAATTCCACAGGGTTGGCGCTGAAAAAGCAAAAGCACGGGATCCTGATGCCTTTAATCGAACCCTGGGAATCTCCAGCAGTCACTCGTTGGCAGAACGGAGAGGATGGATGGGGCAATAGAGAATCAAGAGATCTTTCAGGTAACCGGGTCCCTGATCATGTAGGGCTTTAAAGGTTTGTAAACCAACCTTAAAGGTGATCCGCCACCAAACAGGCAGCCAGTGCAGTTTGCGGAACACAGGTGTAATATGACTGGTTCTAGAAGTCCCAGTCAAAAGCCTGGCCGCCGCGTTCTGCACCAGCTGCAGGTGGCGGGTATCAACCCCAGGTAGCCCTAGGTAGAGGGAATTGCAGTAATCAAGACAGGTAGTGACAAAGGCATGGACCAATGTTGGAAGATCACCCGAAGGAACCAGGTGTTTCACCCGGGCGATATTCCTCAGATGGTAAAAAGAGGATTTGATGACAGCTGACTCCTGAGATTTAAGGGTCAGACCGTCATCAAAAATAACGCCCAGATTACGCACCTGATCGGAGGTAGGGAGCGGCGTACCACCAAGTAACAAACCTGATAGTTGTCCAGCTCCCAAACCCGCTCCCGGATGACCTGGGTTCACTACCAATACCTCAGTCTTATCCGGATTCAGTCTCAGCCAGCTGGAACTCATCCAAAGTCTGATCTCAGCAAGGCAGTTATTTAGCATGGAGAGTGCATCATCCTGGCTGGGCAGAAAGGACAGATACAGCTGGGTATCATCTGCACAGCAGTGAAAGCCCAAACTGTATCGCCTGATGATTTCTCCCAATGGCAGCATATACACTGCAAACAACATGGGAGCTAAAATGGAGCCCTGCGGTACCCCACAGGGCAGGGAGTGAGCGCCAGAGGAATAAATTCCAATGGCAACTCTCTGAGACCTGTCTGTGAGGTAAGAATGAAACCATTTGAGGACTCTACCAGACAGCCCACAGTAAACCCACAGGCGCTCCAACAGCACACCATGGTCTACAGTGTCAAATGCAGTAGAGAGATCGAGAAGGACCAGAATGGTACATGCCTTTCGATCTCTAGCCATTAGGAGGTCACTCAATTCCCGGACAAGGGCAGTCTCCGTGCTATGCTTCTTCCTAAAACTAGACTGGAGAGTATCATAGACATTGTGAGTTATAAGATGATCATCCAGTTGCAACGCAACCGCTTTTTCAATAACCTTACCAACAAATGGCAGGTTAGACATAGGCTGGTAGTTAGCGAGACAGTGTGGATCCAAAGAGGGTTTTTTAAGGAGTGTTTGAATGACCGCCTCCTTGAGGGGGTCAGGAAAGACCCCCCCCCCAAAGACTTCCAGACAATGTCAGCAAGGATTGGGCAGATAACTTCTGCACATCCTACTAAGAGAGATGTAGGGCTCGGATCCAAACTACAGCTAGTTGGTAGCAGTGTTTGGATGATCTTCACAATGTCACTGAACTCCAGCCAGCAAAAATCTGACCAGACAGACCGAGTACATGCCACTTCCCGTCGACCACTGCAGTCCCCCATAGGGGAGGTCAGACTGATGCCAGACCTGATGTTGGCAACCTTATCTGCAAAAAAACGAGCAAACTCCTCACATCTTAGCTGAGAAAAAGCTTCTCTGGGCTGGAGACAGATTGGATTGCACAATCTGTCTACAGTTTGGAAAAGCTGAGCCGGTCGGTTCTGTGCAGCAGAAATCTCCCTGGACAGGAACTCTGCCTTCTTACGGGTGATTTCTGATTGATAGCCATCATAATGTGCCATCAACCTAAGCTTGTCGGCATCATTTCCAGACTTCCTCCAGGCTCTCTCCAACCTTTGGCCAGTTCGCCTTAACTCCTTCAAGGAGCCATCAAACCAAGGGCTCCTTGGACAGAGGGTGAGAGGCCGAACACGAACAGGAGCAGTTTTGTCCAGAGCATCTCCCACAGCCTTGTTATAGGCTAGTACGAGATCATCTGGACTCATGCATCCACCCGACAAGCCCAATAGATCCAGTACCGCCATTAGGTCACTGGGGTTAATACCCCTTAAAGGACAGTACCGAACCATCTCCGTAGGGGCAGACCTATTGGGGGGGCCCTGAAACTGAACTTTATGGCGTGATGACCAAGTCTTCAGCCAGGGGTAATGGTCAGATGTCTCCCAGGTACATCAGCATGGAGAGACACTGACCGCATTCCTAAAATTGTTCACAAAGCAGGAGAAAACATTGATGTCCTAGTACACATAGGGACTAATGATCTCGCCAGCCGGTCAGTTGTGGAGACCAAGGAACACCTGACCAGGCTGGGTGACAAACTATCATCCATTTCGTCCGACATCTCCTTCTCTGAGATCCTGCCAATCTGGGAGAGGAGCAGATGGACGGAATGTCAGAGAAGGAAGATAGGGAGCTAAACACGTGGCTTAAGGGCTGGTGCCAGGAAAAGGACACAGATTTGTAGGAACTGGCAACAGTTCTGGGAGCGAAAGTTCTTTAAATTTAATGGACTGCATCTGACTAAGGAGGAGTCAGTGCATTGGGGCAGAAGTTTGGCGTCTTTGCAGAATATTTAAACTAGCAAATGGGAGGGGTGCAACACCCAGCCATCGAATGGGAAGAACACCCTCCCCTCAACTAATGGTCAAACAGGATTCAGCATGTTTGCAGTTCATTTGCATCACCAGTAAGAAAAAGGTTTGTCTCCCACACGACGACAGGGTAATGCCAAACCTCACCCAACAACCAACACACCTAAATCTGGCCAATGGAAAATCATGTACACAGATGCTCACAGCCTGGGAAATAAGATCCCAGACCTGCAGGCAATAATGTCAGAGGCTAAACTGGACAAAGTAGCAATTAGTGAGACGTGGTTTACCAGTAACCACACTTGGGAGACTTCAGTACCTGGCTATGTATTGTTCAGAAGAGACCGAGGTGCAAAAGGGGAGGAGGAGTGGCTCTGTATGTCAATGAAAATATCAAAGCTACAGAAATTCAGAATACACATAAGGAGCCAGAAGAACTGTGGGTCACCCTGGAAACAGGAAATGGGACAGCCATAAGAACTGGGGTTGTCTACAGGCCCCCAGACCAGGGGGAGGACATAGATACATTACTGTTAGAAGATATACAAAACATGACAGCTAAAGGGGAGGTTCTGATAATGGGAGACTTCAACATGCCGGATACAGATTGGTCAATACCAGCAGGAACATCTGCCAGAACTAGACATAGTGGATTCCTGCAGGGGAGGGCCTCAAACAACTGGTACAACAACCCACAAGAGACAGGGCTATCCTAGATCTAGTACTGATTAACAGGGAAGGGATCACAGATCTCCAGGTAGAAGGTCACCTGGGGCCAGTGATCATCACATGGTATGGTTCAATTTGGCTACTACATCTAAATCATCCCATTCCAAGGCAAAAATATGGGACTTCAGAGGAGCCGACTTTGATAAGATGGCCAACAGAGTTAAGCTAGCCCTGGCAAAAAGAAACACAGGTGAGGGGGTACAGGCAAAGTGGGCAAGCATTAAGGTTGCAATACTTGAAGCAACATCCCATTGTGTTAGACAGAGAAGGAAGTGCAAAAGAAGAAGGAAACCACTTTGGTTCTCAAATACAGTAGCAGAAAAGGTCAGAGCCAAAAGGCTGGCCTTCAGGAAATATAAGGGAACACAGCGGGATGAAGATAGGGAGGCATACCAAACTGCCCTAAGGGAAGCAGGGAAGGCAGTAAGGCAGGCAAAGTCCCAAACTGAGGAAACACTAGCACGAACAGTAAAGAAGGTGACAAGACTTTCTATAGATACATTAGTGAAAGGAGAAAGTCCAGAGAGGTTGCTAAGCTTAATGAAGAAAGAGAGCATGTGAGGAGGAGGACCGTAAAAGCATCTATCCTAGATAGATACTTTTGCTCAGTATTTACTGAAGAGAAGGTAGGGCAGGGCCCACAGCTCAGCATCATGGACACAGGGGAGGGAGGTGAGCACTACTCCCTTCACAAAAGAAAGGGTCCTACAAGAGCTTGCTAAGCTCAGGGTGGATAAGGCAATGGGACCTGATGGCATACATCCCAGGTACTTAAGGAGCTAAAGGTGGAACTAGCAGAGCCATTAGCAGAACTGTTTAGTGAGTCTCTGAGCACAGGAGAGGTCCCAGAAGACTGGAGAAGGGCTCATGTGATCCCGCTCCACAAGAGTGGTAGCAGGAGGAGGCAGGGAACTACAGACCAGTCAGTCTTACCTCAGTAGTGGGCAAGATTATGGAGGCACTCCTTAAGGAAAGGATAGTGCAACACCTGGAATCCATAGGGGCACAGGATCCAAGACAGCATGGGTTTACAAAAGGAAGGTCCTATCAAACTAATCCCATAGATTTCTTTGATTGGGTAACCAGAGTGGTGGACCAAGGGGGAGCAGTTGATGTTGCCTACCTTGACTTCAGCAAAGCTTTTGACACTGTTCCACATAGAAGATTGATAAATAAGCTGGGTAGGCTCGGGTGGGTCAGAAGTTGGTCAACTGGGTGGCAAACTGGTTGACGGCAGAAAACAGAGAGTGGTGGTAAACGGTATACAGTCAGAAGAGATGCAAGTCACAAGTGGGGTACCTCAAGGATCAGTCCTGGGGCCAGTCCTCTTCAACATCTTCATTAGTGACCTTGCAGATGGACTAGAGGGCAAGGCTTGTCTGTTTGCAGATGACACCAAGATCTGCAACAGAGTAGATGATCCAGATGGGGTGGGCAGAATGAGAACAGATCTGGATAAACTAGTAAAATGGTCAGAACAGTGGCAACTGGGATTTAATGCAAAGAAGTGCAAGATCATGCACATAGGGAAGAGAAACCCTGAAGCCACCTATAGGCTGGGAGGGGAGTTGCTAGCAGTCACAAAGGAAGAAAGAGACTTGGGCATCATCATCACTGATGACCTGAAATCATCCAAGCAGACCTCTAAAGCAGTAGGTAAGGCTAGGGGGGTGTTAGGGTGTATTAGTAGGGGTATCACAAGTCGTAAGAGGAGGTAATAATCCCTCTTTACAAGACACTGGTTAGGCCCCAACTGAGTACTCACGTGCAGTATTGGAGGCCACACCTTCACAAGGACATTAAAAAAATTGAGGCAGTCCAGAGAAGGGCAACCAAAATGGTGCCGGGACTGCATCAGAAGACATACGAGGACAGATTAACAGAGCTCAATATGTATACCCTTGAGCAAAGGAGGAAGAGAGGTGATATGATCGAGGCATTCAAACACCTTAAGGGCATTAACGAGGTGAAAGAGTCTAACATGTTTAAATATAAGAAAAATAGCAGGTAAAGAGGACACAGCATGAGATTAGAGGGGGGCCGATTAAGGGGGAATGTGAGGAAATTCTTTTTGACAGAAAGGGTGGTGGATGCATGGAATGGCCTACCTCAAGAAGTGGTGGCTATGAATACAGTGCATGGCTTCAAACAGGCATGGGATAGGCATAAGGGAGCAATACAAATGAGTATGAATAGATAGGCCATTGACAGAGCAAAGGCCGATGGCACATTTATAAGGTAGAAAAAAGAAATGGGCAGACTGGATGGGTCTTGTGGTCCTTATCT
Organism: Neoceratodus forsteri; assembly: GCA_016271365.2. NCBI lineage: Eukaryota > Metazoa > Chordata > Ceratodontiformes > Ceratodontidae > Neoceratodus > Neoceratodus forsteri. Next base: position 966,146,896 of record CM028133.1, read on the forward strand.
GCCGTGAACTTCTATGTTTCTATGTTTCTATGATGGTCAGACCAGCTGACTGGTTCCACCCCCAAATCAGTGATCTCCATACCCAAAAGAAAGATCAGATCCAATGAATGACCCCCTACATGGGTCGAGGAGGTAATCACCAGTGTTAGGCCCAGCATCGTCATCAGCTCGAGGAGATTTTGACCAAAATGTGAGAGTTCATCGTCGACCCAGGCATTGAAGTGCCCCAGAACTATCAGTCTGGGGAACCTCAACACCATGTCAACGATGAAGTCTGCTATCTCCAGCAGGAATTCTCCACCGTCACCTGGAGGACGGTAAACAAGGAGAATCCCACAGCCTACACCCTCTCCCAGGATATATTCAAAGGATCTGGTACTTCCTAATGGCACATCCACAAGGCCCAGCTCAGTCTTAAACATAATGGCCACTCCCCTGCCCCTACGATCCAATCTTGGACGGTGTATCACAAGCATGCAGCTTTTTAGTGCCCTATCCCAAATGATATATTCCCTGGTCAAGTGCCCCGGTGCAACTTTCAGTGATGCAGCATTCAGGCACTTGACAATCCTGCTGTTTACTTTTGAATTCCTGATATAAGACTACCACAATGTAATATTAAATTTGTTTTCAGGGTATTTGCACATTTACTACAAGATCATCGTCATGAAACTCAGTAGTTCTTATTCAAAGAAATAATTGAACATTTTATTAGCAGTTGGTTACTTGTGGGTGTGATAACAGCTCGTGCTGGATCATGTTGGTTTTCACCTGAAGATACCTTTCCCTTCCAGCTTTATTTCTAAGGCAGTCATGTATCACTCTTAGTAGACGAAAATCAGTAAAAAATGAATCTGACACTTATGTGTTATTATGTTTTATAGGGATTTTCCACAAGTTTGCCCAGTTCCATAGATGGCAATATTAAGGACTGTAAGTCAGTCTTGTCATTAAAACGTCTGTCATTACGCATTTGAAAATACAGTACTTACTGTACCATCTCTAGAGTTTGACAAATGATGTATGCCTCCTTTACATTTGAAGGACTATTGAACATTACCAGTTTTGAAGTTCAACTGATTTATTTTCTCATTTGCTGCGATATAGTCTTTATTATGCATTTAAGGTGAGAGTATGATTCAAATGTTTCCAGTTTTGTACTTTAATGCCCATTTCCCTGTGGAGGCAAAGTCAATCTGTACCAGACTTACAAACATTACTAGTGTCCAGTAAGGGAGGGAAGGGATCGTAACTGTGGCTGAACCACTGACCAGCTGATCTGTTTTCATGTTCCTGTCTGCCTGTTCTGCAGTGGCTCTCATTTTTTATCAAAGGTTGCTTAATATGCTGTAAAAATCTTTTTGAAAATGATCCTTATCGACTTATATGGGGTGCACCCTTGCACTTTCCCTGGATAAATGTCACAAAATGTGAGAGCGAAGGGGCAGAGCAGGCAGACAGGGAAGTGGAAATGAATCGGCTGGCTGGTGGCTCAGCCACAGTTATAGTCCCTTCAAACAACATGAAGTCTTGCTATATTATAGACATTAGCAGTTTGATCCAGCTCTAGAACTGCCCCAGAGTGAAATGGTTAAAACCATTCCAAAATAGAATTTTGGCACGAGAGCAGCTCTATCTGTGTCATTTCAAACTTGAACTGTCAGATTCTTTACTCGCCTTAGTGAACAGTCGCTCGGAGATTTCTCCTTCTGCTGGTTCATTTCGGTTTAAAGAGTGTTTTCTGGGTTGGATTTAACCGAGAATAGTTTTATTTAACATCAAAACCGTTCGGTTCAAGCTCTATCTGTGGTAACCGTAAGGTGAAGGTTTGTCTGTGTGAATTCTTGTAAGTTATCGGTTCGGTTTGAACCGATCAGTGGGTTTAAAACTCATTTAAAACTAAAATTACTATTTTAGAGTGGGTTCCCGGTTCTTATCGGTTCTAAAAAACAGATTTATTACGTTTTTCCAATACCGTGACACAGTTAGGGAACCGATAAGGGTGTCTTGCTTGCTTATTGCCGTTAAAAGGACAAGTTTTTGGTTAGGCTGGCATTATGTCTGAGAAACCCAAAAGAAAAACCGGGCCCACTGGGTTTCAACACTGTGATGTTTGTGGGAAGTCTTTGCCAAGGCTGACCCACACACCACATGTGTTTATTGTCTGAGGTTTGACCACCTCCAGTCAGACTGCCAGGTATGTAAAATTTCCTGCAGCCACCCTGGAAAAGATTGGGCAGGCTCCAGGGAACGAGAGGCAAAGTCCGCTGACCCGGATGTGCTGCCAGCCGAACCAGAGGGAGTGCCCTCGACCAGGCCAGACTTCCTCGGCAAAGAAAAGCTGGTTCTGAGGAACCAATTCCAGTAAAGAAACAAGAAAATCAGCAGGTCTGAGTCCAAAGTTCCTTCTCCAACTGCTGCAGAGATAGCAAAAGCCATACAAATTGTCCAGTCACTGTCTCAGGGTCCGTCCGAACCACCACTATCTGGTAAAAGGTCGTTCGTCCGGTCCCAGTGGTTCAGGATTATGATATTGAGGAATTTTATGAACCAGAGGAGGGGGAGGAGGATTATGAACAGTATGAATGTGGCTGGGAAGGTCTGGGTGTGCCCATTGAACCGGACATCTCCCCAGACAGACCTTTAGAATCTCCCCATGCTGTCTGAGTCCCATCTCATTTTATGTTGTATAAAAGTTGCTGAAACCCTCCAGCTTCCTTTAGAAGAGGCTGTGGATGAGCAAGAGGAGCCTGATTTTGTAGAAATGATGGATATTCCAGAGTCTAGGAGATTGTCTATTCCTTTACATAAGTCTTTAGAAACAAACAATTAAAATTTTAAAAGCTCCTAATTCTGTGCCTCCTGTAGATAAAAGATGGACAGAAGGTATACATTGTCAGGCCTGATACAGAATTCCTTTCTCAGCAGTGCAGTCATGTTGGGAGTAGTTCAGGCTGCTGCCTGTGATAAAGCTAATATACCTTGGCTCACATCCTCCTGACAAGGATTCCAGGAAGATTTATGCCATGGCAAAAAACAGTATATGGCAGCCTCTCTGGGACTCAGGCAAGCAAATTATATGGCTTATGTAGCTAGGTATCAGAAATCTAGATGGGATACTGTTATGCAATTAGCCAAGCAGGCCCATGGCCAGCTGGCTAGTGAACTAGAACAGGTGGCTGCTGATGGCATTGAAGCCTCTAAGGTTCAGTTTCATGCTGCTGTGGATGTTAATGATGTTTCCTCTAGGTCATGGCCACATCTGTAGCTTTTCGTAGGTTGGCCTGGCTCAGGTGTACTAGTTTGTCAGAGGATACCCAGACTAAGGCTATGGATTTTCCTTGGTAGGGAAATTCTCTGTTTGGAGAGCAGACAGAGAATTACATGAAGAAGATGGATGAATATAGGACTACTTACAAGAGTGCCCAGGCTAAGGAGCGGCAAGCCACTCCTCAAAGGCATGCCCCAGGGTAGGGGTAGGCCTTTCACAGGCCTTTCTACGAGACTCTGGCCTCCTCTGCCTATGCTCAGAGGGGCTTTCTTCAGAGGCAGGGCAGACGAGGGGTGGGCAGACCTGCTCCCACCCCCAGCCTAAAGCTCCTGCGGAAACAGGCACCCTGATGGGGTGCCCAGGGCCATTCTCCTGTACCAGTGGGGGCAGGCTGGCTTACTTCAGTCAGAATTGGGCTTCTTTAACCTCAGACAAGTGGGTTCTGGAAGTAGTAAGCCAGGGTCTGGTTCTCAGCTTCAAAAGTTTCCCAAGTTGAGAAGCAGACTTTTCTACCAAGTGCTTCAGAGACCCTCGCTCTGGAAACAGAGGTCTCATCCCTGTTAGCTTTCAGAGCAGTAGAAAGGGTTCCTTCCCTGCATCAGGGCAGGGGTCTGTATTCCAGATACTTCCTTACCCCAAAAAAGACAGGAGAATGGCGGCCCATTTTAGATCTCAGATATCTGAACAAGCATCTTTGAAACCAAAGTTCAAAATGGTAACTCTGGCAATGATTTTACCTTCCCTAAGGCCAGGGGACTGGCTAGCCTCCCTGGACCTCAAGGATGCTATTTCCATCTCCTAATCAGAAGATCCCATCGAAAGTACCTCAGATTCAAACTGCCCTCAGGTCATTACCAGTTCAGAGCAATGCCCTTCGGCCTTACCTCCGCCTCCAAGGGTATTCACAAAGTGTCTAGCAGTGGCAGTGGCCCACTTAAGGAGGCAGAGGATTGCTGTTTTTCCTATCTAGACGACTGGCTCATTGTAGGCCAGTCCCCAGAACAGGTAAAATCTCACCTGCAGGTCACCCAGCAGCTTCTCACCTCCCTGGGTTTTCTGCTAAACCTACAAAGTCGGTTCTGGAACCAGTCCAGGTACTCACCTTTATAGGGCAGAATTGGACACAAAGCTAGCCAGAGCCTTTCTTCCCCAGAAAGGTAAGGAATTTAGTGGTTCTGGCCTCTTCCTTCGCTCTGCAGGTCTCTGACCAGCAAGACACTTTCTGCAGCTCCTGGGGCACATGGCTGCATCCACAGCTGTTGTGCAGGGAGCCAGATTTCAGATGAGAGACATTCAGTTTCACTTGAGAACCTTTTGGTCTCAGAGAAGAGACCCCCTTTCCAAGTTGGTCCCAGTGACTCGAACCTTGATCCTAGCTGTCCAGTGGTGGCAGGATCAGAGCAATTTAAGAGCGGGGGTCCCCTTCATTTCCCCTTCTCACGACTTGACTCTCACTACAGATGCTTCCGTTCTGGGTTGGGGAGCCCACATGGGCGACCTTTCCACTCAGGGAGTTTGGTCCCCCCAGGAATCTCTGCTCCACATCAATTTGCTGGAACTCAGAGCTGTCTTTTTAGCTCTTCAAGCTTTTTCTGCATCTGTCCACGACAAGGTGATACAAGTCAGAACAGACAACACCACAACAATGTGGTACATCAACAAACAGGGGGCACTCGGTCTTCGGCCTTGTGCACCGAGGCAATGAAGTTGTGGTCTCTGGCCTATTCCTGAACACTTCCCTCATGCAGTTCATCTTCCAGGAAGGACAATGTCCTAGCGGATGCCCTCAGCAGGATTTCCCAGGCCATCACGAATGGTCCCTGGATCCTCAATGCTGGGGATAGTTTTTGCCAGGTGGGCATCCTCAGATAGATCTTTTGCAGCCCCAGACAATCACAAACTTCCTCTGTTCTGTTGCAGGCCTCCAGTGCTGGGCTCAGTTCCCTGGATGCCCTTCTTCTGGATTGGGAGGAAGTTCCTCTATGCTTTCCCTTCCTCTCCTATTCAAAGTACTAGTCAAAATCAGATCTCAGCCTTGCAGGGTGATTCTGATTGCCCTGGATTGGGCCAGGCAGCCCTGGTACCCACTCCTTCTGTCTCTGACAGTCCATCTTCCTGTGCCTCCCCAGAATCACAATCTGTTGACTTGTGCCCAGGGAAGGTTTGGTATCTGGACCTCAAATCCTCAACCTCAAGGCCTGGCTCTTGAGGAGTTAGAGTTTGCTGATTTACACTCTCTCTCAGGGTGTTCTTGAGATCCTAAAGGCTTCTAGAAAGCCTTCCACTAGGCTACTTATAGTTCTAAATGGAAAAGGTTTTCCATTTGGTGTGCTGGGAAAAAATTTCCCAGAATCTGCTGAATTGCCCATTTTGTTAGATTACATGGTACATCTTAATTCCTGGTCTCAGACCAGCTACCCTGAGAGTTCATTTGGCAGCTGTATCTGCTTTTGTGTCAGCAGGAAAGTCATCCCTCTTTCCTCTCATCCTGTGTTTTCCAAGTTTTTTAGGGATTACTCCATACTAATCCTCCCTTTCGGAACCGGCCCTGCTTGGGACCTTAATGTTTGCATTGCCCAGTTAATGCAACCCCTTTGCACCTCTGTCTTCTGCAGAGCTTAAGTACCTAACTTGGAAAACTGTTTTTCTAGTGGCTATCACTTCTGCCAGACGATAAGTGAATTGCAAGCCTTGTCAGTGGAGACTGACTTTATTTCTTTCCACAGGATAAGGTAGTCCTTAGGACTAATAGGAAGTTTTTGCCTAAGGTGGTTTCAGATTTCCATCTTAATCAATCTATCTCCCTTCCAGTATTTTCACTGATCACTCCTCTTGGGTGAGAGGAGGTTGCACAACCTGGATGTTAAGAGGCTCTTCGTTATTATATAGAGCGTGCACCAAAGGTCACAGAGTTGAATCCTCCAACTTTTCCTTACCTATGGTGAAGTGGGGAAAGGCAAACCTGCCACTAAGAGATCAATAGCCAGATGGATTGTCTCTTGTATCCAATTTTGTTATCAGAAAGTGGCAGAGCCCCCGGTTTGAGGGCTCATTCTACCAGGGTACTAGCCTCGCTCTAGCTGCTGCCAGAGACATTCCTTTATTAGAGATTTGCCAGGTTGCTACTTGGAAAAGCAGTACACACTTTACCAAGCATTACCCCTGGATGTCCAGGCCAGAGAGATGCTCGGTTTGGCACAGCTGTTCTTCAGAGCCTATTCCCTAAGTAGGTTCTGCCCCTCCTCCATGGAGGTACTGCTGTATTCTGCTAATGTCTATAATATAGCAAGACTTCATGTTGTTTGAAGAAAAAATTACTTGCCTTAGTAATGTTGTTTTTTCTAATGGAGTCTCTATATTATAGACCTCCCCCAACCTGCCCCTCTCAGAACCTCTACTTGGTGGGTGCGGGCAACTTAGTGTGGCACTACTTATGTCCTGTTAGCATTTTGTCCCCTTTGGGACTTTGGGGGTGTGTATGTCATGCGTGTGTGTGTTTTATTATACTTGTGTTCCATTTTCATATTATTAGAATGGTGTTAGTATTTCTGGTCCCCTGACTTGAGTCTTGGGTGTTGGGACCGTCAATGGTTGTTATTATTTAGGTAGCCATTTGGCTAGTGTGAGTTACAGCTTCCACACAGACCTTAGTGAGTTTGGCTCGTAAAGATCTGACAGTTCAAGTTTGAAATGACACAGATAGAGCTGCTCTCGTGCCAAAATTCTATTTTGGAATGGTTTTAACCATTTCACTCCGGGGCAGTTCTAGAGCTGGATCAAACTGCTAATGTGTATAATATAACAAGACTCCATTAGAAAAAACAACATTACTAAGGTGAGTAATTTTTTCTTCCCTCCCTTACTAGACACTACATAGAAACTTAGAATTTGACGGCAGATAAGAACCACTTGGACCACCTAGTCTGCCCAATTTCCTACCTAAGTGATAAGTTGCAGATCCTAGTTAACCAACAGCCTACTTCCTCCTACCCTCCCACTGGAATTGCCTAATGTCTATCCCATGCATTCTTGAATTCTCCCACTGTTTTTGACTCCACAACCTCCTTTGAAAGGCTGTTCCATGCACCCACAACCCTCTCGTTGAAAAAATACTTCCTCACATTACCGCTGAGCCATCCCCCCCATCTTCAAATTATGCCCCCTTGTTCTTGCACATCTCTTTTTCTGAAAGATGCTACCCTCTTAGACTTTGTTGATTCCCTTGAGGTACTTAAAAGTTTTTATCATGTCCCCCCCTCTCTCCTTTCTTCAAGGGTATGCATATTAAGCTCCTTTAGTCTCTCTTCATATGTTTTCTGGTGCAGACCCTGCACCAGTTTGATAATTTTTGCCCTCATCTGGACAGCTTCCATCCTGTCTATGTCTTTGCGGAGATGGTATCTCCAGAACTGCATGCAGTACTCTAGATGAGGTACCATTGTCTGTACAGAGGGTAACAACCTCCTGTTTTCTACTGGTGATGCCTGTCCCTATGCATCCCAGTATCCCCCCAGCCCTCCTTACTGCCTTTTCATATTGCTTCCCCACCTTTAGGTCATCTGTTATAACTACTCCCAGGTCCCTTTCCTTTCTTGTTGTTGTTACTATCTGACCCTCCACTGTGTACTCTTCCCCTGGGTTTTTGTTTCCTAGGTGCATTATTTTGCACTTATTTGTATTGAATCTAAGCTGCCATACATTTGACCATTCCTCCAACCATGCCAAGTCCCTTCTCATCCTTTCCATCCCACCTTGTGTATCAACCCTGTTGCAGACCTTTGTATCGTCTGCAAAGAGACATACTTTTCCTTCCAGATCCTCTACAATGTCACTTATAAAGACATTAAAGAGAACCGGTCCCAGTACTGATCCCTGCGGTACCCCACTAGTAACTTCACTTTCAAACACCATGAAGTCTTGCTATATTAGGACTTATTGCAGTTAGCCCCTGGCTCTGAACTGCCCCGGAGAGGAAACAGTTAACTCCAGAGAGATCTGGAGTTCCACAGCGCGAGGACGCTGTTCAAAGCTCTATCTGGCCAGTTTCAAATGAAACTGCCAGATTCTTTACTCCGCTTTCACTGAACAGTCGCTCCAGAGATCAGCTCCTTCAGCTCGGTTCATTTCGTGGTTCAAGCGAGTTTATTCGGTTCATTTGAACCGGCAAAAGTGTCTATTTTACCGCATTTTCGGTCAAAAGCTCTATCTGGTTAACCGTAAGTACTAGTGTTTAAGTCTGTGTGGAAATTCATTATTGGTTCAGTCTGAACCGATCGGTTTGCTTAAAATAACGAATTTATTCATTGAATGGGCTTTTAGAAGTGCGGTTCCCGGTTCTTATCGGTTCTAAAAAAACCTAGCATTATCTGGGTTTTTTCAAATACCGTGACGGTTAGGAACCGATAAGGGTGTCTTGCCTGGCACTGCCGTTTAAAGGCAAGTTTTTGGTTAGGTTGGCATTATGTCTGAGAAACCAAAAGAAAAACGGCCCACTGGGTTTCAACACTGTGATGTCTGTGGGGAAGCCTTTGCCAAGGCTGACCCACACACCACTTGTGTCTATTGTCTGGGGGCTGACCACCTCCTGTCAGACTGCCAGGTGTGTAAAAATTTCCCTGCAGCCACCCTGGAAAAGAGATTGGGCCGGCTCAGGGAACGAGAGGCCAAAAAGTCTGCTGACCCGGATGGCCAGCCCGGTCCAGCACCCACTGGACTAGAGAGAGTGTCCTCTGACCAGGGTGAGACTTCCTCGGGCAAAAGAAAGGCTGGTTCAGAGGAACCAGTCCCAGTAAAAAAGACAAAGAAATCAGCAGGTCTGGAGTCCAAAATTGTCTCTCCAACTGCTGCAGAGATAGCAAAAGCCATACAGATTGTTCAGTCTTTGTCTCAGGGACTTGTCGAACCCCTTTAGTTGGGAAAAGGGTGGCTCGTTCAGGTCCAGTGGTTCAGGATTATGATGTTGAGGATTTTTATGAACCACAGGAGGGGGAGGAGGAATTTGATCAGTGCATTTGTGACTGGGAAGGTCTGGACGTGCCCATTGAGCTGGACATTTCTCCAGACAGACCCTTTGAATCTCCCCCTTTGCTGTCTGAGTCCCTTCTCATTTTAGGTTTATAAAAAGTGGCAGAAACCCTCCAGCTCCCTTTAGGAGGCTGTGGATGAGCAAGAGGAGCCTGATTATGTAGAAATGATGGATATTCAGAGTCTAGAAGGTTGTCTATTCCTTTGCATAAGTCATTTAGAAGCAAACAACGAAGATTTTAAAAATCCTCATTCTGTCCCTCCTGTAGATAAAAAATGGACAGAAGGTATACTTTATCAGGCCCTGATACAGACTTCTCACTGAGCAGTGTAGTCATGTAGGTGTTGTTCAAGCTGCAGCCTGTGACAAGGCTAATATTCCCTGGCCTCATCCTCCTGATAAGGATTCCAGGAAGATTGATGCATGGTGAAAACAATATATGGCAGCTTCATTGGGACTCAGACAGGCTAATTATATGGCTTATGTGGCTAGATATCAGAAATCTAGATGGGACACTATATTGCAGTTGGCCAAGCAGGCCCAGGGCCAGCTGGCTAGTGAGTTGGAACAAGTGGCTGCTGATGGCATTGAAGCTCTAAAGTTCAATTTCATACTGCTGTTGATGTTAATGATGTTTCCTCTAGGGTCATGGCCACTTCTGTAGCTCTCAGTAGGTTGGCATGGCTCAGATGCACTAATCTGTCCCAAGATACTCAGTCAAAGGCTATAGATTTTCCTGTGGTAGGAAATTCTCGTTTGGGGATCAAACAAAAATTACATGAAAAAGATGGATGAATACAGAACTACTACAAAGTGCCCAAGCTAAGGAGAGGCATGCCACCTACAAAGGCATGCCCCAGGGGTAGGGGCAGGCCTTACCACAGGCCTTTTATCAAGTTCAGGCCTCTTCAGCCTTTGCACAGAGGGTTTTTCAGAGGCAGAGGTAGGCGGGGCACAGGCAGGCCCTCTCCCTCTCCTCAGCCTAAAGCTGCTGCCAAACAGGCACCCTGACAGGTGTCAGGGCCGATTCTCCTGTACCGTTGGGGCAGGTTGGCTTATTTCAGCCAGAACTGGTTGTCCCTAACTTCGGACAAATGGGTTCTGGGTGAGTAAACCAAGGTCCCGTTCTCAGCTTCAAGCAGTTCCCAAAGATGAGAGCCAGACATTTCCTCCTGCAAATCCTTCAGAAGCCCTTGGCTCAGAAGCAGAGGTTTCTTCTCTTCTAGACTGCAAAGCAGTGGAAGGGTTCCTCCTTGCCATCAGGGCAGGGGCTGTACTCGAGATACTTCCTTACCCCAAAAGACAGGAGAATGGCGGCCCATCCTAGATTTAAGGTTCCTGAACAAGCATCTTTTGAAACCAAAGTTCAAAATGTTAACTCTGGCAATGATTTTGCCTTCCCTAAGGCCAGGGGACTGGCTAGCTTCCTGGACCTCAAGGATGCCTATTTTCATATCTTGATCAGGCCTTCTCACGAAAGTACCTCAGGTTGAATTGCCTCTGGCCACTACAGTTCAGAGCAATGCCCTCGACCTCACTTCTGCTCAAGGGTTTTCTAAAATGTCTAGCTGTGGTAGGGCTCATTTAAGAAGGCAAGGGGTTGCTGTGTTTCCCTACCTGGACGACTGGCTCATAGTGGGTCAGTCTCCAGATCAGGTAAATCCCACTTGCAAGTCACCCAGCAGCTTCTCACTTCTCTGGGATTCCTGCTGAATTTTCCAAAGTCAGTTCTGGAACCAGTTCAGGTACTAACTTTCATAGGTGCAGAGTTGAACACAAAGTCAGCCAGGCATTTCTTCCCTCGGAAAGTGGACAGAATCATTGCCCTGGCATCCTCCTTACCCTCACGGGTCTCTCGACCAGCAAGGCACTTTCTGCAACTCCTAGGCACATGGCTGCTTCCACAGCTGTCGCAGCAGGGAGCAAGATTTCAGATGAGGACATCCAGTTCCACTTGAGGTCCTACTGGTCTCAAAGGAAGGACCCCTTACCAAATTAGTCCCAGTGACCAAAACCCATGTCCCTAGCCCTTCAGTGGTGGCAGGATCAAAAGCAATCTAACTCAGGGGTCCCCTTCTACCCGTTCTTCATTCCCTCACCCTCACCACGGATGCCTCCCTGTTAGGGTGGGGGGCTCACTTGCGCGACCTTTCCACTCAGGGAGTGTGGTCCTCTCAGGAATCTCTGCTCCACATCAATCTTTTGGAACTCAGAGCTGTTCTCTTAGCTCTCCAGGCTTTTTCAGCTACTGTCCAGAACAAGGTAGTTCAAGTCAGGACAGACAACACCACAACAATGTGGTACATCAACAAGCAAGGGGGCACTCGGTCTTCAGCCTTGTGCACCGAAGCAATGAAGTTGTGGTCTCTGGCTTATTCCCTGAACACCTCCCTGATAGTGGTTCACCTCCCAGGGAAGGACAATGTCCTGGCGGATGCCCTCAGCAGGATTTCTCAGGGCCATCACGAATGGGCCCTGAATCCTCTGGTGCTGGGGTCAGTCTTTGCCAGATGGGGCATCCCTCAGATAGATCTTTTCGCAGCCCCAGACAACCACCAACTTCCTCTGTTTTGTTGCAGACCTCCAGTGCTGGGGTCAGTCCCTCTGGACGCCTTTCAGTTGGATTGGAAAGGGAAGTTCCTGTATGCCTTTCCCCCCTTCCCTCTCCTCTTCAGGGTACTAGTAAAAATCAGAACTCAGCCTTGCAAAGTGATTCTGATTGCTCCAGACTGGGCCAGGCAGCCTGGTACCCTCTTCTCCTGTCCTGACATTCCACCTCCTGACCTTGCCCAGGACCCACGACCTGCTGACCTGTGCACAGGGGAGTGTGGTATCGGACCTCAATTCCCTCCACCTCAAGGCCTGGTTCTTGAGCTGAGAATTTACTGATTTACACCTTTCTCAAGGTGTCCTGGATATTGAAGGCTTCTAGGAAGCCTTCCACTAGGCTCACTTACAACTCCAAGTGGAAGAGGTTTTCCTTCTGGTGTTCTGAGAAGCAAATTGTACCACAATCTGCTGACTTGGCCATTTTATTGGACTATTTGGTCCATCTAAATTCCTAGCCTCAAACCAGCTACTTTGAAGGTTCATCTAGCAGCTGTTTCTGTTTTTGTTTCTGCAGGGAAACCTGTTTCCCTCTCCTCTCACCCTGTGTTTTCTAAGTTTTTTAAGGGGTTACTTCACACTAATCCTCCCTTTTGGGAACCAGCTCCGGCCTGGGATCTGAATGTTTGCATTGCTCAGCTAATGCAATCCCCCTTTGAGCCTCTGTCTTCGGCAGATCTCAAGTTTTTAACTTGGAAGACTGTCTTTCTAGTGGCTATCACTTCTGCTAGGCGTATAAGTGAATTACAAGCCTTGTCAGTGGAAAAGGATTTTATTTCTTTTCACAGAGATAAAGTAGTCCTCAGGACTAACAGAAAGTTTTACCTAAAGTGGTTTCAGATTTTCATCTCAACCAATCCATCTCTCTTCAGTATTTTCACTGGCGCTCTTCCTCAGGGAGAGGAGACTGCACAGTTTGGACGTCAAAGAGCCCTAAGCTACTATTTGAACGCACTCCAAGGGTCATAGGGTCTAATCCTCCAACTCTTCCTTACCTATGGAGAAGTGGGCAAGGAGACCTGCCACTAAGAGGACAATCGTAAGGTGGATTGTCTCTTGTATCCAGTTCTGTTACAAAAACTAGGTAGAGAACCTCCTCAGGACTGAGGCTCATTCCACCAGGGTACAGCTGCATCTCTAGCGCTGCTAGAGATATTCCCATTTTGGAAATTTGCTGTTGCTACCTGGAGACAGTCCACACCTCACCACATTATTCCCTGGACGCTCCAGTCCAGGAGAGATGCTCGCTTTTGGCACAGCTGTGCTTCAGAGCCTATTCCTAAGTAGGTTCTGGCCTCCTCCATGGAGGTACTGCTGTATAATCTGCAATAAGTCCTAATTATAGCAAGACTTCGGTGTTTGAAGAAAAAATTACTCACCTTAGTAGTGCTTTTCTTCTCATGGAGTCTTGCTATATAGGACAACCCCCACCCTCTCAGAATTCCTACTTGAGTGCAGGGTTGGCAAATTAGTGCAAGCACTGTGTCATGCCATTTTAGTCTCTCTAGTTCCCCCCTTGTTTCATTTGGTTGGGAACTAGGTAACTCTATTTTTGTTAAGTGGTAGATGGTCCCTCTCTGGACTTGAGTCTTTTGGGGAGGGGCCTATAGTGCTTGTCAGGGGTGATCCTAACAATAATAGGTAATATTGTTTTATTCTGTGACTGTTGTTGTGTTTTGTTGTTTTACTACTGGTAGGTAGCCAATGGCTAGTGTAGAGTTTTTCCACACAGACTTGCTATGTTAGTTTAGCTTCGTAAAGAACCTGGCAGTTTCATTTGAAACTGGCCAGATAGAGCTTTGAACAGCGTCCTCGCGCTGTGGAACTCCAGATCCCTCTGGAGTTAACTGTTTCCTCTCCGGGGCAGTTCAGAGCCAGGGGCTAACTGCAATAAGTCCTAATATAGCAAGACTCCATGAGAAGAAAAGCAATTACTAAGGTGAGTAATTTTTTCTTCTTCACTGTGGACTCCGTTTACTATTACCCTCTGTGTCCTGTTTTCCAGCCAATTTTTTACCCAGGCAACCACCTTGGGACCCACTCCAAGGCTGGCTAACTTGTATATTAATCTTTTGTGTGGGACTGTGTCAAATGCCTTGCTAAAATCTAGTCCCTGATCTACTACTTTGGTCACCCAGTCAAAGAAATTTATTAGATCTGTCTGACATGACCTTCCCACTGTGAATCCATGCTGCCTTGGGTCCTGTGTCCTGCTGGCCTCTAGGTATGTAACAGTTCTTTCCTTCAGAAGTGATTCCATCATTTTCACTACAACTGAGGTCAAACTAACTGGTCTGCAGTGTCCTGCCTCCGTCCTGCTCCCACTTTTGTGAAGTGGAATCAAATCTGCCCTCCTCCAGTCCTCGGGTACCACCCTATCCTCCCATGATTTGTTAAAGAGAGTAGTCAGTGGTGTCACTGATTCTACTCTTAGTTCTTTTAGAATTCTGGGGTGAATCCATCAGGCCCCATTGCTTTGTCCACCTTCAGTTTTAAGAGTTGTTTTAGAACCCTTTCTTCTGTGAATGGCCTGGTATCAACCCCCGCCCCCCATCCAGAGTGTTTCTCTTGTTTGGTTTAGGTACCTTCCCCTCTTCTTTTGTGAATTCTGAGCAAAAATATTCGTTCAGTATCCCTGCTTTTTTTACTGTCACCCTCTGCCCACATTCCTCCCTTTAATAAGCCTCAGTATCCCTCCCTTGGTCTTTCTTCACTGCCTATTGTACCTAAAAAGTTTTTATTCCCCCATCTTAACAGGTTGGCTATCTTTCCTCAGTTTGGGCCTTTGCTATTTTGACTGCCTTCCCTGCCTCCTTCTGTTTTAACTGATATAGTTCTCTGTCCTGCTCCTTCTGTGTTTCCTTATATTTCCTGAATGCTATCTTTTCTCCCTTAACCTTCCCTTCCACCTCTTTTGAGAACCATAGTGGCTTTTTCTTTCATTTTGTTTTATTGATTTGCTTTACACAAAGGTTTGTTGCCTCTGTGATGGCAGTTTCGATTTTTCGTCATTGTTCCTCCACCCCTCCTTCTTGCCTGTTGGCAAGTACTTTTCTGAGGCACTCTCTCATTTTGCCAAAGTCAGCCCTCCTAAAGTCCAACACTCTTGCTTTTGTAAAGCTAGACTATGCAGCTGTGTTTATTGTGGAACACACTGTTTGGTGGTCGCTTGTTCCCAGATGGCTACCCACTTCTGAATCTGAAATCCTCTCTCCATCCCCATTTGAGAGTGCCAGGTCTAAGACTGCTCCCTCTTGAGTGGGTTCTAACACTAGCTGCCTGAGACATGCCCCCTTTAGGGCAGTGAGAATGACCCTGCTATTGGTGTGGATACAGGAACTATTAGTAACTTTTGTAATTCTGGCACAGATTGACTATGACCCCCACAGGGAAATGGGCTCTGAAGCCCAGCAAGGTATGTCACACAGTTCCTTTTGGTACATCTCCGTTCAGGAGGGTCTTGGGCAGGGCATGAAATTCGTGAAAAAAAGTACATGCCCACTTGGGCATGTAAGAAGAAAATGTACATGCCCAACAAACTATTTACATGCCGTCCCTTAGTTTACATAATTTTAGACGTCATCTTCACTGGACCAAGCACTTTCGTTTTCATCACCACCACTAGGGCTGGCAGAAGCAGCATGCAGTGACAGTGTTCTGGAGCCATAAGCTTTGGTAGTGGGCCTTCTTTTGCCATTTTTCCATCACAGTGATATGGCACCTTCAGGGTTATAGTCACTAAGCTGGGTCCATTCAGAGATATAGACATTAGGTCGTGTAGGGTGTCTGGGCGTAATCCAACCCTCCAGTCATTTTTTATTCTTCCCGTCAGAGAGAAGCCTCGTTCTAAAGCAGCAGTGTGAACAGGAATCAGGAGAATGATTCTGACAATGGCCAGCACATTTCGAAATTGTTGATCCTGCACATCCGCAAGAATCACTTTCTGGCACAATTTCAGAGACTTACAACTTTCAACAGACAGCAAGTGGAGTACGTGCTTTTTTAAGTCTAGCCACTCCAGCAGTACTAAAGTAACATCAACTCCACGAGACTCTGGACCACTTTATAGTGATCAACAATTGTTTGAATTGCTTGATCTCCATATGTTTCAAGTGCCTCTGTGGATGTTGGCCAGGACTGAAAATTTAAAGCTCTTGCAGCTAGTAGCACTTTATTGGTCGTGAAGGACTGAAAGCGAGATTCAATGTGCTGTGATGTTTTCTGAAGAATTTTTTTGATCTCTGAAATTGTGGCTTCTACAATGTCTGAAGGAGAACCTGATCTGTGCCTGCTAGTTTCATTAGCTAAGTCAACACTGTTGTACTGAGTTAAGTTCTCATTTACAGATGTAAGGGTTATGCGGTGAAGAGTTTCTTGATTCGAGAGACCATTTAGTTCCTGAATTGTGCTTTCTACTCTGCTGTGAACTTTTTCAACAGTGGCATCCTCTTGCTGAAAGCACAGACTAAGAGCAGATAAGTAACCAAAAAACACTTTCAGAAAGTTCATGTATATAACACACTTTAAAGTTTTAAGCACTTTAAGTATTCCTAGTGCTTTTTGGCCATGATCCTGCTTGTTTGTCAGTGACACATGTTCGAGGTGAGGCACTAAAGCAGCCCAGTTCCTTTCAAGGGCAGAAATGGCCCGTTCTCTGTGTGCAAGCCACCTAATGCCACCAGTGTTAACTGGTTTGACCACATTGATATTTAAAAGGGATCCCATTTCCTGTAGGCCATTCCAACTTTTTGGTGACCTGTGGTAAAACGAGTAAATGTTCAGCAGAAGTTGTTCTAATGACTTGTAAAAGGGACAGTCTCTGAAAGGATCCTTTACAGCAAGCTCTAAACGGTGTGCACAGCAGTGTATGTCAATGAGGTGTGGGCACTGGAAATCTTGCTTTATTCGACTAAGGACACCTGAAGTGCTCCTCAACATTACAGCAGCACCATCAGATGCCGCACTTATCAGCTTATGTTTCCAACCACCATCCTTTAAACCACCTTCACCCTCTAAAGCATTAATCACAGTATTTAAAATGCTTTCTGAATTAGGGACACTGACTGGTTTTAGTGCAAGAAATCTTGTTACAGGTAGGCCATTTTCAAAACACACATAAATGCCCTCCTCCTCAGTCACACTTTTATCTGTGCAGGAATCAACAAGAAAAGAAAAGAAGTCATTGTCTTGTAGTAGACTAGCAGTAGTGCTTTGAATATCTTGGGCAATATAGTGAATGAAGACACGGCATTGCTGGTCACTACTGTAACTGTGACCCATAGCATCATCCCCATGATTTCTTCTTTGTAAATCTATCAACCCAGGAAAATCCCTGAAAGGCCTTTCAGTCTTAGCAACGTAATGTGCGGTACAGAACAATTTACAAATTTGATCCATTTTTTTTTTGTTCCATTAATTGTATGGATTTCTCTATTGGTCTTTCTCCAACTTTTGTTTTATTTGCAGTGTATGCCCTCTCAGCATTTTTGTGTGCTATGGACACTTCATGTGCTGAGATAATGTGTACTCTAAAAGTACTGCAACCAGTTCTGAAATTATTTTTGCTTTGGCTTTTATCATAATTCTGACACCATGTACAGAACATGGCACATTTATCTGTGTCATACGTAAGCCACTGCCTGCCCTTTTTCCACGATTCCTGAAATTTTCTAACTTTCGGGGCTTTAGCTAGGCTTTCAGTACAAGCAGTAGCACTTGAGAAATCTTCAGTGGTCATCACAGCAGTTTCACTGTCTGGGCAAGGAGGTGGTTTGGTTATAGCTGTAGTAGTAGTAGTAGTAGTAGTAGTGCTAGTACTAGTACCAGTACTTGGTGTTGGGGAATCCGAGTCGGCTCCCACAGTCTTTTCAAGACGCTTTCTCTTAAATCCAGATTTAAAAAGACTCATGGTGTCTGTCTGAACTTGTGAATACTGACTTTGAGAATTTTTGTGTTACTCAGTATTAATAAATGCAGCAAGGAAAAGTGTGTCTTGTCTTTTTTTTTTTTTAATAATAAACTTAACAAGAAAACCTGACTGTCTCGTCTGATTATTTTTTATAAAGATTTTAGGTAGTCCACAGTCTAGACAGCATAGCTTTTAAAAAGCTTAATAGTCAGATTATTTTTTAACAGTACTCAGATTTTAGATGGTGAATAACAGCATAGCTTGTAAAAAGCTCATATTATAGACAGATTTTTTTTTTATAAAGTATTCCGATTTTAGAGTAGCTTGCAAAAAAACAGATTATAGATTTTTTTTTTTTTTTTTAGGAGATCCTTCTTAAATTTTAGTGAAGCAAGCAACACTCCACAATCCACAGAGTAGATTGGTAGGTCAAAAGTTTCAAGTTGTAGTAGCTCATGAACTGACTTTTTAACTAGCTTTGAGCTACCTGGGCTACCAGTAGCTTTTAATTACTTTTCTGTGATTTAGTTCACACAGAAGTATAACAAGCTGTAGCAAACACCCTTCACAGAAAAAAAGGCCTGTTTAAAATTGACTCCAGGCACCTTAGCTACAAGTAGTTTAACTGTTATAAGATCAGAGAGAGAGCTGTGGCTTGATAGCTTTAGCTTACTTAGCAATAATTAGTTAAAACAGCTGAACAGCTCTAGCAGTCTTGGTACAGATTTTTCAAAAGTCCCCACCCCAGACAGTAACTTGACTGAGTCTGTAGACTGTAAATATAATGATGAGACTACTAAACGTTTTTAGTCTTATCTTATTGCTTCAGTGCTTCAAGGTCAGCCTTCAAACTAAGAGAAAGGCAGTAAAGGCACCCTCACAGACAGTAGCCCTTTCTCAACTTTTTAATGACTTGAACTTCCCAAAATAGAATGCTAATTTCCTCTGTGCAAGGTATAAATAGCTTTTTGATTTGATGGCCAGATAGCTTCAGTTGGGTAAGGTTTGGTTAGGTATAGGCAGGGCAAGCATTAGTAATACTAATAATAACAAAACGTTTTACTGTATTGAGGAAGGCAGGCACTCAGATTAATATATATTGATAAATTCAGACTGTTGCAGCCTGCAAAGTCTGTAATTAATGGTCCCCGACTGGCTTCTATATGCTCTGCACTTTCTGCCTCTTTTGCTGTAATTTCAGCAAAATATTATGTACAACAAGGTAGCAGTAGCTACTAGCAAGCTATTGTCTATCTTATGCAATTAGACTGCTAAATTCAGCTTGCTTCACTGTCTGCAGTGCAGAAAAGTGCTTCCAGAGGTAATATGTCTCACTGAGATACCCCAGCCCTCCACGTGTCACCACTGATTTCGGCCCCCCCCCCAACTTTCAAATGCCAAACTTAATGCTCTCCTGTCTCCTCCGTGTTGTTTCAAATTTCTGCCCCTTAAGAGCTTTTGGTTATTTTAGTTTAAGTTAGACTGAGCGTCGATCCCGATTGCAATGGGGTAGGAAGGCAGCAACTACCACTCGACGAGTCACAGTCTCAAAAACGCACTCGCTCCTCTCCCTCAATTAAGTCCTGCACAGTGCACTCAGGTTCAATAAAAAAAAAAAGTAAACAATACACAGCTCTTAAAAGAGCTTTTGGTTCATTAGTATAATTTAGACCGTCATTGATCCGATTGCAGTCGCTCCCTCCCCATTAACTCCGTCTCCGCACGACTCAGAGCTCTCTCAGGTTAAAAAACACAGGCAGGCTGGGCAGCTGTTAAAGAGCTTTTGTTTTTTCAACAAGAAAGTGGAACTGGAAGTTGAACTACTATACTATACTATAAGCAACAACGCTACCACGAGTCCGCGGCAGGTCGACCTGTCTCTGCACTTCCAAGAGACAGAATGGCATTGGCGCTGGGCTTGCTAATTCTCCTGAGTCGGACCTTTCAGTTGTCAGCTGATGCCATGAAGAGCACGATGTGATCAGCTCCTTCTTGGCATCAGCGGTTTAGCGCTGTTGCGCCTGCGCTTCTCCAGGCTGCTTCTCCGTCCCGATGGCTCCCCCGCCTGGACAATGAACCCTGAGAGAGAAAAAAAAACGAAGTGAAGCAAAAAAAAAAAAAAAAAAACGGAGCTCCACACAATTACCTTAGGTGTCCAAGTGGGCATGTACTACACAACAGTAGGTGTCCTGATGCAATAGTACATGCCCTTGGGCACCTAAGGTATAGGAATTTCACACCCTGGTCTTGGGGGACTCAAGAGCAGCTGAGTCATTACATAGTGTAGTGCCTTAAAGTGGTGCCACAATAGGACTGCCCTCTCCTTTGGCAATCATGGATGTGTGATGGTGAAAGGGGTTCCAGGGTAAAGAGTGACAGAGCCAGTGGCACCCCTCTAGGTGCCCCCCCCAACACACACACTTTCCTTTGGCAAGGTAGTAGTGCAGGATAGGAAAAAACATATATACTGTCTATTAATTTTGTCAAGAAAGAGAATGGGGGGATGGTTGGCAAATTTAAGAGCTATTATGGTGTGCGTGTAGAAGATGGAATGATTGGCTCTGCTCAGGGAAATCAGCATACGATAGAATACCTCACAACATAGGATTTGTTATAAAGAAATAAATAGTAACGTATGTGAACTGGATAATAGAATGGGTCTTCAGAGATCCCAAAAAATATTACATTAAGGACAGATTATTTCCATGGAGCCAGGTGTGATGCGGTTTTTCGCAGAAGTATGTAGTGCCTTTTCTTTTTTTTACCTTTTGTTTTACTAGGTGAGACACACTAAGCTGAAAGCTTGTGTACAGGTGCAATCTGGGGAGCACAAGGATGTTAGGTGTCTTGCTCAGAGTCAAACAGTATGCAAGTAGGACTATGGGCTTCAAACCCAAGACTCCAGGTTCTCTCTCCTAAAGCTGGTCTCCGGGCTAATCACTTCTGGGAGGTCCTTCCTGGAACCACATGACAGGCAAGAGGTATACAGACTTCTGCAGGACGGTTATACCCTCCCACTCATTTCCTCCAGATGTCAGTTTACTTCCTGCCTGTCTCGTAGTAGGAGCTCTGCAGGACCTCTGTCACAGAAGTGACAGAACCGAAGATTGTTGCTGTGAGTCAACTTTTTATTTCTTTCTTTGGACCAGTTCTGTCTTTGGACCAGTTACTAGTGCTACTGAGTGTTAGCACAGGGACCCCTGTCTCAGCCTTGCAAGCTGTACAGATGGGCTCCCTGCTCCCTCCTTCACCACGCGCTTTCTTCCCGCTCTAAGAGCTAAAAGCACCATACCCTTCCCCGGAGCAACAAGGAGGCAGTCATGCTGGGATTGGGGCCAGCAGGTTCAGAGGCGTTCCCCAGTGCAGCTGCCTCGTCGACAAGCACCCGAAGGATTCAGCTCATTGACGGGCGCCCGGAGCTTCGCTCCTTTCGGTCACGGGAGGCTCAGACCGCTGGCGTGCCTACCAGTCGGAGACCCTCATGGTTGCGCCAGGCTCTCCGACACAGGAAAATAAGTGCAAAAACATTAGCGCTCCTCAGGTAGATGGAGAGGCAGTCATTTAGGGGGGTGAAAGGGGGCAGATCATCAATCTACTTGTCGACGAGCTTCCCCTGTTCAGCTTGTCGACGGATCTCATTGAGGGGGGACACCAAGCCTCGTAGGAACTGGAATACTCCAAGCTCAGTTTGCAACATGAGATAACTTTTAAAAAATATTCTAAAATCCAGTATTATGGCCTTATCAAAGGACAGACCCCCCCAAAGGCAGAAAGTGCCACAAGTGCAGAACACCCATGCTGGCCACATTCGCAGGGTCTCTGTGTGTCAGATGTGACAGTGCTACCTCACCAGCCCAGGACGAGGCAGATGAGGCATCCGCCTCCGAATCCCAGGTCCTACGAGACCAGCTTAGGGGTCAGGGGCAGTCCCCCACCTCAGAGGGGTGCTGCCACTCGGTTGGGGCTCTAACCTAGGATCTAATAGAGAAACCAAATAGAGCCTTCACCCTCAACCCCTCATATTTCTACTTCCTGCAGCAGTCCCCGGAGCCCAGGACCCATAGGAAGGTCCCCTGCAAGCGCACCCCCTTCCCATCCTTGGACGAGGACACCTCCCTGCTCCTCACGACACGATAGGAGGAGGAAGAGGCACAGTTCCAGGAGTAGCACCAGAGCCAGGGACTCAACCCATAGGAAACACAGACAGGACAGGTCACCAGGGTCCGGCTATTCATCTCTAGAAGAGGGGGAGCTCCCCAACTCTGACTCACCAGCCAGAAACTTCGATTTGGAAGATCTAGATTTTTTCATTAAAAAGGTGTCAGAGGAGATCCACCTGAGCTCACCTTCTCCAAAGCCCAAGCGAGCAAAGCCAGCTTCAAAGCCAGTGTCTGCTTTTTCCCCTCCCTCTGGCCATAGAGGACATCTTAAAGGAGGAATGGCAGGGACCCGAGTGTTCTTTTCCCGTCCCTCAATGCCTAACCAAACTACTGAAATTCGACAGGAGGCCTTCGGAGAAATGGCTTGACTGTCCTAGGATAGACCCGCTTATCTGAAACCCCACGAAAAAGATGGTTATCCCAGCAGAAGGTGGAGCCTCCCTGCGGGATCCAGTGGATAGGAAAGTGAACACCTCTCTTAAGAAAGCCTTTCAGTCCACCACAACCTCCCTCAAGGCAGCTAGGGCTAACCTCTACTCAGCTAAGCTGCCCTCTCTTGGGCCACTGATCTGGCATTCCAGCTCGCCGATGAGCCAGAGAAGAACCAACCCATTTTACAGCATTTTCAGCTTATGGGGCTAGCTTCAACCTATTCAGCTGACGTTTCAGAGGAAGCAGTCAGGTGTGCAGCAAGGGCTATGTTTTAACAGACCTTAGCTCGACACAGCTTATGACTGCGGGCATGGCAGGCGGATGCCTCCTCGAAGATGCATTTGGTAAATGGCCCTTACGAAGGAGGCCTCTTTTTCAGCTCCGCTCTAAAGGAGGCAGTCAGGGAATCTGGGGAAATGGTAATAATGCGAATGCTGCAATCCCGGGGAAGGAACAAGCCCTGGGCCTCAGGATCCAGACAGAATTTTCATTCCCAAAATTATTCCAGGGGTCAGAACAAGTCGGCTCCAGGTAGACGATCCTGGTTCAACTCACGCAACCAGTGTAGCTTCCGAGGTGGCAGGGGAGGCGCTCGAGATGCCGAGAGCAACTCCAAAAAAATCACATTGAGGACTCACGGACCCATCCTTGCGTCGGGGGCAGGCTTTCCAGCTTTTTCAAGGAATGGGTCCACACCACCATGAACAAGTGGGTGATAGATGTAATTCGCGAAGGTTACTTCATCATGTTCGACTCCTGGCTCCCCCTGCCCCACATAGTGCCCTTGCCAGTCTCAAGCAACCCAGTAAAATGAGCGGCGACCTTGCAAGCGATTGCAGATCTCATACAGGCAGCAGCGATTGAACACGTCCCCACTCCAGAAAGGAACAGAGGAGTGTACTCCATATTCTTCATAGTGCCAAAACACTCAGGGGGCTTCCGGCCAGTGTTGGATCTCAAGTTTCTAAATGGCTTTGTTCATCACAGAACATTCAAGATGGAGACCCTGTCCTCCATCATCTGAGAAATCCATCAGGGGAACTTTTTGGCCTCAGTCGATTTACAATATGCTCATGTGCATATTCCCTTCTGGAAAGTGCACCGTCAATTTCTAGGTTCAAAATGGAAGGTCACCATTTATAATTCATGACACTGCCCTTCAAGCTGGCCACAGCCCCTAGAGCCTTCTCCAAAGTACTGGCGACAGTGGTTGCTCGCCTCCGAATGCAAGGGATCCAGCTCTTCCCATACCTGGATGACATTCTCATCAAAGCCGAAGAGTACGATCAGGCAGTCCAAGCAGTGACGGAGGTCACCCAGTGCCTTTCCTCTCTGGGGTTTATAATCAACCAGAAGAAGAGCTCCCTGCGACCATCACAGTCTCTGACCCATCTGGGGGTGAATGTCAACACAATCCAAAACAGAATTTTCCCGACAGAGTTGAAATTCAAAGAACTGAGGGCTCTCATCTACAAATTCCAAGCAGCTCAATCTCATCCGGCCCGCTCCTTCATGCTACTCATAGGGATGATGGTCTCCCTGGCAAACTCAGGCCCTTGGGCACTAGTCCACATGCGACCTCTCCAGTCAGGTCTCCTCCAGCAATGGTCCAATCGAGGGGCATAATGGACCAGCGGATTCAGGTATCTCACCAGGTGAAGGACTCCCTGATATGGTGGACTTAACAGAGCAACATCATGAGGGGTCTCAGTCTGGGACGCCCACACCGGATCAGAGTCACCACTGATGCCAGTCTCCAGGGTTGGGGGGCACATTTGGGACAGCTCTCAACGCAGGGCAAATGGTCCTGGTGGAGTCTCACTACAGCATCAATGTACTGGAGATGCGTGCAGTTTACCTGGCCCTGCAGCAGTTCAGGACACAGCTTTCCCACCGGGACGTCCTCATCTTCTCTGACAATCGGACGACAATGGCATACATCAGCCTCCAAGGAGACACAAAGAGCACTCGGATGCTGCGAGAGGCTCTTCTTCTCTTTCAGTGGGCGGAAGACAACCTGGAAAGTCTAAGGGCGGCATACATCCCAGGCCAGGAAAATGTCACGACAGATTGGCTAAGTCTAAAGCACATCCTACCAAGGGCGTGGTAGCTTAAGAACAGCACCTTCCAGCTCATCATGGTGGGGTGGGGCCACTCGCAGGTAGATCTTTTAGCCTGCCGAAAAAATTGCAAAGTTCCAAGGTTCAGCTCTCTCATCAAGGATGAGAATGCCATGGCACAGGATGCGTTCTCCATCAACTCATGTCATTTCGATCTCCTGCATGCCTTTTTTCCCAAATTCTGATCTTATCAAGGGCACTGCACAAGATTGCCCAAGATCAAGCAGAGATGATTCTGGTTTGCCAACGCTGACCCCACAGACCGTGGTTCCCCCGATTAGTCCAAATGTGTCTCCATCCTCCCCTGGTGTTCCAAGTAATCCCAGACCTACTACATCAAGGACCGGTGCTGCACTCCAGTCCACGCAATCTGTCCCTCTCAGCATGGAGACTGAGCGGGAAACTCTCAAGGAGTTAGGTTTCTCTGCACCTGTCATAGAAACAATGATTCAATCCAGATGGGCCTCATCCTCCAGGGTTTATTATAGGATCCAGAGAAAATTCCTGCTCTGGTTACAAGACACCTCTCTACCAGATGACTCTTTGTCTCTGCCTACCATCCTTCAGTTCCTTCAGGAGGGTTTTGGCAAGGGGCTCTGACCAGCTACCTTAAGAGTCCAGGTGTCTGCTTTAGGGGTGCTCCTGTTAGCGGACTCAGGTGAATCTTTGGGAGCTCTTCCTCATGTTCAACAATTTCTGATAGCAGCGACCTTGAAGTGTCCTCCAGTAAAACCTGTAGTGCCACCGTGGAGGCTCAGCCTAGTACTCAAAGCACTCAGCAAGCCCCCTTTCGAGCCTTTAAAGTAGGCATCCTTACTTCATCTCATTATGAACGCCGTCTTTCTTATTGCAATCATCTCAGCCCAGCGCATCAGTGTGATAGGGGCCCCGTCATCCAAAGAACCTTACACTATATTTCATCAGGACTCAGTAGTTATGCGGACAGATCCAGCCTTTTACCAAAAGTGATGTTTCCTTTTCACTGTGACCAAGTCTTGAACATTCTCTCATTCTTCCCACACCCCAAGAATGAGAAGGAGAGAGCATTTCACACGCTTGATCCGTGGAGAGCACTCACAGTTTACATCAAGTAATCTGACTCAGTCCGTAAGACTTCAAGTCTGTTCATCCTTACATCAGGCCCAAACGTGGGTAGGAAGGCATCAAAGGACTCTATTGGTAGGTGGATTCATTCTACCATTGCCATGGCCTACCAGAACGCCGGGATCGACCTGCCAGGTCCAATATGGGCACACTCAACCGGAGTGGCTACGTCCTAGACGGACTTCAGAGAGGCTTCCCTGGCAGACTTGCGTAGAGCAGCCATGTGGTCATCCAGCCATACCTTCTCAAAATTCTACAGGTTGGATGTTGCCACCTCGGCTGAGGCGTCCTTTGGCCACAGGGTCCTCCAGGCAATGGTGGACCCATAAGGGACTATGGACATTCTTCCCACCCAGGAAGTGGAGGGATGTACTGCTTTAGTATATCCTAGAAGTGATGAGCCCAGAGACCAGCTTTAGGAGAGAGAAATAGAAATTTAGATACCCGTAAATTTTCTTTCTCTGACTGCTGGTCTCCGGGCTCCATCCCTCCCAGAATGCTGAAAGTTAGCCTCTGGCCGCAAGTTAACATACTAACATACTATTTGCCAGCAGATTAGGCCTTATGGTCTATCGAGTCTGCTCGAACCTCAGATCCTTAGTTGGGTGCCGAGGCCCTCCCATCCCTTGTGCTCCAGAAACCCCTATCATCCATCCCCACCCCTGGGACAGGCCATCATCTGATACATCCACTTTCTGTGTCTGTCCCCCTCTCTTGAAGCCCTCCACTGTGGATCTCTGAACCAGCTCGCCAGGCAGTGCATTCAAGGGTCCACCACCCTCTCAGTGAAAAACCTCCTCCTCTTTTCCCCCTCACCCTTCCACCTTCCAACTTCAAACCATGCCCTCTGGTGATACCTCCCTGCTTTAGTCTAAAGATCCCCTCCATGTTTACCCTATTTATTCCCTTGAGGTACTTGAAGACCTCAATCATGTCCCCCCGTCTCTCCTCTCCTCCAGTGAAAACAGGCAGAGCTCCTCAAGTCTGTCCTCATACATCAAATCCCCTAGCCCTGGTATCATCTTAGTTGCCCTCATCTGTACCTTCTCCAGGAGCTGTATGTCCCTCTTCAAGTGTGGTCTCCAGTACTGTATACAGTACTCAAGGTGTGGTCTAATCAGTCCATTGTACAGCGGCAGAATCAAGTCCTTGCTCCTAGAGGTGATCCACCTTACGATGCACCCCAACATCCTATTTGCTTTGCTAGCCGCTCTCCTGCACTGCTCAGAGTTATTCATACATGCATCCACCATGACCCCTAGGTCTTTTTCCCCTATTGATGCCTCCAGCGCCTCCCCTCCCAGGGTGTACCTGTGTTTAGGGTTTCCCCGCCCAAGATGTAACACCTTGCACTTGGTGATATTGAAATTTAATTTCCATGTGAGCCCAGCTTTCCAGGGTGTCCAGGTCCCTTGAGGGCCAACCTCCCTCTTCTCCCTCAACTACTGCTCCCATCTTGGAGTCATCCATGAAGAGACTCATTTCACACCCTATACCCTCCCTGATGTCCGATATGTATGCATTAAACAGGATCGACCCAGGACCGACCCTGTGGTACCACTACCAACCTCTCTAGGGTTCGAGAGCTCCCCACAGACCACTACTCTCTGGATGCATCCAGCTAGCCAGTTTTCAATCCATCTGACCATCAAAGGGCCTACTCCTAACCCCACCAGTTTCTCCACCAGACCATTGTGGGGGACAGAGTCAAACGCCTTGCTGAAGTCCAAGAATAATGCATCCACAGGCTTTCCCCTGTCCAGTTCTGATGTTACCCATTCGTAGAACTCCACAAGATTGGTTTGACATGATCTACCTGGGACAAACCCATGTTGCCGACTATCCAGACCTCCCACCTCCTCCAAATACACCCCCAATCGTTCTTTTAGTATACTCTCCATTAATTTTCCCACCACCGAGGTCAACTGATGGGTCTATAGTTACCTGGTACTTCCCTCGACCCCCCTTTATGGATTGGCACCACATGTGCCTCTCGCCAATCCCTAGGTACCCTCCCTGTCTCAAGTGACCTGTTGAAGAGCTCCGCCAGGGGTGCAACCAGTATGTCCGCCAATTCCCATAGTACTCTCGGTTGAATGCGATCCGGCCCAGGAGATTTGTCTTTCTTTAGGGCCTTGAGGGCTAACCACACCCTTTTGGCGGAGATAGCATCATCCGTTCCCTCCACCTTACTGGCCTTTTTATCCTTATCCAGATGTGACACCCCTGGGATACCTCTCCCTCCCTCCCTCTTGCTCCATTTCTGTTGCTCCCCTGATCCCACTCACTGCCGCTTCTATCCCCTTCATGCCTTCTTTGTAGATATCCCATTCCCCTCCCTAGTGAACACAGAGGCAAAGTACTCATTAAATACCTCTGCCTGGTCCCTCACCTCTTCCACCCACCCTCCTTCTGATCTCAATCTGCTGAGATGGCCCTTAGTTTTTCTCCGCTCCCCAATGTACCGGAAGAACCCCTTTTCCCCTCCATGTATCCCCTGTGCCAGCTACTGCTCTTTACTGGACTTTGCTCCCCTCACCATCCGGGTGACTTTTCTAGATGCAAGATGGTACATTTCCTTATCCCTATCCCCTCTTGTTGTTTTATATTTTTTGTAGGCCGCCTTCTTTTCTCTGACCGCTGCCTGTACCTCACTGGACCACCAGCATGGTTTATGTGACCTTGCTCCCTTACGTTTCAACTTAACGCAGATCCTGACTGCCTCATGAAGTACCCGTTTTATGACCTCCCATCTCCTTTCCACACTTGTCATTGATGTAATCCCCTTCAAGTGATCCTTGAGAATATTTCTCATGCCCACAAAGTCTGCCCCCCTGAAGTCCACTGCCAGTGTCCTAGATCTCACCCCTCCCCATGCTTATTTGGAACCAGACAGTATTGTGGTCACTCTCAGTCAGGGGGTCCTGTACAACCAGGTCCCTTACCAGATCCCCATCTGCCAGAACCACGTCCAGGACATGCCCCTCCCTTGTGGGCTCCATCACATGCTGTGTTAAGAACACATCCTGGAAGCCATCCAGCAGCCTCTGCTAACCTTTCTTTTGTTTGTTTTCCAAGTTATGTATTTCCTCAGAGGACAAAGGCTATAGAAGTACTGACGTCTGGAGGAAATGAGTGGGAGGGTATAACTGTCCTACAGAAGTCTGTATACTTCCTGCCTGTCACATGGTTCCAGGAAGGACCTCCCAGAAGTGATAAGCCTGGAGACCATCAGTCAGAGAAAGAAAATTTACAGGTATTTAAATTTCTATTTTGCAGCTCAGAGCCTTAAACCACTGGGCTATGCTGCCTCCAAATAGTATATTCAGCATGTTCAAAATAAGCTCTAAAATGTACCACAGAGCACCTAACACTCCAGAGCTTCTGGGGGCCTGGTGGTCACCAGGCCCCCGGTATTCATATAAACTATTTGCTCCAGCAAAATCAGCAAATTTCCAGCAAAATTACTAAAATAATCCAGCAAAACTTCAGAGTTCCCTTAGAAGGTATGGGATGTACCTTCCCCCTGCACCTATCCCCGCCCTTCTTGAACTCCTCCACCCTAGTAGCAGCCACCAGCTCTCTGGGCAATGCATTCCAGAGCCACCACTCTCTCAGTGAAGTAGTGCCCCCTTGTCCCCCCCCCAACCTCCCCCCATCCAGCTTCATGGGGTGTCCCCTGGTGGCTCCCAGTTCCCTTAACTGTAGGACCCCCACAAGGCTTACCCTATTGACCCCTTGAGATACCTGAAAACCTCTTCCCCTTGATCTTCCCAGTTTCATCCCCTTTAGGGGGTTACAAAGAATGTTCTATGATTGCCGAGTAGTTAGTAATCAAAATGGAGGAATGGGAGGGGAAACTGTTCCATTCAAATAGAATTCAAGATCAGTGGAGTGTTTTGATCAGTTGGATTGCTCCTTTGCCCACGGCAGGAGGCATTTTTTTTTTTTAACAACTATGTTTCTTCTCCCCCTGCACTGGAAATCTCTTGGACCTCTCCTCTGGCCTGATCCACTTTACTGCCCACTGTGGACCTTGCCTTCTTCAAAGATGTTACACTATCCCTTATCCCCGGGCGACATATGGGCCCAAGGAAACCGAAGGGGCAGAGGCAGGGAACCAGCATTGGGCATGTGACAGAGCGGCGCTGGGAGGTTCGTCACCTATATGGGCTGGAGGGGCTTTTCTGTACTTTTGTCCTCAAGCTCCCTCCTCCCCCCCAAGCATGACAAGCCCTGATGTCATGGCGCACCGCAATCCTGCCTACGTCTGCCACACTCACCCATACGTGTGGTCCACGTCCTGCAGCACCAAGGATCTCCACCCAGGGTCGCTGGGATACCGGACAACCCAGTCCTTTCCCACTCCTGCCGACGCCCGATGCCCAAACTCGCTCTTGAACTCAGGTCACCGGTGTGGTGCGAGGTGTGGAATCCAGCGCCTCAACTCTCAGCGCCACTGGGCCACGACAGGAGTCATTTTTATGGCTTGTTCCACAGAAGGATCTAAACTGCTGGAGCTGCACGTAAGTCCTGCTTCCAACATGTGGAGATCTCCGCACATTACTAGGCTAGGCTGTGTGCACCCACCGCACCTGATCCACTGCAAATCGCAGTGCTACATGACCAGGTGGGCAAGAGCATGCAAAGGGGCAGCGTGTGCATGTGCGTAATACTCTGCAGTTTTTCCTTGTCCAGCATGCGTTAGGGCAGCAGAGGGAACAAAGGCCATGTGTAGGGCATATGTGCCCCCTGTCATCTGGTTGTAGCACTTTTTGTGGGCTCAGTCAGCCCATCACCTGCCACCAGCCTTCTCTGAAGTGTAGGGAGGGCTGGGGGGCATGCTAGCATTGACGGTTACAACCGGCAGTGACACGGTGGTCCTGGCAGTCCCATCAGCCCCTACGCCATGTGGAGTTGGGATCCGGTAAGGTGCAGCATCTAATTGGATGCGAGGTGTTCAGCACAGCTCCATCCCCCTGCTGCCACACAGTGCCAGTCCCAGCAGGGATACTGCAGTCCTCACGTATCCCACCAGCCCCTGCTCCATGCAGACTCAGGATCCAGTACAGTGCTGACCAAGGCAACCGATTGAATGCCTGATCTCTCCCCTTCCTGCTGCCACACAGTGCTGTGCACTCACAGAGGGCAGGGGCTATGTCTAGTGCAGACTGGCATCAAGGCACAAGGCATACAGCCATGATACGCTTGAGTAACCTGTATTCCAGATCACTTTCTAGATCAAGCTCTTGTCTAATCTGTAAAGAGTTTCTCAGCTATGGTGCCCTGGAAAGCAGGAAAAGGGCTCGTTCAGGACTTTTTTTTTTCTTGTTGCTGGAACTTTATCAATAATATATTAATACTGCTGTGGAGACCACTATTGTCACAGTTTTAAGAGTGGTCTCGCTTGTATTCTTAGGGCATCAGAACCGCTCGCCTTCAGCTTTAAGAGTGGAATCACTTACATTCTTAGGGTATCAGAACCTCTCATCTTTGGTTGGCAGATCTCATACTTTAAGAATGTGTGGTTAACACTCTTACAACCATAAGAGTGGTCTCTGCGAGAGTATTAACATACAACTCAGAGAATGACAGTTTGGGCGGATTGTGATAGCACATCAGTTTTTCAAACATTTGTGCTTCTGTGCTCATTTCCTGTTCACTAACTATCATAACGTGGCTTTCAGTGTACAAGTTTATGGACGAAGTCATCTTTTCCATGTACTTGGGTGAAATGAGGGTCGAGAGGCATGTCTCTTAGGGCTTTGGGTCAGCAGCTAGAATAGGGTTGGGAATGTTCTGCATGAAAGAGCAGCATCGATTTGGGAGCTATGTTCCCACTGTAATTTGTATTTTGGTAGCTGCTGAGATGAAAACAGACTTAACAATTTTAGCCGCACATAAATACATAAGTGGAAGCCATAGACCTGATACAGAAAAATACAGTTTTATGGCTCGCCTGCTGTTTCTGCTGTACGCAGAATGACGCCCAAGATATCATGACTTTATGTCACATTTTTTATGTCACTTTTTTTTGTTATTTTTGGTTGGGTACCATTTAACATTCATTAAATTAAAAAAAATAAGTGCATGCACCCATCCCCCTGATTTAACATATGGAAGCATTTTTTTCTCAAAAGGACAAGAACAAAATTTCAAATTGCTATCCAACATACTGAAATCTTGTCCACCGTTTTGCACAAAACAAACTACAGTAGCTCCCAATTTTATATCTGACTCGTCCCTCAAAGAAAGTTGTAGCTGAATGTGGCATTTAAAAATGTTTTCCTGAACTAGAAAAATGTTTCAAGGTGAGAAATGACAGAAAATCTAAGAAAATACAAAAATGTTTGTCTGATTTACACAATCAGATGATCATCTGGATGGTGTAAGTTAGATACACATTTTTGTATTTTCTTACACTGAGTTGTGGTGTGTCTGTTATGCTAGACTGTTATGTGCGAGCCTTCTTTCTGCTGATTGCCAATTTGTTTTTTGGCCCACGCACTTGGCCTCTGGTGACCCACCTTTCTCTGCTCTTTACTTTAAAGGTCTATATTGTTTTCACATCTATCATAGGTTCGTCAAACTCTGGGAAAAGAAGTGCCTCCTAACATTAACCCATAAATTTAGAACCGCTGAGCTGTAGGATGTGCCCCTGCATCTAGATAAGGACCCTCAATTAAACATCCCTGCCCATTCATGTTGATAGCCGTCAGTATGTGGTAGTTTGAGATCATGTCCCTTCTCAGACTCTTTTTTTCACAATGGTAAAAATAAGGGCCATCTACCAAACCTCTCCTCATAGCTTTTGTTCTGTACACCTCTTGATTAATTTGGTGGCCCTACATTGCACTCTCTCAACTGACACAGTTTTCTTCTAGTGTTGAGGGGCCCAGAACTGCATATAGTATTCCACTAATTCCATACCCACTCTGCTACCCAGGATGCTATGTGATTCCCTTGGTTTTCCTGTGCCCTCCTCTGTTTAAATTGTTTCACAGTCATTGGACAGAATAACAAATAAAAGTTTGCTTTTTTTGCAGTCAGGAGAAGCACAAGAAATTTAAGAGACTTGCTCGGGTCACACAGTTAAATGGTGTCAAGATTTAAACCTGATTGTTCAGGTTTTCACAGGCGGCCGCTGTTTACTGAGAATATCATGGTCCCGCCAAAGATTGGCGATTGACGTGAGTGGGGCTGGGGACAGGTTGGGATGCAGTGGGATGGGAAAGGGAAACGACATAAAAATCACTTAGGTTGCAAAATGTTTTCCAGATAAACAGCAGAGACTAACTGAAGGGGTAAATATACATAAAGTTCACTTTGCATTTACTTTAAGAAAATGTTATCTTCTAGTGCCAGTAGCTAGTCTGTGTATTTTTTTTTTATTACTGGGCACCAGGCACCTAGGAATCAGCCCGATTCTCAGTGCAGTAATTGCAACAGCTTGGTTACTTTCTGTAACATTATGGCATGTCATAGTGAACTTAAATATCTCTTGCTACAGAAAAAATACAAAAAATGTAATCTGTAGATGCTTTACACAGCTGTAATTTCCTATGCATGATGGACGTGCCTCACATTGACTTTTTATCACTGCCGGTGTATGCCAAAAACACCCAGCAGAGTTTTATTTAACTCTAAAAATTGATTAGCGTTTTGCTCATAAAAGTGTTAAAACATTGTGAAAATGCATAGCACTTGCCTCAATGTGTTTAACAAACATAACACTTCTAGAAAACCTATATAAGTGCTTTCTGTACAGTTAGTATTGTCCTAAGAAAAAAACTGCTAATCAATTATTTAAAACCCTGCCCAGCAATGGAATCAAAAACAAGTCCATGATACCTGTTCATTTCTCACCACTTTCAAATGGCATAATTCTATTACTTTCCACATCGGTACATGTAAAGGGCTTTTGTTTCCAGTCAGTTCAACATATATTTTTAACTTGTCTTTCTCAGCAGTGATGCCCTACCAGAGTCTTTGGGGTCCTCAGGGCTAATGTCACATGATCATAGTTATCATTGTTCAAACCCCAGGAATCACTTAATGTTTACACTTCATGCAGTCATCTCAGCCAAGAGGGATGCCCTGGAGACAGAACCTATGCAAACTGTAGAATCTGGAATGTAGGTTCAGACTCTGTATTCGTGCACGACTCTGGCCATTGCTCAGATCTGTTTCTGCAGTCTGCACCTGAAGAGAGCAGTTTTCCTGTAGTAAACTCTGCTAATGGCTGGTTCTCCAGTTGGGTTTTTATTTTATAGTTTGTTAGTTTTTACGATAACTCTGCGTTTAGTCAGTTTTTTTCTGTAAATTAGTATTTCCCTGGTTTCTGTTTGATTCCCAGGAACTGGAGAATATCCTGCTTGGTTACCGTTACTATTTCTCTCTCCTAAGCTGGTCTCCGGGCTTCCTTACTCCTGGGCTGTACCTCCTGATGCTGATAGGTAGACAGGAATCAGACCTCTGCAGCAGGGGACATCTAGCCCTCCACTTCCTGTCTTCCTCAGTTTACTTTCTGTCTTGCAGGAGGGAGCAGGTACTCTGCAGTAGAGCTCTCTCACTGTGGTGACAGGGCTGAAGACTTCAGGACTGTAAGTTCGGAAATTTTTATTTTGGATTTGGGCATTTTTACTTTGGATATGCTCAGAGAGCATGGATGAATGGATCAAACGACAAAACCCTCTCTCTACTCTTGGGGGGGGGGGCAGTCTCAGCCCTGCATGCTGTACAGACTGGCCCCCCTCAATTTCTAGGAGGCAGCTGTCTCGGCTTCTACAATTTCAGGATGTACCGGTAGCTCTTGATGCTCCCAGGGGGTCCCAGTCTCAGCTATGCATGCTGGTCAGACCAGCACCCCACTCTTCTCCCACGTGGTCCCAACCTCAGCCATGTATGCTGGACAGACTGGCCTTTCAGTTTTCTTTTCCCGACTGTTTGTGGTGCTGCCCCCCCCTCACCACCATTTCAGTCACGTCACAGGAAAAGATTAGAGGAAAATATTAGTAGCCCACATTGGAGTAGCGGATTGCAGGAGAGAAAAAACAATTATTGAGTATTCAGCCGGGGAATGTCATTTGGGGATTTTCCTGTGCCACCACGAGGAGGGTGAGCAGCTGCAGCAGTGTGCTGGCACTTTCGCTGTAGGATCCAGAAGCACTTCCACGGAACACTTTTCCGTCGATGGGCTCTTAAGTGGCCAGGCTCATGGACGGAGTCCGCGCTCACCACAGAAGGTTTGTGGCAAGTGCTTAGGCAGTCCTGAACTCTTGGGGGACTAGTTCCGACTAGCCACACCAATGGATGCCGTATTTCTCCTGCGGCTCGACTAACAGGCCGCGCAGAGGCACAGCTCGTTGATGAGCACCCAGGGTCTCAAGGTCCCTCGATGGAGTATTTTTTTTTTTACATCTAATCTGAGCCCAGTTACGGGATGAGCACTTCAGAGGCTACTGCTCGTCGCTGATGAGAGCGTGTGGCCCAACTACTCTGGGGCATTTTGATTTCTCTAAGCTGGTGCCATTTTCTTTTACTTTAAGCAAAGAAGCACTTCCAAGGGACCTTGAGCGGTGACGAGCACTTCAGGGGGTGTTGCTTGTTGCCGAAGGATGTGTTGGGCTCAACTACTCTGGAGACAGTGTGCACAGTCCAGTGACCAGGTTCCCAGGGCTC
This sequence comes from Neoceratodus forsteri, assembly GCA_016271365.2. Lineage (NCBI taxonomy): Eukaryota > Metazoa > Chordata > Ceratodontiformes > Ceratodontidae > Neoceratodus > Neoceratodus forsteri. The sequence continues at coordinate 966,182,204 of CM028133.1, forward strand.
TTTCTTGATCGTCAGAAGTCTAATGGGTGCATGGAGGCCCTGCTGCCCCTGGAGGCGACTGGGAAAGGCATCCTATAGCCAAGCAATTGGTAGACACTCCCTGCATTAGCAACAGTGAGGGCTGCAGGTTACAGCCCCCCCCCCCAAACTAGCAGCCACCATTACAGACAAGGCGGCATAATGGCCAAAGAACTACAAGCCAGGAGTCCTGGTGACCGGTGGACCTAAGATCCACATCTGACCTAGCTTGGGATTTGAAAACCGGTCCACAGCTGCAGTTAAGGAATTGTATCTGGATAAGGGCCCTATCCCCCAGCAGGTGGATTATTGGCTAGGGGGATGAGGATGAGGTGACTAGTATAGGGGTGCCCAGCTGCGTAGGCCAGGCCAGAAGCAGGCCCCAACATGCTCCATAGTATGTATTTGGATTAGCAGGGCATGCTTCTCCGAGCAGGAGTGGCCATGAGTGTAGACCCCCCACCCCACTGGTCTCTATGCATATATTCCAAGCGAACAATGGCCCCGAGGTCACTGGAGATATCGGAGGCAGCCACCTCGGTCTCTGTGTGTATATTCTAAGCAAACAACGGCCCCGAGGCCATGTGAGATATCGGAGGCAGCTATCTCAGTGAGCAGCTCCTAAATTCATAGTTGGTGAAGGTCACAGCCTCCAGAGGGGACCCTCTTAGTCTAGGAGTCTTGGCGCCGAACCTTCACTCCTCCACAGTCCTCAGTAGACCGCTTAGTAGACCGCTCGAAAGCACGACATGAGGAGGTATCTCAAGAAGGCCCTCAAGCGTCCGTATCCTAGTCCAGCTCATACGCCTAGTCTCAGACCACCCAAGTTCTTGGATTTGGCTTCGGCTTATGCAGTAGATGTATAAGAGGAGGCAGTCAGGTGCGTAGGTCGCACCATGTTTCTTCTACCCTCTGTTCACTGCAATCGCTGGCTTTGGGCCCGGCAAGCAGTCACCTCCATAATTGGCAGTTGTTTTTTTCATAACCACGGAAAGTGATCTCCTGTTGAGCTCAGCCATGAAGGAGGCAGTGAGGGATTCCTGGGAGACGGTCTCGGCACACATGCCACTTAAAGAGGCAAGGGCCAGTCTTCACACACTAGATGCTTTTCTTCACTACCAAGGTTCCCTTAAGGGTTAAAACACTGGCTTCTTGGAGGGGAAACAAGAACATGCTATCCAGGCACATCCTCCAGTAGGGGTCAGGTTTTAATAAACTCTCCATGACTGGGCCCAATCCGAGCTGGACTGAGGGGTCGTAGACATTACCAGCATAGATTACCTAATACAAGCCCCTCCCCCCTTTTTTTTGGCTGGCAACCCATCTGAAAGACATTTGGAGGCTTTTTCTCCCCATTCTTCATTGGGCCAAAATGCACAGGGATCTGAAAGACAGGCCACACTACAGGCCATTACAGATTTTCTGCAGACGGGCTAGTTCCCCCACAAAGGTCATTTGGAGGCTTTTTCTTCCATTCTTCGTGTTGCCAAAATGCACAGGGGGATTCAGACCAGTTCCAGATCTCAAAATCTCGAATAGTTTTGTTTGCGGCGGACCCCTTCAAGGTGGAAACCTTGTCATCAGGGAGTCGAAAAGAAAAAATTACTCACCTTAGTAATGTTGTTTCTTCAAATGGAGTCTTGCTGTATTCTGACTATTTGCAGTGATCTCCAACCTTTGAACTGCCCCGGAGAGGAAAGAGTTAATTTTCCATGCAAGGCATGGAACGCTGAGCTCAAGCTCGGTTGAAGCCTCTGTCTGCTGTTGTTTGAACCCCAATCGCCAGATCTTTAGGAGCTATACTCACTGGGCGTTCTGTGTGGAAACTGTAAACTAAGACTAGCCAACTGGCAACTAAATTTAATAAAGAGAGTTTTTTGGTTTCAAAGCAAAGAATCAAGTCAGGAAACCCAAAAAACAAAACACAACACACACCCAAAATAAAGGAGGGTGAGAAAAAGGGGGCACCTCTAGGTGCCAACACTGCTCCTGCCCACCCACATCCCAAAGACCAGGTTCTGAGAGGGGAGGCAGGGAGATCAGAATACAGCAAGACTCCATTAGAAGAAACAACATTACTAAGGTGAGTAATTTTTTCTTCAAACAACATGAAGTCTTGCTGTATTCTGACTATTTGCAGACTACCAAGCAGTACCTCCATGGAGGAGGGACAGAACCTACTTTGGGAATAGGCTCTGAAGTACTGCTGTACCAAACCGAGCATCACTCCTAGCCTGGATATCCAGAGAGTAATGCTTGGTAAAAGTATGGACTGTTTTCCAGGTGGCAGCTTGACATATCTCTAAGATAGGAATATCCCTGGCAGCAACCAGGGAAGCAGCTGTACCTCTTGTAGAGTGAGCCCTCAGGCCTGAGGGTGGAGTCCTACCCAATTTTTCATAGCAGAATTGTATACAAGAGACAATCCACCTGGCAATAGATCTTTTAGTGGCAGGTTTTTCCTTACCAAACTCACCATAAGTGAGGAACAATTGGAGGGAGTCAAACCTGTGACCCTTGGTGCACTCTATGTAGTAGCTAAGGGCCCTTTTCACGTCCAGGCTGTACAGCCTCCTCTCTCCAGAGGAGGAATGGTCAGTGAAAAAAACAGGAAGAGACATAGACTGGTTAAGGTGGAAATCTGAGACCACCTTAGGCAAAAACTTCCTATTAGTTCTTAGGACCACCTTATCTCTATGAAAAGAGATAAAATCAGGCTCCACTGACAGGGCCTGTAACTCACTGATGTGCCTGGCAGAGGTAATGGCTACCAAAAACACAGTGTTCCAAGTCAAGTACTTAAGTTCTGCAGAGGACAAAGGCTCAAAAGGGGGGTGCATAAGCTGAGCAATGGAAACATTTAGGTCCCAAGCAGGAGCAGGGTCCCTGAAGGGAGGATTGGTGTGCAACAATCCCTTGGAGAATTTACAAAATACAGGATGAGCTGAAAGAGAAGAGGGCTTACCTACTGACAGGAAAGCAGAAACAGCTGCTAAATGTACTTTGAGTGTAGCTGGTCTGAGCCCCAAGCTATTGAGATGAACCATATAGTCCAGGACTTTAGGCAACCCAGCAGACTCTGGAGAAATATGCTTACCAGAGCACCAAATAGTGAACCTTTTCCATTTGGAGTTGTAAGTCTTTCTGGTGGAAGGCTTTCGAGAAGCCTTTAGAATATCCAAAACACCTTGAGAAAGATGCAGATCAGCAAACTCTAACTCTTCAAGAACCAGGCCTTGAGATTGAGAGATTTGAGATTCGGATACCAAGCTCTCCCCTGAGAGGATGTCAACAGGTTGTAATTCCTGGGAAGAGACAGGGGACTGCTAAGGACAGCAACAGTGGGTACCAGGGCTGTCTGGCCCAGTCTGGAGCAATCAGAATCACTTTGCAGGGTTGAGACCTGATTTTGACTAGTACCTTGAACAGGAGAGGGAAGGGGGGAAAAGCATACAAAAACTTCCCTTCCCAGTTGAGAACTAGAGCATCCAGGGTGACTGAGCCCAATACTGGGGGTCTGCAGCAAAAAAGGGGGAGTTGGTGATTGTCTGGGGCTGCAAAAAGATCTATCTGTGGAGTGCCCCATCTGGAGAAAATCACCTTCAAAACTAGGGGATCTAGGGACCATTCGTGATGGCCCTGAGATATCCTGCTGAGAGCATCTGCCAGGATATTGTCCTTCCCTGGGAGGTGCACTGCTGTCAGAGAAGTTTGCAGGGAATAGGCCAGAGACCACAACTTTATTACTTCTGTGCACAAGGCCGTAGACCGAGTGCCTCCTTGCTTGCTGATGTACCACATTGTGGTGGTATTGTCTGTTCTGATCTGGACTATTTTGTTCTGAACAGACTTGGAAAAAGCTTGCAGTGCCAGAAACACTGCTATGAGTTCCAAGAGATTGATGTGAAGCAGAGATTCCTGAGGTGACCACAGCCCTTGGGTGGTCAGATCCCCCAAGTGGGCTCCCCAGTCCAAGAGGGAGGCATCTGTGGTAAGGATTAGAGAATGAGGTTGAGTGACAAAAGGAACTCCTTGTCTTAGGTTGTCCTGATCCTGCCACTATTGCAGAGCCTGGATCAGAGTTCGAGTTACTGGGACTAGTTTGGTCAGGGGATCCTTCTCTGGGACCAGAAGGTTCTCAAGTGGAACTGGATGTCCCTCATCTGAAACCTTGCCCCTGGACCACTGCTGTGGAGGCTACCATGTGGCCCAGGAGCTGCAAGAAGTGCCTTGCTGGTCGAGACACCTGAAGGGTGAAAGAAGAGGCCAGTTTTCCTAGTGTCCTTGCCCTGTCCAGGGGAAGGAAGCCCTTGCTTTTATTGTATCGAGCTCTGCCCCTATAAAGGTGTGGAGCTGCACTGGTTCCAGAACTGACTTTGGAAGATTTAGGAGGAATCCTAAGGAAGTGAGCAGTTGCTGAGTTATCTGCAAATGTGACGTGACTTGGTCTGGGGACTGACCCACTATGAGCCAGTCGTCCAGGTATGGGAAGATGGAGATCTTTTTTCTCCTTAGGGAAGCAACAACTACTGCCAGGCACTTTGTGAACACCCTTGGGGCTGATGTTAGACCAAAGGGCATTGCTGTGAATTGATAGTGGCCTGAGGGCAACTCAAACCTGAGGTACTTTCTGTGGGAGCACCTGATGGGAATGTGAAAATAGGCACCCTTGAGGTCCAGGGAGGCTAGCCCAGTCCCTGGCCTTAGAGAGAAGCAGAATTATTCCAGAGTCACCATTTTGAATTTGGCTTTAAAGGTGCTTGTTTAAATATCTCAGATCCAGGATGTGCGCCATTCTCCTGTCTTTTGGGGTTAGGAAGTACCTGGAGTACAAACCTTTTCCTGTGTGGGCTGGAACCCTTTCTATGGCTCTGAGAGCCAAGAGGGAAGAGACCTCTGCCTCTAGGGCAAGGGCCTCTGAAGGATTTGCAGGTGGAAAGGATCTGGTTCTCATCTTGGGAAATTTTTTGAAGCTGAGAACCAGTCTCTGGCTTACTACTTCCAGGACCCACTTGTCTGATGTTAAAGACTTCCAGTCCTGGACAAAGTAAGCCAGCCTGCCCCCTACAGGTAGTGGAGAATCGGCCTGGGCAGACCCATCAGGGTGTCTGCTTGGCAGGGGCTTTAGGCTGCGGAGTGGAAGCAGGCCTGCTCATACCCCGCCTGCCTCTCCCTCTAAAGAACCCCTTCTGAGCAATTGCAGAAGAGGAGGCCTGGGCTTGATAAAAAGGCCTATGAAAGGGCCTGCCCCCTGCCCCTAGAATGCTGCCTCTGAGGAGTGACTTGCCTTTCTTTGGCTTGAGCACTCCTGTAGGTGGTCCTGTACTCGCCCATTTTTTTCATGTAATTCTCTGTCTGCTCCCCAAACAGAGAGTTTCTAATGACAGGAAAATCCATAGCCTTAGCCTGGGTATCCTGTGACAGGCTAGTACACCTGAGCCAAGCCATCCTCCGAAGGGCCACAGATGTAGCCATGACTATAGATGAAACATCATTGGAGTCCACAGCAGCATGAAATTGCACCTTGGATGCCTCAATCCCATCTACAGCCACCCACTCCAGCTCCTTGGCAAGCTGGTCAGGGGCCTGTTTAGCTAGAGCCATAACAGTGTCCCACCTGGACTTCTGGTATCTAGCTGTGTAGGCCATATCATTAGCCTGCCTGAGTCCCAGGGATGCTGCCATGTACTGTTTATTTGCCATGGCATCAATCCTCCTGGAGTCCTTATCTGGGGGGTGTGAAGCTGTGACAAGGTACCTTTGTAAATGAGCCTATGGCTATGAGCCTATGGCTCAAAGGTTTTCCAAACTGCTGTTTAAATAAAATAAAATAAAATAAAAGCCAAGGGTATATTTGCCTTATCACAGACAGCCGCCTGCACTACCCCAACATGGCTGCATTGCTGGGAAAGGGACTCCATGTCTGAGCCTGAAAGAGTATACCTCTTGTCCATTCTTCTGTCCACAGGAGGTATGGAATCAGGAGTTTTTAAAATTTTAAATGTCTGTTTCCCAAAAGACTTATGGAGGGGAATAGACAATCTCCTGGACTCTGGGATGTCCATCATTTCAGCGAAATCAGTCTCCTCCTAATCCTCTACTGCTTCTTCCATAGGAAGCTGGAGGGTTTCAGTCACTTTTTTGTAAAACATAAAGTGGGAAGGGGACTCAGAAAGCCTAGGAGGAGAAACACCTGAAGGTCTGTCTGGGGAGATGTCCGGGTCAATGGGCACATCCAGACTTTCATAATCGCCATCACTATCTTCATACACTCCCTCCTCCTCCTCCGGTTCATAAAATTCTTCTAAAGTATAATCCAGAACTGGGGGAACTGACCGAACTGAGCCCCTGAGCGATGGTGCCGGTTCAGTCGGAACCGAAGTTAGCGAATGAACTATCCTTATCGCTTTGGCTATTTCATCAGCGGTCGGAGAGAGAACCTGTGGATCCAAACTGGCTGACTTATCCCTTCTTTTTGTTTTAACCGGAACCGACTCCTCGGAATCAGTTCTCCTTTTGCCTGAAGAAGTTTCGCCCTTGTCAGAGGGCACTCCTTCTGGTTCGGTCAGAACCGAACTGGGCTGGCCATCTGGGTCAGTGGACTTCTCGGCCTCCCTTTCCCTCAGCCTACCTACTCTGTTATCCAGGGTAGCTTTGGGAAAACTTTTACAAATTTGGCAGTCTGAATCGAGGTGGTCAAACCCCAGACAATAAACACAGGTGGTGTGGGGATCAGCCTTAGCAAAGGCTTCCCCACACACACTACAATGTTGAAACCCAGTGGGCCCGTTTTTTTTCTTGGGTTTCTCAGACATGGCCAGTCCTAACCAAAACTTACCCTTTTTCGGCAGTCTGCCAGGCAAGACACCCCTGCTCGTTACCTGACTGTGTTCTGGTCTTGGAAAAAAGCATTAATAAAATCGTTTTTTAGAACCGATCTGGACCAGTTACCACACTGTAATAAGAATAGAAACTTTTCCGACAAACCCGATCGATTCAAACTGAACCGATCCAATGTTTACAAGTTCCACACAGAAAAACTAATATGGAAACCTATCTAGTACTCACAGTACCACAGACAGAGACTTAACCGACAGGTTAGATTGCAGAAATTCGGTTGAAACTGAGCGAAAAAATGACACTTTAACCAACTTTTTTGAACCGAGTGAAGGAGAAATCTCCGGAGCGACTGTTCAGTGAGGAGGAGTAAAGAATCTGGCGGTTGGGGTTCAAACAACAGCAGACAGAGGCTTCAACCGAGCTCGAGCTCAGCGTTCCATGCCTTTCATGGAAAGTTAACTCTTTTCTGTCCGGGGCAGTTCAAAGGTTGGAGATCACTGCAAATAGTCAGAATACAGCAAGACTTCATGTTGTTTGAAAAGGGGATTTTCCGGCACCCATAAATCTGCAAGAGGCCTATGTGCATATTCCCACTCAGTAATGGGTCACACATTATCCCAAGTTCAGAGTGGGACACCAGTACTTCCAATTCAGACTCTGCCATTGGGATCTTCCTCAGACCCACGGACAGTATTTAAGATGCTAGTAGCGGTCTTAGTCCACTTAAAGGCCCCACAGCTCAACCAAGCATTACAAGCAGTGGCAGAGGTAGTCGGGTGCACGACAGTACACATTTTTTCTCATCAACTGGAGTAAGAGTTCCCTAATTCCAAACCAGACCTTGATCCTCCTGGGGGCACACATCATGACACAAGGTTTCTCCCCTGAAAACCAAATTTCGGGATCTGCAAAAGCTCATCAAGGAGTTTTCACAAGCCCCTCAGCTACCTGCTTAGTTTTTCACACAGCTCATTGAGACAGATTAAACCCTCCCTTCAATGATGGTTATGGAGGACAGAGGTCATGGAGGGCCGCAAGTTAGGCTATCCACACTAAGTCTGAACCATGACCGATGCAAGCCTCAGGAGCTGGAGAGGACTTGCCTGCATCAGCTGTTGGCACCAGGCAGGGGTTCGATGTTAGATACAAGGTGCAGCATAAACGTCCTGAGTTGTGAATAGTAAGCTATGCCCTGAGGCACTCTGACTAGCAATGCCTCAATCAGGATAGCCTGATTCCAACTGTCAGTCTGTCAATGCTGTCATACACTGACCATCAGGGTGTCAGTCTGTCAGCGCAGACACACACTGACCATCAGGGCAACATGAGAAACTCAGTGATGCTAAAGGAATCCCCTCTGTTTCAGTAGGTTAGAAACATAGAAACATAGACTTTGACAGCAGATGAGGACCACTTGACCCACCCAGTCTGCCCATTTCCCTAGCTACTGGATAAGCTGCAGATTCTAGTTAACCAACAGCCTACTTCCAGCCACCCCCCACTACAATTGCCTTGTGTCTGTCCCATGCATGTTTGAATTCCCCCACTGTTTTAGACCCAGCAACCTCCCCAGGAAGGCAGTTTCACGCATCCACCACTCTCTCCATGAAAAAATTCCTCACATTACCCCTGAGCCGTCCCCCCTCTATCTTTAAATTGTGCCCCCTTGTTCTGACATATCTCTTTTTCTAAAAGATGCTACCCTCCTGGACTTTATCGATTCCCTTGAGGTACTTGAACGTTTCTATCATGTCCCCCCGTCCCTCCTTTCATCAAGGGTATACATATTAAACTCTCTCAGTCTCTCTTCATATGATTTCTAATGCAGACCCTACACCATTTTAGTCGCCCTCCTCTGAACTGCTTCCATCCTGTCTATGTCCTTGCATAGATGAGGTCTCCAAAACTGTACACAGTACTCCAGATGGGGTCTCGCCAACTGTCTGTACAGAGGGATAACCACTTCCCTTTTTCTACTTGTGATGCCCCTTCCTATGCATCCCAGTTTCCCCCTGGCTCTCCTTACTGACTTCTCACATTGCTTACCAACCTTTAGATCATCTGATATGACTACCCCAAGTCCTGTTCCATTTTAGTTGTTGTTAGTACCTCCCCTGCTATTGTGTACTCTTCTCCTGGGTTTTTGTTTCCCAGGTGCATTACTTTGCACGTCTTTGCATTGAATCTAAGTTGCCATATGTCTGACCATTCCTCCAACCTTGCCAAGTCCCTTCTCATCCTTTCTACCCCCTTGTGTATCAACTCTGTTACAGATCTTTGTATCATCTGCAAAGAGGCATACCTTTCCTTCCAGACCCTCTGCAATGTCACCTATAAAGTGGTTGAGCACCGCTGAGCGATGTATACACCAGAACAGGAAAATGTCACAGCAGAGTGACTCGGTCACAAGGTTAGTCGACCAAGGGAATAGCGGCTGAAGGACAGTGCCTTCCACATAAAGACAGAACAGTGGGGCAACAGATTTCTTTTTTGCCTGCTGGCAAAACTACAGGGTAAAACCATTCTGTTCCCTGGCTAAGGACACACCAGCGGTGACTCAGGACACCTTTTCCCCCTAAACTGGGATTTGTTCGGTCTCCTGTATGCCTTTCCTCCAATACTACCTCTATCAAGAATCCTCCACAAAGTGGCTTGGGACAGGGCAGTCATGATTCTATGCTGTCCCTTATGGCTTTTCCGCACTTAGTTGTTTATCATTCATTGGTCAAGGCGACCACCTCTAGCATTCAGGTTTAGCCCAGTCATTCTCCATCAAGGTCTGGTTCTGCATCCCATTTCAACAACGTGTCTCTCTAGGCCTGGAGATTGAGTGGAAAAACTTGAAGGAGCTATGCTACACAGCTCCTGTTATTGACATGATGGGGAACTCGTGTTTCTCTTCCTCCTCCAAAGTACATCATAGAATCCGGAGGAAATTTTGGTTCTGGCTTCTTTCCAGACACACATAGAACGACCCAATATAATCGCCTGTACTGCAGCAGTTCCTTTAAGATAGATGGACAAAGGACTGCAACTAGCCACCTTACAGGTTCAAGTTTCTGCACTGGGGGCACTCTTGTCTGACTTCGGGGAATTGTTGGGCTCATATTCCCATGTCTGGTGGTTATTCAGGCAGCAACATTAAAATATCCTACAATCAATAAACCAAAGTTACCACCTTGGAGTCTTAATGTGGTTTTCAGGGCTGTGACCAAGGCACCCTCTAGAGCCTCTCAAGGCATCCATTATGCATCTCAAAATAAAGGTCGCCCTTTTTATCAAAGCTATTATATCAACCAGGCGAATCAGCAAACGAAAAGCATTGCTTACCCAGGAGCTGTACACTCGCTCAACAGGTGAGAACTGTTTCAATTTTTGTTTGCCAGAAGTTTTGTCTCCCAGCAATTACAATCAAAGGAAGGAACATTTCATACACTAGACCTGGGAAGAGTGAGGAAAATGTACATGAAGAGAGAAAAATATTCGCAAACTTCAGTTTTGTTTATGCCAGCTACGGGCAAAAATTCTGTGTATTAAGGATTCAATAGGCTCTATAGCCAGACAGATTCTATCCGTAACCTCCACTGCCGATGGTCAGGACGGAGTAACTTGCTGGTCCCAGTGAGAGCTCCTGGCCCCTTCGTGAGCATAATTCAGAGAAGCATCGGCAACACTCTTATGCTGAGCAGAAATTTGATCATCCATTCACACGTTTTTAAATAGTGTTTTGCACTGGAGGTGATGTCCTCGGCAGAGGCATCCTTTGGCCGCAGGGTACTTCAAGGGGTGGTGAACCCTTATGGGCTGTTGACATTCTTCCCACCCGGGACATCTGGGGACGTACTGCTTTTGTATATCCTAGGAGTAAGGAAGCCCGGAGACCAGCTTAGGAGAGAGAAATCGAAATTTAAATACCTGTAAATTTTCTTTCTCCGACGGCTGGTCTCCAGGCTTCTGATTCCCTCCCAGAATGTATATAGTTGCCTGGCCTCTCTGCCATTTATGCCTTAAAATTCTTGTTTTTGTTCCCAAGTTCTTGTAGTATTGCTACATTGGACTGTTTTAGGAAGAACTGAGGGAGACAGGAAGTGGAGGGCTGGATGTCCCCTGCTGCAGAGGTTTGATTCCTGCCTGCCTATCAGCATCAGGAGGTACAGCCCAGGAGTAAGGAAGCCCGGAGACCAGCCGTCGGAGAAAGAAAATTTACAGATATTTAAATTTTGATATTTTTAATATTTGACTAGTAAACCACATTTATTTTATACTGTTAGTGGTTTGCTAGTCTCCCTCCTTGTGCTCATCACATGGCTTATTACATCTGGGATGTCCAACCTGTCCTGAAAAGGCAGGAATTCAGACTCGCAGCAGGATGACATTATTTCAGGGTTCTCAGACTGGTATGCCAGAGACCTTATGGATCATCAAAAAATTATACAAATTGTTTTCAGCTCCTGGCAAGGGCAGACTGTCATGAGCTGTGTTTGAAATGTTTAGGTCCATAGCGTGAGTTTACAAACTGTAAATCCTGTCATATTTTTTGCCCAAAAATCTCATTTAAAAGGGCAAACATTTAAAGGGAAGCATGTCTTCTCAGTCTGCCTCTGTGCCACCTAAACATAATAAAAAGGGCTCTGAGGGTGGTCCCAACGATGGTGGAAAGCATGCATCAGAAGGGTCCATCTCCTCACATATGGCAGCAAATTTTATAAAAGCTACGCAGTCATTTGAAAGGCTTGGTAAAGATGGTTTAGATATCAGGGTGTCCGAAAAGGGGAACCCTGAATCCAGTGATGGCAAAAATAAAAATAAGAGAGCCTTAGGGCACTCACTGAAAACAGTGTCTGCCAAAAAGAAACTGAAAGAAAATGTCTCTACTACTCCCCCTACTCAGAGAAAGGAACAGGCAGATGGCACAGAAAAAATGCCTCATCAGAGGACAAAAAGTGGCAATTTTCTATGCAGTTCAGGCTGTGGTAAGTTTCAATAAGATACCTGCCCCGGGTTCCGGCTTTATCCTATCAGCCTACAGCGGAGGAGGAAGAAGAATATTATGTGCCCATAGAGGAAGGTGACCCCATGGAGTTAGAGAGTACACATGAGCAAGATTTTGAACCTCCTCCAAGGCCTGTTGAGGAATACCCATCTTTCTTGCAATGGCTGGATTAGCTTAAGTGCTACATAATGCTACAAACTAACTGTGCAGCCAAATCCCTATCTGTTAGAAGGAGCAGTTTATTATAAGCTGCATAGCTCTTAACTACAACATATACGTGGACATAGAATAAGCAGCATAAATATGTACGTATTTAATAATCCAACGTGCTGATTCGGGTAGTATTAAACCTTAAGAATAATTTTAACTAATGCAGAGTGTATAAAATCAAAGGGCATAGTGGCCCAATTTAAAGAGCTAGTGTACTGCCTAAAACTAATATTACATTTTAAAAGCAGTTAGTTATTACCTTTTATATCTGAAGTACTTTTTTTTTTTTTTTTCCATTTGGTTAACTAGAAAATTGTTTACCTGATATTAGTAGCTGTGATGTGTGGGAGAGCACTCTGCCTGGCAGTTAACATATCTTCCTCTATCCCCCCACACCCCATTACATCATCAGCATTGTGACCTCACTGATTGTGACATGACTGCTGCTTAGGAACAGCCACTCAGTAGCTGCCAGGTTAGTCATGTGTGATGTCACAATCAGTGAGAGTACAATGCTGATAATGTAATGGGGGGGGGGGCTATAGAGGATAGTGGATGGGCAACAGTGAACAACAACACTGTTGTTCACTTCGAGAGGTTGTCATGACAAGCAAGAAAACCTCGAGAGGTTTTCGGTTGGCATGAAAACCTCGAGAAGTGTGTGCGATTGTAAATATTGCAAAACAAATACGGCTGTCCTGCTGTGTGCCAGACACTCTTTTAAAAAACGGCACTTATTGAGCTCCGATGAACTGCGGTGCCTGGTTTGTCGTCTCTATGAACCGCGACTCACACATGCACACAGAGGTCCGTACTGTGTACCATCGATATGACGTACTCACGATGGTACAACAACATCGTGACGTCACATCAATGGTACAACAATTCTAGATAAGGTTAGATTTTGAAGTAATACAATGTTCTAAAATACACTATAAAGATACATATGCCAGCTGCCAGGCTGAGAGCTGTTCCACACATCCACACAATATTATCACGTTGAAGACTCTTTCATGATCAAAAAGAAAAAAATTCAGAAATAATAAGTTACAACTGACTACTTATTAAAATTATTTGTATTATTTTCTGTCTGCCTGTTTTGGTTCTACTAGCTCTTTAAGTGCTACATAATGCTACAAACACAGGGCTAAAAATTCCCTAACTAATAGAAAAAGCAGCTTTCTACAAGCTGCATAGCTCTTAACTACAGCGTGTATCCAGACATAGAATAAGCAGCATGAATATGTATGTATTTTCCATTTTCTAGTTACTGCATCAGCTTGGATTTTAAGTAACTCAGTTGTAGATACTGTAGGTATTAGCTGATAGGGCTTCTATCTTAGTTAAAAACTGGCCCCCATATTCAAAGGTCCCCTAGAAAATCGTGCAAGTGCCTGCGCCACACATCTGAGATGTGCTGCCCCAAAATATTGCTGTATTCAGCAGATGTGCCATAAGATGCTCCAGTGCATCTCTGGCTGAATATACCAGAAAAGCATCATAGCGCAGCGGCACATGCACTGCGCATCAGGGCTCGACTGAATATAGCAAATGGAACACCCCAGCCTGAGACAGTGGAGCAACAGGGCAGGACTGAAAATGGGAAAAGAGCAGTGTGCAACAGCACAAACTGGGGGAACCAGTAGCCAAGGCAATAGGGAACAGAGAGGCATTGCAAACATGCAAGATGGGCATAGCGCAGCCCCCCCCCATGGGCAGAGTAGACAGAATACAAAGTACCACACACAGACAAGCAGCCAAGGGGTGTATCAGCACAGTGAGCATGGCAGATAGGAGGGATTGGATGAAGTGCCACAGCACTGGAGGTGCCAATGGACAGCATGGCCCAAACGGCACTGTGACAACAATGTTGAGGAACCAAGCAGGGGGGACGTGGTAGCCAGACCACAGGCACAGTGGGATACAGGCATAATGGCACATAGGCAGGGGGGCTGTAGGCCATACTGGGTACACAAGCCCACATTACACAGGACATCAAATAGACAGCAGCATGGCAACCAGGGCAACAGCAGAGGCATGCACTGTACTGGAACAGGAGCATAGTGCAAGTGCCAGCGAGGGCAACAGTGAAGGACACCCCAGACGCAGCCCAGAGAAAACCATGACAAACACTGTGGGGGAAAAACAAGGTGGACGCGGCGTACGGGTGTGTAAAGACACACACGCAAATGAGCAGTGATAACCAAGGGGCAGTGGGCCAACCATGCAACACAACAGATGATGGCAACAACAGCTAAGGAAGGACCACAGACACGGGCAGTGACACGGCCAAAAATATTTAATACAAAATTGCAGAACGGTATGCAACAAAAGGCAGAACAAGAAACAACAAATAACAGGAAAAAGTAACAAATGGGTATGGGGCAGGGTGGAATGGGAAATGCAGGGGGGGGTAGCTATATACAGTGGGAAGGACAGGGTGAGGGGATGATGCAAATGGGGTTGTTTACAAATATACAAGTCCAAATGGCCATACAAGCATAGTGCCCCTGGCAGTCCTGTGCATGTTGCCTGCGATGGCACCCAGTTCCGCGGAGTTCCTCCACCAACTCCCTCACAGCCCGCAGCAGAGCTTTCTGGCTCCGGTATATTACCAGCAGGATATCCTGTGTGGAGACGACCCAGCCCCACAGCATCATTCTCCCCTGCTGACCCCGTAGTGCAGCAGCTGCAGCCTGACAGCCTATACGGGGAAACGGAAAACACATACTCAGTGCCACGGTACACCCAAGCACAGTGCCTCCTTGGATGGAATGGATGTGCATGCTTGACATTGCCAGGCCCCTTGCAGAGGCCCAGCAGCACACCATGCACATGATGGACCAGCAACATGCCATGCAACAGAGCCACACAGTGAATGGTAGGTGGCACAGGAAATAGGTATTGTCAACATGTGCATGCAGTGGATGTTGCTGAGGGACATGAGGCTGTGCCTCCCCACACCATGTGGATTTGACATCCGTGTGCACCATATCTGAAGGCCCAGTGGCAACCCTGTGTGAGCACTGAGGGGCACCCTCGGTCTGGATGGGACACGCAATATGAGGATGACGCACAGAGGCAAGGTGCACAGTAGTACTGCCACACGGTGACAAAACAATGACTCATGTGTGCATTACTAGAACAACTGGGGCATACACAGCATGAGGCCAAGGGGCCACAGTGAGCAAAAGCAAGCCACACCCCCTCCCAAACCCCAGAACACACATATACCGCACAACAGCACATTTACCTGACACAAGACGGGACGTGCATGGCAGTGTCACTGCAACACCCACCCTAGCAACTCCGACCCTGTCACGACTGTGACCCATGTCGCGTGCCCATTGGCGCTCTGCCCGATCTGTAAGGGGAACAAAATGGAATAGCACAGTGAGCAGCATGCAGGCACGCCGACCACTCCCACAGCCCCCCTGCCCCCACAACCTTCCATAGCCCCATCCTCAGCCCCCGTATCCCCACCCCCAACCTCCCCAAGCCCCACCCCATGCCTGCAAACCCACCAGGTAGCAAGGACAAGCATGCACACAACTATGTACCTGGGCATGGCACAGCTTCCCTGCGGGCCTGTCCCTGCAGGCAGAGCAGTTTCTCTGGGTCCCTCCGCCACAGGTCCCCATACCAGTGCCTGCATTGCTCCCCCATGCATGGCACCCCAGTTCTGCGCAGAAGGCGTTCTGTCACCCTGACCCAAACTTGGGATCTGGCCTCCTGCAGGGTCTCAGACCCAAATAGCTGGCCCTCCAGTGGTAGAACCAGAGCCACAAGGTTGGCCAGGTCCACATTTGCCCAGTTTAGGGCCCTTGGTCCAGCAGCCTGCACACATGCAATGCTAACTCTGAAACACTCTGCAGCTGGTGTTTCAGGTTGGAACACTGGACGAAATGTGGCTGGGTCACGCCTGATGCATGATAGGCCCACACGCATTGCTCCTCGCATTTCACAGATATGCCACAGGGATGCGCAATTGCCAGACAGTAGCACATTACCATACTTGCACAGTGGCGCAAGGCTGGGTGGAAGAACGGGGTCATGTCCCCATGTAACGGGCATGCACGGCTGCGAGGGGTGACCATCTGGTTGAGGTTGCACAATGCCACACATGTAGCCATTGGCATCGCGCATCATAGCATAAATACTAACATACTAAAAGCCAGCAAAATAGGCCTAATGGTCTGTCATGTCTGCTCGGTAGCCAGCCACCTAGTGGGTGCTCGCCTTCCTGCCCTCCCCCCAGCCCAGCGAGAGGGTCTTCTTTGGCTTCAGTTTCCCCTTGTACCTGTCCCACCCCTTCATGAAGCCCTCCACTGTGCCCTCCTCCACTGGCCTCCCGGCAGCACATTCCATGGCTCCACCACCCACTCAGTGAAATAATGTCACCCACGTTCCCCTGTAATTTTCCTCCAGCTTCCACTCATGCGCCCTGGTTGTTCCCCCCCTCTTCTTTAGCTTGAACAGCTCCTTGGTTCCGCTCTTGGTAATTCCTTTTATGTATTAATGGCAGTGGCACATTACACGCATGTTGTTGACTTGCACAGTGCATGGCCAATGATGGCACAGATGCGCCGATGCGCATGGCAAGTACGGACTGGCATACCGTGCATGTGCGGAAATGTGCTGTGCAGAGATGAGTGGCCCAAATAGTTGTGCTGTGCTCACTGAGTTGGGCCAGGCTCAAATCTGCAATATTCAACCAAGATATACAAACTGGCTCTTTGCCCAAACGTGACCCAACTCCACGCATTTGCATGTCATTACAGACTACACTTCACCTCATGTGCATGTGCTGCACCACCCCATGTCACTGGTGACCGACAGGTACTGCAGCCTTGAAAGTGTGTTTGTCTACAACCAGACTGTTACAGCGTGTGCCTGGAACATATGCCACATGTGTTGTATCTGTGCTGATGCCTGTCACTTCTCCACCCCACGGGTACTGGAATGGTGGCCGAAGAGGGAAGAAAGAGGAGAAAGTCAAACTTCACTGACAATGAATCGCAGGCCCTTGTGGAGGTTTATGTCCACCTTGAGGACCTGCGTCAGGCAAGACTGACACACGGCAGGAGAGGGCCAAGGAATGGAATGAGGTGGCCCAGGCCGTTAATGCCCACAGTGTGTTCAACCACACTCCACGGGAGTGCATCTAGAGGATGAATAGTGAACACTCCAGGGCCAGGGAGTGTCTGGCCACCATGCGGGCATCCTTGCAGGCCACTGGGGGTGGGCCACACGCAGTGCTAACACTGACAGCATGTGAGGAGCTGCTATCTTATCCTGTGGAGGGTGGCCCTGGTGGTAGGTTTCAGACAGGTAGCAGCCCTTCGCAGCACTGTGAGTATGCATCTGCCATGTTGGGTGTAGGGCTGCATGTGGCAGTCCCACGTGTGCATGGTATGCCACACATGGTCGAGCACTGTGTCCCCATGGAGCTTGGCAGGGCTGCCGACGGTGCACGCCCCTCTCATGGGCATACACTGTCCCTGTGGTTGCACTTGGGTGGAACAGTGTCAGGCCGTGATACTGTGGATGTAGGCCTGACAGCGACTCGGGCCACCAGTGGTCACCCATGGCCACATGTGCAACTGTTCTGTGTGCGTGGACATACACCGAGCTAGCTACAGCAGTGACCTGTACTGGGCAGCCACCATGGACAGTGTGACCACCTGCTCTGTGGTACTTCCGGGAGGGGCGCCTTTTCAGGAAACAGCTAGGGCCCTGTGGCTGTACACACGACCCAGCCATGCGTGCACGGCCTCGTAAGCATGCAGTGCACACACTGCAGTGTAGGCCCTTGGCCTGTGTGGCTGCACCAGCAGACCTGTGCTGCACATGCGCAGTGGCTCATGTCCACCTGTCAGCAACCATCATGGCCATGCATCCCTGACCATGCACTCCATTCTGTCTTTCAGCTCCATCACGCCTCAGTGGTGCTGCGGGGTCCACGCCATGTACGGAGGGGCCAGAGGAGGAGGGAGAACCCAGAACATCGACATCTGCCAGAGCTGTGGCAGTTGTAGGCTGACCTTCTGGGGCTTGCTGATCTGGACGCCCTGCCCGACCTTGAGTTGCCGGAGGAGCTCACTGTGCTCGCATCTGCCATGGAGGAGGATGATGACATAGATGATGCCACCCAGTTAGAGGGACACACACACACACACACACACACACACAGCAGTGTCACAGCCACTGTGCTTGTTGCCACACTGACAGCATCGGACCGTGTGGGGTGCCCTGCCCCCACACATGACCCTCCCTGGATGCATACACACTGTCTGCTTCAGCGGCAGTTGTGGGCTGCCTGGGGCAGGGCACTGCTGTGGGGACTGAGGCTGTCCCCACAGTGCAGCAGGGTGCTGTGCAGCAGCATTGTCCTGCACGGGCCCATGAGACTGCTGTACCAGGTCCCACTGTGCCTGCTCTCACACAGTGCATGCCTGAATGGCGCCCAGTCGTGCAGCATCCACAGCCCCTGGATGTAGCACTGTAGGCCGGTACCCCCCCTGCCTCTCAGCCCCCCCGCCTGTCATGTCCCCTGCTGATAGACTTGATCACACCCGGCTCCTGCGGGCTCCATGGAGCACCAGGCAGCGCTCAGGGAGGTGTGTCACGGACTGCGGGCGAAGGTGGGACTCCTGGACGAGCATGCGTCGGGGGGAGGGCACTCCTGGATGATTGGCGAGATGCATCACCTACGGGTGGAGCTGATTGGCAAGATTCGCCAACTGCAGGTGGATATGACCGCGGGCTTTGAGAGGATTGCATAGGCCATTAAAGTGGGCTGTGCAGTCCTGGTGCCCCGTGGCCGCAGGAGTGCCTGCCGCACCCCAAGAAAGTAACACCAGCACTCCCACTACACAGCGTTGCATGACCCCACTGCTGCTGACGCTGTCCCCAGCCTCCGGTATCCCCCCACACCCCTGGTTCCCATCTGGATTTCAGGGCTGAGACACCCACAAACAAGCATCTGGTTATGGTCCCATGGGTCTTCCCCAGCTAGGGTTGCTGGGTCATCCTCTGTTGTGGGTGACACCCCAGAAGGAGTCACCTAGTTGATGCCTGGCCGCCCTCATGTCCGTGGCGGCCATGGTGGCACAGTGATGCCAGCTGTGTGCAGTTGCCATGGCCATCGCACCATCCAGACGTTGCTGCCCTCACACCCAGCTGTCCATGCCCGGGGCCACGTGCTGTGGCACACGAGTGCACTGGTGGCATGCATGTGTGTGCTGTCTGTCTGTGTAGTGTTCTGGGCATGTGGTGGGGCACTGATGTTGTGCAGTGTGGCATGGGCATGATGAGTGAAGCCTTGCATGTCCACTATGCATGTGTGCCGGCGGGGTCCTCTGATCCATGCCATCACCACAGTGGTCACATGTGCATGGGTGTGTACACACCCCAGTGTGGTCCTGTGTACTGTGCTGTGTCTGCTGACCTGCGAATGTGTCCCCCCCCCGTGTGACACTGCCCACAGTGGTCCTGCACTGTTACTCCGCTGCGGTCACCTAAGTGCTCCTCTACAATTGTGTCCCTGTGCTGCCATGCGCTAGCAGCCATATGTGTGTCCCTCCAGTCTAGGGATGCCTGCCCGTCCCCCCGGCCGTTGGTTCCTCATCCTCTGAGCTGTCACCCTTCTGTGCCTGGACATGTATTCCATGGTTACTGGCCATGTTGTATAGCATGCAACAGGCCAGGAATATGCCAGAGACTTTCTCTGGGCTATATTGTAAGGCACCACCCGACCTGTCCAGGCATCTGAATAGCATTTTTAGCATGCCGAATACATGCTTGATGATATTGCATGTCACGGTGTGTGCCTCATTGTACCTTTTCTTCTGCCTCAGATGAGGGCTGGCATATGGGGGTAAGCATCCATGGCCGGAGGGGGTATGCAGTGTCACCGGGGGAAGCAAGGCACATTAGTGTACATCAGGCATCCCAAGGGTATACCACATGCCTGTGCTTGACTCTGCAAGCTCCATCCCATTGCTGGCATCCCCCCCGCATGCCCAGTCATGCTGGTGGGTGCCCCACGTGTGTGTTGCATGCTCACCGCTTGATGGAAATGGCAGGGCTGCCCTCTGACCTGTTCTACAGTACTCTTGCCCTGCCCCTGTGACCACCCTGCCACAGTCTTGTCCAGCTGTGGAGCTCCGTACTGCTGCAGCCCTTGTGTGTGGCCCAGACCCTGTGCCACCACATGCCCGGCCACCTGTGCATGATGTGTGTTTACCATACCCTACCCCACCCTATGTATTGGCACCTCCCTCCCCGGCTGACTGTGGATCCCAGTCCAGTGGACTCCCATGTCCCATGGCATGCCATGCCTGTTGGCTGGTGTGGTTTCCCTGTTACTGTCACCCACTGGCACTGCCACCAGCTGTATTGGGTGCCACTGTGTGTTGTGTGCTGTAGATATTAATTTAAGCATCAAGACCCCTGCAGAAATAATAAAATGAGCATTTTAAGCCCCCCCCCCCCACTGCTCCATAGAGAGCTATGGTGTTTGCAACATCACAAAACTGGGTGGACTACCCAGCTACACTTGCGCCTACTCACTCGCAACCTGCCAACACTTCCATATTCGCCGAAAAGTTTCAGCAGTATTTTAAAATGTTAGTATTAGTCCGAAAATATTACTGAAAGCAACCCCGGACTCCCGCCACTGCTAACAAAGGTATGTGGGAGAGGAGCGGGCTGCATTAATAACTTTGCAGGTCACCTTTAAAACCTTGCACTGGCACAGTACCATCTCTGTTGGGCCATACTGCCTACAGACCCCTTCCTCGACCATGTTGTTGTTCTTCCCGTCTCCTCATACCCCTTATAACTGCTGCCATCAGAAAGGGCGACCCATCCATGGCTGCTGCAGTTGCTATGCTGCTCTGTGCCTGTGGGTGGCTTGCACTTAGGCATGCTTTTTATATGCCTAACATTGCATGGAGCATTTGCATGATGCGCTGCAGATGCGCCGCTCATTTGGGCTGAATATTGGAATACGCAGAATACGCAGCACATTCATGGGTATGCCCCCTCCATATATGCCGCATACATTATAGCTGGGCTTTGGTGCATCCGGAGATTCGCAACGCATCCCTGTCTTGAGTATGGTGCTGCGGTGCATCTGTTGGGATGTGTCTTGCATCTCCTTTAAAGTGTGGGGCAGAGTTTATAGTAGCAAATGATCAGTGGCCCTGGCAGGATTTTAGTCTAATCCACTCACTGCAAACTGTAGTCATTTACACTTCAGAGGCTCAGATGGGATCTGTACCTTAATAAGTTCTGTGCGACATTCCTTCCATTTTTTGTAGCTGCTAATTAGGGATGCATTTTATTAGACAATGATTGTTTTTTTTAAATGATCTTTCGTAATATTTCAGTTAAGCAATAATGCACAACAGGGTGTGGTATATCATGGGATATCATCACACCTTAGGTGGTTGGGCACGAAGCCGCAGGCCGAATGCATCAAACTACCTGAGAAGTGACGATATCCAATGATATACAACACCCTGGAGTGCATTATTGCTATTATGAACTGAATATATATATGTATTATTAAAAAACTGAAAATATTTTTAAAAATGATTTTTTTAAATGTGTAGGAATATATATTAAGAAAATAGTTCTTTTACTTTTAAGCAGCAGATGGCTCTGTTGCAAAGTACTGTATGTGGAAGTCCATTACAGAGTAAGCAAAGTGTTCCTGCTTTGATCATGTTTTTTAAAAAAACATCTTTGCAGTGGTACACTATTCGGGGATAAGATCTTAGCAGAGCGAGAGAATAATTGTTTTGTGTATTGCCTTCAAACAACATGAAGTCTTGCTATATTATGACATATGCAGTTTGTCTCAGCCTTAGAACTGCTCCGGAGGTGAAAGAGTTAACTTCCATGCCAGGCATGGAATCTTGAGCGCGAGCTCGATTGAAAAAACTCTGTTGTTCTTCAAACTTAAACTGTCAGATTCTTTACTCTGCCTCACTTAACAGGCGCTCTGGAGATTTCTACTTCTGCTCGGTTCATTTCTCGGTTAAAAAAGTGTAATTTCTCATTTTTTTAAACTGCATTTGTCTTATTTTAACTGCAACCGGTCGGTTCAAGCTCTATCTGTGGTATCGTAAGTAATAGATAGGTTTTACATTTCTCTGTGTGGAACTTGCAAACCTTGTTATCGGTTCGGTTTGAACCGATCAGGTTGTTGTTTAAACTTAATAAATTGCATTTAGAGTGCGGTTCTCGGTTCTTATCGGTTCTAAAAAAACTGGATTTCATTACGTTTTTTTTCGACCGATCGACACGTTGGGAACCGATAAGGGTGTCTTGCTTGCGATTTGCTGAAAAGGCAAGTTTTTGGTTAGGCTGGCATTATTCTGAGAAACCAAAAGAAAAACCGGCCCACTGGGTTTCAGCACTGTAGTGTCTGTGGGGAAGCCTTTGCCAAGGCTGACCCACACTCATGTGTTTATTGTCTGGGGTTTGACCACCTCAGTGCAGACTGCCAGATTTGCAAGAATTTCCCTGCAGCTACCCTGGATAAGAGAGTTGGTAGGCTCAGGGAACGAGAGGCCAAAAAGTCCGCTGACCCGGATGGCCAGTCCGGTTCGGTGCCAACCGAACCGGAGGGAGTGCCCTCTGACCAGGGCGAGACTTCCTAGGGCAAATGGAGAGCTGACTCAGAGGAGCCAGTTCCAGCAAAGAGAACTAGAAAATCAGCAGGTGTGGAGCCACAATTTCTTTCTCCAACCGCTGCAGAGATAGCCAAAGCGATCCAAATTGTCCAGTCGCTTTCCCAGGTTCCAACCGAACCGGCACCATCAGGTAAGCGGTCGGTTCGGTCGGTTCCACCGGTTCAAGAATATGATATAGAGGAGTTTTATGAACCGGAGTAGGGGGAGGAGGATTATGAAGAGAGTGAATGTGATTTTGAAAGTCTGGATGTGCCCATTGAACCGGACATCTCCCCAGACTGACCTTCAGGAGTGTCTCCCCCTAGGCTTTCTGAGTCCCCTTCTTATTTTATGTTTTATAAAAAAGTTGCTGAAACCCTCCAGCTTCCTTTGGAAGAAGCTGTGGATGAACAGGAGGAGCCTGACTATGTGGAAATGATAGATATCCCAGAGTCCAGGAGATTGTCTATTCCTTTGCATAAATCTTTTAGGAAACAGACAATAAAAATTTTAAAAGCTCCTAACACTATTCTCCTGTGGATAAAAGAATGGACAGGAGGTACACATTGTCAGGTTCTGATACGGAGTTCCTTTCAGAACAATGCAGCCATGTTGGGGTAGTGCAGGCTGCAGCCTGTGATAAGGCAAATATTCCCTTGGCTTCACACCCCCCTGACAAGGACTCCAGGAGAATTGATGCCATGGCAAAGAAACAATACATGGCAGCATCCTTGGGACTCAGACAGGCGAATTATATGGTCTATGTTGCAAGATACCAGAAATCCAGATGGGATACTGTTATGGCTTTAGCGAAACAGGTCCCTGGCCAGCTTGCCAAGGAGCTGGAGCAGGTGGCTGCTGATGGTATTGAGGCATCCAAGGTGCAATTCCATGCTGCAGTGGACTCTAATGATGTATCTTCAAGAGTCATGGCTACATCTGTGGCTTTTCGCAGAATGGCTTGGCTCAGGTGTACTAGCCTGTCACAGGATACCCAGGCTAAGGCCATGGATTTTCCTGTTGTGGGTAATTCTTTGTTTGGGGAGCAGACAGAGAATTACCATGAAGAAAATGGATGAGTATAGGACCACTTATAGGAGTGCTCAGGCCAAAGAGAGGCAAGCCACTCCTCAAAGGCAGCTTTCCAGGGGCAGGGGCAGGGGCAGGCCTTTTCACAGGCCTTTTTACCAAGCCTAGGCCTCCTCTTCAGCTTATGCCCAGAGGGGGTTCTTCAGAGGGAGAGGCAGACGGGGTACGAGCAGGCCTGCTCCCACCCCTCAGCTTAAAGCACCTGCCAAACAGGCACCCTGATGGGATGCCCAGGGCCGATTCTCCATTACCTGTAGGGGGCAGGCTGGCTTACTTCGTCCAGGACTGGGAGTCTTTAACATCAGACAAGTGGGTCCTGGAAGTAGTAAGCCAGGGACTGGTTCTTAGCTTCAAAAAAATTTCCAAAGATGAGAACCAGATCCTTTCCACCTGCAAATCCATTAGAGGCTCTCGCTTTGGAAACAGAAGTCTCAACCCTTCTGGCTCTCAGAGCTGTAGAAAGGGTTCCTCCCCTACACCAGGGCAAAGGACTGTACTCCAGCTACTTCCTTACCCCAAAAAAGACAGGAGAATGGCGGCCCATCCTGGATCTCAGATACCTAAACAAGCACCTTTTAAAACCAAAATTCAAAATGGTGACTCTGGGAATTATTTTACCCTCTCTAAGACCAGGGGACTGGCTAGTGTCTCTGGATCTCAAGGATGCCTACTTCCATGTTCTCATAAGAAGCTCCCACCGAAAGTACCTCAGATTCGAACTGCCCTCAGGCCATTACCAGTTCAGAGCAATGCCCTTCGGCCTTACCTCTGCCCCAAGGGTATTCACAAAATGCCTGGCAGTAGCAGTTGCTCACTTAAGAAGGCAAAAGCTTGCCATCTTTCCTTACCTGGACGACTGGCTCATAGTGGGTCAGTCTCCAGACCAAGTCAAATCACACCTTCAGGTTACCCAGCAGCTGCTTACATCTCTAGGTTTTCTTCTCAATCTTCCAAAGTCAGTTCTAGAGCCTGTTCAACTACTCACCTTCATAGAGCGCAGAACTGGACACAAACAGGCCAGAGCTTTCCTTCCTCTAGAAAAGTGAAAGACCCTGGTAGCTCTGGCCTCCTCCTTCACTCTGCAGGTCTCTCGACCAGCAAGGCACTTTCTACAGCTCCTAGGGCACATGGCTGCTTCCACAGCTGTAGTGCAAGGAGCAAGATTTCAGATGAGGGACATTCAGTTCCATTTGAGAGCATTCTGGTCTCAAAGGAGAGATCCTTTAACCAAATTGATCCCAGTAACTCGAACCCTGATCCAGGCCCTGCAGTGGTGGCAGGATCAGAGCAACCTGAGACAGGGGGTTCCTTTCATCCCTCAATCTCACTCCCTGACCCTTACTACAGATGCGTCCCTCTTGGGGTGGGGAGCTCACATGGGTGACCTCACCACCCAGGGGTTGTGGTCCCCGCAGGAATCTCTGCTCCACATCAATCTGTTGGAACTCAGAGCTGTTTTTCTAGCACTTCAGGTTTTTTCTGCATCTGTTCAGAACAAAGGTCAGAACAGACAACACCACTACAGTGTAGTACATCAACAAGCAAGGGGGCACTCGGTCTTCGGCCTTGTGCACCGAGGCAATGAAGTTGTGGTCTCTGGCTTACTCCCTGAACACTTCCCTCATGGCAGTTCACCTCCCAGGCAAGGACAATGTTCTGGCAGATGCTCTCAGCAGGATTTCCCAGGGCCATCACGAATGGTCTCTGGATCCCCAAGTACTGGAGTCAGTGTTTGTCAGATGGGGCACCCCTCAGATAGATCTTTTTGCAGCCCCAGACAATCACCAACTTCCGTTTTTTTGTTGCAGGCCCCCAGTGTTGGGCTCAGTCCCTCAGGATGCCTTCCTTCTTGACTGGGAAGGGAAGTTCCTCTATGCCTTCCCCCTTCCCTCTTTTGTTCAAGGTGCTAGTCAAAATCAGATCTCAGCCTTGCAAGGCAGGGTATTAAATAGTCGGTATCGCATCACACTTTGCGATGCGATCGGGCAGCTAATGCGAATCAATCTTCTCAATGGATCGCAAAAAAGTGCGATCCATTCAAGTTATCTATGTGGCAGGTGTGTGCAGCTTTAAGTACAGACTGTACTGCTGATTATTATTTTTTTTAAAAGTGCGATCCATATTCAAGTTATCTATGTGGTAGGTGTGTGCAGCTTTAAGTACAGACTGTACTGCTGATTTTTATTTTTTTTCCCCCTACATTTGGAGCCGTCGTATGATTGGTGAAAAAACCTTCTTCCCCCATTGGTAAGTGAGCATCATGTGATTTGAGATTCGGCGCCTACGCGGGCTTCACACGAAGTACAGCGGGACTAACCAAGATTAGAAAGCCAAGGAGAAAACAGCTGCCTGCTGCAGAAGTTGTTGAGACACCCTGCGAGTGGGATCCCAACCCTTCCCGTTCCGCACGTTGGCAGACCTGACCGGAAGGCAAGGAGACCTGGAGGACAAGAGAACTCTTCAGGTTTGTAAAAGTTTTTTGATCGTTTTGTTGTCACAAGAACTTGTGCCTTTCGAGTGGAGGAGCAGCCGTCAGTTTTCCTTGCTGTGATGCCGCTGCCGCATGTTCCCGCCAATAATCAGTTTGTCCCCATAGTATGCTAAACTTTACTGGATGGCACCCCTGTACACAATAATCCATAATAATATTGCTGATCCAGGTGTTGGCCCCTCTTTTTTATGGTCCCTTATTGCCACCTTGGGTTTCTACTGTTTAATCTTTCCTGAATCTTTCTTTTACATATCCTTCAGAAGTTTCATACACCCCGTTCAAACAGCTGTGAGTTTAGCTAGTTATTGACATCCATTGAGATTATGTGTTTTCACTTGCCTGTTTTTGAATAATAGAATATTTATGCTTCCTCCTGCACTACTCTGCTTGCGTGGTCTCCTAGGTAGCTGCAGTGGATCGATGCAGCAAATTGGGGCAGCAGACACCTCCCTGGAGGACAGCATTCCCTCAGCCATTCCCTCCTGTCCCACCCCTAGCAGACAACCTGGGCTCAGTTCTGAACCTGGGTCACTAGTTGCAAGAGGTCACCCTACCACTGTGCTGTTGGGCAGCCCCATTTCTGATTGTAATGTGCACCTTATAAAGTACATCACATGCCACTCAGCCCTTAACATATGCAGTAGTTTGGTGCTTGTGTTATGTGGCGATCGATCACCATGCTGATGTCCTTCATAAGTAACTTAGCAAGTGGAGGTTGTGGGAATCAAACCCAGGTCTGCTGAATTTACCAAGCTGATTCACAGCTCATTACTCTAACCTCTAAGCTTCACTGCCTGCCCATTAAAAACTGGTATGCCTCGTACTCCCTCAAAATGCCCTGCTTGTCCAGTAGGGTAACCCAAATGCTGGGGACACAGCACTCACATTACGGGTACATTACGGTGCAGATGCAATGCAGGGCTAGTTGATGTAGGCAAGAGAAGGAAATGAAAGGAAAGGGTAAGACAGGTGTGGGACATGGGGGAAGGGAGGAGGAAAAAGGGAGTAAGTTAAGAAAGTCAAAGTTGCCGGCACGCTGGTGCAGCGGTGAGATTTCCGCTTGCGACGCCGGCGACCCGGGTGCGGGAATGGATCTGGGTCGTCGGAGGGAGTAGGATTGAGCGCCCGTAGGGCAGCTCTCCTACTCCTGGGGGAGGGTGCGGGAAGTGTTCGGTGCACGGGGGACCCCTGGCGGAGGCCGGAGGTCCCCACAGCAACCGATGCTCACAGCGATCCTCGGAGGCAGGGTAGAGGAGATGCACGCGTCAGGGACGAACCCTGCCCCACAGTAACTGGGGAAAAATCGATCTGCTGGCCGCCATGGATGAAGCCCGCCGCGGCTTCAGATATGCCTCCAGGCTGACCCCTGTCCCAGACCGTTTGCCCGACTGCAACAGACCCTTCAAGAAACGGGGAGAATGGCATCAGGATTTGGGAGAAATATAGTGGCACAAACTTTAGAAAATAGCCTGCCTGCGACTGCACCATAGTGCCCCCACCCCAAAGCAGGAAAGCCTGTTACCATTTCTGTTTTGTGTTTGCCTCAGAACTGCAGCCTGCTGCCTGGCACAAGTAATTTATGGTTACGAGATCTGCTGAGGCAACTGACAAGCAAGCTACTTCTGTGACACTCATAAGACAACTGATCTCTTAATGCAGGCCCTGTGCAGGCCCGGTTATTTATACCCTGCTTTTCCCACACAAGGCCTGCAAAATCAGTTGTCTCATATAGTACCGTTAGGTTACGCTTGCTTGTCAGTTGCCTCAGCAGATCTTGGTAACCTGCAGTTCTGAGGCAAACAAAAAACAGAATCGGTACTGGCTTTCCTGCTTCGGGGGGGGCACTTAACTTTACACAATTGGTGGAGTGGCAGGCAGGCTGTTTCAAAATGGCACAGAGGGCAGCAAAATAATTAACATTGAGAGCCTAGTCAACAACATACCACCTGGGCTGCTTTTTGGAGGCAGAGACTGTGCAAGTGCAATTACTTGCTGTGTGGGCCTGAGTTCACTAAGGCTTAGGCCCTACATGACAATGCCACTCTGCCCCCTCTGGGATGTTTCAGTTTTGTCAGGCCAAGCATTACGTTGAGCAGTCTCGCCACAGACGAGTTAATTATGTGGCCCTGAACTTAAGCAGTCCTGAGTGGCCAGGGTCAGAGCACCGGACTGGGTCCTTCTTGTCACTCGACTGCCCCTCATTGATAATTTGAGGACCAGCTGAGCTGCCATTCATGTTGTGGCCCATGGATGCATCTTATATTTTGTGCCGGTGGGTCACAGCTGATGCTACTCCTGCCACTCCCCCCCTCCCCAATGTGGTATTTTCAGGTTGTTTGACGTCAGCTGCCCACTAAGCTCTCAGTGAGATACTCTGAGTTGTGGAGCAGTCTGGTGTTACGGTTGGCCTGGGGATTTTTGTTGGTGAAGGTAAAAATTTAGTGGGATGGTGGGGTGGTCAAATTTATTTGAGCCTCTCTGTCAGAGACTAGCCTAATATTGCTTTAACTTTTTTCAGGTTGGTGACCAGACCGACTGTTTTGTCTCTGTGGCACAAGAGCTGGTGAAAAGAGGAGCCTGCCCAAACTGCTGGCCCTGCAGTAAGTTACTTAACTGCTCTGTTTATTCAGTCAGTCAGTGAAAAATGGATTTATTTGAATGAGTCTCTGAATGTAATCCTGTTGTTTTGCAGGGGCTTGCTGCCGCAGTGGTTCACCCGACCAGCCTGGCCAGCCAGCGGTTGCATTTTCCAGAGAGACAAGGTAGGGTAACTTAACATTTGGGGCATTTGACAAGATAGCTTCAGGGATTCTTGTAGTAGTCAATCAGATTAGGTGAGTACAAACACTGTTTGTCATTGTGTTTGTAGGTTGAAACTGAGCTGCAGCTAGCTGCACACGCCCGGACTGAATTGCACAGCCAAAGGAGCCACTGGGTGGTAGAGTGGGACTCAGGAAGAGGAGGAGGAGGGTCAGGAAGAAAAAGACTGACAGGATTCAGAAAAATGCAGCCAGGAATGTAGAAGCTGTCTGAGGGACAACTAAGACACAGGCTGACACAATTATGAACTTTACTGAAAAAAAAACAATATTGTGTCAGTGAAACTGTAGCCAACTGTATTCAAAGTCACATGGGTGTTGTTTAGTGAGCCTAGGGATTGTTACGCTAGCAATCAAACTCTGCCTGAAAACATTTGGGGGGGGTTTGGTCGGTGTGGCAACCGGCAACCGGACTTTTCACTTTTGGCATTTGAAACTCGTGATGGTAATAGACTCTGTTGCTGTGCTCGGGTGCCCATTTTGTGTCTGGCCACTGCAACATTTAAAGCCAGCAGCTGTGACAGAGTGAGGTAGTCTCTAGGGCCTCCGGCCATATTGATGACTGGTGTTTAAGTCCAGTCTGCAGTTGTCAAGCCCCCCCATTAAAACCAAGATTTGGTCATCAGCCCTGCAGAGCTGTGCAGACAGCAGCAGATAGCGATTCTTGTCAGTGACCATTTAAGTTAGAGGCTCTGACCTGTTAACTCGTTGTACCTGTGTGGCGTGGGCACTTGACCGACTCAGTCCATTTAAGTTAGAGGGCTCAGTCAATCAAGCCCCAACCCCGGCATGGTCATCTTTTTGTCCGCACAGCTCTGCAGTGTTGTTGTGTAGTAACGCGGGTTCTGAGACTGTTTAAGTTAGAGGGTTCAGACCCGGTGTTGCTACAGATTTGTCCTCCCCAGTTCCCGTTTACCTCCTTAGAGGCTAAGTCAGTCTCCCCCCACCCCCTGACAACTGTTCAGCTGCAAGTAATCACTGGGTGCCGGTGGTGTCAGTCTGTAGGAAAGAAGCGACACAAGAAATTTGAAGCCTGATGTTTATTGTCAAATGTCTTTCAACAAATAATTATAAAAAAAAGCACACACATTTCTTGTTCAAGTTCTTTATTGTTACTACATATGGTGAATCAGTGACTGTCGCACACAGCTACGTGAACCTAGGGAACAGACAGCAACCATGGCAACCAGCACCAAAAAAGTAAGGAGGCACACTGTAGAAAAATGGAAAAAAGAGATTGATCACCGCAATGAATGGTTAGTGTATGAAACAGACAATGGTGGTGAGTTTGTAGACCGGTAAATGTTCTCTGTGTGAAAATGGGCAGACCAGTTAAAGTACTGCCGAAATTTTAGTGAAAGTTTCATTGTTGGCATCCGAGGTACAGCTTTGAAAAGGACAATGTTGCAAAACACGGTCAATGTGATGCTCACAAATGAGCTGTTACACTGAACCGAAAACCAGAATCAATTGCCCCATATACAAAACTACACCAATAGGACGGCACTATTGGGAGCAGAAGTAAAAGACAGAGCTGTAGTGCGCCGTCTGATTGAAATCGCTTATCTGCTCGCTAAAGAAGAGCTTTCATTTAGTAAATTTGAATCATTTGTTAAACTTGAAAAAAGACATGATGTTGATCTTGGAAGTGCATATGCAAATATTAACGGTTGTCGTATGTTCACGTCAGTTATTGGTGAATTGCTGCAGGAAAATCTACTCACAGCCCTTCAGAAAAGTCTGTATTTTGCAGTTCTTCTAGATGGGGCAACAGATGAAAGTTGCATTGAAAAAGAATTACTGTATATTATGCATTTTAACGAAAGTTCTTGTTTAACGGAGATGACCTTTTTCAGATTAAAAGACGTTCAGCACGCCAGTGCAGAAGGTTTGTTACAAACACTTCAAGAAGCCTTCTTAGAGTTTGGCATTTTAGACTTGAACAGTCGCATGGTTGCTATGTGTGCAGATGGTGCTGCAGTAAACCTGGGGAAAAGAAAAGGGCTGTCAGCTCTGCTAAAAGTGGAAATGCCATGGTTGCTGTCTATTCATTGTCTTAACCATAGACTTGAATTGACAATTAGAGATGCACTGAAAGGAACATTTTTTGATCAAGTGAATGATAATCTCATGACATTGTACTACCTTTACAAAAAAAGTCCAAAGAAACTTAGCGAGCTCAGAGAATTAGCTAAAATAGTGGGCGGTGAAGTCAGCAAACCAGAAAGAGCATTTGGAACAAGGTGGGTAGATCACAAACTTAGGTCGCTCAGACACTGGTAAAATCCTACACAGTTACGATTCATCATCTTGAAAATCTCGCAGAAACTGCCACTACACCACCAACAGAGAAAAGCAGAGTTAAGGGCATTTTGACCAAACTGAAAACTGCCAAATTTGTCAGTCATTTGCTGTTCTATATTGACCTTCTAAGGCAACTGTCACGACTCTCCCTCCTCTCCCTCAGTTTACAGGGTTCTTCTGCTGACTTGATCTTAGCTTTGGCTTGTGTTGATGCAACCTTACGGCAACTACAGCATCTCGCAGATAATCTTCTTGGAACATGCAACTCTGAACTTAAGACACTGTTACAACATGATCATGACATTACTGACAATGAGTGTGACGATTCTGAACCAGTCGTGTTTAAAGATGTTATGGTCTCGAATGCTAACAGCATCAGGCACTTTATAACACAGGTACCCAATTACGTCAGTAGTGTACAACAGTGCATTTCTGATAGATTTTCAGATATCACTGACTGTGACTCTCAGGACCAACACCCAATTTTTAGGACTTTAAAACTGTTAGATGTGAAACAGTGGCCTAGGAGTGCTGATGAGCTAGAAATATTTGGAAACGAGACTTGGACGGATTTGTTAATTACTATGGACAGATACTCACAAAACATAATGTTGACCTTGCTGTTTTGCCAGGAGAATGGTCCAACTTAAAACTTTATTCAATAAGTTTTAAGTCGCTTAAACAGGGAAGACTTTTGGAACTGTATTCTGAAGTCCTACAGAGAACAGTTCTCAAACTTCTACCACGTTGTCGTTATTTGTAAGCTCATTCCAGTGTCCAATGCAAAGCTGGAAAGGTCATTTTCAATAATGCAGCGTGTCAAAACTGACTGGAGAAACAGACTGAGTGAAGTAATGTTGGAACACCTGGTTATAATTTCAGTTGAGGGTGACAGTCCAGAGACATTTGATCCTTTTCCAGTTGTAGATAGATTCTTCAGCACTCCTAGAAGAGTTTGTGCGAAACAAAGGCAGTCAGAAGCAAAAAGGTCAGATTCATCCCGCACCAGAAATGTAACTAGTTCAGAAGATGCAGCAAGTAGTACTAGCATTATGTCTTACACTTCTGAGTCAGACAGTGACGACATGATTGATCAGTAGCGAACCCCTGTAAACTGCGGGAAGTACACTTTTGGCTATAACTTTTAGCCTAAGTGGCAGTAAGTGCCATGGGGAAAAATTTCAGATCCTCAACAGTGTCGGTAGCTGGTCACGGAGGGAAGTGGGTCAGTTGAGAATCCACGCCAGTCAGCTGAGCAACTCACTCTGCCTGCCAGCCCTTCCCTGTGCTTAGACGTCCAGATAGATCTCCAAGCAGGGGGAGTGCACTGGCAATTATGGGGGGCCTCTGCACTCTCTCCCTACTTAGCAGTCTGGATCTCAGTGATTGGGGTGGCGGGCACAGGCAGATGTGGAGGTGGACACTCAGAATCCCAGCTGGCCATGGGAGAACTCAGCTGTTTCAGAATTTCGTTTACCAATCCACACAGGTCAGGACTTTGCTCACTTCAGCAAATGGGCTGCACCTGTCTTGAGTTCAGCAATGTGTGCACTTAAAGTTTGTACATGCTGGGGCACCAACCATGCCATGAGATGTGTGAGTTAGACTTGTTTCAAATTACATTTTTTTCTTGTGCTGACTTCATCACAACTGTACTAATAGAGCTCTCAGAAGCCTGTGTGGTATTTGGGACACCAACTTAGTCTCACGTTAAAATTTAGCACTGACTAAAGTGCTGCAGCTTATGGTAAAAGCAAGTAGGAATTAGTTTTTCCAAGTTAAACTTTTTATAGGGCATTTAAGTCCTCAGGTTCATTGGCTGGTGGAGACGCTCACTGCCATATGTATTTTTTTCAGTGGCTCAAGTTGAAGAACACAGTTGTTAAATTTCTAAATTGTTGATAAGAATGATATAGTGGCTAGAAGTGTTTTTATAATAATTCTTGCACTGTCACTGTGACTAAACAAATCAAAATCCCATCTCACTCAATTGTGGGGTTGGTGGGGGGAGACTCATGAGCAGGCTTCTCAGGTGGGTACACAAAAGGCAGCGCATCATCTTTTGTGCTGAGCTCTCTGGCTGGTCATGGAAATAAGTAAAAAGTGAAGTTAAATGCCACAGTGAGTCTGACAGTGTAAACTGTAAATCTGACTTACTGAAAAAATGGGATCTGGCCGCCGGGAACTTACTGGGTCTACAGGCCTGAGTAGACAACTTTACCGACTTCCGAGCCACCCTTCAAAATTTACCGTTTAAGTTAGAGGCTCAATCCAAATCTGGATGGTGGTTGGGAACTTTACTGTAGTAGTAGTAGTCCAAGAATAATACAGCTCATGTCAGTTAGGGTGCTGCAGCTGCTTATTCTCAGTTACCCATTGCTTCCCAGCCACCGCAATTAAATTTCCGTACAGCACAAGTCATGACTGCACCACAGTCTTTAGGCTTATTAAGGTCAGATAATGTTCGGTACTGAACATAACTTAATTTTGTTTGAGACACTAGACCTCACTCATTGCCCTAACCACCCATCCATTTAAAATTGACCGCTTGGTTAGAGGCTCAGTGCACAATGGATGGGAGGTTGGGAAACACTAGTCAGTTGTACTTGTGTCTGTTGTTAAATTACTTTTTAGGTGCAGCTGCAGCTGCTTATTCTCAGTTATCCTACTAGCTGTTCACTGTTGGGTCCATCACAAAAGTAGTCACACTTGGAAAGGTTGGCAAGTGGAAACTTTAAGTCAGAAAATGTTCGTTACTGCATACTAAATGAACTTTAAATTTTGTTTGGACACAGTGATTTCGACTACTGACTACTGTTCCTAATCACCAACATCCATTTAAAATTGACCTTTTTAAGTTAGAGGCTCAGTGCAAATGGATGGGAGGCTGGGAACACTAGTCAGTTGTACTACTTTGTCTGTGATTAGTAGTGAGGTGCAGCTGCAGCTGCTTATTCTACTGCTACTTTTGTAGTCATGCTTAGGAAGGTGGGCAAGTGGAAACCACATTTAACAAGACTGGGGTCAGAAATGTTCAGTACATACTGAGCTGAAATTTTGTTTCACTAGATTTCCTGACAACTGACTACTTAACCACTGTCCCATTACTTTTCTGAACGCTTAGTTAGAGGCTCAGTCATGCAGATGGGAGGTTGGGAATACTAGTCAGTTGTAACTACTTGTGCCTGTTTTATTACTTTTATGCAGCTGCAGCTGCACCTTATTCTGAAATTTGTAAGCTGACTGTACTTGTAGTCAGGCTTGGGAAGGTTGGCAAGTAGAAACTACATTATTAAGAATCAAATAAATTAATACTAGTTAAGTAACTCATGTCAGAGTTATTATGAATTCTGTGAATTTCACTCGGAGACACTGATGAAAAAAAAAAATTAATAAAGTGACTCAGTGACTGCACACACTCCTGTACCAGAGTCTTTTTTTCCCCTTTTGCTCCACACATCAAAGGAAATCAAAAAGTGTTTATCAGGTAAGAAATAACACCAATCATACCTGTCTCTAGTAAATATGACATTTTTTATTTTGCTAATCAATTCGATCCAACTGCTACATATTATAGTAACATTGATTAGCACTTTTCCGCATGTAGTGCTAATCAATTTAAAATCCTTATTTAATACCCTGCAAGGTGATTCTGATTGCTCCAGATTGGGCCAGACAGCCCTGGTATCCACTCCTTCTGTCCTTAGCAGTCCATCTTCCCCTGTGTCTTCCCAGGAATCACAATCTGTTAACCTGTGCCCAGGGGAGAGTCTGGTATCCGAATCTCAAATCCCTCAACCTCAAAGCCTGGCTCTTGAAGAGTTAGAGTTTGCTGACCTACACCTTTCTCAAGGTGCACTCGATATCTTGAAGGCTTCTAGGAAGCCTTCCACTCAGGGCTACTTTATAATTCTAAATGGAAAAGGTTTTCCATATGGTGCTCTGGAAAGATATTTCCCAGAATCTGCTGATTTGCCCACAGTCCTGGATTATATGGTCCATTTAAATACTTTTGGGCTGAGGCCAGCTACCCTGAAAGTGCATTTGGCAGCTGTCTCTGCTTTTATTTCAGCAGGAAAGCCCTCTTCTCTTTCTGCTCACCCTGTATTCTCCAGGTTATTCAAGGGATCAAGGGATTGCTTCACACCAACCCTCTATTCAGGGACCCTGCTTCTGCCTGGGATCTTAATGTTTGCATTGCTCTGCTAATGCAACCCCCCCCCCCCCTTTGAGCCCTTGTTTTCAGCAGAGTTTAAGTACTTGACTTGGAAAACTGTGTTTCTAGTAGCTATCACTTGCCAGGCGTATAAGTGAATTACAAGCTTTGACAGTGGAGTCTGATTTTATCTCCTTTCACAGAGATAAGGTAGTCCTCAGGACTAACAGGAAGTTCTTGCCTAAGGTGGTTTCAGATTTCCATCTTAATCTATATCTCTTCCAGTGTACTTCACTGACCGTTCCTCCTCTGGCGAGAGGAGGCTGCACAGTTTAGATGTAGGAGAGCCCTTAGTTACTACATAGAGCGTACCAAGGCTCATAGGTTTGACTCCGTCCAACTGTTCCTCACTTACGGTGAGGTTGGTAAAGGGAAACCTGCCACTAAAAGATCTATTGCCAGGTGGATTGTCTCTTGTATCCAATTTTGTTATCAAAAATTGGGTGAGGTTCCCCCCTCAGGCCTGAGGCTCACTCTACCAGAGGTACAGCTGTCCCTAGCTGCTGCCAGGGACATACCTATCTTAGAGATATGTCAACAGCTACCTGGAAAACAGTACACACTTTCACCAAGCATTACTCTCTGGACATGCAGGCAAGGAGTGATGCTCGGTTTGGCACAGCTGTGCTTCAGAGCCTATTTCCTAAGTAGGTTCTGTCCCTCCTCCATGGAGGTACTGCTGTGTAGTCTGCATATGTCATAATATAGCAAGACTTCATGTTGTTTGAAGAAAAAATTACTCACCTTAGTAATGTTGTTTCTTCTAATGGAGTCTTGCTATATTATGACCTCCCAGCCTGCCCCTCTCAGAACCTTTGCTCTTGGGATGTGGGTGGGCAGTGCAGTGTTGGCACTTAGTGATGCCCACTTTGTGTTTTCACCCCTCCTTTTTGGGGTGTTGGGGTGTTGTATTTGATTTTATTTTTAGGTCCCCTGACTTGAGTCTTTGTTTTGGGACCAAAAAATTTGTTAATATTTTCAGTGGCCAGTTGGCTAGTGTAGGTTTACAGCTTCCACACAGAATTCTAGTGAGTTTTTGCTCATAAAGGTCTGACAGTTTAAGTCTGAAGAACAACAGACAGAGTTTTTTCAACCGAGTCACTCAAGATCCATGCCTGGCATGGAAGTTAACTCTTTCACCTCGGAGCAGTTCTAAGGCTGAGACAAACTGCATATGTCTTAATATAGCAAGACTCCATTAGAAGAAACAACATTACTAAGGTGAGTAATTTTTTCTTGCGGTTTAATACTGTGGCAGGAGCTGCTGCCGGTGTGTGGCAGCAGTTGGATGTCTTTCAAACTTGTCACCGTTAGGCCATTGCAAGTGTTCGTGGACCGTAAGTAAACCTTCACTGGTGCGGTTCTTATGGTGGCCTGAGAACACTTGGAGTTTCCCTGATAGTTTGTTTTTTTCTGTGACTTCCAGCGGGGTGAAGAAGTTACTGTGTAGTTTTAATGAATTGGAGGGATTGGCGTTCGTCGTGAGCAGAGAGAGTGCTGCTTATGTCAGTCTGTGGGCAAGTCAGTGTGAGGGGTTGTGTATAACGGTCATTTTTTTTTTTTTTTTAATAAACAGGTGTAATTTGATGTGGGAATGTTACTTTTCAGTAGTTCTTGCAATTCTGTATGGTGTAAAACAGCTTGGGTATGAACAGGGCAGAGAAGCGTTTATGTGGGTAAGCCAATGGAAGGCATAGGCAGACAGAATTTGTGTTGGTCTGTGACTTGCTCTGGACCACCTAACGTTGAGAACGTTGCACTCGAGTGAGGGGGCTGGTGGCCAGAGGTGTTTTGAAGGATATACTCAGATATCATCACGATTCAAAGACCTCTCAGCCAATCGGCTTCCTCCATTTTAAATCAACCAGTTCATAATATTTATTCAAACAACATGAAGTCTTGCTATATTATGACAGATGCAGTTTGTCCCACCATTAGAACTGCTCCGGAGGTGCAAGAGTTAACTTCCATGCAGTGCATGGAGCTTAGAGCGCGAGCTCTGTTAGGGTGGTTTCAAACTGAAACCGTCAGATTCTTTACTCCGCCTCACTGAACAATCGCTCCGGAGATTCCTCCTGCTGCTCGGTTCATTTTCTCGGTTTAAAGTGTCTTTTCTTGGTTAATTTCAACCGCGATATTCTTTATTTTAACCGCAAACCGATCGGTTCAAGCTCTGTCTATGGTATTGTAAGTAATAGATAGGTTTTCTGTGTGGAACTTGTAAATGTTTATCGGTTCGGTTTGAACCGATCAAATTGTATTTAAACTTTATTCTGAAGCCTTTTAAGGCTTGTTGGAAATCTTGATTCGGTTCTTATCGGTTCTAAAAAAACGGATTTCATTACGTTTTCCACACGACCGTGACACGGTTGGGAACGATAAGGGTTGTCTTGCCTGGCACCGCCATCAAAAGGGCAAGTTTTTGTTAGGCTGGCATTATGTCTGAGAAACCCAAAAGAAAACCGGGCCCACTGGTTTCAACTGACTGTAGTGTTCGTGGGGGAAGCCTTGCCAAGGCTGACCCACACACCACATGTGTTTATTGTCTGGGGTTTGACCACCTCAATGCAGACTGCCAGATTTGCAAGAATTTCCCTGCAGCTGCCCTAGATAAGAGAGTTGGTAGGCTCAGGGAATGCGAGGCAAAAAGTCCGCTGACCGATGGCCAGCCCGGTTCGGTGCCAACCGAACCAGAGGGAGTGCCCTCTGACCAGGGCCAGACTTCCTCGGGCAAACGTAAAGCTGACTCTGAGGAGCCAGTTCCAGCAAAGAGAACTAGAAAGTCAGCAGGTGTGAGTCCAAAATCCTTCTCCAACTGCTGCAGAGATAGCCAGGGCAATACAGATTGTCCACTCACTGTCCCGAGTTCCTCCGAACCGCCCTATCTGGCAAAAGGTCGGTTCGGTCGGTTCCACCAGTTCAAGAATATGATATAGAAGAGTTTTATGAACCAGAGGAGGGAGGATGATTATGATCAGTGTGAATGTGACTTTGAAAGTCTGGATGTGCCCATTGAACGGACATCTCCCCAGACAGACCTTTAGGTGAATCTCCCCCTAGGCTTGCTGAGTCCCCTTCTCATTTTTTGTTTTATAAAAAAGTTGCTGAAATCCTCCAGCTTCCTTTAGAGGAGGCTTTGGTGAGCAAGAGGAGCCTGACTTTGTAGAGATGGATATCCCAGAGTCCAGGAGATTGTCCATCCCTTTACATAAATCTTTTAGGAAGCAAACAATAAAAATTTTAAAAGCTCCTAATTCTGTGCCTCCTTTAGATAAAAAGATGGACAGGAGGTACACTTTGTCAGGTCCTGATAGAGAATTTCTTTCACAGCAATGCAGTCATGTTGGGGTAGTTCAGGCTGCAGCCTGTGATAAAGCTAATATTCCCCTGGCTTCACATCCTCCTGACAAGGACTCCAGGAAGATTGATGCCATGACCAAAAAAACAATACATGGCAGCGTCCTTGGGACTCAGACAAGCAAACTATATGGCTTATGTTGCAAGATACCAAAAATCTAGATGGGATACTGTCATGGCCTTAGCCAAACAGGTCCCTGGCCAGCTTGCAAAGGAGCTGGAGCAGGTGGCGTGCTTATGGTATTGAGGCATCTAATGTACAATTCCATGCTGCAGTGGATTCTAATGATGTATCCTCTAGAGTCATGGCTACATCTGTGGCTTTTCGTAGATTGGCCTGGCTCAGGTGTACTACTTTGTCACAGGATACCCAGTCTAAGGCTATGGATTTTCCTGTGGTGGGAAATTCTCTGTTTGGGGAGCAGACAGAGAATTATATGAAGAAAATGGATGAATATAGAACCACTTATAGGAGTGCACAAGCCAAGGAACGGCAAGCCACTCCTCAGAGGCAGCCCCCCAGGGGTAGGGGCAGGCCTTTTCACAGGCCTTTTAACCAGACCCAGGCCTCCTCTTCAGCCTATGTTCAGAGGGGGTTCTTCAGAGGGAGAGGCAGAACGGGTACGAGCAGGCCTGCTCCCACCCCTCAGCCTAAAGCCCTGCCAAACAGGCATCCTGATGGGATGCCCAGGATCTGCTCTCCATTACCTGTAGGGGGCAGGCTGGCTTACTTCGTCCAGGACTGGGAGTCTTTAACATCAGACAAGTGGGTCCTGGAAGTAGTGAGCCAGGGTCTGGTTTTCAGCTTCAAAAAATTTCCAAAGATGAGAGCCAGATCTTTTCCACCTGCAAACCCTTTAGAGACTCTTGCTTTGGAAACAGAAGTCTCAACCCTCCTGGCTCTCAGAGCTGTAGAAAGGGTTTCTCCCCTACACCAGGGCAAGGGTCTGTACTCCAGGTACTTCCTTACCCCAAAAAAGACAGGAGAGTGGCGGCCTATCCTGGACCTAAGATATCTGAACAAGCACCTTTTAAACCAAAATTCAAAATGGTGACTCTGGGAATGATTTTACCCTCCCTAAGGCAAGGGGACTGCTGCAGCTTCCTGGACCTCAAGGTTGCCTACTTCCATGTTCTTATCAGAAGCTCCCATCGAAAGTACCTCAGATTCGAACTGTCCTCAGGCCAGTATCGTTCAGGGGCAATGCCCTTCGGCCTTACTTCTGCCCCAAGGGTATTCACAAAATGTCTGGCAGTAGCAGTTGCTCATCTAAGAAGGCAAAAGATTGCCATCTTTCCCTACCTGGACGACTGGCTCATTGTGGGTCAGTCTCCAGACCAGGTCAAATCACACCTGCTAATTACCCAGCAGCTGCTTACCTCTCTGGGCTTTCTTCTCAATCTTCCAAAGTCAGTTCTGGAACCTGTCCAGGTACTCATCTTTATAGGCGCAGAACTGGACACAAAGCAGGCCAGAGCCTTTCTTCCCCTAGAAAGGGTAAGGACCTTGGTGGCCCAGGCCTCGTCCTTCACTCTGCAGGTCTCTCGACCAGCAAGGCATTTCCTGCAGCTCCTAGGACACATTGCTGCTTCCACAGCTGTAGTGCAAGGAGCAAGATTTCAGATGAGGATATTCAGTTCCATTTGAGAGCCTTCTGGTCTCAAAGAAGAGATCCCCTATCCAAGTTAATCCCAGTGACTCAACCCTGATCCAGGCCCTTCAGTGGTGGCAGGATCAAAGCAATCTGAGACAAGGGGTGCCTTTCATCCTCTGTCCCACTCCTTGACCCTACTACAGACGCTGCTCTTGGGATGGGGAGCTCACATGGGTGACCTCTCCACCCAGGGGTTATGGTCCCTCAGAATCTCTGCTCCACATCAATCTGTTGGAACTCAGAGCTGTTTTTCTAGCACTTCAGGTTTTTTCTGCATCTGTTCAGAACAAGGTGGTACAGGTCAGAACAGACAACACCACTACAATGTGGTACATCAACAAACAAAGGGTCACTCGGTCTTCGGCCTTGTGCACCGAGGCGATGAAGTTGTGGTCTCTGGCTTATTCTCTGAGCACTTCCCTCATAGCAGTTCACCTCCCAGGCAAGGACAATGTCCTGGCAGATGCTCTCAGCAGGATTTCCCAGGGCCATCACGAATGGTCACTGGATCCCCTAGTACTGGGGATAGTTTTTGCCAGATGGGGCACTCCTCAGATAGATCTTTTTGCAGCCCCAGACAATCATCAACTTCCACTTTTTTGTTGCAGGCCCCCAGTGTTGGGCTCAGTCCCCCTGGATGCCTTTCTCCTCGATTGGGAAGGGAAGTTTCTCTATGCCTTCCCCTTCCTCTCCTGTTCAAGGTGCTAGTCAAAATCAGGTCTCAGCCCTGCAAGATGATCCTGATTGCTCCAGATTGGGCCAGGCAGCCCTGATACCCACTCCTTCTGTCCTTAGCAGTCCATCTTCCCCTGTGCCTCCCCAGGAACCACAATCTGTTAACCTGTGCTCAGGGGAGAGTCTGGTATCCGAATCTCAAATCCCTCAACCTCAAGGCCTGGCTCTTTGAGGAGTTAGAGTTGCTGATCTACAACTTTCTCAAAGTGTTCTCGAAATCTTGAAAGCTTCTAGGAAGCCTTCCACTAGGGCTACCTATAACTCCAAGTGGAAAGTTTTCCATATGGTGTTCTGGGAAGCATTTTCCCGGAATCTGCTGATTTACCCACTGTATTGGCTTATATGGTCCATCTTAATTCTTTGGGACTGAGACCAGCTACCCTGAAGTGCATTTGGCAGCTGTCTTCTGCTTTCATTTCAGCAGGAAGCCTCTTCTCTTCAAACAACATGAAGTCTTGCTATATTATAGACATTAGCAGTTTGATCCAGCTCTAGAACTGCCCGGAGTGAAATGGTTAAAACCATTCAAATAGAATTTTGTACGGAGCAGCTCTATCTGTCATTCAAACTTGAACTGTCAGATTCTTTACTCCGCCTCAGTGAACAGTCGCTCCGATTTCTCCTTCTGCTCGGTTCATTTCTCGGTTTAAAAAGTGTTTTCTCAGTTGGTTAACTGAGAATAGTTTTATTTTAACCATAAAACCGTTCGGTTCAAGCTCTATCTGTGGTAACCATAAGTAAATGAAGGTTTTGTCTGTGTGGAACTTGTAGTTATCGGTTCGGGTTTTGAACCGATCAGTGGGTTTAAACTCATTTAAAACTAAAAGTTAATATTTTAGAGTGTTCTTCGGTTCTTATCGGTTCTAAAAAAAGATTTATTACGTTTTTTCCAATACCGTATTACGTGTTAGGAACCGATAAGGTGTCTTGCCTGGCACTGCTGTTAAAGGGCAAGTTTTTGGTTAGGCTGGCATTATGTTCCAGAAACCCAAAAGAAAAACGCGCCCATTGGTTTCAACACTGTGATGTTTGTGGGGAAGTCTTTGCCAAGGCTGACCCACACACCCATGTGTTTATTGTCTGGGGTTTGACCATCTCCAGTCAGACTGCCAGGTATGTAAAATTTCCTGCAGCCACCCTGGAAAAAGATTGGGCAGGCTCTAGGGAACGAGAGGCTGAAAGTCCGCTGACCCGATGGCCAGCCCGTCCGGTGCCAACCGAACCAGAGGAGTGCCCTCTGACCAGGGCCAGACTACCTCGGGCAAAGAAAAGCTGGTTCTGAGGAACCAATTCCAGTAAAGAAACAAGAAAATCAGCAGGTCTGGAGTCCAAAATTCTTCTCCAACTGCTGCAGAGATAGCAAAAGCCATACAAATTGTCCAGTCACTGTCTCAGGGTCCGTCGAACCACCACTATCTGGTAAAGGTCGGTTCGTCCGGTCCCAGTGGTTCAGGATTATGATATTGAAAT
Organism: Neoceratodus forsteri; assembly: GCA_016271365.2. Lineage (NCBI taxonomy): Eukaryota > Metazoa > Chordata > Ceratodontiformes > Ceratodontidae > Neoceratodus > Neoceratodus forsteri. The sequence goes on from CM028133.1 coordinate 966,225,086, forward strand.
TTTATGAACCAGAGGAGGGAGGAGGATTATGAACAGTATGAATGTGGCTGGGAAGGTCTGGGTGTGCCCATTGAACCAGACATCTCCCCAGACAGACCTCTTAGAATCTCCCCTATGCTGTCTGAGTCCCATCTCATTTTATGTTTTATAAAAAGTTGCTGAAACCCTCCAGCTTCCTTTAGAAGAGGCTGTGGATGAGCAAGAGGAGCCTGATTTTGTAGAAATGATGGATATTCCAGAGTCTAGGAGATTGTCTATTCCTTTACATAAGTCTTTTAGGAAACAAACAATTGAAATTTTAAGAGCTCCTAATTCTGTGCCTCCAGATAAAAAGATGGACAGAAGGTATACATTGTCAGGCCCTGATACAGAATTCCTTTCCGCAATTCAGTCATGTTGAGTAGTTCAGGCTGCTGCTCAGATAAAGTAATATTCCCTTGGCTTCACATCCTCCTGGCAAGGATTCCAGGAAGATTGATGCCATGGCAAAAACAGTATATGGCAGCCTCTCTGGGACTCAGGCAAGCAAATTATATGGCTTATGTAGCTAGGTATCAGAAATCTAGATGGGATACTGTTATACATTGGCCAAACAGGCCCATGGCCAGCTGGCTAGTGAACTAGAACAGGTGGCTGCTGATGGCATTAAGCCTCTAAGGTTCAGTTTCATGCTGCTGTGGATGTTAATGATGTTTCCTCTAGGGTCATGGCCACATCTGTAGCTTTTCGTAGGTTGGCCTGGCTCAGGTGTACTAGTTTGTCACAGGATACCCAGACTAAGGCTATGGATTTTCCTGTGGTGGGAAATTCTCTGTTTGGAGAGCAGACAGAGAATTACATGAAGAAGATGGATGAATATAGGACTACTTACAAGAGTGCCCAGGCTAAGGACGGCAAGCCACTCCTCAAAGGCATGCCCAGGGGTAGGGGTAGGCCTTTCACAGGCCTTTCTACCAGACTCAGGCCTCCCTCTGCCTATGCTCAGAGGGCTTCTTCAGAGGCAGGGGCAGGCGAGGTGGGCAGACCTGCTCCCACCCCTCAGCCTAAAGCTCCTGTAAACAGGCACCCTGATGGGGTGCCCAGGGCCGATTCTCCTGTACCAGTGGGGGCAGGCTGGCTTACTTCAGTCAGAATTGGGCTTCTTTAACCTCAGACAAGTGGGTTCTGGAAGTAGTAAGCCAGGTCTGGTTCTCAGCTTCAAAAGTTTCCCAAGTTGAGAAGCAGACTTTTCTACCTGCAAGTGCTTCAGAGACCCTCGCTCTGAAACAGAGGTCTCATCCCTGTTAGCTCTCAGAGCAGTAGAAAGGGTTCCTCCCTGCATCAGGGCAGGGTCTGTATTCCAGATACTTCCTTACCCCAAAAAGACAGGAGAATGGCTGCCCATTTTAGATCTCAGATGTCTGAACAAGCATCTTTGAAACCAAAGTTCAAAATGGTAACTCTGGCAATGATTTTATTTTCCTAAGGCCAGGGGACTGGCTAGCCTCCCGACCTCAAGGATGCCTATTTCCATGTCCTAATCAGAAGATCCCATCGAAAGTACCTCAGATTCGAACTGCCCTCAGGTCATTACCAGTTCAGAGCAATGCCCTTCGGCCTTACCTCTGCTCCAAGGGTATTCACAAAGTGTCTAGCAGTGGCAGTGGCCCACTTAAGGAGGCAGAGGATTGCTGTTTTTCCTCTATCTAGACGACTGGCTCATTGTAGGCCAGTCCCCAGAACAGGTAAATCTCACCTGCAGGTCACACAGCAGCTTCTCACCTCCCTGGGTTTTCTGCTAAACTACCAAAGTCGGTTCTGGAACCAGTCCAGGTACTCACCTTTATAGGGCAGGGTGGACACAAAAGCTAGCCAGAGCCTTTCTTCCCCAGAAAGGGTAAGGAATTTAGTGGTCTGGCCTCTTCCTTCACTCTGCAGGTCTCTCGACCAGCGAGACACTTTCTGCAGCTCCTGGGGCACATGGCTGCATCCACAGCTGTTGTGCAGGGAGCCAGATTTCAGATGAGAGACATTCAGTTTCACTTGAGAACCTTTTGGTCTCAGAGAAGAGACCCCCTTTCCAAGTTGGTCCCAGTGACTCGAACCTTGATCCTAGCTCTCCAGTGGTGGCAGGATCAGAGCAATTTAAGAGCGGGGGTCCCCTTCATTTCCCCTTCTCACGACTTGACTCTCACTACAGATGCTTCCCTTCTGGGTTGGGGAGCCCACATGGGCGACCTTTCCACTCAGGGAGTTTAGTCCCTCCAGGAATCTCTGCTCCACATCAATTTGCTGGAACTCAGAGCCGTCTTTTTAGCTCTTCAAGCTTTTTCTGCATCGGTCCACGACAAGGTGATACAAGTCAGAACAGACAACACCACAACAATGTGGTACATCAACAAACAGGGGGGCACTCGGTCTTCGGCCTTGTGCACCGAGGCAATGAAGTTGTGGTCTCTGGCCTATTCCCTGAACACTTCCCTCATAGCAGTTCATCTTCCAGGGAAGGACAATGTCCTAGCGGATGCCCTCAGCAGGATTTCCAAGGGCCATCACGAATGGTCCCTGGATCCTCAAGTGCTGGGGATAGTTTTTGCCAGGTGGGGCATCCCTCAGATAGATCTTTTTGCAGCCCCAGACAATCACAAACTTCCTCTGTTCTGTTGCAGGCCTCCAGTGCTGGGCTCGGTTCCCCTGGATGCCCTTCTTCTGGATTGGGATTGGAAGTTCTCTCATGCTTTCCCCTTTCCTCTCCTATTCAAAGTACTAGTCAAAATCAGATCTCACCCTTGCAGGGTGATTGTGATTGCCCCGGATTGGGCCAGGCAGCCTGGTACCCACTCCTTCTGTTTCTGACAGTCCATCTTCCCCTGTGCCTCCCCAGGAATCACAATCTGTTGACTTGTGCCCAGGGAAGGGTTTGGTATCCGGACCTCAAATCCCTCAACCTCAAGGCCTGGCTCTTGAGGAGTTAGAGTTTGCTGATTTACACCTCTCTCAGGTGTTCTTGAGATCCTAAAGGCTTCCAGAAAGCCTTCCACTAGGGCTACTTATAGTTCTAAATGGAAAAGGTTTTCCATTTTGTGTGCTGGGAAAAATATTTCCCCAGAATCTGCTGAATTGCCCATTTTGTTAGATTACATGGTACATCTTAATTCCTTGGGTCTCAGACCAGCTACCCTGAGAGTTCATTTGGCAGCTGTGTCTGCTTTTGTCAGCAGGAAAGTCATCCCTCTTTCCTCTCATCCTGTGTTTTCCAAGTTTTTTAGGGATTACTCCATACTAATCCTCCCTTTGGAACCGCCCTGCTTGGAACCTTAATGTTTGCATTGCCCAGTTAATGCAACCCCTTTTGAACCTCTGTTTTCTGCAGAGCTTAAGTACCTAACTTGGAAAACTGTTTTTCTAGTGGCTATCACTTCTGCCAGACGCATAAGTGAATTGCAAGCCTTGTCAGTGGAGACTGACTTTATTTCTTTCCACAGGGATAAGGTAGTCCTTAGGACTAATAGGAAGTTTTTGCCTAAGGTGGTTTCAGATTTCCATCTTAATCAATCTATCTCCCTTCCAGTATTTTTCACTGATCACTCCTCTTCGGGTGAGAGGAGGTTGCACAGCCTGGATGTTAAGAGAGCTCTTAGTTATTATATAGAGCGTACTAAAGGTCACAGGTCTGAATCCTCTCAACTTTTCCTTACCTATGGTGAAGTTGGGAAAGGCAACCTGCCACTAAGAGATCAATAGCCAGGTGGATTGTCTCTTTTATCCAATTTTGTTATCAGAAGTGGGCAGAGCCCCCGGTTTGAGGGCTCATTCTACCAGGGTACAGCTGCGCCTCTAGCTGCTGCCAGAGATGTCCCTTTATTAGAGATTTGCCAGGCTGCTACTTGGAAAACGGTACATACTTTTACCAAGCATACTCCCTGGATGTCCTGGCCAGGAGGATGCTCGGTTTGGCACAGCTGTTCTTCAGAGCCTATTCCTAAGTAGGTTCTGCCCTCCTCCATGGAGGTACTGCTGTGTATTCTGCTAATGTCTATAATATAGCAAGACTTCATGTTGTTTGAAGAAAAATTACTCACCTTAGTAATGTTGTTTCTTCTAATGGAGTCTTGCTATATTATAGACCTCCCAACCTGCCCCTCTCAGAACCTCTACTTGGTGGGGTGCGGGCAACTTAGTGTGGGCACTACTTATGTCCTGTTAGCATTTTGTCCCCTTTGGGACTTTGGGGGTGTGTATGTGTACGCGTGTGTGTGTTTTATTATACTTATGTTCCATTTTCATATTATTAGAATGGTGTTAGTATTTCTGGTCCCCTGACTTGAGCCTTGGGTGTTGGGACCATCAATGGTTGTTATTATTTAGGTAGCCATTTGGCTAGTGTAGGTTACAGCTTCCACACAGACCTTAGTGAGTTTGGCTCGTAAAGATCTGACAGTTCAAGTTTGAAATGACACAGATAGAGCTGCTCTCGTGCCAAAATTCTATTTTGGAATGGTTTTAACCATTTCACTCCGGGCAGTTCTAGAGCTGGATCAAACTACTAATGTCTATAATATAGCAAGACTCCATTAGAAAAACAACATTACTAAGGTGAGTAATTTTTCTTTCTGCTCACCCTGTATTTTCCAAGTTTTTAAGGGATTGCTTCATACCAATCCTCCATTCAGGGACCCTGCCCTGCTTGGGATCTTAATGTTTTGTTGCTCAGCTGATGCAACCCCCTTTGAGCCTCTGTCTTCGCAGAGCTTAAGTATTGACTTGGAAAACTGTATTTCTAGTAGCCATCACTTCTGCCAGGCGATAAGTGAGTTACAGGCTTTATCAGTGGAGACTGACTTTATTTCCTTTCACAGGGATAAGGTAGTCCTCAGGACTAACAGGAAGTTTTGCCTAAGGTGGTTTGATTTCCACCTTAACCAATCTATTTCACTTCCAGTGTTCTTCACTGACCATTCCTCCTCTGGTGAGAGGAGGCTGCACAGCTTAGATGTTAAGAGGGCCCTAAGTTACTACATAGAGCGTACCAAGGGTCACAGGTTTGACTCCCTCCAACTATTTCTCACTTATGGTGAGGTTGGGAAAGGGAGACCTGCCAGTAAGAGATCCATTGCCAGGTGGATTGTCTCTTGTATCCAGTTTTGCTATCAAAAACTGGGTAAGGTTCCCCCCTCAGGCCTGAGGGCTCACTCTACCAGAGGTACAGCTGCATCTCTAGCCGCTGCTAGAGACATACCTATCTTGGAGATATGTCAAGAGCTACTTGGAAAACAGTACACTTTCACCAAGCATTACTCCTGGATATCCAGGCCAGGAGGGATGCTCGGTTTGGCACAGCCGTGCTTCAGAGCCTATTCCCTAAGTAGGTTCTGTCCCTCCTCCTTGGAGGTACTGCTGTGTAGTCTGCATCTGTCATAATATAGCAAGACTTCATGTTGTTTGAAGAAAAAATTACTCACCTTAGTAATGTTGTTTCTTCTAATGGAGTCTTGCTATTATGACCTCCCTCAGCCTGCCCCTCTCAGAACTTCTACTTCGTGTATGGGGTGGGCAGTCCACTGTTGGCACTTATTGATGCCTTTATGTTTGGGTGTTGTGTTTTATTTATTTATTTTATCTTGTTGTTTCTGGTCCCTGACTTGAGTCTTGGTGTTGGGACCAGGAAAATGTGTGAATATTTTAGTAGCCAGTTGGCTAGTGTAGGTTACAGCTTCCACACAGAGCCTTAGTGAGTTTTGCTCGTAAAGATCTGACGGTTTCGGTTTGAAACCACCCTAACAGAGCTTCTCTAACCGAGCTCGCGCTCTAAGCTCCATGCACTGCATGGAAGTTAACTCTTTCACCTCCGGAGCAGTTCTAATGGTGGGACAAACTGCATCTGTCATAGTATAGCAAGACTCCATTAGAAGAAACAACATTACTAAGGTGAGTAATTTTTCCTTATAGCTTATCAGATCAAAGTTTAAAATGATATGGTTGTTTTTTGTTTTTTTTTAAATGTTCTTTATGTATTCATGTTAGTTTGTATATGCATAGCACCTGGTTTTGTAGCATTTTTGCATATTTTGTTCATGAATCAAAAGATTCTTAATTGCATTATTACGTCTTGTTCCCTTCATGCTGATTTGTATATGTGTTTTACATTTAGGATGCTTTGTAATTTTTATGTTTGCTTGTGCACACAGCGCACAAGAAATATTTTGAGGTGAGTAGAGCATTGGCAGGGTTTGGCCAATCCAGCAAGCACTTTCGGTGGCACATCCCTCAGCCACCAATCAACAGGGAAACTGCTGATGACGGCAGTTTCAGAGTAAGCGCTGGACTTGAAAGACATCTGTTGCTCCAGTCACAGACAGTTTCATCATTGCAGCGGCAGATCCCCCCCCGCCCTTTCCTGGCAACCGGGCGCCTTCCAGCCATGCACATTCCAGTGCACAGTAATGTACATGGCTGGACTTATGAGCAACTCATTTGCTCAGTGTGCCTTTCCCAGTAAAATAAATAAATGAGCCCCACCGTGGCTTTGCATACTTGGCTCCTGCTGCCCAAAACACACTCCCCCCAAAGCCGACATTGGGGTGCCCAATCCCCATGTCGGTATGCCCCCCCACTATTGTGGCACACTGGGAGCCCACCCCAGTGTGCCAGTACTATCTTTTTCCAACACTGGATGCCCACTTTTGGGCATATTGAATGTGCCCCCCGCCCCTTTTTTCAGCCAACCTCAGGGTTCCCAATTCCTGGTCGGCACTGATCCCCAACTAGACTGGTATGCCTGGGAGCCCACCGCAGTGCTCTAATTCATTTTTATAGTATGTCACCTGTAAAAAGAAAATCGTCCCCAAAGTCTTTTTTTCTTTTTTTATAAACCTACAGAAAAGAAAACTGTCCCTCATCGTTCACTGCCCCGTCCCCATCCTGACCCTCCCTCTGTGCACCCCACCTCCTCGCTACCCCCCCCCATACTTACCTTCGGAGGTCAAGCGGTGTGATCTTCTGTGGACCAGGAACACGTCTGCACTCTTCAAAGGCCAACCGCAAACTGAATAAAATAACGGTAAGCCCTATAATGGCAGTCAGTGGGGAGTTTCAACTTAGGGTGGTAACTCAGTCATTTTTGGGAATTTTGGTCCCAGATCTTCTACATGGGGTTCTTGGGATCCCACCACATGAAGACTGGCACTGCCATTTCATTTCTCGGTCCCGAAAGGTGATTTTGTAGTCGCTGCACGGAATCACCTTTCTGGACTGATTAACGAAGCAACTGTTCATGAGGTGGAGTCCCAAAAGCCCATGTTGCAAGTTTGAGAAAAATCAAAATGATCATAAGATGAAAGTATGCTGTACAGTTTGTACATCACCATAACTTTCTACAATTTTTTATTTTCATTCCAAATTTCCAACATTGACATTTTTTCACACTTCCTTATGAACAGTACAGCTGTTATTCTTTGTATCCTGCCTGAAACTTGTTTTCGCACCTGTGGCGCAAAATGGCACAGTCGCTGTGCGAAATCAACTTTTGGGACAGATCAATGAAATCACAGTGCCACTGTTCATGAGGGGAGGTCCCAAAAAGGCCATAATGAAAATTTGGTGAAAAATTCCAAACAGTGACTGTGTTACGAGCGTGCGTTACGCAATTTCTACGCATGCTTGTAACTTCGACACTTTTTCATATTTTCACTCCAGATTGTCAGCTTTGCCATTTTTTTCACACCTCCTCATGAACGGTATAGATGTAATTTTTAACATTCTGCCTCAAATGTCTTTTTGCTCCTGTTGTGCCGAATGACGCATTTGCTGTGTGAAATCACCTTTGGGATTGAGTATCGAACTAGTGCTAATGTTCATGAGGTGGGGTCCCAAAAGCCCATGTTGAAAATTTGGAGCAAAAATACCAACAAACACCTGGGGTGTTGGGTTTCCAACAGTAATGCCCCACCCTGTACAAACTGACAGTGCAGGGTGTGTGGCTTGGGGTCGTCTGTCATAATGCTCACGCCTATTCCACCCCCACTCCTGCAGTCACTGGACAGGCATCAAGGTGTGCCTTGGGGTCTTCGGCCCTAACGTTCACTCCGTTCTCCTATACTGCACCCATTTCAGCTCATTTCCTTATGGAATGAGTGAGCATAAGGGCCGAAGACCTCAAGGCACACTGTGACACCTGTCAGTGTCTGTAGGGTGGGGTCAGGTGGAATGGCGTGAGCGTTATGGCCGATGACCCAAAGGCACACCCCAATGCCTGTCAGTCTCTGCAGGGTGAGGCTAGGTGTTAGTTCAATACTTCACTGCCATTCCTATTATTCATCTCTCTAACTCCTGCGGGACCAATGCCAATGCCAACAAGCAAACATTTGACATTGACAGATGCTTATTCTGTCCTGTATCTACTCATTTTCCCCTCCCCCGGGTCGCACCTGAAATAAGCTTTTGCACAGTGTGCATTTCCTGGTTAAAAACTAAAAGTATTTATTTATATCTATTTATTTAAAAGTTTCACCAGGAAATGCAATACTTTGCACGAATGCTCGTTTCAGCTGCATCCTGGGGAGAGAGATGAGGATACAGTGAGTACAGCAGCAAGACATAGACAATAATGTAATAACACAATATGGGGTATAGCAGGAAAACGTAGACTATAATGTAATAAAACAATATAGAGTACAGCAGGAAGACATAAACAGTAATGCCATAATAACAATACAGAAGGAATAATAAAAACCACACTTCAGAAACAGGATACTCAAGTAATATTTGACATGTAACAAGCTTGTGAAGTGCTAGGATGCAGAATAAATACAAGAGTAATGCATGATACTTATAAACTGGCAAGTAAATGCCTTGGCAATAAGGAGATTGGATGTAATTAAACACAACTACAAGAAGAGGGTAATATATATGTGTATGTGTGCCGACGACCCCAGTGCGCACCCGTTGGCGGGTGGGGTGTGAGCTGGGGTGGTAAGGGGGCTTTCAGTCCTAACACCGAATTTCCTCACTTTTGTCGCTGTGGAACAACCCTAACTGATGCATTAAAATTGAGGTTTTTGCCTCTAATATATAGATATAAATAACTATATATAAATATGGATATATATATATATATATATATATATATATATATGTATATTAGAGGCAAAAACTCAGTTAATACATTAGTTAGGTATTCTAACGTAAAAAGTAATTGATAAGGAGATGAAAAACCCTTGGACCCTCAGCACCCCAACCGGCATTGTGAATGCGTGATTGGTCGTCAGCCCTAACTCACCCCATGACATGTAAAAGCAGCAGAAGTATAGGAGAATGGGGTGAGAGTGAGAGTCGATGACTCAGTGCCCACCCTAATGCCGGTTGGGGGTGGGGTTCAAGGGGGTTTTCAACCCTAACACCGAATTTCCTCACTTTGTCGCTGTGGAACAACCCTAACTAATGCATTAAACTGAGTTTTTGCCTCTAATTTCCTTCTTTTGAGAATGATAACGAAATAGTGAATGTAATACAGCTGCGTGGCCCAGCTCCGCCTGCGTGATGTCTTGTGGCATAGTAACAGGAACAGCAACGCAAACAGAAGCGCTTAACAGTGCCGCGACATGGTAACGCAAGCGCGAATGAGAACAGAAAGGGTAACGCACAAGGTGGCGTAGACGGGAACGGTCTGCCAGGTGATGTGTTGTCACATAGTAACATGGTGCCTGCAAACGGAAATGTCAATGGACATGGTGACGCAAAGTGAAACAGAAAGAGAAACAGTACTGTAGACACAAATGGCAAAAAATAACAGAAACGCAAGCGCAAATGAAAACGCAAAGGATAACGCACATGGTGGCGTAGATGTCAACGGTAAGTGAAATGGGTAAGAAACCGCAAGCGGAAAGGGCTACGGTAACAGTAATGTAAGGAGACAGACTGGTTTTCCCCACAAAACCTGCATAGAGAAAGACAGTGAGTACAAAGAATGTATGCATAATAATGGGTATCGGAGCAGAAAATGAGGACTTGGAATACTAAATAGGTTATATCTCAGGAACCGTACGACGTAGAAAAAAAATTGAAAAGTCATATGATTTACAACTGTCCTGGCTAGTTTAGTGCTTAGCCCCCATAAGCATTTTTTGATGAAAAGTCTGTATTTCGCACTGTTTCCGAGATACGGGCCCTGAAAGGCGCGGCGAACGCCGTAATGTTATCCTATGGGAAAAAAAGAGAAATTTGGAGCGCCATAACTTTGCCTCCCTGTAATATTATTTTGCTAAACCACTGAAAGGCACATCTGGGGGCTGTTGGCTGTCTTCCCTCCAAATTTCAGGAAAAAAGACCAAACTGTTATTTTGCTGCAAGGTGCCAAAGGATTACTGTAATGCGTCGGGCGCTGTAATGTTATCCTATGGGAAAAAATGTCAACTTTGGAGTACCATAACTTTGCCGCCGTGTAATATTTTTTCAACACAACACTGAAAGGCACATCTTTGAGATATCGGCTGCGTTCCCTCCTAATTTTAGCCCAAAACCCCCAACTGTTCTTTTGCAGTGCAGTGCCAAAGAATTGCTGTCATTTTCCCACATACTAGAAAACTACTGTCGCAATTTGCGAAAGCTTTCGCAAAAATTTGTGACACTTTCTTGAGCACAAAAGTAATTTGCGAAAGTACTTTTTCCAGAAATTTGAAAAACATATTTCTGGGGTGTTTTACCCCAAAATAAAGACATGGCTAGCATCCTCAGGGTCCGACTAGGTGAATACAAAAAGAGTAAGGTTGCTAGAGGGTCCCAAATTTAAATGCCAAACATTTTCTGATCACCAACTGAAAAATAAATGGTGGATTTTGAAAGTAACAGGCCCATTTGTGAAAGTAAAATGCATTTGCGACACTGTCGAACTTTTGTTAACTTTTCCCATTGACTTATAATGGGAAATTGTTTTGAATAACTTTTGAACCGTTTAATATTTTTCACCAGATCTTTGAAAGGCACATCGGGGACCCCGCCGCACGTTCCCTGAAGATTTTGGGCTGGTCAACAAACCATACGACCTGTAGGCGCAACCGTAGAATTCCAGAAAGCGTAACGCGCAGCAGATCACGCTTAATAACTCCACAGCCGTATATCCGACTGGTACAAAACTTGGCAGATACCTAGGCTTATGGTTCTTGATTGTGCATTCCAAATTTCAGGCAAATCTATCAAACGGTTGCAAAGTTATTAAGGTGCAAAATTTGGGGGTTTAACATAGAAATGGCTCCTCAACCCTAACTATGGTAGCACTACCGTGCTACCATAATATATAGTTATATATATGTATTCATGGCAAAAACTCTGTTTAATGCATCAGTTAGGGTTGTTCCATGGCAACAAAAGCGAGAAGTGATATTACGGTTCCATCCCCTTGCACCCCACCGCCCCATCAGCAGGCATCGGGTTGTGCGTTGGGGATCGATCCTATCTCTCACCCCATCCCATGTGTAAACAAGCTGAGGTGGTGCAGTATAGGTGAATTGGGTAAGAGTTAGGATCGGCGACCCAACGCACACCCGATGCCTGTTGGTGGGGGTGGGGTGGGAGGTACAGAATGGGAACCTAACATCAAATATCCTTGCTTTTATCGCTGGAACAACCCTAACTGATGCATTAAATGGAGTTTTTTGCCATGAATGTACGTATACATGTGTTGCATGTGCATATGTATGTATTTCTTTATGTGTGTGTATACATATACATATATATTATATATATATATATATATATATATATATATACACACACACATATATATATATATATATATATATATATATATATATATATATATATATATATACACACACACACATATATATATATATATGTATATGGGATATACAATGGTGAACTGTCAGATAAATGATTTATCTACACAAGTGCTGTTTGACCTCGGGTAACCTCACGAGTGGCGTAAGCCACGAGTGAGATGTCTGAGGTCAAACAGCACGAGTGTAGATAAATCATTTATCTGACAGCTCACCATTGTATATTTCATTTACACAGTAGGGATGCTTTCCATCAGTGCAGGGACATTTGCTTTTGATTATCTGTTTTGCATATGTTTGTCAAAAAGTGAACAAAAATTGCATTTTCTGCTAATTATAAAAATCTGTAAGGTATCTATAAATGAAATACCACTCATTTGGTAGATAAGTATGTGGTGCACAACGTTCATGCTCACAGCACTATACTATCTTTGTCGTTTTTTTTGCATTTGAATATAGTTAGTACTGGTACTGAGGCTGAACATTCAAAATGAGTTCCGGAGTGATTGTGATATATCTACTATGTGTATAAATCTGTGATGGTGCGTCTACTATATGTATAAATGTAACATTTTGAATTTCTCATAGTAGCTCAGATTTATCACATAGGATTTATGCCCATGCCTGTTGCATAAATATATATATATGGCACAAATAAAAGAAAAACAATGAAAGTCTGCACTGACGAGCAGCTAGATCGCTCTCTCTATCTTTGGTTTGTCCAGAATTGTGTGTGAGGGACACCGACATCTGCACCCATACTCGAACATAAAGCCATGCAATTTCATTGCGATCTCGATGGAGAGAATGACAGTTTCACAGTGAGCAAGGGGTGGTTGCATTGGTTTAAGGGATGGAATCCATCAACTTTCTATTGCAGGTGAGCTATTGTCATCAAGCAGTGATTCGATTGCTCCCTTTCGAGATCGTCTCTGCCTGTTGATAGAGGATGAATCCCTATGCCCAGAACAAATTTACAACGCCGACGAGACTGGCTGTTACTGGAAGCTACTCCCAGAAAAACACTAGCCAGCTCATCGGAAAAGTGTGCGCCTGGGCATAAGAAGAACAAGGAACGGCTGACAATCCTTGGCTGCAAGTAACGACTGGAAATCACAAGCTAAAGTCGCTTATTGTAGGCAAATATTTTTGCCCACGGTGCTTCAAGCACATTAACATGGAGACCCTGCCAGTTCTTTACCAAGTGCCAGAGGTCAAAATAACCACCTGTCTGCCTGCCCCAGACATCCAGTTTTCTCCAGGGACAGCTGGTTTCATCTCTCTGCTCATCCCAGGGTCAGGCACCAAGTGAAAAAGCATTAGTGGGTGTTAGGACCCAGGAGGTGTTGCCACTTGTAAGGCTGGGCCTATGGACGTTCCAACATCTTGGTGTCACATGTTGAGAGATGTCCATTGAACTAAACATCCAATATTAGGCTCTTCTGTGTGGTCGGCAGTTTTGTCAAGTGGCAGAAATGAATGGTGCCGCAGTAGGACTAGACTGTGCACATGTTCCATGTCATCATGTATATGCAGTTGCCTAGTTTCCTTTTGCTTTCTGCACAGCATGCCTCATTTCTCCGTGTGCTGCACTTGTAGCCGTAGCCCAGGACAAGCTTTTGTTCACAGGCAGCAGAGTTTTGGGGAAGCAGATAAAAAAAAAACTCTTTTCAGGGCTGTCTACTAGCTAAAGGAAACCTGGGTTAGGGCAACTAAAAGCCTTTGTAAAGGCTAGAAAGCCACATCGGAAAATCCTTTTCAGGGTAGACCATCACAGCAGAAAAAGGGGAGACTCTAAAGTTTAGGAGAAGAACCTAATGGACTGAGACAGCCAGTTATAATACCCTGTCAGCGCAGAAAGTGCTCCACAGACAGGAGATGAGAAGGCTGGTTAAAAGCCCTTGTCTTGGTTACTAAGCAGGAAGAGACATTTAGTATATGCATTATACACCGGACGAGAGGAAGCTGATCCGTTTGTCAGGGCAGAACAGAAGGGAGCTAAGGCCCCTTGGCCACTGTCAAGTCCATGAACTAGGGCACACTTGTTACATCCCTTACAGGGTCATGTAGCAGCCAGTGGGTAATATTTAGTAATCCATTTTAGGGCACATTACAATGTACACCATTAGTAATTAAGCCCTTTTCAGGGCACTGTACCAGCCAGGGGGTACACTTAAGCAGTAATGCCCGACAGGGTGTGTGTTGTGCTGGGATAACGTCACGCCTCAGGTGGTTGGGCTCGAGGCCGCAGGCCGAGTGCATTCAACAACTGAGGTGTGACGTTATCCCAAACGACACACACCCTGGAGGGCATTATTGCTATTATACAATAGCTCATTGTTATATATAAAATTAAAAAAATAATTTTAAAGAATGTTTTTTAGTGTGGAAAAATATTTTTGTTTCTTAAGAGGAGATGCAAAAAAAGAGGTCATCTAGCTCATCATACACATCTACAGGTTCACAGTGAGGCTGAGACTACACCCGTGATATTGTACTGGATAACATCACGGTCCAGCCCAAGACTGACCAATCAGAGTCCAGGATTTTTCTTGCCATTGTATAATAGTTATTATTAACTCATATCCGAAACAGATATGTAAACTTAGTAAACAAAAATAAAAAGGACAGGTATAAATCCTGTGGGACAGTCAAAATGAATATTGCACCTGTCCCTTGGACAGCCATCCCAAAAAATTATTTCAAGCCCTGCCGGCGCAATCGAAAGTGCCTGGATGACTGCAGCTCTGTTTAAATCTTGGTTTTCCAGGATTTTGTTCTCTATTAGGTCTTATCTATGAGGGAAGGGACTGCCATTAAGAGGTAGTTTGCTCATTAACAATGCCGGGCTCATCCAGTCACTGACCAGCTTACAACTGAGGACAACAGCATTCGTGCATGTTTCTGCTGCTGAATACAACTGCTAAACTTCAGCCCATGGATCAGGGCATTCTAGCCACCCTCAAACAAATCTACAAGGGTAAGCTACTGAGCAATATGCTGTCCGAAGAGAATGAAACCCACACCCTTTCAGACATCATAAAGTCAGTGACAGTAAAAGACGCTAGCTATCTGCCCGCCGAATCATGGTCCGAGGTGCGAGCAGATACAATTGAAAAATGCTGGTCGTGTTCCCAAGTTCTGTCACCAACAACAGTAGAAGTGGCTGTGGATCAGCAAGACGAGGCTACACAGGGACTTATGCAGGTTGCTGAGCAACTTGTGCTAGATGAACTTGCCATGACAGAATGAATAAATGCAGATTCCGACGACCAGGGCCGTGAGGAATTAATCGACAATGACATTATCGCCATTGCTTCTCAAGAAGCCCCTACAAACTCGCCTGACATGGATTTGGAAGAGGAGGAGGTAGAGGATACTGTTTTACCGACCGCCTCAGAAGCTGTGGATTCGTTTGAGCGTTGCATCATTTGGCTAGAAAGCCAGACAGACTGTGACTACCTACACACACTACTGCTTAGGCAGTTGAAACAAGTAAGTAATAAGCCACGACAGGGTGTGCATTAAAGGATTATAATAACTGGGTTAGGCTTTTTCCCATAGGGAAACCGTGGCATAATTTGCCGTTATAAAGTAGCGTTTATAACGGCAAACACGCGCACGGTTTCCCTCACTATGCACATGCCCAACCTACAGCTCTTCCGGGTTTTCACCGCTCACCACCAGATTTCTTCGTCAGCCTAAACCGCACTGCCGCCACTATCTCTTGGCGGTAAGTAACTATTTAAAAAAATAAAACTTCCTAACAAAAATCACACCGTAAAGGGGACAACAAAACAAGAAAAAGTAAACTGCTGCTAAGCGACCGAGGACTTAATAAACATCATCCAGATCACAGCTATTTCAGACCATTTATTTTATATAATTGGCTGTGGCAAAAAAGTCTAACCCAGCAATTATATAAAATAATATGGGGTGGTGTGTCTAAACTTGAATTTTACACACACCCTCAGGGTTGGATGCCTTGAACTTCGCTCCCGGGGTTTATATGCTGTCAAGAGGTCTAAACCTCACTTTCAGATTCTTGTCGATATTGGGAATGCAAGTAATCACAAACAAGTTGCATTAGAGTAATAAACAAGTTTATTACTACCAAAGGGATAAATCACAGTTGCCCTAAGCAGTTCTTACCAGTACGAACTGGGAGACAGTGCTAAACGTTCCCTACACCCCGAGGTTTCTCTGTAGTCTCTTGGGGTCTCTCGGGTCTCCGAGGTGTAAAGCCTGTGCATTACATTATATACTTATGATAATTACTATGGTTACCAAAAGATAGAAACATTTCTAGTTACAGAGATGAGCCCTATTGGCTAAATTAGAGGTGGCTCCACGGTCCAAGATAACATTATGTGATTCTGTAAAGTCATCAGTTTTAGAACAAAGAAGTTTTTATACAGAGTCTTACATAACTAAGTGTAGTGGTACAAATCACCAAAAAATGGCAATGCCGTCTTACATATTATAATTACTTCAAGGACAGGTGTCTTGGCGTCTGACAAGTAAGAAATAGACAGAAAATACATGGTAAAATATATGTGCATTAGCAAGCAAAGTGGATTACAACAATATGCATTCATATCCTGACATCTATTCTTATACGGTAGATGCCCTTAGCCCTATATATTAGTATAACCTACTGTATACCTAAGCATTAGCTGTCTACGATTGTACTTCTGAGGGTATCAATTAGGGTGCAGGGACCTCGTGTTAATTCCCCCTTGACGCCTCAAGGGCAACACAGGCAAATGTCTAGGGAAAGGACAGGAGCAGTGGTTGTTTACAATCCTGACGCTATAAGCTTTGTAAAGGAACTCTGAAGCTGCTCACGGTGTTGGCGCAGTGTACGTCAGAGGGCAGCAAAGCATAATAATCAAAGTGAAAATCAGAAATGCTTGAATAATAATAAAACCTTTAAAAGTAATTTCTAACCAGGTATTAGTTTATGCGTTATTCATATCTCCGTCATTAATCAAGTCTAAAACAGCTTCATTGGCTTTGGTGATATTATTGCTGATGTGGATGACGTGTGTGTCTTTCCTGTCTAAAAGTGATTTTAGTGTAAGTGTAAGTGGGTCTATGTGTACATTAAAGTATGGCAAATATTCTGATAGTGTGAGTAGATAATCTGGGTTACCATCAATAATATCTGCATCCATAAGGGGGATGGGGGTAATAACAGTATGTCCAATAACTGTTTTCTGGTGGGGTACAAAACAGAAGTTGGGGTAATCAATAGCACAAGTAACAGAACCATATGTATAAGTCTTATGATTAGTGACAATGCAGTATTCTCCATCAGAATTGTACTGTGAGCGTACAGTAGGCAGTCTCCACTTTTGCAACTGGACAGGGCAGGTGTAGGTTGTCTTGGAAATCCGTGTTGACAGGCGATGAGCCTCCTCGCGATATGATTGGTACAGCTGGTCCGGAGCCGAAGTTGAGTCGAAAGAGTTGGTGCCGTTCTCAGTGCTGTCATCCTCCATAGTGAAAGTCCAATCAATACTGTCTGGAGAGTAGCCACAAACAGGTCGTATAACATCAAACGCATCACAGTGGCACAGATAGATATATTGCTTTTTCGCACAACAGTCCATGTGCGGAGCCACCCAGGCATCCAGGAAAGAATGGTAAACCAGTAGAGGTGGTAGATCCAGGCGTTCTCTGTAGATGTCGTCATCCAAATGCCCTATAGAATGCGCTAGTGCAAGCTTGTCAAACATAGCTGCAGTAGGATCAAAACGTGGTAAGGAGACAGTGAAAGAAACAAACGTGGTATCTGTTATGGAACATTTCTTAGTAGTGAAACAAGGACCAGTATTAGGGTGTCTGGTCACAAACCCCAAATTCCTACCTGTGGAAAGAGGAATAGACAAAGTCTGTTGCATACACATAGAGACACAGCTAGAGGTTTTACATCTTGGACAATGCCATTTAGAAATGCGTCTATCATGTATGATATCAGGAATTCTTCCAGATTCTAAATCACGGAAGAGGTTGTTGATGGTAGTGCTAATGTAGGAGCCATAAGTGGAACAGAGTATTTCCCTAGCAATGTATTGTTTATCTGCTTCTCTGTTGTATGAGTGCGTTGATCTTGTCTTTAGAATCAGTGAATGCTTTAGCAATGTCGTGCATGTTGTATACAGTGTATCTTTCTTCCTGACTAAGGCCATCCACACCATGCAATAATGGAGGTAAAACATTATTAACCAAGCCAGTGGAGAATTTAGCAGAATGGCTTTTGATAGCAGCAATGTCTGCTTTATTCGAATAGACATAGCGTACCAAAGAGACCTGTGACAGTACCTGTGGCACCTGTGACATCACAACTGTCAACTTCACGTCTGTTACGTTTATGATTCAGATTACCAGAAGAGGTCTTCCTCCTGAAGTTGCCTTTATGTTCAGTAGAATAGACCCCAGCATAAGGATCCTGTGTGCGAATCTGAAATGCAGCTAAACTATCAAGCAGTAATGAACTATAAAATGCTGATGTATTAGTATTGTGGCACATACCAAACTCTTTCATATTATTTCAAAGTAGTCTCCAGTAAGTAAGATTAAACAAAACAGGTATATGCAGAAACTGTAAGTTATTAATCAAAGAACCTGGGAGGGCAGTGGCTGTGAGACCACTACGAGGACCAGGGTTGTGCTGTGGACATTCCAAAAGCTGTTTATCAGTAGGTGGTAATACAGAGAGGTACATGGCTGCTGAAGCCATGTGGTGTATAGCACAAAATCTGCGAGCGGAATGCTTGGACAAGGAGTTACAATAAGAAGGGTCTATTAAGGCAGTTCTATTGTACAAACCAGAATGTCTTAATGCAGTTTGTAACAAGGACAGTGAACCATTTGGGGATAATTTAGCATTGGGCCAACCCTGGAAAGTTCCTTTGGAGAGTTTGGCCACAGGGAGAATTTGTCCTTGTGATGTGGTTTGCCACTGAATTTGAAGGGTGGATTTATCAGGAGCAACAACCGAGGCAGTGAGGTAAGCATCGGAACTTTCCTGGACAGTGATCATACTATCTGGTATTTTGATGGATACTCCCTCTGGAGGAGGTGCTGGAGGGTCGAGGTGGCGTAGGAGGTCCGGTACCATGCCTTGGATGCAGGGGATCATTCCTGAGAGGAGGAAATAAAGGAACAAGATAGCCATCTTGCCAGTGTATCTGAAAAGGAAGATCAAAGATTAGTCTGTTAGTACAATTCCGCCCGATGGGGTGAGGAAAAGTAAGTTAAGCTCCTTTATACAGTTTCAATTGGTTTGCATGTAACCACTTGTCAGTCAGTTTGTTGCTGTGAAGGAGTCTAACCTGATAGACTGCCGGACTGAGCTTGTTAACAATGGGGTATGGGCCTTCCCACTTATTGCAGAAGGAGTGGGTGGGATGTGCAAATCGAAGTACCATTACCTGATCTCCAACTTGCCAATCCACTTCTTGTGCATGTTTGTCAAATTGTATTTTGGATTGTTGCTGGGCTTTGCCCATGCAATTCTGCAGCGTACAAGTGTGTGTGTATGAGGTCTTTTCTGAGTTTTTCCACATACTGGTCCACAGACACACGGTCTGCAGTAGGGGTGTGCAGGTCAAACAACAGGTGTTCAGGTAATCTCATCTGTCTGCCAGTCATCACCTCGAAGGGTGTAAGCTGAGTGGTGGCTGAGGGTGTGCCCCTGATTGCCCTAAGGAGTAAAGGCAATAGGGAATCCCATGTTTTGGGATTGTCCTCAATGAATTTGGAAAGCATTTGCTTAATCCATCTGTTGGCTCTTTCTACTTGACCTGAAGATTGAGGATGGTGAGTTATGTGGAACTTCTGCTGAACTCCAAGGAGTTCAAGGGATTCTTTCATCAACTCACCTGTAAAACTAGTTCCTTTGTCAGAGTCTACCTTGAGGGGTAGACCCCACCTGGAGAAGATCTGTTCCACCAGGATTTTGGCAGTAGTCTTTGCTGTACATGTCTTAGTGGGGAAAGCCTCTACCCACTTTGAGAAAAGATCAGTTACCACAAGAGCATACTTATTGTTTCTGCTGGTGTTGGTCAGAGGGCCAATAAAGTCAATTTGGATGGCATGCCAAGGGCCAGACTGTCTTTGTGGTAAAAGTTTGGCATTTCGTTTGGTTGGGATGGGGTTGTTTTGTGCACAAACAAGGCAGTTGTCTATGTATTGTTTGACATCTTTAGTAATACCAGGCCACCAGGCAGTGGTCTTTGAGTCACTGGAGGGTATTTTCTGCTCCCTGGTGTCCACTAGTAGGAGTGTCATGCACTTGGTGCAAGAACTCAGATCTGAGGTGTCTGGGGACGACCCACAACTTGTTGGAGAGTCGTCTGGTTGAAACAAATGAGCTTGTCATCTGGTGACAAGTGCAACTTACCTTCATGCCTTCGATAGGGGTTATGTGTAGGAAGTTTTCTTCAGTACCTTTATCAAGGAATCTGAACACTTCTTTGAGTTCAGTGTCCAGCTGTTGTGCTGCGGAGAGGTCCAGGGAGAGAGAGACTCAGATTTCTTCCTGAGTGCTGCAATATGTACAACTGCATTTGCCTCTGGATGTTCCATTATCCAGACGTCCCCCTTGAGCCCCTTCCTTAGCAAGGGTGTCTGCTGTATCATTGAAGGCATGATAGGGGTCATGAAGAGCGTGGGCTTTAACCTTGTGTACATAGAGTTTGTGTGCAAATTTCTGTGCCAGTGCATGTATGTATGTTACCAATTCTTTGTACTTCACTGGACTGCCATCAGAAGAGGGAAGGAATTCTTCTGCCAGAAGGAAGAAATTCTGTAAGGAACAACAAACCCAGTTAGAGTCCGTGAAAATGATAGTATCTTGAGTTCCATGTTGGATGAACTCAAGGGCACAAACCACCGCTGCCATCTCTGTGTATTGTGAGGAAGCTACACTACAGCGTTTAGATATCTTGACAGTGTTCCCATAAGGGTAGATTACCAAAATACCCATCCCTGCAATCTGTTCTCCCTGATAGCAAGATGCTGAACCATCAGTAAAGATACGGCACAGAGAGGTACTCTCGAGTACTTGTGGCGTGGCAGGGAAGAAAGGACCTGGATCTGGAAGGTCAGGTGACTGTAGTGCACAATCATGGGGTTCTTCCTGGAAAAGGAGACCATGAGCTAGCATAGATGGAACTTTAGTCAGATGAACCTGTATGTCCCTGTCCTGGAGAGAAGAAGTGACCAGTGTGTCAGCCTAGTTAGAGACTGATCCATCCTTCACTCTGTCTGAGAGCAAAAAGGTAGTGGGTGTATGGTTAGTGTTAATGATCAGTGGTGAGTACCCAATGATATACAGGAAGTGCTTGACAGCCCAGTAGGTGGCCAGAAGGTTCCTTTCACAAAGGCCGTACTTCTGTTCCACTGGGGTCAAGAGCTGTGAGGCATATGCAATGGGTCTCAAGGTGCCATGCACCTTCTGGGCCAGCACTGCTGACATGGCAATGTCAGAGGTTGCACACTCCAGATGCAGTGGTAGGGCTGGCTTGGGGTTAACCAGTGCTGGGGGCGGAGGCCGAGGCCTGCTTCAGTGACGTCACAGCCTGGGTGTGAATAGGGCCCCAAGTCCATGGTACATCCTTTTTGAGTAATTCATACAGAGGAGCAGCTTTCTGAGCAAAATCACAAATGAAATCTCTCAGACAATTTACCATCCCTAGGAACCTGTAAAGTTGCCACACTGGTAGGTAATGGCAGGTCTTGCAATCCCTGTACCTTCTTCCAGGTAGGGCTTCGACCCTGGTCAGTTATTTTAGACCTAGAAAGAGTACTTCTTTCTGACACAGCTTGCTTTGCTGGGTTACATTTCAAGCCTGCTTTTTGAATGAGAGTCAGTAGTTCATCCAAGAGATCCAAATGTTGTTCCTGTGTGGCTGTGGCCAGCAACAGGTCATCTACATATTGTAGGAGACATTGGGGGTAGAGAAACTCTTGAGGCATCCATCATGTGGAGATGGAAGAGGATGGACTGTTATGGAATCTTTGTGGCAAACAAGTCCACGTGTACTGTCTTCCTTCAAAGGTGAGGCGAATTTATATTGACTCTTAAGGGCCAATGGCAATGACCAAAAACATTGTGGAGATGTCCTGGGCACTGAACCATTTCAGATCAGGGTTAAAAGTCGTAGCACATCTGGTGCTGAGGCCACAGTTAGGGAACAACTGGGGGTGACCTAATTCAGTCTCCTATAGTCAATAGTAAGTCTCCAGGCGCATGTGGGCTTCTTCATGGGCCACACTGGGGAATTGGCAGTGGAAACACAAGTTCTGATTTCTCCTTGCTTGAGGCCGACTTGATTGTCTCTCAGAAGAAGGCAGAAGGCTTCAGTGGGGAAAGGATACTGCCTTTGCCTCTCTCATGTGCAGAGCCTGGCACTTCAGTGACAGTGTGCATTCTACCACAGTCATGTTTGTTAACTGCAAGCGCTTCCAAATGTCGTTGCAGAATAGGTAGGAGTTTTAGGAAAAGTTCATGATTCTTGAACAAATCTATAGACGTCATACTCTTTGTCATTGGCGAATATCGTTGCCACAATATGTGAGTCAGGAATCAAAATGGTATGGTATTGACCTTGGATCTATATCAGTAGCATGTTAGCTAGATCCACCACACAGCCGTGTGGTGCAAGGAAGTCGATTCCTATAATACTGGGATGATAATGCAGTACCATCAGTTGGAAGGTATGTGAGGCCTTTAAGTGGCCAAACTCTACCGGTAAAGGTAGAGAACGGTATGCGGGCAGCCTAGTACCATCGACTCCTGACATATTGGTCTTCTGTCCGGTAGACCAAGGGGACGTATCTGGGTGTTCGTCATGTAGCACAGATACAGCTGCACCTGTGTCTAGCAAAACTACCAGTTGGCGGCCCCCGACCTCGGCCTCGGTGCAGGGCCTTTCGTTTGTATCCAAGACCAGCTTGTTTACAATACGAACTGGGGCCTGTAATTGTCGATCCGTGTTGCTGGAAGCATGCAGAGGTTGGGCCTGACTTGCGTGAATAACTTCACCATGCTGTACTGATGCTATATAGGGAGGAGCTTCTGGGTTCAGGCCTGTATGGGCCTGAGGACCTGTACCTCCGGTGTCTCCATGGCCAGTTGTGGCCTGGGCTGCCGGTTGTACCGATGCAAGGGTCTGAGCAGGAACAGCATCCGCCACAGAGCGCACTTGTCCCAGGAGCTCTTGAAATTTCCGATTCTCTTCAGCTATCTCCCTATATGAAGGGCCTGTTCTCTGTTGTGGTCTGCCTCTACCCTTATGCTTCCTGTTCTTTTGCCAGTTCCGGTTCCCACCCCATTGCTGTTGTTGATGCGGTTGTTGTTGGGCCCGTTGAGGGTTTTGGTTACCAGCTGGAGGAGCCGGCTGATGTTGAGTCTGTTGACGTTGAGCCTGCCCCTCCACCGTGTAGTGTGTCGTGGTCCCTGCAGCGGGTTCCATGGCAGCTACCTTTTTGGAACCGGAGCCCAAATCACAGATATACAGTTGATACACCCTCTCAGTTTTCCGAAGAATATCGGCAAACCTATCTGTATTTGGGTAGGTGGTTGGCTCTATCGTTTCTCGTACTGCTGGAATCATGTTCCTAAGGAACAAGGTCTTATACTCAATAAGATCTACATCCGCAGCTTCTTGTGCCAGTTGTTTTCCTGCTCGGTAGGCCATCCAAAGTCTCTGGTAGTAAGTCGCTGGACTTTCTTTTGCATTCTGCTTCACAGGGTATGCTAGCATCACTCCTACTACACCTGAGCTATGAGCAGAAATAAAGCTCGCTGCAACCTGATCAAAAGTAGCGTTCCCATCCTGGCGAACAGCCGGGAGTTGGCCCACAAGCCAGGATCAATGGTCTGGCGTAGTATTTGGACCTGATATTCTGCAGCGAGGCTGAGCATCTCGTATTTAGAACGTACCTTTTCCAAGTTACAGCTGAGGTTGTCGAACGGGCTCATCCGATCCATACTGTCAGCAATTTGCTGAACAGAGTAGGCCATTTGCAGGGGATTAGTAGGTGGTCGATCAGGCAAAGGTAGATTGTCTCGAGCACCATCCAGGGCTGCACAAGCTGCAGCTTCAGCCGCAGTGCGGACAATCCCTTCCTGAGTACCAGCTTCTTGAAAAAGCTGCCTCATCTGGGTTTTAATAGCTTTCATGCTTCTTTCAGGAAGAGGAACATTGCCTAACACTCTTTCAATCATGGTTTCTATCTCTTGCCTGTCTTCCACAGTAATAATGGCTACCGGAGGCGCCGTCGGGACCAGGCTTGGGCCTGCTTCCCCCCTATCATGGGCGCCGCCATGTTGGTGTTTGCCATGATGAACATCACGACATCGTCGACGTCTGACCTGGGGAGTTGGGGGTGGGGACCCGCCATGCTGTGGATGGCTGGGTGGGGAGTCTGGGCCATAGTAGGGGCGTGACTGGGCGTTGTACTGTGAGATGTCATCATCAGATAACTCCCCTTCTGATGACGAGTGAAAGGCAGGGGCTACGCCTCCCATTGCCTTTACATGTCCAGCCAAAACCTCTCACTGATGGCGCAGCGTCGCCATCTTAGTTCTACATTCATCATGATTCACACTTGCAACATCCATATCAACCTGTTCTTGCTTTTGCAAAACTCGATACGTGGTGCTCAATTCGCGATTGTCCCTGTAAGCTACTTCTAAGTCATTACGTACCTGGTTGATCTCGTCCTGGAGCTCACCCATTTCGTCACTCAATTGAGCATTCGCAGCACTCAGCAAATCATTCATTTGCACAACCTGACTCTTGTCCTGTCTCAAAGTCTCACACTCTTGCTTCAACATACATAATTCTTGTTCACCAGCCTGGGCTGAATGATGCAATAATGAATCCTTTTCATTCCGTAGAGTTTGGAGTTCAGACTCCAAGTTCTGCTGCAATCTAATACATTCTGTTTCCTGCAAGTCTATTTCTTGCTAAGAGACGAAATTTGCAGATCAAGGGTTGAAACCTCGCTTCGGAGGCTTCCAAAGCAGCGTAGAGAGCCAAGACCTCAACCCTTTAGCATGACGCTTATTGGTTGATTGTCTCATCTCTGCATACTGGGTTGAAATCCCCAGTATAGGGTTCTCAGATTGACTTGCGTCCTGTGCGAAGTCAGCCCATCCTCCATGGGTGGTAAGGAAATTCGAGACATCAAGTCTCAGTTCTGCGCAGATATCTGATACTGTGGCCATTACGTGGGAGGGAACGAAAATTCAAACTGTGAAAAAGACAGCGTGCTGCGTATCGATCCACAACATGAGTACTTTAAACACAGCCGGGCTACTGTATGAGTTGTAGATTTGCAATTCAAAGCTGCTATGGAGTGGGTCGAGACGGCATCGACCACACCCAAAAAGTCAGCCAGACTTTGCAAAACTACAAAGTGGTTTTAAGCGGGAGAGGTGATACGGGAATGTACACCTACTGTCCCGTGGGGAAGGGAAAAAGTTTAGCAACAAGTGAAAACTTACAAATCCCAAATATTGCCTGCACGCGGTCACCAATTTGTCAAGAGGTCTAAACCTCACTTTCAGATTCTTGTCGATATTGGGAATGCAAGTAATCACAAACAAGTTGCATTAGAGTAATAAATAAGTTTATTACTACAAAAGGGATAAATCACAGTTGCCCTAAGCAATTCTTACCGATACGAACCGGGAGCCGGTGCTAAACGTTCCCTACAACTCGAAGTTTCTCTGTAGTCTCTTGGGATCTCTCGGGTCTCCGAAGTGTAAAGCCTGTGCATTTCATTATATACCTATGATAATTACTATGGTTACCAAAAGATAGAAATATTTCTAGTTACAGAGATGAGCCCTATTGGCTAAATTAGAGGTGGCTCCACGGTCCAAGATAACATTATATGATTCTGTAAAGTCATCAATTTTAGAACAAAGAAGTTCTTATACGGAGTCTTGCATAACTAAGTGTAGTGGTACAAATCACCAAAAGATGGCAGTGCCGTCTTACATATTATAATTACTTCAAAGACAGGTGTCTTGGCATCTGACAAGTAAGAAATAGAAAATACATGGTAAAATATATGTGCATTAGCAAGCAAAGTGGATTACAACAATATGCATTCATATCCTGACATCTACTCTTATACGGTAGATGCCCTTAGCCCTATATATTAGTATAACCTATACCTAAGCATTAGCTGTCTACAGTGTACCTCCAAGGCTATCAGTTAGGGTGCAGGGACCTGTGTCACAGTGCCATCCAACCCCTCGGGTGTGTGTAAAATCTTATTACACACACCACCCCATACTTTATTCTCTATTTAATGAACCCAGGGGTGTGCTAAGGCACGAGGCCAAAGGCTGAGTGTCCTTACGCCGCTGGGAAGTGCATTAAAATCCTTTAATGCACACCCTGGAGTGGCTTATCACACTTATAAAATGGGCCACCATCATAAAAGAATTAGTTTGAGTTACTCTGATAGGGATTAAAACGTATTTACTATTTTCAAGAGTGCACAATACATTACCTCTAAAACATCTAAAAATGGAAAAAGTAGTCCCTATTAATGCATAAAATAGCATATCTCAGCAATAGGTTAACTATTGCAGTACTTTGCAGTTAAAATATTTATTAGTACAGTTGGTTGAAAAATATTTTCTAAGTGACATGTAAATTTTGTGATATAAATACACTAATATCTGTAAATTTATAAAACATAAGCAGTGTTTAAAACTTAATTTTCTTTACACTGTAGTTATACAGTTTCATTGAAGGCAACCTTCTCTTTATTTTTGTTTTTCACTTTTGTGTTATGGTCCAGTACAGAAAAGGAAAACTGCTATAGGATTTAGGTGAAAGGTTAGTAAGAAAAAAAAGCATTAAACCTGCCAAGTTGCCTTTTTTTGGTGGGGAAGGGGGTACATTTCACCTCGCACATCTATATGATTCAAATGTATGTGTTTTATAAACTTCAGCAATGTATTTGAGCAGTTTGCCTATTTACAGCGTGTTTTCCCACCTTTTCTCTTTGTTTATAAAGTATTACTGTATTGCCTACTTTCTTCATCCTGTTTTTTTTTCCTCTGTGTTTCCCCACATTCAAGACATAGAATGTTTTTCATGGAATGTTTACCATGGAATACAGGGATTCAAAATTATGCTCTGTTCCACTGGTAGAATATTACTTTTCCAACATACTATACACACAGACAACAAAGGCCTGTTTCAGAGCCACAGACTCAATTATCTCACTGTCAGGGTAAGCAGAAGAGATTTCCCTGATGAGCAGGTAAAGACAGAAGGGGGATTTTTCACTGTTAGTAAAGAAACAGTTGTAATGAAAACTATAAACAATACTTAATGTTTCTAATGTGTTTATGTATGTGTTTATGTGTGTAAGGAGAGTGTGATGATCAGGGAAACAACACTTAATTAATTTGTTTTATTCTTTATTTAAGGTAGTTTTATTTTTAGGGCCCAGTTGAAGGTTTTTACAGTGAAAAGGTAGCAGCCATGTTTGTGATGGAAGACCAGTTCTGGTTGCAGGGGGACTGATGGAAGATAGTTCTGGCTGTAGGAGAACTGATTTGTTCATTGTGTGATGTGGTGTAGGACCAGGATGACTGTGCGCATAAAGAGATTTAATGTACAGTCAGCTGATGTCTTGGCCAATGAGATTTCTAGATTTTTTCTTGCAATTTTATAAAAGGCTCTTAAGAAACTGAATGATATCAAAAAGCAGCGTGCCATAATGTCTTATTTCAAGTAACAGACTTGTTTGGCACCACTCTGTTATTTTATTTATTTTACAAGCACTTAAAGACTAATGAAGTTTATTGATTTGCACAAAACAGTAATGTTTCAAGTGGTCTGTTTTATACATACAGTTCTGCCCGTTCTGCTCATTGCCGGTTAATTTAGATAGGACATTCGTTTATCTGAACCTCTCGTTTATCCGAACAAAAGTTATGTCATCCTCTAGGTTTGGATAAATGAGGTTATACTGTAATAGATAACCCACTCTGAGGTGTGCGGTCGTGCGCTTATATACGCACAGTCATGTGATGTGTTTTAACCAATCAGTAGACATGATTTTTCCTACCTATTTTATGAATATATATAGATATATATATATATATATATATATATACGTATAATATATATTTATATGTGTGTATGTAGATTTATTTGGAGACCAGGGTATTGCTGGATTTAACTCTTTGAAAAGCACTACTTTTGGTGTGACACATCAGAGGCTGGGGTTTGTGGTGCATGCTTTCACGTTCATTTCTGTAAGTTGCTTTTATGATGTTAAAAGGGATCAGCTATGGGCTACTGCAGGATGCACAAAATAGAGATTGTGTATGAGCAAGCATACACAACAAGGCAGATTGTGACGAGAGGTTTCATCGTAACCAGAGACCTCAAGAGCGTAGCTCGAGAGGTCCGTTACCACGGAAACCTCAAGATCTCACAACTGCCTTGTTTGTGTATGGTTGCTCTTACACAATCTTTTATAGTGTATGGGCAACCATAAGCAGTACTCCGTGAACACCAGAACAAGTATATGGCAAAAAAAAAGGCTTACTTCTGTGTCTGCCACCATGCTTGCTTCCGCGTTGCCATGGGCTGCTCAATTGCGCATGCGCGAATGTGTTCGATCTTGTTGTGCTGCACCAGTGACGTACTCGGTGCAGCACAACAATATCGTGACGCACAGAGTGCAGGACACCAACGCTGTTCCAGGCATGGATTTCCATGCGGAACAGCGTTCCACCATACACTATATCCCCTTAAAACTGGACAGCTTTTAGAGCCAGCCACAATGCCTGTACCAAATTGGTCAGAAATACTAAAGAGAGCTATTATTTAAATATCCTTGAATCAGTCAACAGAAACCCTGCAAAGCTTTGGTGCACCTTCAAGCTATTGGAAGGGAGTAAAGCTCCACTGACCTTGCCTAATAATATTATCTATCATGGTATCTCCCAACTGACATAGTCGCAAACTTGATGAGTATTTTGCAACAGCAGGCCTTGCCTTTGACTCTTCTCAGTCAGCCACCTTACGACCCTTTATCCTCTAATCATCTGCATCACCCAACATTCCTACTCATGCTACCTTCACCTCTCGCCATTATCTATAAACAAGTAGAAGACCAACTACTTAAGTTGGATACAAAGAAGAGCCGAGGGCAGATAATATCGACTCATTCTTCTTGAAGCTAGGCCACCGCTTCCTCACTGCCTCCGATCACCATTTTATCTATCACTGGCAGAAGGCATCATACCCCAGTCTTGGAAGGTAGCTCATCTACTACCACTCTTTAAATCAGGTGATCCTAGGGACTTAAACAATTATAGGCCAATTTCAGTCTTGCCAGCCCTCTCAAATCTCCTTGAAAAACTGGTCAGTATGCAAGTTAGAGCATTCCTTGAAAACCAACATCTGGTGAGCCCATTGCAGCCTGGTTTTAGACTGCACCATAGTACTATATCAGCTCTATCCAAAGTTACCAGTGATTGGCTTGAGGCAATGGGTAACAAGCAAATCACTGGTGCAGTCTTTTTGGACCTTAGTAAGACATCCAGTACAGTGGACCATCTCCTCCTGCTAGATAGCCTTAAAGAATTGGGATTAGCTGACTCTGTAGTAAGCTGGTTTGCCAGCTACCTGGAAAACAGACAACAACAAATTAAAATCAACGGAACCCTTTCCTCACTACTCCGCGTCCTAAAAGGGGTTCCACAGGGCTCCATTCTGGGCCCCCTGCTGTTCTTGATTTATGTAAATAATCTGAGTAAAAACATTGTTCACTCTAATATCCATCTTTTTGCGGATGATACTGTCCTGTACATATTAAAACCTTCCCCCGGACAAGTCTGCTGTGCTCTCCAGTCAGACTTTTTTATCTAAATTACTGTTGAATGGCAAAAAAAACTAAAATAATGTTCTGCCCGCCAAACTTACAAACTGCTTGTCCTTCTAACAGTCCGCCTACTCCTGTTATCACATTCGTGGGGGACACAGTCGAGGCGGTAGATAATTTCAAATATTTAGGATTCATGCTTGACTCTCATTTATCCTTTTCCTTCCACATTAATGCATTGACCAAAAAACTAAAAATGAGACACAGGGTTTTTTTTTTTTTTTTTTTTAGAAATAAATCTTTGTTCTCCCAGGACTAGAACTAGGCTAGTACAGGCCACTTTCTTGCTCCTTTTGGACTATGCCGACATTATATACAACTGTGAATCACAAACCTTCACAAGTTGGACACTCTTTCCACTGCACCATCTATTTTATAACCAATTTACAGCCAGAACTCACAGTTGTACCCTGTATAAGGAGGCCGAGCTTGACCTCTCTAACAACCAGGAGACTTATTCACACTTATACCTGGACAAACAAAGCACTCCTAAATAAACTGCCCTCATCACCTCCACCCTCCATCGTTTCACAGTTCTTACGCACTTAGAAAATATGCATATATTTCCTTGAAGTGCCCAAATTTCACTTGCTATGGCAGGGCAGCAATGAGCTATGTCCTCCCACCATCTGGAATAAGCTGCAATCCACACTGAAACTTCAGACTTTAATCCCACTAAATGCATTCAGAAGGATTATTAATGAAATTACTCCAGAATCCTGCAAATGTTTTTAATCCCTCTTCATGCACTTTTCACTACCTCTCTTTGTCTTTCTCATCCTCTGCCTGGATTTGTTTTAATCTGCAATTGCGCATATACTGTGCTGTTCTTTTATATCCGACTTGCTGCATATACCACACCTTGTGTAATTCGTTGTTGTTGGTGTAAATCAAATGAAACTGTTAGTATTTGAACAATGTATTTTTGATCTATGAGCTACAATGTACTGTTTTGTTGTTTTATGTTTTTTTATATATCATGTTAAGTGTGTTGTACAAGGGACCTCCTTGTAAATGAGCATGCTCAATGGATTTCATCCCTCACAGTAAACTGACCTGAACTAAACTGAACTTATATTTTTTGTAATAAAATATTTTTGTGGAAGTCTAATAATTTTGATGTTGTCTTACGCATGCGCAAACAACATCTTGCGGTAGTAGCACATTCAGAGGTGTGTCAGTGTTGGCAAATGCAGGGAACACTTTAGTGGGTGCGTCCCTCAGTCACCAATTAGCGAGCATGCTAGCGATGACGCGAAACTTCAAAGAGAGCCAAAACCTTGAAAGAAATCTGCCGCTCCAGTGAGGTGCAGTTTCCTTATTGGCGCATCAGATGACAAGGCTCCTCTACGTGCTTTTCCTGGTGAAACATTCCAATAAATATTGCAGCTCCTGTGGCCCGCCACACAATCCCCACAAAGCTGACATCGGGGATGCCCAGTCTCCGTGTCGGCATGTCTCTCCCCCTCCCGTTCAATTTGTTTGCTGATGGGGGGTGCCTAATCCCTGTCGGCATCATGTTCCCCTTCCCACACACTTTCTTTGTCGATGGGGGTGCCCAATCCCCGTCAGCATCATGCCCCTAAACGCGTGGCACACTGGAAGCCCACCCAGTGTGCCCCAAATAATTTTACCTGTAAATAAAGAAAACTGTTCTCAAGTCCGGTTTTTACCTGTAAAACACAGTCTCTCGGCCGCCTTGCTGTGCCCCCAAACCGCACTCCACCTCATGAACTCCCTACCCCCTGCACTCTTACCCAATACTTACCTCCATAAGATAATAAGATAATAAAACTTTTATTTTTTATCAGGATAATAACTTTAGGACCTGAGGCCCTGTTTGTCAAAGTTGTCCTGTTTTAAGCATACGGTTTCAAAAACGAGACATCATGCAATATTACATTACAGGAACAAATCTTACATATTTAAGCAAACAATCCCACTACCTGTAAAAACATACATATATACTCAAATATCAGAGAAATTCAACAAATTTCATCATTCTTTAAGTATGGACTATCCAGACAAATCAAGGCCCTCACTGTGATCTTCTGTGGAGCGGAAACACATCTGGACTCTTCAAAAGCCGACCAGGAATGGAACAAAATGCGGTAAGCTTTTTAATGACAGGCAATTGGGGGGGGGGGTCAACTCAGAAACATAGAAGCATAAAATTTGACGGCAGATAAGGACCTCTTGGCCCACCTAGTCTGCCCATTTTCTTACCTAACAGATAAGCTGCAGATCCTAGTTAACCAACAACTTACTTCCTTCTACCCACCACTAGGTCTGCCTTATGTCTGTCCCATGCATTCTTGAATTCCCCCATTGTTCTTGACTCCACGACCTCCTCAGAGAGGCTGTTCCATGCATCACAACCCTCTCCATGAAAAAATACTTCCTCACATTACCTCTGAGCCGTTCCCCCTCTATCTTCAAATTGAGCCCCCTTGTTCTTGCACATCTCTTTTTCTGGAAGATACTACCCTCTTGGACTTTATTGATTCCCTTGAGGCACTTGAAAGTTTCTATCATGTCCCCTCTCTCCTTTCTTTCCTCAAGGGTATACATATTAAGCTCCTTTAGTCTTTCCTTGTATGTCTTCTGGTGCAGACACTGCACCATTTTGGTTGCCCTCCTCTGGACAGCCTCCACTCTGTCTATGTCTTTGTGGAGATGGGGTCTCCAGAACTGTACACAGTACTCCAGATGAGGTCTCACCAACTATCTGTACAGAGGAATAACAACTTCCTGTTTTCTACTATTGATGCCTCTCCCTATGCATCCCAGTATCCCCCCCAGCCTTCCTTACTGCCTTCTCACATTGCTTGCCCACCTTTAGGTCATCTGATATAATTACCCCCAGGTCCCTTTCCATTTTTATTGTTGTCAGTATCTCACCCTGCATTGTGTACTCTTCCCCTGGGTTTTTGTTTCCCAGGTGCATTACCTTGCACTTCTTTGCATTGAATCTGAGCTGCCATACATTTGACCATTCCTCCAACCTTGCCAAGTCCCTTCTCATCCTTTCCACTCCATCTTATGTATCAACCCTGTTGCAGATCTTTGTGTCGTCTGCAAAGAGACATACTTTTCCTTCCAGTTTCTCTGCAATGTCACTCATAAAGATGTTAAAAAGAACCGGTCCCAGTACTGAACCCTGTGGTACCCTGCTAGTAACCCTCCTTTCTTCACTGTGGACTCCGTTTACCACTACCCTTTGCATTCTGTTGTCTAGCCAATTTTTTATCCAGACTACCACCTTGGGACCCACTCCAAGGCTGACTAATTTGTGTATTAATCTTTTGTGTGGGACTGTATCAAATGCCTTGCTAAAACTAGGTAGGCCATGTCCACAGCCCCTCCCTGGTCTACTACTTTGGTCACCCAGTCAAAGAAATCTATTAGATTCGTCTGACACGACCTTCCCATCGTGAATCCATGCTGCCTTGGGTCCTGTGCCCACTAGCCTCTAGGTACTCAACAATTCTTTCCTTCAGAAGTGATTCCATCAGTTTCTCTACCACTGATGTCAAACTATCTGGTATGTAGTTTCCTGCCTCTGTCCTGCTCCCACTTTTGTGAAGAGGAATCACATCTGCCCTCCTTCAGTCCTCAGGTACCACCTCATCCTCCCATGATTTGTTAAAGAGAGTAGTCAGCGGTGTCACTAGTTCTACCCTTAATTATGTTAGAATTCTTGGGTGAATCCCATCAGGCCCCATTGCTTTGTCCACCTTCAATTTTATTAGTTCTTTCAGAACCCTTTCTTCTGTAAATGGACTGGTATTGATTCCCATCTTCAGAGTGTTTCTCTTGTTTTGTTTAGGTACCCCTCTCCTCTTCCTTTGTGACTACTGAGCAGAAATATTCGTCCAGTATCCCTGCTTTTTCACTGTCACCCTCTACCCACATTCCCTCCCTTTTATTAAGCCTCAGTATCCCTCCTTTGGTCTTTCTTCGCTCCCTAATGTACCTATAAAAGGTCTTCCTTCTTAACAGAGTTGGCTATCCTTTTCTCGGTTTGGGCCTTTGCTATTCTGACTGCCATCTCTGCCTCTTTCTGCCTTAACTGATAAAGTTCTCTGTCCTGCTCCTCCTGTGTTTCCTTATATTTCCTGAATGCTATCCTTTTCTCCTTAACCTTCCCTGCCACCTCTTTTGAGAACCATAGGGTTTTTTTCCTTCGTTGTGTTTGTTGATTTGCTTTACACACAGGCTTGTTGCCTCCGTGATGGCTGTTCAAACAACATGAAGTCTTACTGTATTCTGACTATTGCAGTGATGTCCAACCTTTGAACTGCCCTGGAGAGGAAAGAGTTAACTTTCTATGCAAGGCATGTAACGCTGAGCTCGAGCTCGGTTGAAACTCTGTCTGTTGTTGTTTGAACCCAAACCATCAGATTCTTTACTCCGTCTCACTGAACAGTCGCTCCGGAGATTTCTCCTTTGCTTGGTTCAAATTAGTCGGTTAAAGTGTTGTTTTTCTCGGTTCAACCAAATTTTCTTGTTCTAACCTGTCTGTTCAGTCTCTGTCTGTGGTATCGTGAGTACTAGATAGGTTTATTATTATTGTTTTTCTGTGTGGAACTTGTAAACATCGGATCGGTTCGGTTTGAACCGATTAGGTTTGTAAAGAGTTTTCTAAAATTTAGAGTGTGGTTACGGTTCTTATCAGTTCTAAAAAGCAGTTTAATTACGTTTTCCAGGACCCGTAACACGGTCAGGAACCGATAAGAGTGTCTTTGCCTGGCGGATTGCCGAAAAAGGGTAAGTTTGGTTAGGACTGGCACAATGTCTGGAGAAACCCAAACGAAAACGGGCCCACTGGTTTCAACACTGTAGTGTCTGTGGGGAAGCCTTTGCTAAGGCTGACCCCACACCACCTGTGTTTATTGTCTGGGGTTTGACCACCTCGATTCAGACTGCCAGATCTGTAAAGTTTTCCTACAGCTACCCTGGAAAGAGAGTGGGTAGGCTTAGGAAAGGGAGGCCAAAGTCCGCTGACCGGATGGCCCAGCCAGTTCGGTTCCAACCGAACCAGAGGAATGCCCTCTGACCAGGAGCGAAACTTCTTCGGCAAAGGAGAGCCGAGTCCGAGAAGTCCGGTTCGGTTAAAAGGAAAGAAGGGATAAATCAGACGGTTCGATTCGAAGGTTGTCACGGTATGATAATCGCGGTGTGTGATACCGCGGTTATCGTGATACCGCGGTATAATGCATTCCAATGGGAAAACCTACAATATTAAAAAAATCATGCAATTTTAACCAAATTGTACACGTAAAAGCAGTTAAAATACTAATAAATGACATATTATGAATTTAATGAGAGAAAATAAAGATAATGAGTCAAGTATGTGCAAGAGAAATATATTTTTTATTGACTAAGTCAGATTCCTCCTGACCTCATGATGAGCATGGAGCTTCGAGCATTACAAGTAGATTTATATAAAAAAAAATTCACTTCATTGCAGTCTGAAACGTGAGTGACATACCGTTATAAGTAAAATGTTTTCTTGTCCTCTTAGCTTACACCACAAAATGCTACCAGTACCAAAAGTACTATACAAAAATATTTTTATTTTATTTTATTTATTTAGCTTTTGTTTACCGGGTAAGTACCATAGCCAAGACATGTTATTTTCAGGCATGACCTGGAAGATTA
Organism: Neoceratodus forsteri; assembly: GCA_016271365.2. Taxonomy (NCBI): domain Eukaryota; kingdom Metazoa; phylum Chordata; order Ceratodontiformes; family Ceratodontidae; genus Neoceratodus; species Neoceratodus forsteri. The sequence continues at coordinate 966,260,467 of CM028133.1, forward strand.
CAATAGGTAGGGATAATCAGGGAAATACATACATTTTGAATTCAGGGAGGCAACAATGATTCAAAGCAAATCAAGATTTCACAAATTGCAAGCACAAGTAACAAGATAACTCAGAGTTCATAGACAATAACATAAATTCCATGACCAGTAATCACTCGTAGCTAACAAACAACTGGGTTAAGAGCAGCTGAAACAAATAAAAAATACAGCATATGTGCTTACTAATCTGACTAGATGGGCTAAGCAGAGAGCAGTTTGTAGCAGTTGGGGAAGAGAGAGGGAGAGAATCTGAAATATCACAGTGAGTATGAGTAGTAAGTTGTTTGATTTACATTTTTATATATATATACATACATAGACAGTGTCGGCAGATAAGGGCCTATGGCCCACCCAGTCTGCCCATTTAAGTTTGTAAGTTCAGTTTATGTTTTCCAGGAAGTCTGTTGCCCCTTACCCCTGACCTCCAGAATTCCTTTATGTCTATCCCATGCATTCTTAAATCCCGTTATTGTTTCAGCCCCACCACTTCCTCTGGCAGGGTGTTCCACTTGTCCACTACCCGTTCTGTGAAGAAATTCTTCCTCATGTTTCCTCTGAATCGTCCTCCTCAACTTCATCCCATGCCCTCTAATCCTGGAACATCTTTTTCGCTTAAAAATAGTGCATTCCTGCACCCTGTTCCTCCCTGTAAGATACTTGTATGTCTCTATCATATCCTCTCCCTCCTCTCCTCCAGGTACATGCTAGTGCCTTCAACCTGTCCTCATAGGACTTGTGATGCAATCCATGCACCATCTTTGTTGCCCTCCTCTGAACCTTCTCTACCCTGTCTTATGTCCTTACGTAGGTGAGGTCTCCAGAACTGCACAGTGTACTCCAGGTGCGGCCTCACTAGTGTCTTGTATAGTGGAATTATGACCTCCCTTTTCCTGCTGGTGATGCCCCTGCCTATGCATCCCAGCATCCTATGTGCTTTACCTGCTGCCTTGTCACACTGTTTCCCTGCCTTGAGGTCATCAGAGATGATAACTCCAAGATCCCTTTCCTGCTTGGTGCATGCTATATCCTCACCCCCCAACTGATATATTGTGCCAGGGTTTTTGTGCCCCATATGCATTATCTTGCACTTCCTTGCATTGAATTTCAACTGCCAAACCCCTGACCATTCTTCAAGTTTCTGCAGGTCCTTCTCATTCTGTCTACACCCTCTGGTGTGTCTACTCTGTTACAGAGCTTTGTGTCATCAGCGAACAGTGAAATTCTGCCTTCTAGGTCCTGTGCAATGTCACTGATGAAGATATTGAATAGTACCGTCCCAGACTGATCCCTGTGGTACCCCACTGGTCACTCTTCCCTCTGTGGAGTGACAACCATTTACCACCACCCTCTGTGTCCTGCTGCCCAGCCAGTTACCTACCCACCGCACTACTGTCCTGCCCACACCCATATTCCCAGTTTGTGCAATAGTCTTCTATGTGGCACAGTGTCTAAGGCCTTGCTGAAGTCCAGATAGGCCATGTCCACTGCCCTCCCTGATCCACCTCCCTAGTCACCCAGTCAAAAATTCAATGAGGTTGGTCTGACATGACCTTCCCCTGGTGAAACCATGCTGCCTTGGGTCCTGTAGTCCATTGACAACCAGATGTTCCACCAATCTCTCCTTCAGTAGTGCTTCCATGATCTTCCCCACTACTGAGGTGAGGCTGACTGGTCTGTAGTTCCCCGCTTCCTCTTTGTTCCCACTTTTGTATAAGGGGACTACATCTGCTATCCTCCAGTCTTTGGGTACCTCCCCTGTTTCTAGTGATCGGCTAAACAGGATAGCAAGAGGTTCAGCCACCACCTCTCTTAGTTCTTTAAGGACCCTGGGAACCATCTGGCCCCATTGCTTTATCAACTCTTATTACTTCCAGTTCCTTCAGGACCCTTTCGCAAAGGGACTGCAGTCCATTTCTGCAACATTCACCCCTTGTACTCCATTCAGACCCATTACCCTCCTCTTCCTCAGTAAAGACTGAGCAGAAATACCTGTTCAATATGTCAGCTTTACTGTTGTCATCCTCCACACAGCCCCCATCCTCCCCTTCAGTCTCACTATCCCTCCCTTTGCCTTTCTTTTTCACTTATGTACCTGTAAAAGGTTTTGTCCTCTACCCACTGATTTTGCAATGTGTTCTTCTGTCTGAGCTTTGGCTTCCTTACTGACCTCCTGCCTCCCTTTGCTTCTCCTGGTACTTCTCCCTATCCCTTCTGCCTGTGTCTTTGTATTGCCTGAATGCAATCTTTTGGCTTTCACTTTCTTTGCTACCTCTTTGGAAAACCATAATGGTCTCCTCTTCCTTTTCCTTTTGCTAACCTGCTTAATACATATTTCTGTTGCTCTTGTAATCCCCATTTTAAATACTTCCACTGTTCCTCAACCCCTGATTCCTGCCCCATTCCCTTAATGCCTCTTTCAAGTATCTCCCATTTTCCCAAAGTTTGCCCTCCTAAAATCCAGGATACGTGTTTTTGTGTGGTTTGGTGCTGCTCTTTCTGAGTTTCAAACCACAGTGACTGGTGGTCACTGTTCCCCAGGTGCCCCCCACTCTTACCCCCATCACACTGTCCCTGTTTGTGAGCACAAGGTCCAGTATTGCCTTCTGCCGAGTTGGTTCCATGACCAGTTGCTTGAGGAAGGCACCCTGAAGGGAGTCCAGGATAAATCTGCTCCTAGTTGATGCTGCTGCTGGAATGCTCCAGTCCACGTCTGGAATATTGAAGTCTCCAACCAGTACTACCTCACCCTTGTCTGCCATCCTCTGGATGGCTAGCATTAGCTCCCTATCTGTTTCTTCCTCCTGGGCTGGTGGTCTATAGACCACACCTGTGCGGATGGCTGGCCCCATTTTCCTTTCCAGCTTAACCCACAGTATCTCTCCCCCATTTTGTTCCTCCTGGATCTCTGTGGCCCTTATGTCATTTTTCACATACAGTGCCACTCCTCCTCCCTTCCTGCCTGCCCTGTCTCTTCTGAATATGTTGTAGCCAGGTATGGCCAACTCCCAGTCGTGGTTATCATTACACCAGGTTTCAGTGATGGCCACAATGTCCAGGTCTGACTGCACCATGACAGCCTCCAGATCTTCCATCTTGTTGCTAAGGCTCCTGGCATTTGCACACATGACTTTCCATGATTTGACCTCCCTAGACTGTTTCACTGTTCTACTCCAGCCCCTTCCTTGGTTGTCCTTTATCCCTGGTTCACCTTGCTGTCTGCCTTTCTGCTGAATTTTGCCCCTATTCTGCCTGTCCACCTCCTGGGTGCTAATCTCCATCTTTTGCACTTGTTGTTTATCTTTTGTTATGTTAAATTGTCAATACTGATGATTATGAAAGGAATGCCCAGTCACTCCACTCCTGGTGGTGGTGTAGACTAGAGTTGCAGATGCAGACAGAGTTGCACTTCACTGAAGTGGTGTGCTACTAGCTTTAGAAACAGGCACAGCAAGAGCACTACTTAGAATCAGAACAGTTCTGGTAGGAAAATCAAGGCTCACTATCTGGCTATGACTAGGCTGAGTGTCCCTCCTTCATCCTCACCTCATAGCCTGGGGCTACGTCCAAGACCCAGTACCCCCCCCCATCCCCAAGTTAAGTTAGTAAAAGTAATAGTAAGTAGTGCAAATAAATTTGGAGAGATGTGTTCTTCATATTTAGTTTCTAATTTAGTACCCTACCACCACAACCACAACACAACTCCTGCCTGCACTCACCACTCTGTGTCCAAGACTCCAAGTCCAAGCCAACAGCCAGAGCCAGTTGCCTGAGCTAAGCCAACTGTGAGAGATGGTGGCATTTAAAGAATTATCCTATATATCCTAAATGCCATGCTGGCTGCCTGGCTGCTTTTTCATTTTTAATATAATAGGTATTTAGCTACAGTAGCCTCCAGCTGAGGCAGTGAGCCAATGTGAGTTGCTTGCTTGACTTTCTTAGGTTGAGTCAGTCATGCTATACTGTGACTCAAGTCGAGTCGCAGTGACTGTGACATGAGTCAGTCTGAAAGTAAAGAACTCGGCTTATATTCCTCAATGCTGTGGCAGTGGCAGGCACTCACTGGCTGCTTTTTTCCTTTTTTTAAGGTAGATAATAGGTATTTAACTACAGTAGCCTCCAGCTGAGGCAGTGAGCCAATGTGAGTTGCTTGCTTTGGTTGAGTGAGTTGTGCTATTGTGAGTCGAGTCGTGTGACTGTGACATGAGTGCAGTCTGGCATTAAAGGAATCCGCTTATATATCCTCAATGCCGTAGCCGTGGCAGGCACTCATTTCTCTATTTTTTTTTTGTTGATTTTGCTACTAGCTATTTAAGTAATAAGAAATGTGTGAATTTAAATTACTTTTTCCATTGGGTTTTGTTTTAGGTAGCCCCTCAAAGTGACTCAAGTCATCTTGTCACCACCTCGGACTCAAGACTCGTGAGTCAAGTCTCATGATATGATGAGTGACTCAACAGGACTGGAGTCCTGCATAGCATTAAAGGAATTAGCCTATATATCCTCAGTGCCATGGTTGGTAGCTGCAGAGTCAAGTGATTATAACTGTTAAGCTAGCAGCTAGGCTAAGGGTAATAACGCAATTAAAGTAATTTCTCTTATTGGTTTTGTGTTAGGTAGCCCCCAGCCACAGTCAGCCAAGAGCTCAGCTGAGCCAGCCAACCAAAGTTTTGTGACACAGATGACATGAGTCAGGAGTAGGACTCACTCAGTCCTAGGGACCACTCTAGTGGGGGCATCAGGTGAGCATACAGAGGGAGAGACATGAAGTGGTCCACAGCGAAATTGGACTGGAGGGACTCAGGGTGCATCAAGCAGATAGATAAGACAAGACAGCAACTTCACTAAATGTGCTAGTTCAGCTGAATAGCCAATGCCAAGTATGAAATATCACAAATCACATTAGGAGGACAGGGAGGGAGGACTCAGACTCGGAGTCAGGAAGCAACAGCAGCAGATGTCAGAGAGAATTTGGATTAGCGAGCAGAGTGCGCTCCGGATATGGCATGTGTTGGCAGGCGTCAAATTCGTTATCCACACTGCAGGTGTGCTGGGCTGCAATGACTTTGTGCTGCAGAATCAGATAGAGGGAGGGGCGGGGAACAACTGGGAATGAAAACTGAAGGAGCACACAGACTACTACTGCCAGATCCTACTTCGAGAGGGCTCTTGCAGTAGGTAATTACATATGGGACTGACCCGCCTGGCGGCAGGACCCCACGGAAAAATTTCTAGCTAGCAGTCCCTGGCGAGGGACCGCCCCGCTCAGGTGACTGGCGTCATCGAGACGATCAGTATAAAGGGGTGGTCCTGGACGGCTGCCTCCCAGTTCTTTCCCGGCCGTTAGCTCGTGCAGCGCTATGGGTAAAGTTCGCGTGCTTAGTCAGCCCTGTTCTTTCGTCGGTTTTACCGAGAATTTTAGTATTTTTTTCTTCTTATCGTCAGGTCATCGTCGGTGTATGTCGTCCCCTACACCTTCCGAGCACAAAAACAAGTGCGACTCGTGCAGCGCCCAACTGCCACACAAGGACGGCCATTCCCTTTGCCTCTTCTGCCTAGGCCCCAACCACCTGGTCGACAAGTGCCTGCATTGCCTTCACTTCAATGCGGCTACCCGCAGACGACGCCAACAGTCCCTTGAAGCCCATCTTCTAAAGAAAAAGATGTTTTCGATGGAAAAAGAATTGAAGAAGCTCAGGCAGGCGTCAACTTCTCCAGAAGGGCATCGTAAAAAAGGGACAAGGAAAGGCACCGGAGAAGGCCTCCCTCGCCATGATTCTGACCGGTCGTGGCCAGGTAACATCCCTCCGAGACTGTCCGGCAACCTTCAAGGTTTTGGAGGCGTCGGCCCGCCTGTCAGACTCACGCTCGCGGGCCTTGCGGGCGCCTCTGGGCAAAAGCCTCTGCCCCCAGTTGACCACGACCGTAGCACCTACTGATGCGGTGACTCCCCCAGAATGACGGACGTCGGCTCCTCCGACGTCCGCCAGGAGAAGGTCGATAAGACGCTCACCCTTCGGGTAGAAGACGACCTCGTCCCCTCGGACCGGGCCGATCCCCCCTCAGCCCACCTCCGACGAGGGACCCCAAGCGGAGCGCTGCTCCTCCAGCCCCGCCCGGGCCAGCCCCTAAGTGAGTACGTCGGCTCCTCCGGCGTCGCTGGCGCAACAGAACCTGATGGACCCTCAACCCCGTGTTGCCCGGTTCCCGCAGCCGCTCCGCCGCCGTCGGGGACCGAGTCACCCAGCCTGACCGGGGACTCCCCCGTCCCGGGGCGAAGTGGGATATTCCCTCGTCAGACCCTCCTCCTGAGGTCAGGATCACAGCACGGCCCCAGGCCGGCTCGGCCTTGGTCCCGGCAGCCGAGTTCCGGCACTGCCCCACCGATCGGCGGGGATATTCCCCCCTTCCGTCGGGCCCTGCCCCCGTACCTCTCACTGTTGACCGCCCATGAGGGCCCCACCTTCGAACCATCTGCTCCAGCAACTCTCCTCGCGGCCCGGGTACCCGCCGTCTATCCGACACCGTCGTACCCAGGACCGCAGTATCCAGCACCCGCCAGTACCCGGCCGGGCCTCCGGCGCGCAGTACCCGGCGCCTCAATACCCGGCACCGGTTTCCCACAACGGGCTTGACGGATACCCTTCAGGATACAATCCATTATTCTTATCCCCCTCTCCACCTCCACGCCCCCTCGGCGCTGGGTGGATCCGCAGGACACTCTGGCCACCTGGCGAGGCTGGAGCCAGGCTCAGCTCACCAAGGAGGTTGAGGCCGCCTCATGCGCGTCAGGCGCCACCACCGGCCCCATGCGCCCGGGGCGGCACATTCCCTCACCGCCTCCAGACTCCAGGGCCCTTCCTCTGCATCCTGGGAGGAGGCAGGACACATGTCAGGGATAAGCCCCTAAGGAACCCGTTCCTCCCCCTAGCAGGTTAGGGAGTCTTATTCTGCTTCTGATTCTTCTTATCTCGGGTCTCAAGTTCTTCCGCGGATGCTCGAGAGAACGACTCAACCTACACTCTCCGTCCAAGCCCGGCCAGACTCCTCCAGAGTCTCACTCGGAGGACCCTTCCTTCATGAGGTTGCTCAGAAAAATCCAGGCAGTACATCCAGTGGCGGTCATTGGAACCAGATCCTCAAGCGGGTCACAACCACTTCCGCGAACATCTGGTCCTGCCCTGACGGCTCCTACTTTAGTGCCACCTGGATCGAGCCTCACGCCCACCTTGTTTCACTATTTGGAAACAACCGTACGGCTAGCCCGCTTCCTAGGAAATCTAACAGAGCTACCAGGCTCCTGAGGAGTAGATTTTTGGACTCACCCTTGTGCAGATTCGGTGCGTGATTAGCGCTGCTCGGCAGAAGCACCATCTAAACACCTAGCTCGTCTCCTCCGGATAAGGAATCTCACCTTCTGGACAGTATGGAAGAAAATATCGCCTCTTCCCACACTGGGAATTGGGCCTAATTTATGTTGCTCACATGAGGGATTACCAGAGGCCATCGCATACCAGGCGGAATCTAAGATTGACTCCTTACACCTGACTCTCAAGTCAAGCAGGAGTTAGCTGACTTAGTCCGTTCCTGTAACGTTCAGTGATCGTCACATTCTGCGAGACGACATCTGATGCAGATGGACACTGCACGGTAGAGACTACGCTTCACCATGAGTCTTTAGGCGTCATGCCTGGCTCCAGCATGTCAGGTTTGGTCCTGGAGGTGCAGTCAACGTCCGGAAGCACCTTTCTCCCGAGGTTCGGTGCTTTAGGCCGGGGATGTCAAGGACATCAGCACCGACTTAAGGAGAAGGAGACGACTCTGAAATCCGTGGATTCATGTTACCATCCCACATCCCCACAGCGCGATCCTTTTACATGAGCAGCGAGTAAAGCCCACAACAAAACCCAAGGAGGTGGGCCACTAAACGTTAGACCCCAGCTGTCAGGCCCTCCCGCCCAAGAAAGCAGCGGGTGCCCCAGACAGCTCCAGCTGCCTCACACCACCTGACTCCTCATCGCTCCCGGGACACGAGAGGAGCAGTGGGAGGAGGTTCTCCCTCCACCTTCCGGGTTGGGAAAGGATAACAGCAGTTCATGAGTGCTTCAGATTATAGCGAAAGGGCACTCTACGATGTCTCCAGAAGCCACACCCCCGAAACGTCCTGCAGAGAACATCTTCCTTTGGTCTGGAAGAAATCTCTGCCCTCCCATCACGAAGCAAGCCATAGAACCTGTCCCCCTCATCTTCCAGGGACCCAGTTACTCGCGCACATTCTTCCTGGTCCCAAAGAAGGCCAGGAGATCTCAGACCCATTCTCAGTCTCAGCTCTTTGAACCTTGCATTGGAATACAAAAGGTTCAGGATGCTCCTACAGACCTTTATGCCCCTCCTTCAGCGGGTCAATGGCTTTGTGTCGCTGGATATGCGGTGTATATACACATCTCCATTCACCTCTCTCATAAGTACCTTTGGTTTGCTTTCAGGGGACCATTACAGTTCCGAGCACTCCCGTTTGGTCTTTCCTCGGCACCCTGGGTTTTTACCAAATGCCTGGCCATGGTAGTAGCCCACCTGCAATGCGATGGAAGTTCCAGGTGTTCCTTACCTGGATGACTGGCTCTGGCGGCCTCGTCCAGGAGAGGAGCCCGCATTTCCTCTCCCTCACCAGCAGGTTTTCACATTGCCTGGGCTACTACCAACCATTCAAGTCTCATCTGGATCCCTCCCAGACCTACAGTTTATCGGGCTATCACCGATATAGCGGTGAAACAGGTCTGCTACCTCCACACAGGAGCAGCCTCTCTTCAGTCTGAATCTCCTACTATCAAACGCAGGAAGGTTCCAAGAGTCGGTTCTCCGTCTCTTGGGGCTCATGGCGGCCACCATCCCGACCCAGTTCCCCACGCTCGGCTCCACATGAGGATCTCTCAGTGGACTTTGCTCCCAGTGGGATCAGCTCGTGAGCGAGCCTAGATCATCTGGTTCTGATCTACCGCCGATGCACAGAGACTTACAATGGTGGATGGTTCGAAGAACCTGTTTCGAGCCCCTTCTGTCATCTTCCCCTCCCAGACTCTGACACAGGCGCATCGGCAAGGTTGGGGAACCCATCTGGGTCCTCACTGAACCAGGATCATCGTCCAGATTGGAACTAGCTCTCCACATCAGCGTTAAAGCTTGAGCAGTATTGTATATCTCAAACCTTCACCAAAGCCCATTCTTCCGGTCACCTAGCCGTCAGATGGACAACATGTCGTGGTGTGGTACATCAACAAACGAGGAGGACTCGATCCTACCCTCTATGCAGGGAAGCAGTGAGGGTTTGGGACTGAGCAATCAGCACAACATTCACCACAGCGATTCATGTTCCAGGAGTCGACAATATTCTGGCAGACAGGCTAAGTCGCTCCTCTGCCCTGCCACATGAGTGGGAGCTGGACCCAAGGTCTAAATACATCTTCCACTTCTGAAGACCCCACCAGATCAGACCTATTCTCCTCTTCAAGCATAAAACTTCCCAACTTTTGCTCTCTCGTTCCAAAGCAGAGGCCGCTTTCTGGAATGGACTCTGTCTCTAAGCTGGAAGGGCAGATTAGTCTCTTTTCCCCAATTCATCTGGTCCCTCAGTAGTGTTGAAACTATCAACAGAAGGACGCAAAATGATTCTGATCGCTCCCTTTCTGGCCCAGAACAAATCTGGTTCTCTCTTCTTCAACAGTACTCATTGGTTCCTCCTCTTCCTCTTCCTTTATCTTGAGGTTCTGGCCCAGGATCAGGGGACCCTAGGTACATCAGGACTCAAGTCCCTACAACTTCATGCATGGCTCCTGCAGAACCTAGTTCCAATCCGCTTTGGCGTCTCTCCAAAGGTGGGAGATTCTGGTGAGCTAGGAAACCCTCACTAGGTCTACTTATCCCATGAAATGGAAGAATTTTCTATTTGTTGCCGCCTCTAGGGCATTGGAGCCTTTCTCTTGTTCAGTGGCCATTCTGCTGGAATATTCAGCGTCATCTCTTTGACCTGGGTCTCAGTCATTTCCTCCTTGAAAGTGCACATGGCCACTATTTCCAGACACCATGTTCCTTTTTGCAGATAAACATGTTGCCCAATTGAGGAGTCTCTAAGACTTTTCTTGGGGTCCTCAATCTGAGGGCCCCTGTCCGGACTCCTGCTCCCTTTGGGACTTGAATTTTGTTCTCGACTTACCCTTCCTCCCTTGAACCACGGCCACGCCAGATCTGAAGTTTCTTTAAGTGGAAGGCACTCTTCTTGGTGGCCATTACCTCAGCTAGAAGAAATTTCGAGCTCCAGGCCCTTATGTGTGCGTCCATACCTGATTTTCCACAAAGAATGAGTGGCTCTTCGCACAAACCCTAGTTTCTGCCTAAAGTGGTAGCAGAGTCTACTTAAAATCAGTCTATAGAGTTACCTGCCTTTTCTCATGCAGTACTCAACCAAGGAATATTTACTCCATACTGGATATTCACGGATTCTGAGATACTACCGACAGGAACAGAAGGATCTCAGAAAGAATGACGCAATTATTCGCCTCTTTGTTCCACAAAGGAGCAATGCTGTTTCTAAGCAATGCCTATTAGAACCGGTTAACTCATTATCATTTCTGTTATGATAAGTAACAAGCCCTCCGGATTCAATCCATCCTCACAGAGAAGTGCCTCTGCAACATTTCAAATGTCTCGGCCAGACATATGCGCTGCCACACCTGGACTTCCGTCCATGCAACCCGACTACTGCAGTTTGGACACTCTCGCCGTGGGGAGGCTTGACTACCTGTTTGAACACCTCTGTCAGGGCCTGCAGGTTCTATTTACAGGGTAGTCTCCTCCTCCCGGTGCCTTTGTTTGTTCAGTAGCAGCATTCTCTATACATTACCTACCAAAACTCTCAGTAAGATAGTACAGTGCGTGAAACTTACCGCGCGGTAGATCTTCGAGGCTCTTCAAAATCTCTCCGCCTCCATCCCCTAAGCACCGCTCTTTTTCAGAAATGATCATCCGCTTCTCTATCCGGCCGGCCCTGCCAGGCAAGAACCGAAAAACGGGCATCAGGACGCCCTTTATACCAACATCCTGCGGTCACCAACATGGGCGATCCTATGGGACTGCTACATTTTCCATGGGGTCCTGCCACTGTGGCGTCAGTCCCATATGTAATTACCTACTGCAATAGCCTCTCTCTCGAAGATCTGCTGTTCACGGTGAGTTCTTAACATAACTGTACTTTCTCATCACTGAAACTGAAAAACACAGAGTGCAAGTGTAATGCAAAACTGTAATTTACAAATGCAAAAGGCACTGGCATCATGGCAATTTTGTGTTATCTAACAATAAAAATGAACCTGAAAAGGTTCTCAGTGTGTATCTCATTCTCTGTCTGACTAACCTTGACAGTTTTGTGTCTCTGACAGACTGACAGGACTGACAACTCTCTATAGTTCAGACTTACAATGAATGAACATGAACACGCATGACCACTCGAGGCAGAGCACCAGCAGCACAACAGTTAACTGTAATGTGAATGAATGATCACTGAGGCCTCATCTGTCACTCACTGGCCCAGCCGATGAGGTGACTGACCAGTCTGCAGTCTGAGTCTGTACACACAGTGACAACCAACCACAGACAGTTTGTTCTGTTACCCATAAAGATAAGAAAACTTAACATGATGATCATTACATGACATGACAGACGAAATGTTACACAGTGTTACTGTTAACAAAATAACATAACAGATTTTGATGCTGGGCCTGGTTACTGCTGCTGATCCCTCCATCACCCCCATTCCATACCTGTTGCTCAAGCCCAATCAACAAATGGATTTAGGATGGCTGGTCGACACCTATATGTCCCCCCCACCCCCTGCTACTTAAATAACCAACTCCGAGTGTGAGTGGTTTTGGGGAGGGGGTGCAGTACCCCCGAATGCAGTGGTGGGGTCCCGCGCCGTCACTACATCTGGTTCTGCTGTTGCTGTAGTGTCGGGCACTGTGGAATTGTCCCGAGGGGGATGTAACCCTCAACAAATGTGTTTTGTTGTTCAACTTTTTTGGAGGGATGTCACTCATTTTGGAACTAGTACGTCATTTTCTGCTTCTGTTCCAAAAGAACAGCAGAGGAAGGACAATAATGATGCACATTGTGCATTTACAGTGTGGCTTTTTGTGCAAGCAGTGTGCTCTACTTTGTGTGTATTGCACAGTTAGTGTGCATTGTGTGAGTGATACAGTCGCACTCACACAACGCACTGACTTTTGTGTGCTGTTGCGCACAGTCTGTTCTCACCATTTACCATTAAGGAAGCAGTTATTACTTGTAGATCACTGGTGGCATAATACTCACTTAGTCTCTGTGTGCCTGTGTGGCACTCCATGTGAAACTACAAAATTAAATGTGACTAAAAAAACTGTGTCCTGAAACTGAACATTGAAAATTTAAAATGGAAGGAAGAAGTCAAAGACTGACTTAAATTTTATTGAAGGTCTCTCAACTGACATCATCAGTCCACTTATGGATTGGACACATGAGGACACCTAAACCTAACCTTACTAATGTGTACAGCACTGCAGCAGAAGCGGACGTCGCATCCACAAAACAATTTTGGCACGAAAAAGAAGCCTTCTCAAACTCTTGCATCAGAGAGAATTGGCGTGTAAGGGACAGTTGTCTCGGAAAAATGCAAAAAAACTAGTTGAAAAATCTTAATACCGCGGTATACCGTGAATCACGGTTATCACGGTATCAGAAATTGTCCACGGTATCAATACCGTGACTTCTGACACCGCGGCATACCGTGACACCGTCATACCGTGACAACCCTAGTTCGGACCCACAAGTTCCTTCTCCGACCGCTGATGAAATAGCCAAAGTGGTAAGGATTGTTCAATCACTAATTTCGGTTCCGACCGAACCGGCACCATCGGTGAGGGGCTCGGTTCGGTCGGTTCCCCAGTTCGGATTACAATTTGGAGGATTTTATGAACCGGAGGAGGAGGAGGAGATTATGAGGATAGTGATGGTGATTGTGAAAGTCTGGATGTGCCCATTGACCGGACATCTCCCAGACAGACCTTCAGGCGTTTCCCCTCCTAGGCTTTCTGAGTCCCCTTCCCACTTTATGTTCTACAAAAAAGTGGCTGAAACTCTACAGCTCCCTATGGAGGAAGCAGTGGAGGATCAGGAGGAGCCTGATTACGTTGAGATGATGGATATCCCAGAGTCCAGGAGACTGTCTATTCCCCTCCACAAGTCTTTTGGGAAACAGACATTTAACATTTTAAAGACTCCTAATTCCATAGCTCCTGTGGATAGAAGAATGGACAAGAGGTACACTCTTTCAGGCTCGGATATGGAGTTCCTTACCCAGCAATGCAGCCATGTTGGGGTAGTGCAGGCTGCTGCCTGTGATAAGGCTAATTGACCCTTGGCTTCACACCCCCAAGATAAGGACTCCAGGAGGATTGATGCCATGGCAAAGAAACAGTACATGGCAGCATCTTTGGGACTCAGGAAGGCTAATTATTTGGCCTACACAGCTAGATACCAGAAGTCTAGATGGGGCACTGTGATGGCTTCAGCTAAACAGGTCCCTGGCCAGCTTGCCAAGGAGCTGGAGCAGGTGGCTGCAGATGGTATTGAGGCATCCAAGGTGCAATTTCATGCTGCAGTGGACTCCAATGATGTTTCATCTAGAGTCATGGCTACATCTGTGGCCCTTCGTAGGATGGCTTGGCTCAGATATACTAGCCTGTCACAGGATACCTAGGCTAAGGCCATGAATTTTCCTGTTGTTGGTAATTCTCTGTTTGGGGAGCAAACAGAACTACATGAAGAAAATGGATGAGTACAGGACCACCTATAGGAGTGCTCAGGCCAAGGAAAGGCAAGCCACTCCTCAGAGGCAGCATCCCAGGGGCAGGGGCAGGCCTTTTCAGAGGCCTTTCTACCAAGTCCAGGCCTCCTCTTCTGCCTTTGCTCAGAGAGGGTTCTTCAGAGGGAGAGGCAGACGGGGTATAAGCAGGCCTGCTACCACCCCTCAGCCTAAAGCCCCTGCCAAGCAGGCATCCTGATGGGTTTGCCTGGGCCGATTCTCCACTACCAGTAGGGGGCAGGCTGGCTTACTTTGTCCAGGACTGGGTGTCTTTAACTTCAGACAAATGGGTCCTGGAAGTAGTAAGCCAGGGACTGGTTCTCAGCTTCAAACAATTTCCCAAGATGAGAACCAGATCCTTTCCACCTGCAAATCCTTCAGAGGCCCTTTCCCTGGAGGCAGAGGTCTCCTCCCTTTTGGCTCTCAGAGCCATAGAAAGGTTCCACTCACAGGGGAAAAGGATTGTACTCTAGGTACTTCCTAACCCCAAAAGACAGGAGAATGGCCTATCCTGGATCTCAGGTATTTAAACAAGTACCTTCTAAACCAAAGTTCAAAATGGTGACTCTGGGAATAATTTTACTCTCTCTAAGGCCAGGGGACTGGCTAGTCTCCCTGGACCTCAAGGATGCCTATTTCCACATTCTTATCAGAGGCTCCCACAGAAAGTACCTCAGGTTCGAGTTGCCCTCAGGCCATTATCAATTCAGAGCAATGCCCTTTGGCCTAACATCAGCTCAAAGGGTGTTCACAAAATGCCTGGCAGTAGTAGTTGCTTTTCTAAGGAGAAAACAGATCTCCATCTTTCCATACTTGGACGACTGGCTCATTGTGTGTCAGTCTCCAGACAGGTCAAGTCACATCTGCAAATAACTCAGCAGCTGCTCACTCTAAGTTCCTTCAAACCTTTCAAAAGTCAGTTCTAGAGCCAGTACAGCTCCTCACCTTCATGGGGCGGAGCTGGATACAATAAGGGCAAGAGCCTTCCTTCCCCTGGACAGGGCAAGGACCCTGGTGACACTGGCCTCTTCATTCACCCTTCAGGTGTCTCGACCAACAAGGCATTTCCTGCAGCTCCTGGGCCACATGGCTGCCTCTACCGCAGTGGTTCAAGGAGCAAGATTCCAGATGAGGGACATTCAGTTCCACTTCAGAGCCGTCTGGTCCCAGAGAAAGGATCCTCTAACCAAGCTAATACCAGCGACTCATGCCTGATCCAGGCTTTGCAGTGGTGGCAGGATCAGGACAACCCTAAGGCAAGGAGTTCCTTTGTCACTCAATCTCCTTCTCTAATCCTTACTACAGATGCCTCCCTCTTGGGCTGGGGAGCCCACTTCGGGGATCTGACCACCCAAGGGTTGTGGTCACCTCAAGAATCTCTGCTTCACATCAGTCTCTTGGAACTCAGAGCAGTGTTTCTAGCACTTCAAGTTTTTTCCAAGTCTGTTCAGAACAAACTAGTTCAGATCAGGACAGACAATACCACCACAATGTGGTACATAAACAAGCAAGGGGGCACTCGGTCTACGGCCTTGTGCACAGAAGCAGTAAAGTTGTGGTCTCTGGCCTATTCCCTGAATACCTCTCTGACAGCAGTGCACCTCCCAGGGAAGGACAATGTCCTGGCAGATGCTCTCAGCAGGATATCTCAGGGCCACCACAAATGGTCCCTGGATCTCCGAATTTTGAAAGTGATTTTCTCCAGATGGGGCACTCCACAGATAGATCTTTTTGCAGCCCCAGACAATCACCAACTTCCTCTCTTTTGCTGCAGACCCCCAGTATTGGGCTCAGTCCCCTGGATGCTCTAGTTCTCAATTGGGAAGGGAGATTTCTGTATGCTTTTCCCCCTTCCCTCACCTGTTCAAGGTACTAGTAAAAATCAGGATTCAACCTTGCAAAGTGATTCTGATTGCTCCATATTGGGCCAGACAGCCCTGGCACCCTCTCTTGCTGTCCTTAGCAGTCCACCTTCCCCTGTCTCTTCCCAGGAATTACAGCCTGTTAACATGTTCTCTGGGGAGGGTTTGGTATCCAAATCTCAAATCCCTCAGTCTCAAGGCCTGGCTCTTGAAGAGTTAGAGTTTGCTGATTTGCATCTCTCTCAAGGTGTTCTGGATATTCTAAAGGCTTCTCGAAAGCCTTCCACCAGAAAGACTTACAACTCCAAATGGAAAAAGGTTTACTATTTGGTGCTCTGGTAAGCATATTTCTCCAGATTCTGCTGGGTTGCCTACAGTCCTGGACTATATGGTTCATCTCAATAGCTTGGGACTCAGACCAGCTACACTTAGAGTGCATCTGGCAGCCGTCTCTGCCTTTTGTCAGCAGGCAAGCCCTCTTCCCTTTCAGCTCATCCTGTATTCTGTAAATTCTTCAAGGGATTGCTGCATACCAATCCTCCCTTCAGGGACCCTGCCCCTGCTTGGGACCTTAATGTTTGCATTGCTCAGCTTATGCAACCTCCTTTTGAGCCTTTGTCCTCAGCAGAGCTTAAGTACTTGACTTGGAAAGCTGTGTTCTTGGTAGCCATTACTTCTGCCAGACGCATAAGTGAGTTACAGGCCCTGTCAGTGGAGCCTGATTTTATCTCTTTCCATAGAGATAAGGTGGTCCTCAGGACAATAAAAGTTTTTGTCTAAGGTGGTTTCAGATTTCCACCCAACCAGTCTCTTCCTGTTTTCTTCACTGACCATTCCTCCTCTGGTGAGAGGAAGTTACACAACCTGGATGTGAAAAGAGCCCTTAGCTACTACATAGAGTGCACCAAGGGTCTCAGGTTTGACTCCCTCCAATTGTTCCTCACTTATGGTGAGGTTGGTGAGAAAACCTGCCACTAAGAGATCTATTGCCAGGTGGATTGTCTCTTGTATA
The DNA here is from genome assembly GCA_016271365.2 of Neoceratodus forsteri. NCBI lineage: Eukaryota > Metazoa > Chordata > Ceratodontiformes > Ceratodontidae > Neoceratodus > Neoceratodus forsteri. Next base: position 966,277,268 of record CM028133.1, read on the forward strand.
CAATTCTGCTATGAAAATTAGGTAGAATCACTCTCAGGCCTGAGGGCTCACTCTACTAGAGGTACAGCTGCTTCCTGGCTGCTGCCAGGATATTCCTATCTTAGAGATTTGTCAAGCAGCCACCTGGAAAACAGTACATACTTTCACCAAGCATTACTCTCTGGATATCCAGGCTAGGAGTGATGCTCGGTTTAGCACAGCAGTGCTTCAGAGCCTGTTTCCAAAGTAGGTTCTGTCTCTTCTCCATGGAGGTACTGCTTGGTAGTCTGCAATAGTCAGAATACAGCAAGACTTCATGTTGTTTGAAGAAAAAGTTACTCACCTTAGTAATGTTGTTTCTTCTAATGGAGTCTTGCTGTATTCTGACCTCCCGCCTCCCCTCTCAGAACCTGGGTTTTGGGATGTGGGTGGGCAGGAACAGTGTTGGCACCCTAGAGGTGCCCCCTTTTTCTCACCTTCTTATTTTGGGTGTGTGTTGTGTTTTATTTTTTGGGTTTCCTGACTTGAGTCTTTACCTTGGAACAAAAAAATCTTTTATTAAATTTAGTTGCCAGTTGGCTAGTGTGAGTTTACAGTTTCCAAACAGGACACCCAGGGAGTATAGCTCGTAAAGATCTGACGGTTTGGGTTCAAACAACAACAGACAGAGTCTCAACCGAGCTCGAGCTCAGCGTTCCATGCCTTGCATGGAAAGTTAACTCTTTCCTCTCCGGGGCAGTTCAAAGGTTGGACATCACTGCAATAGTCAGAATACAGCAAGACTCCATTAGAAGAAACAACATTACTAAGGTGAGTAATTTTTTTTGATTACTCCCCATTGTTCCTTCACCCTCCTTCTTGCCTGTTTGCTAGTGCTTTTCTGAGGCACCTCTCATTTCCCAAAGTCAGCCCTCCTAAAGTCCAATACTCTTGCTTTTGTATGGCTTGATTGTATGGCTGTGTTTATCGTGAACCACACTGTTTGGTGTCGCTTGTTCCCAGATGTCTACCCACTTCTAAATCTGAGATTCTTCTCTGTCCCCATTTGAGTACCAGGTCTAGATTGCTCCCTCCTGAGTGGATTCCAATACTAGCTGTCTGACCCATGCCCCTTGTAGGGCATCAGGAATGACCCTGCTGTTGGATGTGCTTGCAGCAAAGGTGCTTCAGTTAACATCTGGCGTATTCAGGTCCCCCGTCAACAATATCTCCCCTTTTTCTGCCATTCTAAGGATGCCTTCTGTCATTTCCTTGTCCATTCCTTCCCCCTGAGATGGGGGTCTGTATACAACCCCTTTGTGGATTGTGGAGGATGAGGTGGTACCTGAGGACTGGAGGAGGGCAGATGTGATTCCTCTTCACAAAAGTGGGAGCAGGACAGAGGCAGAAAACTACATACCAGTTAGTTTGACATCAGTGGTAGAAAGCTGATGGAATCACTTCTGAAGGAATATATATTTCTATATAACAAACCAATCACACACACACACACACACACAAAAAAAAAAAAGATAAACATTTCGGGAGTAGTGCAATGTAATGGCTGTGGGGCAGCAGTCTTCTGGGAGTCTTTCTGGAGGCTGAGATGCTGCCCTATTTGCAGACAACTCTCTGCCCTGAGGGAGGAAGTTGCCCATCTTCAGGCCACACTGGACAGTAGGAAGGGAACCTCCCCCATCCACGGAGCACCAGAGCCACCACCACTACCTCAGAGGTTGTGAAGAAAGCACAGCAGTTGGACCACAGTGGGCTCAGGGAGGGTGAGGATGGTGGAACAGAGGCACAGCCAGTCAGTTGTTCCTCCACAATCCATACACCATTCTGGGGCATAGCTCCCCTACGGATGCACCAGCAGAGGAGACTAAGGAGGCTGAGGACAACTGTCACAAGGAGCCCACAGGAAGGAGGCAGAGGACACCACAGGGAAAGGAAGCAGCTCCTGGTGGGGACTCAATTATTGGGGGATAGAACTGGGGAGCAGGAAACCTGAAGTAAGGTGCCTGCCTGGTGCCATGGCTGGAGGGACAGGAAGCACATCCTCAGGATCACGAGAACAGCTGCACGGGAGTCTGTGCTGGACATCATTGTCCACCTAGGGACAAATGACTTGGCTCATCATGAGATTAGTGCAGTGTAGAAGGACTTTGTAGAGTTGGGGAGGGGCCTAAGACAAGTAGCACACACCGTATCCTTCTCAGAGGTGCTGCCTGTCAATGGCATGGGTGAGGCGAGGGTACTTTGCACCATGCAGTTTAATGAATGGTTGAAAAAATGGTGTGGAGCACAGGGGTTTGGCTTCATTGGGGACTGGGGTTCCACCTGGAGGGACACCAGCCTATACTGGCAGGATGGTGTGCATCTGTCCAGGAAGAGAACAAGTCTTTTGAGCAATCGGTTTAAATGCTTCATTGGCAAGCTTTTAAACTAGTCAAGGGGGGAGGCACTGGTAAGCAGCAGGAAAATCCCAGCTCTCCCTACAAAACAGGGTACTAAATGAGAAAAGACCGAGGTAGAAAGGTCAGTGGGGATGCTGCAACAGAAGGTAAAGCCATCAAAAATGGAGAGCAATGAGTAACAAGCTTCCTGAATTAGTGGCCTTGATGGAGGAGAAACATCTGGATATCATGGCAGTCACAGAAACATGGTACACACAAAACCATGACTGGGATGTAAACATATCAGGATACACTATCTACAGGAGGGACAGGGAGGGTAAAAGAGGAGGAGGAGGAGGAGTAGCTGTTTACATAGGGAAGGAATCAAAGCAACAGAACAAAAGGGTAAACAGGGAGGAGAAAGAGCGCTGTGGGTAGTCGGAGACTGGCAATAGCACCACAATCCGCACAGGGTTGTATGACACCCCCTTCTCAGGAGAAATGGACAAAATGATAGAAAGTATACTTAGAATGGCAGAAAAAGGGAGATATTGCTGATGGGTGATCTGAATAAGCCAGATGTTAACTGAGTGCAGTTGCAGCAGCCGCTCGAAGAGTGGTTATTCTAGATGCCCTGCAGGCATGCCTTAGACAACTAGTATTGGAGCCCACTCGAGAGGGAGCAATCTTAGACCTGGTTCTCTCAAATGGAGATGAAGAGAGGATCACAGATGTAGAAGTGGGTAGCCATTTGGGAACTAGCGACCATCGAACAGTATGGTTCACAATAAACACAGCAATAGAGTCAAGCCATACAAAGGCAAAAGTACTGGACTTTAGGAGGGCTGACTTTGTCAAAATGGGTGAGTGCCTAAGGAATGCACTAGCAAATGGGCAGGAAGGAGGGGTGGAAGAACAATGGGGAATAATAAAAACTGTCATCACAGAGGTAACAAGCTTTTGTGTGAAGCAACAAACAAAAACGCAAGCGATGTAAGAAACCACTGTGGTTCTCAAAAGAAGTGGCAGTGAAGGTTCAAGAAAAAGAAAGCATTCAGGAAGTACAAGGAATCACAGAAGGAGCAGGACAGAGAATTGTATCAGTTAAAGCAAAAGGAAGCTGGGAGGGCAGTCAGAACAGCAAAGGCCCAAACCGAGGAAAAGATAGCCAACTCAGTTAAGAAGGGGATAAAACCTTTATAGGTACATCAGGGAGCAAGGAAGACCAAGGAGAGGATAGTGAAGCTTAATAAGGGAGGGAGGGTAAGCAGAGGTGACTGTGAAGAAGAGATACTAAACAAATATGTTTGTTCAGTATTTACAAATGAAGAGGAGGTACCTAAAACAAACAGTAGAAACACTCTGGTTACAGAAGTTGATAGCAGCCATTTACAGAAGAAAGGGTTCTGAAAGAACTTTTAAAACTGAAGGTGGACAAAGCAATGGGGCCTGATGAGTTCATCCCAGAATTCTAAAAGAACTAAGGGTAGAACTAGTGACACCACTGACTATCCTCTTTAACAAATCATGGGAGGATGGGTGGTACCCGAGGACTGGAGGAGGGCAGATGTGATTTCCCTTCACAAAAGTGGGAGCAAGGCAGAAGCAGGAAATTACAGACCTGTTAGTTTAACCCCAGTGATAGGAAAATGATGGAATCACTTCTGAAGGAAAGAATTGTTGTTTCTAGAGGCCAGAGGGCACAGGACCCAAGGCAGCATGGATTCACAGTGGGAAGGTCATGCCAGACAAATCTGATAGATTTCTTTGACTGGGTGACCAAAGTAGTAGATCAGGAGGGGCTGTGGACATGGCCTACCTAGACTTTAGCAAGGCATTTGACACAGTCCCACACAAAAGATTAATATACAAGTTAGCCAGCCTGGGAGTGGGTCCCAAGATGACAGCCTGGGTAAAGAATTGGCTGGAGAACAGGACACAGAGAATAATAGTAAATGGAGTCCACGCTGAAGATAGGGGGGTTCATACCTCTCAACCTTTTGTCCCCCAAATGTGGAACATTGTGTGTCAAAATGTGGAACAAATGGGCAAAATGTAGAACACTTACTCAAATCTTTACCTAAGAAGCTCAAAACACTGTTAACATGTTGCATTTATGTTCAGAAAATCTGTTAAATTGAATAATATATTTTTTGCATCATTTACTATGGACTTTTGCTTTAAAATGTTGACTTTGAATGTGGAACAAGTCCTCACAATGTGGAACAGGGAGCTTTTGTGAAGCAAAATGAGGAACGTTCCTCGTAATGTGGTACAGTTGAGAGGTATGGGGGGGTTACTAGTGGGGTACCGCAGGGTTCAGTATTAGGACTGGTCCTCTTCAATGTCTTTATAAGCAACATTGCAGAGGGACTGGAAGAAAAATGTTCTCTTTGCAGATGACACAAAGATCTGCAACAAGTTGATGCACAAGGTGGGGTGGAAAGAATGAGAAGGGACTTGGCAAGGTTAGAGGGAATGGTCAAATGTATGGCAGCTTAGATTCAATGCTAAAGTGCAAGGTAATGCACCTGGAAACAAAAACCAGGGGAAGAGCACACAGTGGGGATGAGATACTAACAACAACAAAATGGAAGGGACCTGGGGTAGTCATATCAGATGACCTAAGGTGGGCAAGCAATGTGAGAGGGCAGTAAGGAGGGCTGGGGATACTGGGATGCATAGGAAAGGCATCACCAGTAGAAAACAGGAAGTTATTATCCTTCTGTACAGACAGCTGGTGAGACCCCATCTGGAGTACTGCGTGCAGTTCTGGAGACCCAGTCTCCAATAAGACATAGGATGGAAGCTGTCAAGAGGAGGGCAACTAAAATAGAGCAGGGTCTGCACCGAAGACATATGAGAGAGACTTAGGAGCTTAATATGTATAGCCTCGAGGAATGGAGGAGAGGGGTGACATGATAGAAACTTTCAAGTACCTCAAGGGAATCGACAAAGTCCAAGAGGGTAGCATCTTTCAAAAAAGGTGTGCAAGAACAAGGGGTACAATTTGAAGATAGAGAGGGCAGCTCAGAGGTAATTTAAGAGTATTTTTTCACAGAGAGGTTGTGGATACATGGAGCGGCCTTACGGAGGAGGTTGTGGAGTCAAAAACAGTGGTGGAATTCAAGCATGCATGGGACAGTCATAAGGCAATTCTAGGGGATGGGGGTAGGAAGAAGTAGGCTGCTGGTTAACTAGGATCTGCAGCTTATCCATTAGGTAGAGAAATGGGCAGACTGGGTGGGCCAAGCGGTCCTTATCTGCCATCAAATTCTATGTTTCTATGTTTCCAGGGTGACCCAGAGTACCTCATCTGCTCCCTGTTTACTCTTTAGTTCTGTTGCTTTGATCCCTTCCTTTACATAAAGAGCTACTGCTCCTTCTCTTTTACCCTCCCTGTTCCTCCTGTAGATTGTGTATCCTGGTATGTTTACATCCCAATCATGTTCTCCGTGTACCATGTTTCTGTGACTGCCACAATATCCAGGAAACCCTCTACCATCAAGGCCACCAGTTCAGGGAGCTTGTTACACAGACTATGGGCACTGGTACTCCTCACCCTCACTTTTGATGGCCTTACCCTTTAGCCTTATCCCTGTCCTTCTGCCTTTGTCTTTTTTTACGTTTTCCTCTGTCCTGCTCCTAATGACTTCTCTACCTTGGTATTTACCTCACTAATTACTGTGTTTTGTCGGGGGGCTGCAAATTTCCCTGCTCTTTTCAGCGCCTCCCCTTGGCTTAAATGCTTGCAATGAAGCATTTAAACCTCTCACCTAAGATCCTGGTTCCTCCCCGGACAGATGCAGACCATTGTGCCCAGTATAGGTCTGCATCCCTCTAAATCAGCTCCCAAGTCCCCAGTGAAGCCAAAACCCTGAGCTCGACACAAGTTTTCATCCATTCATTGAATTCCCTGGTGAGGAGTGCCTAGCATCACCCTTACCATAGACAGGCAGCACTTGAGAAGGTTACCAGATGTGCTACTTCTGTCTAAGGCCCCTCCCAACTCTACAGAATCCTCTTGCACTGCTCTGATCCCATTCCTAGCCAGATCATTTGTCCCTAGGTGGACAGTGACATCCAGCTCCTCCCTCTTGCATCTGCTCCCATGATCCTGAGGATTCGCTTCCTGTCCCTCCAAGCTGTGGTGCCAGGCAGGCATCTTACCTCCCTCTCCCCTTCCTCCCCCACTTCTACCCCCTAATGATTGAGTCCCCCACCAGGAGTTGTTTCCTTCCTCTGTGAGGTCCCATGCCACCCTCCTGTGGGTCTCCTTTATGAAGGTTCCTAGCATCCTCCTTGGTCTCCACTGCAGGTGCCTCCATAGAGGAACCACTATCCACCAGAACAGCGTATGAATTGTGGAGAGGTACAGCTGGAGGGATGCAACTCTGTTCCACCACCCTCTGCCTCCCTGAGCCCACCCTGGTCCAGACGCTCCTCTTTCTTGGCAACCTCTGAGGTAGTGGCATTGGCCCTGGTGGTCCCTGGGTGGGGAGGAGGTTTCACGAATCCTAGCCAGGTCAGCCTGGAGATGGGCAACCTCCTCCTTCAGACCAGAGAGGTGCCTGCAAATAGGGCAGCATTGCAGCCTCCAGAATGTCTCCGAACACTGCCACCCCACAGCCATTGCACTGCACCACTCCCATCATGTCTTATTTTGTGTCCCTTTCCTGTTTCTCTGTATGCTTACTCTCCTCCTTACAGCTCTCACCCTTCCGGTTCTGGGACAGCAACTTCCTATATTCTTCAGTAGCCTCAGTGTCAGACCACCAGCAGCTGGGGGGAGAGCGAGCTACTTTTTTCCTTTAGGGTTGACAAAACTAATGTTTGGAGGGTCTGAAAGGCCTGTAACACTTACAGGACTGCCCTCAACTCCAGAACATTGATGTGGAGAGAAGTCTTCACATCAATGTTCTGGAGATTAAGATCTCTGTCTGAGCCTTTCAATTCTCCTTCAAAAGATCACTGCTAATCAAACGGACAATATGTCGGTGGTTTGGTATATCAACAAACAAGGAGGAACCCAGTCGTACCCCCTATGCTAAGTACAGTTACGTAGGAACTTACCATATCAGTCTGCCGTTGGCTCCTCCGGCGACCGCACTGCCTTGGCCGATAAGTCGGCCCCCAGCTCCTCTGAGGACTGGGCGGTGGCTGGTAAGTCGACTACCCAGGCAGTGGGTACTCACCCAGCTCCGGTCAATAAGCTGGCCGGGGGCTCCTCCCCTGACCGCCTGACCCCCGCCCACTAAGTCAGCCATCTCTGACGACCGCTTGTGTTCGGTTCCCCCGTTGGGTCCGAACGGCGCCTCACCCGATGTCCGGCGGAAGCAGTGGGAGAAAGCTCCTCTCCCTCCTCCTCCCTCGCCCGTGCCTTCCAATTGCCTGGCGGGTACATCCGGTGATGGCAGCGGAGAGATCATCGACCCTGTCGATGCCTCGGGGTCTACTCCGCAATCCCTTTCTGGGGTCAAGGAGAAGGAGGCTCCTTCTCAGCCAATTGGCCTAACTGTGGGGGCCCCTCCTCTGCCTTCCGACACCTCCTCCGACGTCGGTGATCCTGACGACAGTCCTGCAACTGGGACCGGCCTTTGCCTTCGGCCCTGACGCGGATCAGTCTGACGCGAGGCCTTCGTCCAGTTCGATGCCGGCCCTCAACACCAGATCCCCTTCCGGTGCTGGATCGGGTGGTGCCGGTTCCGATGTCGGTTCCCCTGATGTGGGCTGTCCTGATGCCGGACCCTCAACCCATATACACAACGGTGGGTCTGACATGGGTTCCTCCGATGCCAGATCTGACAACGGGGATTTATACCCCACCCCAAACTGTCCAACATTACCCCTTTGGGTTTCTTGGGGACCACTACCCGGGGGTCCCACTCCGGATTGGAGTCATCATGGGCAGTTCTACCATGGATTTATCCCCTACTCCCATTACATGGGACTCCAGGGATATTATCCTCCACCAGTCATCCCTCCTCTTCCCCCCTCCCCAGCCTCAGCCTACTCCACCACCACCCCCACTCCGGTTGCCCCGAATTTCAAGACCATAATACAGTCTTGGTGGCAGGGGGCCAGGTTGGAGTTGGTCTCGGACCTGGAGACTAGGCTCCCACAACCGCGGTCTCCTAGGCCCCCTTCCCCGATCAGTTCATCGCTGACCACTGTCCACATCTCGGGGAAGACTCAGCAGGACGTTTCCCTTCCAGACAGCAGACGCCGTCCTGTTGAGGAGGCGGACAATGATGAACACAGTTCAGAGGGGAGGGAAGATTCCTCAGAGAGGTCCCAGAGGACCATGAGAGCCAAAGGCAAGTCTCCCAAATCTCCACCAGAGAATCCTGCCTTCTCAGACCTCTTGAGGGGCTATGAAAGACTATTTTGACTGGGAGTCGGAGGAACAGGACCCCATGAGACAGAGGCTCACGGAACACCTTGACTTAGAGTCTCTGTCTCCTGTCCCTATTCTTCCATGGATGGCACCTCACCAAGACCTCACCACTGCTGTCTGGCAGATGCCTCATTCTATCCGACTGTCCCCAAGTGGGCGGACAGGCTCTACAGGCGCCGAAGGATGTCACTTTCTTGAAAGATCATCCCAAGGCAGACTCTGTGGTAATTTTGCGGCTCATGGTGGCTCTTCAGCGCCTAAGCACATGATCACTACTCCTCCGGACAAAGAGTCAAGGCAGATGGACCAGTTCAGGAAGAAGATGTACTCCTGGCCACATGCGCCTCCGGTCCCTCAGTTATGTGTCCCATATGGTGTCCCATCAAAAAGCGACCCTGTCCAGGCTGGAGGCGAGAGTCCAGTCTCTGAATCCCTTGCCTTTGAAGGAGGAACTTGCCAAGGATTTCCACCTCTCCAAGGTTTCCTGCAGGCATGCTTCGCACCACCCATGACTCTGTCAACTCCGTGTCCCGTACCTTGGTAACTGCCATTGTCTTCAAGATGGCATTCCTGGCTTTGCTTATCCAGCTCGCCAACAAGGTCCAGTCGGCGATTCAGGCGCTCTTTCAGGGGCTCGGCCTTTGGTGGGGACACCAAGGATGTTATCACAGACCTACAGGACAAAGGTGTGGCACTTAGGTTTGTCAGGTCGATGTTCCGATCGGGCTCCCAGCAGCAGCAGTCCTTTCGGAAAAGGACCTGGAGGCAGAGAAAGAACGCTCCGGTGCGCCGCCAGGGGAAGTGTAAGGCCACGGGTACAGCCACCTCTCCTGCCTCCAAAAATCAGAGATGTTCAGGAGGTCCTCCCCCTGAACGTCCCGCCACTTCTTGACTCTCCGACCTCATTGCCTCCCCAGTCTCAAGATGGGGAGCAGGTGGGGGGAGATTTGCCTGCCGCGCGCAACCTCCGACGAGTGGGTCCTGCAGCTAGTGTGCGTTGGACACACCATAGAACTTCTGGAGATTCCACTAGAAACTCCACCGCAGAAGTCCTCCTACTCTCGGGACCAGGCTCTTCTCGATCGCGAGGAGGTAAATTCGTTCTTGCTCAAAGAGACAATCGAGCGCGTCCCCTTTGGACAAAGGAGAAAGGAATTCTATTCCCATTTTTTCCTGGTTCCAAAAAAGACTGGGGACAGACCCATACTCAACCTCAGTCAGCTGAATTAGTTTGTCGAGTACAAAAAATTTTGAATGCTGACACTCCAGAGCTTCCTCCCTCTCCTTATGGAGAACCACTGGCTCTGTGCCCTGGATATGCAGGATGCTTACCTACATATTTCTATTTTCCCCAGCCACCACCGATTCCTGCACTTTCGTTTCCAAGGGGAACACTTCCAGTTCCGAACGCTCCCTTTTGGCCTGTCTTCAGCACCATGGGTTTTTACTAAGTGCCTGGCGGTGGTCATGGCATTCCTATGCTGCAGGGGTATTGCGGTCTTCCCTTACCTGGATGACTGGTTGATTTCAGCCCCGTCCAGGGATTCTTTGCTGGAGACTCTTTCCTTTACCCTGGACCTTTTCAGCAGACTAGGATCATGGTCAGTGTTCCCAAGTCATCCCTTATCCCTGCCCAGAGACTTCAGTTTATTGGGGCAGTCCTGGATATGGTCCAGTGCAGAGCATTCCTTCCTACAGACAGGGTGGAGACCGTGGTCTGTCAGGCCTCAAGGTGGCTTCCTCAGGACCATCCCAGCTCGGAAGTCCTTCGCCTTCTGGGCCTGATGGCGGCCTCCATCACTACTGTTCCCCTAGCAAGACTCCACATGAGGATCACTCAGTAGTCGTTGCGGGTGCAGTGGGATCAGCTCCTGGATGACCTGGACCATCCGGTCCTAGTCTCCTTAGCAGTTCAGAAAGATTTGCAGTGGTGGACGGATTCTCGCAATCTTTGTTTGGGACTTCCGTTTCGGAATCCTGCACCAGTAGCCATCCTCACCACGGATTCCTCGAATATGGGGTGGGGGTGCTTACCTCGGGGAACACCAAGCTCAGGGACTGTGGTCCGGCTTGGAGACTTCTCTCCACATCAATGTTCTGGAGTTGAGGGAAGTCCTGTACACATTACAGGCCTTTCAGACGCTCCTTCCAAAGGGATCGCTGCTAATCCAAACGGACAATATGTTGGTGGTTTGGTATATCAACAAACAAGGAGGAACCCGGTCGTACCCCCTATGCAGGGAGGCGACGCGGGTGTGGAACTGGGCAGTCCAGCACCATCTGGTCCTTGTGGCCATGCACATTCCAGGTGTTCTAAACGTCCTGGTGGACAGTCTCTGCAAATCTCGGACCCTAGTTCACGAGTGGGAACTACATCAGGAAGTGACGGATTCCATCTTCCGAAGTTGGGGACATCCGGAAATCAACCTCTTCGCCTCCCAATCCAATGCAAAACTTCCCAAGTTTTGCTAGCTTGTTCCAGAGCAAGGTGCTTTTTGGAGCAACACATTGTCTCTGTCTTGGACAGGGAAATTTTTATACACTTTCCCTCCGTTTCCCATTCTGCAGAGGGTTCTCCTCAAGCTTCAGGCGGAGAGGGCAAAGATGATCCTCATCGCTCCCCTCTGGCTGAGACAGATCTTGTTCCCACTGCTTCAGCAGCTCTCCCGGGAACCACCGGTTCCACTTCCAGTGACTCACGACCTCCTGACCCAGGATCAAGGTCGACTGGTGCACCTGGGGCTCAGGACTCTGCATCTCCATGCGTGGCTCCTGCAGACATAGCGATATCCTGTTTTGGGGTTTCCTCCAGGGTTGCTCAAGTCCTGATTGAGGCCAGAAAACCTCCTACCCGTTCCACCTCGCCATGAAGTGGAGCGGTTTTCATTTAGGCGACCACTAAGGGCTGAACCCCTTCTCTTGCGGTCCCACAGGTCATGGAATACCTCCTTCATTTGTCAGACTCTGGTCTGTCCTACTGTTCCTTAAAGGTCCTTATCTCAGCTATCTCAGCGTATCATGAGCTAGTGGATGGTAAACCCGTGGCTCACTTGGAGGTCTCAAAAACCTTTCTGAAAGGGATTCTCCATCTGAAACCGCCATCTGCAGCCCCACTCTGCCTTGGGACTTGAACTTCGTACTGGAAAAGCTCACCCTTCCTCCTTTCGAGCTGGCTATGAGCTGTGATTTGCACTTCCTATCTTGGAAGGTGCTTTTTCTTGTGGATATCACGTCAGCCTGAAGGATTTCGGAGCTTCACGCTCTAGTCTGCAAGGAGCCTTACTTGATTTTCCATAGGGACCAGGCGGTCCTTAGAATTCCGAAGTTTCTTCCCAAGGTGGTGTCAGAAGCCACGCTGAATCGGTCAGTAGAGCTTCTGGTGTATCACCCATCTCTCTCTCTAACAGAGGTGAGGCACTCCTTCATACAATGGATGTCCATCGGATTCTCCGGTGTTACACCCACCGGACCAAAGAGTTTCACTGTTGTGACCAGTTGTTTGTCTTCTTTGCCTAGAGATGGAAGGGCAAACCAGTTTCTAAGCGGGGCCTTTCCAAATGGTTAGGCAACTGCATTCGTTACTGTTACCAAAAGTACGAAAAACCTCTGCCGGGTTTCATCAGAGGTCATTCTACTAAGGGCATGGCCACCTCCGTGGCCTTCTTACGGAACGTTTCTGCGTAACATTTGTGCTGCCGCTACTTGGAGTTCTGTCATACCTTTACCAAACATTACAGTCTGGACATTGCTTCTAGGCAGAGGGCTGACTTTGGCCTAACTGTCCTGCAGGGCCTTCTGTCCTAGACTGGGTCCATTCTGGATTCCAGTTTTCCGTTAGAGTTAGTTTTCCTCCTCCTAGTTTCTCTCGGTCTCCTTGGAGGGACTGCTTGGGACTCTCTCCTATATGTGATGACCTATTGAAGGAACTCTCTCGAAGTAATAAAGTACAGTTATTTAGAAACTTACCGTAACAGTAGATCTTCGAGAGAGGTTCCTTCAGTAGGTCATATTTTTCCCTCCCTCCCTCCTTCCCCTCTTTTTATGTTTTACAGGGACTCCAATTCCTGTTCACTTCTGCTGTCAGGCCTCTTCCTGGCTCCGGCGGGAGAACTGGAGGGCGGGCGTGAGGACCACCCACTATATACAGTCACACTGACGTCAGTCTCGTGACGTCAGATGGGTGGTCCCCCGTCAGGTATTGCTAGAAAAGTCTCCCGTGCGGCCTGACGCCAAGTGGCGCCAGTCCTATATGTGATGACCTACTGAAGGAACCTGTCTCGAAGATCTGCTGTTATGGTAAGTTCCTACGTAACTATACTTTCCTGTTGTCAGTCAAATCCAGTGACTATAAAAGTAGAACTGGCTTAGGGTGGGATGGAGGGCAATTAGTAAGAAAAAATGGTAGCTTCTTTTAGTTAGCTGCTTTCTGCTCTACAAGCAAGATTTCTGTCTTCCAAAGGCTAGCAACAGGAAGTTGTAAATGGAGTCACCTGCTTTTATACTGTCTAAGCCACACCCCAATTAAGCTCTCTCCCCTCCTACTAATTTAGCAAAGTAAGTTGATACAGTACCCTTCCCAGCACAGAACACACACTGACTTTATTCTTTTGTTTTAACCCTAAATAAGATGCCTTCTACTTCTAATAAAGTATCTGTCTGCTTAATCTCAACAGACACTGACTCCTGCTGAGATAGAAGTGTTAAATTAGTAAGAAAATGGTAGCTTTTTTTAGTTAGCTGCTTTCTGCTCTAGAAGCAAGATTTCTGTCTTCCAAAGGCTAGCAACAGGAAGTTGTAATTGGAGTCACCAGCTTTTATACTGTCTAAGCCACACCCCCAATTAAGCTCTCTTCTGTCCTACTGATTAAGCAAAGTAAGTTGATACAGTACCCTTCCCAGCACAGAACACACACTGACTTTCTTTCTTTTCTTTTTTAACCCTAAATAAGACCCTTTCTACTTCTAATAAAGTATCTGTCTGCTTAATCTCAGCAGACACTGACTCCTGCTGAGATAGAAGTGTTAACTTATTAAGAAAATGGTAGCTTCTTTTAGATAGCTGCCTTCTGCTCTACAAGCAAGATTTCTGTCTTCCAAAGGCTAGTAACAGGTGGATATCTTAGCCATTTTGGGGAATTTTGGTACCAGATTTTCAACATGGGGTTCTTGGGACCCCACCTCATGAACACGGGCACTGTCATCTCGTTACTCAGTCCCAAAAGGTGATTTCACAGTCACTCGCAGAATCACCTTTCGGACTGATTAACAAAGCGATAGTGCCACTGTTCATAGGTGGGAATCTAACCATGTTGCAAATTGGCGAAAAAAAATTCAAAAAATGACTGTTCTTAGCATGTGTTGTGCAGTTTCACGCTTACACCGTAACTTCGACAGTTTTAATATTTTCATTCCAGATTTTCAACATTGCCATTTTTCACACCTCCTTATGAGCAGTACAGCTGTCATTTTTCACATCCTGCCTGAAATGCGTTTTCGCACCTGTGGCACACAAAGGCACGGTCGCTGTGGGAAATCAATTTCTGGGACAGATTAACAAAATCACAGTGCCACTGTTCATATGGGGAGGTCCCAAAATGCCTATGTTGAAAATGTGGCTAAAGAAATCCCAAAAATAATTGCATTATGAGCATGCGTTGCGCAGTTTCTACGCACACTCGTGACCACCAATTTTTCATATATTCACTCCAGACTTTCAGCATTGCCATTTTTTTACACCTCCTCATGAACAGTACAGCTGACATTTCTCACATCCTGCCCAAAATGTGTTTTCGCACCTGTGGCGCCAAATGGCACAGTCACCGTGCAAAATCACCTTTTGTCTAATGAACTGATAGTGCCACTGTTCATGAGGTGTGGTCTAAAAACCCATGTTGAAAATTTGAGTGAAAATATCAACAAATGACTGGGGCATTAGGGTTTCCAACGTAACACGCCACCCTGTAGAGACTGACAGGCATCGGGGTGTGACTTGGGATTGTCAGCTGTAATGCTCACACCATTCCACCCCACTCTGCAGCCACTGACAGGCATCAAGTTGTGCCTTGGGTCTTCAGCCCCAAAGATTACCCCATTCTCATACTTCACCCATCTCAGTGTATTTCCTTCAAACAACATGAAGTCTTGCTGTATTCTGACAGTAGCAGCAGTGAGTCCCAACCTTCGAACTGGCCCGGAGATGAAAGAGTTAACTTTCCATGCCAGGCATGGGACGCTGAGCTCGAGCTCGGTTGAGACTCTGTCTGTTGCTGTTTAAACTCAAACCATCAGATTCTTTACTCCGCCTCACTGAACAGTCGCTCCGGAGATTTCTCCTTCTGCTCGGTTCAATTTGTCAGTTAAAGTACCGCTTTTCTCGGTTTTCGACTGAATTTAAACCGTAACCTGTCGGTTCAGTCTCTGTCTGTGGTATCTGTGAGTACTAGATAGGTTATATTTTATTCTATTCTGTGTGGAACTTTTAAACGGTTCATCGGTTCGGTTTGAACCGATCAAGTTGTTAAAAATCTTAAATTGTACTTTTAGAGTGTGGTTACGGTTCTTATCGGTTCTAAAAAACGGATTTTATTATGTTTTTTCGACCCGTGACACGGTCAGGAACCGATAAGAGGGTCTTGCCTGGCAGATTGCCATAAAGGGTAAGTTTAGTTAGGACTGCACAATGTCTGAGAAACCCAAAGAAAAAAACTAGACCCACTGGTTTCAACACTGCAGTGTGTGTGGGAAATCTTGCCAAGGCTGACCCCACACCACCTGTGTTTTATTGTCTGGGGTTTGACCACTCAATGCAGACTGCCAGATTTGTAAAAATTTCCTGCAGCTACCCTAGAAAAGAGAGTTGGTAGGCTCAGGAAAGGGAGGCCAAAAGTCCGGCTGAACTGGATGGCCAGCCGGTTCGTTCAAACCGAACAAGAAGGAGCCCTCTGACCAGGCGAGACTTCTTCGGGCAAGGAGACCCGATTCTGAGAGTCGGTTCCGGCTAAAGAACTAGAAAAGAAAAATTAGCTGGTGTGAGCCAAAACTTTCCTCTCCAACCGCTGAAGAAATAACCAAAGCGATCAAAATTGTTCGATCGCTTTCCCTGGTTCCGACCGAACCCGGCACCATCAAACGGCGCTTTCGGTTAATGATTCCTACCGGTTCAAGAGTATGATTTGAGGAATTTTATGAACTGGAGGAGGAGGAGGAGGAAGAGGTAAGGAAAGTGAATGTGGTTTTTGAAATTCTGGATGTGCCTATTGACCGGACATCTCCCAGACAGACCTTCAGGAGTGTCTTCTCCTAAAGCTTTCTGAGTCCCCTCCCATTTCATGTTTTATAAAAAGTGGCTGAAACCTTCCAGCTTCCTATGGAAGAAGCTGTGGATGACCAGGAGGAGCCTGACTATGTAGAAATGATGGATATCCCAGAGTCTGGAGGCTGTCTATTCCTTGCACAAATCTTTGGGAAACAGACATTTAAGATTTTAAAGACTCTAACACTATACCTCCTGTGGATAAAAGAATGGATAAGAGGTATACATTGTCAGGCTCAGACACGGAGTTCTTTACACAACAATGCAGCCATGTTGGGGTGGTGCAGGCTGCAGCCTGTGATAAAGCAAACATTCCCTTGGCTTCACACCCCGGACAAGGACTGCAGGATTGTTGCCATGGCAAAGAAACAGTACATGACAGGATCCTTGGGACTCAGACAGGCCAAATATAGGCCTATACTGCTAGGTATCAAAAATCCAGATGGGACACTGTTATGACTTTGGCAAAACAGGTCCTGGCCAGCTTGCCAAGGAGCTGGAGCAGGTGGCTGCTGATGGTATTGAGGCATCAAGGTGCAATTCCATGCGCAGTAGACTCCAGTGTGTCATCTAGAGTCGTGGCTACATCTGTGGCACTTCGAAGAATGGCTTGGCTCAGGTGTACTAGCCTGTCACAGGATACCCAGACTAAGGCCATGGATTTTCCTGTTGTGGGTAATTCTCTGTTTGGGGAGCAAACAGAGAATTACATGAAGAAAATGGATGAGTATAGGACCACCTATAGGAGTGCACAGGCCAAGGAAAGGCAGGCCTCTCCTCAAAGGCAGCTTCCCAGGGGCAGGGGCAGGCCTTTTTACCAAGCCCAGGCCTCCTCTTCTGCTTATGCCCAGAGGGGGTTCTTTAGAGGGAGAGGCAGACGGGGTACAAGCAGGCCTGCTTCCACCCCTCAGCCCAAAGCCCCTGCCAAACAGGCACCCTGATGGGGTTGCCAGGGCCGATTCTCAGCTACCTGTAGGGGCAGGCTGGCTTACTTTGTCCAGGACTGGGAGTCTCTGACATCAGACAAATGGGTCCTGGAAGTAGTAAGCCAGGGACTGGTTCTCAGCTTCAAAAAGTTTCCAAAGATGAGAACCAGATCCTTTCCACCTGCAAATCCATCAGAGACACTTGCCTTGGAGCCAGAGGTCTCTTCCCTCCTAGCTCTCAGAGCTGTGGAAAGGGTTCCAACCCTACACCAGGGCAAAGGGTTGTACTCCAGGTACTTCCTTACCCCAAAAAAGACAGGAGAATGGCGGCCCATCCTGGATCTCAGATACTTAAACAAGCACCTTTTAAAACCAAAATTCAAAATGGTGACTCTGGGAATTATCCTATCCTCTCTAAGGCCAGGGGACTGGCTAGTGTCCCTGGACCTCAAGGATGCCTACTTCCATATTCTCATCAGAAGCTCCCATCGAAAGTACCTCAGGTTCGAGCTGCCCTCAGGCCATTACCAGTTCAGAGCAATGCCCTTTGGCCTCACCTCTGCTCCAAGAGTATTCACAAAATGCCTGGCAGTGGTAGTTGCTTCTCTAAGAAGGCAAAAGATTGCCATCTTTCCTTACCTGGACGACTGGCTCATAGTAGGCCAGTCCCCAGACCAAGTCAAGTTACACTTACAGATAACTCAGCAACTGCTCACTTCTTTGGGTTTACTTCTAAATCTTCCAAAGTCAGTTCTAGAGCCTGTCCAGCTCCTCACCTTCATAGGCGCAGAGCTAGACACAGAAAAGGCCAGAGCCTTCCTTCCCCTAGACAGGGCAAGGACCCTTGTCTCTCTGGCCTCCTCATTCACCCTGCAGGTGTCTCGACCAGCAAGGCATTTTCTACAGCTCCTGGGGCACATGGCTGCTTCTACAGCAGTAGTGCAGGGAGCAAGATTTCAGATGAGGGACATTCAGTTCCATTTGAGAGCCGTCTGATCTCAAAGGAAGGACCCTCTGACCAAACTGATCCCAGTAACTCGAACCCTGATCCAGGCCCTACAGTGGTGGCAGGATCAGAACAATCTGAGACAAAGGGTTCCCTTTGTCACTCAGTCTCACTCTTAATCCTTACTACAGATGTCTCCCTCTTGGGGTGGGGGGCTCACATGGGCGACCTGACCACCCAGGGGTTGTGGTCCCCTCAGGAATCTCTGCTCCACATCAATCTGTTGGAACTCAGAGCAGTATTTCTAGCACTTTAAGCTTTTTCCAAATCTGTTCAGAACAAAGTTATACAGGTCAGAACAGACAACACCACCACAATGTGGTACATCAACAAGCAAAGAGGCACTCAGTCTAAGGCCTTGTGCACCGAAGCAATGAAGTTGTGGTCTCTGGCTTACTCCCTGAACACCTCCCTCACGGCAGTTCACCTCTCAGGCACGGACAGTGTCCTGGCAGATGCTCTCAGCAGGATTTCCCAGGGCCATCACGAATGGTCACTGGACCCCCTGGTCTTGGAGGTGATATTTTCCAGATGGGGCACCCTGCAGATAGATCTTTTTGCAGCCCCAGACAATCACCAACTTCCCTTTTGCTGCAGGCCCCAGTGTTGGGCTCAGTCCCCTGGATGCCTTAGTTCTCAATTGGGAAGGAAGTTTCTCTATGCTTTCCCCCTTCCCTCTCCTGTTCAAAGTGCTAGTCAAAATCAGATCTCAACCCTGCAAGATGATCCTGATTGCTCCAGACTGGCCAGACAGCCCTGGTATCCCTCCTACTGTCCTTAGCAGTCCATCTTCCCTGTGTCTTCCCAGGAATTACAACCTGTTAACCTGTGCTCAGGGAGGTTTGGTACCGAACCTCAAATCTCTCAATCTCAAGGCCTGGCTCTTGAAGAGTTAGAGTTTGCTGATTTACACCTCTCCCAAGGTGTAATGGATATCCTGAAGGCTTCTAGAAAACCTTCCACCAGGGCTACTTATAATTCCAAATGGAAAAGATTTTCCATGTGGTGCTCTGGGAAGCATATTTCCCCAGAATCTGCTGATCTGCCCACAGTCCTTGATTATATGGTCCATTTAAATAACTTGGGGCTGAGACCAGCTACACTGAAAGTGCATCTGGCAGCTGTGTCTGCTTTTATTTCAACAGGTAAGCCTCTTCTCTTTCAGCTCCTGCCCGCTTGGGACCTTAATGTTTGCATTGCTCAACATGCAACCCCTTTGAGCCTTTGTCTTCAGCAGAGCTTAAGTACTTGACTAGAAAACTGTGTTTCTGGTAGCCATCACTTCTGCCAGACGCACAAGTGAATTACAAGCTTTGTCAGTGGAGCCTGATTTTATCTCTTTCATAGAGATAAGGTGGTCCTCAGGACTAACAGGAAGTTCTTGCCTAAGGTGGTTTCAGATTTCCACCTTAATCAATCTATGTCTCTTCCAGTGTACTTCACTGACCATTCCTCCTCTGGCGGAGGAGGCTGCACAGTTTAGATGTGAAAGAGCCCTTAGCTACTACATAGGCGTACCAAGGGTCACAGGTATGACTCCCTCCAACTGTTCCTTACTTATGGTGAGGTTGGTAAGGAACCTGCCACTAAAAGATCCATTGCCAGGTGGATTGTCTCTTGTATCCAATTTTGTTATGAAAAACTGGGTAAAGTTCCTCCCTCAGGCCTGAGGGCTCACTCTACCAGAGTGCATGGTTGCTGCCAGGGACATCCCTATTCTAGAGATATGTCAAGCAACTACAGGAAAACAGTTCACACTTTTACCAAGCATTACTCCCTGGACATCCAGGCTGGGAGTGATGCTCGGTTTAACACAGCTGTGCTTCAGAGCCTATTTCCTAAGTAGGTTCTGTCCCTCCTCCATGGAGGTACTGCTTGTTCTGTTATTAATAGAATACAGCAAGACTTCATGTTGTTTGAAGAAAAAATTACTCACCTTAGTAATGTTGTTTCTTCTAATGGAGTCTTGCTGTATTCTGACCTCCCCTGCCTGCCCTCTCAGAACCTTTGTTTTTGGGATGTGGTGGTAGTAGTGTTGGCACTCAGTAGATGCCCACCTTTTGTTTTCACCCTTCTTTTCTTGGGGTGAGTTGGTGTTGTGTTTTTCATTTTTTGGGTCTCCTGACTTAAGTCTTTGTTTTGGGACCAAAAAATGTGTTTTATGTTTAGTAGCCAGTTGGCTAGTGTAGGTTTACAGCTTCCACACAGGACCTTAGTGAGTTTAGCTCATAAAGATCTGACGGTTTGAGTTTAAACAGCAACTGACAGAGCCTCAACTGAGCTCGAGCTCAGCGTTCCATGCCTGGCATGGAAAGTTAACTCTTTCATCTCTGGGGCAGTTCGAAGGTTGGGACTCACTGCTGCTACTGTCAGAATACAGCAAGACTCCATTAGAAGAAACAACATTACTAAGGTGAGTAATTTTTTTCTTATGGAATGGGGGTGAGCGTAAGGCCTGAAGACCCCAAGGCAGACCGCAGCACTTGTCAGTGTCTGCAGGGTAGGGTGAGGTGAAATGGCATGAGCATTATGGCCGACAACCCAAAGGCACACCCCAAGGCCTGTCAGTCTCTGCAGGGTGAGGGTAGGGTTGGCGTCAGTTCAGTACTTCACTGCCATTCCTATTATGCATTTCTCTAACTCCTGCACTACCAATGCCAATGCCAGCAAGACAACATTCGGCATTGACAAATGCTTGTTGTAAGACTCTTTGTTATTATTGGTGGTGCCTGAGCTTAGTTTCAGACAGTTTAAATCATGAATGGGCCTTAAACCAGCAGGTTCTGGCCACGGTGTTCAGGAGGTGGAGCACTCCCAATCTGGACCTGTTTGCATCTTGGGAGAACTACCAGCACCCACAGTTTGTTGCAGACCACCAGCCAGAGGAGCATTCCATCCCTTAGGATGTCCTTTTACTGGACTCGACAGGGCCGTTTCTGTATGCCTTCCCACCATTTCCACTCCTTCAGAAAGTACTTATGAAACTCAGGAGGTAACCTGCAACAGTGATCATGATAGCTCCAGACGGGGCCAGGCTGGCCTGGTACTTCATGCTCCTGGTCCTGTCTGACAAGAATCCATTCAGTCAGCCATTCAGTCACAATCTGTTGACTTTGTCCCAGGGCAGAATAGCATTTCCGAACCTCAGAACCTTACACCTGAGGGTATGGTTCTTGAGGAGTTAGAATTTTCAGGGCTGGATCTCTCAAAAAAAGTTGTGAGGGTGCTTAAGGTTTTAAGTAAACTTGCTACTAGGAAAGCTTATTCTTCTAAATGGAAAAAGTGTTCTTAGTGGTGAGCCCCCAGAAGAATAAAATCAATAAAGGCAGAGTTGTCTGTAATGCTGCAGTATACCTAGTACACCTACAGTCATTAGGCCTTCAGCTTTAAAGGTGCACTTAGCAGTATTCAGAATACATATCAACTGGCAGGGAAAAATCTTTGGCCTCACAATCCATTTCAGAAGGGTTTTAAAGGCCTCCACCACTTGGATCAACTAGCGAAGGGACCCTGCCCACCTAGGACCTCAACATTTGCCTTGCCCAGCTTATGAGTCTCCCTTTGAGCCTAGGAAACTGCTGACCTGAAGTATATTACATGGCTGCCGTGACCACTGCTAGAGGGTAAGTGAATGCAAGCCCTCTGTACTGATCCAAATCACATAATCCCACACAGGGATAAAGTAGTTCTTAGAAACAAAAGAAAATTCCTAAGGTGCAGGGGTCACATTGACTTTTTTTGCAGTGGTCCAGGCTGTAATGGGGATTACTGGGGGCGGGGGGACTCCCTTTCCCCACCTCTTTCCAGTTACTCCCTGTTTTCCAGTGGTACCCACTCTCTCTCCCCTTCCTCATAAGCCCGCTCTGTTGTCTAGTGGCAGCCCCTCCCTCTGTTCTTCCTCAAAAGTTCTCCCTGGTGTCCAGTGGCACCGCCACCGTCTCCCCTTCCAAATAAGATCTCCCTTGTGTCCAGTGGTGTGTCCAGTGGTCCACCATCCCTCTCCACTTCCCCATACGTTATCCTTGGTGTCCAGTGGCACCCCCTCTCTCCCCTCTTCCCCATAAGTTCTCCTTGGTGTCCAGTGGCACCGCCACCCTCTCCTCTTCCTCATAAGTTCTCCCTGGTGTCCACTGGCACCCCCCCCCCATTCCCCATAAGTTCTAGGTGTTCAGTGGCAACCCTGAGCACCCCAACTCTACACTCGTCCCTGACAGTAGCTAAAATAAACCATCCACTCACCTTCTCCTTGCCTGGCCACCATCTAACTCTCACAACTAAAGTAAAAAAAATAAAATGCTCCCCACTCATCTCAGCTCCACTGCCCTTCCTCTCCATGTCCCCTTAGTCAGCAACTCACCAAAAGTTCTAAAGAATGTGAATACAATTTTTAATGAAGCATATCACAGGGATCGAAATAAGGATTTGGCAGGCAAGAGCCATGAATAGCCCCTGGGTAGCGGCAATTTCCAGCAGACCAGGATCTACTCGGGCAAAGCCAGGAGTTGACATCAACAAAGATAAAAATGCATTGGGATGTCATAGAAGGGGAATAAAATGGAAGGACATCAATAATTAATGCAATTCTCTGTAGGACCCTTGTATAAATATTAAATATCTGTAAATATGCCAGTTATATATCACTTTAGTAACGCAATCAATGATTACATTAACATATTCTCATACTAAAGCTGCTCATTGGAAAAGGTGCACTTGATCTAAACGGAGACATGCAGAAGGAGGCTCTTTGCCACTTGTCTTATACATTTGCCAATTAATTCAAAGAGGAGAAGAGAATTTGTTAATTAAAAACTACACTAACAGACTCCTCTTTTTTAAATTAATTGACTAAGGTACAAGACAAATGGCAAAGTGCCTCCTCATGTATGTCTCAGTTTAGACCAACTGCGCCTTTTCCATTGAGCAGTTTTACTTCTGCATAGGTGGATGGTGTCAATTCTTCTCTTGCTTTTCTTTTCTCCATTTGCTTTGCTTCAACTGTTGATGTTTTTGTTAATTTCTGAGTTCTCAACTCTAGAAAATATTTTAAAAGACTAAAATAAATTTACTCAAAGGGTAGAAAGGTATGGTGGTTCATGGCACCAGTCTTTTATTTCAGAACTGGTCTGCTGCAGCTTCATAAGACAGGATGTAAGACTTTTCCCACATGCCTGCCCATTCAGTACCTCACTACATTGGTGCAAAAGTGGTATTGTATTTTGCAGCTAGACCACTGCAGCTGCAAGCCCTCTCCAGTTGATGTTTTGAGAAGAGTTACTGTTATGTTGCTGAGACGCTCTCCCTGCCCTTACTGTCTAAGCAGCCAGGCAAATGGCAGCCTTAGTGTCTCTGAGCAGATTTGCTTGGCCGAGGGCCACTAACTTGTCCCAGGACACCCAGGCAAAGGCACTGGATTTTGCTTGAGAGCCCACATCTCTCTTTGGTGAGCAAACAGAGGCTTACATGAAGAAGATGGATGAGTACAAGGTGGCTTATAAGAGTGCTGCTGCAAAGGGGGCAGGGGTAGAACCCATTATAGGCCCTTCTTCCAGGCTCAGGCATCACCAGCCTACCAACCTCAGAGAGGGTACTTCAGAGGCAGCAGCTATGCTGGCTCCAGCACTCAACCAAGTGCACAGACAAAGCAGACTGGTCGCCTCCCCACTTCCAGTAGGAGGCAGGCTGGCTCACTATCTCCAAGCCTGGGAATCCATCACTACAGGCAGGTGGGTCCTAGAGGTAGTGAGCCAGGGGCTTACTCTCAGTTTCAAGGTTCTGCCCAAACTGAGGCAAGACTTTTCAGATCGCCAGCATATCAGAAGCAACTCTGTTGGAGGAGGAAGTAGCAAAACACATTCAGGACAAAGCAGTAGAGCCTGTTCCTTGGCCCAAAGGGAAGGGGTTCTACTCATGGTACTTCCTCACTCTAAAGAAAGGGAGTGGTGACCCATACTGGATCTCAGACATTTAAACAGGCATTTGACAAAACCAAATTTCAAAATGGTCACTCAGGCTGCCATTCTTCCTACACTCAGGAAGGGGATTGGCTGGCATCTCTGGACTTAAAGATGCCTACTTCCATATTCCCATCAGGCAATCACACAAAACATACCTCCGGTTCAGATTGCCATCAGGCCACTACTGTTCAGGGCCATGCCTTTCAGCCTGACTTCTGCCCCAAGGATGTTCACCAAGTGCCTAGCAGTAGCGGTAGCACACCTAAGGAGGCAAGGGGTTGCAGTCTTCCCATACCTGGACGACTGGCTAGTGGTAGGCCAGTCTCCTCAGCAAGTAAGAGATGCACCATTCCCATCACCAGGATACCCTGTGTACAGTGGGCTTTGTGGTAAACCAGACAAAGTCAGTGCTAACCAGGTCAACTCATAGGGGCAGAACTAGACACTCTGAGAGGAAGAGCCTTCCTCCCTCAAGGAAGGGTAAACAGCCTGGTGCAGCTGGCAAGCTTCTTCCAACTGCATACGCCCAGACCAGCAAGACATTTTCTTCAGCTGTTAGGATACATGGCTGCTTGGTTCTTGAGGACTTCGAATATGCTGATCTTCACCTCTCAGAATGGGTGCTAGAGGTTCTCTGGGTCTCTAGAAAACCCTCTACCAGAAAGACTTACACTTCTAAATGGAAGAGGTTTTCCATTTGGTGCCAACAGAGACAAGACAGACCATCGTCAGGCTGGTTCATCAGTCATTTTGGACTGTATACACGCCTTTCCCTTTGCTTAGGCCTTACCTTAAGGGTACACCCAGCAGCTGTCTCTGCATACCTCTCAGCTGAAAAGGGGCATCCCTGGCTGCCAACCAGGTATTTAGAAAGTTCTTAAGGGCCTACTGTACTTGCATCCCCTCACAGGGAACCCACTCCTGCATGGGACCTTCCCTCCCCTACTCTTTGACTCCAAGGGTCTCACAAGGCCCCACGTAATCTCACCAATTCCCTGCCTGGGTAACCCAAGATTGCAGCCTAACTTCCTATCAGTCATTAAGTTTTGCCTGGAATACTCCTGTGATTTTGTTATGTATATTCTATCTGTTTCAAGTATGTTCTCTACTGTATCTGTCTTCCCTCCACCCTTTGTAACCGCGTGGAGCCTTTGCAAAAGAGTCTGTGACTCAAAGGTTTGTAATTCCGATTGTTTCCAATAAATAAATAAAATAAATAAATATATGCAATGGCCAGCTAATGCAACCACCATTCGAATCCATATCCTCAGTACAGCTTAAGTATGTGACATGGAAAACAGTATTTCTGGTAGTCATCTCCTCAGCCAGGAGGATCAGTGGGCTCCAGGCCTTGTCCACAGAACCAGATTACATAACAGTCCACAGGGACAAGGTGGTCCTTAATACTTATAGAACATTCCTCCCTAAGGTGGTCTCAGACTTTCATCTTAATCAGTCCATTACCTTACCAGTCTTTTTTCACTGACCACTCCGGTTCAGGGAAACGCAGACTGCATAGCCTTGATGTCAAGAGAACTATAAGCTACTACTTGGATCACACAAAGGGCCACAGGTAGGATAGAACCCAGATCTTCCTGACCCATGGAGAAGTGGGCAAGGGCAAACCTGCCTCAAAGAGGTCCATTGCTTGCTGGATTGCGACTTGTATTAAATTTTGCTACAGCAAAGTGGGTAAATAACCTCCTGCAGGCCTCAAGGCCCACTCTACTAGAGGTACGCTTCTTCAGTAGAAGCTGTGAGAGATATCCCTTGTTGGAAATCTGCAAAGCAGCTACCTGGAAAACAGTTCACACCTTTATCACGCACTACAGCCTGGATACCCAGGCCAGGAGTGATGCTCAGGTTTAGCACAGCAGTACTGCAGAGCCTGTTTCCTAAATAGGTTCTTGTACCCTCCTCCAAAGGTACTGCTTGAGTAAACTGAGAAGTCAGAATACAGTAAGATTTCCTGGGGTTTGAAGAAAAAATTACTTACCATAGTAATCTTGTTTCTTCCAAGCGAATCTTACTGTATTCTGAGCTCCCACGGTGCCTCCCCTACTAAAACTTACGGGCACTGCAACGCACATGCTGTTTGAAACATGTGAGTGTTTCTTTATTGGTCTTAGTGACTTGAGTCTTAGTGTTGCCCACATTGTTAAATAAAGGGGATTATTTGTTGTTGAGTGTTGTTAATTAGTCAATTATTTATTAGTATAGTTTAGATAGCTTGTTATTATGCATGTACCGTAAGAATCTTAACGGTTGCAGGATGTATACCAGGAACAGTGGTTTGAAAACCAAGCTCGAGTCTAACATTCCATTATTAGCATAGGTTCTATTAACCATTTCGGCTCCAGGGCAGTCTTATGGTGAGACCATACTGCAGAAGTCAGGATAGAGTAAGATTCCAGGGATCGACAAATCCCATAGCTCGACATCCCGGGCTACAAGAATTTGTATTCGGTCAAGCACATGGGTGCTGAGACTGCAGTCACGTGGGTGCAAAGGAGAGAGTCACCGGGACTGAGCACTCTCGGCAGCGACACAGCGTGCAGTAGCAAGCAAGGACCCTCCCTAATCTCTCTCTCTCTCTCTCTCTCAACCCATCACAGCAGCAGAACAGTTTCGGATGATCCAGGACTGACAGGTGAGTCATTGAATCCGATATGGGAGAGTACCTTTCAGTCCTGGGAATTGATCGCAGTGCTGGCAGGGTGGGAGGTTCTCTGGGACAGAGCAGGAGACTGTAGCTGAGCACCATTTTATTTAGTCTGTTGTAACAGATGGAGTGATTTTCTGTGTACAACCTAGTTGACTACTGAACAAACTAACTACTCGTATAGGAGTTATTCAATATTCATTCAGTTTAAAAGATCTCTTTTCTGACTGAGCAAGGAGCAAACTAAAGGGACATTAAGAATAACAGGATGCGTTTTTTGTACTGCTGTGAGTTGAAGGCAGTTTGGGGGGAGGGGGCTTGCCAACTTGTGGACGCCGGTCTCGGACAAACTCAAGGAGACTCAGGAGAGACTGCGTTACAGTTAGAGTCAGGGGGACACATTACAAAAAAAAAAAGAATGTAAAACAAAGATTACTCTGCCTTTTGGCATTTTGTCCCTGAAGTGAACAGGAAGTGGTTCTGTCTGGACTGTACAGTCGGGTGCTAAAATTTGGAAGGAAACAAAAAGTTAAAAGTAAAAACAGGGAGGGGTGTTTAATTTTTCAAACTGGTTTTCTTGTCCTAACTACCGTGAACTGAAGTTGGAGTCAGTACTGTGCTGGATAACAGCATTGAGAGTAGGGGTGTCACGATAATAAAATTTGACGACACGATAACTGCGGATGAAATTATCGCGGTAACCTGTTATCGCAATAATGTTGCTACTAGTGCAGCAGTGTTAGCAAAACTATTTAAATTCTGTTTTTACATAATTTACATATGTGACTCTTTCAAGCAGTGCTGTGCATTTATGCACATTATTTTGAAGTCTGTTGTAAAATAATGCAGAGTAAAATATTTAAAAATTTTTTTTTATTTTTTCACAATAAAATCTCTGAAATTTATATGGAGAGAGTGGTGAATGTGTGGAATGGCCTTCCTGAGGAGGTTGTGGGGTCAAAAACGGTGGAATTCAAGAATGCATGGGACAGACATAAGGCAGTTCTGGTGGGGGTAGGACGAAGTATGCTGTTTTAGGATCTGCAGCTTATCCAGTAGGTTGGGAAATGAGCAGACTGGGTGGGCCAAGTGGTCCTTATCTGCCATCAGAGTCTATGTTTCTGATTCTATAAAATTGCTTGCATTTTTTACATACAAATTTAAAATACACAATCAATACGTGTGTTATACACACAGAGTACGATACCTTTTAAAATGTGAATGAGCAAATATTTTACTTGCTTGTTTAAAGAACGCCTTTCCTGGATTTTTCTCCTTGCCTGCAAAGCATCAGAAGACTCCTTACCTGACTGGGGTTCCTCCATAGTAGCTGAAATGTTCTCCTTAGCCCCTAAGGAAAGGAAAAGGATTGTATTTGCTCTCTAGGGTTAGCCGCTGATCCCTTCCACTTCCTGATCGCCAATGCCATCCCCACGCTTCCTTGTTTTGTGAGGTCATTATATGCCTGTGTGGGATGCATGCTCCATGCAGGTCTATGGGTAGCATTTTAAACTTATTTTATGATTTTAACCTGACCTGTACAAATTAAGAGTCAGTGTTCAAGTAACATAAGCATTGTTGCTTTTGTTATATCAGGTGGAGCCTTGGATGTAGCCTGCCTAGATTTCAGTAAGGCCTCTAACACCATTCCACATAGGAGACTCAAACAATCTGGGCAGCCTGGGGTGGGTCCAAGGTAGTAAACTGGGTAAAAAAGGTTGGGGATAGATAACAGAGGTGGTGGGAAACGGAGCTCACTCTGAGGAAGAGAGGATGACTGGTGGGTGCCACAAGGATTCAGTACTGGACTGGTCCTCTTTTAATGTCTTTAATTAGCAACTTTGCAGAGGGCTAGAAGGAAGGTATGCCTTTGCAGATAACACAAAGATCACAGTAGGGTAGACACTCTGGGAGGAGAGTGTGTGTGTGAGAGAAAAAATGAATAGAGATCAAAAGCTTGAGGAGTGGTCAAAGTGTGGCAAGTACTGTAGATTCTATGCTAAGACGTGCAAAGTCATGCACTTGGAGCAAAGAAACTCAGGGTGGCATACAAGATGGGGGGGGGTAGTGGTACTGATGACTACCAAGCAGGAAAGAGACCTGGGGTACTCATATATGACAACCCAAAGGTGGCCAAACAGTGTGACAAGGCAGTGGGGAGTGCTAGTGGGATGCTAGGGTGCATAGGGAGGGGTATCACCAGCAGAAAGAGGGAGGTGGTGATACCACAGTATAACTCATTGGTGAGACCTCAACTGATGACTGTATCCAGTTCTGGAGATTCCATCTCCAGAAGGACATAAGTAGAGGCAGTCAAGAGAAGGACAACTAAAATGATGCAGGGGCTGCATCAAAAGCCCCTATGAGGGGAGGCTAAAGGACCGCAATATGTAAAAGCTGGAGAAAAGGGAGGTATGATAGACTTTCAAATGCCCCATGGATATAAATAGGGTACACGAGGAAGCATTTTTTGGAAAAAAAGGTGCTCAAGAAAAAGGGTCATGCTCCGATACTGGAGGGTAGATTTCAAGAAATGTGAGAAGTACTCTTCACAGAAAGTGGTGACTACCTGAAAAGGCTCCAAGTGGAAGTGGTCAGGGCGAAAACTAACAGGATTGAAAACGCAGGACGGGCATAAAGACATATGGGTTAGGAAAGGGAGGTAAAGCCGGAGATCAGGTAGTGACTATATGCGCGTGCATTAGAAAATGAGCGAGACTAGATGGGCAATCATCCTTATCTGCCAGTTTACCGTAAGTAAGTCATCTGAAGCACATTACCTCCCCCATTTCTTTCCCATCATCAGGCTGGCACATGTGCAATGGTGCAGTATGTGACGGAGTGTACTCGGCCCCTGAACCCAGTCAGAAGGCTGTTACCACTGCATCATCCAGCCTCCCTAGACTGTGCTCAAGCAGTGGCTTGCTTGTCCCCTGTCCTCAAAAAAGGAGAGATGTTGCCAGCCTGGTGGCGCTGAGGGTTGAGGCGCTGGACGCCACACCTTACATCACACCAGCGACCCAGGTTCAGGAACAAGCTCAGGTCACCAGAGTTCAGCAGGAGCGAGAGAGGACTGAGTAACCAGAGGACTGCTGTCCTCTCTCAGAGGAGGGAGGACATGTTGTCCCGCTCATTGACTGCCCTCTGGCAATGGCTGGAGGGCAGTATGGGTCAGGAGGCACACGCCAATGTCATGACGTCAGAATGAGGGGATGGGAGAAAACAGGAAAACTGAACCCTGGCAGGCTCCAGTGATGGCTCCTGCATCCAAGGGGCTCGGCCCTGGCGATCTGGATTGGTCACTGGAGAGAGAGTGCTGGTCCCTCTCCTGGCCCCGCTGCTGGGGGCAGTCCGTGGGGGACTGGCTGGAGCCAGCAGACAGGGACATTGGGAGCTGGAGTGATGAATCTCTTCATGAGGAGAGGCTGCAGTCCTGCCAGGGCTCCCGGAGGGATAAAGGGATAAAAAAATCTGAATGAAAAGGAGAGCCCTCAGTGGATGCTCAGCCCTCCTTCATGCAGTCAGCCTCGGCGGCCCAGGGCTATTCCTGAACCTGGTTTACTAACATGGCAACAGATGAGGTGCTCAGGCCCTCAAAACTGCACGCCACGTGGCCAGCACTGTATTTCTTATTTTAAGGAAAAACACTAAAAATCTGATAGGAGGATGTTGGTGAATCAGGAATCATGGTTGCACCTGGAAAGGGATGTGCTGTTGGTAAAGCAAGCTGAGGTGCTTTACCACTGTATATCGCGGTATATCGTTCTGCACAATAATGTTTTTTTACAATGATAAGTTATCGTCAGTGGGAATTAACGTGATATATTGTTGTATCATGTTATTGTGGCATCCCTAATTGAGAGGGACAAGCATTGATATGAGGAAAAAAGGGCCACTGAAACAAGGCAAAGCACAGCAGTTTGAACAAATGTACAGTATTTCAGGGCAGTTCTTGGAGTGGCTGGAGATCTCATTTTGGGATTGTGTATGTGTGTGTGCTGTAACTGAATTGCCACATCTGCAGTTTGCACTGCAGTGCAACGCCAGCCATCTAAGCAGTAATAAGGAAAAAAAAGGTGGAAGTGACATATGTACTGAATACAGAAATAAAAAATAAAATAACAGGTTAAGAGGCAAGGCACTACTAGTCTAGCAGCAGTTGAAGGAGGAGAAGTAAAGAAGAGACTACAGGAGGTGTTGTGGAAACTAGGAGTAGGGTGACCTGTACCGAGTGTCCTGTGGCGGCTGGCTTGTTAAAGACACAAACAAATAAGAAAAAAGTTATAAAAAGATTCTGTATAAAATAAAAAAGGAGCCTAAGTAGTGTTTGTAGGCTGTATTGGGAGGAGAGTGTTGTGTGTGGAAAGATGCGTGAGACCTGACCTCAGCCTAGCAGTAGCACTGAGCAGCAGTAAAGGAGAAGGCTTTCTCCGTGTTGCCCTTGCCTGTCAAACTTGCCGGGTTTTTTTGGCAGAAAG
Organism: Neoceratodus forsteri; assembly: GCA_016271365.2. Lineage (NCBI taxonomy): Eukaryota > Metazoa > Chordata > Ceratodontiformes > Ceratodontidae > Neoceratodus > Neoceratodus forsteri. The sequence continues at coordinate 966,308,357 of CM028133.1, forward strand.
AAAGTAAAGGGCAGAGGTGTGTAACTAATTACACCCATTAACCAAATAAAGAGAATAATAGTGCATGCTGACTGCCTTTGGGTACCATGCCTGTAAATTATGCTGCCTTGATCTTCCTGGACCTAAGTCTCCACCACTCATTCACTAGTGGGATTAGGGCCGGAGGCACTAGGACCATCGGAGCAAACTTTTGCTGGAGAATTGGCAGTGAGACGCCCGCGAGACAGCGCCCGCGAGCTGCGGCTTTCGGCTGATAACGACCTTCTCGGCGCCGACCCTCAACGCCTCAGTTCCTTTTCCCTGGTGAGTGCGCTTCAGTATCACGTCGCTCGTCTTCCGGAGTCAAACTTCAAACTAAGCGCTTAGTTTTCAGTTTGTTTTGATAACATTATCACGATAGTAGTATAAACAATTTTATTCTATTTGAAATTTTTCTAATATCTTAAATTTAACTTACTTGAAGAAGTCTCGGCCTACTGGGCGAGTCAACCATGAGCAGGTCAGGTGTGGTAGGAGACTTGATGTGGAAGCTATTCAGTCAGCCGGGCTGGGTCAGTCAACCTCCTTCTCAAGAAACTCAGCTGGGTTCCGACAGCGGTCAGTCCAATGCCGGGGATGGCGGTCCCCGTCAGGCATAAAAATAAGCGGTCGCTTTCACGGCAGCGTTAAGCCTCGACTCTTCTTGGCCCACAGGTCAAAAGAAGAGCATCTCGAGGTCAGCCCTCTGGTATGTCTCTTGGCGTCGACGGTCGGTTATCATTGCTAGTTGCGGTCTCCTTCTTCGGAGTCGCCAACTGGTAGTACTCGTCCGCACACCGGAACCCCTCCCGCCTATAGTAGGGCTCCAGATGAGCAGTTTCATCAGTGGGCGCTCTTGTGGGCGATGGGCTCGGAGGTTGGTTCTTCTGCCTGGCTCGGTTGCCTCAGGCCCTCGGGCCCTCGGCGATCAGGTAGGCGGTTGGACCTTCCTAGATCGCGGCGCCTTCTTCGGTGCCTGCGACTCCGTGCTTAGGGTTTCCCCCTCCATGGCTGCGGCGCGGGGCACACACCGATGCCCTTATCTCCTGGTTTTGTTCCTCCTCTTGCTTTCCAGGTTCCTGGGGCTTTTCGGCGCCTTCTCGCGAGTCTGTTGGCTTGTCGAGGCCCGTTTTGGTGCTGGTGGGTCTTGGAGCCGTCGCATGCGCCCGTTGGATCTGGCGTGGCGCAGTCGCGCGCAGCGCTGGAATCAGGTCGGCACCGTGTCGCGCGCCGTCGGCTCGCTGGCGCCGTCGGTTTCAGCGGCGCCGTGTGGCGCCCGTCGGCTTTAAGCGGCGCCCGTGTGTGGCGCCGTCGACTCAACAGCACCGTGTCTTGGCGCCGTTCAGCGTCGCCACGGGGATCTGCGGTGCCGCTGCGACGCGTGCCTCTTTGGCGCCGTGTGCCTCCTTGGTGCCGTCTTCGGCCCGCTTTGCCGTCTCGGCGCCGGGGGTCCTCGGGGACTCTCCTTGTTTTTCTGATATTTCCTCCTCTCCTAATTTTCATTCCTTTCCTGTCCAAACAGTCCTTTCTGGACCATCAGGAGATGATGTTGAGCCTGACCCAGACCTTCGGTTGGGTGATGAAGTGGAGGAAACAGGATCTTTCTTTGCTACAGAGCCTGTGGTCGAGGACCTGTCCTTTAAGTCTCTGTTGAAGAACCTGAGATCCACTCTTTCTCTCCAGACTACAGACATCGATCCTGGGAAGATATTAAGACTCCAGTACCTTCATGCCGGAGATCCCTACAGTTTGACTCCTCCGATCCAGCCTTCCTTGAGGCGCTGTCTCAAATGGTATGGAATAATCCTGCTCTTAATCATTCCAGTGGCTAAATCCATTGATAAGAAGTATTCAGCTCCCAAGGATCGTCCTATTTTGGCATCCCAAGCATTTGCGGATCCTATTGTAGTCCTGGCAGAGAATGACAAGGTGTTCTTCCTCAAACTACTTCAGCTCGACCTATTAACAAGAGTCTCGTAAGATTGATACATTAGTAAGAGTCTTTGCTGCCTCACTCTAATTATGCATATTGCCAGTTATCAAGGCTATTTTCTCAGTATGTATATCCTGTGGCACTCTATGAAAAGAATGGTTGAAGCTCTTCCAGATTCGGACTCAAGTCAGAGCTTCTATTGACCGTTACTAGAGTATTGAATCCAATAACCAACAAGTCAAAAGCCATGGGCGCTTTCGACACTGCTTCTCGTTCAGCTGCTGCAGGGTTTGTACTCGGCGCCATTCCTGGCTGCGTTCTTGAGGCTCACGAAGGATGCTCAGCAGCAGGTAATGGCGGCGCTGCTGATGGCACCTATCTTTTCGGCCCTCAGGTGGAGCAAGCCTTAGAAGCCTCCTAAAGACTAGATCGGCCATTAAATTGGCCAGAACCTCCGCCTGCCCCTCTCCTCATGGGCATGCGAACAGACGTCAGTTTCTTAGTTGCCAGTCCTTTCGAGGCAGAAGCAGGAAGCTTCCATAAAAGCCAACCTGCCCAACCTCAGAAGAAGAGCGCGCAGAAAGCGCGGGGCCTAAAGCCCCAGCGCCACCATGAGTTGTTGGCCCAGTTCCATCCACACTGCCGAGATGGAACTTTCTGCGTCCGTGGGAGGTCGTCTGATGTACTTCTACAACCAGTGGAAGTCCATAACTTCAGACAAATGGGTCCTTCGGATAATTCGCGAGGTTACTCTCTCAATTCCCCCAAATTGTCTCCCAGGCGACAACACCAGGTTGTCGGCTTCTCAGTCAGACCTCCTCACCACCGAGATAGGGGCCTTCTGAACAACAGAGCAATAGAACTGGTGCCCCGCATTTGCGAACACAGGGTTCTACTCCCATTTCTTTCTGGTTCCAAAGACAAAGGGGGATCGCCCCATTCTAGACCTCAGAGCTGAACAAATTCCTCCCCAGGAGAAATTCAAAATGATTTCCCTATGTTACCCTGTTACCCTTGCTGCATCAGGACGACTGGCTGGCCTCTCTGGATATGCAGGATGCTACCAACATATCCCGTCCACCGACCCACAAAGTTCCTCAGGTTTGTAGCTTTGGGTCAGCATTATCAGTTCAGAGTCCTGCCTTTTAGGCTATCCTCGGCTCGAAGTTTTACAAAGTGTTGTGCAGTTCTCGGCGCATCTCAGGAAAGCGGACTCGAGTCTTTCCCTACCTGGACGATTGGCTTCTAGCAAGCCCGCCCAGCCAAGGACTTGGAAGCCGCAACCCACTTCTCGTCTTCTCACGTCCATGGGAGCTCTGCTGAATCTGAAAAAAATCCCAACTGCAGCCCTCCCAGAGGCTCCTTTTCTTAGGGACGCTTCTAGTCACCTCTTCCGCGAAGGCTTTCCTTCCAGAGGACAGAAGAGTCGACATCCTTCGGATGGCCCGTTACATCGGGGAGAACCAATCGGTTACAGCTCTCTCGATGCAACGCATGTTGGGTCTCATGGCGTCCTCGGTGTTCACTGTACCCCTGGCCCGGTTGCACATGAGAACCACCCAATGGATGCTCTCCACTCAGTGGTCTCCGACCTCTCACCCCCAGTCTTATCCCATCAAGGTGACGCAACCCCTTCGAAGGTCTCTCACCTGGTGGTCTCAAGAGAGCAATCTCCTCAAAGGGTTCCCCTTTGCTCTTCCGGACCATCAGATCTCCATCACCACAGGCGCGCCGCTAATGGGATGGGAGCTCACTGTCTCTCCTCCACACTCAAGGTGTATGGACTCGTTGAATCTCATCTCCCATAAATGTCTTGGGGTGGCGGTCCTCTATGCGATCCAAGCTCTGAAGGATGTCCTTTGTCACAAGAACATTCTCCTTCAAGCGGACAGCAAAGCTGTGATGTATTACATCAACAAGCAAGGCGGTGCTCACTCTTATCCCTTTGCAGGAAGCAATGAGGGTATGGGAGTGGTGCTTGAGCACAAGTCCACTTCCCTTGCAAGTCAATCTCTTGACCCAGGGTTCGTTGGTCCATCCCAACCTGAAATCACTTCACCTTCATGCTTGGCTCCTGAAGAGATAGAAGTGAATCGGTTCAACGTCTCCGTGGAGTCTCGAGCATCCTTCTGGCTGCTCGGGAGCCTCCTACAGGAAAACATCGCATCCAAATGGAGCGTTTTCTCTCTCTGGTGTGCAAAGCCCTCTGGAACCCCTTTTCCTGTCCTCCTGACAAGGTTCTGGAGTATCTTTTGGACCTATCTAACTCAGGTCTTCAGTACTCCACAGTTAAAGTTCACCTTAGTGCCATCTCAGCGTTCCATGAGCTGGTTTCATCCCTGACTCTGGCTCAGTTACCTATGGTGAAGAGATTTCTTAAGGGGCTTCTTCATACCAGACCCCCTGTTATGCGTCCAGTTGCAGCCTGGGACATTAACCTGGTGCTGGACATGCTCACTGAAGCCTTCGAACCCCTAGCTACCTGTGAGCTAAAATTTCTTACCTAGAAGACTGCCTTCCTGGGGCCATTACCTCACCCTGAGTCTCTGAGATACATGCCCTGGTTACAGACCCTCCATACTGTCTTCCATAAAGACAAAGTAGTTCTCCGTACTCATCCAAAATTTCTTCCCAAGGTTGTGTCAGAATTCCATCTAAACCAACCTCTGGTACTTCCGCTTACTTCGCTAATTTCCAAAATGAGGGAGCAGCTCTTCATTCCTTGGATGTTGAGAGCCTTGCAGTTCTATTTGGACAGAACCCAGGATGTGCATGAAGACTCAACAACTCTTTGTTTCTTTCAGCGACACCCGGCTGGGTCAACCTGTCGCTATCAGATGCATCTCCTCATGGTTAGTGACATGCCTTGACATTGCTACTCCATGGCTCAGGTTAAATTAGAAGGTAGAGTGTCGCTCACTCTACTAGGGCGATCCTGGCATCCCTGGCGGAAATTACTCAATGTTCCAGTGCAGATATCTGCAGCATACGCCACCTGGAGCTCAGTGCATACCTTAGATTAAGCACTATGCACTGGATGTTCATGCCAGGCGACATTCCGCGTGGGCAGAACCATCCTTAATGGGCTTCTACCTTAGACATGTGAGCTCTGGCTCTCCTGCAGCCCTTTTGGGGATTATCAGCTTGGTACTCTCCACTAGTGTGAATGAGTGGTGGAGACTTGGGTCAGGAAGATAGGAAAAGTGCCGTGCCTACCGTAGTTCTTGATCTTCTTGGACGAGTCTCCACCACTCATCCACCCCACCCTCCATCCCGAGCTCACCACTGTGTTGGTCTTCACTCCCTCAAATCTTTAGGCTGTGAGGGACTTCTTTACTGACCCTTCTTACGGGTGATACGGACTATCTTATGTCCGTGTTTTAATGTTACAGTTACTCTTCACGTTAGTTGCGCTGCACCTCCTTGGTAAAAAAGGTACTGAGGCGGTTGGAGGGTCGGCGCCGAAAAGGTCGTTACCGCTCGAGCCGCAGGTCGTGGCGCCGTGTCTCGCGGCGCCATCTCTCGCGCCGACCCTCCAGCAAAAAAGTTTGCTCCCGATGGGTCCTAGTGCCTCCAGCCTTAATCCCACTAGTGTGAATGAGTGGTGGAGACTCGTCCAAGAAGATCAAGAATTACGGTAGGTACGTAATTTTCCTTTCTGTTCTCAGTGTCAGGCCTTACATTGCTATTTGTAAATTATTGTACACCACCATGCCAAGCCACGCCTTTCTCACTTGTAATGACTGTACATGGGCTGCTAATGTTCTCGCCTTACTCCAAATTGTTGTATTATGACTTGTTGTTGTTGTTTAAACTACCAGGTCCATCTTGTAAATGAGCCCTGCTCATGGTGTTCCGCCTGGCTAAGTAAAGATATTTATTTATTGATTGATTGATTGATTGAAGAACAACAGAAGTTGCAGTATACTGTAAAGGAGAAGCCAAGAGCATCAGAGCAGTTAAGTTGGGCTTTATGTTTGAGTCTGACTTTGTTGGACTTGTTTGCCAACTAACTTGCCACCTGGCAGCGGTAAAAGTAAACTGACTACTCAGTTTGCCCAAAATAGGAAATAACTAAGAATGGGACTGTGGACACTACACAGTAGCATAAGCAAAGGAGGAGAAAAGTCAAGAGCAAGACTTGGGCATTCTTATTGTGCCACCAAGCAGAAAGTAAAAAGCAGAAGTGAAATGTCAGTGTACCTACCTAAATAATTGCCCAAATTAATAAAAGGAAAATAAGAGCAGGAGTTTATACACAACACCACTAATTCCCTGCTATCTACGGGGTGGTGTGACTGTTGATTTGTGACGGTGGAGAGAAGAGAACTTTACTTATTTGACCTGATTTTCGCACTGTTTGCAGCTAACCAATAAAAATAAGAAAAAGTAAAAGCATACTCTTTCTGGCTTCTGCACATTTACTCAGTCTGTCCTTGTCCTAACCTTTGTAGCCATAGCCTGTAGTGGTCACTCTTATCTGTGGCTACTGAAAAAAAAATTGAGGACTTAAGAACTGTCAGTCAGCTACCTACGTGAGGGAGCAACGGGCTGGCAGCTTTAGGAAGGTGTGTGTGTGCTGCCTCTGTGTCACCATGGGGAAAAGTAAAGAGAAGTAGTAGTTAAAAAGTAAAAGAAATACAAGTGCCAAGGAAAAAAGAATCGACACATTGCAGTGTTGTGGCTGGGACTGTAGGGCCAACCTGTGTGCTAACTGTGCACATCTGTACAATAGCTGCAAGTGAGCAAGAAGGAAAATAATTAAGAAGGCCAGAAAACAGCATAAGAAACATAGAAACATAGAATTTGGCGGCAGATAAGGACCGCTTGGCCACCCAGTCTGCCCATTTCCTACAAATGGATAGGCTGCAGATCCTAGTTAACCAGCAGCCTACTTCTTCCTACCCCAACCCCCTAGAATTGCCTTATGACTGTCCCATGCATGCTTGAATTCCACCACTGTTTTTGACTCCACAACCTCCTCCGGAAGGCCGTTCCATGCATCCACAACCCTCTCTGTGAAAAAATACTTCCTTAAATTACCTCTGAGCCACCCCCCCATCTTCAAATTGTGCCCTTGTTCTTGCACACCTCTTTTTTTGAAAGATGCTACCCTCTTGGACTTTGTTGATTCCCTTGAGGTACTTGAAAGTTTCTATCATGTCCCCCTCTCCCTCCTTTCCTCGAGGCTATACATATTAAGCTCCTTAAGTCTCTCTTCATATGTCTTCCGGTGCAGACCCTGCACCATTTTAGTTGCCCTCCTCTGGACAGCTTCCATCCTGTCTATGTCTTTGCTGAGATTGGGTCTCCAGAACTGCACGCAGTACTCAGATGGGGTCTCACCAGCTGTTTGTACAGAGGATAATAACTTCCTGTTTTCTACTGGTGATGCCTCTCCTATGCATCCCAGTATCCCCAGCCTCCTTGCTGCCCTCTCATTGTTTGCCCACCTTTAGGTCATCTGATATGACTACCCCAGGTCTCTTTCCATTTTGTTGTTGTTAGTATCTCACCCCATTGTGTACTCTTCCCTGGTTTTTGTTTCCAGGTGCATTACCTGCACTTCTTAGCACTGAATCTAAGCTGCCATACATTTGACCATTCCTCTAACCTTGCCAAGTCCTTCTCATCCTTTCCACCCCACCTTGTGCATCAACTCTGTTGCAGATCTTTGTGTCATCTGCAAAGAGACATACTTTCCTTCCAGTCCCTCTGCAATGTAACTATAAAGACACTGAAGAGGACCGGTCCTAATACTGAACCCGCGTACTCCCACTAACATACTAACATACTAAAATGCCAGCAGAATAGGCTCTAACGGTATTGTCAGCCCCACCCTGGTGCTGACCTTGTTGCCCTCGCCTTCTGGCTTCTCCTTCCCAGTTCCAGATATTCTTGCTGCATTGGATTTTGCTTCTAGAACCTTCCCTGTACCTGTCCCAGCCCTCTTGAACCCCTCCATCGTCTCTGCCTCCACCAGCCCCTAGGCAGTGCATTCCATGGCTCCACCACCCTCTCAGTGAAGTAGCACCTCCTCCTTTCTCCCTGAATCTCCCCTCCAGCTTCCACCCATGCCTCTAGTGCCCCCTCCTCCTTCCTTTGAAGCACCCTGACTGTTCCTCCCCTATTTACCCTCTTCATGTACCTGAAGACCTCTATCATGTTCCCCGGTCCCTTCTCTTCCAATGTGTACATATTTAGCTCTTGAGCCTCTCATAGGTCCTGTCCCTAAGCCCCAAATCATTTGGTTGCCCTTCTCTGGACCTTCTCCAGGAGTTTAATGTCTCTCTTTAAGTGTGGCCTCCAAACTGTACGCAGTACTCAGGTGTGGCCTCACCAAGCAGTTATACAGAGGAGTATCACTTCCCTCCTTCGAGTTGTTCATCTTGACATCCACCACCACCCCCAGGTCCCTCTCAGCCATCGAGGACTAGCATTCCCCCGGTGTACACTTGGCCCGGGTTTCTGCCCCCAGGTGGAGTACTTTGCATTTCCTGCATTGAACCTCAGCTTCCACTTTCTAGACCATCTTTCCAGAGCCTCCAGGTCCCCGAGGCCACCCTCCCTCCTCCCCATCCACCACCGCCCCAGTTTTGAGTCATCCGAGAGACTCATTTCACTCCTGATTCCTGTCCTATATGTCAGAGACGTAGGCGTTGAACAGGAGGGCCCAAGACTGATCCCTGTGGGACCCCACTAATGCCCTCCTTGGGATGAGACTATCCTGCCAACTCGACCCTCTGGGTCCGGTCCTGGAGCCAATTGCCTATCCATCTGATCATCTGGTTCCCACCCCCATTTCTCCCAGCTTATCCAACAGGCCCCACGTGAGGAACAGAGTCAGATGCCTTGCTGAGTCTAGAAGAGGGCGTCCACTGGTCTACCAGGTCCAAGGCACCGTCCACCAGTCGTAGAACTCCACAAGGTTTGTCTGACATGATTTCCCAGGGAAACATCCATGCTGTCTATCGTCCAGGCACCCTGACTTTTCCAGGTCCCCCCACTAGCTTCTCCTTGACAATGCCCTCCATCACCTTGCCCACCACCGATGTCAGGCTGACAGGCCTGTAGTTCCCTGCCACCTCCCTTGATCCCCCCTTGTGGATAGGCACTATATGTGCCACCTTCAAGTCCTGGGGCACCCACCCTGTCCTCAGAGAGATGGTGAAAAGCTCTGCCAGGGGTTTCGCCAGGACATCTGCAAGTTCCTTCAGTACTCTGGGATGTAATTTATCCGGCCCCAGTGCTTTCTCTGTCTTAAGGGAGCTGAGTGCTTCCCTCATTCTCTCTGCTGTGATTTCCACTTCCGGTACCTCTTCTCCCTGCTTAGCCCTCCCCGCTCCTTCCAGTGATGCCTCCCCCGCTACCCAGACCCGCCGATCGGTAAGGGTCCCCCCCTCCTCAGTATCTCTGTCTCCTCCCATGTATGATGCAGCACCCCCATTTTCCTTGGTGAAAACTGAGGTGAAGTACTCATTTAGTACCTCAGCCTGCTCCCCCGGGTCTTGTGCCCATCTCTCCCCTGATTTAATCCTGCTAATCTGTCCCTTCACCCTTCGTTTTTCCCCAGTGTATCTAAAGAACCCCTTGTTCCCTCTCCTAATTTCCCTGGCCAGGTTCTGCTCCTTCCTTGCTTTAGCTGCCCTCACCACCCTAGTGACCCTTCTACCCATCAGCTCATACTCCCCTCGATCCCTTTCACTCCTTGAGCACTTGAATTGCCTATAGGCCGCCTTCTTTCCCTGCACCACCTCCTGGACCTCCCTGGTCCACCAGCAGGGTTTACGGGCCCTACCGCATTTTCGTCTTACTCTTGCACAGGTGCTGGTAGTATCTTGCACCCCTCTCCAGATGATTTCCCACCTACTATCAGTGTCCATGTCTGACCCAATCACATCCAAATGCTCCTTAAGGATCCTTCCCATTTCCTTAAAATCCGTTCCCCTGAAGTCAGTTACCTCCGTCTTTGTGCAGCCTTCTAGCCCTCCTAGGTCCAGGCAGAACCAGACCGTGGCATGGTCACTCCCCGCCAACGGGTCCCTTACCTCCAGGCCCCTAATCTGGTCACTGTCTGCCAGGACCACATCCAGTACCCGTGCCTCCCTGGTCAGTTCCCCCACCTGCTGAGTTAGGAACGTGTCTTGAAAGACATCCAACAACCTCTGTTCCCTGGTCACAGAGGATGTCGTAGTCTCCCAGTCTGTTCCTGGCATGTTTAAGTTCCCCAACACCACCATTCCCTCTGTCCAGTCTGCAGTGTCTCCCAACATCTGCCACCAGATTCTCCTCCAGCTCCTCCACCAGGGCAGGGGGGTCTATACACCACTCCTATTTTACCTCTTGCCCCTTGTTATCAGCAGACCTAAATCGCCCACGGTTCCCTGCACCTCCTCTACTCCTCCTATGCCAATGCAGTTTTGACTATCATGCTACCCTCCTCCCTTCCCTCCCCCGTCCTTCCTGAACATAGTGTTAACCTCAGGTTCAGGTCCCAGTCGTGTCCTGCAGTGGCCCAGGTCTCAGTGACCGCTGCCACATCCACTTCTCCTCAGTTAGCATTGCCTGGAGCTCAGGCATTTTATTTCCAAGCTCCTGGCATTTAGCAGGACTACCTTCCACCTTTTCCTATACTTCCATTTCCCTGCTCGTGTTCCCATGGGGATTCTGTTTTCCCTGGTCTGCACTTACCAGTGGCCTTTTCCCGCAATCCTCCAGCTCCCCAGGAGGTGGAGACAGAGTGCCTCCTTTATCGGCACCCCTTGACAGCCTTTTCTCCCATCCTCCCCTTCACAAGTTTAAACCCCACTTTTCACCAGTGAACCCCTCTATTTTCAACTTGGATTCCCTCCTCCAAATTGAGATGGAGTCTATCTCTAGCATACAGCTCCTTATCCTCCCAGGTCTCCCCAGTCCCCATCAACCCATCCCTCTGGCCTCACACCACTCCCTGAGCCACTGGTTTATCTCCTAATCTTCCTTTTGTGCTCCCCACTAGCCCTTGGCACCGGCAGGATTTCTGAGAAGAAACTGTGCATCCTATGTCATGACAGACCCTGACAAGCTCCTGAATCTTGCCTGTATCTCTAGCTCGCTATTTCCTCAATGTCATTTGTACCCAGGTAAACCAATATGTCAGGGAACCCCACAATCCTTTGCCAGCTGATATACCTCATGCTTAGCCCTGTGCATCATTAGTCCAGAAGCATTTTGTTCTAACTGGCCAGGCTTCTTCCTCCTATCCGATTTGATACCCCTGATCATAGAATCCCCAACAGGAGCACTCTGACGCTCCTTTTCCTCCATTTTCTCCCTTCCATGTCCCTCATCCTTTCTACGGCCCATTCACCCAGCCGTCTTCTTGTTCCTCCCTATTTGGGTGCCACATACCACCCCTCCTCTTTACCCTGCCCACCCCCTCCCCTCCAATCCTATGCCTCTCCTCCTCCTGAGTATCCTTCTGTACCTTGCTAACTCCCCTCTCACTGCTCACAACTGGTCCTTCTCCCCCATCTGCTAAACTAGCCTGGCTTGTCCTCCCTCCCTTCCTGTCTCCATTTAGTCCCTCCTTGCTTGTTGTGCTCCCCTGGCCTAAACCCTCAGCTCCCTTTACTGAATCCTCCTTGTACTTCTGGTCCTTCTCCTTTACCTTTCCTCCCAACTGGTCCTTCTTCTTGCGCTTTCCTCTCTTCCCCTGCCCTCCTGCTCTGATTCACTGCTCCCCATTTTCCTGCATTCCAGGTTCCCCCGTTCTTCCTGCTATCTGGCCCTGCCTCCTGCCCCCACTCCTTTCCATCTCTAACCACCCCTCTCATGGCTACATCACCCCCCTCATCCTCGAGCAGAAAAAAGAAATTGGGCGGTTACTGAGTGTGAGGTCTGATCCACCTCCCGCCTTGCTTCCTTCTGTCCAGCCTGGCCATCTGCCTACTTCCCTGAGAATGTTGTCCCTCTGTCCCTCCTTTGTGAGGGTCCCCAGTTACCTGCCTGCTTCCTTGGTAGTGTCCTTGGACCCTCTGCCAGGGTCCCTATGTGACCCTGAGTATTCTCCTGCACTCCTTTCCTGTGCTGCCACCCCAGTGCTTGGTGCAACCTCTGGGAGATCCCCTGCCCCTTCCCCAACCATACCTTCCCCTTCCCCAGCTGTCTCCTAATCCCGCAACCTCCTCCCTAAGCTGTGCCAGCTGGTAGCACACTGGGCAACCACCAAACTTCCAAGCCCAGTCCAGTATCATGGCTGCTCACATCCTGTGCACCGACCACCCTCCCAAAGATGCTGCCCCAATGCCGTGTGGTTCCATCCTTCCAAGTAGGTTTCTTGGGTGAGCCACCAGGTTCCCCAGTCCAAGATACACCCTACTGCCTAATCAGGTCACCCACTAATCTTAGATACAGTCCTACACACGGTATCCCTGTTACTAGGTGCAGTACAACACTGTAAACTTATAGGAAATGAACAACTCCCTAAGCTCCTCTCTCCAGCCTTTAAATCCAACCCCAGTGGCTAGAACTACATGAGCTGCACCTGCAGCCTTTTTCCTCCAATTGCAGGGCAGGTGTTCCCTATAAATTAGCAGAACTCTGGGGGGAGGAGGGGGAGGGTGGGTCTTGGGCAGACACCGGCTCGAGAGAGTGTATCAGCCCTGTGTCCCCTCCAAGCCCAGCAGCCAAAGAACCAGGCCCAAGCAAATCCCACCAAATAGGTTTTAAATCAGAAGAAATAGGCCTCCACCAGCGCAGCCTGTTACACAGTGAAACAGCCAACAGATGAGCCCACTTACAGCCACCAAACCAGTTTTCAAACTTTCAACAGCCCCCAAAACAATACCTGCTAGCCCCTTAAAAGTAAGAAAGAAAAGAAATAACCTTCTACCAAGTAAAATCCACAAGAACCCTGTGAAACAACAAGAAGCAGCTACTGTCCTGGAACACAACTGATCCTATCCTTCCAGTTCCTTCTGTAGTAACTAGTAACCCCTTTCTTCAGAGGGACTCCATTTACTATTACTCTCTGTGTCCTATTCTCCAGCCAATTCTTTACCCAGGCTGTCATCTTGGGACCCACTCCCAGGCTGGCTAACTTGTATATTAATCTTTGTGTGGGACTGTGTCAAAATGCCTTGCTAAGGTCTAGGTAGGCCATGTCCACAGCCCTCCCTGATCTACTACTTTGGTCACCCAGTCAAAGAAATCTATCAGATTTGTCTGGCATGACCTTCCCACTTGAATCCATGCTGCCTTGGGTCCTGTGCCCTGTGGCCTCTAGATACTCGACAGTTTTTCCTTCAGAAGTGATTCCATCATTTTCTCTACCACTGAGGTTAAACTAACAAGTCTGTAGTTTCTTGCTTCTGCCTTGCTCCCACTTTTGTGAAGGGAATCACATCTGTCCTCCTCCAGTCCTCGGGTACCACCCATCCTCCCATGATTTGTTAAAGAGGGTAGTCAGTGGTGTCACTAGTTCTACCCTTAGTTCTTTTAGAATTCTGGGATGAATCCCATCAGGCCCATTGCTTTGTCCACCTTCAGTTTAAAAGTTCTTTCAGAACCCTTTCTTCTGTAAATGGGCTGGTATCAACTGCTGTATCCAGAGTGTTTCTACTGTTTGTTTTAGGTACCTCCCTCTTCCTTTGTAAATACTGAGCAAAATATTTGTTTAGTATCTCTGCCTTTTCACAGTCACCCTCTGCCCACCCTCCCTCCCTTTATTTAGCTTCACTATCCCTCCTTGGTCTTCCTTCGCCCCTGATGTACCTATAAAAGGTTTTATCCCCTTCTTAACTGAGTTGGCTATCTTTCCTCGTTTGGGCCTTTGCTGTTCTGACTGCCTTCCCAGCTTCCTTTGCTTTAACTGATACAGTTCTCTGTCCTGCTCCTTCTGTGATTCCTTGTACTTCCTGAATGCTTTCTTTTCTCTTGAACCTTCCTGCCACTTCCTTTGAGAACCATAGTGGTTTCTTACATTGTTTTGTTTTGTTTATTTGCTTCACACAAAGGCTTGTTACCTCTGTGATGGCAGTTTTTATTATTCCCCATTGTTCTTCCACCCCTCCTTCCTGCCCATTTGCTAGTGCATTCCTTAGGCACTCACCCATTTTGGCAAAGTCAGCCCTCCTAAAGTCCAGTACTTTTGCCTTTGTATGGCTTGACTCTATTGCTGTGTTTATTGTGAACCATACTGTTCGATGGTCGCTAGTTCCCAGATGGCTACCCACTTCTACATCTGTGATCCTCTTTTCATCTCCTTTTGAGAGAACCAGGTCTAAGATTGCTCCCTCTCGAGTGGGCTCCAATACTAGTTGTCTAAGACATGCCCCCTGTAGGGCATCTAGAATAACCCCACTCTCCGAAGTGGCTGCTGCAACTGCACTCCAGTTAACATCTGGCATATTCAGATCACCCATCAGCAGTATGTCCCCTTTTTCTGCCATTCTGAGTATACTTTCTATCATTTCCTTGTCCATTTCCTCCCCCTGAGAAGGGGGTCTGTATACAACCCCTGTGCGGATTGTGGTGCCATTTCCGGTCTCCAAATGTACCCACAGTGCTTCTTCTTCTCCCTGTTTAACCTTTTCTTCTGTTGCTTTGATTCCTTCCCTTATGTAAAGAGCTACTCCTCCTCCTCTTTAAGGTCTTAAAGGTCAGGATTGCCGTTAAAAAAATTAATAATAATTAAGAATAAAGAAGGTGACCTTGACCTGAGACCTCTGTAACCTGTGACCTTACTTCGGATTGCTAGTTGAGTACAGTGTGGTACTGCCCTAGTCCTGAGTCCTGGTCTGACTGTGCGCCTGCATAACTGACTGCCTTCCCTTTCCTTTGTTTGCACAATCACAATTTTGAAGACATTTTTTTTGACTAAATAAATAGCTATATGTAAAGGCTAAGCAGATAAGCATCACATTCTCATACTAGTACAACTAGTCTTTGTCTTACTTTTTATATTACTCAGCCAGTTAACCCCAACCCAAACCCAGTCCAGCTATTTAACCCAGCACAAGAAACTCACACCACACAGTGACTGGTGAGATATATTTTATTATCATTGGGGAAAAATAAAGTGCAACAATATGCAGAAGAGGAGTAAACAGCAGACTCACTTTTCTCTCTGGTCAGTAGCCTCACGAGTACCTGCAGCAGCAGCCTCTGGCAGCAGCAAGACACCACCTGAAACAGGAACACAATCCACCTCTGACTCTAGTGCAGAAGAGTAGTACCAATGAAAATGAGCCTATATCTATGTCAGGGGATATAACTGCTGATCAGTGTGTTGAATCTACGAATGAGGCCTTAACTGAAAGTTCACATCCACTCCCTAAGAAACGCATGTTAGTGCTCGATGAACAGAATGTATGGCCAGAGAGGGCAAATAAAGATGAGAAATATGATTAGGAGAAAAGGGCCAGATTGTTTTAAAGGCATTGGTTAAGCATTTATAAGTGGCTGAGATATGATGAAAAAAAGAACTGATGTATTGCACAGTGTGTGAAAATACCCAGCTATTGCAGTACCAGCCTTTCAAAGAAACCTAATGTGTTTGCCACTGGCTCAAATAATTTTAGGATAGAGTCACTACATGCATATGACAAGTCCGATCTGCATGTACTGTGTATGAATCAACATGTTGCACACAGTGGTCAGCGTGCAGTACATTTTGATATCACTGACTCCCCACTGTATCAAGCATTCACGCAGTTGGACGAGGCACTACGGTCAAGATACGATGCCTGTTCAACACAGCATACTCCATTACCAAAATCTCGCCCTTTCTCGGACATGGAGTGGCTCTGTGAACTGCAGGACAAAAATGGGATAAAGCTTGGCTCTAAATATACCAATGATAAGCGAGCCAGGGACTTTTGTGGTGCTATATCAGCAGTTATATCCCAAACCCAGATGCAGACTCTTACTGATGTTAAATATGTGACAGTTCTTGCTGGCGGTAGTACAGATTCTAGTATAACTGAGTGGGAAAATGTTTTTCCTATGGTTTGTTGACCCAAACTCAGAACAGGTGTGCACATTGCTTATCCAAGCTGTGCCACTGGAACATGCACATGCAGAAGGTGTATTTCATGCAATAACAACTGCACTGGAGCCAGTAAATCTTCCCTAAGTAACCTACAAAATGTTAAAAATCCAGGGCGCTCCTTATTTCAGCAAATTTTGATGGGGCCAGTGTCTGATGTGGCAAAGAGGAGGAATCATAGCAAAATTGCGGAACACTGCCCTCAAATAATTGTGATGCACTGCATTGCCCATAAGTTAGAACTGGCAGTTCTCGATGTGTTAAAAAAATCCATTTGTATCAAAGCTTGTAAGTACTGTCAAGGAATATTTAAGTTTTATCATTACAGTCCCCAAAAATGAGAGACTAAAAGAAATTGCTAATCTCGTGGATACTGATCTTGCTCACTTTAGTGCTATAAAACAAGTGAGATGGCTTGCCAGTAGGTCACGTCAGTTAATGCAGTTTTTATTTATTTATTTATTTAAGATTCAGATTAATACCTTTGAGCCAGAGGCTCGTTTACAAAGAGTTCCAAGTCAGGTGACACAATACAGAACCATTGAGTTACATCAGTGAAAACATTGTACAGAGAGAGGAACAAAGGTGACACTGGACTACAATAAACATCGAAAGTGAAACAGCTGGTGGCTACATAACAAAAAATACAGGTTACTAAGTGCAGTGAACAGGTTTCTAAGTGCAATTGGGCAAAAACAGGTAGAAGCGATTAGTGAGTGCATGGCAAGAACCACTTGTCTGTGGTAGTGAGGAATTGCCACGTAGGGAATTAGAGGGTCTAGACAGATCCAGGACAAGGGCGATATAAGTTGGGGGTGCAGCCAGGAAGGTACTGTCAGGTGGGGGTGGGTGGAAGAAGGGATAGGGGAGCTGTTCAGGGCAGTATGGGGTGCGGAGAATGTGGAAGGCCCTCAAGTGGCATTGATAAGGGCTAACAGTTGCAGGTGGTCTCACATGCCAGCAGGTTATGCAGTCCGGATTTGAAATGGCTGATTTTGCTTTTACTGAAGGTTCAGGTTAACCTACTTGGTTCAGGTTAACCTACCCAGTGTTGCTCAGTACCTAGAACATGCATCTTCTGCTGCTGGTGATGAAGGTTCTAGGACAAAGGCCCTCTTAAAAGAAGTACAGTGTGTGCAGTTTGTGAAATCCCTTCATATACTACAAGATTTCCTGCCAATACTAAAAAACCTGTCACTTCAGTTTCAAAGAGATGATATAGTAATACTGGAAGTTCCACAACTTGTTGAGACCTACCTACTCCAGCTTACGGAATTTAAAACAACACCAAGGAAATACATGGTAGCTTTCCTCAGCCATTACAAACCTGAACTGAAATATATGGAGTATGTTGTGTCAAAGAGGGAGTTGAGTAGAGGACTATACCTTTCCATTCAGAGGCAACTGCCAAGAAGTCAGTTTTATAAGAGAAACACAACTGCAGACTTTAATAGATGCAGTGATAACGACATAGACAAGAGTTTTAAAAATTCTCAGAGGTGCCTCTCAAATGGTTCGGCTGTTTAGACTTCAAGCAGTTTGATCTGCCAAGATACCAACTAGCAGTGTTTTGGACCTCTGAACTGGCAAACCTGGCTGAATACTTTGATTTTTTTCGTGGAAGAGCAGCAGGAACATATAAAGTCTGAATATGCTGCATTTAAAATGCTGCTTAAATCTTTCAAACAACATGAAGTCTTGCTGTATTCTGACAAGTGCAGTTAGCCCCAGCCTTTAAACTGCCCCGGAGAACAATGGGTTAACTTTTCTATGCAAGGCATAGAATGTTGCTCTCGAGCTCGGTTGATATCTTTGCCTGTTGTATTTTGAACTGCAACCGTCAGATTCTTTACTCCGCCTCACTGAACAGTCGCTCTGGAGATTTCTCCTGCAGCTTGGTTCGAGGTCAGTTAAAGTGTCGGTTTTCGGTCCGTTTCTACCGAAATTTAGTTTCCGCATAGTCGGTTCAAGTCTCTGTCTGCAGGTACCGTGAGTGCTAGATAGGTTTTGTTCTGTTTTCTGTGTGGAATTTGTAAAGTTTGGATCAGTTCGGCTGAACTGATCGTTAGATAAATTTTGTGTTTTACTTTAGTGTGTGTTTACCAGTCCGTATCGGTTCTAAAAAAAGCGGGTTTTAGTCGTTTTCCAAGACCAATGACATGGTCAGGAACCGATAGAGGGGAGTTTGCCTAGGCATTGCTGGAAAAAGGGTACGTTGTTTAGGTTAGCCATGTCTGAGAAACCCAAGAAAAAAGGGCCCACTGGGTTTCAACACTGCAGTGAGTGTGGGAGGTCTTTGCTAAGGCCGATCCCATATCACCTGTGTTTATTGTCTGGGGTTTGACCACCTCGATTCAGACTGCCAAATTTGTAAACATTTTCCCAAGTCTACCCTTGAAAGAGATTAGGTAGACTGAGGAAAGGAAGCCGAGAAGTCCACTGACCCGGATGGCCAGCCTGGTTCAGTTCCGACCAGGGTGATACTTCTTCGGGCAAAAGGAGATCTGATCCCGAGGGGTCGGTTCCGGCAAATAAGAAACATCGTCCGGTTCGGATCCAGATTCTCATACTCCGACCGCTGAAGAAATAGCCAAAGCGATTCATATTGTGGAATCACTTCGCCCGGTTCCAGCTGATCCGGCACCTTTTGGCAGGGGCTCGGTTAGGTCAGTTCCCCCAGTTCATGATTATACCCTGGAAGAATTTTATGAACCGGAGTTTGAGGAGGAAGGAGAGTTGGAAGATGAATATGGTGATGGTGAAAGTCTGGATGTACCTATTGATCCGGACATCTCCCTAGACAGACCTTCAGGTGTTTCTCCTCCTAGGCTTTCTGAGTCCCCTTCCCACTTTATGTTTTACAGAAAGGTGACTGAGATCCTCCAGCTTCCTGTGGAGGAGGCAGTGGAGGATCAGGAGGAGCCTGATTATGTAGAGGTGATGGACATCCCAGAGTCCAGGAGACTGTCTATTCCCCTCCACAAATCTTTTGGGAAACAGACACAAAAAATTCTGAAGTCTCCCAGTTCCATACCTCCTGTGGATAGAAGAATGGACAAGAGGTATACTCTTTCAGGCTCAGATACGGAGTTCCTTTATCAGCAGTGCAGCCATGTTGGAGTTGTACAGGCTGCTGCCTGCGATAAGGCAAACATTCCCTTGGCATCACACCCCCCAGACAAGGACTCCAGGAAGATTGATGCCATGGCAAAAAAGCAGTACATGGCATCTTCCTTGGAACTCAGGCAGGTGAATTATATGGCCTATACAGCCAGATACCAGAAGTCCAGGTGGGACACTGTACTGGCACTGGATAAACAGGCTTCCCAGCTTGCCAAGGAGCTGGAGGTGGCTGCAGATGGGATTGAGGTATCAAAGTTCAGTTTCATGCTGCTGTGGACTCCAGTGATGTCATCAGAAGTCATGGCTACATCTGTGGCTCTTCGGAGAATGGCTTAGCTCAGATATACTAGCCTCTCACAGGATACCCAGGCTAAGGCCATGGATTTTCCTGTAGTGGGTAATTCTCTGTTTGGGGAGCAGACAGAGAATTACATGAAGAAAATGGACGAGTACAGGACCACTTACAGGAGTGCTCAGGCCAAGGAAAGGTAGGCAGCTCCTCAAAGGCAACAGTCTAGGGGCAGGGGCAGGCCTTTTCAAAGGCCTTTTTACCACGCACAGGCCTCTTCTTCCTTTTCGCAGAGGGGGTTCTTCAGAGGGAGAGGCAGAAGGGGGATGAGCAGGCCTGCATCCACCCCTCAGCCTAAAGCCCCTGCAAAGCAGACACCCTGATGGGTCTGCCCGGGTCGACTCTCCTATCCCAGTAGGGGGCAGGCTGGCTTACTTTATCCAGGACTGGATGTCTATCACATTAGACAAGTGGGTCCTGGAAGTAGTAAGCCAGGGACTGGTTCTCAGCTTCAAAAAATGTCCAAAGCTGAGGGCCAGATCTTTTCCACCTGCAAATCTTTGAGACCCTTGCCCTAGAGGCAAGGTTTCTTCTCTCTAGCTTTAAGAGCTATAGAGAGAGTACCTACCCTACACTAGGGCAAAGGACTGTACTCCAGGTACTGCTGACCCCTAAAAGACAGGAGAGTGGCGACTATCCTGGACTTAAGATATCTGAACAAATATCTTTAAAGCCAAAGTTCAAGATGATAACTCTGGGAATTATCCGTCCTCTCTAAGGCCAGGGGACTGGCTAGCCTCCCTGGATCTCAAAGATGCTTACTTACATTCCCATCAGGTACTCCCACAGAAAGTACCTCAGATTTGAGTTGCTCTCAGGCCACTATCAGTTCAGAGCAATGCCCTTTGGTCTAACCTCAGCTCAAGGGTTTTCACAGTGCCTGGCAATAGTTGTTGCCTTCCTAAGAAGACAAAATATTTCCATTTTCCATATTTGGACGACTGGCTCATAGTGGGCCAGTCTCCAGACCAAGTCAAGTCAGACCTGCAAGTGACCCAGCAAGTGCTCACTTCTTTAGGGCTTCTTCTCAACCTACCAAAGTCAGTTCTTGAACCTGTGCAGCTCCTCACCTTCATAGGGGCAGAGCTGGATATGGTAAAAGCAAGAGCCTTCCTTCCCCTGGAAAGGGCAGGAGCTCTCATGGAGCTGGCTTCTTCATTCAGCCTTCAGGTGTCTCGACCAGCAAGGCATTTCCTTCAGCTCTTGGGCCACATGGCAGCTTCTACAGCAGTGGTCCAAGGCGCATGATTCCAGATGAGGGACATTCAGTTCCACTTGAGAACTTTTTGGTCCCAAAGAAAGGATTCCCTTACCAAACTAATCCCAGTGACTTGAACTCTGATCCAAGCCTTGCAATGGTGGCAGGATCAGGATAATTTGAGGCAAGGGGGGTTCCATTTGCCACTCAGTCTCATTCAGTGGTCCTTACAACAGATGCTTCCCTGCTGAGCTGGGGAGCCCATTTGGGGGACTTCACCCAGGGACTGTGGTCTCCTCAGGAATCTCTTCTACACATCAGTCTCTTGGAACTCAGGGCAGTGTTTCTGGCACTACAAGCTTTTTCCCAGTCAGTACAGAACAAGGTGGTTCAGGTCAGAAGAGACAACAACACCACCACCACCACCATGTGGTACATCAACAAGCAGGAGGCACTGGTCTATGGCCTTGTGCACAGAAGCAATTAGTTGTGGTCCCTGGCTTATTCCCTGCAAACCTCTCTGATAGCAGTTCACCTTCCAGGGAAAGACAATGTCCTAGCAGATGCACTGAGCAGAATATCTCAGGCCATCACAATGGGCCCTGGATCCTGGTGTTGAAGGTGATTTTTTCAAGATGGGGCATTCCAGAGATGGATCTTTGCAGCCCCAGACAATCACCAACTTCCTTTCTTTTGTTGCAGACCCCGGTCTTGGGCTCAGTCCCTTGGATGCTAATTCTGAACTGGGAAGGGAGATTTCTGTATGCTTTCCCCCCCCTCCCTCTCCTGTTCAAAGTTCTAGTCAAGATAAGGTCACAACCTTGCAAAGTGATTTTGATTGCTCCAGACTGGGCCAGGCAGCCTTGGTACCCCTTGTTGCTGTCCCTAGCAGTCCATCTTCCCCTGTCTCTTCCCAGGAATTACAACCTGTTAACCTCCTCTCAGGGGAGGATTTGGTACCCAAATCTTCAGTCTCTCAATCTCAAGACATGGCTCAAAGAGTTAGAGTTTGCAGATTTGCATCTGTCTCAGGGAGTTCTGGATATTCTCAAAGCTTCTTGAAAGCCTTCCACCAGAAAGACTTCTAACTCCAAATGGAAGAGATTCAGCATTTGGTGTTCCAAGAGGCATATCTTCCCAGATACTGCTGAATTGCCTACAGTTCTGGATTATATGGTCCATCTTAATAGCCTGGGCCTCAGAACAGCTACTCTCAGGGTACACTTGTCTGCTGTTTCTGCTTTCCGGTCAGTAGGCAAGTCTTCCTCACTGTCATCCCATCCTGTATTCTATAAGTTTTTCAAGGGATTGCTTCATACCAATCCCCACTTTAGGGAGCCTGCTCCTGCTTGGGATCTTAATGTTTGCATTGCTCAGCTTGTGCAACCTCCCTTTGAACCTATGTCCTCAGCAGAGCTTAAATACCTGACTTGGAAAACTGTATTTTTAGTAGCCATTACCTCTGCCAGACGTATCAGTGAATTGCAAGCCCTGTCAGTGGAACCTGATTTCATCTCTTTTCACAGAGATAAAGTGGTCCATAGAACTAACAGAAAGTTATTGCCTAAAGTGGTTTCAGATTTCCACCTGAATCAGTCTGTCTCTCCTTGTTTACTTCAGTGTTCATTCTTCTTCAGGGGAGAGGAGGCTACACCGTTTGGATGTTAAAAGAGCCCTTAGCTACTACATAGAGCGTACCAAGGATCACAGGTTTGATTCCTTCCAGTTGTTCCTCACTTATGGAGAGGTAGGAAAGGGCAAACCTACCACCAAGAGAACTATTGCCAGGTGGATTGTGTCTTGTATACAATTCTGTTACGAGAAACTGGGAAAGATTCCACCCTCAGGCCTGAGGGCTTACTCTACAAGAGGTACAGCTGCTTCTCTGGCTGCTGCCAGGGATATCCCTCTCTTAGAAATCTGTCAAGCAGCCACCTGGAAAACAGTACATACCTTTACCAGGCATTACTCTCTGGATATCAGGCTATAGGAGTGATGCTCGGTTTGGCACAGCAGTACTTCAGAACCTATTCCCAAAGTAGGTTCTGTCCTTCCTCCATGGAGGTACTGCTTGGTAGTATGTACTTGTCAGAATACAGCAAGACGTCATGTTGTTTGAAGAAAAAATTACTCACCTTAGTAATTATGTTTCTTCTAGTGGAGTCTTGCTGTATTCTGACCTCCTACCCCGCCTCCCCTCTCATAACCTGGATATTTTGGGATGTGGGTGGGCAGGTGCAGTGTTGGCACCCCAGGGGTGCCCCCTTGCACCCTCTGTTACTCATGGGGTGATATTTTTTTGCAATTTTATTGGTTTTTGTTTTTTGGGTTTCCTGACTTGAGTCTCCCTTTGGGAACCCAAAAGGTTATTTTTCTGCCAGTTGGCTAGTAAAATTTTACAGTTTACACACAGAACACCTAGTGAGTTTTTGCTCGTAAAGATCTGACGGTTGCAGTTCAAAATACAACAGGCAGAGACATCAACCGAGCTCGAGAGCAACGTTCTATGCCTTGCATAGAAAAGTTAACCCATTGTTCTCCAGGGCAGTTTAAAGGCTGGGGCTAACTGCACTTGTCAGAATATAGCAAGACTCCACTAGAAGAAACATAATTACTAAGGTGAGTAATTTTTCTTAGCTGACAAGCCCTATTTGCAGGTCTATGCAAGATTACTAAAAGAAAACCACCAGAGATTGGGCATTATTCTTGACTTAGTTGAAATACTAACAACTATGAGCATCTCAACTGCAAAGTGTGAAAGAGTTTTTCTGTTCAGAACCTAGTTGTAACAAAAAATAAGGACACGTAAGCTTAAGTTGATGACACACTACAGTCTCTCCTGCAGATAGCGGTAGAAGGTTCTGAACTGCATGAATTTGATCCTGATCCTGCAGTTAACCACTGGCTGCTCTCTGGTGCAGGAACTAGACATGTTCTGGGCATGCTCTTGCTGCTGCCGCTGCTTCTGTTTCTTCTCCTGATGATCCTGATGCAAGTACTCCTGCTCCATCATCATCATCATCTTCTTCATCTTCTTCTTCTTCTTCTTCTCCTCCTCCTCCTCCTCCTCCTCCTCGGTCTAGTCAGTCTACCCCTTGATGACAGTCATGCTGCATTCACAGATGGCTTGTTGATGGCCTTCAGTTCAAACTAATTCTGAAACATTTATCCAGAGTCCCTGAGCCTGCTGTATTAACAGTCAGAAAAGAAAGTATAAGAATTGGATGGAAACGTATTGTTTTTCCTGATTTACACAGTTCTTCTACATCTACATCCATCCTGTGACATAATGCTACAGTATGACCCCAGCCACACTAAGTAATTTATTTCTACATAAGTTGGTTTAAAATGTTCATTTAAATGTACTGGACTACCACTCGGAACTCTGGGATTACCACTTTTGACTAGGCCAGTTGTCCTGGACTAGCATGCCATTTTGAAATTTGTCAATCTCTGTAAGATTCCCTTGGAAGAAACAAGATTACTATGGTAAGTAATTTTTTTCTTCTTGACCGTAGGTTTGGTCTCCGAGTATAGTGTAAATACATAATGTATTGGGTGGGAGTGAGATTTCACGCTCAGCGCAAAATCACCCCAATCTCCATGGGAGGTTAGAAAGTTTGAGACGTCCACTTTGAGCTCAGCGCTAATGGCCATTTTGGAACTTCTGCCTCTTTCTGCACTGGACGGATGTCCAAGAGGTATAGACCCACCTTGTATTGCACAACTAGACAGTTACTCGTTTGGGATACAGAGTTCCCCCAGACCAGTGCCGCTGTAGAACACGGGGCGTAGGTTTGAATGCCGTTGTTTGTCCTGTCACGTTCAGGTGCCGAGGGCCTGAAAGATAGTATGTACTGGTTGAACAAGTGGGCGTAGGTTCGAACACCTTAGTGATTCCCGTGCCCATTCCCCTTGCCTATACACCTTTTGCTTGCCTGGGTTAGTTCTGACCAATTTGGTCCGTGCACAGTCACCATTTGTTGGATTTGGCAGGATCTAAACCTGATGGCTAAACACAACGCAGGAGACAGGTGTATAGAATGAAGATTTATTCTCTATAATATGTAAAAAGGACAGCAAAGCAATACAATACCTGCTGGTAGCCCAGAACATCTGAACACTGGGTGCATAGTAGAAAACTGACTCGAAGAGCAATGCTGTTACACCATGTTATATACTAGAGATAAAAGGGTTGCATTACCTGGTAACGTGCTCATTTGTATAGTAAAAATGCTAGGCAAAACATTTCTATTTGTGTATAGGGTGGGCGTCTCGCACCCAGGCCATTATATGTTGCACTTCCACAGTGATAAGTATTACGCTGACTATAGCTACTTCATATTACAATAGAATGATTCATTATATAGTGCTGATCATAGCACCATGACTGATGACTGTAGGTGGCACTGTAAGACCACAGATATATCATAAACATAACTGCTTATACTAATCATAGCAATATGGCTAATAACAGTAGGTGGCGCTAAAGACCACAAATGTATTTCTGCTAAATAGTAGTTCTAGGGACATGGATATGTTGTTCATCCACACTGTCTGGCAGGTTTCTTGCCGCTTTAAATCTTGCGGAAGGTCTTCAAGCTGGCTCCTCCACCCACCGGGTGGTAAAACTCTGCTCCGCCCCATGGCGCCAGATCTTCTTACTGCTTGAGCTCAGGTTCCCTCCTTAATGCTGCGTGATAGACTGAATCCTAATTCTTCAGTTCGCCCGAAACTCATTTAAAATTTCATGACTTGATCATCTTTCTCCTCGTGGTTGCGATGGACCGATCGACTCCCGGTTTCGGTGCCTTTGCGGAGCAGAAGATGTCCCGGATGGACCCGAACTCCACGTCTGCGTCTACTGCCTCAGGCCTTGAACACGACCGCAGGCCTGCGAGTCAAGCTGCCTTTTCGCCAATGTCCTGAGGACCACACTGCCCGGTTACAGCTTGGTGCCCGAGAGCGCTACCGCCAGTCAAGTCGGAAAGAGGCTGCCGGCGGTTACCACGCGGCTGGCTCGGCTGAGCAACTCGAGCAGATGATCGCCTCGAGGAGGAGGGCGCCCAGGCCGCATCATCTGCTGCTCGGCGCATTTATCCCGCCTCTGGGACCTCATATTCAGCATCGCTCAAGGAGCTTTGCCAGTCCCTTTCCACAAAGGAAGAGGGCCATCGACATTCCTCTTGGTCCAAAAAGAAGGACGCAAAGGGTAAGTCCCATCGTCGGCGTTCGTGGGAGCGGGAGAGGTCTCCTTCCCCGGACAGCCAACTGTCGACTTTGGTTGAGGTTGCGGCTAAGGCCGCTGGCTTCACGGCGTCCCCGTCAGGCCAGCTGGCCGAGACACCCATCGACGCGGTCGAGATCTTTCTCGACCCGTCGGATGGGCTGTCGACTGGTGAGGCCGACAACCCTTCTTCACAGGTTCCCTGGTGGAGACCGAGGATCTGCCTGCGCCTCGGTGCAGCAGTCCCCGATTAAGGCTTCCGAGCTGAGGGAAGAGCGGGTGTCCCCGGCCCCTTCCCAGACCCGTCCTCGGAAACACTGAGGATCTCGGTCTCAGTCTCGGACTTCGTCTCTGTCCAGCCAATCCCACCAACATCGGCGGTCTCGGTCTCGGCACCGAGTGGCGAGAAGTGCTGCTCGTCCTCATCTTCCTCCTCGGAAGAGGAGAGGCTTTAGCGCAAATTGCGTCGACGCTACAAGGACCTGATGTGGCAGCAGTTACTTCTGTCCAGGACCAAGCTGATGCTGTCGCCTTCCCCGGCCATCAAGTGGCTGTCACCTGAGTGGCTGAAACAACCCCTTGCTGTAGCCGAGGTGCCCAAGCCTGGGCCGGTTGTTCAGCCGAAACTCGCTGCCCCACCAATTGTGGTGGAACCTCCGCCTCCACAACCGAAATCGGGGGCGCCGACCAAGGACTCTCGGTCGGGTCAAGGCCTGCCCCACAGGTTGTCGGTCACCCTCACTCCCGACCGTTCTCGGCAGGTGGAGGGTGGCTCAGGCCCCAGGCAGCTCTTCGCGGACTCCTCCAAGTCCGACGACGACTCCTCCCTGTTCTCCAGGCCTGTTGACCTGGAGTCCTCCGAGGCCAGTAGTTGGGCCGAAGCCCATTGTCCTTCATGGGTTTGCCTCGGCTCATCTCGGAGTCCACTGGGATGCAGTTTCAAGCCGTATCCAACGGGCAAGTATCCTGACGGAGATACTGGACCGAGGGATTCCCCCATGGAGGTTTTCCGGTGGCTGAAGCCATTGTTGGCCCAGCCTTGAGCTTTGGCAGCGGTCTGCTTCCTGCCCTGCGCCTTTGGCCAGGATGGCCAGGAAGTATGCGGTCCCTACTGGCTCTTTGCCCAGGTTTTCGGAACACCCCTCTGCCAAGGGGTTGGTGACTGACAGCGTTTTCCGGCGTTCCGGGAACGCTACATTGATGTGGACAAGCCCCCCGACAAGGAGTCCAAAGAGCTGGACTACACCGGGCGCAAGGTGTACGCTGTGTCCTCCCTTGACCTCTGCCAGGACCCGCTCGGCTATGCTGATGGCACACTTCTCCCACGCCCTCATGGGCTCCCTGGATAGGCGATCCTCATCTCGGCCGACCTGCAGACCACGATCCGGCAGGTGCGGGACCAGGGTAGGGCTGTGGCTAGCAGCAGCTCCAAAGCGGCTCTCGACGCGGAGACTCCTGTGCAGATCGGTTGCGGCGCGGTGGCCTCGCCGCAGAGCATGGCTGAGGATATCCACCTTCACGGCGGATACCCAGCACAAACTGGCGGATATCCCCATCTTCCTGGACACTAAGTCTCCACCACTCATTCACACTAGTGGGATTGGCGGAGGCACTAAGACCCATCGGGAGCAAACTTTTGCTGGAGGGTCGTAGCGGAGCGGCGCCCAGCGAGACCACGGGCCCGCGAACAGCGGCTCGGCCAGTAAAGACCATCTCGGCGACGACCCTCAACCGCCTCAGTTCCTTTTCCGCCCGTCGAGTGCGCTTCAGTGACGACGTCGCCTGTCGGAGTCAAACTTCAAACTAGCGCATAGTTTTCAGTTTGTTTTTGTAACATTATCACGATAGTAGTATCGCTTAGTTTTATTCTGTTTTTAGATAATTTTCTAATATTTAAATTTAACTTACTTGAAGAAGTCTCGCCTACTGGCTGAGTCGACCATGAGCAGGTCAGGTGACGGTAGGGAGACTTCGTGTAAAGCTGTTCAGTCAGCGGGCTGGGTCGGTCAGCCTCCTTCTCCTCAGCGGGGTTCGACTACGGTCAGTCAATCCCGGGGGATGGGCGGTCCCCGCCGGCATAAAATAAGCAGTCGCATTCTCGGCGCCGTTCGACCTCGGCTCTTCTTCGGCCCACAGGTCAAAAAAGAGAAGGCATCACTCGAGGTCGCCCTCTGGTATGTCTGCGCGTCGACGGTCGGTTATCGTTGCTAGTTGCCGTTCTCCTTCTTCGGAGTCGCCAACTTCCGATAATCGTCGTCCTCGACATCGGAGCCCCTCCCCGCCTATAGGTAGGGCTCCAGATGAGCAGTTTCATCAGTGGGCCGCTCTTATGGAGCGATGGGCTCGGAGGTTGGTTCTTCTGCCTGGCTCGGTTACCTCGGAGCCCTCGGGCTCCTCCGGCGATCAGGTAGGCGGTTGGACTTTCCTATGGCAGCGGCGCCTTCTTGGTGCTAGCGACTCCGTGCTTGGCGCCATTGGCGGCGCCACGTAATCTCGGTGCGTTAGCGGCGCAGCGTGGTCTTGCGGCGTTGCGGTGGTGCCGTTGAATCGGGCGGCGCCCGTTCGCGGCGTCGTCTGCAGCGCCCGGTCGCCCGGCGCGTTCGCTTGTTTGTCGTCTGCGGCGCCATTAGCCGTGGCGTCGGCATGGCGCCGTCAGCGGCGCCGATGCGAGCATCGTCCATAGCGCGCCGCCGGCAGCGTTCTGCGAGCAGCGATGCCTCTTCCGGCGCCCGTCGCCTCCTCGATGCCATCTTCAGCCCGTTTTGCCGTCTCGGCGCCCGGCAGCCATAGGGACTCTCCTTGTTTTCTGCCATTTCCTCCTCTCCTAATTTCCTCCTTTCCTGTCCAAACAGTCCTTTCTGGACCATCAGGAGATGATGTTGGCCTGACCCAGACCTTGGTTGGGTGATGAAGTGGAGAAACAGGATCTTTCTTTTCTACAGAGCCTGTGGTGAGGACCTGTCCTTTAAGTCTCTGTTGAAGAACCTGGGATCCTCTTTCTCTCAGACTACAGACATCGATCCTGGGAAGATATTAAGACTCCAGTATCTTCATGCTTGGAGATCCCCTCTGGTTTGACTCCTCCGATTCAGCCTTCCTTGAGGCAGCTGTCTCAAATGGTATGGAATAACCCTGCTCTTATTCCCTCAGTGGCTAAATCCATTGATAAGAAGTATTCAGCTCCCAAGGATGCGTCCCATTTGGCATCCCAAGCCTTTGCGGATCTATTGTAGTCCTGGCAGAGAATGACAAGAGCGTTCTTCCTCAAACTACTACAGCTGACCTATTAACAAAGAGTCTCGTAAGATTGATACATTAGGTAGAGAGGTCTTTGCTGCCTCCACTCTAAGTATCGTGTTGCCAATTATCAAGGCTATTTTCTCAGTATGAGTATATCCTGTGGCACTCTATGAAAAGAATGGTTGAAGCTCTTCCAGATTGGGTTCAAGTCAGAGCTTCTTCTGACCGTTATTAAATTATTGAGTCAATAACCAACAGGTCAAAGCCGCCATGAATGCTTCGACACTGCTTCTCGCTCAGCAGCAGCGAAGGATTTGTCTCGGTAGCCATTCCTGGCCTGCGTGCTTCTGGCTTCTGAAGATGATGCTCAGCAGCAGAGTGATAGGCGCTGCCTTTGATGGCTCCTTTCTTTTTGGCCCTCAGGTGGAGCAAGCCTTAGAGGCCACTCAGAAGACTAGATCGGCCATTAAGTTGGCCAGACCTCCGCCTGCCCCTCTGGGGCATGTGAACGAACGTCAGTTTCATGAGTCGTCCAGTCCTTTCGAGGCAGAGGCAGGGAAGCTTCCAGAAAGCCAACCTGCCCAACCTCAAAAGAAGGCAGCAGAAAAGCGCGGGGACCTAAAGCTCCCAGCGCTACCTTATAGTCGTTGGCCCAAGTTCCATCCACTCTGCCGGTGGAACTTTCTCCTCAGTGGGAGGTCGTCTGATGTACTTCTACAACCGGTGGAAGTCCATAACCTCAGACAAATGGGTCCTTAGGATAGATCCGAGGGTTATTCTCTCAATTTCTTGGAAACCCCAATTGTCCTCCCATCGACAACCCAGGTTGTCGGCCTCTCAATCAGACCTCCTCACGCGGAGATCCAGGGCCCTTCTGAACAACAGGGCCTTATGGGGCCAGGCCTTTTGGCGCCTGTGCCTCCTTGGTGCCGCTCTTCGGCCCGCTGCCATCTCGCGCCGGGGTCCTCGGGACTCTCCTGTTTTTCTGATATTCCTCCTCTCCTAATTTTCATTCCTTTCCTGTCCAAACAGTCCTTCTGGACCATCAGGAGATGATGTTGAGCCTGACCCAGACCTTCGGTTGGGTGATGAAGTGGAGGAACAGGATCTTTCTTTGCTACAGAGCCTGTGGTCGAGGACCTCTCCTTTAAGTCTCTGTTGAAGAACCTGAGATCCACTCTTTCTCTCCAGACTACAGACATCGATCCTGGGAAGATATTAAGACTCCAGTACCTTCATGCTTCGGAGATCCCTACGGATTTGACTCCTCCGATCCAGCCTTCCTTCGAGACGCTGTCTCAAATGGTATGGAATAATCCTGCTCTTAATCATTCAGTGGCTAAATCCATTGATAAGAAGTATTCAGCTCCCAAGGATCGTCCCTATTTTGGCATCCCAAGCATTTGCGGATCCTATTGTAGTCCTGGCAGAGAATGACAAGGTCGTTCTTCCTCAAACTACTTCAGCTCGACCTATTAACAAAGAGTCTCGTAAGATTGATACATTAGGTAAGAGAGTCTTTGCTGCCTCCACTCTAAGTATGCGTATTGCCAGTTATCAAGGCTATTTTTCTCAGTATGAGTATATCCTGTGGCACTCTATGAAAAGAATGGTTGAAGCTCTTCCAGATTCGGACTCCAAGTCAGAGCTTCTATTGACCGTTACTAGAGGTATTGAATCCAATAACCAACAAGTCAAAAGCCATGGACGCTTTCGACACTGCTTCTCGTTCAGCTGCTGCAGGGATTTGTACTCGACGCCATTCCTGGCTGCGTTCTTCGGGCTTCACGAAGGATGCTCAGCAGCAGGTAATGGCGCTGCCTTTTGATGGCACCTCTTTTCGGCCCTCAGGTGAGCAAGCCTAGAAGCCTCCTAAAGACTAGATCGCCATTAAATTGGCCAGAACTCTCCGCCTGCCCCTCTCCTCATGGGCATGCTAACAGACGCAGTTTCTTAGTCGTCAGTCCTTTCGAGGCAGAAGCAGGGAAGCTTCCATAAAAGCCAACCTGCCCAACCTCAGAAGAAGACTAGCAGAAGCGCAGGGCCCAAAGCCCCAGCGCCACCTTATGAGTTGTTGGCCCAAGTTCCATCCACACTGCCCGAGATGGAACTTTCTGGGTCCGTGGAGGTCGTCTGATGTACTTCTACAACCAGTGGAAGTCCATAACTTCAGACAAATGGGTCCTTCGGATAATTCGCGAGGGTTACTCTCTCAATTCCCCCCCCCAAATTGTCCTCCCAGACGACAACCCAGGTTGTCGGCTTCTCAGTCAGACCTCCTCACCACCGAGATCGAGGGCCTTCTGAACAACAGGGCAATAGAACTGGTGCCCCCGCATTTGCGGAACACAGGGTTCTACTCCCATTTCTTTCTGGTTCCAAAGAAAACTGGGGGATGCTCCATTCTAGACCTCAGAAGCTGAACAAATTCCTCCCCAGGAGAAATTCAAAATGATTTCCCTATGTGCCCTGTTACCCTTGCTGCATCAGGACGACTGGCTGGCCTCTCTGGATATGCAGGATGCGACCAGCATATCCTCGCCCACCCGACCCACCGCAGTTCCTCAGGTTTGTAGCTTTGGGTCAGCATTATCAGTTCAGAGTCCTGCCTTGAAGATCTCGGCCGCGAGCTTTTACAAAGTGTTGTGCAGTTCACAGCATCTCAGGAAAAGGTGGACTCGAAGTCTTTTTCCCTTACCTGGACGATTGGCTTCAGCAAGCCCGCCCAGCCAAGGACTTCAAGCCGCAACCCACTTCTCGCCTTCTCACGCCCATGGGAGCCCACGGAATCTGAAAAATCCCAACTGCAGCCCTCCCAGAGGCTCCTTTTCTTAGGGACGCTTCTAGTCACCTCTTCCGGAAGGCTTTCCTTCCAGAGGACAGAAGAGTCGACATCCTTGGATGGCCCGTTACATCGGGGAGAACCAATCGGTTACAGCTCTCTCGATGCAACGATGTTGGGTCTCATGGCGCTCCTCGGTGTTCACTGTACCCCTGGCCGGTTGCACATGAGAACCACCAATGGATGCTCTCCACTCAGTGGTCTCCGACCTCTCACCCCAGTCTTATCCCATCAAGGTGACGCAACCCTTCAAGGTCTCTCACCTGGTGGTCTCAAGAGAGCAATCTCCTCAAAGGGTTCCCTTGCTCTTCCGGACCATCAGATCTCCATCACCACAGACGC
This sequence comes from Neoceratodus forsteri, assembly GCA_016271365.2. Lineage (NCBI taxonomy): Eukaryota > Metazoa > Chordata > Ceratodontiformes > Ceratodontidae > Neoceratodus > Neoceratodus forsteri. The sequence goes on from CM028133.1 coordinate 966,340,658, forward strand.
ACCGCTAATGGGATGGGAGCTCACTGTCTCCCTCCACACTCAAGGTGTATGGACTCGTTCAATCTCATCTCCACATAAATGTCTTGGAGGTGAGACGGTCCTCTATGCGATCCAAGCTCTGAAGGATGTCCTTTGTCACAAGAACATTCTCCTTCAAGCGGACAGCAAAGCTGTGATGTATTACATCAACAAGCAAGGCGGTGCTCACTCTTATCCCTTTGCAGGAAGCAATGAGGGTATGGGAGTGGTGCTTGAGCACAAGTCCACTTCCCTTGCAAGTCAATCTCTTGACCCAGGGTTCGTTGGTCCATCCCAACCTGAAATCACTTCACCTTCATGCTTGGCTCCTGAAGAGATAGAAGTGAATCGGTTCAACGTCTCCGTCGAGTCTCTCGAGCATCCTTCTGGCTGCTCGGGAGCCAGCCACACGAAAACATACGATCCAAATGGAAGCGTTTTCTCTCTCCTGGTGCAAAGCCTCTTGAACCCCTTTTCCTGTCCTCCTGACAAGGTTCTGGAGTATCTTTGGACCTATCTAACTCAGGTCTTCAGTACTCCACAGTTAAAGTTCACCTTAGTGCCATCTCAGCGTTCCATGAGCTGGTTTCATCCCTGACTCTGGCTCAGTTACCTATGGTGAAGAGATTTCTTAAGGGGCTTCTTCATACCAGACCCCCTGTTATGCGTCCAGTTGCAGCCTGGGACATTAACCTGGTGCTGGACATGCTCACTCGGAAGCCTTTCGAACCCCTAGCTACCTGTGAGCTAAAATTTCTTACCTAGAAGACTGCCTTCCTGGGGCCATTACCTCACCCTAGAGTCTCTGAGATACATGCCCTGGTTACAGACCCTCCCGATACTGTCTTCCATAAAGACAAAGTAGTTCTCCGTACTCATCCAAAATTTCTTCCCAAGGTTGTGTCAGAATTCCATCTAAACCAACCTCTGGTACTTCCGCTTACTTCGCTAATTTCCAAAATGAACGAGCTCTTCATTCCTTGGATGTTGAGAGCCTCATGTTCTATTTGGACAGAACCCAGGATGTTCGCAGACTCAACAACTTTTGTTTCTTTCAGCGACACCCGGCTGGGTCAACCTGTCGCTATCAGATGCATCTCCTCATGGTTAGTGACATGCCTTCGACATTGCTACTCCATGGCTCAGGTTAAATTAGAAGGTAGAGTGTACGCTCACTCTACTAGGGCGGTCGCGGCATCCCTGGCGGAAATTGCAATGTTCCAATTGCAGATATCTGCAACGCGCTACCTGGAGCTCAGTGCATACTACACTAAGCACTATGCACTGGATGTTCATGCCAGGCGACATTCCTCGATTCGCAGAACCATCCTAATGGCTTCTACCTTAGACATGTGAGCTCTGGCCTCCTGCAGCCCTTTTGGGGATTATCAGCTTGGTACTCTCCACTAGTGTGAATGAGTGGTGGAGACTTGGGTCCAGGAAGATGGGAAATGCATGCACTACCGTAATTCTTGATCTTCTTGGACCGAGTCTCCACCACTCATCCACACGCCCACCCTCCATCCCGAGCTCACCACTGTGTTGGTCTTCACCCTCAAATCTTTAGGCTGTGAGGACTTTTACTGACCCTTCTTACACGGGTCGCACGACTATCTTATGTCCGTGTTTTTAATGTTACAGTTACTCTTTACGTTAGTTGCGCTGCACCTCCTTGGAAAAAAGGTACTGAGGCGGTTGGAGGTCGGCGCCCGAGTGCTGTCGTTAGCTCGAGCCGCAGGTCGTGATGTCAGTGTCTCGCGGGCTCCATCTCTCGCACGACCTCCAGCAAAAAGTTTGCTCCTGATGGGTCCTAGTGCCTCCAGCCTTAATCCCACTAGTGTGAATGAGTGGTGGAGACTCGTCCAAGAAGATCAAGAATTACGGTAGGTACGTAATTTTCCTTTCTGTTCTCAGTGTCAGGCCTTACATTGCTATTTGTAAATTATTGTACACCACCATGCCAAGCCACGCCTTTCTCACTTGTAATGACTGTACATGGGCTGCTAATGTTGCTACGCCTACTCCAAATTGTTGTATTATGACTTGTTGTTGTTGTTTAAACTACCAGGTCCATCTTGTAAATGAGCCCTGCTCATGGTGTTCCGCCTGGCTAAGTAAAGATATTTATTTATTGATTGATTGATTGATTGAAGAACAACAGAAGTTGCAGTATACTGTAAAAGGAGAAGCCAAGAGCATCAGAGCAGTTAAGTTGGGCTTTTATGTTTGAGTCTGACTTTGTTCGACTTGTGTTGCCAACTAACTTGCCACCTGGCAGGCAGTAAAAGTAAACTGACTACTCAGTTTGCCCCAAAATAGGAAATAACTAAGAATGGGACTGTGGACACTACACAGTAGCATAAGCAAAAGGAGGAGAAAAAGTCAAGAGCAAGACTTGGGCATTCTTGTTATTGCCACCAAGCAGAAAGTAAAAAAGCAGAAGTGAAATGTCAGTGTACCTACCTAAATAATTGCCCAAATTAATAAAAGGAAAATAAGAGCAGGAGTTTATACACAACACCACTAATTCCCTGCTATCTACGGGGGTGGTGTGACTGTTGATTTTGTGACGGTGGAGAGAAGCCAAGTGACTTTACTTATTTGACCTGATTTTCTGCACTGTTTGCAGCTAACCAATAAAAATAAGAAAAAGTAAAAGCATACTCTTTCTGGCTTCTGCACATTTACTCAGTCTGTCCTTGTCCTAACCTTTGTAGCCATAGCCTGTAGTGGTCACTCTTATCTGTGGCTACTGAAAAAAAAATTGAGGACTTAAGAACTGTCAGTCAGCTACCTACGTGAGGGAGCAACGGGCTGGCAGCTTTAGGAAGGTGTGTGTGTGCTGCCTCTGTGTCCACCATGGGGAAAAAGTAAAGAGAAGTAGTAGTTAAAAAGTAAAGAAATACAAGTGCCAAGGGAAAAAAGAATCGACACATTGCAGTGTTGTGGGCTGGGACTGTGGGCCAACCTGTGTGCTAACTGTGCACATCTGTACAATAGCTGCAAGTGAGCAAGAAGGAAAATAATTAAGAAGGCCAGAAAAACAGCATAAGAAACATAGAAACATAGAATTTGACGGCAGATAAGGACCGCTTGGCCCACCCAGTCTGCCCATTTCCCTACCAAATGGATAGGCTGCAGATCCTAGTTAACCAGCAGCCTACTTCTTCCTACCCCACCCCTAGAATTGCCTTATGACTGTCCCTGCATGCTTGAATTCCACCACTGTTTCTGACTCCACAACTCCTCCTCGGAAGGCCGTTCCATGCATCCACAACCCTCTCTGTGAAAAATACTTCCAAATTACCTCTGAGCCACCCCCCATCTTCAAATTGTGCCCTTGTTCTTGTACACCTCTTTTTTTTGAAAGATGCTACCCTCTTGGACTTTGTTGATTCCTTTGAGGTACTTGAAAGTTTCTATCATGTCCCCTCTCCTCCTTTCCTCGAGGCTATACATATTAAGCTCCTTAAGTCTCTCTTCATATGTCTTCCGGTGCAGACCCTGCACCATTTAGTTGCCCTCCTCTGGACAGCTTCCATCCTGTCTATGTCTTTTAGAGATTGGGTCTCCAGAACTGCACGCTGTACTCAGATGGGGTCTCACCAGCTGTTTGTACAGAGGATAATAACTTCCTGTTTTCTACTGGTGATGCCTCTCCTATGCATCCCAGTATCCCCAGCCTCCTTGCTGCCCTCTCACATGTTTGCCCACCTTTAGGTCATCTGATATGACTACCCCAGGTCTCTTTCCATTTTGTTGTTGTTAGTATCTCACCCCCATTGTGTACTCTTCCCTGGTTTTGTTTCCAGGTGCATTACTCTGCACTTCTTAGCACTGAATCTAAGCTGCCATACATTTGACCATTCCTCTAACCTTGCCAAGTCCTTCTCATCCTTTCCACCCCACCTTGTGCATCAACTCTGTTGCAGATCTTGTGTCATCTGCAAAGAGACATACTTTCTCTTCCAGTCCCTCTGCAATGTCGCTTATAAAGACACTGAAGAGGACCGGTCCTAATACTGAACCCGCGCACTCACTAACATACTAACATACTAAAATGCCAGCAGAATAGGCTTCATCGGTATTGTCAGGCCCCACCCTGGTGCTGACCTTGTTGCCCTCGCCTTCTGGCTTCTCCTTCCCAGTTCCAGATATTCTTGCTGCATGGATTTTGCTTCTAGAACCTTCCCTGTACCTGTCCCAGCCCTCTTGAACCCTCCATCGTCTCTGCCTCCACCAGCCCTCAGGCAGTGCATTCCATGGCTCCACCACCTCTCAGTGAAGTAGCACCTCCTCCTTTCTCCCTGAATCTTCCCTCCAGCTTCCACCCATGCCCCTAGTGGCCCCTCCTCCTTCCTTTGAAGCACCCTGACTGTTCCTCCCCTATTTACCCTCTTCATGTACCTGAAGACCTCTATCATGTTCCCCCCGGTCCCTTCTCTCTTCCAATGTGTACATATTTAGCTCTTCGAGCCTCTCATAGGTCCTGTCCCCTAAGCCCCAAATCATTTTGGTTGCCCTTCTCTGGACCTTCTCCAGGAGTTTAATGTCTCTCTTTAAGTGTGGCCTCCAAAACTGTACGCAGTACTCAAGGTGTGGCCTCACCAAGCAGTTATACAGAGGGAGTATCACTTCCCTCCTTCCGAGTTGTTCATCTTGACATCCACCACCACCCCCAGGTCCCTCTCAGCCATCGAGACTTGTAGCATTCCCCCCCCCCGGTGTACACTTGGCCCGGGTTTCTGGCCCCCAGGTGGAGTACCTTGCATTTCCCTGCATTGAACCTCAGCTTCCACTTTCTAGACCATCTTTCCAGAGCCTCCAGGTCCCCAGAGGCCACCCTCCCTCCTCCCATCCACCACCGCCCCAGTTTTGAGTCATCCGCAAGAGACTCATTTCACTCCTGATTCCTGTCCTTATGTCAGAGACGTAGGGCGTTGAACAGGAGGGCCCAAGCACTGATCCCTGTGGGACCCCACTAATGCCCTCTTGGGATGAGACTATCCTGCTAACTACTACCCTCTGGGTCCGGGTCCTGGAGCCAATTGCCATCCATCTGATCATCTGGTTCCCACCCCCATTTCTCCCAGCTTATCCAACAGGCCCCACGTGAGGAACAGAGTCAGATGCCTTGCTGAATCTAGAAGAGGGCGTCCACTGGTCTACCCAGGTCCAAGGCACTCGTCACCCAGTCGTAGAACTCCACAAGGTTTGTCTGACATGATTTCCCAGGGAAACATCCATGCTGTCTATCGTCCAGGCACCCTGACTTTTCCAGGTCCCCCCCCTAGCTTCTCCTTGACAATGCCCTCCATCACCTTGCCCACCACCGATGTCAGGCTGACAGGCCTGTAGTTCCCTGCCACCTCCCTGATCCCCCTTGTGGATAGGCACTATATGCACCTTCAAGTCCTGGGGCACCCACCCTGTCCTCAGAGAGATGGTGAAAAGCTCTGCCAGGGTTTCGCAGGACATCTGCAAGTTCCTTCCAGTACTCTGGGATGTAATTTATCCGGCCCCAGTGCTTTCTCTGTCTTAAGGGAGCTGAGTGCTTCCCTCATTCTCTCTGCTGTGATTTCCACTTCCGGTACCTCTTCTCCCTGCTTAGCCCTCCCCGCTCCTTCCAGTGATGCCTCCCCCGCTACCCAGACCCGCCGATCGGTAAGGGTCCCCCCCTCCTCAGTATCTCTGTCTCCTCCCATGTATGATGCAGCACCCCCATTTTCCTTGGTGAAAACTGAGGTGAAGTACTCATTTAGTACCTCAGCCTGCTCCCCCGGGTCTTGTGCCCATCTCTCCCCTGATTTAATCCTGCTAATCTGTCCCTTCACCCTTCGTTTTTCCCCAGTGTATCTAAAGAACCCCTTGTCTCTCTCTCCTAATTCCCTGGCCAGGTTCTGCTCCTTCCTTGCTTTAGCTGCCCTCACCACCCTAGTGACCCTTCTACCCATCAGCTCATACTCCCTCGATCCCTTTCACTCCTTGAGCACTTGAATTGCCTATAGGCCGCCTTCTTTCCCTGCACCACCTCCTGGACCTCCCTGGTCCACCAGCAGGGTTTTCGGGCCCTACCGCATTTTCGTCTTACTCTTGCACAGGTGCTGGTAGTATCTTGCACCCCTCTCCAGATGATTTCCCACCTACTATCAGTGTCCATGTCTGACCCAATCACATCCAAATGCTCCTTAAGGATCCTTCCCATTTCCTTAAAATCTGCTCCCCTGAAGTCAGTTACCTCCGTCTTTGTGCAGCCTTCTACCCCTCCTAGGTCCAGGCAGAACCAGACCGTGGCATGGTCACTCCCCCAACGGGTCCCTTACCTCCAGGCCCCTAATCTGGTCACTGTCTGCCAGGACCACATCCAGTACCGTGCCTCCTGGTCAGTTCCCCACCTGCTGAGTTAGGCACTTGAAAGACATCCAACAACCTCTGTTCCCTGGTCACAGAGGATGTCGTAGTCTCCCAGTCTGTTCCTGGCATGTTTAAGTTCCCCAACACCACCACTGCCTCTGTCCAGTCTGCAGTGTCTCCCAACATCTGCCACCAGATTCTCCTCCAGCTCCTCCACCAGGGCAGGGGTCTATACACCACTCCTATTTTACTCTTTGCCCTTGTTATCAGGTGACCCAAATCGCCCACGGTTCCCTGCACCTCCTCTACTCCTCCTATGCCAATGCAGTTTTTGACTATCATTGCTACCCCTCCTCCCCTTCCCTCCCCCCGTCCTTCCTGAACATAGTGTAACCCTCCAGGTTCAGGTCCCAGTCGTGTCCTGCAGTGGCCCAGGTCTCAGTGACCGCTGCCACATCCACTTCTCCCTCAGTTAGCATTGCCTGGAGCTCAGGCATTTTATTTCCCAAGCTCCTGGCATTTAGCAGGACTACCTTCCACCTTTTCCCTATACTTCCATTTCCCCTGCTCGTGTTCCCATGGGGATTCTGTTTTCCCCTGGTCTGCACTTTACCAGTCGGCCTTTTCCCGCAATCCTCCAGCTCCCCAGGAGGGTGGAGACAGAGTGCCTCCTTTATCGGCACCCCCTTGACAGCCTTTTCTCCCATCCTTCCCCCCTTCACAAGTTTAAACCCCACTTTTCACCAGTGAACCCCTCTATTTTCAACTTAAGGATTCCCTTCCCCTCCAAATTGAGATGGAGTCTATCTCTAGCATACAGCTCCTTATCCTCCCAGGTCTCCCCCCAGTCCCCCATCAACCCATACCCTCTGGCCTCACACCACTCCCTGAGCCACTGGTTTATCTCCCTAATCTTCCTTTTGTGCTCCCCACTAGCCCTTGGCACCGGCAGGATTTCTGAGAAGGAAACTGTGCATCCTATGTCATGACAGACCCTGACAAGCTCCTGAATCTTGCCTGTATCTCTAGCTCGCTATTTCCCTCAATGTCATTTGTACCCAGGTAAACCAATATGTCCGGGGAACCCCCACAATCCTTTGCCAGCTGATATACCTCATGCTTAGCCCTGTGCATCATTAGTCCAGGGAAGCATTTTGTTCTAACTGGCCAGGCTTCTTCCTCCCTATCCGATTTGATACCCCTGATCATAGAATCCCCCAACAGGAGCACTCTGACCGCTCCTTTTCCTCCATTTTCTCCCTTCCATGTCCCTCATCCTTTCTACCGCCCATTCACCCAGCCGTCTTCTTGTTCCTCCCTATTTGGGTGCCACATACCACCCTCTCTTATCTCCTGCCCACCCCTCCCTCCAATCCTATGCCTCTCCTCCTCCTGAGTATCCTTCTGTACCTTGCTAACTCCCCTTCACTGCTCAAGAACTGGTCCTTCTCCCCCATCTGCTAAACTAGCCTGGCTTGTCCTCCCTCCCTTCCTGTCTCCATTTAGTCCCTCCTTGCTTGTTGTGCTCCCCTGGCCTAAACCCTCAGCTCCCTTTACTGAATCCTCCTTGTACTTCTGGTCCTTCTCCTTTACCTTTCCTCCCAACTGGTCCTTCTTCTTGCGCTTTCCTCCCTCTTCCCCCTGCCCCTCCTGCTCTGATTCACTGCTCCCCATTTTCCTGCATTCCAGGTTCCCCCGTTCTTCCTGCTATCTGGCCCTGCCTCCTGCCCCCACTCCTTTCCATCTCTAACCACCCCTCTCATGGCTACATCACCCCCTCATCCTCGAGCAGAAAAAAGAGAATTGAGGCGGTTACTGAGTGTAAGGTCTGATCCACCTCCCGCCTTGCTTCCCTTCTGTCCAGCCCTGGCCATCTGCCTACTTCCCGAGAATGTGTCCCTCTGTCCCTCCTTTGTGAGGGTCCCCAGTTACCTGCCTGCTTCCTTGGTAGTGTCCTTTGACCCTCTGCCAGGGTCCCTATGTGACCCTGAGTATTCTCCTGCACTCCTTTCCCTGTGCTGCCACCCCCAGTGCTTGGTGCAACCCTCTGGGAGATCCCCTGCCCCCTTCCCCAACCATACCTTCCCTTCCCCAGCTGTCTCCTAATCCCCGCAACCTCCTCCCTAAGCTGTGCCAGCTGGTAGCACACTGGGCAACCACCAAACTTCCAAGCCCAGTCCAGTATCATGGCTGCTCCACATCCTGTGCACCCGACCACCCTCCCAAAGATGCGGCCCTAATGCCGTGTGGTTCCATCCTCTTCAAGTAGGTTTCTTGGGTGAGCCACCAGGTCTCCCCAGTCCAAGATACACCCTACTGCCTAATCAGGTCACCCACTAATCTTAGATACAGTCCCACAGTACACCGGTATCCCTGTTACTAGGTGCAGTACAACACTGTAAACTTATAGGGAAATGAACTCCCTAAGCTCCTCTCTCCCAGCCTTTAAATCCAACCCCAGTGGCTAGAACTACATGAGCTGCACCTGCAGCCTTTTCCTCCAATTGCAGGGCAGGTGTTCCCTATAAATTAGCAGAACTCTGGGGAGGGAGGAGTGGGGGAGGGTGGGTCTTGGGCAGACACCCGGCTCGAGAGAGAGTGTATCAGCCCTGTGTCTCCCCTCCAAGCCCAGCAGCCAAAGAACCAGGCCCAAGCAAATCCCACCAAATAGGTTTTAAATCAGAAGAAATAGGCCTCCACCAGCGCAGCCTGTTACACAGTGAAACAGCCAACAGATGAGCCCACTTACAGCCACCAAACCAGTTTTCAAACTTTCAACAGCCCCCAAAACAATACCCTGCTAGCCCCTTAAAAGTAAGAAAGAAAAGAAATAACCTTCTACCAAGTAAAATCCACAAGAACCCTGTGAAAACAACAAGAAGCAGCTACTGTCCTGGAACACAACTGATCCTATCCCCTTCCAGTTCCTTCTGTAGTAACTAGTAACCCCCCTTTCTTCAGAGTGGACTCCATTTACTATTACTCTCTGTGTCCTATTCTCCAGCCAATTCTTTACCCAGGCTGTCATCTTGGGACCCACTCCCAGGCTGGCTAACTTGTATATTAATCTTTTGTGTGGGACTGTGTCAAATGCCTTGCTAAGGTCTAGGTAGGCCATGTCCACAGCCCCTCCCTGATCTACTACTTTGGTCACCCAGTCAAAGAAATCTATCAGATTTGTCTGGCATGACCTTCCCACTGTGAATCCATGCTGCCTTGGGTCCTGTGCCCCTGTGGCCTCTAGATACTCGACAGTTTTTTCCTTCAGAAGTGATTCCATCATTTTCTCTACCACTGAGGTTAAACTAACAAGTCTGTAGTTTCTTGCTTCTGCCTTGCTCCCACTTTTGTGAAGGGGAATCACATCTGTCCTCCTCCAGTCCTCGGGTACCACCCCATCCTCCCATGATTTGTTAAAGAGGGTAGTCAGTGGTGTCACTAGTTCTACCCTTAGTTCTTTTAGAATTCTGGGATGAATCCCATCAGGCCCCATTGCTTTGTCCACCTTCAGTTTTAAAAGTTCTTTCAGAACCCTTTCTTCTGTAAATGGGCTGGTATCAACTTCTGTATCCAGAGTGTTTCTACTGTTTGTTTTAGGTACCTCCCTCTTCCTTTGTAAATACTGAGCAAAATATTTGTTTAGTATCTCTGCCTTTTCACAGTCACCCTCTGCCCACCCTCCCTCCCTTTATTTAGCTTCACTATCCCTCCTTGGTCTTCCTTCGCCCCTGATGTACCTATAAAAGGTTTTATCCCTTCTTAACTGAGTTGGCTATCTTTTCCTCGATTTGGGCCTTTGCTGTTCTGACTGCCTTCCCAGCTTCCTTTGCTTTAACTGATACAGTTCTCTGTCCTGCTCCTTCTGTGATTCCTTGTACTTCCTGAATGCTTTCTTTTTTCTTGAACCTTCACTGCCACTTCCTTTGAGAACCATAGTGGTTTCTTACATTGTTTTGTTTTGTTTATTTGCTTCACACAAAGGCTTGTTACCTCTGTGATGGCAGTTTTATTATTCCCCATTGTTCTTCCACCTCCTTCCTGCCCATTTGCTAGTGCATTCCTTAGGCACTCACCCATTTTGCAAAGTCAGCCCTCCTAAAGTCCAGTACTTTTGCCTTGTATGGCTTGACTCTATTGCTGTGTTTATTGTGAACCATACTGTTCGATGGTCGCTAGTTCCCAGATGGCTACCCACTCTCACATCTGTGATCCTCTTTTCATCTCCTTTTGAGAGAACCAGGTCTAAGATTGCTCCCCTCGAGTGGGCTCCAATACTAGTTGTCTAAGACATGCCCCTGTAGGGCATCTAGAATAACCCCACTCTCAAGTGGCTGCTGCAACTGCACTCCAGTTAACATCTGGCATATTCAGATCACCCATCAGCAGTATGTCCCTTTTTCTGCCATTCTGAGTATACTTTCTATCATTTCCTTGTCCATTTCCTCCCTGAGAAGGGGTCTGTATACAACCCCTGTGCGGATTGTGGTGCCATTTCCGGTCTCCAAATGTACCCACAGTGCTTCTTCTTCTCCCTGTTTAACCTTTTCTTCTGTTGCTTTGATTCCTTCCCTTATGTAAAGAGCTACTCCTCCTCCTCTTTTAAGGTCTTAAAGGTCAGGATTGCCGTTAAAAAAAATTAATAATAATTAAGAATAAAGAAGGGTGACCTTGACCTGAGACCTCTGTAACCTGTGACCTTACTTACCGGATTGCTAGTTGAGTACAGTGTGTGTGGTACTGCCCTAGTCCTGAGTCCTGGTCTGACTGTGCGCCTGCATAACTGACTGCCTTCCCTTTCCTTTGTTTGCACAATCACAATTTTGAAGACATTTTTGACTAAATAAATAGCTATATGTAAAGGCTAAGCAGATAAGCATCACATTCTCATACTAGTACAACTAGTCTTTGTCTTACTTTTTATATTACTCAGCCAGCCCGGATTAACCCCCCCCCCAACCCAAACCCAGTCCAGCTATTTAACCCCAGCACCCAAGAAACTCACACCACACAGTGACTGGTGAGATATATTTTATTATCATTGGGGAAAAATAAAGTGCAACAATATGCAGAAGAGGAGTAGTAAACAGCAGACTCACTTTTTCTCTCTGGTCAGTAGCCTCACGAGTACCTGCAGCAGCAGCCTCTGGCAGTAGCAAGACACCACCTGAAACAGGAACACAATCCACCTCTGACTCTAGTGCAGAGAAGAGTAGTACCAATGAAAATGAGCCTATATCTATGTCAGGGGGGATATAACTGCTGATCAGTGTGTTGAATTACGTAATGAGGCCTTAACTGAAAGTTCACATCCACTCCCTAAGAAACGCATGTTAGTGCTCGATGAACAGAATGTATGGCCAGAGAGGGCAAATAAAGATGAGAAATATGATTAGGAGAAAAGGGCCAGATTGTTTTAAAGGCATTGGTTAAGCATTTATAAGTGGCTGAGATATGATGAAAAAAAAGAACTGATGTATTGCACAGTGTGTGAAAAATACCCAGCTATTGCAGTACCAGCCTTTTCAAAGAAACCTAATGTGTTTGCCACTGGCTCAAATAATTTTAGGATAGAGTCACTACATGCATATGACAAGTCCGATCTGCATGTACTGTGTATGAATCAACATGTTGCACACAGTGGTCAGCGTGCAGTACATTTTGATATCACTGACTCCCCACTGTATCAAGCATTTACGCAGTTGGACGAGGGCACTACGGTCAAGATGCGATGCCTGTTCAACACAGCATACTCCATTACCAAAAATCTGCGCCCTTTCTCGGACATGGAGTGGCTCTGTGAACTGCAGGACAAAAATGGGATAAAGCTTGGCTCTAAATATACCAATGATAAGCGAGCCAGGGACTTTTGTGGTGCTATATCAGCAGTTATATCCCAAACCCAGATGCAGACTCTTACTGATGTTAAATATGTGACAGTTCTTGCTGACGGTAGTACAGATTCTAGTATAACTGAGTGGGGAAAATGTTTTCCTATGGTTTGTTGACCCAAACTCAGAACAGGTGTGCACATTGCTTATCCAAGCTGTGCCACTGGAACATGCACATGCAGAAGGTGTATTTCATGCAATAACAACTGCACTGGAGCCAGTAAATCTTCCCCTAAGTAACCTACAAAATGTTAAAAATCCAGGGCCGCTCCTTATTTCAGCAAATTTTGATGGGGCCAGTGTCATGATGGGCGAAAGAGGAGGAATCATAGCAAAATTGCGGGAACACTGCCCTCAAATAATTGTGATGCACTGCATTGCCCATAAGTTAGAACTGGCAGTTCTCGATGTGTTAAAAAAAAATCCATTTGTATCAAAGCTTGTAAGTACTGTCAAGGGAATATTTAAGTTTTATCATTACAGTCCCCAAAAAAATGAGAGAGCTAAAAGAAATTGCTAATCTCGTGGATACTGATCTTGCTCACTTTAGTGCTATAAAACAAGTGAGATGGCTTGCCAGTAGGTCACGGTCAGTTAATGCAGTTTTTTATTTATTTATTTATTTAAGATTCAGATTAATACCTTTGAGCCAGAGGCTCGTTTACAAAGGTTCCAAGTCAGGTGACACAATACAGAACCATTGAGTTACATCAGTGAAAACATTGTACAGAGAGAGGAACAAAGGTGACACTGGACTACAATAAACATACGAAAGTGAAACAGCTGGTGGCTACATAACAAAAAAATACAGGTTACTAAGTGCAGTGAACAGGTTTCTAAGTGCAATTGGGCAAAAACAGGTAGAAGCGATTAGTGAGTGCATGGCAAAGAACCACTTGTCTGTGGTAGTGAGGAATTGCCACGAGGAATTAGAGGGTCTAGACAGATCCAGGACAAGGCTATATAAGTTGGGGGTGCAGCCAGGAAGGTACTGTCAGGTGGGGGGTGGGTGGAAGAAGGGATAGGGGGAGCTGTTCAGGGCAGTATGGGGGTGCCGGGGAATGTGGAAGGCCCTCAAGTGGCATTGATAAGGGCTAACAGTTGCAGGTGGTCTCACATGCCAGCAGGTTGCGCAGTCCGGATTTGAAATGGCTGATTTTGCTTTACCCAAGGTTCAGGTTAACCTACTTGGTTCAGGTTAACCTACCCAGTGTTGCTCAGTACCTAGAACATGCATCTTCTGCTGCTGGTGATGAAGGTTCTAGGACAAAGGCCCTCTTAAAAGAAGTACAGTGTGTGCAGTTTGTGAAATCCCTTCATACTACAAGATTTCCTGCCAATACTAAAAAACCTGTCACTTCAGTTTCAAAGAGATGATATAGTAATACTGGAAGTTCCACAACTTGTTGAGACCTACCTACTCCAGCTTACGGAATTTAAAACAACACCAAGGAAATACATGGTAGCTTTCCTCAGCCATTACAAACCTGAACTGAAATATATGGAGTATGTTGTGTCAAAGAGGGGAGTTGAGTAGAGGACTATACCTTTCCCATTCAGAGGCAACTGCCAAGAAGTCAGTTTTATAAGAGAAACACAACTGCAGACTTTAATAGATGCAGTGATAACGCATATAGACAAGAGTTTTAAAAATTCTCAGAGGTGCCTCTCAAATGGTTCGCTGTTTAGACTTCAAGCAGTTTGATCTGCCAAGATACCAACTAGCAGTGTTTTGGACCTCTGAACTGGCAAACCTGGCTGAATACTTTGATTTTTTCGTGGAAGAGCAGCAGGAACATATAAAGTCTGAATATGCTGCATTTAAAATGCTGCTTAAATCTTTCAAACAACATGAAGTCTTGCTGTATTCTGACAAGTGCAGTTAGCCCCGCCTTTAAACTGCCCCGGAGAACAATGGGTTAACTTTTCTATGCAAGGCATAGAATGTTGCTCTCGAGCTCGGTTGATATCTTTGCCTGTTGTATTTTGAACTGCAACCGTCAGATTCTTTACTCCGCCTCACTGAACAGTCGCTCTGGAGATTTCTCCTGCAGCTTGGTTCGAGGTCAGTTAAAGTGTCGGTTTTCGGTCCGTTTCTACCGAAATTTAGTTTCCGCATAGTCGGTTCAAGTCTCTGTCTGTGGTACCGTGAGTGCTAGATAGGTTTTTGTTCTGTTTTCTGTGTGGAATTTGTAAAAAGTTTGGATCAGTTCGGCTGAACTGATCGTTTAGGTAAATTTTGTGTTTTACTTTAGTGTGTGGTTACCAGTCCGTATCGGTTCTAAAAAGAACGGGTTTTAGTACGTTTTTTTCCAAGACCCGTGACATGGTCAGGAACCGATAGGGGAGTTTTGCCTGGCAGTTGCTGAAAAAAGGGTACGTTTGTTTAGGTTAGCCATGTCTGAGAAACCCAAGAAAAAAACCGGGCCCACTGGGTTTCAACACTGCAGTGAGTGTGGGGAGGTCTTTGCTAAGGCCGATCCCCATATCACCTGTGTTTATTGTCTGGGGTTTGACCACCTCGATTCAGACTGCCAAATTTGTAAACATTTTCCCAAGTCTACCCTTGAAAAGAGATTAGGTAGACTGAGGGAAAGGGAAGCCGAGAAGTCCACTGACCCGGATGGCCAGCCTGGTTCAGTTCCGACCAGGGTGATACTTCTTCGGCCAAAAGGAGATCTGATCCGAGGGGTCGGTTCCGCAAATAAGAAACATCGTCCGTTCGGATCCAGATTCTCATACTCCGACCGCTGAAGAAATAGCCAAAGCGATTCATATTGTGGAATCACTTCGCCGTTCCAGCTGATCCGGCACCTTTGGCAGGGGCTCGTTAGGCTGTTCCCCAGTTCATGATTATACCCTGGAAGAATTTTATGAACCGGAGTTTGAGGAGGAAGGAGAGTTGGAAGATGAATATGGTGATGGTGAAAGTCTGGATGTACCTATTGATCCGGACATCTCCCTAGACAGACCTTCAGGTGTTTCTCCTTAGGCTTTCTGAGTCCCCTTCCCACTTTATGTTTTACAGAAGGTGTGAGATCCTCCAGCTTCCTGTGGAGGAGGCAGTGGAGGATCAGGAGGAGCCTGATTATGTAGAGGTGATGGACATCCCAGAGTCCAGGAGACTGTCTATTCCCTCCACAAATCTTTTGGGAAACAGACACAAAAAATTCTGAAGTCTCCCAGTTCCATACCTCCTGTGGATAGAAGAATGGACAAGAGGTATACTCTTTCAGGCTCAGATACGGAGTTCCTTTATCAGCAGTGCAGCCATGTTGGAGTTGTACAGGCTGCTGCCTGCGATAAGGCAAACATTCCCTTGGCATCACACCCCCCAGACAAGGACTCCAGGAAGATTGATGCCATGGCAAAAAAGCAGTACATGGCATCTTCCTTGGAACTCAGGCAGGTGAATTATATGGCCTATACAGCCAGATACCAGAAGTCCAGGTGGGACACTGTACTGGCACTGGATAAACAGGCTTCCCCCAGCTTGCCAAGGAGCTGGAGGAGGTGGCTGCAGATGGGATTGAGGTATCAAAAGTTCAGTTTCATGCTGCTGTGGACTCCAGTGATGTCATCAGAAGTCATGGCTACATCTGTGGCTCTTCGGAGAATGGCTTAGCTCAGATATACTAGCCTCTCACAGGATACCCAGGCTAAGGCCATGGATTTTCCTGTAGTGGGTAATTCTCTGTTTGGGGAGCAGACAGAGAATTACATGAAGAAAATGGACGAGTACAGGACCACTTACAGGAGTGCTCAGGCCAAGGAAAGGTAGGCAGCTCCTCAAAGGCAACAGTCTAGGGGCAGGGGCAGGCCTTTTCAAAGGCCTTTTACCACGCACAGGCCTCTTCTTCCTTTTCGCAGAGGGGTTCTTCAGGGGAGAGGCAGAAGGGGGATGAGCAGGCCTGCATCCACCCCTCAGCCTAAAGCCCTGCAAAGCAGACACCCTGATGGGTCTGCCCGGTCGACTCTCCTATCCCAGTAGGGGGCAGGCTGGCTTACTTTATCCAGGACTGGATGTCTATCACATTAGACAAGTGGGTCCTGGAAGTAGTAAGCCAGGGACTGGTTCTCAGCTTCAAAAAATGTCCAAAGCTGAGGGCCAGATCTTTTCCACCTGCAAATCTTTCGGAAACCCTTGCCCTAGAGGCAAAGGTTTCTTCTCTCCTAGCTTTAAGAGCTATAGAGAGAGTACCTACCCTACACTAGGGCAAAGGACTGTACTCCAGGTACTTGCTGACCCCCTAAAAGACAGGAGAGTGGCGACTCATCCTGGACTTAAGATATCTGAACAAATATCTTTAAAGCCAAAGTTCAAGATGATAACTCTGGGAATTATCCGTCCTTCTAAGGCCAGGGGACTGGCTAGCCTCCCTGGATCTCAAAGATGCTTACTTACATTCCCATCAGGTACTCCCACAGAAAGTACTCAGATTTGAGTTGCCTCTCAGGCCACTATCAGTTCAGAGCAATGCCCTTTGGTCTAACCTCAGCTCCAAGGGTTTTCACAAAGTGCCTGGCAATAGTTGTTGCCTTCCTAAGAAGACAAAATATTTCCATTTTTCCATATTTGGACGACTGGCTCATAGTGGGCCAGTCTCCAGACCAAGTCAAGTCAGACCTGCAAGTGACCCAGCAAGTGCTCACTTCTTTAGGGCTTCTTCTCAACCTACCAAAGTCAGTTCTTGAACCTGTGCAGCCCCTCACCTTCATAGGGGCAGAGCTGGATATGGTAAAAGCAAGAGCCTTCCTTCCCTGAAAGGGCAGGAGCTCTCATGGAGCTGGCTTCTTCATTCAGCCTTCAGGTGTCTCGACCAGCAAGGCATTTCCTTCAGCTCTTGGGCCACATGGCAGCTTCTACAGCAGTGGTCCAAGGCGCATGATTCCAGATGAGGGACATTCAGTTCCACTTGAGAACTTTTTGGTCCCAAAGAAAGGATTCCCTTACCAAACTAATCCCAGTGACTTGAACTCTGATCCAAGCCTTGCAATGGTGGCAGGATCAGGATAATTTGAGGCAAGGGGGTTCCATTTGCCACTCAGTCTCATTCAGTGGTCCTTACAACAGATGCTTCCCTGGCTGAGCTGGGGAGCCCATTTGGGGGACTTCACCCAGGGACTGTGGTCTCCTCAGGAATCTCTTCTACACATCAGTCTCTTGGAACTCAGGGCAGTGTTTCTGGCACTACAAGCTTTTTCCCAGTCAGTACAGAACAAGGTGGTTCAGGTCAGAAGAGACAACAACACCACCACCACCACCATGTGGTACATCAACAAGCAAGGAGGCACTCGGTCTATGGCCTTGTGCACAGAAGCAATTAAGTTGTGGTCCCTGGCTTATTCCCTGCAAACCTCTCTGATAGCAGTTCACCTTCCAGGGAAAGACAATGTCCTAGCAGATGCACTGAGCAGAATATCTCAGGGCCATCACGAATGGGCCCTGGATCCTCTGGTGTTGAAGGTGATTTTTTTCAAGATGGGGCATTCCAGAGATGGATCTTTTTGCAGCCCCAGACAATCACCAACTTCCTTTCTTTTGTTGCAGACCCCCGGTCTTGGGCTCAGTCCCCTTGGATGCTAATTCTGAACT
This sequence comes from Neoceratodus forsteri, assembly GCA_016271365.2. Classification (NCBI taxonomy): domain Eukaryota; kingdom Metazoa; phylum Chordata; order Ceratodontiformes; family Ceratodontidae; genus Neoceratodus; species Neoceratodus forsteri. The sequence goes on from CM028133.1 coordinate 966,358,514, forward strand.
GGGAAGGGAGATTTCTGTATGCTTTCCCCTCCCTCTCCTGTTCAAAGTTCTAGTCAAGATAAGGTCACAACCTTGCAAAGTGATTTTGATTGCTCCAGACTGCCAGGCAGCCTTGGTACCCTTGTTGCTGTCCCTAGCAGTCCATCTTCCCTGTCTCTTCCCAGGAATTACAACCTGTTAACCTCCTCTCAGGGGAGGATTTGGTACCCAAATCTTCAGTCTCTCAATCTCAAGACATGGCTCAAAGAGTTAGAGTTTGCAGATTTGCATCTGTCTCAGGGAGTTCTGGATATTCTCAAAGCTTCTTGAAAGCCTTCCACCAGAAAGACTTCTAACTCCAAATGGAAGAGATTCAGCATTTGGTGTTCCAAGAGGCATATCTTCCCAGATACTGCTGAATTGCCTACAGTTCTGGATTATATGGTCCATCTTAATAGCCTGGGCCTCAGAACAGCTACTCTCAGGGTACACTTGTCTGCTGTTTCTGCTTTCCGGTCAGTAAGCAAGTCTTCCTCACTGTCATCCCATCCTGTATTCTATAAGTTTTCAAGGATTGCTTCATACCAATCCCCACTTTAGGAAGCCTGCTCCTGCTTGGGATCTTAATGTTTGCATTGCTCAGCTTGTGCAACCTCCCTTGAACCTATGTCCTCAGCAGAGCTTAAATACCTGACTTGGAAAACTGTATTTTAGTAGCCATTACCTCTGCCAGACGTATCAGTGAATTGCAAGCCCTGTCAGTGGAACCTGATTTCATCTCTTTCACAGAGATAAAGTGGTCCATAGAACTAACAGAAAGTTATTGCCTAAAGTGGTTTCAGATTTCCACCTGAATCAGTCTGTCTCTCCTTGTTTACTTCAGTGTTCATTCTTCTTCAGGGAGAGGAGGCTACACGCTTGGATGTTAAAGAGCCCTTAGCTACTACATAGAGCGCCAAGGATCACAGGTTTGATTCCTTCCAGTTGTTCCTCACTTATGGAGAGGTAGGAAGGCAAACCTACCACCAAGAGAACTATTGCCAGGTGGATTGTGTCTTGTATACAATTCTGTTACGAGAAACTGGGAAAGATTCCACCTCAGGCCTGAGGGCTTACTCTACAAGAGGTACAGCTGCTTCTCTGGCTGCTGCCAGGGATATCCCTCTCTTAGAAATCTGTCAAGCAGCCACCTGGAAAACAGTACATACCTTTACCAGGCATTACTCTCTGGATATCCAGGCTATGAGTGATGCTCGGTTTGGCATAGCAGTACTTCAGAACCTATTCCAAAGTAGGTTCTGTCCTTCCTCCATGGAGGTACTGCTTGGTAGTATGTACTTGTCAGAATACAGCAAGACGCATGTTGTTTGAAGAAAAAATTACTCACCTTAGTAATTATGTTTCTTCTAGTGGAGTCTTGCTGTATTCTGACCTCCTACCCCGCCTCCCCTCTCATAACCTGGATATTTTGGGATGTGGGTGGGCAGGTGCAGTGTTGGCACCCCAGGGGTGCCCCCTTGCACCCTCTGTTACTCATGGGGTGATATTTTTTGCAATTTTATTGGTTTTGTTTTTGGGTTTCTGACTTGAGTCTCCCTTTGGGAACCCAAAAGGTTATTTTCTGCCAGTTGGCTAGTAAAATTTTACAGTTTACACAGAACACCTAGTGAGTTTTTTGTCAGAAGATCTGACGGTTGCAGTTCAAAATACAACAGGCAGAGACATCAACCGAGCTCGAGAGCAACGCTCTATGCCTTGCATAGAAAAGTTAACCATTGTTCTCCAGGGCAGTTTAAAGGCTGGGGCTAACTGCACTTGTCAGAATATAGCAAGACTCCACTAGAAGAAACATAATTACTAAGGTGAGTAATTTTTTCTTAGCTGACAAGCCCTATTTGCAGGTCTATGCAAGATTACTAAAAGAAAACCACCAGAGATTGGGCATTATTCTTGACTTAGTTGAAATACTAACAACTATGAGCATCTCAACTGCAAAGTGTGAAAGAGTTTTTCTGTTCAGAACCTAGTTGTAACAAAAATAAGGACACGTAAGCTTAAGTTGATGACACACTACAGTCTCTCCTGCAGATAGCGGTAGAAGGTTCTGGAACTGCATGAATTTGATCCTGATCCTGCAGTTAACCACTGGCTGCTCTCTGGTGCAGGAACTAGACATGTTCGTGGGCATGCTCTTGCTGCTGCCGCTGCTTCTGTTTCTTCTCCTGATGATCCTGATGCAAGTACTCCTGCTCCATCATCATCATCATCTTCTTCTTCTTCTTCTTCTTCTCCTCCTCCTCCTCCTCCTCCTCCTCGGTCTAGTCAGTCTACCCCTTGATGACAGTCATGCTGCATTCACAGATGGCTTGTTGATGGCCTTCAGTTCAAACTAATTCTGAAACATTTATCCAGAGTCCCTGAGCCTGCTGTATTAACAGTCAGAAAAGAAAGTATAAGAATTGGATGGAAACGTATTGTTTTTCCTGATTTACACAGTTCTTCTACATCTACATCCATCCTGTGACATAATGCTACAGTATGACCCCAGCCACACTAAGTAATTTATTTCTACATAAGTTGGTTTAAAATGTTCATTTAAATGTACTGGACTACCACTCGGAACTCTGGGATTACCACTTTTGACTAGGCCAGTTGTCCTGGACTAGCATGCCATTTTGAAATTTGTCAATCTCTGTAAGATTCCCTTGGAAGAAACAAGATTACTATGGTAAGTAATTTTTTCTTCTTGACCGTAGGTTTGGTCTCCAGTATAGTGTAAATACATAATGTATTGGTGGGAGTGAGATTTCACGCCAGCTAAAATCACCCCAATCTCCATGGAGGTTAGAAAGTTTGAGACGTCCACTTTGAGCTCAGCGCTAATGGCCATTTTGGAACTTCTGCCTCTTTCTGCACTGGACGGATGTCCAAGAGGTATAGACCCACCTTGTATTGCACAACTAGACAGTTACTCGTTTGGGATACAGAGTTCCCCAGACCAGTGCCGCTGTAGAACAGGCGTGGTTTGAATGCCGTTGTTTGTCCTGTCACGTTCAGGTGCGAGGCCTGAAAGATAGTATGTACTGGTTGAACAAGTGGGCGTGGTTGAACACCTTAGTGATTCCCGTGCCCATTCCCTTGCCTATACACCTTTTGCTTCGCCTGGGTTAGTTCTGACCAATTTGGTCCGTGCACAGTCACCATTTGTTGGATTTGGCAGGATCTAAACCTGATGGCTAAACACAACGCAGGAGACAGGTGTATAGAATGAAGATTTATTCTCTATAATATGTAAAAAGGACAGCAAAGCAATACAATACCTGCTGGTAGCCCAGAACATCTGAACACTGGGTGCATAGTAGAAAACTGACTCGAAGAGCAATGCTGTTACACCATGTTATATACTAGAGATAAAAGGGTTGCATTACCTGGTAACGTGCTCATTTGTATAGTAAAAATGCTAGGCAAAACATTTCTATTTGTGTATAGGGTGGGCGTCTCGCACCCAGGCCATTATATGTTGCACTTCCACAGTGATAAGTATTACGCTGACTATAGCTACTTCATATTACAATAGAATGATTCATTATATAGTGCTGATCATAGCACCATGACTGATGACTGTAGGTGGCACTGTAAGACCACAGATATATCGCAAACATAACTGCTTATACTAATCATAGCAATATGGCTAATAACAGTAGGTGGCGCGCAAAGACCACAAATGTATTTCTGCTAAATAGTAGTTCTAGGGACATGGATATGTTGTTCATCCACACTGTCTGGCAGGTTTCTTGCCGCTTTAAATCTTGCCGGAAGGTCTTCAAGCTGGCTCCTCCCACCCACCCGGGTGGTAAAACTCTCGGCTCCGCCCCATGGCGCCAGATCTTCCTTACTGCTTGGAGCTCAGGTTCCCTCCTTAATGCTGCGTGATAGACTGAATCCTAATTCTTCAGTTCGCCGAAACTCATTTAAAATTTCATGACTTGATCATCTTTCTCCTCGTGGTTGCGATGGACCGTCGACTCCCGGTTTCGGTGCCTTTGCGGGCAGAAGATGTCCCGGATGGACCCGAACTCCACGTGCGTCTACTGCCTCAGCCTTGAACACGACCCGCAGGCCTGCGAGTCAAGCCGTTCCTTTTCGGCCAATGTCCTGGAGGACCACACTGCCCGGTTACAGCTTGGTGCCCGAGAGCGCTACCGCCAGTCAAGTCGGAAAGAGGTCTGCCGGCGGTTACCACGCGGCTGGCTCGGCTGAGCAACTCGAGCAGATGATCGCCTCGAGGAGGAGGGCGCCCAGGCCGCATCATCTGCTGCTCGGTCCGCATTTATCCCGCCTCTGGGTACCTCATATTCAGCATCGCTCAAGGAGCTTTGCCAGTCCCTTCCACAAAGGAAGAGGGGCCATCGACATTCCTCTTGGTCCAAAAGAAGGACGCAGCGGGTAAGTCCCATCCCGGCGTCGTGGGAGCGGGAGAGGTCTCCCTTCCCGGACAGCCAACTGTCGACTTTGGTTGAGGTTGCGGCTAAGGCCGCTGGCTTCACGGCGGCCCCTGCAGGCCAGCTGGCCGAGACTCCATCGACGCGGTCGAGATCTTTTCGACCGCTGGATGGGCTGTCGACTGGTGAGGCCGACAACCCTTCTTCACAGGTTCCCCTGGTGGAGACCGAGGATCTGCCTGCGCCTCCGGTGCAGCAGTCCCCGATTAAGGCTTCCGAGCTGAGGGAAGAGCGGGTGTCCCCGGCCCCTTCCCAGACCCGTCCTCGGAAACACTGAGGATCTCGGTCTCAGTCTCGGACTTCGTCTCAGTCCAGCCAATCCCACCAACATCGGCGGTCTCGGTCTCGGCACCGAGGTAAGCGGCGCTGCTGCTCGTCCTCATCTTCCTCCTCGGAAGAGGAGAGGCTTTAGGCTAAAATGCGCCGACGCTACAAGGACCTGATGTGGCAGCAGTTACTTCTGTCCAGGACCAAGCTGATGCTGTCGCTTTCCCGGCCATCAAGTGGCTGTCACCTGAGTGGCTGAAACAACCCTTGCTGTAGCGAGGTGCCCAAGCCTGGGCCGGTTGTTCAGCAGAACTCGCTGCCCCACCAATTGTGGTGGAACCTCGCCTCCACAACCGAAATCGGGGGCGCCGACCAAGGACTCTCGGTCGGGTCAAGGCCTGCCCCACAGGTTGTCGGTCACCCTCACTCCCGACCGTTCTCGGCAGGTGGAGGGTGGCTCAGGCCCCAGGCAGCTCTTCGCGGACTCCTCCAAGTCCGACTACGACTCCTTCCTGTTCTCCAGGCCTGTTGACCTGGAGTCCTCCGGGGGCCAGTAGTTGGACGAAAGCCCATTGTCCTTCATGGGTTTGCTTCGGCTCATCTCGGAGTCCACTGGGATGCAGTTTCAAGCCCGTATCCAAACGGGCCAAGTATCCCCTGACGGAGATACTGGACCGAGGGGATTCCCCCATGGAGGCCTTTCCGGTGGCTGAAGCCATTGTTGGCCCAGCCTTGGAGCTTTGGCAGCGGTCTGCTTCCTGCCCTGCGCCTTTGGCCAGGATGGCCAGGAAGTATGCGGTCCCTACTGGCTCTTTGCCCCAGGTTTTCGGAACACCCCTCTGCCAAGGGGTTGGTGACTGACAGCGTTTTCCGGCGTTCCGGGAACGCTACATTGATGTGGACAAGCCCCCCGACAAGGAGTCCAAAGAGCTGGACTACACCGGGCGCAAGGTGTACGCTGTGTCCTCCCTTGACCTCTGCCAGGACCCGCTCGGCTATGCTGATGGCACACTTCTCCCACGCCCTCATGGGCTCCCTGGATGAGGCGATCCCTCATCTCCCGGCCGACCTGCAGACCACGATCCGGCAGGTGCGGGACCAGGGTAGGGCTGTGGCTAAGCAGCAGCTCCAAACGGCTCTCGACATAGGAGACTCCTGTGCCAGATCGGTTGCGGCCGCAGTGGCCATGCGCGGCAGAGCATGGCTGAGGATATCCACCTTCACGGCGGATACCCAGCACAAACTGGCGGATATCCCCATCTTCCTGGACATAAGTCTCCACCACTCATTCACACTAGTGGGATTGGCGCCGGAGGCACTAAGACCCATCGGGAGCAAACTTTTGCTGGAGGGTCGGTAGCGAGAGCGGCGCCCAGCGAGACACGGCGCCGCGAGCACGCGGCTCGGCGAGTAAAGACCATCTCGGCTGACGACCCTCAACCGCCTCAGTTCCTTTTTCGCCCACGAGTGCGCTTCAGGACGACATAACCAGCTCTGGAGTCAAACTTCAAACTAGCGCATAGTTTTCAGTTTGTTTTTGTAACATTATCACGATAGTAGTATCGCTTAGTTTTATTCTGTTTTTCGTAAAATTTTTCTAATATTTAAATTTAACTTACTTGAAGAAGTCTCGGCCTACTGGACGGAGTCGACCATGAGCAGGTCAGGTGACGGTAGGGAGACTTCGTATGAAAGCTGTTCAGTCAGCCGGGCTGGGTCCGGTCAGCCTCCTTCTCCTCAGCGGGGTTCCGACTACGGTCAGTCAGATGCCCGGGGGGATGGGCGGTCCCCCCGCCGGCATAAAAATAAACGGTCGCATTCTCGGCGCCGTTCGGCCTCGAGCTCTTCTTCGGCCCACAGGTCAAAAAAGAGAAGGCATCACTCGAGGTCGCCCTCTGGTATGTCTGCGCGTCGACGGTCGGTTATCGTTGCTAGTTGCCGTTCTCCTTCTTCGGAGTCGCCAACTTCCGATAATCGTCGTCCTCGACATCGGAGCCCCTCCCCGCCTATAGGTAGGGCTCCAGATGAGCAGTTTCATCAGTGGGCCGCTCTTATGGAGCGATGGGCTCGGAGGTTGGTTCTTCTGCCTGGCTCGGTTACCTCGGAGCCCCGGCCTCCGCGATCAGGTAGGCGGTTGGACTTTCCTAGTCGCGCCGCGCCTTCTTCGTGCTAGCGACTCCGTGCTTGCGGGCGCCATTGGCGGCGCCCACGTGGTCTCTCGGTGCCGCTGGCGGCGCCTGCTGGTCTTGCGGCGTTGCCGGTGGTGCCGTTGATCGGGCGGCGCCCGTTCGTGGGCGTTGTCTGCGGCGGCCTGCCTTCGCGCCTGTCACTGCATCGCCTGCGGCGCCATTGCACGGGCGCCGTCAGCGCGCCTGCCGGGCGGCGCTGCAGAGGTATCATCCATGGCGCCGCCGGGCGGCGCTATGGGTCAGTGCCTTTCTCGCCGCGCCAGGCGCCTCCTCGGTGCCATCTTTCAGCCCGTTTTGCCGGGCATGCAGCCCTTGGGACTCTCCTTGTTTTCTGCCATTTCCTCCTCTCCTAATTTTCACTCCTTTCCTGTCCAAACAGTCCTTTCTGGACCATCAGGAGATGATGTTGAGCCTGACCCAGACCTTCGGTTGGGTGATGAAGTGGAGGAAACAGGATCTTTCTTTTCTACAGAGCCTGTGGTCGAGGACCTGTCCTTTAAGTCTCTGTTGAAGAACCTGGATCCACTCTTTTTCTCCAGACTACAGACATCGATCCTGGGAAGATATTAAGACTCCAGTATCTTCATGCTGAGATCCTTTACGGATTTGACTCCTCCGATTCAGCCTTCCTTCGAGACGCTGTCTCAAATGGTATGGAATAACCCTGCTCTTATTCCCTCAGTGGCTAAATCCATTGATAAGAAGTATTCAGCTCCCAAGGATCGTCCCATTTTGGCATCCCAAGCCTTTATGATCCTATTGTAGTCCTGGCAGAGAATGACAAGGTCGTTCTTCCTCAAACTACTACAGCTCGACCTATTAACAAAGAGTCTCGTAAGATTGATACATTAGGTAAGAGAGTCTTTGCCTCCACTCTAAGTATGCGATTCCAATTATCAAGGCTATTTTCTCAGTATGAGTATATCCTGTGGCACTCTATGAAAAGAATGGTTGAAGCTCTTCCAGATTGGATTCCAAGTCAGAGCTTCTTCTGACCGTTATTAGAGGTATTGAGTCCAATAACCAACAGGTCAAAGCCGCCATGGACGCTTTCGACACTGCTTCTCGCTCAGCAGCCATGGGATTTGTACTGGCGCCATTCCTGGCTGCGTATTCTGGCTTCACGAATGATGCTCAGCAGCAGGTGATGGCGCTGCCTTTGATGGCTCCTTCTTTTTGGCCCTCAGGTGGAGCAAGCCTTAGAGGCCACTCCAGAAGACTAGATCTGCCATTGTTGGCCAGACTTCCCTGCTGCCCCCCTCGGGGCATGTGAACAGACGCCAGTTTCATAGTCGTCAGTCCTTTCGAGGCAGAGGCAGGGAAGCTTCCATAAAAGCCAACCTGCCCAACCTCAAAAGAAGACGCAGCAGAAAGCGCAGGGACCTAAAGCTCCCAGCGCTACCTTATGAGTCGTTGGCCCAAGTTCCATCCACTCTGCCCGAGGTGGAACTTTCTCCTCCGGTGGGAGGTCGTCTGATGTACTTCTACAACCAGTGGAAGTCCATAACCTCAGACAAATGGGTCCTTCGGATAATTCACGAGGGTTATTCTCTCAATTTCTTGGAACCCCCGAATTGTCCTCCCATACGACAACCCAGGTTGTCGGCCTCTCAGTCAGACCTCCTCACCGCGGAGATCCAGGGCCTTCTGAACAACAGGGCAATAGAACTGGTGCCCCCATCTGCAAAACACAGGGTTCTCATTCCCATTACTTTCTGGTTCCTAAAGAAATCTGGGGATGCGCCCATTCTAGACCTCAGAAAGTTAAACAAATTCCTCCCAGGGAGAAATTCAAGATGATTTCCCTATGTACCCTGTTACCCTTGCTGCATCAGCACGACTGGCTGGCCCTCTCGATATGCAGGATGCTTACCAGCATATCCTCAGTCCACCCGACCCACCGCAAATTCCTCAGGTTTGTAGCTTTTGGGTCAGCATTATCAGTTCAGAGTCCTGCCCTTTGGTCATCCTCGCGCTCAGAAGTTTTACAAAGTGTTGTGCAGTTCTTGCGCGCATCTCAGAAAGTCGGACTCGAGTGTTTCCTACCTGGACGATTGGCTTCTAGCAAGCCCTTCCAGCCAAGGGACTTTGGAGCCGTGGTAAACGACTCTCGCTTTCTCACGTCCATGGGAGTTCTGCTGAATTTGAAAAATCTCAACTGCAACCTCCCAGAGTCTCCTTTTCATAGGGACGCTTAGACACCTCCTCAGCTAAGGCTTTCCTTCCAGAGGACAGAAGACTCGACATCCTTCGTATGGCCCGTTACATCAGGAGAACCAATCGGTTACAGCTCTCTCGATGCAACGCATGTTGGGTCTCATAGCGTCTCGGTCTTCACTGTCCTCTGGGCCGACTGCACATGAGAACCACCCAATGGATGCTCTCCACTCAGTGGTCCCCGACCTCTCACCCCAGTCTTATCCCATCAAGGTGGACGGAGCCCCTTCAAGGTCTCTCACCTGGTGGTCTCAAGAGAGCAATCTCCTGGAGGATTCCCCTTGCTCCCCGGATCATCAGATCTCCATCACCACAGATGCATCGCTTAATGGGATGGGAGCTCACTGTCTCCCTCCACACTCAAGGTGTATGGACTCTGTTCAAACTCATCTCCACATAAATGTCCTGGAGATGAGAGCGTCCTCTATGCAATCCGAGCTCTGAAGGATGTCCTTTGTCACAAGAACATTCTCCTTCAAACGGACAACAAAGCAGTGATGTATTACATCAAGCAGGCGGTGTCTCATTCTTATCCCTTTGCAGGGAAGCAATGAGGGTGTGGGAGTGGTGCTTGGAGCACAAGTCTCTGATTCAAGCGGTTTATCTGCCAGGTATACAAAACGACCCTAGCAGATCACCTCAGCAGAATGGAGGCAGACCTCACGAGTGGTCTCGATCCAGCCGTAGCTCGGGTCTCTGTTCAAAGAGTGGGGACTCCAGACCTGGACCTTTTGCATCCCCACCAACGCAAAACTGCCTCTCTTCTGCTCCAGAAATCCAGGGCCTGGCATTTTCTGTCAGGATGCGTTCAGGCTGCGTGGACAAAACGCTTTACGCCTTTCCACCACTTCCTTAATCCAGAGAGTACTCCAGAGTTCGAGTCTCAGGGACCAAGATGATTCTCATTGCTCCTTCCTGGCCTCGGCAACTATGGTTTTCTACTCAACAGTATGTTGGCAGCCTCCGAGACCACTTCCTTTACAAATCAGTCTTTGACTCAGGGTTCATGGTCCATCCCACCTGAAATCACTTCACCTTCATGCTTGGCCCCTGAAGAGATAGAAGTGAATCGGTTCAACGCCCTCGAGAGTCTCAGACATCCTTCTGGCTGCTCGAAGCCAGCCACCAAAACGTACGCCTCCAAATGGAAACGCTTTTCTCTGTGTGCAAAATCCTCTTGGAATCCCTTTTCCTGTCCTCCTGGCAAGGTTCTGGAGTATTTTTGGACCTATCAAACTTAGGTCTTCAGTACTCCACAGTTAAAGTTCACCTTAGTGCCATCTCAGCCTCCATGAGCCGATTTCTTCCTTAACTCTGGCTCAGTTACCTATGGTGAAGAGATTTCTTAAGGATTCTCCAACCAGACCCCTGTTAAGCGTCCAGTTGCAGCCTGGGACATTAACCTGGTGCTGGACATGCTCAGTCGGAAGCCTTTAACCCTTAGCTACCTGTGAGCTAAAATTTCTTACCTGGAAGACTGCCTTCCTGGTGGCCATTACCTCAGCCCGCAGGGTCTCTGAGATACATGCCCTGTTACGGACCTCCGTGATACTGTATTCCATAAGGACAAGGTAGTTCTCCTTGCTCATCCTAAATTTCTTCCCAAGGTTGTGTCAGAATTCCATCTGAACCAACCTCTGGTACTTCCCGCTTCTCGCTAATTTCCAAAATGAAGAGAAACGAGCTCTTCATTCCTTGGATGTTAAGAGAGCCTTTGTTCTATTTAGATAGAACCAGGATGTTCGTAAGACTCAGCAACTGTTCGTTTTTCAGCGACACCCGGCTGGGTCAACCTGTCGCTATTAGATGCATCTCTTCATGGTTAGTGGCATGCCTCGCCATTGCTATTACATGGCTCAGTTAAATTAGAAGGTAGAGGTACGCCACTCTACTAGGGCGGTCAGGCATCCCTAGCTGGAAATCTGAATGTTCCAATTGCAGATATATGCAACGCCTACCTGGAGCTCAGTGCATACTTTCATACACTATGCACTGGATGTTCATGCCAGCTACATTCCGCATTCGGCAGAACTATCCTTACTGGCTTCTATCTTAGAGCGTGAGCTCTGGCTCCTGCGCCCTTTGGGGGATTATCAGCTTGGTACTCTCCCACTAGTGTGAATGAGTGGTGGAGACTTATGTCCAGGAAGATAGGAAATTACGACTCACCGTAATTCTTGATCTTCTTGGACCAGTCTCCACCACTCATTCACACGCCCACCTCCATCCCCCGAGCTCACTGGTGTATTGGTCTTCACTCCCTCAAATCTTTAGGCCGTGAAGACTTCTTTGCTGACCCTTCTTACACGGGTCATAATGGACTATCTTATGTCCGTTTTTATTGTTGGGTTTACTCTTACGTTAGTTGCGCCTGCACCTCCTGGTAAAAAAAGGTACTGGAGGCGGTTGGAGGGTCGTCGCCGAGATGGTCTTTACCGCTCGAGCCGCTGCTCGCGGCGCCGTGTCTCGCGGCGCCGTCTCTCGCGCCGACCCTCCAGCAAAAAGTTTGCTCCCGATGGGTCTTAGTGCCTCCGGCGCCAATCCCACTAGTGTGAATGAGTGGTGGAGACTCGTCCAAGAAGATCAAGAATTACGGTAGGTACGTAATTTTCCTTTCTTGGGGACCGACCTCTTCGGCCCTGGAGTGGAAGGTCACCTCCAGCGGATCAAAAAGTCCAGTTCCACTCTGGACTCGGTCACCTCTGCCCAGAAGGACAAAGGCCGCCGACAGCAGCAGCACAAGTCCTTTCACCCTTCTACGCCTGCGGCACGTCCGGCCCAACAGCAACAGCACCAGGGTCGGCAGACACGCGCTTGACATCCCAAACCCAAGCCCGCGGCTTCCTCCAATAAGAAGCAGGGAGGTAAAGGCCCAGGAGGTCCCTCGGCCGGTTCCTCCTCCAAGCCTGCCCAGTGACGGGTTGAGGGGTGTCACCCCAGCCTCGCCACTCCCCTGGGTTCTCCCCTGGGGGACGGCTCGCCACTTCCTTTCCGCCTGGTCCGCTATCACCACGGACCGCTGGGTGTTGGAGGTGGTAGGAAAGGGTCTGCCTCTGGAGTTCGAGCAGGCCCCACCCTTCCGAGCCGTCGCTCCTCGGGGGGCCGTGGGGTCCGCAGCCTCTCTGCCAGCCCACCAGCCGATATTGCCCTGCTTCTCAAAAAAGAGGTGATCAGGAAGGTGGCGGATCCTCCTCCAGACCCGGGATTTGTGTCCAGGTACTTCCTGGTCCCAAAACGGACAGGGGGCTGGCGCCCCATTCTCGACCTGCATGACCTGAACAGGTTCCTAAGGTCTCGGACCTTCAAGATGGTCACTCTGGCTCAGATAATCCCATCCTTGGAACGAGGCATGTGGTTCTGTTCCCTGGACCTTCAGGACGCGTTCTTTCACGTCCCAATCCATCCGTGCCACCAGAGATTTCTCCGCTTCAGAGCAGAGGGATCCCTTTATGAGTTCCGGGCCATGCCCTTCGGCCTTTCCTTAGCTCCCAGGGTCTTCACCAAATGCATGGCAGTGGTGACAGCATTCCTGCGGCGTCAAGGGTCCGGTGTACCACTTGGACGATTGGCTGATTGCAGCCCCTCCGAGCGGAGGTGAGCGGTCCAGAGATCTGGCCCTCCAGGTTTGCTCTCAGGTTGGCCTCTCATCAATGAGGCCAAGTCGGAACTTGTGCTAAAGCAGGTGATACAATTCATCGGGCAGAGCTTGACTCTCACGAGCCAAAGCACAGCTCCCAGCGGACAGGGCAGAGGTTCTTTCCTCCTTTGCCCAATCATTTCAGGTTGGGCACTCGCGCCCTGCCCGTGACTTCTTGCGCCTCCTGGGCCTCATGGTGGCCTGCACCAGCGTGGTCTGTTGGGCCCGCTGGTACATGCGTCCCCTTCAAGTGGGGACTGGCTAGCCAATGGTCACAGTGCTTTGATCCGCTGGATCAGCTAGTGACAGTGACCCAGGGATGTGGAACGCCTCCAGTGGTGGACCATTCCAGCACATCTGCAGGAGGGCATCCTGTTCATCCCCCAAGCCGACGGTCTTTCTATCAACCAATGCCTCTGATGAGTTGGGATGCCCATCTGGGGAGCAAGAGCGATGGCCTCTGGTCCCCTCGGGAGTCCCGATGCCATATCAACCTGCTGGAGCTTGAGCGGTTTGTCTAGCCCTCACCACCTTCGCTCTGTTTCTACGGGGTCAAGTGGTTCAGGTCCAGACGGACAATACCACGACCATGTACTACCTAAACTGTCCAGGCAGGATGCGCTCCATGCCTCTGTGCAGGGAAGCTGTCCGCATTTGGTCACTCGTGCGCAGCCTGGAGGCGGATCTCCTCGCCATTCATGTGGCAGGAGCTCCAACACCCTGCCCGATGCCCTAAGCCGGATAGGGACTGCGTCTCACGAGTGGTCTCTCCTGCCGGAGGTAGTACAAGATCTCTTCTCCCACTGGGGCACGCCTCAGGCGGACCTGTTTGCCTCCAGGGAGAATGCGAAGCTGAGACTGTTTCATGCCCACCCCCCTCAGCAGGGCTCGCTGCAGGGGGATGCCTTCTCGAGGCCGTGGACCCGGGCCTCTTCTACTCCTTTCCCCATTTCCTTGCTCCACAAGGTGCTTCTCAAGGCGAGGAGGGACAAGTGCAGGTGATTCTGGTAGCCCCAGACTGGCCCCTGGCCAGTTCTGGTATCCAGATCTCCTCAGTCTCAGCTCCAGGCTCCCGAGGCGGCTTCCAGCCCGCCTGGACCTGATCTCAGTCAGTCAGGGGAAGGTATTCCATCCGGACCTTCAATCCCTGCACCTGATGGCCTGGTTCCTGAGCGGCTAGAGTTCCAGGTCTTGGGTCTTTCCGACGAGGTCCTCAACGTCGTTGAGGCGTCCCGTAAGGAGTCGACTAGAAAATGCTACGCCTTCAAATGGAAGAGATTCTCCATTTGGTGTCAGGGCAAGGCCTGGACCCTTCCTCCTGTTCCTTGGCAAGCATTCTGACTACCTGTGGTCACTTTCTCAGCAAGGGCTTGCTGCGATCGACCTTTAAAGTGCACCTGGCAGCCATTTCTGCTTCAGGCGGGGCCGGAAGCAGTCGGTGGAGAGAAGGTGGTTGACGCTTCAAAGCCTTGATCACATATCCTCCGTGTGAGAACCTCCACCTCTGTGGGACCTACTGCTGTATTGGCTAAGCTCATGGGCAGGCCATTCGAACCGATGCACAGGTGTGACATCTCTCACCTGCCGTGGAAGACCGCCTTCTTGGTGGCTATCACGTCAGCCAGAAGGATGGGAGAGCTCCAGGCGCTTTCCATCGAGTCTCCTTATCTGGTCTTCCACAGGGACAAGGTTGTCCTGCGCCCCACCGAAATTCCTTCCGAAGGTGGTGTCGGAGTTTCACCTTAACCAGGTGTTGACTCTGCGGTGTTCTACCCCAATCACACCTCGGAGGCCGAATATAGGCTTCATACTTTTGACCCTAGAAGAGCGCTCGCTTATTATAAGGAGCGGACGGCTGAATTCGAGGAGAGGTTTGCCAGCTGTTTGTCACCTACGCTGAAGCCACACTTGGCAGACCTTCAGCCAAGCGGACGATAGGCAGGTGGGTCACCTCCTGCATAGATCTCTCCTATAGGTTGGCGGGCATGGAGCCTCCCAGAGGGATAAGAGCTCATTCTACCCGCCATACCGCTGCATCGGTGGCTGCTTCCAGGGACGTCCCTATCCAGGAAATCTGCAGGGCTGCTACCTGGAAGTCAGCACACACCTTCATCACCCACTACCACATCGACCTTGAGTCACGCCGGGATGCTTGTTTTGGGGCCCCGGTTCTCCAGTCTTTATTCCCTAAGTAGGGGGTGTGCGCCTTGCCTCCCTCCTCCCGGAGAACTGCTAGGAGTCTGCCAGACAGTGTGGATGAACAACATATCCATGTCCCTAGAAATACAGGTTACTCACCTGTAACAGGAGTTCTAGGAATGGTATATGTTGTTCATCCCTACACGACCCCACCCGTCGGCTTCGACAAACAACCTGATTTCCAGCAGGCTAGATCTGGCGTGCCATAGGCGGAGCTAAGAGTTTTACCACCCAGGTGGGTGGGAGGAGCCAGCTTGAAGACCTTCTGGCAAGATTTAAAGGGGCAAGGAACCTGCCAGACAGTGTGGATGAACAACATATACCATTCCTAGAACTCCTGTTACAGGTGAGTAACCTGTATTTTGTTAGTACATCATAGTAAACATTAGCAAGTACTCTTATACCGTATACTGTATGATAGAAGATGGTAGTCCACATTAGGGATGGCAGATCTGGCAGGTCTACACTGGCATGGTTCCGTGTGTCATGAGACCAACAGTCCATACTTCTCACGAAATGGTCACCTTGTACTGGACACTCAAATCACATTGCTCACACCAAACACCCTTAATCACATGTACAGAGTGGATGAGCCATGAAAGAATAGCCTGCAGGCAGAGGTGATGGGCGCAAAATTGTTAATGGTACAGGCATGGCTGGGATAGAGTAAAGGGCTTAATAGTTACTCAGGGGTAGCAGTAAGGCAAGCAGTTGGTGGGCTAAGGCCAAATCCTGTCTAGGCAATAGATCACAAGGTATGGTTGGGTAAAACTGGCAGACTGGATGGACCAATGGTCTTTTTCTGACAACATTGTTTGTGTTTCTGTGGTAAACATTACCATGACCTCTGCCTTCCTCCACCCCACCTCCGGCACAATACTGGCAGGATTTACATGTCAGCTCTGGAAGCAAAGTTAGGCACACTCTTGGTATTCATCGTTCCAACCATCATTTTACAGTGACCAGCTATAAAGCTTTTGGGTTTACATGGAACCATAACTTGGTTCTTAGGACTTCACAAATCTCCATTCAGCCTCTCTCAGACATACCTGTATTACTTTTTGGTATCACTGACTGCTTCTTAAACAGTATCTGAGCTGAGGGTTTTACCATCAAAGACCCATACATGGTTTCTCACCAAGCCTCAGTAGGCCTTCTATGTTGTCCGTAGTTCTAATTTTATTAAAACTGATGTTTTACTACTATTGAGAAGAGGTTCTTGCATCATATGTCTTAAAACTCAGAATCACAGTGTACTGTCATTACACATTCTGGATATGCAGTGGCACCAAAGACCTATATTGTGGGCAGGATTCACAAAGGACTTGCACTGCACATCTTGGCTGCTCCAGCACAGAGGAGATGCGCTGAGCGTAAACTGTTGTGTTGAGAGAAGATGGGGGAATGCCCAGGCACATCCCTCTGTGAATACTACAGTTGTGCCCAGCCCTGGTTGCACTGGCATAACCCCGTCAGTGGGAATCAATGGGCAGCGCACCTCAGGTTGCGCTTCGCCCAATATCGCCGTGCAGCCATGAACATGCAAATGGAGCCATTAGGCATGCAAGGCACAGTGGGGCCATTTGCATGCCATTATGGTCTCTATTTGCATGCACTCCACAGGGATGCGCCTGGTGGAATGTGCCAGGCACCTGCAGGGCTGCCAGTACAGCCGGAGCCAAAAGACCTGACTAGTGGCATAATGGACCAGTGTTCCCATTAATGCTGCAGATTTGGGGGTGCACTGCACCCTCTCCAAGAATTTTCAGGGGTACAAAATAAATTATAAGGGTTCATTCTACCATTTGTACAACATTTTTGTGGGGTACATATACTTCAAACAGAATTATGGAGCTACAGTGTACCCCCGTCACACAAAAATGTACTTGAATT
This sequence comes from Neoceratodus forsteri, assembly GCA_016271365.2. Taxonomy (NCBI): domain Eukaryota; kingdom Metazoa; phylum Chordata; order Ceratodontiformes; family Ceratodontidae; genus Neoceratodus; species Neoceratodus forsteri. Next base: position 966,375,397 of record CM028133.1, read on the forward strand.
TCATAATTTGTACTTGAATCAAGTACATATGGCGGTAAATGGGAACACTGTAGTGGACTCCCCTCCCCACCCATAGCTCAATGCCCCCCGTACAGATGTCCTGAAAAGCCCCTGGCAGAATAGTGAACTCTCCATCCCTGCCCTAACCACATTGAAAAGGCCACCCAAGTTAAGTCTGTGCATTAAGCTAACTAAGGTTACATAAACATTGCTCAAGATCTATAAAATGTCATTGGTATCTGTATGGAAATATGAAATAACCATATTAAATTGGAACCGCTGGAAAATATGTTGTAATAAAATCTAAGTTGTACAATAAAAAGGAAAGACCACCGACCAAGAGCCCTGGTGGTCCAGTGGTTCCCCACCACTCAGGCACCCCCGCCTAATCACATCCAAGCATACGTAGCCATACGGCGGGTAGCACAACTCTGCACATCACACGGTTAAACCGCTAATCAGCAGCCTGAATATGACAGATTGAGGCTTGGCATTGGTAGACAGTGTCAACCAGTGTGCTGAGAGCTGTACAATGACGCTGTCATACTCGGACAGAACAGTCAGCGGGCAGCTGTGGCGTGTGCGGGTGGGTTGTGCTGCCGCTGTATGGCTACATATGCTTGGATGTGGGATTGGGCTGGGGGGGCCTGAGTGGTGGGGGACAACTGACTACCAGGCCTCTTGGTTGGGCGGCTTTTCCTTTTTTATTGTACAATTTAGATTTTATTACAAAATATTTTCCAGAGGTTCCTACTTAATATGGTTAGTTTACATTTCCATACAGATACCAATGACATTTTATAGATCTTGAGCAGCATTGTTATGTAACCTTAGTTAGCTCAATGCATAGACTTAACTCTGGCAGCCTTTTCAATATGGTTGGGGTGGGGATGGGGGGTTTCGCTAAACCACCTGGGGCTTTTCTGGACATCTGTATGGGGGCATTGATCTACAGACGGGAAGGGGGTCCACTATGCCACCAGGGAACTGTTTGGATATGTAGAACGGGGGTTTGTAGCTACGGGCAGATGGTGGGGTTGGACTGCCAGGGTGTCCAGGCTGCCATGCTGCTGTCTGCAGTATGGCAGCCTGCCTGTGGGTGGCCACCGACTTAAGTCTACTTGTTGTAGACTTAACTTTGGGGGCGCATCTCCAGACTTGCCGCTGGATGCGCTTCCAACTTGGGCTGTGAATGGGGCTGCACCATATGGCTGGGCACGCCTTCACAGCCCTCCAGATGCACTGCATATAATTATGGGCAGTATGTGCGAATCAGCCCCTACCAGAATCGCACTATGGCGATCTCGGTTCCACTGGGTGTATCCTTTTCTGAACCCTGCCCTCTTTGTTTATATGTACAGTTATTATGTCTCATGGTTATAAGAAATCATGACATCATTCTTAGCCAGTACGAATTGTTTATTTCTAAATATTCCTGGTACTCTCATAATCATAAGATGTTGTCTTATATAACCATTTCTAAAATCCTGAAATTCTAAGATCAGCTGACATAGTCCAGTTTTTAAACAGGAGTTTGTCTAATTTTATGCACGGTAGAACAGTTTGATTTAAAATAAAATGTATTTTTTTAAACTAATTTATCATGATTCGTAATGTTTACATGTACTGTTCCTGCATCTTGTATGGTTATAAGAGTTTCTTCTCAAGTCCTTTGTGTGCCTAAACTGCTTAGCTTTGTTTCATGGTTCTCTCATCCAGATTAGAATGCACTCTTCAAACAACATGAAGTCTTGCTATATTCTGACATATGCAGTGAGTCCCAACCTTCGAACTGCCCCGGAGATGAAAGAGTTAACTTTCCATGCCAGGCATGGAACACTGAGCTGGAGCTCAGTTGAGACTCTGTCTGTTGTTCTTCAAACTCAAACCGTCAGATTCTTTACTCCGCCTCACTGAACAGTCACTCCGGAGATTTCTCCTTCTGCTCGGTTCATTTTGTCGGTTAAAGTGCGTTTTCTCAGTTTTCGACCGAATTAAACCAGAACCTGTCGGTTCAGTCTCTGTCTGTGGTATTTGTGAGTACTAGATAGGTTATATTTTACTCTGTTCTGTGTGGAACTTGTAAACGGTTCATCGGTTCGGTTTGAACCGTCAAGTGTTTAAAAAATCTTGAATTGTAATTTTAGAGTGTGGTTACCGGTTCTTATCGGTTCTAAAAAAAAAAAGGATTTTATTACGTTTTTTTCCACGACCCGTGACACGGTTGGGAACCGATAAGAGAGTCTTGCCTGGCGGATTGCCATAAACGGGTAAGTTTGGATAGGACTGGCACTGTGTCTGAGAAACCCAAAAGAAAAACCAGGCCCACTGGGTTTCAACACTGTAGTGTGTGTGGGGAAGTCTTTGCCAAGGCTGACCCCCACACCACCTGTGTTTATTGTCTGGGGTTTGACCACCTCAATGCAGACTGCCAGATTTGTAAAAATTTTCCTGCAGCTACCCTGGAAAAGAGAGTTGGTAGGCTCAGGGAAAGGGAGGCCAAAAAGTCAGCTGAACCGGATGGCCAGCCTGGTTCGGTTCAAACCGAACCAGAAGGAGTGCCCTCTGACCAGGGCGAGACTTCTTCAGGCAAAAGGAGATCCGACTCTGAGGAGTCGGTTCCAGCAAAAAGGACTAGGAAATCAGCTGGTGTGGAGCCAAAACTTTCCTCTCCAACCGCTGAAGAAATAGCCAAAGCGATCAAAATTGTCCAGTCGTCTGGACCGAATCTTCCGCAACTGGCCAGGTAGGGCGCCAGTTCGGCTGGTTCCACCGGTTCAAGAGTATGATTTAGAGGAATATTATGAACCAGAGGAGGGGAAGAGGAGTATGAGGAGAGTGAATGTGGATTTGAAAGTGTGGATGTGCCCATTGACCCGGACATCTCCCTGACAGACCTTCAGGAGTGTCTCTCCTAGGCTTTCTGAGTCCCTTCTCATTTTACGCTTTATAAAAAGTTGCTGAAACCTCCAGCTCCCTATGGAGGAAGCTGTGAATGATCAAGAGGAGCCTGACTATGTAGAAATGATGGATATCCCAGAGTCTAGGAGGCTGTCTATTCCTTGCATAAATCTTTTGGAAACAGACTTTTAAAATTCTAAAACTCCTCACACTATACCTCCTGTGGATAAGAGAATGGACAAGAGGTACACATTGTCAGGCTCTGATACGGAGTTCCTTACACAACAATGCAGCCATGTTAGTAGTGCAGGCTGCAGCCTGTGACAAGGCAAATATTCCCTTGGCTTCACACCCTCCAGACAAGGACTCCAGGAGGATTGATGCCATGGCAAAAGAAACAGTACATGGCAGCATCCTTGGGACTCAGACAGGCTGATATGGCTTATGTGGCTAGATATCAGAAGTCCAGATGGGACACTGTTATGGCTTTAGCAAAACAGGTCCCTGGCCAGCTTGCCAAGGAACTGGAGCAGGTGGCTGCTGATGGTATTGAGGCATCCAGGGTGCAATTCCATGCTGCAGTGGACTCAAATGATGTGTCATCAAGAGTCATGGCCATCTGTGACACTTTCAGAATGGCTTGGCTCAGATGTACTAGCCTGTCACAGGATACCCAGACTAAGGCCATGGATTTTCCTGTTGTGGGTAATTCTCTGTTTGGGGAGCAGACAGAGAATTACATGAAGAAATGGATGAGTATAGGACCACCTATAGGAGTGCACAGGCCAAGGAAAGGCAGGCCACTCCTCAAAGGCAGCTTCCAGGGGCAGGGGCAGGCCTTTCATAGGCCTTTTTACCAAGCCCAGGCCTCCTCTTCTGCTTATGCCCAGAGGGGGTTCTTTAGAGGGAGAGGCAGATGGGGTACAAGCAGGCCTGCTTCCACCCCCCAGCCCAAAGTCCCTGCCAAGCAGGCACCCTGATGGGGTTGCCAGTGCCGATTCTCAGCTACCTATAGGGGGCAGGCTGGCTTACTTCGTCCAGGACTGGGAGTCTCTGACATCAGACAAATGGGTCCTGGAAGTAGTAAGCCAGGGACTGGTTCTCAGCTTCAAAAAGTTTCCAAAGATGAGAACCAGATCCTTTCCACCTGCAAATCCATCAGAGTCACTTGCCTTAGAGGCAGAGGTCTCATCCCTCCTAGCTCTCAGAGCTGTGGAAAGGGTTCCACCCCTACACCGGGGCAAAGGATTGTATTCCAGGTACTTCCTTACCCCAAAAACGACAGGAGAATGGCGGCCCATCCTGGATCTCAGATACCTAAACAAGCACCTTTTAAAACCAAAATTCAAAATGGTGGCTCTGGGAATTATTCTACCCTCTCTAAGGCCAGGGGACTGGCTAGTGTCCCTGGACCTCAAGGATGCCTACTTCCATATTTTCATCAGAAGCTCCCACAAAAGTACCTCAGGTTCGAGCTGCCCTCAGGCCATTACCAGTTCAGAGCAATGCCCTTGGCCTCACCTCTGCTCCAAGGGTATTCACAAAATGCCTGGCAGTAGTAGTTGCTTCTCTAAGAAGGCAGAAAATTGCCATCTTCCCTTACCTGGACGACTGGCTCATAGTAGGTCAGTCCCCAGACCAAGTCAAGTTACACTTACAGGTAACTCAGCAACTGCTCACTTCTTTGGGTTTCCTTCTAAATCTCTCAAAGTCAGTTCTAGAGCCTGTCCAGCTCCTCACCTTCATAGGCGCAGAGCTAGACACGGAGAAGACCAGAGCCTTCCTTCTCCTGGACAGGGCAAGGATCCTAGTCTCTCTGGCCTCCTCATTCACCCTGCAGGTTTCTCGACCAGCAAGGCATTTTCTACAGCTCCTGGGGCACATGGCTGCTTCTACAGCAGTAGTGCAGGGAGCAAGATTTCAGATGAGGGACATTCAGTTCCATTTGAGAGCCTTTTGGTCTCAAAGGAAGGACCGTCTGACCAAATTGATCCCAGTAACTCGAACCCTGATCCAGGCCCTCAGTGGTGACAGGATCAGAGCAATTTGAGGCAAAGGGTTCCTTTGTCGGCTCGTCTCACTCCTTAATCCTTACTACAGATGCCTCCCTCTTGGGTGGGGGGCTCACATGGCGACGACCTCACCACCCAGGGGTTGTGGTCCCCTCAGGAATCTCTGCTCCATATCAATCTGTTGGAACTCAGAGCAGTATTTCTAGCACTTCAAGCTTTTTCCAAATCTGTTCAGAACAAAGTTGTACAGGTCAGAACAGACAACACCACCACAATGTGGTACATCAACAAGCAAGGAGGCACTCGGTCTACGGCCTTGTGCACCGAAGCAATGAAGTTGTGGTCTCTGGCTTACTCCCTGAGCACCTCCCTCACAGCAGTTCACCTCCCAGGAAAGGACAATGTCCTGGCAGATGCTCTCAGCAGGATTTCCCAGGGCCATCACGAATGGTCACTGGATCCCCTGGTCTTGCAGGTGATATTTTCCAGATGGGGCACCCCGCAGATAGATCTTTTTGCAGCCCCAGACAATCACCAACTTCCCCTTTTTTGCTGCAGACCCCCAATGTTGGGCTCAGTCCCCCTGGATGCCTTAGTTCTCAATTGGGAAGGGAAGTTTCTCTATGCTTTTCCCCCTTTCCCTCTCCTGTTCAAAGTGCTAGTCAAAATCAGATCTCAACCTTGCAAGATGATCCTGATTGCTCCAGACTGGGCCAGACAGCCCTGGTATCCACTCCTACTGTCCTTAGCAGTCCATATTCCCCTGTGTCTTCCCAGGAATTACAACCTGTTAACCTGTGCTCAGGGAGGATTTGGAACCAACCTCAAATCTCTCGATCTCAAGGCCTGGCTCTTGAAGAGTTAAGAGTTTGCTGATTTACACCTCTCTCAAGGTGTAATGGATATCCTGAAGGCTTCTAGGAAACCTTCTACCAGGGCTACTTATAATTCTAAATGGAAAAATTTTCCATATGGTGCTCTGGGAAGCATATTTCCCCAGAATCTGCTGACCTGCCCACAGTCCTTGATTATATGGTCCACTTAAATAGCATGGGGCTGAGACCAGCTACACTGAAAGTGCATTTGGCAGCTGTGTCTGCTTTTATTTCAGCAGGTAAGCCCTGTTCTCTCTCAGCTCACCCTGTTTTCTCCAAGTTTTTCAAGGGCTTGCTTCACACCAACCCTCCATTCAGGGACCCTGCCCCTGCCTGGGACCTCAATGTTTGCATTGCTCAGCTTATGCAACCCCCTTGAGCCTTTATCTTCAGCAGAGCTTAAGTACTTAACTTGGAAGACTGTGTTTTGGTAGCCATCACTTCTGCCAGGACGCATAGGGAATTACAAGCCTTGTCAGTGGAGCCTGATTTTATCTCCTTTCATAGAGATAAGGTGGTCCTCAGGACTAACAGGAAGTTCTTGCCTAAGGTGGTTTCAGATTTCCACCTTAATCAATCTATGTCTCTTCCAGTGTACTTCACTGACCATTCCTCCTCTGGTGAAGGAGGCTGCACAGTCTAGATGTGAAAAGAGCCCTTAGTTACTACATAGAGCGTGCACAAGGGTCAAGGTTTGACTCCCTCAACTGTTCTTCATTTATGGTGAGGTTGGTAAAGGAACCTGCCACTAAAAGATCCATTGCCAGGTGGATTGTCTCTTGTATCCAATTTTGCTATGAAAAATTGGGTAAGGTTCCCCCCTCAGGCCTGAGGGCTCACTCTACCAGAGGTACAGCTGCTTCCCTGGCTGCTGCCAGGGACATCCATATTCTAGAGATATGTCAAGCAGTTACCTGGAAAACAGTTCACACTTTTACCAAGCATTACTCCCTGGACATCCAGGCTAGGAGTGATGCTCAGTTTGGCACAGCTGTGCTTCAGAGCCTATTTCCTAAGTAGGTTCTGTCCCTCCTCCATGGAGGTACTACTTTGTAGTCTGCATATGTCAGAATAAAGCAAGACTTCATGTTGCTTGAAGAAAAAATTACTCACCTTAGTAATGTTGTTTCTTCTAATGGAGTCTTGCTATATTCTGACCTCCCCCGCCTGCCCCTCTCAGAACCTCTGTTTTTGGGATGTGGGTGGGCAGTGCAGTGTTGGCACTTAGTAGGTGCCCACCTTTTTGTTTCACCCCTTCTTTCTGGGGTGAGTGGGTATTGTGTTTTCATTTTTGGGTCTCCTGACTTGAGTCTTTGTGTTGGGACCAAAAAATGTGTTTTATGTTTAGTAGCCAGCTGGCTAGTGTAGGTTTACAGCTTCCACACAGGACCTTAGTGAGTTTAGCTCGTAAAGATCTGACGGTTTGAGTTTGAAGAACAACAGATAGAGTCTCAACCGAGCTCGAGCTCAGCATTCCATGCCTGGCATGGAAAGTTAACTCTTTCATCTCCGGGGCAGTTCGAAGGTTGGGACTCACTGCATTTGTCAGAATATAGCAAGACTCCATTAGAAGAAACAACATTACTAAGGTGAGTAATTTTTTCTTATAGCCCTATGAGACACAGTAACTGTACGTATAAACATATATGAGTGCATTCTCAACTTCTTGGGGTGATAGAACTGTAAAGCGAAGCTCATATTATCAATCATTTGAAGATTTCTGTTTTTGAAAAATAAAATTAGAATTTAAAAAAATCAAAGGATCTTACTTCGAGAGGGCTCTTGTAGTAATCACCTTGAGGATCATGCACCCTGGTGTCAGGACCACACAGAAACTGTAGCTAGCAGTGTCTTACTGGGGACTGCCCACTCAACATCACATGACTGATGTCAGCGTGACACTGTATAGTGGACATTTCTCACGCACGCCTTCCAGTTCTTTCCCACCATCGACCTGAGCACATTGGATCTCGTAGAGATCGTCGCTGCAGTTCGAATACCTTTTTCAGATGAGTATCCACTTTTTCCTGTTTTCTGTTAAGACCTTCTATTTTGTGCATGTCTTCTCTGTCTTCCATCAAGTCGCATAAAAATAAGTGCGATTCATGCAGCGCGCTGCTACCGCTCAAAGACTCTCATTCCCTCTGCCTGTTCTGTTTAGGCCCAGAGCACAAGGAAGAGAATTGTGAGGCCTGTTCCAGCTTCAACCAGGCCACATGGAAGCATCACCAGCAGGCCTTGAAGCCATCTTCTGAAAAGAAGATGGCATCCATGGAAGCGGCAAAAGTAGGACGGTATCTTCCTCGCCAACTGACTCCTATGAATATAAGAATATGAGGGACAAAGAGAAACATCGGGACTAGGAACAGTCCCCCTGTCACCCGTAGCTGCCGTCGGGCCCCTCTGGTGAACAGCGGCCCTCTTCCTCCAGGAGGACTGCCGCTACTTCCAAGCCTGCCCCACCTTCCCCGGAGCAGCCATTGGTTCCCCCGCCGCCACTGATTATGGTGGCCATGGGTGCCTTGGCAGAGTCCAAGGCTTCCACCTCCCTTAGACCCCTTTCTACCACCGGGTCTAAGCAGGCTGGCGGGGCTGATAAGCCGCTCATCGGACCCTCTAACGAATGCCCGGCCCAGGCCAATAAGTCAGGCTCTGGGGAATCCGGAGCCCACTCAGCCAAGGTCGATAGCTAGTCATCAGACCCTCCGATGACCACCACGACCATTCTGCTCATGGGCTCCAGTGTGAGCCTCGGCGACGTCAACCGGGGCGAGAGCCAGCTGCTGGTCTCTGGGCAGAATCTGGTGGGTTCTATCCGCGAGATGCCCTCTTCTCCTGTTGTGAGCCACCTCCACCTCCCCAGACCAGTGCGTAGCGGAGGATGGAATCGTCCATCAGGTGTCATAGTTCCTGGTTCACCCCAGACCTAATGTCGGATCCTCCTCAGGCCCTTCCAGTTCTTCTGGTAGGGCCATCAGCACCATCACGGCCTTGTCTACTGCTGTCCTGTCGTGACTCTGCTCCTTTGGGCCTCCGGTCCAATTTTCAGGCCTCAGGGTCTCAAGTCGGCCCTGCAGCTTCTCCATCGGGGCCTTCGTTGAGTTACCTGGCCAGTTACCTGCCTTTCATCAGGTTCCCAGTATCCTCTGCCAGGCTATCAGGTGTCAGGCTTCTGGAAGGCGGGTACACTCCTTCATACCCTTCGCCGGTTACCCAGCACACGGATTTCACACACGGGATACCCAACCATGGGCACCCTTTGGGGTTACAGCTGGTTTGCCATCCACCTCTGCCCCTCCACCTCCTCCCCAACCCCAGGTGGATTTTGGACATTTTCCAGACTTGGTGGTCTGAGACCAATCTCAGCTAGTCTTGGAGCTGGACAGCCAGCACCAGATGAGAGCTCCCGGTTTGCTCAGATCAGACTCCTAGGTCTGCTTCCCCACTGGAACCGTACCAGTCTCGTTGAGCCTTCGAAAGCTCCTCCATCGGCCCTGACATCGGGCAATGTTTTTCCTAGGACTCTGAAGGAATCTCGCCCGGACATCGATCTTTCAGACTCCTTGGACTCAGAATCCGAGTTCGGGGCTTCCTCCTTGGCTTCTGGGTTTGAGACTTCCTCTACAGAAGAACCTAAGTTGAAGGAGTCCCCCAAATTGCCTCTGGAGGACACTTCTTTCGCAGACCTTCTGAAACAGATCACAGAGATCTACAGATCAAAATCAGATACTCAGGACCCCAAGTGTCAGAGGTTTGCTGAGCACATGGACATCCAGGAGACTACACCTTTCCTCACACCTCCGTGGCTGGAGCCTCACTAGGATTTGGCCTCCACTATATGGATGAGGCCTTCCTCTGTTCCAGCTGTGGCGAAAAAGGCTAACGGGACCTACAGGACTCCTGAGGGAAAGGATCACCTCAGTGTCCACCCTAAGGCTGGCTCGGTAGTAATTACGACAGCCCACGGTAGGTCCACCAAGCCAAGGCACATGAGCACCTCCCCTCCTGAGTCGAGGCAGCTTGATCAGTTTGAGAGAATGTTTTATTCTTCCTCCACTCTTGCCATGCATGCCCTTAACCATGTGGCACACATGCTGGTGTATCAGAAGCTGCTGTTCCACCAGTTGGAGTCCATCATTGAGGCCATGCTGGACTCAGAATCAAAACTGTTTTGGCTGACACTATCCGGTCAGCCAAAATCGCTGTCACCACTCTCTGAGGCCACCTATTATGAGGTGGACTCCTCAACCAGGGGCACCACTATGGCTGTCTGTCTCAGGTGGTTTTCCTGACTCAGTGTGTCAGGCTTGGCACCTGATGTCCAGGCGGCTACTCAGGATGCCCCTTCAGGGGTTCTGTCCTGTTCAGGTGGGTGCCCAGGATATTATTACCAGCCTTCAGGATAAGGGCAAGGCCCTGAGGTCGGTTCACACCATGTGCCACCCTACATTGAAGGCCAAAAGCTATTTCACCAGACCACATGGCAGATGAAACAACACCATACAGCCAGACGCCAAACCAAACATCAGGCACCATCAGCGCAGCCACCCCACCAGCAAAAGCTCAGGGTGCCTCTCCCATCCCTCCTTCCATCTCTTGACTCGTGGCCTGCCCCCTTCTGTTTGGGGAGCGGTGAGCAGAATGTTCACCAGTCACTTGCTAGGGTGGGAGGCAGTCACCACAGACTCGTGGATCCTTCAGTTGATCAGACAGGGCTACACTCTGGAGTTTCTCGCATTATCCAAAGGCGCACGTTCCCCTCTTAAAGGAAGAAATTGAGGTTTTTCTGCAAAAGGAGGCAATACAGCCCATTCCTTCAGACCAGGTAGAAAAGGGGTATTACTCCCACTTTTTTCTTGTCCCAAAAAAGACAGGAGATTTGCATCCCATCTTGGACCTCAGTACTGTAAATCTGTACAAAGAGTACAGATGGTTTTGAATGCTGACCCTCCCAGGTCTGCTGCCCATCCTGCACAAGGGACAGTGACTCTGGATCCTGGATATGCATGATGCCTGCCTGCATATCCCAGTTTTTCAGGCCCATTGCTGCTACCTCAGGTTTGCCTTTCAAGGGGAGCATTACCAGTTCAAAACCTTCCCCTTCAGCCTGCCCTCAGCATCCCGAGTTTTTACCAAGTGCCTTGCAGCAGTGGCGGTGGCCCTAAGGTTCCAGGGCCACTATATGTTCCCTACCTTGACGAGTGGCTTCTGTCAGCCCCGGCCGAGGGAGCAGTTGGAACTTCTCTCTTGGTTATCCTGGCCCTTTTGTGCAAGTAGGGATTACTGTTAACCTTCCCAAGTCCGACTTGCCCTTCCCAACACCTCCAGTTTATTGGAGCTGTGCTGGATACAGCCCAGGATATGACTTTCTCCTTTGTACAGGGTGGAAACCTTGCAGAAACAGGCTCATCTAGTAGCCTCCAGAAGGAGGGTTACAGGCAGGTCGGTTCTTCGACTCCTTGGCCTTATGGTAGCGGCCATTCCCACTGTCCCTCTGGCCAGGTTGCACATGTGAATTTCTCAGTGGCCACTCAGAACGCAGTGGGATCAGAGGTCGGACAACCTAGACTACATGGTCATGGTCTCCAGTTGGATGTAGCAGGATCTTCTGTGGTAGCAGGATCTCAACAACCTCACCAACGGGGTCTCCTTCCAGTCCCCTTCTCCCACCCAGACCCTAACTACAGATGTGTCGGGGATGGGCTGGTGTGCTCACTTGGAGAACCACAGGACTCGGGGGCTGTGGTCTCAGGTGGAGCTCTCCCTGCCCATAAACGTGCTGCAGATGAGGGCAGTGCTGTATGCTCTTCAAGCCTTCCAGCATTTGCTTTGCTAGGCCCCACTATTAGTCCAGTTGGACAATATGTGTGTAGTCTGGTACCTCAACAAGCAAGGGTCACTCACTGTATTCCCTCTGCAGGGAGGCGATCGCATATGGAATTAGGCAAATATGCATAGAATTCACCTCACAGCTGTTCACATTGTGGCCGTGCAAAAGGTCCTAGCGGACAGTCTCAGCCACACCAGAGTAAGAACGCATGAATGGGAGCTCAAGCAAGAGGTGGTCAGACACATTTTCAACCTATGGGGTCATCCAGACCTGGATTTGTTTGCCTCCCCATACAATGCAAAACTATCCAGGTTTTGTTCGCTCACTCCCGGGCATTGTGTTTTCTTACAGGACATGCTATCTCTCTGCTGGACAGGGAGGTTTTTGTACACCTTCCCTCCCTTTCCAATTCTGCAGAGGGTGCTGCTCAAGCTTCAGACAGAGGGGGCTCACATGATTCTGATTGCCCTATTTTGATCTCACCAAATATGGTTTCCGCTTCTTCAGCAACTCTGCCATGATCTCCTGACTCAGGAGAGGGGTATGTTGGTCCATCCAGAGCTGAAGTCCCTTCACCTTCATGCGTAGCACCTTATGACATAGCTGCCTCACACTATGAAGTTTTCCCCAGAATGGCTCAGGTCCTTGTAGAGGCCAGAAAGCCTTCTATGAGGGCGACATATGCCATGAAATGGAAGCATGTCTCCATTTGGGCCACCTCGAAGGGTTGGGACCCATTTTCATGCCCTGTTCCTCAGGTCATGGAGTATCTACTACATCTCTCTGACCTGGGCCTGAGTTACTGTTCGCTGAAGGTTCACCTGTCTGCTAATTCTGCCTACCACAACTTAGTGGAGGGCTCAGCTGTGGCTCAACTGGAGGTTTCCAAAACCTTCTTGAAAGGGATCCTCCACCTGAAACCCCCCGTGCGCAATTCCGTGCCACCTTGGGATCTCAGTTTTATTATGGAAAAACTGACCTTGCCTCCTTTTGAATCAGTTGGTAGTTGTGATATGCGCTATTTATTGTGGAAAACGCTCTTTTTAGTTGCAGTCACTTCTGCTCGAAGGATTTCTGAGCTTCAGGCCTGATGTGTAAGGAGCCTTATTTAATTTTTCTCAGAGACCAGATGGCTCTATGTACCAATCCTCAGTTCTTACTGAAAGTGGTTTCTGAGTTCACGTTGAACCAGTCTATTCAACTTCCAGTGTGTTACCCTGAGCATTCCAATCAGGGGGAGGTGATTCTGCTTACCTTAGGTGCTCACAGAATCTTATATTATTATACCAACAGAACCAAGTTTTTCCAGAAGATGGATCAACTTTTGTTTCTTTTGCACCCAGGAGAGAGGATGTGGCAGTTTCCAAACAGTGTTTATCCAAATGGTTGGCAAACTACATTGTTTTCTGTTACCAGCCATATGGTAAAACCCTCCTGGGGGAGGTTAAGGGGCATTCTACCAAAAACATGGCTGCCTCAACTGCTTGCTTCCGGAATGTGTCAGCCACTGACATTTGTGCAGCCGCCACTTGGAGCTTCGTCCTCACGTCACCAAGCATTACAGTCTGGACATTGCCTCTAGGTGCATGGCTGGCTTTGGTTTAGCTGTCCTTCAAGGCCTCCTGTGTACACCTCTTTGCTTTTCTGCAGACTTTCCTGCCTCCCGTGTTTCAGTTCTTTCTGATTCACACTGCTTGGGACTCAGTCCTCAAGGTGAATACCTACTGCAGGAGCCCTCTCAAAGTAAGACAGTACAGTTGTGTAAGAACTTAGTAACAGTAGATCTTCGAGAGAGGCTCTTGCAGTAGATAACCTTTTTCCATCCCTAATTCCCCCTAATCTCTTTGCTGCTCTTTCTCTATGAGCTCATTTTGGGCTCCAGGAGCCTCTTTTTCTGTTCTCCAGCCACTTCTTCTGGGAGGTCTCAGGCAGGAGAACTGAAAGGTGGGTGTGGGGACTGCGCACTTTATAGTGTCACACTGAAGTAGGTCACATAACATCGGGTGAGCAGTCCCCCATCAGACACTGCTAGCTAAAGTTTCCGTGTGGTCCTGATGCCAGGGAACGCAGTCCTCAAGGTGATTACCTACTGCAAGAGCCTCTCTCGAAGATCTTCTGTTATGGCAAGTTATTATGTAACTGTACTGGTTTACTCTGCAGACAGAGAAACCCATGTGGGAAATGGATTATGCCAACTAAACTTAGAATTTCAGAATTTTAGAGTTATCACTATGAGAGACTCTCTAATGTTTATTAGAGTGTTTGGAATGTTTAAGCAATAAGGCATGACCAAGGGTTATGTTAATGGTCTGTTAATCACCTTCGGCTTACTGTGCTACAGGTGTAGGCAGTGCCACATGCCCTAGTGGGTGGATTAACTGACCATTAACATAATCCCTGGGAGTGCCTGTATTGCTATTATAATAAAAATGTTTTAAACTGTGTTAAACCATGTTCAGCAAATGGAAGCTCTACATGTATGTTAATAAAGATTAACATAAGGCTGTTAGAATGTTTGCAGCCAATCAGAAAGCTCCATTTCTCAGACCCTTTTTATAATTATAAATAAACAGTTCTGATTGGCATGGAACATATAGAATAGTGGGTGGGAGACCATCTACAACAAGGCTGTTTCCATCGAGAGTGTTGATGACATCATAGAGACCTTGAGATCGAAGCTTGAGAGGTCTCCATGATGTCATCAACTCCCGAGATGGGAAACACTGCCGTAGTTGTTAAAGGTCACCCATCCGCTATTTTATGTAGCATGTGGTTCCCCTAACTTTTTAAACATTCATATCACAAGGTTTCATATCTTGTGTATTCGTGGTCCCGCTTGGTCCCAGTTCTTCCTACAGATGCACTCCTCTCCTGACCAGAAGATCCAGGTCCTCACTGCCGTTCTCTCTGTTCCCGAAAAAAAAAAAAATTACAAATTGAAAGTTTGAAAACACAGAACCAACTATGGCAGTCCGTGTACAAACTTTCTTTGAACCGCTTGCTGGACTGCTTTTTGTGTGAGGAGTGCAGTTTCCACCAGTCTCGTGGCAGCTCAAGGAAAAAGTTGTGCTACCGATGTGACATCAGAATGATAGTACAATAACGTTTCTGACCTTTGAACTGTCCTACAGCAAAAGAATTTACAGCCTCCGTTTATATCTACAATAAACCCTAACCATATACTATAATGTCATGATTTATAGTTATTGAACAGAACCTCTTAAGAAATCCTCCAGCCTGTATGTCCTTACCACTGAGCAGAACTAAGGCAAGACAGCGTCTAAGGACACTATTGCCCGATAAATTATAATCTACATCATCAATGTCTATCAAGAAGCAGATACAAATCCAGCAGTTTCTGGCTAGGTTTTTTTGACTGGGGCTATTATACAGTACCTCAAGGGCAGAGCTTACAGAGTTCCAGTCATAGGAGATATGCTGTGCAGCCACATGGAATTCTCTACACACCTTTCCTAAATTTTGATGCCTCTGTGGCTGCCTCCTTCAACCACAGATTTCCACAGACATTTCTGTCATTGATGCTTTTCAGCTAGTTATTCAACCCACTGGCCTTGAGTAGTATGTGTATTCAAGCTGTAACCAGAGACCAATGGCTGCAAATGAGACAGAGGAAAATAAATATATGTAAATGTTCTTTCTCTGGGTAAGCAGTCATCAGTCTCCACCCTTCCCATTTACTAATGCAAAGTGCACTGACTGTTATGTTTTGAATCATTATTTTAATAAATAAAAGTTGTTGTTTTGCCATTATCTAGTTTCTGCTTTAGAATGATCTTGGATATGATGGGCAGTGGGCAGTCCTGTGCTACTGCCTTACAGTTTTGTTTTTTGTCTCTGCAGAAGCTAAAGAGAGATCCCATCTGTATTCAGAGAATGATGGCTGCAGACTCTGGGAAAATAGGTTTACAGGTATTTAAGTGCAATATTATTGCAAACTGCATTATCACCGCTGGAAATCAGGGACTGCATGGCACGGAACAGGTTAGGGATAGGTGCAGCTGGACATCAGGGACTCTTGGCAGAGGCAAGGGAAGGAGGGTGCCTCAAGCAGATCACCCTGCACACATTCACCTGCAGTTATGCTGCAGGGCCAGCTATGGTGGCACCAGCCAGCTCTTTTATGCGTACTATAGCCAGTCCAGTTGACTTTTTGTGCTTTGTTATTACTGATTTTGTTGTATTATATGTATTTTATTATAATATGCAATGTGTGGCAGGTATGAAAGGGTGCCATATAAATTAGAGTAATGAAAAAAAATTGCAGTTAGAAAAAATTAATTTGTAAATGTCCACTACTAGTTTTGATTGTTGATATAGTTTTCTTTTTTTTGCTCATTAGTTTTGCCACTTGGTAGTATAGGGTGTGATGTGATGAGCAGTACTTTACGTGAAGACTGACATATCTAGTTCTGTTCCTCTTCATTTCTTCACCCCAATGCTGATGAGGTACGAGGAGGACTAGAACTAGATATGTCAGTACTTTACTTGGAAACAGACTGACATATCTAGTTCTGTGCCTCTTCATACTGTACATCAGCACTGTATCCTCGCTTATTTTGACATCACATTGATCTGGCTGCAGGTGATGGCCTCTTCAAACCCCAGGAAATCTTACTGTATTCCGACAAATGCAGTGTGGTCTCACCATAGGACTGCCCCGGAGCCGAAATGGTTAATAGAACCTATGCAAATGGTGGAATGCTAATCTCGAGCTCGGTTTTCAAACCACTGTCCCTAGTTGCACTTCTTGCAACTGTCAGATTCTTTACTCTGCTTGCCTCAATAAGACATCTCTGGAGAGCTCTCCTTCACTTTACCAGAAGAGTTTTATTTTGTCTCGGTTTTTCAAAGTCCATTTAATTATTTCGATTTTTGAAGTGCTGTTCTTGGTTCACAGATAGACTTGGTCTAGACTGTAGTGAATTTTTGGTGAGTTTCTTGGTTCCTTATCAGTTCTTTTAACCGAGAAGGAAGCGATACTGTTTATTTTAAAAATCTTTACTTAGTATTTCTACCATTCGGTAAGGCGGTATACATTTAATTTATAAAATTTTATTAAGTTACCGAGTTAATTCTCAGTTCATCAGTTTAACAGACTGAAAATGTCACAGACCAGGAAACAAACAGGCCCCACAGGTTTCCAACATTGTACAGAGTGTGGGGAACCGTTCACTAAAGCATATCCTCATTTAATCTGTGTATTTTGTCTGGGGTTTAACCACCTTAAGGAGGACTGCGAAATTTGTAAAAACTTCCCTCAGTCGACACTTGAGAGGCGACTTAAACAACTGCATGAGAAGATGTCTGAAAAGGCTGCTGATCCAGCTAAAGACAAACCGGCTACCAGCCAAAATGGACCAGAGGAACAGCCGTCTGACCAGGGTGACGGTTCCTCCTCTAAAAGATGTCCTGTAGATTCTGCCGCTAACCTGGCAACTGCAGGGAAGAGGAAGAAGAAGGAAAAGCGTACAGCGGTCAACTGCAACTGAAGAAGTCATTGGTTCTGACCCCTAAGGAAATAGCAAATGCTATCAGAATTATCCAGGCACTCCAACTGAGTACTCCGGTTCTGGTTGAGAAGTGGCCACTTCTATCCACCTCTGGCTCTACTTCGGTTTCCGGTTCCTTGGAACATGAAGAGGGTCCTTTTGGTGAGGATGAAGACGAGGATGATGATGATGATGAGGAAGAGAACTACGGGGGACTGATTGAACTGGATATTTCCCTGGATCCTCATCGTGCTGACTCCCCTGACAAAGGGAATGAAGACTATACCTCTCATTTTGCCTTCATTAAACAGGTAGCCCAGTCCCTGGACCTTCCTATGCAGGAGTCAACCGACGAGGAGGAGGAACAGGACTACATGAAAATGATGGATGTGCCAGTCTCTAAAAGACTGTTACTACCCATCCATAAATCCCTGAAAAAGCAGATCCTGAAGCCCGCCACTTCTGTGCCACTGGTTGACAAGAAAGGTGGATAAGAAGTATTGGGTGGCTAAGGGTGGACCAGAGTTCCTGTTTGAGCACCCTAGCCATGAAGGAGTGGTGCAGGCTGCTGCCTGTGATAAGGCAGGCATCCCTCTGGCATCTCGCCCTCTAGACAAGGATTCAAGGAGGATGGATTCCATTGCAAAGAAGGTGTATTTGGGATCTTCTCTGATCATCAGGCAGGCTCCATACATGGCCTATCTTGCCAGATATCAGAGAACATTGTGGAACACTGTGATGGAAATCACAAAATCTGTCCCAGCCCCTATGGCAGCTGATCTGGAGGAGGCTGCAAAGAGGGGCATAGAGGCTCCTAAAGCCCAGTTTAGGGTGGCTGTGGACAACAGTGACACTGCAGCTAGGCAAATGGCTTCCTCTGTGTCACTCAGGAGGTTCACTTGTCTCAGGACTACTAACCTGACCTAAGACACACAGTCCAAGGCTTTGGACTTCCCATGTGAGTCTACCTCTCTGTTTGGGGAACAGACAGAGGCTTACATGAAAAAGATAGATGAGTGTATGACGGCTTAAAAGAGTGCTGCTGCTAAAGAGAAGGCATCTACTCCCCAAAAGCAACAAGCCAGGGGAGGTAGAGGTAGGAATCAATATCGGCCAGCCTCAGGCTTACCCCCAATATCAGCAGCAGAGAGGTTACTTCAAGGGCAGGGGCAGAAGAGGTGGTAATCGAACTGGCCCCATGAGGTGTCTGCTCGGGTTGCCTCCCCAACCCCAGTAGGGGGCAGGCTGGCCCACTACCTCCAGGAATGGCAAACCATCACCACAGACAGGTGGGTCCTGGAAGTAGTGGGTCAATGCCTGGCTATCGGCTTCAAGCTCAGACCAAAGCTGAGAGCCAAGGGTCTTCAGTCCTGCCCCCCCCCCATCAGAAACAGTGTTGCTGGAAAGGGAAGTGTTAAACCTCCTATCCTTAGGAGCAATATAAACAGTTCCTCTGGCACAGAGAGGGAGAGTACTCTATTTCAAGGTACTTCCTTAAAATAAAGAAATCAGGGGAGTGGCGACCCATACTGGAGCTCAGGCACCTAAACAGGTATCTGGTAAAGCCAAAGTTCAAGATGGTGACCGTGGCAACAATCCCTACGACCCTAAGATAAGGGGATTGGTTGGCATCTCTAGACTTAAAAGATGCATATTTCCACATCCCTGTAAGGCAGTCCCACAGAAAATTCCTCAGGTTCAGACTGCCATCAGGCCACTACCAGTTGAAGGCAATGACTTTCGGACTTGCTTTTGTTCCAAGGGTGTTCACAAAATGCTTGGCTGTGGTTGTGGCACACCTCAGGAGACAAGAAGTGGTAGTCTTCCCTTACCTGGACAACTGGCTAGTCGTAGAGCAATCCCGTCAACAGGTAAGGCAGTCTCTGGCACTCACACAGGAACTACTACGGTCACTGGGGTTCCTGGTCAACCTGAAAAAGTCAGTGCTACAGCCAGCACAGCTCCTGGAATTCATAGGAGCCAAGCTGGATTCAGTGAGTGGAAAGGCTTTTCTTCCCCAGACAAGGGCACACAGTCTGGTACAGCTAGCAAGCACCATCAAGCTCCAAAGCCTAAGGCCAGCCATGCATTTCCTACAGTTGTTAGGCCATAAGGCAGCTTTAACAGCTATGGTGTCGGGCAAGGTTTCAGATGAGATGTTCAGTATCATCTCAGGCTTTACTGGTACCAGAAAAGAGATTCACTATCAAAGATGGTTCCAGTCACACAAACTCTTCTGCAAGCTCTTCAGTGGTGGTTGGACATGGACAACCTCAGGCAGGGAGTGCCATTACTACAGGAACAATCCTCCTTAGTGCTAACTACAGATGTTTCCCTACTGGGGTGGGGGACACACTTGGAGGAGCACACTACTCACAGCACATGGCTCAAACAAGAGTCATTACTTCACATCAACCTGCTGGAGCTCAGAGCAGTCTTCCTAGCACTTCCGGCTTTCACCAGCATGCTGCAGGGAAAGGTGGTGCAGGTCAGGACAGACAACACGACCACAATGTACTGCATCAGCAAACAGGGAGGTACAAGGTCAACACCCCTGTGCACAGAAGCCATGAAAGTGTGGCGTCTAACTTATTCTCTGGGAATTGTCTTGTCAGCAGTCCACCTACCAGGAAAACACAATGTGCTGGCAGATGCATTGAGCAGGATAAATCAGAACCATCACGAGTGGTCACTGAACAGACAGGTGTTGCAGGTAGTGTTCAAAAGGTGGGGCACTGCAGAGATAGACCTCTTCGCAGCCCCAGACAACTACCAGGTTCCCAAATTTGCTGCAGGCCTCCAGTGAGGGGCTTAGTCCCACAGGATGCACTGATCTTTGATTGGACAGGGAAGTTCCTGTATGCCTTCCCTCCATTCCCTTTGCTACTGAGGGTCCTGAACAAGCTCAAATCCCAGCCGGCTACAGTGATCCTCAGTGCTCCAGACTGGGCCAGGCAGCCATGGTACTCCCTGGTTCTGGCACTTATCAGTTGCCAAACCAATCAGCCTCCCCAGGAAGCACAACTTGCTGACTTCCTCCTAGGGCTGGATCCTTTACCCCAACCTTTGGTCTCCCAGGCTCAAGGCCTGGCTCTTGAGGACCTAGAGTATGTCAACCTGCACCTTTCAGAAGGGGTCATGGAGGTCCTTAGGGTTTCTAGAAAGCCCTCCACTAGGAAGACCTGCAAGTCTAAGTGGAAAAGATTTTCAAACAACATGAAGTCTTGCTATATTATGACATATGCAGTATGACCGCAGGTTAGAACTGCTCTGGAGGTGAAAGAGTTAACTTTCCATGCAGAGCATGGAACCTTGAGCGCGAGCTCGGTTGAACACTCTGTCTGTTGTAGCTCAAACTTAAACTGTCAGATTCTTTACTCCGCCTCATTGAACAGTCGCTCCGGAGATTTCTCCTTCTGCTCGGTTCGTTTGTCGGTTAAAAGTTTTATTTTTTCGGTTTTTTTACCGAAATTAAACTGCAATCGGTCGGTTCAGCTCTGTCTGTGGTATTGTAAGTAATAGATAGGCTTACATTTATCTTTTCTGTGTGGAACTTGTAAACGCCTTTTTCGGTTCGGTTTGAACCGATCAGGTTGTTTTAAAAATTACTTTCTAGTCCTTTAGAGTGCGGTTCCCGGTTCTTATCGGTTCTAAAAAGAACGGATTTCATTACGTTTTTTTCCACGACCCGTGACACGGTTGGGAACCGATAAGAGAGTCTTGCTTGGCGGATTGCCACTAACGGGCAAGTTTGGTTAGGCTGGCACTATGTCTGAGAAACCCAAAGGAAAAACCGGGCCCACTGGGTTTCAGCACTGTGGCCTCTGTGGGGAAGCCTTTGCTAAGGCTGACCCACACACCACCTGTGTATATTGTCTGGGGTTTGACCACCTCAATGTAGACTGCCAGATTTGTAAGAATTTTCCTGCTGCCACCGTGGAAAAGAGAGTTGGTAGGCTCAGGAAAGGAGGCAAAAAGTCCGCTGACCCGATGGTGCAGCCCGGTTCGTTCCAACCGAACTGGAGGGGTTCTCTGACCAGGCGATACTCTCGGCAACGAAGAGCCAGCTCTGAGGAGCCGGTTCCAACTAAAAGGACTAGAAAGTCAGCTAGTCCAAAGTTCTTTCTCTCAGCCACTGAGGAAATAGCTAAAGCAATTCAAATTGTCCAGTCTCTTTCCCGTTCCGTCCGAACTGACACCATCAGGGAAGCGTTGTTTGGTGGTTCCACCGTTCAAGATTTTGATTTTGATGATTTTTATGAACCGGAGGAAGGGAGGGAGGTATGAGGATAGTGAATGTGATTTGGAAGAGATCTGATGTGCCCATTGAACCGACATCTCTCCAGACAGACCGTTGGGGGTTCCCTTCCCCCAGGCTATCTGAGTCCCCTTCTCATTTTATGTTCTATAAGAAAGTTGCTGAAACTCTCCAACTCCCTGTTGAGGAAGCTGTTGATGACCAGGAAGAGCCTGATTATGTAGAAATGATGGATATTCCAGAGTCTAGGAGACTGTCTATTCCCTTGCACAAATGTTTTAGGAAACGGACAGTAAAAATTCTAAAAGCTCCTCATTCTATCCTCCCTGTGGATAAAAGGATGGACAAGAGGTATGCTTTATCAAGCTCTGATACGGAGTTCCTCACTCAGCAATGCAGCCATGTGGGGTAGTGCAGGCTGCTGCCTGTGACAAGGCAATTATTCCTCTAGCCTCTCACCCTCCTGAAAAGGACTCGGAGGATGGATGCCATGGCAAAGAAACAGTACATGGCATCATCTTTAGGACTCGACAGGTAAACTATATGGTTTATGCTGCTAGGTACCAGAACCAGATGGGATACTGTGCTGGCTCTATAAAACAGGCCCTGACCAGCTTGCTAGGGACCTGGAACAGGTGGCTGCAGATGGTATTGAGGCATCCAAGGTGCAATTTCATGCTGCAGTAGGCTCTAATGATGTGTCATCAGGGTCATGCTACATCTGTGGCTCTTCGAGAATGGCTTGGTTCAGATGTACTACCCTGTCACAGGATACCCAGTCTAAGGCCATGGATTTTTCCTGTTGTGGGCAATTCTCTGTTTGGGGGCAGACAGAGAATTATATGAAAAAATGAATGAATATAGGACCACCTATAGGAGTGCACAGGCCAAAGAAAGGCAAGCCACCCTCAAAGACAGCATGTCAGGGGCAGGGGCAGGCCTTTTCATAGCCTTTACCAAACCAGGCCTCCTCTTCAGCTTATGCCCAGAGGGGTTCTTTAGAGGGAGAGGCAGATGGGGCAAGTAAGCCTGTTTCTACCCTCAGCCCAAAGCCCCTGCCAAGCAGGCTCCTGATGGGTGGCCAGGGCCGATTCTCCACTACCGTAGGGGCAGATCTATACTTTGTCCAGTACTGGAAGTCTTTAACATCAGACAAGTGGGTCATGGAAGTAGTAGTCAGGACTGGTTCTCAGCTTCAAGAAATTTCCAAAGATGAGAGCCGGTCTTTCCACCTGCAATCCATCAGAGGCATTTGCCCTAGAAACAGAAGTTTCCACCCTCCTGGCTCTCAGAGCTGTGGAAAGGGTTCCTCCCACACCAGGGCAAAGGGTTGTACTCCAGGTACTTCCTTACCCCAAAAGACAGGAGAATGGTGGCCCATCCTGGATCTCAGGTATCTAAACAAGCACCTTTAAACCAAAATTCAAAATGGTGACACTGGGAATTATTTTTTATTTCTTCTTAAGGCCAGGGACTGGCTAGCCTCCTGGACCTCAAGGATGCCTACTTCCATGTTCTTAATCAGAAGCTCCCATCGAAAGTATCTCAGATTTGAACTGCCCTCAGGCCATTACCAGTTCAGAGCAGTGCCCGGCCTCACCTGGCCCCGAGGGGTTCACAAATGCCTGGCAGTAGCAGTTGCCCACTTAAGGCGCAAAAGATTGCCATCTTTCCTTATCTGGACGACTGGCTCATTGTAGGCCAGTCCCCAGACCAGGTCAAACTACACCTTCAGGTAACTCAGCAACTGCTCATATCTCTAGGTTTCCTCCTCAGTCTTCCAAAGTCAGTTCTAGAGCCTGTCCAGCTTCTCACTCTTCATAGGCGCAGAACTGAACACAAAAGAGGCCAGAGCCTTCCTCCTCTGGAAAGAGCAAGGACCTTGGTCTCTCTGGCCTCTCTTTTCACCCTGCAGGTCTCTCGACCAGCAAGGCATTTTCTACAGCTCCTGGGGCACTGGCTGCTTCTACAGCAGTAGTGCAGGGAGCAAGATTTCAGATGAGGGACATCCAGTTCCATTTGAGAGCCTTTTGGTCTCAAAGGACAGACCCTCTAACCAATTTGATCCCAGTGACTCGAACCGTGATCCAGGCCCTTCAGTGGTGGCAGGACCAGAACAATCTGAGACAGGGGGTTCCCTCACTCCCCAGTCTCACTCTTGACCCCTATTACAGATGCATCCTCTTGGGGTGGGGAGCTCACATGGCACCTTACTACCCAGGGGTGTAGGTACCCCAGGAATCTTGCCCACATCAATTTGTTGGAACTCAGAGCAGTTTTTCTAGCACTCCAGGTTTTTTCCACATCTGTTCAGAACAAGGTTGTTCAGGTCAGAACAGACAATACCATTACAATGTGGTACATCAACAACAAGGGCACTGTTCACGGCCTTGTGCAATCGAGGCAATGAAGTTGTGGTCTCTGGCTTATTCCCTGAACGCTTTTCCTCACGGCAGTTCACCTCCCAGGCAAGGACAATGTCCTAGCGGATGCTCTCAGCAGGATTTCCCAGTGCCATCACTGAATGGGCTGGACCCCTAGTACTGGAGGTAGTATTTGCCAGATGGGGCACCCGCAGATAGATCTCTTGCAGCCCCAGACAATCACCAACTTCCCTTTTTGCTGCAGGCCCTCAGTGTTGGGCTCAGTCCTCTGATGCCTTTCCTATCAGTTGGGAAGGAAGTTTCTATGCTTCCCCCTTCTTTTCAAGGTGCTAGTCAAAATCAGATCTCAACCCTGCAAGATAATCCTGATTGACCCAGATTGGGCCAGACAGCCCTGGTACCCATTCCTCATGTCCTTAGCAGTCCACCTTCCCCTTGTCTTCCCAGGAATCACAACCTGTTAACCTGTGCCCAGGGGAGAGTTTGGTATCCGAACCTCAAATCTCTCAATCTCAAGGCCTGGCTCTTGGAGAGTTAGAGTTTGCTGACCTACACCTTTCCCAAGGTGTATTGATATCTTGAAGGCCTCTAGAAAGCCTTCCACCAGGGCTACTTATAATTCAAAATGGAAGAGATTTTCCGTATGGTGCTGGCATATATTCCCCAGAATCTGCTGACGTGCCCACGATCCTGGATTATTTGGCATTTGAATTCTTTGGAGCTGAGACCAGCTACCCTAAAAGTGCACCTGGCAGCCGTGTCTGTTTTCTTTATCAGCAGGTAAGCCTCTTCTCTTTCAGCTCACCCTGTATTCTCCAGTGTTTTTAAAGGGTTGCTTCACACTAACCCTCCATTCAGGGACCCTGCCCTTGCTTGGGATCTTAATATTTGCATTGCCCAGCTTATGCAACCCCTTTGAGCCATTGTCTTCGGCAGAGCCTAAGTACTTGACTTGGAAAACTGTGTTTCTGGTACTATCACTTCTGCCAGGCGATAAGTGAGCTGCAAGCATTGTCAGTGGAGCCTGATTTTATCTCCTTCACAGAGATAAGGTGGTCCTCAGGACTAACAGAAAGTTTTTGCCTAAGGTGGTTTCAGACTTCCACCTCAATCAATCCATGTCTCTTCCTGTGTACTTCACTGACTATTCCTCCTCTGGCGAGAGGAGATTGCACAGTTTAGATGTCAAAAGAGCCCTTAGTTACTATATAGAACGTACCAAGGGTCACAGGTTTGAATCCTCCAACTGTTCCTCACTTATGGTGAGGTTGGTAAAGGAAAACCTGCCACTAAAAGATCCATTGCCAGGTGGATTGTCTCTTGTATCCAATTTTGCTATGAAAACTGGTAAGATTCCCCTCAGGCCTGAGGGCTCACTCTACCAGAGGTACAGCTGCGTCTCTGGCTGCTGCCAGGGACATCACTATCCTAGAGATATGTCAGCAGCTACCTGGAAAACAGTTCACACTTTTACTAAGCATTACTCCCTGGATATCCAGGCTATGGAGGATGCTCACTGGCACAGCTGTGCTTCAGAGTTTCCATTTCCTAAGTAGGTTCTGTCCTCCCATGGAGGTACTGCTGTGTATCTGTATATGTCATAACACAGCAAGACTTCATGTTGTTTGAAGAAAAATTACTCACCTTAGTAATGTTGTTTCTTCTAATAGAGTCTTGCTATATTATGACCTCCCCCCCAGCCTGCCCATCTCAGAACCTCTACTTTTGGGATGTGGGTGGGCAGTGCAATGTTGGCACTTCATAGATGCCCACTTTATTTTCACCCTTTCTTAGGGTGCTTAGATGTTATGTTTTATTTTTCTTTCTTGAATCCTCTGACTTGAGTCTTTGTTTTGGGATCAAGAACAAAATGTGTTTTGTAGTTAGTAGCCAGTGGGCTAGTGTAGGTTTCACGTTTCCACACAGAACCTTAGTGAGTTTTTGCTCAGAAGATCTGACAGTTTAAGTTTGAGCTACAACAGACAGAGGTTCAACCGAGTTTCGTCAAGATTCCATGCTCTGTGCGTAAGTTAACTCTTCATCTCCGGAGCAGTTCTAACCTGCGGTCATACTGCATATGTCATAATATAGCAAGACTCCATTAGAAGAAACAGCATTACTAAGGTGAGTAATTTTTTCTTTCTGTTTGGTGCTAGAACAGGAGTCTGGGCCATAC
Source organism: Neoceratodus forsteri (assembly GCA_016271365.2). Taxonomy (NCBI): domain Eukaryota; kingdom Metazoa; phylum Chordata; order Ceratodontiformes; family Ceratodontidae; genus Neoceratodus; species Neoceratodus forsteri. The sequence goes on from CM028133.1 coordinate 966,401,343, forward strand.
TCAGGCGGGTTTGCCAGTTGCCCTGGATTATTTTACCCACTTTCATTCCCTTGGTCTGAGACCATCCACCCTAAAAGTGCATTTGGCAGCTGTTTCAGCTGACCTGTCAGCAGGCAAGACGGTATATATGGCCTCAAATCCAGTGTTCTGGAAATTCTTTAAAGGGTTGCTATACTTGCATCCTCCACATAGAACTCCCACTCCAGTGTGGGATCTGAACATATGTATTTATTTATTTATTTATTTAAGAGATTTACCAGATAAGCATACTGAGCGGGATCCACTCGTTTCCAGATGCGACCTGGGAGTTACATGCATACATACAATTGAAACATAGGCAGTGGTGCAATACAGTAAGTACAGAATGAGAGTACAATAAAGGGTGAAACATCTGGTCCAGGAAATGTTACAGGCTGGACTATGCATTAGGTACTTAAATACATTTTAGTTCAGAGTGTCTGAGCTACTAAAACATGAGCAGACACAGACACATAGGTGGAGGCAGCAGTTAGAGTCACTTTTACAGCTTATGGCATGATACGAAGCCTCTTGCTAGCAGAACTGGGCTGCAGGTTACAGTTACATGAGTCTGAGAAGTGGGCCTGAAGGAGAGTTTTCAAGGACTTTGGGGTGGGGGACAGCCTAATTTCAGCAGGGAGGTCATTCCAGAGTTTGGGCAGTCTATATTTGAAAGCAGATTGGCCCCTTTGTGGTGTGCATGAAGGGGATATGCAAAAGTCTTGAGTCTGAGCCTCTCAGGGAGTATGCCTGGAAGGGTTGAGCTGACAGAATGGAGCTGAGATAGGTGGGGAGGGAGTTGGACCAGTACTTTGCTACGAGATTTGCACAATGAAGCTGGCGCCTGGATTGCAGTGAGGGGAGATCTAGGGCGTTATATAGATCGCGGTGGTGGGGGGGCATTCTAGGATGAGCCTGCAGAAAGAATGAAAAAGGGAGTCCAGGTTTGCCAGGGCGGTTGGGGGGGTGCTGCACTGTAGATCACATCTCTGTAGTCGAAGATAGAGAGAATCGTTGTGAGTACTAGCTCCCGCCTAACTGAGGTGGGTAGTAGGCACCCTTTGTTATGGTAGAGTGCTCCTAGTTTTGGATATAGTTTTTTCTGAAAGGAGTCGATGTGGACAGAGAAATCTAAGTGGCGATCAAGCCATACACCCAGGTACCTGAAGGAGGTGCATGATTCCAGAGTGGTGTCGTCTAGTGTCTGGAAAGTGGGGGGAGCAGCTAGTCGGGAGAGTCTCAGTTGCGTGCCGAAAGTTAAGGAGACGGTTTTCTTATCGTTTGGGAGGAGTTGGTTAGAGCTAAGCCAGGATTGGATGGCATCAAAGTCCTGCTGTAGGGCAGAGTTTAAGGCCTCACTGGAAAGGCCGGAGGCGTACAGAACGGTATCATCCATGTACATTTGTATGGCTGAGTTTGGGCAGACCAGCCAGAGGTCGTTTAGAAATATGGAAAAGAGAAAGGGACCCAGGACAGAACCCTGGGGGACACCCAAGGTGACTGGGAGAGGGGGGGGTACGTGTGGGCTGATTTTTACTGCTTGTTTCCTGCCAGATAGGTAGGCATGGAACCAGCTGATGGCTAGGTCGGATAGGCCTGCGTCTTTCAGTTTTGTGAGGAGTTTGGGGTGGAGACGGTATCAAAGGCCTTGCCAGTTCAATGAATATAGCCAAGATGAGGAACCCTTTGTCCATGCCTGAGGCAATATTGTTAATGAGTCCTAGTAAAGCTGTGGTGGTGGAGGGACGGCGAACTCGATTGGTAGGTGGAAAAGGAGGTGGCATCAAGGAACTGGGTGAGTTGAGAGAGACTAGGTGTTCCTGTGATTTGGCCAGGATTGGGAGAAGGGAGATAGGGCGGTAGTTTCCGGGCTCGGATGGGTTGCCACCCTTTGGTAGTGGAATGACTACAGCCTCCTTCCATGCTGTTGGAATTGCACAGCTCATGCAGCCACCTTTTGAACCTATGGCTTCAGCTGATCTCAAGTACGAAACTTGGAAGACTGTGTTCCTAGTTGCTATTACTTCGGCCAGGAGGATCAGTGAGTTACAGGCCTTGTCCATGAAAACTGACTACATTGCATTCCACAGGGATAAGGTGGTCCTTAGGACTAATAACAAGTTTCTACCTAAAGTGGTTTCAGACTTCCACATCAACCAGTCCATTACACTACCAGTCTTTTTCACTGACCATTCCTCCTCAGGGAAACATAGACTGCATAGCCTGGATGTAAAAAGAGCTATCAGCTACTATTTGGAGTGTACAAAGGACCACAGAGGAGACAGATCCCAGCTCTTCTTGACCTATGGAGAAGTGGGAAAAGGTAAACCAGCCTCGAAAAGATCCATAGCAAGGTGGATGGTGGCATGTATCCAGATGTGTTATGCCAAGGTGGGCAAGCAGGCCCCACAGAGGCTTAGGACCCATTCTACCAGAGGAACAGCTGCATCAATAGCAGCTTCAAGGGATATTCCCTTGCTGGTAATCTGTAAAGCAGCTACCTGGAAAACAGTCCACACATTTACCAAACATTACTGCTTGGATACCCATGCTAGGAGTGATGCCAGGTTTGGCACAGCAGTCCTGTAGAGCTTGTTTCCTAAATAGGTCCTCTGCCCACCTCCAAAGGCACTGCTTGGGTAGTGTGCATTTGTCAGAATACAGTAAGATTTCCTGGGGTTTGAAGAAAACATTACTTACCATAGTAATCTTGTTTCTTCCAAGGGAATCTTATGGTATTCTGAGTTCCCACCCTTCCTGCCCTGTTAGGACCTACAGGGCACTGCATACTGTCTGTACAAATGATGTTGGAAACCTGTGGGTACCTATTACTTTCTTGGGCATCTGTCGATTTGAGTCTTAGGATATGCCCTCTGTTATTTAAGAGGTGTTTGCCCCTTAAAGGGGGATTGATTTGTTTTTGTTAGATTAGATTAGCTAGCTGGCCCGCTGGCACAGGGGCAGAGTGCCGACCTGCGGCACCGACGACCCGGGTTCGGGAACGGATCCGGGATGTCAGAGGGCCGGCCAGGGGAGAATGATCGAGTGTCCTGCAACTGCTGTCCTTCTGGGAAGGGGAGGGTAGAGTATCCGGTGCACTACGTACGCCCAGCAGAGGCACCACCACATCGGAGGACAGGGCGGACGCTGGTCGTCATTGCACGACCCCGCCCCATATGGGGGGGACTCTGCCTGCCAGCTGCGCTAGTGAAGCCAGACCCTCTCTGCCTCGATTAGCCGCTAGGGCTGGCTCCCCCATCCTAATACAGCGTTGCGGCACTTAGGTAGGGCCAGTACCGCAACGCTGCCCTGTGGGGGTAAGCCAGGGGGCTTCGGGGGAGCCGCAGCCACAATGGAGGTGGAGGTCTGAGGGGTCCGTGACCAGGCTGATGTATGGTGGCTAAAGCAGGTAGGGACAAAAATTAAAAAGATTAGATTAGGTAGCTAGTTTGTTAGCTTGTGCATGCTTCATAAGAATCTGACTGTTGCAAGAAGTGCAACCAGGGACAGTGGTTTGAAAACTGAGCTCGAGCCTAGCATTCCACCATTCGCATAGGTTCTACTAACCATTTCGGCTCCGGGGCAGTCCTACGGTGAGATCATACTGCATTTGTCAGAATACAGTAAGATTCCCTTGGAAGATACAAGATTACTATGGGAAGTAATGTCTTCTTCTTGGTCATTTGTAATGTCACAGTCCGTGAGGTCACAGGGATGATGAAGTGTGAGAGGAATAAAACTAGATGTGTCAGCCCACAGTTACACTGCTGTCCCACACCACACCAAATATAATCAGGTAGACAATTTTTAAATCAGCAAAAGGGAGCAGAGGAAGTGACTTTGGATAAAGAAGTAACAGTGGACTACTGTACTTGTAAAAGTTAATATTTATTGCAGGCAGTGTGCTAGTTCTTTAAAACGATCTGTTTAGCTTCATATTAAATTTGACGACTTTTTCTGTTTTGTTTCAGATTCCATTTTGAGTGTTCAAAAAAAAAGTTTGAAGTTCTAAAGGAGGGGAGAAAATGAAGAACTTTTTTGCTGGAGGCTTCTGTGGAATGTCCCCAAGAACTGGCTCCATTGTTGGAGGACTATACATGATTGTTGTATGTGCCATGTACAGCATATTTGAGTCAGGGCATTTAGAAGAGGCATATCGCTGCATTAACGTGACTGAAGACGCCAGTGTTAAGCAGAAACTGTCAGTCATCCTGGCATATTACTACGTTGCATTGGCCCTAGGTGGCATTACCTTTGTTGTATGTTTACTCCTTATTTTCTCAGTGTTTCAGAAACATTTTAGTGGTGTAGTGGTTTTCATCATTTGGATTATTGCTTATGAAATTGCAAATATAGCTCTCTTATCACTGACTGATGTTGCAATGCGCAAAGCAAAGTTTAATTTAAGGCCAATTGAATGGTTTGGACTCAGTGCCAGATTGGCACTAGATATTTTCTGGTTGATATTCGCAGTGTCTTTTGCTTTGGAAATATACAAAACCCCAAGTAGATTTATTAGAAAGAGAAAAGCACCGAAATCAAAAGCCAAACCACCTCCAAAGTTCAAGTTCAAGATGGCTACTGAAACAGATGTTTAATTGTGTTTCTGAGCTAACGGACTACAATGAAACCAGCTACACTTTAGGAGATGAACCTTTAGTCCTCTAGTCTTTAAAAAAATTATTAAAATAGATTTTTGTTAAAAAGTGGGTTATTCACTACACTATTAAAGTCTGGCAGCCAGTATTCTTTTTATTTCTCTGTCTGTTCCATACCACACTTCCTTTCCACTCTCAATTTTGAGAGTTCTGTAGAATGTATTGTAATAATCAAACTTCGGCCATACAGTATTATATACTGTCTGCTTACCATGTTTCCAAAGGTATTTCAAGCATGGAGTCATAGTGCAAGACTTCCGGTAACCGTTTTTGCATTGTTTATTTTTACTTATAACTTGTGCTGCCTCATGCTTGCACTGTACCTTACTGGACATTCATGGACAATAGAGGAATTATTCTCATAAGGTTTTCTTAGTTAAATGACTTTACACAAACTGGAAAGGCAGTGTGATGTAGTGTTGAAGGCTCCAGTTTGTGAACCAGTACATCAAGGGTACATATCCCACCCCAGACATTGGCTTACTGTTTCAGTTTGAGCAAGTTCCCCACCATCATTGTGCTTCAATTACTCCCACTGTAAAACTGAGTAGAAGCAAAATTCTCAACTAGATGGTATAACTCAGTTGGACCGACTGTCCTGGATAAAATAAATTATTTTTTTTTAAAGGAGAAATTCCATCAGATTTGCTGTGTGTGTGTGTGTGTGTGTGTGTGTGTGTGTGTGTGTGTGTGTGTGTACTGTTAGTTCCAATTTTGTGAGTCAGCTAGTCATTTACTGCTGGGTAATACATGGTCCCCTACTAGGGGCCAACACACTGCAAAGCTGTGACATCAACATGAGACCCTTAGCTCCACCCCATTCTGTGACAGTTAGCCTTGAATCAGCAGTCATAAATGTTAAAGAGCTTTGGGGTAAAATAACTAATCAATAGTTAAAGAGCAGCTGACGCCTTCAGGAGAACTTTAATAAAATATAATACGCGAGCCGGCCCGGTGGCGCAGAGGGCTGAGGCACTGGTGCCTTACCTCGGCCCATGGCGGCGACCCGGGTTCGGGAACGGACTCGGGCGCTGTGAGCTGGTAGGGGAAGGAGAGGCTTGGCGTCCGGAGACTGCCTCTCCTGGGGAGGAGTGAGGGATAGCCCGCCTGTAGTGGCCCCAGTGGAGACTGGGTAACACAAGTAGCGGAAGCAGGAGGGACTAAAAATAGAGAAAGCCGAAATAGACTTGGGCGCTGCCGAATGACGGCCCCCGCTCTCCTTGTTCCCCGGAGCCTCCAGGAGCATCCTCTGCCACAGCGGCATCCTGGACCATAAGTAAAAATAGTGTGCTGGGGTTCCCTGCCACCCGGTGCCTTCCCCCTTGGAGGAGGAGGACCCGCCCAACAATGGGATACACCGGGACAACTCGGGATTGGCTGCTGTCTGTGGGGAGGTGCTACAGAAGAAGACTGCGGGGGATGGAGCACTAGAAGGCCCGAAGGAGTGGCGGGCGTCGGAGTGTAGGAGGAGGTAAAAAGAATACACAAACAAAATATATATATATATATATATATAATACGCAGACAAAGTGCAACATGTATTTCATATCAGTTCAGTATTTCTCCTACCAATTATTTATTACTAAGGTAATTTGTATAAAAACAGGATCTCTGCTCTTGAAGGTTTCATCTGCTCTTGTTGCTTTCTCCCTACCTGAGGTAATAATGCACTCCTTGTAACATCACAGTTACTCCCATGGCAACAGATTGTGATGTCACAACAGAGCATTATGACTTGGAGTAGGGAGTAAACTGTAGAGGCAGATGAACTCTAAGGGATAAAGATCATGTATTCATGAACATTTCCTCAGCAATGAACAATGGGGATGAGAAATCTATAGAAAATATATATATGGAATTCAAGCTGAATTGTACCTAAATGTTATATTATTCAAAGATTTATTTGAGGCGTCAGCAGCTCTTTAGCATACAGTACTTGGTTTCGGTGTTGATTAGTTTACCACTTTATTAATTTGTAAGATGTTCTGTTAGTGATGTGTATGTTTTATAATGTTGTATGGCAGTTCATGACTTGCTGTTATGTGTGGGGCTGGCAAGTTCTGCTCCTTAAAAAGCAACTCTGCACTTCTATATGTGCCTTTATAAATAAGATATTCCAGCTGTTCCAGTGTACTAGAGAATACATTTCTTTCATGTCAATGTTCCTTACCAAGATTTACAGCACATTTTGGTAGTCCGTTTTAAAAGTCTGTATAAAACGCATTTGAAAAAATGTGCCTCTCCACTGTTAATCTCACAGTGCCTTTGTATATGACATCATAGTGCTCACCGTGACACCAGACTGTGATGTCACAAACAGAAATTGTGTGGTTAGCAGTGAAGAGTCATTTCATTGAGTCTTTCAAAATGTATCTAAGTACTGGATTATCTACAATATTTAGTAGACCAGCTGCAGGGGAAGTAAAAAAAACAGGTAGAAAACAATAAAGTTAAAACATAATTTGTATAAATCTAGTGTTTGTAAGTTTTTATGTTCGCTGTGTGTGCACGCGCAAGCGAACATCTTGCTAAGAGAGTGCCTTTTGAGGGGTATGACACTGTCAGTTCAGTGCAGAGTGGTCTGCAAGAGGCACGTCAGTGCCACATCAATCATCAGCCAGGCTGATCATGACACAGTTTTGGCTTGTTGGGGGGAAACTTTGTGTATTTGAAAAGAAAAAGGCAACCCAATCATGGGTCAGCGCTTTCCTTTGATCTACTGTACGTCACCTAGCAAATATAGCTCATCTGTCATGATCAGCCTGTTGAGGAATTTCAGACATCCAGGAAGAGTCACGCTCTTGCAGACGCCAGCTGTAACAAAGAAACCATCAACTGATGTTTGTTGCTGGCCCTGTAACTGTCCCCCACCCCCCAACCCTACCTCTTAGCATCCCCCAATACTCCCTCCCCAGACATAACACTGACACTGGGATGCCAAAACCCCCAGTGTTGCCGCCTCGTCTGTTGCTGCCGCCCCTGTAACTGTCCCCTCCACCCGACCCTCCCTCTCAACACCCCCTCCCCTCCCGCAGATGTAACACTGGGGGTGCCCAATTCCCCAGTTTCTCTTTCGCCATCTGAAATAAAGAAAAGCATCCCTCATTGTTTTCTTTTTACCCTGTAAAACAGAAAACTGCCTATAGATGCCCCAAACCTGACCCTCCCACTCAGCACCCTCCACACCACACACCCCCAAGTCCTTAGCCACAAGGGGTCCAATGCTGTAATTCTGTGTGGACCACAGACACGTCTTTACTCTATCAAAGCCGGACCGTGAACTGAGCAAATCAGGTGTGCGGTTCAATGTATTTCAATGGGATTTTGAACTTAGTGCCATAACTTCACCATTTATCTTTGCCTCACATTTCCAACATGCCTTTGTTGGGTCCCCACCACATGAACGATCACAGTGAAATCGGGCATATCTGTCCCAAAAGGTGATTTTGCGGTCACTGCGTGAAATCACCTTTCAGGCAGGAGCTGAAAATTGTCTCTGCCCTTGTTCATGAGGCGGGGTCATAAGAAGGCTGTGTTGAAAATTTGGCGTAAAAATATTTATGAGCCTAAGTTGAAATTTATGAACACAGGCTCGTAACTTTGGTAATTTTCAATATTTTGACCCCTAATTTTCAACATTGCTATACTTGTCTGTGTATTTAGCCCTTAACCCGTATACCCTCTAATTGCCCCATTCTTATTCTACCCTGTCGGCCCCCTGGGGTCCTCTATATTGTGTTGATCCAACCTGCAACCTGCCTTTTTTACTGCACCTTCTGATCCCCATGTACTACTGGATGTCTTGATTGCATTTTGTATAAACTGCACTTTATTTGAAACCTGTTTCCGTTCATAATGTCCTTGTAATAACTGACTTGTGTTTTTTCCCATAGGAGGAGCAGGTTATAATTCGCTGTTATAACCGATGAGTTATAACGGCAAACACGTGCCACTTGCTCCTTCTACTGCCTCGGGCTGCACCCATCGCACTCCCCGAGTTGTGAAAAATACCACACAAGAGCCAAGGAAACACAGACGTGAGTTTTAAACACACGGAATTCAAGCAACAAGTAAAGCACCGTACTAGACACTTACTCCACACACACCCTCGCAACTTATTGTTTTGTTTTTTTTTAAAGTATGCAATTTCCCACAGAAAACAACAGTACCTCTTGCATTCAAATGCAGACACTCCCTAAATACTAACGTTCTCTCAGGTCCATAGCAACGTAAAGGGTCTCTGACGTCTACCCAGTTATAATATCAGTGTCAGTGGCTCAGTAGGTAGCACACTCGCCTCTGAGGCCGGGAGATCAGAGGGCTGTGGGTTCAGTTCCCACATCTGGCTCTTGGGTTAATATCCCAGTACTGACACTGTAGTGCAGCATGAGAGGGGTGCTGCACTTCTGAGGTGCTGTCTTCCGGATGAGACGTTAAACCGAGGTCCCATCTGCCTGGATTGGTGGTAGTTAAGGTGGATGTTAAAGATCCCATGGCACTTATCGAAAAGAGTAGGGGAATTTTTTTATTGGATAAAGCTTCATAAACAAAACAAGGGAAAATACAACAGAACTATCATAAAATACAGGAATCAATATATAACATCAGAGTCCAGAAAATAAGTAAACATTCATACCCTTCAAAAGTCCGAAAACACCAAAGACAAACCCAAAATTCCAAGAACAAAACCCACTCAGAAAAACCTATAATAACCAGAAGAAAAAAAAACAGCTATCCCAACAGCCCTTCCCATCCCAGTATATAATGGAAAACAAAAAACAGTTCATAGAATTGCCCAGCGAGAATCCACTGGTCAATCAAAAACCCGTAAAAAGGGGAGAGAACCCCAACCTTTCCACCAGTCCTGCATAAGAGCGCCAGAAAAGACAAGCCTTTCTTTTTTAAATAACATTGTGATTTCAGACTCAATTTTATTTTGTAAGCCCAGCAAAGATAGCTGTTTTTTGTTGCAACACAAATTGATATCTAGTTTGCCAAATTACCCATTTAATGAGAGCAAAAATTACTCGAGTTGTCCCTAAATGGAATCCACTCCAAAGAATGTTATCATACTGACCATACACCAAGGTATTATAATTCATAGATGAGGGATATTCCATGAACAGTCCAACATAGGCCATAAACCAGAAATATATGGGCATTGTAAAAAAAGATGTAACATTGTTTCAATCTCCAATCCTCAACCCTCCCTTAGACAAGATCTCTCCTAAATAGATTTGTGAAAATGATTTCCTCTGACATTTAGTCTAGAATGACAGCTAAGCCATACAGAATCCCACACTTTAGGGGGGAGTCTGGTTTCTGTTACTTGGCGAAGGACATCAGCAAGGACTACAGTGTCCGTTAATACCAGACAAGTATCTTTAAAACAGATCTCCTATAACAGCTTATGATACTCCAATTTTCTGGTAGTATGCAAAAGGTCAGAGGTCAAGATATGCCAAAGTTTTAATTTTTTACAGATTTCCAAAATATAGGGAGAAAAACCTTGTGGGATGTTCCGAAATATCCCCCATTGCTGGGTTTCCCACTTCTGCCAAAAATAGCAGCATCTATCTTTAAACAAGGGAACCCAAGGCAATTGACTGAACAATAAAACAGGAACAAAATTTGCATAAAGAAAAACATTAAAAAGAAAAATCACAGGATTGATCATGTTCAAACCACCATCACACACAGGCCAATAGGTACTATTTTGCTTTATGGGATTAAGCCAACTCCCCCATAATAATTGAAAAGCCACGCTATACATCCTAACCTCTAATTTGACAGGCAAAGGATACAGATAACTAACATTCAGAAAAAAAGGCAATAAAAAAGTTGTAAACATAAAGACCCTTTTCTTTTTCGTTATAGGAAAACCTTTCCATCTTGCAACTTTCTCCTCTGCTTTGGCCAAGGCTGTTTCCCAATTGTAACAGGCCAGGTCAGGAGCTCCAAACCAGCACCCCAGAATTTTAGTTGGTAATGCAGATACCCCAACACCCCTATAGCATGCCTGGAGCTACTTCTAAAGTCACAATCCCACAGCCCGTACTCTTCTTTCTGTTGGATCCTTGAACCAGAAACAACAGAAAAAGAGTCTTCAACCTCCATAGCCCACTCCCCAGATACTTGATCGGCCACTAGTATAGTAGTGTCATCTGCATAAGCCAGGCCAATCGGAAATACACCATCCCCAAAACCTCGAAATGATGCAATCCCTGTTGTCATACGTAATGTTCTTAATAAAGGATCTAAAGAAAAAACATAAAGAATCGGACTCGGAGGACAGCCTTGTCTGACTCCTCGCTGAATCAGTACAGATCTCCCTAGCCTGCCATTTACCAAAGCCGGAGATGAGGCATGTCTATAAATGATTTGAAGCCATTCTATAAACCCAACTGGAATACCATAATGTTTTAAAACCTGAAACAGGCAGACATGGGGAACATCATCAAAGGCCTTAGCTTGGTCAAGGGAGAGTAAATACCCAGAACCACTCGACCCATCAAAAGCTTCTCTTAGTAATTTGGTAATGTCTCCCATACCTCGGCGGGGAATGGTACAAGTCTGACGGGGTGAAATCACTTCCTGAGCTACCCAGGACAAATGTTTGCATAAAACTTTACATAGAATTTTCCAGTCGACATTTAACAAACTAATGGGCCTCCAATTCCTAAGATCCAATCTATCCCCCTTTTTATACAGAAAAATCAAAATACTGTGCCAAAGCTGCAGGAAAAGGAACTAAACCAGATAATATAGCATTATAAACTTTCACCAAATAGGGACTTAAGAGACTAACTGCTTACTTATAGAGTTCCCCTGGTAAGCCATCCGGACCAGGAGAAGAACCAGATGGTAATCTAGCAATAACCTCCTCCACTTCTTTCTGGGAAATAAGAGAGGTCAATAGGGATTTATCTGATTCCAAAAGAGCAGGTATCTGTAATGTACGTAGAAACTCTTCCATCCCAACAGTAGGGGGAGAGTTGAAACAAAAGGAAGCTTCCACAAACTGATGAACCACTTCCTCAATATCGGTGCTAGAATTTACAGTCTCACCTGTATCAGACCTCAAGGCATCCATATGTTTAGAGTCCACCCTTTGCGCACAACATTCATAAGGATTAACTCCTTGCGCTTTCCCCTGAGTGCCAAACTTCTGTTCTAAAAAGAGAGAATGGGCCCTATCATACTGATGCTTACACATCTCAGATTTAATCACAACAATGTCATCCGTGAGATCTTCTCCAGTCTCTACAGCTCGAGAAAGTAGCCTCTGGAGCCTATCCCTGAACTGGAGGTAAGTTAGATATTTAGAATGTGCTGCCCGTTTTGCCAAAGAGCTTCATAAGGTTTTCAACTCTCGTTTCGAGTCTTGCCACCATGAAAGAGAACTATCATATAAATCAAAACCAAAAAACCTGGCCTCCAACTCATTATGAATGACAGCCCAGGTATCTGTATTTGATAAAAGAACCGAATTCAACCTCCAGACCGGATTCGGGTCAGGTTTGTTTACAGGAGTTCCAACAAAAACAGTAATCAGTCTGTGGTCAGAAGTCTCAACTGGAGAAACTGAAAAAGAACACACAGGGACCCAATGGGAGGCAAACCAGAAGTCAATTCTAGTAGACAAGTGACCCCTAGAGTAAGTATGCTCTGGTAAGCTAGAAAAAACAGCCACACAATCCCTAAGTTTGGCCTGTGTATACATTCTGTACAAAAAGTTGGAATCAGAATATAACTTTTGTGATCTACCTGTTTTGTCAGATAAAGACAATATACAATTGAAATCTCCTCCTAAAAAAAGTGGTATACAAAAAAGGTAGAACTTTCTGCAATAAAGTAACTCGTTGGAATTTTGTCTGGTAATTATAAATATTAATATTACATAATTCAAACAACATGAAGTCTTGCTATATTATGACATATGCAGTGAGTCCCAACCTTCGAACTGCTCCGGAGGTGAAAGAGTTAACTTTCCATGCCAGACATGGAACCTTGAGCACGAGCTCGGTTGAAAGCTCTGTCTGTTGTTCTTCAAACTCAAACTGTCAGATTCTTTACTCCGCCTCCCTGAACAGTCGCTCCGGAGATTTCTCCTTCTGCTCGGTTCATTTTGTCGGTTAAAGTATTAATTTTTCAGTTTTTAACTGAATTTAAACCGCAACCGGTCAGTTCAAGCTCTGTCTCTGGTATCGTAAGTACTAGATAGGTTTTACATTATTTCTGTGTGGAACTTGTAAACGGTATTATCGGTTCGGTTTGAACCGATCAGGTTGTTGTAAAATTCATTAAATCTGTCTTTTAGAGTGCGGTTCCCGGTTCTTATCGGTTCTAAAAAAAACGGATTTCATTATGGTTTTTTCCACGACCCGTGACACGGTTGGGAACCGATAAGAGGGTCTTGCTTGCGGATTGCCATAAACGGGCAAGTTTTGGTTAGGCTGGCACTATGTCTGAGAAACCCAAAGAAAAACTAGACCCACTGGTTTCAACACTGCAGTGTTTGTGGGGAAGCCTTGCCAAGGCTGACCCTCACACCACCTGTGTTTATTGTCTGGGGTTTGACCACCTCAATGCAGACTGCCAGTTTTGCAAAAATTTTCCTGCAGCTACCCTGGATAAGAGAGTGGTAGGCTCAGGAAAGAGAGGCCAAGAAGTCCGCTGACCGGATGGCCAGCCCGTTCGGTTGTAACCGAACTGGAGGGGATCCCCTCGACCAGGCGGAGACTTCTCAGGCAAAGGAGAGCCAACTCGGAGGAGTCGGTTCCAGCAAAAGGACTAGAAAATCAGCAGGTGGGAGCCAAAATTTCCATCTCCAACCGCTGAAGAAATAGCCAAAGCGATTAAAATTGTCCAGTAACGCTTTCCTTGGATTCCGACGAACCGGCACCATCAGGTAAGCGTGACGGTTCGAGTCGGTTCCAATCGGTTCAAGAATATGATTTAGAAGAATTTTATGAACCGGAGGAGGGGGAAGAGGAGTATGAGGAGAGTGAATGTGGATTTGAAAGTCTGGATGTGCCCATTGAACCAGACATCTCCCCAGACAGACCTTCAGGAGTGTGTCCCCCTCTCATTTTATGTTTTATAAAAAAGTGGCTGAAACCCTCCAGCTCCCTGTGGAGGAAGCTGTGGATGATCAAAAGGAGCATGACTATGTAGAAATGATGGATATCCCAGAGTCTAGGAGACTGTCTATTCCTTTGCATTAATCTTTTGGGAAACAGACAGTAAAAATTCTAAAAACTCCTCACACTATACCTCCTGTGGATAAAAGAATGGGCAAGAGGTACACATTGTCAGGCTCTGATACGGAGTTCCTTACACAACAATGCAGCCATGTTGGGGTAGTGCAGGCTGCAGCCTGTGACAAGGCTAATATTCCCTTGGCTTCACACCCTCCTGACAAGGACTCCAGGAGGATTGATGCTGTGGCAAACAAACAGTACATGGCAGCATCCTTGGGACTCAGACAGGCAAATTATATGGCTTATGTTGCTAGATATCAGAAATCCAGATGGGATACTGTTATGGCTCTAGCAAAACAGGTCCCTGGCCAGCTTGCCAAGGAGCTGGAGCAGGTGGCTGCTGATGGTATTGAGGCATCCGAGGTGCAATTCCATGCTGCAGTGGACTCTAATGATGTGTCATCAAGAGTCATGGCTACATCTGTGGCACTTAGAATGGTCTTGGCTCAGATGTACTAGCCTGTCACAGGATACCCAGACTAAGGCCATGGATTTTCCTGTTGTGGGTAATTCTCTGTTTGGGGAGCAGATAGAGATTATATGAAGAAAATGGATGAGTATAGGACCACCTATAGGAGTGCACAGGCCAGGGAAAGGCAGGCCACTCCTCAAAGGCAGCCTTCCAGGGGCAGGGGCAGACCTATTCATAGGCCTATTTACCAAGCCTAGGCCTCCTCTTCAGCTTATGCCCAGAGGGGGTTCTTTAGAGGGAGAGGCAGACGGGGTACAAGCAGACCTGCTTCCACCCCTCAGCCTAAAGCCCCTGCCAAGCAGGCACCCTGATGGGGTGGTCAGGGCCGATTCTCCACTACCTGTGTGGGGCAGGCTGGCTTACTTTGTCCAGGACTGGAAGTCTTTAACATCAGACAGGTGGGTCCTGGAAGTAGTAGTCGGGACTGGTTCTCAGCTTCAAAAAATTTCCAAAGATGAGAACCAGGTCCTTTCCACCTGCAAATCCATCAGAGGCATTTGCCCTAGAAACAGAAGTTTTTACCCTCCTGGCTCTCAGAGCTGTGGAAAGGGTTCCACCCCTACACCAGGGCAAAGGGTTGTACTCCAGGTACTTCCTTACCCCAAAAAAGACAGGAGAATGGTGGCCCATCCTGGATCTCAGATACCTAAACAAGCACCTTTTAAAACCAAAATTCAAAATAGTGACTCTGGGAATTATTTTACCCTCTCTAAGGCCAGGAGACTGGCTAGCGTCCCTGGACCTCAAGGATGCCTACTTCCATGTTCTTATCAGAGCTCCATCAAAGTACCTCAGATTCGAACTGCCCTCAGGCCATTACCAGTTCAGAGCAATGCCCTTCGCCTTACCTCTGCCCCAGGGTATTCAAAAAATGCCTGGCAGTAGCAGTTGCCCACTTAAGAAGGCAAAAGATTGCCATCTTCTCTTACCTGGACGACTGGCTCATAGTCGGCCAGTCTCCAGACCAAGTCAAACTACACCTTCAGGTAACTCAGCAACTGCTCACATCTCTAGGTTTCCTTCTCAATCTTCCAAAGTCAGTTTTAGAGTCTGTCCAGCTTCTCACCTTCATAGGTGCAGAACTGAACACAAAAGAGGCCAGAGCCTTCCTTCCTCTGGAAAGAGCAAGGACCCTGGTCTCTCTGGCCTCCTCCTTCACCCTGCAGGTCTCTCGACCAGCAAGGCATTTTCTACAGCTCCTGGGGCACATGGCTGCTTCTACAGCAGTGGTGCAGGGAGCAAGATTTCAGATGAGGGACATCCAGTTCCATTTGAGAGCCTTTTGGTCTCAAAGGAGAGACCCTCTAACCAAATTGATCCCAGTGACTCAACCCTGATCCAAGCCCTTCAGTGGTGGCAGGATCAGAGCAATTGAGACAGGGAGTCCCCTTCACCCCTCAGTCTCACTCCTTAATCCTTACTACAGATGCATCCCTCTTGGGGTGGGGAGCTCACATGGGCAACCTCACTACCCAGGGATTGTGGTCCCCTCAGGAATCTCTGCTCCACATCAACCTGTTGGAACTCAGAGCAGTTTTGCTAGCACTTCAAGTTTTTTCCACATCTATTCAGAACAAAGTTGTACAGGTCAGAATAGACAACACCACTACAATGTGGTACATCAACAAGCAAGGAGGCACTCGGTCTACGGCCTTGTGCACTGAAGCAATGAAGTTGTGGTCTCTGGCTTATTCCCTGAACACCTCCCCTACGGCAGTTCACCTCCCAGGCAAGGACAATGTCCTGCAGATGCTCTCAGCAGGATTTCCCAGGGCCATCACGAATGGTCACTGGATCCCTTAGTACTGGAGGTAGCATTTGCCAGATGGGGCACTCCGCAGATAGATCTTTTTGCAGCCCTAGACAATCACCAACTTCCCCTTTTTTGTTGCAGGCCCCCAGTGTTGGGCTCAGTCCCTCTGGATGCCTTCCTTCTCAGTTGGGAAGGGAAGTTTCTCTATGCTTTTCCCCCCTTCCCTCTCCTATTCAAGGTGCTAGTCAAAATCAGATCTCAACCCTGCAAGATGATCCTGATTACTCCAGATTGGGCCAGACAGCCCTGGTACCCACTCCTTATGTCCTTAGCAGTCCACCTTCCCCTGTGTCTTCCCAGGAATCACAACCTGTTAACCTGTGCTCAGGGAGAGTTTGTACCAATCTCAAATCTCTCAATCTCAAGGCCTGGCTCTTGAAGAGTTGGAGTTTGCTGACCTACACCTTTCCCAAGGTGTATTGGATATCTTGAAGGCTTCTATGAAGCCTTCCACCAGGGCTACTTATAATTCCAAATGGAAGAGGTTTTCCATATGGTGCTCTGGCAAGCACATTTCCCCAGAATCTGCTGATTTACCCACAGTCCTGGATTATATGGCGCATTTGAATACTTTGGGGCTGAGACCAGCTACCCTAAAGGTGCACCTGGCAGCCATGTCTCCTTTCTTATCAGCAGGTAAACCCTCTTCTCTTTCAGCTCATCCTGTATTCTCCAAGTTTTTCAAGAGGTTGCTTCACACCAACCCTCCATTCAGGGACCCTGCCCCTGCCTGGGATCTTAATATTTGCATTGCCCAGCTTATGCAACCCCCTTTTGAGCCCTTGTCTTCAGCAGAACTTAAGTACTTGACTTGGAAAACTGTTTTTGGTAGTTATCACTTCTGCCAGGCACATAAGTGAATTACAAGCATTGTCAGTGGAGCTGATTTTCTCCTTTCCTTAGAATGAGGTGGTCCTCAGGACTAACAGAAAGTTCTTGCCTAAGGTGGTTTCAGACTTCCACCTTAATCAATCTATGTCTCTCCCTGTGTACTTCACTGACCATTCCTCCTCTGGCGAGAGGAGACTGCACAGTTTAGATGTCAAAGAGCCTTGAGTTACACATAGAACGTACCTAGGGTCTCAGGTTTGACCTCACTAACTGTTCCTCACTTATGTAGGTTGGTAAAGGGAACCTGCCACTAAAAGATCCATTGCCAGATGGATTGTCTCTGTATCCAATTTTGCTATGAAAAACTGGGTAAGGTTCCTCCCTCAGGCCTGAGGGCTCACTCTACTAGAGGTACAGCTGCGTCTCTGGCTGCTGCCAGGGACATCCCTATCTTAGACATATGTCAAGCAGCTACCTGGAAAACAGTTCACACTTTTACCAAGCATTACTCCCTGGACATCCAGGCTAGGAATGATGCTCGGTTTGGCACAGCTGTGCTTCAGAGCCTATTTTCTAAGTAGGTTCTGTCCCTCCTCCATGGAGGTACTGCTGTGTAGTCTGCATATGTCAGAATATAGCAAGACTTCATGTTGTTTGAAGAAAAAATTACTCACCTTAGTAATGTTGTTTCTTCTAATAGAGTCTTGCTATATTATGACCCCCCACCTGCCCCTCTCAGAACCTTTGCTTTTGGGATGTGGGTGGGCAGTGCAGTGTTGGCACTTAGTAGATGCCCACCTTGTTTTTCACCCTCCTTTTGGGGTGTTCGGGTGTTATGTTTTTTTATTTTGGATCCCCTGACTTGAGTCTTTGTTTTGGGACCAAAAATGTGTTCTTATATTTAGTAGCCAGTTGGCTAGTGTAGATTACAGCTTCCACAGAACCTTAGTGAGTTTTGCTCGTAAAGATCTGACAGTTTGAGTCTGAAGAAACAGACAGAGCTTTCAACGAGCTCATGCATAAGGTTCCATGCCTGGCATGGAAAGTTAACTCTTTCACCTCCGGAACAGTTCGAAGGTTGGGACTCACTGCATATGTCATAATATAGCAAGACTCCATTAGAAGAAACATTACTAAGGTGAGTAATTTTTTCTTCATGTGCCCCCAGCCGGGCATCAAGAATGCACGCACGGCCAGGAACCAGGTCATTCAGACGAGAAACATGGAGGTCTGGATTCAAGATTAAAAACCCCAGCCCTGAGCATGGTTCCTCCTCCAATGACCAAAAAGAAGCACCCCTAAACCCGTCAGATGCCCGGTAGGTCTCTGTAGTAGTATGTAACCTGGTGTCTTGAAGTAAACAAATATCAAGATGATGACCAGAAATGATAGAAAAAGTGGTGAGTCTTTTTTTCTGGTTCTTTATACTATTGGCATTTAAGGATCCCAAGGAAAGGTGCCACATCATGTTCAGGTGGTAGAGACATCCGCCATAGTGGAAACCAGAGGTTTAACAGCTTTAGTCCCCAATCTTTTGGATTTCTTTTTTCTTGCGCCCCCCTTGGTATTTACGGAGGAAATCTAGAATCAGTTACAAGTTCCGCTGTGAGGAAATTAGTGAAGAGGAATCAGTCAGTCATCCTTGCATCCCACTGCTTCCTTTTTAGCAAGTGGAAGGGGAACCTGTTGAACATGGGAAGACCAGCCTCACCTCCATCCATAGCTTCTTTGCCCACTTTTTGGATACCTGCGGTCATCTGTCTATTTTTTGAAATTCCCAATCCGTGGAATGGGAGGCGCATAGCAGGGTCCTGCCCGGAAGGCCCTGTAGTTCAACAGAGCAAGGGTGAGACTGTGATTCTCAGAAGGAAGGAGTAATACTGGAGCAGCAACCACCGGGCTGTGGTACCTGGGGAAAGTACCTGCTGTACTGGGAGCCTGACTGGAATAGAGGGGAGAGGGCATGTTTAGAAGGGGAAGGATCAACAGCAGAAATCACAGAGGGCTAGGAGGCTGAGAAGGGCATCAGTAGGGTAATCATCCCCTGGTTCCCCTGCCGTATTTTCAGTATAGTCGTCTCCTCCCAAATTATGTGAAGTCCAGGGACAATCCCTGAAAGTGTGGGTGGTGTCTTCACAGAGATTACAAATAACAGGAGTTTGGCAAGCAAATGTGACATGGCCGATCCCTCCACAAAGGGAACATTTCATTTTATCGCAGGCATTGCTCAGATGAGTATGAGCCCAACACCTGAAACATGAACGAGGTTGCCCAGCATAAAAGATAAAACCTCAGTCCCTCCCCAGGTAGAAGCAACTAGGTAGATGCTGAATAACACCTCGAACCTGAGGCAATTTGACCCAAATCCTCCACCCCCCAGTCCAAATATCCTCAGTCAATAATAGGGTCTGGAAGACCTAAAACAGAACATTTAGCCCTTAACCATCACAAAATATCCGATATTGCCACCCCTTCATTCTTGAACAACACAGTCACTGTTCTGTAGGCAGGCTTAGTGAGAGGAATAGCAGCAAAGACCTTCCAGTCAGGGTTGTTACGAACACCTTGGTAACATTCCCAGAAAAGCTCCAAACCTTCAGCAGTTTTAAGCTGATATCAAAATTTGGATCACCTGAGGTGTGAATTAAAGCATAAATATCCTGAGCAGAAAAACCCATGCTGTCCTTCAAAAGCGTACAGCCCACATATATTCTGTCAGGATGTAACTCTAAGCCTCCTTTATATTTTAGCCTTACTGCGTTACGCCGTTTAGCAGGTTCAGGAGGAGCATGAAATAATCCAGCATATGTTCTGTGAGATGAGTTCTGATCACGTTCAGGATCAGCTCCAGCAGTACTCGCAGAAGGACGTTGAGGGGGGAAGGATGTTCCAGGCCAGGCCCAGGAACATCAGGCGCTGGTTTCAGGGCAATAGGGTCTTCAGGATCATGATGCTGCCCAGAAATACTGGGCAAAGGAGAGGTTTCCATAGGGTTTTGTTGCTGAGGAAAAAGAACCGGGGGGTCAGACAACTCTAAAGAAGAGGGACATTCCATAGGGTCAGCAAGAGCAGACCCTAGTCGTTGAGGCGACACCCATGACTGATTTGACTAAGCTTTAACCAACCCAGCAGCCTGCAAGGCATCAGCAACAGTATGCCCCGTAACCAACAAATTGTTATCCAAGTTTGAACTTTCCCCAGACAATTCAGTACTGCGAGAAACCGTAGTGAGTAATGCAGTGCCAGTCACAGAATCTGACAGCTCCCGAGGAGCAACTGTTCTAGAAGCAGTGTCCACCCCCAAACCCTCTCCAGCCTGTAAATGTGGAATTAAGGCAGTGTCAGAAGAAACAACAGAAATCTTACTGGCAGGTTCCCAGCATGACATAATGGGAACCGTCAGGTCCATGGAGGTCTGTAACTCACTGTTTACCAGGTCTGAGTTGCAGCAGACCTAGCACAAACTCCGTGGTGCATACTCCGGTGAACTGACAGCTGTTGTAGAAAGTGGAGCTCCAGTAAGCAAATGCTCCTGTCTCGAGATAGAGAGATTGGCTGTGACGCCGCTAGGGTCTCTTCTGCAGCAAGAAGGGCTCAGAAATACTCAAAATGGGACTCAAACAAATGACAGCTTGGGAAGTCTGTCTGCAGCAGGGTCTGTGGAAAAATAGGAGCCTCAGAGGAAGCCACACATGCAGGAGAGGTAACAAACGATCTCAGCAGGAGCAAGAACAGTAACAGTATCCAGACTAGGCAGTTCAGATGCAGGCAACTTAGGAGCACATCCACATCCATCTTCTCAGAGATGGAAAAAGCCTCACACACAGGAGGAACTGAGGAGGAGGCCAACTCCTCAGCTCCAAGGACAAGCTCACCTCCACCAGGATCAATGGGAGCCGCCATCTTGGTCCCACAGGAAAATGGGTCCCCCCTGCTCACAGGAAGTAGAGTAGGGGAATTTTTTATTACAACCAGAAAGCAAAACATATACAAAATAGTGTTTCAAACAACATGAAGTCTTGCTATATTATGACAATTGCAGTTTGTCCCACCATTAGAACTGCTCCAGAGGTGAAATAGTTAACCCATTCCATGAATGGAACTTTGCACGAGCTCTCTAAAATAGAAGCTCTGTCTGTGGAGATTCAAACCTGAACTGTCAGATTCTTTACTCTCTCCTCACTGAACAGTCGCTCCGGAGATTTCTCCTACTGCTTTGTTCATTTCTCGGTTTAAACAGTATTTTCTCGGTTAAATTAAACCCGCGAGTATAATTATTTTAACCGCAAACCGATCGGTTCAAGCTCTGTCTGTGGTGTGTAAGTGATAGACAGGTTTTATTCTTGTGGAACTTGTAAATGTTTATCGGTTCGGTTCGAACCGATCAGGTTGGTTAAAACCTTAAAGAGTAAGCATTTTAAAGCTTTTAGAGTGCGGTTCCAGTTCTTATCGGTTCTAAAAAACGGATTTCATTACGGTTTTTTCCATGACCCGTGACACGGTTGTTGTTTATATGGTGTCTTGCCTGCACTGCCGTTAAAAGGGCAAGTTTCTTGGTTAGGCTGGCATCATGTCTGAGAAACCCAAAAGAAAAACCGGCCCACTGGTTTCAACACTGGTGTCTGTGGGGAAGCCTTTGCTGGGCTGGACCCACACACTACATGTGTTTATTGTCTGGGGTTGACCACCCTACTCAGACTGCCAGATTTAGTAAAATTCCTGCAGCCACCCTGGATAAGAGAGTGGGCAGGCTCAGGAACGAGGCTAAAAATCTGGCTGACCTGATGACAGCCCGGTTCGGTGCCAACCGAATCGAGGGAGTGCCTCTGATCAGGGCGAGACTTCCTCGGCAAAAGTAAACCAAAAAAAAAAAAAAAAGAAAAATCAGCAGGTATGAGTCCAAAATCCTTTTCCAACTGCTGCAGAACTAGCAATAGCTATACAAATTGTACAGTCATTTCTCGCGTTCCGTCCAACTGACACTGTCTGGTAAAGGTTGGTCTGCCGGGTTCCACCCTGTTCAGGAATATGATATTGGAGATTTTATGAACCAAGAGCATGGGGGCATGATGATGATCAGTGGAATGTGACTGAGAGAGTCTGGGTGTGCCCACTGAACCGGACATCTCCCCAGACTGACCTCAAGCATCTCCCCTAGCTTTCTGAGTCCCTTCTTTTCTGTTTTATAAAGGGTTGTTGAATCCTCCAGCCCCATGGGAGGAAGCTGTGGATGAGCAAGAGGAACCTGATTTTGTAGAAATTATGGATATACCAGAGTCTAGGAGATTGTCTATTCCTGCATAAGTCTTTTAGGAAACAAACAATAAAATTTTAAACTCTAATTCTGTGCCTCCTGTAGATAAAAAGATGGACAGAAGGTACACATTGTCAGGTCCTGATACAGAATTCCTTTCACAGCAATGCAGTCATGTTAGTAGTTCAGGCTGCAGCCTGTGATAAAGCTAATATTCCCTGGCTCACATCCTCCTGACAAGGATTTCAGGAAGATTGATGCCATGGCAAAAGAACAGTTTATGGCAAGCCTCCTTGGGACTCAGGCAAGCAAAATTATATGGCTTATGTAGCAAGGTTTCAGAAATCTAGATGGGATACTGTTATGGAATTAGCCAAACAAGCCCATGGCCAGCTGGTTAGTGAATCTAAACAGGTGGCATGCCGATGGCATTGAGGTTTCTAAGGTGCAGTTTCATGCTGCTGTGGATGTTAATGATGTTTCCTCTAGAGTCATGGCCACATCTGTAGCTTTTCGAGGTTGGCCTGGCTCAGGTGTACTAGCCTGTCAGGATACCCAGACTAAGGCTATGGATTTTCCTGTGTTGGGAAATTCTCGTTTGGGGAGCAGACAGAGAATTACATGAAAAAGATGGATGAATATGGACCACTTACAAAGTGCCCAAGCTGAGAGCGACAAGCCACTCCCAGAGGCATACCCCCAGGGGTGGGGAGTAGCCTTTTCTCAGGCCTTTATCAGACTCAGGCCTCCTCTTATGCTCAGAGGGCTTCTTCAGAGGCAGAGGCAGGCGGGTGTGGGCAGGCCTGCTCCCACCCTCAGCCTAAAGCACCTGCCAAGCAGGCACCTGATGGGGTGCCCAGGGCGATTCCTTTACCAGTAGGGGGCAGGTTGGCTTACTTCCAGTGCAGAACTGCGTCTTTAACCTCAGACAAGTGGGTTCTGAACTAGTAATCCAGGGTCTGATTCTCAGCTTCAAAAGTTTCCCAAGATGGGAACCAGGTTTTTCTACCTGCAAGTTCTTCAGAGACCCTTGCTCAGAAGCAGAGGTCTCAACCCTGTTGGCTCAGAGCAGTAGAAGGGTTCCTCCCTGCACCAGGGCAGGGGCCTGTTTCAGATACTTCCTTACCCCAAAAAGACAGGAGAATGGCGCCCATCTTAGACCTCAGATATTCAACACATCTTTGGAAACTAAAGTTCAAAATGGTAACTCTGGCAATGATTTTACCTTGCTAAGGCCAGGGGACTGGTTAGCTTCCTGGACCTCAGGATGCCTATTTTCACGTCCTAATCAGAGCTCCCAAGAAGGTACTCAGATTGAACTGCCCTCAGGTCTGCAAAGTGGGTTCTGGAACCAGTCCAGGTACTCACCTTTATAGACAGAGGTGGACACAAACCTAGCAGGCTTTTCTTCCCTTAGAAAGAGTAAGGAATTTAGTGGCTCCGGCCTCCTCCTTCACTCTGCAGGTTTCTCGACCAGCAAGACACTTTCTGCAGCTCTGGGGCACATGGCTGCATCCACAGCTGTTGTGCAGGGGAGCAAGATTTCAGATGAGAGACATTCAGTTTCACTTGAGAGCCTATTGGTCTCAGAAGAGACCTTTCCAGGTTGGTCCCAGTGACTCAAACCTTGATCCAGGCCCTTCAGTGGTGGCAGGATCAGGCAATTTGAGATGGGGGGTCCCCTTCATTCCCCTGCTCACACTTTGACTCTCTAGATGTCTCCCTTCTGGGGTGGGGAGCCCATAGGCAACCTCTCCACTCAGGAGTGTGGTCCCCAGAATCTCTCTCCACATCAATTTGCTGGAGCTCAGAGCTGTCTTTAGCTCTTCAGCGTTTTCTGCATCTGTTCAGAACAAAGTGTTTAAATCAGAACAGACAACACCACAACAATGTGGTACATCAACAAGCAGGTAATCGGTCTTCAGCCTCGTGACTCCGAGGCAATGAAGTTGTGGTCTCGGCCTATTCACAGACACACTTCCCTCATAGCAGTTCACCTTCCAGGAAAGGACAATGTCCTAGCAAGATGCTCTCAGCAGGATTTCCCAGGGCCATCCGCAGTGGTCCTGGGTCCTCAAGTATTAAGATGGTCTTTGCCAGTTGGGCACCCCTCGAATAGATCTTTTGCAGCTAGTTAATCACCAACTTCCACTGTTCTGTTGCAGGCCTCCAGTGTTGGGTTCAGTCCCCTGGGCCCTTCTCTGGATTGGGAAGGAAGTTCTTTATGTTTCCCCCTTCCTCTCTATTCAAAGTGTTAGTCAAATCAGTCTCAGCCTTGGGATCCTGATTGCCCTGGATTGAGCCAGGCAGCCCTGGTACCCTCCTTCTGTCCCTGACAGTCCATCTTCCCTTCCTCCCAGGTCCACAACCTATTAACCTGTGCTCAGGGAGGTTTGGTATCCGAACCTCAAATCCCTCAACCTCAAGGCCTGGCTCTTGAGGTTAGAGTTGCTGACTCACACCTCTCTCAGGGTGTCGCACAAATCCTAAAGGCTACTGGAAGCCTTCCTAAGAGCTACTTATAATTCTAAATGGAAAAGGTTTTCCATTTGGTGCTAGGAAGTATATTTCCCCAGAATCTGCTGATTTGCCCATTGTGTTAGATTACATGGTCCATCTTTCTTAATTCATGGGCCTCAGACCAGCTACCCTGAGTTCATTTGGCAGCTGTTTCTGCTTTGTTTCAACAGGAAAGTCATCCTCTTTCCACTCAACCTGTGTTTTCCAAGTTTTTGAAGAGGTTACTCCATACTAATCCACTTTTTGGGATCGGGCACTTACCAAACATATGTTTACGTGCCCAGTTAATGCAACCCCCTTTGAACCTCTGTTTTCTGCAGAGCTGAAGTATCTAATTGGAAATCTGTTTTCCTAGTGGCTATCACTTCTGCTGGATGCATAGGTGAGTTGCAAGCCTTGTCAGTAGAAACTGACTTTATTTCTTCCACAGGGATAAGGTGGTCCTCAGGACTAACAGGAAGTTTTGCCAAAGGTGGTTTCAGATTTCATCTTAACCAATCTATCTCTCTTCGGTATTTTCTCTGAACACTCCTCTTCTGGTGAGAGAGATGCACAACATGGATGTTAGAGAGGCTCTAGTTACTATATAGAGCAGTACCAAGGGTCACAGGTTGAATCCACTCCAACTTTTCCTCACTTTTGGTGAGGTTGGGAAAGAAACCTGCCACTAAGAGATCAGTTGCCAGGTGAATTGTCTCTTGCCACCAATTTTGTTATCAGAAACAAGGCAGAATCCCCCTCTGGCTTGAGGCTCATTCTACCAGAGGTACAGTGGCGTCTCTAGCTGCTGCCAGAGACATCTATATTGGAGATATGCCGAACTGCTACTGGGGCAGGTACACACTTTCAACAAGCATTACTCCCTGGATGTCCAGGCTGGGAGAGATGCTCGGTTTGGCACAGCTGTTCTTCAGAGCCTATTCCTAAGTGGTTCTGCCCTCCTCCATGGAGGTACTGCTGTGTAGTCTGTGGTGTCACATAATATAGCAAGACTTCATTGTTTGAAGAAAAAATTACTCCTTAGTAATATTTGTTTCTTCCCTGAGTCTTCTTTGTGCTATACCTCCCCAACTGCCCCTCTCAGAACCTCTACTTGGGTGGGGTGTGGGCAACCTAGTGTCAGGCACTATTTATATGCCCTTTTTTAGAGTTCCAAGCCACCCTTTCAGCGTTTGGGGTGTGGTGTTTTATTATTCTCTTGTTTTATTCTCATTTTGTTAAAATTGTAGTAGTAATTCTGGTCCCCTGACTTGGTATTGGGTGTTGGGACCAGCAATAGATGTTAATATTTAGGTAGCCAGTTAGCTGAGTGTGAGTTACAGCTTCCACACAGACCTTAGTGAGTTTTGCTAGTAAAGATCTGACAGTTCAGGTTTGAATCTCCACAGACAGAGCTTCTATTTTAGAGCTCGGTGCTCAAAGTTCCATTCATGGAATGGAGTTAACTATTTCACCTCCGGAGCAGTTCTAATGGTGGGACAAACTGCAATTGTCATAATATAGCAAGACTCCATTAGAAGAAACAACATTACTAAGGTGAGTAATTTTTTCTTACAGCACGCAAAATCATAATATAATACAAGGATTAACAGAAATAAGTATTCAAACAACATGAAGTCTTGCTATATTATGACAGTAGCAGTTTGATCCAGGTCTAGAACTGCTCCGGAGGTGAAATGGTTAATACCATTCCAAAATAGAACTTTGAGCACGAGCTCCAAGAAGCAGCTCTATCTGTGTAATTTCAAACCTGAACTGTCAGATCTTTACCTCACCAGTGAACATCGCTCGGAGATTTCTCCTACTGCTCGGTTCATTTCTCGGTTTAAGCAGTGTTTTCTCGGTCCGATTCAACCGAATAGTTTTATTTTAACCGCAAAACCGTTCGTTCAAGATTTGTCTGTAGTGTCGTAAGTAATTAAAGGTTTGTCTGTGTGGAACATAAGTTTATCGGTTCGGTTTTGAACCGATCAGCTGGATTTAAACTCATTAAGTTTAAAGTTTAACATTTTAGAGTAAGCGGTTCCGGTTCTTACGGTTCTAAAAAAGGATTTTATTCGCTTTTTCCAATACCCGTATTACGGTTAGAACCGATAAATTGTCTTACCTGGCACTGCCGTTTAAGGGCAGGCACCTGGTTAGGCTGGCATTATGTCACAGAAACCCAAAGAAAACCAGGCCCACTGGGTTTCAACACTGTGATGTCTGTGGGGAAGCCTTTGCAAGGCGAACCCACAACCAATGTGTCAATTGTCTGGTTTGACCACCTCCGGTCAGACTGCCAGATGTAAGAATTTCTGCAGCCACCCTGGAAAGAGATTGGGCAGGCTCAGGGGAACAAGAACAAGAAGTCCGCTGACCAGGATGGCCAGGCCGGTTCGGTGCCAACCCGAGCGAATGCACCTCGACCAGGCGCAGACTTCCTCGGCAAAGAAAAGCTGCCTCGGAGGAACCAGTTCAGTAAAGAAAACAAGAAAGTCCAGCAGGTTTGAGTCAAAATCCTTCTCCAACTGCTGCAGAGATAACAAAAGCCTACAAATTGTCCAGTCACAATCTCAGGTTCCATCCGAACCGCCACTATCTGGCAAAAGGTGGTTTGTCGGTTCCAGTGGTTCAGGAATATGATGTTGAGGAGTTTATGAACCAGAGGAGGGAGGATGATTATGAACAGTATGAATGTAGCTGGGAAGGTCTGAGTGTGCCCATTGAACCGACATTTCCCCAGACAGAACTTTGAGAATCTCCCCCATGCTGTCTGAGTCCCTAACTCATTTTATGTTTTACAAAAATTGCTTAGAAACCCTCCAGCTTCCCCTGGAAGAAGCTGTGGATGAACAGAGAAGCCTGATTTTGTAGAAATGATGAATAATTCCAGAGTCTAGGAGATTGTCTATTCCTTTGATAAGTCTTATAGAAACAACAATAAAAATTTTAAAAGCTCTAATTCAGACACCATGAAGTCTTGCTAGTATGACTAATACCGGTTAGCCACCCACTTGAACTGCGGAGAGAAAAGTTAACTCCAGGAAGTCTGGAGTTCTACAGCATGAGCACTTATGCTAAAAGTTTCCATCTGGCAGTTTCAAATGAAACTGTCAGATTCTTTACTCCTTCAATGAACAGTCGCTCCGGAGATCAGCTCCTTCAGCTGGTTCATTTCTGGACAGAGTATTTTGTTTCATTTAGACAGCCAAAAGTATTTATTTTACCGCATTTGGGTTAAAAATATCTGATAATAATAGTACAAAAATTAAAGTCTGTGGAAATTCAATTATCGGTTGTTTGAGCCGATCGGTTCTTTGGAATTAACGTTTTAAAGTGTTGGTTGGGCTTTTAGAGTGCGATTCCCAGTTCTCACGGTTCTAAAAACCTTGCTTTAAAATTAGGTTTTCAAATACCCGTGACACGGTTAGGAACCGATAAGGTGTCTTGCCTGGCAACTGCCATCAAAGGACAAGTTTTTGGTTAGGCTGGCATTATGTCTGAGAAACCAAAAGAAAACCAGGCCCACGGGTTTCAACACTGTGATGTCTGTAAGAAGTCTTTGCCAAGGCGACCCACACACCACTGTGTTTTGTGTCTGGGGGCTGACCACCTCCTGTCAGACTGCCAGGTGTAAAAATTTCCCTGGCACCTGGAAAGAGATTGGGCCGCTCAGGGGGCCGAGAGGCCAAAAAGTCCGCTGACCCGGATGGCCAGCCTGGTCCAGCACCCACTGGACCAGAGGTGCCCCTCTGACCAGGGCGAGACTTCCTCCGGCAAAGGAAGGCTGATTAGAGAACCAGTCCCAGTGAAAAGACAAAGAAATCAGTAGGTTTGAGTCCAAATTGTCTCTCAACTGCACAGAAATAGCTAAAGCCATACAGATTGTCAGATCACTGTCTCAGGTCCTGTCGAACCACCAACAGTTGGTAAAGGTTGGTTCGTTCAGTTCAGTGGTTCAGGAGTATGATGTTGAGGAATTTTATGAACCACAGGAGGAGGAGGAATTTGATCAATATATATGTGGCTGGGAGGGCTCTGGACATACCGATGAACGGACATTTCTCCAGACAGACCTTTAGAATCTCAGCCCTATTCTGTCTGAGTCCCTTCTCATTTTATGTTTTACAAAGGTTGCAGAAACCCTCCAGCTTCCTTTAGAGGAGGCTGTGGATGAGCAAGAGAGCCTGATTACGTAGAAACGAGGATATACTCAGAGTCTAGGAGGTTGATCCATTCCTTTGTAAGTCATTTAGGAAGCAAACAACAAAGATTTTAAAAAATCTCATTCTGTCCCTCCTACAGATAAAAAAAATGGACAGAAGGTATACTTTGTCAGGCTCTGATACAGACTTCCTCACTGAGTAGTGTCATGTAGGTGTGGTTCAAGCTGCAGCCTGTGACAAGTAATATTCCCTGGCCTCACACATCCTGATAAGGATTCAGGAGGATTGATGCCATCAGCAACAGTATATGGCAGCTTCTTTGGGACTCAGGCAGGCAAATTATATGACTTATGTAGCTGAATATCAATCTAGATGGGACACAGTATTGCAGTTAGCCAAGCAGGCACAGCCAGCTTCAGGCTAGTGAAGTTGGAACAGGTGGCTGCTGATGAACAACAAGCCTCTAAAGTTCAATTTCATACTGCTGTTGATGTTAATGATGTTTCCTCTAGGGTCATGCGCCACTTCTGTAGCTTTCCGTGAAGTTGGCATAGCTCAGATGCACTAATCTGTCCCAAGATACTCAGATCAAAGGCTATGGATTTTCCTGTAGTAGGTAATTCTCTGTTTCGGGAACAAACAAAAACTCATATGAAAAGATGGATGAATACAGAACTACCTACAAAGTGCCCAGGCTAAGGAGGCATGCCACTTCACAGAGGCACGCTCCCAGAGGGCGGGGCAGGGCCTTTTGCCAATCTCAGGCCTCCTCTGCGTTTGCACAGGGTTCTTCTGAGGCAGAAGGTAGGCGGAAGGGCACAGTGAACCGGCCCCTTCCCTCAGCCTAAGGCCATTGCTGGGCAGGCACCCTCTGATGGGGTGCCCAGGGCATTCTCCTGTACCAGTGGGGGCAGGTTGGTTTATTTCAGCCAGAACTGGTGTCCCAACTGGACAGATGGGTTCTGGAGTAATAAGCCAGGGTCACAATTCTCAGCTTCAAACAGTTTCAAAGATGAGGCAGACATTTTTCCACCTAAATCCTACAGAAGCCCTTGCTTTGGAAGCAGAGGTTCTTCTCTTCTGGACTGCAAAGCAATAGAAAGGGTCCCTCTTGCCATCAGGGCAAGGGCTGTAATCAGAATGCTTTCTTACCCCAAAGAGACAGGAGAATGGCGAGCCAACTAGATTCAAGGTACCGAACAAGCATCTTTTGAAACCAAAGTTCAAAATGTTAATCTGGCAGTTTTGCCTTCCCACAACCGAGGAGCAGGGACAGCTGGCTTCCCTGGACCTCAGGATCCTATTTTCATGTTCTGATCAGGCCTTCTCACAGTACCTCAGGTTCGAACTGCCCTCAGGACTACCAGTTCAGGGCAATGCCCTTAAAGCCTTACCTCTGCTGGGGTATTCACAAAATGTCTGGCATGGTGATGGCTCATTTAAGAAGGCAAAGAGTTGCTGTGTTTCCCTACCTGGACGACTGGCTCATGAGTGGGTCAGTCCCCAGATACAGGTAAAATCCCACTTGCAAAGTCACCCAGCAGCTTCTCACTTCCTGAGTTCCTGCTGAATTTACAAAGTCAGTTCTGGAACCAGTTCAGGTACTAACTTTCATAGGTGCAGAATTGAACACAGAGTTAGCCAGGGCATTTCTTCCCTCGGAAAGGGTAGACAGGCTCCATTACCTGGCATCCTCCTTTACACCTCGGGTTTCTCTCGACCAACAAGGCATTTTCTGCAACTCTAGGGCACATGGCTGCTTCCACAGCGTTAGTGCAAGTAACAGATTCCAGATGAGGGACATTCAGTCCATTTGAGGGCCTATTGGTCTCAAGGAGGGACCCCCTTCAAATTGGTTCCAGTGACCCAAACTCTAATCCTGGCTCTACACTGGTGGCAGGATCAAAGCAATCCAAAACAAGGGTTCCTTTCATTCCTGTCTCCCCCCTCACCCTCACCACGGATGCCTCCCTGTTAGGGTGGGGAGCTCATAAGGCGACCTGTACACTCAGGAGTGTGGTCTCCTCAGAATCTCTGCTCCACATCAACCTTTTGGAACTCAGAGCTGTCTTTCTAGCTCTTCAGGCGTTTTCAGCTACTGTCCAGAACAAAGTAGTTCAAGTCAGGACAGACAACACCACAACAATGTGGTACATCAACAAGCAAGGGGCACTCGGTCATCAGCCTTGTGCACGAAGCAATGAAGTTGTGGTCTCTGGCTTACTCCTGAACACCTCCTGATAGCAGTTCACCTTCCAGGAAGGACAATGTCCTGGCGGATGCCCTCAGCAGGATCTCAAGGCCATCACAGGGCTCTGAATCCTCAGGTGCTGGGGTCGGTCTTTGCCAGATGGGCACCCTCAGATGAATCTTTCAGCCCCAGACAACCACCAACTTCCTCTGTTTTGTTGCAGGCCTCAGTGCTGGGCTCAGTCCCCCTGGGCCTTTCAGTTGGATTGAAGGGAGTTCTATAGCCTTTCCCCTTTCCTCTTCTTTTCAGGGTACTATTAAATCAGATCTCAGCCTACAAAGTGATTCTGATTGCCCCCAGATTGAGCCAGACAGCCTGGTACCCACTGCTTCTGTCCTTGACAGTCCACCTGCCCTGAGCTTGCCCAGACCGACTTGCTGGCCTGTGCACAGGGGACAGTGTGGTATCAGGACCCAAATCCCTCCATCTCAAGGCATGGCTCTTGAGAGTTGAATTGCTGACTACACCTTTCTCAAGGTGTTCTGGATATTTTAAAGGCTTCAAGGAAACCTTCCACTAGGGCCACCCACAATTCTAAGTGAAAGGGTTTTCCATCTGTGCTATGAGAAGCAGATTATCCCAGAATCTGCTGATCTGCCCAGCTTACGAGACTATTTGGTCCATTTAAATTCCTTCGACCTTAGGCCAGCTACATTAAAGGTTCATCTGGCAGCTGTCTCTTTTTGTGTCAGCAGGAAGCCTGCTTCCCTTTCTATCACCCTGTGTTTTCCAAGTTTTTAAGGGGCTATCACACTAACCCTCCTCTGTAGAACCAGCTCCAGCCTGGGACCTGAATGTTTGCATTGCTCAGTTAATACAACCTCCCTTTGAGCCTCTGTCTCACCAGAGCTCAAGTTTCTAACAGAAAACTGATTTTCCTAGTGGCTATCCTTCTGCCAGATGCATAAGTGAACTACAGGCCCTGTCAGTGGAAGAAGATTTTATCTCTTTCCACAGAATAAAGGTAGTCCTCAGGACTAACAGAAAGTTTTGCCCTAAAGTGGTTTCAGATTCCACACGGTCTAATCCATATCTCTTCCAGTATTTTTCGCTGAGCATTCTTCACTCAGGTGAAGGAGACCACACAACTTGGACGACAAAGAGCCTTAAGCTACTATTTGGAGCAGCACCAAGGGTCACAGGTTAGAATCCCTCCAATCTTCCTTACCTATGGCGAGGTTGGCAAAGGAAACCTGCCACTAAGAGGACAATTGCAGGTGGATTGTCTCTTGTATCCAATTTTGTTATCAAAAACTAGGAAAGAACCCCCTCAGGACTGAGGACTCACTCCAACCAGGGTGCAACTGCATCTCTAGCGGCTGCTAGAGATATTCCCATTCTGAAATCTGTCAAGCTGCTACTTGGAAAACAGTTCATACTTTACAAGCATTATTCCCTGATATTCAGTCAGGAGAGATGCTCGTTTTGGCACAGCTGTGCTTCAGACCTATTTCCAAGTAGGTTCTGACCCTCCTCATGGAGGTACTGCTATGTAATCTCAGTAGTCATAATATAGCAAGACTTCATGGTGTTTGAAGAAAACATTACTCACCTTAGTAATTGCTTTTCTTCTCATGAAGCTCTATATTATGACACACACTCCTCCTGCCCTCTCAGAACTTCTACTTGGGTGGGGTGGCAAATTAGTGCAAGCACTGTGTCATGCCATTGTAGATTTTTCCTTACCTTCTTTTATTTAGGGTTGAGGAACTAGGTTATTTATTTAGGTATATATTGGCCCTTCTGGACTTGAGTCTTTGGGAAAGGGGTCCTAATGGTGCTTGTCAGGGGAACTAATAATACTATTATTCATTGTTTTATTGTTATTGTTGTTTATATTGTTATTTCTACTAGTAGGTAGCCATTTGGCTAGTGTAGACTTTCCACACAGACTTGCTGCTTAGTATTAACTCGTAAAGATCTGACAGTTTCATTTGAAACTGCCCAGATGAAACTTTGGCATAAAGCGCTCGGCTGTAGAACTCCAGACTCCCTGGAGTTAACTCTTTCCTCTCCGGGGCAGTTCAAGTGCAGTGGCTAACTGCATTAGTCATAATATAGCAAGACTCCATGAGAAGAAAAGCAATTACTAAGGTGAGTAATTTTTTCTTCTGTGCCTCCTGTAGATAAAAAGATGGACAGAAGGTACACATTGTCAGGTCCTGATACAGAATTTGTTTCTCAGCAATGCAGTCATGTTGGGGTAGTTCTGACTGCAGCCTGTGATAAAGCTAATATTCCCCTGGCTTCACATCCTCCTGACAAGGATTCCAGGAAGATTAATGCCATGACGAAAAAACAGTATATGGCAGCCTCTCTGGGACTCAGGCAAAAAATTATATGGCTTATGTAGCTAGGTATCAGAAATCTAGATGGGATACTGTTATGGAATTAGCCAAGCAAGCCCATGGCCAGCTGGCTAGCCAGAACCAGAACAGGTGGCTGCTGATGGCATTGAGGCTTCTAAGGCACAGTTCATGCTGCTGTGGATGTATGATGTTTCCTCTAGTCATGGCCACATCTGTAGCTTTTAAGTAGGTTGGCCTGGCTCAGGTGTATAGCCTGTCACAGGATACCCAGACTAAGGCTATGGATTTTCCTGGTAGGAAATTCTCTGTTTGGGGAGCAGACAGGGATTACATGAAAAGATGGATGAATATAGGACTACTTACAAAAGTGCCCAAGCTAGGGCTGACAAGCCACTCCCCAGAGAGCACATCACCCCAGGGGGTGAGGGTGTAGGCCCAACTTTTCACGAAACCTTTTTATCAGACTCAGTTCTCCTCTGCCTATGCTCCAGAGGGAGGCTAGCCAGAGGCAGAGGCAGAACAAGGGAATGGAGCAGGCCTACTCCCACCCCTCAGCCTAAAAAACACCTGCTAAGCCCAGAGCACCTGATGGGGTGCCCAGGGCGATTCTCCTTAACCGGTAGGGGGCAGGCTGGCTTACTTCAGTCAGAACTGTGGCCTTTAACCTCAGACAAGGGTTCTGAAACAAGTCAGGGTCTGGTTCTCAGCTAAAAAGCTTCCAGTTGAGAACCAGATTTTTTCTACCTGCAAGTGCTTCAGAGACCCTTGGTCTAGAAGCAGAGGTCTCAACCCGTTGGCTCTCAGAGCAGTGGAAAGGGTTTCTCCCCTGCACCAGGGCAGGGGTCTGTATTCAGATACTTCCTTACCCCAAAAGATAGGAGAATGGCGCCCATATTAGACCCTCAGATATCTGAACAAGCATCTTTTGAAACCAAAGTTCAAAATGGTAACTCTGGCAATGATTTTACCTCCCTAAGGCAGGGACTGGTTAGCCTCCCTGGACCTCGAGATGCCTATTTCACGTCCTAATCAAGCTCCCCATCGAAAGTATCTCAGATTGGAACTACCCTCAGGTCATTACCAGTTCAAAGCATGCCCTTCAGCCTCCCCTCTGCCCCAAGGGTATTCACAAAGTGTCTGGCAGTGGCAGTGGCCCACTTAAGGAGACAAAGGATTGCTGTTTTCCCTATCTAGATGATTGGCTCATTGTAGGCCAGTCCCAGAACAGGTAAAATCACCTGCAAAGTCACCCAGCAACTTCTCACCCTCCTGGGCTTTCTACTAAATCTGACAAAGTCGGTTCTGGAGCCAGTCCAGGTACTCACCTTTATAGGGGCAGAGTTGGACTACAAGCTAGCCAGAGCTTTTCTTCCCTTAGAAAGGGTGGCCAATTTAGTGGCTCTGGCCTCTCCTTCACTCTGCAGGTCTCTGACCAGCAAGACACTCTTCTGCAGCTCCTGAGACTGGGCTGCATCCACAGCTGCTGTGCAGGGAGCAAGATTTCAGATGAGACATTCAGTTTCACGAGAACCTATTGGTCTCAGAGGAGGACCCCTTCCAAGTTGGTCCCAGTGACTCAAACCTTGATCCAGGCCCTCCAGTGGTGGCAGGATCAGAGCAATGTAAGATTAGGATCCTTCATTCCCCTGCTCACAATTTGACTCTCACTACAGATAATCCCTTCTGGGTTGAGGCCCACATGGGCGACCTTTCCCTCAGGAGTGTGGTCCCCAGAATCTCTGCTCCACATCAATTTGCTGGAACTCAGAGCTGTCTTTAGCTCTTCAAGCATTTTCTGCATCTGTCCACAAAAAGGTGATACAAGTCAGAACAGACAACACCACAACAATGTGGTACATCAACAAACAGGGGGGGGCACTTTCGGTCTTTGACCTTGTGCACCCGAGGCAATGAAGCTGTGGTCTCAGGCCTATTCCCTGAACCACTCCCTCACATAGCAGTTCATCTTCCAGGGAAGGACAACGTCCAACCCAGATACTCTCCTTGGGATTTCCCAGGGCCATCACGAGATAGTCCTGGATCCTCAAGCGCTGGGGATAGTCTTTGCCAGATGGGGCACCCTCAGATAGATCTTTTGCAGCCCCAGACAATCACCAACTTCTCTGTTCTGTTGCAGGCCTCCAGTGCTGGGCTCAGTCCCCTGGATGCTCTTCTCCTGGATTAGGGGTAAAGTTTCTTTATGCTTCCCCTTCTCTCTCCTATTCAAAGTATTGGTCAAAATCAGATCTCAGCTTTGAGGGTGATTCTGATTGCCCCAGATTAGGCCAGGCAGCCCTGGTACCCACTCCTTCTGTCACTGACAATCCATCTTCCCTTTGCCTCCCCAGAATCACAACCTATTAACTTGTGCCCAGGAAGGGTTTGGTATCGGACCTCAAATCCCTCAACCTCAGGCCTGGCTCTTGAGGAGTTAAGTTTAACTGATTTTACCTCTCTCAGGGTGTTCTTGAAATCTTAAAGGCTTCCAGAAAGCCTTCCACTAGGGCTACTTATAGTTCTAAATGGAAAGAGTTTTCCATTTGGTGTGCTGGGAAAAATGTTTCCCAGAATCTGCTGATTTGCCCATTGTATTAGATTACATGGTCCATCTTAATTCTTGGGTCTCAGACCAGCTACCCTGAGAGTCCATTTGGCAGCTGTATCTGCTTTTGTTTCAGCAGGAAAGTCATCCCCTCTTTCCACTCACCCTGTGTTTTCCAAGTTTTTAAGGGATTACTCCATACTAATCCACCCTTTTGGGAACCGCCCTGCCTGGGACCTAATGTTTGTATTGCCCAGTTAATGCAACCCCTTTGAACCTCTGTTTTCTGCAGAGCTTAAATATCTAACTTGGAAAACTGTTTTTCTGGTGGCTATCACTTCTGCTAGACGCATAAGTGAGTTGTAAGCCTTATCCGTAGAGAAACTGACTTTATTTCTTTCCACAGGGATAAGGTAGTCCTTAGGACAATAGGAAGTTTTACCTAAGGTGGTTTCAGATTTCCATCTTAACCAATCTGTCTCCTTCCAGTATTTTCACTGATCACTCCTCTTCTGGTGAGAGGAGGTTGCACAGCCTGGATGTTAAGAGAGCTCTTAGTTACTATATAGAGCATACCAAAGGTCACAGGTTGAATCCCTCCAACTTTCCTTACCTATGGTGAAGTTGGGAAGAGCAAACCTGCCACTAAGAGATCAATTGCCAGGTGGATTGTCTCTTGTATCCAATTTTGTTATCAGAAACTGGGCAGAGATCCCCCCTCTAGCTTGAGGGCTCACTCTACCAGGGGTACAGCTGCATCTCTAGCTGCTGCCAGAGACATCCCTATATTAGAGATATGCCAGGCTGCTACTTGGAAAACGGTACACACTTTCACCAAGCATTACTCCCTGGATGTCCAGGCCAGGAGAGATGTTCGGTTGGCACAGCTGTTCTTCAGAGCTTATTCCCTAAGTAGGTTCTGCCCCTCCTCCATGGAGGTACTGCTGTGTAGTCTGCTACTGTCATAATATAGCAAGACTTCATGTTGTTTGAAGAAAAAATTACTCACCTTAGTAATGTTGTTTCTTCTAATGGAGTCTTGCTATATTATGACCTCCCCCCCAGCCTGCCCCTCTCAGAACTTCTACTTGGGTGGGGTGCAGGGCAACCTAGTGTGGGCACTATTTTGTGCCCTTTTAGTGTTTCTCCCCTTTTGGGGTTTGGGGTGTGTTTTATTATACTGTTGTTTTTATTCTCATGTTGTTAGAATTGTATTAGTAGTTCTGGTCCCTGACTTGAGTCTTGGGTGTTGGGACCAGCAATGGTTGTTAGTATTTAGGTAGCCATTTGGCTAGTGTGAGTTACAGCTTCCACACAGACCTTAGTGAGTTTTTGCTCGTAAGATCTGACAGTTCAGGTTTGAAATTACACAGATAGAGCTGCTTCTTAGAGCTCGGCTCAAAGTTCTATTTTGGAATGGTATTAACCATTTCACCTCCGGAGCAGTTCTAGAGCTGGATCAAACTGCTACTGTCATAATATAGCAAGACTCCATTAGAAGAAACAACATTACTAAGGTGAGTAATTTTTTCTTACATCATACATTCAAAAATCAGCAGCAGTTTATCGACCCAAAAAACTAACCAGTGCCAACTCCCCCCCCCCACTAAAATAGTAGGGAATTGTTTATTATCATAACAGTAGACCAAAAGTGAAATATAAACTGTGGTATGTCACATAAAATAATAAACAAATCATATAGAAAACAAAAATGAGTATTGTCAACATACCATGTCAGAGCAATGTAAAAGAAATAATATGAAAACATCCCCCACCACTAAAAAGGATTAGGGGAGTATTGCAACTAAAAAGCAACAATCAAACAATAATATATACAGTAGAAATCATAATGAACAACAAATGGAAACAAAACAAGTATACTAGCATACAAATGGGATGTACAGAAAGCATAGAAACCAAGTATGCACAACAAAACAGCATCATAAAATGACTGGAAAATTAAAAAAACAAATAGCACCAGAAGATACAAATGCCCCACCTTAGAGGGAGGAAGTGGGTTTAAAACAAAACGTACACGTATGCAGAAAATAGCAGTCCCCACCAAAATTACCCCAAAAGGAGGTTCTAGCCTTGCAAGCAGGGATACCCAGCACTTTTCAAGAAAGCCTGGACGTAGCACCATAACCTTTACCCTGTGTCAAGCCAGTTCATTTTCCTCCACCACAATCGAAACAGTTCAGGATGCACTTTTTCCTTTTCCTGAAGTCTCCAGCTAAGTATTACTTTCTTAATGTTATAAATAATCTGGGATGCAGAGAGTAATTTCTGCCAAGTGTCAAATTACACCGTGCTTGCCACAGCTGAAAAGCCTATATAACCCATTAACAGGCGCATAGTGATTACATCATAAGTCACGCAGGAGCCAGCAGAACCCCTTCCACCCAGATCTGTGATGTAGGATCCCGAAAAGGTTTAAAGGCCACATCCTGAAATTGGGACCAAAAGGAAACTACAAAGGAAAATCCACAAAAAATGTTCCATAGTTTCAACCATCCCTAAGCAGGTTTCCTCCTGGGACAAAACCTCTCCAAGAGTTCTTCATGCCTCATATTGCCTTTTACCCCTAATCTCTTGTGGAGACATAGCCATAAAAAATCCCACATATAGCGGGGTACCCTCTTGCTTACTAATAATTGTAATTTGGAATGTTGCTCAGAAACTGGTAAATCATGAAACCAAGGATCCACAAAAAAGTAATCCTGCAATATAGTACTATAGAATTGCTGACGTGTTTGAAGAAGAAAGGATTTTCTGACATGCCAGGATTTCAACTTTTGAAACATTGTATGAAAGTGACTAGTCAATGCACATAGCCGTACCTGCCGGGCCAAAAAGGAATCCTGAACCCAATGCCTAAGATGGGGATCTATACTATCAGCCACCCATGGGGACCAGATCTTAACAACCCCCTTGAGCAAAGGAACTAAATTATAAAAGATAAATATACTATGCAAGAATACAACCAGATTCACCATACCCAAACCTCCTTCACCGATAGGTAAATAAGTGATACCCCTCTTCACCATATTTAATCTATTACCCCATAAACAAAGAAAAAATACATCATAAAGAGAGGTTTCTAAAGAAGGGGAAGGGGGAAAAAATGCAGCTATAAACAAAAAATATGGCAACAAAAAAGTTTTAATCAAATAAATTCTCTTCGCTTTAGACATTCGGCCCTTATTCCAGAGTAACACCCTATTACGTGCCTCCAATAATTGGCTCTCCCAGGTGTACCGATGATCGTCCACACCTCCAAAATAAACACCAAGAATCTTCCTGTAGCCTGTTTTAATAACCATGTCCCAAATCAATGCCACATCGGTGGCCCCATACCCCAAAGGCAATATCCCACTTTTAAACCTATTAATAGAGGAACCAGACATAGCTGAAAAGGTGTACAATAATGTCCGTGCAGCAACAGCAGAATTTTTATCTGACAGAACTAAAACCAAATCATCTGCATATGCTATTGTCACTATCTGTGGGTCCATATAACCAACTGATAATCCAACAATATCATCTGTATTATTTAAAGCATGCAAAAGGGGGTCCAAGGATAAGACATAGAGTAGGGGACTTAGTGGACACCCCTGCTGTACTCCCCTGTGTACCTCAATATCTCTTCCCAACCATCCATTTATGCTAGGTATCAGAGTGATGTCTGTATAGCAGGTATGTAGCCAGTTTATAAATTGTGAGGGAAACCCATACCGTCTCAAACTCTCCCACAGATAACTATATTCTACTTGATCAAAAGCTTTAGCCTGGTCAAGACAAACCAGATGCCCAAACATGTCTCCAGATGCTCCTTTAGCTATAAGCTCCCTGAGTAGGATCAGTGCATCCTGAACTCTTCGATGTGGCACCCCACTAAATTGTGATGGATGTAATAAGGAACCCAATACTCCCCGTTATCTAATACAAAAGATTTTCATCAAGACCTTATAGTCCGTGTTCAAAAGAGACAAAGGCCTCCAATTATCTAAATCCCCAAGCTCCCCTTTATTTTTGTACAGTAAAAGCAACACACCCTGTAACATGCTTTTAGGTAGAGACCCTGCCTGTAACCCAGCATTCAATACCGACATAGGTCAGTACCCAAAACTTCCCACAAACTTTTATAGATTTCATGGGACAATCCATCAGCACCTGGAGTAATTCCCGACTTCAGAGACCAAATTGCAGTCTTTAGTTCATCTACCGTAATAGGTTGGACCAAAGTAGACTGCTCATCTATAGACAAAACAGGGACTGGTCTTCTAAGAAACCAATCATTAATGGGGGTCTCAGGGAGTAATCTACTCTTAAAGGATGCAGTAACATAGTCATGTATCGTATCTAAAATACCAGTATTTGTTGTAACACCCCCCAGTTGAGGTGTTTAAATACATCATAGCTCTGGAGTGTTTAAGAAGTTTCAGATTTTCAAAAAGTACAGTATCCTTCTTTATACCACTAATCCCATATTTATGCTTTCTCTCCACATCCTGTAAAACCTGAGACTGTAAATTAGCCAACTCTTCCTTTACCTTTTTAATTTGATCCAAACCTGCAGATCCCAAAGACTGGCGGAAGGTAGACAAAAAATGAAGTCGTTCTCTAAGATATTGAAGTCCATTATGCCGGAATCTCCCATTAAACGACCTATGGTTTTAAAATAGAGTCTGACTTCACATTTCATGTCCTCTCACCAAGTATTTAAATCTTCATATAGAAAGAAAACAGACTGACGTGCTAAAAAAAGGGAATGTAGACCATCAGCCACACCAGGGATATCTAATAAGATAACATTTAATTTCCAAAAACCTGGCCCCCTCCGAACTTCAGGCACGTCACGTAACACTAATCTAAGCATTTTATGATCTGATGTGGCCACCTCCTGCAAGGACTGTGATTGCAGTACAACCCCTGGTGAAAGAAAAAAATAGTCAATTCTGGAAGCTCTAGTTCCTCAAAAATAAGTATTTCCAAACCCATTAGAGATAGGCCCAAAAGCATCATTCAAACCAGTATCTGCAAGAAGTTTTGACAAGCTTGCCATATCACTATACACTTTCTTCCTCGTTCCAGAAGAAACACTGGAAGGCAAGGAGCAGTTAAAGTCCCCCCCAAGGATAGTAACATAAGAGGTGCATAGAAAAGAGTATAATGAATTAAAAAGGGTTACTCGATCAAATTTAGATTGAGGTGCATAAACATTAAGTAACCGTAAGGGTAAGGAACCCCACTTAACATCTAAAACCAAGGCCCTACCAGCTAAAATCTCTATCTGATGAATTACTTTTATATGTGAATGAAAAAAACAAATCCCAACCCCACTACACAAATCACTTCCCAAAGACCAAAAACAATCTCCCCACACCCAGCCAGGTAGTGGCAGCCTCTATCTCCGTAGGAGAATGCAAACGAACATCCTGCAGGAAAACACAGTCCAAATTTTCATATAAAAAATGAGAATAAGTGCTCTGACATTTAACAGGAGATTTAATGCTATTTGCATTTAAAGTTGCCACTCTAAAGTAAAAGGGAACCATGAGTTAATGAAAGGGTAAAGTCACTTTACTTTGCTAGATGCTCCTGTTACCCTTCCACTTTTCCCATCTAATGGCTTAGGGCCAATCTGTCCTTCAGCAGGTTCCAAGGGCTCAGGCCTTGGGGGTGCAGAAGGCAGAGACATGTCGGAAACCACCTCTGGAGCCTCTACCAATACTGCAAAGGTATTAGGGTCAGCAATAGAACCATGCATGGAAGGTAAAGCTGTTTTCCTACCCACCTTCCCCTTTCCTTTAACAGATTTCCCTTTCTTGCCACTAACCATAGTAAAACCGTCTACCAAGGGATCCAAACTAGACAATACCGAATCCTGGCAAATAACCCCCCCTTGTCCTATCTCTGGTACCTCATGAGTCACCACTTCAGGTATATCTATAGAGTCTGTGCTTGAGGTAGAGTTATCATTCAAACCTGACACGGGCAAAGGGAGACTAGCCCCAGAGGTACTGGGATCCAACCTTCCTCCAGTAAGAATGCCAAGTCGAACTGCCTCCCTAATATAATGGTCCTGTACCCCAAAATCAGCTTCCGGTGTGTTTTTAGCTGCCAAAGGGCAAAGTTCAAATGTGTGACCCACCACATCACAAAGATTGCATTTAGAGGTTTGGAAACAGTGACCGCTAGGATGACCAGACTGCCCACAATAAGAACATTTTAGCACACCACAAGAGGTGTTTATGTGAGTCCGAGACTCACACTTGAAGCAAACCTTTGGCTGACCTAGATTAAAAAGGAACCCCTTATCCCTCCCCAAAAAAAACAGTTGGGGAGATGCACCAAATCAGAATCAGTAGAGTGGAGTTTAATCCTAAATATCCAACCCGCATTCCAAAATCTCTTTGCATCCAGGATAGGAACAGGATTCCCCTGTATTTCACATCTCTTAGATAACCTGTTAACAATATCTACGACATTAACCCCTTAATTTCTGAACATGATCGTAATGACCCTAAAGGCCTGTTTTGAAAGAGGCAGTACAATAAAGTCCGACCATAGGGGATTAGTTTTTAGATATAAATAGTGACTCCAGAATAGTTCCAAAAGAGCTGGGGTGCGAAAACTGACATCAAATGTAAACTGTCCAGGAACAAGGATCAAGGCGTTGACTTCAGAAGGGGAAAAACCCATACTTCTCTTCAATAAAGTTTTTCCAACATAAAACCTATCAGGGGGATTATCCCTGGGGCCAACATATCATAAACGAATGGCATTTCGCCACTTGGCTAATTCTAGAGGTTGCCTAAAATGACTGGCATAGGAAGGTTTTTCCACAGGTTCCAAAGCTGGCCCCTGTATGACAGAGGAAGTAGCCACATCTGCAGCCATTTACACTGACAGGCTGTCCAAGGGTAGTCCAGAATCAGTAGTAGATTTAGGAAAATGGGAGGCTGGAAGTTCAGAGACTAAAACAACAGGAGAAGGGACTGATAAGGCCACAGTACTTATCTCTGCAGACTCCGGTAGTGCTGAAGATCCATCAGCCGGCTTCCATGAATCACCCGAAATCGGATTCCAGCCAGCCCCACGCAGCACACGCTCTGGAGACCAGGATTCATCTGCCAGATCTCCCCAATCTTTAGAAGTCGAAACTTCGCTGACTTTCGGCCTTTCAGTAGCCAGATGCAACTTGCTGGGGCCCGCTGCTGCTGCAGTGCTCGGGGAACCCTTAGATCTCTTCCACTTCCTGTCGTCCTCCACAGCGAGGTTCCTACATTCCTGTACCAATAATGCACTCACACGAAGAAGTTCCTCTTCCAAACAGCGTTGTTTCTCCGAAAAACTAAGCTCCAGCGTAGCAACAGAACCTGAAGGACCACTTGAGTTGGCGTTTTGCTGGCCACCTCGCAGGTGCATCCCAGCCACCATTTCAGCGTTTCCAGACTTGGTGAAATCAACAGGTGAGGAATTACTCTGGGCTATCGCAGCCCCATGTGCAGCTCCTCCACTGTCCTCCTCCTCCGCCATCTTGGTCCCACCAGAAAATGGGTCCCCCCTGCTCACAGGAAGCAGGAAGTAGGGGCATTTCCCTGGTATCCTGCCCAAATTTCCCTCATTCACTAAAAATACCACCAACAGCTTAATCTGGTTCAAGGTCAGTTGGCATTCATCTGTATTCCCCTCCCCCGGGTCGTGCCTGAAAATAGGATTTGTCTAGTGCACTTACCCGGTCAACAAAAACTAAATAAATAAATAAAAATAAATATTTCTATGGAAACAAAGATTGAAAAAAAGAAAAAAACTTCTAAAATACAAGAACATAACTAGTTTAGAGATTTTAACTGCACAAAAGGGCACAATTCTGAATCAGACGTACTAAGCAATTGAAAAGTTAAACCGTGTGAATCTTGGCATTTTTCACGTTGCCTACCAACTTCCTGTTTGCTTCAAAAGCAGTAACACATATACAAATTGTTTTATTTTCTAACCCCAGTAATACTCAGGTAATTCATAACTTTATGCAGTAAGCCTTCTAAGTAGAACTGACCGGAGAGTTGGAACGTATGCAAATGATGAAATCTTTTGCATGTGCCACTTTTCAAATGCTGCGTTCTGCTAACTGCCTTAGCTGTAAACCCTTCAGATTTCTCTCTCCGCCTGTCAAGACTAGACGCTCGGAGATCCTCTCTTCATCATCTTGTTCTGACGTGAGAAACTTATTAAATATATATAAGTATTCTTTACATTTCATTTGCTGCCTTTTACTTTTTGTAATTTTAAGTAAACCCATAGTTTTAGTGTTTAAATTGTAAAATTTTCTCGGTTTCTCCCAGTTCGGTATAACCGGGGGTAAACCAAGGTTTATTTTATATTTATTGGAGTTTTCTGACTAAAAAACTCCATTAGTTATGTTTAATTTTATTTAATTTCGCTTGTTTTAAGAACCACTAAGCCTGGTTCCTGATCTGATAGCCTCAGTTCATTTTACCTCAGTTTTGGGTTCCAGATCTGACCGCAACTGTTAAATAAACTTTAAATGAAAACATTTTTTTAGCGGTTGCAATTTTTATCAGTTTTACATTGTAAATGTCAAAAAAAAAACAGAAGAAGACTGGTGATCCCGGTTTCAAACCATGTTTGAGTGTGGTGAAATGCTGCAAAACAAACATTCTTTTGTTTCAAACAACATGAAGTCTTGCTGTATTCTGACTATTGCAGTTAGCCCCAGCCTTTAAACTGCCCTGGAGAACAAAGGGTTAACTTTCTATGCAGTGCATAGAATGCTGAGCTCGAGCTCGGTTGAGGTCTCTGTCTGCAGCCCTTTGAACCCAACCATCAGATTCTTTACTCCGCCTCACTGA
This sequence comes from Neoceratodus forsteri, assembly GCA_016271365.2. Taxonomy (NCBI): domain Eukaryota; kingdom Metazoa; phylum Chordata; order Ceratodontiformes; family Ceratodontidae; genus Neoceratodus; species Neoceratodus forsteri. The sequence goes on from CM028133.1 coordinate 966,446,298, forward strand.
ACAGTCGCTCCCAAGATTTCTCCTTCAGCTCGGTTCGAAAGTCGGTTAAAGTGTTGGTTAAGTTGTCAGTTTTAAACCAAAATTATTCCACATAGTCGGTTCAGTCTCTGTCTGCGGTACCGTGAGTACTAGATAGGTTTTTGTCTGAATTCTGTGTGGAAACTGTAAAGTGTTAGATCGGTTCGGCTGAACTGATCACGTGTAGTGAAATCTTCTATTTTACTTTAGAGTGTGGTTACCAGTCCTTGTCGGTTCTAAAAAAAACGTGATTTGAACGGTTTTTTACAATACCCGTGACACGGTTAGGAACCAATAAGGGTGTCTTGCCTGGTGGTTGCCATAAAAAGGGTAAGTTTGGTCAAGTTGACCATGTCTGAGAAACCCAAGAAAAAAAACGGGCCCACTGGGTTTCAACACTGCAGTGAGTGTGGGGAGGTCTTTGCTAAGGCCGATCCCCACACCACCTGTGTTGATTGTCTGGGGTTTGAACACCTCGATACAGACTGCCAAATTTGTAAACATTTTCCTAAATCTACCATTGAGAAGAGATTAGGTAGACTTAGGGAAAAGGAGGCCGAAAAGTCCGCTGACCCGGATGGCCAGCCCGGTTCGGTTCCGACCGAACCAGAATGAGTGCCCTCTGACCAGGGTGATATTTCTTTGGGCAAAAGGAGAGCTGATCCTGAGGGGTTGGTTCCTACAAAAAGAAAACGCAAAGAGAAATTGACCGGTTCGGATCCAGAGGTTCATGTTCCGACCGCCGAGGAAACAGCCAGAGCAATTTGGATTGTGGAATCGCTTTGCCCGTTTCTGACCGATCCGGCACCTTTTGGCAGGAGTTCGGTGTGGTCGGTTCCCCTGGTTCAAGAGTATACCCCTGAAGATTTTTATGAACCGGAGTTTGAGGAGGAGGGGGAGTTTGGAGATGATGGTGAAAGTCTGGATGTGCCTGTGGAACCGGACATCTCCCCAGACAGACTTTCTGGTGTTTCCCCTCCTAGGCTTTCTGAGTCCCCTTCCCACTATCTGTTTTACAGAAAAGTGGCTGAAACCCTCCAGCTTCCTATGGAGGAGACAATGGAGGATCAGGAGGAGCCTGATTATGTGGAAATGATGGACATCCCAGAGTCCAGGAGACTGTTTATTCCCCTTCACAAATCCTTTGGGAAGCAGACACAAAAAAATCCTAAAGTCTCCCAATTCTGTACCACCTGTTGACAGAAGGATGGACAAGAGGTATACACTATCAAGCTCAGATACGGAGTTCTTATACCAACAATGCAGCCATGTTGGGGTAGTGCAGGCTGCTGCCTGTGATAAGGCAAATATTCCCTTGGCTTCACACACCCCAGACAAAGACTCCAGGAAGATAGATGCCATGGCAAAGAAGCAGTACACGGCATCTTCCTTGGGACTCAGGCAGGCGAATTATATGGCCTATACAGCCAGGTACCAGAAGTCCAGGTGGGACACTGTACTGGCACTGGCTAAACAGGCCTCCCCCCCAGCTGGCCAAGGAGCTGGAGGAGGTGGCTGCTGATGGGATTGAGGCATCAAAGGTACAATTTCATGCTGCTGCAGACTCCAATGATATGTCATCAAGAGTCATGGCTACATCTGTGGCACTTCGGAGGATGGCTTGGCTCAGATGTACTAGCCTCTCACAGGACACTCAGGCTAAGGCCATGGATTTTCCTGTGGTGGGTAATTCTCTGTTTGGGGAGCAGACAATTACATGAAGAAAATGGATGAGTACAGGACCACTTATAGGAATGCTCAGGACAAGGAGAGACAGGCAACTCCTCAAAGACAGCAATCTGGGGCAGGGGCAGGCCTTTTCATAGGCCTTTTTACCAAGCACAGGCCTCTTCTCCCTTTTCACAGAGGGGGTTCTTCAGAGAGAGAGGCAGAAGGGGGATGAGCAGGGCTGCATCCACTCCTCAGCTTAAGGCTCCTGCCAAGCAGACACCCTGATAGGTCTGCCCAGGTTGACTCTCCTGTCCCTGTAGGGGGCAGACTGGCTTACTATGTCCAGGACTGGATGTCTATTACATCAGACAAGTGGGTCTTGGAAGTAGTAAGCCAGGGACTGGTTCTGAGCTTCAGAAAATGTCCAAAGATGAGAGCCAGATCTTTTCCACCTGCAGGTCTCTCAGAGACCCTTGCCCTAGAGGCAGAGGTTTCATCTCTTCTGGCTTTAAGAGCTGTAGAGAGAGTTCCTACCCTACACTGGGGCAAAATCTGTACTCCAGATACTTCCTTACCCCAAAAAAAGACAGGGGAGTGGCGACCCATCCTAGATCTAAGATATCTGAACAAACATCTTTTAAAACCAAAGTTTAAGATGGTGACTCTGGGAATAATTCTTCCCTCTCTAAGGCCAGGGGACTGGCTAGTCTCCCTGGACCTCAAAGATGCCTATTTTCACATTCCCGTCAGGTGCTCCTACAGAAAGTACCTCAGGTTCAAGTTGCCCTCAGGCCATTATCAGTTCAAAGCAATGCCCTTTGGCCTAACATCAGCTCCAAGGGTCTTCACAAAGTGCCTAGCAGTAGTAGTTGCCTTTCTAAGAAGGCAAAAGATTTCCATTTTTTCCATATCTGGACAATTGGCTCATAGTGGGTCAGTCTCCAGACCAAGCCAAGTCAGACCTGCAAGTGACTCAGCAAGTGCTCACTTCTCTGGGTTTTCTTCTCAGCCTTCCCAAATCAGTTCTCGAACCTGTGCAGCTCCTTACCTTTATAGGGGCAGAGCTAGATACTGTCAAAGCAAGAGCCTTTCTTCCCCTGGAAAGGGCAAGAGTTCTTATAGAACTGGCTTCTTCCTTCAGCCTTCAGGTGTCCCGACCAGCAAGGCACTTCCTTCAGCTCTTGGGCCACATGGCAGTTTCTACAGTAGTGGTCCAAGGAACAAGATTTCAGATGAGGGACATTCAGTTCCATCTGAGGGCTTTTTGGTCCCAAAGGAAGGACCCTCTTTCCAAACTGATTCCAGTGACTTGGACACTGATCGAAGCTCTTCAATGGTGGCAGGATCAGGACAATTTAAGGCAAGGGGTCCCTTTTGTCACTCAGTCTCATTCAGTGGTTCTTACCACGGATGCTTCTCTTTTGGGGTGGGGAGCTCATCTGGGGGATCTCACAGCCCAAGGACTGTGGTCCCCTCAGGAGTCCCTTCTTCATATCAATCTCATGGAACTCAGGGCAGTTTTTCTGGCCCTGCAAGCCTTCTCTCAGTTGGTGCAGAACAAGGTGGTTCAGGTCAGAACAGACAACACCACCACCATGTGGTACATCAACAAGCAGGAGGCACTGTCTATTTGCCCATGCACGAAGCCATGAAATTGTGGTCCCTGGCTTATTCCCTGCAGACCTCTCTGATAGCAGTCCACCTTCCAGGAAAGGACAATGTGCTGGCAGATGCACTGAGCAGGATCTCCCAGGGCCATCACGAATGGTCCCTGGACCCTCTGGTTTTGAAAGTGATTTTTACGTTAAGCTTACGGCGCATGCGCAAGGACGTTTTGGAAAAGTAGCACACTTTGGAGGTGTGCTCTCCTGTTAAATCCACTGCTCAGTTGAGCAGGCGTGGCGATCCTGCACTAATGGGTGCGGGAGCTGTGTGTTTTCGGTGGTGGCTTGGCTTCCAAAAACCACTGCTGTCATACGAAGCTTACCATCCGCGCGCCGCTTCGTCGCGCCGCCCCCGCCCGCGTGCGCCACCCCAAAATCCTTGCTGCCACGCTGGGGCCCATCCCAGTGTAGAAGCGTCCCTATTTGTTTGCCGGGGTGGTGCCCAATCCCGTCGGCTCCATGCCCAAAGCCATCCTTCTGCCACGCTGAGGCCCACCCCAGCATGGCAAACATCCCCGTTGTTTGCCGTCGCGGAGCCTAATCCCCGTCGGCTCTCGGCGCCCCAGCCATCCTTGTGCCATGCTGGACCACCCCAAGCGTGGCAAAGCGTCCACATCGTCAATTAAAAAAAAACCTGTAAAGTAGCAGGTCCACGCAGTCTCCGCCCCCCTCCACAACCCGCACCCCCACTCGCACCCTGCCTCCCCACACCCCACCCACCCCATACTTACCTCGGAGCTCGCGCGACGATCTTGATGGACGGGAACACGTCTGCACTCTTCAAAGCTGACGCGAACTGAGGAAATGCGGTAAGCTGTATAATGGGCTGAGATAGGGGTTTCAATTTTATTGCATATCTCAGGCATTTTTGGAATTTTGCACAAATTTTCAACATGGGTTTTGGGACCCCTTCTCATGAATGAAGTCACTGTCATGGCGTTATTACGGGCCCAAAGGGTGATTCCGCGGTCACTGCGTGAAATCACCCTTCAGACCTGAATAACACCATGATTGTTTATCATGAAGGTCTAGACATCGACTGCTGGTCGTGCGTTCGCGATTCCTCTCGAGCTCGGTAGGATTCACAAATTTTCAATATTTTCACTCCAGATTTTCAACATTGCCATTTTACCACACCTCCTTATGAGCAGTACAGCTGTCATTTTTCACATCCTGCCCAAAATGTGTTTCCACCCATGTAGCGCACAATGGCGCAGTCGGTGTGCAAAATCAACATATGGGACACATTAAGAAAATCACGATGACACTGTTCATTAGCAGAGGTCTTAAAATGGCTATGTTGAAAATTTGGTGAAAAAATTCCTAAAAATGACTGTTTTACGAGTGTTCATTGCGCAGTTCCTATGCACGCTCGTAAGTTTGCGAATTTTCAATATTTTCACTCCACATTTTCAACATTGCCATTTTACCACACCTCCTTATGAGCAGTGCAGCTGTGATTTTCACATCTTGCCCAAAATGTGTTTCTCCATGTGAGCACAATGGCACAGTCGCTGTGCGAACTCAGTGTATGGACACATTAAGAAAATCACAGTGTCACTGTTCATGAGCAGAGATCTTAAAATGGCTATGTTGAAAATTTAATGAACAAATTCCTAAAATAATTGTTTCTGGCGTCGTTGTGCAGTTCCTCATGCGCTTTCGTAAGTTTTAATTTTCAATATTTTCACTCCAGATTTTCAACATTGCCATTTTACCACACCTCCTTATGAGCAGTATAGCTGTCATTTTTCACATCCTGCCTAAAATGTGTTTCCGCCCATGTAGTGCACAATGGCGCAGTCGGTGTGCGAAATCAATGTATGGGACACAGTAAGAACATCACAGTGACATTGTTCATTAGCAGAGGTTTTAAAATGCCAATGTTGAAAATCTGGTGAAAAAATTCCTAACAATGACTGTTTTACGAGCGTTTGTTGCACAGTTCCCACGCACACTCGTAGGTTTGCGAATTTTCAATATTTCCACTCCAGATTTTCAACATTGCCATTTTACCACACTTCCTTATGAGCAGTACAGCTGTCATTTTTCACATCCTGCCCAAAACGTGTTTCCGCCTATGTAACGCACAATGGGGGTAACAAAAAGGTCATGCTGAAATTTTATTGTGCAAATACCAGCAATCGCACAGGGCATTAGGGTAAAGCACCATACTTGCCAAACATCACTGCAAATACCTGCAAGCGAACGTTCGGCATTGACAAATGCTTGTTCAAGGTGGGACACTCCAGAGATAGATCTCTTTGCAGTCTCAGACAATCACCAACTTCCTCTGTTCTGTTGCAGACCCCCAGTCTTGGGTTCAGTCCCTCTGGATGGTCTGATTTTGAACTGGGAAGGAAAATTTCTGTATGCCTTCCCTCCCTTTCCTCTACTGTTCAAAGTCCTTGTCAAGATAAGGTCACAGCTTTGAAAAGTGATTCTGATTGCTCCAGACTGGGCCAGACAGCCTTGGTAGTCCCTGTTGCTGTCTCTAGCAGTCCATCTTCCTCTGTCTCTTCCCAAGAATTACAACCTGTTAACCTCCTCTCAGGGGAGGATTTGGTGCCCCAATCTTCGGTCTCTCAATCTCAAGGCATGGCTCTTGAAGAGTTAGAGTATGCAGATTTGCATCTGTCTCGGGGGTTCTGGATATTCTCAAAGCTTCTCGGAAGCCCTCCACCAGAAAGACTTATAACTCCAAATGGAAAAGATTCAGCATTTGGTGTTCCAAGAAGCATATTCCTTCAGATGCTGCTGAATTGTCTACAGTTCTGGATTATATGGCCCATCTTAATGGCCTAGGCCTCAGACCAGCTACTCTCAAGGTACACTTGTCAACTGTTTCTGCCTTTTTGTCAGTGGGGAAGTCTTCCTCACTGTCATCTCATCCTGTATTCTGTAAATTTGTCAAGGGATTGCTTCATATCAATCCTTCCTTTAAGGATCCTGCCCCTGCCTGGGACTTAAATGTTTGCATTGCACCAACTTATGCAACCTCCTTTTGAGCCTATGTCCTCAGCAGAGCTTAAGTACTTGACTTGGAAAACTGTGTTTTTGGTAGCCATTACCTCTGCCAGACGTATCAGTGAACTGCAAGCCCTGTCAGTGGAACCTGATTTTATCTCTTTTCATAGAGAGAAAGTGGTCCTTAGAACCAATAGGAGGTTCTTGCCCAAAGTGGTTTCAGACTTCCACTTAAACCAGTCATGTCTCTCCCTGTCTTCTTCACTGATCGTTCTTCCTCAGGAGAGAGGAGGCTACACAGTCTGGATGTTAAAAGAGCTCTTAGCTACTATATAGAGCATACCAAGGGTCATAGGTTTGATTCCCTCCAGTTATTCCTCACTTATGGGGAAGTGGGAAAGGGCAAACCTGCCACCAAGAGAACTATTGCCAGGTGGATTGTGTCTTGTATACAGTTCTGCTATGAGAAACTAGGAAAGATTCCACCCTCAGGCCTGAGGGCTCACTCTACAAGCGGTACAGCTGCTTCCCTAGCTGCTGCTAGGGATATCCCTCTGTTAGAAATTTGTCAAGCAGCTACCTGGAAAACAGTCCATACCTTTACCAAGCATTACTCTCTGGATATCCAGGCTAGGAGCGATGCTCGGTTTGGCACAGAAGTACTTCAGAGTCTATTCCCAAAGTAGGTTCTGTCCTTCCTCCATGGAGGTACTGCATGGTAGTCTGCAATAGTCAGAATACAGCAAGACTTCATGTTGTTTGAAGAAAAAATTACTTTCATTAGTAATTATGTTTCTTCTAATGGAGTCTTGCTGTATTCTGACCTCCTTCCCTGCCTTCCATCTCAGAACCTGTTTTTGGGAAGCGGGTGGACAGGTGCAGTGTTGCACCCCAGAGGTGCTTCTTACACACCCTCCCTCTTTTGTTTGGGTGTTTTGTTGTTATTGTTATACTTATTTGGATTGGGTTTTGGTTTTGGGTTTCCTGACTTGAGTCTTTTTTGGGAATCCAAAACTCTTTGTTGCCAGTTGGCTAGTAAAAATTTTACAATTTCCACATAGGATAGTTAGTGAGTTTTTTGCTCGTAAGAATCTGACAGTTGGGTTTCAAAGGGCTGCAGACAGAGACCTCAACCGAGCTCGAGCTCAGCATTCTATGCACTGCATAGAAAGTTAACCCTTTGTTCTCCGGGGCAGTTTAAAGGCTGGGGCAAACTACAATAGTCAGAATACAGCAAGACTCCATTAGAAGAAACATAATTACGAATGTGAGTTACTTTTTCTTTGCTTACCTGGACATGTACATTTTAAAGCAGAGTGAAATCTGCAGTACGTGTCCTGAGAAAACTGTTCATTTAAAAATGCCTGGATAAGGCTGAAGAGAAAACTATCACCACCTAAGGGTCCCTCTAGCTCTGACCAGCTGACACCCTAAATTACTGTGGATGAAACCACAATTACTGTAACTGCTACCCCTGAGACGGGTATACAAGCAGTTCCTAAGAGGCTTGTTGAACTGGCTGACCGGTTCCCTTAAAGAAATCAAACACAGAACCTCCTGCTGGACAGCATTTGGGGACTTCTGTGCTTGCTATAAAGCCTGACAACTTCTGCAGAAATTGCAGTGAAAATTATAAACTTTTCAAGGAGAAAGTGTGGGAAAATGCCTGGATCAGCTAAAGAAAAAAACTTTAGGTTTACAGGGGTTGTCTGCTTCTTAGCAGTAGACCCCTGCAAAGCAGTCCGTCTCCTCTGCTCAGTCTTCCTATTATTTAAAGAGGAAGAATATGTGATTATGATAAAATAGAGGAAGGGGAACCTATTGAATCTGAGGTTTTCCTTGAACAGGAGTTTTTTTTTCCCACAGAGCATTTGAGGATTATTCCTCACTTTTCATATTTGTGAGAAATTATTTGGCTGACATCCACTAAAAAGCTTCTCCTTTCTGTGAATACACTCTTCAGGAAAGATACTTTAAAGATTCTGCTGAGTCCAAACTCTGTTTCCCCTCTTGAAAAGAGGCTGGATAAGAAATATTAACTGGACAGGAAGGGAGCTGAATTTTTTATTCTCCCACCCTGTCCACCAAGGAGTAGTACAAGTGACAGCCTGTGACAAGGCAAACATACCTCTGGCATCCCATCCTCCTAACAAGGATTCCAGAAAAATTGACAACACGGCTTTCAAGTCTCTGATGCTCAATACCAAAGGTCACTATGGCAGTCTCTCCTTGCTGTGGCAGTCAAGGCTCAGACTCTCCTGTTAGATAATCAATCTGAAACAGTTAAGTTGGTTTGGGAGCAGCCAAATACCAGTCAAATGGCTGTTCACCTATTGACACTGCTGCCAGATAGATGGCAGATACAGTGGTTCAAAGGAGGTTTGCCTGGCTGAGAGATACAAACTTCACTCAGGATACCCAAACCAAGGCTATGTATTTCCCAGTCGAGGGTAATTCCCTCTTGGGAAAAAGGTGGATGTATACAAAACCACCTATAATAATAATAACTTTATTTTGCATAAGTGCCTTTCGAATCACCAGTAGTAGTATATATATACATATATATACATGTAGTATCAATTCTTCAAAAGAAAGCTTCCCCGTCCAATAAAAAATATGGAAGGGGAGGCAGAGGCAGATCATTTCAGACAAAGCCTTTCTTTTATACAGGCCAGGGTTCTGCCTCAGTATCAGCAGTACCCACAGCCACACAGCAAGAGTACTTTAGGCACCACAGTGAGTCACTGATTGTCCCTTGAGTTCATGTCCCTTCCAGTAGTTAAAAAAAAAATAATTAAAATCATCTACAGATGCAAAGAGTAAACTCCTGGAAAAAGAGGTTCAAAACCTGTTACTGTCAAACAGTGGAGCTTGTCCTAGTACAGCAAAAGGTAACACAAAGAAACTGGGGCATGCCGGCCTGTCTTAGACTTAAGGGTACTAAACAGGGCTTAACAAGGCCAAAGTTTCAAAATGCTAACTTTGTCACTCATTATGCCAACACTCCAAACAAGGGAATGGTTGGCATCACTGGACTTAAAGGGTGATTGTTTCCACATCACCATAAGGGGAGTCTCACAGAAAGTACCTTAGGTTCATACTCCCATCAGGTCACTCTCCAAGAGTGTACACAAAGTGCTTGGCAGGGGTTGTGGCATACCTTCAAAGTCAAGGTGTCACAGTTTTCCCATACCTAGGTGACTGGCTGGGGGTTGTAAAATCAACCCAGCAAGTGGGAGCATCTGCAACTCACCTAGGGGCTCCTAGAGTCTCTAGTATTCCTGATAAGTCTAAAGAAGTTCTGTCCTTCAGCCTGTTTAGGCACTACGGTTCATAGGAGCAGAGCTAGATACCCTGCAAGGCAGGGCATACCTACCTCTCGGCAGGGCAAGATGTATTCCCCTGATAGCGGGCTCATTCAGCCTGAACAAACCAAAAGCTGAATGACAGTTTCTTCAGCTACTGGCCACATGGCACCTGCCACTGGCATAGTCTTCGAATCCAGGTTATAGATAAGGAACATTCAGTTTCACCTCAGGGTTCACTGGCAGAAAAGACCCTCTTTCAAAACTAATTCTGGTAGCAAAAAAAAACATTGTTACAGGCCCTCCAAGGGTGGAAAGAAGAAACCAACCTGAGGAAAGGGGCCCCTTTTTTCAGCAAGAGTCCCCATTAGTTGTTTCTGCCAACAGATGCATCTCTACTAGAGTGGGGTTCCCACCTGGAGATTCATACCATCCAAGTGCAGAGTCACTCCTGCAAAAACCTGCTGGAGCCAAGATTAGTGTTGCAAGCACTAAAGGCTTCACATAACTAGTTCAGGGAAGGTGGATAAGGTCACGTCCTCCCTGCACAGGACTCATGCTAATATGGAGTCAGTCTAGGATGCTTCATAGGGGTTCCCCTGCAGGCTATTCTTCTGCTAGGCAAGGCCACTATCTTGGCAGATACCCTGACTCAAATCAACTAATCCCGTACGAATGGGCCTTTGACAGTCTGGTGGTGCAAGTAATCTTTAGGTGGTGGGACACCCCAGAAGTAAGCTTGTTTCTAGGGATGTGGACATGTTGTTCAATCCACACTTACTGGCAGGTTCCTTGCCGCTTTAAATCTTGCCAGAAGGTCTTCAAGCTGGCTCCTCCCACCCACCTGGGTGGTAAAACTCTCAGCTCCGCCCCATGACACCAGATCTTCCTTACCGCTTGGAAGCTCAGGTTCCCTCCTTAGCGCTCTGCGTTTTCGGCCTGGATTCACACTCTTTGGTTAAACCGAAACTTATTCTGAAATTTAAAAGGCTTCGGTCTTCCTTTTCCTTTGCAACTGTGATGGACAAATCGACTCCCGGATTTCGTCGGTGCCCCTGTGGGCAGAAGATGTCCCGACTGACTCGTCACCACGTGTAAGCTTACTGCCTAGGACTAGGCCATGACTCACAGGCTTGTGAGTTATGCAAATCCTTTTCAGCTTCGGTCTTGGAGGACCGCGTTGCTCGATTGCTCTTGGGGCACCCTGAAAAATGTTATCCTCTGGTCAAGTCGAAGGAGGCCCGTTGGCGGTGTCCACGGCAGCGGGCACAGCAGAACAGCTGGAGCAGATGATCACCCTCGAGGAGGAGGCGGCTGGGCTCTTCTTATACAGCTTCTTTTAAGGAGCTTTGCCAATCCCTCTCCACCAAGGGAGAAGGGCCATTGGGACATTCCTCTTGGTCCAAAAAGAAGGACTTCAAAGGTAAGTCCCACCATCGACGTTCGTGGGAGTGGGAGAGGTCCCCTTCCCTGGATAGTCAACAGTCGACTTCGGTCGAGGTTGTGGCTAAGGCCGCTGGCTTCATGGTGTACCCGTCAGGTCAGCCGGCTGAGACAACTGTCAACGCGGTCGAGATTTTTCTCGACCTGTCGGACGGCTTGTCGACTGGAGAAGCCGACAACCCTTCTTCACTGGTTCTCCCGGTGGAAACCGAGGACTTGCCTGTGCCGGAGTCCCCGGTTAAGGTCCCTGAACCGAGGGAGGAGCGGGTTCCCCCGCCCCCTCTCTGACACACCCTTGGAAACCCCGAAGGTCTCGGTCTCGGACCGCTTCCAGGTCCAGCCGGTCCCGCCATCAGCGGTCTCAGTCTCGGCATCATGGAAAGCAGTGGCGCTGCTCATCCTCATCGTCCTCTTTGGAGGATAGGCTCCGGCGCAAGTTGCGTCGGTGCTAAGAGGATTTAATGTGGCAGCAGCTCTTATTGTCTGGGAATAAGCCAACTTCATCACCTTCCCTGGCCATTAAGTGGCTGTCACCAGAGCGGCCAAAGCAACCCCTTGTATTGGTCAAGGAGCCTAAGCCGGCACCGGTTGTTCGGCCGAAACCGGCTGCACCACCCATTGTGGTGGAACCTCCATCTCCACAACCGAAGACTGGGGCACCGACCAAGGATTCTCGGTTGGGTCAGGGTTTGCCCCACAGGTTGTCGGTCACCCTCACTCCCGATCGGCCTCGGCAAGTGGAGGGTGGCTCAGGCGCTCGGCAGCTGTTCGCAGACGATGACTCCTTGTTCTCCAGGCTGCTTGACCTGGAGTCCACTGGGGGTTAGTCGGTGGACGAGAGCCCATCCTCATTCCTAGGTATGCTTTGACTCATCTCAGAATCCACTGGGATGAAGCTCGAACCCGTTTCAAAATGGGCCAAGTATCCCCTCACGGAGATACTGGACCGAGGGGATTCCCCTACGGAGGCCTTCCCGGTGGCCAGAGCCATTGTTGGCCTGGCCCTGGAGCTATGGCAGTGGCCAGCTTCTTGTCCAGCACCTTTGGCCAGGATGGCTCAGAAGTATGCTGTCCCTACCGGTTCACTCTCCGGTTTCTCGGAGCACCCCTCTGTGGGGGGGTTAGTGACCAACAGCGTTTTCCGGCGTTCCGGTAACGCTCAGGATGTGGACAAGCCACCCTATAAGGAGTCCAAGAAATTGGACTACTCGGGGCGGAAAGTCTATGCTGCTTCCTCCATAGGCCTTTGTCAGGCTAACTCGGCCGTCCTGATGGCACACTTTTCACATGCCCTTTTGGGCTCCCTGCATGAGGTGATTCCTCATCTCCCAGCTGACCTTCAAATGACTTTCAAGCAGGTAAGGAACCAGGGAAGGGCGATGGCCAAACAGCAGCTCCAAACTTCTTTGGACATTGCTGACTCGTGTGCCGGTCAGTAGAAGCCACAGTGGCCATGCGCCGCAGAGCTTGCCTGCGGATCTCCACCTTTACGGTGGATACCCAGCACAAGCTGGCAGACGTTCCCTTCCTGGGTACCAACTTGTTCGGTCCCGGGATGGAGGGTTAGTTTATTGTTCTAGGAATTACTACCTTTGAGCCAGAGGCTCTTTTACAAAGGTTCCACGTCAATTAGGTACAGTACAAAAAAGTTACATAGATAACACAAAAATTTGTGCTGTGTCAAGAGCGAGAAAACATATACAAATACATATCAAATAATTTGTGCAAAAGGACATGAGATATCAATAATAACATTATTATTACAAGAAAGAGGTCATGCCAGATTAGGAGAAACAAATAGGGAAAAAGTCCAGAACAGAGAGGGTAAGTGAAAGGTGTGGGGAGCGGACAATAGCAGGAGAAAAAGTTTCCCAAACATGTCTTTGTCAAATAACAGAACAGGGTGGGTAGTGAGAAAATAGGAGGTTTAATCAGGGCAGTCACATTGGGTTATCTCCAATGGATCGAGAAGTCCAACGCCACCTTGGACTCGGTCACGTCTGCCCAGAAGGACAAAGGCTGCCAGCAGCAGCGTAAGCCCTTTCGTCCTTCAGCCCCTGCAGCACATCCGGCCCAGCTACACCAGCATCAGGGCCAGCAGGCTCGTACTTGGCATCCCAAAGCCAAGCCTGCTGCTTCCTCCAGCAGGAAGGCAGGAGGGAAAGGCCCAGGTGGCTCCTCGGCCGGCCCTTCCTCCAAGCCTGCCCAGTGATGGGTTGAGGGGTGTCGCCCCCAACCTCGTCACTCCTCCCTGGGTTCCCCCCATGGGGGGATGGCTCCGCCACTTCCTTTCCGCCTGGTCCATTATCACCATGGACCGCTTGGTGTTAGAAGTGGTAGGCAGGGGTCTGCTTCTGGAATTCGAGCAGTCCCCACCATACTGAGCCATCGCCCCACGGGGGGCTCCGGGCTTCGCAGCCTCTCGACATTGCCCTGCTCCTCCAGAAGGAGGTGATCAGGGAGGTAGCGGACCCTCCTCCAGACCCAGGGTTTGTGTGCAGGTACTTCCTGGTCCCAAGACGGATGGGGGGCTGACGCCCCATTCTCGACCTACATGATCTGAACAAGTTCCTAAGGTCTCGCACCTTCAAGATGGTCACTCTGGCTCAGATCATTCCATCCTTGGAATGAGGCATGTGGTTCTGTTCTCTGGACCTTCAGGATGCGTTCTTTCATGCCCCAATCCGTATGTCTCACCAGCAATTCCTCTGCTTCAGAGCAGAGGGATCACTTTACGAGTTCTGGGCCATGCCCTTCAGCCTTTCTTCAACTCCCAGGGTCTTCACCAAATGCATGGCAGTGGTGACAGCATTCCTGCAGCGCCGAGGGGTCTGGGTGTACCCTTACCTGGATGACTGGCTGATTGCAGGCCCCTCCAAGTTGGAGGTGGAGCGGTCCAGGGATCTGGCCCTCCAGGTCTGCTCTCAGATTGGCCTCCTCATCAACAAGGCCAAGTCGGAACTCGTGCCATCGCAGGTGATTCAATTCATCGGGGCAGAGCTCGACTGTCTTCGAGCCAGAGCACAGCTCCCGGTGGACAGGGCCGAGGTTCTTTCTTCCTTTGCCCAATCATTTCTGGTTGGGCAATTACACCCTGCCCGGGACTTCCTGCCCCTCCTGGGCCTCATGGCAGCCTACATCAGCATGGTCCGTTGGGCTCACTGGCACATGCGTCCCCTGCAATGGGGGCTGGCCCACCAATGGTCTCAGCACTCCGGTCCTCTGGACCAGCCGGTGGCTGTGACCCAGGAGATGTGGAATGGTCTCCAGTGGTGGCTCGTTCCAGCTCATCGCCAGGAGGGTATCCCATTTGTTCGTCCCGAGCTGACGGTCACTCTCATGACCGACGCCTCTGTGATGGGTTGTGGTGCCCATCTGGGGGAGCACAGAGCCCATGGCCTCTGGTCCCCTCAGGAGTCTGAATGCCACATCAACCTGCTGGAGCTTTGAGTGGTCTGACTAGCCCTCACTGCCTTCACTGCGTTTGTATGGGGCCAAGTGGTCCAGGTCCAGACGGACAACACCACGACCATGTACTACCTCAACCGGCAGGGCGGGACGCACTCCTTGCCTCTGTGCAAGGAGGCTGTCTGCACTTGGTCTCTCGTGATCAGCCTGGAGGTGGATCTCCTGGCCATCCATGTGGCAGGAGCCTCCAACAGTCTGGCCGATGCCCTAAGCCGGATAGGCGCTGCATCTTACGAGTGGTCTCTCCTGCCGGAGATAGTACAAGATCTGTTCTCCCACTGGGGCACCCCTCAGGTGGACCTGTTTGCCTCCAGGGAGAATGCGAAGCTGAGGCTGTTTCATGCTCACCACTCTCAGCAGGGCTCGCAGCAGGGGGATGCCTTCTCGAGGCCATGGACCCCGGGCCTCTTCTACGCCTTCCCTCCATTTCCCTTGATCCACAAGGTGCTTCTCAACGTGAAGAGGGACAAGGCACAGGTGATTCTGGTAGCCCCAGACTAGCCCTGCCAGTTCTGGTACCCAGATCTCCTCAGTCTCAGCTCCAGGCTCCCGAGGCAGCTTCCAGCCCACCTGGACCTGATCTCAGTCAACGAGGGGAAGGTACTCCATCCGGACCTTCAATCCCTGCACTTGATGGCCTGGTTTCTGGGCGGCTAGAGTTCCAGGCCATGGGTCTTTCCGACGAGGTCCTCAACGTTGTTGAGGCATCCCATAAGGAGTCGACCAGACAATGCTATGCCTTCAAATGGAAGAGATTCTCCATTTGGTGTCAGGATAAGGGGGTTGGACCCTTCCTCCTATTCCTTGGCTAGCATTCTAGACTACTTGTGGTCCCTTTCTCTGCTAGGGCTTCGGTCAACGTCCCTTAAGGTGCACCTGGCAGCCATCTCTGCTTACCGGGCGCGGGCTGGAAAGCAGTCGGTGGTGCAGGAGAAGGTGGTCGGGTGCTTTTTCAACGGCCTTGATCACATATCCCCTCCGGTGCAAGAACCTCCACTTCCGTGGGATCTACTGCTGGTATTGGCTAAGCTCATGGGCAAGCCATTTGAACCGATGCATAAGGTGTGACATCTCTCTCACCTGTCATGGAAGACCGCCTTCTTGGTGGCTATCACGTCAGCCAGAAGGATGGGAGAGCTCCAGGCGCTTTCCATCGAGTCTCCTTATCTGGTCTTCCACAGGGACAAGGTTGTCCTGCGCCCCCACCTGAAATTCCTTCTGAAGGTGGTGTCGGAGTTTCACCTTAACCTGGTGTTGACTCTGCTGGTGTTCTACCCCAATCACACCTTGGAGGCCGAATATAGGCTCCATACTCTGGACCCTAGAAGAGCGCTCTCTTATTATAAGGAGGACGGCTGAAGTTCATGGAGAGGTTTGCCAGCTGTTTGTCACCTACGCTGAAGCCACACCTGGCAGACCTGCAACCAAGCAGACGATAGGCAGGTGGGTCACATCCTGCATAGATCTCTGCTATAGGTTGGCGGGCATGGAGCCTCCCAAAGGGATAAGAGTTCATTCTACCCGCCATACCACTGCTTCGGTGGCTGCTTCCAGGGATGTCCCTATCCAGGAAATCTGCCGGGCTGCTACCTGGAAGTCAGCACACACCTTCATTACCCTCTACCACATCGACCTTGAGTCACGCCAGGATGCTGGTTTTGGGAACTCGGTTCTCCAGTCCTTATTTCCCAAGTAGGGGGTATGCGCCTTGCCTTCCTCCTCCCGTAGAACTACTAGGAGTCTGCCAGTAAGTGTGGATTGAACAACATGTCCATGTCCCTAGAAATACAGGTTATTCACCTGTAACAGGAGTTCTAGGAGTAGTATATGTTGTTCATCCACACAACCCACCCTATCTCCCCGGCTTCGACGTGCAACCTGGCTTCCAGCAGGCTAGATCTAGCGTCATGGAGCGGAGCCGAGAGTTTTACCACCCGGGTGGGTGGGAGGAGCCAGCTTGAAAACCTTCCGGCAAGAGCCAACTTGAAGACCTTCTGGCAAGATTTAAAGCGGCAAGAAAACTGCCAGTAAGTGTGGATGAACAACATATACCACTCCTAGAACTCCTGTTACAGATGAGTAACATGTATTTGTGTTCCACCAGAACCACCACTTGCCATAGTACTTTGGCAGACTACGAGATATGGGAACAATCCCTCGGATGCTCTGGCTCTGGATTAGTCAGAGAAGCACCTACATGCTTTTCCTTCTTCCTTTTGGTGTACAGAGTATTTCTTAAGCTCAGGTCCCAGTCAGCATCAATGATCTTGATAGCACCAGACTGGACCAGGCAGCCATGGTACTCTGTGCAGCTCTCCATGTCTGGTTCTGGTCCAATACACCTTCCTGAGAGGCACAATCTGATCTGCTAACCTCCAAACAAGGGTGCTCCTGTACCCAAACCTCAGGTCATTCAGGCTCGAGGCATGGCCCCTGTGGGCCTATAATATGTTGGTTCTGTGTTTTTATGAAAGTGTCTTGGATATTTTAAGTGGTTACAGGAAGCCGTCTATTAAGAAGATCTATGCTTCAAATGGAAAAGGTTTTTTTGTTTGGTATTCAACTAGGTGCTGGTACCAACACATGCTGAGGTCCCAGCTGTGCTTGATTATCTTTCTTATTTATATTCGTTGGACTTGCAGTCCAGCACTCTTAAGGTCCACCTAGCTGTAGCATCTGCTTGCATATCAGCTGGACAAAATGTTTCAAATAGTTCCAGATCCTAGCTCCAAAAGGCTCTTTAAGGGTTTGGCCCATAACAGTACTGGCTGGTGTCCCAGCTGTGCTGGACTATCTTACCTATTTGCATTTACTGGGCTTGCAGTCTAGTACCTTAAAAGCATATACTTACATTCAGTGGACAGAATGTTCTCTGTTTCTCTGACCTCAGACCCTGTCTTCAAAAGGTTCCCTAAAGGCCTAATCCATTTGCACACACCCTCACAGGGAACCGGTGCCAACATGGCACCTAAATGTGTATAGTTAGGTTCATGCCCCCCCTTAAGCCTATGTTTTCAGTTTCTTTGAGAATCTGTCATATGGAAAATTGTTTTCCTTATGGTAATGACCTCTGTCAGAGGAATCAGTGAGCTCCAGTCTCTCTGCATTGAACATAACTACATTTCATTCCACAGAGCCAAAATGGTCTTGAAAACAAACAGGAAGTTCTTTCCAAAAGGGTTTCTGAGTCCATTTGAACCAACTCATTACCTTACTTGTCTTTTCACTGAACACTTTGGTTCAAGTGAAAGGAGTCTTAATAGTTTGGACGTCAGCGAGCTCTTAGCTACTACTTGACAGCTACTACAATCCATAGGCAGGACAGAAAACAGCTGTTCTTGACCTATGAAATGTGGGAATGGGTAACCCAGCATCAAAAAGTCCAATTCATGCTGGTTAGTATCCAGTTTTTTATTATTCTAAGGCTAGAAAGGAGCCCTCTACAGGGTTGAGGTCCCATTCTACAGGGGACACAGCTGCTACCATAGCAGCTGTGGAGGATGTTCCCGTGGTGGATATCTGTAAAGCAACTACCTGAAGAACAGTACACACCTTTACGAAGCATTATAACCTGGATATTCAATCCAGGGGTGATGCTAGGTTTGTCACAGCAGTCCTACAGAGTCTGTTTCCAAAATAAAGTTCTGTGCTCAGATCCAGTGGTACTGCTTTGTAGTCTGCATAAAGTTATGAATTACCGGAGTATTACTGGGGTTAGAAGAAAAAATTACTTACCATAGTAGTCTTGTTTCTTCCCAGTAATACTCAGGTATTCATAACTCCCACCCTGCCTCCCCTTCCAGAACTTTTACCCTCTGCACTCCTGCATACTGTGCTCTCAGGGGTATAAATGCCATTTCTGGCACATATGTTGTGATTGTGTTCACCATTGTTGTTCCCCCTTGTCAGGTGATTCTAACATTCAGGGGTCTTCTTTCATATGTTATGCCCTCCTGTTGGAGGCCTTTCTGGGTGTTAAAGGAGTTCCTACTATAATTATTATTATCATGATTATTAATATTAATGTTCAGTATTGTTATTATTATTGTTACATGTAGTCCTCGTGGGCCTGTCTTTTCAGGCTTCTAGGAAATCTGAGGAGTTTACAGCTAAGGCAGTTAATAGAATGCAGCATTTGAAAAGTGGCTCATGCAAAAGATTCCATCATTTGCATATGTTCCATCTCTCCAGGCAGTTCTGCTTGGAAGGCTTACTGCATAAAGTTATGAATACCTGAGTATCACTGGGAAGAAACAAGATTACTATGGTAAGTAATTTTTTCTTAAAACACTTTGCAAGTTTAGTTGCCTGAAAGTTCCTGATGATTTTTAAAAGTTGTAAAAGATATACCAAATCACATACAAAAAAAGGTTAAAATGTTGCAATGCTGAGTTAAATAAAAACATTCTCTCTTTGTGGCAAAAAAAAAAAAAAAACAGAAACCAGCAATTACACACAAAAATGCATGAGGGTGAGTGCATAAATGAGAAATTATGTGAACTCTCGGTGTGGGATGCTCATATAAACCCCTCGGGGTTTATGTAGCATCCCACACCTCGTGCATTATTGTATCTGTTATCAGTTTTTACTCTCTGCTTCGTTATCAAAACCTTGCTGTAACATGCCTGTTTGTACATTTGTGTTCCACTGGCATGTTATGTAACTCTCCTGGGTCATGCCCGAATATATGCAGCACTCTTGTCTAGCAATAAAAACTAAATAAATAAATAAACATAGCCATTTCTTCACAGCACCTCATGAATGTGACAGCTGACAATTTTCAAATCCTGGCCAAAATGTGTTCTCTCACTTGTAGCACAAAATCACCTTTTGGGTAGGATTTGAAAATGTTCTCCACCCTTGTTCATGAGGTGGGCCCATAAGAATGGTATTTGGGGTCATAAGAAGGCTATGTTAAACATTTGTGGTAAAAATAAGAGAAAACAAAGTTATGAGTCTGTGTTGCAATTTTTCAGTGCACCTCGTAACGGGTAATTTTCAATATTTTGACCCCAGCTTTTAAACATAGTAATATAGTATTTGACAGCAGATAAGGACTGCTAGCCCACCCAGTCTGCCCATATTCCCTGCCTGCATCAGTGGTCACTGACCCTACTTAATCATTGGCTTTAGCCTTTCCTACCCACCTCTAGGGTTCCCTTGTGCCTATCCCATGCATGTTTGAATCCCCCCCACTGTGCTGGTTCCCAGTACTTCCTGAGGTAGGCTGTTGCATGCATCTACCACCCTTTCTATGAAGAAATACTTCCTCACATTCCCCTTTATTATGCCTCCCTGCAATCTCATATCATGCCATCTCATCCTTGGACACCTCCTATACTGAAAGAGGTCGCCCACTTGCACTTTGTTTATGACCTTAAGATACTTGACGGTTTCTATCATATCTCCTCATTCTCGCTCTCTTCCAGTGTGTACATATTGAGGTCTTTCAGTCGCCCTGAAGTCAGCTCTGGTATTCAGGTCTCCAGATCATTATATAATTTAAAAAGTTTCAGCTGTTGTTTATATTCAGTTAATGAACAATTCTGCATTAGTTTAGGGTTACTTTTTGTTGTGTTAGCTTAATTGAATTTAATTGTGGTTCTTCCGTTCCTTACCAGTTCCCAGGAACTGAAGACAGCCACAGTGTAGCACAGTTCCCACCTTTAGGCCAGCCCTCTGACTCTTGGGTCTGTTCCCGAACCCGAAATGTTGGCTTCACAGATAGATGCTATACCGCTGCACTGGACTTTTTTTTTTGCTAACACATTTTTTTCTTACAGCCACAGTTCCCACTCTTGAGGAACCAGACCGCAATCTGTCTAAGGTTACCAGTAGTTTTGGAAAAAAACATTTATTTCTCTTCACTTTTACAGTTTTAGTGTATTTTTTATTAATTACAGGTGTTTTTTTTCAGTTGAGGGGAACCACATTTACAATAATTTCTCCTCAAAACCACCTTAGTCTTCAGTTTTGGAGAAGTCTTGTTGCTATTTTGGCAACTGAAGAAGTTTGTTTTACTGCTCATCAGTGTTTGGCATGACTGATAGACCTAAGAAAAAGACAGGACTAACTGGTTTTAAAAATTGTTTCCAACCCCTGGCAAAGGCAGACTGCCAGGAGCTCTGTTTAAGGTGCATGGGTCCAGATCATGATTCTACCATTTGTGAGCTCTGTATAAAGTTTTGCCCTAAAACCCCAAAAAAAGGGGGCTAAAAAAGAGAAGAGTTTATCGCTTCCAAATCTGCCACTGTGTCACTAAAAAATAATAAAGGCTGTGAGGGAGTTCCTAATGATGGTGGAAAGCATGCATCAGAGGGGTCGTCTTCTCAAATACAGCAGCAGTCCCTGACAAAGGGAACACAGAAAAAAGAAAAAGCTGCTTAGCCATCAGATACACTTGGTAAAGACGGTATGGATAACACAGTGTCGGAAAGGGGGGGAATCCTTAGTCCAGTGATGGTAAAAATACAAATAAAAGAGCCTCAGAGCAAGCCCTGGAAACACTGTCTGCCAAGGGAAAAAAAAAAGGAATCACTAAAATACCACCATCAGCTTAATCTGGATCAATTTCAGTTGGTTACCATCAGAAGTTCTGCCTCTTAAGTATTCCATGTACCAAGGTGTCGCACTACAGTGGCTCAACGGGGCTTCGCCTGTTGTGCCCCTTTCTGGACAAATGCACTACCTCAAGGCATTTCTGACACTGCAACAATTGGTGCTTTCAAACACAAGCTTCATTAACATCTGCTTGCCATGAATGCCTGTGCCTGCCCTCACTAGCTCCCATCAATGACTTTACCTACAACTTCTGAAGTCAGCAATTACAACCAGTGAAGGCAGTAATCCCCACTAGCACTTATTCATCCTGTTGATTGTTACCCCGGAGTAGCACTGGCTCAGCACTTCCCCTACACTCCCTGCCCTTCCTATATGGCACTACCACACCCTGCCCCCAATCTACTACCCCACCCTAACTCTAGCTCGCTCTGCTCTTTTCTTCCCCTGCACTCATTCCAATTGCTGTTGTATCCCCAAGACGCAGGCACACATTGTATTATGCCTTAGTAGTGTCTACTCTTGAATAATAAGTGTAATGTGTACCTCCAATTTATAGGTACTTCAGTCCTTGTATTTTGTACCAGTTTGTAATTCAGCTGATGTGGAACCAATTAACGAGCATCTGCTCAGTGATGTTATCCAAGAATTCAATAAATAAAAATAAAATCTGTATCCCCTTCCCTCCTCTCTCCCGGGTCGCCCCTGAAAAAGGGACTTCTAGTTTCAGTGGGCCTACCCGGTCAACACAATTCAATAAATAAAATAAATAAATGTCCTTACCACTCCTCCTGTTAAAGGAAAGGAGCAGGCTTTGGACCAAGGACAAATGCCTTCAACAGAGCACACTGCAAAAATGTGGTCATTTTTCCAGGTCCTGGGAAAGTTTTGAATATTCCTGCGGCCCCCCCCCCCAACTCAGGTTCCAGCCTACCTGCTGTAGGGGAGGAGGAAGGTGAACCAGATGGTTCACCTATGCAAGAATTTGGCTCATCTTCAAGTCTATGGAGGACTACACATCTTCCCCTTCCTTTGTTAGGCAAATGGCGAGCACCTTCAACATCCCCACTTCGGGAAATAGAGGAGGATGAGAAGGACATGGAATTTACAGACATGATGAGGATAGCTTCTACAAGGAGGTTGCTGTTTCCCATTCACAAAATATTACAAAAAGCCACTTCAAAGATCTTGTCTGCACCTACCTCAGCTGCAGCCATAGACAAAAAGATTGAAAAAAAGTATAAGGTGGACAGATGGTGGGGTGGAATACCTGTATGCCCACCCTGATCATTAAGGTGTAGTCCATGTGGCTGCATGTGAGAGGACTAAGCACAGCCCCCTGAAAAGGACTTTATAAAATTAGGTGTCATGACCAAAAAAGTTTACACATCAGCTTCATTGCTCATTGGGTAGGTAGCTTACATGGCCCAGATAGCCCAGTACCAGAAGGCACTGTGGAATACAGTGCTGGCACTGGATGACAAGGATAATGGTGAAATTGCACAGGACTTGACTGCCCCAGCAAAGTTGGCACTGGATATCACTAAATACTACTTCCACACAGCTGTGGGCACTAATGACGCTGCCTCAAGAGTCTTAGCTCAGGCAGTTTCTTTGAGGTGGTTCTCCTGGCAGAGGGCAACCATCCTTTCCCAGGACACTTGTGCAAAGGCAGTGGAATTCCAGTTTGAAGGTGATTCTCTTTTTGGTGATAAAACAGAGGAACACGTGAAAAAGTGGATAAATACAATACGACTTACAAGAGCAACGCTGAGAAAGAAAAAGCCTCTACTTCCTACAGGCCTTATGGGAGGGGAAATAGAGACAGGGGCTGCTTCCCAAAAGCCTGTGCTCCATATACCTCCTATGAGTATCAACTGCAAAGAGGTTACTATAGGGCCAGAGGCAAGAGTGGCTCCAAACGTGCTCCTGCACCACCATCCTCCAAGCCTCGGAAAAAACAAAACCGTGACAGTTCTGCACAGGATACCCAACCAATGCCAGTGGAGGGGGGAAGCTGACCCCTACATCCAAAAATGGGTAAACATTACCACAGATGAGTGGGTCCTGGAAGTAGTGAGCCAGGGGTTGCCCCTGCAGTTAAAAATGTTTCCCAAACTGCAGAAACACAAAAGCTTTCCAGCTCACCTTCCCACAGAAATAATTCTGCTGAAACTGGAAGTAAACAAATGGCTACAGGCAAAAGCAGTAGAAAAGGTCCTTGCCTCTTAACGGGACAAGGGCCTGTTTTCAAGGTACTTCCTGACCCACAAGAAAAACAGGGTGTGGCAGCCCATTTTAGACCTCAAATATCTGAACACACACATTTAAGAAGAAAGGTTCAAGATAGTCACATTAAGTAGTGATACCATCATCGTCAGGCCATTGATTAGGGTCAGGATAGCTATGGAGAAGTGCACACTATCTTCCCCAGAGGCGCTCCAGTCAGTAACAGGATACTGCATAAAGAAAGTACTGAGCCAGCCCAGTGGCGCAGAGGGTTGAGGTGCTGGACACCACACCTTGCGCCACACCGCCGACCCGGGTTTGGGAGCAGATGTGGCCGGGGGAAAGAGATTGAGCGTCCGGTGGACTACTCTCTCTTCCCGGGGTGGGTTGGGGTGGTGAACACTCAACGAGCAACCTCTGGGGGGGTAGCTAATTGAGCGTTGTGGCGTATGCCAGGGGGTGGAGACGCAGCGTGCGTTGCCTTGGGCCGGGCTCCATGGGGTGGAAACCAAGAAAATACCTCCCACCCAAGGAATCACACAGGGAGGTAGAGTCCTGATCTGGGCTGTCGCCGGAAAGCGTTCGGCGGGGCTCCAGTAGGGAAGGGAAAAAAATAGAATTTGAAAAAGAAAAAAAAAAGAAAGTACTGGGCAAACACCAGACAGAGGTACTCGGACTACAAAATTACTTAAAAAATTGGAACAGTCTGTAGCAGTCAGGGTTTCAAACAGAGCTGGGATAGATAGAAAGAAGGGAATAGTGGTTACTGGGGTCGACAGGACCAGGGAGGAGAATTAGGAGAGGGGGGTTAGTATCCTAGACGAGCAGTAGGTTCCAGGGAAGGTTACTGGGATTATAGGGAACTTGGGCAGATTGCATGGACCTCTGGCTTTTTCTGCTGTCATTGTTTCTATCTAATGTTTAATGCTAAAAGCAGGAAAAATGCAGGATAACACCCCTACATATTGACTCAGGTTAGGAGTCTTCTTCAGGGGGCAGAGTTAGCAAGCAAGAGCACCCATTAAATATCCCAGCTACAATTAATTATAAACAATTAGTGCAACCAGTGTTCAGTTATGCAATGAGTGCAACAAAAGTGCTACATTTTAACAGTAAGAGCATCATATGTGAAAAAGGTGCTGAAGTGCGAATAGTACATCTTACTTCGAGAGGGCTCTTGCAGTAAGTAATAACCATTAGGACTAAGCCGCTAGGCACTGTGGCAACATGGAAAACTTTAGCTAGCAGCGTCTGGCAGGGGACTGCCCACCCAACATCATGTGACCATCAGCATGATGCTATATAGTGAGCGGTCCCCACGCCTGCCCTCCAGTTCTTTACTGCCGTCAACCTGCGCATGTCAGACTTTGCAGAAAAGGTCGCTTCTGTTGACTGCCATTTTAGATGAGTATTTCTACTCATTTTTTCTTTATTTCTTCAAGTGTTAGTTTTTTCTACGCCTCGTGTATGCCGTCTCCGACGCCTCCTGATTCGCATAAAAATATGTGCAACTCCTGTGGCTCCCAGCTACCTCACAAAGTCAGCCATTCCTTCTGCCTGGGCCCAGAGCACAAGACCAAGGACTGTGAGGTCTGCCAGAGCTTCAGCCAGGCCACATGGAAACGCCGTCAACATGCTCTGGAAGCCCATATTCTGAAGCAGAAAATGGCCTCCATGGAGAAGGAGCTGCAGAAACTCAGGAGTTTGTCCTCTTCACCAGAGGGCCATCGCAAGAAGAAGAAAGACAAGGGGAGACATCAGGACCAGGATAGGTCCCCTTCCTGCCTGCAGCTCCTTCCTGGAACCACAGGCACGGTGAAGCCCCCTTCCCCCAGGGCAGCCATTGGCACCCCTGCCAGAGCAGGTTTCGGTTCCAGCAGGAGTCTCCTGGAAATCAGAGACACCTGCTACCCTTGGACCCATCAAAACCACAAGGTCTGCAGCGAGTGTCAAGGCTGATAATTCGATCGTCGGCCCCTTCGATGACTGCAGCTAAGTCGCGCATCAGCCCCTCTAGCTTGCACCCAGCCCCAGATCCTCCAGCAAGCCCTGACAACAGGCCTGACATCAAGAATCCGGTCCAGCTGCCACCTGTGCTGCAGCCTTCCCCAGGAGGTTTGCTCCCCCTCAGGATTCTCCCCCTCCACCTCTCGAGGTAGTCCATCTGGCTTCCCCTGAGCACCAGGATCAGGAAGGGGGTGTGCGACCTCCACTTGGCACGGTTTCCATTTTTTATTTAAAAAAAAATGATCAGCAGCAAAACCACACAAACCGTGATCATAAAGACCTATGGGCTGAACAGGGATACCATTCTGACTGTCAGTCACCCCAATTCAAATAAACATTGACTAGGGTCACTGGATCTGAAAAACATCTACTTTCACATTCCAATCAGATCTACCCATAGAAAATGCCTCTGGTTTAAGCTAGGAAGCTGCCAGTACCAGTTTGCAGCCTTTCCTTTCAGTCTCAATTCAGCACCAATGGTCTTCACAAAGTGTTTTTCCTGTGGTGGCATTGCACTGCAGAAGGCAAGATCTGGTGCTTTTTTTCCCCTAACTGGATGACTGGTTGATTTTAGGGAAAACAGAACAAGAGACGAGGTGCATTATCCATAGGGTACAGAGCACACTAGAAAAAATCTAGGGTTCCTGATAACCTTCAGAAGTCACAAATAGAACAGTGTGGCTCAGAAGGTTGCACACTTGCCTCTGAGGCTGGACGATTGGAAGGCTGTGGGTTCTATCTCCACACCAGGAGCTTGGGATTAAATCCCAATACTGACACTGTAGTGCAGCATGAAGAAGGTGCTGCAGTCCTGAGATGCCTTCTTTTGGATGAGACATTAAAATTAGGTCCCTTCGCCCTGTTCTAGTGGTTGTTCAGGTGGACGTTAGAGATTCTATGGCACTTCTCGAAAAAAGTAGGGGAATTTTATTAAGCTTTTGAAATCATACAAATAATCCAGCATCCAAGCAATTACATCATAAGAAATCAATTACATCAATATTGAAAAATATCAAAAAAAGAAAAACAAGAACAAAAACAAATCCCTTGGTGTCTCTAATTATTACAGTTCATTCACAATCTATTCAGCGTCATCTTCTACAGCAATAACCTGTTTGTCAATTACAGCTATGAACATGAGGACCAATAAGACTGAAACACATTATTGTTACAGTCTTGTTTCAGTATGATAAACCTTCGGGAGCATTTTAAAAACCATTGTTACAACAGGATCAAGAGAACAATGCCTTTGCTGAATTTGTAGACAGCAATGAGCCTGCCATAATTAATGTCTACAACATACAGAAATGAACTGCAGGGCAGAATGGTGAAACTTCTTCCACTGACCATTATACAAGCCTAAAACACTGGGCCCTATGTATGAACAGGTGGGAATTATGCACCTTAGGTGTGTATCCTACCCGCGTAGCTCTGCAGCCCCGAACAGGCGCAGGGTGCGCAGTATGCTCTACCGGATGTACCCGCAGGACACCTGTCTGTGGCCCTGCCCCCCACCCCCACCCGGCACAGAGGACTGCACAGGGCAGATGGTGGCAGAGTTGCAGGCATCCAATCAGATGCCCAGCCTGGGTCTGATGTTGGATCACTTGCAGGTCCAGGTGCATGAATAGCAAATGCAGGCACCTGGACCCACACGGCCATGCCCTGGTGCAGTAAAAACAGACCCACCCCCACCACATGTATGCCCCATCCCAGGTGAAGTCACAGCACCCCACACAACACACAGAGGGTCACCGGCCCCACGAATGCAGTAATCCCCCTCCAACACACAGGAGGGGCACCAGCACCTCGAATGCAGTATCCCACCCCCGACACATAGGGCACCGGCCCCGTGAACGCAGTAAACCCCCACACACACAGCCATGCCCAGTGACATAACAGAACCCCCCACCCCACATATATATGTCCCGTCCCAGTGAAGAAACAGCACTCACTACCACCACCACCCCACACACACACACAGACCACACCTCCGACCCATGATACCAGCCCCTCCAGCTGCCCATTGTTGTTCAGTGGACCACCCCCCCCGCAGCACTACGCCCGTCCCCCATACCAGCCCATCGGTGCCTCAGCTCTGGACTGCCACTGGCACAGCCTTCCTCACACCTGAAAATCACCCCCCAACACAAAATTGTGCCCTGTCCTGTGGGGGTACATGGCAATCCCCACAAAATACACAGGTGTCTCACCCCGAACAAGTATAAAGCATCCCCCCAACACACACTGGCGCCCCGTCCTGGTGATGGCATTGTAACTCCCTAACAGACAGTATAGATGGCCAGCGGCACAGCCCTCCACACACCTTCTCAGCCGCCAGCCATCAAGTGATGCTGGGAGCGCTGCCTATAAATAGTGGCATGCTCCCAGCATCACTTGGATGGCTGTCAGCTGAGAAGGTGTGTGGAGCTAATGCCGCTGGCCATCTGGGCAGCGGCACCAACTGGCAGGTACGGTGGAGGGTGGGTGGTGGTGTTGGTGCTGCGGGGGGGATGGCGGGCCACTGAACACCAATGACGGGGTGGGGTTCTGGGATCGGGTGACGGGGGTCAGGTGGGTACATGGGGATGTACTTGTCTGTTAGGGAGTTACAATGCCATCACCAGGATGGGCGCCAGTGTGTGTTGGGGGATGCTGTATACTTGCTCGGGGTGGGAGCACCTGTGTGTTTTGGGGATTGCCATGTACCCCCACAGGCGAGGCACAATTGTGTGTTGGGGGGTGATTTTCAGGTACCACCATGGTTACCATATACCCACACAGGATGGGGCACATTTTTGTGCTGGGGGTGGTTTTCAGGTCAAGGCTTTGCTGTGTGGGGGAGGAGAAAGCCCTGCGGGCCAGTGCTCTGCTGGGGGGGGCATCTGCAGCCAG
Organism: Neoceratodus forsteri; assembly: GCA_016271365.2. Classification (NCBI taxonomy): domain Eukaryota; kingdom Metazoa; phylum Chordata; order Ceratodontiformes; family Ceratodontidae; genus Neoceratodus; species Neoceratodus forsteri. The sequence continues at coordinate 966,474,523 of CM028133.1, forward strand.
GACGGCCGGGGGCACTTCTGTGTGTGTGTGTGTTCCAATCAGTTGCCGGCACAGGGCGGGTGGGCTGTGAGCATGGGGTTCGGCGCGTAGGGCATTTACAGCAGGGTCCCCCCTGACGTAACAGGTGCCTTCCTACACCCCCCAGTGTACAGGACTGCACGCCTTAGTGAATGGGGCATAGTGTCGGCATGCCCCCGGTGCAATGCTGTCCGCATGGCGAGGGGAATTGGGTGCGTATACGCCTTGTGCGTGGATAATGCATGCTGACAGGGGTCCGTAGGCACATAGGCAACCTTTTTTTTTGTGCATAGGCACCATCAATCATATTAGTCACTTTTTAAAAAAGTGTCTCTCTCTATGTCTTACTCAGAGACTCCCAAAAAGAGCAAGCAAAGGGGCATGCCAAAAGAAAGTGAACTTGATTCTCAAAAGGCCCTTAGAATGATGTATGCTGGGGCAAAAGGCAGTTTGCGGCAAAGCACAGTGCCCCAGGGACCCTGCATCCAGTTCTCAAGTGGGTAGGGTCGCGGTGGCAAAGTCCTGCAGCTTGCAGAAATTGTGACCATGTGCTGAACAGATGGGGTATCTGGACGGTTTGCCACGAGCTGCAGGCGCAGTCAGGGCAGGTGGAAATACCTGGTATTGTACTGCTTAACATCCAGACATGGACCTGTGTATACAATCCATGTAAGAATATACTTAGCACTCAATTAATAAACCACTCTAAATGCAGACTATAAATTAGAGGGACATGTAGTATACAAGGCATTCGGTGGAACGGTACTATATGAGGGTATTAAATGGGTTAACTGGGGCACTGTCCTGTATAGGCTTCACATACTTGCACTGGGTAGTCATGCTAGCTGTAGAACATCCTGTTACTAACTGTAGTGTTACCATTCTATGTTGTGCAGGACAACATAACACCCTCATTGGGAACCCTTGGTTAAGCGTCACTTATATATGAACATCTAAACAATGCAGATGTATAGTCAGTTGTAGCGCATCTGTACAAACAAACAGTAGGAAGGGTACCATCAGCAAATCAATAGTGTATCTACATGACAGGATGACAATGACAATATACAGCTGCTTTGGACATGTATTGAACCTTGGTATTATTATTACCTCAATATACCACAGTGGGTATTGTAGCTGATATGTGTTTATTCAGCCACCCTTCATGTACCCTTCCATCAGGTAGGGCTCTGCCAGTGGCGCACAGACCATTAGACCAGACCTGGCTAGTTTAGTGGGTGTTTGTTTTTCTCGGCATTGCCCTTTTTTAGTGAATGTCAAATAAGGGGGTGGTGCGGCATTGCCCTGGTTCAAGCCTCCTTGCACCATGCGCACTCCTTTATGTGTCGCAAGGACGGTGCAAGTCCCCCTTCTCACACGCAGCCTGCAGTTGCTGCAGGCTGCATTTGAGAATTGCTCTTGGCGCAGTTCTTGACTCAAGCCGCTCCTTGCATCATACAGGACACTTTGAGAATCGGGCCCGGTGAGTCCGAGTTTCTGAAATGTCTGTACTTGATTCTCTGGGGCACTTTCTCTCAGTGATAGGTTGAAAGAGTCCTTTACAGCCATCCTACTACGTAGGCTTAGCCATATATTATACAATGGCAAGAAAAAATCCTGGACTCTGATTGGTCAGTCTTGGGCTAGACTGGTGATGTTAATCAGTACAACATCATGGGTCTAGTCTCAGCCTCACTGTGAACCTGCAGGAAGATTTTTTGGCTGAGCCTTTGATTGATTGTTTCATCTTCTCTTAAGAAACAAAAATATTTTTCCACACAAAAACATCTTTAAAATGATTTTTAATTCTGTATAACAACGAGCCATTGTATATGAATAATGCCCTCAGGGTGATGTGTTCGTTTGGGATAACGTCACGCCTCAATGGATTGGATGCACTCATTGCAAACACCGTGCCCAACCACCTGAAGCGTAACGTTATCCCAGCACGACACACACCCTGTCTGGCATTATTGCTTAAATATCCCACATCTGTCTCAGGATTCTTTTATTAAATAATTGTTTCATTTCAAGTTCCTTCCCTTCTGGATAAAATTTTAAAGTGAATTGGATATTATAACTAGTGTATAAAATATGGGCATATAATTGTTTCTATACCCTGATGAGACCTGATGAAAAGACAAGTTCCAAACCTTAATTTTTTCCAGTGCATTTACCATATACTGTGGTACTACATGTCTATGGGCTGAAATCTTACTTATCCACCTTCGGCATTGCCATTCTAGCAGGTAGGGAGTAAGCCAGTCCACTATCCAGGGACTTAAAACTTTTCCTGTGCCCCCTAATGCTACTGTAAAATTACGAGTAAATGAAAGCAATGGGATCAGTTATTCCTGCTCCCACTTCCCTGTATTCCTCATATGTAATCTCATGCTTTATGGGGTTCAGACGACTCCCCCAAAGCCCCTGAAGAAATAAACAGTTTTACTTCTAGACATTTAGGTGGTGGGAATACTAAACTAATATATAAAAACAGTGAAGTAATGAACATTTTATCCGATATCCTGTACGCTTCTTCTTTGATAGGTTCCTATTTTTCCAGCATGCTAAGCTCTTCTCTGCCTTTGCTATGCAGGCAGCCCAGTTTTCCATGCACATGTCCCCTTTCCCAAATTTAACTCCCAGTATTTTCACAGGCTTCTCACTTATTTGGATCCCAGCAACACAGCCACTGTTGTGCAGGTCCTGCTTATTGCCAACAGAAGTTCCTACACATTTATTATAATTTATTTTTGCTCCTGCTACCTGAGAAAAGGTAATAATCGTATCCTGCACTATGTTCCTTGTATCGTTCTTACCCAAGATGATGCATAAGAAGATCCATAAATCATCAGCATAAGCTAACGACTTTATTGCAGGGGTATCTTCAGTAAGCTGTATACATTTAATAGCATTATTTTGCTGTGTTAAACATAGTAAAGGATCTAAAGAGAAAATATACAGTAAAGGGCTTAAAGGACAGCCTTGTCTGACCCCTCTCTTTATCAGTATCTTACTCCCATAATTAAGCAATAATGCACAACAGGGTGTGTGTTGTGCTGGGATAACGTTACACCTGGGGTGATTAGGCATGAGGCCACAGGCCGAGTGCGACTAATCACCCCAGAAGTGACGTTATCCCAGCACACCACACACCCTGGAGAACATTATTGCTATTATACAATGGCTTGTTTATGTAAAAGAAAAAAAGAAAAAGAAACAACTATTTTTTAAGAGATTTTTTAATTAATTTATGATTGTGGAGGTATATCAAGCAAAAAATAGTTCCATTTTGGCCAGTAGGTGGCGCTGGTGGTAAACAAATGAGCCCCTCTCTGCGACTGCTATTGCCCACACACACATATACTGTTTGTTTCCTATTTTTTTTTTTTTATTAAATGGATGGTACCGTCTCATGCAGTTGTTTCAGTGAACTTTTGGTGCTGCGAGATTTGAGGGAGACCAGGAGCATGTGAAAAATAGTGCAGTGTGTTGCGATCGATATAGAAGATGCTGGCTACTCTAGACTGGCCCCACTGTCTACCCTGGGACAAATAAAGAGGATTGACTTTGTTTTGGGGTTTGTTTTTTTGGGGAGCGTGGTGTAGTGGTACCGAGAGGTCTGTCTAGCGAGAGACGAGTGTTGATATTTGGAAGCGCTCGCGCTCCAGGTGAGTGGGATGGAAAGGCTGCTTCAGACGAGGCTTTTTTGTTTTTTACATTTTAAACATTTATTTATTTGGTGGCATACTGTTTGTGTGTCAATGGGGGGAGGGGGTTCTTGCCAGTGTGTGTGGTGGCGGGAAGTGACCGCTGATGCTGTTGTGCAGTGTAGAAGGCAGATGAGCCCATTGCGGTCATGGATTAATTCAATTTTACACTTGGTGCAGTCCTTTTGTGTGCTGGGACTAGACCCATGATGTGCTGGGATAACATCACGGGTCCAGTCCCAGACTGACCAATCAAAGTTCAGCATTTTTTTCTTGCCATTGTATAATGTGCATTGATAAATGGTAACCAAACCACTCCTTTATGCAAAGACAAGATCCAATTTACAAATTGAGCTGAAATCCCATATTTTAACAAAACACACTGGAGATATTCATGAGGAACCTTTTCAAAGGCCTTCTTTTGGTCCTTAGCCAATATAAACCCCTCAGCCAGCCCTATGTTTCCTCTTTCTGTTATTTCTCCCAGCCCTTAGACTGCCAACAGAATTCACAGTAGTAGTATGTTTTATTTATTGCATGCCCTTTCACTGAGGCTCAGGGCACTGTACAAATCAGGTGGGCAAAAGAATTACAATAAGCACACAGTATAAAAACAGTAATACAATCAAGAAAGGATGAAACCATATGTAGGATTCAAATTCCTGTCTTAAACAGGTGCATCTTCAGGTCCTGTTAAAGACTTCTGCCAAGGGGGCCTCCCTCAGAGATCTGGGAAATGAGTTCCACAGGACTGGAGCCACAACATCAAAGGCATGATCACCAGATGATTTCAACTGGGCCCTGGGAACCACTAGAAGGTCCTCCTCGGCAGAATGAAGAGCACGCAAGGGGCAGGCTAGTCAGAAGGTCTCTCTCTGATAGCCCGGACCTAAACTGTATTGGGCTTTCTAGATGAGTAGACCCACCTAGAAGGAGATCCTCCACCTAACCAGTGGCCAGTGCAGACCAGGCAGCACTGGAGTCAAATGAGAAGACCTTGAGAGGCCCATCAGCAGCCTGGCTGCCACATTCTGCAACAGCTGCATGTGGCACAGTACCCCTCCACTGACCCTGAGATAAAGAGCGTTACAGTAGTCAAGCCTCAATGTCACAGAGGCATGCACTAGAAGAGCAGCTGATGCCTTCAGGAGAACTTTAAAACAATAAAATATACAGACAAAGTTCAGCATGTATTTAACATTATTATAGATCGAGAGAGCGCTCCCGACCAATCGGAGTGCTCCTTTCCCCTGCGCGTGAGGCACTCTTATTCTGAGAAGAGCGTCTCATGTGCAGATGCCCTGGAAACAGGCATGTTCTGGGAAGTTTTTTTTTTTAAATATATTATTGATTGTTCTCGATCAATAATATATTATTACGTTCCCCGTCGCCACTCATTGCTGAAAACAAGTGGTTTAATTTGCCTTCAGCTTGAGACAGAACAGCTCAGCTTTGCCTCGCTGTTCTTGCTCAGATGAAGACACGTGAAACCACTCGTTTTCAGCAACATGTGGCTCCAGGGGATGTATTAACACATAGTTCAGTATTACTCCTCCCCAGTGTTTATTACTAAGGTCACTTGTATGAAAACAGGATCTTTGTTCTTGAAGATTTCATCTGTTCTTGTTGCTTTCTCCCTACCTGAGGTAATAATGCACTTCTTGTGACATCACAGTTACTCCCATGACAACAGATTGTGATGTCACAACAGAGGATTATGACTTGAAGTAGGGAGTAAGTTGTAGAGGCAGATGAACTGTAAGGAATAAAGATTGCATATTCATGAAAATTTCCTCAGTAATAAAAAACAGGGATGAGAAATGTATAGAATATAGAAACAGAAATTGTCGGCAGATAAGGATATGTGGCCACTGACCCTATGTGATCAATGGCTTTTCTTCACTCTCTCCCTCCCCTCTCAAGGTTCCCTTGTGCCTGTCCCAGGCATGCTTAAACTCCTCCACTGTGCTTGCCCCCACTACCTCCTGTGGCACTCTATTCCAAGCGTCAACTACCCTTTCTGTGTAGAAACATTTCCTCACATTACCTCTTAATCTACCCCCCCCAATTTCATATTGTGCCCCCTTGTTCTAGTAACTTTTCTACATTGGAAAAGGTCCCTCACCTGCACCTTGTTTATACCTTGAGGTACTTGAAAATTTCAGTCATGCCCCCGGCTCTTCTCTCCTCTAGTGAGTACATGTTGCGGTCCCTTAGTCTCTCCTAAGTATCTTTTGTGGTGCAAGTCCTGCACCATCTTTGTCACTCTTCTCTGGATAGTCTCCACCTTGTTTATGTCCTTGCTCAGGTGTGGCCTCCAGAACTGCACGCAGTACTCCAGGTGAGGCCTTACCAATGTTTTATACAGTAGCATCACCGCCTCCTGCCAGTGATAGCCTTGCCTATGCACCCCAGCATGCCACTGGCCCTCCCTGCCACCTTTGTGCACTGCTTTGATGCCTTAAGGCCATCAGAGATGATAACCCCTACGTCCCTTTCCTCCTTGGTGACAGTCAGCTCCTCTCCCCCCAACCTATAGCTCTCCCTAGGGTTCCCTCTACCCAGGTGCATTATTCTGCACTTTTTTGCATTGAACCTCAGTTGCCACACCTTTGACCATCTTTCAAGCTTCTCCAGGTCCCTCTTCATTTTCTGCACCCCTTCTGGAGTATCCACCCAGTTGCAGATCTTGATGTCATCTGCAAACAAGCAGACCTTTCCTTCCAGCCTCTCTGCAATGTCACTAATGAAGACATTGAACAGGACTGGTCCCAGTACTGATCCCTGCGGTACCCTGCTGGTCACCCCCCCCTCCCCAGATTGTACCCCATTTACCACCACCCTCTGTCTCCTGTCTGTTAACCAGTTCCTAACCCAGTTCACCACCTTGTCACCCATGCCCAGAATACCAATATTGTTAACCAGCCTTTTGTGTGGGACAGTGTCGAAGGCTTTGCTGAAATCTAGGCAGGCGACGTCTACTGCCCCTGCCTGATTTACTTCCCTAGTCACCCAATCAAAAAAATCTATCAGATTCATTTGACATGACCTTCCTGCTGTGAATCCATGTTGCCTCAGATCCTGGACACCCCTGGATTCCAGATGTGCCACTATTTTTTCTTTCAGCAGTGTCTCCATGATCTTTCCCACCACTGAGGTGAGGCTGACTGGCCTGTAGTTCACCGCCTCCTCCCTACTGCCGCTTTTGTGCAGTGGGACCACATGTGCCCTCCTCCAGTCCTCTGGAACCACACCCATGTTAAGTGACTCCATGAAACATAGAAACAGAAATTGTCACCAGATAAGGACCGCTAGGCCCATCCAGTCTGCCCGTAGGCCCTATACAGTCAAACAACATGAAGTCTTGCTGTATTCTAACTAATGCAGTATGACCGACTGGTTCAGCTGCCATGGAGAACAAAGAGTTAACCTCTATGCAAGTGCATAGAACGTTGAGCTCGAGCTTGGTTTTCAAACCACCATCCTCGGTACGTTCTAGTAACTGATAAGATTCTTTACTCCGCCTGCCAGAGATTATGCCTTGGAGATTGCTCCATTTCTTCTTGGTTAAATAGAGTAAAAATCGTCAGTTTTACCATCTGTTATTTGTTTTCAGAGTTCTTCAAACGTCTGTCCTCGGTATAGCGATAGTGTTATCAGTTTGGTAAGTGGTTCGGTTTCTGATCGGTTCAGCAACCGTGAGGAAACTGAACAGCATTTTTTCTTTTAAAAGTTAGTTTTTTCTCTTGTTTAAGGGTACTGGTGCGGGTTCCTGACTAAACCAAGTTTTTTCTCAGTTTCTTCCACCGGCACTAAACCGCTGGTCATCAGGTTCCGTTCTTCTATTTACCCAGCCTAACTAAGCCACCAGGGATAAATAAATTTCTTGTTTATCCGGGCCTGACTAAGCCACTTCAGATAATTAAATAGTGTTTGGGCATAGCTTAACTGGCCTAACTAAGCCTCTGGGTTAAGTGTTAAATTAAAGGGTATGTCACTGAAACCCAAGAGAAAAACCGGTCCCACTGGGTTTCAATGTTGCATCGAGTGTGGTGAGCAATTTGCTAAGGCTGACCCACACTTAATTTGTCTCTACTGCTTGGGTTTTGATCACCTGCAAGCAGATTGTGACATTTTCAAAAACATTTCTCAGTCTACCCTTGACAGGAGACTGGGTAAGTTAAAGGAAAGGATGGAAAAATCAGCCCTGGATGTCGGGTCCAGTTCAACCTAACCAGCCAATCTGGTTACAGATCCTTTGGATCAGGGTGAACCTTCATCCTCCAAAAGACAGTTGGATTCAACCCCTGCATCTTCTCAGGGTCTGTCCATCCCCATACACTAGTCTTTAAAAAGACAAACCCTTAAGGTCCTGTAGACCCCCTTCTCTGTCCCTCCTTTGGAAAAAAAGATGGATAGGAAATATGCTTTGGCTGGCAATGGCACCAAGTTTTTATCTTCCCATTGCAGCCATGTAGGGGTTGTACAGACTGCAGCCTGTGAGAAGGGTGGTGTTCCCCTGGCTTCCCATCCTCTGGACAAGGACTCCAGGAGAATTGACTCACTAGCCAAAAAGACATATTTGACTTCCTCCTTGGGTATAAGGCAGACCTCTCACATGGCCTATGCTTCCAGATACCAGAAGACATTCTGGGAATCTGTGCAGCAGTTAGCCCAGAAAGCTTCTCCTGAGTTGACAGCTGACCTTAAGGAGATTGTTAACAAGGGAATTCAGGCATCTAAGGCACAGTTCCATATGGCTGTGGACTCAAATGATGCAGCCTCCAGGGCTATGGCTTCTGCCATTTCCCTCAGGCGGTACTTCTGGTTAAGATGTACCAGCCTCTCCCAGGATACCCAGAACAATGCTCTGGACTTTCCCCTGCCACAGAACTCACTGTTTGGGGAACAGACAGAAGCATACATGAAAAAGATGAACGATAATAGGTTGGCATACAAGAGTGCTTCTCCTAAAGAGAGAGCAGCCACCCCACAGAAACAACAGGCCAGAGGGGGCAATGCAGACCTTACCCTAGGCCCTTCCATCAGGCTATGGCTTTCCCTTCATCTCCGCAGCCCAGGGGGTTCTTCAGGGGTCGAGGAAGGAGGGGTACAGTCTGTGCAGCTCCCATCCCACTTCCCTCCACTCCTGCCACGCAGACACCCTGAGAAGTCTGCTTGTGCTACCTCCCCTACTCCTGTAGGGGGAAGGCTGACCCACTATCTTCAGGCCTGGCAAGCCATCACCTCAGACAGGTGGGTCCTGGAGATAGTGAGTCAGGGTCTTGCTCTCAATTTCAAATCCTTCCTCAGATTGGGAGCAAGACTCCTCAGGCCTAGCCCTCCATCAGAAACCACTCTGCTAGAGGCAGAGGTCTCCACTGTCCTACTCTGAAGGGCAGTGGAACCAGTGCCACTACTACACAGGGGAAAGGGGTTGTACTCAAGGTACTTCCTTGCCTTAAAAAAAAATGGGGAGTGGCAGCCCATTCTAACTGCAGTAATGCTCAGGATATTCATAACTTTATGCAGTAAGCCTGGAGGGTTGGGCTGCCCAGAGAGATGGAACACATGCAAATGAGTAGAATTATTTGCACATGAGCATCTTTCAAATACTGCCTCTACCAACTGTAGTGTTCTAACCTCTTCAGATTTTTCTTTTCGCCTGAAAGTCTAATCGCTCGGAGTGGTCGTCTTACTCTTTCGCGTGAAAGAAGATTTAAAACCTTAAAAAACTTACGTATATTCTATTTCTTTTATGCCTCTACTGATTGTTAGTGTAAATCTTGTTTACTGCTTAAATTATACATTTTTTCCCGTTCCTCGCGGTTCGGGATAACCTTGGGGGAACCGGGTTAGTTGTTTAAGTCATCGGGGTTCTCTGATTAAAGAGCCTTGTTTTTTGTTTATTATTAGTTTAGTTTTTGACTGTATTTCATTGTTTTTGTAACCGCTTTCTGTCAGTTACAGAACTGCTGAACCGGTTCATCTATCATCTCCTGGGTTCAGTTCCTCCCATTCTTATCGGTTCCAGATCCGACCGCAAAAATATATGTATATAAATAACCGCATTTGCTCTTACTAGTGGTTAGTGTTTTTTCTCATTTTTGAAATTACCATGTCAGAGAAACCTAAAAACAAAACCGGAGAACCCGGTTTTAAGAATCGTTTAAAATGTGGAGATGTTTTTGCTAAGGCAGCCAAACACACCTTATGTGTGGCTTGTCTGGGGTTTGAACATCTGGACCAGGATTGTGAAGTATGTAAAACTTTCCCAGAAAAAGACGTGGAAAAATGCCTTGAAAGGCTAAATAAAAGATTTCCTAGGGGTCCCTCCAGCTCTGACCAGCTGACACTCCAATCTGCTTTGGTTGAACCCACAAATGTGATTACCCCTGCCCCTGAGATGGGCGAAAAAGGGGCAAAACAAGGTAAAGAATCGTCTGACTCCCCGGTTCCCTCAAAGAAACTTAAGAAAACTAAACATGCAGAATCTTCCCCTGCTACCATTCTGGATCTCAGATACCTAAACAGGCATCTGGCAAAACCAAAGTTCAGAATGACAACTCTGGCTACAATTTTACCCATTCTGCGAAAAGGAGACTGGTTGGCATCCCTGGACCTCAAGGATGCCTACTTCCACATACCTATCAGAAAATCTCACACAAGATACCTCAGGTTCAGATTACCTTCAGGCCACTACCAGTTCAGGCCCATGCCTTTCGGGTTGACCTCTGCCCCAAGGGTGTTTGCAAAATGCCTAGCAGTGGTGGTGGCATTTCTCAGAAGGCAAGGGGTTTTGGTTTACCCCTCTGGATGACTGGCTCCTAGTAGGCCAGTCCTGTCTGCAGGTTCAGCAGTCATTGGAACTCACGTAAGGGACCCTTCAATCTCTGGGGTTCCTAATAAACTTAAAAAGGTCAGTGCTGGCCCCTGTTTAAGTCTTGGACTTCATAGGGGCAGAGCTGGACATAGTCAGGGCAAGGGCCTGCCTGCCCCTAGGAAGGGCTCAGGCACTCATACAGTTGGCAGATTCCTTTCAACTCAGAGTTCCTCACCCAGCAAGGCATTTTCTGCAACTCCTGGGCCACATGGCATCCACTACTGCTGTGGTCCCAGGGGCAAGGTTTCAGATGAGGGATATTCAGTTCCACCTCAGGTCCTTCTGGTCCCAGAGAAGGGACTCACTGTCTAAACTCATTCCAGTATCATCCACTCTCCTACAAGCCCTCCAGTGGTGGCAGGAGCTGAACAGTCTCAGGGTGGGATTTTCCTTCCTTCCAGAAGTACCCTCCCTAGTACTGACCACAGATGCCTCCCTCTTGGGGTGGGGGCACATCTGCGGGAGCACACAGCTCATGGAACTTGGCTGCCTCAGGAGTCCCTGCCACACATCAACCTCCTGGAGCTCAGAACAGTGTTCCTAGCTATTCAGGAATTTGCCATTAATCTCAAGGGACAGGTGGTACAGATCAGGACCAACAGCACCACCACAATTTACTATATCAACAAGCAGGGGGGAACAAGGTCCTCCCTCCTCTGCACAGTCAATGGAAAATTGGCCTTTGGCTTACTCCTTGGGGATTTCCCCTGTCAGCAGTTCACCTACCAGCGAAGGGCAATGTCTTTGCAGATGCTCTCAGCAGAATACATCAGGGCCATCACGAATGGACCCTCAACAGACAAGTCCTCCTGACAGTATTCAGGAGGTGGGGTGTTCCAGAGATAGACCTCTTTGCATCCCCAAGCAACCATCAGTTGCCTCTGTATTGCTGCAGGCCTCCTGTTCATGGATCAGTGCCCTTGGAGGCCCTGCTGCTGGACTGGACAAACAGGTTTTTGTATGCCTTTCCTCCCTTTCCCCTGATTCTCAGGGTACTGGTCAAGTTCAGGTCTCAGCCTGCGAACATGATTCTCATAGCCCCAGACTGGACCAGGCAACCATGGTATCCAATGCTTCTGTCTCTGTCAGTTGCCAGGCCCATTCCTCTTCCCAGGAGACACAACCTGCTGACATCTATGAGGAGAATCCTCTACCCCAGTCTACAGTCCCTTCGCCTCAAGGCTTGGCTGTTGAAGAATTAGAGTATGCAGGCCTGCATCTCTCTGAGAGTGTCCTGGACATCTTGAGGGTGTCTAGGAAGCCTTTCACTAGGAAGACTTATTCTTCTAAGTGGAGGAGGTTCTCCATTTGGTGTTCTCACAAGGAGCTGAATCCCCAACAAGCTGGGCTTTCAGTTCTTCTGGATTACCTGGTGCATTTGCAATCCCTCCAATTGCAACCTTCTACCCTAAAGGTGCATTTGGCAGCGGTCTCTGCATACTCGTCAGCAGGGAACGGCCCTTCCTTTGCTGCTCACCTGATATTCAAGAAATTCTTTAAGGGGCTCTCTCATTTTCACCCTCCTCATAGAGAGCCCATCCCAGCTTGGGACCTCAATATCTGCATAGGCCAGCTTATGCAGCCCCCCTTTGAACCCATGTCTTCAGCAGAGCTTAAGCTCCTGACTTGGAAGACAGTGTTTTTGGTAGCTATCACTTTTGCCAGAAGGATTAGTGAGCCCCAAGCTTTGTCTGTGGAGCCCAGTTACATTACCCCTCATAGAGATAAGATTGTCCTTCAGACTAACAGGAAGTTTCTCCCTAAGGTAGTCTCTGACTTTCATCTCAATCAGTCCATTACCCTTCCTGTTTTCTTCACAGACCATTCCCGTTCAGGTGAACACAGGTTACATAGCCTGGATGTAAAAAGGGCTATTAGCTACTATATGGATAGGACAAAGGAACACAGGCAGGGCTCCAATCAGTTGTTCCTTACCTATGGGGAAGTGGGTAAAAGTACACCAGCCACAAAAAGGACCTTAGCCAGATGGATTGTGGCTTGCATACAGTTCTGCTATGGCAAGTTGGGAAAGGATGCCCCTCCAGGTTTGAGGGCCCATTCCACTAGGGGTACTGCAGCCTCAGTGGCAGCAGCCAGGGATATTCTCCTGGTAGAAATCTGTAAAGCAGCCACCTGGAAAACTGTTCACACATTCACTAAGCACTACTGCCTCGATACTCAGGCAAAGAGTAATGCCAGGTTTGGAACAGCAGTGTTGCAGAGCCTTTTTCCTAAGTAGGTTCTGTGCCCACCTCCCCAGGGGCACTGCTTGATAGTCTGCATTAGTCAGAATACAGCAAGACATCATGTTGTTTGAAGAAAAAATTATTTACCATAGTAATGTTGTTTCTTCTAATGGAGTCTTGCTGTATTCTGACATCTCTCCCAGCCTCCCCTACAGAACCTAGGGGATCTTTAGGCTGGCTCCGACTTCAGACTTGATTTACCCACCTGTGGGTAAATCAGTAGCTTGAGCCTTCCTTTTCTTGTCCTTTTTGTGTTGTGTTTTCAATCAATCAATCATGGTTTGATTGTTCGGCTAAATGCCATTACAATATTCTAAAATTCAAACAATTCAGGATTCATTATACAGATTAAATTATCTTACACATACAATAATTCAGTTTCAATAAAAGGTATTATCCATCTATTTTCTCATAAAAATAAAATTCCACCAGCATTTTCCTACACGATCAACATTAAATATTCATCATATAGATCCATTAGGGAAAATAATTTGATCAGGATTGTCTCAGAAAAACTAGTGGTACTAGTTAATACTGATTAATATTTTAAAAAACATTCATTTAGTATTCTTGTCAAATAAAGCACACCTGAACAGTTCTAGGGGTACATTAAAATAGCAAAATTCCCCCAAAACAATTATCAGATATCAATTTTTATTTGCCAGCTAATTACCAGTCAGTGGAACATAGGAGTTGACCATCCACCAAACAACCCCAGAAGAAACCATCTCCCATCCTCAAAAAGGCCTGAAATTTAGCCAGCATGTTTAGGCCCAACTACAAGTAAGATCCTACTATTGAAGTTACTATGTAGCAGGATTATTTAGGGATACCCGCACACCAGACCCAAATTAAGAAATTCTAAGCTACCAGCAGCACCCATCCAGTTGGAGTGCTATGAGGGAGCACCCCACTGCGCATGCAGTCCAGTGCCCCCACTGCACCCCATTATAATGGGGTCTATGTGCCAGCTGCTAACTGTAACCAACTATGGGTCTTTTTAGAGACTGAGTCTTCCCCACAAAAACTCCCACAATTCACTCCGCTTTCAAATCCAAACTTTAAAGCCGAGTCCTGCCATAAAGGCTCAATCACGCCAAAGTAGAGAAAAAGGAAGTTCAGCTAGGGAGCAAAGTGAATAATCCACTAACTTCCAGGGCCAACTACCAACTCCTTTTAGCTTACAACATTCCATTAAAGCAAAGATGTATAACAATTTAGTTTCCACATCTCAATCCAATGTAAAAATTGAGGTGATCAAAGAAAGAGGCCCAGACAGATGAGGAATCCTACTCTAGAGGTACAATGCTGCGAGCTCATTGAGAGAGCCTACTCACCAGACCCGGTTAGGATATATTTAAGCTGCCTGCAGAACCCATCCTTTTTAGGGTACTATCAAGGGGTATCATACTGCGCATACAGTTCCATACCCCAACTGACCCCGATATGGAGGGAATTATATGCTGGCTGCTTCTTATAACCAAATATGGGTCTTTGGAGATTACTGCTTCCCAAAGAACTCTCACACTTCTCTCTACTTTCAATTCGAAAACCTTAAAGCTGGGCCCTATAGGCAAAAATGTTTGAGATATGTGAAATAGAGTCCATTAATTCTATATTGCTGCTTTCTCTATTTCTCAACAAGTCACGAAAAGAAAACCCCAGAGGATATTCTAACAATGCACACACTCATAGTCTCTTGTCCGGAATCCCACTGCTTGAAGTTTTGTAACTGAAGCTTACACAAACATTTATTGCAACAACATATATCTAATATTTTAACACCCATATAAGGGTTTACCCCCAAATCTACATTTAATATTCAACCAGCTTTCAGTTCATAACTAATCAAGTACAACAAAAAATATAGTTTGGTCAGTTTGTAATTAGGGGCCAGAAAAACTCCATTTACGTTCTGGGATCCATACAAGCAACAAAATCTCTTTTTAAAATTTATATCAACTTGCCAAACGGCATCTCTTAGAGGGATTTTGCTTATGGTTTGCAAGGAAAAACCCCATTTGGGGAAAATTACCCCCAATATTTATCACCAGCAAAAGGCTCTATTGGAAAGCACCATACAACAGCAGCAAACCCAGCTCCGCTCCCCTATTTGGAAGTTCACCGCGTCCTTCAATGGCGCTGGCATTTTGAAGCTACAGGTATACACCCTCCGAATTTCCAACCACCTTTCGCTGCTCGGGTCTCCTCCATGCCTCCAACTCTCCTCGATTTTAATAACATATTCAACCTGTAAAATCAAAAAAGAAAAAATAAAAAAAAGGAGCGCTCCACTAAGCACAGTAAAATAAAACTAGGAGGCATTTTATTTTATGAGGATCCCCAGGCAACAATGGCATACCTTTACTAAGGCTTTTATAAGCCTATCAGCACAAATGCTACCATGCTTGCTTGCAGGCATTTTCCACCATGTTTTCCTCCACATTTTGCCTCTCCTTACCAGCGATGCTTGCAGGCGTTTTCCTCCCTCAGTACACAGCGTCCCAGATGGCCACAATACAACAACCTGAACGCCCGTAATCGTAAAGAGGGAAGTCTACATTCAAAAACAAGCGACATTCTTTTCTCGGTACTCAATACTTGGTTCTCCATTTCTCAGTATTCAATACATGGCATAATCAGATCCAAGTATATATAAAAGCCTTATACTGATATGACTCAAGTTTCATTCAGCAATTAAAGGCTTTTCCTTGTAAAAGACAGAGAAAAAACTTTAACAACGCTAAGCTAAAAATCAGGTGCTGCGAGGAGCGGGGGCACAATGCAGCCATCTTGCTGCCCGCCGTCTTATGTTGTGTTGCCCCTGGTGGCTTTAGAGGGTTAGAACATAGTTTTTTTCCTATTGCTGCATGTTAGCTTCATAAGAATCTGATCAGTTACTAGAGCGGACCGAGGATGGTGGTTTGAAAACCGAGCTCGAGCTCAATTTTCTATACATTTGCATAGAGGTTAACTCTTTGTTCTCTGGGGCAGCTGAACTGGTCAGTCATACTGCATTAGTCAGAATACAGCAAGACTCCATTAGAAGAAACAACATTACTATGGTAAGTAATTGTTTCTTGTATGTGGCCACTGACCTTATGTGATCAATGGCTTTTCATCACTCCCTCCCCTCTCAAGCTTCCCTTGTGCCTGTCCCAGGCATGCTTAAACCCCTCCACTGTGCTTGCCCCCACTACCTCCTGTGGCAGACTATTCCAAGCGTTGACTACCCTTTCTAAGTAGAAAAACTTCCTCACATTACCTCTTAATCTACCCCTTTCCAATTTCATATTGTGCACCCCTTGTTATAGTACTTTTTCTGTATTGGAAAAGATCCCCCACTTGCACCTTGTTTATGCCCTTGAGATACTTGAAAGTTTCAATCATGTCCCCCAATTGTCTCCTCTCCTCCAGTGAGTACATATTGAGGTCCCTTAGTCTCTCATATGTTTTGTGGTGCAAGCCCGGCACCATCTTTGTTGTCCTTCTCTGAATAGTCTCCACCTAATATATGTCCTTGCACAGGTGTGGCCTCCAGAACTGCATGCAGTGCTCCAGGTGAGGCCTTACCAATGTTTTATACAATGACATCACCACCGCCCGCCTCCTGCTAGTGATACCTCTGCCTGTGCACCCCAGCATGCCACTGGCCCTCCCTGCCGCTTTTGTGCACTGCTTTGATACCTTAATTAAGGTCATCAGAGATGATAACGCCAAGGTTCTTTTCTTCTTTGGTGACAGTCAGCTCCTCCCCCCAAACCTGTAGCACTCCCCAGGGTTCCCTCTACCCAGGTGCATTATTTTGCACTTCTTTGCATTGAACCTCAGTTGCCACATCTCTGACCATCTTTCAAGCTTCTCCAGGTCCCTCTTCATTTTCTGCACCCCATCTGGAGTATCCATCCTGTTGCAGATCTTGCTGTCATCTTCAAACAAGCAGACTTTTCCTTCCTGCCCCTCTGCAATGTCACTAATGAAGACACTGAACAGGATTGGTCCTAGTACTTATCTCTGTGGTACCCCACTGGTCACCCCCCTCTCCCCAGATTGTACCCATTTACCACCACCCTCTGTTTTCTGTCTGTTAACCAGTTCCTAACCCAGTTCACCACTTTGTCTCCCATGCCCAGACTACCCATCTTGTTAATCAACCTTCTATGTGGGATGGTGTCCAAGGCTTTGCTGAAATCTAGGTAGGCGATGTCTACTGCCTCTCCTTGATTTATTTTCCTAGTCACTCAATCAAAAAATCTATTAGATTCGATTGGTGTGACATTCCTGCTGTGAATCTGTGTTTCCTCAGATCCTGAGCACCGCTGGATTCCAGATGTGCCACTATCCTTTCTTTCAGCAGCGTCTCCATGATCTTTCCCACCACTAAGGTGAGGCTGACTGGCCTGTAGTTCTCCGCCTCCTCCCTACTGCTGCTTTTGTGCAGTGGGGACTACATGTGCCCTCCTCCAGTCCTCTGGAATGACACCCGTGTTGAGTGACTCTCTGAACAGGGCCGCCAGAGGCACTGCTAGTTCCCTTCGCAGCTCCTTTAATATCCTCAGTTGGATGCCATCTGGACCCATGTCCTTATCCACCTTCAGCTTTTTGAGTTGTTCCAGAACTCTCTCCACTGTGAATGGACTGGTGTCCATTTTTTCCCCCATTGCCTCTGCAACCCAACTGTGGTCCTTGACCCTCCCCCTCCTTAGTGAATACTAAGCAGAAGTGTTTGTTCAGTATTTCTGCCTTGTCCAGATCCCCCTCCTCACACTCTCCCTTCTCCCCTTTGAACCTCACAACCTCCCCCAGTTTTTCTTCTTTCACTGATGTACCTATAAATGCTTTATCCCCTTTGTTTACAGACCGTGCTAAGCCCTCTTCTGTCTGTGCCTTCACCCTCCTAACAGCCTTCCCCGCTTCCCTTAGACATCCAAGGTACACCTCCCTGTCCTCCTCCGTTTGGCTCCCCTTATATTTCTTGAAACTCAGTTTTTTAGCCCTGACTTTGTCCCCCACCTCTCTGGAAAACCATAGTGGTTTCCTTCTTCTTTTGCCTTGGACCACTGTCCTAACACATTGGTTTGTTATATCCACTATGGCTCCTTTCAGTTTCTCCCATTGTTCTTCCACCCCTTCTATTACCTCTCCCTTTCCCAGGACTGATTGTATACATCTACCCATTTCAGTGAAATCCACCCTCCTGAAATCTAATACTCTTGCCTTTGTGTGGTGTAACTGAGTCCATGTCTCCATGCTGAACCACAGTTTACCAATGCTGACGCGACACCAATGTTGTTGCGGTTCGGCATAGCAACATTCCTATTGTCGACTGGCAAAATTTCGCCTGTCAGACATCGGTGTGTTTTTCTGTCCAGGGGCTGCACCCACCGCGCCCACCCTTCCGTAGATTGTTAATTCTGAGTTGGAGTTAACTTTCGAAGGGGTGAAACTCTGCAAAGGGCAATTCTCAAATGGCGTCGGGTCAGAGAGACAATTCAAAATCATGCAAATTGTCGCTGTGGGGGATTTCACTGTTGGGGTTTCACTCTTCCATCGGCATACTGCTGAATCACACCATGTGGTGGTCACTGGACTCTAGCTACCCTTCCGCCTGTATTTCTTCGACTCTGTTATTGCTGCTATGTCAAGATCTGCATCTACCAAGAAGGCCTCCAGATCTGGAACCTTTTTTCCTATGCTACAGGCATTCGTTAGCATAACCTTCCATGTTTTACAGTCTGCCCTCCCTCTGCTCTTGTTCTCCCTCTTCAGCGTCTTTCCCCCACCCCAGTTTCCTTTCCTATGTGCTCTTGCCCCTTCCCCCTGTATCACTTGTTATATATTTTTCTCCTTCCTGACCCACCATGCCTGCTTTAGCTGTTCCTGTAGTCAACTTACGTTCCTGCATGTTCCCATGGGAGGTGTTCCTAAGCCTCCTGACCCTCCTGGCTCTCCCCCTTTGGCCAATTTAAATGCTCACAGCCGAAGCATTTAAACTTCTCACAAAGGACCAAGGTCCCCTTCTCGGACAGACGTAGGCCATCCTTCTTATATAAGTTTGCATCTGCCCAGGTCAGGCCCCAGTCCCCTATGAAGCCAAAACCCTCCCTTCTACATCAATCCTTCAACCAGGAGTTGAAGGTACGGATGTGGAGTGCTCTAGCTTCCCCTGTGCCCTGGATAGGTAGCACCTCTGAGAATGAGACGGAGCATGCTATCTGTTTCAGGTTTCCCCCAGCTTCCTGAAAACCTGGACTCTGGCTGCCTCCACCCTTCTCCTGGCCAGGTCATTGGTCCCCAGGTGAACAAAGACATCCAGCTGCTCCCTCCTAGCTATTGCCATAGCGATCCTATAGATCCGCTTCCCATCCCTCCACACAGCACTTCCTGGGAGGCACTTGACCTCGCTCTCTCGCCTGCTAGGTGTCCCTAACTCCACTCCCTGGACAGTAGAGTCCCCTACTAGGAGAAGCTTCCCCCTCCTCTGAGGTTCCCTACCTCCCTTCCCTGGGGCTCCATCCTGGAGGACCCATCCTCCCTGGTCCCAGCCTCAGGTTCCTGAGTGGGACTTTCCCATTCCTCCAAAACAGTGTAGGAGTTACTAAGCGGGACAAGTTGGGTGATGTGCTTTCTACCCCCCCTCCCTCACCCTCCCTGAGCCCACTGTAGTTCAGTCACTCTTCTTCCCTGGCATCCTTTGAGGTACAGGTTGTGGACCCGGTGATCTGAGTGGGGGTGGATGCTGCCTTCAGCTTGGTCACCTCTGCTTGGAGACAGGCAACCTCCTCCCTCAGCCCAGAGATGTGCCTGCAGATAGGACAGTATCGCAGCCTCCAGAATGTCTCCCTGAAGACAGCTGCTCCAAAACCGCTGCACTGCACCACTCCCATCATGTCTGTGTTCCTCCTTAATCAACTGCCTGCTTAAGATGGCTATTTGTTATCCTCCAAATATTCCTTTTTTTTCTTTTGTTTTTTGTTATGCTTTCTCCCTTCACTATGTCCTGTATGGATGCAGGATATTTCAAGGCCCTGTGGGTCCACCCTATAAATGTAGGGGTCAGCCTGGGGTGGGTGGGTTGTGGGGTGGGAGGTGGGACTACACCACAGGATATGTTAAATCAATCAGCCAAGGGTCCTCTGGCAGTGGCTCCTCACTCTGCTCACTGTGGTCCAGACACAGCCAATTTCAAACACACAGTCACAAATGTATCAACTAGAATCCCTCAATCATGCCCAAACTAAATGGAAAAGCACACAGAAATGGCAGTTCAGAAAAGACCTCAAATTCAGTTGCAAAAACACAGTCACAAACTCACCAGCTAGAATTCCTCCCTCCTGCTCCAACTAAATGAAGAATCAAACTGAAATGGCAGTTAAGATCAGGGCTGCCAGTGGGGCTGGCCCGGTGGCACTGAGGGTTGAGGCGCTGGACGCCACACCTCGCGTCATGCCGGTGACCTGGGTTCGGTAACAAGCCCGGGCCATCAGGGGTCGGCAGGGAAGGGAGAGGATTGAGCATCTGATGGACAGCTCTCCTCTCCCGGGAGGGGGGGCACTCACTCAGTGCTTGGCTGGCCTCTGGCAGAAGCTGGAGGTGCAGCAAGCACAGGAGCATGCAAAAGAGGGTTGGGAGTGGCTGACATCAGCAAGAACGCCTTGATGTCAGGGCGCCAGACACTTCCTCAGAAAGGAGGAAAAACACACCGCCGGAGCATGGGTAGACAGAGCACCGGTAACGACCCTAATTACGGCTGCCTGCCTGACCACCAGGGGACCTGAAGAGACATTGAAAGTTATTGGGGCATTGGGATCCCGTCCCGTACCCACCTGGGGGGTATATCCACGGCTCTATGGGGGGAACCCCTGGGGATTCAGGTGAGGCAGCCGTGGGTTGGTACCTAGGTGTCTCCCGAAGAAGTGTAGCTCCGGGGTGAGGGACGTGGACAAAAAAAATAGAAAGTTAAAAAAAATAAAATAAAAAAATGATCAGGGCTGCCAGATGTGCTTCCAGTTCCCTTTGCAGCTCCCTTAATATCCTCGGATGGATGCCGTCTGGCCCCATGGCCTTATCCAACTTCAGCTTTGTGAGTTCTTCTAGAACTCTCTCCATTGTGAATGGACTAATGTCCACTTCTTCTCCCCCATTGCCTGTGCTACCCATCTGTGGTCCTTGACCCTCCCCCTCCCTAGTGAATACTGAGCAGAAGTATTTGATAAGTATTTCTGCCTTGCCCAGATCCCCCTCCTTACACTGTCCCTCCTTCCCTCTGAGCCTCACAATCCTCCCCAATTTTTTCTTCTTTCACAGATGAACCTGTAAAATGCCTTGTCGCTTTTTTTCACAGACCATGCTAAACCCTCCTCTGTCTGTGCTTTAGCTCTCCTAACAGCCTTCCCTGCTTCCCTTATTCATTCATTATACACCTCCCTGTCCTCCTTTCTTTGGGTCCCCTTATATTTCCTGCAATTCAGTCTTTTAGCTGTTTGTCCCCCACCTCCTTAGAGAACCATAGTGGTTTCCTTCTTCTTTTCGCTTTGGCCACTATCCTAACACATTGGTTTGTTATCCCCACTATGGCTCCTTTCAGTTTCTTCCATTGTCCCCCCCCCCCATTACCTGTCCCTTCCCCAGGACAGCTTGTATACATCTACCCGTTTCAGTGAAATCCACCCTCCTAAAATCTAATACTTTTGCCCTTGTGTGGCATACTTGAGTCCATGTTGCCATACTGAACCACACCATGCAGTGTCACTGGACCCCAGCTGCCCTTCAACCTGTATTTCTTTGACTCTGTTCGCATTGGTCCATACCAGGTCCAGAATCGACTTATCTCTAGTTGGTTCATGCACCAGCTGCCTGAGTCCAACCCCCTGCAGGGATTCTAGGATAGCTGTGCTTCTGGCTGAAGCAGCCACCTGGGTGGTCCAATCCACATCCAGCATATTGAAATTCCCCCAAGTAGCAGGATTTCGCCTTTAGCTGCCACATTGTGCATGTCCTCCACTAGTTCCCTGTCAACTTCCTCCCTCTGTGTCAAAGATCTGTAGATCACCCCTGTGTATATTGCTGTTCCATTGCCTGGCTCCAGAGTGACCCACATTGCCTCAGCCTCCCCCTGTCTTCCCTGAACTACTGTAGCCTTTATACCATCTCTGATGTACAGGCCTACCCCCTACCCACCATTTTTACCCTCCCTGTCCCTCCTGAACAGTGTATAGCCTGGTACATTGACTTCACAGCCATAATTAACAGAGTACCATGTCTCTGTTATTGCTACTATGTTAAGGTCTGCATCCACCAACAAGGCTTCCAGGTCTGGCATGCAAGCTGAATTTTATCTAAATGTTAGGTTTTTCAAAGATTTATTTGAGGCGTCAGCAGCTCTTTAAGATGGTAAAAAACAGTCTTGACAACAGATGATGCCTGAGCTTCAAGTGGCAATCTGCTGTCTGGGAACACACCCAGATTTAGAATGTATTGGAGTTCTGGACGGATACATCAGTCTGCAGCCCTGGAAAGGTTAATATGATTAAATGATCTATGATACTCCTATGGGAAATGGCACGTTTGTTCTGGAGAAATTACTACTGCTGCCATTTCTGTACTTTTTGAGCTGGAATTTTAGACAAGATCTTTATATCTGAGTTTAATAAACTTAAAGGCCTTCGGTTACTTAATTCTGCTTTACTCCCCTTTTTTTATAAATAAGTATCAGTATTGCAATGTGCATAGAAGGAGGTACATTACCTGAGTCTAATACTTCATTATATAACACCTGTAGGTGGGTCTGTTAGAAGCAATCCAAAGGATGGCAAGCAAGGGGGAGGTATTGCTGGTGGGGCACTTAAATCTACGGACGTAGATTGGAGCCTCCCAGCTGTGGCAACAGTTAGAACTAGGAACATCCTGGACTCCCTGTGGGGTTCTGTTAAGGAACCCACTCTTAGGGGGCATTACAGGACCTGGTACTGACAAACGGGGACAGTGTTGCTGACGTCATGATGGGTAGCCACCTGTGGACCAGTGATCATCCTACGGTGTGGTTCAGTATAGGAAATGGGCCAGTGTCAGGCCACACTAAAACAAGGGTCCCGGACTTCAGGAGTGCCAGTTTTAAGAAAGTGGGAGAATGACTCAGGGACACCCTAGCAGCAATAGAGAAACTGGGAGGAGTCAAGGATCAGTGGGCAAAAATAAAGGAAGTCATTGAGAAGGCAACAAACCTCTGTGTAAGGCAGATTAACGAGCAAGAGAAAAAAAGAGACCGCTATGGTTCTCTAAAGAAGTAGCAGAGAAAGTAAGGGTGAAAAAGCTAGCATTTAGAAGCTACAAGACAACACAGAAGGAGGAGGAGGATAGGGAGAGATATCAGGAGAAACAAATGAAGGCAGGGAAAGCAGTTGGCAGTGCAAAGGTGCAAATGGAGGAGAATATTGCCAAGTCAGTAAAAACGGGGGATAAAACATTTTTTAGTTATAAAACTGAAAAGAAGAAGACCAAAGTAAGGCTAAAAGGGAAGGAGGATTTTGTGTGGAAGAGGACCAAAAAAAAGGAGACCTATTGAACAAATAATTTTCTACATAATTAATGGACAAAGGCATTAAAGGAAGGGAGGCGGACACTAGTCCGTTTACAGAGAAAAGCATCCTCAAGGAACTAGCAAAGCTAAAAGTGGACAAGGCAATGGGTCCTCACAAGATACACTCTAGGATACTGAAGGCTCTCAAGGAGGTTCTGGCTGACCCTCTGACAGCCCTGTTCAACCTATCAGTAGATATAGGGAAAGTTCCGGGGCACTGGAGGAGGGCAGATGTGGTAAAAGGGAGGAGGCATGAAATTACAGACTTGTCAGCCTGACTTCGGTGGTGTGTAAAGTAATGGAATCACTACTGAAGGAAGGGATTGTGGAATACCTTATGACCAGTGGATTACAGGATCTGAGACAACATGGTTGCATGGGGGGAGATCTAGCCAGACAAACCTGATCACGTTCTTTGACTGGGTGACCTGGGAAGTGGATCATAGCAGAGGGGTGGATGAGTCCTACCTGGATTTCAGTTAAGTCTTCAACTCTGTTCCATATAGAAGACTGGTGAGCAAGCTGGACAGCCTAGAAGTATGTACAAAAGTAGTAAAATGGGTATGAAGTTGGCTAAGCAGCAGGAGTCATAGGGTGGTGGTAAATGGTGTTCACTCTGAAGAAGGCAAGGTGACCAGAGGGGTGCCGCAGAGGTCAGTACTAGACCCAGTCCTCTTCAGTGTCTTTATTAGTGACATTGCAGGATAGCTGGAGGGGAAAGTATGCCTGTTTGCGGATGATAAAAAAATCTGCAACAGAGTGGACACACCGGGGAGTGGGATGGAAAAAATGAGGGACAATTTGAATAAGCTGGAAGACTGGTCAAGGGTTTGGCAACTGGGTTTCAATGAATTAAAAGTGCAGAATTATATACTTGGGACACAGAAACCTAGGGCAACGTACGAATTGGGCGGTGAGGTATTGGCAACCACAAAACAGGAAAGGGACCTAGGATAATTATTTCTGATGACCTGAGGGTAGCAAAGCAGCGTGATAAGACACTGGGGAAAGCTAGCAGAATGCTCGAATGCATAGGGCGGTATCACTGACAGAAAGAGGGAGGTAGTGTTACACCTGTATAGATTGATGTTGAGGCCCCACCTTGAGTACTGTGTCCAGTTCTGGAGGCCCCGTCTCCGGAAGGACATACATAGAGTGGAGGCAGTACAGAAGAGGGGAACCAAAATGGTGCAGAGCCTGCATTGAAAGCCGTATGAGGAAAGACTCAAGGAATTAAATATGTGCTCTCTAGAAGAAAGGAGGGAAGGGGGGGTCATGATAGAAACGTTCAATTCTAACCCCAGGAATTCTTCAATATGATTAACTATTGCAGTCAGCCTCCTGTGTTGAACTGCCCCAAAGGGGAAATGGAACATATGCAAATGATGGAACACTCACTGGCTCATGCCACTATTCAAACTGCTGCCCTTACCAACTGCTGTATTCTGTAACGCTCAGATCCATTTCTTTGCCTGCCTAAGTAAAACTCCTCAGAGATCGCTCCTCAGTTGACTGACTTTTGATTTATTTTCCATAGGAAAGTAAACAGTTTTATTTCTAACTTTATTGCTGCCCTTATTTTTCAGTTTTATTTGTTAGCGTTAGTTTTAGCCGATTTTTACTTCAGTTTGTGGTTCCTCAGGGGTTCCACGTAACCATTGTGGAATGGTGGTGTCTTCTAGTTTATTTTACATTTCAGTGTGTTTTCCTTCTGTTAGGTTGGTTTTATACAAAATTTCTGTCTGACTGCGGTTTATTCCTCATCCAGGAACCGACCGTTTCCACTGTTGTGGGCTGACTGTAACCGACCCTGTTTGTTTATTTATTTATGTCTTTGTTAACCGGATAAGTGCACTGATCCAAAGGACCATTTTCAGTCACGACCCGGGCCACAAAGTAGCAAAACAACAAGATCACAGCAGAACATACAGACATGGTAATACACACCTCAAGCATTAGGTGGTGTGGCATGTAAGAAATATACAGTGGTGCATACAAATGTGTGAAATATACAATGGTTCATACAAGCATATGAGATATACAATGGTGCATACAAACGTATGAAATATACAATGGTACATACAAATGTATGAAATATACAATGGTGCATGCCAACGTATGAACAAACAATCAGGGAAGCATGGTAAATAGTAGGTAAAGCAATGGATCAAGTGCTAACAGAGAATGGCTAAGTCTGAGTTTCAATACACCCTGATGGCACAGTAGGAATAGATCCGGGGGGGGGTTGCTTTGGTAGGTCATAGATACTAGGGTGGGTTTCGGGCCCGGTTTCTGTCTAGGGGGCTGTTACAAGTGCAAGTGGACACGGCCAGTAGTCAGACTCTTAGGCTTGACTTGAAGGATTGGTGGGAGGTGGATGATCTGGTGGATAATGGGAGTCTATTCCAGAGGGAAGTGGTGGAGACTGAGAAGGCCCTGCTACCCATAGAAGTAGTGGTGTGTGGGACTTAGGCACTGAGAGGACACCCTGTCAGTGAGTAGAGCAGAGTAAGGGGACAGCTGGAAGTTCCTGAGCGCGGTGTCAACTAGGTAGCCCACTGCAAAGTCCGAACGCCCATGAAGTGTGAGCCAGCCTAGAGACTGATACAGCGAGCAGTGGTGGGTGGAGAAAGGTGCTTGAAGGGCAAAGCGACAAATGGAGTTATACGTGGAGTTCAGGCACAAGCGTAAAGAAGGGGGCACAGTTGAGTACACAGGGGAGCAGTAATCAAGAAGGGGCAGCAGATTTCCTTGTGCAATGGTTGGCGAGCTTCTTGGGTCAGAAATGGATTGTGGCGATAGGCCGCACCTAGCTTTTGGTGGATTTTCATTACTGTGTTACTGATGTGTTCACCAAAAGTAAGGGCTGGCTCTATAGTCACACCTAGGTATCGGAAGGAATGGACAATTTCAAGGGGAGTGCCAGCAGGGGTGGTAATCTGGAGAGCAGCTTTTGATTTTGCAACCTTCGCTAGGAATGGTTTAGAGCCAAAGAGCATTGCTTTTGTCTTCTTCTCATTTAATAATAATAACATTTATTTAATTGAGCGCCTTTCAAAATTTCAAGGCGCTATACAGCAAGAACAAACATAAAAGCATATTCAAATACATTCAATAAAATCAAATATAAACATATATTCCAATACAACAGTATAAAATCAGAACAAAGAAGGAAATGCCTTTTCCCATAAGAAGGTTTTAGTGCCTGCTTAAAACTCCCCACCGTCCTACACTCCCGGAGCTGACGGGGGAGAGAATTCCAGAGGGTAGGTGCAGCAAATCCAAATGCACGGGCACCAGATGATTTCAAATTTACACTCGGAATCTCCAGCAACCCCTCATCAGCCGAGCGGAGCTGTCGCAGAGGTGTGTAAGGCACCAGGAGCTCTTTCAAGTAGTCGGGACCCAGATTTACGAGAAGTTTTCTGGAGAGGAACCAGTCCCGAGCTGGTCCATAGTGTAGTGTTAGGGTGGTAGATAGGGACTCAAGGGATTTTTTGCTGTGATAGATGACTAAGTCATCTGCGTACAGGAGGGCCTGGCATTTTATGCTTTCAGCGGGGAGATCATTAATGAACTTTGAACAGAGTAGGGGCACCAAGAATAGATCCCTGGGGTACTCCAGAGTGGATAGGCAGGGCAGCAGAGGAGTCCTTATCTATCAAAACTGACTGGGACCTGTTTGAGAGATAACTATTGAACCATCTGATAGTGTCTGGTGAGCAGCCAAAGTTTTGCAGTGTGGAATAGAGGAGATGGTTGTCTACGAGGTCAAAGGCCTTTGATAGGTCCACAAACACTGCACCAGTGGCTTTGCCCTGAACCATCTTCGTAAGTACATGGTTGGTGAATACAGCCAAGGCAGAGGAGGTACTGTGGTGTTTACAGTAGCCGTGCTGGAGGGGGCACAGGAGGTGGTGTTTTCCTAGGTGGTCAGATAATTGGTGGTGAATAATTTTCTCTAGTAATTTGCTGAGGTGTGAGAGGAGGGAGATAGGTCTGTAATTTTCTGGGGTGAGGGGGTTACCAGTCTTAAAGATGGATACCATGTTAGCGTGTTTCCATAGGTCAGACACCATCGAGGTTGTGAGGGTGAGGTTGAAGATAAATGTTAGGGGTTTAGCAATAACTGGGAGAGCAGCTTTAGGAAGGTAGGGTATAGCCCATCACTACCTGGACTGCCTCTGGCTGGTAATGACTTGAGGAGTTTGGTAGTAATGTTTAGGCCGATGACGCTGAAGTGAAATGTTGGAGGACTGGTGGCATTAGGGGATGATTGGGTCCATTGCAGATACCTGTTTTGGTCAGTGGGAGGCTGAGAAGGGAGTTTGCTAGTATATGGCATGAGGTCAGTAAACATTATGTTAAAAGTGTCCGCAATTGCACCATGTTCAGTGATGGGACCTGACGGGGAGTTTAGCTGTGTGATATGCTTGTTAGGCTTAGGGTCTAGGAGGGAACCAATTGAGGCCCAGAAACAGCGTGGGTTGCCAAGTGCATCTTTTTGCTGATCGGTGTAGTATTTGCGTTTCAGGGTCTTTACCACCTGCTTGCAGGAGTTCCGCAGTTGTCTGTATGTGTTCCATACCTGGGGGGAGGGGGATGACTTGTAGGCTTTCCCTGATTTGTCTCTGCGTTTCATTAGGGCCAGTAGCTCCTTAGATAACCAGTGGGTAGAGCTGCCCTGATCCTTCTTGTTGTGATGGGGAAATTTTTGTCCTAAAATTTGCGAATGACGTCGGTGAAGAATGTAACTGCAATAGTGACATCCCTGTGCGAGTAGAGTTTGGACGAGTTAATGGACCTGGCCTCATTTAGGAGAGAGAGTCAAGGTCTTGGCAGTTGAAGTTCTGAAGGGTCAAGAGTTTGGGGGGGTTGATTTGGTAGTTAATAGAACGTAAGTTGGGGTATGGTAACTAATTGAGTCGGACATTGTACCCGCCTGTAGGACCATATTTATCCGACTGATGATGACCCAATCTAGTGTGGTATGGTTGAATGAGTGGGTGTTGATTCTGGAGGTGAAGGTGATGACTTGTTCTACGTTGTAGGATTTCAGGAGATGAACATAGTCAGTATCTGGGGAGCCAGTCCAGTTCAGATTAAAGTCCCCAAGTAGGATTGTGTCTCTGGAAGGGGTGACACTTGCAAGTCCTTCCAGAAAATTGGATAGGCCTTGGACTCCTGCTGTTTGGGGGGGGGGGGTTTAGCAGCAGCCTAGGTGGATTTATTTTGCAGCACCCAGGTTAACCTCAGCTACTAGCCATTCGGTGGTAGAGGTGGGTTGGAGCATGTGATGATGGTGGCAATGATGTGATCGAGCATGTACAGTGCTATGTCTCCACCTCTGTTTCATCCCAGTTGGTCCGTTTGCAAACTGGAGTAACCAGGCAGGTGATATGAGGCATCGGTAAGGGATAGCTTTAACCATGTCTCTGTGAGGCCTAAGATGTGCGTCTTGTATTGGGACACCCAGGCTTCAAGTTCAGCCAACTTTGATGGGAGGCTACGAATGTTTAGGTGAACAATTCTGATGCCTGAGTGACCTGCCCAGGTAGTGCTTGTGTGATCAATGGGTATGCTAAGGGGCCCTGGGTTGCTTTCCACGTCACCAGCAAGGAGAAGGAGTGATATAAGGGGGCAGGAGGTAGGGAGTCAGAAGAGAGGCTGGAGGGTCAGGGAGTGGACAAAAAGGCCTAGTAGTCGACGTTCAGATGTTGACAGTAGTGCCAGCATGGTAGAGCCTATGTTGGACAGATCATGTCTGGCTGTGTAGTGAGGGTGGTGGTTTAGAGTGCAACGTTCAGTAAATGTGCGTAGGCGTACTTGGTCAGCAGCTAGGATAGAGGCACAAAAGTCAATCAGAAGTAGTAGTAGACCAGCCATGGTGTTGAGGGCAAGGAGGAATCTGTATTTGTGCCTTTTGCCCACAGGGATTGCCAAGCAAAGAGGTGCTAAAAATGTGACTGCAACAAGGCAGAGTACAAAAAAGAGGAAAAGAAAGAAACAAATGTATAGTTTTTGTTTTTTTGCTGTGGCTGGGTGTATGTCCCTTTAAGGGAAGGTGGCCGTGGCTAGCACAGGGTGTGGAAGTTGGAGAAAGGGGAGGAGCACACGTGGATTTAATAGAGAGAGGGATGGGGGTGGGACAGAAAACTGCCTGGTGTACAGCAGCAGCTTCTTACGAGCAGCCAGAGAAAATATCCTTTCGGAGAGGAACTCAGCCGAAAAAGGCACCAAGTTCAGAAAATGGAGTTCTAGGATCATGGATATGTTTTTCATCCACACTCTTTGGCATGTCCTTTCCCCTTAAGATCAGCTGGAAGTCTTCAAACTGGCTCCTCCCATCCACCCGGGTGGTATATACCTCAGCTCTGCCCCATGACGTCAGATCTTCCTTTCCACTGGAAGATTCAGGTTGCTTCCCTCGTGCTCACACATTTCATAGGCCCTGGCTTTTAAACCTTCAGTTTTACCAAAAATTCGCATCTCTCGGGTTAAGCGATAGCAAGTTTTATTGCCGATCATAGAACAAAATCTTCTCCCGGATTTAAACCATTGCCCTTGTGGCAGAAGATATAATGCACACGATCCCACACCCGCGGTTTACTGCCTCGGTGTCGACCATGACACCCCTTTGTGCAGTCTATGTTTGGTTTTCCATCCCAACATTCTCGATGATCGTCTTGCATGCCTGAAGCTGGGGAGGCCGGAGAAGAGGAATCCTCTGGTGAAATCCAAAGAGGCCCAGTGGGCAGTTTCCACGGCTGCAGGTTCTGCCGAGCAGTTGTAGCGCATGCAAGCATTCAAGGAGGAAGTGACTCGTGGGGCGGATTCATCTCGGAGCTTTTTCGTTCCATTCAACCTGGGCTCCACCTTCTCGGGTTCCTTCTGGGAATTGTGCCAGTCTCTTCTGACCAATGAAGAGGCGCCTGTGGGCTCGCACTCCTCTTGATCCTGTAAGCGGGAGAAGGACCCGGGTGCGTCTTTGTCTTGACAGAGATGTTCTTGGGAGCGGGAGAGATCTCGGTCCTGAGAACATCACGGGTCTCGACTTCAGTCGAGATCGCTTAACCCGGCTTTCGGCTTTAGCCATCTGGCCAGTCGACCAAATTATCTGTCGACGAGGTTGAGATGGTGATCGATCCTATCGATCCGATATTGCCGACTCCGGTCGACAATTCCCTCGATTGAACACCTAATTTGGTCTTCCCAGATGACAAGACCCAGCCTGCTGGGACTCCAGTCGAAGATGTGGTCCCTGATCCTGGGAAATAACCGGTCCCGCCGGTGTCTCCCCAGCGACCGAGTCAGCCCGCCCAATCTCGATCGAGGTCTCAGACCCCCTCGACTGACAGACCAAGGAAGTGACATAAATGCTCTAAAAAGAGGCAACGCCATCAGTCGTCCTCATCCTCCTCGGATGAGGAGAGGCTCCGTCGGAAACTCTGTCAGCGCTACGAGGACCTCATGTGATTTTGACTGGGCACAAACCGACTCCAGCTTCCACCCTGGCCATTACTTGGCTTTCACCTCCTAGGCCGAAGCCAACTCCATCGGAGCCGATTAAAACAGTTCCCCAGCCCGCGGAGCCGGTAAAACCTCCCGTTCAGCCTAAACTGGTCTCTCCACCAATCGTGATGGAACCGCCGCCCAAACAACCTGTGGGAGGGTCTCCTTCCAAAGGAAACAGACCAGACACTGGGCTTCCCCGGTGTTTGTCGGTCATGGTCACCCCAGACTACCCTCGGCAGGTCAAGAGCGACCTGGGCGGCAGGCCCTTACACCCAGATTCTTCCAATTCGGACATCACCAGCCTGAACTCACATCCAGGGGATGATGAGTCATCCATTGGCATAGAGACGGAGTAAGGTCCGTCTTTTCAAGGGATCATTCACCTCATCTCTGAATCTACAGGGATGCTCCTGAAGCCAATCCAGAAAAAGGTGGAGTACCCTTTTATGGACATCTTTAAGAGAGAGGATACCCTGACGGAGGCCTTTCCTGTGGCTGAGGCCATTTTTGGCCCAGCCCTAGAACTTTGGCAGTGACCTACCTCTTGCCCAGCACCGTCTGCCCACATGGCTCGCAAGTATGCAGTGCCTATGGGTCCCATGCGGGGTTCACGGAGCACCCTTCAGCCAAGAGCCTGGTGACCGCCTCTGTGTTCAGGTGTACTGGCAGTTCTGCTGACACTGACCGACCTCCTGATAGAGTCCAAGCTTTTGGACCATTCAGCCAGGAAGGTCTATGCAGCTTCATCCTTGGGCCTTCGTCATGCAAGTTCGGCCGTCATCATGGCACACTTCTTTCGCGCCCTTCTAGGGTCGCCAGATGAAGTCCTCCCTCATCTCCCCACAGATATGCAGATCACAGGCAAGCAAGTCTGGGATCAGGGCTGAGCTGTTGCCAAACAGCAGCTTCAGATGGCCCTAGACATTGGGGATTCTTGTGCCCGTCCAATGACTGCCAGAGTTGCCTCTTGCCACAGGGCTTGACTGAGGCTTTTCTCCTTTCCAGTGGATACCCAGCACAAACTAGTGGATGTGCTCTTCCCTGGGACCAACTTGTTTGGCCTAGGAGTGGCCAGTCACCTTCAGCGCATCGAGCAGTCCAATGCCACCTTGGACACGACTTCTGCCAAGGGTTCTTTGGGCAAGAACCAACAGAAGAAGAAGAAGAAGAAGCCTTTTCGGCACTCTTCCCCTGCAGCTCAGCAGTCCTCCTTCAAGGGTGGACAGAAGCACCAGTATCAGCAGCAGACTCAAGCTTGGTGCCCTTGGCCCAAGCCCGGACCCCAACAGGCCCGTAAAGGAGGCTGAGGCTAAGGTCTTGGAGCCTTCTCTTCCTCTAAGCCTGCTCAGTGACGGATGGAGGCTGTCTTCCCTTCTCCTGTCATGCCAGCTCTGGGTCCTCCCGTGGGGGTCCAGCTCCACCACTTCCTTCCTGCCTGGTCTGTTGTCACTTTGGACAGGTGGGTTCTCAAAGTGGTTGGTCAGGGGCTGCCTCTGGAATTCGAGCAGTATCCTCCAAGCCGAACCCACGCCCCTCGGGAGGAAAGAGTATCCGCTCAGACCCATTCGGCTCTCCAAGATGACATCGCTCAGCTCCTCCTCAAGGAGGCAGTAGCTCCAGTGGTGGATCCTTCAGCAGACGCAGGCTTTGTCTCCAGGTATTTCCTGGTGCCTAAGTGGATGGGGGGCTGGTGCCCCATTCTAGATCTGCACGACCTGAATCAATATCTCAGGTCACGCACCTTTCGGATGGTCACTCTGCCCTAGAGCATACCATTCTTGGAGCGAAACATGTGGTTCTGTGCACTGGATCTGTAGGACGCATTCTTTCACGTCCCAATCCGTCCGTTCTATCAGCGGTTCCTCCACTTCAGGGTCGAAGGGACCCTGTATGAGTTCCAAGCCATGCCGTTCAGCCTGTCATCAGCCCCATGGGTCATCACCAAATGCATTGCAATGGTGGCGGCCCATCTCTGGCGTCGGAGGGGGTCAGGATTTACCCCTATCTTGATGACTGGCTCCTAGCAGGTTCCACCCAACAGGAGGTGGAGAGGTCCAGGGACCTGGCTCTCCAGACCTGCTCTCAGCTTGGCCTCCTGATCAATGAGGCCAAGTTGGAACTCATGGCTTCATCGGGGCAGAGCTCAACTCTTGTCAAGCCAGAGCTCAGTTCCTGGCAGACAGGGCAGAGGTTCTTTCCTCCTTTGCCCAGTCATTTCTGGTTGGGCACTTACGCACTGCCCGAGACTTTCCACGCCTTCTGGATTACACGGCGGCATGCACCTCAGTGGTCTGTTGGGCCTGGTTGCACATGCGCCCCTCCAATGGGAGCTGGCCACCCAGTGGACTCAGCGCCATGGTTATTTTGACCAGCTGATCACTGTGACCCAGAAGATGTGGGACACTCTCCAATGGTGAACCGCCCCAGACCGGTTGCAGGAAGGGATCCCATTTGTCTGCCCTGAGTCGATGGCCATCCTCACAACTGATGCCTCTCTCGTGGGCTGGGGAGCCCACATGGGGCACAAAAGGGCCCATGGGTTCTGGACCCTCGAGGGGTCCCGATGCCGCATCAACCTGTTGGAGCTCAGGGCAGTCAGACTGGCACTGTCAGCTTTCACTCCTCAGCTCCGGGGTCAAGTGGTTCAAGTCCAGACGGACAATACCACGGCCATGTACTACCTCAACAAACAGAGCGGCACACACTCCCATCTTCTGTGCAAGGAGGTGATCCGCATCTGGACCCTCATGAGCCGATAGGAGGCAGATCTCCTAGCCATCCATGGGGGAGGAGTCTCGAACCATCTGATAGATGCTCTCAGCCATTTAGGCCAGACATCCCACAAGTGGTCTTTCCATCCAGAGGTAGCTTATAGCCTGTTCTCCACTGGGGCAAACCATTGGTGGACCTGTTTGCCTCCAGGGAGAACACCAAGCTGAGGCTGAATCATGCCCACCCCCCTCAGCAGGGCTCGCTGCAGGGGGGATGCCTTCTCAAGGCCATGGACCCCAGGCCTCTTCTACACCTTCCCTCCATTTCCCTTGATCCACAAGGTGCTCCTCAAGGTGAGGAAGGACAAGGCGAAGGTGATCCTGGTAGCCCCAGACTGGCTGCGCCAGTTCTGATATCCAGATCTCCTCAGCCTCAGCTGCAGGCACCCGGAGCGGCTTCCAGCACACCCAGACCTGATATCACTCAACCAGGGGAATGTATTCCATCCAGACCTTCAATCCCTGCACCTCACAGCCTGGTACCTTAGCAGCTAGAGTTCCAGGTTTTGGGTCTTTCCGAAGATGTCTACACTGTGGTGGAGGCATCCAGAAAGGAATCGACCAAGAAATGTTATGCTTTCAAATGGGAAAGGTTTTCCATTTGGTGTCAGGGCAAGGGCCTGGACCCTCTGTCCTGTCCAGTGGCTAACATTCTCAACTACCTTTGGTCTCTCTCCAAAGGGGGTCTGTGGTCATCGATCCTTAGGGTGCACCTGGCAGCCATCTTTGCTTATTGGACATGGGCCAGTCAGCCAACGATGGCACAGGAGACAGCGGTCGGGTGCTTTTTCGAAGGCCTGGATCACATATCCCCTGCGGTGCATGAACCTCCACCTCCGTGGGATCTTCTGCTGGTACTGGCAAAGCTCATGGGCAAGCCATTCGAACCAATGCACAAGTGTGCCTTGTCACACTTGTCATGGAGGACGGCCTTCCTGGTGGTTATCACGTCTGCCAGAAGGACAGGGGAGCTCCAGGCGCTTTCAGTGGACTCCCATTATCTGGTGTTCCACAGGGACAAGGTTGTCCTATGCTCCCACCCGAAATTCCTTCCGAAGGTGGTGTCAGAGTTCCACCTTAACCAGGTGTTGGCTCTGCCGGTATACTACCCTAATTACAGCTCGGAGACCGAGCACAGACTACATACTTTGGACCCGAGACGTGCTCTCTTCTACTATAAGTAGAGGATGGCGGAAATTCGAGGTGAGGTTTGCCAGCTGTTTGTCACCTATGCTGAAGCCGCTTCTGGCAGACCTGCAGCAAAGCGGACTATTGCAAGATGGATTACATCGTGCATAGGTCTGTGTTATGAGTTGGTGGGCAAGGAGCCTCCCAGAGGGATAAGAGCTCATTCTACCCGCCATACCGCTGCATCGGTAGCTGCTTCCAGGGACATCCCTATCCAGGAAATCTGCCGGGCTGCTACCTGGAAGTCAGCAAACACCTTCATTACCCATTACCACATCGCCCTTGAGTCACTCTGGGATGCTGGTTTTGGGGCATCAGTTCCCCAATCTCTGTTCCCTAAGTATGGGGTGTGAGCCTTGCCTCCCTTCTCCCAGAGAACTGCTAGGAGTCTGCCAAAGAGTGTGGATGAACAACATATTCACGATCCTAGAAAAACAGGTTACTCACCTGTAACAGTAGTTCTAGGAGTGGTATATGTTGGTCATCCACACGGACCCACCCGACCTCCCCAGCTGCGGATGCACACAACCTGGCTTCCAGTGGGCTAAGATCTGGCGTCATGGGGTGGAGCCGAGGTATATACCACCCGGGTGGGTGGGAGAAGCCAGCTTGAAGACTTCCGGCTGATCTTAAAAGGGAAAGGGACATGCCAAAGAGTGTGGATGAACAACATATACCACTCCTAGAACTACTGTTACAGGTGAGTAACCTGTTTTTCTCCTCCGTACCTTCTATAGTGTGGCAGCCATCCGAGTCATGGTCTGGAATCAAATGCAGGGCAGGGATTTAGAGGTAACTTAAGTTGTAGCCCTCAGACCCTGGAAAAAGAAAAGAAAAACAAAAGACAGGAGATTAGATAGCCCTCAGATCCAGGAGCAGAAGGAAGAAAGAAGGTTAGGTTACCGACCTTGGTCTTCCCCCAAGGGGCATAGAAGGTCTGGGAGAGACGGTGGGGGTGCAGGGATTAGTTATAGTGGTAGCTATGGGGGGGCAGAGAACAAAGGGAGAAAAGGGGAGGGAATTGAGCAAGTGGAGCTGTAGACTGGGGGAGGTGTGTGCAGAGGAGGGAGAGATAGAGAACAATCCAGGCAGAAAGAAGAAATAATGCAAGTAAAGAAAGGCTAAAACTGTTACAGAAAGCACAGAAATTAGCTTCAGTGCTGGAGAGGGAAAGCTCACAGAGGCACAGTCAGTAGTGACTAGCAGAGTTTGGAGACACTGGGCAAACAGAAAATTACGCTTTACTTCCTAACCCTAAAGAATAATAGGGAGTGGCGGCCCATATTAGATCTGAGATGCCTAAACAAGTACCTCACAAAGCCAAAGATCAAGATGGTCACTCTGGCTATCTTTTTACCTACTCTCACACAATGGGATTGGCTAGCATCCCTAGATCTAAAGGATGCTTATTTTCACATTCCCATCTAGCAATCTCACAGAAAATACCTCAGATTCAGACTGCCTTCAGGCCATTATCAGTTCAGGGCCATGCCCTTCGGACTGACATCTGCTCCAAGGGCCTTTACAAAGTGCTTAGCAGTGGTCATGGCACATCTGAGAAGGCAAGGAGTCACGATTTATCCTACCTGGATGACTGGTTGGTAGTAGGTCACTCCCCCCCAACAGTTAGAGGAAGCCTTTGCCCTCACACAGGATGCCCTCCAATCACTGGGGTTCCTGGTGAACCTCAAGAAATCAGTTTTGAGACCCATTCAGATCCTAGATTTCATAGGAGCAGAGCTGGACACAATTCAAGCAAAGGCCTTTCTGCCTCCAGGAAGGGCGACGCCCTGATCCAGTTGGTAGAGGCCTTCCATCTTCAGGTTCCTCGCCCAGCAAGGTACTTCCTGCAGCTCCTGGGCCACATGGCTGCCACCACAGCAGTAGTCCCAGGGGCCAGATTTCAGATGAGGGACATCCAGTTCCATCTGAGGTCTTTTTGGTCCCAGAAAAGAGATTCTCTGTCCAAACTGATACCAGTAACTACCACTCTAAGACAAGCACTACAGTGGTGGCAAGGCAGGGACAACCTCAGGGCAGGAGTCCCCTTTCTGCAACAAGCTCTCTCAGTAGTACTGACCACAGATGCCTCACTACTAGGGTGGGGAGCTCACCTAGGGGATCACACTGCTCATGGAACATGGCTCCAGCAGGAATCTCTCCTGCACATAAATCTGCTGGAGCTCAGAGCAGTGCTCCTAGCACTTCGGTCATTTGCCAAAATGCTACAGGGCAAGGTGGTGCAGGTCAGGACAGACAACACCACCACCATGTATTGCATCAACAAATAGGGGGAAACAAGATCTTTAATTTTGTGCATCGAGGCCATGAAGATCTGGATTCTGGCTTACTCCTTAAAATTTCCCTAGCAACAGTCCACCTGCCAGGGAAAGACAATGACCTGGCAGATACTCTCAGCAGGATCAACCAGGGCCATCACAAATGGACCCTGAACATACAAATTCTGTTGACAATCTTCAGGAGATGGAGCACTCCAGAGAGAGATCTCTTTGCAGTCCCAGACAATCATCAGCTTCCCTAGTTCTGTTGCAGGCCCCCAGCACTGGGCTCAGTGCCTCTAAATGCTCTGCTACGTTATTGGTCAGGCAGATTTCTATATGCCTTTCCTCCATTCCCTCTGATACCTAGAGTCTTAGTCAAGCTCAGGGTTCAGTCAGCCACCATGATCCCAATTGCTCTGGATTGGGCCAGACAACCGTGGTACTCAATGCTGTTGTCTCTGTCAGTGGCCAGTCCAATTTGCCTCCCCAGGAGACACAACCTGCTGACATCCTCCCAAGGGAGGATTCTGTACCCAACCTTGAGTCCCTCTGACTCAAGGCTTGGTCCTTGAAGACTTAGAGTATGCAGGCCTGCATCTCTCAGAAGGAGTTCTGGACATCCTTAGAGTTTCCAGGTAACCTTCCACCAGGAAAACTTACTCCTCTAAATGGAAGAGATTCTCCATCTGGTGTTCCCAGAAGGACATGGATCCACAGGAGGCCAGCCTGGCAATACTGCTGGATTACTTGGTCCACCTTTAATCCCTGGGCCTACAGCCCTCCACCCTGAAGTTGTACTTGGCAGCTGTCTCTACCTATCTGTCAGCCGGGAAGGGCCCTTCCCTGGCTGCCCATCCTATCTTTAAGAAATTCTTCAAAGGTTTGCTCCATCTTCACCCCCCCCCCCTCACAGGGAGCCTATCCCTTCCTGGGACCTTAACATCTGCATAGCTCAGCTTATGCAGCCCCCTTTTGAGCCCATGTCCTCAGCAGAGCTTAAATTCCTGACATGGAAGACTGTGTTTTTGGTGGCCATCACCTCAGCTAGGAGGATCGGTGAGGTTCAGGCCCTGTCAGTAGAACCTAACTACATTGCCCCTCACAGGGACAAGATTGTTCTACGAAATAACAGAAAGTTCCTCCCCAAAGTAGTCTCGGACTTCCACTTGAATCAGTTAATAACATTGCCTGTCTTCTTCACTGATCATTCTAGCTCAGATGAATGTAGGCTGCATAGCCTGGTTGTAAAAAGGTCCATCAGCTATTATATGGACAAAACAAAAGATCATTGGAAGGACTGTACTCAGTTATTCATCACCTATGGTGAGGTTGGTAAAGGCAGGCCAGCCACAAAGAGGACCTTTTCCAGATGGAGTGTGGCTTGCATCCAGTTCTGCTATGGCAAACTAGGTAAGGAGCCACCAGTGGGCCTGAGGACTCACTCTACTAGAGGGACAGCCACTTCCGTAGCAGCAGCCAGAGATATCCCCCTGCTTGACATCTGTAAAGCAGCTACCTGGAAAACTGTTCACACATTCACCAAGCACTACTGCCTGGACATCCAAACCAGGAGTGATGAAAGGTTTGGCACAGCAGTATTGCAGAGCCTATTCCCTAAGTAGGTTCTGTGCCCACCTCCATGGGGCACTGCTTGGTAGTCTGCATATTGTCTGAATACAACAAGACTTCATGTTGTTTGAGAAAAAATTACTTACCATAGAAATATTGTTTCTTCTAATGAAGTCTTGCTGTATTCTGACCTCCCACCCTAGAAGAGGAAACGGGGAAGATGCTGGGCAGATTTTGGGAACGAGGGTACAAGTATTGGACAGTGAAAAAGCTGAAAACATAATAAAAATCAAAAATAGAGAAGAACTTTTGAGAAAAGGGACAGGAGACACTGTGGAACTGCAGACAATTTTTTTCCACTAAAACCATAAAATGTCAGACATCAGAAGGATAATCAATAAGCATTAGTACCTGGTTCAGACAGACAATGAACAAATACAAACATTACAAAACAGGCCAATTATTGCAGCAAAAAAAGTAAAAAAACATTAAAGACCAGGTAGTACAGTCCCAATTCAAACTACCAGAAAAGGACAGTTACTATTAGGGCCACTATCCCGTGATGGCACCATGTGGGAACTGCTCTCTTTGTAGCCACACATTAAAAAAACAAACATATATACATCCTCATACCAGAGAAAACTTGGAAAATAAATCAACACATAACCTGCACTACAGAGGGGGTGATATATGTACTACAATGTCTGTGCAACAAGTTGTACATAGGCCAGACTGGAAGGATGCTTAAAACCAGGATAAAGGAGCATAAAAAGGACATTACGAGAAGAGACTGCTGTTCCTTGCAGGACATGAACATGGAGGCCAAATGTAAGGAGCTATCCCTGGCAGAGCGTGTAAAGGTTCTTGAAGTTCTCCAAGGACTGAAAACTCTCCTTGTCAAGGGTTGCTGCTGCCTTATAAATATCAAAAAGCCAGGCTGGCCATATCAGCCAAAATTGTGATGCTATCATGGCTGAGTGGGTCTCGAACAGCAACCCTCAGAGAAAGAGGAAGAGAGATGGAAAGGACTCTGAGGTGCAGAGTGCCCTATTGACCGGGTTTAATAATGCTGTTAGCAGAGGTGCTAGAATCTCCGGGCCACTTATGAAAAAAAGGCTAACAAGCTAGCTGCACAGATAAATCACAACATGTTCGCTGCTTCTGATGGCTGTCTGTCTCGGTGGAAGCAGAGGCACAATATCATGTGCAAAAAGGAACAAGGAGAGCGTGGTGATGCCGATGGTGGTGCTGCAGGGGACTGGGTGCAAACCGTGCTACCAACTCTGTTACAGGAATACCTACCAGATGATGTCTACCCTGGAGACGAGATGGGGCTGTTTTACAGAGGGTACCCAGATCATGTACACATGCACAAACACAGTGACTTGTTATGGAAAGCAAAAGAGCGAGTCTCTTTGTTGGTGTGTGCCAACATGGATGACATAGACAAATGGCCACTTCTGATCGGCAAAAGCAAAAAACCTAGATGTTTGCTGAAGGATTTAAAAACCCTGCGTATCATCTACACATCCTCCTCAAATGCCTGGATGACAGGCTGGATCTTCAGTGAGTGGCTTGCCACATGGGAGCAGCAGTTAAAAAGAAGGAGTTCAAAGATCTTACTGTTGCTGAACAATTGCCCTGCCCATCCACAACTCATTATTGGCCACTATCCTCACATAAAAATTGTTTTTCTTCCACCAAATATGACCAGTCTTATACAGCCAATGGACATTGGAGTGATTAGAAATTTAAAAGGACATTACTGTCCATTGATGGCCACGCACATTGTTGGTGTAATCGATGAAGGGGGGAACACACAAGCATCTGAAATAGCAAAGGCTGTTACCCTCCTAGATGTGATTTACATGGTCACTAAAGCTCGGAATTCTGTTAAACCTGCCACAATACAGAACTGTTTCCAGAAAGTCTTCCGCATTGACGCTGACATGGATGAACGATCAGACCAAATAGACCAATCGCCTTTGGAGGAAGTGGTGACACCAGAATTCGTGTTGGCAGTTGACTTTTCAGAGTTTGTCAATATGGATGCTACCCTACCTACTGATGGAGAACTTACTAATGAAGAGATCTGCTCCAGTATTAAGAGGGCATGCATCTAGGAACACGATACCAATGATGAAGCAGACAGCCAAGATATCCATCTTGTGGCTCCAACCAACCACAAGGCAGTGGCACATCTCCGTTCCCTCATGGGGTGGTGTCAGCACCATGGTATGGATGACGAGTGGAACTCGCTACAAACAGTAGAAGCAGCAGTCGCAAGTAAAAGGTGCTCTGATTCCTGTCAGAGCCAAATGATGGATTCAAACAGAGGTGAGAATGAATACGTTTCCTCAGCTGGGATATGAACCCAGGCCGCCCGGAATACCGTCCGATTGCGCTACCTCTGTTGTGCAACCTCTGTTCGTATGTGTTCCATAAAATATGCACACCACACTCCTGTGTGATTGCCAAATGACTGATTTTTTTAAGTCTGTGGAATGATTTTACAGGAACTGATCTGAGTGCTGAGTGATGTCCGTTTGTTTAGTTTAATACAGTACACTAAATAAAGTTTTGCTGTTAATGTAATTACTGTTTATTACTGCACACTAAATTTTGGGGTTATAAGTAGCACTGAGTACAGCACTGAGTTTTTTTTTGGCATTGAATATAAGATGCGCTGAACACAAGATGTGTACTTTATTTGAAATGTGCTTGAGTAGGTACATCGGGTATCTTCGGGTAGAGGGGATGACTGCTTAATAGGGACAAAAGAGAAGCAATGGAGCTGTCCTTATTAAGCGGCTTCATCTGTGCATGTATTGTTGCATGATTACAGCACATAATATTACTTGAGACATATCATGTATGATTCTCTATAAAGCACATGTGAAATGACCCTGTTTGACCTCCCACATTGCTGCACTGCCTAGCCCACCTGCATGTATGTTAGAGAACAAGATGTTGTAGGAAACAGTGTTCCCTGATATACTAAATAAAAGGCAGCATAAACACTAGGCAGTAGGCAAGTCACACTGTTTGAATATGTTGCAAATGAATCAGTTCTGAGAAAATCCCAGTTCTCTCCAACTCAGGAGAATTGTTCTTGGTTGCTTGGCACCATATCCGTGCATGCGCAGCAGCACAGGAGTGATGTCACCACGTCATCCAGCGGGAATTCTCAAAACAGACTCTAGAGCAGGGGTTCTCAAATGGTGAGGCCAGCCTCCTTGGGGAGGCCCCAACCTGTTCCAGGGGAGGCTCAAGCAAGTCTGAAAAAGTAC
Source organism: Neoceratodus forsteri (assembly GCA_016271365.2). Classification (NCBI taxonomy): domain Eukaryota; kingdom Metazoa; phylum Chordata; order Ceratodontiformes; family Ceratodontidae; genus Neoceratodus; species Neoceratodus forsteri. Next base: position 966,516,574 of record CM028133.1, read on the forward strand.
TGTATTTAAATTTGGGGTTTTATATATTTTGTGTGAAGAGATGAAGCAAACTGAAAGAGGATAATAATAGTAGGTGAAATTTGATGTATTTATTTACTAATAGGTGACAAGGGATGGTAAATGAGCCAAGGCTCATTTCAGGTGTACCCGGGGAAGGGTAGGGAGTGAATAAATTTCAAAAGGTAACTGCAAAACAATCAAGAAATATACAATGAGCAATAGCGCAAATAAATATGAACAATAAATTAATAATTTATTTATTTATTTATTTATTAGCTTTTGGTTACCGGGTAAGTGCGCTAGGCAACAGACCTGCCTATTTTCAGGCACGACCCGGGAGAGGCAGGACATTAGTTACAATATGCAGAAATGCACAGACATAATATAGGTGTACAGGAGCAAAACAAGATATACATTGGGTAGCACAGTAATAGTTACATAAGGGTACATTTTAGGCATAGATCATAATAAGGATGTAAAATAAAGCAATTAGGGTAACCATAAGACAGCTGAGGACAGTAAAGACATCAAGGTTCATAGCCACCTAGACAAAAGTATTGCATGGGAGAACATTAGTGTAGTACTCGGGGTCAGACCCGACAGCCTGCAGTGGGACAAAGCAAATTAAGAGCATTTGCATTGGCCAGAGGCTAGAGGTGGGGTGAACAGCCAGTTTTGAATTCTCGATGGGAGGCTAAGTTTCTACCCATAAGGGGAGTGAGTTCCAGAATTTGGGAGCAAAATGGGAAAATGCCTGTTCACCCATTTTGTCATGCAAGGTCTAGTGGAGAGCATGGGGACAGAGGAAGACCTGAGGGTACGGGTGTGTGAGGCAGGAGTCAGGAGGTTGGCAAGATAGACAGGGCAGAGAGGTCTAGACAGGGAGTCGATAAGCAGCCCAGGGAGTAGGCTTGAATATCCTTAGGTGACAGCCAATTTAAGCCAGCGTAAAGGAGACAATGATGGGTAAGACGTGGGGCAGTTAAGGCGAATCTACAGATGTTGTTGTAGACAGTGTCCCATTTGTGGAGTGTAGCAGAGTTTGCAGCAAAGAGGAGGGCAGAGCATATTAGAGCTGGGGTAAGAGGATACCTCGCAACAGAAAGTCTAGCTGAAGGAGTGAGGAGTGGCGACGCGATAAGCTCCACCAATTTTAGCATTGATGGCATGGCACACCATATTGACATGTTGAGACAGGTCAAGTGTGGATCCAAAGTGACCCCAAGGTACCTTGAAGGACTCAGTGTTTGAGATGAGGGAGCCATCAAGGCATTGAACCCGAGCCTGTTCAGAGGGCAGACAGTTTCTTAGAGGATCCAAACAGCATAGCACAGGTTTTTCTAGGTTCAGGACTTGGTGGTTGCTAGAGAGCCAGGTCTGCAGGGAATTGGAAGTCATTAGTGAGAGTGGAGTTGATGGCAGCAACTGATTTTGACCCAGAGTAGAGAACAAGGTCACCTACATACAGAGAGTGCAGCTATGCCGGACATGGTGGGAATATCATTTAGGAAGAGGGAGAAGAGTAGAGGTCCAAGAGTGGATCCCTGAGGAACTCCACTGAGATGTTTAGGGGGAGGAAAGGGCCTTGTGAATGCTACCTGAGTCCGATTGTCAAGATAGCTATGGAAACCAGGAGAGGGCTTGGTCAGATGCTCCAATGGATTGGAGCCTTTAGCATGAGAGGATGGTGTACCATGTCAGAGGCTTTAGACAGGTCGATAAAGACGGCCCCAGTGAGTAGGCCACGGTCCATATTATTTCTGATGTCATTTGTAAGTTGTGTAAGTGCAGCGGTGGTACTGTGACCGGGCCAGAAACCATGTTGGCACAGGGTTTGAAGATTAAACATGTCAAGGTGAGCAGCAAGCTGGCGGTGGACTATTTTTTCAAGCAGCTTACTGAGAGTGGGCAGAAGAGATATAGGGCGGTAGTTGGACATGAGTTTGACATCGCCCTTTTTCTGTATAGGGATGGTTCTGGCAGTTTTCCAGGTGGATGGGACAGTAGACGTATAAATCGAGAGGTTAAAAAGCCAGGTGATAGGTCTGGTCAGCCAAGGTGCATACTGCTTAAGTATGCAAGGATGGATGCCCTCAGGCCCCTTGACCCCTTCAAGCAATGGAAGGGAGTTAAGTAGTTTACGAATTTCAAGGTATGTGGTTGGAACCAGAATGAAAGGGAGGTGGGAGGGGCGAGGGAGGAGAAGAGGGACAGTCAGGTTGTGGCCAGTTAGAGTAGCGACTGGTGGAGAAGAAAAAAGGGCATTGAAGGCGTTGGCAATGGTGTCATGGTTGGTGCAGTGAACACCTTTGAATGTTCATGTCAGCTGGATTCTGTTGCTTGTCGTTGCTTAGAATGTCTCTTAATTTTGGACCAGTACCTGCGTGGATTTGTAGAGGATGTTATTAGTAGGTTCCTATAGTAGGTGCTTTGGCAATAATGAATTTGTCTTTGCAGTTGTTATGTAATGCCACGATAGTCTTCAAAGTCTGCATGGAGGTGGGAGATCTTCCACCTGGACCAAAGTTTGTCCCTAGATTTGAGAGATTGAAGCAGGCGTGTTAGCCACTTGGTTACTTTCCTGCCATCCCACGTGTGGTGACCGGATGTGAAGGTTTTGAAGAGAGAGGAGGACGGAGTTGAAATATTCTGTGGCTATGTTAATGTCCTCTGTTTGGTAGAGAGGGACCAGTCAACCTGGTTAAGGTCAGTTAAGAAGTCCTCATGACTTAGGCAGGAGAGATTAGGAAAGGTTACAGTTTTAGCAGGGAGGGAGAATGACAGTGTTCCAGACACAGTAGATGGGATAGTGGTCACTAATTGTGTCAGGTAGCACACCGGCTGAGGCAACATATTCCATCCTGTTAGTAAGTATCCAGTCAAGGAGGGTGGCACAGTTCTGCCCGTGAGACCCTTGTGGGTTCATGTATGAGCTGGACAGATTTGCCTTGCTAGCTAAGGAGGATAGGTTAGCTGAGTTTTTCTCGGACCAGTCAAGGTTAAAATCACCAAGGCAGATAATGTCATTCTTGCCTGTAACTGAAGGCAGAAACCCTAGGAGTTCAGTGATGCCTGTGTAGCATTTTGGGGATGTAAGTACAAAAATATGGAGTTTCTTTACACCCCAAGAAGCAGTAGGGAGTGTAGGATTTCACAGTTTGGTAGGAGGGGTCCTGCAGAAGGGTAATGTTTAGGTGAGTTTTGAAGCAGAGGGCAAGGCCACCTCCCTTTAAGCGCCAGGACGGTCGATACAAAGCATGTTGTATCCAGGAAAGTGGCACGAGAGTCAGGCACTGTGGGCTTGCCAGGTTCTGTGATGGCGAGGACATCCGGCCGCAAGTATAGATCCAAGCCTGGAGGTCAGGAGGTTGGCCATAAGGCTCCTAGCATTCAGGTGGGCGAAAGTTAGTCCATCGGTTTTAGGGAGAGTGGTGGCCAGGGGCAAGGTTATGACGGGACCTAGAGATGGGACCAAGGTTGATCTCAATGTGCCGGATAGTATAAGAGATAGGGTTAGTAACCATAGCGGGTGATGAGTGCGCCCTGATAGAGATGCAGGGAGGTGGCTTCAGATGAAGGTGAAGGTATCTGACTATTGGGCTAATACGCTTGCTGATGAGAGCAGAAGGGGGCAGAGGTAGTGGAGTGGCAGTAGCAAGCATGTTAGAGTAGTAGAAGTCAAACTGAGTATAAGTATTAGCAGAAGCTGTTGATTGTTCAAGCAGTAAAGCTCAAAGAGGATAGGAAGGCAAAGTATTCCCATGAGGAGCGCTAGGAGGGGAGGAGGACATTTTTGATTAGAGAAAGGAGTGAGGTAGAGAGAAAAGAGACAGCAGAGGGCTCCTTTAATATAAATCACCAAGTGAAAAACAGCTACTAGAGAGCAGTAAAATGTGACAAGTGGAGACGTACAGGGCAAATTGTTCGAACTTAATCAGGCTCCCTGTAGTGGCAAAACAATATAAGGAGCTAATGGAGAAAAAAAAAGATCAAGGTAGAAATTACCTGATGTGTCTCGGGTGCAGTGACTCTAAGCTTTTAAAATACAGTTACAGACAAATACAAATAGTTTTAGCTGGTTTGTTTTAAAAGTTTCAAAATCAGGCACAAAAGTAACAGTTCTGCTCCGTTTGAGCCTGGGCGGCAACTCGAGGTGCTACTCTGGCTGGGATTATGCGCTGAGCAGGGAGCTTGTGTACGTTTCAGAAAAAGGCACGAATGGCCAGCGGTGGTGCAGCAGCCTGGATCAAGGTAGAGATACCTGGTGTGTCTCGGGTTGGGGGCTTCTGCGGGCAGGGAGGAGCTTAGGGCAGGGCCTTCACGACCTCCGGTCCCTCGGGAGGGGTGGTCTCTGGTGTGTCTCAGTTCTGGCTCTGCGGGCAGGAGGCTTCAGGCAGCCCCTGCGACCTCCAACCTCCTCGGGAGGGGTGGTCTCTGGTGTGTCTCGGTTCGGGCTTCTATGGGCAGGGAGGGCTTCAGGGCAGGCCCTCACGACCTCCGGTCTCCTCGGGGAAGGGGGTGGTCTCTGGTGTGTCTCAGGTTCGGGCTTCTGCGGGCAGGGAGGGCTTCAGGGCAAGCCCTCGCGACCTCCAGCCTCCTCGGGGGAGGGGGTGGTCTCTGGTGTGTCTCGGGTTGGGCTTCTGCGGGCAGGGAGGGCTTCAGGGCAGGCCCTCGCGACCTCCGGTCTCCTCGGGGGAGGGTGGTCTCTGGTGTGTCTCGGGTTTGGGGCTTCTGTGGGCAGGGAGGGCTCCAGGGCAGGCCCTGAGCCTCAGTCTCCTCGGGAGGGGTGGTCTCTGGTGTGTCTGGTTCGGGCTTCTGGGGCAGGGAGGGCTTCAGGCAGGCCCTCGCGACCTCCGGTCTCCTCAGGGAAGGGGGGTGGTAATGAGTGGTGGTAATTGATCAATTTGTAAACTGATGGCAGAACAGTCCAGATACAAGGGTTGAGCATAGAAGTGCTAAGAGCAATAGCAGGAAGGAGCAAAGTAATCCCCAAAATGTTGCTTAGGAGCAGAGAAGCAGAGGGAGAGGCAAAGTATGTAGGAAGGTTATTTCATATAGAGAGGAAACAGAGGAAGTAGTCTGACCCATGAAGGTACTGCAACAAGGGGTAACAATGGTTCAAGAATGAAAATAGCAGAGTAAGTAGGTTGGCCTGTGGGGGGGGGGTATAATAAGCTGAATAATAATATTTATTTTATTTATTTGTTATTCAGATAACACCTTTGAGCACAGGAGCTCTTTTTCAAAAGTTCCAAGTCAGTATAAGACAAAGAACTGAATGTGAACCCAGAACTCGAAGGGGTTTCAATTTATTCATGGTGTACTGCGCAAAGTACAGTACGTTATTTTTCTTTGGGGACTCCCAAGATTATTTCAATTTTTGGGGGAGGCTCAAAATCTTTTCCATGAATTTGGGGAGGCTCACAGTGACAAAGTCTGAGAACTATTGCTCTAGACGTACCAAGAGACAGTGGTGGAACTAGCAGCAGATAGCTCAACCAATTTTTCACCTATGCAGACAAATCCTTTGCACATGACTTTAGACTTCTTCAAGAGGCAAGCACTGCATCTTGCAGAAACACTACAAACATGTAAAATAATTGAAGGACTGTTCAGCCATTGTTAGTGATTTAAAACAAAGTTTCCTGGATTATATCTCTGCAGCAGCAGAAGGACATAAAAGAACTAAAGAATGTGTAAAGGTAGGCTACAGTCTCTGTTACAAAGGGTGTCAGGCTATTTAAAGCAGCAGTAACATGTTTCCAGCATATTCACTCTGATGAGAGCATATAAAACAAAAGTACACATTTTGTCATTATAGGAAGCCTGAGTAAAAGAAAAATAAGTATAGTACCTTATACAGAAAAGGAAAAAAATATAACGACGAGATGGCACAAATGTGGTAGGATATACTTTGTGTGTATATATACTGTATATATGTATATAGTGTATATATATATATTTATATATATATAAATACATGAAAATCATGGTTAAAACTAAAGGGAATATAAATATACTAAAGAGGTGATGTAAAATTATGTATTAACAGAAAGAAAAAATACAAAACTCCAAGAACAAGCTCCCTAGAGGAGCGAAACATAGGGGAGAAGTAATGAAAGAAATATATCAATATATTTACGCTGGCCCGGTAGCACAGAGGGCTGAGGCACTGGTGCCTTACCTCGTGCTATGCCAGCAACCCGGGTTCGGGAACAACCTCTGGTCACTGGGGTGCCGGCTCAGGAGGGGGTTGGAGCGGGATTGAGATATGGCTCTCCCCTCCAATGGGGTGGATGCCCACCTGTCTGTAGTCCTGCTCAAACTGGGTGGAGGTCCAATGAGCATGTAGGCAGTAACGGACAGTGACCAAAGTCAGGGGGAGGGTCGAAGAGCCACTAGATCCTGGCATGTAAGTGCGCCTCCCACAGCGTACACACATCACCGTGGTCGGGAGTGGGAGTAAAAGAAAGAAAAAAAAGAAAGTGTGTTATTTAAAGGGTCCCTTATCACTACAAGTTTTTGTCATGGACTATCTCACCCACCTGCACTCACTGGGCCTACAGCTCACTACCTTTAAGCTACACCTGGCATTGGTCTCGGCCTATATTTCTGCCAGTAAGAGCATTTCTATGGCCTCTAACCCCCATATTCTAAACGTTTTTCAAGGGTTGGAACATTTGCACCCTCCCCACAAGCATATTCACTCTGATGAGAGCACATAAAACAAAAGTACACATTTTGTCATTACAGGAAGCCTGGGTAAAAAAAAAATAAGTATAGTACCTTATACAGAAAAAGAAAAAAATATAAGGTAGACGAGATGGCACAAATGAGGTAGGATATACTTTGTGTGTATATATATATATATATAAATACATGAAAATCATGTTTAAAACTAAAGGGAATATAAGTATACTAAAGAGATGATGTAAAATTATGTATTAACAGAAAGAAAAAATACAAAACCCCAAGAACAAGCTCCCTAAAGGAGCGAAACATAGGGGAGAAGTAATGAAAGAAATACATCAATATAAACACTTGAAAGTGTGTTATTTACGCCGGCACGGTAGCACAGAGGGCTGAGGCACTGGTGCCTTACCTCGTGGTATGCCGAAACCGGGTTCGAACGACCTCTGGTCACCGGGTGCCGGCTCGGGGTGGTTGGAACGGGATTGAGATATGGTTTCCTTCTCCAATGGGGTGGATGCCCACCTGTCCGTAGTCCCGCTCCCACTGGTGGAGGTCCAATGAGCATGAGGCAGTAGATGGCAGTGACAAAGTCAGGGCAGGGCCAGAAGGGGCCACCAGATCCTGTAGCATGTAAGTGCGCCTCCGCAGCAGCGTACACATCACTGTGGTCCGGGGGTAGGGAGTAAAGAAAAAAAAAAAGAAAGTGTGTTATTTAAAGGGCCCCCTTATCACTACAAGTTTTTGTCGTGGACTATCTCGCCACCTGCACTCACAGGGCCTACAGCTCACTACCTTTAAGGTACACCTGGCATCAGTCTCAGCCTATATTTCTGCCAGTAAGGGTGTTTCTGTGGTCTCTAACCCCCATATTCAAAAAGCTTTTCAAGGGTTGGAACATTTGCACTCTCCCCACAAAGAACGGGTGCCAGCATGGAACCTCAATGCCTGTATTGCCAAGCTCATGGCGCCCCCATTTAAGCCCATGGCTACAGCACATCTCAGGTTCATGACATGGAAAACTGTCTTCTTAGTGACTATTACCTCAGCCAGGAGGATTAGTGAGCTACAAACCCTGTGCACAGAGTTAAACTACATCTCATTCCTTCTTAAAGTGGTGTCTGACTTCCACTTGAACCAGTCAATCACATTGCCGGTGTTCTTCACCAACCACTCCAGTTCAGGTGAACACAGGCTTCACAGTCTGGATGTCAACAGAGCTCTCAGTTACTATCTTGACCACACCAAGCCCACAGGCAGGACAGGCAGCAGCTGTTCCTGACCTATGGGGAAGTGAAAAGAGGAAAACCATCTTCTAAAAGGACAATTTCATGCTAGTAATGGCATGCATCCAGTTCTGCTACAGTAAAGCTGGTAAGGAGCTCCCAATGAGCCTGAGGGCCTACTTCACAAGGGGCATAACTGCTACAATAGCAGCAGCCAGAGATATTCCCCTGTTGGAAATCTGTAAAGCAGCTACATGGAGAACAGTACACACTTTTACAAAGCACTACTGTTAGACACACAGTCCAGAAGTGATGCCAGGTTTGGCACAGCAGTGCTGCAGATCTTGTTTCCAAAATAGGTTCTGTGCCCTCCTCCAAAGTACTGCTTCGTAGTGTGCAATAGTTAATCATATTGAAGAATTCCTGGGGATAGAAGAAAAAATGACTCACTTTAGTAATCTTATTTCTTCCAAGGTATTCTTCAATATGATTAAACCTCGCACCCTACCTCCCTTTCCTGAACCAGTTGCCATCTGCATAACAGCTGGATTTACTATATTGATATGGGTTTATACCTTAGTTGTGTTAAACCTTTTTTGAAACCAGATGGTTGTTGTTGTTGTTCCCTTTCTTTGGACCTATCTGACTTTAGCATATGGGACATATTATAGGGGATTTGACATTAATTCATTTATAATATATGGTAGAATGTTGTTATCAGGTAAAATCTATTTTTCACCAGGCTTGTTATACCATCGATGTGACGTCACTTTGTTGTTAACCCATCGATGGTATAACATGGATCGGGATCACACATGCACTTTAAGCAATCTTCCAGTCTGGTACAACAAAATGGAATCAACTCACTCGGCTGTCTCCTAGGCAGCACAGCCATGCAAACACCCAGATTTTGTTTAAAGTCTGTATTCAAACCTGCTCTCACTAACTCACTTTACTGAAAGTTGGTCTTTTTCCAGCCTGCTGACCAAATCGCTTTTTGTTTTTGTGTCTCTCGTGTTTCTTTTGCTCATCTGAAATTCAAAGGGCTGTAAAGTAATTTAAAAGTTCAGCACTTCATGACCCTAACCTGTCTCCTGTTTATGGCAATCGCCACTGGACATCTAGAGTCACATCATTTGTTTCAGGGACTAATTTCTGTTACGTCACCTTTTAATGTTTTTAGCATTTGTAGTAAAGAGTTCATTTTTCAGTTCAGTCCGTGTTTTTGGGCTTTCTTTTTTTATGTGAGGATTGTTGGCAATATGAAAAATGGACCGGAAATAAAGAGTGTAAAGTAAGGCAAGTTTTTCAGACCACAGTGGCCCAGATATTCAAACTGCGCCCAAAAAGTGCGCAACAGCAGGAGCAAGTACAAGTCCACAGCGCCCATGCTCAAAGAGCCAATATTCAAAACTGCACAGGTCAAGATGCGCCTATGGCAGACGACTGAATATCGCACCACCTGTGTCATAGCGCAACCAGTGATGTGAAGTTGCGCATATCTGATGCACCATAGCGCAACAAGAGATGCTGAGAGGAGCAGTCCAGATGCACCATAGCACAACCAGGGATGCCCCGTGGAGCAGGGCAGCAATGCAACAGCACAACCAGGGATGCAGGGGCCCACTACCCATGCCACAGATGGGCAGAGGATCACACCGCAGAACAGACATCATCCCCCACACCCCATTCACTGCACAACCGGGGGACAGCTGAAATAACCACCAGCCCATGGATACCAGCAATCAACCCACAACCGGACCATGGTATCCCAGCACACCCCCTGGCAAGCTGTGACTGGCATACAAGGAGGGCCGACTACCCCGTGCCACACCATCCCACCAATGCAGAGCACACCCTGCACCACGATCACCATATACCCTTCCCAGGAGTAGCGCCCAACAGTGCAGCACAGCCCATGCATGCCACCACCCCCACTGTGACAATGCAACCCTGTGCACCATGGAGCCATGCAAGGCAGGCCCACCATGTGCACCCTACTGCAGGTGGCAGCAGACAGCAATGCAACAACAGCATACACAGTGCCACCCTGCACATCCCCCCCAAGGTACAGCTGAGAGACCGACCATGCGCCGCCACACAAGGTACCCCACATGCGACAGCGCATGCCCCGGACCCCACCACCAGTGGTACAGCACCCTGCACACCCTCCCAAGGACACATCCCACTCCAGCACTGGCCACAACAGCCAGCACAGACACGCACAATGTTGCATGGAAGCATGTGCCACACAGGATGCAACACAGTGCATGGACAAACACCAACCCATACCCAAGGGCACACCAGCACAGGGTCACAGTAGCGGGTCAACCAAGCCACTGGCGTGTGGCCACGGCTGACATGTACACATGGCCTGCACCCCTACATTGCACAGGTGTACCCAGCCACCCTGCATGGTACCATGAAGCTGTATGCCACCAGCATGCTGCGGAGCACAAATGTGGCAGACATTAGGAAGCACATCCCCTACAACAGACACAAGTGACAGCATGGAGGGGGGGACAACAACAGCGGAGGCCACAGTGCCACCGGAGGCAGACATGCACCATACTGGTGATGGCTGGCAACCTGGCATTGTGCCAGATACAGTTGTTATCCAGCATGGACAGCCACCACTGACACGCCAGCAGACCGTGCATATCACAGACATGCAAGGGTGTCAGCTGCACAGGCCATGGATGGTCTGATTGGGGTGCCGCGCACACAGTGCATGCACCATAGACCACTGCAGACAGGCATCCAGTGCACAGAGAACAACACACAAACCACAGACAGTGACTGATCCCCCTGCCCACACCATAGGTGGTTCCCTTCTGGACACACACACGCCCATGCGTGCACCACCCCTGACGCCATGCACACCACTGCAGCTGAGCACCTGTAGCCCGCTGCAAATCAGGGACCACCACAGTTGTCATAACAAAACAAATGTATTTAAAACAGGTAATACAAAAACTATATACAACTATGTACAATGGGGGGGGGCCACATACCAGGCGGGGGTGGGTAAGGGTAAGGGGTGAACATATGGGAGAGGGAATAGGGGGTGTGAGGTTGGGTCCGGGGGGTAAGGTGTAATTAGGGGCATGAATTGTTCATTATCTGCCCCGGTCTTCCTCCACATGGCGCCGATGTCTCCTCCACCTCCTCACCCCATGGCAGTCCATTCGTTGCAGGAGCTCCAGTGTCACCCTCGCCACCTGTAGCAGGTCCTGCAGTCCATGCTCCAGTGCCTGGAGTCGCCGTCTACCTAGGATGAGGGAGCAGAGTTAATAAGTGTGACTGTCCAGCCCCCTGCAGCCCACCCATTGTGCATGGCATACAGCCATGTGCCACACCCCTGTGATGGTGTGCGACCACCCACAGTGACCATGTCCACAAGACCTGCCTACCCAGGCAGCCACAGCCATGTGGACCACTGCACACACCCACCGCCCATGTCCTGCACAGCACCACCGTGGCCGTACAGTGACTTGGCTATGCGGTGTGAAGGCAGTGGCACAGCCATGTGCCCGGTGCATGCATGGACCACCATAGATGCACTCCCAGACCACTGCAGTGCCACTGGACAGTGCTGACTGTAACAAGTTGCGTGCATGGCAGTGGTGTTAATGGATGGTGTCCATGCCCTGCTGCCCGCCCAGTTATACAGCATGCAATAGTAATCATGGATGTAAGGCACTCACCATCAGCAGGCTGGTCCCTGTGCCGCTGCAGACCTTCACCCCTCCCGTCCTGCTGGTTCTCCAGGCGGCGCCTCCGCTGCCTCACCTGCCTGTGCTGTTCTGTGCCTAAGGTGCAAACATGGAGAGAGAAACATCAGTACAATCCGGTAGCAAAGTTCCCCTGCCCCCATGTGTGTGCAATCCCACACAGCCATACAAATCCACCCCACACCCCGATACCACCACCACGGCCAACACTGGACAGCCCCCCGCATGTGCCAGACACATGCAACCGTGATACCCATATGGACATTAACAGTGTATGGATGGGGCACCTACCTGGCCACGGCACTGTGCCCCCCTGGCATGTGCCCGCAGGTGGGCAAGCAGGTCCGGGTCCCTGCATCTGAGGTCCCCGTACCGGTGGTGACACTGCTCCACCATGCACCTCATACCAGTGGCCTCCTCCAGTGCATCAGCCACCTCCTGCCAGACTGCACTCCTGGCCCTGTCCAGGGGTGCATCACCATATAGAGCCCCAGCATGGGGCTCTACAATGGCTACCAGGTTCACAAGATCCACCTAGCTTCACATCACTGCCCTTCTCCGCGCCATCTCAGCAAAGAGTTGGATTCAAAATGGCTCTCGGCTGCACAGTCCTGCCACGTACAGATGCTGCGTGGTACAGCGCTGCCATTCCCTATCACACTGCCACCGAACAGCGCGATGGTGGTGCACCCATGCCTGACACATGGCATCTAGGGGCAAAGGTCGGGCACAGGGTCAAGGGTCTTCTGCGCATGGACAGCCACAGCGCGATTGGAACTCAATGCGTGTAGCGCAATTGGGTGCCTGTGTGCCACCTCCTGTAGCGGCCTACAGTGCTGTGTCCCCAGTGCACCTACGGCACCACAGCACCATATATGTGAACAGCGCAGTAGTGCCACTGGCACATTGGTGGCTGTGTCCTGCATTGCCTCCTGTGCACAGCACGTCAGCAGCACGGCAGGTGCCTGCGTCATCACCCCGGGCATGCCCAGTTAGGTGTGTACTGAGCATGTCAGAGAACTGCGCCCTTGGCTCAGCACATTCGACACAATTGTGCAAAGTGCAACCCTGCGATATTCAGCGGCATATGTAAATCAGCTAATCAACCATTCAATAGCGCAGTCACTGCATTTGCATCCACTTAAAAATGCGCCTCACCTCATTTGCATGCATTGCACTATAAAACTGCGATTGGGCTGCACTGGCCATAGTTGGTTACTACAGTCTATTGTGGTGAGTAGCATGCTGTTTGGAAGTGTGGACTGTGGTGTTTGGGACATGCATGGGACTGCACAGTCACAGGTAACACCTGTCATTCTCACAGGAGGAATAATGACTGATCGTGAGGTGGAGGAAGAGGAACAGAGATGTGGGAGGAAGAGGAGGCCGAACTTCACCAAGGCAGAAACAGATGCCCTGTTTGAGGCCTACCTCGACCAGGAGCCACTGCTCAGTGGACACCAGGGAACACCACAGGCCCATGCTGCTGCATGGGAAGAGGTGGTGTGTGCTGTCAACCTGCATGGCAGCCACCAGCAGTCTGTGCAGGAGTGAAAAAAGAAGATGGGCACGGACAGGCGGAGATTTAAGGAGAAGGTGGCTGCCATCTGGGCAGCACGGCCTGCGACCAGTGGGGGACAGCCGGAGGTGCAACGCCTGACCCCACAAGAAGAGTGGGTTGCTGGCAGCATGCAACGTTGCACCATCGAGGGTGTTCCGGGTGGTGGATTCCAGACGGGTGGTAGTCCGTCACTGCATGATAGGTCCTGGTCTGTCTATGGGGGGGGGCGGACCAGGGTAGGTCACATACATTAATGCTGCTGTTTTTCCCTTACAGCTCCTGAGTGTCTACATGGGTCAGCAGTGGTGGGCTTCTCCACTGAGGATGGTAGCATGGAGATGGAGGAGGGCCTGTCCACTTCCACAGGCATATGAGGGTCAGGGTGACAATAGGCCAGCCTGGCTGTCTGGACTGATGTTGGTGGAGCAGGTGCTGAGGAGGCCCTGCCCGTGTCCGAGCCTGCCAGCGTCCATGGATGCCAGCATGCTGAGACTTGGGCTGGTGCCAGATCCATCACCGATGATGATGGAGTTAATGTCATGGGCAGTGAGATGTGTGGGCCACAGGAAGGCCACACAGCAGGTGACATCACGGGCATGGCTGTGGGTGGTGCCACCGTGGAGGCCTGCATGACATCACAGTCCCAGAAAGTGCCTGTCTACACCAGTGGGGCAGCACTGGTGTGGGTCCAGGACAGTGGGGCTGTTGTGGCCACTGCGGCAGTGCTATTGAGCCCTGGAGAGCAACAGCTGGAGGGGCAGTATCAGCAGTCAGCCAATAGCCATGGGGGTACAGTGTCAGGGGGCGGCGTCAGTGCACCACCTGTGGACATGCCCAGGCCTGGCCCTAGTGTTCAGCGCCCACCCTCAAGAGGTGCTGACCATCAGGGCCGTGAACACCATGAGGGACAGCATGCCGATCAGGCAGATGACCTCTTAGATGAGCACACTCGCATACTCCAAGCATCAGTCAATCAGCAGATGTAGCTTGTGATGGCGGTGGATGTACTCAGTGTGGCTCTGCGCCAGGCAGAGGAGTGGCACAGTAGAGACACCACTCTGATCCTGGCAGGGATGGACCGGTTGCGGGAGGATGTGACTGCTGTAATTGACAGGCAGACACAGACAATCACAGCTGTCATGGCCACAATGTGCACACAGTTGTTGCCCATGACGCAGAACACCGCCTGATGCAATGTCTACCCCCGTTCCGGCATCGTGCGACACTCTCCTTGTCAACACCAGGTTCAGCTGTGGGCATCCCGAGCATGCCTGGTGCAGGTATGTTTGGTGTGCTGCAGACCCCTGCGCGAGCATGGTCGCATTTACGCAGTGGAACCCCTGGGCGACCATCGGTGCCACCTCATGAGGCCATTGGTCAGCCTGTCACTGCTGGTGGGTCTCGTTGGGGCCGCCCATGTATCCGTGGTGGCTGTGGCACTGTGGCACATGACTGACCTGTCTCCCAGCATGGCTACTGTCTGATGCTGCCCTGTGTGCATTGTGTTGTTCAGCGTGCACTGCACGGGTGGGGTACCCAGCCCTGCACGCACACACACGTTCCATCTGCACACCCTCCCTGCTGCTGTCCACTGTGGCGTGTGCATGATAATGCCTGTGCTGTGCTGTCCAACACTGTGCAATAGGGGTCCAGCGTCTGACACACATACAATGACAGGCACTGGGCGTGGTGGTCTGTGGATGTGTGAGTGGCTAGGGGTGCCAGTCGGGGTCGGCGTGCCTCCTACCCTTTGTGCATGTCTTGTGAGGTGCGTGTGTGTGTATGTGTGTGTGTGTGTGTGTGTGTGTGTGACTGTGTGCCATGTTAGACCTTGCCCATCCCTGGTGGTGTGTGCAGTTCCATGCTCGGCCACTTCCCTTGACGACATGCACCCCTGGTGTTTGTCCATGTGTGTTTGTGGGTTGTGCCTTTGCCACTGGTGGTTGCACATGGCCCCATGACTTACCTGGGTTGGCTGAAGTGCTTCTCTGTGATGGTGTCCCGGTGCAGCTGTGCCAGCCGGAGCAGTCAGGGGCCCCGTCGCCCAAGGGGGGGGTCTGACCATCACCATCTTCACCAGCGTCCTCATCATCCCCATCGCTGTCCCCCTCTTTGACCTGTATGGCTATCCCACAGCGTTGGCCATGTTGTGCAGGATGCAACAGGCCAGGAATAGCCCACAGGCCTTTGAGGGGCTGTACTGTAGGGCACCGCCAGACGTGTCCAGGCAACAGAAACATGCCTTCAGCATCCTGAACACCCGCTCGATGACATTGCATGTGGTGGCATGTGCCTCATTGTAGCGTTGCTGCGATGGGGTCGCGGGCCGCCGGTATAGTGTGAGCAGCCAGGGACGGAGTGGGTATCCACTGTCACCTGTGTGTAGAGGGTGAAAGTTAGTTTGGTGATCAGCGTCACCCTGCCTTGGGCCATCTAGGCCAATACCCATGTCACCTCTGGACTATGCCCCTCCCAAGCTATATGTCTTTCCGCGTGGTTTGCATACTCACCCACTAAGTGGTGAGTGGGGATGTCCCCACTCTTGAATCTGTGGCACAGTGCTGACTGGTGCCAGATGAAGGCATCATGAGCTCCCCCAGGGTGCATGTCACAGACATTGATTATGCGCCCCCTGGCATCACACACCACGTGGCAATTGATGCTTGCATAGCCCTTCCGACTAATGTAGCGGGCCCTTCAGGGCCAGGTGGTGTGCAGATGGCCACATGGGTGCAGTCTATTGCCCCTAGCACACCAGGCATACTTGCTACCCTGTGGAACTCCTGTATGTTTGCTGTACTCCACGGTGTGCTGGGGAAATGGATGTACTCCACAGCATGTGGCATCAGTGCGCTGAGGAATTGGGTGAGGTGGCATGACGCGGCCGACTGGGTTATGCCTGTCATGTCCCATGTTGGTCTCTGGAATGTACCTGTGGTGAGCAGGCACATGCAAGCTGTTACTTTTGTCTCCACTGACAGAGCATGGCTCCTTCGTGTGGGTGCCTGCATCACATTACTGCACAGCTCACAGAGCCTCCTCAGAATTGCCCGGTTCAGGCGGTACCGGCCCACGATCTCGGTATTGGTGTACAGCTCGAAGCTGGTGTGAGGCTGTTACTGCCTGTTGGGGGCATACCACTGTGAGCCCTTCCAGCCGCCCCGCTGCTGCCTGCCTTCACCCTCATAACTGCCTCCATCTGGATGGTGGCACTGGCCATGTCCCTGGCTTGTGTCCCCCCCTGCCGGCAGTTGTTTCTATGTTCCCCCTGCTGTCCTGGCTGCTACTTCCCCTGCACCGGGAACACCTTCCTGTGGTGGCCTCAGTGCTGTGTGGCACTTCCCCCTTCTGCACTGCACTGTGGCTCCCCACACCTTCCCTGTTCCTGTGGGTTCCAGGTGCTCTGTCTCTGTCCTGCCCTGTGTGTGTGTGTGTGTTGCCTGTGTGGCTGGCTGTGGTTCAGCAACATGTGCCTTCCCTGTAGTGTTCTTGCACCTCTCTCTTGTTCCTTTTTATTTTGGCTCATTTCCGCTATCGCGCAATTCTGCTTGCTCCCCTATTGTGCATGGCGCATGTTGTTGAATATCGCACTGCGCCATTTATGCATGGTTCCTCCCCCTTCAGTTGGTCATGCATTCATTATCATTGCGCTCTTGTGCAGAAGTGATTTGGGGGGGTGCATCTGCCTCCCACTGAATATCACAGAATGGCACATTTTCAGACTTGCGCTGGCACAACCCTATTGCGCATGGCACAACCCTTTTGAATATCTGGGCCAGAGTGCTTTGAAATACAAAAAAACCCCAAACATTACAGATGCTGTTGGATCAAATTGGAGTTGACATCTGTGCCCATACTCTATAAAAGACAATGTACGGGCATCGATGAACAACCACGCTATGACAGCATCTCGTGGTTCCCTAGACAACTTTTGTAAACTTCTCGAGCTGCACTCTCGAGGTTTACATGAATTGCATAGGGAACCACTTGATTCTGGCATAGCATGGTTGTTTATCGATGTCCATACATTATCTTCTATATAATTATTATTATTAGAATAGCTTAGTTAGGGGGTATTACCCTCCAGGCTTTCATGAATCTGAGCATTATAGAATGCAGCAGTTGGAAAGAGCATCAGTTTGAATGGTGGTACGAGCCAATGAATGTTCCATCATTTGCATATGTTCCATTTCTCTCTGGGGCAGTTCAACACAGGAGGCTGACTGCAATAGTTTATCATACTGAAGAATACCATAGAAGAAACAAGATTTCTACAGCGAGTAATTTTTTCATACTTCAGAGGTATTAATAAGGTACATTCAAGGTTCAAGCTTCAATTTTATTAACTCTGGATGGGATATTCAAAGGGGCTGCGCATGGTGCAACCCAGCATTGCACCCCAGCGGGATGTTGAAGGGGAAGCCAGGCACAGCGCAAATCCCGATGCATCAGGGTGCAATGTAATTGTATGCGGTGCAGATGCAGGGGGCATGCCCATGCATATGTTGCACATCCTGATATTCAGCCCGAGCTGTGCGGTGCATATGCTGGCACAACCCTGCTGTGCGCTGTATAGGGGGGCTCAAAGTTGAACCAATGAGGAGTAGGAACAATGCCCGGCCATCCACAGGTGGCCCGCTGTATTGCAGGGCACAACACAGCAGCCGCCAGCTGTGGGTGGCCAACTGCCCTCCTAGTACACTGTCCACAAGCACACACATATCCCTGGTAGTCCAGGGAACCCCATCCCAAGTCCCTGATGCCCCGATAACTGTAATTAGAGACATTCCCTGGTAGTCTAGTGGCCCCTTCCCTCCTCCCCATGTCCACAATCGCTGGAATAAGACTGTTATTGAAGTCACTGGTAGTTTAGTGGCCCCCCTCCCTCATGGGGCCCCAATCACTGGAATAAGACCATTATTTAAGTCCCTGGTAGTCTAGTTGTACCCCCCCCACCCATTGATGAGATCGCGGTACAGCACCATGTCATATTTCCCTGGTGATCCAGTGGCACCCTCCACCCCTCCCACCCACACAGCACTTGCCTACCCGCTCCCCCTCCATCATCAGCAGGTGGCTGCAACCCGCCCACATACCATCCAGTCGCCTGCTGAATGACAGGTACAGTACAGGCTGTAAGCCCATTGATCAACAGTGTGAACCAATGGGCTTGCAGGGCATACTGTACTAGACAGTCCCAAATATGTAAATGACTTCATTTGCATGCACCTTGCTGAATATCACGGGTGATGCATCTAGCACAACTGCTCTTGCGCTGGTGTATCCCCATGCTCCCTATCTGTGGCTTGCACTGGTGCAGTGTCACTGTGCAAAGCAGAGTATGTGCGCTGATCTTGCCATATTCAACGGTGCTGCGCCGTGGCACATCACCGTTGAACATCACCTGGTTCTGGCCCCGGTGCATCCCAGCTGTGCTGCGCCTAGGCTTGCGCCCCTGCCAGGTGCACTCTGAATATCTGGGCCAATGTGCATTACAAAAGCATCACACATAAATATTTATAGTCAAACTTTAAAAAAGCCATCACATATTTAAAATCTGTATACAGCAATACAAAAACAGGCAATACAATTTAGTAAAGTTACATCTTTTGTATAAAGAAAGAAGTTACGTTTTTCTTGACTGGGTAATTCATTGACTTTTTGCAAATATCTACCAAGCCAAGGCTCCCTTATATCATCAACTAGACCATAATCAAATAAAATATGCATTCAAACAACATGAAGTCTTGCTGTATTCTGACTATTGCAGTGATCTCCAACCTTTGAACTGCCCCGGAGAACAAAGAGTTAACTTTCCATGCAAGGCATGGAAAGCTGAGCTCGAGCTCAGTTGAAGCCTCTGTCTGCTGTTGTTTGAACCTCAACCATCAGATTCTTTACTCTGCTTCACTGAACAGTCGCTCCAGAGATTTCTCCTTCGCTCGGTTCAAAAAAGTCGGTTAAAGTGTTGTTTTTTCGCTCGGTTTCAACCGAATTTCTGCTTCTAACCTGTTGGCTTAAGTCTCTGTCTGTGGTACCGTGAGTACTAGATAGGTTTTCTATATTAGTTTTCTGTGTGGAACTTGTAAACATTGGATCGGTTCGGTTTGAACCGATCAGGTTTGTTTAAAAAAACTTCTGTCTTTATTAGAGTGTGGTAACCGGTCCGTATCGGTTCTAAAAAAAACGGATTTCATTACGTTTTTTTTCCAAGACACCTAACACGGTCAGGAACCAATAGGGGTGTCTTGCTCATGGATTGCTGAAAAAGGGTAAGTTTTGGTTAGGATTGGCCATGTCTGAGAAATCCAAGAAAAAAAATGGTCCCACTGGGTTTCAACACTGTAGTGTGTGTGGGGAAGCCTTTGCTAAGGCTGACCCCCACACCACCTGTGTTAATTGTCTGGGGTTTGACCACCTCAATTCAGACTGCCAAATTTGTAAAAGTTTTCCCAAAGCTACCCTGGATAAGAGAGTAGGTAGATTGAGGGAAAGGGAGGCCGAGAAGTCCGCTGACCCGGATGGCCAGCCCGGTGCGGTTCCGGCCGAACCAGAAGAAGTGCCCTCTGACCCGGGGCGAAACTTCTTCGAGCAAAAGGAGAACCGATTCTGAGGAGTCGGTTCCGGTTAAAAGAAAAAGAAGGGATAAATCATCCGGTTCGGATCCACAAGTTCTTTCTCTGACCACTGATGAGATAGCCAAAGCGATAAGGATAGTTCAGTCGCTAAGTTCGGTTCCGGCCGAACCGGCACCATCGGTCAGGGGCTCGGCTCGGTCAGTTCCCTCGGTTCCGGATTATACTTTAGAAGAATTTTATGAACCGGAGGAGGAGGAGGGAGAGTATGAAGATGATGATGATGGTGATTATGAAAGTCTGGATGTGCCTATTGACCCGGACATCTCCCCAGACAAACCTTCAGGTGTTTCTCCTCCTTGGCTTTCTGAGTCCCCATTCCACTTTATGTTTTACAAGAAAGTGGCTGAAACCCTCCAGCTTCCTATGGAAGAAGCAGTAGAGGATCATGAGGAGCCTGATTCTGTTGAGATGATGGACATCCCAGAGTCCAGGAGATTGTCTATTCCCCTCCATAAATCTTTTGGGAAACAGACATTTAAAATTCTAAAAACTCCTAATTCCATACCTCCTGTGGACAGAAGAATGGACAAGAGGTATAATCTTTCAGGCTCAGACACGGAGTTCCTTTCCCAGCAATGCAGCCATGTTGGGGTAGTGTAGGCTGCAACCTGTGATAAGGCAAATATTCCCTTGGCTTCACACCCCCAAGACAAGGACTCCAGGAGGATTGATGCCATGGCAAAGAAACAGTACATGGCAGCATCTTTGAGACTCAGGCAGGCTAACTATATGGCCTACACAGCTAGATACCAGAAGTCCAGGTGGGACACTGGGATGGCTCTAGCTAAACAGGCCCCTGACCAGCTTGCCAAGGAGCTGGAGCGGGTGGCTGCGGATGGGATTGAGGCATCCAAGGTGCAATTTCATGCTGCTGCGGACTCCAATGATGTTTCATCTAGAGTCATGGCTACATCTGAGGCCCTTCGGAGAATGGCTTGGCTCAGATGTACTAGCCTGTCACAGGATACCCAGGCTAAAGCCATGGATTTTCCTTTCATTGGTAGTTCTCTGTTTGCAGAGCAGACAGAGAATTACATGAAGAAAATGGACGAGTGCAGGACCACCTACAGGAGTGCTCAGGCCAAAGAAAGGCAAGCCACTCCTCAGAGGCAGCATTCCAGGGGCAGGGGCAGGCCTTTTCATAGGTCTTTTTACCAAGCCCAGGCCTCCTCTTCTGCTTTTGCTCAGAGGGGGTTCTTTAGAGGGAGAGGCAGACGGGGTATGAGCAGGCCTGCTTCTACCCCTCAGCCTAAAGCCCCTGCCAAGCAGACCACCCTGATGGGTCTGCCTGGGCTGATTCTCCACTACCTATAGGGGGCAGGATGGCTTACTTTGTCCAGGACTGGAAGTCTTTAACATCAGACAAGTGGGTCCTGGAAGTAGTAAGCCAGGGACTGGTTCTCAGCTTCAAAAAATTTCCCAAGATGAGAACCAGATCCTTTCCACCTGCAAATCCTTCAGAGGCCCTTGCCCTAGAGGCAGAGGTTTCTTCCCTCTTGGCTCTCAGAGCCATATAAAGGGTTCCAAGCCTACACAGGGGCAAAGTATTGTACTCCAGGTACTTCCTAACCCCCAAGAAGACAGGAGAATGATGGCCCATCCTGGACCTGAGATACCTAAACAAGCACCTTTTAAAGCCAAAATTCAAAATGGTGACTCTGGGAATAATTCTGCCCTCTCTAAGGCCAGGAGACTGGCTAGCCTCCCTGGACCTCAAGGATGCCTATTTTCACATTCCCGTCAGGTGCTCCCACAGAAAGTACCTCAGGTTCAAGTTGCCCTCAGGCCACTATCAATTCAGAGCAAAGCCCTTTGGTCTAACATCAGCCTCAAGGGTGTTCACAAAGTGACTGGCAGTAGTGGTTGCTTTCCTAAGGAGAAAAAAGATCGCCATCTTTCCATACCTGGACGACTGGCTCATAATAGGTCAGTCTCCAGACCAAGTAAAGTCACATCTTCAGATAACTCAGCAACTGCTCACTTCCTTAGGGTTCCTCCTAAACCTTCCAAAGTCAGTTCTAGAGCCAGTGCAGCTCCTCACCTTTATAGGAGCAGAGCTGGATATAATAAGACCAAAGGCCTTCCTTCCCCTGGACAGAGTAAGGACACTAATAGAACTGGCCTCTTCTTTCACCCTTCAGGTGTCTCGACCAGCAAGGCACTTCTTGCAGCTCCTGGGACACATGGCAGCCTCTACAGCAGTGGTCCAGGGGGCAAGATTTCAGATGAGGGACATTCAGTTCCACTTGAGAACCTTCTGGTCCCAGAGAAAGGTTTCCCTGACCAAACTAGTCCCAGTGACTCGAACCCTGATCCAGGCTTTGCAATGGTGGCAGGATCAGGGCAATTTAAGGCAAGGAATTCCTTTTGTCACTCAGTCTCATTCTCTAATTCTCACCACAGACGCCTCCCTCTTGGGCTGGGGAGCCCAATTGGGGAATCTTACCACCCAAGGGCTGTGGTCATCTCAAGAATCTCTGCTTCACATCAATCTCTTGGAACTCAAAGCAGTGTTTCTGGCACTCCAAGCTTTTTCCAAGTCTGTTCAGAACAAAGTAGTCCAGATCAGAACAGACAATACCACCACAATGTGGTACATCAGCAAGCAAGGGGGCACTCGGTCTACAGCCTTGTGCACAGAAGCAATGAAGTTGTGGTCTCTGGCCTATTCCCTGCAAACTTCTCTCACAGCAGTTCACCTCCAAGGGAAGGACAATGTCCTGGCAGATGCTCTCAGCAGGATATCTCAGGGCCACCACAAATGGTCCCTAGATCCCCTAGTTTTGAAAGTGATTTTCTCCAGATGGGGCACTCCTCAGATAGATCTTTTTGCAGCCCCAGCCAATCATCAACGTCCTCTTATTGCTGCAGACCCCCAGTATTGGGCTCAGTCCCCTTGGATGCTCTGGTACTCAATTGGGAAGGGAAGTTCCTGTATGCTTCCCCCCCCTTCCCTCTCTTGTTCAAGGTACTAGTCAATATCAGGTCTCAACCCTGCAAAGTGATTCTGATCGCTCCAGACTGGGCCAGACAGCCCTGGTACCCACTGTTGCTGTCCTTAGCAATTCACCTTCCAGTGTCTCTTCCCAGGAATTACAACCTGTTGACATACTCTCAGGGGAGGGTTGGTATCCGAATTTCAAATCTCTCAATCTCAAGGCTTGGCTCTTGAAGAGTTAGAGTTTGCTGATCTGCACCTCTCTCAAGGTGTCCTGGATATTCTAAAGGCTTCTCAAAAGTCTTCCACCAGAAAGACTTACAACTCCAAATGGAAAAGGTTCACTATTTGGTGCTCTGGTAAGCATATTTCTCCAGAATCTGCTGGGTTGCCTACAGTCCTGGACTATATGGTTCATCTCAATGGCTTGGGACTCAGACCAGCTACACTCAAAGTACATTTGGCAGCTGTTTCTGCTTTTTTGTCAGTAGGCAAGCCCTCTTCTCTTTCAGCCCATCCTGTATTTTGCAAATTTCTTCAAGGGACTGTTGCACACCAATCCTCCCTTCAGGGACCCTGCTCCTGCTTGGGACCTTAATGTTTGCATTGCTCAGCTTATGCAACCCCCTTTTGAGCCTTTGTCCTCTGCAGAGCTTAAGTACTTGACTTGTAAAACTGTGTTTTTGGTAGCCATTACCTCTGCCAGGTGCATTAGTGAATTGCAAGATCCGTCAGTGGAGATTGATTTCATCTCTTTCCATAGAGATAAAGTGGTCCTAAGAACTAACAGGAAGTTTTTGCCTAAGGTGGTTTCAGATTTCCACCTTAATCAGTCTGTGTCTCTTCCTGTTTTCTTCACTGACCATTCCTCCTCTGGAGAGAGGAGGCTGCACAGCTTGGACGTAAAAAGGGCCCTTAGCTACTACATAGAGCGCACCAAGGGTCACAGGTTTGACTCCCTCCAGTTGTTCCTCACTTATGGAGAGGTCGGTAAGGGAAAACCTGCCACTAAAAGATCTATTGCCAGGTGGATTGCTCCTTTGAATACAATTCTGCTACGAAAAATTGGGAAGAATCCCACCCTCAGGCCTGAGGGCTCACTCTACTAGAGGTACAGCTGCTTCCCTAGCTGCTGCCAGGGATATTCCTATCTTAGACATTTGTCAAGCAGCCACCTGGAAAACAGTCCATACTTTCACCAAGCATTACTCTCTGGATATCCAGGCTAGGAGTGATGCTCGGTTTGGCACAGCAGTACTTCAGATCCTATTCCCAAAGTAGGTTCTGTCCCTCCTCCATGGAGGTACTGTTTGGTAGTCTGCATTAATCAGAATACAGCAAGACTTCATGTTGTTTGAAGAAAAAATGACTCACCTTAGTAATGTTTCTTCTAATGGAGTCTTGCTGTATTCTGACCTCCCTTCCCCTCCCCCCTGCCTCCCCTCTCAGAACCTGTTTTTTGGGATGTGGGTGGGCAGGAGCAGTGTTGGCACCTAGAGGTGCCCCTTTTTTCTCACCCTCCTTTATTTTGGGTGTGTGTTGTGTTTTGTTTTTTTGGGTTTCCTGACTTGAGACTTTGCTTTGAAACCGAAAAAACCCCTTTTTATCAAATTTAGTTGCCAGTTGGCTAGTGTGAGTTTACAGTTTCCACACAGAACTCCCAGTGAGTATAGCTTTTAAAGATCTGACGGTTGGGGTTCAAACTACAGCAGACAGAGGCTTCAACTGAGCTCGAGCTCAGCGTTCCATGCCTTGCATGGAAAGTTAACTCTTTGTTCTCTGGGGCAGTTCAAAGGTTGGAGATCACTGCAACAGTTAGAATACAGCAAGACTCCATTAGAAGAAACAACATTACTAAGGTGAGTAATTTTTTCTTGTATTCCAAATCCCTAAACATCCTTCTTTACACCATGATCCTGATTTAAATAATTGCCATTTCATTAAGCAGGTTGAAAATCCATAGTTTACATCAAACCTTAAATTTGAAATAACTTTATAATGCATCTTACTCTCACAGGACTCTAAATAACTTTCTTTACCATGCACGTTCTTTAACCCTTTATACATTAAGACATTTTTTCTTAAAGATAATCTTTCCAGATCACTCTGTTTTGCTTTATCAGTTAGTCTCTCAATAAATTTTACCTTTAATAACCCTAAATTTTGACAGTTGACATATTCATATGTAACATGGGTATACATATGTATCTACGGGTTCGGGGAAGGATGAGGTTACCTGGCACAAGAGACCTAGGTTTGGCTACTCTGCACAGAGGCACCCAAGTAAATCCAACTACAGGAAGCAATAACTGTAATGTCCAGAACCAGAATTGGGATTTTTCAGTGTGGCTTTATTTATTAACTCACTGAACATAAACAAAGCACTGCATGGTCCCCCAAAGGGCTACGTTACTGTAATGCAGATTAGAGGTTAAACACAGCGGTCCATTTGAGGAATGAACACATTACAACAGTTGACTGGCTTTGGACCCACCAGGCACTCAGTCCGGACTTTTCATGCGCATTGGATACATAGCCCGACTGGCCCGGCTCCCCTGCTGGCCACTTGGCTGACGGTCCACTTGGTGAATGAACACAAACTTTACTTGGAAAGACATCCCATCAAACAAGGAGACTCCCAAACTGTGGCTCCCCACACCACTTGAAGTCTGCGACTCCTAGAGAGATTTGTTTTCGTACTTCCAATCGAAACTCCCATCAAACAAGGAGACTCCCATCCAACAAAGAGTAATTTTCCCATCCTGTGGCTCCCCACACCACTTAGAGTCTGCGACTCCTAGAGAGATTTTCAAGTTGCGACCCACGTCTGGGTACCCACCCCATCACTGGCCAAGCGCATGAGGCAAGTAGCAAAACACAGAAGAATCCATAGAGGTGGACCAGGTTACTAAAGATGGGGGTTTTCCACCTCCAGCTCCACAGCCCATACCGGCCATTTCTCTGGACACACAGAACTTTAGACTTTAAAATGTAGATTGAGCGGTGGATGACCTGAAGCACCCTCTACAGTGAACTTTAAATCCATTAACACTTTAAACAGATAACTGCTCTATTTGTTTGTCCTAGTTGACATAGTCCTCCCAAATAGCAGTCCACATTTACTTGAAATCCAACTGAAGAAAAGAAGTTGTTTGCCCCTTCCAATGGAGCCAAACACTCACCCATTCGTTGCAGGTGCCCCACAGGCGAAGTGCTGTAACCTTGGCTGTTATACATGAACAGACTGAACTTAAATTAAAACAGGCAGCTTTCTTCCCAGGGTGGGAGAAGGGGATTGCCCCTGGAACTCACAGAGAACTTTTCTCCCCCCCCCAGAGGGAGGGGGCACTGAGACCGGGGGAGTGGTCTCCACCACTTTAAAAAGATAAAATACAGGAACAGTTCCTTTTTTCTGAGTGAGAGATCACACTGCACACTAATGATTCCTTCTTGCTTAAGGACAAACGGAAGAAAACCTTTAAATTTCCCAAAGTTCTAAACTTCACTCTCTGAGCTGAAGATTCCAAATGTGGCTCATGCAGCTGCGACAGTTCTATTATGATGTCATCTCTCAAGTCTCAGCTGTGACTGAGGACAGAGTGAGACAGTGTGAAACCCATTTAACTGGAGTTTCACAAGCTGCCTTCCCTGCCTACCACTAGGTCTTACTGGGATTCTAGTAACCCCGGGTAACAAAGGGTTACACTCGCCCTTGACCAGGAAAATGACTGTCCCCAGTCATTATGCACCCGGCCTTAGGCCATCCCACCCTATGTGCTACCTGCGGAGGGGGGTGATCAGGCCTCCTCCTACCATGTGCGAGCACAGGTAGGCAACACTAAGGGCCTAGAGGCCTATAGCTGACATATCAGCCTCTACTCTATCCACTTACTATGGACACCTAGTGGCTCTGGTAGAACCATCCAGAGCATAGCCCTGATAGATCAGCACTGCGGCCCCTACTGCAGATCAGGGCCACAGCCTGTCCATCCCATCTAACCCTCTAGGGAAAACCTATCTGCCTCTAACATAACATCCCCCCCCCCCAATAAAACCCAGGGACCTCCTTGACCTTGGGCAGCCTGAAACTACAACCTTTAGCAATAATAACACAGTACATTTAAATTCTACACCATAAGCACTGACGAGGGACTCCGATGAGCCCCTCCTCCTCTTCTTGTCTTCTCTTCTGTCTTCCAGGAACACATGTAAGAAAAGACAAAAACAAAAAAAAAAACATCCTAATCTGCATGTACAGTCTATCTAAACAACAACAATGACAACAACAACAACAACAACCCTTACCATACAGAAAAAGCACTGAACAATCCCAAAAAAGAAAAATATTTTTTTTTTCAGAAAAAAGGGTAGAAAACAGTATTTACACAATACACCTTGGGGGGGATGGAAAGCCCTAAATGTCCCACTAGTGAGTACAAGGCCCGAAGGCCAGTCCATTAAAGAGTCTCTCCTGGGCCGGAGCCCCGTGAAGCATAGTTCTTTAAGGCAATAATCCCGAAGGGGAGAGTCTTTGCGGACAGTTCACCCACTGTTTGAAGTCTGTAGTGTAGGGTGTGTATTGCAATGTCATAAAGATAGAATAAAAAGGGTTTTGCGGACTTACCAGCCTCTTGAAGTATTCGGACATCACAAGCCTGGTCCCTTCCGAAGACTCTCCCTGGCAGCATTTCTTCTGATACAGCTGGGGGGACATCTTCCGGGAACCCACAGGAGTGCACATCTGAAAACAGCTGGGCTGATGTTATAACTGGAGAAGGAACCTTAGAACAGGAACAAAAAGAGAAACAGCTGGTCTGACATCATCCGATTACCAGGCGATGAACAGGAAAACAGCCGGGCTGGTGTCCTCTCTGGATCTGAAGTCATCTGGTGGTACCAGTAGATGGTTGCTGAATAGGGCAGTACACTGTGGACTGAAGAATATGGGGCACCTGATTCCTTGTTTATTCATATTGGCAGTTCAATAAGGGCACTTCACAGTCTAGATGTGGCAATATTGACTACCACTGCTCGACTCTCCATTTTGTAGGCCCGGGCTTAATTACTGGGAGGTCCTTGCACTGAGGCCAATAGTAGGGGGTCAGGGCTTGAATTATTACTCCATCTGGATGCACATAATTCACACAGTGGGAGACGCGTCCCTCTCCGTCCGCTATTCTCCTCTGTCCATAAACAGTGTCCTGCCTCTCTTCCACTGTGTATTTTCGTGGAACAGTCTATTCTTTACATGCTGGTTAGCCCAGGATGCACATGTTTCATTGCTTCATCCCAGATCCAGGATTTCCTGCAGTTCTCAATCTCCTCCCAGACTCTCCGAGGAAAGGTAGGAAAGGTCATACCAAAGATTTCATTGGCCTTTCTATGAACCAGTCTCTCCTCTTTACTTGCTTTGGTCAATCTGAGACCGCTGGCCTGGCTTGGGGGTAGCCAGTCCTGGTTCTGCCAGCTTCGCATCCTCAATGAAATTAAAAATGGATCCCTGACTTCTTCTTCTTCAGGTGAAGCCAGGGCAGTGGCATCACCACCTTCTTGAACACATTCCTCCGAGGCAAGATCTTGAGGCTGTGTACCCTCCTTTCTCACAAGGCCACATGGTTCCCCTCATCTTCCTCTTCACTGAGGATCTGAGCCCAGGAGTGAGCAGTAGTTCTCACCCCTGAGACTATCCATTCATCACTGGGGCCGAGTGCGACACCTCCCATTCAAAGGCCTCCCGCATCTCATCTTCACCTTCGAGACTTGGGCTAGGTCCCCCCCACACCCAGGGGACTATTGATGCTTTATCTGAACTTGCCTTCTGAGATCCAGCATCCAGTGCTTCAATTTCAGATTCAGTCTCTAATTGTGCACTCTCTAACTTTGTGCCACACTCCCCGAGGACCTTCCTCCACAGGCTCCGCTTGATGCTGTGTGCTGCCAACTGCAGATTCTTGAAGTTGTGTCCATGTAGAGCCAAACAGATTTGAGGTACTTTATACAAGCCATATTTTTGTAGACATCCAGTACAGTGAGAAATCATGAAGACATCCCTTCCAGCACTCAAACACATCTGGCATACACGCACTGGATAATTAGGAATTGCCACATCAGGAGGGAGTTGCCCTCTATAGCACCAATTTTCAATATCTCTCAATCTATTTACTGCTGCTATTACTGCAACCCGGGCATGATCCGGGTATCGAGCTTGTCCTGAGGCCATAACTGCAGAAAAACAAACAAAAGTTCACTCTAACTGAAAGTCCCACTTTAAATGAGCACACTCTGTAGCTTTAAAATGGCTCCTCTGCTGCTGTGTTTACTTTACTACCCACCCTGTAATGGCGGCAGCACTCCTGTGCATCAACATTCAGACTCTGGGTCAAACCACTGCGCTTGATTTACATCAGCTACTAATAACTTTTATTTCAAACTGCACAACTTGCTCTGTTCTGGCTGTTCACACATTTACAGGATTTTCCTTGGACTTTTCACTTGCTGGCAACATTCATTTAATTACAGTCCCTTTTAAAACTTCAGGTTTCCTACAGGATTGCCTGCTTTTACTAGTGTTGCACTTATTTTACAACCCACAGTCTCTCTCTGGCTGCAAACTTTAAACTGAGGCTACTTTCATTGCTATACACACATTTAATGGCTTCACAGACTTGCACTTGCCAGCAGGACATCACACAATCGCTACTTGCAAGCGACTATACAGCTACACACATTTTATATGGCATTATCTGAAAATCACTGATTTGAGCAGTTTTAATCGTTTACTCACTGTTACTAAAGCAGATTGCTGCGATGGGGTAAAGCGACCTGCAGCCAGATTTTGAAGGCCTCAGATTGCAAACGGACGGGCAGTCTCCATGATCGTAGTATTAACTACACAATTCACTGATCCCATGATCGATAAGTGGGTTGAGCCGATTTTTAACTGGAAAGTCACTTTTTACTGTTTACAGTGCTTTGAACACTTGAGCGCTCCTCCACTGCCAGTACATGCACTACTCTCTGTCTCCCTCTCGAATGCTGAAGCAGACTCTGAAGAGCTGGCTGAGGGGCGGGACTAATGGCAAACTGACCAACCACACGACGCCATGCAAATGAGCCTCTTCTTCCTCACGAGGGCTCCTCTCCTCACGGCGATCGTCGAGCAGGCAAATTTAAACTGAAAAGATGCACTTTTTTTTTCCAACTGACTCCACGGCGGGAGCCCATTTCAACCATGTAACATTGCCATTAACTCTGCAGTCTCTAGCATTGCACAGACAGCATTTCAATGTCAGGGCATAATTTCTCTGTTGCTACCCTAGTTTTCCACTTTTCCTTCACAGAACTTTATTTTAAAACTGACAAACGCTGTAAACTATGTTGATGCAGGACAAGGACACACACTTTGGCTTTACAGCTCCTTGGTAAACAGTTGGCATTTTCTAAACAGCAGCACAAGATTCACAGCACACAGCACACACTAGGAAATTGCTTCAACTTTTTGGCTACCGACTGCCAGATAGCCAAAAGCAGCTAGCCTACTTGCCCAACACCTTCCTTCCCAAACAAATCAAAGCGGTGCTCCATTTTTGTAACATGGGTATACATATGTATCTACGGGTTCGGGGAAGGATGAGGTTACCTGGCACAAGAGACCTAGGTTTGGCTACTCTGCACAGGGGCACCCAAGTAAATCCAACTACAGGAAGCAATAACTGTAATGTCCAGAACCAGAATTGGGATTTTTCAGTGTGGCTTTATTTATTAACTCACCGAACATAAACAAAGCACTGCATGGTCCCCCAAAGGTCTACATTATTGTAATGCAGATTAGAGGTTAAACACAGCGGTCCATTTGAGGAATGAACACATTACAACAGTTGACTGGCTTTGGACCCACCAGGCACTCAGCCCGACTCTTTGCATGCAGATTGGATACATATTCCACTGGCCCAGCCCCCATGCGTTCACCGACTGATGGTCCACTTGGCGAATGAACCCAAACTTTACTTGGAAAGACATCCCATCAAACAAGGAGACTCCCAAACTGTGGTTCCCTACACACTTGAAGTCTGCGACTCCTAGAGAGATTTACTGTGATTTCCAATCGAAACTCCCATCAAACAAGGAGACCCCATCCAACAAGGAGTAATTTTCCCATCCTGTGGCTCCCACACCCATAGAGTCTCGACTCCTAGAGATTTTCAGAGTTCTGACCACGTCTGGGTACCACCCCATCACTGGCCAAGAGCATGAGGCAAGTAGCAAAACACAGAAGAAATCCATAGAGGTGGACCTGGTTACACTAAAGATGGGGGTTTTCCCACCTCCAGCTCCCACAGCCCATACCGGCCATTTCTCTGGACACACAGAACTTTAGACTTTAAAATGTAGATTGAGCGGTGGATGACCTAAGCACCCTCTACAGTGAACTTTAAATCCATTAACACTTTAAACAGATGACTGCTCTATTTGTTTGTGCTAGTTGACATAGTCCTCCCAAATAGCAGTCCACGTTTACTTGAAATCAACTGAAGAAAAGAAGTTGTTTGCCTTCCAATGGAGCCAAACACTCGCCCGATGGTGCAGGTGCCCACAGGCGAAGTGCTGTAACCTTGGCTGTTATACATGAACAGACTGAACTTAAATTAAAACAGCCAGCTTTCTTCCCAGGGTGGGAGAAGGGGATTGCCCCTGGAACCCACAGAGAACTTTCCTCCCCCCCCAGAGGGAGGGGGGCACTGAGACCGGGGGAGCGGTCTCCACCACTTTAAAAAGGTAAAATACAGGAACAGTTCCTTTTTTCTGAGTGAGAGATCACATTGCACACTAATGCTTCCTTCTTGCTTAAGGACAAATGGAAGAAAACCTTTGAATTTCCCAAAGTTCTAAACTTCACTCTCTGAGCTGAAGATTCCAAATGTGGCTCATGCAGCTGTGACAGTTCTATTATGATGTCATCTCTCAAGTCTCAGCTGTGATTGAGGACAGAGTGAGACAGTGTGAAACCCATTTAACTGGAGTTTCACAAGCTGTCTTCCCTGCCTACCACTAGGTCTTACTGGGATTCTAGTAACCCCGGGTAACAAAGGGGTTACACATAATTGTTAACAATCCCATTTTTGTAACCACAGTATCTATTTCTTTTAACCATGTCCATGTTTTAATATTTATCTTTCCATTTAATTTATAATCTAGACACTCATTCCAGCATTGGTTTATAAGAACAATTTTTACGCTTAGCTCGGAAATTCTAAATACGTATCTAATCTGTCCAATCACTGCTGTAGTATCTAGAGATAATTCCCCCGTCCCTGCCCTCATTAGACCTGCAGGAATAAATTGTGGTACGTTCAAAGACAGCCTAAGATAGGGATTCTTTATTGGTTCTAATAAATCCATGTTCCCTTTGTACCTCCAAATCTCAGACCCATATAACAGTGTTGAATCCACTTTCATTTTATAAATTGTTAATAATGATGTAAAAGAATTATTAATAAATTGCTTAGAGAATTTGTTTATAGCCAAGACTAATTGTCTTCCTTTCTTTTTATTATCCTCTATATGTGGATTCTAGATCCTTTTATTATGTAAAGTTAATTGCAGATAAGTATACTGATTTACCTCCTCTACCCAACTTCCCAAAATCTTCCACTTATAATTTAGTGTTTTAGGTTTGTCAATAACCAGGATATTGTTTTATTCATATGAATCGATAATTGTAAGTTTTCAAAGGAAACTATAATGCAATCTAAAGCACTCTGAAGAACAGTCGTAGTATTGGATAATAACAATATCATCTGCATATAAAATAACTTTTAAATTCATGTTACCTAATTTTGGAGCATCCGTCCCAACTTTATCTAAATCAGATATTAACTCATTAATGTAAATATTGAACAGAAGTGGGGACATTAAACAGCCTTGTTTAACTCCACAGTTTGAAGCTATGGGTTCATTTAACCTCCCATCCTTAGAATATCTAACACAAATTGATGCATCTGTATACATAAGCTTAATAAGGTTAAGTAACTTCTCATCCATTCCCTTTTCAGCAAGCAATTTCCACAAAATACCCCTATTTACCAAATCAAAAGCTGAATGTAAATCCAAAAAAGCTAAGAAGAGTGGTCTCTTATTAAATCTGGCTTTTCTAATCTGATGGTCTATAAGATAAATGCAATCTAAAGTCGAATGGTTAGCTTTGAAGCCAAATTGTTTGTCAGGTAAAATTAGATTTTCCAAAACCCAGATATCCAATTCCTGCAATAGAATATGTGTAAATATCTGTGCAGATATATTCTGAAGTGCAATAGGTCTATAATTTTCTGGGAGTCCTTTATCGCCTTTTTTGAAAATTGGCACAACTTTTGTAATTTTCCAGGAAGTCGAAATCGCTTCTGTATTAATTACATGTAAAAAAGGCCATAGAGAATATCGCACCACCAAACAGTACTATATTGATAGAATTCCGCAGGTATTCCATCTATTCCAGGTGCCTTGTTCCTCATTTGAGCTAAGATTGCTTGCTGAATTTGATTTTTGGATACCTGAAATATTTTATCCCTTGTACTCAAGAGCCCGGATATTCAGAAGGGTTGTGCATGGTGCAACACTGTTGTGCCATGCGCAACCCACTGATGTGCCCCGGCATGATATTCAAATGGGGATTGAGCCTGGCACAAATCCCAATGCGCCGGAGCGTATCAGTAAGTATGTGGCACAGGTGGGGGGGGGGCGTGCCCATGCATACCCCGCACATCCTGATATTCAGCCTGGGATGTGCTGAGCCCATGCATGCACAACCCCTTCTTGCGCTGCACACAGGTGAGCCAAAAAAAAAAGGAACAACAGTTGGCCACCCGCAGGTGAGCTGCCATATTGCAGGGTGCAGCACAGCAGCTGCCACCTGTGGGTGGCCACTCGAGCTCTGGCTGCACCTTTTGGTGGCACCCCCCCATGCCCGATCTTGGGCATACATATACAAATAATAGTCCTATATCCCTGGTGGTCCAGTGGACCACTCGCAGCCTGATCGCAGGCTTAAGTATTAAAATATACCATCCAATATCCCTGGTGGTCTAGTGGACCGCTTCACGCCTGAGCGCAGGCTTAAATATTAAAATATACCATCCAATATCCCTGGTGGTCCAGTGGACCACTCGCAGCCTGATCGCAGGCTTAAGTATTAAAATATACCATCCAATATCCCTGGTGGTCTAGTGGACCGCTTCACGCCTGAGCGCAGGCTTAAATATTAAAATATACCATCCAATATCCCTGGTGGTCCAGTGGACCACTCGCAGCCTGATCGCAGGCATATGTAGAAGAAAATAATCGTCCTATATCCCTGGTGGTCCAGTCGACTGCTCGCAGCCCGATCGTGGGCATCAGTAGAAAATAATGCCACCCCAAAACAACCCTGGTGGACTAGCAGTACCCCCCCACCTGCCCACTGAGCTCTACCGCCCCACCCCCCCAGTCAGCGGCGGGCGGCAGCTCCCCACCCACTTGCCACCCCATCACCTGCCAACTGACACTGTACGGTAGAGCTGTACGCCCATTGGTCCACAGCATGAGCCAATGGGCGTGCAGTCCATACCGCACTACACAGTCCAGATATGTGAATGGATGCATTCACATATCTGGACTGTTAGTATAGTCTGAGCTGCACGCCCATTGGTCATTTGTGGACCAATGGGCGACAGCCTTATCATATGGGTGTCAGCCAGTGGGCGGCAGGGTGGCAAGTGTATGGGAACTGCCCCCGCCACTGACCGGGGAGTGGGGAGGTGGGGCTCAGTGGGAGGGTGGGGAGGGGGGTACTGCTAGTCCACAGGGTTGTTTTGGGGTGGCATTATTTTCTACTGACACTCACGATCAGGCTGCGAGTGGTCCACTGGACCACCAGGGATGTAGGATGATTATTTTCTTCTATATATGCCTGCAATCAGGCTGCGAAGCAGTCCACTGGCCCACCAGGGATATTGGATGGTATATTTAATACTTAGGTCTGATTGGTAAGTAGCGTCCACTGGACCACCAGGGATATAGGACGATTATTTTTCTACATATGCCTGGTGATCAGGGCTGTGAACAGTCCACTAGACCACCAGGGATATTGGACAGTATATTTTAATATTTAAGCCCGCGATCAGGCTGCGAGCGGTCCACTGGACCACCAGAGATATAGGATGATTATTTTCTTCTACATATGCCCATGATTCGGCTGCGAGTGGTCCACTGGACCACCAGGGATATTGGACGGTATATTTTAATACTTAAGCTCGCGATCGGGCGTGAAGCGGTCCACTGGACCACCAGGGATATTGGACGTTTAATATATTCTACATATGCCCGCGATTGGGCAGTGGGGCACTTTTCTGTGATGTGTAGGGGGCTTCGGTCCCCAGTGGCTGCAGCCTGGCAGGGCACCAGGCGCAAGTCGCCGGAGATCGGTGCACCTGCCTACAAATGGGGCCATAATGACATGCAAATGGCCCCATTTGCACCGTGCATGCATTATGGCCCCATTTGCATCTGCACTTTTGAATATCATGGTTGTTGCACCTAGCGCAACAGAACTTGCACTAGCGCATCCCCCTGCTCCACTCTGACCACTTGCACTGGCACAATGCCACTGCGCCATGCGCACTGCGGGTGGCCAGGGTGCAATATTCAGTGATGCTGTGCCATGGCACAGCTTCATTGAATAGCACCCTGTCAATACCCCTGCGCAGTCAAGTTGCGCTGCGCCCAGGCTTGCACCACAGCCTGGCGCAGTCTGAATATCCGGGCCAAGGTATTATTTGAACACAATTTTTCCTCTGCTTCAATATCTACAGTTTGTAATTTTTTAAAGTGAGAGATCCAATCTTCCACCAAAATTGCACCATCTTTATTAAAATTATACTTATTCTCAGTAATTTTAATTAATTTCCAAAATTCATGGTTAGTTTTCCCCCTAACTGCGTCCTATAATCTAGACCATAATAATCTTTCATATGCAGATTTTTCTTTCTAATAAGAGCTCTATAATCATTCTTTATAAACCCCAAAGCTTTATTAAAATTCAGGTCAAGATTTTTTCTTTGTAACCGTACAATTTTATTTAAAAGTTTTTTTATAAACTCTACATTGAGCATCATACCAGGGAGCTGTACCCATTATATTTTAATCTACTTTTCTATTATTATTCCCTTGTAGCACTTTTTTAACAGAATGTAGCAATTCTTCATAATAGTCTAGAACATTGTTCTTCTCAGCAGTTAAAAACTGGGATCTCCTACATAACACTTCAAGATCATTCAATATTATATCCATTTTTTTTTCTCTATAAGAGGATTCCATTTTACCTTCCTAGGGAATATACCCATATGTTTATCAAAAATATACTCTTCTGCACTATTTCACTGGATTTTCACATCCTCTATTAAATTAACCATGAGTGAAATAGGAAAGTGATCTGAGGTACTATTTGTAAGCACTTGTAAAGCAAAAACTTGATTATATAGATTTATACCTACCAAGGCAATATCTAAGACTGATCCACCTGTTTTTGTTGGAAATGTAAAATTACCATCACAGTCCCCATTTACCCTACCATTTAAGATGCACAAATTCTGTTCTATTATAAATCTCATAAAAATGAATCCCTTCTTATCCCATTTATGTTCCCTAGACTTTCTCAGTGGAAGATCCTGATATAGCAAGTGACTGGACAGATCAAATATCTGATCTTTCTCATTAAGGGACCCTACATGCACATTCCAATCGCCAGTTATTATTGCATGTCTTATTATATCTTTACATAGTAGAGCATCAAGCAGTAGTGACAATGTATGCAATTTAGATGCAAATTCTTCTGTTTTTGGACTTGGTGGAAAATAAACATTTATCAGTAAGAAAGATTTCTTTCGGGAAACAAATAATTCTAAAACCATCCAGTATGGGTCCATACTATGAATATCTATTTTGGACCACTTATTTCTAGAATCAGTTAAAACCATCAAGCCACCTTTTTTCGTCCTTTAACATTCCCGCTTTGTCCCCCAGAGCAGGTAAATTGACAGTACCCTGGTATTGCTATATTACCATTGTTGCCCAACCATGTTTCTTGCAACAGAATCAAGTCATAAGACTTCAAAGTATTCAACCATACCTTATCAACCAATTTATTTAATAGCCCCACTATATTCCAAGAGAGAATATTAATACAAACGTCATCTCTCATATATGTCTTGATGATTTTACCTTCATCTCAGTCAGAAAGCACAAGGATAGATTTGTTTCTACTACAGTAAGTCTTTGTGAACAATGTGACAAAACTTCGTAGCCATTCTTTGTTTCAATGTTTCGTATAAAAGAACAATCTGATATAACAGAACCTTCCTCATCACTAACAGGGATACTTCCAGAACTGTCTAATACAACACCTCCATTAATTCTTTTTCCACTTTGTTTTCTCCCTCTTATATATCTAGTCATATCTGGAGACCCATCCAGTTCATACTCAATAACTATTGGGTTCTGTAGATATTTAGTAATAATTTGTTGATTTTTCTCCTTTATGATGTTTTCTTACTTTTAACACAGCCATACATTTTAAAAAAAAGTTTCCCTGTTGATTCATCTACTGTAATTGTATACCTACTTTTTTACTCTCCTCACGTATACTCAGAATATTCTTTCTTATAGAGCTATTTCTCACTACCAAACACACAAGCCCTTTATTTGGGTTAGCTCTATATGATGATATAATATCTTCCCAGCAAATCTTGGACTTCAGTTGACTTTTCAAAATGTTATGAACTGAAATCTTTAACAAAAATGGTGATTCTCTTCTTGACTTCGGTATTCCTTTAACATATACTGTATGGAGTCTGTCCTCAGCAATTTTATTCCCCTTCTGTTTCTCTAACTTAATTTGTCTCTTTTCATCATCTTATTTTTTTTCCTACAGTTTGTGAGATCTTGTTATTACGTAGGACCTTTTCCCCTTCCTTTTTATCATCTGTTTCCATTCTTTTATTTTCTTTCCCTCTTTTTTCTCTCTGTAATTTTTCCACTAATTTTTTAATTTCCAAATATCCTTTCTCCACTGTATCCTGTGCCACTTGCTTGTTGTCTTTACCTTTCCTCATTTTCTCGCTTTCTTCTTTATCCCCAATTACAACCCTTTTTTCAATGTTCTCCACTTGTTCTTTTAATAGCTCTAATTCTTTCATAATGGATCCCAAAGAGAGATTGGTACAAACTAAAACAGTTTTAATGTCCCCTAATTCTTTACTCAAGTTTTCATATGAGTGCTTTACAAAAAATGCATTTTTCTCTGATGTACTAGTAACTACATTCTTCTTTATCTTTTCAACAGGGGACCATTCAGTGTGTACTTCTACTTCAGTACTCCTGAACTGCTCCTCATTTACAATTTTAGCTCCCTTCATAAAGGGTGTGAGGAATTTATCAAAACCTTTGAGAAAGTCCCCTTGTAAATGCTGATCCCCACTCTGTGCAATCCTCTGCAATATTCCCTGTTTATCAGTTTCCCCTTTAAATTTTATTGAGTCATTCACATTACCCTTCTGCGTCTCTAAAGCTTGATCCTCTCCAACAAACATTTTTCATCTGAATATTCTAAACTATTCTCAGCTTTAGTAACCTTAATAACCTTAGGTGAAGATGTTATTGGGAAGGAGGTTTCTACTTCTTTTGATTTTATAAAATCAGTATTTTTTTTTATTTTACTCCTCCTTCTTAGGTTTTCTTTTTAAAGGCCCAAGTAACTTATCATTTCTTAACTTCATTACTTCACCCATTGTACAGAATGATTTATACATTGGATTTTTATACTGCTCTAACATCCAGGTAGAAATACAATGTGCAACAGTGCAGGCCACGCAATTAAATTTGCAATAATAAAGCTAATGCCTAAAAATGAAAAGTCTCCTTTAAAGTGCTTTCAATGTGCTTTCAGTAAACCCAGTTCTCTGACATTTATGTGCTTGATTGCTCTGAAAGAAACTCCAGCCAGCTTGTAATGCCAAAGTATACTTTGTCCGAGTTTTCCACTTTATAAATTTCCTTGTCCTCCACTTAAAAAAAGAATGTAAAGAAAACAAAAATTAAAACAATTTTTAGTGACAATGTATTATAAAAAACAACAAAAAAAGAAATATCAAGCTGTAACTCACTAGCACACATTCCGTTTATGGCAGAGAAGTCGCCCTTTAGAAAATCTTCTCTGGCTACCAGGAACTTGCCGATTTAGCCAATTATCCAGCCTGTAAACCTGAAATCACTGGACTATAACTTAAGTTGCAAAAAAGGCAACTGAACAACTAAAAAAATCCAAAGGTGAGATGGAGAAAACAATTTACCAGCGGGGGTAATAAATTCGACAAAGCCAAGAAACTGTAGAACTCACAGGGTGGGCATAAAAATGTTGCCGGTACTTCAGTGTAGTAAAAAGTGTAATAACAAATGCTAAGCAGCTTTTAAAAACAAAAAAACATAAGGACAGCTATGCCATCATTTCATAAGAAGGAATGCCAGATACAAGCCGTGAAGCATCTACCTCAGCCAGTCACTTGGTAAAAATGCTGCTCTCAGATTCTTAGTGGCTCACTAAATGCAGTGAGCCCACATGACCCAGTTGTCATGGCAATGCCTGACTGGTGCAAATTTTAAAAAGCTCAGAACCTAAATATAAAATTAAAAACAAAGAAAAATGCAAATATAAAAAGTAACACTTGAGCAAGCATATAAAACTATAAGCACACCAATACACAATAGATTGATCGATTCATTTATCTAGCCAACATCTCGCTCACCCCAAAAATCCCAACATAGCAACACAGGGGGGAGCTCACAAAAATACAGTTGTAGTCCTTTTTCTCCTATTTACTTTAATTTTGTTTCATTCTTCTTTATTCTCTATCTCTATTTTCTTCATTCTCTTTAATTTCTCCAACACTCTGACACTCTTCATTAATAGTTCTTCAGCTTGTTTTATCGCATTTTATCTTCACACTCCACTGTACTCACAATTCGACCACTCTACAGTTCTAAAAATCATTAAATAATGTAGGCACAGCATAGAAAGAAGAAAACAAGATGAAAATCAGGATAAAATTAGAATAAAAGAGAAACTTGAAAGCTTCGATTCTCTTCAGTTCAGGTTTAATAATTCAGCCTAATAGTCCCCTTTTTCTCCACTCCACCATCCAAAGGCATTTCCTCGAGGCTCCAATCCAGCTAGCGACCCACCTATCACTGGTATTTCTCCAGAGCTGCAAGAGAAAAGTGGAAAAACAAAAACCTGAATGGCAGGAGCTGCAAAAATAAGCTTTTCTGGTAAGGCTGTAAAATTTCAGGCAGTAGGTGGCATACTTGTTGAAAATAAAATAACAGCTTAGTCAGCCCTGCTACTTTGTGCCTCCTCCACATACAAGTGCATGTAGCCACAGCTCCACTTACAACCCCACAGCTCCACTTCGTCTGACTTCAAGTCAGGTACGCCTGAATTTTCCCATAAGGTACATGAAGGTAGCATATATTAATAAGGTACATGAATGTAGCATTTTACATAGAAAAGATGCTCAAGCTTGGGGGGGACTCAGAGGAGACATGAGGAATTAACTTCTTCGCGAAAAGGGTGTGGATGCCTGGAACAGCCTCACAGCAGAGATGGAGGGTGCTAAAAAGATAACAGGATTCAAGAATGCATGGGATTGACATCGGGGCCTTAGAAATTTTATTTATTTATTTATTTGGTTTTTGTTTAATGGGTAAGTACACTAGACAACAATGATCCCTATATTCAGGCACGACCCGGGAAAGTACAGACAGGGGAGACCAGAGTCAACATTAAAGAATATTTCATGATGCAGCATGAGGTGAGAACAAACATTTGAACAGTATACAGCCAGGTACAGTCATTATCAGTGATGACAAAGAGAAACGGATAACATTACATTAATTATTTTCATCTGATGATACATCAGTGACTAAATTGAAACGACAAACAGCAAACGAAACTTAAATGAAGTAGCATTATAACAATAGGATTTCTGCTGGATGTGGGAAACTTTCAGATTTTGGAGACCAGCAGGAAATCAGTAAGTACCATAGGGAGGAGAAAATGCTAGGATAGAGTCTCAAGTTACAGCACAAGAGCAGCAGTTGGATTCTAATAGGTGTGCCCGAAGACCCAGTTTAAAGGCCTTGTGGGATTTAGAGAGTTTGATGTGGGAGGGAATGGAGTTCCAGGAGCTCGGGACAGATATGGCGAAGGATCATTCTCCTTTTTTTGTGAGATAGCTGGGAATTTCAAGTTGGGTTTGAGCAGATGCCCTGAGGAGGTATGCTTGGGAGGGCTGAGTTAATAGTTCAGCAAGGTATTTAGGAGACTCTGTTCTGATCATATTATCAATTGTACGCCCACAGAATAGTGTCTGAGTGAGTCTGGGGAGAGCCAATTTAGTTTCAAGTAGAGCAGGCAATGATGGGTAAGTCTGTGAGTGGAGAGAGCAAATCTGCATATACTGTTATAGCAGGTGCTCCATTTCTGGAGCGCTCCTTTGCAAGCTTTAAGGTAAACCTGAGAGCAATATGTCAGAGCAGGGAGGAGAAATCCTTGTGCAATAGCAAGCCAGACAGCATCATTGAGGGAGGACCTAATTTTAAAGGCAAGACCAAGTTTTGAATAAACTGTCTTACATGTAGCCACAATGTGGAGCTTAAAGTCAAGAGATGGGTCGAGAGTGACTCTAGATACCTGAAGGAGGTAACGAATTCAAGAGGGGAGTCATCTAGAGAATGTATCAATAAGTCTGTAGTAAGAGATCTGATTCTTGATGGGGGGCCAAAAAGCATAGTTACGGTTTTCTTAGCATTCATTAGGAGCCTGTTCTGTAGTAACCACTCCTGCAAGCAGTTGAAGTCTGCTTGAAGATGTGCTCTTACTGATAAGGGATCTTTACCACTGGAGAGAAGCACTGTGTCATCAGCATAAAGGATCAACGAGGAGGAGCAGGGAAGAGAGGGAAAGTTGTTAATGAAAAGGGAGAAAAGTAGTGGGCCAAGAATAGATCCTTGGGGGACTCCAACAGAGGTAGGGGAAAGATTTGAGATGGCGGATTCAATTTGGACAAATTGCAACCTCCCTGAGAGGTAGCTATCAAACCAGGAGATGGTCGACAGGTCAAAGCCAAGGCGGGACAGTTTGGAAAGTAGCAGAGAGTGATTCACAAGGTCAAATGCCTTTGTGAGATCAATAAATATGGCCCCAGTGAGCAGGCTCTTATCCATCGCTGTAAGGACTGCATTTGTCAGCTGAAGTAGAGCAGTTGTGGTGCTATGTCCTGTTCGGAATCCGTGCTGGGTAGGGGATAGAAGGTTGTGAAGGTGCAGGTAATTTGTGACCTGAGTAGCGATGGCCTTCTGGAGAAGTTTATTAGGGTAGAGAGAATGGCAATCGGTCTATAGTTTGACATATTTTTGGTATCCCCTTTTTTGTGAAAAGGGACAACACGAGCGGTTTTCCACAATGTTGGTACTGTTTGGGTTATTATGGAAAGATTAAAGATTCTTGCAATAGGAACAGCAAGGGCAGGGGCTGCCTGCTTCAAGAAGCTTGGCAGTAGCCCATCCGGGCCAGCAGATCCATAGGTGGATACTGATTTGAGGAGATGCAGCACTTCAGTGGAGGAGACTAATGTGAGACAAAAAGGGGTTTCATTCGAAAGCTGCACCTCAGGAGGAGGTGAAAGAGGTTGGTTGAATTTCTCAGTGTATTCAGAGAGATCCGAGAATTGTGCATTAGAGCATTAGCAATAGTAGGTAACTTATTACAGTTTGCGTCATTCAGTGTCATGTTGGTAATGGCCGTCTTGGGCCTTTGCCCAATGAAATTTTTGATGTGGTTCCAAAAACCCCTGGTATCACCCGCTGAAGATTGGAGAAGCTTAAGGCAGTAGCTCCTTTTAGCCTTCCAAATATCTTTTTTGCAGGCATTTCTCAGTTGTCTGTAGTTAACCCAGTCTTTTGATTGTTGAGACTTCTTTGCCAAGGTCCAGGCCTTGTCTTTTTTTATCATGGCTTGAAGGAGGTCTTTTTTTAGCCATTTATTAGGGGAGCCCCTGAGATGCCTTTTTTTCAGAGGGATGTGCAGATCCTGAAGGGCAAGAAGCTGAGACATCAGGTATTCAAGTGCAGTGTTTACATCATCAGTGTGATAGATGGGAGACCAGTCTATATTATTAATATCCTTGAGAAGTGCAGTTCAATTTAGTTTGGCAAAATCCTGAAATTGAACGATTCTTGGGTTGGGGGGGGTTTAAGGCAGTGGCCATTCCAGATACAGAAAGTAGGCAGGTGATCACTAATAGAATCCGAAAAGGTCCCATATTTTATTTGCTCTATTTGTAGCCATCCAGTCCAGGAGAGATTGGTGCTCTGAGTTGGAAGAGATGCGTGTAGGGCTTGAGATAAGTTGAGCGAGGTTTAGTCGTGCGAGAGCTTCAGTATATGTACCAGCGTGACTCCCTGATAGGTCTAGGTTGAAGTCTCCCATTAGTATGACTTTAGATCTACCCTTTAGAATGGCCAGATAATCCAAGAGCTCATTTAAGCCAGGGAGAGCCCCCTTTGGAGGATTGTAGGCACAGATCAGATTTAGCCTTTTATCATCCCCTAGTTGTAGAACCATATGCAGAGCTTCACAGTGATTTGTTATCCAAGACTGGAGTACAGAGACATTGAGATGCTCTTTATAATAAAGGGCAACTCCTCCACCCTTTTGTTTGGTGGGGCGATCGGATCTGGACAAGCTGTAGCCAGGTATTTTGTACATGGAATCAGGCATCTCTGGCCTGAGCCATGTTTCAGTTAGTCCAAGTATGTCCGGACAGTAGAGGGCTATCCAGGCTTCAAGTTCAGGAAAGTTTGCTGGTAAACTTCTGATATTCATGTGGGCAATTTTCATGCCCTTAGTGGAGAACCATGAGAAGTCATCCGTGGACCTGACATTCCAATGGGGCCAGGGTTAGATTATATGTCTCCTGATAAGCATAAGCGCAGAAGCATCACTAAAACTTCTTTGTAGAATCTGTAATTGCACTTGAGGTATTTGGGCATGCTAGGGGGGTGGTAGAGAAGGAAATACCCTAATTTGTAAGGATGAGTTATATGGAGGGACAGGTTAGGAGAAAGGAGCAAGGTTCTAGTTGGTATAAGGTTGGAGAAGACAAAGGAGAATTCTTCATGGAAGTGGGACCCAGGGTATCCAGCTGGTATGTTACATGAGAGATAGGAGAGGATGATTTCAGTGGGTAGTAATCCTGATACCACCAGAAGTGACCTTGAGCATGCAAGAGAGAACATCATGTATGCCTTGTATGAAACCTCTGTAAATCAGAATTGGATTGTCCCTTATAAGAGTAGAATATAAGTGACAGAAATGGTGACTTAAGGGCAGGGTGACAGCTATAGTGAAGGCAGTTTGAGTGAAACCCTTAGTGGCCAGAGGTTGGCAGTCAATTATACAAGTTATTCACAAGAGGCAGGTATTCCAATAGAGTGCAATTATGAGGAGCGGACAGGAGCAGGGGGAATTTGAAAAGGTGAGGGGAAAAGATAAAACTGTGATACCCTCAGTCTGAGTTACTTTTCCAGATAAAAGAAGTGTAGAACAGAGGCAAACACAGAGAATAGGCAAGAGTGAGTGGAGGAAAAAAAAAAGAAAAGGACTGCCTAGCTGGTTTGAATTAGGACTGATGCAGCAAGGGGAAGGGGTAGGACTGCCTTCACGTGAGTTTATAGGTTGGAACAAAGTGGCGGGTTTACTAAGCGATTTAATTAATGGTGGGGTGGGGGTGGGCTGAAATTTCAAGCCTGCAAGGAGCTGCTGTGTTAGAGGATCTGCTAAAATTAATTAAACAGCAGTTGCAGTGTACCAGAATCTGCAAAAGTTAATTAAATCAAGGTAGGCAGGCTAGAGCGTATCATAGGCACAGTCTTAGGCACAGTCTTGTGAGTCGAAATACATTAATTTCCTTGGGTTTAAAGTGGCTGCAGCAGTGAGTACTACAGCGCCAGGAAGCTGAACAGAAAAAAGGCACCAAGGTTTAAAACCGAGCAC
Source organism: Neoceratodus forsteri (assembly GCA_016271365.2). NCBI lineage: Eukaryota > Metazoa > Chordata > Ceratodontiformes > Ceratodontidae > Neoceratodus > Neoceratodus forsteri. The sequence continues at coordinate 966,561,499 of CM028133.1, forward strand.
AGTCTCGAGATCGTGTACCTTCTTGCTGCCAGCCTTGTAGCTTCGGGGAACTGAGGGGAGCGGGGGAGGGCTTTTCAACAACTGTTGCCCTCTCGACCCTGGGGAAAAGAGAAAACACACAAGGGCTCAAGCCTGCAAGTAGCTGCTGTGTTAGAGGATCTGCTAAAATTAATTAAACAGCAGCTGCAGGGTACCAGAATCAGCAAAAGTTAATTAAATCAAGGTAGGCAGGCTAGAGTGTATCGTAGGCACAGTCTTAGGCACAGTCTTGTGAGTCAAAATACATTAATTTCCTTGGGTTTAAAGTGGATGCAGCAGCAAGTACGACAGTGCCAGGGAGCTGAACAGAAAAAAGGCGCCATGGTTTAAAACCGAGTGCAGTCTTGAGATTGCGTACCTTCCTGCTGCCAGCCTTGTAGCTTCGGGGATCTGAGGGGAGCTGGGGAGGGCTTTTCAACAACTGTTGCCCTCTCGATCCTTCCTGCTGCCAGCCTTGTAGCTTTGGGGAACCGAGGGGAGCTGGGGAGGGCTTTTCAACAACCGTTGCCCTCTCGACCCTTCCTGCTGCCAGCCTTGTAGCTTTGGGGAGCTGAGGGGAGCTGGGGAGGCAACAAGTGGAAAGACTGGAGAATGCATAGGGTCTAAGGTGCCACAGTAGGTAGGGAAAATAGGACAGACTAGGTTGGCCAAAAGGTCCTTCTCTGCCAACAACTTCTATGTTTCTATATAAAATTAGGGTCAGGTATCCCCCAAAGGTCTGACAAAGCTCCAAAATGAGCCCATCTATCCCTGGGGCAGTGTTATTTCCTAGAAACATAGAAGTTGGCGGCAGATAAAGACTGCAAGGCCCATCCAGTCTGCCAATTTTTTCTACCTTATGAATGTGCCATAGGCCCGTACTCTATCAATGGTCTGTCTTGTCATACTCATCTGTATTGCTCCCATATGCCTATGCCATGCCTGTTTGAAGCCCTGCACTGTATTCATATCCACCACTTCCTGAGGTAGGCCATTCCATGCATCCATCACCCTTTATGTGAAAAAGACCTTCCTCACATTACCCCTTAATTGGCCTCCCTCTAATCTCATGCTGTGTCCTCTTGTCCTGCTATTTTTCTTATATTGAAATGTTAGACTCTTTCATCTTGTTAATGCCCTTAAGATGTTTGAATGTTTCAATCATATCACCCCTCTCCCTCCTTTGCTCTAGGGCTTACATATTGAGCTCCATTAATCTGTCCTCATGTTTTCTGATGCAGTCCCTGCACCATTTTGGTTGCCCTTCTCTGGACTGCCTCCTTTTTGTTAATGTCCTTGTGCAAATGAGATATCACCCACTCTACTTCAGATAATGAAATAGGACTATGTGCCTGAGCTAAAATATCAGCGAGGATCTGGGGGATGTGCAAACCTTCAAATAATCAAGCTGAAACGTTAAATGCTTCCTGTTCCCCAAAGAGCTTAGTAATGTGGGATTGCAGTTCTCCCAATATTTCATCAATATCTGATGCCGTGTTTCCATCAGATGCTTTCTTAATTTCTGAAGCACTGCACATTGTCAATGGGTATTTAACACAAATGGGTAATGTGCACCCCTATGAGGGGTAATGGTGAAGCTCAAAGCTGAAGTAACAGCATAGAACCCTGGCCACATGAGGATTCCAAATAGCAATGGCTCTCCAGTCTTGGCTGTATCACGAAGGGGTCAACAGCATAGAAGAGCCTGTCTGATGGAGATTTTGTAAAATGCATTATTTCAGTAGTAAGACTGCAGCAACCATGAGCAGAATGGGTCTCCCTGGATTCAGAGAGCACCCTCAAATTTAAAAATCATTCCTGTTAAACTGTGGCTTTCAAATTTACCAATCTGCTAGTATTTTCCCCATTTTCAAGCTTGGACTGGGGACCTCTGCCACTGCCTAACTAGGGTGTTGTCTGTGTCTTCTTTAATTTTTTTTTCAGTTCTTTTTCTACATTAGCAAAGGCATCAAGGATCTGGGCTTTCCCTTGTGTCCCAACTTTAATTCCTGTTCCAAGGAGGATAGTCTATCATATTGAAATTTTTGTGTCTCATCTTTCATGGTATGTATCTGATCTGGTAAATCTAACCCAAATGCCTGACTTTGTAAAATAGCCCCAAGTTTTAGATAATGTATATATTGGATGTTATTTATGTTCCACACCTTTCTCTGAAAATATTTTTGAAACTCTTTGTTTCGTCCCCACCCACCACTGCTGCACTGTATCATATGTAGATTACTGAGCACCTTGCTTTAAATAGAGCCACCCACCCTAATCATACTTCCTCATGTTCTAACATGGAGACATTTAATCTCCAAAGGGAGTGAGTAGCAGAAATGTGACCTACTGAATATGTACACGAAACAGAGCCATAACAATAGAGAGGTCAAATCATCTTGCTAACTGAATTGACATTAGGGGCTGCTGACAAACAGAAAAATCAATCCTCATGGATAGGGATCCTTTAAAAAATGTGTCTTTCAACCCCCTTTATCTTGGGCCATACCATCTTTCAATCCTGCAGTAAAGACCATCTTTCAGGTAAATAGTTAATGTTATACAGCTTTTTGTGTTTACCTCCTCCATCAGCTAAAGAGAGCCTGCAATTAAAATCTTCCCCCCCAAATAACTATCCTCTTAGTATGTAAGGCTGTATAGCTTGAAACAAGGTGGTATCCAGTGAACAAGGTGACCGAAATTGGGCGCCTACAAAAACGGTGACTCAGTTACAGCGCCTGTGTTCACGGCTACCTAGCTAGGGTGACCAGATACTAGGGTGGGTGAAATACCACGACAGGAAGTAGCAGATATATGTGTGTGCACACATGTGTTGGGGGAAGGCAGGGGAGGGATGGTATGTGAAAGGGGGTGTGGCGGACAGCTGCTGAGCTGGTCCACTAACATCGTGGGGAGGGTGGTCGTCTAGGAGGCGCAGGGTTCGGGTCTGGCGTGATGCAGGTTTTTTTTGCTGCCAGGTGGTTTTACATTTATTTAAGTTTTTCACCCCTCCGACATGCACCCCTCTGGAGTTGAGAATCCTTAAGTGGGGGGGTGTGGGGGGCATAGCCCCCCGCATTAAAAATAAGACCTGTTGGTCTCGGGTGCCATTTTATCCACACTGCAAGTGTGCATCACCAAAATTAATTTTTGGTGATGTACATTGCTGCACCGCAATCGCTATTCTGCGATCGCCGTTGTGACATGGAACCAAACAAGGTAATTCTCCCAGCATTCATCTGTGGGGTATAAATATTTATGTCTCAAATATGTCCGAGTGCTCTATATCTATATCAAATAAGACAGCCCTTCCAGGCTCTATTTCCACTAATTTCTGAGCCAATAATATAGCCCTCTTAAATAATGTTTCTACACTATCACACTTATCTATACCCTGAGACCAAAAACAGGCACTGTAAGGCTCTAATTTCTTTAAGACTGAGGGTGACAGGGTGAGCCCTATCTAAGGTAGATACTCATGTATAAGGTATCCAAACCCCCTCCCCTTCCCCCTCCCCATTTCTTTCACTCTTTATTTCTGTTTAAGTGGGAGCGGCTGTCCAAAATGTTAATGTTAAAGTATTCACTTTCACCCTCTCTCTGCAGTGACACTGAGACAGCCACTCATGCTGGGAATGAAAATGAAATACATTTGCTGTATGCTTGTCTGTTTTTGGGTGTCACATTTAACAACTTAATGGAAATAAAAGGAAAAAGATATGAGTTCAAGGGGTTGGCAGGAGAAGGGAGACGAGGAGCACATCCTCAGTCTCCTGTTCCCCATGCAAAACCCAGAGGAAGTCTCATGCACTTACTATCTTATTAAAACTATCTTTTGAGATTAAACAAAATGGAAACATAAAACCCCCTTAACCAAGAAAAGAGGAGTTGAGTCTAGGCTAGAAAAGATAACAGGTATGAACATGCATATAATGAATAGGGAGCCCTTATTATTAACTGAAATCAAGCTGATTACAACTATATAATTACTCGTGACCCCTTTAACACATGGACTAGAGCATAACCAGTAGAACCAGTTATTATAGCATTCATAAAGCAACTCACTTGCACTGTCCTCGATGAGCTTTGCTCTCGAGGTTTATGGCTTATCACTCACCTCAGGTATGTAAAAAAACATCATAACACACACCTACCTAACCATTATTCTCTATGCTATGCCATTAATATGACATCACTCTATTGTTAACCCTTCTTGAGTATGTCATATCAATGGTATAACAAAACAGAATGCTCACAACAATCAATGTTCCCATTTTGAGAATGGTGATCACTAGTAGCTGTAAGTATTTGAAACTGAAATTCCATTTCCTTTTTTTTTTTTCTCCCAGTTATCTTTGCCGAGGAACAGTCCACTCAGGCCGAGATCTGCTGCATGCAATTGTGCCAACTAGTATCTGCAGTGACTACGTGGTGACATTACCATAATGCAGTTCATCCAGTCCCTACGTGTTCGGCACCGACCACGCAATCTTGGTAGCCCATACATTATAAAATATAATGTATGGTCTTTGGTTAATAATCACACTGAAAACACTTCTTGAGCTTGCCATGACATCTGAAAACCTCACGAGCTATGCTCCTGAGGTTTACAATGATGTCATGTCCACCTCTCGAAGTGTTTACAGCATGGTTATTAACCAAAGACCATACTTTATCCTCTATGTCTTTACTATTTGATGGGAAACTCCTGAGAATAAGAGGTTTACACAGGTTTTAGCAAAATGGGGTGGATCACCTAACAGTGATGTCATCCATGAAAGGTATAAAAACCCACCACTTGGAGTAACAAAAAATATATAGGGGAATCAGTTGAATACTGACTACCAAGTGAAGAGGACCATAGAAGTGTGTGCTTGGTTCCACACTGTTCTATTTGCAAAGGCTGAAGCTAAGCCTCAATAATTTTCGAAATTAGAAAATTTGCTGGATACTGGACATCGAATAACCTTTTGCTTTCTGTACGTTTATTATTTATTTATTTTTTTCTGATTTGAATAAAATAACAACCCATGTTTGTGTTTTTATGCACCTGACTTCTGGTTTGTTGTGTCTGTTTTATCCCACACTGAGATTTTATACAACATGTTTAACCTTGTAACCTATAAAAAGAAAATATTGCCTCATAGAGTATCCAAAATAGCCATAGTAGTTACCCTTCACCAATTTGTTTTTAATGCTGTACACATTTTCTGAGACAGGAGATATAGTAGCCTCCCTACACATATTGAATTATCGGTGGGGGAGGGAGGAGGTATCTGCTGACATATGAACCTGGGATGGTTCTACCATGACGAAACGACAACAGTGTTGTGGGAGTTAGGCATGGTGAGATCTCCAATGTCGATGGGCAAAATTTTGCCTGTCAGACCTTATGTGTTTTCTATCGGGGGCTGCACCCCACAACCTCCCATGCAGGGGGCTGTGCACCCCACACACCCCCTTCTTTAGATATATAACTCTGAATCGGAGTTGATTTGAAGGGGGCCAAAAGACAGTGAAAGGGTGAAATTCTGACCTCGGGTCCCTCACTACGACAATCTTGAAACCTGTCGAGATTGTCACTGTGAGGGATTTTGCTGTTCCGGAGTCATTGTCCGGTCGGCATACCACCTGTGACCTGGTTCTCCATTTAATCTTTTTCTGGTTCTCTATTTTTTTTCACTGCTGACATTTCTTGAGCTGACTCATCCCAGTCCAAGGAGTGCCCTGGAGCAGAGGAAGTTGTAGAGGAAATTTCAGAATCTGCCTCTTCCTCTTCTATGTCCCTCCATTGTTTATTAGTAACTAATGCTGCATACTTATTATGCGTCGGAATCCCAGCAGATTTCTGTGAAACAGGGTTTTACTATTTTGCCTTCTGCTTTTCCTAGAGGAAACAACACTCATGTCAGCCTCCTCAGGAGGCATGGAAGGAGGCATTGCTATCTGCAATGGTAAATTATTGGCCATATCATTCCCCAAGGTAACAGTTGTAGAAATTCCTCCATTCATTTCATTTTCATTTTCCACCCCATTCTTCCCCTCAACAGAGTGTGCAGAGTTATCCCTTTCTAGATTCCTGTCTAGCTCAATTTCTCTATTGTTAGGTTCTGAAGAATTTCTAGAGAGTCCCAGGACTGTCTCAAGGGTAGTCTGGTCAGGTCTTCTTGCTTCTTCCCTGTCTTCCCTTGTGGCACCAGAGAATCTCTAAGATGATGATGCTGCAACTGCCCCCCTTTGCCTGTTTCTGCTGTATGAGATCATCTTGGTTTAAACCACCAGACCGGTTGTGCAAGGCCCAAGTACACTGCCAATAGGAGTGCTCCTGCTCCTCACACAAGTTACAGCAGAAGGGATTGAGACACCTCATTCTAATGCATCCATATTAAAAGCACAGGTTACACCTTTCTGCTCCACAAACTGCACTTAAATGGCCCCCTAGATCCACACTTACAACAGGAATGGTGTTGCCCAGGGTAGAAGGAACACCACCATCCCTTCCCAAGTAAAAACTACTGGGCAGATGACAAATACCTGCATTAGTTTGTCTAAAATGGACCCTGAATTTCCAGCCTCCGGTCCATATCTGCTCAGTGTGCATTGTAGGAATGGAAGTAGCCAACACATCACAGTGTTGTTTAAGCCAATACAGAATATCAGACACATTAACACTGTCATAGAAACACAGAAACAGAATTTGACGACAGATAAGGACCGCTTGGCCCACCTAGTCTGCCCATTTCCCTACCTGATGGATTTATTTATCTATTTATTTAGCTTTTGTTGACCAGGTAAGTACACTAGACAAGACATTTGCCTATTTTCAGGTACGACCCGCGGGGGAGTACAATGAAATACGTTCATACAGAGGACAACATGATACAAGTTAGGCATTACACAGAATCAGGTAGAACCAGATGAACATAACACAAGCAGTCAGTAAACACAGTTAGAATAGGAACAAAATATATGCAGCATCACCAAGACTATGAACAACGCATTATACAATTATATACAGCTCAGAGCCCCAAAAGCAGAGCCGCAGTCAAAGCATCACCTAAAACAGAGAATAAATACATTATATACAGAGCAGAACCCAAGCAGGCAAGATGCATCAGCAGGACCTGTGCAAGGGTACCAAAAGAAGGACTTGTATAAGATGCAGATTCTAGTTAACCAACAGCTTACTTCCTCCTACCCACACTACAATTGCTATATGTCTGTCCCATGCATTCTTGAATTCTCCCCACTGTTCTTGACTCCACAGCCTCCTCAGAAAGGCTGTGCCATGCACCCACAACCCTCTATGTGAAAAAATGCTTTTTAACATTACCTCTAAACTGTCCCCCCTCTATCTTCAAATTGTGCCCCCTTGTTCTTGCACTCCTCTTTTTCTGAAAGATGCTACCCTCTTGGACTTTGTTAATTCCCTTAAGGTACTTGAAAGTTTCGATCATGTCCCCCCTCTCCCTTCTTTCCTCGAGGGTATACATAGTAAGCTGCTTTAGTCTCTCTTCATATGTCTTCTGGTGTAGACCCTGCACCATTTTGGTTGCCCTCCTCTGAACAGCCTCCACTCTGTCTATGTCTTTGCAGAGACAGGGTATCCAGAACTGCACGCAGTACTCCAGATGGGGTCTCACCAACTGTCTGTTCAGAGGGATAACAACTTCCTGTTTTCTACTATTGATGCCTCTCCCTATGCATCCCAGTATTCCCCCCAGCTCTCCTTACTGCCATCTCACATTGCTTGACCACCTTTAGGTAATCTGATATAATTACTTCCAGGTTCCTTTCGATTTTTGTTGTTAGTATCTCACCCCCCATTGTGTACTCTTCCCCTGGGTTTTTTCCCCAGGTGCATTACCTTGCACTTCTTAGCATTGAATCCGAGCTGCCATACATTTGACCATTCCTCCAACTTTGCCAAGTCCCCTTTCATCCTTTTCACCCCACCTTGTGTATCAACCCTGTAGCAGATCTTTGTGTCATCTGCAAAGAGACATATCTTTCCTTCCAGGTGTTCTCCAATGTCACTTATAAAGACATTAAAGAGGACTGGTCCCCTACTGAACCCTGCGGTACCCCACTAGTTACCCTTATTTCTTCACTGTGGACTCCATTTACTATTACCCTCTGCACCCTGTTGTCCAGCCAATTTTGCATCCAGGCTACCACCTTGGGACCCACTCCAAGGCTGGCTAACTTGCATATTAATCTTTTGTGTGAGACTGTGTAAAATGCCTTGCTAAAATCTAGGTAAGCCATATCCACATCCCCTCCATGGTCTACTACTTTGGTCACCCAGTCAAAGAAATCTATTAGATTTGTCTGACACAACCTTCTCACTGCGAATCCATGCTGCCTTGGGTCCTGTGTGCCACTGGCCTCTAGGTACTCAACAATTCTTTCCTTCAGAAGCGATTCCACCATTTTCCCTACCAACGAGGTCAAACTAACTGGTCTGTAGTTTACTGCTTCTGCCCTACTCCCACTTTTGTGAAGTGGAATCACATCCGCCCTCCTCCAGTCCTCAGGTACCACCCCATCCTCCCATAATTTGTTAAAGAGAGTAGTCAGTGGTGTCACTAGTTCTACTGTTAGTTCTTTTAGAATTCTGGAGTGAATCCCATCAGGCCCCATTGCTTTGTCCACATAGATACATAGATACATAGACAGTGTCGGCAGATAAGAGCCTATGGCCCACCCAATCTACCCATTTGAGCTTGTAAGTTCAGTTTGTTTTCCTAGAAGTCTGTTGCCCCTTACTCCAGAATTCCTTTATGTCTATCCCATGCATTCTTAAATCCCATGATTGTTTCAGCCCCCACCACTTCCTCTGGCAGGGTGTTCCACTTGTCCACCACCCGTTCTGTGAAGAAATTCTTCCTCATGTTTCCTCTGAATCATCCTCCTCCAACTTCATCCCATGCCCTCTAGTCCTGGAACATCTTTTTCACTTAAAAAATGTATTCCTGCACCCTGTTCCTCCCTCAAGATACTTGTATGTCTCTATCATATCCTCTCTCCCTCTCTCCTCCAGGAGTACATGTTCAGTTCCTTCAACCTGTCTTCATAGGACTTGTGATGCAATCCATGCACCATCTTTGTTGCCCTCCTCTGAACTTCTACCCTGTCTATGTCATACGTGAGTATGGTCTCCAGAACTGTACACTGTACTCCAGGTGGGGCCTCACTAGTGTCTTGTATAGCGGAATTATGACCTCCCTTTTCCTGCTGGTGATGCCCCTGCCTATACATCCCAGCATCCTATTTGCTTTACCTGCTGCCTTGTCACACTGTTTCCCTACCTTGAGGTCATCAGAGATGATAACCCCAAGATCCCTTTCCTGCTTGGTGCATGCTATATCCTCACCCCAACTGATATATTGTGCCAGGATTTTTGTGCCTCATATGCATTGTCTTGCACTTCTTTGCATTGAATTTCAACTGCCAAACCCTGACCATTCTTCAAGTTTCTTCAGGTCCCTTCTCATTCTGTCTACACCCTCTGGTTGTCTACTCTGTTACAGAGCTTTGTGTCATCAGCAAACAGTGAAATTCTGCCTTCTAGGTCCTGTACAATGTCACTGATGAAGATGTTGAATAGGACCAGTCCCAGCACTGATCCCTGTGGTATCCCACTGGTCACTCTTCCCTCTGTGGAGTGACAGCCATTTACCACCACTCTCTGTGTCCTGCCACCCAACCAGTTACCTACCCACCACACTACTGTCCTGCCCACACCCATATTCCCCAGTTTGTGTAATAGTCTTCTATGTGGCACAGTGTCAAAGGCCTTGCTGAAGTCCAGATAGGCCATGTCCACTGCCCTCCCTGATCCACCTCCCTAGTCAACCAGTCAAAAAATTCAACAAGGTTGATCTGACATAACCTCCCCCTGGTGAAGCCATGCTGCCTTGGGTCCTGTAGTCCATTGACAACCAAATATTCCACCAATCTCTCCTTCAGTAGTGCTTCTATGATCTTCCCCACTACCGAGGTGAGGCTGACTGGTCTGTAGTTCCCTGCTTCCTCTTTGTTCCCACTTTTGTATAAGGGGACTACATCTGCTGTCCTCCAGTCTTTGGGTACCTCCCCCGTTTCCAGTGATCGTCTAAACAGGATAGCCAGAGGTTCAGCCACCACCTGTCTTAGTTCTTTAAGGACCCTGGGGTGCACCATCTGGCCCCATTGCTTTATCAACTCTTATTACTTCCAGTTCCTTCAGGACCTTTCTCGTAAAAGGGACTTGTGTCCATTTCTGCACCATTCTCACCCTTGTACTCCTTCAGACCCATTACCCTCCTCTTCCTCAGTAAAGACTGAGCAGATATACCTGTTCAATATGTCAGCTTTACTGTTGTCATCCTCCACGTGGCCCCATCCTCCCCTTCCGTCTCACTATCCCTCCTTTGTCTTTCTTTTATCACTTATGTACCTGTAAAGGTTTTGTCCCCTCTACCCACTGATTTTGCAATGTGTTCTTCTGTCTGAGCTTTGGCTTCCTTACTGACCTCCCTGCCTCCTTTGCTTCTCCTGGTACTCTCCCTATCCCCTTCTGCCTGTGTCTTTTTGTATTGCCTGAATGCAATCTTTTTGGCTTTCACTTTCTCTGCTACCTCTTTGGAAAACCATAATGGTCTCCTCTTCCTTTTCCTCTTGCTAACCTGCTTAATGCACAGTTCTGTTGTTCTTGTAATCCCCATTTTAAATACTGCCCACTGTTCCTCAACCCCTGATTCCTGTCCCATTCCCCTTAATGCCTCTTTCAAGTATCTCCCCATTTTCCCAAAGTCTGCCCCCCTAAAATCCAGGATACGTGTTTTTGTGTGGTTTGGTTCTGCTCTTTCTGTGATTTCAAACCACAATGACTGGTGGTCACTGTTCCCCAGGTGCTCCCCCACTGTTACCCCCATCACACTGTCCCTGTTTGTGAGCACAAGGTCCAGTATTGCCTTCTGCTGAGTTGGTTCCATGAATAGTTGCTTGAGGAAGGCACCCTGAAGGGAGTCCAGGATAAATCTGCTCCTAGTTGATGCTGCTGCTGGGATGCTCTAGTCCACGTCTGGAATATTGAAGTCTCCAACCAGTACTACCGCACCCTTGTCTGCCATCCTTTGGATGGCTAGCATCAGCTCCCTATCCATTTCTTCCTCCTGGGCTGGTGGTCTATAGGCCACACCTGTGCGGATGGCTGTCCCCATTTTCCTTTCCAGCTTAACCCACAGTATCTCTCCCCCATTTTGTTCCTCCTGGATCTCTGTGGCCCTTATGTCATTTTTCACATACAGTGCCACTCCTCCTCCTCCCTTCCTGCCTGCTCTGTCTCTTCTGGATATGTTGTAGCAGGTATGGCCATCTCCTAGTCGTGGTTATCATTACACCAGGTTTCAGTGATGGCCACAATGTCCAGGTCTGACTGCACCATGACAGCCTCCAGATCTTCCATCTTGTTGCTAAGGCTCCTGGCATTTGCACACATGGCTTTCATGATTTGACCTCCCTAGACTGTTTCACTGTTCTACTCCAACCCCTTCCTTGGTTGTCCTTTATCCCTGGTTCTTCTTGCTGTCTGCCCTTCTGCTGAATTTTGCCCCTTCCTGCCTATCCACCTCTTGGACACTAATCTCCATCTTTTGAACACTGCTTTGCAGAGATAGCTACTCCTCTGGTTCACTGGTTCCACTGCTAGCTGTGGGGGGTGAGCAAGTAGGTACCCTCCTTGCTGGCCTGCCACCCCCCTTGCTAGTTTAAATGCTTGTCAATGTAGCATTTAAACTTATCATTGAGTGCTTGGATTCCCCTCCAGGATGGATGCAGGCCGTCAGGCTTGAACAAACCTCCATCCCTCCAGGTGGGTCCCCAGTCACCAATGAATCCAAACCCTTCCTCACAGCACCAGTTCTTCAACCATGAGTTAAAGTTCCTGGTGCATGCACTCCTATGCTCTCCCTTGCCTCTCGCAGGAAGTACTTCTGAGAAAGTGACAGAAGTAGCTACTTGCTTGAGACCCTTCCCCAATTTCCTAAACTCTTCCTTTGGCTCCCCATTTGCCAGATCATTAGTACCTAGGTGGATAATGACATCCAGCTCACCCTCCCGTCTTGCCTTCCCAGTGATCCCCAGGATCTTCCTTCCATCCCTCCATGCCGTGGCACCTGGTAGGCACCTCACCTCCCTGTCCTCCCCCTCCTGTGTTCCTAGCTGGATCCCTCTTATGATGGAGTCCCCCACCAGGATTCGCTTCCTCCTCCTCTGGGGTCCACTGCTTTCCCACTGAGGTCACCTCCTTGGCTAACCTCCATATCCTTTCCTTCCACTTCTCTGGGTACCTCTATTTGGTTGTCCTCCTTTGCCAGTGTGGCATATGAGGTTTTTAGTGGAATAGGATCTGGGATGTGCCTCTGCCTGACCGCTCTAACCCTCCCTGAGCCCACTGTCATCCAAGTGCTCTCTCTCGGCATCCTTTGAGGCAGTTGCATTGGACTGGGTGGTCTCTGGATAGGGGTGATGGTACTCCTGACCCAGTTTACTTCCACTCTGAGTCTGGCTACCTCATCCCGCAGTCCAGAGAGATGCATGCAGATAGGGCAGTACCTCAGTGTCCAGAAGATCTGCCTGAATATGGCTGCCCCACAGCCACTGCATTGCACCACTCCTCACATTATACTGCAATTATACTACTATTCCACTACTTGTCTACTACTGAAGCTCTCCTAGTTCCCTTTTTATTAATTTACTGTCCTACAAATCCTGCCACTGATCCTCAGATAATTTTCTTTAAAAAAAAAAAGAAACCAATAAATAAATAAATGAGTCAAAACACTTGTCGTTCTGAGGGTGGGCTTCTTCCCCCTTATGCCTCCTACTTCACCCCTTACTATACCCTGTGTTTAGGTCCTGTCAATCAGATTTAACAGGGCATATAATTAAGAGTTGGGGAAGGGGAGGAAGAAGCGAATAGCAGCAATTAAAAACAGCACAGAATTACACTACCACTACGTTTTAAATTTTCAACAGCCCAAAAACAATTCTAAGTAAAGACAACAAAGAAAGTACAGTGTCACTAAAAGCCCACAATCTAAGTTTAAAGGAAAAATAGCAATTACCAGTTACTCTAAAGCACTGAATTGAATATGTTTCCTTCCTTCCCCTTCTGGCTTCTTCTGAGAAATAAAACTCACTTGCTGCCTCCACCCTCAGTTTCAAGAGTTCTTTCAAAACCCTTTCTTCTGTGAATGAACTGGTATCAACCCTCCTATCCAGAGTGTTTCTCTTGTTTCTTTTAGGTACCGCTTCCTCCCCTTCCATTGTGAATACTTTTTTTTTTTTATTTAGTTGTTTAACCAGGTATAGCACACTAAGCTGAAAGCTTTTTTACAGGAGAGACCTGAGACTGAGCAGAAATAGTCATTCAGTATCCCTGCTTTTTTCACTATCACCCTCTGCCCACATTCCCTCCCCTTTATTAAGTCTCCGCAGCCCTCCCTTGGTCTTTCTTCACTCCCTAATGTACCTATAAAAGATTTTATCCCCCTTCATAACAGAATTGGCTATCTTTTCCTCGGTTTGGGCCTTTGCTATTCTGACTGTCTTCCCTGCCTCCTTCTGCTTTAACTGATAAAGTTCTCTGTCCTGTTTCTTCAGTGTTTCCTTATATTTCCTGAATGCTGTCCTTTTCTCCTTAACCTTCCCTGCCACCTCTTTTGAGAACCATAGTGTTTTTTTCCTTTGTTTCGTATTATTGATTTGCTTCACATAAAGGCTTGTTGCCTCTGTGATGGCTGTTTTGATTATTCCCCATTGTTCCTCCACCCCTTCTTCTTGCCCATTTGCTAGTGCTTTTCTGAGGCACTCTCTCATTTTCCCAAAGTCAGCCCTCCTAAAGTCCAATACTCTTGCTTTTGTATGGCTTGACTCCATGGCTGTGTTTATTGTGAACCACACTGTTTGGTGGTCACTTGTTCCCAGATGGCTACCCTCTTCTAAATCCAAGATCCTTTCTCCATCCCCATTTAGAGTACCAGGTCTAAGACTGCTCCCTCCTGATTGGGTTCCAGCACTAGCTGTCTGCGGCATGCCCCTTGTAGGGCATCAAGACTGACCCTGCTCCTGGATGTGCCTGCAGCAAAGGTGCACCAGTTAACATCTGGCATATTCAGATCCCCCATAAACAATATCTCCCCTTTTCCTCCATTTTAAAGATACCTTCTATCATTTTCTTGTCCATTTCCTCTCCCTGAGATGGGGGTCAGTGCACAACTCCCATGCGGATTGTGGTGCCATTTCATGTCTCTAGGATGACCCTTAGTGACTCATCTACTTCATGTTTACTCTTTAGTTCTGTTGCTTTAATCCTGTCCCTTACATAGAGGGTTCCTCCTCCTCCTTTTTTACCCTCCCTGTCCCTCCTGTAGATTGTGTATCCCGGTATGTTGACATCCCAGTCATGGTTCTCTATATACCATGTTTCAGTGACTGCCACAATATCCAGGCTTCCTTCGTCCATCAAGGCCACTAGTTCAGGGAGCTTGTTACACTGACTACAGGCATTGGTACTCATCACCCTCCATTTTTTGATGGCCTTACCCCTTTTAGCCCCATCCCTGTACTTACTGCCTTTGCCTTTTTTTGCATTTACCCCTGTCTTGCTCCTGAATGACTTCTCTACCTTGGAGTTTACCTCACTTATTACTGTGTTCTGTGGGTGGGGGCTGGGATTTCTCTGCTCCTTTTCAGTGCCTCCCCCCTTGGCTAGTTTAAATGCTTGCCAATGAAGCATTTAAGCCTATCACCTAGGATCCTGGATACCCCCCCAGACAGAAGCAGACCATCGTGCCATTATAGGCCTACATCCCTTCAGGTGGTTCCCCCATCCCCAATGAAGCCAAAACCCTGAGCTCCAAACCAGTTTTCAACCATTCATTGAATCCTATGGTGTGGAGTACCCTACCATCATCCTTGCCATAGACAGGCAGCACATCGGAGAAGGTTACCGTATGTGCTACTTGTCTAAGGCTCCTTCCCAACTCTACAAACTCCTCTTGCACTACTCTGATCCCATTCCCAGCCAGGTCATTTTTTCCCAAGGTGGACAATGACATCCAGCTCCCTCCCTCATGCAGCTGCTCCTGCAATCCTGAGGATTTGGTTCCTGTCCCTCCGAGCCATGGTGCCAGGCAGGCACCTTACCTCCCTCTCCCCTTCCTCCCCTTCCTCCCCTACTTCTACCCCAAATGATTGACTCCCCCACCAGGAGTTGTTTCCTTCCCCTGTGGGGTCTTGTGCCACCCTCCTGTGGGTCTCCTTTGTGGAGGTTCCCAGCATCCTCCTTGGTCTCCACTGTAGGTGCCTCCATTGAGGAACCACTCTTTGCAAGAACAGCATATGAATTGTGGAGAGGTACAGCTGGAGGGATGCACCTCTATTCCACTACCCTCTCCCTCCCTGAGCCCACCTTGGTCCAACTGCTCCTCTTTCTTGGCAAACCTCTGAGGTAGTGGTGGTGGCCCTGATGGTTCCTGGGTTGGGGAAGCGGTTTCACGAATCCTAGCCAGGTCAGCCTGGAGACGGGAAACTTCCTCCCTTAGACCAGAGAGGTGCCTGCAAATAGGGCAGCATCGCAGCCTCCAGAATGTCTCCCGGAAAACACTGCCACCCTGCAGCCATTTTGTGTCTCCTCTCCTGTTGCTTTGTATGCTTACTCTCTTCTCCCTCTATGTATTTTTCCACCTACTCTCCTACTGCCAATGTGTCCTTACCTCTCTCGCCCTTTCTGTTCTGGGACAGGAACTTCCTGTAGTCTTCAGTAGTCTCCTTCTTCCTTGCTTGGACTCAGACCTCCAGCAGCTGGGGGGGGGGAGAGCTATTCTTTTTCCTTCAGGGTTGATAGAACTAATGTGTCTCAGTGATCCTTCCCTGCCTGCTGCCAAACAGGAAGTTCCTGTTGTCAGTCAAATCCAGTGGCTATAAAAGTAGAACTGGCTTGGGGTGGGAGGGTAGAGGAGTGGGAAGGAAGCCAATTAGTAAGAAATTCTGTAGCTTTTTTAGTCAGCTGCTACTTGCTCTGAAAACAAGATTCCTTCTTCCAGAAACTAGCAGCAGGAAGCTGTAATTGGAGACAGCTGCTTTTCTACTGCTCAGGCCACACGCCCAATTAAATTCTCTCCTCTAATTCTGATGTAACCCCTGAGTGGCGCTATCCCAAGGGCTATTACCCCTGTCTGCGTGGCTAGTAGCAGGTTAAGGGGCCTGAGTTCTGAAACGGGTGCCTGCACCCGGAGGTCAGGGTTGGTACTGGTCAAACTTACCTGGGCACAGCCCTCTAGGACACTGTAACCCCCCTCTTTCCCTTCTAGTGGCCTGAGCAATATACGAAAATCACTTTCTTGGTACCCCTTGTACACCATACCAGTACCCACACTGTTTGCACTTACCACCAGGGCTGGTTCCTCTGGCTCTACCCTGGGGACCCCCTGTAAAACAAGGTTATGCACAGTAAATAGCATCAGTACAGTACTCTTGGTACAAACTGGAACCACAGTCAGGGTAAATGCAGCAAAAAAAAAGTCAGATGTGATTTATTCAGGGGACTTGAACAAGGAAGAGGCATAATCAGGTTGATTGGCTTAAAGGCTATATTAATCAAACAGTTATGCATGCACTTTAAGCCCCCACACAGTCATACACTCTAGGTACCCAGGTAGGAAAATGGTGGGCTAGCCAGGAACATTGCAGCTGGTTGGGTCCCTGTGATGAAAGAAAGCAATATGCACAACACACACTACTTGTAATCCAGAGCCGGGGGCTCAGTTCATGAAACAAAAAGCAACAAGACAAACAGATGACAGCACTTTAGATTTAGTTATTGTTGCAGGGAGCTACCCTGATGTTTACTCACGATGCCCAATACTGGACACAGGCAGGATGCAATTGAGACCGCAGGTTGTTGAGCTGGAGTGTCCGGAGAAGCGGGGCCCACACGAATCACTGAAGCGTCATTCCTGTTCAAGTGTTGAGCAGGGGGCTGATCCCCAGGCAGATCTCTCGTCGATGATGTTCTCCATGCAGCGGGTAGTCAGGTTGGGCCAGTGTGGCAAGGCCCAGGCCCAATGGAGATGATTTTTGATTCAGTCCGTGGGGCTGGATGCAGCTTCCAGCAATTAGAATTCAGTTCAAACCACAGTGGGGAACCAAATTGTGACCCACTAGCAGTACACAACACATTCACATGTAAAGAAATTCCACTGTACCATGCAAAGGGCTCTCTGGTCATACCTACCAACTTGCCAATGTGTGACAGAGGGCTACAAAATGTGTGACAAATGGCAAAAATGTGGTACACCTGATTTTTCACAGCGTGCGGAGTTGCACACTTGGCGTTTTCGCGTAAAATAAATAAACTGATTTTACCACAGTAAAATTATTGTTTGTATGCTTGGCATGTGGTTTGTGTAGCAAATTAAAGAGAAAATGAAAATGTGTTGTGTCTGTGTGTTCTTAATTAAAATAAAGAGTGATGGAAATCGTAAATGTGTGTGTCCTTAATTAAAATAAAGAGTGATGGAAATCCTAAATGTATGTTAACATTTTATTGATTTAATCTATGAATATACCTCTAGAGAATGAAAAATGACCACTTATTTGAGGACATCATGAAACAGTTAATTGAAACTATACTAATGCAGCACTACTGAATGAAAGAAAAACAACTACTTGTAGAGTGTTTGAGGCACTTATAAAACTAAATGTGTATTGAAACTATGCTAATACTACACTCAATCAATCAATCAATCAAGTCTTTATTTAACCAGGCGTTCATCGTTGAGCAGAAGCTCATTTGCAAAATGGACCTGGGTGGAGCACGAACAATTGTATATACAGGTCAACACAGGTATTTACAAGGCAATACAGATAATACTGTTTACAGAGAGGAAGAAAAAAGAAGTTCATATGTACATAGAATTATACAGATATTGTACAGATTACAGGGTATTTACATACATAGAAGTGTCTATAGGAAGATAAAGCAGGTTATCTACGGTTGCAGGAGGAAGTAACGGAAGAAAAAAAAATATACACCAGGTAGAGGTGAAGGTGGGGGGAAGGGAGGGAGGTAGGGGGAGAAAGGCTAGGAGGGCACTGCACACAGAGAGGAGTTGGAAAAATGGGATGTAGAGAAGGTGAATGGAGAAAAGGAGTATGTGTGAGCCCCGGGATTGAATGCTATAAAGTACGGGGCATGGTAGGATGTCACAACCCAGGGGTACTGAGCTCCTATCCGAGGTTGGGAAAGGAAGGATAAGGGGATGGACGGGCCTAGTGTTGATAAGACAGGGGGATAAGAGAGAGAACAATTAGGCTTGTGAGGAGCAAGCTGGGGGCTCAGTACTTAAAACTAGGTCTAAGCATGGCTATATACCAGTGCAGACACCGGTACTGGGTCTGAGTGGGTGAAGCAGTTACATACTTCTCTGATTGTACGGAAATAAAGCATCTTGAAGACATTTATACTGATTTAGAATGCTTAATTTGAGGTTTTTTTTGTAGATCATTCCATAAGGTAGGTAGCTCGAAGCTTATGGCTGCCCTACCGAAGCGGGATTTTGCTTTGGGTACTTAAAGTGTAATAGCTGAGTAACTTCTTAATGCATATTTCCCAATTATACTCAGGGAAGACAGCAGGAGATATAGTAAGGCAGCTTATTAGAGATGGCTCTATAGGTCCAGAGAGTGGCGTTTCTGTGACATATGAACTTTAGTGAAGTCCACCCCACTGCCGCATATAGGGTGCAGTGATGCATGTCGAAGGGAAGTCCCGATATAAACCTCAGTGCTCAATGGTAGAGTGTGTCCAGTTTAGCCATGTAAGAGTTGGAGCATTGGCTGTAGAGAAAATCAGCGTAATCAACTAATGATAAGAAAATGGATTGGACCAGTTGTTTCTTGGCATCTCTGGTGAGAAATTGGTTGATTCTAAAAAACAGGCAAAGCCTTTGCTGAAGTTGTTTTAGCAAGTCCTCGATATGTTCAATGAAGGAGAGTCTTTGGTCTATTCAAACTCCCAGATACTTGAATTTTGTAACAAATTCTAGTTTTTCACCTAGAACTGTGGTAATTTGGGGAACTGTCCCACTGGACACAGGGTTAGCTGTACGGATGAAAGGGGAGAGGACCATCACTTTAGTTTTTTTGGCGTTAAGGAGCAGCTTTTTTTGGAGGAGTTGGCTTTGCAAAAGTTTGAATTCTGACTGTAGGTCATTGCAGGTAGCTTCAGGTATTGGGCGACTTACGTAGAGAACTGTATCATCTGCAAACAGATGGATGTTGGCTTCTTTTATACAGTAGTCAATGTTATTAATGTAGATTTCAAAAAGTAAGAGCCCTAATATAAAACCTTGAGGTACCCCTCTTTGCAGAGTTTTTAAGGGGGACAGGCCTCTTTCAGCTTTAATTTGTTGAAGGCACCCTGTAAGATAGTCAGTAAACCAGTGCAGAGAGGAGGGGTCCACACCTATGGTTTGAAGGGAGAAGAGGAGCAGACTATGGTCTATGGTGTCGAAAGCCTTGCTTAGATCAAGGAAAACAGCACAAATAAAGTTTTTGCTCTCAAGATTACGCTGCCAGTCATTAGTAACGTTGGCGAGGGCTGAGATAGTGCTATGATTAGCTCTGAATCCAGACTGCATAGGGGTTAGCAGTTCCCTAGACTCAAGGTGAGTCCTCAGCTGTGCATTTACAATTTTCTCTAGGACCTTGGACAGGACCAGAAGGAGAGAAATTGGCCTGTAGTTATTGAGATCGCCAGGGTCACCTGATTTGAACAGTGGTATGACATGTGCTGTCTTCCATATAGGTGGTAAGGTGCCCTGAGACAGGGATAAGTTAAAAAGGTAGTTGACGGGTATTGCTAGTACATGGTAGGCAATTTTTAGGAAGTAAGGGTCAAGGGTGTCGGCCCCAGCACTTTTTCTAGTATCCAACTGAAGCAAGAGGTCCTCTACCTCTTTCAGTGAGGCAGGTTGAAGCGAGAAAGGCGGCGAAGCTATTGGAGTTTCAGACAGTTGGCTGGCAGTCTGGGAGCGAAGTATGTTTGCAGGGGAGTTATCAAATGCCATGCCTGCAGTAGCAAAGTAGTTATTGAATGCATCAAGTATATCCATCTTTTCGGTTATAATCGAGTTGCCAGAGGTAATCTTGGTCTGGAGTGAATTTCCTGGGGAATGATCTAGCAGATCATTGATTGTGTTCCAGAGCTTGATTGGGCTCTTTGTGTCAGAGTCGAGTTCGGATTTGAAGAAGGTGGCCTTCGATTCTGTGATTGTTTTGGTACATAAATTTCATAGTCTCCTGAACTGGTTCCAATCCTCTGCATTATTTAGTCTGCGCGCTGTTTTCCAGAGCTTATCTCTTTCTAGAAGCAAGGACTTGATCTAAGGGGTGAACCATTTACAGGTTTTGGTCCTAGTTCGAACTTTAATCAGGGAAGCATACTTATTAAGGGCCCTTGATAGAATGTCGTGGAAGATATTGTAAGCTGACGTAATCGTTTTGACCAGGTAGAAATCTTGCCACTGAGGGGAGTACTTGAGCTTGTTTAGGTAGGCATGTTCATTGAAGTTGTGATCTCTTCATAGAGAACTTGCTGATGGGTGCTGGGTTGTTGGTGGATCTTACTCCCACAATAAAACAATGGTCGCTGGCGTCTGAGAAGAAGACATCAGCGTGGGAGAAGAGATGAGGTTTGCTCACCATTAGCACATCCAAAAGTGTACTTTTACTGGGGTTCTTCGTGTTTGGGCATGTTGGTTCAGTAATAAGTTGCGTCAGCCCATGTTCATCACAGAATGATGCAAGGGGGGCAGCTGTGTTAGAGAGCCAGTCAAAGTTGAGGTCTCCTAAAATAATAGTTTCTGGCAGCCCCTGTCCCAGCTTGTCACTTAGATATGACACAAGCTGTAGGCCAGCAGACAGTGGTCTGTAGCATCCTACTATGTAGAGTGCAGTAGTCTGTGTAATTTCCACTTTGAGAATTAGGTATTTGAATTTGCTGGCGACAGATGCTGAGGATAAGCAGAAGGCAGAAAATTTGTCTTTAACGTAGATAGCTACCCCTACTCCTCTGGCATGCCTATCAGCTCTGAACAAGGCATAGTTGGGGATGTTTACTTCTCTATCAGTGGTGCTGGGTCTAAGCCAAGTTTCAGAAATCACAAGTATGTCAGGAGAGGTATGATTTACCCAGGTTTGTATTAAGGTTATCTTTTTAAGGAGGCTACTTACCTTAATATGAAAGAAGCTTATTCCTTTTAAATTTGCTAGTTCTGCTGGCGAAGCAATAACTTCTGGGGGGCCAGGGTTGAGTTCTACATTGCCTGAACATAGCAGGAGGATAAGTAGGATTTTTCTAAGAGTGCTAATTATAAGCTTGTAATTCCTGCCTTTCTCCTGCCTAGTAGATCTGATGTTTTTAGGGACTGGAAAGTAGCCACCCTAGAATAGCTGCTCTGTTGTAGCAAGAGCTAGTACCCCTACCGCAATAGGCGGGGAGGAGATAGAAGTCTGCGTGGTGGGAGGTGGGCCTTGTGGTGGGGGAGTGTTATAAGTACTACTGGTATGTGTGGTCCAAGAGCAGGGTTCGAGGTATTGGTACTTGGAATCACGGAGGCAATGAACGGATAAGTTGCCATAAGTATACAGCACAAGGTGCCATTGTAGACCAAACATGATGGTAGTTCAGGTGTCCAATGCTAGGCAGCTGGTATCAGCAGAAGAAGGGGCAGTATAAGGAGCCATATAGGGTCCGACATGATGGTACCTCAAAAAAGGAGCCACTCAGTTAGCCCAGGGGCCAGTGGGGTTGCTGGATTAATGTAGCTTATCAGTAGCTTTCCGATCCAGGTTGACCCAAATTTGATAGCATTAAAAATATTTAGTGGTGAAGGCACAGTCAAGGAGAGCCTATGCATTTTAGTAAGGCAAGGCCCTGAGAATTGGATCCTGTAGGCTGGACAGAGAAGAGGGGGATCATGAGCTAAGTCTCTATTGGTGGGGCACTGCGCCAGGGGACGTGGACTAATATTTTGGCAGGAGCTACTGTATTTAATAATCAGCGGAGGTGGGGGAGGGGGCGGTCAAAAAAGTTGCGGCAGTTGCCGTACCTTGTAGGTCCTTGGGTCCATGTCTATGGTCTCGAGCGTTGGCTAGAGGGGTGCTGACCACCCGGTAGCCGGGAATCCCGTGGCTTAGGAGCTGGGAGCCTGGGTGGCAGTTTCTCGGCTAAGGGAGAGAAGGAGAGCGAAGATTAATAAAGGGGATTCACATAAAGGGTTAGACAGAACAGCGGGGAGTCCAAAATTTGCAGAACAAAAGGACGTGTATTACTTTGGCACCCAAAAGTGTCTAGGGCCAGTGCACGTATGCAGAGAAAGGGCTGTAAACACTAGATTTCTTTCCCAAACCACAATTCAAGTCCTTTCAATTACAGACTGGGTTAACACTTCAGCTTTTTAACATTTGTCCCAACATAAACATTTTTAGTGTTTCAAAACAAAGAGCAGAAGCCGACTTCGCTAAAGGGACCAATCAGAGCATGGTCTGAGAGGCGCTTGCAATCCAGTTAGGTCATGCAGCTGCCATACCAGGGCCTGGGTCTGTGCTCCTGCAGTCTCGAAGCTGCCAGCTAGAGGGGCACCTAATCAGCTCAGTAACCGGGAATCCCGTGGCTTAGGAGCTGGGAGCTCAGCACAGAAAGAGATTTCCCTGAGATCAGGAAGTGTCAGGCGCTGGAAAATCAGCCAAAGAGTAAAGCTGCCAGTCAGTGCCTGATTCCTCCACTGGGCATCCAGTCAAAACAGTCGCATTCAAAACCACGAGTTTCAGAGGTCTGGTGCACACCTGAATCTGTCCGGAGGTCAGTTGGGTGGTCTGTTAGCTGTGGCCTGCTCGGAGAGAGCCAGGGTCACAGGAGCAGCTTGGGAAGCCCGCAGATGGGCTGTCTGTGGAACAAGGAGGGAAACACAGAGGATTAAATACAACTAGAGTACAATAGCAAGCTCAGTGGGGGGCAGGCAATGGGGAAGGACAAAGCATGAGGTAAAGAGGTGGTAAATGCAGGGCAATTATTTAGAGCTAGAAGAGGAGTTAAGTGGGAGGGGGGTCTATGCTTTGGCACCAGGACGTCTGAGGAGGACAGCAGCAGCAGCAGCAGCAGCAGGGGGGGTGTAAGGGAAGGGTTTGTAGGTAAGGCAGAGAAGAAAGTAAGGTGTTTGGAGAGACAGCATTATAAGTGGGGCAGAGAAATTAATAATTAGCAGAGTGACCAGTGTGGGGAAGGGGCAGAGTTTGTCAGTACGGCAGAGATGGAAAACTGCAGCAGTCTTGCTCAGTAGCTAGGTCAAGCAGTCAAACATCGGCTACTACACAATACAGTTTGTCCAGCACTAAGTAACACTGAGAGGCTAGACTAGTGGCTTGTAATAGACTAGCTAAGCTGGCAGGTAAAGTAAGACCAATTGATGCATAACATATGTAGATTACATTAACAAAAATTCAGTCCAGAACAAAGCACAGGAAGAGATTTCCCTGAGATCAGGAAGCGCCAGGCATTGGAAAATCAGCCAAGGAGTAAAGCTGCCAATCAGTGCCTGGTTCCTCCACTGGGCCAAAAGAGCAGCTTGGGAAGCCCACAGATGTGCTGTCTGAATCTGTCTGGTGGTCAGTCGGGTGGTCTGTTAGCTGTGGCCTGCTCGGAGAGAGCCAGGGCCACAAGAGCAGCTTGGGAAGCCTGCAGACGGGCTGTCTGAATCTGTGCAGGGGTCAGTCAGGTGGTCTGTTAGCTGTGGCCTGCTCAGAGAGAGCCAGAGCCACAGGAGCAGCTTGGGAAGCCCGCAGACGGGGCTGTCTGAATCTGTCCGGGGGTCAGTCTGGTGGTCTGTTAGCTGTGGCCTGCTCGGAGAGAGCCAGGGCCACAGGAGCAGCTTGGGAAGCCTGCAGATGGGCTGTCTGTCTATATACACAGTAATATACAAAAATAAAAGTGTGTTGAATACTGCAACTATAATACTATACTGTAATATGCTAACTATACTACATAAATGCACCACTAGTGAATAAAACAATGACAAAGTGCTTGAAAGTCAAACCTTAAAAACCTAAGTAAGCAATTGTTAAACTTAATAAAAGTGTATTCACATGTAACCACAAACACCTGCTGGCAGCTGGACACTAAAAACAGTGGCCCAGTTATTCAAAAGGGTTGTGCCAAGCAGCAACAGAGATGCGCCAGTATTAAGTATGAAATGCACGATTAAAGGAGTATTCAGCAGGAGGTGCCAAAGTGCTCTGTTGTAATGCACAAGAGCCGCAATGGTAATGAATGCATGTGCAACTGTAGGAGGAGGAACCATGAATAAATTGCACAGTGCGATATTCAACAGCATGCGCCATGCGCAATAGGGGAGCTAGCGGAAGTTGTGCGATAGTGGAAATGATCCAAAATAAAAATGAACAAGAGAGAGGCACAAGAATGCTACAGGGAAGCCAGAGGTGGGAGCAAGCTGGCAACCAAAACAAAGAGGGCAGCAGTTAGTGGGATGGTGAAGGAGCAGGACAGGGCACACCTGTGACCACACAGAACAGGAGTGAGGAGCCTGAGTCACTTGTGCAGGACAGACAGGGTAGTGCTGCAGTGTAGTGAGGGCAGTGGCAGTAGGCAGGACAGCCAAAGGCTGGAGGTGTACCTGGTGCAGGGGGAGCATCACAGAGGACAGCAGGGGCTACGAGATAACATCTGCCGGGGGGGGGACATCAGCCAGGGACATGGCCAGTGCCACCATCCAGATGGAGGTGGTAATGAGGGGTGTGAGAAGGCAGACAGCAGGGGGGTGTGGCTGTGGAAGGGCCCATCAGTGGTATGCCCCCAACAGGTGGTACCGAGCCTGCATCACCTTCGAGCAGTACACTGACACAGAGATTGTGGGCCGGTACCACCTGAACCGGGCGATCCTGAGGCGGCTCTGTGAGCTGTGCATTGATGAGACACAGGCATCCACACGACGGAGCCATGCTCTGTCAGTGGAGACAAAGGTGACAGCTGTCTTGTGCCTGCTCACCACGGGCACCTTCCAGAGACCAACAGGGGATACAACAGACAAAACCCAGTCAGCGGCATCACGCCTACTCACACAATTCCTCAGTGCACTGCTGCCACGTGCTGCGGAGTACATCCATTTCCCCAGCACACAGGCGGAGCACACAGCACACATACAAGAGTTCCACAGGGTAGCACATATGTCTGGCGTGCTTGGGGCCATTTACTGCACCCATGTGGCCATCTGCATACCACCTGGCCTGGATGGTGTAGCATACATCAACCGTAAGGGTTTCGCCAGCATCAACTGCCAAGTGGTGTGCGATGCCAGGGAGCACATAACCAATGTCTGTGCCACGCACCCTGGGGGAGAACATGATGCCTTCATCTGGCACCAGTCCACACTGTGCCACAGGTTCGAGATTGGGGACATCCCCACTGGCCACCTAGTGGGTGAGTATGCACATCACGCAGGATGACATGGGCAGATGTAGGGGGGAGGCATAGTCAGAGGTGTCATGGGTACCGGCCTTGACGGCCCATGGCAGAGTGACACAGACCACAATACTAATGCCCACCCTCTATTCACAGGTGACAGTGGCTACCCACTCCGTCCCTGGCTGCTCACATCATACCAGCACCCCGCGACCCCATCGCAGCAATGGTACAATGAGGCACATGCCACCACATGTAATGTCATCGAGTGGGTGTTCGGGATACTGAAGTTACATTTCTGGTGCCTGGACACGTCTGGCGGTGCCCTACAGTACAGCACCATGAAGGCCTGTGGGCTATTCCTGGCCTTTTGCATCCACACAACATGGTCAACGACTGTGGGATAGCCTTTGAGGTCGAAGAGGGGGACAGTGATGGGGATGATGAGGACGCCGGTCCAGACGGTGATGGCAGCCACCCCTTGGGCGAAGGGACCCCCGCCTGTTCCGTATGGCACAACTGCACCAGGACACCATAATAGAGGAGCACTTTGGCCAACACAGGTAGGTCATGGGGCCATGTGCAACCACCAATGGCAAGGGCACAACCCACAGACAGGCAAGGACGAACCCCAGGGTTGAATGGCGGCAAGTGAATGGGACTGAGCGTGGATCTGCACATGCCGTCAGGGATGGGCATGGCCAAACATGACACATGCTCACACACACACACACACACATACACACACATATGCACACCCACACACACCACAAGATATGCACAAGGGGTAGAAGGCACGCCAACCCCGACTGCAAGCCAAACACAGGTCCACACCCACCACGCCCAGTGGCCATCAGTGTGTCTCAGGATGCTGGGCAGCATTGCACACTGGCGGACAGTGCAATGCAGTCATCATCATGCACACGCTATGGTTGCCAGCAACCTGGAGGGTGTGCACATGGACCGTGTGTGTGCAGGGCTGGGAACCCCACCCTTGTGTCATACAGTGCACAACACACTGCACACAGGGCAGCGGCAGACAGTGGCCATGGTGGGAGACAGGTCAGTCACGTGGCACAGTACCACGGCCACCACGGATGCCTGGGCGGCCCCACCGAGACCTGCCAGCCATGCAAGGCTGACCATTGGCCTCATGGGGTGGCACCGATGGTCCCCCAGGGGTGACACTGTGGGAACACAACTGTTTCGCACAGGGGTCTGCAGCTCAATGAACATGTCCGCACCAGGCATGCTCGGTATGCCCACAGCCGAACCCGGTGTCGACATGGAAGGGGTCACACAATGCCCACAGTGGCCATGAAAGCAGTGATTGCACGTGTCTGCCTGTCAATGGCAGTGGTCACATCCTCCCACAGCTGGTCCATCCCTGCAGATAGTGGTCCTTGCTGCGCCACTCCTCTGCCTGGCACAGAACTGCACTGAGTGCATCCACCACTGTCACAAGCCGCAACTGCTGATCCACTGAATCCTGGAGTATGCGGCTGTGCTTATCAAAGAGGTCATTCACCTGATTGGCATGCTGTCCCTCATGGTGTTTCTGGCTGTGCCGGACAGCACCCCTTGAAGTTAGGCGCTGCACACCAGAGCCATGCCTGGGCATGTCCACATGTGGTGCACTGACGCCACCCCTGACACTGTCCCCCCGTCCCCATTTGCCAACTGCTGGCACTGCCCCTCTGGCTGCCAATTGCCAGGGCTCACCAGTGCCGCTGCAGTGGCCGTAACAGCCCCACCAGCCTGGACACACACCAGTGCTGTCCCACTGGGGCATACTGGCACAGGCTGGGACTGTGATGTCATGCAGGCCTCCATGGTGGCACCACCCACAGATACGCCCATGCCGTCCCCTGCTATGGGACCATCCTGCGTCCCACACGTATCATTGTCCGGGATGTGTGATCCATCATCATCAGTGCCTGATCCAGCACCAGTCCATGTCCCAGCATGCTGGATTCCCTGACCGCTGTCACACTGGGACACAGGCAGGGCTTCATCTGCACCAGCACCACCATCTTCAGTCCGGACAGACAGGCAAGTATGCAGTGATCCTGACCCTTGGACACCTGTGGAGGTGGATGGGCGCTCCTCCGTGTCCAGGGCCTCACCCACGGTGGACACACCCACCATTGCTGACCCATGTAGACACTTAGGAGCTGTAAGGGAACACAGTAGCATTAATGTCTCCGCCCTACCCTGTGGCATTCCCTCCACCTCCCACACAGTGACAGCACAGGACCTACCATGCAGTGACGGACTGCCACTCGTCTGGAAGCCACCACCTGGAACGCCCTCTATGGCACAATGCTGCATGCTGCCGGCCACCCGCTCCTCCTGTGGTGTCAGGCGTGGCATATCCAACTGTCCACCACCGGTTGCAGCACGTGCTACCCTGATGGCAGCCACCTTGTCCTTAATTCTCCTCCTGTCCATGCCGACCTTCTTTTTACATTCCTGCGTGGACCGCTGGTGGCTGCCTTGTTGGTTCACGGCATGCGCAACCTCAACCCATGCCGCAGCACAGGCCTGTGGTGTTCACCGCTGTCCACTGAGCAGCGGTTCCCTGTCGAGGTATGCCTCGAACAGGGCATCTGATTCCTCTCGTGTGAAGTTGGGCCTCCTCTTTCTCCAGCATCCCTGTTCCTCTCCTTCCTCACGTTCGGTCATTATAGAGGCTGTGGGAATGACAGGTGTTACCTTTCATTGTGCAGTCCCATGCATCTCCCACACACCACAGTCCACACTTCCAAACAGCATGCAACCCACCACAATAGACTACAATACCAAACTATGGTCTCTGCAGCCCCATGTCACATTTATATAGTGCAAGGCATGCAAATTAGGTGAGGCGCAACTTTAAGTGGACGCTAATGCAGTAGCTGCACCATGGAATTGCTGAGGAGCTGATTTGCATATGCTGGCTGAATATCGCGCTGTTGCACCTTGCGCAATTGTGTTGAGCGTGCTCAGGCAAAGGCACAGCTCTGTGATGTGCGCAGTAAGCACTGCACGGTGCATGCCCGGGGTGCTGACACTGATGCCCACTGCGCTGCTGATGTGCTGAGCACGGGAGGCAGTGCAGGGCATAGCCACCACTGTGCCAGTGGTGCTAGTACACTGTTCACATGTATGGCACTCGTGCTTTGGAGCGCCGTAGGCGCCATGGTGCCACAGCACGGTAGGCCACTGCAGGGCATCTCACACAGGCATCTAACTGCGCTACACGTAGGGAGTCCCAATTGCACTGTGGCAGTCCGTGCGCAACAGACCCTTGAGTCTGTGGTCGACCTTTGCCCCTAGGTGCCATGCGTCTGCATGGGTGCACCCCTATTGTGCTGTTCGGTGACAGCACGATGGGGAATGACAGCGCTGTACCACACAGCATCTGCAAGTGGTGGATGTGTGCTACAGAGTGCCATTTTGTGATCCTACCTGCAGCAGTGATGGCAAGGAGGAGAGCTGCTTTATGGAGCCCACTGGAGCTGGCCAATTTGGTGGTCATTGTGGAGCCCAATTCTGGGGCCCTGTTTGGGGATGACCCCTTGGACAGGGCAAGGAGTGCTGTTTGGGAGGAGGTGGCAGAGGCACTAGAGGAGGCCACAGGGCTCGCCTGAACAGCCGAGCAGTGTCACCACCGCTATGGGGACCTCCGGCAGAGGGACCCAGACAGGCTTGCCCATTTACGGGCACGCACCAGACGAGGCGCAGTGCCATGTCCAGGTAGGTACTCCATCCATACACTGGTAGCGTCCGTATGGGTATCGTGGTGGGCATGTGTCCACCACATGGGGGCGTCCAGCGTGGGCGGTGGTGGTGGTGAGGTTGCAGCATGGCTGGGCTGTGCAGGATTGCACACACCTGGGGGGTGCCTTTGCTACTGGTTTGTACTGATGTTCCCCTCTCCATGTTTGCACCCTAGGCCCTGAGGAGAGGGAATGAGCCAGAGAGGCACGGGCATGTCAAGAGGCTGTGGATGCATGGCAACAGGCACGGGCTTCTGGGCCCACCCAGCATCAGTGCCCAGATCCAGCGGATGCAGGTGAGTGCCTTTCTACCAGGATAAGCTGTGCATGCTGTGTTGCGGGGGTAGGCGGCGGGACATGGCCACCATCCATTGACACCACTGATGTGCATGCCACACGGTACACTCAGCACTGTCCCGTGGCACTGCATGTGTGGGTGTGCATTGCTGGTGGTCCATGCGTTCACCGGGTACATGGCTGTGCCACTGCCTTCTCACCGCATAGCCATGTCACTGTACAGCCACGGTGGTGCTGTGCAGGACTTGGGTGGTGGGTGTGTGCAGTGGTCTGCATGGCTGTGTGCCTGGGTAGGCAGGTCATGTGGACACGATCACTGTGGGTGGTCGCACACCATCACAGGGTGTGGCCCATGGCTGTATGCCATGCACAATGGGTGGGCTGCAGGGGGATGGACATTCACACATATTGACTCTGCTCCCTTGTCCTAGGTGGACAGCAGATGATGCAGATTGAGAGGGTCATGCCGGAGCTCTTGCAGCTCGCACGGGCTTCCATGGAGATACTCCAGCGCATGGAGCAGCATGGAATACGGAGGCGGAGGACGAGGAGGCACCACAGGAGTGGAGAGCGGGGCAGACGCTAGGCCCTCCATGCCCCCGACTTCACCCTACCCCCCTAGACCCACCCTCACACCCCTTCTTCCCTCTCCCATTTGTTCACCCCTGCCACCTACCCACCCCCACCTGGTACAGGTATGTGGCCCTTCCCCCACCTTATGTACATAATTGTAAATTGTTTGTTTGAACTTTATATAATACATTTGTTTTGTTATACCTACTGTGGTGGTCTCTGATTTGCAGCGGGCTACAGGTGCTCAGCTGCAGTGGTGTGCATGGCATCGGGGTGGTGCAGGCATGGGCGTGTGTGTGTGTCTGGAGAGGAACCGCCTATGGTGTGGGCGTGGGAATAAGTCACTGTCTGTGGTTTGTTTGTTGTTCCCTGTGCACTGGATGCCTGTGTGCAGTGGTCCACAGTCTATGCACTGTGTCCATGGTGCTCATGTCTGACCGTCCATGGCCTGTGCAGCTGACACCTTTGCATGTCTGTGATCTGCATGGTCTGCTGGCATGTCAGTGGTGGCTGTCCATGCTGGACAACCACTGTACCCAGCACAATGCTGGGTTGCCTCCTGTCACTGGTATGGTGCATGTCTGCATCTGGTGGCACTGTGGCCTCCACTGTTGTTGTCCCCCATGCTGTTGCTTGTGTCTGTTGCAGGGGATGTGCTCCACTGTCTGTCACTTGTGCTCCGGCCGCATGCTGGAGGTGTACGGCTTCATGGTGCCTGCGCAGGGTGGCTGGTACACCTGTGCCATGGAGGGGTGCTGGCCGTGTGTACATGGCTGCCATGGCCACACACCAATGGCTTTGTTGACCCGCTACTGTGTCTCTGTGTTGGTGTGCCCTTGGGTATGGGTGGGTGTTTGTCCATGCACTGTGTTGCATCCTGTGTGGCGCATGCTTCCACGCACCACTGTGGATATCTGTGCTGGCTGTTGTGGCCAGTGCTGGGATGGGGTGTGTCCTTGGGAGGGTGTGCAGGGTGCTGTACCACTGGTGGTGGGGTCCGGGGCAGGCCCTGTCACATGTGGGGTACCTCATGTGCCAACGCATGGTCGGTCTCTCAGCTGTACCTCAGGGAGATGTGCAGGGTGGCACTGTGTATGCAGTTGTTGCATCGGTGTCTGCTGCCGCCTACTGCAGGGTGCTTGCGGTGGGGCTGCCTTGCATAGCTGCATGGTACACAGGGTTGCTTTGTCACAGTGGGGGTGGTGGCATGCATGAGGTGTCCTGCACTGTTGGGTGCTACTCCTGGGCAGGGTGTCTGGGGATCACAGTGCAGGGTGTGCTCTGCATTGGTGGGATGGTGTGGCACGGGCTGGCCGGACCTCCTTGTGTGCCGGTCACAGCTTGCCAGGGGGTGTGCTGGGGCACCATGCCCTGGCTGTGGGATTGTTGCTGGTGTCCATGGGCCAGTGGTTCTTCCAGCTCTTCTCAGGTTGTGTGGTGCATGGGGTGTGGGGGGGGCGATGTCTGTTCTGCTGTGTGTTCCTCTGCCCAAATCTTCCATGGGTGGTGGACCCCTGCATCCTGTCCCTGCGCATCCCTGGTTGTGCTGATGCACTGCTACCCTGCTTCACTGTGCATCCCTGGTTGTGCTATTGCGCATCAGACCTGCGCCAATGCACATCTCTGGTTGTGCCATGGCACAGTTGGTGTGATATTCAGTTGTGTGGCGCAAGTGCATCTTGGCCTGCACAGTGTTTGAATATCGCGCATGTTGCACATGGGCACACTGGACTTGCCCCTGCTCCTGCTACTGCACTACTTTGTGGCGCAGTTTGAATATCTGGGCCAGTATATGCAACTGCAAAAATACACAGTAAATCACAGCTGTAGAACCACAAAATGACAAATGTCTTCCTTCAAAATATGTGGAGTGTGGGACAGTTGTCTATGTTGTGGTCTGGTGTTCTTTATTATAAGTGGCAGTTGCTTTTCTGGCAGCAGCAAGAGTCTCCTTCGAATACTTAACATCATAACAGTCTCACTCCTCATTCATCTTGATTGCCAGCAAAGAGTTTAGCATTTTGAGATGCAGGGAATGTTGTAGCTCTGTTTTGACTTTGCACACCATGCTAAAAGTGTGCTCTGCTTCTGCGTTTGAATGGGGCAAGCA
This sequence comes from Neoceratodus forsteri, assembly GCA_016271365.2. Classification (NCBI taxonomy): domain Eukaryota; kingdom Metazoa; phylum Chordata; order Ceratodontiformes; family Ceratodontidae; genus Neoceratodus; species Neoceratodus forsteri. The sequence goes on from CM028133.1 coordinate 966,593,786, forward strand.
AAGTAGTACCATCATCAACCTTTTTGAAGCACTGCAGTGAACTGTCTCTACCAACAGTTTTGAGTACTATGGATCAATATTTTGGGAGGGCTGAATGGGGTCCATTTATTGGTCCAGTTAAGGTGCCTGTGTCTGAAAACTGGTACACAGAAAATTCATCCAGCAATGTGTCCCTCTCTTCTTTGGTCTTGCAGATTCCTAGATGATTTACCAAGTCTGTTATCATACAGGATGTTACCTTGAGCTTCGATGAAGGATTGAGAACAAGTCCTACATTTTGCACAAACTTGTTCACAGGAAATTTCTTTAATATTTTAGATAAGACAGTAGAATAAAACAAAACTGCTTTCTGGTACATGTTGATTTCTATGACTGTCCCAGCACTGCTGTCTTCCTGGTCCTTCATGTATTATCTTATTTCTGCCCCTAGACAAAGGTCACGGTGGCATGGAAAACTTTCAGGAGTGTCCAGAATGGTAGCAACACAGTCATTTAGCAATTTCCTGGCCATCTCAGGCAGCAGGACTCTGCCAGCATATATATGGATGAGTCGAGAGATGTCCGAATTCAAATTCATTAGTTGGCTGTCACCTTTTTGCATCTGTTGGTTGATCTGGCACAGAGGTTCATGTCCATATTTTAGGAAAACAAACTGTATTCAGATTTCATGGCTCTCCAGCCTTTTGGTGATACTCTCCACTTTTGCTAGTCTTTGTTCTGCTGACCGGAAATAGGACAGGAGTACAGGTCACAGATCCAACATCCTCTTAACAACCTTGTTCAAGCTGAGCCAATGTGTTGGTGCATGCTTTATAACCTTGAGTGGTTCCACATCCCCAAACAGTGCAAATTCATTTAGCCTTTGTTGTCTTTGTGCACTGGAAGCAAAGTGGCAGTAAGCATCTGACACAAGCTCTTCAATTTTCGTCAGAGTCTTTACTGCTACTTTGCTGCAGACATCTGCCAGGTGGCAGAGACACCCCATATTGACAATATGTGGATTTAGGGTCTGGAGCCTAGATAACACGGAGCCCCTCTTGCCAATTATGGAGGCAGCATTGTCAGTTGACAGTGCAACAAGATTGTCCATTGGGTTGTGAAATCTGTTTAGGGTTTCCATAAGACAGTCAAATATGCCTTGTCCAGTTCCTGAAGCACACTCAGGCATATCCAAGAACTTTGTTGCATGCTTTCCTTTCGCTTCATCAAACTAACCCACAAGAATAACTAACAGTTTTTCATCTCCCATGTCTGTGCTCTGATCCATGTAGACACAGTATGGTACATTTCGGCACTTTGCTGCAATATCTTCCTGGTACATAGGCCCCATGACGTCCCTTGCTATGCAGGTTGCTTTTGTTGCACCTCAAGTCATTTTCGTTAGTACTTCAGGATCAGAGCAGTACTTCTTCATATGTTTAATAATGTGATCCCCACATGAAAATAACAAGTTGTGCTCAGCAAGCATTACAACGAAAGCAACTTCGGCCTCTGTAACCTTTGAGCTTGCATGTGCTGCAAAAATATTGGAGAGCTTCTGTCCAGATGTGGCATTCTTGGCATTGTTGCAGTGCTTCTCTGAAGCTGCATGGCGCTGCAGATCATGGCATCCTCCATGGCTTATGGTGAAATCACAGGAGCATATCTTGCAGAATCCATATAGTTTCCCTTTTCTGCTCTCACTGACCCAGTCAAATGAAGATTTCCAGGTAGCCTGGAATGTTGTGTGCTGTCTTTGCTTCTTCACTGGGCTGTGCACACTGGAATTATCCAATTCTGAATCGTCCCCCAATCTATGCAAACATAAAATTCAACAATCTAAACAAAAGAAAGGCAGTGCACCTCAACTTGACCATCGCTCTCAGAGACTAATCCCTTCAGGCAGCCAGTAAGACAGCAACAGTAATTTTCAGCTTCAAATACTTATTTGTTCACTGGCGTTGCAGGAGGTAAGGCGTAATGCCTCAGCTCTCCTCACCTCACCACTGAGCCAGACTGCTTCAGTCCACAATAAAAAGTGTCATCCTATAAGATTAGGAATGGTGCAGGAAATGCCATGAAAAATGGGAGGAGCTGGAGAAACAGACGTGTGCCTCAACATGGAAAGGACAAATGAGAATTCCAAGAAATGCATCCAAGGTAACTCACGGGCATGTAGCAAGCTAGAGCCAACGTGGCCAAGAGATGGCAAAGGACAAATGAGTATGCCACAAAAATGCATTCAAACTAATCCAATGCAATGTCACGTAGTGAACTACAACATCACCATCAAAAATAGGCCATGATGCACCTTGTTTTTTGGATTGGTGGAAGGGGAGACCCTGCTTGCTGTGTCCAATCAATGCTGATGTTTTCTGAACATGACTGTAGTGGATCACACTGTAACACTACAATCATATTAATAAACCATCAGACATTGTTTGGACACAGCAAGCAGCCCCCCCCCCCGCCATGCATCTGAATACTGTATCTGTGCAAACAATTCTGTTACACACTTAAAGATTAGTAATCCAGTGACCGGGTGACATCACATAGCAAATCACAGCATTTTGGTGGTAGTGGTGGTGGGGGGGGGCTGCTTACTGTACATCACCTTACTTAATATACCAGAGGTCACACAGCAAGCCTCCCCCCCACCACCACCACCATTAACACAAGGTATACCTGGCTGTAACACATCCTGATCCTAGTCTATGCAATAATACACGTCAGAAATATGGCTACTTTGAAGCAACAACCCTAACCCCTCCCCAAAAGGCAAAAACCATTCTAAATATCCCCAGTAACATACCTGAGACACTGGCCACATTCAGCTGCTGCTCCTCCTCCTCCTCCTACTGGTGCCTCCTTTTGCTGGGGATGAACGCTTGCATAGTGGCATAGAAGTCTAGATATTTTGTGTTGCTGGCAGTGACAGAATTCCCTCCAGCTAGACTTCAGCAGGCAGCAGGTCACTCCTCCGGCTCTGGGTTGTCACTAGCCTAGCCTGAACTAGTATGGAAGCAGAGTAACTCACACTCAAGGCAGCACCAGCAGATCTCTGATGTGAAGTAAAAAGAACAAGCATTTGTCAATGCTGAATGTTGCTTGCTTGTATGTGCTGTTTAGGCATTTGGAAGTGATAGTTCCATGCCTTCCTCCCAAGACATCCACTGTGTCTTTCCGTTCAGTATTCAGAGAAGAGTGGAAGGGGCAAGGGCCACAGCAGTACAGCAGTTGCCAAGGGGGTGAAGAGGTGGACAATAGTCCATTCAAAGGCAAAAGAGTCCTGCAGGAGCTCACTAAATTGAAGGTGGATAAAGCGATGGAACCAGATGGCATACGCCCAAGGATATTAACAGAACTGCGAAGGGAGATAGCAGTAACTCTGGCAGCCATGTTCACTGAGTCATTCAATATGAGTGAACTGGAGGAGGGCACATGTGGTCCCTCTACACAACTCCGACAGCAGGGAGGAGGCAGGGAACAATAGGCCATTCAGCCTCACCTCAGTAGTGGGGAAGATCATGGAGACATTGCTTAAAGAAAGGATAGTGGGGCATCTAGATGCTATCGGAGCCCAGGACCATAGACAACATGGATTCACAGTGGGGACATCATGTCAGATAAATTTGGTTGATTTCTTTGACTGGGTGACAAAGGAAGTGAATCAGGGTGGGGCAGTGGACAACGCTTACCTTGATTTCACATAAGCCTTTGACTACCATCCCATATGGGAGGCTGATAAACTAGCTGGGTAGGCTGGGCATTTGGGAAAGAGTGGTAAACTGGGTTAGAAACTGGCCAACAGACAGGAGGCAGAGAGTGGTGGTAAATGGTGTGCAGTCTAGGGAGAGGGGGCGACCAGTGGGGTGCTGCAGGGATCGGTCCTGGGGCCAGTTCTGCTCAATGTCTTCATTAGTAATATTGCAGAACGTCTGAAGGGAATTTTTTCACCAAATTTTCAACATAGCCATTTTAAGATCTCTACTCATGAACAGTGTCACTGTGATTTTCTTAATCTGTCCCAAACACTGATTGCACACACTGTACTGCTCATAAGGAGGTGTGGTAAAATGGCAATGTTAAAAATCTGGAGTGCAAATATTAAAAATTTGCGAACTTATGAGCGTGCATAGGAACTGCGCAACACATGCTCGTAAAACAGTCATTTCTAGGAATTTTTTCACCAAATTTTCAACATAACCATTTTAGGACCTCTGCTCATGAACAGTGCCACTGTGATTTTCTTAATGTGTCCCATACATTGATTTAGCACACCGACTGCGCTATTATGCGCTTACATGGGTGGAAACACATTTCAAGATGTGAAAAATGGCAGCTGTACTGCTCATAAGGAGGTATGGTAAATGGCAATGTTGAAAATCTGGAGTGAAAATATTGAAAATTATGAACTTACGAAAGCATGCGAGGAACTGCTAACGCATGCTCGTGAAAACAGTCATTTTTAGGAATTTTTTCACCAAATTTTCAACATAGCCATTTTAAGACCTCTGCTCATGAACAGTGTCACTGTGATTTTCTTAATGTGTCCATACATTGATTTCACACACCGACTGCGCCATTGTGCGCTACATGGGCGGAAACATGTTTTGGGTGAGATGTGAAAAATGACAGCTGTACTGCTCATAAGGAGGTGTGGTAAAATGGTAATGTTGAAAATCTGGAGTGAAAATATTGAAAATTCGCGAACTTACGAGCATGCGTAGGAACTGCACTTGCTTGCAGCTAAAAAAACAGTCATTTTTAGAAATTTTTTCACCAAAGTTTCAACATAGACTTTTTGAGAGCCCATGTTATGAACACTGGCAGTGTAATTTCATTAATCGATCCCGAAAGGTGATTTAACGCAGTGACCGGGAAATCACCCTTCGGGCCCGATTAACGCCATGACAGTGCAAGAATTCATGAGGAGGGGTCCCAAAAACCCCGTATTGAAAATTTGGGCCCAAAATTCCCAAAAATGCCTGAGATATGCAACAAAGTTGAAAACCCCCTATCTATCCCATTATACTGCTTACAGGCATTTCCTCAGTTCACGGTGGGCTTTGAAGAGTGCAGACGTGTTCCCCAGTCCACGAAGATCATTTTGCCGAGCTCAGAGGTAAGTATGGGGTGAGGGGGGGGGAGGTGGGGTGCACAGTGGGTGGGTGCGGGTTGTGGGAGGGGGGCAGGGAGAAGCGCAGAGGGACAGTTTTTGTATTTACAGGTTTTTTTTTTTTAATAAGACTACGAGGGATGAAGACTACGAGGACGTTTGCCACGCTGGGGTGGGCTCCCAGCATGGTAGCTGGAAGACTGTTGGGGGGGCTGGAGCCGATGGGGGATTGGGCACCCCCGTCAGCCATAACATCAATTTGCCATGCTGGGGTGGGCTCCCAGCGTGGCACCTGGATGCTTTGGGGGGGCATGCAGCCGATGGGGGATTGGGCATCCCGATCAGCCATAAAACATTTTGCCATGCTGGGGTGGGCTCCCAGCAGCCCACCTGAATGCTTTGGGGTGTGTGGAGCCGGCGGGAGTTGGGCTCCCCGTCGGCCGTACAGTAATGGGGGAGGGAAGGCACATGAACACGCAGTGTGATGCGTGCGCATGTGTGTTTGTGGAGGGGAGAGCTCTGCTCACTCAAGCAGAGCTCTCCCTTTCAACTGTATGCCACTGCATTTTCAACTGCTGTCATAGACAGCTGCAGCAGTGATTGGGCAACTGGGGCCACGCCTGCAAACACACCGAATGCATTGGAAGACAGGTGCCACACCTCCAAAAACTCGGATGATGGCACTATGTTTCTTGCACATGCGTGCAAGCAACATAATAATTAGCTTCAGTATACAGTCACAGCTGTTTTCACTAGCCCCTTCCCCCCCCGGTAGCACTGTTGGAGACTGTCTGTAGAAGCACAGTGGCTGAAGGGCTGCCAGGGGCAGCAGGTACTGCAGCAAGGGACCCACCTCTCAACACCATAGAAAAGGCAGTGAGTGAAGTGGTGTGTTTTATCTATTTAGTTTTTGTTAACTGGGTTAGGTGCACTAGCCAAAGTTGACTATTTTCAGGCACAACCCAGGAGAATACATACATAAAATGAGATGAGATTATACAATACATAGTATATAGTACAGGTACATAGTATATAGTACAGGTAGGTTAGAATACAGATCAAGTCAGACAGTACTCGAGATAATACATATAGCTATGCAGAGATGACAAAAGTGACATTAGTACATGCAAATAACAACTGAAACTGGGTTAAGTGGCAGCTATAAAGACATTTTATAGCAAAGCTTGTTTAGAAGTGCAGCAGTGTCTTGGGTGAAAAAGGGTGGTTAGCTGTGAGGCATTAAGTGGAATTAAAGCATGTGTAGGGGTCCCCTAGAGGTGCAATGGGATGGTTCCCATGGCTAAAGGTACCTTAAGAATCCCCCCCAAAAATGTAATATCATCCCCAAAGAGAAGGCAACATGAAGCATATGAGCAAGCAGTAACTGAGACATAGGAGTAGTAACTGTAACGTAGTAGTAGAGAAGTGTAGGCAGTTTGATAACGCGATGAGATGCTCAGTTGTCGTAATGACTGCCCAGGTCCGCGTAGCATGATACCAATGGTTTGCTTTGAGAGTTGGGGATCCCCTAAGGAGAGAGGGAATGGCAGGACATCCTCCACCTCCATCCAACAATGGAACCTACCTAAAGAAACTAGGGAAAACAACTAAGCTAACTAAGTGTTATGACCTGAGGCAACGGAGAAGAGGGAAAAAAAACCCTATGAGGAGGAAATCTCTGGGGATCCAAGGCTTAGGTCGCCTTCACTCCAGGCTTGTGATAGTTTATTTAGTGACGGCTCTGCAGTTGCAATTTGGAAAACCCAATTAAAGGCAGGTGGAAAATATTCCAATTTGGAGGAAGGCTCTCACTCAAACCCTCTAGCGGGAACACCATGGAAGGTTGCGAGAAAACTCTGCAACAATACGTGCATTCAAGGTGCAGGAGGAGAGAAACAACTGCAGAGGCACTCACCTTCCTACCCTCCCTAAATCAAACCAAGTGAACCAGAGGCAGTCGTAGGGAGGATGTGGTGAAGGTGCCTCGCTAGGGAAACACTATATAGTAGAACACTAGAGCAAAAGGAGATCGTCGTAGCCACCCTTCACCATTAGTCTTAAATTCTACACTAGGAACTGCTGTCGCATAGCAGGCAGCTAAAGCCAAGCCCTGGGTGAGGACATTCCCAGCTATGGGCCAGGAGAGAAGGATCCTGCCCCAAGTTGGACACGATCGAGATGCGGACTTAAAGCAGAGCAAGACCATTGGCTGCAGGATCCCTGCGCCAAAATAAAATGGCTGGCATGCCCCAGAAATTGATTGAGAGCTGAAAAGCTGGTGAGCTGAATGAGCACGGCGTGCTGAGATCGTAGTGAGCATTGAGTGCTGAGACCTTGTAAGGTCGAATGCAGATTGAGTGCAGCAGAATCCCAGGCTGAAGCTGAGGGGATGGCAGTAGGTATGAAGCAATAGTTTGAGTAAGCAAGGAGCAATGGTTGTGTAAGCAAGTCTGGACCTGATAGGTCAGTAAGCAGTAGTAGGTGTACCTGCATAACATACTGAATAGAATTAAACAGAACTGATTTGGGGGCAAGCCAGTCAGACATGAATAGCCAAATCAAGGTGACAAACACTCTGAGGATTTTCGGCGGCAAGGCAAGATTTAATAACAAGCTATATTAACAGCCTCAGTAGGAGTTTAGTTGGCTGACCTCAGAGTTGTAAGTGCAATGAAACATGGAGACAAATGCTTTGCAGTAGGTATAGCCAGGCAGTGCAATGAAGCTCAGGTAGAAAGAGAGCAAGAATGAGCAGCACAGCTAGGGTCAGAGTAAACTGTGTCAGGTGAAAAGAATTAAGTATGCAACATGGAGCAGCTATGGTTGAGCTGAAACACAGATAATAATAGCAGTTGCATTGCAGTAGTTTGAGCGTGGTGAACATAGTGTAAAAACACAAGCACTGGGTACAATAGTAAGTAAAGTAAACAGCAGTGGCTACAATTGCAGGTAACTGAAAGCAGTAGCATGAGCTCTGAGTAGGTTTGCAGTTGCAGTGCAAGTAATTTGAGAGTTGTAACTGAAAGCAAGCAGTATGAGCTCTGTAATAGCAATATGCTAGGAGCTTAGAAAACAAAGCCCCCCAAAAAGACAAAATCAAAACACAGCAAAACAGAAAACAGGGAAAGGCCCAAAAAACAAGAAACAAAAAACACAGGGAAGCACACAGCCGGAGGAAAGATACAAACCAGAAGCAGGAAGACAAACACTGAAGTCCAGCAGAGAAACACAGAAACAGCAGGCTGGGGGGGGGAAGACCCCAGCTAGCTCAGAGGACAAACCAGCATAGCCTCCGGCTACAAAGAAAAATGCTTCACAGTGAGGCTTAGAGGACCTGCTTATATACTGTAGCTCAGGAAGTGGGAGTGGCTGGCTGCTTGGCCACTGAACTACAGGCAATCCTTTCATTTTGGCATTTGTTGCTTTACAGGTCGACTGGATGTGCAGACTGAAATCAAGAGATTTATCAAGGAGGACACCCAGGTATTTGAAGGATGTGACACAGTCGATGAGAGACCCCCCAGAGTCATGGACTAGGAGGGGTTCCTTACAGTCCCTGAGTTTGGGGGCAGTGCTAAATAGCATGGCTTGGGTCTTTTTTGTGTTGAAGATGAGCTTATAGCATTTAGCCATATTTGAACATTCCTGAAATCCGACGAGAAGTTTTTGTTAATGATGTTAACTTTGTCAGAGCTGGAGTAGAGGACGAGATCATCAGTGTATAGGATAGCTGAGCAGAAGAGTATGGCATAATCTATGTTGTTGATGTATAGCGAGAAAAGAAGGGGTCCCAGGATGGAGCACTGGGGTACTCCGATGTCAGTGCTGGTCACATCCAAGAGAGCGGAGTTGAATTTAACAAGTTGTAATCTGTTGATAGGTAGTTGTTAAACCAGTCAACTACTGAGGATGAGAAGTTAAGTTTATGCAGGGTTGAGAGAAGCAGGGGATGATCAACAAGATCGAGAGCTTTGGTAAGATCGATAAATACTGCTCCAGTGAGTAGGCCTTTGTCCATGTTGCAGAGTACATCGGTGGAGAATTTGAGACCATGCTGAGTGCCTGAGAGAAGGTTGTTCTTTGTGAGATAGTCAATGGTTTAGGTTGCAACAAGCTTCTCCAGTAGCTTGCTTAGCACAGAGAGGATGGCTATAGGCCTGTAGTTGTTGATACCCTTTGGGTCTCCTTTTTTAAAGATAGGCGTAACTTGGGCAATCTTCCAGAGATCTGGGACAACGCCAAGAGAGACAGAGTGAAAATCTTGGCCAGTGGCGAGGCAATCAATGGTGCCGCTAGCTTCAGGAGCCGTGGCTTGAGTGAATCTGAGCCGGGGCTAGTGTTGTCGGATATGTTTTGCAATAGCCTTTGGACCTTGGATCTATATATAGCTTTAAAGTGGAAAGGGGGGGAAGTAGTTAGTTGGCAGTGGTCAGCACCAGATGCAGATCTCTGGGGTGTGCAGTAAGGCTGAGATGCTGTGGGAGGTAAAGCGAAGGACGAGGTGTACTGAGACAGGTCCATGAATAATCTGCTAAAGGCATTCGCTACAGTGTTTGAGTCATTGCAATGCACACCATTTAGGATCATATCCCCTGGAGTCGATGACTGTGTAGCCCCTAGAAAGGTCTTGATGTGTGTCCAGAATTTTCTAGGGTCACCAGCAGAGTTTGTGAGCAGTCCCTTGCAGTAGATGCTCTTTGCTGTTCTGATTTGTTTTTTTACAGGTGCTCCGAGAGGCCCTGTAGGTATTGTAATCCTCCAGTAGTCTGGACACTTTATACTGCTTCCAGAGTTTGTCCCATGTGCGCAGGTTAGCCAGCAGGTCCTTGTGTAGCCATCTTGTTTGTTTACCCCTGACCCTTCTGGTGACCTTCGGGGGATGTTTATCCTGAAGTGCGGTGAAATTATCAATGAAGATATCAAGGGCTATTTGAACATCATGAGAGTGATAGATGTCAGACCAATTGATACAGGTTACATCATAGAGGAAAGCTTCTACATCCAGTTTGGCAAAGTTGGTAATTGTGATGTAGCGCGGAGGGGGTGGGGGTGCAGTCTCCAGGCTCCATACACAGAAAGTGGGGGGGGTGGTCTGTGATAGCATCTGCCAAGGTGCCTGCAGTTTGCACATGGTCAAGGTGATTCACCAGTACCTAGTCTGTGAGGGTGGAGGTTGTTAGAGAAGGAGTGGTTCTAGTAAGTTCAGTTAAGATCTGGGTGCAGGTTATAGCCCTCTGTTAGTGTCAGCAGTGTGCTGTGAGTTGGTCCCAGTGAGTTTAGGTTAAAGTCACCTAAGATTATGACCTCGTTTTGCATGGCGTTTATGATGGTTTGATTAAGTAAATCCTGAAGACCTGTGATACCTCCAGTGGGCGGGTGTAGGTGCAGATAATGTGGAGTTTTTTTGCGCCAAGGGCAATGGTTGTGTGTAGGGACTCACAGACTGAGGGGGAGCCAGTGGGTGGGCAGACCATAACATCAAGATGTTTTTTATAGAGGAGAGTGATCCCCCTCCATGTTTTAGGGAAGGACTATCTCTCCGTATCAAGGAGTAATTGGGCAAGGAACATAAGGAGTCTGGAATGTGAGGCTTGAGCCATGTTTCAGATAGGCAGAGTAGGTCAGGATTGTACACTTTCGTCCATGCCTCAAGATCAGCAAAGTGCCTGGTAATGCTCCTAATATTCATATGGACAATGAAAAGTCCTTTTCCTGAGACAGCCGATAGTTCAGTGGGACAGTGGTGGACAGAGGGGCCAGGGTTAAGTTTTATGTCTCATGACAATAGGATGACAAGGAGTAGGAGAAACCACAGTTTAATAGTGTGGAATGGGAGATGAACCAGTTGTGTCATAGAAACATAGAAACATAGAATTTGACGGCAGATAAGGACCGCTTGGCCCACCTAGTCTGCCCATTTTCCTACCTAACAGATAAGCTGCAGATCCTAGTTAACCAGCAGCTAACTTCCTCTTACCCACCCCTAGGACTGCCTTATGCCTGTCCCATGCATTCTTGAAGTCCCCCACTGTTCTTGACTCCACGACCTCCTCAGGGAGGCTGTTCCATGCATCCACAACCCTCTCTGTGAAAAAATACTTCCTCACATTACCCCTGAGCCATCCCCCCTCTATCTTCAAATTGTGCCCCCTTGTTCTTGCACATCTCTTTTCTGGAAGATGCTACCTTCTTGGACTTTGTTAATTCCTTGAGGTACTTGAAAGTTTCTATCATGTCCCTCTCCTTCTTTCCTCAAGAGTATACATATTAAGCTCCTTTAGTCTTTCTTCAGATGTCTTTGGTGCAGACCCTGCACCATTTTGTTGCCCTCCTCTGGACAGCCTCCACTCTGTCTATGTCTTTGCAGAGATGAGGTCTCCAGAACTGCACACAGTACTCCAGATGGGGTCTCACCAACTGTCTGTACAGAGGGATAACAACTTCCTGTTTTCTACTATTGATGCCTCTTCCTATGCATCCCAGTATCCCCTCAGCCTTCCTTACTGCCTTCTCACATTGCTTGCCCACCTTTAGGTCATCTGATATAATTACCCCAGGTCTCTTTCTATTTTTACTGTTGTCAGTATCTCACCCCCCATTGTGTACTCTTCCCCTGGGTTTTTGTTTCCCATGTGCCTTACCTTGCACTTCTTTGCATTGAATCTGAGCTGCCATACATTTGACCATTCCTCCAACCTTGCCAAGTCCCTTCTCATCCTTTTCACTCCATTTTGTGTATCAACCCTGTTACAGATCTTTGTGTCATCTGCAAAGAGACATACTTTTCCTTCCAGTTCCTCTGCAATGTCACTTATAAAGACATTAAAAAGGACCGGTCCCAGTACTTAACCCTGCGGTACCCCGCTAGTAACGCTCCTTTCTTCACTGTGTACTCCATTTACTACTACCCTTTGTGTCCTGTTGTCTAGCCAATTTTTATCCAGGCTACCACCTTGGGACCCATTCCAAGGCTGGCTATCTTGTGTATTAATCTTTTGTGTGGACTGTATCAAATGCCTTGCTAAAATCTAGGTAGGCCATGTCCACAGCCCTCCCTGGTCTACTACTTTGGTCACCCAGTCAAAGAAATCTATTAGATTCGTCTGACATGACCTTCCCATCGTGAATCCATGCTGCCTTGGGTCCCAGCCCCACTGGCCTCTAGGTACTCAACAATTCTTTCCTTCAGAAGTGATTCCATCATTTTCCCTACCACTGAGGTCAAACTAACTAGTCTGTAGTTTCCTGCCTCTGTCCTGCTCCCACTTTTGAAGAGGAATCACATCTGCCTCCTCCAGTCCTCAGGTACCACCCCATCCTCCCATGATTTGTTAAAGAGAGTAGTCAGCAATGTCACTAGTTCTACCCTTAGTTCTTTCAGATTCTTGGGTGAATCCCATCAGGCCCCATTGCTTTGTCCACCTTCAATTTTATTAGTTCTTTCAGAACCCTTTCTTCTGTAAATGGACTGGTATCGCACTCGCCTTCAGAGTGTTTCTCTTGTTTGGTTTAGGTAACTCCCCCTCATCTTCCTTTGTGAATAATGAGCAGAAATATTCGTTCAGTATCCCTGCTTTTCACTGTCACCCTCTACCCACATTCCTCCCTTTATTAAGCTTCAGTATCCCTCCTTTGGTCTTTCTTCGCTCCTAATGTACCTATAAAGGTCTTATCCCCTTCTTAACAGAATTGGCTATCCTTTCCTTGGTTTGGGCCTTTGCTATTCTGACTGCCTTCCCAGCCTCTTTCTGCTTTAACTGATAAAGTTCTCTGTCCTGCTCCTTCTGTGTTTCCTTATATTTCCTGAATGCTGTCCTTTTCTCTTAACCTTCCTGCCCTCTTTTGTGAACCATAGCGGTTTTTCCTTCGTTGTGTTTTATTGATTTGCTTTATACAAAGGCTTGTTGCCTCTGTGATGGCTGTTTTGATCACTCCCATTGTTCCTCCACCCCTCCTTCTTGCCTGTTTGCTAGTGCTTTTCTGAGGCACTCCCTCATTTTCCCAAAGTCAGCCCCCTAAAGTCTAGTACTCTTGCTTTTGTATGGCTTGATTGTATGGCTGTGTTTATCGTGAACCACACTGTTTGGTGGTCACTTGTTCCCAGATGGCTACCCACTTCTAAATCTGAGATTCTTTCTCCATCCCCATTTGAAAGTACCAGGTCTAAGATTGCTCCCTCCCGAGTGGGTTCCAATACTAGCTGTCTGAGGCATGCCCCCTGTAGGGCATCAAGAATGACTCTGCTCTTGGATGTGCCTGCAGCAAAGGTGCTCCAGTTAACATCTGGCATATTCAGGTCCCCCATCAACAATATCTCCCCTTTTTCTGCCATTCTAAGAAAGCCTTCTATCATTTCCTTGTCCATTCCTTCCCCCTGGGATGGGGTCTATATACAACCCCCATGCGGATTGTGGTGCCATTTCCTGTCTCCAGGGTGACCCAAAGTGCCTCATCTGTTCCCTGTTTACTCTTTAGTTCTGTTGCTCTGATCCCTTCCTTTACATAGAGAGCTCCTCCTCCTCCTTTACCCTCCCTGTCCGTCCTGTAGATTGTGTATCCTGGTATGTTGACATCCCAGTCATGGTTCTCTGTGTACCATGTTTCTGTGACTGCCACAATATCCAGGCAACCCTCTTCCATCAAGGCCACTAGTTCAGGGAGCTTGTTACACAGACTACGGGCATTGGTACTCATCACCCTCCACTTTTTGATAGCCTTACCCCTTTTAGCCCCATTTCTGTCCTTACTGCCTTTGCCTTTTTTACATTTAAATCTGTTCTGCTCCCTAATAACTTCTGTACCTTGGTGTTTACCTCACTAATCACCATGTTTTGTGGGGGGAGGCTCGGATTTTCCTGCTTCTTTTCAGTGCCTCCCCCCTTGGCTAGTTTAAATGCTTGCCAATGAAGCATTTAAACCTCTCACCTAGGATCCTGGTTCCCCCCTGGACAGATGCCGACCATCGCACCAGTATAGGTCTGCATCCCTCCAGGTGGCTCCCCAGTCCCCAATGAAGCCAAAACCCTCAGCTCCACACCAGTTTTTCAACCACTCATTGAATTCCCTGGTGAGAAGTGCCCTAGCATCTCCCTTGCCATAGACAGGCAGCACCTCCGAGAAGGTTACCTTATGCGCTACTTGTCTAAGGCCCCTTCCCAACTCTACAAACTCCTCTTGCACTGCTCTGATCCCATTCCTAGCCAGGTCATTTGTCTCTAGGTGGACAAAGACATCCAGCCCCCTCCCTCATGCAGCTCCTCCCACGATCCTGAGGATTCGCTTTCTGTCCCTCCAAGTTTCTGAGTATACAAAATGAGTTGTAGGTACAACCCTTCAGAAGGATAAGAGTGGTGTAGGCACGCACATGTTGTGTTTTGGCAATTTGGTTGGAGAAAGTAAAGTCGTTATGTTGCGAGGTATTCTCTCCATGGTGGTTGTTGATTGGAACAGAGGTAGATATCCCATGTAAGCATAATAGCAGCATCAGAAGCAGAATTCGTCCTCCCAACCTATGAGTTGTCAGTTTTGGCAGGAGACTGCAAATGTTTACTGTAGCAAGGGTAAGTGTTCCAGAGTGACTCATGGTGAACTACTGGGGACCAGAAAACTGTTGTTACTGTAGATCAAAGACCCACAATGTGCTAAATACCTGAAGGTGATGAACATTGGCCTAGGCCATATGCAGGATGTAAAAATCCTTTGTTAGAATCTTCCCTTTGTTCTCCAAAACAGTTGTGAATAGACCTCAGAGACAAACACACATCCTTTAAGAACAAGTCAGATGGAAATGTGGATTCAATGCAGCACTCCACAACCAGTTGTCAACTGAACTCATCATCCTTGGAGACTTCAACCTTGACTGGTCCAAAGAGGCAAGGTCCTCAATACCAGGTTTGCTACAAGAAGCCAACCTCTCCCAAATTATTACCCTGCCTACAAGGTTGAATTACAAAACGGGTAACCACTCAATCATTGACTGGGTACTGGTGTCCAACCCTCCAAACATTCAAGCTGCTGGCACCTTGTCGGATGCTCTCAGCGACCACTCACCAATCTTCTGTGTCTGGAAAAACAGACCAGTAAAAGTCCCACGTAGAATACTCACTGCCCGAGACTATTCTAAGTTCTCCCCTAGCACTACATCACTCTCCTGGGCAACCTGGATTGGAGCCCAATAAGAAGTCTCCCCACCCTGGAGGGGCAGTGGACTTCTTTAATAGGACTATCATGTGGCCATGGACCTCCTGGCCTCTATTAAAACCTACCGGAAAAGGCCATTGCTACAAGTGGATCACCCCCCCCTTAAAGGCCCTGATGGCCAGCCGTAATAAAGCCTGGAAAAAGTCCAAAGACTCGGCTCTCCTAGCCGACCAGGTCACCTATAGAGCCCTCTGTAACCAGTGTAAAAGGGCCACCAAAGTAGCAAAAATGGAGTATCTAAACCACCTCCAGAAAGCCAACCTCGGCAACCCTAGGACTTTCTGGTCCCACATCAATGAACTGATTAAGGGCAATTCAATGACGGTCATGGGCCCTATCACAGCTCGTGGACAGGTACTACACGATGCTTCACTAATCGCTGAGACCCTCAATTCCTACATCACAAACCCCCATAACCAACAGGCAGGTTTATCGGTACCCAACTCCCAGTCTGCTCCTTTGGATCCCTTTACCCTTGGCCGTCCACCCTTCCATTTAAGGCTGGTTAAGGTCAAAGAGGTCCTGGCCTCTCTAACCACCCTTAAAACAAGAGGCTCTGGAGGCCCGGACAGACTCAAAGCCAGGTTGCTAAAAGATGGGGCTACTGCTCTCGCACTACCACTCACCTGGCTGATCAATAGGTCATTACTTGAAGGATCTGTCCCGGAGTTATGGAAGCAGGCGCATGTGGTCCCAATTCATAAAGGTGGGTCAGTAGAACCAATAGAGAACTACAGACCAATCTCCCTGCTGTGTGCCCTGGCTAAAATCCAGGAGAAGCTCGTCTATGCCCAATTTAAGGAATACCTGGAGGCGTACATGCTGTTGTCCCCATCCCAATATGGCTTTCAAGTCAAACATGGGACAGACACTGCCCTAACCAAATTCTCTACAGACATACTCAGAAACCTAGACTCGGGCTCCATTACAGGGGCAGTTTTTATAGACCTGTCTAAGGCCTTTGACCGGGTGGATCACGGACTTTTACTCCAAAAACTCCACGCCACAGGCCTCGATACCCACGCCCTCAAATGGGTGGAAAGCTACCTCGCTGGACACTCACAGAGGGTCAGGTGGCTGGAGACACTCTCTAAACCATTGTCCCTTAAGAACGGTGTACCCCAGGGATCTATACTTGGGCCACTATTGTTCTCGTTATATGTAAATGAACTGCGCAATCATTGCAGAAGCAGCAGCGTCATCCAATACGCTGATGATGCCGTCATCTACAAAACCTCGGTCAACTTGGATGGCCTTAGCACCTCTCTCCAAAAGGATATTCACATCATGGAGAAGTGGCTCATCAAGAATAAAATGGTCCTTAACACCGGCAAAACCAAAGCCATGCTGTTAGGACCAAGAGCCCTTGGACTAGATAGAACACACCTACTCCAACTCTCGTCCCTTGAGGGTAACAAGCTCGAAGTGGACTCCTAGACTAAGTACCTTGGCCTTACTATTGACCAAGGTCTCACATTCAAACAACATGTGGACCAAGTCACGAGAACAATCCGTTCAAAACTAGGATTACTGTATCGGCTCAAGGAATCGCTGACCCCAGAAGCTAGGACTGCTATAGCAAATAGTGTCCTACTTCCAAATCTAACATATGCTGCCCCGGTCATTCAGGGTATCGCAAAGCTTGAGCTCAGAAGACTACAGACCCTATACAACAAGGTGGCCCGCTTTGCTACCTCATCCCACGCCAGGAGCCACCACTGCGGGGCGATGGCAAAGCTTAATTGGCCAACCTTTGAATCTCACATCAGTTACTCTGTACTCTGCCTGGCAAAGAAGATAATTAGCCCCTCACCTCCCCAGAGTCTTGGGGGACTCCTCACTGCAAAAATAAACCAGCATAGCCTTAGATCCTCGGGCCACATGCTACTGGATGTCCCCAAGGTCAGGACTAAGGCAGGACAAAAATCATTCTCTCATACTGCTCCTTCCTTGTGGAATAACCTCCCTGTGGAGATTCGAGACACCCCATCTCTGCCATGCTTCCGAACTAGACTCAAGGCCCATTTTCTATCAACAAGCATATGCCATTGCCTCCGCCCTTGACACTATTGCAGTTACCTCTGCAGACTGTTCACCTAACTATAAGTGTTAGCCCCTAACAATGTTTGCACTATCTCTTTCCTCCCCTAACCTGAACCTATTAATGCTCCTGAACTAGGTTTACCAAGGAAATCTACAGTACTGTCTCAATAATGTCTTTGTCAATGGATAATGTAATGAACAACACCTAACCAATGTCATGTCTGCTATGTGTAAACAGCTGAATACTGTATACCTGTGTTAATCTGTACTCCCACATGTTTTTCTACTGTATGTTTTCTCTTAATGTTATTCCCGGGTCGCCCCGGAAAAAGGGACCTTCGGGGCCCAGTGGGCTTACCCGGTCATCAAAATTCAATAAATAAATAAATAAATAAATAATAACCTAGAGCTTGTATAAAAGATTTACTGATCTTACTTTTGCTTTTGATGTCTTCCAAAAAAGTTGATTTATGATGATAATGGCAATACCTGGTGGTGATGTTTTGCAGTTTCTGCTTTAAGTATGGATACTGCTCTTAAATAGCAGCACAGACCCTGAGGCCAGCCCCCCCCCCAAAACCCTGAGACCAGCCAGCCCTCCCCCCCACAAAAAAAATTAGCAGCCTGCCCCGGCCCAGCACCAGCAAAACTGATGACTTTGAAGTGGTGCTGCTGCTGCCAACTCTTGTGAGCACTAATTCAGCTCTTTTACAATAGTGCCCAAGTGCAGCAGCAGCAGCCAGTACAGATATGATAGGGGCAGCATGGCACAGACACAAATAGTCACCCACCCAAGGGGACAACTTGAGTAACTAGGCAGCATGCAGCAGCTTTAGCTTGTTGGTCCAGTCAGTACCTTGCTCTGAAAAGGTGGGCTGGAATAATACACAGCACACTCGCGGGCCATCCCCAACCCTCCAAACACAAAAAACAGTCGCTCAGAAGAGGACAAATTCAGCAGTGCGCTAGTACCGACCTGCACCAGTGCCAACAGTTCAGTTTAAATGAAAGGGATTGCTGCTCCTTTTTGTTGGTGTGCTGGTGCAGTGAAGAGGTGCCGTAACTGGACGTGGATGGTCTGGTGGGTCTTTGCGGCATTTTAATTTTTCTCTGGGCTCCCAGCTCCTCTGGCTGTGGCAGATGATGATCTCCTGACCCTCTCCATTTTGCAGTTCTCAGTCGGCTGATGGCGCTCAGAGTCAGCGAGTCCGCTTCCTATCCTGGCTTCTCATCCTGGTTCCTTCCCTCAGGCTGTCCGTTGGCGAATGCACTCCTCCCAAAAAAAGCTACCGGGCTTATGGTTCCTACTTCCAGCCTGCTAGCTACCTATATACCGTGGTAGCGGACCTGAGTGGGGAGGTCGGGAGGATTGGGAACTAGTCTCTTAATCGGTGGGTGGGGGGGTGGCGCTCTCATGACATCGAAGGAGGGAGGAACTTTCCTGCAGAGCACACCACGTCACTGAGTGAATGTCTCAGTGATGTGATGAAAATGGAAACCAAGGCAGACAAAGGGACCAGCGTGATTTTGCCATTTGGGGCGGCAGCGTGGAAATTTAAACAGAAATGAGGGTCGACGGTACAGGAGGTCTAAATTTGGGATGTCACGCAAAATCCGGTGCACTTGAGAGGTATGTCTCTGGTGGCAATTACAGAGTCTCTGCACACTCCGGGAGTTCAGAGGTGGCTGGAAGTCCAGACAGGCCGATCACATTCAGCAAATCTTCAGTCTTCTTCAGGTAGGAGCCTGGTCACAATTCAGTGGCTTACTTCACTCTCCAAGTTCGGATTCAGTCTGAAAAAGGCACAAGTTCCATCTCAGAGACAGCAGGCAGGCATGCAGGCCAAAACTCAGGCCTTTCCACAGTTCTCCCGTGTGAATTCACTATGGATTGCTGCTTGAACTACCTCGAGCTGTTACTTCTTCACTTCCCAACTTAGATCTAACTGAAACTGCAAGCAGTTTGGGACTTCGCCAAGATCCAAAAGTTTGATTGGCTGATCTGTCTGTCAGTCACAACAAGGGCTCCCCCTCCAGGTTATTTTAGGTGCAAAAAGCCCAAAACCACAATTCCTAAAAGTTTTGACCCCACCAAGCTCCTATAGGCAGGCTCCATTTTAGAGTCCCAAATGTACTGATTGGCCCATTTCAGCAGTCCAAGACCAAGATGATAGAAACAAACAGAACTGTCCATGCTGCAAAGAAGGCAGGTTAGAACAAACTGCAATATTATTAATATAACAAATGATCAACAAACAAGCACATCTTCTAACAGAACTTCCTTTTAGATTAATTATGACTGCAATCCAAGCAGCTCTTAAACAGACAGTACACAGAGGCTATATAGGCACTCTCTGGCAATCACATTTAAACTGTAAAAACGCAGGACACCAGCCTGGCAGTGAGCATTTAGACAAGCTCAAGGAAGACTTTTCGGGAACCCCAATTTGTAGGGGGGTTACACTGATTTAGCAAACTAAGTTGATACAGCCCCCTTCCCCAAACAGAGAAACACACAGTGACTTTCCTCTTTTTTTTTCTTAAATGAGACCCCGTGCTTTTAATAAAGTATCTGTTTGCTTAATCCCAACAGGCACTGACTCCTGCTGAGATCTCTCTGACGTGGAACCTTTGTAAAAGAGCCATGGCTCAAAGGTATTTGTAATACTAGACTTGATAAATAAAAAATAAATAAATTTATCAGTAAGAAACTCTGTAGCTTTTTTAGTCAGCTGCTATTTGCTCTGAAAGCAAGATTACTTCTGCCAGAAACTAGCAGCAGCACTCTCATTCCTAAACATCACTGCAATTGTCTTAATGGATGGTTTAGATAAAGTAATTGCAACAGAAGGCTCCCACAATGCAGTGTTCTTTAACTGCTCATAGTTAAACCAAAATATCTCAAGGGATTTAAGAGTTTTGAAACTAATATCAAAGGTAGGTTTCTCAGAGATATGTACCACTACATACAGTTCTGAAGAAAAAAAAACCCTGAGTTCTTTAGCAAAGTCCTAATTACATTACATAAATACGATCTAGGAGCAGCTCCAAGTCCCCCACCGGATTTCAGTCTAACAGCATTGTGCCTTTGCAAAAGTTCCCCTTGTGCTGCAAAAATGTCCCGAAGTCTGAAAGTTCTTGGGAGTTCATCAGGTCTGAGTCTTGGTGGAGGAGCTGAACTCAAATCTGATTCCCCAGAAAGTTCTGCATCAGACTCAGTTTGAGAGGGCAGCTCCTCCTCCTGTACCTGATCATCACTCTCTATTTCGGAGGGGGGAGAAATAATGGGCATTATGTCTGTATGCTGACTGCACAGCTCCAAAACAGTCTTTTGGAAGTTACACAGCCCAGTTTAATGCTTACAGTATTGCCTGCTCATTTTCCCTGCCTCAGCCTCCATTTTCCTGAAGTCTGATCTGCTCAGCCCCCTCCTCTCCCCCTCTGTCTTACCTCATCCATAACTATTTCTTCTTTCTCCCCAGGTTACAGGAGCCCACACAAGCACTGTTGAACACCTCGGTGGGTCTCTGAGGGCAGGCAGTACTCCTGTCTCCCCCACTTCTCTTCCTTCCCACAGACTACAGCTGCATTCTCCCCAGGTACCTTAAGCAGCTGTGCTGTGGGTGTGCAGAGCTGTGCTTTGCATGGCACCACTTGTGTCTGCCTGTCCACCCGCCCCAACCACCCTCCCACCCAGGTGTGGTGCTTGTTACATGGTTTCCTGTTTGCTGTTGAACCAATCATCCCACTTCTGTGCCCCTCCACACAGTTACAGTGAAGCCCACCAGGATGAAGCAAAGTGTCACAGGTTTCCTGCATGACAAAGGAGATTAACTCCCACTGAAATTGCATTGCTTGCTGCAGTCACTCTACTGCAGAATTCTGCAGAGCTGGGCTTCATCCCGGTGGGCTTCATTGTATTTCAGCATTCCAACAAGGACCACAACAATTCTGATTCAAAAATAACAATTTGTTGGTGAATTTGCCAAGTAAGCCCACTGGGTTTTACCACGCCAAATTGACAACACTGTTGTCAAAGTTAGGCATGGTGAGATCCCCAGTGTTGACAGTCGAAATTTCGCCTGTCAGACATTGTGTGTTTTACATCTGGGGGCTGCACCCTCACGCCCCCCTTCTATGGATTACTAACTCCATGTTGGAGTTATTTTGAAGGGGGGGTGAAAGATGGCAAAAGGGCGAAAAGTCACCCCTGGGTCCCTCACAGTGACAATCTCGAAACCTGTTGAGATTGTCACTGTGAGGGATTTCGCCGTGAATGTTTTGTTGTGCGGTTGGCATACCTGCCCACTGGCCATTATCTTACCCTGGCGCTTTGGGTCTAAGCAACCCTTTGTCAGGGGGTGTAGACTTCTGCACCCCTGCAGTGTTGTTCATTTGAACTGCTCCTCCCCCCACTACATTTGGTTGCTCCCACTTGTCCTGTGACCATACCAACTAGGTCTCATCTGCGGTGCTGCCCATGTACCTGAGTACTTGCAATGCAACCTCTAATTATCATCTAGAGTTTTCTGGCCACTGGCAAAGTCTGATATTCCTTTCTCTTAATATCCACCCTCTGTTGCTCAAGCCCCAAACCCTCTTCTGCCATTTTCTGTGACCTAATAGTGCAACACGCCTGGACCAGTCTTGCCCTCCCTCACTTTTGTTTTCCTGTCCTGCTCCTCTCTTCTATCAATGCATCTCTTCTTCTCCCTCTTTCCCTCTCCCTCCTGCCTCCCTCTAAACTATCTCAATATTTTCCTGATGGTCCCTCTACTCTACTCATGACTTTCTAGTCTCCAACTTTCTTGTCTCCCAACCCTTCACCTCTAACTTCACTTCTCTGCTCATCCATGACCAGTTTCTCCTGCTTGCTAAGTTGGCAAAGAAGAATTGTCACTGCCCACCCTGCCACCTACTCCTCTCTGCTGCCTCTTGTATCTTGTGGTACCTTGTCCTCCTTACCCTTATGTGGGCTGGAGATTTTGCACTGAACCCTGGCCCTTCCACCCTCCCCCAACCACTCGGATCCTAATTGGTCAGTGGAAAAAGGGCTGCATATTGTTCACCTAAATATCCATAGTCTCCTTTATAATCTAGTTAACCTTGAGATGTGGGTAGCCCCATACAATCTGGATATGCTGTGTATCCAGAAACCTGGCTGAAGTCATCCATTCCTGTCTCAGCTTGCTCTCTACCCAACTACAGTTTCATTCACTAGGAGTGCCTCTCCTCTAAAAAGGGTGGTGGGGTAGAAATTTTACATCTCGTCTAAACCTCTCTGTTACCCCTGCCCTGCCCTCCCCCTCACACATGTGAATTGCTGCACCTCTTCCTTCTTGGAGGTACTAAGAAACTTCATATTATGTGGGCCTATAACCCCCAGTAGGAGGCTCTGCTGGCCTTACTGAACTCTCGTATGCTGCCTCAGCTGCTGGCCATAATGAAATTATCATTCTTGGGGACATCAACCTGGAGTGGTCTGACAAATCCCATAAAACATACAATTCCATTGTTCAAGAGTAAAACCTCCACCAACTTATTACTGCTCCCACCAGAATATCTGTGAACTTGGGCTCAAAAACTTTAATTGACTGGATCCTAACAAACAGAACTGATAGGGTAGCTGGTGCTGGAATCCTCTATGATGCTATAGCTGACCATTCTCACATTTTCTGTATTTGGCATGTCCATGCACTACCTGTCCTCCCACTGAAAGTTGTAACCTTCCATGACATCTCCAAACTCAACACTACCTTGTTTCTTAATGATCTATCAGTGATTGACTGGTCTTTCCTATATGCCTCTAATAACGCCTCTGAAGCCCTTGCTTGTTTCTTAGCACAGTTTTGTGCTTTACAGAACCAGCATGCTCCCACCATATCCCAGAGGATCTGTGGGGCTCCCACCAGATGGCTTAGCAAGGATCTCCTAGCCCAATTAAAATCTCGGGATAGATGCTGATCTACATTTAAATACTCTGGCTGACTGGCTGATGTGCAGGAATACCGATCAAAGAGAAACCTCTGTAAACATGCTATTCACCTAGCCAAGAGCGACTACTATAAAATTCTACTAATTAATGCTGCTGGTAACCCTAAAACATTCTAGGCACATACTAAGAATGTCATGGGCACTAAGCATTCTCAATTTTATGGTGCTTAATGGCCTGCACTGTAACAATCCTGTCACAATTGCCAACTCCGTTAATCTACACTTCACCGATTTATCAAATTACACCAGTTTCTTCCCTATCCCTAATGGTACCACCCCTGACCCTACATCTCCCCCTCCGCACCTCTCATCGCTTACATTTTTGGGTGCTAACCAACAAGGAGGTCTATGACCTACTCAGGTCAGTCTCTCATAGCTGTATCACTGGTGCTGATGGCCTTGAGCACTGACTTTTTATGTTTAAAATATTTTATTGTTCAGGTAATCATTCAGCATGTTATAGCATTACAGGCAATAAACAGCTCCTCTTCCAGCATAAGAGGGTCCTGCTCACGGTGTTCCTTTTAGTATAATCTAAGCATAAATAAATCATTGCCTGTTTTACTCCACTTATAAAACAACCTTACTTTCTTTTAAATTTATGTTACCCCCAACTATATACAAACCCCATTTCATCATATCTGTGTCTATATGTAAGCATCACTCTTAGACCCCTATCAGGTTCTCACATTGTTGTGTGTCCGGAACATCCATCAATGCTCTCATATTCTTAATATTAGTCAAGACAATAACCCTCAGTAATTCAGGTTATTCCATGTCTTAGCATCATTGCTTCCCCTACTGGCATTGAACTGATATATGTCCCCCATTTAGTCATAGAGAGTTCCTCCTTTCCATATCTTTGGTATGTAATTCTTTCCAGGGCCAGATTATTAATGACTAAGGTTTCCCACTGTTCCTTAGATGGCCGAACATGCGAAACCCATGTATTCTGGATGCACTGCCTCACCATATTTAACAGAACTCTAATCTGTCTGGGATATGCCTCCCATCCCCCATATATCTTCCATCCCAAACAGTAAGGAAACCGCAGTGTCTGCCACTTTATACACATGGCATCTGTCACTGCTTGGGCTATCTCAGTCCAGAAAGGTCTTAACTGCCTACATTCCCAAAAACAGTGAATGTATGTTCCCCTCGCTTCATTACATCTGCCACACATCGGTGAGATCGTATGGTGGAATTTGTTGACTACCACCGGGGGGGCAGTATAGTCTATGCAAGAATCTATACTGAGACTCTTTGAACTTATTGCACATCAACAATCCCATATGTGACTGTAAGACCGGTGCCCAGTTCTCTTCCTTAATCTGGATTCCCAGGTCCCTCTCCCACAATTATTTAACCTTTAGGGATCGTTTGGGAATAGGTCCCTATCCTGTCTTACTGCCCATGCAGTTAAACCCCTTGGGATTAGCTTGTGCTGTCAGTATTATGTCCTCCAGGGGTTCCAACATGGAAGTTTCATCCCTTGTTGCACTTCTTGCTGTGTTAAATACCCTTATTTGGAAATACTTGTACGTATGTGTGGTAGGTATACCATATCTCTCTCCTAGGTCCTCAAAGGTGTGCATATTCCCTCTTGTGCATCGGTCTCTAAGGCATCGTACCCTCCTCTGCTCCCATGTCTCGAATCCATCCCCCTCAAGTCCTGGTAAAAAGGCTGGGTTACCCACCACAGGTACCAAATCTGTGACTACATTCTCCCCTTTCCTTCTCTTCCGGGCTTCTTCCCACCCTTCTAATGTCCACTCCACTAGAGGATTCCTATCCATCAGCCGGCAATATGCCCTCTTCCCTCATGGGTCTAAATATGCTGTTAGGTGGATATTTGTGCCTTCTCCTTCTAGGTCTACCCAGCTCACTTCTGCCCCCCCAGTGTATTCAGTCCTGGATATATCTGTTCTGCATGGCTAATGCATATCCCTTAAGGTCAGGGAAATTTAGGTCTCCCTTTTCTGTCTTGCACTTTAATCAAAGCAGGCTCATCCTAGGCCTCTTATTCTGCCAGGTGAATCTGCCAAACTCTTTTTCTATATCTTTATAGTCCCCTTTTGTTAACCCTA
The DNA here is from genome assembly GCA_016271365.2 of Neoceratodus forsteri. Lineage (NCBI taxonomy): Eukaryota > Metazoa > Chordata > Ceratodontiformes > Ceratodontidae > Neoceratodus > Neoceratodus forsteri. Next base: position 966,619,208 of record CM028133.1, read on the forward strand.
TTGGAAGCATTTGCATTAAATACAAAATTCTGGGAAGCACATTCATTTTTACATTAATACATCCCAGTCATGAAATCGGGAGTGCCTGCCACCTTTCCATATCCTCCTTAAGTATCCGTAGCAGGGGTCTGTAGTTGACCCCATACAGACCCACCAGGTCTCTACCTATCCTTATCCCAAGATATGTAAAGCTTTCTTTTACCACTTTAATCCCCCAAGCACTGTCTACCCCCCCACATTCTCTGATTGGTCACCCTGAAGAACTCTGATTTAGATAGGCTGAGCTTCAAACAACATGAAGTCTTGCTATATTATGACATATGCAGTGAGTCCCAACCTTCGAACTGCTCCGGAGTTGAAAGAGTTAACTTTCCATGCCAGGCATGGAACGCTGAGCTCGAGCTCGGTTGAAACTCTGTCTGTTGTTCTTCAAACTCAAACCGTCAGATTCTTTACTCCGCCTCACTGAACAGTCGCTCCGGAGATTCCTCCTTCTGCTCGGTTCATTTTGTCGGTTAAAGTATTATTTTTCTCGGTTTTCGACCGAATTTAAACACTAAACCGGTCGGTTCAGACTCTGTCTGTGGTATTTGTGAGTACTAGATAGGTTTTACATTAATTTCTATTCTGTGTGGAACTTGTAACGGTTATCGGTTCAGTTTGAACCGATCAGGTTGTTTAAAATATATTAATCTGTTATTTAGAGTGTGGTTACCAGTTCTTATCGGTTCTAAAAAACGGATTTTATTACGCTTTTTCCACTTCCACCGTGACACGTGTTGGGAACCGGGAGCAGGTGGCCCTACTCATGGATTGCCACAAAAGTGTAAGTTTCGGTTAGGACTGGCACTATGTCTGAGAAACCCAAAATAAAACCGGGCCCACTGGTTTCAACACTGCAGTGTCTGTGGGAAGTCTTTGCCAAAGCTGACCCCCACACCACTTGTGTTTATTGTCTGGGGTTTGACCACCTCAGTGCAGACTGCCAGATTTGTAAAAATTTTACTGCAGCTACCCTGGAAAAGAGAGTTGGTAGGCTCAGGAAAGGGAGGCTAAAAGTCAGCTGAACGGATGGCCAGCCCGGTTCGTTCCAACAAACCGGGAGTGCCCTCTGACCAGGGTGGAGACTCTCGGCAAAGGAGATCCGACTCTGAGGAGTCGGTTCCAGTAAAAGGACTAGGAAATCAGCTGTGTGGAGCCAAAACTTTCCTCTCCAACCACTGAAGAAATAGCTAAAGTGATTAAAATTGTCCAGTCGCTTTTTCCGGTTCCGACCGAACCGGCACCATCAGGTAAGCGTCCGGTTCGGCCAGTTCCACCGGTTCAAGAATATGATTTAGAGGAATATTATGAACCAGAGGAGGGGGAAGAGGAGTATGAGGAGAGTGAATGTGGATTTGAAAGTCTGGATGTGCCCATTGACCCGGACATCTCCCCAGACAGACCTTCAGGAGTGTCTCCTCCTAGGCTTTCTGAGTCCCCTTCTCATTTTATGTTTTATAAGAAAGTGGCTGAAACCCTCCAGCTCCCTATGGAGGAACCTGTGGATGATCAAGAGGAGCCTGACTATGTGGAAATGATGGATATCCCAGAGTCCAGGAGACTGTCTATTCCTCTGCATAAATCTTTTGGGAAACAGACAGTTAAAATTCTAAAAACTCCTCACACTATACCTCCTGTGGATAAGAGAATGGATTAGAGGTACGCATTGTCAGGCTCTGATACGGAGTTCCTTACACAACAATGCAGCCATGTTGGGGTAGTGCAGGCTGCAGCCTGTGACAAGGCAAATATTCCCTTGGCTTCTCACCCCCTGACAAGGATTCCAGGAGGATTGATGCCATGGCAAAGAAACAGTACATGGCAGCATCCTTCGGACTCAGATAGGCAAATTATATGGCTTATGATGCTAGATATCAGAAATCCAGATGGGATACTGTTATGACTCTAGCAAAACAGGTCCCTGGCCAGCTTGCCAAGGAGCTGGAGCAGGTGGCTGCTGATGGTATTGAGGCATCCAAGGTGCAATTCCATGCTGCAGTGGACTCTAATGATGTGTCATCAAGAGTCATGGCTACATCTGTGGCACTTCGCAGAATGGCTTGGCTCAGATGTACTAGCCTGTCACAGGATACCCAGACTAAGGCCATGGATTTTCCTGTTGTGGATAATTCTCTGTTTGGGGAGCAGACAGAGAATTACATGAAGAAAATGGATGAGTATAGGACCACCTATAGGAGTGCACAGGCCAAGGAAAGGCAGGCCACTCCTCAAAGGCAGCTTTCCAGGGCAAGGCAGGCCTTTTCATGGGTCTTTTACCAAGCTCAGGCCTCCTCTTCTGCTTATGCCCAGAGGGGTTCTTTAGAGGGAGAGGCAGACGGGCACAAGCAGGCCTGCTTCCACCCCTCAGCCCAAAGCCCTGCCAAGCAGGCACCCTGATGGGGCTGCCAGGCCGATTCTCAGTTACCTGTAGGGGCAGGCTGGCTTACTTTGTCCAGGACTGGAAGTCTCTGACATCAGACAAGTGGGTCCTGGAAGTAGTAAGCCAGGGACTGGTTCTCGCTTCAAAAATTTCCAAAGATGAGAACCAGATCTTTCCACCTGCAAATCCACCAGAGGCACTTGCCCTAGAGGCAGAGGTCTCTTCCCTCCTGGCTCTCAGAGCTGTGGAAAGGGTTCCACCCCTACACCAGGGCAAAGGATTGTACTCCAGGTACTTCCTTACCCCAAAAAGACAAGAGAATGGCGGCCCATCCTGGATCTCAGATATTTAAACAAGCACCTTTTAAAACCAAAATTCAAAATGGTGACTCTGGGAATTATTCTACCATCTCTAAGGCCAGGGACTGGCTAGCGTCCTTGGACCTCAAGGATGCCTGCTTCCATATTCTCATCAGAAGCTCCCATCGAAAGTACCTCAGGTTCGAACTGCCCTCAGGCCATTACCAGTTCAGAGCAATGCCCTTTGGCCTCACCTCTGCTCCAAGGGTATTCACAAAATGCCTGGCAGTAGCAGTTGCTTCCCTAAGAAGGCAAAAAATTGCCATCTTCCTTATCTGGACAACTGGCTCATAGTAGGCCAGTCTCCAGACCAAGTCAAGTTACATCTACAGATAACTCAGCAACTGCTCACCTCTCTAGGTTTCCTTCTGAATCTTTCAAAGTCAGTTCTAGAGCCTATCCAGCTCCTCACCTTCATAGGCGCAGAGTTGAACACAGAGAAAGCCAGAGCCTTCCTTCCTTTGGACAGGGCAAGGACCCTGGACTCTCTAGCCTCCTCATTCACCCTGCAGGTCTCTCGACCAGCAAGGCACTCTACAGCTCCTGGGGCACATGGCTGCTTCTACAGCAGTAGTGCAGGGCAAGATTTCAGATGAGGGACATCCAGTTCCATTTGAGAGCCTTTTGGTCTCAAAGGAAAGACTCTCTAACCAAATTGATCCCGGTAACTCGAACCCTTATCCAGGCCCTACAGTGGTGGCAGGATCAGAGCAATCTGAGACAAGGGGTTCCCTTTGTCACTCAGTCTCACTCCTTAATCCTTACTACAGATGCATCCCTCTTGGGATAGGAAGCACACATGGGCGACCTCGCTACTCAGGGATTGTGGTCCCCTCAGGAATCTCTGCTCCACATCAATCCGTTGGAACTCAGAGCAGTTTTTCTAGCACTTCAAGTTTTTTCCAAATCTGTTCAGAACAAAGTTATACAGGTCAGAACAGACAACACCACCACAATGTGGTACATCAACAAGCAAGGGGGCACTCGGTCTATGGCCTTGTGCACCGAAGCAATGAAGTTGTGGTCTCTGGCTTACTCCCTGAACACCTCCCTTATGCAAGTTCACCTCCCAGGCAAGTACAATGTCCTTGCAGATGCTCTCAGCAGGATTTCCCAGGGCCATCACGAATGGTCACTGGACCCCCTGGTCCTGGAGGTGATATTTGCCAGATGGGGCACCCCGCAGATAGATCTTTTTGCAGCCCCAGACAATCACCAACTTCCCCTTTTTTGCTGCAGGCCCCCAGTTTTGGGCTCAGTCCCTCTGGATGCCTTAGTTCTCAATTGGGAAGGGAAGTTTCTCTATGCCTTCCCCCCTTTCCCTCTCCTGTTCAAAGTGTTAGTCAAAATCATATCTCAATCCTGCAAGATGATCCTGATTGCTCCAGATTGGGCCAGACAGCCCTGGTATCCACTCCTACTGTCCTTAGCAGTCCATCTTCCCCTGTGTCTTCCCAGGAATCACAACCTGTTAACCTGTGCTCAGGGGAGGGTTTGGTACCCGAACCTCAAATCTCTCAATCTTAAGGCCTGGCTCTTGAAGAGTTAGAGTTTGCTGATTTACACCTCTCCCAAGGTGTAATGGATATACTAAAGGCTTCTAGGAAACCTTCCACCAGGGCTACCTATAATTCCAAATGGAAGAGGTTTTCCATATGGTGCTCTGGGAAGCATATTTCCCCAGAATCTGCTGATTTACCCACAGTCCTGGATTATATGGTCCATTTAAATACCTTGGGGCTGAGACCAGCTACCCTAAAAGTATATTTGGCAGCTGTGTCTGCTTTTATTTCAGCAGGTAAACCCTCTTCTCTTTCAGCTCATTCTGTATTCTCCAAGTTTTTTAAGGGACTGCTTCACACCAACCCTCCATTCAGGGACCCTGCCCCTGCCTGGGATCTTAATGTTTGCATTGCTCAACTTATGCAACCCCCCTTTGAGCCTCTGTCTTCAGCAGAGCTTAAGTACTTGACTTGGAAGACTGTGTTTCTGGTAGCCATCACTTCTGCCAGACGCATAAGTGAATTACAAGCTTTGTCAGCGAAGCCTGATTTTATCTCCTTTCATAGAGATAAGGTGGTCCTCAGGACTAATAGGAAGTTCTTGCCTAAGGTGGTTTCAGATTTCCACCTTAATCAATCTATATCTCTTCCAGTGTACTTCACTGACCATTCCTCCTTTGGCGAGAGGAGGCTGCACAGTTTAGATTTGAAGAGAGCCCTTAGTTACTACAAAGAGCGTACCAAGGGTCACAGGTTTGACTCCCTCCAACTGTTCCTCACTTATGGTGAGGTTGGTAAAGGGAAACCTGCCACTAAAAGATCCATTGCCAGGTGGATTGTCTCTTGTATCCAATTCTGTTATGAAAAGCTGGGTAAGGTTTCTCCCTCAGGCCTGAGGGCTCACTCTACCAGAGGTACAGCTGCTTCCCTGGCTGCTGCCAGGGACATCCCTATTCTAGAGATATGTCAAGCAGCTACCTGGAAAACAGTTCACACTTTTACCAAGCATTACTCCCTGGACATCCAGGCTAGGAGTGATGCTCGGTTTGGCACAGCTGTGCTTCAGAGCCTATTTCCTAAGTAGGTTCTGTCCCTCCTCCATGGAGGTACTGCTGTGTAGTCTGCATATGTCGTAATATAGCAAGACTTCATGTTGTTTGAAGAAAAAATTACTCACCTTAGTAATGTTGTTTTACTAATGGAGTCTTGCTATATTATGACCTCCCCCGCCTGCCCCTCTCAGAACCTCTGTTTTTGGGATGTGGGTGGGCAGTGCAGTGTTGGCACTTAGTAGATGTCCACCTTGTTGTTTTCACCCCTCCTTTTTTGGGGTGACTTGGTGTTGTGTTTTCATTTTTTGGGTCTCCTGACTTGAGTCTTTGTTTTGGGACCAAAAAATGTGTTCTTATGTTTAGTAGCCAGTTGGCTAGTGTAGGTTTACAGCTTCCACACAGGACCTCAGTGAGTTTAGCTCGTAAAGATCTGACAGTTTGAGTTTGAAGAACAACAGACAGAGTTTCAACCGAGCTCGAGCTCAGCGTTCCATGCCTGGCATGGAAAGTTAACTCTTTCACCTCCGGAGCAGTTCGAAGGTTGGGACTCACTGCATATGTCATAATATAGCAAGACTCCATCAGAAGAAACAACATTACTAAGGTGAGTAATTTTTTCTTATAGCCTGAAACTTTTGCAAAGTCCTGCACCACTTCTAGTAATGCTGGAATAGTCGTATCCTGCTATGTGGTAAACAGCAGGAGGTCATCGGCATACAAGGTTAGTCTATGGTGTGTTCCAGACCTACTAACTACTCCCTGGATCTGGGCATCCTCTCGTATACGAATAGCCAGAGGCTCAATTGCCAAAGCAAAGAGGACAGGGGATAAGGGGCATCCCTGTCATGTTCCCCTATGCAATTCAAACACGGGTGGGATCCCCTTCCCCCCCAGAAGCATCCTCATTACCACCATCACATGGTCTGAGATATAGTGTAACATGTGTAACATCCCAAGCCTTCCTGTATCCCTCTCTTGTAACATATATGTAGTCAAGCCTGGACCATGCCCCATGTGGGTTGGAGTAAAATGTGTATTCTCTAGCCCTGGGGTTAGCCACCCTACATGCATCTCAAACAAATAGGGACACTCAATGCGATCATATGCTTTTTTGGCATCCAGGAACAGCACCACCCCTTGTCCCGGATGCCGATTACCCCAGAGAATTATGTTTAGGAGTCTTATCATATTGTGATAGCACTGGCGACCTTGTACGAATCCCATCTGATATGCATGGACCAGTTAGGGTAGGATCCCTTCTAGTCTGCGGGCTAAGACCTTTGCGAATATTTTAATATAGCAGTTCAAAAGCAATATGGGGTGAAACAATTCGCACTTCTCTAAATCCTTACTCGGCTTTGGTATTACATATATCATTGCCTGTAGGCAGTTTGCAGGTAGTCCCCACCTCTCCCCCCTCTTCCAACATACTGGCCATTGCCCCTGCTAACTCTCCCCAAAGTTCCTTATAATATTCCATTACAAACCTGTCAGGCCCGCCTGCTTTCCCATTTTTCATCACTGCCATTACCCTCCTAATCATCCTTGCTGTTACCTTCTCCCCTATTTTCTCCCTTTGCTCTTCTGAAAACACTGGCAATCCCAACCCCTCCGAAAAATGTACCACCAGAGGTTCCATACCCCCACATTCTGTTTTGTAAAGGTCTTTATAAAAGGCTGCAAAAGTTTCTCATATCTTTTCATCTTGCCCCTGCCTCAGTCCCTTTTTGTCCGTGACTCCAGTTACCACCATTGTCCCCCATCTGCCCCTTGCTAGACTAGCCAGTATGGCCCCTGGCTTGTTCCCCCATTTGTACAATCATTGTCTAGCAAATAACAGGGATGTGCTAGCTTCACCTTTTAGTAGTAAGTCGAGAGCCCCTCTTAGCGCCAGCATTTCCCCCTCTAAGCTGTTCTTAGAGTTGGGCAATCATTCTCCTTTCCGTGTCTCTCAATTTATCTTCCAGTAATTGTCTTTTAAGCCTTCTCTGTCTCTTAGACCTGTTCACATACCCTATGATCACCCCCTCATATATGCCTTCCCAGCCTCCCAAAAAATCACTTTAGTAGGGGCAGTGCTCTCATTTGCCTCCCTATATTGCTTCCAATGCTGTTTCAAGAACTCCCTGAATTTCTCTGACATCATCAGGTATGTGGGGAAGCGCCATCTGGGGCACGGGCAGGATCCCCTCCCCCCGAAGCATCCTCATTACCACCATCACATGGTCTGAGATATAGAGAGGTCCATGTGTAACATCCCGAACCTTCCCGTATCCCTCTATTGTAACATATATGTAGTCAAGCCTGGACCACGTCCCATGTGGGTTGGAGTAAAATATGTATTCTCTAGCCCCGGGGTTAGCCGCCCTCAATGCATCCACCACGTCTAAGTCCACCATCCCCTGTTTCCATTGGTTGATCGGCCTCTCATGTCTCCCCATTCTCTCTGAGTGATCCAGGGTGGGCTCCATTACACAGTTCAAATCTCCCCCCCCAACACAAGTTGGGGAACTGCTCCCTAATCATGACATCGATTCGTTTTTTATAAAACTCTGCATCAAATACTGATGGGGCATATACACTGGCATAAGTTATCTGTTCCTCTTTCACCTTACCTGTACAAATATGTACCGACCATCATCTGGGTCTGCCACCACTCACTCCACCATGATAGGGCAATTTTATGGAATAAATTTGCCACTCCTCTTGTTGTGTGAGTTGTATGCCGTAGCATAACATGTCCCTACCCAGCCCCTCACCAATTTCCTGTGCTTCTCCACACTAAGAGTTGTCTCTTGAAGCAGTGCTACCTGTGCCTGACTGTTTTTAAGAGCTTGTAAAACTTTTTTCCTTTTTATGGGGTTATGAAAGCCTCGAATATTCCATGCCACAATAACTGTTTTATTATCCATTAACAAAGCAGTTATTTTCCCCTGGCTCGTAGTCTGAGCCATTTTGTATACCTTCCTTCATTCCGTACTACACATATATGCAATGATAATACTCCAATGCTGTTCCCCACTTTCTGTTCCCCCCACCCACTCCCCTGTTCTTCCAACAACTCCTGCAACCAGCAGGATATCAAACCACACATAATAACAAATTGAACAAACAATAAAACTTCAGTCGTCTCTGCCCAGTTTCTGTCCCATTTCTTTATTCTTCTAAGTGTACTCTGCCTTATCCTCCTATGTCCCATATTTCTTACTTGGATCTGGAGGATCAAAACCCATCCCACCACCCCCATCCCCCTCAATATCATTATAGAATGTAGTAGGTATAGGTGCAAGTCCTGCCCCCCTCCCATTCCCACTCTTCCTTCATCCTTGACATTTGTGCTTCATAGCTCCTAGTTTGTCCCTCCCTGGACATCTGGTGAAGTTCCTTGGAGCCCCTTTATATCTCCCCTTCATTTAAAGCCCCTGTTTGTCTCCCTCTCCCCCCAGTACTGTGCTCCTCTGCCAAGGTCCCCACTCACCTCTACTCCTGGATATACCCCCATCCAGCAACCATCATGGCTGTCTCTCCCCCCCCTTTTATGTGTTGCTTCTGCCAAAGAAGAAAACAAAGAGCCACCTGAGGCTTAAGATTGGTCTCCCTCTGTTGGGTTGCCCCCCCCTTTGCTCATTTGGACTTCCCAAAACCTCTAGGATCCTTCATTTAGGGAGATCTCTTTTCATGTTATTGGCTCCTTTTCCTTTGCTGACCCAGGGCTACTCATCACCCTCCCCCCCTTCTGGGTCTCTCCTCCCTGGGAGATGTCTGACTGTGCAATCTGGGTTAGCTGCCACACCCCCTTCCTTTTCCCAGTTCTATCCCTGTAGTTCATGGTTAAGCCATCTTATCTTTCGGGGGGGGGATGGGCGCACAGCACCAGCAACCACTCCTTCCACTCTACTGGTGCCATACCCTTGGCCCAGGCCCTCCTCATACATGCAACCATCAAAAATGTTGTTTCATTAGAGTGTCCCAGGACCATAGCTGGCTGACAATATTAGTTTAAGGCACTGCCAAAGTCTCCTTCTGTTGCACTCAGGCCTTGCACCTCATAGGATCTTCTATCTGTTTTCCCCCCAATTTTATGCAGTATCTCTCATGGGCCGATCATCCCCCAACAGCCAAGTCACTCCACTCCCCATCCAGAGGCTATTCAGTTTCCAACATCATCCCTGGGTATAGCGTAACCCCATAAAGCCATAGTAGGAGTCAGCGGCATCACAGCCTTCACCCCCAACATCCCAACAGAAAAGTTCTCTCCCCAACATGAATCACCTCCCCTTTGGTTCCTTGTACCAGTTTCCTGAGCACAGACAAATAGCATCTTAGTCAAATGCCTCAAAAGTTGAATTCCAAGTTCACTCAGGATGCCAGATGCACAGTTGGCTCCTATACCCCACTGTCTGCAAGGGCTGCCAGTTTGTTCTCACTTGAAGGCCCTCTCCTACTCCCTTCTTTCGTGGGGTAGGCCGCCATGCGCAACAATTCCAAATGTTTAGTTAAGGTCTCAACTTTATAGTTCCATTAATAGGAATACTTCATTTTCACTTATCTGGTATGGATGAGGGGCCTGGGGACGATCCACGCCTGTCCAGCTCTCGGAGAAAGTGCTGCACTTTTTCCACCTCGTGGAAAGTGAAGGTCACTCTCTCTTTATGTATTTTAACTGTAGCAGGGTAAAGAAATTAAAAGTCTACCTTCTTAGTCCTGAGGGCATCCAGCACTGTATTAAACATGCACTGTCTTCTCTGCAACAATTGTGAAAAGTCCTGGTGAAGGAACAGGTGGGACCCCTGGTATATCACCTCCTTTTGTTTTTTCAAAGCAAACCAAATGACCTGTCAGTCACCAAAGTAGTGCAGGTGAAAGATGAGCTTTCTTGGGGGTTCTCTAGTAGGAGGTTTTGGTGCCAAGGCCCTATGTGCTCTTTCAGTCTTGAATCTGCCCCCCTTTGGTTGCAGCCCTAGGATCTGGGGGAGAACTGTGCCACAAAACTCTTCAGGGGAGTTCCCCTCTTTACTCTCAGGAAGGCTGCAGATCCTTAAATTATTGTGGCACTGGTAATTTTCTTGGTAATCCAGCTGGTCTCTGAGTTCTCCTAGTTCCCTGTGGAGGTTCTGCACTGTCTCTTGAAGCTACTCTGTGCGGTCCTCGAGGCTGGATATCCTCACCTTTACCTCCGAAATTTTAGCTGCTTGACCGGTGAGTTGCTCGGATAGCTCAGAGAGCTTAGTAGTGATCACATCTAGCTTTGGAGAAATTGCAGCCAGTACTTGTGCTGCGAGGGTCCGCCCGACTATCTCCATCTCTGGCGCGGACAGCATGATTATGTTTGGGCCTTCTAACACAATAGGTGCCGTGGCTTTTTTCGTTGATTTAGCCACGTTACAAGAAGGTTTTCCCATGTATGAGACCAGAAATTCATCCACCTCGGCTTCCTCTACCATAAGCTGTCGAGTGATTCACTCTTTGATATCGTTTTTACCACTTTTATCAAGCTTAAAAGACCTGTGGAGATGGAGCTGGAGAACGATGCTGCCAGTCCCTTAGCTGCTCATTAGTGCCACCAGCCCTGACTTTTTAAGTTAGTCGCTTCTCTTCTTGCTGCACCGCTGGCTAGAATTTTCAGCTTATCGCTCTGTTCCAGGATTGTCCCCCATATCTGGAAGATAGCCAGGATAGTCTCTATTTTTTAAAAAAGGAGACCCTAAGTCCATCATGAATTATAGACCTATTGCCATACTACCTGTTTTAAACAACATATTAGAAAAATTTGTTTCCCATCAAACAGTCGTATTCCTCCATGACCAAAACCTTCTTTCTAACTCTCAGCATGGCTTTAGAAAGGGCCATAGTACAACTACTGCTATTCTTAAGTTGACAAATGATGCCAAAACTTCTGTGGATTTTGGCCTTTTAACTGGGGCAGTCTTTATTGACCTAATCAAGGCCTTTGACCTTGTGGACCACACCTTACTTTTTTTTTGTTAACTTTATATGTAGGAAAGTCAGCATTTACGTACATCAATTTAATCCAAATACTGAGAACAGCTGAAACAGATCACAGATGTAACATATATTAGCACAAGACATTAAGTGTATGAAGTTGTCTTCTAGATGGTCAGCTCCTCAGTGTTGACCATATACCAGATAATTAAGATACATAAAACACTGAAGTGAAAGAGGATAAATCATATGTAGGTTGGAATGTCAATGGACTCCTCATTCTTCCGCCCCATAAAAACGTCTGTTAGTTTTTGAATGTGGGATCGTGGGGAAAGACCACACTTTACTTATGGCCAAAATGGCTTCCCTTGGTTTTAACCCTGAGGCTGTTGCCTGGCATAACAGTTACCTCTCTGACAGACAAACATACGTTAAATGCTACGTCAACTCTGAGCTCTCCACCATCAACATTGGTGTACTTCAATGCTTCATCATTGGCCCCCTTCTCTTTTCCATCTTTATCAAGGATATCTCTCTTAATGCCACCCACTCCTCACCCCTTCTCCATGCTGATGACCTTATCCTCTACCACAGTGCCATTGACGTCATTGACATTAATTCTACCCTCTCCTCTGACTTTTGCTGTATCCAAATCTGGCTTTTCAGGAACAAACTAGTGCTTAACATGAGTAAAACTCAAGCTATGTTCTTTGGATCTGCCCCTAGACTAAACAAATGCCATAAGCAGCTATCAGTCTCCTGCACTGATGGCTCCATTTTTGACAATGTTCAATCCTTCAAATATCTGGGCATTATCCTTGACCCCTCCCTTGACTTTGACCATCACATCTCCATCACCTGTAAAGCTGTAAACTCCAAGACTGGATTGGCCTACAGAACCAGACATGCTCTCACACCCTCAGCCCGTGTCATCATAGCCCAGGGTACACTTCTTCCAGCCCTTACTTATGGCTCTGTTACATATGCCAGTGCCTCTAAATCTAGCCTGCACAAATGGCACACCACATATAATAACATATGCCATTTTGCACTGGCATTGCATCGTCATACCCATCACTGCCATCTTTACAACAGCCTTCAGTGGCTCTCACCCATGGCTCACTGTCTCTACTCACTTGGTGTCCTGACTGAAAATGTCTCTCCAGTCTGGTGTTTCCCCTTCTCTAGCTCAGTTGCTGATTCCTCAAAGCCCCCACTATGCCCTCTGCTCCGAGATCAGATGCTTTTCCAAGTACCTAGATGTAAAACAGTCATGGGGGCTCAAGCCTTCTCAGACTTTGCACCTGTACACTGGAACTCCTTACCTACAAACATCCACCTCCCCACTACTCATGCCAGCTTTAAGCACCAGCTAAGAAGTCACCTGTTGCAGTCAGGCCTCTGCTTTTGCTTCCTTCCCCCCTGAACTCTCCCGATACCTCTCCCCTATTGCTGGACCTACTCTAGGCCTTAGCCATACTTCTTCCACTTACTGCCCACTATCTTAAAGAGCAGCTGACCCCTTTGGTAAAACTTTGGGAAACATAATATTTGGATGCACTTCAGCTCGTATTTCATATATCTTTGATAGATTTCTCCTCACCAATATTTATTACTGAAGAAATGTCCACAGAAATAAGATCTGTATCCCTTAGAGTTCATCTACTCTGTAGTTTATTCCCTACTTGAAATTGTAATGCTCTGTTGTGAAATCACAGTCTGTTGCCATGAGAATAACTGTGATGTCACAAGCAGAGTATTATGCCATCAGGTAGGAAAGAAAGAATAGGAGCTGAGAAATCATCAAGGAACAACTATTCTGTTTTAGAAAATGGGTAAAGCTATTTGAGGCTTCTGATTGGCTGAGGCACTTCTCTAGGTGGGCATCTATCAGACAACAAATGCCCACCTATTAAAAGTACCAGCCCAGCCAGCCCCATCACCAGAATCTTTGTGCCCAGCCAGCTCTCCAATTGGCTAAAACCCCTCGTTTTCTATTCAAAATATCCGCGCCATTTTTTTCTCTCACTTACTGAGAGCTGACACCCAACGCCAGTCCACAAAACGTTCTCCATATACAATTGTAAATGTAATCAGTACCCCTGCTGCCTTTCATGGCAAATTTAAAAAAGAAACACACCTTCGTTTTCTGCGACCGTGTTGTCGTCTTTCTCTTCACATGTACTGCACAGCCAAAACTCTGTACATCGCAGTCTCACCTCACACTCAAGCAAGTGTCCTGACTGCATCTTTGAAGCCATTCCTTCACATTCAAGATTCTCGCAGTTTATTAAAACAAAAGAAAAAAAAATCTTTCACACACAACTTCACGGAAACGGACCAGGAACAGCAAGCCACAGTAACTGCCTGTAGCGGGTCTGATGCATGTGGACATACTAAATGTATTAAACAGACTGTACAGATACAAACATGCATTCCGTTGTAGTCAAAGACCCCACTCTGCCTCTGGATTTCAAAGGCAGTAATGGATGTCTGTATCTGTGCAGTTTATTAATAACAAACTGGATATACATGAGTACAAAGTACTACACTTGGGGCATAATAAAAAAGAAGCAGTGGTCAGAGTGCATTGCCCTTTACTGGCACACATACCATTAGAGGGACTACTTTACCAGTAAATGTCTTAAACTTCATTTTCACTTACGTTTTCCTTTTTTTTTTTAATGTTTTCAAATCCCATATAAAAATGCCACATGTGGACCATTTTCTAAGTGCAATAATACCCTCCAGGGTGGTCAGTATGTACTATATCCGCCCTTCCAGGGGCTATAGGCCCTCCGCCTGTGGCATCAGGCCTCATTACATGGTTGCATCCAATTCAGCAATTCAGCATGGTCACTTTCTTTCTTGCACCGGGGGGGGGTACAAGAGTACTCACTCAGGTTCCTCATGGACAATCCCCACTAAAAAGGCTCCTGCTGATCTTCAGTTCTCTCACAACTGAGGCTGTTTTTCAGCTCTGTCACAGCTGCTTGATGTCCTCTGGTTCTGGTCCACATCTTTCCCCGACATGGAAGGGTATATGGGTAAAAAGCAGCTGGGGGACATTCTGGCAACCCCCAGGCTAGCAGTTTCAACATTAACTAAATTACTTTAACTTAAACTGCAATAAAACAAGAAACCCCCTCCTGGATGGAGGGGCTTAGCTGGACTACCAGGTCCATTTACTCTTCTCGGGCCTGAGCCCCCACCCCTGTAGGAAGGCTCCTGCTCAAAGCTCTTTCAATCTCCCTCTCTTGAATCTGAATCTCGGTAAAAGCTGGAAAACACAGTCTCTTATAGGGCTCTCCTGAGGCTCCTGAGTGGCTGAAGCTTTTGGTTGCATGGCCTCCAATTGGCTGGAGGGCCTGTCAATCAAGAAAATGAATAATGCATAAACCTCACTCGATGCACTGTTGGTCTGATGTTTTGGCGCCTAGAAGTAGGTCCCTGTAAGTCCCCATGAGTACTTGGTCTTTTCCCATGAGCTTCGGCTAATGTCCAAGTCCTGGTTTTGTTATCCTGGTTTTCTGATTGGCTATGGCTGCTTGCAGTGGCTGATTAACCCACTGTCCTTTGAGCAGGTCAAGTGCAGTCCCAAATCAAAGTTTTGGTACAGCCAGAATAAAGAAAATATTTGCCCCAGTGCCTAATAGTCCATTAGCCCTGAATGTGTACTTGCTGTCGCTGCACAGAAGGAGAAATAGCTCAGTCTGTTTTCCTGTCACTGCTGCCGATATTTTAGTTCCTTGACATGCAGCAGCAGAAAGGCTGTTTCTGTGAGTTCCAATGTTAGTCTGGTACAGCCAGGAGCAGAACATTTAGCTATTTTAAACATTTCCCCCTTTTGTACAGCAAATTCCCCAACATACACTGCAGTAGTTACATCTATTTAAAAAAAAAATTATTTTCCTTTTCTTTTGGCTGCGGCTGAGAACAAGCTGCTCCGAGGGCAGACAGACCCTCATGAATATTTATAGTGAGCGGGAATCCTGACTCATTAATATTCATGAGCCCCGATCGAAACCCCCTCGTGGATCTCCTTCAATTTTGCAGAAACCGGCCTTTCAGGGCCCTGTCCTTGGTCACCAGGTCCCACTCAGCATATGGGGATCCCGGGACCAATGGAACACTCTCTGGTTCAACTGCAAATTCGAACGGTCAAACTTCAAAGGTACCGCTTGTGCCTGCATGATCCTCGCTGCCTCAAGGGCATGCTTCAAGAGGGAGATCGTGGTTGCTTTTACGGAGCCCTGAAGGGATGGATTTTACAGGGGGCTGTGACTGGGGCACCAGAAAAGGGCAGAGAAGGACCAGGGGGACTGGAAAACAATGCAGGCCACATCGGGAGGCGCTCAGGAGAGAGGCTGGAAACAGGAGCTGCAGGCTTAGTAAATCCCCATTTTGCCGGGGGGGGTTACACTTACTATGATGTTTTGCTTATTTCACTTCAAAATGTTCATTGATTCTGTGTTTAATGTACTTCTACTACTCTGTCTTGACCGTAATTGTAATTTTTTGTACTCTTCTGGCTCGTGCCTGAAAATAGGCATTTTCTATGTCTAGCGCACCTACCCGGTAATCAAAAACAAACCAATAAATAAATGCTCTGCATTTATAGCATTAGTATTCTCAGAGTCCTTTATTTTATTTGCTTCTGATTCCCCTTCAACAGTTGCCACAGTTGTCTTTCTTACACTTTACTTAGAGAGAGCACTAACATTCTCTGGACCCCCACCCCCACAGTATTAATGGTGTGGTTAGAGTGGAACAGATACAGAAACAAAAGGCATGTTAACCTGTACTTGCCCCTGGGTCTCATTTGGTATCCAAGGTTTCCCATCAGAGGATTTCACCCATCCAACAGCTAGTAAATCTGAGCCCACTGACCAGTTTCCAGAGTGCTGATTCTCTATACCAGTACCTCTGGCCCAAGTAGTATGCCCACGCTGAACTCCAAGATGTTTTGGCAGCTTTCCCACTCCCCCTCCCATAAATGCTGTTACTGCAGCTGGACTCTAAGCTTACACGCTCCATCTGTTTCTTCAGTGGTGCTTTTTCTGGAGCCATTTTTCTTTTTGCCTTTCTCGGCTCCAACTCCCACTCTGCACAGTGAGTATTCTCCACTGGAATCGTCCGCAGATCCACCAAGACTGCTCCAATGTCCTCCGAAGCAGAAAATACAGGTGCAACCCCTATGTGGCTCTATCCCAAGGGCTACTACCCCTGCCTGCTTGGCTAGCAGCAGGTTAAGGGGCCTGAGTTCTAAAACGGGTGCCTCCACCCAGAGGTCAGGGTTGGTAGTGATCAAGCTAACCTGGGCACAGCCCTCTGGGACACTGTAACCCCCCTCTTTCCCCCAGTGGCCTGAACACTGTACAATAATCACTTTCAATACCCTGGTACACCACACAAGTACCCACACTGTTTGCACTTATCACCAGGGCTGGTTCCTCTGGCTCGACCCTGGGGGGCCCCCCCTGTAAAACAAGGTTATGCACAGCAAATAGCAACAGTACAGTACTTTGAGTACAAACTGGAACCACAGTCAGATTACATGCAGAAAAAGTTAGATCTGATTTATTCAGGGGACTTGAACAAAGGAGGGGCAAAATCCAGTTAATTAGCTTAAAGGTTATATCAATCAAGCAGTTATGCATGCGCTTTGAGTCCCCCCACACAGTCCACCTCTGGGTACCCAGGTGGAGAAGAGATGGGCTAGCCAGCATCGATGACCGGGGTTGCAGCTGGTTGGGGCCCTGTGATGGAAAACACAACATGCACAGTACACAATATTTGTAATCTGGAGCCAGAGGGCTCAGTTCATAAAGGAAACAAAACAACAAGACAATCAGATGACACGCTCAGATTGAGCTGTTGTTGCAGGGAGCTACCCTGGTATTTACTCACGATACCCAAGACTGGACACAGGCTGGAGGAAAATTGAGTCTGCAGGTGGTTGATCTGGAATGCCAGGAGAAGCAGGGCCCACACGAGTCACAGAGGCGTCGTTCCTGTTCAAGCATGGAGCAGGGGGCTGATCCCCAGGCAGGTCTCTCATCGATGGCTTCTCTGTGCAGTGGGTAGTCTGGCTGGGCCAGTCTGGCAAGGCCCAGACTGCATGGAGACAAATTTGGATGCAGTTCGTTTTGGGCTGGATACAGCTTCCAGCAAGCAGAACACAGTTCACACAGAGGGGAACTAACTCACAACCCACTAGCAGCTTATAGCACATTTACATGTACGGAAATTCTTCTGTACCAGGCAAAGCACTCCTCGGTCACAATCACAAAGTCTCTGCACACACCGGGAGCTTAGGGGTAGCTGGAACTCCTGACAGGCCGATCGCATTCAGCAAAATCTTCGGTCTTCTTCAGGTTGAGCCTGGCCCACTTCAGTAGCTTACTTTAGTCACACTAACTTGGATTTAGTCCAAAATAATTCTCTTCTCCTCCCTCTCAGGAGCAGCAGGCAGACATACAGGCCAAACACTCAGCCCTTTCCCAGTTCTCCCATGTGAATCCACTCAAGATTGCTGCTCAGAATTACTTCAGCTCCTTCTTCTTGAGCTTCCAGCTCAGAACTAACTGAAAACTGCAAGCAGCCCGGGACTTCCCCAAGATCCAAAAGATTTGGTTGGCTGATTTGGCTGTCAGTCAAAGCAAGAGCTCCCCCTTCAGTTGCAAAAAAGGCGCAAAAAAGTTCAAACTACAGTTCCTATAGATTTTCAGACAGCTCCTGTAGTCCGGCTACATGTTAGGTCCCACTAGTACTGATTGGTCCAATTTGCAGTCCAGGACCAAGATGGTAGAGACAAACAAAACAGTCCTTACTACAAAGAAAGCAGGTTAGACAAACTACATTATCATTATCACTCTAAATGATTTTCAGTAAATAGTTCCATCTTTCAACAGAGTTCCCTCTCAGATTACTTAAGCTGCAATTAGGCAGCTCTTAAAGAGACAGTACACAGAGGCTATACAGGCTCTGGTAATCACATTTAAACTGCTAAAATGCAGGACACCAGCCTGGCAGTGAGCATTTAGGCAAGCTCAAGGAAGACTTTTTGGGAACCCCCATTTGTAGGGGGGTTACACAGGCTCAGCTGTGGAGTTCAGATTATCAGTTACCGCTTTGCTTTCTTCAGTCAGCTGTACAACTGAAGCTTGTGACAGCCTCACTCCATCGGCTGTCAACCAAAGCCTTTTATGCTGTTGCATCATCCATTGTTCCAGATGGAACACCACTCAGATTAAGAGGCAAACAGGCAGGCTGTGAGAGCCTGCCAGCTCCAGCTGCACATGAGCTGAGAAAAACTTCTCTTTCAAAAAACAAGCTTCTTCTGCCACCTTACTGAGGAATAATTGTTTCCTCTCTTCCAAAGCATGTTTCAGTTTTTCTTCTTCAGCAAACAAGCCCTGCTGCTGTTTTCTCAACACTACACTGGAGATTTTCTGCATATCATGGATAAGCCATCCTCTTCAGGTAAATCCACCTCCATAATATTTTCATTAATTCCATTGCTAGGAAAAAGAGTTAACTCTGGAGAAAAGGTAATACGAGAGGAAGCCTGCTCCCCATACCTACACCATCCTCACCTTCACCTGCCAAAGCAGCCATCTTGGTACACAGCCAGATGGCCAGAGGTTCCCCTGCTGGAGTAGAGGAATTTCCCTGGTGTCCTGGCACATTTCCCCCATTCACTAAAAATACACTCACAGTTTATTCTGGTTCAGTGTCAGTTAGTTTCAATCTGTATCCCCCTCTCTCGGGGATGAAGTTGAAAATAGGCAGACTTTTCTAGTCCTCTTTTCCCGGTCAACAAATACTTACTAAAATAAGATAAAAATATGGGACTCTCTAAACTAGTGCTAGTAGCAGAAACTCTGGTCTTGGCACTAGCGTGGTGGCAGGAAGAAAGCAACCTCAGAGGGCATTCCCTTCCTCCAGCAATCCCCAGCAAGCATCCTCACAGCAGATGCTTCACTCCTCGGGTGGGGCAGCCCGAGTCCTCAGAAGACCCAGGAACACATCAATCTTCTGGAACTCAGGGCAGTGTTTCTCGAAATTCAGGCCTTCTCATCCCAATTTCACAGTCATTCTATCCAGTTCAGAACAGACAAAACCCCAACAATATATTACATAAACAAACAGGGAGGTACAACAGCCTCGAGACTGTGCACAAAGGCAATGAGAATCGGGGGCCTAGCTTACTCCCTAGATGCAAAGTTTTCTGCAGCACACTTGCTAGGCAAAGAAAATGTCCTGATAGATCCCCTAAGCAGAATCAACCAGGGAAACCATGAATGGACTCTGAACCAAAAGGTTTCGGCCATGATTTTCAGAAGATGGGGTACTCCAGAAACAGACCTGTTTGCATCCCAGGAGAACAATCATCTTCCAAAGTTTTGTTGCAGGCCACTACCCAAGAGCATGGTCCTGGTTGCACCTGCCCCGAGGTGGACGGAGAGGTTTCTGCATGCCTTCCCACCAGTCCCACTCATGCAGAGAGTGCTCCTGAAGCTATGGAGAGAGCCTGCAACAATGATCCTAATAGCCCCAGACTGAGCCAGACAGGCCTAGTAGACAATGCTCCTAGCTTTGTCAAGCAACAATACAGTCAAGCTATAACCTACTCACCCTATCATAGGGCGGAATAACATTCCCAGACCCCAGGACTTTTTGCCTGAAAGTATGGTTCTTGAAGAGCTAGAGTACTCTGGATTTAAACTAGCACAGGAGGTCCTTTGGGTACTTAAGATTTCCAGGAATCCAGCAACCAGGAAAGCATACTTCTCTAAGTAGAAGAAATTCTCTTACTGCTGCACTTCCAGAAAGTTAATTCTAGTGCAAGCAGGGTTGCCCACGGTCCAGGACTACCTGGTGCACTTGCAGTTCTTGAGCTTGAGGCCATCAACACTGAAAGTGCATCTAGCAGCAGTGTCAGCCTACACATCATCAAACAAGAGAATGTCACTGGTCTCCCAGTCTGTTTTTAAAAGGGTTTTTAAAGGTCTCAGTTACCTGTGTGGAACCCAGTCCCCCACTGAACCTGAATATCTGCCTTGCCCAGCTGACGGAAGCTCCCCATGAGCCCATGGCTACTGCTGATCTAAAATATGTCACATGGAAAACCCTTTCCTGAATGCCATGAGGGTGCGATGCTAGGAGGGTGAGTGAGCTGCAAGACCTCTGCACAGAACCAAACTACATAATCTTTCACATGGGCAAAGTAGTCCTTGAAACAAATAGGACATTTCTACCTAAGATGATATGAGAATTTCACCTGAGCCACCAGTTGCCCTTCCTGTACTCTATCCTGAGTTCTCCAGCCCAGGTGAGCAAAAGTTGCATAGCCTGGATCCGAAGCAAGTACTGGGCATCTACCTGGACTGGACAAAGGATGTCTGGTCTCAGGTCACTCAGCTTTTGGCTACCTGTGGTGAGGTGGTCAAAGGTAAACCAGCAACTAAGAGGACAGTCTCTCACTGGATAGTCTCTTGTATACAGTTTTGTTATGGAAAAAAAAATGGGAAAATACTCCCAGAGGCCTGGGGACACATTCCACAAGAGGCACCTCTGCCTCTGTTCATCTACAAGGGGCATCCCACCAATGGACATTTGCAAAGCAGCTACCTGGAAAACAGTGCACACCTTTACAAATCACTGTTGTCAGGACATACAGTCCAGAAGGGATGCCAGCTTTGGAACTGCTGTCTGGGAGAACCTGTTTCCTAAGTCGCTTGTGGACCCAGCCTCCCAAGGTACTGCTGTAGAATCTGCTAGTGTAAACATTAAGTGAGGGATTCCCAGGGTTAGAAGAAAAAAAATACTTACTGTAGTTATGTTGTGTCTTCTCAGGGAACTTTCACTATGTTTCCACTCTCTGACCCTGCCTCCCCTTCCAGAACCCTAGAATCAATTCTTTTTACCAAGGTTGCTTGAGCATTACTATTGCAGTTCCTTGACGACTGTGAAATGTGGTCAGTTAAATATATTTCTGAATATTTTCCTACATGATCTCTGCCTTAAATTTGTTTGGTGTTTTTTTAATTCTTTTTCAAATTCTAGGCATTTTCAGTAGTCACTTAGTTAGTTTTAGTTGTCATAGCTCCCTGGCTTTAGAAACAAAACTGACATAGGACAGCTAGCGGGTGCATGACCACACTGCAGAGTATGAACTCCTGATTAGCATAGAGTTCTATTTCTGGGGCAGCACTCTTGAGAAGGAAGATGCTGCCAATGTAAACACAGTGAGAGATCCATGAGAAGAAACAACATTTCTACGGTGAGTAATTTTTTTCTTAAGATAGGTCACATTCTGTAGAGATTGCTGATGTAGCTAGTGGTTTGATTTAGATTCCTTTTTTTCCTTTTTTAAAGTGAAAAACTGGCACCATATTGTTGTTACCACATAAAAACGTGTGTTTACAGTTTTTTATCAACTCCCACTGCCTCTTTCTTGAACTTAGGAACCCCCCCCAGCACAGTCTAGCCACTCATCACACAGTGGGAAGAAAGGAAACTTCTGCATCATGAGTGGCTGTACTGTTCTAGGGTTTTCCCAAAGTTCAGGAAGTATGCAGTAAGAGTAGATCAAGGCTTTGAAACAAAACAAGATTAGGTATAGTGACACCTTTAGCATGCACTTCCATTCTACTAAGAAAATAACCTAATAAAGCAATGAGCAACATCATGATTTATTTAGAGTAGATAAGCAATCATATAAAATGTGGGTCTTCAGCTAGAAATAATATGATATGAACATAAATAAGAACATGCAAATTAGCCAGCATAAGAAGGTTGTTTGGTCTATCGCGTCTGCTTGATTACAGAGCACTTGATCCAGAGATTACAGTGGCCCCGCCCCCTCCCTGCTAACTCTGCCCCTCCCCTTCACCTTGTCACACTGTCTATTGAACCTTCCTCCTCTATCATCTTCTGATTGATGACTTCAGATGGGAGCTCATTTCACTCTGACATCACCCGCTCTGTCAAGAAGAGTCTCCTGACCGCCTTCTTTAACCCTTCCCCCACCACCAGTTTGTAAAAGTGTCCCCATGTGGTCTTGTTTTCACTAAGGCAAAAAAGTTCCCCGGTATCCATCTTGTTCATACCTTTCAGGTACTTGAAGGTTTTGGTCACGTCCCCTGTCTCCCTCCTGGAGTGAGTACATAATTGACTTTTCTCAATCTGTCCTCGTGATGCTAAAAGTGATGTTTAACAGTGCGAGTCAATGGGGTTCAGTGCAAATTGTATGCTGTAAATTGTGTCTTTCTTTTCAGGTTTCTGACCAAAAGGCCACCTAGAGACCACGTAAGTTCTTTTGAAAAGATGACATTTCAGAAGTCCCTCATATTGCAGCAAATGATGGCATTGTGCTTTATGTCATTTAGGGACTACTGCATTGCAGTGGGCTTTGTGGACAGTATCATCGCAATGAGGTATTACCTTGGAATGGATGGTCTTTGTGCCCTATTGTAAGGATTTCTATAGTATAAATGTCAGTAACTGTTTTGTCATGCAATACAGTTTGTAAGGTTTAACCTATGAAACTAATGAAAATAATTTATAAAAAAATATATAGAAAATCACAGCCCTACCCTACTGGAATGTGTAGACAGCAACAGTTCTCCATCATATCATGTGTGATTCAAGAATTCATAATATCGTCAACTCCTTTCGTGTAATGTCTGCAATGCCAGCTTCAACATTGAACTCTTGTCGGAGAGTAAAGAGGATGATGCACAGAACAGTATGTGCCAGAAAGAAGTAACATCAGCAGGTCTGGTAAGGAGTTTATTAAATCTAATCAAATCTCAGTTACAGAATATTCTCTATGGAGTGAAACACTCTGGGGAAGGGGGGCAGAGACAATGTTGGAACTAACAGAGCATCAGCATGTCTGGTAAGGAATTTTTTAAATATAATCAAATCTCAGTTACAGAGTGTGCTTTATTGAGGGAAACACACTGGGATGGGCCCTAGAGACAATGTTGAAACTGACAGAAAAAAAATATGGTAAGTCTAATAGAATTTCTTCTTTCTGTGTTGTCACTGACTAGTCATGACCTTACTGGGATTTAATAAGCAGTAGCCACCAAAAAATATGGGCTGGAGAGAATATTCTCTTTAAGTTTTCCCACCTATTGCTTTACTGCCATGTGAAGCACCTTACAACCTAAGGCTGTATCCATGACCTCGCGTTAGTGGTGAAGCGAAGTGGGTTCAATCAGCTCCGCCAAGTGATTCGCCAGGCAAGATGGATTCGTGGAGTGCTCCATGGCAGCCCCGGAGTAATTCGCGTTATAATGGGTAACGCTAAGTCCATTGAAAACACTGACTTTTAGTACACGCCTTCCCAGACCACTACTCCACCAAAATCTTAAGCGAAGTGCATTGAGATCAACACACTTCGCCTCACTTCGCCTTGTTTTTAAGCTCTGAAGGCAAATTTTGCAGTGATTCATGGGATTTCAGGTCACATTGGCTCTATATTGATCTGCACAGCCTCAGTTCACGGTAGTGTGTGTAGGAAGCAGTGTGTTCTGAGAGCAGTCTGTGATTGAAACCTTCTAAAAGCTGTTAAAAAAACATTTTTGCTCTTTTTTGGGAGGCTCCATCTTTAGTTCATCAATTGCAGGAAACCCTCCTGTGCTCATATCATCGAGCGTTTTTGTTTTTGTGTGGATTTTGAATGTTAATGTACAACATTGAGTGTGTGTAGTGAAAGACAGTGAAAGTGTGCTTTGGGGGAGGGGCGTATCTGTGATGTAGGTCAGTTTAAGTTGGAGAAATAGTGATTTCTTTGTTTTTTGGTTATATTTTTGTTAAATAACTGACTGTGTTAATGTACACACAGTAATATTGTCTGTAATTGTTGAAATTTTCTTGCTGATTGTGTGTTGTGTGGATCTGGTGCAGCAGTTCCTAATTTCTGGTTGTTTACATTACAATACATGGCATATTACTGAACTTTTCAATTTGCTACGCATTACTCGTTCACCATTGTAGAGAAACTGTTCTGTGTGTGTGTGAATGGTGTTGTGTGACATCAAATAATACACCTTTTATTGTGCCACAGATTAGTGTAATTGCAGGGCAGGCGCAGCAGTGTGAACCTGTTAGTCACTGCAGCTGCCTGATTTTGTACTGTGATCATGGTATCTGTTCTTTGTTTTGCTGCTTGTACTGCTGTAAAAATCTGCAGTCAGTGCTCCCACCCCCACACCCACCGGCAAAAGGAATTTTTTACCAGATTGGATTGTTTTTGTGACCTCATCAACACCACTGGTTACTGAAGTTGTTTTCATTGTGTGACAGTCTCTATCTGTTGCTGAAGCTACAGTTGTTTATTTGGCTTCACATCCAGCATCCTCCCAATCAGAGAGTGAACGTACCAAAATCTAAATTTGGTTATAATATTGTTGTTGATCCCCCAAAATGCCCGCAAAGAGATGTGCAAGCAAAGCTGGTTCTCACCATGGCAATGCTGGCATTAAGATAGCCTGTGGGCATGGTAGTACGCAGACGCAGAAGTGCATTGCTGATGTGAGGAAAGGTATTTCTCCTGCAATGTTTTTTACAGCCCAATCAGTAGCTTCACTCATAGTCAGAGGAGATGATGTTTTCCCAGCCGGTGGTGTTAGTGTTAGTGGTGTTAGTGGTGGTGGTAGTATTAGTATTGGTGCCTCAAGTTTGAATTCTGAGTAGTGTACCGTATCCAAAAATATAGTGGAGTGTGAAACAGTGCAAGTGAGTGGCAGTGTAGATGATGTCATACTTCCCAGTAATATCCCTGTAACTGAACCTGAGGATTCTGATAATCATGTCAACAATAGCATACAATGTGATATTCCGCCCACCGTGGCGGTTAATGTCACGCATTTTCCATGCAGTGATTCACAGTGTGGTGAAAAAATATCATGTGATGGTGGTGTAGATGATGATGATGAATGTGATGATGACGATGATGCTGCTGTTGTTGCAACATGCAGTCCACATGCTAGCATCCAAGCAGAAGATGTGGATGTGTGTGACATTGATGAATATAATGATGATGTAATTGACCTCAGTTGGGAACCGGAGAAAAAGAAATTCAAAGTGGCTGTGTCCCAGTCTGTTTGCAGGAATCCCCCCCCCCACCCGTAAAAACTTGTGATTTACCAGTTTTAGTTGATGATGATGACTCAGTAATAATGATAGGTAGTCGTAGGGTCAGTTGCAGTCCAGGTGTGTGCCCGAAACATCACATGCCCTCCCCACTTCAGTGCTTAAAATAACGGACTTAAATAAGCAACATCATGGACATGTTAAAAGCAGAGCATCACAATCCCTTGTTTGGGATTTTTTTGTTCAAAATGCAAATGATGAGTCAGTTGCAATCTGCCAGGTTTGCCATGTGCGTGTGAGTCGAGATAAAAAGGGGAGCCATCTGGGCACAGGAGGACAGCATACGCATCTTAAGAATAGGCACATGGCACTGTGGACCCAGTACAAGTGGACAGCTAATACCACAGTGGGGTGTTCACCCTTGTCAACAGCAACCATAACAAGCTTGTTATCCCCTTCCATGACTGTTAAGTCCAGTAGTAAATTAAACATGTGCAGTAGTGAGGTAATAAGAGCAAAGGATTACTACAGGCATGATGAAGTGGAGGAGCATAATGACTTTGAAATGTTGTCCAGTGCTGGTGAGAGTAGCAGTTTTGGTGGTGGTGGTGGTGGTGAATGCAGTATGTCTAGTGCAAGTGGTACATCAACCCCGTTTGGCAAATCTGGTAAAATAACTGCATTTCTGGGTTTGTCATCATCACCTGTGCAACCGCCTTCATCAAACATCCACACTCCACCCCCTGCCAATGCCATTCATCACAGAGCACAACCACTTCTGATCACACCCAGTATAAAACGTTTAAGTCAGCCCACATTACAGTGTTTTTGAGCATAAACTGAAGTACCCCCAATCATACAGTGTCACGTGAACTTAATGCTGCTGTAGCTGAAATGCTGGCAATTGATTTTTGCCCTTCTCCTTTGTGGAGAATTCTGGGTTCTGGCGGTTTGCTGCACGTGCCTGTCCAAAATGGAAAGTCCCCTCCAGGACATACTTTTCTACCCGTGCTGTCCCTGAGTTGTTCCGCACTGTGTCCAACTCAGTAAGACATGCCCTTCAACATTCCTCCTCTCCATTCATCCATTTGAGATTGGAAACGTGGACAAGTGGCAAAACAGCAGGGAGTTCATATTTGTGTATAACTGCACACTGGGTGCAGGTGCCGGGGGTTGTTTGTGATGTTGGTAGTGTGAATAATCAGTGCAGTAAGGTGAATTGTCGCAGTAGCAATTTTCCAGGAATTCAACAGCATGCAACGATTGCTATGTGCAATGTGACCTGTTCACACACTGGTGAGAACATGTTGGACGTGGTACTGACTGAAACTGACAAATGGCTAAACCCCCTGTCCCTGAGAGCTGGCTTCATTGCAAGTGACAATGGGTCAAATGTAGTGAAATGCATCATGGATGGTGTTTTTTTTCATGTTCCATGCATGGCCCATTGTTTAAATCTTGTGGTGCAGGAGTTTCTGCAGCATCCTGATGTAAAGGAAATGCTAACCGTTGCATGATGTATCTGTTCTCACTTTTCATGATCTGGAAAGGCCAGTGACCAACTGCGGCAGTTGCAGATACAAAACAGTCTGCCTCAGCACCGCTTGAGGCTGGAAGCTGTCACCTGATGGAACTCCACTTTATACATGTGTAACCCCTAGATGGAGATATCCCAAGGGCTACTACCCCTGCCTGCTTGGCTAGTAGCAGGTTAAGGGGCCTGAGTTCTGAAACGGGTGCCTCCACCCGGAGGTCAGGGTTGGTAGTGGTCAAGCTAACCTGGGCACAACCCTCCGGGACACTGTAACCCCCTCTTTCCCCTCTAGTGGCCTGAACTAACATTTGCAGGAGACATGTTTGTCCGACGATCCCTGACTATTGCACCTGCTGAGCTGAATACTCTCTCAACACTTACACTGGAGGGTGGGCATGTGAGGTACTTCAGTGCCACTGCAGTCAGCTCTGGCCATTCACTGACCTTTCCACTCCAGTACAAAAAGAGGATCTTCAGTTATTGTCAGTTTGCTAACATTCATTAAAATGAATGAGAGGCACATATCAGCACAGACTGCAACCTCGTTATTCATACCCCGGCCTAGTCATGGTGGTTTTGGTGATGTGGAAATGGACCATTCTGGTGGCTCTGGCAGTGGCTGCCTAAACCGGCCCACCACTGACGTAGATGATGACACAATGGAGAAAGAATTTCCCAGTGGTCAGACTTCAGACATAGATGACTGTGAGGGGAAGCTTTCTTTATGAGGATGATGATGATGATGTGGTTAATGTTGGCAGGTTTTAACTGAAGTTGTTAAAAGGCAGTGTGTCACCCCAGACCACCACCACCACCACCAGGAATGATGTTAGCCACTGCCACCACTGAGCGTGAGTCTATCCACCCCCCAGACCACCACCACCACCATCGGGACTGAAGTTAGCCACTGCCACCACTGAGCATGATTCTGTCTGCCCCCCAGACCACCACCACCAGGACTGATGTTAGCCACTGCTACCACTGAGCATGAGTCTGTCTGCCTCCAAACCACCACCACTGGGACTGATGTTAGCCACTGCCACCACTGAGCATGAGTCTGTCTGCCCCCTGGACCACCACCACCACTGGGACTGATGTTAGCCACTGCCACCACTGACCTTGAGTCTGTCTGCCCCCCGGACCACCACCACCGGGACTGATGTTAGCCACTGCCACCACTGAGCATGAGTCTGTCTACCCTGACGTGGTACTCGTGTACCTATATTATCACTACTGTGATCTACCTATTACCAAGCGTGTACCACCAGTGAATGCCTGTAACACTGGTTGCTTTTTTAATCTAAGCGTTATGTACTGTACTGTTTGTTTGCTGTGATGTATTACTCTCTCGACAAGGTGCCTTTGTAAATGAGTCTATGGCTCAAAGGACTGTAAACCGATGATCTAATAATAAATAATAAAATAAATAAATAATAATAGCCACCGGACCACCACCACCATCACCACCACCGGGACTGATGTTAGCCACTGCCACCACTGAGCATGAGGAGTCTGTCCGGACCACCACATCCATCAGCCACAGATACAAAGCTTCTTAATATTTAAACCATAAAGTGAGTATGTGTACTCATGTTTGTTATGCTGCTTCACTTCCTTTAGTTGTGTGTTTTGTTTTCTTAGCTTTTCAGAGCCGCAATGGTCAAACACATACGGTACACTTATTTTGTTTTTTTTACAGGTTAACAAAAAAAGTCTCCTTCACTAAAACTTGGTGGGAATGGTACTGCAGCTGTACTGTACAGAGGAACCTATAGAATATCCATGTGAAATCCATTCTGGTAAGTATGAAGATTTTATTTCATCCGTTTCATTGTTTTGGAAAGACTGCAGCAAATGCGACTGACTATGATTCATAAACTAAGTGACATATGTACGTCACCAAAACTATTTCTGTAAGATCTCATTCATGCACTGTATTCTGAACTTACAGCTGTGCAGCCCTGACCATGACAGTGTTGAAAAAGTTGCACACAGTTTGTGTTACTTGACAAGATGTGGGTTTGAAATGTAACTTGACTTGAGATTGGGAACCAGGGAGGGACAAATTACAATTAAGTTGTAAGAAGTCATTCATTTCTTTTTTTAGGAAACTTCCAAATGCTTTGTTGTTCTGTCAAAGTGGCTTTATCCAAAAAAGTTATTCAACATCAGGCACCCCCCTCCCCCAGGCTGGTGCACACATGCAACACGCAGAAGTCGTTTCATTCGATGACCATGACCATCATTAACAACCAGACTCGAGAAGGATGCTGATGAAATCTGTGAAGAAGTAACAAAATAAGAAACCATTACAGACAAACCTGCAAATATGCTTCCCCCTACTGCCCCCCCAAAAAATACTTACTTTCATGTAATTCTCATCAAGCACTGGAATGTGCACACCAACAGTTTCTGTGACTTGTGATGCAGAACAATACCATGAGTACATGTCCATGTCAACCCCCTCCTCACCTACAAAATATACAAACATATATCTATATATATCAACTCACCAAGGCTACTATTAGTGTACAGACAAAGGGCACCCTGCCATCCAGTTGAGATGATCACATTGCATTTGTTCAAATCACCTCGCAGAACACATTGGACCAGCAACAGTACATTCACGGTCATCATTTTATTCCAGAGGACTTTGTACATGCTGAAATGCTCCCATGTCACTTTCTTACCACTTGTCAATTTTCTGGACACAAGGCAGATGCATTCTGGGCATGCAGAAAAAATCTGGGGACTCTGTGCCACCACTGCGCGCATGACTGAATGCGCCATTAATTTTGGGGGACTTTGTATGTGCTGAAACGCTCCCATTTCACTTTGTTACCACTTTTTAATTTTCTGGACACAAGGCGGATGCATTTTGGGCATGTAGAAAAAATCTGGGGACTCTGTGCCACCACTGCACACATGATTGTGTGCGCCATTAATTTTGGGGGACTTTGTATTGTCTGAAACACTCCCATTTCACTTTGTTATCACTTGTCAATTTTCTACACACAAGGCAGATGCATTTTGGGCATGCAGAAAAAATCTGGGGACTCTGTGCCACCACTGCATGCATGACTGAATGCGTTATTAATTCTGGGGGGCTTTGTATGTGTTGAAATGCTCCCATTTCACTTTGTTACCACTTGTCAATTTTCTGCACAAGAAGAATGCATTTTGTGTGTTGTGTGATTGTGAGCTCATGATGTCATACTGACTTTATCAATTAAAGCAGCATTGCAAGAATGTCGTGACAATTTTGAACTGTACTTTTTTATGCTACTTTACATTGCCACAGCCACTAGTTACCTCCGAGTTGTGACTTGAATGATATGCTTCTTTTCACAATTTCTGTCTGCTTTACTTAGTTGACTACTTATTTTCATGTATGAAAAAAAAAATGAGCACACCTTTCAATATTGTTCTGACCAAGTCATATATATTTGTAGCTGCTTTTCAATAAATATTCTTCTGTGGTGTCATAAAACACTGCCTGCTGCATAACTGTTAATTTACAACAGAAGTGATATATAACAACTAACTGATGTGATGGAGAAAAGCAGAGGAAAACAATGACAAAGACCTGGTCAGCACCAATTTAAAAGGAATGTTCCTTTTATTTTTTCACACATGAAAAAAGGTAGTGCAGCAGACTCAACTACTGGAAATTCTCGTATCATTCCAGTCAGCATGTAAGTAAAGGAAGTTGTAACATAGCATTAAAAATATAGGTCAGAGTTCTCAACAGATTGCTGCACTGCTGCTTTACAGAGATTCACCACGTTACATAGTTATGGTGTTGCACATAATTTAATAGGGAGATTTCAGGTCTTCGCCTTACAGGCAGTACATTTCGTGAAAGTCATTCTCATTACATTGTTATCACATATCATGGAGGAATTCCGCTCAGAAAGCCGCTCATATTCGTGCTTCATCTTCTCAGCAACACCAGGACGGATGCCAAGGGAGCGCAGAGCTAGTCGCTATAGTGAATGTCCAGCAGCTATCTGAATGTTTCATCATGTTATAAGGTTCACTTTGTGGTGAAATGTGGGCACATTTCCACTAACAAGGCTCTTCTTACTGGAAACGTGCCCACAGGTTTCCCCACAAACTGACCACTATAACATAATAAACATTTGGAAAGCTGCCAGACAATCGGACATTCACTATAATGGAGCACACACCCACGCTCTCCCTGGCATCACGTCCTAACGTTGCTGAGAAGGGGGGGCAGAATTTGGGTGGCTTTTAAGAACAGGAATTCCTCCACGACGTGTCACCATGTAATGAAATTGGGGTGGTTTTCACAGAAATGTATTGCACTATGTGAAGCAAGAAAGATTCCCCTGGAAGTAAGGCGCCCATATATCAGGTGCAATGTTGTAACTTGGTGAATCTCTTTCATGTCTATTTCACAAGCAAAATAGTTATAGAGCCTCAATAGTGTTTACTTTGCGTTGGGACTCGTGAATCAGATTTTAAGTGTTTCGCAAACAGCATGAAGACTGCGCAATGCGAATATGTTGTGCTAAACTGCATGTGTGCTGTCACTGTTCTTTCCTGTGTGTGCATACATTGTCCAGCTTCATGCAAACATATATATGGTAAGACTTGTTGCATTATCAAGAATAAAGATAACAAAGAATACCTGATGTATATTTTATTGGCACCATTAGAGCCATCGGACTAAGTGATATGATATTTTTTCAGAGGTATTGGGTCACTGTGCACCTCAGTCACTCACAGTGCACACATGACTTTGCGGAGATCATAGCACAAAAAACACATGCTTTCCTAAAAGTTATGTGTGCAGTATAGTATATAATGTGACTTAGGTGCACTCTGGCCAGACACCTCTGAAAAAGTATCGTATCACTTAGTCCACTGATGATGATGGTGACAATAAAATATACCGTATTCTGTTCACTATTCTTTATAGCATAAACACTGCCTGCAACAAGTCAGCAACAGCAATATATGTTTGCAACATGCTGCACAATGTCTGATGTCACACACACACACACACACAAACACACACAGGAAACAACACTGACTAATTTTTCACATCATACTTGCACTGCTCACAACAGCTTGTCCACAGGCACTCCGAAACAAAAATTAAACATTACTGAGGCACTGCAACTACAGAAGGGAAAATGTGTATTATTAAACAACAAAAAAAACACACAAAAACAGTACAGAACAGTAGTGGGGTGGGGTGAGGGGTCCAGAAAGCAATCCCTTAATGTGGCCATGGGATGTCATGGTGTTCCAGCAGAAGGTGCAGCATGGTGAGTATTTGCAGCTGCTGTCGTTGGATTGTATCTACCTGCTGCTGCACAGCACCTATCCTCTCATTATTCTCCTCCAGGGCCGCCCACACCAGAGCAATGTCGGCCTCTGTTGCAGGGACTGTGGTGGGGTCCACTGCAGGTGGAAACCCAGGTAGTGGTGGCAGTGGAGAGGGTGGTGCTGGTGGCTGTGGTGGCAGTGGCGGTGGAGCAGCTACTGCACTGGCCCTCCTCCTGCTGCAGTGGTGAGGCACAACTTCAACCCCAGCAGCACCCCTGGCAACTGCCACAGAAGGGCCAGCAGGTGGACGCCTGGCCCCATCCGTGGCACGCCGCCTTGTGGTGGTTCAACATATGGGTGCACTGGCCACCGGTCCCCAAATGTGTCTCCTGGGGGCCACGGCGCACCAGCACACAACATAGATGGCACACCACGACTGTGCTGTCTCCCCCCACACAGTTAAAAAACTCCCATACTGGGGAGCTGCGGAGGAGACCAGATACATTCCTAGCACCACCTATGTTTTCCTGGGGCACCTCCTGTGGCTGTGGAGGTGGTGGAGGGGGTGCTGCTGGAGCTCCTACAGCTGCTACCAGTGGTGGTGGTAGTGGCGGAGAAGGTGGCTGTGCAGCAGCCACCGGTGGCACTGGTGCTGCTGCTGCTGCTTCTACAGGAGGGAAGCCACACCCAAGAGCTGGGAGCAGTCCAGCAACACATGACTGCCCCCACATGTGTGCATTCCCCTCCTCTGCCCATGCCCTCAGGACAGCGACTCTCCTTCTCCAGGGTCCATCTTTCCCACACAAGTCCCCGACCCCAACTATAAACTAGTCCAACCAGAGTCGACGCCTAGCCTTCACCCGGTGGCCGCACTCACTCTCACACTCTCAGACACACACACACAAAACAAAACTTATAAAAAAAAATTTACTACCAACAAAACAATCACAAACACAATACGAAAACTAAATAAATATGTCGCTTTTAAAAATGCTGTTTTTTTCCGGCACAAAAGCAATAAAGCACTTTCTGACACACAAACTGCTCTCCTCTCCAAAAAGCTTTCTCCCTCTACAACTGCAAAGGAGAAAGTGAAACTGTTTCTCTGACTTCCTTCCTTCCTGCCTGGCTAAATCATGTGACTTACAGTACTGTAAGCAATGTGATGTGTGGGGCGCTGTCTATTTACTTGTCACTTCGCCTTACTTCACGTTAAGGCATAATGACAACAGCTAGTAATAATGAGAACGCCGAGTGAGCACTTTGTGTTGCCCATTTCGCTAGGGTTCACACGCGGCGGCTACTCGCGCCACTTCGCCAGTGGATTTAAAATTAGCTGCATCTCTACTCGGCGTGCCCAGTCTGTGATGTTTTGTAAATGTGTATAAGGAAGACTAGGTTCTAACCCCAGGAATGACCTCTTAATGTTTACACTTCATGCTGTCATCTTGGCCGAGAGCAACATGCTGGAGACAGAGCCCATGCATGTTTTAACATTTGGTATGTAGTTTTCAACTCTGCATCTGCACTCCACTCAAGGCATTGCTCAGATCTGTTTTTCTGCCTGAAGACAACAGTTGCCCCATAGTGAACTCCAGTAATGGCTAGTTCTCCAGTTGGGATTTTACTTTGTAGTTGTATCAAAAAAGTGTATTTTAGTCAGTTTTCACAATTATTAGGTGTTTAGCAAGGGTTTGGGGAAATTTTGATATCTCCAGTTCCTGTTCGATTCCCAGGAACCAGAGAATATCCCACTTGGTACCATGACTATTTTTGACTATTTCAGCTAGTAAACCACATTCCTTTTTGATAATTTTAGTGGTTTACTTTTTTATGCTATCCAGTTTACAGAGAATGGAGCATTTTCATGTTCCATTTCTGTTTCCTTTCACATTAATCAGTTTCTATTACAGGAGCCACAATTAGGCCTTTGGCATAGTTTCAGCAGTACAAGAGTTGTTGTTTTCACTATTCAGCACTTGTACTGCATCATTTTTGAGAGAATCCGACTATTTTTTGGTTCTTTCTAACTGGTATGTCAGAGAGACTTTGTGGATCATCAAAAAAATATACAAATTCTTTTCAGCTCTTGGCAAGAGCAGACTGTCACAGGCTTTATTTAGTGTTCAGGTCCACAACTTGACTTTGTGAATTGTAAATTGACATTAAATGAAGCAATTTTCCAGGCAATCCAGGCCATCAGAAATTTGAATCAAATATCTGCCCCCTCCGCTCGGCTCAGGCTCCAACATATCTGCCTGTGGAGGAGATGGATGAGGAGTAGGAGGAGGAGGAAGAAGACTGTTATGTACATAGGGAGTTATTGGGCACACCGGAGCAAGATTTTGAACCTCCTCAAAGGTAAACTGAGGACCACTCTTCTTTTTCCTCATTTGTCAAATGGTTGAAACTGTACCCTCAACATCCCTCGACTAGAAACCAAGGAGGATGAAGAGGATATTGAATTTATGGACATGTTGGGAGTAGCTTCACCAAACAGGGTGCTACTTCCCATACTTAAATCTCTTAAAAAGACCATATACACATCATGGCAGCAGCTATCGACAAAAAATTGAGATAAAATATCAGGTGGACAGGCAGGGAGTGGAATATCTGTACGCCCACCCTGATCATCATGGGGTAGTCAGGCTGCTGCTTGTGGGAGAGCAACATCACTCTATCTGTGCAGCCCCCTGAAAAAGACTCTTAATGAGTAGATACTATGGCAAAGAAGGTTTATATAGCAGCATCCCTGCTCATCAGGTAGTCAGCTTATTCAGTACATACAGCACAGTATCAAAAAGCACTTTGGAACACAGGTCTGGCACTGGCAGAAAGAGCAGATGATGGCTTGGCACAGGACCTGATTGCTACAGCAAGATTAGCTCTGGATGCCATTACCACAAAATATAATTTCCACACTGCAGTGGACACCAGTGACACTGCTGCCAGAGTTTTGGCTCATGCAGTGTCCTTAAGATGATTTTCTTGGCTGAGAGTTACCATCTTGTCCCAGGATACCCAGAACAAGCCCGTGGATTTCTCCATTGAAGGGTATTAATTATTTGGTGACAAAACAGTGGCCTATATGAAAAAAGTAAATGAATACAAAATCACTTTCAAAGGTAACAATGAGAAAGAAAGTGCTTCTACCTCCTACAGGTCATACGGAAAGGGAGGCAGGGACAGGGGACACTACCTTAGAGCCTATGTCTCTTACACCCCCAGTGAGTACCAATTGCAAAGAGGTTACTATAGGGTAAGGGGTAGAAGGGCTTCCAGGCGTAATGCTGCAACTCCAGCACCTAAGCTCCAGCTGAAACAGAACCACTTACATTTTTTCCCAGATTGCACAACCATTGCCAGTGGGAGGAAGACTGACACACTACTTCCATGAATGGGTAAACATTACCACAAACAAATGGGTACTGGAGGTAGTGGGTTGGGGGGTTGTGTCTGCAGTTCAAATACTGTCCAAACCTGCAGAACCACAGAAGTTTTCCAACTCACTCTCCCACAGAAAAAAGTCTGCTGCAACTGGAAGTGAAAAAACTGTTAACATCACAAGCTATAGAAAAAAATCCTTGCCTTCAAGTGGGGCAGGGGTAAATTCTTGAGATATTTCCAGTTCCACAAGAAAAATGGAAAGTGGCTATCCATTTTAGACCTCAAACTCCTGAATAAACAATTTAAAAAAGAAAAATTCAAGATGGTCACACTAAGAACAATGATACCATCTTTGCAGCAAGGACATTGGCTGGGATCACTGGATCTGAAAGATGCCTATTTTCATATCCCACTAACAGTCTCACAGAAAATACCTCAGTTTCAAGCTGGGGAACTGCTAATACCAGTTCACAGCTCTCTCATTTGGTCTCACTTCAGCTCCAAGGGTTTTCACAAAGTGCCCGGACAAGGTGGTAGCACATCTGTGAAAACAAGCCGTGGTGGTTTTCCGCTACCTGGATGACAAGCTAGTCTCAGGGGAAACAGAACAGGAAGTAAGATGCTCTATTCAGTTAGTAAA
Source organism: Neoceratodus forsteri (assembly GCA_016271365.2). Classification (NCBI taxonomy): domain Eukaryota; kingdom Metazoa; phylum Chordata; order Ceratodontiformes; family Ceratodontidae; genus Neoceratodus; species Neoceratodus forsteri. The sequence continues at coordinate 966,655,457 of CM028133.1, forward strand.
AAGCACCTTGGAGAACCTGAGATTCTTGATGGACCTGCAGAAGTCCAGCCTGTTCAAGTACTGGACTTCATAGAGGCAGCGCTAAACACCCTGCTGAGGAGAGCCTTCCTCCCGCAGGCCAGAGTTACAGTTTTGATAGCAACAGCAGAGTCCTTCACAGCAGGTCAGTCAAGACCTGAAAGAGGCTTTTTGCAGTTAGTAAGTCACATGGCCATATCCACAGCTGTGGTCCCATGGACCAGGTTCCAAATGAGAAATATCCAGTACCATTTATGGAACGAATGGTCCCAAAGACGGGATCCATTTTCAAAGCTAGTGCCAGTGACAAAAGCACTAGTCATTACTATGCTGGAAGGAAGAAAGTAACCTCAGAGAGTGCATTTCCATCCTTAAGCAGTCACCAACAAGTTTTCTTACTACAGATGCCTAACTCCTGGGGTGGGGCACCCACCAACAGGACCTCACAGTGAGTGGCACATGTAGCCCTCTGGAGTCACTAGAGTACATAACCCTCTTGGAGCTCAAAGTACTACTGCTATCAATGCAGTCTTTCTCCTCCCAGCTACAAAGTCAGTCTGTCCAAATCAGGACAGACAACACCACAACAATATACTACATAAACAAGCAGGGAGGAACAAGATCCTCAAAACCGTGTACAGAGGCAATGAAGATCAGGAACCTGGTATATTCTTTAGAGGCAAACATATTTGCAGTGCATCTGCCAGACAAAGACAATGTCCTGGTATGTTCTGTAAACAAAATCAGCCAAGGAAATCACAAATGGGACATAAACTAGCAGGTTCTGGCCACAGTGTTCAGAAAGTGGGGCACTCCCAATATAGACCAGTTTACATCTTGGGAGAACTATTGGCTCACATAGTTTTGTTACAGACCCTCAGCTAGAGGAACAGACAGTAAAAAACAACAGCACTGTAAACAGGAATGAACTAAAGATCCTAAGATGGGGTACTGATAACAACAGTGGCTTTGGAGATGAAGATTACTCCTTGAAGCGGTTATCAGGCCCAAAGTAGATAACCATAGTAACTAAGAACTCAGGCTGCTGCCTCCTCAGGCGTAGAAAGGGCTTTGTCAGTTCTGCTTAACAGGTTAGGTGTGCATTAGCAGTCAGGAGCAAATGCATAAGATTTCCCTGGTAGGCAGGTCATACCTGATGGTGGGGAGGGAGAGAAAGGGTGCAGGGGGAGGGTGGCATATATATTCCAACAGTGAGCATAGCCTACAGCTGCAGAGAGCTAAATAGGTCCAGTTCTCCCTCTGTGGCTAGGGAAGGGGGAAGAAAGTTAGGCTGGGAGGCATAAGTATGTGGCAGGTTACAAGTAAGAGGAAGAGGAGCAAAAGAGACAATGAGAGTGGTGGGTGCAAGGGAGAATGGTATGTGTGCCATGCATACAGCAGCCACAAGACCAGCCACAGTACAGGTTATGCTGCTTGTCCTCGCTTGTTTCCTAGAGCGCTGGGTCATGTCTTTGTTGGCTAAACAGGAGGGGGCGTCGTCACTGGCAACAGCAAACTTTTGGGGAATTCAGTGCAGGGCCAGCCTCCGTGATTGGCTTACATTTCTTTTTATAAGTATACGAGGCTGGTGCTTGAGGGATCATTCAGGCTACCCTGGATGTTCCATTCAGAGGCAGAACCACAGTAGCCTTGTCTGTGTTTTAAGGAACTCTTTAGGGATAATCAGTGGGCCTACAAGGATGAACTATAAATCTGGCAAACACTCGCTCCTAGACTGGCTACTCGCTAGCACCCCGGACAGGATATCTGGTCACTGTGCTCCCAGAATCCCTGAGTGACCACACCCCAATTAACTGTAAGTAGTCAAATAAATGTAATAAAGTGCCACCTATCGTTCCGAAGAGCAGAATTCTGAGGCGAAGACATCTTACAGCATTTAAGGAGGCTCTCTCCCAGATCGACAGGACTCCCATCGGGGTATTCAACGACTTCGATAAAGCACTTCAATACTTTATCGACAAGTTTAACTTGATTTGTAACAGATTCGCACCAGTCACAAAAAGGAAAGCACCAGGTTACAGAGGGTAATAGTAAATGGAGTCCACTCTGAAGAAAGAGGGGTTACTAGTGGGGTACCGCAGGGTTCAGTATTAGGACCAGTCCTCTTCAATGTCTTTATAAGCGATATTGCAGAGGGACTGGAAGGAAAAGTATGTCTCTTTGCAGATGACACAAAGATCTGCAACAGAGTTGATGCACAAGGTGGGGTGGAAAGGATGAGAAGGGACTTGGCAAGGTTAGAGGAATTGCCAAATGTATGGCAGCGTAGATTCAATGCTAAGAAGTGCAAGGTAATGCACCTGGGAACAAAAACCCAGGGGAAGAGTACACAATGGGGGGTGAGATACTAACAACAATAAAAATGGAAAGGGACCTGGGGATAGTCATATCAGATGACCTAAAGGTGGGCAAGCAATGTGAGAGGGCAGCAAGGAGGGCTGGGGGGATACTGGGATGCATAGGGAGAGGCATCACCAGTAGAAAACAGGAAGTTGTTATCCCTCTGTACAGACAGCTGGTGAGACCCCATCTGAGTACTGTGTACAGTTCTGAGACCCAGTCTCCGAAGGACATAGACAAGATGGAAGCTGTCCAGAGGAGGGCAACTAAAATGGTGCAGTGTCTGCAACGGAAGACATATGAAGAGAGACTAAAGGAGCTTAATATGTATAGCCTCGAGGAAAGGAGGGAGAGGGGGGGACATGATAGAAAGTTTCAAGTACCTCAATGGAATCAACAAAGTACAAGAGGGTAGCATCTTTCAAAAAAAGAGGTGTGCAAGAAAAAGGGAGCACAATTTGAAGATAGAGGGGAGGCAGCTCGGAGGTAATGTAAGGAAGTATTTTTTCACAGAGAGGGTTGTGGATGCATGGAACGGCCTTCAAAAACAGTGGTTGAATTCAAGCATGCATGGGACAGTCATAAGGCAATTCTAGGGGTTGGGGGTAGAAAGAAGTAGGCTGCTGGTTAACTAGGATCTGCAGCTTATCCATTAGGTAGGGAAATGGGCAGACTGGGTTGGCCAAGCGGTCCTTATCTGCCGTCAAATTCTATGTTTCTATGTTACAATAATGGGTGGATAACCGGGGACACTTCTGGACCTCATGAGGGACAGGGACAATCTGTGGAGTAGATCTAGGGACACTGGGGACCTTACTGATATTCAGAAATACACGTCGGCAAGAAACAAATGCACTCTGCTCATCCGGAATGCTAAGGCCAGATACTACAAGGACTAATTAGAAAAAAATTAAGGGAATGGGAAGCGGTTCTGGGACAATATCAAAGAACTCACAGGTAAGGAGGACAAACAACAACCGACATTGCTCAGCATAAATAGAGTGAACTCCATGGATCCACTTGCCATTGCCGAAGAGTTCAACTCAGCATTTATTGACCTAAGCTCTGTCCTCCAGGTAGACTACCGCAAGCCTCTAAATGCTGACCAGGACAGCATACATATGCCTAACCAACACCCAAATTTCTACTTTAAGAAAGTCACAGTAAAAGAGGCTATGGGTTATGTCAAAAAGGTCTTGGGGAAAACCAGGGTAGGCAATGACTGCATTGACATGAAGTTGATTGCCCTGGCCATCGATGAGGTAATAATGCCAATCACCAAAATCTTTAATAAGTCACTCATGCTCACCCAATTCCCCTCACTCTGGAAACAAGCTCTGGTGACCTCTCTCCACAAGAATGGGGATAGGACTCTCACTACTAACTATAGACCCATCTCTATACTTTCCCCTCTCTCTCAAAAGCTCTGGAGAGGATTGTGGTGGACCAAATCATGACTATATTTAGAAATACCAGCTGCAATGTCCCCAGAAGCATTGTTTCAGATGAAATCACAGTATAGCCACTGCTCTTGTTGACTTCACTGACTGCCCACAAGGCCTTGGATGAGGGTAATTTGGTAGGGTCAATCTTTATTGATTTAACTAAGGTGTTCGATACGGTCTGCCACCCGCTTCTCCTTAACCAACTTCGAACCATAGGTGTAGCTCCTAACGCTGTCCAGTGGTTCCAGGACTATCTCTCCCATAGATCCCAAAGAGTCAAAATAGACCAATCAGTATCAAGCTCTAAAGGAGCCTCGATTGGAGTACCTCAAGGGTCCATCCTTGGACACCTGCTGTTCAACCTATTCCTGAACAATATCCTGGATGCTTGCAATAGCAAAATCATACCATTCGCTGATGACGCCATCATTCTAATGATGCCATCATTCTCAATAGTCATACTCACCTAGAGCATCTTCAGACCGAGTTACAGAACTCCTTTCAATAGGTGGAGCTTTGGTTCTGTTCACAATGGTAATTTCTGAACTATAAAAAAACTAAAACAATGCTCCTATCGAGCCTCCAGCTCAAAAAGAGGTATCCCGTCCTGACAATCACAAACAACAGGTCATTTCCTTTAGAACAGGTGCACTCCTTCAAGTACCTGGGCGTTTTGGTTGATGACTTGCTCACATTTGTGCAACATATTGACCTGGTGGTGAAGGCAATGAATGTGAAACTGGAAGCCCTGTTTAAGCACAGGAAAAGCCTATCCCCTGATGCCCTTATGCTCACGGTTTCAAGCTCCATTTTATCTATAGTGGACTATGGACTAGTGGTGTATGGAGCTGCCACTGATATGACTCTCAAACAGATAGTTACTGCCCTCAACAAGGCTTGCAGACTACTTCTAGACGCTGACCATCTAATGCAAACTTGCTCACTGTATGAGCAGGCCAACTTTCTATCTCTCAGAAATAGAGTCAGATACCAAACCTACCTTCTAGGTAGGAAGGCTATGCTTAGAAAGACCCCTCCATGCATCTCTGATCTGGTAAGGGTTGCTAACACCAGGTACAATACCAGAAGTTCAGCCATGATACCGCTAAGTGTCCCATTCTCTAGGACTGCTCAGGGACAGCGCTCTTTTTCTTACCGAGCACCACTCTGGCTGAATGAGATCCCAGCAACCACACTAAGCACTGATAACGTTTGGCATTTAAAACTGAATTAAAGCAATCTTTACTGAGTCTGAACACATGTGAGTGCCTGAACTGAGCTTACTTTCACCAATTGAATGCACCTCGCCCTCCTTTGCTGAATGGCCATACTGAGACTGATTTCTCCCTCCCTGGCACCTCGCCCATCATCCCTGTCTATTCTCATGTACTCTCCTCCTAGCTTGCTCTCTCTCTCTCTCTCTCTCTCTCTCCTTTTGCCCCCTGCCTTACTGCACCTATTCCTTCCAGAGAATGTGTAACCTCAACCCACCCACCCATCTTCATCCTACCTGTCTCTACCCTGACCCTTTCCTATCCGGGGCTAGCTCATACACCTTCCTGCCCACAGCCCACTTCCTCACTACTCCGTCCCTCTAACCTCGGCCACCCCTCCCACCCTAGTATCTTTCTTCACCCCCCAACAAACCCTGTTACTCAGCACCATCCTCCTCTTCCTCTTCACACCTTTCTGACAAGACCCCTGAGGCCGCTTAATTGTAGCTCCTTGATCTAGTAACTTACTCCTGCTGTCATTAAATATGCATATTGCCTAGCTTAATAGGAAAGATACCTCGATTTATATAATGCCTGTTTACTTTATTTATTGTTAATATATGTCTGTATTGTTATTCAGTATCCATGACGTGGAACCTTTGTAAAATAGTTCATACTCAAAGGTTGTTTCCGAATAAACTAATAAATTAATAAATAAATTATAAATGCAGCACAGTGACATGACATTGTATGCATTCCTCCCAACGGTTGCCATGTGAGCACTAGGGCTGTGACCATGAGGTACAGAGTTAGTGAGGCAGTTTTGGCTGGTGTGGCAGCTTTGGCAGCCCTAAGCCTGGTGGAATCAGTTAGGATCAAGTCGGAGTGCTACCTACTTGCATACTTATAGGAAGCCCTGAAGAGAAACGAAGAATAAGGTATAGCATTAGAGATTATGTATGAGAGTTGCAACTGTAGATCGAGGGGGGAGGCCACTGACTGACTTACTGGAGAATGGAGTCCAGAGCCTGGGAAAGGACTGGGATAACAAAGGCTAATCATCTGGTGCAGGAGGGCAGTTGCTTAAGCTTGCATGGTCTGCTAACTGCATGAGTTAGAAGTATAGGTAATCCAGTGATTGGGGTGAGGAGAGGCAGGAACATGAGATGTTGTGAAACCTGGCGCAGTTGTGAGATGCTGGGGAGTTGTATAGAAATGGATCCATAACAGTCTCTGAAGGTTGCACCAGGTGGTAGTTGGAAGCCCTGAAAGGAAGAAGGGAGGGTGGCAAGAGGGCATATCAATATGTTGGGGGTGGGATAAACCACTTTTCTTACATAATCAAATGGTACCAGTTGTGAAGGGGCCTGAGGACAATTATCATAGGCAGACTCGAAGGCAGAAAGTGAAAACTCCTTAACCATTGCGGACATGCCTTTTTGCCCTGTGATACTCGATGGTGACACCTAGGTTCTCAAATTTAGGAATGTCTGTGAAGTGGAGTGGAGTGGATGGGCACACCATTCTTGAGTGAACCCCCCAAAAAGGGAAGAGTCCATCTGCCAAGTCAAGAGAGAGTGGTTGCCCTGTGTAGTGCCCGTAGAGGGAGGAGCTGCTAAGGTCATCATCATCATCAATTTATTTATAAAAGGTGCCCTTCCAAAGTTCAGGGTGCCTGAACAATCCATACACAGATAAAACATCACAAATTAGGCAGTTAGGGAGGCAGTATAGCGCAGTGGTTTAAGGCTCTGAGCTGCAAATCTGGAGACCTGGGTTTGAATCCCACAGCCCCCACTTGCATACTGTGTGACCCTGAGCAAGTCACTTAACTTCTCTGTGCTCCCAGGTTGCACCTGTAAACAAGCTTAGTGTGTCTCACCTGGTTAAATAATTGGGGGGGGGGGAATTGTCATAAAACCAAATAGAAGCAACTTCTTTAATATAATTAAACATTTCCTTATAAAAATCAGTACCATTAGTCCCAATCAGGCCCCATTAAAGGCCTGACAAAAGAGGTGAGTTTTAAGGACAGACTTAAATCCTTTGACAGTCAGGCTATCACATATCCAACGAGGTAGAGCATTCTACAGGATAGGAGCCATAACGGAAAAAGATCGTGCTCCAGATGTCTTCAAACATACCCTGGGAATCTCTGGCAATCCCTTGTCAGAGGATTGGAGTTGACAGGAGGGGCAGTAAGGCTGCAGAAGATCTTGTAGGTAGCGGGGTCCCTGGTCATGTAGGGCTTTATAGGTCAACAACATGACCTTGAAGGTTATCCGCCACTGTACTGACAGTCAGTGCAGTTCACGCAGCATAGTGTTGTATGACTGGATCTAGGGGCTCCAGTTAACAGCCTGGCTGTTGCGTTCTGCACCAACTGCAAGTGGTGAATATCCATCTTCTGTCCTGAAAGTCTGTTGCGCAACAGCATCCCTTTTTCCATCCTGTTCTTTACTGCACTGCACTGTAGGCAGGCCACCCACACTACTGTTCCTCTTTTCCTTTTTCCCTTTCTCTCTCTCTCTCTCTCTCTCTCTCCCTGCCGCAGGCTATTGCCAGGTTTACCTGCATTCAACTGGATGTCATGCCAGTAGTGTTAAAATGGAAGAAAGTTCTTATTGCAGTGCTACATACACTGCTCCACTCCATAAAACAAGCCTCTGTGTTGTGAAGCGCTATTGTGCTTTTCTGCACCAACGTGCGCAGGATCGCAGCACCGTGCAGCTGCCGAATTGTTAATGGCAGCTTTAGTTAAAAGTAGCTTCCCCAGATACCCCCCTTCTCTTGTATCCCTTATTTCTGTGGGTATGCTGTGAAAGGGGTGTCAAAAAAGTAGACAAAACAAGTTAGCTTGCTTCCTGATATCAGGACTGCTAAAACAAACAAAGCTCTCCTTGTTTAAAACTTTAGTAGTGAGAGATGGAGTCATTTCAGTCTTCCTTTTTCCTCTCCCTCAAAAATAGCCTGAGGTGTAACCTAAAGGTCCTGCCTTACAAGTGCCTTATATGCTAAAATTTGTATAATCTGTATAAAAGAAAGAAAAACAAGTGTTTTATGTAAAGCAGACTTGCTCTGCCCTGTGAGCTGTATTAGGGAATCTCCTGGGCAGACACTGATACTCGCTGTTTTTTTTTAACAAAGCCTTGAAAGTGTCTAAAAATTAGTGCAAGAACTGTTAAAAATGCCAAACATTGAAACTTGATGTTATAAATAGCAGGAGCTTTTCTTCTGTTGGTTTCTGACTCTGTTCTTCCTACCAGTGTTTTCTTGGTGCCAAAAACACTCGCAGGGTTACAGAGCCGATTAAAATAAACTATTCTTTTTTCGAGCAGTGCCATGGAGGGTTTCTCATGTTAAAAGTGCTGTTTAAATGAGAAAACTCCTCCATGTCCACCCAGCTTGCTCTTCCTGTTTTGTTTTTCCTCTGTAAAATGAGAGTCTTGTGTATTGCAGCACTAGAAAAAGCCCGGCTCTAAGCTAAACAAGCATTTGTCAATGCCGAATGTTTGCTTGCTGGCATTGGCAGTGGTAGTGTAGAAGTTACAGAGCTGCGTAATAGGAATGGCAATGAAGTATTGAACTGAAGCCAACCCCACCACCACCCTGCAGAGAGTGACAGGCATTGGGGTGTGTTTGGGTGCGTCAGGCATAACTGACTGTGCCATTTCACCACACCCCACCCTGCAGACATTGACAAGTGTCACGGTGTTCCTTAGGGTCTTTGGCCCTTATGCGCACCATTTCATTAGGAAAATATGGTGAGATAGATGCGATATAGAATAGAGGGTGAACTTTGGGGCCGAAGAGTCCAAGGCATACCTCGATGCCTCTCACTGACTGCAGGGTGTGGAATGGTATGAGCATCACAGGCAACAATACCAAGTCACACCCCTGATGCCTGTCATTCTGTACAGGGTTGGGCGTTATGGTTGGAAACCCTAATACCTCAGGCATTCGTTGGTATTTTCACTCCAAATTTTCAACATTTTTTTTTGTGACCCCACCTCATGAACAGGGGGAATATCAGTTTGTTAGCCGAAAGCTGTTTATGACTACGGCATTTAGCACCACAGGTGCAAAAACATTCTGAACAGGATGTAAAAAATGACAGCTGTACTGTTCATGGGGGTGTAAAAATGGCAATGTTGCAAATCTGTAGTAAAATATTTAAAAAATGGTGAAGTCACGAGTACATAGAAACTGTGCAACGCACACCCGTAATATAATTAGGATGGGGATTTTTTACAGCAGATTGTCAACTCAGGCATTTTGGTGCCTCCGATCATGAACAGTGTCATTGTGATTTTCTTTATCTGTGCCGAACAATGATTTCCCACAGTTACCATGCATCTCTGCGCTGAAAGTGTGAAAACACACTTCAGCCATGTTGTGAAAAATGACAGCTGTACTGTTCATAAGGAAGTGTGGAAAAATGCCACTGGTGAAAATCTGGACTGAAAATATTACAAAGTCATGAACTTACGAGGGTGCATGGAAACTGCACAATGCTCCCTCGTAAAACAGTCATTTTTAGGACTTTTGTCACCAAATTTTCAACATAGCCATTTTAAGACCTCTGCTCATGAACAGTATAACTGTGATTTTTCTTAATCTGTCCTAAACATTGCTTCGCACACCAGCACCATTGTGCACTACATGTGCGAAAACACATTTTGGGCATATAGAAAAATTGCAGCTGTACTGTTCATAAGGAAGTGTAATAAAATGGCAATGTTGAAAATCTGGAGTGAAAATATTAAATTGCAAACTTACGAGCATGCATGGGAACTGCAGCAAGCGCTCGTAAAACAGTCATTTTTAGGAATTTTGTTACCAAATTTTCAACATAGCCATTTTAAGACCTCTGCTCATGAACAGTGTCGCTGTGATTTTCTTAATGTGTCCCATACATTGATCTTGCACACCGACTGTGCCATTGTGTGCTACATGGGCGGAAACACATTTTGGGTGAGATGTGAAAAATGACAGCTGTACTACTCATAAGAAGGTGTGGTAAAATGCCGATGTTGAAAATCTGGAGTGAAAATATTGAAAATTCGCGAACTTACGAGCGCATGTAGAACCATAGCGACGACGCCGTAAAAAGTCATTTTAGGGATTTTCACTATATTTTCAACATAGCCATTTTAGACCTCTGCTCATGAACAGTGTCACTGTGATTTTCTTAATTTGTCCTGTACATTGATTTCGCACACCGACTGCGCCATTGTGCGCTACATGGTCGGAAACACATTTTGGGTGAGATGTGAAAAATGACAGCTGTACTACTCATAAGAAGGTGCGGTAAAATGGCAATGTTGAAAATCTGGAGTGAAAATATTGAAAATTTGCGAACTTACGAGCCTGTGTAGGAACTGAGCAACGAGGTCAGAACAGTCATTTTTTGACTTAGCATTAACATTGTGTTTGGGACCCATTCATGATAGTCACTGTCATGGCCTTATTCAGGCCGGGTGATTTCACGCAGTGACTGTGAAATCACCCTTCGGGCCCGAATCACGCCATGACAGTGACATCATTCAGGAGAAGGGTCCCAAAACCCATGTTGAAAATTTGTGCAAAATTCCAAAAATGCCTGAGATATGCAAAAGTTGAAAACCCCTATCTAGCCCGTTATACAGCTTACCGGCATTTCTCAGTTCGTGGTCGCTTTTGAAGAGTGCAGACGTGTTCCCGTCCATCAAGATCGTCCGCGCCGAGCTCCGTAGGTAAGTATAGGGTGAGGGGTGTGGGGAGGCAGAGTGCACAGTGGATGGGTGCGGGTTGTAGGAGGGGCCAGGGAGACTATGGGGACCGTTTTTCTTCCAGGTTTTTTTTTCTATGACTACTGGGACGTTTGCCACGCTGGGGTGGCTCCAGCGGCACAAGAACGATTGAAGCGCTCTAGCCGACAGGGATTGGGCACTACCGGCCAGCATCACTTTGCCACGCTTGGGTGGGCTCCCAGCGCACCTTGTACTGGGGAGGAGGGAAGCGACGGGATTGGGCACCCCTGCCGGCGATAGCATGGGGAGGAGAGACAGTGAAGCCGACTGGGGATTGGGTGCCCCTCACTGCCATACCATCGAGCAGCATGGCATTTGAGAGGCTTTTGAGGGGAGCGCAGAGCCGACGGGGATTGGGCACCCCTGGCGTATAGAGGTGTGCGTGGGGGCAGCACACACAGTATGCGTGCGGTGTGTGTGTGTTTGTGTGTGTGTGTGTAGGGGGAGCTGCGCATGAGCAGGCGATATCTTATCGCTGCTCACTGAAGCATAGCTCCCCCTTTCAACTGTATGCAACTGCATTTTGGAGCTTGTCATAGATAGCTCCAGCATGCATTGGCTTACAGGGGCTGCGCCTGCCAACACACTGACTGAATTGGAGAAGGAGGTGACACACCTCTGAAATCTCCGATGATGGCACTATGTTTCTTGCACATGCGTGCAAGCAAACATTATAAAAGGCTACTTTTTAAGCTTTAGCAGGGACTACAACATTACAAATATTTAGATTCACTAGTGCTGATAGCATCCTGGCAATGAAATAAATATTTTATTCTTTTGTTCTGTAGTTTCCAACCATTGAAGCTCACCTGGGTGTTGTTCTGCAGGTCTTCTCTTAGGGGCCAGTGCCCCTTTTTGCTATTGTTTATGTCTAGGTTGAACTATCGCTCACAATATGTGGGTGGGGCTAAAGGAATGAAATGTCCACACAATTAGTTTATTTGCATTATTTTTCTTATGGTGTGCCAAAATCTTAGAGGATTATGTAAATTGTTAATTATATTTCACTTTGTTTGTATTTTTATTAGTTAGAAACACAGGGCTGGATATTCAGACTGCACCAGGCAGTGGCGCAAGCCTGGGCGCAGCGCAACTGTGATGCACTGGGAAAAGGTCCAGGTGATATTCAATGGGGATGCACCATGGTGCAGCACCATTGAATATGGCAGTGCCAGCACACATATTGAACATGGCGCAGTGGCACTGCGCCCGCACAAGCTAGAACGCGAGGATGCGCCAGTACAAGTGCAGTTGAGTTAGGCGCATCACCCGCGATATTCAGCAGGGGGCATGCAAATGAGGCCATAATATATGCAAGATGCAAATGGGGCCATTTGCATGTCATTATGGCCTCATTTGCATGCCTTGCACAGGGAAGCTTGGCGACGTGCACCTGGCACCCTGCACAGCATGACATATGCTGTGGGGATCCCGGGGCATCCCCTGCCCCATAGCCACCATCGCATGGCAGAAGTGTAAAAAGACATCCCTGGTAGTCTAGTGGCCCCCAGTCCCCGATGAATATAACATATGACCATCCCTGGTGGTCTAGTGGTCCCCTCCTCCCTCCTCCTCCACCCAGGTCCCCGACGCCCGTAACATGTAATGATGCCTGTCCTGGTAAACTAGTGGAACCCCCGCCCATTGCCGCAATCATGGTAAATGCATATTACTACATTCCCTGGTAGTCTAGTAGATCCCCTCCTCCTGAGTCCCGGTCGCGGAAAATGCACACACGTCATTCCCTGGTGATCCAGTGGCACCCCACCACCCTTACCCACCACACAGGACCCCTTGCCCTCCTGCTCCCCGTCATCGGCATTCACATATTTGGGACTGTCTAGTACAGTATGCCCTGCAAGCCTATTGGTCCACACAGGGGACCAATGGGCTTACAGCCCATACTGTATCTGTCTTCAGTGTGGGCGGCCGGGTGGTAGTGCGGTGGATGCAGCTGCTCACCAATGATGGGGTGGGAGGTGGGGGTGTCCCGTGTGGGTGGTGGGTGAGGGTGGGGTGCCACTGGATCACCAGAAATGATGTGTGTGTATTTTACCGTGATCGCGGCAATGGGCGGGGGGTCCACTAGTCCACCAGGGACAGGCATCATTACATGTTATGGGGCATTGTGGACTCAGGTGGGAGGGGGGATAACTAGACCACCAGGGATGGTCATATGTTATATTCATCAGGGAATCGGGGACTGGGGAGCCACTAGACTACCAGGGTTTCGTTTCATACGTATACCGCATGATTGCGGCTGGGGGAGGGGCCAGGTACAGTGAGTGCTTGTGGACGGTGTTCTGGGTGGGTGGGTGGCCACCCAAGGCTGGCTGCTGTGTTGCGCCTTGCAGTACTGCAGCCCTCCTTTGGGTGGCCGGGAGTTGCTCCTACTCTGCAGGGGCTCAACTTTGAGCCCCTCTATGCGGTACACTGCAGGGTTGCACCAGCATATGCGCCACACATCCTGGACTGAATATCGGGATGTGTCGTATATACATGGGCACGCCCCCTGCATCTCCGCTGCATACCATTACATTGCACCCCAGTGCATCGGGAGTTGCGTTGTGCCAGGCAGTCTTTTCAATATCCCACTGGGGCGCAATGCAGGGTTGCGCCAGTGCATCTCTGTTGTGCCAAATGCAACCCCTTTGAATATCTGGGCCACAATGTATTAGACTAGGAAGCGAAGTCTCACAAACCATGTGATCATTTTGTATATAAGGTCCTCTCTCTCCAGTCTAGGGGCAGATTAGTTCAACCTAGGAACCGGATGAAGACACACAGAGAGTGGACCAACACCAGGTCCTGACTGTGTCATGTTTGTCTGACTTTTTGATTTCTTTAAAATTTATTATTTTATTTTTGTTCAATAAATTCACAATGCTGTGTGATTTCTGCACCTTATCCATTGTGTCTGTGCTTTACTCAACACCCCACTACTACACCAAGGTAGGAAGATCTTCGGATGGAATCAGATGCTTCACCCTGGTGATATTTCTTAGATGAGAAAAAGAAGATTTAACCACTGCCAACGCTTGTGATTTCAAGGTCAGGCCCTCATCGAAGATCATGCCTAAGTTACGCACCTGGCTCAAGGCACACAATGGGACACCCCCAAGCTACAGCTCGATGGGTTGCCCACCCCAGTTGGCAGCTGTATGGTATAAAGGCAGAAAACATTTCTTACCTTCCTACATCATGTCACTGATGCCAGAGTCTGTTGTTGGGGCTTCACGGTGACACAGATTGCCTGTAAGGGCCTGGTGCTGGGCTTCTGGCAGTCCTTCATGCTGGCTGTAAAGCAGTTCATGTCATGAGAGAAGACAGCTTACTGCCCTCAGGTGTGCAGAGAAATGAAAAAGGAGAAGTTTTTGAACAACATTACAGGCAGTCCAGGGGGAGAAAAAACATTGGCTGGCACCATACAGTACTTCACCATGGAATAAAGATAGCAAGCAGGTGATGAGCTTATCGGGGAGGTAACTAGGTGCTGTCCTTCAGCTGAGCTTTGATGAGGTATTAGAGCCACAGAGGAAACAGAAGTTTATGGAAACGCCAATTCTGGTTGAGAGCTGATTTGACAGCTGGCTCCGGGGAGGCTGAGGGCTTGGCAGGCTGGTGGTATCTTGCGCCTGCACTGTGTCAGCCCATGAAGTAGGAGCCTGAGTTAAAACCTGTGGTGCAGGGTGGTTAGCAGTGGAGTTCTTGAGTTGTGGCAGCAGACATCTTGTTGGAGGAGTTTCGCCAGGTCAGCTGAAACTCTGAGGCAAGGCCTGGGACTCATAACTATGGCTTCTGTGCTGGTTTTTGGGAGGTGGGAAGGTGCCTAAGGTAGCTTGCGTGGCCCAGCTCTGTTTTGTTTGTTTGCACCGCCATAGTTCTGGGTGGGCATTGCTAGTAGAAGGAGCAGGTGAGTATGCCACCATGTCCATGAGGGAGTTGTCTGAAGCTTCATGCGGGGAGCCCCTTTCACCTTGCAACTGTGGTCAGCATGGCGGGTGATCTCTGGGGCTGTGGGCAGGACCCTCAAGATCAGTGGACAAAGGCAGCTGCCTCTGCAGGACTTGTGAAGTCATGGGATACACCATTTTCATCAATTTTGAAAATAGCCAGGTATGCCATGTGATATTTAACCACAAGCTTCTGAAGTGCTTGTCTTGTAGCGTTAAAAGGCACTCTCATCTTATTAACCTGGGCAGAGTTGTCCTGGTAAAGGGAGATGGTGTGGCCATGCAATTTCAAGGGACCCTTCTCTCAGGCCAGTTTCGTGAGCATATCTTTTATTGAGAATTGCAGGACCAAAGCCTTGATGAGCCGAGGTTTTTCACCCAGCTTGGAAAGGGATGCCAGAGTCCTATGTGCTCTTTGTATTTGTATATTTTTTCCAAGGATATTTAGCAGTCCCAAAAGTAAATGCTGCACAAAATCACAAACATTTTTCCCTTTGCACCCTCCGAAACCCCAGCTATTCTAGTATTATTTCATCTGCCCCTGCACTAAGATCAGCAAGTTTTTCCCACAGGAGTGCTATTTCCATTTTGAGCCCCAGAATGACCTTGTTCTGGACGTCAGCCTGCCAGTCAAAATGCTGTAGGGTAGTCTGGTTGTCTGAGATGCTAATGGACATTTGTTCAATCCAAGTCTGGAGATTATCCATATGAGCCTTTACCCATTACCTCTTATAGGATCTTTGCAAACATGTGTTGAATCGCCGCCGGGTCAAAGCTGGTCACGACAGCTACCAGCGCAGTTCACATTGTGGAGCATGGTTGACTTTCAAACAATGAGTCTAACAGAAGAAGTTCATTTTTTTTTTGTTTAAATTTTCATCAAATTTGTTAGGGCTAAACAAAAGGAAATGAAATTTAACACAAAACAAAATGCTGTTTTCGAGGTGAGGCCCTCCCGTCTTAGGTGTCTTGCTCACGCCTCAACCAGAAGACTTTCCCAGTCTTCTCTGTTGCATCAAAAGTCAATCACAACTCTTCAAACTCTTCCCTAAGTGGGACATAGCCTATAACAATATCTGCCACTTTGTGCCAGGTGCTACCTGCCTGCACCCTCCACTCCTCCTTGGGTTGGCTTTGCCCCAAGAAACAGCATGTCATGGGCAGCTTTATTGATAAACCTATTAGGTCTGGGACCCCTTCCCTGTTTATCATCCATGTTATTGTCTCTAATCATATTCTACTGCCTTTATTCTAGTGATGTCCAGCTTTTTCATGAACCAAGGTGCGCTATTACTTACACCTGTGTCACTCACTCACACCTGCTGACAGGATCTCGGATGCTAGAGGCTGTCACAAACCCACTCAGTAGGTCAGCCCTCTACTACCAAAGTGCCAACCTCCGAGCGCAGTCTTGTGAACAGTGTAACAGAACAAGGTAACCCTCTTGTCTGTTTTGTAAGTTCAAATCAACCTTTGGTCTCAAGTCTTGGAGGGATTCAAACTGTGAACCTATTGTTAGCGTACCCAATGCACAGGCTCAGATATTTCTGTCTTTGGGGGGCCAGATATCTTTGCCTTCGGGCACCTAACCAGGTGTACAGAAATGAACCCTTTAAAAACTTTAATAAAGACCTCAGATTTAAAATGCTTCTCTTTCCAGTTTGGTATCACTATTCAAGCTTATGCCTAGTGTCAGCTATAACTATATATACCTTTCTTGCAAATGAAAGAAATTCAAAGACAGACCAAGTATGCTCTAAAACGAGTTTTACTAAATAGATAAAAATATGTAAAACATACAATACAGAACTATTATATCTCAAGACATACAAATCTATAAAATAACAAGGTTTTAAACAGTGCAATTCCTACTACAGTAATTAGATTTGTCTCTCTAAATACCTGCTTAAAGTGCTCCAAAGATGTTTCTTTGCCAGAGTCTAGATAGAAGTGTCTCTGAAGTAAAACAGAATATTCCTTAAAGAAAACTGTATTTGCCAACCCCTTTGTGAGGTCGCCTAGCTCCTCCTCTGTCAGAATATATAAAAAAATATATCTATACAAAAACAGGATGTCTTTTCCAAGTATTAAATTCTGCAACCTCAGCATGACTCATGTTCTTCAAATGACATCTCTTTGATCTTATGATAAGCTTCCCCCTTCCAGGACATCAAAGCATCTTTAGGATTTCGCACCAGGATACTAAACCTGGTTTCCCCTCTTGAAACATCATAAAATGACTATGATCTATCCTGGCATCTGACAAGCTACAATTAGCCAAATAAACAGGATATCCTCAACTCAAGTCTCTTCCATGTAATTATCTCATGGCTTTCATCTTTCAGCCGAGACCTGGTGGAGGTCACTCCAAGAGCACCAGATTTCTCAGCATCTCTCATGGGAGACAGTCCATACATATTTTTATATACAAAAAAAAAATCACACAGCACTCAGAACTGGCTGTCCACGTCACAGAGGCGTCCTGCTCCCAATACATTTCTACGCCCTCCCGTACTCTCCTGTGCAAATGCCAGTGTAATTCATCAGTGGGATATTACATATAATAACATCTGCAGATTTGCCATATCGGGCCCCAACCTAACACATCACTGCCTACTCTACTCTGCATTACATTGGCTGTCTCCAAATGCCCTTTGTTCTTACACTCTGGGGTGTTTTATTAACTCTTTAACCAGACCTTCCTATCCCAGTTCTCTGGCAGCCATGCTAACCCCAGTCCTTCACTTCCGCTCCCTGAGGTCCTCTACCTCTTCCTCGCTCTCATTCCCACACTGTTCCTCTAAAATGGGTGAGCAAGCTTTCACCTATTTCGCTCCCAGGTTCTGGAATTCTCTCCCCATCATATCAAGAACTCCTCATCTCACCTTACCTTCAAGCATGCACTGTTTTCTTACCTTTATGCATTTGATAATTGTGACTGCTCTTAATCTTGATGTTTGGTCTTTCTGCTTTCCAACCAGCTGTTTTATTGTTCTATCTCCGTTCTCTTCATCTGTACATGTACTTCTTGTCTGTTCCCTCTTCTATTTCTGCTCTGTCTTCTGTACCTGGTTTTTCTGCCCTGGTTGTACCACAGTACCAACTGTATTTGCTACTTCTGCCATCCCTGCATGGATTACTGATGTTTCGTGGCCTTGATGTATTAGCCACTTAATATGTCCCGATTGTACCATTGTTGTACCATTTTGTACCCTATTGTATTCATTGTATTTTTGTGTACTGTACTCTCCTGGGTCATGCCTGAACATAGGCAGGGATATTGCCTAATGCACTTACCCGATAATCAAAAAAGCTAATAAATAAATAAATAATATGGGACTGGTGGCTTTTTAAGTCTCTGCTCCTAGATTCAGCATCAGGAATTCTCTCCCTCCCATAGTCAAGTGCTCTATTTTGCACTGCCATTTTAAAATGGCGCTCCTCAAACACTACTGTAACTTAACTATGAGTACTTGCTATTGAGTATTGTGTTCATGTACTGTATACATGTAACTGACTCCTAAAGCTGTAATGTGTTAGACTGATATTGATTCTGTCACTGGTTTGTTACTGTATTATATTGTTTACTTGTTGTTTGCTGTTTATCCCAGGTCATTCCTGAAAATAATCATGTTCTTGCCTAGTGTACTTACCTCATTACCAAAATGTAAACAAATAAAGCCAATCCCTAGCCGTGCCTTAATGCACAAATAATGACAGCCTAGAGAGCATCGGTATGTTCAATTTGGAAACGAGGAGAGTGAAAGGAGACCTGATAACTATGCATAGGTTATTGAAGGACCATAAAATATATCTAAGTTTAGGACTGGAATTTAATGTTGGGTAAGTTCTAACTATAGAATGGTCTACAGATTTGGAGAGACCAGTTTAGGAGGTACCTCAGAAAATACTTTGGCACACAGAGCATGGTGAGGGCGTAAAAAGGATCACATGAAGCTGTGGTATAAACAGAGAGCTGGCAAGAGTTTAAGACCAGTTTAGACAGGCACATGAGGGAGCTTCATCTAAATATAGTAAATATTACTTAGGAGAAATAGGAGACTGTTTGAATGGGCACATGTGCCTGATTCTCTCTCTGATTTTCTTATATTCAGTGTCATCAGAGCTGTGGCCTTAAAAGTAG
The DNA here is from genome assembly GCA_016271365.2 of Neoceratodus forsteri. Taxonomy (NCBI): domain Eukaryota; kingdom Metazoa; phylum Chordata; order Ceratodontiformes; family Ceratodontidae; genus Neoceratodus; species Neoceratodus forsteri. Next base: position 966,674,384 of record CM028133.1, read on the forward strand.
CTGAGTGACATTAGGATGGTGAGAAGTGCAATCAGTATGGTAATTGAGTAAGAAAAGTGGGGTATCAGGAGAGGAAACTGGAAAGTTGGTGGTGAGGGATGAAGGGCAGGAAGAGGTGAGCTTGGGGAGGGGAGGGAGTAAGCAGTCAGAGGGCACAGGAGAAGGTAAATAATTCACTGAAGCTAGAGCCGTCTTCAGCAGGGTCAGAGATAGGAGAACACACTTGTTAAGGACTGGAATTATTGACTGGAGGGGATGAAAAAAAAAACACCACCTCACTGATTAGGCTTACTGACTCCATCCTCTCAGGGATGGACAGTGGTCAAATCACATCTTCCACTTTTGTCGACCTAGCCAAGGCTTTTGACATGGTTTCCCACACCCTAATACTAAGCTCCCTCTCCTCAGCAGGTCTGACTGACTCAGCCGCTAAATGGTTCAGACTCTACCTTCTAGGTCGGACCCAGTCAGTGAGAATCGCTGATTCCACATCTCACCCCCTTCCTATCAACATTGGTGTCCCTCAAGGGTCTGTGTTGGGCCCTATACTTTTCTTCATATTTCTTAATGACCTACCATCTGTCTGTACATCAACCTCAGTACATATGTACGCAGATGACATGGTCCTCTACACCTCCAGACAGTCCCCACTGATGTTGCAAACAGACTTCAGCAGGATTTCAACAATGTTCAGCACTGGTTTTGCTCTCATCAATTTTTTCTAAACACCAAGACAGTCTCCATGAACTTTAGCACTAGGCAGAGACTCTCTAGGCTCCCCTCCCTGCCCTCCTTCCTTACCCTTGATGGGACAGTCCTTGAGGACACCTCCTCATTCAGATATCTGGGTGTTTGGCTTGAACAACATCTCACCTTCTCTGGTCATGTGGATGCCATCCTGAAAAAGCTGCGCCCCAAGCTTGGCACTGTACACAGGAACCGGAACTGCATCCCTTTCTCGGCTAGGCGCAAACTTGTCCAGAAGGTGATCCTTCCTATTTTTGACTACTGTGATGTAGTCTACAGTGCTGCTCCCAAGACCTCCTTAGCCAGATTGGATATCCTCTTCAACTCCTTCTGTCGCTTCGCTCTGGACTCTCCTCCTCTCACCCACCACTGTCAGCTCTACCATTCTCTGCATTTCCCTCACTAGAAAATAGACACATCCATCATTGTGCTAAATTTGTCTCTAAATTTTGGTTTGAATCACTCACATCCTATCTCACCTCCTCTCTATCAGTCCTCCCTCCCTCTGCCCACTTATTTAGATCTTATGACTCCCGATCCTCGGTTATCCCTCACCGGTCTACCACTGCAGGCCAGGCTGCTTTCTCAGATCGCTTCCCTAAACTGTAGAATTCACTTCCTCAACAGATTCGCCATTCCTCCTCTCCCTCCTCTATAACTTCAGCCCTACATAATTTCTTCTTTGTGAATTGTACCTGCAATTAACCTACCTGGTATTCCTGACCTGCTCCCCAGCCTCTATCAATATATTAAGTAACTATTCTGAATTACAGCTCCCTTTGTTCCAGCTCCACTACTTTCTTTTCCTGCTGAGATCCCTACCTGGCCATTCCTTTGGGTTATCTATAACTACCAATATAACTATGACTTTAGGTTCTTATCAAGCTACTACTATCATTATATCTATAACCTTGATTTCTTTTCATTTCCTCCCCTCCCAGCTTTGCTACCTTTCCACCTTTGCTGTTACTCCCTATCCACACCTTTCTTTCAGGCTAAATGGTACCATCATCATGAATTTAAAGTGTTATCCTAATGTAATGCACTTGACCTGTCCATTGTGACCTCTGTAAACAATTGTACTCTTATGCTGCACTTAATATGTTCTTTCTGTTATTTGTTATTCACCACTGCCAATATTGTTGTAATAATGTTCACTGTTGTATGCATGTATGTATTTATTTCCACTACCCTTTCCCCCCAGGATACACTGTGAGATGAGCAACTTGTTGTTCAATGTGCCTTTTCATTTCAATAAATAAATAAATAAAATGGACTGGATTACCTTCCAGAATTGGGTACCCTGAAGGCTATGCTGACCGAAAGTCGACACCCCAATGGCAAAATCCCCCACAGCGACAATTTCAACAAGCCCCCCAATAGAAAAACACTTGATGTCTGACAGGCGAAATTTTGCTGTCAACATTGGGGATCACGCTATGCCGAACCTCGACAACACTGTTGTCGAGTCGGCATAGATAAACCCTCTGAAGAATGGAAGCAGAAAACTTGCCTTGGTGTCATATTGTAATATTTATTTATTTATTTATTAGCTTTTGGTAACCGGGTAAGTGCGCTAGGCAACAGACCTGCCTATTTTCAGGCACAACCCGGGAGAGCACAGGACATTGGTTACAATATGCAGAAATGCACAGACATAATATAGGTGTACAGAAGCAAAACAAGATATACATTGGGTAGTACAGTAACAGTTACATAAGGGTACATCCCTGTGTTTTGTATTCTGTATCACCTGTTTTAGGGTTTCCCCCCACTGTAATTCATTTTGAGGTACACTTTGAATGAACGACTCTAACCCAGACTAGTAGTATAGCTTATTGGTTAGAGTAATGAGCTGTAAATGACCTTGGTACATTCAGTAGACCTGGGTTTGGGTCTCACAACCCGCACTTGCATACTGTATGACCCTAAGCAAGTCACTTAACCTCCAAAGTGCTCCAGAGTTGCCCCTGAAAGCAGGCACTGTGCCCTGTGGGCCTTATCATGTTACCAAAGAATAAAAAAATGGCATTGTAATTGTTTTGTGATTCATTTGCCTTCAAAAGGAAAAGAGCTTCAGTGACTTTCAATCAGGTACAAAATTGTTTATAAATTAATTTTCCCCTATCCCTCATCCCAGTGATTTGGTGTTCCTGCAGCTTCACCCTTCCTCCAAGCAGTAGAGGCATACAAACTACTGCCTTCAAAGCCAATGACAATTCTGTTCCTTTGTCAGCAAACGTGTGTGTGTGCGTGTGTGTGTGGGGGGGGGCGTGTACATGTGCCTGGTGGCCACACTCTCCCTCAATAAAAGCCAAGAACTTCACATCGGCAATGCAGCTAGCCCCAGTACAAGATACAATGCAATCCTCAACCGCCACACCTGTTTAACAACATTTCTCTTTGTGTTTATATGATCTTTTTTCTATCCTTCTGGGTGGTCTGACTTGCCTTCAGTTCAATCAATCAATTCAATCAATTTATTTGTATACTGGAAAGTATGTGAGCAAAAATGCCCATTTTCACCAATGTCCAGTGTTTAAAAACCACAAATAGACAGTTACAGAGACAATTTAAATACTTAAAACACACAAATACAGTAAATACAATATATTTACAGAGTTAAGGGTCAAATGAACTAGCAAGTGCAAACTGTTAATATCATATTTAGAGGAGTGGGCAATGTAAAAGAGTTAAATAGATATCAATCAGAGTAAAGTGATTTTTACGTGACATACATTGCTGAAAATGATTCACTGAGCAGACCATTGGATAGCGATGCATGGCCTGGGTGAGAAGGTCCAATTACGGGAAATTGGGGCAGGTGGAAGTACTAGATTCAGTGAACATTTTAGTGCACAATATTGGGAGAGAAGTCCGGGTCATGGGGAAGCGCGTGCTGGTGGGAGCTAGCTGGTGGGCCAGGGTGGGGGCCTATCAGGGCAGTAGCAATTGGATGATAGGAGCAGGTGATCCTTGACGGCAGTGTTGAAGGAGTACATGGACCCACAGGCCTGAATTTCAGGGGGTAGTTTGTTGTAGAGCTTTGTTCCCATAAAGGTAATATAGTTATGGGCCCGGTTGGTCCTGCAGAATGGAGTGTCAAAAACCAGACTGGAGGCACCCCTAGTAGGTCATCCGGGGGCTGCAAATGGGAACGATGATTTAATGCTAGGGGGAAGAATACTGAGGTGTACCTTGTGTAGGAAGGATAGCATCTTTAGATGGAACCTCCCATCAAGAGTGGGCCAGCTTAGGGAGGAATAGAGTAAGCAGTTATGTGTTTTCCAGGGGAGACCAGTGACAAAATGAGCTATGCTGTTGTAAGTGGTTCTGAGTTTTGAGGAGAGAGAGGAGGAAGAGGGGGGAGAGAAAAAAATGGATCCGTAGTCGATAAGAGGCAGGAGTAGAGAGCTAGCAAGGCAAAGTCTGGATGCAGGGATGAGGAACTTTCCGATCCTGCAATGGGGCCTGACGGAATTCACCACAGAATTCTAAAAGAATTAAGGGGAGAACTAGTGACACCACTGACTACCCTTTTTAACAAATCATGGGAGGATGGTGTGGTACCTGAGGATTGAAGGAAGGAGGATGTGATTCCCCTTCACAAAAGTGGGAGCAAGACAGAGGCAGGAAACTACAGACCTGTCAGTTTGACCTCTGTGGTAGGGAACGTGATGGAATCACTTCTGAAGGAAAGAATTGTTGAGTACCTTGAAGCCAGTGGGGCACGGGACTCAAGGCAGCATGAGTTCACAGCGGGAAGGTCACGTCAGACGAATCTAATTGATTTCTTTGACTGGGTGACCAAAGTAGTAGACCAGGGAGGGGCTGTGGACATGGCCTACCTAGACTTTAGCAAGGCATTTGACACAGTCCCACACAAAAGATTAATAATCAAATTAACCATTCTGGGAGTGGGTCCCAGGGTGTTAGCCTGGATAAAACATTGGCTGGACAACAGGAAACAGAAGGTAATTGTAAATGGAGTCCACTCTGAAGAAATAGGGGTTATTAGTGGGGTACCGCAGGGTTCAGTACTGGGTCCAGTCCTTTTTAATGTCTTTATAAGTGACATTGCAGAGGGACTGGAAGGAAAAGTATGCCTCTTTGCAGATGACACAGAGATCTGCAACAGGGTTGATACACAAGGAGGCATGGAAAGGATGAGAAGGGACTTGGCAAGGTTGAAGGAATGGTCGGAAGTGTGGCAGTTTGGATTCAATGCAAAGAAGTGCAAAATAATGCACCTGGGAAATAAAAACCCAGGAGAAGATTACACAGTGGGGTAGTAACAACAACAACAAGCATTTGTCAATGCCAAATGTTTGCTTGCTGGCATTGGCAGTGGTAGTGTAGAAGTTTAGCGAATAGGAATGGCAGTGAAGTATTGAACTGAAGCCAACCCCACCACTACCCTGCAGAGAGTGACAGGCATTGGGGTGTGCGCTTGGTTGTCAGGCATAACGGCCATGCCATTTCACCACACCCCACCCTGCAGACACTGACAAGTGTCACGGTGTTTCTTGGGGTCTTGGCTCTTATGCGCACCCCATTTCATTTGGAAATGGTGAGATGGGTGCTATATAGGAGAATGGAGTAACTTTGGGGTCAAGAGTCCAAGGCATACCGTGCCTCTCTACTGGCTGCAGTGGTGGAATGGTATGAGCATTACAAGCAAGAATCCCAAGTCACACCCCTGATGCCTGTCATTCTGTACAGGGTTGGGCGTTATGGTTGGAAACCCTAATACCTCAGGCATTTGTTGGTATTTTCACTCCAAATTTTCAACGTGTTTTTTTTGTGACCCCACCTCATGAACAGGGGGAATATCAGTTTGTTAGCCGAAAGCTGCTTATTCACAGCGACTACGGCATTTAGCACAACAGGTGCAAAAACATTCCGAACAGGATGTAAAAGCTGTACTGTTCATGGGGAGGTGTAAAATGGCAATGTTGGAAATCTGCAGAAAAATATAAAAAAATGGTGAAGTCAATGAAATGCGACATAGAAACTGCACAGTAACGACAATCTTAATATAATTAGGTTGGGGATTTTTAAGCAGATTGTCAACTCAGGCATTTTGGTGCTCCGATCATGAACAGTGTCATTGTGATTTTCTTTATCTGTGCCGAACAATGATTTCCCACAGCGATCTGTAGCATCTCTGCGCTTGAAAGTGTGAAAACACACTTCAGCCATGTTGTAAAAATGACAGCTGTACTGTTCATAAGGAAGTGTGGAAAATGCCACTGGTGAAAATCTGGACTGAAAATATTACAAAGTCATGAACTTACGAGGTGCATGGAACTGCGCAATGCTCACCGTAACACAGTCATTTTATGGACTTTTGTCACCAAATTTTCAACATAGTCATTTTAAGACCTCTGCTCATGAACAGTGTAACTGTGATTTTCTTAATCTGTCCTAAACATTGTTCAAGACACCAACAGCACCATTGTGCGCCATATGTGCGAAAACACATTTTGGGCGACATATGAAAAATGGCAGCTGTACTGTTCATAATGAAGTGTAATAAAATGGCAATGTTGAAAATCTGGAGTGAAAATATTAAATTGCAAACTTACGAGCATGCATAGGAACTGCGCAACGCACGCTCGTAAAACAGTCATTTTTAGGAATTTTTTCACCAAATTTTCAACATAGCCATTTTAAGACCTCTGCTCATGAACAGTGTCACTGTGATTTTCTTAATGTGTCCCATACATTGATTTTGCACATCGACTGCGCCACTGTGCGCTACATGGGCGGAAACACATTTTGGGCAAGATGTGAAAAATGACAGCTGTACTGCTCATAAGGAGGTGTGGAAAATGGTAATGTTGAAAATCTGGAGTGAAAATATTGAACATTCATAAACTTACCAGCTGCAAAAGGGAATCCGCGCGCAATGCACTCGTAAAACAGTCATTTTAGGGATTTTTCACCAAATTTTCAACATAGCCATTTTAAGACCTCTGCTCATGAACAGTGTCACTGTGATTTTCTTAATTTGTCCTGTACATTGATTTCGCACACCGACTGCGCCATTGTGCGCTACATGGGCGGAAACACGTTTTGGGTGAGATGTGAAAAATGACAGCTGTACTGCTCAAAAGAAGGTGTGGTAAAATGGCAATGTTGAAAATCTGGAGTGAAAATATTGAAAATTCGCGAACTTACGAGCCTGCGTAGGAACTGAGCAACGCACGCTCGTAAAACAGTCATTTTTTGGAATTTTTGCACCACATTTTCAACATGGGGTTTTTGGGATCCCTTCTCATGAATGATGTCACTGTCATGGCGTTATTCAGTCCAGAAGGGTGATTTCGCAGTCACTGCGCGAAATCACCCTTTTGGCCCGAATAACGCCATGACAGTGACAACATTCATGAGAAGGGGTCCCAAAACCCATGTTGAAAATTTGGTGCAAAATTCAAAAATGCCTGAGATATGCAATAAAGTTGAAAACCCTATCTAGCCCATTATACAGCTTACTGGCATTTCCTCAGTTCACGGTCAGCTTTGAAGAGTGCAGACGTGTTCCGGTCCATCAAGACTGTCGCGCCGAGCTCGGAGGTAAGTATGGGTTGAGGGGTGTGGGGGAGGCAGGTGCAGGGTGGGTGCGGTTGTGGAGGGTGGGCTGGGAGACTAGTGGGACCGCTTTTATTTTTCAGGTTGAAAAACAAAAATAGATGACGGGACGTTGCTACGCTTGGGTGGGCTCCCAGCGTGGCACAAGGATGGTGGGGCGTTCAGCCGACGGGGGATTGGGCACCCCGTCGGCCATAAACATTGTTGCCACGCTGGGCTCCCAGCGTGGCACCCTGTACTGGAGAGGAAGCTGACGGGGATTGGGCACCCCTTCGCGATCAGTATGGGGGTGAGGGAGAGACAATGAAGCCGATGAGATTGGGCACCCCATCGGGCGATAGTATGGGGGAGGAGAGACAGTGAAGCCGATGGGGATTGGGCACCCCGTCAGCTATTCTATGAGTTTGGGAGACTTTGGGGGAGCGCAGCACGCCGATGGGGATTGCGCACCCTCGGCCGGCCATACTGCAAAAGGGGGCGGGCAGCATGCAGTATGCGTATGCTTCTGTTCAGGTGTGTAGGGGAGCTGCGCTGGGCAGGCGATATCTTATCGCTGCTCACTCAAGCGTAGCTCCCTTTCAGCTGTATGCCACTGCATTTTGGAGCTTGTCATAGACAGCTCCAGCATGCATTGGCTTACAGGCCGCGCCTGCCAACACACTGACTGAATTGGAGGAGGAGGTGACACACCCCCGAAATCTCGGATGATGTCACTATGTTTCTTGCACATGCGTGCAAGTAAACATAAAAATGGAAAGGGACCTGGGGGTAATCCCCCCTACACTGTTTTACACATCTCAGTTACAGAGCTGGTGCCTAGCTGTCTGCTTCTTGACCCATTATTTGTCCCTCTTTTAGTAAATTGCAGCTCTTTTGTCTCTGTGCTAATCTTAGTTTCATTCCCACCCCTTTGGAGGGCTATAAATCCCTGTTCTGTCCCTTTTCCGACAGGTGTCCTTGTAGCCCACTGGGCTACTACCGCACCCACGGTTTGCCTCCTTCATGCCTGGACACCACTCTGTGCCTTTCTCAGCACCAAGGAGCCTACTGCCACCAGCCCCCAGGAATCAAGCATCAGGTATGGCCTATACACAGCTCCAGCCTCGCTGGCTGCTGCTCCTGCTGCCAAATTTTTCACACACCCCCCACCTCCCAGGCCACCCTTAAATACACTTAAGCACCTCCGTCCCCTACCCCATCTGCTCCCAGTACTAGTGATCTGAGCTTAAAGCTTTCTGTCTCCCCACACCCTTTGTTGATCTTTGTTGATCCTGCCCTCCTCTTAAAGGCATCGTCACTATAAGACACTTTCTCCTTAAAGCCCTGCTCTCTGTTTCCCTGGCTGTGGCTTTACAGCTCTAGATAGTACTGTTTCATTAGCTATTGTAATAAATCCAAGAGATGGCTTCCACAGCCCCCTTCTCCTCATTGGCTACATCCTCCTTCTGACAGTGGAGCCAATTTTGGACCCCAGGAAAGACTCATCCTGCCCAAATACTCCTATAGGATGGGAAATAACTCCAACGGTGTCTGCCACCCAGTTAACTCTCTCAAAAGGCAGTGATCCTTACACATTTCCAACCCTTCACACCTCCTACTGCCCAACATTCTCTAAGCAGACCCCACTTACCCTCTCTGCTAGGGTAGTATTATCTGCTCTGATCAACTTCCGCTACCCACCAAACTCCCGCACTGCTGCCCTTGATAGTGTCCAAGGCAAATAACTAAACAAAGCCTTCCTAAGCAATGGGCAGGATCATACACTTGACGTACCCTTCTCCAAAATAATGTGAAATGCAATCTAACTTCCAGCCCCAACTACAAGGTACTCTGGGACCACCTTTGGCAATCCCACTATGCCACCCCTCTGCCATCCCACAAGAGCAGGGGATGCAGTTAAACATACGTCTGTTATCCTGCCTGCTCAGCTGAATATACTGATAGTCACCACAAAAGTGAAGAATAAAACAGCCAACTCCCACAGCAAGTCCTATCTAATGAAACATTTAAAGCAACAAGCTCTTAGATTTACCTGGCTACTCCTTCTACTCTTGAGGAACGTTCACCCAAACCCTGGACCTAGTACTAGTGCCTCAATACTACCAACAGACTGCAAGGCTGGTGCAGTAACTATTGCAGCTCTTAACATATGCAGCCTGCTAGCCAAATTTGATGCTCTCCAGGTATGGATGGCCCAACATAAACCAGATGTCATTTCAGTCGTGGATAGCTGGCTCACTCCTAGAACCCCTGACTCTGCTATCCAGCTTGAGGGCCACACAACTTTCAGGGTGAACAGGCGAGGAAAACGAGGGGGAGGATGTGTCATTTATGTTAATGACTCAGTTCAGTGCAGGGCACTCCCCATCCCACCGCAGGGTGGAAGATCACAAATTCTCTCCGTCCAGGTTCAACTTGGATCCCAGGGAAAGTGTTTAACTATAATCTCGGTGTACATACCCACTAAAGATCAAGAGGCCGGTTTCAAATTAGCACTTGATTATTTATCTAGTAATCGCCATCAATCTGAAATCATAATGTTAGGGGACGTTAATATAAATTGGTTATCCCCAGATGCTGCACCTTACCAGGATGCAATAGTGGCCATAGACATGGTCCAACTCATTCAATCCCCCACTCCTGTAAACTATCACACCAGTTCAAGTACTCTCATAGACTGGGTACTAACCAACTGGCCACAAAGAAGAACTAGAACCACTATGCTAGCCGACTCTATCAGTGACCACTCGCCAGTCTTATGCTCCTGGACAAACAAGACCCTGAACCCCCCCTCCAAAAACAATAACCTCCAGAATTATAAATGCTGGACATCTTTCCTCACTAAAATCCTACCTCCACCAGCTAGACTGGGAGGGGGTGTATGCTGCCACCGACATGAATGTTGCTCGAGTGCTTTATCGACAAGTTTAACTCGGCCTGCAACATCTTTGCCCTCTAAAAACAAGGAAAATCAAAGGAACCAGCAAACCATGGATCACACCACAGCTCCTTGAGCTCATGGGGGTCAGGGATAACCTGTGGCATAGGGCTAAGAGCACTGGGTCCCCCTCTGACATACAGAAATACAAATCAGTACGTAATAAATGCACTCAAGCCATCTGCCTCTCAAAAAGATCTCACTTTAAAAGTGAACTGGACAACTCTTGGCGCGACAGCCGGAGATTCTGGGACAATATAAAAACCCTAACAAGCAGATCAAGTAAATCACCACCATCGCAAATAAACTTTGAGGGTGCAATTACCCAGGATCCCAAAACTATCGCAGATGGCTTCAACAAGGCCTTCACAGATCTTAGTTGGTCCTTTCTCCAGACTTTCTCTGACCTGCGCCTAGCTCCGCCATTAGTTGTACCGACATCCCTCCGACACACACAGCACATCCCTTCTGCCTGAAGGTAATCTCTACAGCTGAGGCAAAAAAATACTTGGAAAAAGTTCTTGGGAACACTAGATCCAGTGGGGACTCGCTTGACCTAAAGATCGTGGCTCTCATCCTGGATGTGTTACTCTCCCCTCTAACCTGGATCTTAATTCTCTCACTAATCACTGGCATTTTCCCTCAATGCTGGAAAGCTGCAGTGGCCACCCCGGTCTTTAAAAGCAGGGACAGAACCTGCCTGGCCAACTTCAGGCCAATCTCAATTCTGCCCCCCCCCCCTTTCCAGGCACTAGAGAGGATAGTATACAATCAGTTAGGTACGTACCTTGATAAGTACAGCCTTCAATGCCAGAAACAGCATGGCTTTCAGAAGACACATAGTACTTCAACGGCATTGGTTGAGTTTACCGGTCATATCCATGAAGCACTTGACTGAGGGCTCTTGGTGGGGGCTACTTTCATCGACCTCACCAAGACCTTCGAAACGGTCAACCATGACTTGTCTCTCTAGGCTGGTTCCAGAGTTACCTCTCTAACAGGACCCAGTAGGTCGAGATCCTTGACGTTCTATCCAACCATTGGCATGTCAACACAGGGGTGCCCCAGGGTTCCATTTTGGGCCCCCTGCTGTTCAGTCTGTTTCTAAATGAACTCCCCAAAGTCTGCCAGAATAAGATTCTTCTATATGCAGATGATGCTGTTCTCTATACATGTCACTGTACTCCGGAAGAGCTGGAAAAAGGCATGCAAGATGACTTTACTGCTGTGGAAAAATGGTTCCTTTAGTCTAAGCTCTTGCTTAACTACACTAAAATTAAAACAATGTTGTTTGCCTCCCATCAAAACCATCATAAGTCATCACCTCAATATCTACAATAACAAGTTTGATACACTTGAAATGGTCACCACCTTTGCCAAGGCAGCTAGTGCCAGACTAGGTCAGCTCTACCGGCATAGGCAGTGCCTCACCAAAAGTGCCATCAAGCTTGCAGTTAACAGCTCCGTGCTCTCTATCATAGATTACTGTATGGTAGTCTACGGAGCCGGTACCGATACAGCACTTAGGCGAATCAAAATTGTCTTAAACAAAGCCTGCAGACTAGTCCTGGGTGTGGACCATTTAACTCACACTTGTGAATTATACTCAAGCACTGGTTGGTTAAACTTGAATAGCAGAATTCAGTATCAAGTCTGTCTATTAGCTAAAAAATCCACCCTCGGTCTTGCTCCTCCTGGAGTGAGGCAACTGCTGAGAAACTCCACTTCCTCCAGACTAACTAGGAGGTCTAGTAAAGCTGCCTTCATTATCCCATTCCGCTGGACCTCACTAGGGCAATGATCCTTCAAATACAGGGCCCCTTGCTGGCTAAATTCCCTTAACTCTAAGCTGATTGAGGAAACAAAACTACGCCCTTTTAAGGCTAAGCTGCTGCAGTAACTGGCCACATTTTGTAACTGCGACTGCATCACCTGTGCCTAATCCTACTGTTATTGTTAGCTTATCTGTCCTGCATAGCACCCATCCCCCACCCACTTCCTCCCCTGCCTGGTGTGACCCCATGAAAACTTACCCCCCCCCGCCGTCCTGCTTTCTCTTCACAAATATTAATCCCCCAATTGTCACCCCCCAGTTTCCCCCACCTCACCCCCCACTTTAAAACCCTTTCCCTTAACCTCTCTCCCCCCACATTACCCAGCCCTGCCTTTTCACCTACTTTCGTAACCCTGGGTAGATTCCTATCCAATTCCACCCCTCTGACTACTCAAGTCCCTTATTCTGTCATCCTATTTGTCTCTGCCACCACTCTCCCCCTGCTCTCATCTATTCTGTCCTCCCCCTCCTTTGGTCACCACCACTTCTGACCCTCCATAACTCTACCTGCATGCTCTAAAGCTCAGCTACCACTATAAATTGCTAGTCCACCTTAGATATGCTCTTAGTACTGTTGCAATAAAGTTGACCTCTCCTACCTGATGTATTTAACTGTACTTGCTTGAATCTGTATCTGTATGTACCATAATGTACTTGCCTGCTGTATATACCCCTGTCTGTTTTGTAATGTCTTCGTACCTTGTCCATTGCCTTATGACGTGGAACCTTTGTAAATGAGCTTTTAGCTCAAAGGTGTTATCCGAAATTCCAATAAATAAATATCAGATGACCTTAAGGTTAGCAAGCAATGTGAGAAGGCAGTAGGGAGGGCTTGGGGGATACTGGGATGCAGGGAGAGGCAACACTCAGCAGAAAACAGGAAGTTGTTATCCCTCTGTATAGACAGTTGGTGAGACCCCATCTGGAGTACTGTGTCCAGTTCTGGAGACCCCATCTCCGCAAAGACATAGACAGGATGGAGGCAGTCCAGAGGAGGGCAACTGAAATGGTGCAGGGTCTGCAAGAGAAGCCATACAAGGAGACACGAAAGGAGCTTAGTATGTGTACCCTTGAGGAAAGGAAGGACAGGGAGGACAAAAGAGAAACTTTTAAGTACCTCAGTGGAATCAACAAAGTCCAAGAGGGCAGCATCTTTCAGAAAAAGAGATGTGCAAGAACAAGGGGACACAATTTGAAGATGGGGGGGATGGCTCGGGGCAATGTGAGGAAGTATTTTTTCATAGAGAGGGTGGTGGACGCATGGAACAGCCTTCTTGAGGAGGTTGTGGGGTCTAAAACTGTGGGAGAATTCAAGAATGCATGCGACAGGCATAAGGCAATTCTTGTGGGGGGTAAAAGAAATAGGCTGTTGGTTAACTAGGATCTGCAGCTTATCCAGTAAGTAGGGAAATGGGCAGACTAGGTGGGCCAAGTGGCCCTTATCTACCATCAAAGTCTATGTTTCTATGTAGAGAAGACCAAGCCTGACATGGACCTTCTTAATGAGTTACTAATGTGGAGACTGAAGGAGAGGTGGGGGTCAAGGTGGAGACCTAGGTACTTGAATTCTGTCACTTGTTCAGTTAGATACCCAGAATTGTTAAGTAGTTTAAAACCAGGGGCAGGGGCTATCCTGGGCCCCGAGAAGATCATGAGCTTGGTCTTCTTGGAATTGAGGACCAAACCATGTCTGGAAAACCAGGAGTGCAGCTTCGAGAAATTGGACTGCAGATTCTGGAACATCTTGGTGGGGTTATTGTCGCTGCAGAAAAGAGCCACGTCATCGGCATAGAGGACAAGTTGGGTGGAGTGGCATATGGAGGGGAGGCTGTTTATAAAGAGTGAGAAAAGAAGAGGGCCGAGGATTGATCCCTGGGGGACCCCATATTTAATTCTACATTCTGAGGAGACATGGCCTTCAATTACAGTCTTGTGGGATCTCCCAGAAAGGTACTGTAGCTACCGAGCCATTTTATGGCATTTTCTGAAAGATGCAGCCCTTTAAGGGTGTGTAGGAGGAGGGTGTGGTCCACGAGGTAGAATGCCTTGGTAAGATCGACAAAAGCAGAACCTGTGTACTGGCCTTTTTTGTTGGCTTTAATGATGTCGCTGGTGAACCTAATTAGGGCTGTTTCAGTGCAGTGTCCAGTTCTGAATCTGTGTTGGGCACTAGAGAGAAGGTTGTTGGATTCCAAGTGAGTGTGTACCACTTTCTCAATGATTTTTGAAAGGGGAGCGAGAAGGGCAATGGGATGGTAGTTACCAACCTCATTTCTACAATCAGACTTGAATAAGGGTCTGATGGTGGCGGTTTTCCAGGTGGAAGGGAAATGGCCAGTGCAGAGGGAGCAGTTTAGAAGGTTGGTGAGGGGGATAGCCAGGGCATTGATGGACAGCTTAAGAATTTTGTAATCTATGCCATCGCCCCCTTTACTGGGTTTAGGATTCTTTGTAAGGATGAGATTTTTGGTGTCGGTGGGTCTTAGGGCATTAAGGAATAACTGGGGAAACGCCTGCCTTCAGAGTTTAGGCTGGGGTGGTGGTGGTGGTGGGAAAAGGCGGGCATGGGAGAGGAGGGAGGAGGTTTGTATTTAGCGAGGTGCCTGAAAAAGGTGTTGAAGAAGTTCGCTACTTCAGTAAGGTCATTCATTTGAATGTCACCGTGATGTAATGTTAGGGGATCTGAGTTTTTGGTCTTCCTGAGTAGCGAGTTAAGGGTACCCCAGAGCTGACAGGGGTTGGAGGAACCACCGAGTTGTTTGTCATGCAGCAAGTTGATTTTTGCTTTTCTTACTGCTGATTTTCACTTGTTATGCAGCGATCTGTGAAGGGATAGCTGCACAGGGTCTTTGTGCTTTAGGTAGTGGGCCCATGCTTTGTCCCTGGTTCTCATGAGTTTGATGATATCAGGAGAGACCCATTCATTAGCAAGACCCCTGACCCTGATTCTTTTAAGGAGAGCGTGCTTGTCACAGATGCTGGCTAAGGTCCTGGAGAATTTTTCTAGGATTGAGTCTCAGTCTCTAGGCCCCTCGGTAAAAGACCAGTTGACAAGGCTGAGGTCATAGGTAATCAGCTCTATTTTATGGTCAGTTAGTCTCCTGGTGAAGATAAATTTAGGGTGTTTTTTTGGTAGCCGGCCGACCATGAACAAAATATGGCACAGTGATCGCTGATACATTCCGACATGACACCCGAGTCGGTGAAGCATGAGAGGTGAGAGACAATGATTCAGTCAATAAGTGTCTGGGCATCATTTTTGTAATTGGATCTAGTGGGTGAGGAGATGAGCTGGTGGATATCAAGATTAGTACTACAGGATTTGGCCGTATTGACATGACAGGAGTCCCAGTTTAAGTTAAGGTCCCAGAGGAAAGAGTTCTGTGTTGTCTATCTTCCAGCCCAACAACCCCACTTCCATCTCTGGTCTTTCTTTAGCTGCCACCTCAGACTATCTCTGGCTTCACCTCTGCAGTACTCCTTATGCTGCCCAGGATCAACTGGGGGTTCTTTGGAACTACTTTTGGGCCACTGAAACATGGGAGATGACTGGGTATTTTCCTTGCCAGCACAACCATTTTTTATCACCCAGTATGTCCTCCCATCACTCTGCTGTAACACCTCCCTTCTACTGTATGCTAGACCACTGGGGGAAGCTGGTCACCCAAATTTGTCCAAGCTGCTCCATGCCTCAATTCAGGGGGCACTTGTACAGCAAAGCAGTTGATCTGCATTCTGCAGTGCACCATAATCTCCAGCAGCTCAGTGTGGGATTTGGACTAATAACACAAACCTGCAGGGCTGTGACCAAGATTTTAAGGCCCTTCAGTAAACAAATAATGTGTGTGTGTGTGGGGGGGGGGCTTGCAAAAGGTTTAGTGAGCAAACTTGCAGAAATATTCGAAGGGCCTGTGCCGCTTGCCCTCCAGGGATGTTAGAAGAGAAGCACCAACTACATGTAGTGCAGCATTCTGAATAAAACAGAAAGTACCTCCTCTCCGCCAGTAATCAGAATCAGGGAGTCTTCCTTTGGCCAGGTGGGTGGTACAGCAAAGCAAAAACAAACTGCCTGAACCCAGTACTGGTCTGAGTTTTTAGACAAGTTGAGTCATAACCATAAAGAAAGAATGCAGTTATAAAGTCATACAGTACATATTCCTGTGGGTCCCCTACAGCCTTTGCAGTCCCCTAGTCACAGCCCTAGTCACAGCCCTTTAAACCTGTTGTGGTCTTCCACTTATAAGCATGACACACTACCCCTAGCACAACTGGGCCATGCCCCTTCCCTTCGTTTTTAGTGGTGTGCCATTTGAAGCATCTTCAGGTTTTTGTGAGCCATTGATCATAACCTTCTCCAGCTCAGACCCTGGACTCCACAGCAGATTATCCTTTGGTACCTCAGCATACTAATCAGTGGTGATGAGCAAGTGTTTGCATTCTGCGCACCCTGTCTTTGGAATGCCCTCCAAGTTCATATACTGCACAGACATGTCGGTGACGTCAGCTTAAAGAGCAGCTCTCTGCTTCAGTACATGCTTTCATAAACAGGAATGTTTTTGGCTTTTACAAATTACCAGAAAATTAATTTTTTTAATTTTTAGTTTTCTTTTGCAGGAATTGGAACACATCTTGGTAAACTATCCAAGAAGTCAATATAAAAAGCTGTTGTTCCCAACTGACATAATACAGAGTGCTCTTGTTTTTGACATCATAGTGTTTACCATGGCAATGGGTTCTATTGTCATAAACACAGACAGCAATGGTGTGAGATCAGTGGGAAAAAGAGTACAACCTTATCTGAAATATTACGTAGGCTAATGACAGCCAGCAGGAGAAAGCAAAAAAGAAAACTGCCAAATGCGAAAGTTAAACATATTTGTTCCAGATAGAAGGCCTTATGCACAAGGTTGTCCTGGGTATGTGCTAAAGGCATGTACACGGGCTGGGTATTCTGCACCTGCAGATCAGCAAGCAGTGTACACTATCCATGATGCCTGCCTGTCTCCAGCTCCTCCCCACACATGCATAGCAGCATGGAGGTGCTGGGGGCATGGGCAGCCCAATGATCAACGCCAGCCATTCAATTGGATGCCCTGCTTGCCAGTGGACAGGATCCTCTGCTCTGCACAGAGCAGGGTATTATTTATTTATTTGTTGAATTTTGTTGATTGGGTAGGCACACTGAGACTTGAAGTCCCTTTTTTAGGGGTGACCTGGGGGGAGAGATACAGATGGTAACCAACTGAAATTGAACCAGATTAAGCTGTTGGTGGTATTTATTTAGTGAATGGGGGACATTTGGCCAGGACACCGGGGAGATTCACCTACTCTTGGCAGGGGGCGCTGTAGGCTGCCTGTCCAAGATGGCCGACATGGAGACGGAGCAGGAGGACATGGAGGAGATCTTTCACCTTGCTGGTGAAAATATTGAAGATAACATGGGTATTGAGTGTCAACTCTCCCGTAACCCATCACTGCGATCTGTACCGCTCTCTGCCCTTCACCTCGCTTACCAACAGACGTATCCTACACTCAGCAAAGGTCTATAAGCACACACCCGATAGGGGTGGGCGTATTAGCAACACCGACCACCCAGGGGTGTAATGGGGCCCGACTCCACAGGCGGAGGGCCTTATAGCCCCTGGAAGGTTCAGTATTGCCCATACTGACCACCCTGGAGGGTATTATTGCACTTAGAAAATGGACATCGTGGAAAAAAAATGTTTAATCAAAAAATGTTCTTTCAAATCCAGTTCAAAATTAGTTTTGTAATAGAACAGTTCCTCCGTTTGTATTTTTCATGGGCACAGACACACACACATATTCTGATTGCAGATTATTTGTAGAAATTATTGCTTAAATGCCCCCCACACACAAAGTACAGGCTGTGATGCTTAATTTGCTTTTGGCCTCCTGACATTGGTTCGTGGTGCCGCCGCCTGGTCCACGTGTTTGGTTGTAATTCAGACAGGCATGAAAGAGTGCTGGCGATCATCTGCTGCCCCCCGCCCCACTACTAACAACAGAAGAGACACTCAGGAGTTTTGTTTTACCTTTCTTTTATTTTTCACGCTGCAGGCTTGACAGCGGCTTCGTGAAAGAGAGAGGCACGAGAGATCATAGGGCTTGTAAGAGTTGCGTGGCAGCAGTTACATTTTAGGGATCGCGTTGTTGACAATGAGGTGTATGAAGCACTTCTGAGAGCAGCTACAGTGGGCGCGTGAGCTGACTAAAGAAAACTAAAGTAAGCCTGTTAAATTAAATTATATTCATCTGGTCTGCCACTGTAATGTTTGGTTTTCTGCTGTGGTGCCATGAGTAGGGTATAATTCTGAAAGTCAGTGCTTCGGGAAATCTGTGAGGAGCGGTGCTGGCAGGCGGGCGGCTGGGATTTTGAACGACGTAGGTGGTGCAGCTGAGAGGAGAAATAAAGCAAAATATTTATGTGATTCAGCGAGGTTTTAGTTTATTTAAACAAAATGATGGAACACCTGTGGTCCTGTTAGGGAGCTTGTACTGAAACAGCATTTGGTGGGGGGGGATGGAGAAACAAAAATGGCGGTGATTTCCAATGAAATTGGGGTTTTCGGCCAATGAGAAAACAGAGTGGGCACTTGGATATCACAATGGGTTAAGGGGCACTGTAGGCTGGCACTTTTTATTTCCTGGGCATCTGTGGAAAGTTAATGTACCCTCCTGGCAAGGGTACTGGCCAATCAGATGCCAGGAAATAAAAAGCCCATTTTCTGACTCGAAATACTGGCTTGGTACCCTCCCCACTTACTTAACTGATTCTCTAACCATCCCTCCCCCTTCTCTCTACACACTAAGATCTTGTGACACAAGGATCCTAGCCACCCCCCGTTGCTGCACAAAAGCTGGGCAAAATGGGTTCTCTTATCAGCTCCCAAGGTTATGGAACTCCCTCCCCCCACAGATCCGTCACTCATCTACCAGTGCTTCACTAACTGCCACCCTACACAACTATCTAATTATCAACTGCTCCTGCTATTGTCCCCCTCCTTACTGACCAGTTACAATCTCCCTACTCCTTCTTCCTTCTTCTTTCTGCTCATGAGTTTTAAACAACCGGAGGTGCCTAGTGACTACATGGCTTCATGCCTCTACACAACTACTCTAATCTCTCTATTCTTTATCCTTCCTCCTAGAGCACTTCTTCTGCCAATCATGCACTTACTTGGTATTGTAATTACATGCAACTGTACTTTTTTTCATTACTGTATTTTATCATATCTATGTTATCTATGTACGATGTTTTCCCAATTGTTACCCCTCCCCCCAGGATGTACTATGAGATGAGCAACTTATTGTTCAGTGTACCTTTCCTGGTGAAACATTTTAATAAATAAAAAAAAACTAACCTACTTCAGGAAGACAGAAAGGCTTCTGGTGAGGATCACTCTAGAGATGCGATGCAAGCGAGTGGTCCTTCTGTTGCTCATGCAGATTTGTGAAGCTCATGTTCTCTGGCATGTTCCAAAGGTTCCCCTCACAGCCGGTGGTGGCTGGCAAGGCTGCATCGTCAGGTGCGCACACCAAGGGAAGTGTGCAAATGACTACCTCAGGATGGCAAAGACACTTGGCAGAATCAAAGGAGACTTCAGGTGCAAGCAGTGGCTCACCCTTTTCAGAGCAAACCATGCCCAACCTTTTGAAAAATCAGTGCACTCCAGACCGAGGCATGTCCTGTAAAGACATAGAGGAAGATGCACCTCTGGATTTCCAAACGTCTTCACCGGACCAAGCCCTACTGAATGCCGGCTGGGAACAGACTAGTGATGGCAGATGGTTACCGGATGATCAATGGGAAACCTTTGAGGAATCACAACAATCGGGAAGGCAGAGCGATAAGCAACCTGTTAAAAATACCAGTGATTCAGTTTCTTCAGGGGTGAGGGGAGATGTTAAAAACTATTTTAGCCCCTGAAATATCCAGTAAAGTTCCTTTGGGTTCTGAAACCTGTTATAACGATGCCAGGCCTTCCACTAGTTTGACTACTCAATCGGATCCTCTGCCCTCCCCCTCTGGGGTCAGGTCATCTGTGGGTTCTCATACTACTAGTGTGGGACACTGTGAACATTCAGATTTACCCCAGAACTCTCAGACTGGTCCTGAGAATGACAATGCAAGGCATAAGGAAGACCCAGACGAGGATTCTCTCCCCCACCCCCACACCCCGAGATCAGAGAAACTCATCCAACAGACCTGAGCCCACATTTTCAGAATTATTGCAAAATAAACTGACACAAGTCTCAAGGAGAAACATTGTACATCTCAGATACAGAGATGGACTGCAGGAGCATCCAGACAGAGTGTTTATTGCCTGCAGACTTTTAAGAGAATCCATTCTGTTTCAGCCTTCAGAAATATACGCCTTAATTCATGTCTTGGGGGAAGATGTACATGACATAAGCTTTCACTAGCATTCAGGCCTTGATAGATTCTGAGACCAAGTATAATATGTTGTGGCCAACACCATTATGGGCCAACTTCATTGCCATCCCGCTGACGAAACCCTTGTTGAAAACTGTGACTATAATGTTCTGCAACAAAGGTGTGAACATTAATGATATCCTCGTCTGGTTGCAGAAGAGATGTACTATACTAGGACAATCTGATTCAATTATTGACTCTGAGTTGATGTGGAAAGGAGGATGGCGATTTCGGGTGAAACTGTTCCAAACTAACTCTGAAATTCACCATATTCCAAACAATTTTTTTCTAGGCCAGGACAGGGGGTTTGTTTTTATGCAGGCCAGTCAAAGGCCTGCTATAAATGTGGCTCCAGAACTCATTTGAGTAGTACATGTGACCGCTTAAAGTATGCTTTGTGTGGTGACTTTGGACACATCAGTGTGGTGTACCAATGTCTACAAATGTAACCTTTGTAAGGAGATGGTCCATGCCTATCATCAGTGCCCCTAGGCTGGGCAAAATAGGGCAGATGGGTTAAAACAAGAAAATCTGGTCTATACAGCACAAGATAATGTGACACCACAGCAGTCTGCAGAGCATGGCCCGTGTCCCTCTAGCACCCACTCTCTACAGGGGCACATCCCCAGGAGCCCCAAAGTTCTACAAGTCATGCTGAGACAGAACCCCCAACCCCACAAGACCCCACCACCATGGAGGCCGAGTCTACTGCTATGGGTCAGAGTAGTGATCAGCCCGTTCCTGATCAGGCCTCTCCAGCAGAAATGCCCCACCCCCAGAATATCAGTTTCCAAAATCCAGATGGGTGACCAGGGCATCTGTGACAAAATCTTGTTAATGAACCCTGTTACCTTGCAAAATTCTTTTCAGGTACTTCACAGTAGTAGGGAGGGGAGTCCGATTTGGAATCAAACGTTCCTTCATGATCTGAACACATTTCAGAAATGAAGGAAAAGCAGCTCCATGTTCCCACTGTGACCAAAAAAACAGGGAAAAGGAGAAAAACCCCAGACAACGGTGGTAATCCTGAATAACGTAGGCTTTTCTTACATACTTTCACATGGCAACCCTGCGCATAGCATCAGTTAATGTGTGTAGCATTAAAAACTATAAAAAAGGCTGACGGCCATGTGCTATTTTCAACGTTCTATACAAGATATTATTTTATTACAGGAAACTAGACTTAAGTCACTTTTTTATACTGAACAGGCCTAGAAAGGCATGGATGTAGGGCCTCTTCTACTGGTCCTTTGGTACAGATGCAGTTGATGGCTTGGGTATTTTATTTGAAGGCACTCATTTTTCACTACATAAATTAGTTGATATTGTCCCAGGTCGTACCCTATTATTGGATTGTTCTCTTCGGCAGTTTTCGCTGCATATTATTAACATGTATGCACCTCAGACAAAAGTTGCCATGGTTGACCTTTTTAAAAGTATTAGGCCATACTTATATACAGCCAGACATATCATTTGGAGTGGAGACATGAATTGTGGATTAGGCTTTAAATCCAGAGAAGCCTTACAGAAGAAGGTATATTATGGCTCCCATTCCCTCCAGAATATAATAAACATGGCAAACCTTTTTGACGCCTATAGGAAACTACACAAAGACCCAGGATATAAGTATCTTAGAAATCAATACACCACAAGGATAGATTTTACTTTTTGTTCTAAACTTTTGGTCTACCAAGATATTTCATTACTACCTTGTGAATTTTCAGATTACTTAATACTTAACTGCCTTTTTAATTTAGGTAATGTATCTCCTAGGTTTCTCTCCTCCCCAAGGAGATGGAGACTGAACATCTCAGTTCTGGATCAAGAACAAGTTTGTCTAGAGCTTAAATATTTATTACAGCTCAGACAATCAAGTAAGTGTCTGTACAATAATCTTTGGCAGTGGTGACTTGACACGTAATCTGATGTCAACAAGCATTTGTTAATGCCGAATCTTGTCTTGCTGGCATTGGCATTGGTAGTGCAGGAGTTAGAGAGATGCATAATAAGAATGGCAGTGAAGTATGGAACTGACGCCAACCCCACCCCACCCTGCAGAGACTGGCAGGCACTGAGGTGTGCTTCAAACACCATGAAGTCTTGCTATATTCTGACATATGCAGTGAGTCCCAACCTTCGAACTGCCCCGGAGATGAAAGAGTTAACTTTCCATGCCAGGCATGGAATGCTGAGCTCGAGCTCAGTTGAGACTCTGTCTGTTGTTCTTCAAACTCAAACCGTCAGATTCTTTACTCCGCCTCACTGAACAGTCGCTCCGGAGATTTCTCCTGCTGCTCGGTTCAATTTGTCGGTTAAAGTACTGCTTTTCTCGGTTTTCGACCGAATTTAAACCGTAACCTGTCGGTTCAGTCTCTGTCTGTGGTATTGTGAGTACTAGATAGGTTTTATTTTATTCTATTCTGTGTGGAACTTGTAAACGATTTATCGGTTCGGCTTGAACCGATCAAGTTGTTTAAAATCTTAAATTGTGTATTTTAGAGTGTGGTTACTGGTTCTTATCGGTTTAAAAAAAAACGGATTTTATTATGGTTTTTTCCATGACCCATGACACGGTTGAGAACCGATAAGAGGGTCTTGCCTGGCAGATTGCCATAAAAGGGTAAGTTTGGTTAGGACTGGCACTATGTCTGAGAAACCCAAAGGAAAAACCGGACCCACTGGGTTTCAACACTGTAGTGTGTGTGGGGAAGCCTTTGCTAAGGCTGACCCCCACACCACCTGTGTTTATTGTCTGGGGTTTGACCACCTCAATGGACTGCCAGATTTGCAAAAATTTCCCTGCAGCTACCCTAGAAAAGAGAGCTGGTAGGCTCAGGGAAAGGGAGGCCAAAAATTCCGCTGAACCGGATGGCCAGCCCGGTTCGGTTCCAACCGAACCAGAAGGAGTGCCCTCTAACCAGAGCGAGACTTCTTCGGAGAAAAGGAGAGCCGATTCTGAGGAATCGGTTCCAGCTAAAAGAACTAGAAAAGAAAAATCAGCAGGTGTGGGGCCAAAACTTTCCTCTCCAACCGCTGAAGAGATAGCCAAAGCGATCAAAATTGTCCAGTCGCTTTCCCCGGTTCCGACCAAACCGGCACCATCAGGCAGGCGCTCGGTTCCACCGGTTCCACCAGTTCAAGAGTATGAGTTACAGGAGTTTTATGAACCGGAGGAGGAGGAAGAGGAGTATGAGGAAAGTGAATGTGGATTTGAAAGTCTGGATGTGCCCATTGACCCAGACATCTCCCCAGACAGACCTTCAGGGGTTTCTCCTCCTAGGCTTTCTGAGTCCCCCTCCCATTTCATGTTTTATAAAAAAGTGGCTGAAACCCTCCAGCTTCCTATGGAAGAAGCTGTGGATGACCAGGAGGAGCCTGACTATGTGGAAATTATGGATATCCCAGAGTCTCAGGAGGCTGTCTATTCCCTTGCACAAATCTTTTGGGAAACAGACATCTAAGATTTTGAAGACTCCTAACACTATACCTCCTGTGGATAAGAGAATGGACAAGAGGTATACATTGTCAGGCTCTGACATGGAGTTCCTTACACAACAATGCAGCCATGTTGGGGTAGTGCAGGCTGCAGCCTGTGATAAGGCAAACATTCCCTTGGCTTCACACCGCCCGGACAAGGACTCCAGGAGGATTGATGCCATGGCAAAGAAACAGTACATGGCAGCATCCTTGGGACTCAGACATGCCAATTATATGGTCTATACTGCTAGGTATCAAAAAACCAGATGGGACACTGTTATGGCCCTAGCAAAACAGGTCCCTGGCCAGCTTGCCAAGGAGCTGGAGCAGGTGGCTGCTGATGGTATTGAGGCATCCAAGGTGCAATTCCATGCTGCAGTGGACTCCAATGATGTGTCTTCTAGAGTCATGGCTACATCTGTGGCACTTCGAAGAATGGCTTGGCTCAGATGTGCTAGCCTGTCACAGGATACCCAGACTAAGGCCATGGATTTTCCTGTTATGGGTAATTCTCTGTTTGGGGAGCAAACAGAGAATTACATGAAGAAAATGGACAAGTATAGGACCACTTATAGGAGTGCACAGGCCAAGGAAAAGCAGGCCACTCCTCAAAGGCAGCTTCCCAGGGGCAGGGGCAGGCCCTTTCATAGGCCTTTTTACCAAGCCCAGGCCTCCTCTTCTGCTTATGCCCAGAGGGGGTTCTTTAGAGGAAAGGCAGACGGGGTACAAGCAGACCTGCTTCCACCCCTCAGCCCAAAGCCCCTGCCAGACAGGCACCCTGATGGGGTTGCCAGTGCCGATTCTCAGCTACCTGTAGGGGGCAGGCTGGCTTACTTTGTCCAGGACTGGGAGTCTCTGACATCAGACAAATGGGTCCTGGAAGTAGTAAGCCAAGGACTGGTTCTCAGCTTCAAAACGTTTCCAAAGATGAGAACCAGATCCTTTCCACCTGCAAATCCATCAGAGGCACTTGCCTTAGAGGCAGAGGTCTCCTCCCTCCTAGCTCTCAGAGCTGTGGAAAGGGTACCATGCCTACACCAGGGCAAAGGGTTGTATTCCAGGTACTTCCTTACCCCAAAAAAGACAGGAGAATGGCGACCCATCCTGGACCTCAGATACTTAAACAAGCACCTTTTAAAACCAAAATTCAAAATGGTGACTCTGGGACTTATTCTACCCTCTCTAAGGCCAGGGGACTGGCTAGTGTCCCTGGACCTCAAGGATGCCCTACTTCCATGTTCTTGTCAGAAGCTCCCATGAGAAGTACCTCAGGTTCGAGCTGCCCTCAGGCCATTATCAGTTCAGAGCAATGCCCTTTGGCCTCACTTCTGCTCCAAGGGTATTCACAAAATGCCTGGCAGTAGTAGTTGCTTTTCTAAGAAGGCAGAAGATTGCCATTTTCCCTTATCTGGATGACTGGCTCATAGCAGGCCAGTCCCCAGACCAAGTCAAGTTACACTTGCAGATAACTCAGCAACTGCTCACTTCTTTGGGTTTCCTTCTAAATCTTCCAAAGTCAGTTCTAGAGCCGGTCCAGCTCCTCACCTTTATAGGTGCAGAGCTAGACACTGTAAAGGCCAGAGCCTTCCTTCCTCTGGACAGGGCAAGGACACTGATCTCTCTGGCCTCCTCATTCACCGTGCAGGTGTCTCGACCAGCAAGGCATTTTCTACAGCTCCTGGGGCACATGGCTGCTTCTACAGCAGTAGTGCAGGGAGCAAGATTTCAGATGAGGGACATTCAGTTCCATTTGAGAGCCTTTTGGTCTCAAAGGAAGGACCCTCTGACCAAATTGATCCCAGTAGCTCGAACCCTGATCCAGGCCCTACAGTGGTGGCATGATCAGAACAATCTGAGACAAGGGGTTCCCTTTGTCACTCAGTCTCACTCTTTAATCCTTACTACAGATGCCTCCCCTCTTGGGGTGGGGGGCTCACATGGGTGACCTCACCACCCAGGGGTTGTGGTCCCCTCAGGAATCTCTGCTTCATATCAATCTGTTGGAACTCAGAGCAGTATTTCTAGCACTTCAAGCTTTTTCCAAATCTGTTCAGAACAAAGTTGTACAGGTCAGAACAGACAACACCACCACAATGTGGTACATCAACAAGCAAGGAGGCACTCAGTCTACGGCCTTGTGCACCGAAGCAATGAAGTTGTGGTCTCTGGCTTACTCCCCTGAACACCTCCCTCATGGCAGTTCACCTCCCAGGCAAGGACAATGTCCTGGCAGATGCTCTCAGCAGGATTTCCCAAGGCCAACACGAATGGTCACTGGACCCCCTGGTCTTGGAGGTGACATTTTCCAGATGGGGCACCCCGCAGATAGATCTTTTTGCAGTCCCAGACAATCACCAACTTCCCCTTTTTTGCTGCATGCCCCCAGTGTTGGGCTCAGTCCCCCTGGATGCCTTAGTTCTCAATTGGGAAGAGAAGTTTCTCTATGCTTCCCCTTCCCTCTCCTGTTCAAAGTGCTAGTCAAAATCAGATCTCAACCCTGCAAAATGATCCTGATTGCTCCAGACTGGGCCAGACAGCCCTGGTATCCACTCCTACTGTCCTTAGCAGTCCATCTTCCCCTGTGCCTTCCCAGGAATTACAACCTGTTAACCTGTGCTCAGGGGAGGGTTTGGTACCCGAACCTCAAATCTCTCAATCTCAAGGCCTGGTTCTTGAAGAGTTAGAGTTTGCTAATTTACACCTCTCCCAAGGTGTAATGGATATCCTGAAGGCTTCTAGAAAACCTTCCACCAGGGCTACTTATAATTCAAAATGGAAAGGATTTTCCATATGGTGCTCTGGGAAGCATATTTCCCCAAAATCTGCTGATCTGCCCACAGTCCTTGATTATATGGTCCACTTAAATAGCTTGGGGCTAAGACCAGCTACACTGAAAGTGCATCTGGCAGCTGTGTCTGCTTTTATCTCAGCAGGTAAGCCCTCTTCTCTTTCAGCTCACCCTGTATTCTCCAAGTTTTTCAAGGGATTGCTTCACACCAACCCTCCATTCAGGGACCCTGCCCCTGCCTGGGACTTCAATGTTTGCATTGCTCAGCTTATGCAACCCCCTTTTGAGCCTTTGTCTTCAGCAGAGCTTAAGTACTTGACTTGGAAGACTGTGTTTCTGGTAGCCATCACTTCTGCCAGGCGCATAAGTGAATTACAAGCTTTGTCAGTGGAGCCTGATTTTATCTCCTTTCATAGAGATAAGGTGGTCCTCAGGACTAACAGGAAGTTCTTGCCTAAGGTGGTTTCAGATTTCCACCTTAATCAATCTATGTCTCTTCCTGTGTACTTCACTGACCATTCCTCCTCTGGCGAGAGGAGGCTGCACAGTTTAGATGTCAAAAGAGCCCTTAGCTACTACATAGAGTGTACCAAGGGTCATAGGTTTGACTCCCTCCAACTATTCCTCACTTATGGTGAGGTTGGTAAAGGGAAACCTGCCACTAAAAGATCCATTGCCAGGTGGATTGTCTCTTGTATCCAATTTTACTATGAGAAACTGGGTAAGGTTCCTCCCTCAGGCCTGAGGGCTCACTCTACCAGAGGTACAGCTGCTTCCCTGGCTGCTGCCAGGGACATCCCTATTCTAGAGGTATGTCAAGCAGCTACCGGGAAAACAGTTCACACTTTTACCAAGCATTACTCCCTGGACATCCAGGCTAGGAGTGATGCTCAGTTTGGCACAGCTGTGCTTCAGAGCCTATTTCCTAAGTAGGTTCTGTCCCTCCTCCATGGAGGTACTGCTTGGTAGTCTGCATATGTCAGAATATAGCAAGACTTCATGGTGTTTGAAGAAAAAATTACTCACCTTAGTAATGTCGTTTCTTCTCATGGAGTCTTGCTATATTCTGACCTCCCCCCCGCCTGCCCCTCTCAGAACCTCTGTTTTTGGGATGTGGGTGGGCAGTGCAGTGTTGGCACTTAGTAGGTGTCCACCTTTTGGTTTTCACCCCTTCTTTCTTGGGGTGAGTTGGTGTTGTGTTTTTTCATTTTTGGGTCTCCTGACTTGAGTCTTTGTTTTGGGACCAAAAATGTGTTTTATGTTTAGTAGCCAGTTGGCTAGTGTAGGTTTACAGCTTCCACACAGGACCTTAGTGAGTTTAGCTCATAAAGATCTGACGGTTTGAGTTTGAAGAACAACAGACAGAGTCTCAGCCAAGCTCAAGCTCAGCATTCCATGCCTGGCATGGAAAGTTAACTCTTTCATCTCTGGGGCAGTTCGAAGGTTGGGACTCACTGCATGTCAGAATATAGCAAGACTCCGTGAGAAGAAACAACATTACTAAGGTGAGTAATTTTTTCCTTTGGGTCGTCGGCCATAACACTCATGCCATTTCATGTTACCCTACCCTGCGGACTCCGACAAGTGTTGCGTTGTGCCTTGGTGTCGTCAGTCCTTGCGCACACCCCATTCCATAAGGAAATACATTGAGATGGATGCAGTATAAGAGAATGGGGAGAACTTTGGGGCTGAAGAGCCAAAGGCACACCTTGATGCCTGTCACTGGCTGCAGAGTGGGGTTGGGGGTGGAATGGTGTGAGCATTACAGACGACAATCCCGCCTGACAGTCTGTACAGGGTGGGACATTACGGTTACTCCAGATTTTCAACATAGGCATTTTGGGACCTCCGCTAATGAACAGTGGCACTGTGATTTTCTTAATCTGTCCCACACATTGATTTCCCACAGTGACCGCGTCATTCTGCACCAGATATGTGAAAACACAATTTGGGCAGGATGTGAAAAATGACAACTGTGCCATTCATAAGGAGGTGTGAGGAAATGGCAATGTTGAAAATCTGGAGTGAAAATATTAAAAATTCTCGAACTTACGAGCATGCATGGAAACTGCGCAATGCATGCTCGTAACACAGTCATTTTCTGGAATTGTTTCACCAAATTTTCAACATAGGCATTTTGGGACCTCCACTCATGACCAGTGTTACTGTGATTTTCTTTATCTGTCCCGAATGTTGATTTCCCACAGCGAGCGCGTCATTGTGCTCTAGATGTACGAAAACAAATTTCAGGCAGGATGTGAAAAATGACAGCTGTACTATTCATAAGGAGGTGTACAAAACTGGTAATGTTGAAAATCTGGAGTGAAAATATAAAAAATTCTCAAACTTACGAGCGTATGTGGAAACTGCGCAATGCATGCTCGTAACACAGTCATTTTTTGGAATTTTTTCACCACATTTGCAACATAGGCTTTTTGGCAGCCCACCTCATGAACAGTGACACTGTCATTTCATTAATCAGTCCCAAAAGGTGATTCTGTGCACTGACCGCGAAATCAACTTTCAGGACCGAATAACGAAATGACAGTGACTGAGTTCATGAGGTGGGGTCTTAAGAGCCCCTTGCTGAAAATTTGGAGCCAAAAGTAGCAAAAATGGCTAATATATACACCTAAGTTGAATCTCCCCCCATTGATGCCATTATACAGCTTACCGTGATTTTCTTCAGTTCGCGGTTGGCTTTGAAGAGCGCAGACGTGTTCCCGCTCCACCGAAGATCGTCGCTCCAGGCTCCGGAGGTAAGTGTGGGGTGAGGGGTGTGGGAGGTGGGTGTGCAGAAGGTGGGTACAGGTTGGGGAAGGGGGACCGTTGTGACCACGAGGGATCATTTTCTGTTTTACAGGGTAAAAAAAAAAAAAAGAACGTCGCGGGAAGGTTTTTTTCTTTCAGGATGTGACAAGGACATTTTGGCACACTGGAGTGGGCTCCCAGTGTGCCACATGTGTTTTTTGGGGGAAAGGGGACTGAAGCTGATGGGGATTGGGCCCCCCCATTGGCAAAAAGTGTGTCTGTGCTTGAGGGAGGCATGATGCCGAGGAGGATTGGGCACCCCTCTCGGCAGGCAAAACAAGGGAGAACATTATGCTGATGTGGATTAGGCCCCCCCATCAGCAAACGAACTGGAGAGGGGGAATGCCGACAGGATGATTGGGCACCCCAAACGTCGGCTTTCACAGGACTGTGAGAGACGGACAGCAGCAGCCGCCACCATGTTTATTGAAATGTTTCAGCAGGCAAGGCATGCCCTGCAATGAAGGGGCACGCCCTCATTGCAGTGGCAAAATTCTTTCAAGTTGGTAGCACGCTTCTGAACTGCTGTCATAGACAATGTACTCATTCATTGGTGCCACAGAGACCAGCCAAAAAAAGCAATGGCGCCATTGTCCACAACATGGCTGCACCTCCACGACCTTCTACTCCAGCAAGTTGTCACAAAATGTTGTGTGCGCTGTGCATGCAAGACAACATAAAAATGTATTTATACATTTGTGTCAGGTAAAATCTAACACTGAATATATGCAATATTTGGAACCTAGAAACAGACTGTATAAATATATGTCCTTATCTCATGACTCCAGACTTCAGTTTCAGACACAGATCTCTGAGCTAAGAAACAAGATGTTTCATTACCAATATAATAGGGCCACCTCGCTAGAAGCTGAAATGAGGTATGGTACTAAGTCTCAGCCTTGCTCTGATCCTTTTGCAGCCTGCAAACAAAGGCTGGACATCATATTAATGACAGAACTGCAGGATGTGGAGGGATCAGTAAAAGTTTTAGACATGGATATCCTCAGAGTAATTAATAAACATGTAATTAATAATTTCTCAACACAACATACTGCTTCTGCCTCCTGTCAATCTTTTTTTATGTAACTCTCCAATACCCTTAACAGATCACCAGAAATCAACTTCAAATGCCCTCATCAATGTAAATTAAGTAGAGGTAGCCACTGGTTCTTTAAAAGATGGCTCATCTCCAGGGCCAGATGGCATTTCCAGTCCCTTTTTATGTTTGCTTGCATGCATGTGCAAGAAACATAGTGCCATCATCGGAGTTTTCGGAGGTGTCAGTCTTCCAATTCAATCAGTGAGTTTGCAGGCGCGGCCACAGTTCTCCAATGCCTGCTGGAGCTGTCTATGACAGCTCCAAAATGCAGTGGCGTTCAGTTGAAAGGGGAGCTACGCTTCAGTGAGCAGCGATCAGATATCGCCTGCTCGTAATATCTGTACACACACACACATATGCTGCGTGCTGCCCCCAATGCACAGACTGTATAGCCGACGGAGGTGCCCAATCCCCGTTGGCTGTGCTCGCCCTCGAAACACAGTTTCATATGCCGCGCTGGTACCCACTCCAGCGCGTATACACGTCAGATAGCCGACGGGGTGCCCAATCCCCATCGGGCTCCACTGTGTCCCCCCGAGTAGCAGGGGGTGCCACGCTGGAGCCCACCCAGCGTGGCAACAGATGCCATGGCCGACGGGGTGCCCAACCCCGCCGGCCCACGCCCCCAGCCGTCCCTCTGCCATGCTGGAAGCCCACCCCAAGCGTGGCAAATATCCCGTCGTAATTAAAAAACCTGAAAATTGAAAAACGGTCCTCGCTGTGTCTGCCCCCCACCCGCCCACCCACTGTACACCCTGCCTCCCACACCCTCCTCACCCCATACTTACTCCGAGCTCGGCGAGATGATCTTCGTGGACCGGGAACACATCTGCACTCTTCAAAGCCGACAGCCAACTGAGGAAATGCCGTAAGCTGTATAATGGGATAGATAGGGTTTTTTCAACTTTATTGCATATCTCAGGCATTTTTTGGAATTTTTGCACCACATTTTCAACATGGGGTTTTTGGGACCCCTTTTCGTGAATGCTGTCACTGTCATGGCATTACTCAGGCCCGAAGGGTGATTTCGCAGCCACTGCGTGAAATCACCTTTCCAGAATAATTAATAAAACGACACTGCCAGTGTTCATAAGGTGGGCTCTCAAAAAGCCTATTTTTAAAATTTGGTGGAAAAATTCCTAAAAATGACTGTTTTACGAGCGTGTGTTGCACAGTTCCTACGCATGCTCGTAAGTTCGCGAATTTTCAATATTTTCACTCCAGATTTTCAACATTGCCATTCTACCACACCTCCTTATGAGTAGTACAGCTGTCATTTTTCACATCTCACCCAAAACGTGTTTCCGCCCATGTAGTGCACAATGGCGCAGTCGGTGTGCGAAATCAATGTACGGGACACATTAAGAAAATCACAGTGACATGGTTCATGAGCAGAGGTCTTGAAATGGCTATGCTGAAAATTTGGTGAAAACATTCCTAAAAATTACTGTTTTACGAGCGTGCGTTACGCAGTTCCTACGCACGCTCGTAAGTTTGCAAAATTTCAATATTTTCACTCCAGATTTTCAACATTGCCATTTTACCACACCTCCTTATGAGCAGTACAGCTGTCATTTTTCACATCTCACCCAAAATGTGTTTCCGCCCATGTAGTGCACAATGGCGCAGTCGGTGTGCTAAATCAATGTACGGGACACATTAAGAAAATCACAGTGACACTGTTCATGAGCAGAGGTCTTAAAATGGCTATGTTGAAAATTTGGTGAAAAAATTCCTAAAAATGACTGTTTTATGAGCGTGCTTTGCAGAGTTCCTATGCACGCTCGTAAGTTCGCAAATTTTCAATATTTTCACTCCAGATTTTCAACATTGCCATTTTACCACACCTCCTTATGAGCAGTACAGTTGTCATTTTTCACATCTCGCCCACAACGTGTTTCTGCCCATGTAGCGCACAATGGCGCAGTCGGTGTGCAAAATCAATGTATGGGACACGTTAAGAAAATCACAATGACACTGGTCATGAGCAGAGGTGTTAAAATGGCTATGTTGACAATTTTGTGAAAAAATTCCCAAAAATGACTGTTTTAAGAGCGCACGTTGCTCAGTTCCTACGCACGCTGGCAAGTTTGCGAATTTGTAATATTTGCACACCAGATTTTCAACAGTGCCATTTTACCACACTTCCTTATGAGCAGTACAGCTACCATTTTTCACATCTCGCCCAAAATGTGTTTTTGCACATGTAGTGCACAATGGTACAGTCGGTGTGCGAAAACAATGTTTGGGACAGATTAAGAAAATCACAGTGACACTGGTCATGAGCAGAGGTCTTAAAATGGCTATGTTGAAAATTTGGTGACAAAACTCCCAGAATGACTGTGTTACAGTGAGCATTGTGCAGTTTCCACGCACCCTCGTAAGTTCATAAATTTGTAATATTTTCAGTCCAGATTTTCACCAGTGCCATTTTTCCACACCTCTTTATGAACAGTACAGCTGTCATTTTCCACAACGTGGCCGAAATGTGTTTTCACACTTTCAGCACAGAAATGCATGGTCACTGTGGGAAATCATTGTTCGGGACAGATAAAGAAAAACACACTGACACTGTTCATGATCGGAGGTCCCAAAATGCCTGTGTTTACAATCTGCTGTAAAAAAATCCCCAAACTAGTTACATTACGGGTGTGCATTGCACAGTTTCTACACACGCTCATGACTTCACCAGTTTTTTTAAGATTTTCACAGCAGATTTTCAACATTGCCATTTTTTACACCTCCCATGAACAGTACCGCTGTCATTTTTCACATCCTGTTCAGAATGTGTTTTTGCACCTGCGGTGCCAAATGCTATGGTCACTGTGCAAAAGCTGTTTTCGGCTAACAAACTGATATTGCCACTGTTCATGAGGTGGGGGTCACAAAAAAAAACATGTTGAAAATTTGGAGTGAAAATACCAACGAATGCCTGAGGCGTTAGGGTTTCCAACCATAACGCCCCACCCTGTAGAGAATGACAGGCATCAGGGGTGTGACTTGGGATTCTTGCCTGTCATGCTCATACCATTCCACCCCCACCCTGCAGCCAGTGAGAGGCATCAAGGTGTGCCTCGGACTCTTCAGGCCTAAACTTCACCCTGTTCTCCTATACTGCACCCATCTCACCGTATTTCCTGATGGAATGGGGTGTGCATAAGGGCCAAAGACCCCAAGTCACATTGTGACACTTGTCAGTGTCTGCAGGGTAGGGTGTGGTGAAATGGCGTGGTCGTTATGCCTGATGACCCAAAGGCACACCCCAATGCCTGTCACTCTCTGCAGGGTGGTGGTGGGGTTGGCTTCAGTTCAATACTTCGCTGCCATTCCTATTATGCATCTCTGTAACTTCTACACTACCAATGCCAATGCCAGCAAGCAAACATTCGGCATTGACAAATGCTTGTTTAAGAAATTTTTGCTTGAACTAATCGATTCCTTACGGCAGCTATATAATGAGATGTCATCAGGGACTTCCACAAATAATAACTTTGGCAAAGCAATTTTGATCTTTTTGTATAAAAAAGGAAATTAAAAATTTTTAAGCAACTGGAGACCTATTAGTCTGCTGAATGTTGACTAAAAGATTCTGTCCAAAATTCTGTGTAGTAGATTGTAACAAGTGAGTAGGACTTAAATACTGCCTGCTCAGACCTGCTTAATTCCTGAGAGAAATATTTCTGCAAATCTCGCCCTCCTGAGAGATATTTTCGAATATGGTAAACAGAATAAGCTGCATGGATAAGTGCTCTAAGTAGACCAAGCTAAGGCATTTGCCAAAGTTTCCCACATATATCTTTTTCAGGTTTTAAAAGCCTATGGTATTCCAGGGAATATGATTAAATGGTTAGAAGCACTTTATACTGGGGCTCAGTTAACACCATTTGTCAATGGGAGTTTTAGGAGGGTCTGTTAAGATGAATATAGGTATTAGACAGGGCTGTCCAGTAAGCCCACTTCTGTATACTTTTGCGTTGGACCCTTTAATTCGGAATATTGTAAACAATCATAGCATAATCAGCCTATCACCTTCACCAGGAATAGAAGTTCAAAAGGTGTCCGCTTATACGGATGACTTTTTATTTTTTAGCATTTCATGAAGCTGGGCAGGACTTACAGTATGAATTTTCACAATATGTTCATGTTTCAGCGGCTGTTATTAATACAGATAAGAGCAAAGTACTCCGGATAGGGTCTCCTATGGAGCAGGAGATAATAACCAGCATTGCTGGTATTCCACTAGCCGGCCCCACTACTCCAATTCTGGGTATACAGTTTGGAGAAGGGAATCTATAAGTTTTAAATTGGAAAAACAAAATCAAAATATGAGAAGCTAAGGTGCAACTTTTGAAAAATTGGAAATTTTCCCAAAAAAAAGGGTTTTGACAATAAAAAAGTTTTTGCTTCCCATTTTTACTTGCCTTCTCCTGTTTGTTTTGAAACTAGACCCTTTAGTTGTTTGTTTTTTTCAAATGCTTTGGGGAAGCAGATTAAACCCCATAAAAAGGGATTATACTTATTTACCACGTAAATCTGGTGGCTTAGGTATGATCAAACCCCTAGTTTTTTTTTTCACTTTTTTTTTGTAGGTCTTCTTTAAGATTTGGATGGGGTACTGAGTTGCACCCCTGGCAACAGAGGACATAAGCCCTGCTTCAAGATTTCTGCAGTAAATGGGAGAAACTTCCTTCAAAGATCATTGAATCTTATTCCATACCAGAATATGCAGACTCAGCTTTATGAAAAATGAAGCAATGGAAAATATGTAAACAAACCTTGCTTACCTTTTCAAGAAAACAACTCTATGTCCATGTTATGAATACACAGGGGGTATTACAGGCTGAGTTCCCTAAATCCTTACCATCTACAGTATCAGTGGTTCTAAAGGTCTTGAATGATAAAAGAATCCCAATTAAGACTTGGGATGTCCATTGGCTTAGTTGCCATGGTAGGCTGGGTGTCAGAGGCAATCTAAAACATAAATCTATAGAAGACAGATATTGTTACAGAGTTGAGTGTTATCAAATAAAGGAATCACAAACACACATTTTTTGGAATGTCCAAATACACAAGACTCATTGTCATTTTTGGCCACTAGATGGCAGTAGCCTTACAGGAAACAACTTACATATGTAAGCATTAAGCCTCGATGAAAGAGACTTCTACTGGGGAATTAATGCATAGTTGAGGGGTGGAGGGGTTGTGGCATGAGGCCAAAGGCTGAGTGCCTACGACTACCCAACCATGCATTAAATCCCCAGTAAATGCCTCCTTCAGAGTGACTTAGTGCACTTATAACATGGCATGCACTGCTGAAAAGTTATTATTACACATAGGGTTGATTTATTAAATATACACTTAAACAATGGTCTAGGGAGTTACATATTTTTACTGTGATTTCCCATAGGATGGTATCAACATTATAACATTTATTATGTTTGCTTGCACACATGTACAAGAAACATAGTGCTACCATATGAATTTTCATAGGTATGCCACCCCGCTTCCAATGCCCTGCTCCTTCTTGCAGGTGCGGCCTCATCACACCAATAAGTGTCCGAGCTGTCTATGACAGCAGTTCAGATGCAGTGGCATACAGCTGAAAGCCAAAGTTCGCTACAATCAGCGGTGGTAATGTGTAGGCAATTTGCATACAACCATTGGCAGGCAATTTACATACTGCTGTCGGCAGTATACAAAGTGCCTACACTCAGCCCTGCATGTGAACAGCTGTCATAGACAACTCCATTTTTTTCTACTCCCCCTCAAAAACACCCAAGTAGCACACTGGGAGCCCACCCCAGCGTGCTCAACCGCTCCCCCCCACACACCGTATGGCCAAAGGGGGTGCCCAATCCCCCGTCAGCTCCACTGCCTCCCCCAAACAGACTTCCAGGTGCCACGATGGGAGCCCACCCCAGCATGGCAAAAGTCCATATGCCAACGTGGGCGCCCAATCCTCTATCGGCTCCTCTGTCTCCCCCCCAAAAAAGCTTCCAGCTGCCATGCTGGGAGCCCACCCCAGTGTGGCAAAAGTCCCTCGTCTTCCTGAAAAAGTAAAAAAACACCTGTAAAAAAAAAAGGTCCCTCATTGACTATCTTACCCCCTCCCCCAACCTGCGCCCACCCTCTGCGCACCCACCTCCCCACCATCCCAACCCCATACTTACCTCCGGAGCCCAGCACAATGATTTTCGGTGGACCGGGAACATGTCTGCACTCTTCAGAGTCGACCGCGAACTGAAGATATGCCGGTAAGCTGTATAATGGCATACATGTGTTTTTTTTCAACTTTGGTGCATATCTCGTCCATTTTGGGGAATTTTTTCACCAAATTTTCAACATGGGGTATTGGGGCCCCACCTCATGAACTCAGTCACTGTCATTTTGTTATTCAATCCCAAAAGGTTATTTCGCGGTCACTGCGCAGAACCACCTTTCAGGACCAAGCAACAAAATGACAGTGTCACAGTTCATGAGGTAGGCCCCCCAAAACCCTATGTTGAAAATTTGGTGAAAAAAAAAATCCCCAAAATGACTGTTTTACAAGCGTGCGTTATGCAGTTCCTACACACACTCTTAACTTTGCGAATTTTTAATATTTTCACTCCAGATTTTCAACATTGCCATTTTATCACACCTCCTTATAAGCAGTACAGCTGTCATTTTTCACATCTCACCCAAAATGTGTTTTCACGCATGTAGCGCACAATGGCGCAGTTGGTATGCAAAATCAATGTTCGGGACAGATTAAGAAAATCACAGTGACACTGTTCATAAGCAGAGGTCTTAAAATAGCTATGTTGAAAATTTGGTAACAAAAGTCTATAAAATGACTGTGTTATGAGCATGCATTGCGCAGTTTCCACACATCCTCGTAAGTTCATGAATTTGTAATATTTTCAGTCCAGATTTTCAACACTGACATTTTTCCACACCTTCTTATGAGCAGTACAGCTGTCATTTTTCACACCCTGGCTGAAATGTGTTTTCACACTTCTGGCGCAGAATAGCACTATTGCTGTGGGAAATTAGTGTTCGGGACAGATTGCAAAAATTACAGTGACACTGTTCATGAGCGGAGGTCCCAAAATGTCCGTGTTGAAAATCTGCTGTAAAAAATCCCCAAACTAATTACATTATGGGTGTATGTTGCACAGTTTCTGCGCACGCTCATGACTTTACCAGTTTTTGTATATTTTCGCTCCAGATTTTCAGTAATGCCATTTTTTACACCTCCTCATGAACAGTATACCTGTCACTTTTCACATCCTGTTTGAAATGTGTTTTTGTACCTGTGGCACCAAATGGCGCAGTCGCTCTGCAAAATTACCTTTCACCTAATGAACTGATAGTGTCACTGTTCAGGCGGTGAGGTCACAAAAAGCCCATGTAGAAAACTTGAAGTAAAAATACCAAGAAATGCCCAGGGCATTAGGGTTTTCGACCATGATGCCCTACCCTGTAGGGACTGACAGGCGTCAAGGGGTGTGACTTGGGATTGTCGACAGTAATGCTCATGCCATTCCACCCCAACCCCCACCCTGCAGCCAGTGACAGGCATCGAGGTGCGTCTTGGACCCTTTGCCCCCAGAGTTCACCCCGTTCTCCTACACTGCTCCCATTTCAGCATATTTCCTTATGGAATGAGGTGAATGTAAAGCCCAAACACCCCAAGGCACACCTCGACACTTGTCAGTGTCTGAAGGGTAGGATGAAGTGAAATGTCATGATCGTCATGGGCGATGACTCAAAGGCACACCCCAATGCCTGTCCTTCTCTGCAGGGGAGGGTGGAGTTGGTGTCAGTTCAATACTTCAATGCCATTCCTATACTGCATCTGTCTAACTCCTGCACTTCCACTGCTAATGCCAGCAAGTAAATATTTGGCATTGACAAATGCTTGTTTATATTGTGATGGTGCAAAACAAAGGCACGGGTACATAAGAGTTTTATAACATTATGACACATTCTACTATCTCTTATTACTTTTGAGGTGGTACATATTTCTCTAAACATGATGGAATTATGCAGTGCTACATTTCTACATGCTACTTATTGGTGCCACCTTGAAACCTGGGATTGATTTCTATACATTTCTGCATTTTGATTAGTGCTAGGTAACTGCTAACCCAATTGCTAAGCTTTTCAAGTCGCAGGGTTTGCGTTTAGTTGTAAACATTTCTAACTAAGAACTACCACTATTTTTAAACAAACAATGCTGCTTTCTTTTACATTTCAGCTTGGGCTATTGCTTGGGAGGACACTATCTGCCACAAAGGAAGGTATTTTGACAATACTAAAGCTTACTTATATCTCACGTAACATTTTTATTTCTCTGGACTGCAGTGAAGTTGCTGACATTGAATGGTACACTGCTAACAGAGTCAATAGTTGAGCACGTGGTTCCTTTTTGTTGCTGGCCCATCTTATTTTCGTTCTGCTGCTTTGCCTTGGGGGAACAATTTTCACCACTAGATGTAGGAACAAATGGCACATTTATCTGTTTCTGGGTTATATTTCCTAATTGCACTGCTGAATTGATCTTTCCTGCTTTACTTGTTTTTTTCGAAGGTGATGTTTGAGTTTAAAAACATTTTTGGCTATCAGGTTGCGGTGCTAGGAATTCGGCGATTCTGTGTGATGTCCATGGTCCACTGGGTGGGTGAGTGGGAAAGTACAGTACTATGTATATTTATTTATTTATTTATTTAAGCGTTTCACCAGGAAGGCATACTGAGCGGAGATACCGCTCGATTCCAGATGCATCCTGGGGGAAGGGGGAAGAGGAGCAGAATACAGACAATAAATAATAATATTCCAGTGTGCAGAATTGTGCATGGGACATACAAGATTACAGGACTGTCTCAGGGACATAGAACATATGACAGTAGATTAACAGTAGATTAACAGGGCTCCCAGGAATGAGAGCCCCAGGTAAGCTTAACAAGTAACTAGACGTAACAACAGTTATACAATAGACAATGTGGTATTGCTGAGGCACCTATGATAACTGAACCCTAAATGCTGCTCAGGATGACTATATAACTGTGGTGGTCCCAGAAGTGGGAGGGTTTGGTGGCTGCCTAGCCCATGTTCAAGGTTGCGTGCATAGCAAACGGGTGTAAAGGACCTGCTAAGTGAGGCTAAATTAGCTGTATGGCATTGGGCGCCACCTCTAGATGGCCCTAGGTACAAGAACACATGGAGGAGAGGTGTGTTTTTAGGAGGTGATTGAGCTGCTGAGAGTTTGCAGTGAGTCTGATGTCTTTTGGCAATGCATTCCAAAGTTTGGGCATGCGGTATCTGAAAACTGCTTATCCTTTCTAACCCCATATGTGGGACATGAAAGAGCCTGGTGTCAGTGCTCCTGAGGGAGTAGGCAGGCAGTGATTGGGTGGAGAGGGTGGATTCAAGATAGGGACTGTGCCCAGTATTTTACTATGGTTCTGGTGCTGTGTAGCTGCCTGCAATTGTGGAGTGAGGGCAGATCAAGGGACCTGTAGAGGTTGCAGTGGTGAGTTGTTGGGGGGCATTCCAAGATGAAGCGACAGAAGGAGTGGAAGAGTGTGTCCAGCCTGGAGAGGGAGGAAGTGGGCGCCGCGCCATAGACTACATCACCATAGTCAAGAATGTGCTGCTAAAAAATTTTTGGGGGTTTGGTACAGTACTACAAGTTAGAGCGGGCATTACTTAGAAATTAATGCTGTCTCCAACTTATGTCATGTATTGTCTTTCAACCAATTGGATAGTTCATTTACTCAATTGCTAATACTGTATAACCATATGACAAGAGGATTTCATACTTGGTGATTACTCAGGCTATCTCAAATTCTACCATACCAGCACTTTGAATGTTATATTTGCATGCATCAAATTTTATTTTTGGCAGGCAAGGTGTCAGTTTCTGACACAACAATCAAATACATTTCCTACCACATTTGCTACAACTATAGAGAATTTGCTTAAGCAGGTAAAGGGACAGGATTACAAGAAACTGCCAAAAGTTAGGGCAGATGTTCTGTGGTGCAGAATTGCATTGTTAGATTAAGTTGTGGCTTAAGACACTTTCCCTTCCAGTGAAATAATCAGTCTTATATCACATTATTTATAACCTTTATGCATTTGGACCCATAGGAATTAACAACTAGTTGGTCAGGTTATCTTAGTTATTCAATTATTTCCTCTTTATTATGTCTTTGGACCAGTATAAAGCTTTTGATCAAGTAAATCCTGAGTTTTTATTCACTGTTTTAGCTAAATATGGCATACCATCTTCATTATTAAGGTTGGTACAGTTGTTGTATGGGAACACTGTTATAGCATCTAGCTTGACAGGGACAGAGGGAAGAAAGTTTAGGATAGGGAAGGGAGTTCGGCAGGGGTGCCCATTAAGTCCCCTGTTGTATATTTATTCCTTAGATCCCTTTGTAAGAAAATTAATGGCACATCCAGAATTTGAGGGGGTAGCAGATGTTAATCAATGTAATAAGGTACAGGCTTTGGCGTATGCAGATGATATGTGTGTTTTTGCAACAAATAAGAACAGTATAGAAGTCTTGGTAAGAGAAATGGAGGGGTATGGGCAAGTGACAGGGTCTCAGCTAAACTTGCAGAAATATAGGGGTATGACACTAGGATAAGGAGATAGTCAGGAAGTGGAAGTCGGAAGAATTACTTTAATGAAAGAGCTTATTGAAAATTTTAGGGGTGCAGTTTGGTAAGGGGGAGATGGCAAGTTACAACTGGGAGAAGGCCATCCAAATTGGACAGCAGAAAGTGGCATGGTGGAAAGGATGTAAGTTATCTAAATTAAAATAGAATTCACATTATTAAGCAGTTTCTACTGGCCATTTTATTTGTATGTGAGTGCAGTATTTCCTTTGCCTATAGCTTTGGAGACTAGGGCATATTGAGTATTTTTGCAAATATTGTGGGGCAGTTGCCTGAACCCAGTGAAAAGAGAATTGACATGCCTACCTAAAGACAGAGGTGGACTGGGGATGATAAATCCTGTTGCGTTTTTCCATTGTGTGTTTTGGAAAGCAAATATAATGCCAATTTTTGCTGCAAAAGCAGTAATGGTAAGGGAACGGCTCAGGAAGACCTTTCAAGAAATGTTAGGGAGATGGAATAAAGCACCAGTTAAGGTCACAGAAGCAGTGAAATTGAAGAAAACCTTGAAAGTTACATTTCAAAAAATACATAAATGGGGAGTCATGAAACAAACGATGCTGCAAAGAACAAAGCAACAACTGTACCACCAGGTGTTAGTGAATACAGACAATGTTTAAACACTGCGATACCGGACAGAATAATTTGGTATATCAAGCCTTAATGAACCCTAGAATTCCTAAGAGAATGTGGGATGTGCAATGGTTATGTGCATATGGCAGGATAGGGGTAAGAGCTAATCACAAGCATAAAATGGTGGATGGTAGGAAATGTTTGTATCCAGATTGTGAAGATAGATGGAAACTCAAGAACGTTTCTTATTAGAATGTGCGTATGCAGTGGGATTATGGGATTATTTAGCTGAAACGTGCAAGATGCCTTGGATGAAATATTTGAACTATGAGATCTTAGTCCTGGGGAATTTTGCTCAGATAAGAAGAATATACGATATTGGAACATTAAATGTTTTCTGTGCATGTTTAAAATAGTATTTATGGCAGTAAAGATGCCAATTTTTATTTCAACATAAAGTTATACCATATCCTGTGTTTTGTACTATGGTAGAGAATACATTACAAGAGGTATTTAGAACAGATTTGAGGTTTCATCCGAGAGCACGTGTGTTGGTGTGGTGGAGGGTTTTTTATTTATTAAAAAATATGCATAGGGTAGAGTAAAGAAGAGGGGGAATGAGGGAGGTGGAATCTGTTACTAAGCGAAAGACAAGAGTGGAGGAGGAGTATAAGGGGGTATGTATGTATTTATGTTATTTTGAATTCTGATATGTTGTGTAATTATTTGTAGATATTTTTTTCAATAAAAACACCCCTACTCTTTTCGAGAAGTGCCGTGGGATCTTTAACGTCCACCTGAGCAACCACCAGAACAGGCAGAGGGGACCTCGGTTTAAAAGACTCCAAGGTGTTGGAGAGTTCTTTGCATCTTCTAGGATGATAGTAGTTCTGCTTTTTAATTGTTTTTCCTGCCCATGTAGCCTGTGCTCCCTCTGCCAGCATTCTGCACCATGGAGGTAGTATTGTACATGGCACACAGCCATGTTCTCTCCGCTATCCTGTGGTCACCCCTCCTGCCTGTCTGCATGCAGTGTTCAGCAAACTGACAGGGGATTGGGTATGGAAGGGGCACATGCCCCTTCATTAATGTCATGGTGATCTGACAGGATACTCAATACATGGCATTGCAACTTAGAGATGCCTATGGACTGCACATATGCAGCATGTAGGTATTGTGGATAAGGCCCATAATTTGTATTTCTGTACTTGTTTGTTCTACTGGGTGAGAGCAGCTGAGCAAAGTTCACTTTCAAGGATGCCCTGAAGAAAGGCATGTTATATAATCCAACTTGAGTACTATAATATAAAGACTATTAGCAAGGCTATGCCTGTAGTTCGATGGGTGGAGCAACAAACCACTCCCCCATCAGGCTTTTAAAGGCTGCTCCTCCTGGCTATCCCTGGATCGTTTTTTTCATTGCAGCTGGAGGCTCTGTAGGCTGACCCTTCTGCTCCTGTTCTCCTCATTCCGTCCCTCACTTCTCGTATCACCTCAGGCTGCCTCCGTGCCTTTCCCATCTCTCTGCTTCTGATCTCTCTCTCCTTTCAGTCTGTTTCCCCTGCTGCTGCTTCTCATGGCCGCCCGGTCCTGTGTCCTGCTTCTGTTTGTTCTACCACCCCTCCTCTTGATATCTCCTTCATTCCCTGGTTGTCTCCTGCTTGTTCCACTCCTCTAGCCTGATCCTTTTGAGCACTTCAAGCAGTCGCTGCAGCTGCTCCACTCTGCTCCTTCTGACCCGACAAGTTCTGTACAACTACTCTACCTCTACCTCTAGGACCCATTCTGGTGCAGCAGGACAGTCGATCCTCTGAGCATTGCCTTTGGCTCACATACAGCAGACCCTCCTACTCAGTAGATGCCGACCCGGATCACCAGATTTTGGAACCACCAAACTCCATTTTCCCTACGGGGCTGTATGCTATTTCCCACGATCTATCGCACTGCTGTTTCTGGTATATTCACTGCTTGTCATGCATTCATTCATGCTCCTGCTCTCTGTGTCAGACACCTCTGGGACCTCCTGTTGCCTAACCAGACTTGTATCTGCAACAGGGCGTTTCAGTATTTTCGCTTCTTATGCCACCCACTCCAGGCTCCTCATGTTTCCTGTACCTGCGCCTTCGTCAGATTAATTTGACTCCCAGTACTTCTTTTCCCTGCTTTCATGGTATTTTGACTCTTCTGCTGGTGCCTATGCTGTGTCTCTTGGGGTTGACGATGTTCGGGGAGATCGTTTGTTGGATGCCTTGCCTACTGCAGGGAGTACCATCTACAACCAGTGACTCCCTTTTGGCTGCATTTCTGGATGTGTAGTTCCTCTCTCATCCTCACTACTGGTTTTCAGTTGTGCCCTTTTATACTATTACTCTCTCTGTATTTTACTCCCCTTCTCATTGGCCCAGCTTTAGCTGCTGGCTCCCATCCAGTCATTTACCTATGCCATCCTGTCTGCCCACTTTCAGCTGCCAGGTTTTAATCATTCCTTTATCTTCCTTCCTACATAGCTGCTTGGTGTCAGAGTGCCTGGTTCGTAGCTACTGTGTTTTTCCCATGGCGGGGGAATCCACCATCGCTGCGGGCTTCCTGACTCTGG
Source organism: Neoceratodus forsteri (assembly GCA_016271365.2). Taxonomy (NCBI): domain Eukaryota; kingdom Metazoa; phylum Chordata; order Ceratodontiformes; family Ceratodontidae; genus Neoceratodus; species Neoceratodus forsteri. Next base: position 966,718,970 of record CM028133.1, read on the forward strand.
GCAGCATGGGCAGCTTTCTTTTTCCTCGCACTTACTCAGTGTCACCTCGCCCTGTCTTCTACCTACCTTCATAATTCAGGCCTCTTCCAGCTCGATTCGGCTCCTCCTTCCATTCGCTATAATCCACCATGCTTCCATTCCTCGTGCACATTCTGGTCTTCATGGCTACTGGGCTCCAACCTTCCACCACTCCCTCGATTCTCACCTCTTCTCCTTCCTCGTCCTGTGCTTTCTTTTGGGGATATTTCCCTATCCCGCCATCACAGTCTCTCTTTGTCTCTTTCTCTTACCCTAAGCCTACATTTTGGGCCACTTAACTCATATCTCCCTCTATTCCGTGTCACCCTCCGTTGGTTCTCAAACCTCATCCTTCCTATACCTTACCTGCTATCATACCTGATCTCACCTGTACTGGCCTTCAAGGCTCCTCTCCATTATCATATATCATCTATTTGTTCTTTGCTCTCCTCTCTTCCCATGCCAACTTCTCAGCTCACTATAGGCTGTGGGCTTCGCCTGGCCATCATCATCTCTCCCCCTTGCATTGTTCATTCCCATTCTGCAGTCCCTGCCAGCCTTCAATTCTTCCCTCCATCAGCATACCTCGTATATTCATTTCGAACCTCCACTCATCCATTCCGACTTCATAGCTCCAACCTCACTACTCCTGACACTTTGTACCTCATCAGTCAGCTGTGGGCTGCGCCCAGCCATTCTCATTTCTATCTTCATGTAGCTCAATCCACTCTTAGTTTGGCTTCTCGATGGACCTGGTTGGCATGCTCTCCCTTGGTTGTTACTGCAACCTGCCTCCTCAGGACCCAGTCGGGGTCTCCTTCACTCAATCCGACCTCTCTGTAGGTCACTCGATCTCGACTATCTGAGCACACCCCTCATTTGGGTCTCATGCTACCTTGACTCAACCTGCTGTCCACTTGGAGATGTGCCTTCTGTGTCCATTGCTCCATGGCTTGGGGCTAGCCTGTAGCCGACGGTCTTGCTCTGCACCCCCGAAATCTGTATCTAGAGCATGAGAAGCTCGGAGCGGGGGTGTTCTCCCTGGCCCAAAGCGAGAATGTCTTTGCTCCGAGTGGACCTTCAGTTGTCTCTAACCTCGGTGACACCTCTAGATGTAGAATTTACAACTTCAAACTGGGAGGGTTGGGGCTTTCGTCAGTGGGGCCTCTTTAGCTGCCTGAGTGGGTTCAGAGGCACCCTCTACATTATTCTCCATCTGACTGCCTCTGGTTCTCCTGGTCTGTTTCATAGGCTCGTGTAGGCTGGCTGAGAGCCTCAGCGGTCATTTCTCTACTTTGTTTTTGGGTGTCTAGTTGCAGAGATGTTGCTCTCAACCCTCAACAGCATTCCTGTTAGAAGGATAGTGTGAGAGCTTCTTTCAAATTGGAATCTTTTCCTCTTCCCTCAATCTTGACTCTAAACTGCAGTAGCTGAGCCATCACTAACCAAAACATCCTTCAGCCTGTAGGGTAGATGACCTAGGCCTTGCATCCCCAGAGATTTCCTCCTCAAAGGGGGTTTTTCCTCTCCTCCATGCTGAATCCGATGGTCATAATATTTAGATAGGGTTAGTGCTTTCCTAGGTTTCATAGTTAGGTTCCGCTGTTGGATGGAGTTGGATGGTAGCCCTGGCTTTCCCTCTCTCCTTAGGAAGTTCCGCCCTCCTGCATCGTGTCAGCTTTCATTCCGCTCATTGTCCTCATCTTCTCCCATTCCTCTTCTGTCCTTCCCAACTACATCTATTGACCTCCATCCCATCCTTGATATTTTCTGACTTCTCACCTCCTTCGATGCTCAACAACTCTTTTGGGTATTCTTTTTGGTCTTCTTCCTAAGCTACCTTTAGCCAAGGGAATCATTCCTGCAGCACCTATTGAGGTGTAACCTTCCTCTAGGGTTCCTTGCCATTGTACCACTACAGGGTGGTATATCCCATGGATAGAGAGGCGAATAGCCACAATGTAGCTAAATCACACAAGCATGTATCATACTAAGTTGTGTAAGTGCATCGAATTTCAAGGCTATGCCTGTAGTTCGATGGGCAGAGCAACAAACCACTCCCCCATCAGGTGTTTAAAGGCCACTCTTCCTGGCTAGTCCAGGATCATTTCTTTCATTGCCCCCACCATCCTCCCCTCCTCCTCCAGTGGTACATCCCTGTTTCCCGTGGGCTTCCTCCTAAGCTACCCTTAGCCAAGGGAATCATTCCTGTGGCATCTATAGGAGTGGAACCCTCCTCTGGGGTTCCTCACCATCGTACTCCTACAGGGTGGAATATCCCACAGATAGAGAGGCAAACAGCCACAATGTATCTAAGTCACACAAGCATATATCACACCAAGTTGCGTAAGCACATCGAACACTAGCTTAAGTAGGAGAGGGAGAACTGCAAAAGGTTCTGAGGTTCTGAAAGGAGCTGATACTCTATGAGAAGTTCTCCTAGTTATCCAAGCCTTATCAAAACATACAGATTATTTTTTCATTGATTTAATGTACAAAAAAATGGATTTTAACTTAATTTCCACTCAAAAACTATTGTTGGTGCATGAAAATGATAGGACTATAAACACATCTTAAAGTTGTACTAAATAAACTCAGTGCCATTAGTGCCCCTTCTGTAACACCACTGATTCCACACAATACGGAACTGGATCACCTGGTCTGTCCCCCACCCTACCCCAACCTACTTTATGGGTCTAATCATTGCTCGCAGCCTTTCTGTAGGATAAAGACCCACTGCTTGAATATATTACACTCCAAAACCAATGCTTTAAAAATTAGCAGAACCTTTTCAGAACATGAAAAAAAGGTTCTTATACTTCAAAACCAATGCTTTAAAAATTATCAGAACCTTTTCAGAACATGAATAAAGGTTCTTACACTTCAAAACCAATGCTTTAAAAATTAGCAGAACCTTTTCAGAACATGAAAAAAGGTTCTGACATATTTCTTTTACAGAAAATGGCAGAGGTTCTGAGAGGTTCTGGACTTATCCAAAATGGTTCTCCCGTCCCTAGTTTTAAGTCTGTTGTTTTAGTAGCTACAGTACCTGTTTGTTTTTTTTGTCCCTCATTAAGTCTCACTTGATGGGGCTTTCTTTTCGGAGGATTTATTTTATATTTGTTACAGTGCTCCTGTGATACTCTTGTTGTATAGAGGAACCTGTACAAATGCTTGTGTGTTATATCAAGGAGCACCAGTAGAGCTGCTTTAATTATACTCCCAATGGTAGCTTATCTATGATGGACCTAAGCAGTCCACGTCACTGAATTTTTCATTTCTTCATTTTTGTAGGGGAAGGGACTGTAAAATTCTACTCATCCACCCAACTCCTTCCCCTTCCCCTTCCTGGTTCCTATTCCAAAACACGCTTCCCCTGAGCTGCACCCATGCTCTGATGTTTTGTGATGTGTTGGTTTGTAGAGTGCAGGGGCGTGCGCTATTGATTTCAATGACAGTGGGTTTCAGTTATTTTTTTAAACATTTTAGAGGTCCACTGTGGTCAAATCGAAGCCATAGTTCAACTAACACGCCCTTGTTCGTTGAACTGTGGCTTTGATTTGACCTTGCTTCTTCCGGTTTGGCTTCCTCATTCTGGTCTTATTTCATTGTCTGCTCTCAGGGCATTGGAGACCAACTAATCCTGCCCTGGAGAAGGCCATTACTTGATTTAACTGACAAAAAAGTGATAAAACCTGCTAATCCTCTATTATTTAAGATTTAAAAAAAATCATACTGAGAACAGGCTGATTCAAACATATAGTGGCTACTGTGATCTCAGCACTCGAGCTCTGCTCTTGTGATTGGGCAAAAATAAAATAGATAAAAAGGTGGTAACATGGATTAGAAACTGGTTAGTGGGAATGACACAGAGGGTACTGGTAAATGGAGTGTGCTCCAAGGAAGGGAAGGTGACCAGTGGGGTACCTCATGGACTAATGCTGGGACTGGTCCTTTTCAATATGTTTATAAGTGACATAGCAGAAGAACTGGAAGGGAAGATATGCGTTTTTATAGATGTTGCCAAGATCTGTAACAGAGGGGACACACTGGGGGGGGGGTGAATAGAATGTGCAGAAATCTAAAGAGACTGGAAGAGTGGTCATGGGTATGGCAGCTGGGCTTTAATGCAAAAAAAAAAAAAAAAAAAAGTACAACATAATGCATTTAGGCCTGAGAAGCAGAGTGCAAAATGGGCAGAGTGATACTGATAAAAACCAAACAGGAAAGAAACCTAGGGGTAATCATATAAGATGACCTAAAGGTAGCCAGGCAGTGTGACAAGGCAGTTGGAAAAACTAGTAGGATGTTGGGATGCATAAGTAGGGGTATCTCCAGTACAAAGAGAGAGGTGGTTCTGCCCCTGTATAAATCGCTGGTGAGATCTCACCTTGAGTACTGTGTATTGTTCTGGAGACTACATCTCGGAAAAGACATAGACAGAGTGGATGTGGTCCAGAAGAGTGCTACCAAAATGGTACAGGATCTACAACAAAATCTCTATGAGGAAAGGCTAAAGGAGCTAAATATGCACACTCTGGAGGAGAGGAGGGAGAGGGAGGATATGATAGAAACCTTGAAATATCATACAAGGGTTAATAAGGTAAAGGAGAAGAGTATTTTTCGGAGAAAAAGGTGCTCTGTAACAAGGGGGCATAATATGAAGCTGGAGGGGGGTAAATTCAGGAAGGATGTGAGGAAGTGCTTTTTCACAGAAAGGGTGGGTGGATATCTGGAATAGCCTTCCAGAGGAGGTAGTGGGGCCAAAAACAGTAACTGGGTTAAAAAATGCCTGGGATAGGCACAAGGGACTCGTGGGGATAGAGTAGGGAGTAGAAGTGATTGCAATGTAGATTAGGCAGAGTCTGGGAAAAAAGAACACAGTTGGGCAGACTGGGTGGGCCCAGTGGCCCTAATCTGCCATCACGTCCTATGTATGATCCATAATGTCACAGTAGCCACTCGGTGTCTGAATCAGTCTGTTCTTCACAGTCTGATGTTAGTTATTCTATATTAATTCTAGTATATGTCTGGGTCACCCACGTAAATGGTGTTTCTTCGGGAAGGGAGGGAGGGAGGAAGGAAGGAAGGAAGGCAGGAAAAACTGACCAGAACATGTTAATATCATGACAGGGATGCAGAGGAGAAGTATAAATGTATGAAGTAAGGTGCTCCTATGCTACAGAGTGGGGTGGGATGGGAGGTTCAAAGCCTCATCAGTAAAAAAAATGGGCCATTCAGCAGCTGTATTGCTAGATATGTCTGCTCTTCTAATCGGAACTTAAATCTGAGAAATGCCAAAAGATTTTGGTTTGAACTCCTGCCTGGTGGATGTACAGCACAATACATATATAACTGACTGATCATGTTCCCAAAAACGTTGTAAAAACATCAGAAGCTGACAATTGCCAACAACCTTGTTAATTTATTGCAGCTTAGCAGTAAATCTAACTACCAGAACATCAAAACAAATGTTATGTTTTAGATTTATTATAACAAGGAGCTATTAACGCAAATGAAACAAAAAAAAGTTGTTTTATCCTTTTCTGTTTGGGAAATGGTTTGAATGTGTGCTGTCATTTAATCTAGTGTTTATGAAGAAGGCAGTGTGATCTAGAGGTTAGAGCACTGGCTTGGGAACCAGCCAAGAGATCACAAGTTAAAACCCCACTAAAGTCCAGTACCTACTGTGTGAACCATGGGCAATTCATTGAACTTCCCAGTGCTCCAGTTCACCCAGCTGTCGAAATGGGTAGAAGTAGGACCCCACTGAAAAAAAGATGTTGCATTTCTGCTGGGCTATCATAGGTAAATAACATTTAAAAATAAAAAACAAATTGCTCCTGCTTACTTTGCCCTGTAACTGTGACATAAAATAAAAGCAGCTCAGCACTCATGACTCCAAAGCTGCTGCTGAGAAACCCCACCCCAACCAAACGGAAAAAAGGAAAAACATTCATCACACTCAGTTGGCCAATATGAAATAAATATTTATTTAAATATAGTGTCCCTGAATCACAGACATAACAATTGCACCCCAGTGTTTTGCCTTAGTATGAGGCTTCCACAAGGGAGTGAAACATGCCTCCAAATGTACCCTTAAATAGGGTCAGATTTGATACTTTTGTGCTATCTTATCTCAAATTTATTATATCGCCTGCACAAATGAACAATAAATGCACATTATACCCTTATCTAATAAATTATAACTAAATAACTAACTCTTATTCAAATACACATCAATATATAAAGCAGCTACAGACTCATAGCCCACTGTTCCTAAAGCCTCTGTGCGCCTTCCCCTAACTGGCCTGTGTGTGCCTAAATCTAATTTAGACTTGCTAACTGAAGGCCCACCCTGGTTTGAGTAATCACTCCTGCCTGCCTGCATTACAATTGTTTTATATTCCATTGTATTTATTGCCAGAACAACCTCATTGCACACATTGTCTGCTAATCTGCCACCGATTATATTATTATATAGTATATGGTTTGGCCTTATTATGTATAAAAATCAGTAGCTGCTGAAAACTTGTTGTGCACATTCTAAAAGGCAAGACAAAGTTTTTTCTACGGCACCCAATCCCAGAGGCTCTGGGCATCTCAAATAAAAAACAGGTTAAGTAAAAACAATGCATAATTCTATAAAAGCCGTATATAAACATATAGATTTAAGACAATGATTAGGTCTCAGAATATACAGTATAAAGCCTCAGTGGTCAGTGCATTCAAGTGTCTTTGCCAGGGAAAGTCAGAGAAAACAGATAAGCTTTTAGCCCCTTTTTAAAGGACTCGCCCGTCGGGGCTCCCTGACAGCAGGTGGAAAGATGTTCCACAGGGTCAGCTCAATGACACTAAAGGCATGGTCGCCAGATGTTTTAAGCCTGGCCCTGGGAACATCAAGGAGGCCCCTGGTCACAGAAGGGGGGAATGGACTGAAGTGGCAGGTGTGAGGAGATCAGCCAGATAGCCAGGGCCCGGCCCATATAGGGCCTTGTAGGAGAGCAAGCCCACCTTGAAGATGACCTTCCACCTGACCAGCAGCCAGTGCAGAGCTCACAGGACTGGGGTCACTTGACTGGACCTAGCCAGGACCATCATTTATTTATTTATTTATTGACAAGTTTCACCAAGAAAGGTGCACTGAGCAACAAGTTGCTGTTTCCAGCTGCGTCCTGGTGGAAAAAGGAGTGGGAGTAACTACATACATTACGTTACATTCTTCATGGTCATACATACTTAGATAAATAACAATACATAAACATACGTATCAAGATTCACATTTGAGGTGCTTACAAATTAACAGATTATATGTAAGGACTTTCTTTAGGGGAGAGGGAGTGGGAGAACATACATTCTTGACACTTCTACTCTGTATACAAATTAGATATAACATTGCACAACAATATCTTTGATCTTACATTAGAAATGCCTAAGCAAAGGTAACAGTTACATGCAGATTAAAGGTATATGGATTATAGTTAATATGCGGAGATGGCCATACTGGATTTAGGAATGTGAGTACAGGTAGTCAGTAACCGAGCCGCTGTGTTCTGCATCAGCTGCAGCCGGTGAAGGGTCCCTCTAGTGACCCTGAAGTATAGAGCGTTGCACTAATCAAACCTGGAAGTAACAAAGGCATGCACCAATGCTGGCAGGTCTTCGGGTGGAACTAGGGGCTTAATCCTGGCGATATTCCTCAAGTGGTAGAAACCACTTTTGACCACAGATGGCACCTGATCTTCAAGTGTCAGTTTACTATCCAGGATAACACCAAGATTTATTTATTTAAGAGTTTACCCAGGAAGGCATACTGAGCAAAGTACTGCTTCACTCTAGATGCGTCCCAGGTACAGTACAATAAAATGGTAGTACAACAAAGATAATACAGCAATAGACAAGATCAGCAAGTCAGTACATGTGCAGCAGGGCAATCAGGACAATGACAGGGTTAGGAAACAATATGCAGGCACTGATTATGCAGTCAAAACAATGATACGTATGTACAGAAGTGGAGAGACACCAGAAATTAGCAAACAAAATAGTGATACATATTTACAGAAAAAATGAAGCACAAATCAGGTACTTTACTAATCGTTGGTGCAGTGCAAAGTAGAACAAAGCAAATAAAAGGGGGAGAGATTGGTAGAACAAGAAAGATCCCACACCCTAGGAGAAGCCATCAATAGAGCGGATCCCAGGAACAATCCTGTACCCACTCCGGGGGCACTCCCATCACCTGGCTCAATCACCAGTACCTCCATCTTATCCAGGTTCAGTCACAACCAGCTGGAGGATATCCAATCATTGATCCTGGCCAGGTAGTTGTTAAGTACTTCCATGGCATCATGTGTTCTGGGGGCAAAAGACAGATGCAGTTGGGTATCATCTGCATAGCAGTGAAAACTCACACTGTACTGTCTAATGAGCTCTCCCAGGGGCAGCAAGTATACCATGAATAACATAGGCAACAAGATTGAATCCTGAGGAAGTCCACAAGACGGAGACCTTGGGAAGGAGGAGAAATTCCCCACCCATCACCACTTGTTGCACCCTGCCAGAGAGATAGGACTCAAACCAGGTAATGACAGTGCCAGCGAGTCCACAATATTTTCAAAGGTGATCAAGAAACACATTGTGATCCACAGTATCGAAGGCTGAAGAGAGATCGACTAGAACAAGAATTGACCTGTCCCCTCCATCTCTCGCCCTGAATAGGTCATTATGCACCCTAACTAATGCCATTTCGGTGCTGTGCCTAGCCCTGAAACCTGACTGAAATGGCCCATAGAAGTCAAAGAACATGAGGCGTTCTTCGAGCTGTTGTGCCACTAACTTTTCAACCTTGCCCAAAAATGGAAGGTTGGAAATAGGATGGTAATTTGCCAGGACATCAGGGTCAAGAGATGGTTTCTTCAGGAGAGGTCTCACCAGAGCCTCATTCAATATATTCAAACAGACTCCCTCCGACTTTTTACACTGGACAATCCCAGCGAACACCAGGCCAACGGTCCTGACAGATCTCATCAAGAAACGATTCAGGCAGGGTCCAGTTCACAATAAGTGTGCTTTAGCTTCAAGATCACCTCAGTGACCTCAGCCACCTCCACTGGTTTAAACTCATCCCAGACAGATGGAGCTCCTGTGCTCATCCCAGGCTGACCACTGTTAGGCAAAACTTGCCTCACTGATGGGATCCCCGACTGGATGGAGGACACCTTGTCAGAGAAAAACAGAGCAAACTCCTCACACAAAATGACTGAAAAAGCTTTTTTTGGCTGTAGACAGACTGGATGTAAAAGTCTGTCCACAGTCCGAAATAGCTGAGATGGTCTGTTCTTCCCTGCAGCAACCTCCCTGGACAGGAATTCTGCCTTCTTACGGTTGATTGCCCCTTGGTACTCATGATAATGAGAACACAAGGCCAGTTTGTCCTCCTGCAACCGGGTCTTCTGCCAGCAGCGCTCCAAATTCTGACCCTGATCTTCATCACCTTGAGACCCCCATCAAACCAAGGGGATCTCAAGTGAGAAGATCTGGGTCATATATTGACTGGTGCGATGGCATCAAGTGCCTCAGAGACCACCCTGTTATAGGTGGCCACCGCTTCACTCATGCCAACCGCACATGCAGTATCTACACTAGATAAGTCAGCCATCGCTAACAGTCCCTCTGGGAACAATCCCCTGAAAGAGCGATAGCTAACAATCTCAGCAGGGCAAGGACTTACGGGGGGGCCCAAGCAGGAACTTCACTGTACAATGATCAGAACAAACAACCTGATCAGTCTTAAGATTAGCTACCTCAAGCCCCAGCAAGAACACCAGCTCGAGCTTGTGGCCATGGTGATGGGCTGCAGAAGTAACCACTTGTGTCAGGACCAGTGATGACATAAACTGGAGGAGATCATAACCAAATTGCGAGGATTCGTCGTCAACCCAGGCATTGAAGTCCCCCAGAATTAAACATCTGGGGGACTCCAACACCTCACCAATGATGAAGTTCACAACGTCCTGCAGGAAATCTCCCCCTGACCCCGGAGAGTGGTAGATGAGGAAAATCCTGCAACCTGCACCTGGACCCCATGCACCATCACACACTCAAAAGACCTGGCTGATCCAACTGGATGCACAGTGAAGCCCAAGCTGGATCTAAAGCAGATGGTCACACCTCCGCTCTTGTGTTCCCTCCTCGGGCAATGTGCTATGAAATACCCAGTGGGGATGGCCGCTCCAAGACTGGCCCGGCATCACCACCCAACCAGGTCTCCATACTGCAAGCCAGGTCGACCGAGGAAATCAAGTCCGCCATAATTGTGGTCTTGTTCCTCATCAACCTGGCATTGCACAGCACCACCCGAAGGGGATTGGTAGATGCTGCTGGCCCCCTGGCTACCTGCCCACTTGGTCTGGCGGGAACCCTGAGGATGATGACCAAACATGTCTGGCCTCTCTCCAGGTTCCGCCTAATCCCAGAGCATCTCGTGCACCTAACCACCCCAATGCCACTCATCTCTGCCACACCAGCTGCACCCTACCACCACCAATCAATGTGTGCCCTTGTAATGCTACCTCCCTACAGCACCTTGCTGTAGTGTCCAATACTGGGAGGTCAGAGAAGGGACACTGGTCATGCAGCTGGGATGCTTCATTGGCTAGGTGCAAGGGACCAAGGCTCTGGCACATACCTGTCGTCAAGACACAGGTCAGAAAGCATAGGAAAATCAGGAGCAGTTTCAAAATCTGTAAATAGCATTTTATTTTTCTCAATAACAGCAAAACAAAAAATACAATTGTTCAGTATAACTATTTAGAAAGGCAGTGCAAACAGAGAAAACAAAGTCCTTCTGAGTGTTTCTTCACAGTTTCAAATCTCAGTCTCTCATTCTGTTTTAGTAAAAGCATTGCTGCTCTTTTTATAAGTCTTTGTCTGGGAACTTGTTAAGAGAGCCTGCTTCTCACAGAATGTTCTTGTAAGTTTACAGAATGTTATTGTCAGTTTTGTTCCTTGCAGGTGCAGCAAAACAGTACATAGTGACCCAGAACTGACCTCTTGTTTACAGCTCTGCAAAAGGCTTAATAACTGCATCTCAGGTTAATCCCTTGAGTTCCAAATAGCTTTTTGCAATCATTTCAACAGTATAACTATATACAGTTTTAATCAAAGGGATCCCAGTATCAGTGACATTTCCACATAAAGATTCACATATATTTTTATACCTGCAGATAGGCAAGGGGGAAGAAAAGACAGAACAGCCGAGTGACTCACCGAGACAGTTTGGACATGGACTGCCGTAGTCAGCTCTGTGCTTCCAAACCGTACAAATGTGATGTTTTGTTTTTTTATTAATAAACTGTTGCTGCGAATGGTTGGAGGTTAAGGAGTGGAATAGGACTGCATCGATGGATACCACAGCAGACTGAGCTGCCAACAGCAACTGGGAGTGCAAATACAAGGTATGAAACCTTGTCAGAGTTTAAACCTTCACAAATTTACCCTTTTTCTCCATTTCTGGAAACCATTTACTATAAAAAATAGTATATGGGCAAACATACACCAGCAAGGCTGTGTTGCCATCTCGGCATTGAGATGACATCGGGACCTCTCGAGCTTCACTGTCAAGGTCCCTATGATGCCATCTCAATCCCTCGATGAAAACGCAGTCTTGCTGTGTATGGTTGCCCATACACTATTCCTTATGTATTGTTCATTTTCTAGGGGTGTGGATATAGTGCACTATCCACACTCTGGCAGTCTTCCGTTCCCTTTAAGACCAGCCAGAACATCTTCAAGCTAAGCTTCTCACAACCACCTCAGTGGTATACTCCTCGGCTCTGCCCCATGACATCTGATCTTCCTTTCCACTGGAAGAATCAGGTCTTCTCTTTTGTGGCTCTGTGCACGGTTTAGGCCTCTGCTCTTAAGTGCGTCATAGACATTTTGTCTTCGAACTTAGGGTCAATGTCAACTCGCTCCCGACAATACGCGCCGCGACAACTCGCTCCGGAAAATTCATATCCACCTCAATTAACTCCCGTACTTTACGCTCCCCGTATTTTCACTCCCAGTGCTACATAAATTTGCCTGACATATTTCAGCATCTGTGGACAGTTTGTCTGTAGTAACCGAATTACAAAATGAAGAGCTGCAAATGCCCTGATATGTTAAAATATGTATTTATCTTAAATGTTAAGTGTTATTTCATGGTGTTTTAAAGCATGCCAGAGAAATAGAGATTTTAATGTGGCAAGAGTTCAAAATCTCTATCAGTCGAGACTTCTCTAAGGAGTTATCCACGAAAAGGAAGGCATACAACTACCTAAAAAAACACACTCCACCAGAGAGGAATAAAGTTTGCCCTTCTCTATCTTTCCACAATGCATCTCTTCTTGAGGTCTAGTTTCAAAGATTTCAGCACTCCAGAAGCAGTTGTTGCCTTCCTGAATATTACATCAAGTCCTCCTACCTTTGATGACTCTGCTACAGCTGACCATGAGCTTGATAGAAGTGACCAAGTTCGACTGACAATGCTGAGGTGCAGAACGGTGGAAGAAGCGCCCAATAACTGTCCCCAACTCTGCAGTGCCTGAAGTTTCTCTACCGAGGCAATCGAGTAAATTAAGGATAAACTCTCCTCAAAATCTTGTATTGTGAATCGCTCATGCTGCCCAATTGACAAGCCTTCTAACACTCCCTCTGGCTCGAACACACTGGTGCAAATTAATCCCTCCATCCCTCTCTGCAATAAGTATGCCCGCCTGTTGGACGAGCTACATTCATCACAACAGATCAATGGTGACCTGAATTTGAATTATTATTATTCTTCCTTTACAAGTTATCTAGTTGCCCTCTGGTGACAAAGTATGTCACAGAAATCTGTGTTGAAGGAGACCTGTCTTTTAGATCTGCCACCCCACTCATTGTACAGCCTTCACTGCCGCTATTCTGTCGCACCCAGCAGGTCATGATTCCAAAAGGCTGTACATCACTGTTGAGTCTTAATACTTCATTCTTCTGGAACCTAAAAACTTTTACCTTGTCATACAAATGTAATGTATTCTTGTGCAGTAACATGTATATCTAACCTTCCACGTATGCACCTAATTATTGACCCCTTTTTGAAATACTTTGCGTTTTCATTCTGGATAATGCATCTTTGTGTTCAGAAGCTCACACCCTTCCTGACAATACCCTTAATTCACCTGGGAAAAAATAAAACCAGCCATTATATACACACATTTATGGATCGGTGGGGTGGAGTTGGGTGGACCGCTCATCCCAGCTGTATCATGAAAAAAAAATTTACTACAGGCAAACTGTCCACTTCGGAGCTAAGTATCCCTTTAGCACTTGTGTATATTGTACAATGCAAGCCTGTTCTCTAATGTCTGCACCCTATAATGACTGTGTGAATGATCACCCCTATTCTAATGTCAAAATCAGCGGGAGTGAGTTGACATAGGGAGTGAGTTGACAGCGGGAGTGAATTGACAGGAGCGTATTGTCGGGAGTGAGTTGTCGCGGCATGTATTGCCGGGAGCGAATTGACGCGCTCCCTCGAACTTAGTTGTGTTTTTTGGTTTCTGCTTCATGCTATGGATGAAGAGGAAACCTACTCCAGTTGGGATTCAAGCACTGCATTTTATGCAACCAAACAATGTTCAGGGCAGACCCATACTCATCATGCATTTACTGCCTTGAGGCAGAGCATGACATTCAGGCCAGTAGCCTTTGCAAAATGCTTTTGCCTTCATTGTTAGGGGATCACAATATGCGTCTGCTCCTTGGTCAGCCAGACGACCGAGATCCCCTAGTCTGATTGACAGATGCCCATAAGGCTATGTCCATGGTAGCAGGCTCAGTGGCCCAAATTACGGTCATGAAAAAGGCAGCAGCCCAAGCTGCAGTGGGAGCCTCGTCACTTTCAGCGCTTCTCCCAGCTGAAGCCAGCATTGGGGACATTCCGGGAAATGTGCAAATCCCTCCAGACCCTCAGGGAGAGCCCTTCCTGCAGTGAGAAGATGTCTAAAAAGTCCCATCATCGGTCATGGGACCAGGAACGATCACACTCTTCCCTCTCTTGCCTTTCCCTTGACCGCTCGACGGCCATTAAGCACTTGGCTTTGGCTGAGCCTGTTTTTGTCGAGGGCCAGGCTGCTAGCACCATGATAACCCCAACAGGCTTGCTGACCGTGACACAAGCTGACCAGGCAGTCAAGATTTTTCTCGATCCAGTCAACCTGTTATCTGAAGGGGTCAAGGACTACTTGATCTCCAGACTCTGGTCCTTTCAACTCTCTCCTAGGAGGATCAGGAGCAGTCAATGAACCCAGCTGTATCCTCCGAGAAGTTGCCTCCTTCTGGAATCCCATGGCAGGAGTCGGTTTGTGTTATTTACACAGCCTCTCTGCCTGCATCTCCTTGCCATCGATGATCAAGTCTTTGGATGAGATTCTGGTCTCAGTCAAGATCGTGGGCGAGGGAATCCTCACACTCCCATTCTAGATCTTCAGCCTGGAGGCACCACAGGTGCTCCTCTTCCTCCTCATCTTCTAATGAGAAGAGGCTACATCACAGGCTGCACTGGTGTTATGACTAGTTGATGTGGCAGCAGTGGGTTCTCGGGCAGGGTAGGCCCCCTACCATGACCCAGGCACTTTCCTGGTTGCCCCCAGTCTGTCCCATCCCAATCCTGTCATGCCTGGTGTCTCTGGCACTGGCCTCTCACCTGATTAGGGTTGAACCACTGGCCAGGCAACCATTGCAGGGAGTCCCTATCAAGGCCTCCCGTCCAGCCACTGACTTGCCAGGTCAGTTGTCTGTAGAGATTACCTACTCAGATGAGTCCAGAGTGGTACAGAGGGAGGGCAGTCCTTGATGAGTCTTCAGACTCTGATGGGTCCTCTATGCAATCCTCGAGGACCTCACGCTTCAACCATGAATCAACCGAAAAGTAGACCACCGACCACAGGTTGGTGTCCTTTGAGGTTATGCTCCAGTTGATCCCTAAATCTATGGAGATCCCCTTAGAACTGGTCCAGAAGCAGGCTAAGTACCCCCTCATAGAAATACTGGACAGGGATGATTCCCCAAGGGTCACCTTCCCAGTGGCAGAGGCTATCCTGGGACCTGCGCTGGAACTCTGGCAGCATCCATCCTCCTGCGTGGTGCCCTCAACTCATATGGTCTGCAAGAATGTGGTCTCAACCGGTTCCTTGTCCATTTGCTTGGACCACCACTTAGTGGAGGATTTGGTGGCCAACTCTTGTTTTCCACAAGACTGGCAATGTCGGGGATGTGGACAAGCTTCCTGAAAGATCAGTCAGGGAAGCAGCCAAAAAAGAAACCTTTTCAGATTCATCCCTTTCCATCACAGCAGCCCCAGCAGGAACAATCACAGGTCTGGTGGCCTAAGACTAAGTTCACTGGCCAGGGGTCCAAGAAGCCTGGGGGTAGGGGTAGTGGTGCCCGGCCAGCAGCTGGTGCTGGTGCCATCTCCAAGGCTGCCCAGTGATGGGTTGGAGGGTACCTATCTCCCTCCCATCCAGCTCCTGCCGAAGCTTCTTGTAGGGGGTTCAGCTTCACTATTTTTGACACAACAGGTCCATCATCACCTCAGACAAATGGGTGCTAGAAGTGGTGGGCAGAGGGTTGCGTCTTGACTACAAGGCTGTCCTGCCATACCAACCCCATGCTCCATGGGAGTCCATGGTGTTGCAAGACACATGGTTTGCCTCCAAGGAGGACATTGCTCAGCTGCTAGAGAAAGGAGCCGTAGCCCATGTCCTGGATGCCATCGCTGGCCAAGAATTCATGTTCAGGTACTTCCTAGTCCCAAAATGGATGGGGGGGTGGGGCTGGCACCTCATAATGGATCTTCATGATCTAAATCATTTCTGGAACAAGCACAAGTACCATATGATCACTCTGAACCAAATCATTCCATCCCTGCAGCAGGGCATGTGGTTCTGCTCTCTGGACCTTCAGGATGCCTTCTTCCACATTCCAGACCATCCGTCCCATGGGCAGTACTTTCAGTTCCATGCAGAAAGGGTCTCTTTGATTTTCAGGTCATGCCTTTTGGCCTCTTGTCAGCCCCCAGCATCTTCACCAGGTGCATTGCAGTGGTGGCAGCATTCCTGTGGCACCAAGAAGTCCAGCTCTACCCTTATCTGGGTGAATGGCTGATAGCCTGGCCATCCAAGGAGGCAGTGTAGCAGTCCAGGGACCTGGTCCTCCAGACCTGCAGAGACTTGGGTCTTCCGATTAACCTAGCCAAAACTGAACTCACCCCTTGCAGGTGATCCACTTTATCAGGGGGGAGCTAGACTCCTTCTAGGCCAAGGGCCGACTCACTGCAGACTGGGCATCAGATCTGTCCTCCTTTGTCTGATCAATTCAGGTTGGGTGCTCATGCCCTGCCCGGGACTTCCTGTGGCTGCTGGGATACATGGCATCCTGCACCAGCATGATGGGTCTGCTGGTAGATGCACCATCTGCAGTGGGAGCTGGCTCATCAGTGGTCTCAGCACCTAGGTCACCTGGAACAGCCAGTCATGGTGACACAGCAAACAAAGGATGCCATTCAGTGGTGGCTCATCCCAGAACATCTGGAGAAAGGAGTCCCATTCATCCACCCAGAGCCAATGGTCACCCTGACCACAGATGCATCTCTGGTGGGATGAGGAGTACACCAGGTAGTCCATTTACCACATCAACTTACTGGAGTTCCATGCAGTGCACCTTGCTCTGATGGAATTTGCTCCATTTGTCCAGGGTCAGGCCATGCAAGTTCGGACGGACACTATCACGTCCATGTACAGGTCCAAGCAGGATGGTACGTACTCCCTTCATTTGTGTCAGGAGGCTATCCACACCTGGACCCTCAGGAGCAGCTTGGGTGCCGATCTCCTGGTGATTCATGTAGCAGGAGCCTCCAATAAGCTAGTGGACACCTTCAGCCCAGTGGGTGAGGTGTCTCATGAGTGGTTCCTATATCAGGAGGTGGTGAACCACCTCTTCTCCCAAGTGGGGCACTCCCCTGGTAGACCTGTTCACCTCCTGGGAGAATGCCACGCTGAGGTTGTTCTGTGCCCAACACTTGTTGGGATGCCTTCACAAGGCCCTGGATCCCAAGCCTTCTCTATCCCTTCCTGTCCTTTCCCTTGATCCACAAAGTGTTGGTCAAGGTGAGGAGGGACAAGGTGCAGATGATCCTGGTAGCTCTGGACTGGCCACTCCAGTTTTGGCATTCAGAGCTTCTCAGCCTCAGCAGCAGGCTTCTGTGGCAATTGCCCCTATGTCTGGACCTGCTCTCCTGTCACAAGGGGAAAATCCTGCACCCAGACCTTCAGTCCCTGCACCTGACAGCATGGTTCCTGAGCGGCTAGAGTTTCAGGCTTTGGGTCTCTCCGAAGATGGTCTCCATGTCATAGAGGGAAAGAGCTGATCCATCAATGCTACACCTTCAAATGGAAGCAGTTTTCTCTTTGGTGCCAGGGCAGGGAGCTAGACCCGCTGGCCTGCCCTTTGGCTACCATTCTTGTCAACCTGTGGTTCCTCTTCCAGTCAGGCTTGAGGTTGATGACCCTTAAGGTGCACCTTTCAGCCATCTCTGCATACTGGGCATGGCTGATATGCCAACTGTGACACACGGGGAGGTAATCTGGCATTTCTTCAAAGGCCTTGACCACCTGTCCCCACTGGTGCATGAACCACCACCACCTTGGGACTTGTTGGTACTGGCAATGCTCATGGGCAAGCCATATGAACCAATGCACAGGTATGAGATGTTGCACCTGTTGTGGAAGACCGCCTTCTTGGTGGCTATCACCTCCACCAGAAGGATCAGTGAGCTCCAGGCATTCTCGGTGGAGTGTCTTTATCTGGGGTTCCTTTGCCCACACCTGAAGTTCCTCCTGAAGGTTGTGTCAGAGTTTCACCTTAACCAAGTGACTAACCTTCTGGTGTACTTCACCAGTCCCACTTCGGAGGCCAAGCACAGGCTCCATACTTTGGACCTGTGGTGAGTAAACTCTTACTATCAGGATTGCACGGCTGGAGTTCAGTGAGAGATTCGCTGGCTCTGTGTCACCTATGCTGAAGCTACACCTGGCAGACTGGCAGCTAAATGGATGATTGCATGTGGACTGTCTCCTGTATTGTCCTCTGCAATAGACTGGCTGGTAAGGAGCCTCCCGTAGGGCTAAGGGCTCATTCCAGCAGACATATTGCTGCCTTGACGGCTGCTTCCAGGGACATCTTTATCCAGGAGATCTGCAATGCTGCTACCTGGAAGTCAGCACACACCTTCATTTCCCACTACCACTTCAACCTTGAGTCAAGCCAGCATGCTGGTTTTGGGACCTCAGTTCTCCAATCCCTGTTTGCCAGATAGGGAGGTGTGCCTTTCCCCTTCCTCTTGGAGAACTGCCAGGAGTCTGCCTGAGTGTGGATAGTGCACCATATCCATGCCCCTAGAAGTGAGCGTTACTCACCTGTAACCATAGTTCTAGAAGTGGTAATGTTGCACATCCATAAATCCCTGCTTCCAGTGTGCAAGGTCTGATGTCATGGAGTGGAGCCGAGGAGTATACCACCTGAGTGGGTGGTAAGAGCTTAGCTTGAAGATGTTCCAGCTGGTCTTAAGGGAGAACTCCAGAGGGATAGAACAGAAACTAGATCAGACAATACCTTATGACTCATATTTTGAGCACTTCATGAAAGTCGAATTATATAATTATTCCAAAGAAAACTGCTCAGAAGAGACATCACCATATATAGTGTTGGAAGCATTAAAATCAACTAAGAGCACATGTTATATCTTATTAATCTTATAGAAATAAAAAATATAGCCGCCCACCGGCACAGCGGGTTGAAATTCACCGAGGGTCGGTTAGGGGAGAAGGATAGAGCACCCCATGGGTGGCTCTCCTTCTCTGGGGAGGGTGGGGCAGTGTCTAGCACAATAAGGACCTCTGGTGGAGGCTGAGTCACTCACGCACTGGCGCCATTATCAGGAGGCGGGGCGGATGCTGGTGTCATTGCACGTCTCCGCCTCCAAGAAAACCAGGAAAAAGATGGCGGGCGGGTCCGCTGTCTACGTGAAGCCCTCCCTAGGGCTTCAATTAGCTGCCATCGCCGCATCCCCAACCAGATACCAGTTCCGCGGCACGGATGAAGAGGACCGATGCCGTGGCCTCGCTCTCCGGGGGTAAGCCGGGGATAACTGGGGATGGAGGCAGTAGATGGCAGTGGAAGTCCCAGGGGCCATGACCAGGGCTGATGGTGACAGCGGACCAACCAGAATAAAGAAGAAAATAAAAAATAGAAAAAAGAAATAAAAAATATAATGTAGTAGTAATAGTATAAAATGTTATTCATGTTACATGAAATTGGATAGATGTTACATGCTCCATTAAGTGAAGGCTCATTTTGTTAGTAAATAATTACACATACATGTTTACATACTGTACCAATAATATTAAATTTCGAATACATAATATGAAAATACAGCAATCACAATCAACACAATTCACAACAACTTTACCTTAATGAAATCACAATCTACAATACCTACACATATTGCCCACTTTTAAAACGAACAATGTATATTTAAAAAGTAGTTTTGGAGTAATTTCTCAGGTAAGATCTCCAGTACAACAAATAAATAAGGCATCCGACTTAGTTTTATGCCATTGCTTAATACAGTCCAGTTTAATTGACTGATTCATTGGGCGCACGGTAATAGGTAATACATTCCACACTAATGGTCCCCTATGCCAAACAGTGAATTGGCCCAATTTTGAATTACATCTGGGAACAGCATATTCCAAACCAAGTGCTGACTGCAAATTCATTTTGATTCCCTAATAAAAAACAAGCATTTGTCAATGCTGAATGTTTGCTTGCTTGCTTGTGTGGTGGGTGAATGGAGGGTGCGGGGCAGGCAGCACACAGTGGGAGGGAGCAGGAGGGTTTAATATTTTGACTGGGTGCCAGTGGGGGAATGGAGGGTGCAAGGCTGCCAGCACATAGTGGGAGGGAGCGGGATGGTTTAATGTGATGCCGGATGCTGGTGGAAGAACGGAGGGTGTGGGGCAGCCAGCACACACTGGGAGGGAGCGGAAGGGCATAATTTGATGCCAGGCACCGGTGAGGGAGTGGAGGGTGTGGGGCAGCCAGCATGCAGTGGGAGGGACTGGGAGGGTTTAATTTAATGCAGGGTGCCAGTGGGGGAACAAAGTGTGGGGGTGGCCACCACGCAGTGGGAGGGAGTGCGAGGGTTTAATTTGATGCAGGGCCACTTTGCAAATTAGATCCTAACACCCCCAACAAACCAGACATGCACAAAACTACACATGGCACTCTAAGAATTCTGCAGTTGCCATCAACAACCGCTTGCCACCCTCTGTCACTGAAATCTCACTCGCAGAGACACAGAGAGAGAGTGAGAGACAGAGAGAGAGAGAGAAAGAGTGACACTGCATTTGGCACTCCCAGTTGAGTACACCTCCCAGCCACACAAACACAGAGACAGAACAGGAACTGTATTTATGATGAGCAAATCTCTGTCTCTCCTTCTCTATCCAGGACTGTCATCCTGCATGTCCCATGACTGTTGGAACATATGGCCCGATGTTCCGATCGTGCTGTGACTCAGTGGGCACCCTTCTGCTCGCTAACTTTATGCTTGCCTTCCCTCCTGCTGTCACACACAAAACCATCCTGCTCTGGAGAGGAGTACCTGTCTGTCCAGTGTCTCTGCCTCTCTCTATGTCTTGCACACACCCATCTACATTTGGCTGTGCCAAAGTACAATAGTTGCTCTGGTACCAAATGCTGCCGCCCACTCTGCCTGTCCCTCACTCGCTGTCTCTCTCTCTGTCACATGTTCACTGAGGGGAACCAACTGTTTGCTGAGACACATGCCAACAGAGAGGACACTGCAGCATTTCTAGATGAGATATCCTGTGGTCTCTGTTGCCGTGTCTCTGTCCCTGTTGCGGCAGGCATCGGTGGCAGAAGTAGTCCAGGGATGGAGGGGAACGACTGCACTGTTGGTGATCACTGCAAGGGAAGCGGAGATGTGCTGCCTGTCACTGTTTTAACAGTGCATCTCGCTACTCGCACTGTGCGGTGTTGGAAGGGTCGAGGACAACTTGCCACTGAGGTCACATTTGGAGCTTATTGTTGTCAACACACGCAGAGGACCATAAAGAGAGTGAGAGAGGACAGTGCAGAACTTCACAATATAGCATGTCCATCTCTTTCCCTGTCGCTGTCCCTCTGTCTCGGTGCGCTACCCAGCTGAGCCACAGCACAAGTCTTTGGGAACAGAGGGGATGGCTAAAACAGAACAGTGACTAGAGGATCACACACAGGATATTCGTAACATTGTGCTATGCTATAGTGGTGGTCCGATATTTTACACAATTGCCACTATTGCTAGCCCTGGTTTGTGGTTCGGAAGTGGTTGCTAGATTCAGTGTTGGATTGGGGGGGAGGTTACTAGCTTCAATATGGGATTTGTGACAGGGGGTGCTAGCCCCAGTGTGGCATTCGGCATAGGGGGTGAGGTGCTTTGGCCTGCGACCCTGTTTCCAAAAAAAAAAAAAAAATGCACTGCCTCTCTATCCTTAGTCAAACACGAGTGCCATTCCAACTTTGCACATCTATGTACTCCAGGTAAGCAATAAGACACGATGGGGTGTGCATTATGGTGTGATAACCGCACTCCTAGGGGTGTAGATAGGCACAAGGCCATAGGCTGAGTGCCAATTGCCCATAGGAATGCAGTTATCACACCATAATGCACATCCCCAGAGTGTCTTATTGCACTTATAAAATGGACCTTTATTTGTAGAAGAATTTTTTTTAATTTGGAAACACATTTTTAAATTAGTAAAACTGTAAATAAATATATGTGTTTTTTTTTACATAAAATAGTCCTTCCGCCTACTGGTGCTAAAGTAGTGGTTAAATTACTAATAAAAATGACAGTAATAATAGTAATTACTGTTATAGTGAATACATTTACTGCTGAAGAAGCTTTTCAATAATACATTACTAATAAAATGACAGTAATAATAGTAATTACTGTTACAGTGAATACATTTACTGCTGAACAAGCTTTTCAATAAATTACCTTTTACATTTCTGAAGAAGCTTTTCAACATCTTTTGCCTCTCTCCCATTAGCTCTGTCATCTTAGACTTCTGAAGAAAAAAACAAAACAAAAAACAGTACCTTGTTTCAACCCTGCTCACTCTATCCATACTTGAATGCCAGCAACAGTCAGGAAATCCAGCGATCGGCTCACCCTGCACGCTACATCTCCTACTACTACTGACAGCTACTGTCCCAGACTTTCTTCAGACTAAAGAAGCTTTTCAACATATTAGCCAGAGCATAAGCTGACTGAGATGTCCTCCTGCTCAACTCACCACCACGCTTGCCTTTTATTTTTAAAACTGGTAATATTGTAAATATTGTAATATTGTGAATCCACAAAGCAAAGCTGCCAAACAAGTTTTCATCACAGAGCAGAAGGTAACGGTTTGAAAACCACAAAGCAGCAAACTGCTCTGTACAGTAACCGCTTAGAGGCCATTTTCCATCCGAGAAGTAAGCAAACTGATAGCCTGAATTAGCTAAAAAAACACCATATTTGGTTTTCAGACTGTTACTTTCTGCTCTGTGATGCAAACTTGTTCAGCGGCTTTTCACTTTCTGGATTTACACAATTACTAGTTTTTAAAATAAAAGGCAAGCATAGCGGTAAGTTGAGTGGGTGGACGTACCTGTCAGCTTATGCTCTGGCTAATATGTTGAAAAGCTTTTGCTTAGGAACATGCTCGCTCTGAGAGTAGTGGGCTGATGGCTGCAAATTAGCAAAAAATTACTATTTTTTGTGCTGCTTCTGTGTCTTGGGGGGGGTCATAATAACAAAAACAGGAAATGTAGAGTAGTGCCACTTGCCAGCGCATCACAGAAATACATTAATTAGTAATGTGCATTGATGGTCACTACAGTCAGCAGTGGTAATGTGTGCATACTGCTGATGGCAGTATGCAAATTGCCTACATGACGGCAGTATGCAAATTGCCTACACGTTATCACTGCTGATTGTAACAGTCATTTTCTTTCAACTATAGCCACTGCATCTAAACTGCTGTCATAGACAGCTTGGACATTCATTGGTGCTGTGTGGTCGCACCTGCAAAAAGGATCCGGGCATTGAAAGCGGGGGTGACACACCTACGAAAACTCCCATGGTGGCACTATGTTTCTTGCACATGCGTGCAATCAAACATAATGAATCCAATAAATACTGTGGTAATTTTTGTCTATATACTTTATACATAAAAGTGAGCAGATGCCAATCTCTCCTATTAATTAATTTTAACCACTCTACCCATCTATAAAGCGTGCAGTGGTGGGTCTCTCTGGGTAAGTCAAGTATGAATCATGCCATCCTATTGTATATAACATCAAAACCAGCAAGTACACTCCCTGTTGCCCCTGCATAAAAGATGTCCCCATAGTCCAAAACTAGGAGTAGCGTACTATTAACCACCATCAATCTGATGTCATGTGCCAGCTACTGCCTAAATTTATATAATGAGCCCAATCTATTATCCAGATTTTTAGTCAGTATGGGATTCCAATTTAATTTTTTTATCCAGCATTAACCCCAGATATTTGTATCTGTCAACTTGCTGGATAGTTATGCCATCCAGAGATTTTATTTCAGGGTTGTTTAAATCATTTATAATTCTAGTAAATAGAATCCAATTAGTCTTTTTTACATTTAGACATAGGCTATGGTCCAGGAGAAAAACCTGCAAACTATTAAAAGCGGTGTGAAGCCTGGTTTGAATTATTTTCGGGTCCCTCCCCTCAAGATATATAACTGTATCATCTGCATATACATGATAATGTGTTCCTTGATCAGTAAATTCTAAGTTATTAATATTTATATTGAAAAGGAGAGGGCCCAATATTGACCCTTTTGGGACATCTGTTTTAATTTTTACCCATTCTGATCTAAAGGGGCCAACTTCTACTAATTGCTCCCTATCTAACAAATATTATGTAAACCAAATCAACTCATTCTCCCACACTCCAACATCATGGAGTCTGGACAGGAGAATGCCATGGTGCAAGGTATCAAATGCCTTAGATAGATCTACAAATAATGCACCCACGGATATTCTCCTATCCAGACTACCCTGAGTATCACCCACTACCTTTGCCAAAGCCATTTGTGTTCTGTGGAGAGATCTAAACCCTGATTGATAGGTATTTATAATCTTGTTTTCCTCCAAACAAATGTATTAACTGAGTGTCTACCAAACTCTTAAATGCCTTGGAAACTATAGGCAACAGGGAGATGGGATGATAATTGTTAATATCATGCCGTGATCCACCCTTATGAGCAGGCAATATTTTAGCTGTCTTCCAATCCATATGAAATTTGCCCGTGGCTAGGGAAAAATTAAACAGGTAAGTTAGAGGATAAGTGATAAAAGGGGCAGCATACTTCAATAATCTAGTGTCCATGTTTTCTAAACCCAAAGCCTTTTTTACATCTAGACTCAAAAGAGCTTTTCTTGTTTCATATGTCTCAATATTTTTAAATTCAAAAAACCTGTGCTATAGTCTTATTTGAATGGATGTTTTTTTTTTGCAACTCGGGTACTACGTCATTATTAACCAAATTATTATCTAAAATCGTTGTGCCTACTTCAGAAAAAAATGTATTGAATTAATTTACTACCAAGCTACTTAATAGAACCAGATCACCCTTTATATCTATTTTATTAACTAACTCCTTACTTGATTTACCCAATAATTTGGTCATCGTACTCCAAAAAAAGTCTGGAATTCTGATTTTAGTTTTGATCTAAAAAGGATCCATAGAATGTTTTTTTTTTGGTTTTCCTGATTAGCTTAAGGTACTTATTTCTCATGTGCCTATAAAAATCCCAATCAGATTTAGTCCCTGAAGCTTTGGCTTTGTGCCAACTAGCATCTCTCTCTGTCTCTCTCTTTTTTAATTTATGTAAAGTAGCATTATACCACTTACAATCATTGGCCTTTACTTTCCTTGTTTGCAATGGGACATGCTTGTTACATATTTTTTGTAAATTCCTCATAGAAATATCTCCATGTCTCTGAAGCTGTAGGTATTAATTCTAATTTGTCCCAATCGGCTGTCTCCATATCCACCATAAAGTGCACATAATTTAAATTCTTAAAGTTTCTCCATTGCACTATCTGAGCTTGCCAAATTGATTTTAAATGTTTGTGTAAAGCAAATATGACCTGATGATCTGAAAAGGCATCAGGCAAGATACAACTATATGAATATTCAGATGGCCGATTTATAAAGATAAGATCTAGAAGTGAAGAATTTTGTGCACTTTTTCAGTTAATCCTGATGGGATCAGACAGCAGTTGGGACAACTGGAGAAATTCTTGGAACTCAATTAAACTATTGGTGGGTTCTATCTGGAACCAACTGACATTAAAGTCACCTGTAATAAATAACTCATGCTTTTGCTTAAATCTCCCCAAAAAATCTTGTAAACTTAAAAAAGTGTTATTCTCTAATTTAGGGGCTTTATATAACCCAATAATTGGTAAGGGTTTGATGTATGGTATCCGTACCGCAACAGATATTACCTCCAATCCTTTATCCAATAAATCACAATTAATGAGCAGTGTATACTCCTGAAAGATTAAATAAAAAGAGAAAAACAAATCTATTTGCAAATATATCTAGATACAGACTTGAAAAAATGGACAGAAATTAAAGCTAGATTGGCATAAACCAGATCTAAAGCAAAGTATTACTATTTGGGAGAGACTCCAGATAAATTACTATCCTGACAATTAAAGTATGATGAGACAAATAAATTAATAACACAGCTATAAGGAGAAGATGGCTTTATCTACATATATCATAAAAAATTGTTAAAGTACTAAAAGATTATTAATAATTTTTATACACAGTAGAATATAAAACTACAGAGGAACAAATAATTCAGTTCCTGAATAAGATCAACCTCCCTTCCTTATAAATACAAACTCAAGAATTAGAGCCTGAAATTACTCAAGAGGAAGTAAAAAATGCTATACGGGACCTTTCAGCAAATAAATCTCCAGGCATGGATGGCATAATAATAGAATTTTATGAAAAATACAAAGAAATTCTGGTGCCTATCTTAGCAAAAATATTTAATAAAATTAAAGATGAGCAGGCACTGCCACCCTCTTTTCATGAAGCTCATATAATATTAATTTTGAAACCTAATAAACCATCAGGAAAAACCTTCTTCATATAGGCCAATCTCCCTATTAAATGGAGACTATAAGATATAGTCAAAAATATTGGCAACAAGAATGAATAGAATAGTCCCATTACTAGTGAGAAAAGATCAAGTGGGCTTTGTAGAGGGGAGGAAGTTAAACACACGCAGTCAGAAAACCACTAATTGTAATGGAACAAACAGTAGGCCAAGACACTGCCCTG
The DNA here is from genome assembly GCA_016271365.2 of Neoceratodus forsteri. NCBI lineage: Eukaryota > Metazoa > Chordata > Ceratodontiformes > Ceratodontidae > Neoceratodus > Neoceratodus forsteri. The sequence goes on from CM028133.1 coordinate 966,745,527, forward strand.
GTGGCAATGAATGCAGAGAAGGCCTTAAACAGGGTGGAGTGGAAATGTTTAGAGTCCACCTGTTGAAGGCGGGACTGGGTTAAAATATGCTCACATAGATTAAAGCAATTTACAGAACTCCTCAAGCTAGAGTTTCAATCAATCAATCAATCAATCAAAGTCTTTATTTAACCAGGCGATCACCGTTGAGCAAGCTAATTTTCGAGGTGGACCTGGGTTTGTTAACAAGGAACAAGGGACATACATGGGATGCAACACACAAGAAAATAGTAATAATACAAATAAAGTGAGATACAATAATACAGTATATACAAAGTATCAGCAGGTAGCATTGACAGTAGTATATGTTTGGAACAGAAGATACAGCTGGTTTTGGGTAGGACACAATTTTTCATAAAAGTAAAGAAATATACATATCAGGTGCACTGAACACAAATAAAACCTAATATAAAAAGATATATAGTGATACGGTATGGAGAATTTAGAGCTAGAACCAGGGTCAAAGGAATGTGGAAGGGACAGATATGGGGGTAGAAAAAGGGGAGAGGGAAGAGTCGATTATAGATGGGATCAGTCTTTTAACAATAGTAATTAGAGTGTGCTTGGATTTGTAGGAGTCACTATGTTGGGTAGACAAGCACAGGACTCATTATGATGTAGATATAGAGATTTAAAAGCTGCTAGGCTGATGGGGTGAGTTAATTTCAAAGTTTTTTGCAGCTTGTTCCACAGTTGAGGGAGCACAAAGCTGATGGCTGCTCTGCCAAAGCGAGCTTTTGCTTTGTAAACATAGAGATAGATATATGAGGTGCTTCTCAGGGCATACTTCCCCAGAGTGCACAAAGGTAAACAGACAGAGATACACTGGGGCAATTTATTTGAGATAGCTTTGTATGTCCAAACCACAGCATTTTTTTTGCCATCTGTAAGCAAGGGATGACCATCCCACTGTCGTGTACAATGCACAGTAGTGCGCTGAGTATGGAAGACCCGTGATAAATCTTATGGCACTGTGATAAAGCATATCGAGTTTGGCTAGGGTACCTGCAGGTCCCTGACTATATAGAAAGTCTGCATAATCCAATAGGGAAAGAAAGGTAGTTTGAACCAGTTTCAGTTTAGCGTCTCTTGTGAGGAGATTATTAATACTAAAGAACAGACCTAGTCTTTGTCTAAGTTTCTTTGCCAGTTCTTCTAAGTGATCTGTGAAAGTAAGTCTATGGTCTAACCAGACCCCCAGGTACTTGAACTTTGGTACATAGTCCAACCGCTCACCTAGAATGGTAGTGATCTGTGGGAGTGTCCCAGCAATTGCAGGATTTATTGCATTTTGAAGGGGTGAGAGGAACATTGCTTTGGTTTTTTTTTTGCATTTAAGAGCAGTTTCTGGTTTATAAACTGATGTTGCAGCAGATTAAATTCATTTTGAAGGGCTTTACAGGCTGCTTCAGGTGTGGGGCTACTAGCATAGAGTACCGTATAATCTGCGAATAGGTGTATTTGTGCTTCTTTGATAGGGGCATCTACGTTGTTAATATAAATGGTCAAGAGCAAGGGACCAAGAATGGAACCTTGCGGTACACTCCTCAATAGGGGTTTTGGTGGAGAAACTTCCCCTTCTGCCTTTACTTGTTGAAGTCGTCTTGAGAGGTAGTTGGAGAACCATTTAAGGGATAGGGAATCCAAACCAATGTTCCGGAGGGACGACAGAAGCAGTCTGTGATCAATGGTATTGAGCGCCTTGCTTAGGTCCAAGACAACTGCACAGACAAAGTTTTTTTTGTCTAATTCAAGCTGCCAGTTGTTTGTTACCTTGGCTAGAGCAGAGATAGTACTGTGCTGTGCTCTAAAACCGGATTGTAATGGGTTGAGCAATTTTTCTGATTCCAGGTACATCCAAAGCTGGGAGCTCACTGTTTTCTCCGGCATCTTTGACAGGATTGGAAGTAGGGAGGTTGGCCTGTAGTTATTGAGGTCACTAGGATCTCCTGACTTAAACAAAGGGACCACAAGTGCATTTTTCCAAATGGGCGGTAGGTCACCCTGGGACAAGGATAAGTTGAAGAGATGAGTAATTGGGACTGTGAGGACACGGTAGCCGACCTTTAAGAAGTACGGGTCAATGAGGTCGGCCCCAGCACTTTTCCTAGTGTCCAGCTGAAGGAGAAGATCTTCGACTTCTTTCAAGGAGGTAGGCTGCAGAGAGAAGGATGGACTGGGGATGTTTTTTTCTTGTGTATCCAGTCTAGGTTGTTGGTGGAGGATATTCGCTGGAGAGGAGTCAAAGGCTAGCCCTGCAGTGGCAAAATGATTATTGAGAGCATCGAGGATAGATGGTCTGTAGGAGATGACAGTATTGTCAATCAATAATTTAGTAGGTAGGGAATTTACAGTGATGTGACCTTCAATGTCTTTGATAGTCCTCCAGAATTTGGAGGCATTTCTTGAGGAGCTCTCCAGCTGAGAGTGGTAGAAATTAGCTTTGGCTTCTCTGACCATTTTGGTGCAGAGGTTCCTCACCCTCTGGAAAGAATTCCAGTCATTTATTAAATTAGTTTTCCTAGCAGTTCTCCAGAGTACATCCCTACTCCGCAGAGCATCTTTCAGGTCTTCTGTAAACCACCGACAGGATTTGTTTCTGGCATGAACTTTTACTATGGTAGCATACTTTTTGAGAGCCCCTAGCACAATTTCTGAGAAAATATCATAAGCCTTAGTCAGAGACTTGGCTAGATAGAAGTTCTGCCATCGCATGGAGTCTATTAGGTCTGATATATACCCATGGAGATCAAAGTTGCGTATGCACCTTTTAAAGGAGAATTTTGGTGCAGTTGTGGATTTAAAAGTAGATCTTACACACGCGATGAAGCAATGGTCGCTAATATCAGAGAAAAAGATGCCAGCATGGGAGAATAAATGGGGTTTGTTAACTAAAATGATATCCAAGAGAGTACTGTTATTAGGGTTGAGCTTGTTAGGACGAGTAGATTTGTTTATTAGCTGTGACAACCCAAGGGAATCACAGAACATTTTAAGTGGGGTGGATGCACTGGAGAGCCAGTCTAAGTTGAACTCCCCTAGTGTAATACACTCTGAAGATGCTGAACCCAGGATGTTTCCGAGATGTTTTAACAACTGTAGTCCAGCTGATGGGGGTCTGTAGCATCCTATTATACATAATGAGATACCGGTGGCAATTTCAATCTTTAATGACAAGCTTTCGAATTCTTTTGGGACAGAGGATGAGCCAATTATGGAGGCAGAGAATTTATCCTTGATGTAAATAGCTACCCACTACTCTCTGGTTTGCCTGTCGGCTCTGAACAAAGAGTAGGAGGGGATGTTAACTTCATTGTTACTGGTCACCGGTTGGAGCCAGGACTCCGTAGTCACCAGAATCTGGAGCAGTATGACATACCCAGACCTGAACAGAAGTGATTTTTTTTAATAGGCAACATACATTAACATGCAAGAATGTAAGCCCCTTGAGGCTTTGTAGCTCTGCTGAGGATTCCATGGGTGTCAGAGGGCCTGGATTAAGCTCAACATTTCCTGAGCATAGTAAAAGCAGGAACAAGAGTTTCCTGCAGAGTCCTAGGAGAAGTGTGGGTAGCTGAGTCTCCTTTCAGTTATGTGATTTGTCTGTGGCAGTATAGGGAGTTCTGAAGCTAGTTCCCAGTTTTTCTGATGCTGCCTACACTAATACCCTGCCCGAAAGAGTCAATGGGAGTGGGGGGGGGGAGTATGCAGAAGGTGGTGTAGCCCTGTGGGCAGGCTCTAGGAGAGTTCCTGTTTGCCGGTGCAGGTGAAGGACCAGCAGCGGGCTAGGGGAAGTTAGAGCACATACAAGTTCTTCTACTTGATAGAAAAGTCCCGGTCGGATATTGTAAAAAGAGAGCCATTTCTCCACTCTAGGAGTTATTTTTTGATTCACGTTCAGGTCCAATACATGTAAGATGAGCAGAGACAAGCATAGAAGCAGGTAATATGCCCTCATTATGAAACTATCACCCAATGGGCACTACAAGTGCAGGAAAGAGAAGGTATCTCAATGGAGGAGAATTTCTTAATCCCTGCAGAATACTGCTATAGGCAGTGGAGCCTGAAGCAGTAATCCTTAAGTACAGCTCCTACTCAGGCTAATAAGAAAAGAGTTCACCTGACTATAGAGTAGAACTAGGGGCAGAGAGAGGCTTTGATGCAAATTTCTTAGCTACTACTCTGGAGCAGACTAAGTACTAGAGAGATCACCTGACCTAAATCAACTGCCTTAGCAAGACAGGATATGCTAGTGAGCAATAAACAAACCTAAAGTACCAAAATGGAATGCCCAGCAAGACAGAGAATGAGATAAAGCTGCTAGAAGGCTTAGTTGCAAAAAAGGGATGGGAGGAATTGCAGTTGTTGACAGTAAGTAACCAATAAATTGAAACATCAGATAGGAGTGGGCGGGGGAGGGGGGTTGGATGAAAAATCAAGGGGAAGTTTGCACCGCTAGCACTGAATCAGTGCACATACAGTTGGAGAGAAACTGCAGCAGGGGGGGAATGGTAAGTTACTTTACACAGGCTGAGCAGAACACGCTAAATTAAAATATATATAAATTAGGAGCTGAGTACAAAGATGCAGGCTTACATTAAGCCACACGTCCGGTTCAGCGTTCACACAGCCCAGAGAAATCGTTGCAATTTTTCAAGCGTTGTACCTTATCTATCTCTTTGGGGGGGTGAGTGGATCAGGCTCCTTGCACTGTAGAGGTGCTATGGCTGGAACGTGACCGCTGCCCGTGGGGGCAAGTGGCACCTGTAAGGAAGGAGACAGCAGATTAAATAGGAGCAGATGGGGGGGTATCTAAACAGAGACACACAAAGACAGCTGAGCACCAACTTGAAAGACGAAGTCAGGGGGCAGTCTCAGACAGAGGCAAGGTGCCGGCTAACTCAGGAATCCAAAACAAGCACAAAAGAACAGACTGATGGGGGAGGGCAGGAGGGACAGAACAGAGACAGAGGAGGACAGGGGGACAAAGGAAGATGATTAAGAATGAAAGTCAAGGGCAGGAGCCTTAGGCTCAAGACAGAGGCTACACAGATTTTACAATTCACTGAATTTTCTAACTAAGTCCATAGCAGTAAGCATGTAAACCTAGTACAGTCTTAAATAGGATTAAAAATATATATTACAAAGCCAGTAAAACTTTTTACAAACTCAGTTCAAGGCAGTGTACAGAGTGAAAGCTTAATTGGGGAAAAATCAAGGGGAAGTTTGCAGAGTTAGCACTAAATCAGTGCACATACAGTTGGAGAGAAACTGCAGCGGGGGAGGGAATGGTAAGTTACTTTACACAGGCCGAGCAGAACAGGCTAAATTAAAATATATATAAATTAGGAGCCGAGTACAGGGATGCAGGCTTACATTAAGCCACACGTCTCAGGTGCTCCTGTCTCAGGTTAGTGAGACCAGCCAATCAGGGAGCTCTACACAGGCATGGAGCCAACAGCGCTACCCTTAGAGGTGCCGAAATTGAAAACAGCAAATTGCAAGTGATGATCCAGTTCAGCATCCACACAGCCCAGAGAAATCATGGCAATTTTTCAAGCGTCGTACCTTATATATCTCTTTGGGGGAGTGGGTGGAGTTTATATTAAATCTTTACAAAACTAAATAGAGGAACTTGACAGGGCTGCGTGCTGTCACCCACCAGCTCTTTTTACACTCTGCATGGTATCACTCATGGAATATATATGAGATCATTTGCAAGAATAGTTACAGTAATGCCACACTTCCCTGCTTTTGTTGGTTTAATCTGAACCCTAACTGATGCATTAATGCAGTTTTTTGCAGATTACACATTGATGACATATTTAGCAGTGTCAGTGGCTCAGTAGGTAGCACACTCGCTTCTGAGGCCGGGAGATCAGAGGGCTGTGGATTCAGTTCCCACATCTGGCACTTGGGTTAATATCCCAGTACTGACATTGTAATGCAGCATGAGAGGGGTGCTGCAGTTCTGAGGTGCCTTCTTTCGGATGAGACATTAAACCGAGGTCCCATCTGCCTGGATTGGTGGTAGTTCAGGTGGATGTTAAAGATCCCATGGCACTTATCGAAAAGAGTAGGGGAAATTTTTATTAAGTATACAAAAACAAGATACAATGAAAGAAGATAAACAGAAATAAACAACAAAACATAAGGCAAAAAAAAAACCCATAATCAAATCGACAAAATACTAAAAGAAAAAAATAGAATGAAAGAGTAGGAAATGTTAACCTACCCAGTCCACATGTTTCCAAAGCAAAGTACCTACATTGATCCCCAGAGTGCTGAATTCATAAGCATAGAGTGCATCCAATTCATCCTGTATGTGAAAAAAAACTTCTTGCAACTGTAAATGCTTATTCTGTAATACTTGTAAGCAGCATGCTTGCCAAATATGCCATTTAAGACAAGCTAATATTACATATACAGTACTTTTGTGCCATTTGTGCCATGCCCTTGGAATCTGTCCTAACACCAAGATATTATATGTAATAGAGCCAAAAAGTGGTTCACCCCACCAATGCGCCAGAGCATACCAAAAGGATTTAATATGAAAACATTCAAAATATAAGTGCTGCATTGTCTCAAGCTGTCCTTGACAAGAGGGTTCTTGACAAACCCTATCACATAACTGCTTATGCTTGTGATTTGCCTGCACATTAAGTTTCTGATGAGCACACAACCAGACCACATCTTGCATCTTTTCCGGTATTCTGGGTTCTATCACACTGTCTAACAAAGAAGAAGTATCTATACAAGCAGGAACAGAAAAAAGGGGATCCTCAAAATAGCATATGGAAACAATATTGGTATAAAAAGACCTCCGCTCATGTGTCACAAACCAACTAAGCTCTATTTTCCATAGTCTAATATATTTCAGCGTGTGCTGAACATACAAAGGTAGCTGTTTATCCACAGGGTGCCATTTCCCCGACCCCAAGCTGTTAAAAAGGCCGCCCCCACAGGGACATGCACATACGACCCATGACATTTTGCTCAAACAACAAAGGCCTAATTGAAGTATAGAAAAAATTCCCAAAAAATTGAACAATAGGATGTATCATACCCAGGCCACCATCTTTCCAAGGTCTGTAGGAGTGCGCTCTCTTCACTGGATTCAAACGGCTACCCCACAGCAGCTGAAAAAAAAGACTCAAAATTTTGGAATGCATATGAAATGGTAAAGGAAAAATATGGGAAAGAAATAGAAAAAGAGGGGCAATGTAAGATTTTAACATGAACACATGTTTTTTCCATGTCATTTTCCAAGATTGCCATTTCTTTACTTTAAGAAGTGCTTTATCATAAATCTCGTCTCAATTATAGTGTACCGAGTCTTGAGAGCCAAAATATACACCAGGAAGTTTCAATTTTTTATCAATAACTGGGATGTCAAAAAATTGAACACTGGAAGTCTGACCTAAAGGCATCAAAGAACATTTAGATGTATTGATTTTAATACCAGTGCTGAGTTGTACTGAATGTAAAAAATCCAAAATACGTCTCCCGGAATCAATATCCGTGATGGAGCAAATACAATCATCCATAAGCTAATATTTTAGAAAACCAAAAACCCTCAGAGGAGATAACAGCATGAACATTAGTATCCATTTCAATATACCGCAGTAAGAGGTCCAAACCAAAGACAAACAAAAGCGGACTCAGCGGACAGCCTTGACGGACTCCTACCTGATAAGGAACTGAGATACCCAAATGTCCATTAACCAGGGGAGTTACTGTTGCTGATCTATAAAGGGTTTGAATTAAATCCAAAAAGGGGGATGGTATTCCATAGTATGCCAAAATAGCCCAAAGATAATCATGATGCAAAGCGTCAAAAGCTTTTTCCTGGTCTAAGGCTAACAAATAACCAGTCAGTTTATGCTGCAGACCCTATTCTATCAATTCCCTAATAAAGATTAAATTCTGGGAGGTATTTCTACCAGGAACTGCACATGTTTGTGTAGAAATTAACAGTTTATGTGAAATTGCTGAGAGTCGGTGATTTAGAATATTAGCCAAAATTTTGTAGTCAGTGGTCAACAAACTCAAAGGTCTCCAATTTTGCAGAACAGTAGGGTCCTCCTTCTTATGAACCAAAAACAGTATCCCATTTCCCATGCTAGGGGTTAATCTTTTTTCTGCCCAAATTGCTTGAAAAACAACAAGCAGCCAGGGTGCAAGAATATCTACATACTTTTTATAAAATTCATTTGGTAGGCCATCTATCCCAGGTTTGGTATGTACTGATAAATGACCTATAGCCTGATTAACCTTGTCCATAGAAAGAGAAGATACTAATACCCTAAGTTCAAGTTCTGAAAGTGATGGGATGTCGATGGGATGAAAAAAAGAAAAAAAGGAATCAGAATCAGGTTTAATAAAACTCTTTGTAACATGCTTGAACTATGGTCCGAATACTTCGTGTATCATGTACTAATAATCCATCTGAAGATTGTAAAGCGGTCATACACAAAGGTGGCAATTCCTGGTCAGAAAGATCAAAAGGGTTCACCTGCTCTCGAGTGCCAGAAACAACATACTTCTGTTGGTATCTATATCTTTTTTCTCGTGTTTGAAGAAAAGCTAGCATTTTTGCTTTAAGATCCAAAAACTCCTGATGCTTATTACCCTCTGAGGAACCCGCCTGTGACAACAAGGCCATATATCTAGCTCTATAGCCCAGACATGTAAGATACGAATTCCGGGCTTTAGTTTGAGAAACTTGTAAAAAAAGAAACTTAAGGTCCTGTTTTGTGTCTTCCCACCAGTCCAAAGGACTGTCATATAAAAAACCTATGTCCGACCGTAGTGAAAAAAAGAAATTTAGCTCCTTGGAAAGTGTCATATCCTGCAAGAGAGACGTATTCAATTTCCAATAGCCATGACCTAATAAAAGTTTTTGGTAATACCCAATAGTCAGTTTCAAAATGAAATGGTCAGATGTCTCTAAAGGTAATGTGGAAATAGAAAAACAGGAAAGTCTCTGTGATAAAAACCAAAAATCTATCCTTGAAGAGACAGAACCTTTATGAAAGGTATGCTCTGGCTGCTGGTGCAGTAAATCACAAGAGTCCACCAAATTATTTGTTCTTAAAATGTGCAGCAAAGCATTGGTGTCACAAAACAGTTTTTGAGTCTTACGTCCCCAATCTCTGGCAGCTAATCCGCAATTAAAATCACCACCCCATACAACTAATTTGGAAGTATGTAAATATGGAGAAATGCGGTGAAATAGAGCTGCTCTATCAGCTTTGGACTGTGGAGCATAGATATTTATAAGATGGTATGTACAGTTAGAGACAACAATATCCATAAGCATAGCTCTACCAGGTAATATGTCCAAAAGTTGTAACACCTGAATAGAAATGCTAGAGAAAAACAAAATACCCAAACCATCACACACATCTTCTCCGGGTGACCAGAAAGAAGTACCCCAGCGCCAATCCTGTCCTGCTTCTTTTATACATGCCAGGGAACCCAGCCTGGTGTCCTGTAAAAGTATAATAGAACCAGAATGTGTGCTAAGACTGGCAAAAGTAAGACGCCGCCTTAATGGAGATTTAATACTGTTAACATTAACAGTAATAAAGGAAATGACGTCTGTCAAAAAAAGGAAGGAAAAAAAACCCTGGACCATCTAAAAGACAGTTCACTTCCTTTTTTTCCTTTTTTTCCATTTGGGCTTTTCCTTAACCTCAATATCTAGGACATGATCAGGAAGAGAGGAGGCAACCAAGGAGAAATCAGATTCTACCTCATCCTCATCACCCTCATGATCCAGTAAAGGGGAAAAAGGATTGGCTGTAGGGGTTAAATCAGTCTCAAGACATATGGGAGGGACCCCAGAACCAGGTTTGGTGGTCCTAGATCAGGTGACTTGTTGAAAGGAAGCATCAGTCAGTACCCCTGGTAGAGGCATACAAGGGGCCTCCTGTACACTGAAAGGCACTTTAGCCTGAATAGTGTCAGGAACAAACACTGAAGGTACACTCTGAGCAATAACCAGTGTATGGGACAGGGGAGCTGGAACAGGACTGTCAGCCATACCTGAAGTGGAAGGGGATGTAGGGGCCGGAGCACCTGTATCCATGTCATCTAAGTTTGGGGCCTGAGAAACCTCTCCCTCAGCATGACTAGGAGAAGGGTGAGGAACAGGGACAGGTGCATCAGGATGCACTAATAAATCCTGCATCTTTTGACGCTCTTTTTGTGCATTAGCAACATAGACGTCTTGTTCCGTCTGAAGAGCAAGATCAGCTTGATTGTGAGAAGCCCAGGAGCATGAACGGAAAGTGTGTCCCCGCTCATCACATAAATTACACTTCATTGGACTTCTACAATGAGTTCCTATGTGACCCAGCTCCCCACAGAGACCACATTACTGTTGATCACATACATTGCTTAAATGACCTAGGGCCCCACACTTATAACATGCCCCAGATAAAAAAGAAACCCCCCTGTCCCGGCCCAGAAAGAAACAATTAGGCAGATGTTTAGTTAATCCATTCAATAATCGTAAATCAATTAAGTATCTCCAACCCCCCTGTCCAGAGGTGTTCGTCATCAAGAATAGGCTCGGGGGGGCCTTAAATAGTACATTGCTGCTGCAACCAGTAGGTTATGTCAGCGACATTAACCCCCTCATTTCGAAATAAAATGGTAATTTTCTTAGAAACTGGTTTAGTCAAAGGTATAGCCAAAAAAGGTTTCCACATAGGTGTATGTTTTAAAGCCTGATATTGTTTCCAAAATCTATCCAAACCTGCTGGATGCTTGAAACTGATGTCGTAAATAGAGTCCCCAGGCATATGAATCAAGGCATAAATCTCATATGCATAAAACCGCATACTGTTTTTCAACAAATCTCGACCAATGAAAAGTCTATTGAGCACATCATCCTGTGACCCTTGAAATTTCAAACGTACTGTATTACGTTGAGCAGCAGGCTCATTCACAAGACCAAAGGTAGCAGGAAAAAGTCATTCAGCAATTTTATCATGCCATACAGAAGGGCCTTTCCCCTGACCAAGCTCAGATACTGAAGCAGATGGTTAGCTATAGTGCTTTCAGATAAGGCCTCGGGGGGCAGGAGGGTGTATCAGATCACCATCCTCCAGTTTCCTAATATCTTCCATAAGATCCGACTGGAAATAAGGGGAGTAGGGACTAAAATATCTTGTGGGACTTGACCAGGAGGAAGACTCAAGCCCATATTAGATGGGGAATGTGAAGAAACCTCTGAAAACTTCACATTTGCATTCCAAGTTTTCCCATCTGGGGATCTTACCCACCCCGCAGCCTCTAGGGCTGTAGCTACCCATGTAGCAGGTGCCTTAATATCATTAGAAGCAGTAGATATATGTCCCAAGGTGGTGGGGAGGGCAGCGACAGGCAGGGGAGGATTCTGCACTGACAAAACACAGGGTATTTCCTTAGTGCTTCCAGCAAGACCCTTGTGTCCATTAGGAGCCAAGCCTATAGTAAACCGCCCTATATGTGAGTCAGTAAGTAATTCAGGGACTTTTTCAGAAGCCGTTGAAGAGGGCTGGATCTCCATAAAAGCCTGCAAGGATGGGGAGGCAGTGAAAGTAAAAGACTCACCCAGATCCAGAGGGCATTCCGACTCAGAGCAGGAGGGTACTGTAAAAGAAAATCCATTTTCCAAATCGCCCGTACGTTGCGAGCCAACTTCAGGATCCTGCGTAGTTCCAGACCGTGTCTCTTCCTGTTCCTGTCCATCTGACAAAAGTACACGATGCCGCTGCAACTCTTGCAGCAAAGTATTCCGAGTGGCAATGAACTGATGCTCCATAGCCTGGAGCTGGCGATTAATTTCCTCTACCTTGCGCGCTTCACCCGCCTCCGAGGGGACATCACAAACAACTGTATCAGGTATGGAAACCGCTGCCATTGCAGCACTCCATTCAGAAGTAGGTTCCATAGCCATGTCGATCACTGAGACTGGTGAAAGCTGAGGAGGTGATCAGCTCCTCAGCTTCCCGCACGTCTTGCCACACCGCCGTCAGTAAGCACTCTGAGAGGTTCCCACCAGCAGCGCCCTCTCCAGAGTAGGGGAATTTCCCCGGTGTCCTGGCCAAATTTCCCTCATTCACAAAGATACCACCAACAGCTTAATCTGGTTCAAGGTCAGTTGGCATTCATCTGTATCTCCTTCCCCCGGGTCGTGCCTGAAAATAGGCAGGATTTGTCTAGTGCATTTACCTGGTCAACAAAAAATAAATAAAATAAATAAATAAATAAAAATATTAATCTAATTAAATGACTTTGTAATCTCAAGTGACCATCTTTTAGTGCTGTTGATTAATTCACGAAGGTTACAGGATACAAACCTAAAACCGAAGTCATGCTGTTAAACTGAAATAAAGCAGATGACTATAAATTTGTAGCAGAACATCTGAAGCCTGATATTCAAAAGTTTGCCCAGTGGGCAAAGTGATTGCCTGCAGTTTGCCTGGGATTTGCATCTGGTTGCAATATTCAAAGAGGGCTTTTGCGCATACTAACAAGGTTAGCTCACACAAAACAAAATAATGTATGTGGTGGCAAAGGAAGGGGCGGAGAGAGGAATACAGGTGGAGTGCCATATACAGCACATTTGCACTGCGCAAAAGGGTTAGTGCAGGCCACTCTGTGCAGGGTAAATACTGCCGATCAAAACCCTGACTTACTCTGGGAAACCCTAGTGGCTGCCAGAGCCAGTTCAGCCAACAACCAAGTTGGTGGTAGGGGAAGCATGGTGGGTAGTGGTCTTCTCACTCTCTGATTGCCAGCCCAGTAACTGCCAGTAAAATCTCTGGCACTAGTGGCACCCCACCCTCCTATCTCCAGCCCTGTAAAGGCTGGTGAAATCCCTTGTGTTAGTGGCACCCCCTCCATCCTCTGATCACCATCCCATTGATGTGGAAATACATCCATGGCATCTAGTGGTCATCCCTGGTCCCCAATCTCCAGTCCTGTACAGATCATCATTGTCCCTGGTGCCCAGTGGCCCCTCCCTAGTCCCTGATCCTTAGAGCAGTACAAATGACCATAGTCCCTGATGTACAGTGGTCCCTCTCCAGTCCCCAAGCCCCGGCCACATACATATCACCATAGCCTCTGGTGTCCAGTGGTCCCTCCCCAGTCCCTGATCCCCTGCCACGCGCAAATTACCAAAGTCCCTGGTGCTCAGTGGTCTCTCCCTGGTCCCCGATACCCAGCCCATAGTAAAATCATATTTCCTGGAATCTAGTGGCAGACCCCCACTCACCGATCCCCCTACCCATAACAATATATGCATTCCCTGGTGTCTAGTGGATCCCCCTGCACTGCAGGCATTGACAAACCCATCCTGCCAATCCCCCTTACCAGAACCGCTGGTGCTGTGGCTCAGATACGGTGACCAGCACAGCCCTCCTCACACCTCCTTGGCTGGCCTCCAAATGAAAAGTCAGGGAGCAAGCCATCCTGTCGGCACAGCGGTAATGCTACCGCTCATGACACTGGTGATCCAAGTTCGGAAATTAACTTGGATTGCTGGGAGCTGGCAAGGGGAGGAGAACTAAGCATCCAATAGGATGCTTTCCTCCTCCAGGGTGGGAGGGTTACCGTTTTCCGCTGTGATGCTGCCACCTGGGTGACGACGGGTCACTGCATGTGACATCCCAGGGGACAGCAATGGTAAAAATACGGTTTACCTATGCCGACCCGACAACGTTGTTGTCAATGTTCAGCATACAGACATCCCTGATGTCGACAGGTAAAATTTCACCTGTCAGACATTGGTCTGTCTTTCTATCGGGGAGGCTGTGCCTCCCGAAAACCCCATGCGGGGGGCTGTGCCTCCTGCGCCCCCTTCTAAGAATTGTTAAGTCTGAGTTGGAGTTAACACAAGGAAGGGGGACATGGTTAAAGGGTGAAATTTTGCCAGTGGGTCCCCCACAGCAAAATTTTCAAAACTTGTCCAAAATGTCGCTGTGGGGGATTTCGCTGACAGAGTTTAGCAAAATACACTGACTCCAGTGCCTCTGCGTTGAGCTGGCCCCAGTATATCTGGGTTCCCCTGCCTCTGCAGCATGTGAGCCACTGCCTGACACCACTAGATAGCCTGGGGCAGCTCCTCATCCCGACACCACCTGGGGGTGAAGCCAAGGCTCCGTGGAGGTAAGTGGCCACAGCTGTGGGTAGCAGGGGATCAGGAAGTGCTTGGAGATCCATCATAGCAGAGGAGCTGGAGTGTATGGGGCACAAAGCATAAGTAAAAAAAAAAAACATCAGGGAGATTGCATCTTATGTATAGTGCAGGAAGCACGTCCTCTGAACTGTACAGGATCACATGGCCAGTGTACAGTACACTGGCGGCACACTTCCTGTACAGTATGGAGGATGCACTCCCTGAAATATACATAGGGACACACGCTCCCTGCCTTTTCATATGGTGGCCGGTCGAGGAGGTGTGAGGAGGGCTGTGCCAATCAGCATATCTGAGCCACAGCACCAGTGATTCCAGTAAGCTGGGGTTGTCAGGGTGGGCTTGTCAGTGCCTGCAGTGTGGAGGGCTGCTAGGTGCCAGGGAATGCATACATTATTACAGTGAGGGGAATTGGTGGGTGGGGGTGCCACTAGATACTAGGGAATATGATTTTTACTTCGGGGCTGGAGATCAGGGACCAGGGAGGGACCACTGTACACCAGGGCCTATGTTGTTTTCTATGGGGCCAAGAATCGTAGGATACCCTGTCAGTTGAGTGCTACCAGAATAGTGCTGCACTATACGGCACTAGTCTGGTTAGCACTGACATGGACAGCGACTGTGGATTTACAGGACTTACTGAAAGTACTCCCCTGATAATGGTCCATGGTTCTAAAGGAGGAGAAGGGTACCAGAATCCAGGATGCTGGCTGAGCTACTTCAGTGGTGTGGAGGACTGGGGCATTAGGCAGCTAAGCCAGCAGCAGTGGAGACCAGGGTTCTAATCCTGATCTCCAACATTTTAGCATACCTGGGGACTTTTTTTTTTTTTAACATGGGACCATATCTGCCCCGAGAATTTTAATTTTGCCTGGAATCTGCTCCCCCTCGGAGTGAGAATCCAATAGATTGGAGGTGCGGGGGGGGACAGAGCCCCCAACAATAAATATTGGTGCCTGTTTTACCATGTGCACTATGCTGCATGCCGATGCTATTCTTGTCAGCACTGTTCAAACCCAGTGCCGAACTGTGGACCAGGGAGAGACCACTGGACACCAGGGTCTATGGTGATTTGTATGGGGCTGGGATCTGGGACCAGGAAGGGACCACTGAACACCAGGGACTATGTTATTTTGTATGGGGCTGGGGAATCGGGGACTAGGAAGGGACCAATAGACACCAGAGACTATGCTGGTTTGTACATGCTGGGGATTGGGGGGTCCATTGGATGCCAGGGATGTATTTCCACATCAGTGGGATGGCGATCAGTGGGGGGGGGGGCACCAATAGTGCCAGGGTTTCACTGGCAATTACTGGGATGGTGGTCAGAGTATGGGGTGCTGCCACTAGAAAGAGGGAAAATTGTCTTTACACTTGGCCAGGAATCGGTGGATGGGGGGACCACTGGACACCAGGGACTTCCCAAGTATTACAGGACCAGGCAGTAGGGGTGTGGGGGGAGCTAGTCACAGGGGTGCAAACATTATGCCGCTTCACATGCAAATGTGCCCATAATGGGCATGTACATGGCCTCTTAGCACTGTGCATGCCCAATGGACTCCTTTGCATGGGGCTGTCTGAATATCGTGCCAGGAGCTACCAGTGTTATCAGGACTGTTGTTGCTGTTCCCTGCGCTGGCAGGATCCATGTTGAGCAGCACTCTTCAGCTTAGCTCTGTGGCGACAGGCAGCTATATTCAGTCAGATAGCGCTGGTGCACTACCTGACTGAATATAGCATCCTCGGGGTCCTGGGTAACGGGCAACTACAGCACAAAACTGCGCTTCGCTTTACCCATTTTTGAATATCAGGCCCCAGGAGACATTCTGGCGTCTGGGTATAATAGTAACAAAATCTGTTTAAGATATGTTTGATGTGAATTAGAGAATATTAATGAAAAATATTATAGCCGACCTTGATCACTGGACTTTTTTGCCACTTACACTGATAGGGAGGGCAAACATAACGAAGATGAGCATCATAGCTAGACCTTTATTCTTGATTCAGGCCCTTCCCATCAGTATCCCTGAGACTTTGTTCTCTAAGCTAAAGAGGAAAATAAAACATTTCTTATGGCAGAATAAAAAAAACAAGATTAAAAATTGATAACATGTACTCATTAGAGGAACTAGCCAGAAATTCCCAGAATAAGTTTACCAAACTTTAAATGGCATTATATAGGGTAGCTGCCCAAATAGACGGTTTCTTTGACATATTTGACAGTGTAACTCCAAGTGTTCAGTAGATGGAAACTGAATTATATACAACACCTTTTGAAAGCAGGAGTATTGTTATAACTATCCCTATCTATAATAACCCTCAGTATGAAAATACCTCTACATTTGCAAAAAACTCCAATAAATTCTATAGGGAAGTTAACAAAATGTTGGATCAACAAACTACAATCTCTGAGTATGTAACCCCCGTAGGGAGTGGAGCATCATTTATACTGCATTAGGATGTGCATGTTGTGGGATACTTGTTTCGGGTTATTTCAACCCAGGTCCTAAGGGATTAATGTTTTTGCCACCTCAGGGCACTGCAGGCAGCACAGGAGTACCCTGGGGGCAGGCCTGGCTTATTAGGGGAGCGTGTGAAAAGAAGAGGTGGCTGGCGCAGGGTGAGCGGGACCAATTACCCACTCAAGGCTCTGTTTTGGAGTTTTTCCTGGGATGGAGTGGAGCAACAAGTGAAACCTGCTCCGGATGTGGCAGTGCCCACTGGAAGGGCTCCCCGGCAATGGGGAGGGATGGTATCATGGCCCCCGGAAAACGTGAGAGGCCAAGTGACTAGAGGTAGCACTCGAAACATAGAAACATAGAATTTGATGGCAGATGAGGACCGCTTGGCCCACCTAGTCTGCTCATTTCCCTACCTAATGGATAAGCTGCAGATCCTAGTTAATCAACAGCGTACTTTCTCTTACCCCCCACTAGAATTGCCTTATGTCTGTCCCATGCATTCTTGAATTCCCCCACTGTTTTTGACTCCACGACCTCCTCAGGAAGGCTGTTCCATGCATCCATAATCCTCTCTGTGAAAAAGTACTTCCTCACATTACCTTTGAGCCGTCCTCCCTCTATCTTCAAATTGTGTCCCCTTGTTCTTGCACATTTTTTTTTTCTGAGAGATGCTGCCCTCTTGGACTTTGTTGATTCCCTTGAGGCACTTGAAAGTTTCTATCATGTCCCCTCTCTCCCTCCTTTCCTCGAGGGTATACATATTAAGCTCCTTTAGTCTCTCTTCATATGTTTTCTGCTGCAGACCCTGCACCATTTTGGTTGCCCTCTCTGGACAACCTCCACCCTGTTTATGTCTTTGCGGAGATGGGGTCTCCAGAACTGCAAGCAGTACTCCAGATGAGGTCTCACCCACTGTCTGTACAGAGGGATAACAACTTCCTGTTTTCTATTATTGATGCCTCTCCCTATGCATCCCAGTATCCCCCCCGCCATCCATACTGCCTTCTCACATTGCTTGCCCACCTTTAGGTCGACTGATATAACTACACCCAGGTTCCTTTCCATTTTTGTTGTTGTTAGTATCTCACCCCCCATTGTGTACTCTTCCCCTGGATTTTTGTTTCCCAGGTGCATTACTTTGCACTTCTTTGCATTGAATCTAAGCTGCCATACATTTGACCATTCCTCCAACCTTGCCAAGTCCCTTCTCATCCTTTCCACCCCACCTTGTGTGTCAACCCTGTTGCAGATCTTTGTGTCATCTGCAAAGAGACATACTTTTTCTTCCAGTCCCTCTACAATGTCACTTATAAAGACATTAAAAAGGACCAGTTCCAGTACTGAACCCTGCGGCACCCCACTAGTAACTCCCCTTTCTTCACTGTGGATGCTGTTTACTATTACCCTCTGTGTTCTATTGTTCAGCCAATTTTTTACCCAGGCTACCACCTTGGGACCCACTCCAAGGTTGGATAACTTGTATATTAATCTTTTGTGTGGGACTGTGTTAAATGCCTTGCTAAAATCTAGGTAGGCCATGTCCACAGCCCCTCCCTGGTCTACTAGTTTGGTCACCCAATCAAAGAAATCTATTAGGTTCGTCTGACATGACCTTTCTGCTATGAATCCATGCTGCCTTGGGTCTTGTGACCCACTGGCCTCTAGGTACTCAACAATTCTTTCTTTCAGAAGTGATTCCATCATTTTCCCTACCACTGAGGTCAAACTAACTGGTCTGTAGTTTCCTGCCTCTGCCCTGCTCCCATTTTTGTGAAGAGGAATCACATCCACCCTCCTCCAGTCCTCAGGTACTAACCCATCCTCCCATGATTTGTTAAAGACAGAAGTCAGTGGTGTCACTAGATCTACCCTTAGTTCTTTTAGAATTCTGGGGTGAATCCCGTCAGGCCCCATTGCTTTGTCCACCTTCAGTTTTAAGAGTTCTTTCAGAACCCTTTCTTCTGTGAATGGACTGGTATTGACCCCCCTATCCAGAGTGTTTCTCTTGTTTGGTTTAGGTACCTCCTCCTCCTCCTCTTTTGTCAATACTGAGTAGAAATATTCGTTCAGTATCCCTGCTTTTTCACTGTCACCCTCTGCCCACATTCCCTCCCCTTTATTAAGCTTCAGTATCCCTCCCTTAGTCTTTCTTCACTCTCTAATGTACCTATAAAAGGTTTTATCCCCCTTCTTAACAGAGTTGGATATATGTTCCTCAGTTTGGGTCTTTGCTATTCTGGCTGCCTTCCCAGCCTCCTTCTGCTTTAACTGATATAGTTCTCTGTCCTGCTCCTCCTGTGTTTCCTTATATTTCCTGAATGTTATCCTTTTCTTCTTAACCTTCACTGCCACCTCTTTTGAGAATCATAGTGGCTTTTTCCTTTGTTTTGTTTTGTTGATTTGCTTTACACAAAAGTTTGTTGCCTCTGTGATGGCAGTTTTGATTTTTCCCCATTGTTCCTCCAATTCTCCTCCTTGCCTGTTTGCTAGTGCTTTTCTGAGACACTCTCCCATTTTGCCAAAGTCAGCCCTCCTAAAGTCCAACACTCTTGCTTTTGTATAGCTTGACTCTACAGTTGTGTTTATTGTGAACCACACTGTTTGGTGGTCACTTGTTCCTAGATGGCTACCCACTTCTAAATCTGAGATCCTCTCTCCATCCCCATTTGAGACTACCAGGTCTAAGATTGCTCTCTCCTGAGTGGGTTCTAATACTAGCTGTCTGAGGCACTCCCCCTGTAGGGCATCGATAATGACCCTGCTCTTGGATGCGGCTGCAATAAAGGTGCTCCAGTTAACATCTGGCATATTCAGGTCCCCCATCAACAATAACTCTCCTTTTTCTGCCACTCTAAGGATTCCTTCTATCATTTCCTTGTCCATTGTCTCCCCTGAGATGGGGGTCTGTAAACAATGCCTGTGCGGATTGTGGTGCCATTTCATGTCTCCAGGGTGACCCACAGTGCCTCCTCCCCTCCCTGTTTATCCCTTAGTTCTGTTGCTTTGATCCCTTCCCTTATGTAGAGAGCTACTCCTCCTCCTCTTTTACCCTCCCTGTCCCTCCTGTAGATTGTGTACCCTGGTATGTTGACATCCCAGTCATGGTTCTCTGTGTACCATATTTCTGTGACTGCCATGATATCCAGGCATCCCTCTTCCATCAAGGCCACTAGTTCAGGGAGCTTGTTACCCAGACTACAGGCGTTTGTACTCATTGCCCTACATTTTTTGATGGCCTTACCCCTTTTAGGCCTATCCCTGTCCCTACTGCCTTTGCCTATTTCTGGATTTACCCCGTCCTGCTCCCCATTGACTTCTCTACCTTTGTGCCTGCTTTGCTAACAACCCGGTTTTGTGTGGGGGGATGCTGGGAATCCCCTGCTTCCCTTTAGTGCCCCCCCCAACTAGTTTAAATGCTTGCTAATGAAGCATTTAAACCTAGCACCTAGGATCCTGGTTCCCATCCCGGACAGATGCAGACCATCACGCCAGGATAGGCTTGTATCCCTCCAGGTGGACCCCCAGTCCCCAATGAAGCCAAATCCCTGAGCTCTGCTCCAGTTTTTCAACCAGTCATTGAATCCCATGGTGCGAAGTACCCTAGCCTCAGCCATGCCATAGACAGGTAGCACTTCTGAGAAAGTTACCATGTGTGCTACTTGTCACAAATGCACTCAGCAGGTCAGGCCCTCTGCTCCCACAGTGCCAACCTCCGAGCGCAGTATTGTGAACAGGTAACAGAACAGGGTAACCCTCCTGTCTGCTTGTGGGTCTGAATCACCTTTGGTCTCAAGTTCTGGGGGGATTCAAACTGTGAACCTTATTCTAGCGTACCCAAATGTACAGGCTTAGATAGTCTGCTCTTCGGGGGGGATGCCAGATATCTTTTGCCTAAGGACACCTAACCAGGTATCCAAAATGAACCCTAAAAACTCTATAAAAGACCTTACGTATATTCTTACCTTTTCCCAGTTTGGTAACACCATCAAGCTTATGAACAGTTATTAGTCAGCCTTAACCATTTATACATCACATGCAAAAAGAAAGAACTTCGAAGACACATCCAGGCAGTCTTTTCAGATGAAAGGTTTACTTAAAAATGGATAAAAATATGTAAAATGTAAACACAGAACACTATATCACAAAGCATACAATCACTTAAAAGAAAACAAGGAAAAGTACAAACCAAAACTCCTACTACAATACAATTAGACTTTTTCTATCTAATGTATTACCTCTATAAGTGCCTTAGTTAGATCAGAGATCTTGTTTCTTAAGAGTCCAACAAGAAAATGTGTATCAGTAGAAACAGAGAATACAGTTTGAACTCTGTGTTTCCACCCCTTCTATGATGTCATCTAGTTCCTCCTGTTGCATATAAAAAATTATACAAACAATGATCTTCCTCTCAGGAGATATTTTAAATACTGTGACTTCAGCAAAAACTAATTTCCCAATATGACTCCTTAATTAACATCCCCTCTTTGATCTTTGAGCAGTTCCTCTTTCCAAGGATCAAAGGATTTTTATGACTTTTCACACCATGGTATAACAATTTTTTTTTTCCTTCTAAAATGTCATAAAAGTTTACAATCCCTATTTCTTAGTAGCTGGGTCAGTTCTAATTAAGTCTCTCTGGTCCTTTAATTACCTTCTGGTTTCAGGTTATTATATCCTGTAGCTGAAACCTTGAAGGGGGGTGGCACCCATCCCACAGGCTGTCTCATGAGAGACACTCACATACCACATTCTATATTACAGATATCAGAGAACAATCATAACCAGCTGGCCAAGTGTCACACTACTTGTCTAAGGCCCCTCCCCAACTCCACAAACTCCTGCTGCACTGCTCTGATGCCATTCCCAGCCAGGTCATTTGTCCCTAGGTGAACAATGACATCCAGCTCCCTCCCCCATGCAGCTGCTCCCACAATCCTGAGGATTGGCTTCCTGTCCCTCCAAGCCATGGCTGAAGCCTGAGGAAGAGCACAGAGGAATACTGAAGACCAAGGAGTAATGCTTGGGAGTGAGAGCTATGGATAGGATAGCTGTGGGGATGCTGCTGGCTGGAGTTTCAAGGGACAGTTATCCTGGAGGGAGTCCATGAAGTTGAAGTCATTGGGAGGAAGGAATAGCAGCCCCAAGATGAGAGGCCAACATGATCCTAGCCCTGAAGGTCGAGTTCTCTGTTTGGGATAAAAGGAATAACAGCTGAAGTGACCTATGGCGGATGACATCCAGCTGTCACTCACCCATTGGATTCTGCATCATAAGGGCACGGCAGGCTGCATCTACTCCCGTAAAACAGATAATATCCCAGACAAGTGCAGCAAACTCAAAGTCAGGTGTACAAAGATTTGGAGTCATTAGCTAACAGATGAGGCCTGGGACACCTGCTTAAGGTTGGCTCACACAGCACACTGTGACTCAAGAAACAGGCTGACCCAGAACAAAATTCTTTGTCTCTGGTACCAACCTCCAGCAGTCCTCTGTCCATGAAGCAAAAATGCTCCCTGACAATAACTGCAGGAGATGCAGACAGAGTGATGCAGCCCTGTTGCACAACCTGTGGTTCTGCCACTCTGGAGACAGGAGTTGAAGCCACTGTTCACACTGGAGTGATCCACAGACCTCCAGCACAGGGGGAGGAATTGTATGAGGCACTGGGGGAAGCCATTAGCACAATGGCATAAAAAGGGGAGATGCTGCTGGTGGGGGACTTTGGTGTGCTGGATGCAGAGTAAAGTCTCCCAGCCATGGCATCAGGTAGAAGCAGAGACATCCTAGACTCCCAGCAAATGGGGGGGGGGGGTTCTCAGGCAACTAGTCAGAGAACCACTTATAATGAGGCAATACTGGACCTGGTGCTCATAAACAGGGACAGTATTTTATCTGTCAAGGTGGGATGCCACCTGGGGACCAGTAGTCACCTGTACAGTGTGGTTTACAGAATCGCAGCAGAGGCAAACTACACAAGGACAAGGGTCCTGGACTTCAGGAGGGCAGATTTTTAAAAAATAGATGATTACTTCAGAGATGACCTAGCGAGGGAGGAGGGCCTCCGTGGGGTGGAGAAACAGTGGGCCAAATGAAAGAATGGCAACAAACCTCTGTGCAAAAAAAGTGAGCAAGAACAGGAGGAAAAAGTGACCACTATGGCTGTCAAGGAAAGTGGCTGCAGAAGTAAAGGCAAAAAGTGTAGCATTCAGGATAGACAAACAGAAGCAGAGTGAAGAGGATGGTTTATCTATGCCAACGCAACGACAATGTTGTCGACGTTCAGCATAGCGGCATCCCCGATGTAGACAGATGAAATTTGGCCTGTGAGACATCAGCCCCCGTGCTCCCCCTTCTATTAATTGTTAACTCTGAGTCAGAGTTAGACTCGAAGGGGGAGGCCAAAGTTGGCGAAAGGGCGAAATTTCATCGATGGGTCCCCCATACTGACATTTTTGAAATGTGTCTAAAATATCGCTGTGGGGGATTTTGCCAATGGGGTTTCACCCTTCTGTCAGCATACCAAGAGGATTGGGAGGTATACCAGGAAAAGTAGAGGGAAGCAAGGAAGGCAGTGAGGAGGGCAAAGGTACAAACTGAGGAAAGGATAGCCAAAGGGGTGACTAAGGACTAGACCTTTTTAGGTGTGTAAATAAAATGAGGAAGACAAGGTCATGAGGTTAAGAAGGGCAGGGGAGACTGTCCAGAAGAGAATTAGGAAAAAGCAAATATCCTGAACAGATACTTCTGTTCAGTCTTCGCAGTGGAAGAGGAGGTGGATGGACCACATAAAAGCAGCAGGAACACTGGGGAGAGGGAGACAGACATAAGTTTATTCACAGAATAAAGAGTCCTGAAAAGACTTGGAATCTGCAAGTGGATAATAATAATAATAATAAATCTTTATTTATACCACGCCTTTCTTAAACCAAGGCGCCTTACAACAATTACATATAAAAACAGAAATAACACAGGTCTAAAACTGCTGAGCTCATAAAAATACAATAAAATAAATAAAGATAAAGCTATTGGTTCAGGCGAGGTACACCCAGAGGTGCTGAGGTAGCCCAGGGAGGTACTGGCTGCATTTCTGAATAGCCCTATTGAATAACTCCTTGGAAATGGGAGTAGTTCTAGAGGACTAGAGGAGGGCAGATGTAGTCCTGCTTCATAATCTGTCTGGCAGTATAGCCTAGAGGTTAGAGTAATGAGCTGTGAATGAGTTTGGTATATCTGTCAGACACCAGTTTGATTCCTACAACATCCACTTGCATTTTGGGGATTCTGAGCAAGATGCTTAACCTCCGCAGTGCTCCCTGGCCATCCCTGAAAACAGGCACTTCTGCCTAGTGGGTCATTCCTGTTTACATAAGAATAAAAAACATAACCAAATAAGTGGCAGCAGGAGGAGGCTGGCAACCATAGGCTGGTCAGTCTGACATCAGTGGCGGGGAAGTTAAAGTATATGCTTTTAAAGGAAGGGCTAGTGAAGTATTTTTGATCCAGCAGGTTACAAGACCTGAGGCAATACAGATTTGGTGGAGGGGTCATGTCAGACAATCCTGATTGATTTGTTTGACTGGATCACCAAGGAAGTAGATCAGGGTGGTGCAGTGTTCATGGCTTATTTAGACTTCAGCAAGGCCTTGAGCACCTCACCACATAGGAGGCTCATAAGAAAACTGGGCCATTTTGGCAGTGGATCCCAAGGTGGTAAACTGGGTATGAAACTGGTAGACACAGGTAGCAACGGGGGGGGGGGGGTGGTAAACTGCGCTCACTCTGGGGAGGAAAGGGTGACCAGCAGGGTGCCTCAGAGCTCAGTACTTGGACCAGTCCTCTTTTATGTCTTTATACATGACATTGTAGAAGAGCTAGAAGGAAAGGTATGCCTCTTTGCAGATTTGACACCAAAATCTACAATAGTGTAGACCTACAGAGAGGGTGGAGAGAATGTGTAGCGACCAGAGAAAATCTGAAGAGTAGTCAAGGGTATGGCAGTTGGGCTTACATGCAAAAACATACAAAATCATGTACCTTGGGCACAGAAATACAGGGTGGAGTATAAAATGGGTAGAGGTATTGACAGTCACTAAACAGGAAAGGGACCGTGGGGTAATCATATTGGATGACCTCAAGGTGGCGAGGCAATGCAACAAGGCAATAGGTGGGGCCAGTGCGATGCTGGGGTGCATAGGGAGGGGTATCACCAGCAGAAGGAAAGAGGTGGTGTTACTATTGTACAGATTGTTGGTGAAACCCCACCTGGAATACTATGTCCAGTTCTGGAGCCCACATCTCAGGAAGGACATAGACAGGGTATAGACTGTCCAGAGGAAGGCAACTAAAATGGTGCAGGGCTGCTTCAAAAGCCTTATGAGGAGAAACTAAGGGATCTCAATATGCACATCCTGAAATGGAGATGGAGGGGGGGACATGACAGAGACCTATAAATACCTCACGGGGGTAAATAAGGTATAAGACGGGAGTATTTTTCAGAGGAGATGGTCACAAGAGCAAGGGGGCATGCAATGAAGCTGGCAGGAGGGAAATTTAGGAGGAATGTGAGGAAGTACTTCTTCATGTACACAAATGCTCGCAGTCTGGGAAACAAGATCCCAGACCTGCAGGCAACAATGACTGAGGCTAAACTGAACATAGTAGCCATTAGTGAGACATGGTACGCCAGTAACCACACTTGGGAGACTTTAGTACCCAGCTATGTACTGTTCAGAAGAGACTGAGGTGTGAGGGTGGCCCTTTATGTCAATGAAAATATCAAAGCTACAGAAATTCAGAATACACATAAGGAGCCAGAGGAACTGTGGGTCACCCTGGAAACAGGAAATGGGACAGCCATATGAACTGGCAGTTGTCTACAGGCCTCCAGACCAGGGGGAGGACATAGACACATTACTGTTAGAAGATATACAAAACATGACAGCTAAAGGGGAGGTTCTGATAATGGGAGACTTCAACATGCCAGATACAGATTGGTCAATACCAGCAGGAACATCCACCAGAACTAGACACATAGTGGATTCCCTGCAGGGGAGGGCCTCAAACAACAGATACAACAACCCACAAGAGACAGGGCTAGCCTAGGTCTAGTACTGACTAACAGGGAAAGGATCACAGGTCTCCAGGTAGAAGGTCACCTGGGGGCCAGTGACCATCACATGGTATGGTTCAATTTGGCCACTAGAACTAAATCATCCCATTCCAAGGCAAAAATATGGGACTTCAGAGGAGCTGACTTTGATAAGATGGCCAACAGAGTTAAGTTAGCCCTGGCAAGAAGAAATACAGGTGAGGGGGTACAGGCAAAGTGGGCAAGAATTAAGGATGCAATGCTTGAAGCAACAGTCCATTGTGTTAGGTAGAAAAGCAAGGGCAAAAGAAGGAGGAAACCACTTTGGTTCTCAAAAACAGTAGCAGAAAAGGTCAGAGCCAAAAGGCTGACCTTCAGGAAAAATAAGGGAACGCTGTGGGACGAAGATAGGGAGGCATACCAAACTTCCCTAAGGGAAACAGGGAAGGCAGTAAGGCAGGCAAAGGCCCAAACCAAGGAAACACTAGCACAAACAGTAAAAGAAGGGGACAAGACTTTCTATAGATACATTAGTGAAAGGAGAAAGTCCAGAGGTGCAATTGCTAAGATCAAAGGGGATAAGGGGAAGTGTGTGGAGAAGGACCAAGGAAAAGCATCTATCCTAAACAGATACTTCTGCTCAGTATTTACTGAGGAGAAGATTGGGCAGAGCCCACAGCTCAGCACCATGGACACAGGGGGGAGGGAGGTGTGCACAAGTCCCTTCACAAAAGAAAGGGTCCTACAAGAGCTCGCTAAGCTCAGACTGGACAAGGCAATGGGACCAGATGGCATACATCCCAGGGTACTAAAGGAGCTAAGAGTGGAACTAGCAG
Organism: Neoceratodus forsteri; assembly: GCA_016271365.2. NCBI lineage: Eukaryota > Metazoa > Chordata > Ceratodontiformes > Ceratodontidae > Neoceratodus > Neoceratodus forsteri. Next base: position 966,772,146 of record CM028133.1, read on the forward strand.
AGCCATTATCAGAACTGTTTAGTGAGTCTCTGAGCACAGGAGAGGTCCCAGAAGTCTGGAGAAGGGCTCATGTGATCCCGCTCCACAAGAGTGGTAGCAAGGAGGAGGCAGGGAACTACAGACCAGTCAGTTTTAGCTCAGTAGTGGGCAAGATTATGGAGGCACTCCTTAAGGAAAGAATAGTGCAACACCTGAATCTACAGGAGCACAGGATCCAAGACAGCATGGGTTTACAATAGGAAGGTCCTGTCAAACTAATCTCATAGATTTTTTTGACTGGGTAACCAGAGTGGTGGACCAAGGAGGTGCAGTTGATGTCACCTACCTTGACTTCAGCAAAGCTTTTGATACTGTTCCACATAGAAGATTGATTAATAAGCTGTGTAGGCTTGGGGTGGGTCAGAAGTTGGTCAACTGGGTGGCAAACTGGTTGGTGGGCAGAAAACAGAGAGCAGTGGTAAACGATATACAGTCAGAACAGATGCAAGTCACAGGTAGGGTACCTCAGGGATCAGTCCTGGGGCCAGTCTTCTTCAATATCTTCATCAGTGACATTGCAGATGGACTGGAGGGTAAGGTTTGTCTGTTTGCAGATGACACCAAGATCTGCAACAGAGTAAATGATCCAGATGGGGTGGGCAGAATGAGAAGAGATCTGGATAAACTGACAAAATGGTTGAAAGAGTGGCAACTGGGGTTTAACGCAAAGAAGTGCAAGATCATGCACATAGGGAAGAGAAACCCTGAAGCCACCCATAGGTTATGAGGGGAGTTGCTGACAATCACAAGGGAAGAAAGAGACTTGGACATCATCATCACTGATGACCTGAAATCATCCAAGCAGACCACTAAAGCAGTAAATAAGGTTAGAGGGAGGTTGGGGTGTATTAGTAGGGGTATCGCAAGTCATAAGAGGGAGGTAATAATTCCTGTTTACCAGACATTGGTTAGGCCCCGTCTGGAGTGCTGCGTGCAGTACTGGAGGCCGCACCTGCACAAAGACATTAACAAAATGGAGGCAGTCCAGAGAAGGGCAACCAAATGGTGCAGAGACTGCATCAGAAAACATATAATGACAGATTAATGGCGCCTAATATGTATATCCTAGAGCAAAGGAGGGAGAGAGATGATATGATCAAACATTCAAACATCTTAAGGACATTAACAAGGTGAAAGAGTCTAACATGTTTCAATATAAGAAAAATAGCAGGACAAGAGGACACAGCATGAGATTAGAGGGAGGCCGATTAAGGGGTAATGTGAGGAATTTCTTTTTCACAGAAAGGGTGGTGGATGCATGGAATGGCCTACCTCAGGAAGTGGTGGATATGAATACAATACAGGGCTTCAAACAGGAATAGGCATAAGGGAGCAATACAGATGAGTATGAATAGTTAGGCCTTTGACAGAGCAAAGGCCGATGGCACATTCAAAAGGCAGAAAAAGAAATGGGCAGACTGGATGGGCCTTGCAGTCCTTATCTGCCGTCAACTTCTATGTTTCTATGTTTCACTGAAAGAGTGATGGATGCCTGGAACAGTCTTCCAGTGGAGGCGGCGGGGTGAAAACAGTGGTAGGTTTGAAGCATGCATGGGATAGGCACAAAGGAATCTTGGTTAAAAAGTGTGTGTGGGGGGGGGGTGAGGGGGTAGCCAGAGATCAGGTAGAGTCTGCTGTGACAATATAGGCATAGAAAAAAATGGGCAGACTGGGTGGGAAAAGCAGTCATTATCTGCTGGAAAAGTTTATGTTTCTGTCTATTCGGTCCCTGTCAGAAAAATTGGTTGGTTACATAATCTCAAACCAGATTGTTAAGAATGCCCCAAATCTCAGTCCTACACAACCACAGTGGCTAGTCCAAGAAGCCTGGAAGCCAAATGCTTATTTTTGCACCTCTAGTAAACAACAGAGATCCCAACCCAGAAAGAACTATCTGCATGTATAACCGAACTGGCACACTTCAAACAACTGAACTGTCTAGCCTCTGGCTCACTCAACAAGCATCGTGACACGCGGACCAGAGTCAGTGGTACGAGTTGGTTGAACACGTATTATACCCCTGCCCCCACATCAAGCCAGTCTGGCTACCTCCCTGGCTTCAGCAGCTGCCACAAACTCCCATGGAGTGGTATTTCAGTCCTCTTTTTAGGAGACTCCGTTACACTGGTTACTCAGATACTACACTGTCTATTTAGGTACATTGTTGTTTAAGCTGTACATAGTTAATTGGTTGGATATAGTAGATCATACAAAATGTTGACTTTACCATGCACTGGCTCAGTCTCACTATAGTTTTACCCTCTGACATATCATCAACTTACTCTGCAGCCAGGCCCAATTATGGGATCTGATTATTACACGTTAGTGCTGAGATCAAGTGTGCTGTTATATAATACATTATTCATCTCTGTATGGTTGCACACAACTCACTTCATTGTATGCTGGAATGTTAGTCTAAATAAAAAGTTTAACAACACAATAATTTGACTTTCCTGTGTTATTTGGTCAACCATACAGTGGTTCAGAACATAACATGGTTATTTACATGCCTACCGTCACTACTGTGACCTGTAAGTGGGGATGGGAGTAGGGGGTAAAGAAAAATGAATGCCAATTGAAAGGGATGGAATTCTGTAGCTCCACGCTATGGTACTAAATGTGTGATGTGGAGGGAAGGAAGGGATAACATGCATTTGTCAATGCCAAATGTTTGCTTGCTGGTATTAGCATTGGAAATGCAGGAGTTAGACAGATGCAGAATAGGAATGGCAGTGAAGTACTGAACTTTACGCCTACCCCATCTCCACCCTACAGAGATGGACAGGCATTGGGGTATGTGTTTGGGTCATCGCCCATAATGTTCATGCCATTTCACCTCACCCTATCCTGCAGACACCGACAAATGTTGAGGTGTGCCTTGGGATGTTTGGCTTTACAGGCACCCCATTCCATAAGGACATACGCTGAAATGGGTGCAGTATAGAAGAATGGGGTGAACTCTGGGCCGAAGAGTCCAAGGCACACCTTGATGCCTGTCACTGGCTGCAGGGTGGGAGGGTGGGAGTGGAATGGCATGAGCATTGCAGCTGGCAATCCAAGGCACACCCTGATGCCTGTCAATCTGTACAGAGTGGGACGTTATGGTTAGAAACCCTAACGCCCCGGGCATTTGTTGGTATTTGCACTACAAATTTTCAACGTGGCCTTTTTGTGACCCCCACCTCATGAAAGCATTTGGGACCTCTTCTCATGAACAGTGGCACTGTGATTTTGTTAATGTGTCTCAAACTTTGAGTTCCCACAGCAACCGTGCCATTCTGCTCCAGATGTACGAAAACACAGATCGGGCAGGATGTGAAGGATGACAACTGTACCATTCATAGGGAGGTGTGAAGAGATGGCAATGTTGAAAATCTGTAGTGAAAATATTAGAAATGCTGGAACTTCTAAGCATATGTGGAAACTGCACGTAACACAGTCATTTAGTGGAATTATTTCACCAAATTTTCAACACAGGCATTTTGTGACCTCTGCTCATGAACGCTGTCACTATGATTTTCTTAATCTGTCCTGAACATTGATTTCCCACAGCGACCGTGCTATTCTGTGCCACATGCGTAAACATATATTTCTGGCAGGATATGAAAAATGACAGCTGTACTGTTCATAAGGAGGTGGGAAAAAATGCCAATGTTGAAAATCCAGAGTGAAAATGTTACAATTGCGTGAAATTATGAGGGTACGTGGAAACTGCGCAATGTATGCTTGTAACACAGTCATTTTTATGGACTTTTGTCAGTAAATTTTCAACATAGGCATTTTAGCACCTCTGCTCATGAACGGCATCACTGTGATTTTTTTAATCTGTCCCGAACACTGACTTCCCACAGCGACCGAGCAATTGTGTGCTGGAAGTGCGAAAACACATTTTGGCCAGGATGTGAAAAATGACAGCTGTACGCGTGTGAAAAAATGCCAATGTTGAAAATCTGGAGTGAAAATATTACAAATTTGCGAAGTTACGAGAGTGCGTCGGAACTGTGCAATGCACGCTCATAATACAGTCATTTTATGGACTTTCTTCACCAAATTTTCAACATAGGCATTTTAGGACCCTCTGTTCATGAACAGTGTCACTGTGATTTTCTTAATCTGTCCAACACTGATTTTCCACAGCGACTGTGCTATTCTGCACCGGAAGTGCGAAAACACATTTTGGCCAGGATGTGAAAAATGACAGCTGTACTGTTCATGAGGAGGTGTGAAAAAATGCCAATGTTGAAAATCTGAGGAAAATATTACAAATGCGCGAAATTACGCAGGTGCATGGAAACCGCGCACCAGACGCTGTGAATACAGTCATTTTATGGACTTTGTCACCAAATTTTCAACATAGGCATTTTAGCACCTCTGCTCATAAGCGGCATCACTGTGATTTTCTTAATCTGTCGAATACTGACTTCCCACAGCGACCAAGCGATTGTGTTAGATGCAAAAACACATTTCGGCGAGGATGTGAAAAATGACAGCTGTACGCGTGTGAAAAAATGCCAATGTTGAAAATCTGGAGTGAAAATATTACAAATTTGCGAAGTTACGAGAGTGCGTCGGAACTGTGCAATGCACGCTCGTAATACAGTCATTTTATGGACTTTCTTCACCAAATTTTCAACATAGGCATTTTAGGACCTCTGTTCATGAACAGTGTCACTGTGATTTTCTTAATCTGTCCCGAACACTGATTTTCCACAGCGACTGTGCTATTCTGCACCGGAAGTGCGAAAACACATTTTGGCCAGGATGTGAAAAATGACAGCTGTACTGTTCATGAGGAGGTGTGAAAAAATGCCAATGTTGAAAATCTGGAGTGAAAATATTACAAATGCGCGAAATTACGAGGGTGCATGGAAACTGCGCAACGTACGCTCGTAACACAGTCATTTTATGGACTTTTGTCACTAAATTTTCAACATAGGCATTTTAGTACCTCTGCTCATGAATGGCATCACTGTGATTTTCTTAATCTGTCCCAAATACTGACTTCCCACTGCGACCAAGCGATTGTGTGTTGGAAGTGCGAAAACACATTTCGGCCAGGATGTGAAACATGACAGCTATACTGTTCATAAGGAGGTGTGAAAAAATGCTAATGTTGAAAATCTGGAGTGAAAATATTACAAATTTGCGAAGTTACGAGATTGCATGGGAACTGTGCCGCACGCTCGTAACACAGTCATTTTATGGACAATTTTCACCAAATTTTCAACATAAGCATTTTAGGACCTCTGCCCATGAACGGAGTCACTGTGATTTTCTTAATTTGTCCCAAACACTGATTTCCCACAGCGACCGCTCTATTCTGCGCCGGAAGTGTGAAAACACATTTTGGCCAGGATGTGAAAAATGACAGCTGTACTGTTCATAAGGAGGTGTGAAAAATGCCAATGTTGAAAATCTGGAGTGAAAATATTACAAATTAGCGAAGTTACGAGAGTGCGTGGGAACTGTGCAATGCATGCTCGTAATACAGTCATTTTATGTACTTTCGTCACTAAATTTTCAACATAGGCATTTTAGGACCTCTTTTCATGCACAGTGTCACTGTGATTTTCTTAATCTGTCCTGAACACTGATTTCCCACAGCGACTGTGCTATTCTGCACCAGAAGTACGAAAACACATTTTGGCCAGGATGTGAAAAATGACAGCTGTACTGTTCATAAGGAGGTGTGGAAAAATGGCAATGTTGAAAATCTGGAGTGAAAATATTACACATTCACAAAGTTACGAGTGTGCGTGGATACTGCGCAACACTCGCTCGTAAAACAGCCATTTTTTGGATTTTTGTCACCAAATTTGCAACATAAACTTTTTGAGAGCCCAACTCATTAACAGTGGCACTGTCATTTTGTTAATTGGTCCCGAAAGGTGATTCTGTGCAGTGACTGCAAAATCACATTTCGGGACCGAATAACGCCCATGACAGTGACTGAATTCATGAGGAGGGGTCCCAAGAACCCCATGTTGAAAATTTGGTGCCAAAAGTCGAAATAATGGCCGAGATATCCACATAAGTTGAAAAACCCTATTTATGCCATTATACAGTTTACCGGCATTTCTTCAGTTAGTGGTCTGCTATGAAGAGTGCAGACGGTTCCCGGTCCACTGAAGATCGTTGCGCTGGGCTCCAGAGGTAAGTATGGGGTGAGGGGGGTGTGGGGAGGTGTGGTGGCAGAGGGTTACTGTGGGTTGGGGGAGGGGCACGAGACACCGCGAGGGACCGTTTGCTTGGTTTCCGGGGCAACAAAATAAACAAAAGACATTGCGGGGAGGTTTTTTTTTGCAGGCTTGCTTTGGTCACATCGGTTGGGCTCCCAGTGTGCCACCTGCATTTTGAGGGAAGGGGGACTTAAGCCGATGGGAATTGGGCCCCCCGTCGGCAAAGAATGACTGTTTGGGGGGCATGATGCTGAGGGTACTGGCACCCCTCTGTACACAACAAATGGGGACATTATGATGATGGGGAGGGCCTCTGCTGGCAAATGAACTGGTTAGAGGCATCGACAGGGATTGGGCACCCCTGTCGGCTTCACGGGGCTTCTGAGGTGACGGCGAGAGCCGCCACCATGTTCATGGAAATGTTACACCAGGCAAGGTACCACCTTGCAATGATGGGTCACTCCCTCATTGCCGCTGAATGGCTGATGCTGCAATGGCGAGGCAGACCCTGATTGCGGCGCCCAAATCATTTCTAGTTGGTGGCACTTCTGTTGAACCACTGTCATCAGGGCAGTGGGCCTGCATTGGTTGAACACTGCCAAGCCCACAAATGCAGTGCCGCCATTGGCCGCCACAGTGCCGCACCTCCACAACCCGCTTCTCTCCTAAGCTCTCACATAATGTTTCTTGTGCATGTGCACAAGCAAATATAAAAAGGGCTAATAATGGGAGAAATGTAGGAGGCTTGTGATCCATTGTCTGTTTGGTGTGCATGATCAGCCTTGGCAAACACATACTGTACATTATGAAATCGGTAGAAAGAATGCTGAATTTTGATTGGCTGAGAGCTGCTTTCAGCTGGGCCATTAGCCCAGCACAACAGCCCAGCTGAAAGTATTATGTTTAAAAATGCATGAAATTTTCTAAAAATGACCTTTTTCATAATCGCAATAAGGCACTCCAGAGGGTGTGTTGTGGTGGCTTAACGGCCCTTCTCGGGTGGTGGAAGCCCTCGGATACACCTCATGCTTCAACCCACCACAAGGTGGGCCATTATCCCACCATAATACAACCCCTGTCATGCCTTATTTCTTAAGTAATACAGAGGTACCGTATTTGGCTGAGGGCCTTCTTTGCCAGTGATGTTATCTTAGCACAACAGCACTGGATAAAGATCCAGCTGCCTCTCCACACTAAAATCAGTACAACCACACTCCCCTGATTGCCATCACAAACATGGCTGTCACCGTCACTCACTACAAACCTTCAGCTAGGCCCTGAAAATAAAACTGCCTTAAATTTAAAAACATAATAATTAAATGTTATTTGCCCTCATAATCCTCTTCTTACACGCATACACACATAACTTAAAAAAATGAAGTACTACAGTGCTTACAATTTTAATTTATGGTGTTTCTTTGCTGACCATGAAAAATTCCCCTCCTTCTTCACCTGCTTCCTAGGGAAATCTGTACTGATTAACCTGCTACAGATAAAACAAAAACCCTGGTTCCATCGCATACCTTCTGTTGTATGATAGTAGAGGTAATTAAACATTCTGCCTGCAGAACTGAATAGAGATTTGAATTCTTGTATTCTATGCATAGTAAACATTCCATCTTTTGAAAGTAGAAAAGACAGAACATAGACAAAAGGGAAGGAATAATATAAAGAAGAAGAAAGAAAGGTGAGGAAATGGGTAAATGGGGGTGGGTGGGGGAAAATAATGTGTTTAAGAGCTAATTAAAAATACATGTATTTTGCTGTGCATAATATTTTAACCTGAGATGGCACGTCAGTGTTGGGATGTGCAGGGACTATTCTGCTGAGGTGGATGAACTTTTGTTTTAAAAAAGTCATAAAAAATGTTTTTTATTCTGCCGGCCCGGTGGCACTGAGGGTTGAGGCGCTGGACACCACACCTCACGCTATGCTAGCGACCCAGGTTCGGAAACGGACATGGGCAGCCGGGGGTTGGATGGGGAGGGGAGAAGGATCGAGAGTCCCAATGGATGCTCTCCTCCTCCTCCCGGGGTGGATTACCGGGGTGCATGGAGCAGCCGTAGCTCCACTGCTGGTGGAAGCATGGGCAGTACAGGGCACATGACTCTCCAGAGTCAAGGGTGGGCAGGACACTGTTGGATGCTTGATGACAGCGTGCATCAGCACGTTGCTCGTCTGGACCTAGTCCTCTGTGCCAGGATCCTCAGGGGGTACCTGGGGTGAAAATGGCAGAAAAATACATACATCCCCCAGCCCATTGAGCAACATGAAACCGGGGGGGGGGGGCGTGAATGGACCTGGCAGATGGAGTAGGAGTGGGGTACAAGGCTCCCCTTAAAAACCAAAGGAGCCGGGCAACTATAAAACCAAAAATGTTTTTTATTGATTTTGATGCATTTCTTCACCCTCCCCCCAAAAAATATATATATTGGAACCATTATATAATTACAAGTAGACACTCCAGGGTGTGCATTGTGGTGGGATAACAGCATTTCTCAGGTGGTTGAGGGCACTTAGTGATGCCTTGTGCCTCACAACACACCCAAGGTGTGCCATTATCCCACAACAACACACACCCTGTCATGTCTTACTGCTTAAATATCATTCAGTGTAGCAATGGCCACTACTGCATGTAGCAAGAACTTGTTGTGGGACTCAAAAGGAACAGCTTCAAGAGACTTGTAAACAGGTTGGTAGCTGCGTAATAAGGAAAGTGAACAAGACTACCCTTGTCACACCACCCAGGGCTTATGGGAATGAGTTCAATGTGGGTTCTTAAAACAGATTAGCACCCCATAACCTTTTAAAAAGTTCCAGACCAGAACAAGACCTGAGAACTTTAGAGGGTTCTGACAATCCTAGTGCAAAATAGCACAGTTACAATGCTGTATGGAGCTGCACCAACCAGATGTGCTAGCCCTTACTGAGACCTGGCTGTCAAAGAAGATCCCAGACTCTGCCGTTGCACTCCCTGGCCTCACCCCCTATAGAGCCGACAGACATGGAAAACGGGGAGGGGGGTGTGCGTTCTATGTACGAGACTCGCTACTTTGCCAAAGCCTACCAACACCCTCCCTGGACAACGGAGCCCAGGCTATGACACTAAAACTCATACCTGACCCTACTAGAGCCCCTGTATGCATTATGGTGGTGTACATTCCACCATGTAATCAAGCCTCAGCTTTGCAATCCCTGACCAACTACATCTCCAGCTTCCCACCCAAAACAGAGCACATTACCCTGGGGGATTTTAATGTGAACTGGCTATCAACCTCTGTCTCCCTGCCAAAAGACAGCCTCTCAGCACTAGACCTAGCCCAGCTACTTAACCAACCTACCAGAGTCAACCCCAGAAGCAGCGCTGGCACCCTACTCAACCTGCTACTCACCAATCGTCCTACCAGAATCTCAGGCCTAACTGTACTCCCAGGCTCACTAAGCGATCACTCCCCCATCCTCTTCACCTGGTCATGCCAACGGCAACTACCCCAACCAACTAGCTTTACCTGATGCCGTTTCCAACCTGGTGGCCTCAGTAAACTTAGGCAATACCTGGCCCAGTGTGAATGGTCCCCCATCAGACGCGCCACTTCGATAGATGTAGCCCTTGAGTATTTCACCCACACCTTCAACAAAGCTTGTGATGTGCCCCACTCACAAAGGTTCAAACAAAAAAGCAAAATGCCCCTTGGGTCACACCTGCACTGATCCAACAAATTAAGAACTGTGACAACCTCTGGTACAAAGCTGTTGCCCCTAGTGTGCAGGCGGACAGGATAGCCTATAAAACGGCTCACAACAAGTGTACCTGGGCTATCAGAATGGCCAAATCCAGCTACTACAGATCCACCCTGGCCTCATCCTGGGGGAATGCTAGGTTGTTTTGGGAAAACCTAAAGGAGCTGAATGGAAAATCCAGGATGCCTCCCCCTTCACAACTAACGGTCAACAATCACATCACCTCGGACCCACTCACAATAGCCAGTGGAGTAAATGAATCCTTTTCTGACCTGAGCACAGTTGTCCCTAACAACTTCTTCGACCCCACACCAATGACCTCAGAACCCAGCAATACCCACCCCTCTTCTACCTCAGGGTTATTACTGTGAGCGAAGCAAGATCTTACCTTAAAAAAGCCTTAGGGGGTTCAAACTACTGCAAAGACTCCTTTGATATGAAAATCCTTAACTTGGTACTGGACTATGTGCTCCCCCCACTGACTGATTTCCTTAACCTCTCCCCCTGCCTAGGGCAATTCCCAACCATCTAGAAGGTAGCCACCATCACACCAATACTAAAGAGTGGGGACGTCACTTTACCTAATAATTACAGGCCGATCTCCATACTCCTTCCCCTCTCAAAAGCACTGGAAAAAATCATTGTCACACAACTCACAGACTACCTGTCTGAGCACGACATCCTGTGTAGGGAACAACATGGCTTTAGAGCTGGTCACAGCACAAATACTGCCATCATAGAGTTCTCCAACTCACTGCACAATGACCTCGATAAGAAGTTGCTAACGGGAGCCGTATTCATAGACCTGTCAAAAGCGTTCGACACATTCTCCCACCCCCTGCTCCTAAATACTCTCCGCCACACCGGCCTGTCTCCTGGACCCATAGCTTGGCTAACTAGCTACCTCACAGATAGGTACCAATGTGTGAAGATAAATAGCACCCTCTCACCCGCTCTACCTGTCTGCTCGGGGGTCCCTCAGGGCTCCATCCTTGGCCCACTGCTATTCAGCATCTTCCTGAATACCCTGCCTAAATCCTGTCCATGTAACCTACTTTATGCAGATGATGTGGTAATGTATGCCTCCCACCCGGACCCCACAAATCTTCAATCCACCCTACAACTTGCCTTCAACCACGCTGAAAACTGGTTCACTGACCACAGACTCGTGGTCAACATAAAAAAAGACAAAAACAATGCTCTTTTCCCATTGCCAGAGTAAGGACTATAATGCCAGGCTAACAATTGTTTCCAAAACCCACCTCCCACTGGAACAGGTCCACACATATAAATATCTAGGCATTACCTTCGATCCTAATGTATCATTCCACACCCACATTAGTAACCTTTCCTCTGCCATAAATATGCGCACAGGTCTATTGTATCGGCACAAAGCCTGCCTATTGCCAGAGGCCCTACACCTTGCCATCACCTCCTCTGTCTTCTCCCTTGTAGACTATGGGCTACCTATCTACTCGGCCACAGACCACACTGCACTAAATAAAATCCACCTAGCCATTAATAAAACCTGTAGACTCCTTGCTGGAGTGGATAAGTGTACCCACAGATGTACGCTGTATGAGCTAACTAAATCCTCACCCTAGACAAAAGAGTATGCTACCAAACATGTCTCTTTACAAAGAAAATCCAACTAGGCCTTACTCCCACTGGAGTGTCTGCCTCCCTCCGTGCTGCCCATACCTCAGCAAACACCCGCGCGACAGATAAGCTAACATGGGCTGTTCCTAGGGTCACAACCACTCTCGCATAGCAGTTTTTCTCCCACAGAGCGCCATCCTGGTATAATGAGCTCCCCCAGGCCATCACATCGATTCCCAGATTAGGCCCCTTCAAAACAAATCTCAAAAACCACACAATCTCAGCCCGTCACTGTCACTGTCCCTAATAAGTAAAGGAATCTGCCTACGGACGATGAGATGCAGGGTTAATAGATATACTCCTCGCCCTGTTGCTTTTGTGTGTTAATGACAAAGTTGGTATCCCAGCTGCATACGCTACCTACTAGCATATAGACCACACCCTTATTACTGTTTGTATGGCTCACTTACTGTCGCAAGCCCCACTCAGGACTTGTATGGCTTCCCTTCTGTATAGAACTAGCAGCACTGCTCTTACCCCTGTTGCTATCTTAGCTACGTCCTCACTGTTATACTGTTAACTTTATATATTGCCAATACCATGTCTGTAGTCTCTTTCCATACTATCACTGTATTACTGTATTATGAATACCTGTTGTTGTGTATTGTACCTGACGTGGAGCCTTTGGAAATGAGTCCTTGACTCAAAGGTTTTAATCTGATACTCTCAATAAATAAATAAATAAACCTTACTTTGCACATAGCAAACCCTGTTTGTGCAGTGCAAATTCTTCAAATATGCTGTCCGTAGTCTTCCTTTCTCATAATTATTAAATGTACAGTATCTACTGTATGTTTAGAAAATGGTTAAAGAAAACCCCCTTACCTGATTGGCTGACACACATTTCTAGGTGGGCATCTATCAGACAATAGATGCCCACCTAAAAATGAGAGCCAGGCCACAGTGCCCCTTCACCCACTGAACTATCATAGCACCCACTCTGCTTCCCAATTGGCCAAAGCGCTAATGAAAAATTTCAAACTCGCCGCCATTTGCATAACCCGCTTAGCGAGACGGTAAATCAACATTCCCTCCCATGAAAGCTGTCAGCCGTCTGCCAATGTCCAAAGAAAAAAAATTCACATTAGAAGTGTCCCTCTTTGTAAAACATACAAAGTTCTCTCACGAAGTTCCCAAATAAAGTAAACCGCAGCTTCACTCTCGGTTTGTGTCAGCTAATCCCCACAGTAACTGCTCTGCATTACCCGCCCCAGCCCTTCATCCCACCGCAACACAGTGCCAACCAAATAAAAAAAAAAAACATGAGCAGTGGTGAGCATCATTTTCTTTATCAGCTGAGCGAAAAAGTATATAACAGTCACGATCGAAAAGCACCAACACATCCCCTAGTACCGGCAGCTTGTATTTAGAATAATAAGCAAAGCTACTACTGAGGTGTCCCTAGCTGCCGCTGCTCTGCCTGCACATAAAAGGCCCAACATATCAGAAGGACTAATGCTGTGGTCTTACCTGGCCCTCAATCTTGTCACAGATTAGTGTCGCAGCCCCTCCAGCTTGCTGCAGTTCTCCTGGGCCTCCACTGCGGCCTGCCCCTCCTCGTACCCTGGCTCTTCGCACCCGAAAAAAAAAAAGTTGGACATTTCTGAAGAATGAAACTGTCACCGCATTGGAACATCCCTTCTAAAATCCAGCAGCAGCAGTATTAATGTACCGGCGACTATCCATGCTGCACCCTTCTGCTCATTAAAAAAAAAAAACATTCTCTCCACATACCGGAGCACCTGCAGCTAGACAAATGACAACTCGACGGACGGAAGGAGGAGGAGCACATCTCACTGCATTTGTTGTTCCCAGTAAAAACTACAACTCCCATAAAACCATGTGTGCTGCCAAGTATTGAAGCACTGGGACTATTTAACAACAAAAGTGTTTTGTTTTTTTTTTTCTTTCTTTACATTTATTAAACTTTTTTTTTATAAAATTGAATTTAATTGTCGTAATGTTAACTTATACCCATTTTCTAAGCATAATAATACCCTCCAGGGTGGGCGGTATGGGCAATACCGGACCTTCCAGGGGCTATAAGGCCCTCTACCTGTGGCGTGGACCTCATTACGCCCCTGGGCAGTCCGGTATTGCCCAATACCACCCACCCTGTCTGTTATTATTACTTGCACAGTACTGTGAAGGCCTGTGTAGCAAGGTGTGTATCTCTAACTGCTTAGTACCAGTAACCTCTGGGATGATTTTTTGAATGTTATGATTGCACTAATCTTGTATAATATGATACTCATATATGCTGCCATGTTGTACTCGTTTGTACTTTATTTCGCCTACTGTATTTTGCATTACTCTGATTGCTGAGCTTTGTCTCTGTTCTGTATTATACTGATCTCATATTGTATGCTGCAATGTACTGCTCTTATATTGTATTCTGTTACCACTACGTTGTATCCTCCCTGGTCGTGCCGGAAAATACTCATTCATATGGCTAGTGAACCTCACCCGGTTAACAAAAACAAACAAATAAATAAATAAAGCAGGAGAATGCGATGAAGTCTGGGGCAAAAAAGATCATGTTTTCATGTAAATGTCCACAGAAATAAACAATGAGGAGAGATAAAAAGCAAAAAGGACTGTATGAGGAAGGGGAGAAGGGCTGATGTGGTCCCTCTGCATAAGAGCGGCAGCAGGGAGGTGGCTAGAAATCACAGACCTGTCAGTTTCACATCAGTGGAGGGAAAATTAATGGAAACTCTGCTGAAGGAGAGATTGATGGAGTACCTACAGGAAAATAGGCTGCAGGAGCACTGGCAGCATAGATACATAGATACATAGACGGTGTCAGCAGATAAGGGCCTGTGGCCCACCCAGTCTGCCCATTTGAGCTTGTAAATTCAGTTTATGTTTTCCTAGAAGTCCGTTGCCTCTTACCCCTGACCTCCAGAATTCCTTTATGTCTATCCCATGCATTCTTAATTCCCGTGATTGTTTCAGCCCCCACCACTTCCTTTGGCAGGGTGTTCCACTTGTCCACCACCCGTTCTGTGAAGAAATTCTTCCTCACGTTTCCTCTGAATCGTCCTCCCTCCAACTGCATCCCATGCCCTCTAGTCCTGGAACATCTTTTTCGCTTACAAATAGTCTATTCCTGCACCCTGTTCCTCCCTGTAAGATACTTGTATGTCTCTATCATATCCCCTCTCTCCCTCCTCTCCTCCAGGGAGTACATATTCAGTTTCTTCAACCTGTCCTCATAGGACTTGTGATGCAATCCGTGTACCATCTTAGTTGCCCTCCTCTGAACCTTCTCCACCCTGTCTATGTCCTATGTAGGTAAGGTCTCCAGAACTGTACACTGTACTCCAGGTGGGGCCTCACTAGTGTCTTGTATAGTGGAATTATGACCTCCTTTCCTGCTGGTGATGCCCCTGCCTATACATCCCAGCATCCTATTTGCTTTTACCTGCTGCCTTGTCACACTGTTTCCCTACCTTGAGGTCATCAGAGAGATGATAGCCCCAAGATCCCTTCCTGCTTGGTGCATGCTATATCCTCACCCCCAACTGATATATTGTGCCAGGGTTTTTGTGCCCCATATGCATTATCTTGCACTTCTTTGCACTGAATTTCAACTGCCAAACCCTGACCATTCTTCAAGTTTCTGCAGGTCCCTTCTCATTCTGTCTACACCCTCTGGTGTGTCTACTCTGTTACAGAGCTTTGTGTCATCAGCGAACAGTGAAATTCTGCCTTTGGGTCCTCGTAATGTCACTGATGAAGATGTTGAATAGGACTGGTCCCAGCACTGATCCCTGTGGTACCCCACTGGTCACTCTTCCCTCTGTGGAGTGACATCCATTTACCACCACCCTCTGTGTCCTGCCGCCCAGCCAGTTACCTACCCACCACACTACTGTCCTGCCCACACCCATATTCCCCAGTCTGTGTAATAGTCTTCTATGTGGCACAGTGTCAAAGGCCTTGCTGAAGTCCAGATAGGCCATATTCACTGCCCTCCCCTGATCCACCTCCCTAGTCACCCAGTCAAAAAATTCAGCAAGGTTGGTCTGACATGACTGACCCCTGGTGAAACCATGCTGCCTTGGGTCCTGTAGTCCATTGACAACCAGATGTTGCACCAGTCTCTCCTTCAGTAGTGCTTCCATGATCTTCCCCACTACTGAGGTGAGGCTGACTGGTCTGTAGTTTCCCGCTTTGTCTTTGTTCCCACTTTTGTATAAGGGGGCTACATCTGCTGTCCTCCAGTCTTTGGGTACGGCCCCTGTTTCCAGTGATCGGCTAAACAGGATAGCCAGAGGTTCAGCCACCACCTCTCTTAGTTCTTTAAGGACACTGGGTGCACCCCATCTGGCCCCATTGCTTTATCAACTCTTATTACTTCCAGTTCCTTCAGGACCCTTTCTATTAAAGGGACTTGTGTCCATTTCTGCACCATTCTCACCTCTTGTACTCCTTCAGACCCATTACCCTCCTCTTCCTCAGTAAAGACTGAGCAGAAATACCTGTTCAATATGTCAGCTTTACTGCTGTCATCCTCCACGCGCCTCCATCCTCCCCTTCAGTCTCACTACCCTCCCTTTGCCTTTCTTTTTTCACTTATGTACCTGTAAAAGGTTTTGTCCCCTCTACTCACTGATTTTGCAATGTGTTCTTCTGTCTGAGCTTTGGCTTCCCTTACTGACCTCCCTGCCTCCCTTTGCTTCTCCTGGTACTTCTCCCTATCCGCTTCTGCCTGTGTCTTTTTGTATTGCCTGAATGCAATCTTTTTGGCTTTCACTTTCTTTTCTATCTCTTTGGAAAACCATAATGGTATCCTCTTCCTTTTCCTCTTGCTAACCTGCTTAATGCATAATTCTGTTGCTCTTGTAATCCCCATTTTAAATACTGCCCACTGTTCCTCAACCGCTGATTTCTGCCCCATTCCCCTTAATGCCTCTTTCCAGTATCTCCCCACTTTTCCAAAGTCTTCCCCCTAAAATCCAGGATACATGTTTTTGTGTGGTTTGGTTCTGCTCTTTCTGTGATTTCAAACCACAATGACTGGTGGTCACTGTTCCCCAGGTGCTCCCCCACCGTTACCCCCATCACACTGTCCCTGTTTGTGAGCACAAGGTCAGTATTGCCTTCTGCCGAGTTGGTTCCATGACCAGTTGCTTGAGGAAGGCACTCTGAAGGAGTCCAGGATAAATCTGTCTTAGTTGATGCTGCTGCTGGATGCTCCAGTCCATGTCTGGAATACTGAAGTCTCCAACCAGTACTACCTCACCTTGTCTGCCATCCTTTGGATAGCTAGCATCAACTCCCTATCTGTTTCTTCCTTCTGGGCTGTGGTCTGTCACCACACCTGTGCAGATGGCTGGCCCCATTTTTCCTTTCCAGCTTAACCCACAGTATCTCTCCCCCATTTTGTTCCTCCTGGATCTCTGTGGCCCTTATGTCATTTTTCACATACAGTGCCACTCCTTCTCCCTTTCTACCTGCCATGTCTCTTCTGAATATGTTGTAGCCAGGCATGGCCATCTCCCAGTCGTGGTTATCATTACACCAGGTTTCAGTGATGGCTACAATGTCCAGGTCTGACTGCACCATGACAGCCTCCAGATCTTCCATCTTGTTGCTAAGGCTCCTGGCATTGGCACACATGGCTTTGCATGATTTGACCTCCCAAGACTGTTTCTCTGTTCTACTCCAGCCCCTTCCTTGGTTGTCCTTTATCCCTGGTTCTCCTTGCTGTCTGCCCTTCTGCTGAATTTTGCCCCTTTTCTGCCGATCCACCTCTTGGGTGCTAATCTCCATCTTTTGCACACTGCTTTGTAGATATAGCCACTCCTCCGGTTCACTGGTTCCACTGCTAGCTGTGGGGGGTGAGCAAGTAGGTACCCTCCTTGCTGGCCTGCCGCCCCCTTTGCTAGTTTAAATGATTGTCAATGTAGCATTTAAACTTATCATTGAGTGCTTGGATTCCCCTCCAGGATGGATGCAGGCCATCAGGCTTGAACAAACCTCCATCCCTCCAGGTGGGTCCCCAGTCACCAATGAATCCAAACCCTTCCTCACAGCACCAGTTCTTCAACCATGAGTTAAAGTTCCTGGTGCATGCACCCCTATGCTCTCCCTTGCCTCTCGCAGGTAGTACTTTTGAAAAAGTGACAGAAGTAGCTACTTGCTTGAGACCCCTCCCCAATTTTCTAAACTCTTCCTGAACTTCCTTTGGCTCCCCATTTGCCAGGTCATTAGTAACTAGGTGGATGATGACATCCAACTCACCCTCCCGTCTTGCCTTCCCAGTGATCCCCAGGATCTTCCTTCCATCCCTCCTTGCCATGGCACCTGGTAGGCACCTCACCTCCCTGTCCTCCTCCTCCTGTGTTCCTAGCTGGACCCCTCTTATGATGGAGTCCCCACCAGGATTCTCTTCCTCCTCCTCCTCTGGGGTCTCCTGCTCTCCCAGCTGAGGTCACCTCCTTGGCTAACCTCCACATCCTTTCCTTCCACTTCTCTGGGTACCTCTATTTGGTTGTCCTCATTTGCCAGTATGGCATATGAGTTCTTGAGAGGAATAGGATCTGGGATGTGCCTCTGCCTGACCACTCTAACCCTCCCTGAGCCCACTGTCATCCAAGTGCTCCTCGTTCTCAGTATCCTTTGAGGCAGTTGCATAGGACGGGTGATCTCTGGATAGGGGTGATGGTACTCCTGACCCAGTTTACTTCCGCTTTGAGTCTGGCTACCTCATCCCACAGTCCAGAGAGATGCATGCAGATAGGGCAGCACCTCAGTGTCCAGAAGGTCTGCCTGAATATGGCTGCCCCACAGCCACTGCATTGCACCACTCCCCACATTATACTGCTATTCCACTACTTGTCTGCTACTGAAGCTCTCCTAGTTCCCTTTTTATTAATTTACTGTCCTAAAAATCCTGCCACTGATCCTCAGATACTTTTCTTTTTAAAAAAAGAAAATAAACCAATAAATAAATAAATGAGTCAAAACACTTGTGCTGAGGGTGGCCTTCTTCCCCCTTATGCCCCTCCTACTTCACACTCCTTACTATCCCCTGTGTTTAGCTCCTGTCAATCAGATTTAACAGGGCATATAATTAAGAGTTGGGGGAAGGGGGGGCAAAAATTTTCAGCAATTAAAGACAGCAAAAAAATACAGCACCACTACATTTTAAATTTTCAACAGCATAAAAACAATTCTAAGTTAAGACAGCAAATAAATTACAGTGTCACTAAAAGCCCACAATCTAAGTTTAAAAGAAAAATAGCAATTACCAGTTAGTGTAAAGCACTGAATTGAATATGTTTCCTTCCCCTTCTGGCTTCATGGAGCAGGGTGAGGGGTTGTCATTTCAGGCAAATCTCATACATTTCTTTGACTGGGTTATGAGGAAGATAGACCAGGAGAGGGCAGTGGATGTCACCTATTTCAACTTCCGTAAGGCCTTTGACACTGTACCATACAGGAGGCTGATTAGGAAACTTAGCAAGTTGAAGGTGGGGGAGAAAGTGATATGCTGGGTACAAAACTGGTTAAAAGATAGGAGGCACAGGGTGCTGGTAAATGGCAGTCATTCGGGGGATGGGAGAGTGACCACTGGAGTACCACGGGGATCGCTACTGAGTCCTGTTCTCTTCAGAGTCTGAATAAGTGACATTACTGAGGAACTGGAGGGGAAGTTGTGCATGTTTGCAGATGACACAAAAATTAGCAACAGGGCAGACACACAGGAAGCAGTGGAGATAATGCACAGGGATCTGGGTAAACTAGAGGAGTGGTCAAGGATGTGGCAGGTGGGTTTCAATGCCAGAAAGTGCAAAGTCATGACCCTAGGGCAGGCAAACCTGAGGACTGTATATAAGATGGAGGAGGAGGTACGTAAGTCAGCAAGCAAGAGAGGGACCTTGGAGTAATCATATATGATGAAATCAATGTGGCAGGGGAGTGCAACAAGCAGTAGGCAAGGCTAGCCAGATGCTGGGGTGCATAGAGAGGGGGATTTCTAGTGGGAGAAGAGAGGTGGTGTTGTCAGTGTATCAGTCGCTTTCGAGACCCCCCCTGGAGTGCTTTGTCCAGTTCTGGAGATCACATCTTACCAGGGACATTGACAGGGTGGAAGCAGTCTAGTGGAGGGCTACCAAAATGGTGAGGGGGTTTGCACAAGAAACCATATGAAAAGAAACTGCAAGAGCTCAACATGTACTCCCTAGAAGACAGGAGAGTGAGAGGGGACATGACTGAGACCTATAGGTACCACTTGGGGTAAACAAGGTGCAGAAGGGGAGTCTCTTTCACAAGGGGAGGACCAGAACATAGGGGCATGCTATGAAACTTGGGGGGAGTTTAGGAGAGATGTGATGAAATCCTTCTTCACAGAAAGGGTGGTGGACACCTGGAACAGCCTGCCAGAAGAGGTGGTGGGGGCGAAGACAGTGGGGAGCTTCAAGCATGCATGGGATAGGCACATGGGCATAATAGGTAGAGGAAAGGGAGTAGGGAGGGACATTGGTGACCAAATAGGGTCCAGGGTATAGTAATAGGCAATGAAAACAGGGCAGACTAGATGGGCCAACCGGTCCTTTTCTGCCAGCACATTCTGTGGTTCTATGAAGGACTGGTGGACTGGGTCACTTTAGCCTGGAAGATAAGAGAATTTGAGGTGATTTAATTTTAAAGTTTAAAATCCGTGATGGTGGCAGTATAGTGTAATGTATGGTTAAGAGCACTGAGCTACAAACCTGGAGAAGTGGGGTTGAATCCTGCCGACATACCTATGTTTCTATGAAGGATTGGGGGACAGGGTCATCTTAGCCTAAATTCTAACAGAATTAGAGGTGATTTCATTTTAATGTTTAAATTCCTGAAGGAGGCAGTATGGTGTAGTGGTTAAGAGCACTGAGTAGCAAACCTGGAGAAATGGGTTTGAATCCTGCCGACACATCTATGTTTCTATGAAGGATTGGGGGACTGGGTCACCTTAACCTAAAATATAAGATAATTAGAGGCGAGTTCATTTTAATGTTTAAATTCCTGAAGGAGGCAGTATAGTGTAGTGATTAAGAGCACTGAGCTATGAACCTGAAGAACTGGGGTTGAATCCCACAACCACCACCTGCATACTGTGTGACCATGAGCAAGTTACTTAACCTCCCTCTGCTCCCAGGATGCACCTGGAAACAAGCCTCGGCTTAGTGTGTCTTTCCTGGCCAAAAACTGCAAAATGGGCTTTCCTGACAAAGATTTTGTGAGGTGATGTACAGTGAGTGACTTCCTATAGGTTTCTTCCCAACTTAACCCCTAAAACAAGAGACATCATTTAACTGGGCATTAACATACAGAATGGAGTTACTTGCTAAGACACAGACCAGATGTTCAGAGGCAAAGGGACAGAACAGGCAGGAGCCTCAAGGCTAAGCTAGCTAGGGGGTCACAAAACACAAGCCTGTCACTACTGCTGTTGCAGTATTCTTTATCAAGAAGCTTGCTAGGGCCAGCCCAATGGAATTTCACATTGGCAACAAACATGTTATGGAGCTGAGGCACGACACATGCCACCCAGTATTCATGCACACTTTGCCGGTAGACCAAGCAGAGGCATCAGCACTGACTAAGAAGGCAGGGGGAATTTAAGTGAGTTATGAGACTTATTGAATATTCATGAGGTAATGATGCTCTCTGATTGGCTGCTGTGATGGGTATTTTTCTATAGAAAAAGCCCAGTATAGCTGCCAAACTCAGCCAACAGAAGCAAAATGTTGTGACTGACACTGGAGACATTTGTGTCAGACCCAAAAAAACACAAATTTATAGATAGCGATTTGCAGTAAATATAGTTTAACTGCTTGTTACCATTATCAAGATAAACAAATGACTTTGTAACAGATGTATTACCGAGGAAATTTGTTATTAATTTTAATGTTTTATTTGTAAAATATTTTTTAAAGGGACACTGTTAATCCTTTTTGCAACGATATTATTTCTAGTTGAAAACCCATCTTTTATGTCTGCATACCTTATCTAAAATTTCATTGATATTGCTGGTTGTTTTATCTGCTTCTTTTTTAGTATAACTAAAATGCATGGCAATTGTGTAATTATACCCCACCTTGTTTTGCTTCAAATACTTGGTCAGCTCTTATTGCATACTTCTTGAACATTATGGCCCCAAACAGTGCTACTACTCATGATACAGTAGTCTCCTCTATTCTCACTGCATCATGAGTGACTAGACTATGTTGGGGTCTTCCCAAGTCCAGAAAAGATGCAGTGGGAGATGATCAAGGAATGTAAACAAACATGTTTTTGTGTGTTAACACCAGTATGGTGGGCAGTCTGTTTTTCACTTTTAGAAACATAGAAACATAGAATGTGACGGCAAATAAGGACCGCTTGGACCACCTAGTCTGCCCATTTTCCTACCTAACAGATAAGCTGCAGATCCTAATTAACCAACAGCTTACTTCCTCCTACCCCCCCCACTAGGACTGTCTTATGTCTGTCCCATGCATTCTTGAATTCCCTGACTGCTCTTGACTCCACGACCTCCTCAGGGAGGCTGTTCCTTGCATCCACAACCTACTCTGTGAAAAAAATACTTCCTCACATTACCTCTGAGCCGTCCCCCCTCTATCTTCAAATTGTGTCCCCTTGTTCTTGCACATCTCTTTTTCTGAAAGATGCTGCCCTCTTGGACTTTGTTGATTCCCTTGAGGTACTTGAAAGTTTCTATCATGTCCCCTCGCTCCCTCCCTTCCTCAGGGGTATACATATTAAGCTCCTTTAGTCTTTCTTCAGATGTCTTCTGGTGCAGACCCTGCACCATTTTGGTTGCCCTCCTCTGGACAGCCTCCACTCTGTCTATGTCTTTATGGAGATGGGGTCTCCAGAACTGCACACAGTACTCCAGATGGGGTCTCACCAACTGTCTGTACAGAGGGATAACAACTTCTTGTTTTCTACTATTGATGCCTCTCCCTATGCATCCCAGTATCCCCAGCCTTCCTTACTGCCTTCACATTGCTTGCCCACCTTAAGGTCATCTGATATAATTACCCCCAGGTCCCTTCCATTTTTACTGTTGTCAGTATCTCACCCCCCATTGTGTACTCTTGCCCTGGGTTTTTGTTTCCCAGGTGCATTACCTTGCACTTCTTTGCATTGAATCTGAGCTGCCATACATTTGACCATTCTTCCAACCTTGCCAAGTCCCTTCTCATCCTTTCCACTCCATCTGGTGTATCAACCCTGTTGCAGATCTTTGTGTCATCTGCAAAGAGACATACTTTTCCTTCCAGTTCCTCTGCAATGTCGCTTATAAAGACATTAAAAAGAATAAGAATCAAACAACCAGCTACAAGTGCAGTCTCTACAGAATGTAAGCAATCATAAACTGTATTTTTTAAACAAGGTACAATTTAAGGCAAAAGGGGTTGGCATGTGGGAAATGAAATTACAGTTTCATTCAAATATGCAGTCCCTGAGGGAACTCGTGGGTGTGGGTAGCAAAAGTCTTTTGATCTAACAGTTTTTTTGTTTTGGTTAAACTTCAAAGGGATGAATCTCTTTCATAAAAAACATGTTTTGAATGTAAACAGTGGCCTAGGTAAGGTCAGATGTTTCCAGCTGAGCAGATGATGTTAACAGTAGGATCAAACTCTAAACAGCAAATCTAATTTGGACCAGTTTGGGAAAGAGGTGGTTCTCAGAGATTGAAAGCAGGTCCAGGTGTGGTGTCTGAGAGGCATAATGGTGATGCAGGTGTAGTGGGCCAGCCAGCTGAAAGTCTTTCTTTTGTATGTTTACAATTAGAATTCAGTTATGCACTAGGACATTGAGGTTTAAGTCTGCCATAACTTTCCAATTCCCAGTTAGGTATAAGCTTCTTCTGTTCTACTTTGAGATTTAGATAGCGTTGTTAGTTTTTTTTCTGTGTGGTCTTTATTATTTTCAAATGTGTTTATTTTTATCTCTGCAGCAATACTATATCCCTCATAGTCTATAGTATATATTGTGCTGTAACATATGTAAATATTGTGGAATATCACATGTTATTTTTATATACTTCATGCTTTTTGTGACTGAGTCATTTCAGGTATAGATAGCCTGGGGTAAATTGGCAAGACTGTGTTCTGTTTCCGGAAGAGACAGGCTACAAAGTTAGTATAACTAAAGCAAAGTGTTCTCAACTGTGACAAAAGGGGTGGATCATTTGTCCTTTGGGAAAGAGCACTGTACTGCATGAGCAGTGGCTCTACTGGGATTCAGACCTAAAGATAATCCCAAGTGAGAGTCATACTGAATGGTGGCAGCATAAAAGTTTACCTATGCCAAATCAACAACACTGTTGTCTAAGTTCGGCATAGCAAGATCCCCAATGTCGACAGGCAAAATTTTGCCTTCAGACGTTGGTGTATTTTTCTATCCGGGGGCTACATCTCTGTGCTCCCTTCTATAGATAACTAACTCTGAGTCAGAGTTGTCTCGGGGGGGGGGTGACAGTTGGTAAAAGGGTGAAATTTTGCCCTCAGGTCCCTCATAGCGACAATCTCGAAACCTGCCAAGATTGTCGCTGTGAGGGATTTCGTCGCTGGGGTTTTGCCATGTGTGGTTGGCATATGCAGCATACCAAGGTAACCCTTTCAGGTGTCTGAAGGGTTGTGTAACTAGCAGCATGACAGACTGAGTTCTGGGAGAGTCTGTGACACACCTCAAGCTTTCTTTTCTCCTCCTCTGTATCATGCACCATGCTCCATGCTCCTCACTGCTCCCGCTCATCAAAAAGCAAGCAAAATATTGCCACGGTAAGTATAACTTTATCCAGAATGCAAATACTGTATTGTTACTGTAATTAAACTTATGATCACAGTAATGACTTTACAGTATATTCCTTTCTGGTATTAAGGACCGGCTGGAGAGTGAGGGCACTCAACTGCGCCTTGAATCACCTATCCCCTCCAGTTGGTTGTTAATCTCCTGGAAATTTCTGTCTGCTCAAGCATTGTTCCTTAACTGTAGGGAGGGGAAAAAATTATAATAAAATAAAGCCTGCCAGTTATGCTGTCCTGATAGTGCAGCAGCTGACTTGCCACATTGCTGAGCCAGGGTTTTGCCTCAAGCCCTGATCACAGCTACATGCCAAATGGAGAAGTCAAACATCCCAGCAGAGGGTGGTTTCCCTGTCTCACCACATGTCTGCCCTCTTGCGATCAGGGAGTTTGCTTGGCATGGGGATCCTAATGTTGTCAGATGGGGTGCTGCATGTATGTGACTCTCCAAGATACTCACATCTATAGGTAGATGGGTGGGAATGGAGTAAACTCAGAAATGGAGTGGGGGGGGGCTGCAGATGATTTCCAAACAATCCAATGCACCCACCCAGCATGTCCGAAACAGATAGCCCTTCTTGATCTCCTCTCCATCTCTCTTTTGACAAAATGTGCAGACCCTTTTAATTGGCAAAGTCAGGAAAGAGAGGGGGTGCCCACTGGAGAGTCCAAGCTCTGGGGAGATGAGCAAGAAAGAGGAAGCAGAGTGACTGGGGTACAGCACATTACTTGAGCCCCTTCTAGAGACTGAAGGAGTATGATGGCCCAGCCGCTTATGCAGTACAAAAAAGAGGCTTTTCTGTTTTTTTATTGAGTAGATAGGGCAATATGTTTTCCTGGAATTGGGTATTACCTCCCCTTCCTCGTTTGTGCTGTTTACCACTGAAGAACTGTGCTAGTGAGGGTTTAGTCATTAATTGTGCCTGGCTTAATAAAGTTACTGTAAAAAAGGGGACCAGAATAAGAAAATATTTGTTTTTCTATTTTTATCTAGGACAAACTGTACATTGGATTTGTGGGTTTTTTTCCTTGTTTTTCTTGGCCTGTGATCTCTGTGCTTCCCAACTTGCTGAGCAAATAGAAAAAGAAGAAATACTGATTACAAAGGCAAAACATTCTGGCTTTGGCTTTTTGGCATGGGTCATCCACCGTTAGAAACTCGTTAATCCTCCCTTACTAAAGGGCTGTAATAATAATAATAGGTTGCATAAAACTAAACTTCATGTCAGCAATAACCCATGACAAGATGTGCTGTAAGACAGATGTTATTACATGCTACAGGTGGATTAAGAGGCATGAGGCATAGCTATGTACCATCAAATGCATAGGAAGGTGATAATATCTGTCTTGCTGAACACGGTAAAGCTGGTTAGTCTACTTATTTGACCTGTGGGGGGCAGAAAATTGTCTGAATGGAATCTTTTATAAGTTTAACAAATAATAGCTAAATTGACTAACCATGCAGTAAGACATATCATTTTGCATAGTTACATGATATAGTTAAGCCAATCATGTGCTTCCTTTCATCCCTGCCATTTTATAATACAGTACAATTTTATGTTATATATCAACATTTATACCATAGTATCCCACAACTATTGATGTAGGAGAAATGTAATAAAACAAGAAATATTAAAGGGGGGTCTCTCATATCGTGGCAAACACTGAATAATGAAGTAACTGCATGCTGCAGCAGTACGAGTCAAAGATTTTGAGGAAGAAAACTTTAATTTAAAGCAGCAGTGCATGTTATGGTGAAAAAGTACTTTTATCATTTCTGTTTTAGATCTTTTTCTACTGTCTTGTAGGAAGCCATTTTTCCCTGTTTTGAGTCAGCTTTACAATTTTTTTCAACATTTGAAATAACTAAAGAAGCAGGAGCATCTTTATAATATGGTTTTCCAAGGGCAGATCTAGAATTTGTTTCTAGGGTGTAGCACTTTTTCCCCAAAATGTAAAATGTTCCTTTTTAAAGTTACAATGTAATTGAAACAGCATTTAGAATTTTTAACTGTTGGTCTTTCCTTCAGTTAGTCACAAATTGATTCAATTTGGAATTCTTCATGACTTGTATAACACTCCAACGAAGTTAGAAATATATGGGCCCGATTCTGAAATGTGTTCCGTCTGATGCAGGGGACTTGTGGCACGGTGTCTGATGCAAGTCCCAACTTGCGTCAGGCACCCGATTCCAGAAACCAATGCCGTAGGTCCCCGATGATGCATCCGCTAGACCATCTCCCCGATGGTCTAGCGCTGCATCCATGGGGGGGCCCCCCACAACGGGGCAAGCTGCCATAAAGCAGTGCCAGTGTTGCAAACTGTGTCAACACTCCCGGAATATCGCAGGGTTGCATCCAGGAGCATTGACGTATTTGCCGGTCCTGTTGCGGCAGGTGCAGGACTTGCATCAAGCCATGTGTCCCCCTTCTGGAATCAGGCCCTAATATAGGATCTGTCAGCTGAAAGAGACTGATGGTCCATTGAGTCTGCTCATATTATACTACCTCACCACTGGATCTAGTATTCTGGGGGGTTGTACACCCTCCTCACCCCCAACAACTCTCCCACTGTTACCCCCAGTTAGACTATGAGCCCAATTGCTCTCTCTCAGCCATGTTAGATGCCATTTAGATTACCTTCACCCACCACTTACACCAGCTATCTGTTTCCCAGCTCCATCACCCTGTATGTAAGGTAACTTCCTTGCATCCCTCCTAAACTTACCCCAAACTAACCTCCAATCATGCTCACTTGGACTGTTTCCCTATTTCTAACAAATAGGTTTTCACTTTTTACCTTGTTTATATGCTACAGAAACTAATACTCATCAGTGTCAGTGGCTCAGTAGGTAGCACACTTGCCTCTGAGGCCTGGAGATCAGAGGACTGTGGGTTCAGTTCCCACATCTGGCACTTGGGTTAATATCCCAGTACTGACACTGTAGTGCAGCATGAGAGGGGTGCTGCACTTCTGAGGTGCAGTCTTTCGGATGAGACGTTAAACCGAGGTCCCATCTGCCTGGATTGATGGTAGTTCAGGTGGGTGTTAAAGATCCCATGGCACTTATCGAAAAGAGTAGGGGAATTTTCCTGGTGTCCTGGCCAAATTTCCATCATTCATTAAAAATACCACCAACAGCTTCATCTGGTTCAAGGTTAGTTGGCATTCATCTGTATCCCCCTCCCCCGGGTCGTACCTGAAAATAGGCAGGATTTGTCTAGTGTACTTAGCTGCTTAACAAAAACAAAATTAATAAGTAATGCGTCTCTATAATTCCCATTCACATCTGGCCTCCAGTGAGTACATGTTTAGGGCCCCAGCCATTCTTCATGGGATCGCTTTACTGGCCCGGAATCATTTTGGCAACCCTCCTCCATACTGACTCCAGCCTGTCTATGTCCTTTCTGAAGTTAGGGCTCCAGAACTGGACACAGCTTTCCAAGTGAGGCCTCACCAGAGATCTGTATTGGAGCATTATCACTTCACTTCTCCTGCTATCAAAATTCCTCCCTATACACCCCAGTGTCCAGTCAAAACCATGGCAGTAAATATGCATGGTCAAAAACTGTGTGGTCATAACAGCTCTGTGTGGTTTTGGTGTTAGTATTTCTAATCTAGCACAGTCTTGGACCATGCGGTTTTGTACTGACTGCACAGCGTGGTTATTGACTGTGCCATTTTTGGCCACACAGTCTTGACATGATGCCATACACCCCAGCATCCACCAAGCCTTACTGTACACCTTATTGTGCTGTCTGCTTTACTTGAGGGAGTCACTGACAATGCACCCTGATACCTCTTCTCTGCCATAGTGGTCAGCATGACCCCTCCCATCCAATACTCTGTGCATGGCTTCCTTTTCCCTAAGTGCATCACCATGCACTTCTTATTGTTGAATCTCAAATGCCAGTTCTTGACTAGAGATGCTGTGAAGTTTTACTTTCACTGGCGAAGTTCCAGTGAAGTTGCAAAATTTGTTTTCATAAATAACTTTGTGAATTGCCCACTTTGCTTCTTTACCACTTCGCATTGAGCTTTCCTGGGGAAATAGCACTTTTTCAGGCAAAGTTAAGGTGAAGCTAAGGCAAAGTTGCAACTTTGCCAGTGAATTTGCATAACTTTTGATAAAAAGTGCCACTTCACCTGCCAAAGATGTCACGAAGTCGACACTTTGCACTTCACGAATGTGACAAATTTGATGAATTGTTTTGTAGAGTGAAGCTTTTTTTTTATGACTTTCTTTATCTTCCAGATGATGGGGGGGGGGGATGTACCTCCCTCTTAAGTGCCTGGATCTGACTTCCCAGCATCACCAGAGGCCACCTTGACTGGATAGCTGAAGTTTTTCCCCTGTGGCAGGCTCCTCCGGGGGGGGAGGTCAAAATCCACCAGAAGCCCCAACCTGACCTAGGGCATAATTCAGGCGGTGGTCCAAGGGCTTCATGCTGCTCCATAACCAGGTTTTTTTCCTGCTAGGTTTCCCCCCAGGAGACACGGACTTGCAGTGACATTAGCGCAGGATGGACGTGCTCCCACACCCATCCCAAAGACGTCCACTGACGACTCCATTTGTGCCAGGAAGTCTACACTGCTAGACACCAAGTTTCCACTGGGTGTCACTAGTATGCCAAAAAAACCACAACCTTCCCCCACAGAGGAGGTGAGCTGTCCATGGGATACTCATCCAATCTCTCCTCAGCCAACCATCTGACAAACCGTGCTTAATACCAAACATGGGTAGCCAGCACCACAGGCAGTAGTGCTACTGCTGCGCTGGCTGGCCAGTCTATTTTATGGAGCGAAGTCTGCCAACTTTATGTATTTCTAATCTTGACTTTGACCTCCTTTCCAGATTCTCTAGGTCATTTTGAAGTTCCCTCAACCCTTCCCCACTGTCTACACTGTTAAGTAGCTTTGTATTGTCAGCAAATAGATGCGTCTTGCCCTGGATACCCTCTCCTATGTAACTAATGAACATATTGAATAGGACTGATCCCAGGACCCCACTTTTGAACCCCCCACCCCTAGATTTCACCCCATTTACTATCACCTTCTGTTGCCTCCCTCCAGGCAGTTCCTCATCCACCTGTCTAAATTCTTATCTAGTCCTATGTCTTCCAGCATCTTCCCACGTTGCTCTTTTCTAATGTCAAAGTAGAGCAAGTGTACTGCCTGCCCTCTATCTACTGCCATAGTGACCAAGTCAACAAACAGTATCAGGTTGGTCTGGCATAACCTCCTTGACCCAGACCTATGCAGCTTGTTGTCCTGCAGCTCACTGTCATCTAAGTAGGCTACCAAACTTTCTTTAACGATGGTCTCCATTAGTTTACCTACCACAGACTTATGATTGACCAGCCTGTAGTTGCATGAGTTCTCAGTGCCCCACCCCTTGTGGAGTGAGACTTAGTTAATGAAAATGGGTATTTTGCAGAATAAAAGTGTATGAAATGTACGTAGAAAATAAACTTTAATACATATGTTTTGAGAGTGTGATTATATTAGATCATTCTGGAATCAGATCAAAGAAGTGCTTAGAACTGTATCTGACGTATATAGTAATGTAGATGTTTGTACTAGTGTAGTTGGTCATTTTGATCCACTTCTACACATTTCCAAAGAAACAAAATACTCCATTGTCTTAATAGCTATAGCTGGGAAAAATTATATTTTGAAGGTATGGATAGAGGACAGGCCTCCAGCTTTAGTGGAATAGAAAAAATGAATTCCTGTAATTGAATCTCTAAAATTTGAAACATAACCTTATGGCGTGAACTGCAAGATTGAATGCTTTAAACAAAAATGGCAAATTTTGCATACTTTTTTTGATGAACAAAAATAATTAGAATAAACTTATCTCTTTCCTAACGTACTCAGCACATGTGTAAATTTTTCTATTTTTCTGACTGTACACATTACCATATAGCATTTCCTTTTCTGTCCTTCTTCTCTTGCATTTT
Source organism: Neoceratodus forsteri (assembly GCA_016271365.2). Classification (NCBI taxonomy): domain Eukaryota; kingdom Metazoa; phylum Chordata; order Ceratodontiformes; family Ceratodontidae; genus Neoceratodus; species Neoceratodus forsteri. The sequence continues at coordinate 966,802,539 of CM028133.1, forward strand.
ATATTTACTTCTATCCTCATCCTTATCTTTAAAACACAAGAATCCTACACTATTAAGGTACAAATAATCTAATATGTTGTAGCAGAAATGTTATCTTTATATCACTAATGTACATATTTATGTTAATCTGACTTTACTGATGTACTCCTTGAATACTTAATCACGTGTTATTGATAAAAACAGCTTAGAATATAACTGATCAAAACCTGGAGATTTCCGTTTAAAAAGGACAGCTCTTCTAATTATTTCAAATACAAAAATAGAGTTATGCAGACATAAAATGAGAGAGGGGCACATACATTTCACCCTAACCTGCACTGCTACTTTAAAAACAGATGTCATCCATGGTTAGTAGCAACGAGAGGGTACCGTTTATGCATAAAAGGTAAACAGCTTTCAGTTTTGTATGAATAACAGTGTGTCTATATTACTAATTTAGTTTCTCTTTAAAGTGTTGCTCACATCACAGGGAAAGCTTTAAAAACATAATTGTGAATACACTTCAGCTTATCTATTCATGTTTTTCCACATTTAGCTTCTGTTTTTCTTAATGACTATGCATGTTCCATTTGTAATCCTGGGCCCTATGGTTTGGACGAGGAGTACACCAAGGTCAGAGTGCTGAGGTCTAGGAAAAGACCCCTCAGTTGGAGGCAAGGGGAGGGAGAAGCTCAATGTTCCCCGAGACCCTGTGTGGCATTTTGCTAAACTTTAATTTCAACTGCTCCGTGACCCCTTCTCCCTCGCTTTAAATTCATGGTGCCTGTCTCTTGGTAATAACAGAAACAAAGACACGCACATAAGTGAATCATAACCTGCCATCACAGCATTTCTTAACAGACACAGCATCCTCCAGACGAATCTGGCAAACTGATGTTAACTTTAGCAGTGAGAATATGTTGTCACAGGTGGTGTCATGAAGAACTTCATTGACAGATACGAGCAGCTGTAAACTGGATGAGGGCCCTTGCTCCATGAAGCCTCAAAGATGTCTCTAGCAGCCCCAATCCTAAACAGTGAGTGTGAATCTCAGTCAGGTTTGAGTAAAGACCTTTCTCATTAGCACCCAGACTCTCTGTGTGAGAGATGATTCTAAACAGAACCCAAAAGTCCAAATGCCAGCATCTCACCCCACTCTGACCCAACCAGCAAGTGGGTCTCAACCAAACACATCTCAATTATGCTTTTCATTAGGGCCTGCTTGAAATAATCATTTGACCGAACAAATCCTGTTGAACTAGTATATTGACTTCATTTATGTCAGCACTGTTACCCCGGAACACTGATTGATGGGTTGGACATCCTCCGCTCTCGTGGGTTAGGGATTTGCTGCTGATGCCCAAGTGGATCACCAGACTGGTGTAGAGATGCCTGCCCTAATGGCCAGTAGAGGCCATGGCAGCCTGGAAAGTTAGCTGATGTGACATTGAGGTGGCTGCCCCAGAGCCTGCTGCTCCTTCTCCCCCTGTATATTCATGCCTGCCCCAGGGCCCCTGATGCCAGACCTCAGGTACACTGTTGATTGCAGCAGGGTGGAGGCAGCCCCTTCTCCTGAGGATGGGTGCTCCTAAATTTGCACTGTAACCAATTTAGCACTTTCTCTCTGGGGGATTACCCCCTTTATCCTCTGGCATTGGGAGTCTTGGGGATGATTCTAGACCCTAACTCATACAGGTTCAGAAAGAGATTCTCATTCTTTCTCATTTATCTCATCTCATCATCTAGTGTGCATGTTCAACTATTGGTCTAGTAGTAGTAGGCTGTGGGTCAGAGGTGGTGAGGAGGAAGGTCAGGTGGGGAGGGGGTTCAGTGGTAGCAAGGGGGGGGTTTGTGGGGGCTTTGCACCCTGATAAACTGAACCACAAGCCGGCATCTTCATGTGCTTAAAAATTCTGTAACATGAGCTGGTAAGACAACTAACAAGATTTTGATTAATGAAATCTAGCCTTAAATCTCATCAGCCATTTCTATGAGTCACTGTCTATCCTCAGTCCCGGGGACTCAGTCCTACCTTCTTAACCCTACCTTTCACTTCCTGTGTCAGGGATGAACATGTTTGGGAACCTGTATAAAAGCAGGTGACTCAAATTACAACTTCCTGTTGCTAGCCTTTTTTCTTACTAATTGCCCTCCATCCCACCCTAAGCCAGTTCTACTTTTATAGCCACTAGAATTGATTGAGAATAGGAACTTCCTGTTTGGCAGTAGGAAGGGAAGGATCATAGAGAAACATTGGTTTTGTCAACCCTAAAGGAAAAAGTACCTCACTCTCCCCCCCAGCTGCTGGTGGTCTGACACTGAGCAAGGAAGAAGGAGGCTACTGAAGAATATAGGAAGCTGCTATCCCAGAACAGGAAGGGTGAGAGTTGTAAGGTGAGGAGAGAGTAAGCATACAGAGAAACAGGAGAGTGGACACAAAATAAGACATGATAAGAGTGGTGCAGTGCAATGGCTGTGGGGTGGCAGTGTTCCGAGAGACATTCTGGAGGCTGCGATGCTGCCCTATTTGCAGGCACCTCTCTGGTCTGAGGGAGGAGGTTGCCTGTCTCCAGGCTGACCTGGCTAGGATTCGGGAAACCTGCTTCCCGACCCAGGGACCACCAGGGCCAATGACACTACCTAAGAGGTTGCCAAGAAAGAGGAGAGGCTGGACCAGGGTGGGCTCAGGGAGGGAAAGGGTGGTGGAACAGAGTTGTATCCCTCCAGCTGTACCTCTCCACTATTCATACGCTGTTCTGGTGGACAGTGGTTCCTCTATGGAGGCATCTGCAGTGGAGACCAAGGAGGATGCTGGGAACCTTCACAAAGGAGACCCACAGGAGGGTGGCATGGGACCCCACAGGGGAAGGAAACAACTCCTGGTGGGGGACTTAATCATTAGGGAGGTAGAAATGGGGGAGGAAGGGGAGAGGGAGGTGAGGTAAGGTGCCTGCCTGGCGCCATGGCTTGGAGGGACAGGAAGCGTATCCTCAGGATCGTGGGAGCAGTTGCACAAGAGAAGGAGCTGGATGTCATTGTCCACCTAGGGACAAATGACCTGGCTAAGAATGGGATCAGAGCAGTGCAAGAAGAGTTTGTAGAGTTGGGGAGGGGCCTTAGATAAGTAGCGCATACGGTAACCTTCTCGGAGGTGCTGCCTGTCTATGGCAAGGGTGATGCTAGGGTATTCTTCACCAGGAAATTCAATGAATGGTTGAAAAACTGGTGTGGAGCTCAGGGTTTTGGCTTCACTGGGAACTGGGGAGCCACCTGGAGGGATGCAGACCTATACTGGCGCGATGGTCTGCATCTGTCCAGGGGAGGAACCAGGATCCTAGATGAGAGGTTCAAATGCTTCATTGGCAAGCATTTAAACTAGCCAAGGGGGGAGGCACTGAAAAGGAGCAGGGAAATCCCAGCCTTCTCCCACAAAACACGGTAATTATTGAGGTAAACACCAAGGTAGAGAAGTCATTAGGGAGCAGGACAGAGGTAAATGTAAAAAATAGCAAAGGCAGTAAGGACAGAAATGGGGCTAAAAGGGGTAAGGCCATCAAAAAGTGGAAGGTAATGAGTACCAATGCCCGTAGTCTGTGTAACAAGCTCCCTGAACTAGTGGCCTTGATGGAAGAGGGTTGCCTGGATATTGTGGCAGTCACAGAAACATGGTACACAGAGAACCATGACTGGGATGTCAACATACCAGGATACACAATCTACAGGAGGGACAGTGAGGGTAAAAAAGGAGGAGGAGTAGCTCTCTATGTAAAGGAAAGGATCAAAGCACCAGAACTAAAGAGTAAACAGGGCGAAGATGAGGCACTCTGGGTCACCCTGGAGACAGGAAATGGCACCACAATCCGCATGGGGGTTGTATACAGACCCCCATCTCAGAGGGAAGGAATGGACAAGGAAATGATAGAAGGCATCCTTAGGATGGCAGAAAAAGGGGAGATATTGTTGATGGAGGACCTGAATATGCCAGATGTTAACTGGAACACCTTTGCTGCAGGTACATCCAGGAGCAGGGTCATTTTTGATGCCCTACAAGGGGCATGCCTCAGGCAGCTAGTATTGGAACCCACTCGGGAGAGAGCAATCTTAGACCTGGTACTTTCAAATGGGGACAGAGAAAGAATCTCAGATTTAGAAGTGGGTAGCCATCTGGGAACAAGCGACCACCAAACAGTGTGGTTCACAATAAACACAGCCATACAATCAAGCCATACAAAAGCAAGAGTATTGGATTTTAGGAGGGCTGACTTTAGGAAAATGAGACAGTGCTTCAGAAAAGCACCAGCCAACAGGCAAGAAGGAGGGGTGGAGGAACAATGGGGAGTAATCAAAACAGCCATCACAGAGGCAACAAGCCTTTGTGTAAAGCAAATCAACGAAACAAAACAAAACAAAAGAAAAAAACATTATGGTTCTCAAAACAGGTGGCAGGGAAGGTTAAGGAGAAAAGGATAGCATTCAGGAAATATAAGGAAACACAGAAGGAGCAGGACAGAGAACTTTATCAGTTAAAGCAGAAAGAGGCTGGGAAGGTAGTCAGAATAGCAAAGGCCCAAACTGAGGAAAGGATAGCCAACTCTGTTAAGAAAGGGGATAAGACCTTTTATAGGTACATTACGGAGTGAAGAAAGACCAAAGAAGGGATACTGAGGCTTAATAAAGGGGATGGAATGTGGATAGAGGGTGACAGTGAAAAAGCAGGGATACTGAACGAATATTTCTGCTCAGTATTCACAAAGGAAGAGGAAGGGGAGGTACCAAAACCAAACAAGAGAAACACTCTGAAGACAGGGGTCGATAACAGTCCATTTACAGAAGAAAGGATTCTGAAAGAACTAATAAAATTGAAGGTGGACAAAGCAATGGGGCCTGATGGGATTCACCCAAGAATTCTAAAAGAACTAAGGGTAGAACTAGTGACACCGTTAACTACTCTCTTTTTTTTTTTGCAGTTAAACTTTTTTATTAATTTTTCATAAGATATACAGACAAACCTCTTACAGTACAGTACAATGTGAGAATTTTTTTTTTTTTTAAAGAAATTGAGGCAGCATATAATAAGAACATTGCTACAATAATACAAGGAGCTTTTGGTTTAAAATACAGTAAACAATACAGGTCATGTAATTAGCATATACTTGACATTTGTAGTGAACTTAAAGTGGATAGTATGATTAGATACAGTTTATATTAAAATGTTACATAATTATATATGATGCTGCAAAAGGGAAAAAAGTACATTCATAAGCTGACTACTCTCTTTAACAAATCACGGGAAGATGGGGTGGTACCTGAGGACTGGAGGAGGGTGGATGTAATTCCTCTTCACAAAAGTGGGAGCAGGACAGAGGCGGAAAACTACAGACCAGTTAGTTCGACCTCAGTGGTAGGGAAAATGATGGAATCACTTCTGAAGGAAAGAATTGTTGAGTACATAGAGGCCAGTGGGGCACAGGACCCAAGGCAGCATGGATTCATGATGGGAAAGTTGTGTCAGACAAATCTAATAGATTTCTTTGACTGGGTGACCAAAGTAGCAGACTAGGGAGGGGCTGTGGACATGGTCTACCTAGATTTTAGCAAGGCATTTGATACAGTCCCACACAAAAGATTAATACACAAGTTTGTTAGCCTTGGAGTGGATTCCAAGATGGTAGCCTGGATAAAAAATTGGCTAGACAACAGGACGCAAAGGGTAGTAGTAAATGGAGTCCACAGTGAAGAAAGGAGGGTTACTAGCGGGGTACCGCAGGATTCAGTACTGGTACCGGTCCTTTTTAATGTCTTTATAAGTGACATTACAGAGGAACTGGAAGGAAAAGTATGTCTCTTTGCAGACGACACAAAGATCTGCAATAGGGTTGATACACAAGAGGGAATGGAAAGGATGAGAAGAGACTTGACAAGGTTGGAGGAATGGTCAAATGTATGGCAGCTCAGATTCAATGCAAAGAGGTGCAAGGTAATGCACCTGGGAAACAAAAACCCAGGGGAAGAGTACACAATGGGGGGTGAGATACTGACAACAGTAAAAATGGAAAGGAACCTGGGGGTAATTATATCAGATGACCTAAAGGTGGGCAAGCAATGTAAGAAGGCAGTAAGGAGGGCTGGGGGATACTGGGATGCATAGAGAGAGGCATCAATAGTAGAAAACAAGAAGTTGTTATCCTCTGTACAGACAGTTGGTGAGACCCCAACTGGAGTACTGTGTGCAGTCTCTGAGACCCCATCTCAAAGACATAGACAGAGTGGAGGCTGTCCAGAGGAGGGCAACCAAAATGGTGCAGGGTCTGCACCAGAAGACATACGAAGAAAGACTAAAGGAGCTTAATATGTATACCCTTGAGGAAAGAACGGAGAGAGGGGACATGATAGAAACTTTCAAGTACCTCAAGGGAATCAACAAAGTCCAAGAGGGTAGCATCTTTCAGAAAAAGAGATGTACAAGAACAAGGGGGCACAATCTGAAGATAGAGGGGGGACGGCTCAGAGGTAATGTGAGGAAGTATTTTTTCACGGTGAGGGTTGTGGATGCATGGAACAGCCATCCTGAGGAGGTCGTGGAGTCAAGAACAGTGGGGGAATTCAAGAATGCATGGGACAGACATAAGGCAGTCCTAGTGGGGGGTAGGAGGAAGTAAGCTGTTGGTTAACTAGGATCTGCAGCTTATCTGTTAGGTAGGAAAATGGGCAGACTAGGTGGGCCAAGCGGTCCTTATCTGCCATCAAATTCTATGTTTCTATGTTTCTGTTCTTAAAGTGATTCCCAATCTTAAAATGGATTATACCATGAAAACAGGATTGCTGTGCCTAACACATCATTTGCTCAGGCTGCCTGTCTGCTCTTTACAGTCCTCTGTCTATGAGACTACACTCTGTTGTTGTGAAAATGAGTATGATGTCATACATAGACCAGATGAAGTATAGGAGAGAGTGATCTAGTTTTTATGTTAATGTACACACTTTTAATATTAAAGGTGAAGTTAAATACAGATCACTTGTAAAATATAAGCAGACATTTGCCTAAAATTAGTTTTTTTAATGTTTACTCCCTGTCTTAACGGTCTCTTTAAAAGGGCACTATAAACCCCTTTGGACCAATAATGTTCCTTTTAAAATAAAATGAAGGGTTAGGTAGCTCAGGCAGGGCTGTGTGATTGATTAGTTAAATTAGCTAGGAAATTGTTCAAACCTGAAAAAAACCTTCTTGATTCGAAAGTGTGACTGATTAGCAGGGTTGCTGAAGGTGTATTCTGTATTAGAGGAAAGGGAACAAAAGCAGACTGAGCAGCAGCAGTGTTGTAGGCTTGCAACAGGCCTCTTGGACCAGGGGCTTGCCTGAGACAGAGAAAGGCTGTACTCTTCGGACTGGAGAAGGACAGAGTGTGCTTGGATCTGGCAGTGGACAGATGGGGCATGAGGTGCAATCTGCCAGTGCCAACTTGTTGCCTTTAAAATAATAAAAAAAATAATAATCTCAGCAGTGCAGAATCCATTTTTTGTTGCAGAATTTGTTTGGCAGGGCACTACAAATTAAATTTTGTTTTAAGCCCCTGGCTAAAGCCTGATGTGACTTTTTTTTTTGGGGGGGGGAGTAGTAATTTAACTCAGGCATGTGCCTGCTGGCATCAGGTCAGTGCCTGGGCACTGGTAGCTGACATCTTAGTGGCATCCCATAAAATATAATTCTTCATTTTAATTCACGTTTCTTTTTGTGGGAGTTTAAAACTCTTTCTTTACAATACATTTGCCCGAGTTGCATGCTTGCAGGCTACAGCAGTTACGTATTTCTTCCTCCCACTGAGTCATGAAGCAGACTTTTGAAGTGTGACTTAGGCAGTGTGCAGGGTAGGAAGTGTGAGCCAGCTGGCAATGTGCAGGTGCCTGGCCCCTGGTAGTTGGCACCTTGGTGGCATCCCATAAAACAAAAAAAATCTTCTCTTTCCCTCATGCTACTGACATTCCTTCCTCCTCCTCCTCCTCCTTCTGAGTGCTGACGCAGCCTGTGCATGTGTCATCCTGAGCTGTGCCATTGCAGTGTCATCTGGGCAGTGGGAAGGGCATCAAGTGTATGCTAGCTGGTAGTGTGCTGGTACCTGGCCCCTGGTAGTTGGCACCTTGGTGGCATCCCATTAAAAAAAGTAAAACAAAAAATCTCCACATTTCCTCAAGTTGCTGAAGTTCTTTCCTCCTCCTCCTCAAGTCCTGAAGCAGCCTGCATATCTCGTTCTGAGCTGTGCTGTTACAGTGTGATCTGGGCAGTGGGCAGCAAGAGTGTGCCAGTTGGAAGTGTTCCAGTGCCCAGCCCCTGGTAGTTAGCATCTTGGCGGCATCCAGTTCCCATCCTGGTTCGGGTCCTGGCTATCTATCAGACCTTCTGACACTTGTCTGCCTAGTGTGCTCACTCCATTCCTTCATTGAGTGCTTCCTTACAGTTCCAAGGGCACAGCTCAGGACTTCTGGAGACCACGCCTTTGAGGTCACGGGGCCCGTCCTCTGGAACTCCTTGCCAGGATCCTTAAGGGAATCTTCCTCTGTGGAGAGTTTTAAACGAGGACTCAAAGCACACCTTTTTAAGCAGGATTTCGAAGTCCACTAAATTTCCATAGTCTTAGTGAGTTAATGAGTTCGGGAGGCTTGGGGGCCTTTTATGAATTTGCCACCATTTAGTGGTGCTAGTCGAATTTTTTACTACCCATATGTACAGTATGTCTAATCTCTTGAAGATTGTCATGGTTTCAGTTTCTACAATACTTCTGGGTAGAGTGTTCCAGTGTGTTACTATTTTTGGGAGAACCGTAGGCTATATTTAACAGTTTTATAATGGTCTTCCTTCAGTTTTAAATTATGAGATCTAGTAATATTATTAGATTTGCATTTGACTAGTCCAATGGTTTCTAAAATGGTCTCATTATGCAGGGCAGTATGGGCAAGACATAGGTCGCCCCTTAATCTCCTATACTGCATAGAATATAGTCCTAGTGTCTTTAGCCTTGTGGCATAGCCTAAGTTTTTGAGACCATAGATTTTCCTTGTAGCCTTTCTCTGAACCCTTTCAATTAACTTCTTCTCTCTAATGAGGACTGGGGCACGTAAAGGGGAGCAATATTCCAAGTGTGGTCTAACCAAACTGACATAGAGTGGCACAAGTACTTCTGATCGTCTGCTTTTTTATATTTTTAAGAATGCAGCCTAATATTTGCTGATTTTTATGTTTGCTTGCACACATGTGCAAGAAACATAGTGCCATCATCCGAGTTTTCGGAGGTGTGTCACCCCCTCTTCCAATTCAGTCAGTGTCTTGGTGGGCGCGGCCCCAATCCACCAATGCATGCTGGAGCTGTCTATGACAGCCCCAAAATGCAGTGGCATACAGTTGAATGGGGGAGCTATGCTTCAGTAAGCAGCGTTAAGATATCGCCTGCTCATGCGCAGCTCCCCCTACACACACACACACACACAAACACACGCACGCATACTGCGTGCTGGCCCCCCCCACGCACATACTGTATAGCTGACGGGGGTGCCCAATCCCCCATCGGCTGTGCTGGCGCCCTCAAAGCCTTCCACGCTACACCTTGGTGCCCACCCCAGCGTGGCAACTCATGGTATAGTTTAGTTTAGTTTAGTTTATTGTTCTAGGAATTACTACCTTTGAGCCAGAGGCTCTTTTACAAAGGTTCCACGTCAATTAGGTACCGTACAAAAGGTTACATAGATAACACAACAATTTGTGTTGTGTCAAGAGCAAGAAAACATATACAAATACATATTAAATCACTTGTGCAAAAGGACATGAGATATCAATAATCACATTATTATTACAAGAAGGAGGTCATGTCAGATTAGGAGAAACAAATAGGGAAAAAGTCCAGAACAGAAAGGTTAAGTGAAAGGTGTGGGGAGCAGACAATAGCAGGAGAAAAGGTTTCCCAAACATGTCTTTGTCAGATAATGGAACAGGGTGGGTAGTGAGAAAATAGGAGGTTTAATCAGGGCAGTCACAGGAGCTGGAGGTGGCAAAGTGAGAGAAAAGCCTTGATTTGAAAATACCTAGAGAGGTGGAGGCAGTAATATGAGTGCTGAGGGCATTTAGCCAGCTGGAGGCACAATAGGCAAATGATCTTTGTCCCTGAGAAGTCCGGCATCGGGGGACTTGGAGAGGCTGGTGTTCTGATCTTCTGGTAAAATGGGTGCTAGCGCCCGGGCATAACAGGTCTTGGATACAGGGTGGAGTGAGACCCAGAGTGGATTTTTTCGCCATCAGGCAGGTAAGGTACTTTATCCGGTTTGAGAGTTGCAACCAACCTGAGTCTGCAAAGAGTTCACATGTGTGGGTACGTCGATGTGCACCAGTGAGCAGCCAACAGTCCTGATTTAGGGATGTTGTAATGCGACTAAGTGCTGTAGTAGTGGCAGATCCATATATAACTAAGCCATAGTCAACGACTGAGATGATAGAAGATTGGATGGCAATCCTCAGTGCAGAATGGGTAAGAAGCTGTCGGTTCCGATACAGAATCCCAATTCGCTGATTAATAGTTTTTGCTGTGCCCAATCCCCGTCGGCTCACTGTCTCCCAGTACAGGGTGCCACACTGAGCCACCCCAATGTGGCAAAAGTTGCTACAGCAGGGGTGCCGATCCCCGCCGGCTCCATGCCCCCAACTAACTGTTCTTCTGCCACACTGGGAGCCCACCAGTGGCAAACGTCCCACATCATGCAAAAAAATAACTGTAAAGAAAACGGTCCCACGCGGTCTCCCTGCACCCCCACAACCCGCACCACCACTGTACCCTGCCTCCCGCTCCCCCCTCACCCATGACCTCCGAGTCCGGGCGATGATCTTCGTATGCGGGAACACGTCTGCACTCTTCAAAGCCGACCGCGAACTGAGGAAATGCCGGTAAGCTGTATAATGGGATAGATAGGTTTTTTTCAACTTTGTTGCATATCTCAGGCATTTTTTGGAATTTTTGCACCAAAGTTTCAACATGGTGTTTTTGGGACTCCTTCTCATGAATGCTGTCACTGTCATGGCATTATTCGGGCCTAAAGGGTGATTTCGCAGTCACTGCGTGAAATCACTTTTCGGGACTGATTAACGAAACGACACTGCCAGTGTTCATAAGGTGGGCTCTCAACAAGCCTATTTTGAAAATTTGGTGGAAAAATTCCAAAAAATGACTGTTTTACAAGCATGCGTTGCACAGTTCCTACGCACGCTCGTAAGTTCACGAATTTTCAATATTTTCACTCCAGAGTTTCAACATTGCCATTTTACCACACCTTTTTATGAGTAGCACAGCTGTCATTTTTCACATCTCACCTAAAATGTGTTTCCGCCCATGTAGCGCACAAAGGCGTAGTAGGTGTGCGAAATCAATGTACAGGACAAATTAAGAAAATCACAGTGACACTGTTCATGAGCAGAGGTCTTAAGATGGCTATGTTGAAAATTTGGTGAAAAATTCCTAAAAATGACTGTTTTACGAGCGTGCATTGCGCAGTTCCTACGCATGCTCGTAAGTTCACGACTTTGTAATATTTTCAGTCCAGATTTTCACCAGTGGCATTTTCCACACTTCCTTATGAACAGTACAGCTGTCATTTTTATAACATGGCGAAGTGTGTTTTCACACTTTCAGCGCAGAGATGCGTGGTCGCTGTGGGAAATCATTGTTTGGGACAGATAAAGAAAATCACAGTGACACTGTTCATGATTGGAAGCACCAAAATGCCTGAGTTGACAATCTGCTGTAAAAATCCCACAACCTAATTATATTACAGGTGTCGTTGCACAGTTTCTATATGCTGACTTCCACCAGTTTTTAATATTTTTGCGCAGATTTGCAACATTGCCATTTTTACACCACCCCATGAACAGTACAGCTGTCATTTTTACATCCTGTTCGAATGTTTTTGCACCTGTGGTGCTAAATGCCGTAAGTCGCTGTGCATAAGCAGCTTTGGCTAACAAACTGATATTCCCCTGTTCATGAGGTGGGGTCACAAAAAACCATGTTGGAAATTTGGAGTGAAAATACCAACGAATGCCTGAGGTATTAGGGTTTCCAACCATAACGCCCAACCCTGTAGAGAATGACAGGCATCAGGGGTGTGACTTGGGATTCTTGCCTGTAATGCTCATACCATTCCATATCCTGCAGCCAGTGAGAGGCATCGAGGTATGCCTTGGACCCTTCGGCCCCAAAGTTCACCCCACTCTCCTATATCGCACCCTTCTCACCGTATTTCCTAATGGAATGGGGTGCGCATAAGGGTCAAAGACCCCAAGGAACACCGTGATACTTGTCAGTGTCTGCAGGGTGGGGTGTGGTGAAATGGTGTGGCCGTTATGCCTGACGAACCAAAGGCACACCCCAATGCCTGTCACTCTCTGCAGGGTGGTGGTGGGGTTGGGTTCAGTTCAATACTTCACTGCCATTCCTATTACGCAGCTCTGTAACTTCTACACTACCACTGCCAATGCCAGCAAGCAAACATTCGGCATTGACAAATGCTTGTTTTAACAGTGGTGTTGGTGTGGGTTTCAAAGGATAGCTTCTGTGATATATTTACACTTAGATCTTTCTCATTTTCAGTAGTTTGTAATATGGTATTGTTTAGTTTATAGCTGTACCCTGGATTATTTTTCCCAAGTGCATAACCTTGCATTTGGCTTTGCTGAAACTCATTTTATTCTTTTTTGCTTAATTTTCAAGATGAGCGAGATTATTTTGAAAATGCTATGCAGATTCGTTACCTGTTATGATGCCCCCTACTTTACAAACATCTGCATATTTGCAGAGCCAGATGTCATTAAGTGGTAGCATAGATGACACTAGAATGTTAAATAGTACAGGGCCTAAAACTGATCCCTGTGATACGTCGCTTGTGACTAATCTCCAAGATGACATGTGCCCTCTTATGGCTACCCTTTGTTTCCTGTTTGTCAGCCATGAATTTACCCACTTGACTATAATGGGATGAAGAGTTACATTAAACATCTGTTCTATTAATACCCTGTGTAAAACTATATCAAATGCTTTCGACTCGTCAAGGAATATGATGTCAACTGATAGCCCGTTATCTAAAGCAGAACTAACAGGTTCAAAGAATGAAAGCAAGTTTGTTAAGTATGATCTACCCTAAATGAAACACTGTTGTGTAACGTCTATTTGTCACTTGTCCTGTAGATGAAAAATAATGCATTGATTTAGTATTTATTCCAGTAGTTTGTCCAAGACCGATGTTAAACCTATTGGTCAATAATTATTTTTTTAATTATTTTCTCTGCCGCCGCTGACCCGACAGGGGTTATGACCCCTCCCTCAGAGGGGTACATCCTCTAGCCTTCTTAGGCCATCATGGGTCCTACCGGGTCCCAGAGTTTTCCGTTTTCTCCCACACCCACGTCTGTGCAATGGGTGGGCAGGCCATCTCCATCTCCATGGAGGCAGCCAATCACCCTAGATATGGGCCAACCCCTTGCATGGCTGCACGCATGTGCCAACCCCCAGCCACAGCTAGGTGTCGGCCGACAGCACACAGTGCAACTCCCCCCACCCTGTGGAAGGAGAGCAGTCCTTTGGACGCTCAATCCTACCTCCCCAAGCTGACCCCCGAGCGACCTGAGTCTGTTCCCGAACCCGGGTTACCGGCATGGCATGAGGTAAGACATCCAGTACCTCAACACTCAGAGCCACTGGGCTGGATCCTTGGTTGATAATTTTTAACATTGTGTTTACTGCCCTTTTATGGGTAGGTGTGACAATGGCCTTGTTCCATTCTTGGCGTATTTTTTCCTCTTTCAGCGATGTATTGAACAGGAATGTGAGGTGACCAACAAGTTGATTTACTGTTTCTTTAAGAAACGTAGGGTTGATCCCATCAGAACTGGCTGAGCTGTTAGCTTTAGTAGCTTTAATTGCTTCAAGAACATCTGTTTCATGAAATGGCAAAAAGGGCACAGAATTTGTTGCATGTTCCAGGATTACTTCATCTTTATGAGCGAATACACTTATAAAGTAATCGTTCAGTTCCATCGCCATTTCCTTTTCCACCAGTATCATGCCATGATTTTAAACAGGGTTTTAGAGTTTTAGGATGTATTATTTATTAGTAATTTGATCTGACTCTGACTTAAATTATTCTAATTTAGTGTAATGTGTTTTTATTGTTGCACCTCTCTGTAAAGCGCCCAGAGCCTCTGGGATTGGGCGCTAAACAAATAAAATCTTGCTTACTGACCATAAATAAATTAAAAAAAAGTAAAATAAAAACAAAATTCTCCACATTCCCTCAAGTTCCTGAAGCTCCTTCCTACACATCCTCCTGAGTCCTGAAGCAGCCTCAGAGTGTTGTCCTGGGCTGTGCTGTTGCAGTGTAATCTGGGCAAAGGGCAACAAGTGTGAGCCAGCTGGCAGCATGCCGGTGCCTGGCCCTTCAATCTGCTGAAGCTCTTTCCTCCTCCGCCTCCTGAGTCCTGCAGCAGTCTGTGTGTGTTGTCCTAAGCTGTGCTGTTACACTGTGATCTGGGCAGTGGGCAGCAAGTGTATAACAGCTGGTAGGGGGCTGGTGCCTGGCCCCTGATAGTTGGCACCTTGGTGGCATCCCATAAAAAATAAAAATAATAACACAATTCTCCAAATTCTCCACATTCCCTCAAGTTGCTCAAGTTCCTTCCTCTTTCTCCTTCTGAGTTCGGAAGCAGTCTGTGTGTATTATTGTGAGCTGTGCTGTTGCAATGTGATTTGACTGGGGCGGTGGGCAGCCAGTGTGTACCAGCTGGCATCGAGTCGGTGCCTGGCCTCTGGTACTCCTTGGTGGCATCCCATTGATAAACATTAAAAATAAATAAAATAGAAAAAAATTAAAAAAGTAAAAAAATATTAAAAACTAAAATAAAAAAATACAAATAAAAAATAAAATAGAAAAAGTATAACAAAAGATAACACAAAAATTTACTAATAAAATCTTACTCTTTTTCATTCATCACCCAAGTGGCTGAGTGATGTTGTAAGCATTAGGAAAGTTTGTTCCGGTTGTCTGGTTGGATTATCTTGTCGTTCGGTTCCTCTGTGGGGCTCCCCATTTAACCCCCCCCCCCCCCGTGGAGATGGTCAGATACCACTCTTTTAAAAATCTGGGGCCTCAGAGCATCCTGGCGGTATTGGACACCTCAAGCATGCAGACAGCTGCAAGACAGGAGGTGAGGCAGCTGTGGAGGGCTATAATGTAGCCCTCTTTTCTGCCGTCGACTCCTTAGCACAGGTCCATGCACACCCCTTGACCTCACGCCTCAGGTTGTCCTGGTAAGAGGTGGACTTGTGGAGGATGAAAATTAAGTGGCAGAGGTTGGAGCGAGCGTTGTTGGCAGACATCCTGCTTGGAGGAAGACAAATTTGTGCTGAGGACTCACTGCAGTGAGTATCAGTGGGCAGTCACCCTTAAAAAGTCTAGAAGCAATTGATTTAATACCTTTTAGTGGACCAACATAGATGTTACAAAAAGAACAAAGTGCATAAGCTTTTGGACTAACAAAGTTTAAATGATTTAAATGCTTTGCTGATGAGCGTTTAAACTAGCCGGGGGAAGGCAACAGGAGCAGGGCTACTCAGGTAGCACTCCCCCACATGGTAGAGAAAGCAGAACAATGGAGCAGGAAGAGGAGTTGATATCAAGGTCACTGGAGTCCAGCAGAAATGGAGTAGAAAAGGAATCAGGAACACAAGAGAAAAATTTCAGGAAAGGGGGGGGAAGATGCAGGGGACCAAAAACAGGAAGAGGGAGCGGTCAGGCAGTAAAACGTGGAAGGTCATGGTGACAAATAGACGCAGCCTGGGAAATAAAGTCCCAGACATAGAGGCCTTAACAGTAGAAGGAGACTTGGACATAGCAGCAATAACTGAAACCTGGTATACAGCTAATCATGACTGGGAAACAGATGTACCAGGATATGTTCTATTCAGAAGGGATAGGGAAGGCAACAAGGGAGGGGGACTAGCCCTGTATGTCAGAGGGGGTATAATGGCAACACAGGTACAGGGTAGGCGGGGGGGAGGCTGAGGCACTGTGGGTCACCTGCAACCAGAAAATGGCACAGCAATACGCACAGGGGTGATATACAGGCCTCCAAGACAGGGAGAGGAACTGGACAGGGAGCTAGTTGAAGAAATACATGAGGTGGCAGTGAAAGGTGAAATTCTACTGATGGGGGATTTCAATATGCCAGATGTGGGATTGGAACAACAGTGTAGCAGCTTCAGCCAGAAGCAGAGGCATCCTTGATTCACTCCAGGAGGCTGGACTCAGGCAGCTTGTGCTTGATCCCACCAGAGACATGGCAATTCTAGATCTAGTAATGACCAATGGGGATCGAATTGCTGATGTCCAGGTAGAAGGGCAACTGGGATCCATTGACCACAGCATTGTGTGGTTCAGCATAGGGACAGAGACTCACTCAAGTCATACTAGGACAAAGGTTTTGGATTTCAAAAATGCTGATTTCGCTGAAATGGGGAGAGGTATCAAAAGAGCCCTGGAGAGAACGGGGCAGGAGGGGGAGTGGAAGAACAGTGGAAGCATCTAAAGGAAGCCTTACTAGAAGTAATAAACCAATGCAGCAGATTGGTATCCAAAGGCAAGAGATGGAGAAAGCCACTGTGGTTCTCAAGAGAGGTGGTGGTAAAAGTCAGGGCAGAAAGGAAAGGGTTCAGGAAATATAAGGAGACCCAAAGGGAGTAAGACAGGGAGGAGTACCGAGAGTGTCTAAGGGAAGCAGGAAAGGCACTAAGGAGAGCAAAAGCATGGACTGAAGAAGGTTTAGCACAGTCAGTTAAGAAAGGGGACAAGACATTCTTCAGGTACATTAGCGAAAGGAGGAAAAACAAGGGGGGATTGCAAGGCTCAAGGGAGAGTGAGGGGAATGCAAGGAGGGTGACACGGCAAGGCAGAGATACTGAATAAATATTTCTGTTCAGTATTTACAGAAGAGGGGGAGGGGCAGGGCCACAGCAGTTGCCAAGGGAGGTGAAGAGGTGGACAATAGTCCATTCACAGGGGAAAGAGTCCTGCAGGAGCTCTCTAAATTGAAGGTGGACAAAGCGATGGGACCAAATGGCATACACCCAAGGATATTAAGAGAACTACGAAGGGAGATAGCAGAACCTCTGGCAGCCAAGTTCACTGAGTTATTCAACACAGAGGTGGTACCAGAGGATTGGAGGAGGGTACATGTTGTCTCTCTACACAAATCCGGCAGCACAGAGGAGGCAGGGAACTATAGCCCTGTCAGACTCACCTCAATAGTGGGGAAGATCATGGAGACATTGCTAAAAGAAAGGATAGTGGGGCATCAGGAAGCCATCGGAGCCCAGGACCATAGGTAACACAGATTCACAGTGGGGAGGTCATGTCAAACAAATCTGGTTCATTTCTTTGACTGGGTGACAAAAGAAGTAAATCAGGGCGGAGCAGTGGACATTGCTTATCTTGATTTCATTAAAGCCTTTGACACTGTCCCACATAGGAGGCTGATAAACAAGCTGGGTAGGCTGGGCATGGGGGACAGTGTGGTAAACTGGGTTAGAAACTGGCTAACAGACAGGAGGTAGAGGGTGGTGGTAAATGGGGTGCAGTCTGGGGAGAGGGGGGGTGACCAGTGGGGTGCCTCAGGGATCGATCCTGGGGCAAGTACTGTTTAATGTCTTCATTAGCGACATTGCAGAAGGGCTGGAGGGAAAGGTCTGCCTGTTTGCAGATGACAGCAAGATCTGTAACAGAGTGGATACCCCAGAGATGGTGGAGAAAATGAGGAGGGACCTGGGGAAGCTTGAAAACTGGTCGGAGGACTGGCAACTGAAGTTTAATTCAAAAAAGTGCAAAATTATGCACCTGGGGCACAGAAACCCAGGGGAAAGATACAGGAGGGGGAGAAGAGTTGCTGACAGTCACAAATGAGGAAAAGGACCTGGGGGTTATTATTTCAGATGACCTGAAAATGTCAAAGCAGAGTGCTAAGGCAGCTGGGAGGGCCAGTGACATACGAACATATGAAATTTGCCAGCAGATAAAGGCCTAGAGGTCTATCAAGTCTACTCGAATGTGCAGCTAGCACCCCTTATTCTGCAGCTGCCCCTCCCTTACACTCTTCCCCTTCATTGACCCTCCCCCTTGTCCTGTCCCATCCCCTTTTGAAGCAGTCCACTGTTCTACTGGATACCACTTCTGCAGGTCACGCATTCCACCCAGCCACCACCCTCTCTGTAAAAAGTGTCTCCTCATCTCCTCCTGAACCTTCCTCCCTCCAGTCTCATATCATGGCCCCTGGTGTCACTCCCCTCCCTTACTTTGAACAGCCCCTCTGTACCTGTCTTATTTATTCCTTTCATGTACTTAAAGGTTTCAATCATGTCCTCCTGTCCCTCCTCTCCTCCAGTGAGTACATGTTCAACTCCCTCAGCCTCCTCTCGTATGATAAGTCCCCCAGCCCCTTGATCATCTTTGTTGCCCTGCGCTGCACCCCCTCCAGTAACTTAATGTCCCTCTTCAGATACGGGCGCCAGTACTGCATGCAATACTCCAGGTGCGGTCTAACTAATGACCTATACAGTGGCAGAATCACCTCCTCCCTCCTCGAGGATATATCCCTTGCAATACAACCCAGCATTTTGTTGGCCTTTGCAGCTGCCTTCCTACATTGTGCCGAGTTGTTCATTGACCCTGTAATGAGCACCCCCTGATCCTTCTCCTCCTCTGTCTGGGCTAGCCGCACTCCCCCCAGCTGGTAATGCCTCCTTGGGTTCATCCCAAAATGCAGCACCTTGCAATTTTTGGCATTAAACCCCAGTTGCCAGGTGTCTGACCAGGTTTCAAGCTTTGCCAGATCATCCTGCAACCCCTGCCATCCCCCTAGGTCATCCACCACCGCTCCTACCTTGGTATCATCAGCAAACAGACTGATCTTGCTCTTGATGTCCAATGATATGTCTGCAACGAATATCCCAAACAACACTGGTCCCAACACCGAGCCCTGTGGAACACAGCTCGTCACTATCCTTGGGTGTGAGAGCTCCCCACCCACCACCACCCTCTGTTGCCTTCCCTGAAGCCAGTTCCCTACCCATCTCACCAGCTTTGCACCTGTACCAGTGCCTACTAACTTACTTCCCAGCTTTCCATGTGGCACCGAGTCGAATGCCTTACTGAAGTCCAGATACAGGACATCCACTGCGTGGCCTCTGCCCAGTTGCCTAGTTATCCAGTCATAGAACTCCACCAGGTTGGTTTGGCAGGATCTGCCCCATATGAAGCCATGCTGTCTGCTGTCCTGTAGTCCTTTGGCTTCTAGGAGAGCCACCAGCCTTTCCTTCAGGATAGTCTCCATTAGCTTACCCACGGTGGATGTGAGGCTCACTGGTCTGTAGTTTCCCGATTCATCCTTGGGGCCACTCTTGTGGAGGGGCACCACATGAGCCATCCTTCAGTCCTGAGGTACACACCCCGAATGTAGTGAGGCATTAAATAGGTCTGCCAAAGGTCCTGCGAGGACCTCTGCCAGCTCCTTCAGTACTCTGGGGTGGATGCCATCTGGACCTGGCGCCTTATCCACCCTCAGTGCCTTCAAACCCTCCCAAACTCTGCCCTCCATGATTTCCCCATCTGTCACCCCTCCCCTGTTTCTGCCATTTCTCCCCCTTGGGTGTCACCCCCTCTTCTCTTTAGTAAATACTGAGCAGAAGTACTCATTTAGTGCATCTGCCTTATCGCACCCTGCTTCCACCCAACCCCCCTCCTTCCTAATCCTTACTATGTGGTCCTTACTGCTCCTTTTCTCCCTGTTGTACCTAAAGAAGTCCTTCTCCCCCTTCTTAATGCCTTGTGCCAGCCTGAGTTCCGTAGATGCCTTGGCTCCCCTTACTGCCCTTGTCACCTCCTTCGATTCCATCAAGTACTCCTCCCTGTCCTCCCTTCTCCCTGTTTTCTTGTACTTCCTAAAGGCAGCTCTTTTCCTCCTTACCTTTTCCATGACCTCCTTGCTCAAACAGCTTGGTTTCTTAGCCCTAGCCTTCTTGCTCTGGGCCTTGCATCAGGTTTTGGTTGCCTCCACTATCCCCAGCTTTATGAGCTCCCATCTCTGGTTAGTGTCCATACTAGATTGAATTCTGGCCAGGTACCTTTACCACTTCCCCATCCTCCCAAAGTCAGCCCTCCTGAAGTCCAGCACTATTGTGCCAGATTCCACTCCTTCCTTGCCCATATCCAATGTGAGCCATACTGAGTGGTGGTCACTTCCTGACAGCGGTTCCTCCACTGTAAGTTCTCTCACAAAGTCTCCATTTGCCAGCACAAGGTCAAGGGTATTCCCTGACCTGGTTGGTTCACTGACCATTTGCAGCAGGAAGCTGTCCTGGGGTGCATAGGCAGGGGTATCAGCAGCAGAGGGAGGGAGGTAGTGATGCCATTATATAAAACGATGGTCAGACCTCACATGGAGTACTGTGTGCAGTTCTGGAGGCCGCACCTTAGTAAGGACATTAACAGACTGGGGATGATCCAGAGAAGGATGACTAAGATGGTACAGGGCTTGCAACACAAGACTTGTGAGGCAAGATTAAGGGACCTCAATATGTACTTGCTGGTAGGGAGGTGGGAAAGAGGGGACATGATAGAAACATTCAAGTATCTCAAGGGTATAAAAAGGGTACAGGTGGGAGATATTTTCCAATATAGGAGGAGCACAATGAGGGGACATGACATGAATTTGGAAAGTGGGAGGTTAAGAGGGAATGTGAGGAAGTTCTTCACAGAGAGGGTGGTGGATGCATGGAATGGTCTGCCTCAGGAGGTGGTGGGAGTGAGCACTGTGGATGGATTCAAGCATGCTTGGGATAGGCATAGGGGAACCATAGATGTACAGCAGCGGGTGAGTCGGAAGCATAGAAACATAGAAACATAGAAACATAGAATTTGATGGCAGATAAGGACCGCTTGGCCCACCTAGTCTGCCCATTTCCCTACCTAATGGATAAGCTGCAGATCCTAGTTAACCAACAGCCTACTTCCCCCTACCCCCCACTAGAATTGCCTTATGTCTTTTTTTTTTTTGTAATTTAAAGTTTATTAACTTTTTTTACCAATAATACAAACCACGCAGATATACATACATACATGTCATGTATATTAAACACTAGTACCACTTGAATCTGCCTCCCCCCTACCCTTAATCCCTGCCAACCCTACTCCTCTTTCCCCCTATCCGTATCTACTAGGACAGCATTTAAAATAACATACCATACTAAGATTTATCCTGTGTAAGTTAACTACTTAACCCAGAGTTACATACATCACCTTTGAGTCACTTTACAGTGAGTAGAGTATATAAAGGGGGTCCTATATCTTTTTAAACCTACTCATTGTATTGTTCAAATTAGCTATGGTTTTCTCGGTGCGCAAGTTTGCTAGGATTTCTGTTAACCATTCATTATAGGAGATTTCCTGCTGGTCAAGTCAATTTCTTAAAACCAGCTTCTTGACAGACATAGCAATAAGTGTTATATGATACTTCCTGTTGCGAACTTTAATGCCTGAAAGGTCCCCTAAGAGACAGATTTCTGGAGTAAATAACTCCTTAAGGCCTAGGAGGGGGTCTGAGGATTGCTTAATATTGTGCCATAATGGGGATACCTTTTGGCACATCCAGAAAATATGGAATAAATTCCCTTCCTGTTGTTGACATCTTACACATATACTGGAAACCTTTAGTCCCAGCTTAACCAGTTTACAAGGTGTATAATAGGCATTGTGTAATATAAAGAGCTGCATTAGCCTTAACCTATCCTGTTTGATTAACTTATGAGAGGTGTGCCAGATAGCAGTCCAGTTAATATTTTGGCCAGGGAAGAAAGATTGCCACAAACCGGTTGGACCAAAACTATCCGGGAACTTCCAGCAAGTCAATGTATTATAGATTTTGGATACCGCCTTGAGGCCACCACTGAACGCACATAATTCCTTACGGAATGATAAGAGGTGAACTGTCTTAGGTTTATGGCCGAAGGCTCGTACTAAAGCATGCCTGAGTTGAATGACCTTGAATGTATGTCTATTGGAAATGCTGAGCTTGGCAATAATTTCCTGATTTGACATCCATATATGGTTATCATCGATAAGGCTGGAGACTTCCAGGTCCTGTAATATAGAGAGCCAGGATTGGGGAATCGGTTTTCCCACAATTTTAAGACTAAGATTGCCTACAACAGGTTGGTTAAGATCCTCAGTGTGATTATATTTAAGGAATCAGCAAACCTGTGTATGAATTTTTAGGGATATAGAGATTGTCGAGTTTTTAAGTTTTAACGGGAGGAGACTTTCCTTAATATGCAGCAGTCCCTCGGGGTTAAGGCCTGCTGACCGTATCAACGACAATTCAATTTTAAGCCAGGCCGGGGCCCTACATAAGTTTCCCTGAGATATCCGTCTCATGTATTTATTAATATGCAATGCCCAGAAATAAAGAACAACATTAGGAAGTCTCAAGCCTCCTTTATTCTTAGGGGCCATCAAAGTGTGATAGGCTATTCGAGAAGATTTATTTGACCAAAGAAATTTGGTGAATAGGGATCTTAATTTCTTAAACCAGGATAGGGGGAGCCAGATATTGAGCATGGACAGGGGGTATAATAAGCGCGGAAATACGTTCATTTTGATAAGGTTTATTTTCCCCCACAATGAAATGGGGAGAGAGGCCCACCTATTTAAATCTTACATAGAAACATAGAAACATAGATTTTGACGGCAGATAAGGACCACTTGGCCCACCCAGTCTGCCCATTTCCCTACCTACTGGATAAGCTGCAGATTCTAGTTAACCAACAGCCTACTTCCTGCAACCCCCCACTATTATTGCCTTGTGTCTGTCCCATGCATGTTTGAATTCCCCCACTGTTTTAGACCCAACAACCTCCTCAGGAAGGCTGTTCCATGTATCCACCACTCTCCGTGAAAAAAAATTTCCTCACATTACCCCTGAGCCGTCCCCCCTCTATCTTTAAATTGTGCCCCCTTGTTCTTACACATCTCTTTTTCTGAAAGACGCTACCCTCCTGGACTTTGTTGATTCCCTTGAGGTACTTGAACGTTTCTATCATGTCCCCCTGTCCCTCCTTTCATCAAGAGTATACATATTAAGCTCTCTCAGTCTCTCTTCATATGGTTTCTGCTGCAGACCATGCACCATTTTAGTTGCCCTCCTCTGGACTGCTTCCATCCGGTCTATGTCCTTGCGTAGATGAGGTCTCCAAAACTGCACACAGTACTCCAGATGGGGTCTCACCAACTGTCTGTACAGAGGGATAACCACTTCCCTTTTTCTACTTGTGATGCCCCTTCCTATGCATCCCAGTATCCCCCTGGCTCTCCTTACCAACTTTTCACATTGCTTACCCACCTTTAGGTCATCTGATATGACTACCCCAGGTCCCTTTCCATTTTTGTTGTTGTTAGTACCTCCCCTGCTATTGTGTACTCTTCTCCTGGGTTTTTGTTTCCCAGGTGCATTACTTTGCACTTCTTTGTATTGAATCTAAGTTGCCATTTGTCTGACCATTCCTCCAACATTGCCAAGTCCTTCTCATCTTTTCTACCCCCTTGTATCAACTCTGTTACAGATCTTTGTGTCATCTGCAAAGAGGCATACCTTTCCCTCCAGACCCTCTGCAATGTCACCTATAAAGATGTTAAAGAGGACTGGACCCAGTACTGAGCCCTGGGGTACTCCACTAGTAACCCCCCTTTCTTTGGAATGTGTTCCATTCACTATTACCTTCTGTGTCCTGTTGTGCAGCCAGTTTGCTACCCAGGCTACCACCCTGGGACCCACTCCCAGGCTAAGCAATATTGCTTACCAAAGTGTCCAAACTTAATCTGATAACTCGTTTGGGGCTACGAGTTAGTTCTATTCCAAGATATCGGAGAGAATCTTGCTTCCAATTAAGTCCATAAATGTCTATATCAGATCTGAAAAGTCTATGGTTTAACGGAAATACCGTTGTTTTGCCAATATTTAACTTATAGTTGGACATGCTACCAAAAGTGGCAACGATATCCAGCATATATGGAATAGAC
This sequence comes from Neoceratodus forsteri, assembly GCA_016271365.2. Classification (NCBI taxonomy): domain Eukaryota; kingdom Metazoa; phylum Chordata; order Ceratodontiformes; family Ceratodontidae; genus Neoceratodus; species Neoceratodus forsteri. Next base: position 966,826,665 of record CM028133.1, read on the forward strand.
GTTCCAGGGTTGGAAAGCTGAAGAAGGAGATCATCCGCATAGGCTGAGACCTTTACTTCACAAGGAAAAATGGGGTTCCCTTGGATATTTGGACAATTTTGTAATCTTCTGATTAGTGGTTCGAGATACAGGTTAAATAATAATGAGGATAAGAGACATTCCTGCCTGGTATCTGAGTGGAGAGTGAAGCTTTCCGAGATGACTCCATTTCCTGACACCCGGGCGGAAGGAGATTTATATAATGCCCTTATCCAATTTATAAATTCTAATGGGAAACCAAAATTCTCCAACACCTGGAAGAGGTACTCCCAGTGGACCCTATCGAATACCTTCTCGGCGTCCAAGGAAATCAAAGCTGCAGGGTATGGTGCATCCCTGGACACCGAGAAGACATGCGAGAGGGTCCTTAGGTGATCAGCTGAGGACCTACCCTTCAGAAACCCAGCTTGTTACATCCCTATCAGGGTATCCATTACCTTTTCAAGCCGGCATGCCAATAATTTAGTCAGGATTTTTATATCCTGATTTATTAACAATATCGGGTGGTAGTTGGTTACATAGTCAGAAGATTTACCCGGTTTAGGAATCAAAACAATCAATGCTTCAAATAACAAGGGGTCCATTTCTGCACCAGATAGGATATGCCGATACAAAGGGAGAAGCACTGGCATTAGCTGGGTCTGAAATTTTTTATAAAATAAGGCCGAGTATCCATCTATGCCTGGAGTTTTGTTGACTGACAGATCGTTAATGACAGTGGTGATTTCCCCGGTGCTTATTGGAGCCAGAAGACTATTCTGTTGGTCCAACGAGAGACGGGGAAGCTGCGAGTCTTGTAGATAGTCCTGCAATTGTTGTGTCATTGGGGGTGTGGACATAGGACCATATAACTCCTCATAATATATCATAAATTCTTTTATAATTTCCATTGGGTGTGTTTTAAGGGAGTCATCTTGTAAAGATCATATAGAAGTGATATAGCAAGCTGATTCCATTTGTTTAACCCTGAGTGCCAAGAGCCGGCCTGCCTTTTCCCCTTGGTCAGTATACGAGGCTTGGGTTTTTAAAATGGAATAATCTGCCTTTTCACGAAGAAGTTCCATGTATGCAGCTCTCAATTTGATCAGTTCTTGCCGAACGTTTTCTGTTGGGGTGGTAGAAAAGTCTTCCTCTAGAATCTTAACTTGGGAAAACAACTGGGACAATCTAACATTGGAAGTCTTTTTCCTATATGTGGCCATACTAATTAAAACCCCTCTGATATATGCCTTAAAGGCTCCCCATAGCAAATCCAGTCTACTCAGGGAGTCTTTATTAAAGTAATAAAAGAAATCTATCTGGTCTTGTATCTGTTTCATAAGAGAAGCATCTTTAAGCAATAAATCATTTAGTTTCCATCTGGACATTCTATTGGGGAGAGATGTCAATGATAACTGACAGGAAACTATGGAATGGTCTGAAGGGATCCCGGGTAAAATCGAGGATTCCAGTGTTCTGGGTATCAAAGAGTGTGACAGGAATATATAATCTATCCTCGACGAAGAGGAGGAATGAACTGGGGAAACAAAGGTATAATTCCTGTCCTGGGGATGTAATACCCGCCAAATATCACACGTTCCGATTTGCTCAAGAAATTCCCGGAATGCCCTTTGGGCTGGAGAAAGACTAGTTTTCTGTGGATTTGACCTGTCCATATCCTGGTCATATACTAGGTTAAAATCTCCCCCTATAATCATAGGGATGGATATATGTGGTTGCAAGACTTGTATTAATTGAGTGAAAAATTCAGTTGTGTCCCTATTAGGCACATATACACTGCCTAACATTACTTCCTTATTATAAAGTAATCCATGCAATAATATATATCTGCTCCCTGGATCTTTAATCACTTTGATTGTGTTAAATGGGATTTTCCTATGAATCAGGATCATTACCCCACAACTATTTGAGGTACCCTCAGCAATGAAAAACTGGCCAAATTGTAATCTACGAAGCTGGGACGCCTCAGCGTCCAAAAGGTGTGTTTCCTGAACACAAGCAATATCTATATTTAATAACTTTAAATGGTGTAGCACCTGATATTGCTTCTTCCTCTTCCTGCCCCCTCTGATGTTCCATGTTGCGATACTCACACTATTAGCTATTGTGAGTAGTTAATAAAACAGTGCTCTCTGTTTTCTGCACCGAAAGCCATATGCAACCCTGACATGTAACCATCTTAGCATTGGTATTATGTTCCTAATAGATAGTTTCCCTTCCCTCCCACTCCCCCTCCCCCCAATAAATGAACCATAAAAGATATTAATTAACATTCTACACAAAAAAAAAACAATCTTCTCTCCCTCCTGTCTTGGGAACGCGGTACAGCTAGTCCTGTTTCAGTCCCTGGTGTTTCACCTCCCGCTACCCAGAAGCTTAATGAGGCAGCTTTACGCAATCAAGTTGCAAATGGAAACCATAAGTGAGTCCAAATCCCATTAAATAAACAGAGCCAAAGCTGCGATCCCACTTAACATCCGTACATAACTTTTCCAACATCATCTATTTACATGGGTAAGGCTATGCTGTGAAACAACCCCTTTTATTGTGAGGAGTTCCACGTACTACCTCATCTAGTGTTGCCAGAATATTCCCGTCGAAAGAAGTATTTCGTGAGTGAATTTAAAATGTCAGGGAATCTCTTACTGCAGCTCATTCACCATCTTTTCCAGCTTGCATGAGTAAAGAGTGCCCTCTTGTGACAGGATAGCAGTTTGGTACCTCATACTTATTTAAGCCAGCACTAGCCCGAATTAAGCACCTGTTCCACAGTATAGCCCTACAAAAAAGTTGAACAGATATAGCCAACAAAATCTGCCACCTCCGCGGGTGTTGGGTACCTCCACTCGGGGAGGAACAAAACAAAAATGAAAGGCTGCACACCACCCAGGAGGAAGTCCCGAAAGTTGCCCGTAACCCACCACCATTTTGAAAAAATCCCCCCTGCAGATTTCTAAGCTTAATAAACAACTACCAGACCCCCAGAGTTCTTAAGAGGTATATAGAGTCACTACAATAACCTTAAAAACATTTAACAACGATCAAGTTGGTCCTCTTATGTAGCTTCTTTGCGAGACCTTCCAGAATTTTCAATGATTCTCCCTGAAGAGACCAGTGCTTTCCTGCTAACGCTGTTTAAAGAGAACAGGGTATTCCTTCTGCAACACTTTCAATGCTGGCTCAACTTCCTCAAAGGACACCCAGGCCCCCGAAATCATTACCTGGAGGAGAGCAGAGTACCCCATACGAAACTTTATTCCTGCAGCGATAAGTTTAGCTACTATGGGGTGAAATAGGGCCCTCCTTTGTCGTACCGTGGCAGGGAGATCTTGAGTTATGTGGATTTTATTGCCTTCCCAGAGGACTTGCTCTAATTCCTTAATCTTAGACAAAAGGAACTGTTTCTCCTGAAAATTGAGGAATTTAAACATCAGGGGTTGGGGCGGTTGACCAGGAGCAGGCATCGGGTGAAGTGCTCTATGAGCCCTCTCTATTGTATACGAGGTTCCAAAGGGAGAGGGGCCCGCGATCCTCTCAATCAGCTTCTGGGCAAACAGGATGGTATTGTTCCCTTCTTCTTTTTCTGGAATGCCCAAGATCACTGTGTTATTTCTACGGCTCCTCCCCTCTAAATCTTCTACTTTTTGTTCCAACTTTTTAATGCACTGCTGGTTCTCCACCCCGGCGTTGTCTGTACGGTCTGATTTTTTCTCCAGGGAGATAAGCCATGCCTCCGTATCAGAAACTCTGGTAGATAAATCTTCCAACGCACCTGACATTTGTTTAATTTCAGAGGCAATTGATTTTAGATCTTCTCGGAATGGTTGCAGCTCCTTTAAAAATAGCTCCAGGGTAAGAGGAGCTGCTTCCGATGCCGAGACCTGAGAGGCCGTGGTAGTAGACTGTTTACTGCTCCCCATCGGCTGGGCCTTGCTTCTTTTACCAGATTTTTCCAGGGAAACAGGCGGTGTATGTCGGGACAGCGCGGTTCTCATTTCAGCTTCCATTTTCGATACGAAACATCAACACGTCAATCCTCGCCTTAATAACTGTCTTAGCAATTGTTAATGCCTTTTTGCAGGCTGATTTAATTGAAATAAAAGCTCTGAATAGCGGGAGCTGGAGCCAAGTGCTGCTACACAGTCTACTGCATCACGTGATCCCCCGGAATTGTCTTATGTCTGTCCCATGCATTACATAGAAACATAGAATTTGATGGCAGATAAGGACCGCATGGCCCACCTAGTCTGCCCATTTTCCTACCTAACAGATAAGCTGCAGATCCTAGTTAACCAACAGCTTACTTCCTCCTACCCCCCACTAGGACTGCCTTATGTCTGTCCCATGCATTCTTGAATTCCCCCACTGTTCTTGACTTCACGACCTCCTCAGGGAGGCTGTTCCATGCATCCACAGCCCTCTCTGTGAAAAAATACTTCCTCGCATTACCTCTGAGCTGTCCCCCCTCTATCTTCAAATTGTGCCCCTTGTTCTTGCAAATCCCTTTTTCTGAAAGATGCCACCCTCTTGGACTTTGTTGATTCTCTTGAGGTACTTGAAAGTTTCTATCATGTCCTCTCTCTCTCTCCTTTCATCAAGGGTATACATATTAAGTTCCTTTAGTCTTTCTTCTTACGTCTTCTGGTGCAGACCCTGCACCATTTTGGTTGCCCTCCTCTGGACAGCCTCCACTTTCTCTATGTCTTTGTGGAGATGGTGTCTCCAGAACTGCACACAGTACTCCAGATGGGGTCTCACCAACTGTCTGTACAAAGGGATAACAACTTCCTGTTTTCTACTATTGATGCCTCTCCCTATGCATCCCAGTATCCCCCCAGCCTTCCTTACTGCCTTCTCACATTGCTTGCCCACCTTTAGGTCATCTGATATAATTACCCCCAGGTCCCTTTCCATTTTTACTGTTGTCAGTATCTCACCCCCCATTGTGTACTCTTCCCCTGGGTTTTTGTTTCCCAGGTGCATTACCTTGCACTTCTTTGCACTGAATCTGAGCTGCCGTACATTTGACCATTCCTCCAACCTTGCCAAGTCCCTTCTCATCCTTTCCACTCCATCTGGTGTATCAACCCTGTTGCAGATCTTTGTGTCGTCTGTAAAGAAACTTACTTTTCCTTCCAGTTCCTCTACAATGTCACTTATAAAGACATTAAAAAGGACCGGTCCCAGTACTGAACCCTGCGGTACCCCACTAGTAACCCTCCTTTCTTCACTGTGGACCCCATTTACTACTACCCTTTGCATCCTGTTGTCTAGCCAAGTTTTTATCCAGGCTACCACCTTGAGACTCACTCCAAGGCTGGCTAACTTGTGTATTAATCTTTTGTGTGGGACTGTATCAAATGCCTTGCTAAAATCTAGGTAAGCCATGTCCACAGCCCCTCCCTGGTCTACTATTTTGGTCACCCAGTCAAAGAAATCTATTAGATTCATCTGACACGACCTTCCCATCGTGAATCCATGCTGCCTTGGGTCCTGTGTTCCACGGGCCTCTAGGTACTCAACAGTTCTTTCCTTCAGAAATGATTCCATCATTTTCCCTACCACTGAGGTCAAACTAACTGGTCTGTAGTTTCCTGACCCTGTCCTGCTCCCACTTTTGTGAAAAGGAATCACATTCACCCTCCTCCAGTCCTCAGGTACCACCCCATCCTCCCATGATTTGTTAAAGGGAGTAGTCAGCGGTGTCACTAGTTCTACCCTTAGTTCTTTTAGAATTTTTGGGTGAATCCCATCAGGCCCTATTGCTTTGTCCACCTTCAATTTTATTAGTTCTTTCAGAACCCTTTCTTCTTTCTGTAAATGGACTGGTATCGACCCCTATCTTCAGAGTGTTTCTCTTGTTTGGTTTAGGTACCTCCCTCTCCTCTTCCTTTGTGAATACTGAGCAGAAATATTCGTTCAGTATCCCTGCTTTTTCACTGTCACCCTCTACCCACATTCCCTCCCCTTTATTAAGCCTCAGTATCCCTTCTTTGGTCTTTCTTCGCTCCCTAATGTACCTATAAAAGGTCTTATCCCCCTTCTTAACAGAGTTGGCTATCCTTTCCTCGGTTTGGGCCTTTGCTATTCTGACTGCCTTCCCAGCCTCTTTCTGCTTTAACTGATAAAGTTCTTTGTCCTGCTCCTTCTGTGTTTCCTTATATTTCCTGAATGCTATCCTTTTCTCCTTAACCTTCCCTGCCACCTATTTTGAGAACCATAGTGTTTTTTTCCTTCGTTGTGTTTTGTTGATTTGCTTTACACAAAGGCTTGTTGCCTCTGTGATGGCTGTTTTGATTACTCCCCATTGTTCCTCCACCCCTCCTTCTTGCCTGTTTGCTAGTGCTTTTCTTCTTGCATTCTTGAATTCCCCCACTGTTTTTGACTTTACGACCTCCTCAGGAAGGCTTTTCCATGTGTCCACAACCCTCTCTGTGAAGAAATACTTCCTCACATTACCTCTGAGCCGTCCCCCCTCTATCTTCAAATTATGCCCCCTTGTTTTTGCACATCTCTTTTTCTGAAAGATGCTACCCTCTTGGACTTTGTTGATTCCCCTGAGGTATTTGAAAGTTTCTATCATGTCCCCCCTCTTCCTCCATTCCTCTAGGCTATACATCTTTAGTTCCTTTAGTCTTTCTTCATATATCTTCTGATGCAGACCCTGCATCATTTTGGTTGCCCTCCTCTGGACAGCCTTCACCCTGTGTATGTCTTTGCGGAGATGGGGTCTCCAGAACTGTACACAGTAGTCCAGATGTGGTCTTACCAACTGTCTGTACAGAGGGCCAACAACTTCCTGTTTTCTACTGGTGATGCATCTCCCTATACATCCCAGTATCCCCCCAGCCTTCCTTACTGCCTTCTCACATTGCTGGCCTACCTTTAGGTCATCTGATATGACTACCCCCAGGTCCCTTTCCATTCTTGTTGTTGTCAGTATCTCACCCCCCATTGTGTACTCTTCCCTGGGTTTTTGATTCCCAGGTGAATTACTTTGCACTTCTTTGCATTGAATCTAAGCTGCCATACATTTGACCATCCCTCCAACCTTGCCAAGTCCCTTTTCATCCTTTCCACCCCACCTTGTGTATCAACCCTATTGCAGATCTTTGTGTCATCTGCAAAGAGACATACATCCCTTCCAGTCCCTCTGCAATGTCACTTATAAAGACATTAAATAGGACCGGCCCCAGTACTGAACCCTGCGGTACCCCACTAGTAACCTTCCTTCACTGTGGACTCCATTTACTATTACCCGCTGTGTCCTGTTGTCCAACCAGTGTTTTACCCAGACTACCACCCTAGGACCCACTCCCAGGCTGGCTAATTTGTTTATTAATCTTTTGTGTGGGACTGTGTCAAATGCCTTGCTAAAGTCTAGGTAGGCCATGTCCACAGCCCCTCCCTGGTCTACTGCTTTGGTCACCCAGTTAAAGAAATCAATTAGATTTGTCTGACATGACCTTCCCACTTTGAATCCATGCTGCCTTGAGTCCTGTGCCCCACTGGCCTCTAGGTACTCAACAATTCTTTCCTTCAGAAGTGATTCCATCATTTTCCCTACCACTGAGGTCAAACTGACAGGTCTATAGTTTCCTGCCTCTGTCTTGCTTCCACTTTTGTGAAGGGGAATCACATCCACCCTCCTCCAGTCTTCAGGTACCACCCCATCCTCCCATGAGGGGACATGATAGAAACATGGCAGTATCAAGATGGCGGCCACGCTGGGTCAGCCTCGAACTCAGCTCTGAGCTTGGTTTTGTAAAATCCTTTTTGTACGCAGTAGTTCTTTTGCGTTTTTTATGTTCGTTAGTTTCGCTGTGCGAGTTTGGTTGTTTTGGAGTCATTTGGGGTTCAGGATTGTGGAAGCTTGCAGTGGTGCTCTGTGGAACTGTTGGTGTTTGCCGCTGTAACGGGGAACACTCCGAGATCTGGGGGATTGGAGGAGAGTTGCGTCGGAGCGCTCCTGTTTGTCCCGTTTGACGGGATTGCTGGAGTTTGCATGATCGCTGGGGTTTGCATGATGGTGGAGCAAATCGGAGATGTCTGACTGCTGCCGGTGTTGGAGCTGACTTTTTCTGTTGGTTGTTTTCTGTCTGGAGTCCTGCTGTATCGTTACGTAAAAGCTCCACCTGTGTGCTGAGTTAGCCGGGATTAAGAGACTGGATTTTGGTGCCTGAGGATTGCTTCAGCCATTGGCCCTGGTTTTATGTTACGGTGTGGTGAAGGAAGGAAGAGGAGGAGAAGGAGGAGGAGAGGTTCAGCCAGCCCAGCCAGCCTAGAGGTGGGTGCAAGGTGGTAACTGTTTTCCCCGGGAGGGTCGGGAGTGCTTACCGGAGGGTTGGTGCTCATGGGGCTTCCAAGGGCCGTGGGGGTTGTCTGGCTGAAACTGGGCTTTCCCTGGCGATCCAGGTGGGGGGGAGGACAGTTGTTTATACCGGGACCTGCACTGTGTTGGTTTGGGTTTTGGCCCTTTTTGAACCAGAAGACTTTCATCTGTACCACCTTCACAAATTTGACTAATTCGAACTGTGGCCGACCGGTTTGAAGTTTCATCTGGCTTCTATTTTATATTCGTTAAAATTGCCTATCCAAGTTTAGGAGTCTCTTTTAACTATTTGGGGAATCAGGGAGAGGACCTTTTTTGGAGAACTCACTCCATATGATTGGGATCCACCTGTGGAAAAGGTTTATCCCGTTGGACTGACTTTAATGAATTGGAGGTGGTGAGAGTCCTCCTCTTCATCTGCAACTTTTCCTGAGAACTGTGTTATTGGCTAACTTGCCTTTCTGTGACTAATTTTAATGAATAGGAGGTGGTGAGAGCCCTCCTTTTCACTTATAAATCGTTTTGGAACTGTGTTACTGGCTAACTTGCTTCTGTGATTTTAACTTTAGTATCAAAACTGAACCTTATTTTAATTTGCCATTTCATTGGGACTTTAGTGATATAATATTAACATTATGGGTACAGTTGTATTGTGTTAATATAAATTGTAGAGACCAAGAAGAAAAATAGTAATGCACAGCTTTTATGTTGTAGAAATTTGAATGTTTTTTTATGAAATTGAGTAGTGAGAGTGCCCTGTTTTCTTAAAGACTGTTTGAAGTAATAAATATTGTACCCCAATTGAAGTGAGAGTTTGGTTGGGGGGGCATTCTTTTCTGGTGAGGTGAGAGCTCCCAGAAGCTATTGTTGGTGTTTGTGCATGTTTTGGGTGTGTGAAGATGTGTTGGGGAGCTGCTCGGACGGTCAGGCATTGTTCCCCTTCCCGGCTTAAGGACTTCCACCCTTTTAGATATCCCCCACTATCTCCGGAGGTATATAGATGGTGTAGGGCTCTGGGGATTGTGAGGAGGAGGAGGAGGGCGGTGGCAGGGCCTGGAGGGGGAATGGAAAGGAATGGATGGATTGGGATAGTGGGGATGAGAAGACGCTCTGGGGCAAAATGGGTTCAGGAGAGGGGTCCTCCCTGCCTGATTCCCATACCCAAGGGCTCTGCCTGTGGCAGGCAGGTGGCTCGGTCTTCACTGGCAACTTATCCTACTCGGACAGTGTTATGTAATGCCAGATCCATTAAAAACAAGACTGCTATAATAGCTGATCTTGTAGGATCATCAGATCTAGCATGCATCACCGAGACCTGGCTGGATGATAATGCTGGCCCTGTTTTGGCTTCAGCTGTCCCAGCCGGGTAATCGGTGATATACCGTCTGAGGCTGGATCGTAGGGGTGGGGGAGTGGCAATCTGTTTTAGAACAGAACTGAACGTGACGGAGGTACCAGTAGGAATTACCAACTCCTTTGAATGTATCCTGGGTGAGGGTGTGGGGTGCAGGATTCTTCTCATTTACTGTCCACTAGGTAATGGGAATGTTTTTCTGTGGAAAGTCACAGACTTCATTGCCGACATGACATTGGGATCCTCCAGATGACTGATCCTGGGGGATTTCAATGCCTGGGTCGATGATGAACTCTCGCGGTTTGGTTATGACTTCCTCCAGCTGATGATTTCCCTGGGCTTCACACAGGTCATTTCCTCCTCGACCCATATAGATGGTCATTCATTGGACTTGGTATTCCTCCTGGGGATGGAGATATCTGACTTGGTGGTGGAGCCAGTCGGATGGTCTGACCATCACACCATTGGGTTCAGCTTCTTGGCCCCCCCGGTAGGCCGACCTCTACAGAAATGGTCCAGTACCGCCCATTGAGGGATGTTACCCCAGAGGGCCTGATGGTGGTACTGGATCTATCAAGTTTGCCGAGTGAATGCATGGATCCAGGGGACCTGGTTCTTGCCTATAACGAGGTAGTTGTAGGTGCCCTGGATTCCATTGCTCCTGTTCGTGTTCGACCCCTCACCCTTTGCTCTAAGTCTCCCTGGTCTGATGAGACTTTGAGGGAGCTTAGGAGAGTGGAAAGAAGGCTTGAGAGACGTTGGCAGAAATCGGGTCTGGAGTGTGACAGGCTTAGTTTGATGGACCATTATCGGGTCTATCAATCAGCAGTTACCCGTAAGAAGGCTGAATTCCTGTCCAGGGAAATTGCTGCTGCACAGAATCGACCAGCCCAGCTCTATTGGACTGTGGACAGATTGTGCAATCCAATCTGTCTTCAGCCCGAGAGAGCGTTTTCACAGGAACAGTGTGAGGAGTTTGCTCGATTCTTTATGGATAAGGTTGCCACAATCAGGTCCGGTCTTCTCCTAACTCTGTCAAACAGGAGTTGTAGTGGTTGGCAGGAGATATCGGACACCCAGTTTATGTGGTCTGACTTCGACCGGCCCACAATCAATGACATAGTGATGATCGTCCAGTCGCTGCGACCAACCAACTGTAGTTTGGACCCGGGCCCCACTCGCCTTTTAGTAGGATGTGTGGATAAAATCGGCCGGTCCTCACTAAGATAGTCTGGTTGTCATTGGAGAAAGGGATCTTTCCTCATCCCCTGAAGGAAGCTGTTATTCGGCCCCTTCTTAAAAAGCCCTCCTTAGACCCGGACTGTCTAGCTACTACAGGCCTGTCTCTAACCTGCCTTTTGTAGGTAAGGTTATTGAGAAGGTGGTCGCACTGCAGCTGGATGGTCATTTGACCAGCCACAATGTCTATGATTCTCTCCAGTTTGGATTTAGGAAGAGACATAGTACTGAGACGGCCCTTGTTCGGGTACTAAATAACCTCCTAATAGCGAGAGATCGAAAGACCCATTCCATCTTGGTCCTTCTTGATCTCTCTGCTGCATTTGATACCGTTGACCATGGAGTGCTGTTGGGGCGCCTGCGGTTTATCTGTGGACTTTTGGGCCCGGTCCTCAGTTGGTTTCAATCATTCCTTCAGGGTAGGACTCAGAAGGTGGTGTCTGGGATTTTTTCCTCGGCATCATTCCCCCTATCTTCTGGGGTGCTGCAGGGCTCCATCTTGGCACCCATGTTGTTTGCGGTATATATGCTGCCGTTGGGAGTGATTATTAGGTGGTACAGCTTGAGTTTTCACTGCTATGCAGATGATACTCAACTGTATTTGTCCTTTGTGCCCGACCAGGGTGATGCTGTATCGGTCTTTAACAACTGTCTCACTGAGATCCAAGACTGGATGACTGAGAGCTGGTTGCGGTTAAACCCTGATAAAACTGAAGTGTTGGTTGTAGACCCAGGTCGTCGGGGGGCAGGTTTGCCGATGGGGTAACCTTCAGGTCTTTGGCTTGGGGGACCCGGGTAGCTACCTCAGACCGGGTGCGGAACCTGGGCATTATATTTGATGATTGCCTGATTCTGAAACGTCAGGTGTCGGCTGTTGTCAAAACCTCTTTTTATCATCTGAGGAACATAGCCTGGGTGAAGCATCTGGTTCCTGCTGACGACATTCCAACGTTGGTCCATGCCTTCGTTACCGTTCGCCTGGACTACTGCAACGTCCTGTACCTAGGGCTACCTGGGATGGATATCCACTGCTTGCAGTTAGTGCAGAATGAGGCGGCCAGGCTTTTGACTGGTACGTCTAGGACCAGTCATACAACGCCTGTCCTCTGCGGACTGCACTGGCTGCCTGTACAGTGGTGGATTACCTTCAAGGTTGGTTTGCTGATCTATAAGGCCCTACACGATCAGGGACCTAGCTACCTGCAAGACCTTCTGTGTACTGTCCCTCCGTCACTCCGATCCACTGATGAGGATTGCTGGAGATTTCCAGAAGTGCGTTTAAAGACATCAGGGGCCAGATCATTTAGTTTTATGGCCCCAACCCTGTGGAATTCTCTACCTCATCGGGTGCGAAATTGCCTGACTGTCCAAAGTTTTAAATTAGCTTTAAAAACACATTTATTTAGTTTAGCCTATTCTGACTTCTAAGTATATTTTAATGATCAGTTTTAGGCTGTTGTTTTAACTTATGTATTTGTTTTATCTATCGTAAAAGCGCCTTGGCTTTGGAATTGGAGCTGATTGATTGATTGATTAATTAAAAAGGGTAGTCAGTGGTGTTACTAGTTCTTCCCTTAGTTCTTTTAAAATTCTGGGGTGAATCCCATCAGGCCCCATTGCTTTATCCACCTTCAGTTTTAAGAGTTCTTTCAGAACCCTTTCTTCTGTGAAAGGACTAATATCAACCCCCCTATCCAGAGTGCTTCTATTGACTGGATTAGGTATTTCCCTCTGCTTTTCCATTGTGAATACTGAGCAGAAGTATTCGTTCAGTATCCCTGCTTTATCACTGTCGCTCTCTGCCCAACCACCTTCCTCTTTGTTCAGCCTCAGTATCCCTGCCTTAGTCTTTCTTTGCTCCCTAATGTACCTATAAAAGGTTTTATCCCCCTTCTTTACTGAGTTGGCTATCTTTTCCTCAGTTTGGGCCTTTGCTATTCTGACTGTCTTACCGGCTTCCTTCTGCTGTAGATGGTACAGTTCTCTGTCCTGCTCCTTCTGTGTTTCCTTATACTTCCTGAATGCTATCTTTTTTCCCTTACCTTCTCTGCCACTTCTTTTGAGAACCATAGTGTTTTTTTCTTTCATTTTGATTTGCTTATTTGCTTCACACAAAGACTTGTTGCCTCTGTGATGGCGGTTTTGATGTTTCCCTATTGTTGCTCCACCCCACCTTCTTGCCTGTTTGCTAGTGCTTTTCTGAGGCACTCTCCCATTTTGTCAAAATCAGCCCTCTTGAAGTCCAGTACCTTCACTTTTGTGTGGCTTGCCTCTACAGCTAAGTTTATCGTGAATCACACTATTTGGTGGTTGCTTGTTCCCAGATGGCTACCCACTTCAAGGTCAGAGATCCTCTCTCCATCCCCATTTGAGAGTACCAGGTCTAAGATTGCTCTCGCCCGAGTGGGTTCCAAAACTAGCTGTCTGAGACAAGCCTCCTGTAGGGCATCGAGACCGGCCCTACTCTTGGACGTGGCTGCAGCAAAGGTGCTCCAGTCAACATCTGGCATATTCAGGTCCCCCATCAGCCATATCTCCCCTTTCTCTGCCATCCCAAGGATGCCTTCTATCATTTCCTTGTCCATTTCCTCAACCTGAGATGGGGGTCTGTATACAACCCCTGTGTGGATTGTGGAGCCATTTCCAGTCTCCAGGGTGACCCACAGTGCCTTCTCTTCTCCCTGTTTACCCTTTAGTTCTGTTGCTTGTATCCCTTCCTTTACATAGAAAGCTACTCCTCCTCCTCTTCTTCCCTCCCTGTCCCTCCTGTAGATTGTGTACCCTGGTATGTTGACATCCCAGTCATGGTTCTCTGTGTACCATGTTTCTGTGACTGCCACAATATCCAGGCATCCCTCTTCCATCAAGACCACCATTTCAGGGAGCTTTTTTACCTAGACTATGGGCATTGGTACTCATTACCCTCCATTTTTTTATGTTTTTATTTCTTTTTGCCCCATCCCTGTCCCTACTGCCTTTGACTTTTCTCCATTTACCCTTGCCCTTCTCCCTATCGACTGCTCTTTTTTGGTGTTTACCTCACTAATTACTCTGATTTGTAGGGAGGCTAGGATTTCCCTTCTGCTCTTCAGTGCCTCTCCCTTGGCTAGTTTAAATGCTTGCCACTGAAGCATTTAAACCTATCACCTAGGATCCTGGTTCCCCCTCCAGGATAGATGCAGACCATCGTGCCTGTATAGGCCTGCATCCCTCCAGGTGGAGCCCCAGTCCCCAATGAAGTAAACCTATGCTGTCCAGAAATAATCACTTACAACTCTTACCCTCCACCCTGGGGAGTGCCTTCCTTCCTTTCAGACACCTATTTCACAAAGGCTAAGTAACAGATCTAGTTACAACTGACTGCAAATATCTCCCAGCTACAGTTCCTCCCAGACAAATTAAAGTTAAAACTAAGAAAACTCCACCCCAAAAACAGAATCAATACTAGTTACTTATACAGGTCCAAAATGTAATAATTCAGTTCAGAGTAGTCTAGAAAATAACCTCGTTGATTCAAGGAAGCTGTGGCTGCTTTCTCACTCTCCCTGTCTTCAATGTGAGAAGGAGACTGCAACACCTCTGAGACAAAAAAACCTTTCCAGCAAAAAAGAAATAAATAAAATAGGGGCAAACAGTAATTTTGCTTAGCCTAATGATAAATAGTCACAAAAATTTAAGCACCACCTGTAATAATTTCATAGATGATATATCCTGTAAGAAACACTTTGCTACAGAGAAAAATAAAGCAGCAACAGAAGATATACCTTGCAAAAGACAATTTGAATCAGAAGATTACAGCAGTAATCTGTTAGCACACACCTGAAGGCACACCTTGTAATAATGCAGCAGAAGGTATACCCAGCAACAGCAATGTGAATCAGAGAAAAGTAAAGCAATACAATGTTAGCAACAAACAGTAACAATCCTTGTGGGTACAAAATAAAAACAACAACACACAGTAAATCTGGCTAGCTAAAAGTCTTACTCCTTTCTCTTACTCTAGTGAGGTTCTTAGTTCTGTCCTTTCAAGCAAGCTAGAAGGAAAGAGCTCAGGTGAAGCTAGGTGCCTTGGCCAGCAAACCTAGCCTTACAGCTCCAGTACAAGAGCTTATGGGCAGACTAGATTGGCCAGGCAGTTCTTATCTGCCGACAATTTCTATGTTTCTATGTTAAGTCCTTCCTCGGAAGCTTAACAGCATTCCTGTCACAGGTGATTGATGGTGGAAGGAACTGGCCGGCTCAGCTCTTCAACACTGTAGACAGACTAATAAACCCAGTCTGTCTGCAGTGTTGCAGAGCCTCTTCTCATGGAAAATATGAGGAGTTTAACTGGTTCTTTTTAAACAAAGTATCCAGCATCTGGGCTGGGATTTCCCTGAGCAGCCTGTCATTGGCTGACAGTGTCCATTGCTCACAGGATGTAGGCTCTCCATTTTCATGGGTTGAATTTGAGTTGGTTTCAGCAGATGATGTCTCCTGTGTGGTTTCTGGCCTGTGACCCACCTTCTGTGCATTGGACTCTGGGCTGAGCAGAATGCTGGGATTCATTTGGTCCACAACATAGAAACATAGAAACATGGAATTTGATGGCAGATAAGGACCGCTTCGCCCACCTAGTCTGCCCATTTCCCTACCTAATGAATAAGCTGCAGATCCTAGTTAACCAACAGCCTACTTCCTCCTACACCCACTACAATTGCCTTATGTTTGTCACATGCATTCTTGAATTCCGCCACTGTTTTTGACTCCACAACCTCCTCAGGAAGGCTGTTCCATGCATCCACAACCCTCTCCATGAAAAAATACTTCCTCACATTACCTCTGAGCCGTGCCCCGCTATCCTTCTAATTGTGCCCCCTTGTTCTTGCACATCTCTTTTTCTGAAAGATGCTACCCTCTTGGACTTTGTTGATTCCCTTGAGGTACTTGAACGTTTCTATCATGTCTCCCCTCTGCCTCCTTTCCTCAAGGGTATACATATTAAGCTCCTTTAGTCTCTCTTCATATGTTTTCTGGTGCAGAACCTGCAGCATTTTGGTTGCCCTCCTCTGGACAGCCTCCACCCTGTCTATGTCTTTGCAGAGATGGGGTCTCCAGAACTGCATGCAGTACTCCAGATGGGGTCTCACCAACTATCTGTACAGAGGGATGACAACTTCCTGTTTTCTACTGGTGATGCCTCTCCCTATGCATCCCAGTATCCTCCCAGCCCTCCTTACTGCCTTCTCACATTGCTTTCCCACCTTTAGGTCATCTGATATAACTACTCCCAGGTCACTTTCCACGTTTGTTGTTGTCAGTATCTCACCCCCCCAATTGTGATGGAGATCGTCAGGTGTTCCAGTCAAGAGTGTGTCTTTCCATCTGCCCATAAAAAGGCAGTGGTGAGCTCGCCCAGTGGCATGGGGTGCTGAGGCACTAGCAACTTACTTTCTTCCATATCAGCGACCTGTGCTCGGTGATTAGCATGGGTTGCTTTGAGTCAGGTGGGGGGGCTGGATGAAGATTGAGTGGCCGCCTGGCAGCTCTCCTCTCCCAGGTAGGGGAGGTTGTCTCTCCCAGCCTTTGACAGCCACCATGTGGAGCCATGGTGGTGGTGCAGGCATTGGAGGGGAGTCAGTCACTAAGTCAGCGATGGGAGGAGTGGATTCACTTGGGCCAAGGCGTGCGTGTGCACCTCCATGGGCACACCTGGCCTTGTCTTGGGCTCCAGGGGTAAAACAAACAGGGAAAAAAATAGGTGGAAAACTACAGGTTGGGGCTTAATGAAGCACCCCCCCCCAGCTAGCACGGATGGTCCTCCCGAGATTGGAAGTGGTGTGACTCGGGACAGCCGTGGAGCCTGAATGAAATGGGCTGATACTGCCACCCAGCCTGCCAGGGGAGAATAAAGGAAAATATGGGAAAAAAGGCAGTGGTGAAGCCTCTCCTTAAGAAGGCCTCCATGGACCCTGATGACCTTTCCAGTTACAAACCCATCTCATACCTTCCTTTTCTTAGGAAGTTGGTCAAGAAGGTGGTAGTGTTGCAACTAGAACAACATCTGGAGAAGTATAAAATCTATGAGCCCTTCCAATCTGGTTTTCTGCCTCACCATGGTATGGAAATTGCCTTAGTCAGGGTGCACCATGCTCTTCTCTTAGCAAGGGATAGCAGACATCATTCCATCCTCATCCTGCTAGACATCTCATCAGCATTTGACACGGTGGATCATGGGGAGCTATTGGCTCACTTTAGGCATTATGTGGGACTCTCGAGAACAGTGCTGTGGTGGTTTGAGTCCTACATAACTGGCACTGAGCAGTACGCTCTGCTGTGGTGTACCATCCTCGGGGGCAAGTCTGGCTCCCATGTTGTTTGCCATGTACAGTATATGTTGTTGAGGGAGATCATTAGATCCTACAACTTGGCATTTCATTGATATGCTGATGACACCCAGCTGTATGTGTCATGTGACCCTCATGACAGAGCTGCTATCCTGGAACTAAGTGCCTTAGATAAGTCCAGGACTGGATGGCAGCTAGCTGGCTTAGGTTCAATCCATCCAAGATGGAAGTGTTACTGGTGAAGCCGGGTGGGTCTGTTTCTATAGCAACAAGTGGTAGCACAGCCTTTCCTTTGTTGGACGTTGTGGCCCTTTGTGCTGCAGATAGTGTGAAGAATCTGGGTATCATTGTGGACTCTAAGCTCACTCTGGAACTCCAGATGTTGGCTGTTGTCTGCAGTGGGTTTTATCATCTTCGTAACATTTCCGGATCAAGCCCTATCTTGAACCAACTGATCTGGCCACACAAGTGCACGCCTTAGTCTCATCTAGGTTGGATTACTGTAATGATCTCTATCTTAGGTTATCCACAAGGTTGATACGCAGCCTGCAGCTAGTTCAGAATGCAGCAGCTCAGCTGGTTGCTGTGACATCTTGATCCAAGCATATCACACCAGTTCTCCATGCGCTCCATTGGCTTCCGGTCAGATGGTGCATTAGCTTCAAGGTTTGCTTGCTGACGTACAAGGCCCTGCACAGCCTGTGTCTGCAAGACCACCAGATGCCATATGTTCTTGGTCATGCCCTCTGGTCAGTGGAGGCAGATCTCCTCTCCATACCCAGATCCTGGTTAACATTTTTGGGTGATAGAGCATTCGGTGTGGTGGCCCCAATTGTTTGGAAGGCCTTCCCCCAAGAAGTGAGAAGTGCTCTTTCACTGGCTCTTTTTAAAAGGTTTTTGAAAAATCACCTTTTTAATTTATGTTTTGGCCTGGATTCTTGATTGTAAATTATTTTCAGTTCTTATTTAACTATTATTTTATTTTGCTTTTATTGTAAGGTGCTCAGAGCCTCAGGGATTGGGAGCATATAAATAAAATTGCCACTGCCATATGTAGCAACAGAGAGGCCAAGAAGATGGTGGCATGTTATTGTTCGGTCACAAAGGAAAACAAAAGCGTAGTGGGCTTGATCATAGACCCTCTGCCTCAGTGGGAACTACAAGTGTGGAGGAAGATGACAGTAGTGGTTAAACAGTCTCTAAAGTATCTCACATTGTAGGAAACACTCACAGTGGCACTACAATGTTTGCAACACAAACAATCACTTTAAAAAAAGGAATAACAAAGGAGTTCATCAGGTAGTGCAGGCAGAGGAGGAAGAGGAGCAAAGAGATTTAGTGGAACTTGGTGAGGGAGATACAGATTGTGATTATATAACCCATAAAAGTGACAGCAGTAGCAGCACTTCTGGAGAGGAGGAGAAGGAGGTGGAACTGGTGGGAGTTTGACTTGGGGCAAGTGCACAAAAAAGATAAAAAAAAGACCAAAAGTAGTGCTATAACAATAAAAAGAAAGAAAGGCCACAAAACAACAAGGGGAAACTCAAGAAGCATGTGAAATGATGCGTGGACCATGACACATAGTAGAGGAATAAGAACCATTCCCTGACCCTGGAGAGCTGGCGGAAGAAAAGGAGGAAGATGATGATGTGGAGCAGCCCACAGTACCCTGCCCATTAGGCAACAGCCAAGAGTGCCAGTAGGAAAGACCAAACCAGTGACAGTGGTGGTGTGAGATTTCTTTAGAGTGGACAAAGACTCACAGACACACATAGTGTGTCTTTTATATAAAGACAAGCTGAGTAAGATGGGAACAAGGCTGGGGACATCTACCATGAAGAGGCATTTGCTGAAGTCCCACAGATCTCAGTATGAGAAGGCATGCTAAAACATGATGTCAGCAGCCCCATCACCAGGCAGTTGAGCTGCTGCTGCTGCTGATGATGATAATGGCCAGGGGAAGGAGAACACTAGGAGACCAGGCAGAGAGGAAGAGCAAGAAAGTCTTTCACATGGCAGGTGATACAAGACTCCAGCATCTTCCATTCATCAGTCTTCTAGCCCACTGACTCTCACACTTCTGAGGGGCAACAGATCCCCAGCCACTTTCACTCCCAGTGACGGCAAAAATAGTAACCAGCTGTCACATCCAGGGGAAAAAAAGCACTCAACTCTCAGTGGTCCAGTCCCTGAAATTGAGATGAGCCAGAAATATCAAGCAAACAGACCCAAGGCAAGAGCAATAGTGGAAATGTTAGCCACCAATTTGCTGCCTTTTTCCTTGGTGAGTAACGCTGGTTCTGTATTGCTAATTAAGTTGCCGTGCCAAGGTATCACGTGCCAAGTCATACCTAATTATCCACAGTGGCACTTCTCCTTCGTAACTCAGTGCCTACAAGACTGTGTCACATGCCATGAAAGCATCATTTGTTCCATTCACATCACCACTGACATGTGGACCATTGGTCAGACTACTCATTACATGGCAATGACTGCCCATTGAGTCAGTTTCCCATCTTTGTTCCCCTCCTCTTCCTCCTTCTCATCCTCCTCTGGGATAAGTGCCAGTAGCAGCAGTAGCACCAGTGCTCTCCAGCCTCTGCAAGCAGGCAGCTTTGTATGTTGCTGGCTTTGACCATGACTATCGTGCAGAAAACTCGCTACACTTCCTTTAACAGAAGTTTGATGAGTGACTGACACCACACTCATTAACTCCAGATTTTATAGCATCAGATAATGCAAAGAAAATTGTAGAGGCAGCTGAGGATGGGGATTATACACGTTCCATGTTTTACTCACTGTATAGATCTGGTCACTCAGGGACTCCTAGATGAGGAAGGCACCATGTGAAGACGTGTGTAGGTCTGGTAAAAAAAGCTTGTGTTCATTTTAGCTATTCTGTAAAGCCATGGAAGATATTATGAAACATTCAGCAGTGGAACCACCTTCTCCTCCATCCTGAAACAGGATGTAGCAACAAGATGGAATTCCACCTATTACATGATGGAACGGCTGCTACAATAACACAAAGCTATCTACCAGTATGCCCTAGCGCATGGTTTGGCAAAGGAGATGTAAACATCAGCCCAAATCGGTGGCACCTGATGGAGACCCTCTTCACTGTTCTGAAGCCTTTTGAGGAGGCCTCAAGGATGGTAAGTGCTGAAGGGGCTGGTCTAAGCCAGGTACTTCCCCTCATTACCCTCATTAACCTGTAACTTCTTTGTATAAAAACTCAGTATGAGTAAAAGGAGGGTACCACTTCTCTCAGTCTGATAGAAAGGATATCATCACATTTCTGGAATGACACAAGCATTTCACAAATGTATACAGATGACCAATTCATCTCTTGGACCCTCGATTCAAAGACACATTTGAGACATTCTTTGATGCACAATAATATAAGGATCAGCAGTCTTATAAAGCCTTCCTTATACATCTAGTCTCAGCATGTATGCCACAAAACAAGAACAGGAACACAAACAGAGCAGAAGAACGACACTCAACATCTTCCGTTGTTGCAGTCACATTGACTTGTCGGGTGGAAGACAGGGAACAAGTAAAATTCCAATGTGTTTCCATTGCTACTGAACAGGTAGCTGTTGAACACCTCAGTTGCCCACCTGTAGGTATGTACTCAGAAAGGAATTTCAGTGCTGCGGGCAATATTGTCACCAATAGGAGAACATGTCTTTTGACCCAAAATGTAGAGATACTCATTTTTAAATAATTAACCTGCCCCTTTTTCCAAAGTCCTTTTTGCCATAGTTTATGGAGTACCAATGCCCGTAGTCTGGGCAACAAGCTCCCTGAGCTGGTGGCCTTAATGGAAGAGGGATGTCTGGATATCGTAGCAGTCACAGAAACATGGTACACAGAGAACCATGACTGGGATGTTAACATACCAGGGTACATAACCTACAGGAGAGACAGGCAGGGGAGAAGAAGGGGAGGAGTAGCTCTCTATGTAAAGGAAGGGATAAAAGCAATTGAACAAAAGAGTAAACAGGGAGCAGAGGAGGCACTGTGGGTCACCTTGGAGACTGGAAAGGGCACCACAATCCGCACAGGGGTTGTGTACAGACCCCCATGTCAGGGGGAAGGAATGGACAAGGATATGATAGAAGGCATTCTTAGAATGGCAGAGAAAGGGGAGATACTGTTGATGGGAGACCTGAATATGCCAGATGTTAACTGGAGCACATTTGCTGCAGCCACATCCAAGAGCAGGGCCATTCTTGATGCCCTACAGGTGGCAGGCATTAGACAGCTAGTTTCGAACCCACTCGTGAGGGAGCAATCTTAGACCTCGCATTCTCTCAAATGGAGGCAGTGAGAGGATCTCAGATCTAGAAGTGGGTTGCCATCTGGGGACAAGTGACCATCAAACAGTGTGGTTACGTTAAACTCAGCTACAGAGTCAAGCCATACAAAGTGAAGGTACTGGACTTTAGGAGGGCTGACTTTGTGAAGATGAGAGTGCCTCAGAAAAGCACTAGCAAACAGGCTAGAAGGGTGTGGAGCAACAATGGGAATTATCAAAACTGCCATCACAGAGGCAACAAGCCTTTGTGTGAAGCAAATAAACAAATCAAAAGCGAAAGAAAAAGCCACTATGGTTCTCAAAGAGGTGGCTGTGAAAGTCAGGAAGAAAAGATAGCATTCGGAGTATAAGGAAACACAGAAGGAGCAGGACGAGAGCTGTACCAGTTAAGGCAGAAGAAAGCAGGGAGGAAGTCAGAATAGCAAAGGCCCAAACTGAGGAAAAGATAGCCAACTCAGTTAAGAAGGGGATAAAACCTTTTATAGGTACATCAGCGGCGTAGAAAAGACAAGGGAGGGATAGTGAGGCTGAATAGAATGAGCGGTGGGTGGGCAGAGGGGACAGTGAAAAAGCAGGAATACTGAGCGAATATTTCTGCTCAGTATTCTAAAAAAGGAGAAGTGCCTAATCCAATTAACGACCTCTTGATAGAATCGTCCCAATCCTTTCACAGAAGAAGGTTCTACAAGAACTCCTAAAACTGAAGGTGGACAAAGCAATGGGTCCTGACGGAATTCACCCCAGAATTCTAAAAGAATTAAGGGAGGAACTAGTGAAACCACAGGCTACTCCTTTTAATAAATCATGGGAGGATGGGTGGTACCCGAGGACTGGAGGAAGGCGGATGTGATTCCCTCACAAAAGTGGGACCAAGACAGAGGCAGGAAACTACAGACCTGTCAGTCTGACCTCTGTGGTAGGGAAAGTGATGGGAGTCACTTGAAGGAAAGAACAGTTGAGTACCCTAGAGGCCAGTGGAGCACAGGACCCAAGGCAGCATGGGTTCACAGCGGGAAGGTCATGTCAGATGAATCTAATAGATTTCTTTGACTGGGTGACCAAAGTAGTAGACCAGGGAGGGGCTGTGGACATGGCCTACCTAGACTTTAGCAAGGCATTTGACACAGTCCCACACAAAAGATTAATAGTCAAATTAACCAGCCTGGGAGTGGGTCCCAGGGTGGTAGCCTGGGTAAAACATTGGCTGGACAACAGGACACAGAAGGTAATTGTAAATGGAGTCCACTCTGAAGAAAGGGGGGTTACTAGTGGGGTACCGCAGGGTTCAGTATTGGGTCCAGTCCTTTTTAATGTCTTCATCAGTGACATTGCAGAGGGACTGGAAGGAAAAGTATGCCTTTTTGCAGATGACACAAAGATCTGCAACAGGGTTGATACACAAGGAGGCGTGGAAAGGATGAAAAGGGATTTGGCAAGGTTGGAGGAATGGTCAGAAGTATGGCAGCTAGGATTCAATGCAAAGAAGTGCAAAATAATGCACCTGGGAAACAAGAACCAAGGGGAAGAATACACAATGGGTGGGGAGGTAGTAACAACAACAAAAAAGGAAAGGGACCTGGGGGTAATCATATCAGATGACCTTAAGGTTAGCAAGCAATGTGAGAAGGCAGTAGGGAGGGCTGGGGGTATACTGGGATGTATAGGGAGAGGCATCATCAGCAGAAAACAGGAAGTTGTTATCCCTCTGTACAGACAGTTGGTGAGACCCCATCTGGAGTACTGTGTCCAGTTCTGGAGACCCCATCTCCGCAAGGACATAGACAGGATAGAGGCAGTCCAGAGGAGGGCAACTAAAATGGTGCAGGGTCTGCAAGAGAAGCCGCATGAGGAGAGACTAAAGGAGCTTAATATGTATACCCTTGAGGAAAGAAGGGAGAGGGGGGACATGATAGAAACTTTTAAGTACCTCAGTGGAATCAACAAAGTCCAAGAGGGTAGCATCTTTCAGAAAAAGAGACGTGCAAGAACAAGGGACACAATTTAAAGATAGAAGGAGGGCGGTTCAGGGCAATGTGAGGAAGTATTATTTCACAGAGAGGGTAGTGGATGCATGGAACAGCCTTCCTGAGGAGGTTGTGGGTCTAAAACTGTGGGAGAATTCAATAATGCATGGGACAGACATAAGGCAATTCTTGTGGGGGGTAGGAAGAAATAGGCTGTTGGTTAACTAGGATCTGCGGCCTATCCTGTAGGTAGGGAAATGGGCAGACTAGATGGGTCTAGTGGTCCTTATCTGCCATCAAAGTCTATGTTTCTATGTTTCTATATTTAACACTTCCAGCTGGGCTAACAGAGGAGGAGGATGAAGGAGATGGGGAGGGCTTCTGTGACCATTAGTTTTTTTTTTGTTTTTTTTTTTGAACCAGTAGCCTAGACACACACTGTAGGATGCTGCATTGTTGTCGTCACTCAGTCTTTTTTGGATTACTGTTTGGTAAATTTTTGCCAGGCCTGCACAGTTCAAATTAATAATTTTTGTGGCAATGCTGACTATGAAACAAGTGTGTACAGCACTTAGCCATGCCATAACTGGGAGCCTTGTCCATGTGTGGCACTGTCCCAATGGGTGCATAATATCTGGAACCAGTAGCACACACCCCGGGATGCTGCATTGTTGTCTTCACTCAGTCTTCTTCAGATCAATATTTTGTGAATTTTGGCCAGGTCTACACAGGCTGAATAAATAATTTCTTTGGCAAAGGTGCCTATGAAACCAGTGTGTACAACACTTAGATATGGCATAATCGGAAGTCTTGTCCATGTGTTGCACTGTCCCTATGGGCATATGATTTTTGGAACCAATAGCCCACACTGTGGGATGCTGTACTGATATATTTTAAGGGCATACCTCGGCTTTACAATTAGAACCATTTTATTATTTTCATTTGAGCATCATTATTACTTGGCCACGTACTCCTCATTACTGTACTAAGCATTGTCCATGTTTGGCACTAAATGAACACAAATTTTGGAACTAGTACCCCTTACTGTGGCCCACTGCATCATCATCCTGCTGTTTTGGGTGCTTTGTCAGCCCAGTGCATTAGGCTATTCATTTTATCTAGTTTCCTAATGCTTTTTAATGGTCAAACCATTGCAGACTAGTTCACTTTTATGAGAACTTTTGCAAGCTTTCGCAGTTCAACGGGCAAAGTTTGTGTAGTCGCACTTCAGGAGGTTTACACAGCCCTACCTGCAAAGCAAGGGTCATTATGAATGGCCTAGAAAAATCTCCTTTGATATGGACCAATTGACCTGTGTTATACAAAAGCAAACAGATAAAGGAGCAGAAGATGATAGACATGAATCTGAAGGCAATGATGCAGAAGGTCTGGACACTGGAACTTATAACAACTGGAGCCATGTTGGATCAAACACAAGTTGAGGTGCCTGTTAAAGGGACTCTATCAACCTTTTTTTTTTTTTTTTTGCATCATGTTATTGATAGGTGAAAAAAAAACATGCTATGATTGCTTGCCTTCTCTAAAATTTATAGGTGTTGGTGATTGTTTAATCTGCCTCCTTTCATAGTAGAACTGAAATGAATGCTAATGGTGTGATTATACCTAGCTTTGTTTAGTTTCAACTCTTTGACAGGCTACTCTTTTTGGCCCCTATGCATGAATGGTGTGGAGTGGCTATGCGCACGTATTTGAGGCAGTAGCCACACCTGCACTAACTGTGCCTTCGGTGGGATGCACAAAGGGACACGTAGTAAATATGCACCTGACCCTCGGTCACGTGATAATCAACGCACCGGGGCGGGCTGGCACTACGCGCCATGCACTAAGGCGCATAGTGCTGGCCATAAGGGTGTGTAGGGGATCGTGGGGCACACCAGAGAGACCCAGCTGTAAACTCCCTATGCGCCCCACGCACACCCTGCTGGAAAGGGTGAGCAGCCCACCAAATCACCAGGGCCACAGGTCACGGCCGCCTGACACCACTCACCCACCCCCACATGCAGCAGTGAGTGTTGTGCCCCCCTAATGCCCACAACATTCTTACCCCTCACATGCACACTAGGTCAAGGCTGCCACCCACCCACCCCAGCAGCATCACATGCCAACACCTCTCCTTGCTACCAGAGGATGTGTCCCTTCACCCCCTGTCGGCAGGCTTGCCCCTCCTGCCCTCTCTCAGAGCACAGCATCGGTGCCAACAGCGAGGGCTGGTGGTATTGCACCCCTGCCACCCACCACAGCCACCAGCCCTCAGACATCCACAGGGTGTGCTGCCAACACACATCCCACTATGCATGGGATCCACTGTCAGACCCATGCCAGGCATCCGATTGGATGCCTGGCTGGTCGCGGACTCGCCGCACCGCCCTGCATGGACCTGCTCGCTGGGGGGCAGGGCTGTGAACAGGTGGCCGCATTTGTGAATGCTGGTACTGGTGCACCTGTCCGTAAGCACAGGGTCATGTATGCGCATTTTGCACATACTTATGCCCCGGTCATGAATAGAGCCCATTGTATACTTTCTGAACTTTAGAAACACCTACAAACAGTGCAGGCACTCATGCCACTGCATCATGAATGGTTAAACTGTGTTGGTGTTCCCCAGTCCAGGAAAAATGCAGTACGAATTTATCAAGGATTGTAAAGAAGCATTTATTCGTGTGGTAACTCCAGCATGGTGGGCAGACTGTATTTCACTTTTAAAAAGAAAAAACAGCTACATCAGCAGTCTCTGCAGAATGTGACCAGTCATAAAAATAGATATGCTATGAGGACTAACATAGAAGTTGACGGCAGATAAGGACCACAAGGCCCATCCAGTCTGCCCATTTTTTCTACCTTATGAATGTGCCACAAGCCTGTATTCTGTCAATGGCCTATCAATTCATACTCATCTGTATTGCTCCCTTATGCCTGTCCCATGCCTGTTTGAAGCCCTGCACTGTATTCATATCCACCACTTTCAAAGGTAGGCAGTTCCATGCATCCACCACCCTTTCTGTGAAAAAGAAATTCCTCACATTACCTCTTAATTGGCCTCCCTCTAATCTCATGCTGTGTCCTCTTGCCCTGCTATTTTTCTTATATTGAAACATGCTAGACTCTTTCATCTTGTTAATGCCCTTAAGATGTTTGAATTTTTCGATCATATCACCTCTCTCCCTCCTTTGCTCTAGGGTATACATATTGATCTCCGTTAATCTGTCCTCATATGTTTTCTGATGCAATCCCTGCACCATTTTGGTTGCCCTTCTCAGGACTGCCTCCATTTTGTTAATGTCCTTGTGCAGCTGCGGCCTCCAGTACTGCATGCAGTACTCCAGATGGGACCTAACCAGTGTCTTGTAAAGAGGAATTATTACATCCCTCTTATGACTTGTAATATCCCTACTAATACACTCCAACATCCCTCTAGCCTTACCTACTGTTTTAGTGGTCTGCTTGGATGATTTCAGGTCATCGGTGAAGATAATGCCCAAGTCTCTTTCTTCCTTTGTGACTGCCAGCAACTCCCCTCCCAACCTATAGGTGGCTTCAGGGTTTCTCTTCCCTATGAGCATGATTTTGCACTTCTTTGCATTAAACCCCAGTTGCCATTCTTCTGACCATTTTGCCAGTTTATCCAGATCTCTCTCATTCTGCCCACCCCATCTGGATCATCTACTCTGTTGCAGATCTTGGTGTCATCTGCAAACAATTGAAACCTTACCCTCAGTCCATCTGCAATGTCACTAATGAAGATATTGAAGAGGACTGGCCCCAGGACTGATCCCTGAGGTACCCCACTTGTGACTTGCATCTGTTCTGACTGTATACCATTTACCGCCATCTTTGTTTTCTGTCCGCCAACCAGTTTGCCACCCAGATGACCAACCTCTGACCAACCCCGAGCCTACCCAGCTTATTAATCAATCTTTTATGTGGAACAGTAGCGAACGTTTTGCTGAAGTCAAGATAAATGACATAAACTGCACCCCCTTGGTCCACTACTCTGGTTACCCAGTCAAAGAAATCTATGAGATTAGTTTGACAGGACCTTCCTATTGTAAACCCATCCTGTCTTGGATCCTGTGCTCCTATGGATTCCAGGTGTTGCACTATCCTTTCCTTAAGGAGTGCCTCCATAATCTTGCCCACGACTGGTCTGTAGTTCCCTGTCTCCTGCCTGCCACCACTCTTGTGGAGCAGGGTCACGTGAACCTTTCTCCAGTCTTCTGGGACCTCTCCTGTACTCAGAGACTCACTAAACAGTTCTGATAATGGCTCTGCTAGTTCCATTCTTAGCTCCTTTAGTACCCTGGGATGTATTCCATCAGGTCTTAGTGCCTTGTTCACCCTGAGCTTAGCGAGCTCTTGTAGGACCATTTCTTTTGTTGCTTTACCCTGGATGCCTTCCCTCGCACCCATCACTGTGATCTTTATCATGCCTTATCCTTCCCCTCTCTTACAAATAGGCAACTCTCCCACTGTGCTAAATTCACCTCCAAGCACTGGTTGGGTGAACCCCCTTCCTACCTCACCGCCTCCTTTATAGCACCCTCCCACCTTCCCATTCCCTTAGATGAACCAACTCCCATAGAAACATAAACATAGAAGTTGACGGCAGATAAGGACCGCAAGGCCCATCCAGTCTGCCCATTTCTTTTTCTACCTTATAAATGTGCCATCGGCCTTTGCTCTGTCAGTGACCTATCTATTCATAGTCATTTGTATTGCTCCCTTATGCCTATCCCATGCCTGTTTGAAGCCCTGCACTGTATTCATAGCCACCACTTCTTGTGGTAAGCCATTCCATACATCTACCACCTTTCTGTGAAAAGAATTTTCCTCACATTTCCCCTTAATACGGCCTCCTCTAATCTCATGCTGTGTCCTCTTGTCCTGCTATCTTCTTATATTAAACATGTTAGACTCTTTCACCTTGTTTATGCCCTTAAGGTGTTTAAATGTCTCGATCATATCACCTCTCCCTCCTTTGCTCAAGGGTATACATATTGAGCTCCGTTAATCTGTCCTTATATGTCTTCTGATGCAGTCCCTGCACCATTTTAGTTGCCTTCTCTGGACTGCCTCAATTTGGTTAATGTCCTTGTGAAGGTGTGGCCTCCAATACTGCACGCAGTACTCCAGATGGGGCCTAACAATGTCTTGTACAGAGGATTATTACCTCCCTCTTGACTTGCGACACCCTACTATACACCCTAGCACCCCCCTGTATACCTACTGCTTTAGAGGTCTGCTTGGATGATTTTAGGTCATCAGTGATGATGATACCCAATCTCTTTCTTCCTTTGTGACTGCTAGCAACTCCCTCCTAGCCTATAAGTGGCTTCAGGTTTCTCTTCCCTATGTGCATGATTTTGCACTTCTTTGCATTAAATCCCAGCTGCCACTCTTCTGACTGACCATTCTGCTAGTTTTATCCAGATCTCTTCTCATTCTGCCCACCCCATCTGGATCATCTACTCTGTTGCCAGATCTTGGTGTCATATGCAAACAGACAAGCCTTACCCTCCTAGTCCATCTCTTGAGGTCACTAATGAAGATGTTAGAATAGGACAGGCCCAGGACTGATCCACGAGATACCCACTTGTGACTTGCATCTCTTCTGACTGTATACCATTTACCACCACTCTCTGTTTTCTCCCAGATCAACCAGTTTGCCACCCAGTTGACCAACTGACCCATACCAGCCTACCTAGCTTATTTATCAATCTTCTATGTGGAACAGTGTCAAAAAGCTTTGCTGAAGTCAAGGTAGGCGACATCAACTGCTCCCCTTGGTCCACCACTCTTGTACCCAGTCAAAGAAATCTATGAGATTAGTTTGACAGACCTTCCTTTGTAAACCCATGCTGTCTTGGATCCTGTGCCCTATGGATTCCAGGTGTTGCACTATCCTTTCCTTAAGGAGTGCCCATAATCTTGCCCACTACTGAGGTAAGACTGGACCGTCTGTGGAGTTCCCCGCCTCCTCCCCTGCTACCACTCTTGTGGAGTGGGATCACGAGCCTTCTCCAGTCTTCTGGGACCTCTCCTGTGCTCAGAGACTCACTAAACAATTCTGCTAATGGCTCTAATAGTTCCTCCTTTAGTCTAAAGCCACCCTGGGATGTATGCCATCAGGTCCCATTGCCCTATCCACCTCTGAGCTTAGCAAGCTCTTGTAGGACCCTTTCTTGTGAAGGAGTAGTACCCACCTCCCTCCCCTGTGTCCATGATGCTGAAGCTGTGGGCCCTCCCCACCTTCTCTTCAGTAAATACTGAGCAAAAAAGCATCTATTTAGGATAGATGCCTTTACAGGGTCCTCCTCCTCACATGCTCCCTTTCTCCATTAAGCTTAGCAATACCCCCTCTGGACTTTCTCTCTTTCACTAATGTATCTATAGAAAGTCTTGTCACCTTCTTTTACTGTTAAAGTGCTAGTGTTTCCTCAGTTTGAGAATTTGCCTGCCTTACTGCCTTACCTGCTTCCCTTAGGGCAGTTTGGTATGCCTCTCCATCTTCATCCCGCTGTGTTCCTTTATATTTTCTGAAGGCCAGCCTTTTGCTCTGACCTTTTCTGCTACTATATTTGAGAACCAAGTGGTTTCTTCTTCTTTTGCACTTCCTTTCTGTCTAACACAATAGGATGTTGCTTCAAGTATTGTATCCTTAATGCTTGCCCATTTGCCTGTACCTCCTCACCTGTGTTTCTTTTGCCAGGGCTAGCTAACTCTGTTGGCCATCTTATCAAAGTCAGCTCCTCTAGAAGTCCCATATTTTTGCCTTTGGAATGGGATGATTTAGATGTAGTAGCCAAATTGAACCATACCATGATGGTCACTGGCCCCAGGTGACCTTCTCACCTGGAGATCTGTGATCCCTTCTATGTTATTCTCTCATTACTCAGCCAGCACCAAGGTTTAGAAGCGATGGGAAACAGCTGCTGTGCTCAGCTGATGTATTGCACTTCATTTCCCTTCCCCTGGTACCTCCCAACCCCTTCTCCCTCTCTTCCATCCAATAATCCCTCTAATAGGTGCTACCTTAGATGGGTAACCCTCCCCACAACTCTCAGAACCCCTCCCCACTCCTTCACTCGTTTTAGAACTTGTATGCCCCACCTGACTGTGTTAGGTGGCGCAACAGCTTATAATTGCACATGCATGGCTGGGAAGAAAGTCAGAGGGCACTGATTGGCTAGACTTCTTTTCCCTCTGTGTGGGCTCTTGGTTAGCACGGCTAGCGCTCCCCCTCATCATCGGCGAAGGGGCTGTGACATTGTGCTTATACCAAAACTCGACTAGCTTATTGCTTACACTGGTTGTATATTATCCTGGTTCAATTTAGGTTTTAGAGATTTATTAATCAGTTTACTGCTCCTACAGCCTAGTAGGCGTGGGTGTTAACTTGTTCAAGTTTGATTGTTGACGTTCACACTTGTGTTCTCTTTTTCCTTCTCTTGCTATCAGGTCACTCCTACTGTATCACTCTCTAGTGAAACCTTCCTGACCTATCCTGTTGAATAGATATCGTAGGCACATTGTCTGTACACTTTACCTTATTGCCTAGGGAACCAGTGGGTGAGTACCTTATCTTTTCTTCACTCTTTAGTACAGCAGAGTTTTTTTTTTTTCAAAATGGGGTTAAAACTCATATCATGGAATGTGAAAGGTCTAAATCACCCCACCAAATGGACCATGGTCCTTAAACATCTTCACTCTCTGCAGGCAGACATAGTGCTTCTTCAAGAGATGCACCTGATTGCAAAGAATGCAAGATGGCTAAAAAAAATGTGGGTGGGGGAAGTAATTGCCAACTCGGCATACAACAAGTCCAATGGTGTAGCCATCCTGATTAAGAAAACCTGTCCCTGGACAATAGATAAGGTTGCCATGGACACCCAGGGCCGATGGATAGTAGCCAGGTTCTCCTATCCAGGAGGGCATGCAGTTCTGGCAAATGTCTACGGCCCCAACATGGACTCGCCTGAGCTCTTCCTGGGTCTTAATCATGCTCTAGAGTCCCTAACAGAGGGATATCACAACATCCCTATCATGATAGGGGGAGATTTTAACCTAACTCTGGACATCTTTGCTGACAAGTCTAAGCCCACCCCGCAAACCCACCCTAAGGCAGTGGGTATACTACAAGAAATTACCAAAGAATGGGGAATGGTGGATATTTGGTGACGTGACCACCTCACAGGGAGGGAGTACTCCTTTTTTTTGTCAGTCCATGCAACCTATAGTCGCATTGATTTCTGGCTTGCAAATATGTCGGCAGCACAGGGCATAGTATCCTCCAACATACATAATATTCTGGTCTCAGATCACGCCCCTGTCTCTTGTGCATACTCACCTACTGGGCAAAACAGGCACAGGCACCAGATGGCGCTGCAACCCCCTACTCCTTACAGATCCCTACTTCCAATGTATGGTCAAAAAGGTGTCTCAGGACTACTTCAGGAACAATAAGCCCAGGGACACCTCCACAGCCATGATTTGGGAAGCATACAAAGCTGTGCTCAGAGGGCATATCATCTCCTTTTCAGCCCATAGGAACAAGGAGAGGAGAGGAGAGGAGAGAGGAGCTCACCAAACTCCAATCCTATCTGTCGAGGCTTGAGGCCGATTTCAAGGCATCCACGACTGGGATGTCCAGACACGGCCCAGCTCCGAGTGATAGTAGGCCTAAAATACCGCATTAATACAATGTTCATCAACAAGCAGAATGGACCATGATCAGGGCTAAACACCTATACTAGGAGGGGGGAGACAAGGGTGGGAGGCTGTTGGCTTATCAGCTAAAGAAACAACAAGCGTCTTCCTGCATTCACGCCCTTAGAAATGATAAGGAACAGGTGGTCACAGGCCCCAAGCAGATCAACGAGTGCATGAAGCAATTCTACCAGCAGTTGTATCGGTCATGTCTATCCCCAGAACAAAGCCAAATAGGCCCCTTATTAAGGGGATTCTGCTCTGAGGCTCACATCCCCCAACTCCCAGGGACAGTAATGGAGGCACTGGACAAGACCCTCACTGAGGCCGAGCTTACCCTGGTGCTCTCTCAGCTGGCTAAAGGTAAATCCCCAGGGTCAGATGGTATGACCACTGAATTGTACCAGTTAGTTAGTCCAGAAATCAGTGCCCCACTTCTAGCCACCCTCCAAGAGGCACATTCGGCTGGCATTCTTCCACCAACTATGCGGGAGGCCTTTATCACCCTCATCCCCAAGAAATCAGATGACCATCTTAACTGTGCAAATTTCTGCCCCACATCATTAATCTCAGGGAACACCAAGATAGTGGCCAAAATCTTGGCCAACCGAATGCTAGAGG
Organism: Neoceratodus forsteri; assembly: GCA_016271365.2. Taxonomy (NCBI): domain Eukaryota; kingdom Metazoa; phylum Chordata; order Ceratodontiformes; family Ceratodontidae; genus Neoceratodus; species Neoceratodus forsteri. The sequence continues at coordinate 966,859,588 of CM028133.1, forward strand.
TAATACTTTTACTAGTACATCCATCCCAGACGGGGTTTACCAAAGGCAGATCGGTAACAGACAACATTCGGCTTATACTGAATCTGAAAGAGCTAGCTCTCCGCTCTGCCACTTCCATTGCTGCAATTGCAGTAGATTTCTCCAAAGCCTTTGATTCAGTGGAATGGCCCTACCTACATGAAATCCTTAATCTGTACGGCTTTGGCCTATATTTCAGACAGTTGATCCAGGTTCTCTATAATATGCCTACAGCAAAAATACTTACTAATAAAGACATCTCCTCATCCTTTACCCTGCAGCGTGGCACTAGACAAGGATTCCACCTCTCGCCACTATTATTCCTGCTGGCATTGGACACCCTTATTAGAGTGCTTCAGGCCAATAAAGCTATCAAAGGTGTTCAGGTGGGGGAACACACATACTTAACAAATGCATATGCAGATGACCTACTCCTTACACGTCCACCCACAGGACTCTCTCCCCCTGGTCCTGGACACTCTACAGACCTTTGCATATATCTCCGGCCTCCAAGTGAATCATAAGAAAACCAAAGCCACTCCGCTGAATGCAGCCTGCACCAAGGATTGCCTGCAGGGTCTAGGGTTATCTTGGGCTCCCCATACACTGTCATACCTGGGAATCCAAATACCCTTTGAATGGGGACAGCTTGAGGCTCAGAACTTCACATCACTATTCAGCCAGCTTGAGACTGAAATGTCGCAATGGCGACACCTTAACCTTTCCCTCCCGGGGAAGGCTACGGTGATCAAAATGCTCCTGCTTCCCAGGGTAACCTATCTCCTGAATAATTTACCAATAGCCTTATCGGACAAAGTCTTCCATTCTTTAGATAAGCTGATTTCAGGCTTTCTGTGGGAAGGCAAAAGACCAAGGTGGGGGGACCACAAATTATGAGCCCACTGGTCTCGAGGGGGCCTGGGCCTACCATGGTTAAGGGGCTACCACTGGTCCTTCTTCACAGCTCAGGCTACCAAATGGTTCTCACCTATCACTACCCCCCTGCACCATGGGTACAACTAGAGGGGCAAGTACTGCAGCACGCCCCTCTTAGTCTACTTCTAATCAATGTCCCTGTCCCCTCTCCCAAGCTTACTCCGGTCATGGCCAAAATCAGGAGAACGTGGTTCCATCTCATGACGGCGGCTAGGACCCAGAACAAGAGTGCAAACCTCCCTTTCCGGTACCTAGACTTGTGGCACAACCCACTCCTAATGGTGGAAAATAAACCCCTACACTAGCCTACGTGGGAGAATAATGGGATACCTCTAGTGCAAGATCTGTACTTGCCAGGCACTGCCACGATTATGTCATTTGAAAAACTTAGAGCCAGTTACTCCTTGCAGTCCCATGATTTCTGGAAGTATCTGCAGGTCCTCAACGCTGTTCAGTCCCTGGAATGGACAGCTTTGGAGGACTCCAAATGGAACTGGCTATCCTCTCTACACCTCCAAACCTCCTCCCGAGGCATGGCGGGACACTTCTACACCACCTTGCGGGAGGCACAACCTGACTACACTGCTTCCAGTAAGGAGGCATGGAGCAAGGACCTGGGGTTCCTCATAACATCTGATTCCTGGTCTCGCTGTCTTCACCTGGCACACTCCACTTACAAAGACTCCAAGAGCCAGTTAATCCAACTCAAGATCCTCCTGCGTTGGTATCGAACCCCGGCCATGTTGCACAAGTGGGGGATTCTCCCACATGCACAGTGCTGAAGATGTAAGCAAGCCCCTGCTAACATTTTACGTCTCTTGTGGCAATGTCCGGACTTAGTCCCCTTCTGGTCTACTGTGCAAACGGACTGTTCTGGAGTGTTATCACAACCTATAGATATTTCCCATTCCATGCTGCTACTAGGGGACCTTGGCCCCTTGACACATCTGAATTGGCAACTGCAGAACTGGGTGCTAGTGGTTCTGATGGAGGCTAAACAGCTCCTCTTAATGCATTGGAGACATCCGCAACCTTCCTCTCCTTCACTCTGGCACTCGACTGTATCCAGGTTGGCCACCTTTGAGAGACTTACCTATGCAAGTAGAGGACAACTTAATATCTTCAACAACAAATGGGGAGCTTATCTCAACTCAGCATTATGTAGAGCACTCCTCCCAAGACTCTCACACTGGTAGCAACTAAAAGGACTTCTGCCCCCCCAGTTCAGCTCGAGAGATGAAGGACCAAGCTATACACCTATGTAGTGTAATACGAACCCCCAATTCCTGGTATCTCTGCTGCACCGAGGATGTATTATATTTCTTTCTCCCTTTCTATCATCTTTCTACTTGAATGACATTGGTACCCCGTGGGGAACCTAAGTGGTTTGATAATGATAGTTATAGTTATTTTGTTAGTCAAACTAGGAATTGTTGAACTGTTTGACCTGAACTATTTTTTTTTTCTTTTTTGTTTTTTCTTTAGGTGGAATGGCAGGTTGAGCAGGAAAGTTCTATTTCAAAAACTCAGATAATGTAGGAAACTGCAGCTGCCTAACTTTTCTTACTTTTTGATGCAATTATAACTATGTCAATAGTGTATGTTCCTTACGATATCTCACCATACTACCTGTTTAGCATGGTTTGGCCTGTATGTTACCGAAATGTTACAGCATAACATAGAGGATAATGGCTGGGGATCGGGTGATAACCATGCTGTAATCACCCTGAGTGGTTGTTAGGGCAACATGGTAAACCTCGAGAGCACAGCTCGAGAGATTTACTGTAACCCTAGCAACCACCAGAGTAAGATTTCAGCGTGGTTGTCACCCGATCCCCAGCCATCATCTTTTATACTGTATGGTCAAAAAACACTGTTTGCATTCTGTGTGAGAATTATGGAACTCTGGTGCATTCTTTTTTGTTATGCCACTGTTTGGAGGTTCTGAAGTGTGGTTAACAACTTTTAAAATTCTAAACAGTGCATAACAAAGTTGTGTGACTGCTGATTATGTGGTTAATAGGCACTTACCATACATTATAAAATGGAAAACAATACAAACTTTTCAATGATTAAAAAAAAAAAGAAAAAGACAAAATAAAAAAAGGTCCACAAAGAGTTAAGTACAAATAGACAAAAACAGTTATTTAATGTTTTAATTAGTGCCAACAAGTAAATGTTCAAAGTCAAAGTTATAAATCAACAAGTGATACTGAGAGATAAATAGTTTGCTTTACAAAATACTGTGTATAAAGTGATAGCACAAAACGTTTTTCAGAGTAGAAAACAAATAGTGCATTTATGCTACCTCTATCATAAGGTATAGGGCTACGGGTTACATAGGCATGGTGGCCAAAGAAGAGTTTATAATTCCAATATCTGACAGTGTAAATGCAAACTGTTTAATAGGTAGGGTGGTTAAGATGCAGAGTCCACCAATCGCAGAATTAGTCAATGGATTTGGAATACCTTATCTGCAAACCCAGCTGCTGGCAACCATTGAACATATTATTTAATGTTCAAGAATAAACTTTCGTCCATCAGAAGCATGTAAATTAATCACACAAATTAAATTAACAATATTTCTTCAAGAAACTTGGACTTCAAAACGCCGTGGAGCTGTGTGCAAATTGTTTGCAGAAAACCACGGGCTGCTTGATTTTAAAGTGTATGCTGACCCACAACACACATCTGTTGTTACAAATACAGTATGGCTTGAAATTAGGGGATTGTTTTTAAAACTATTTGCTTCTTGAAGTTCTTGCACATTTTCTTATGCCTAGGCATTATTTGCAAGCCCCAGTTGGGTATATTTTCAAGCTGTTGTTTTGTTTTCAGGAGCATCTTCCTCAGCCACGAGAACAGACAAGCAGGATTTTCCCAAAACCAAGTCCCACTCAAGAATTGACCATTTGAGGCACTGTTACAAAGCACTACAGTACATCCTTTCTCAGGGGTTGCAGTTGGCTACAGCCCACTAGCCAAATGCTGGTACATTTTCTATCGGGCTAGTAAAGTTTTCTTTCTACCAGTCTTGCTGTATTTTTATTGGAGAAGTTAAGTTTCAGTAAGTACATCAGCTGAGCCAGTGGAACAGTTTTTGGGGCCAGTGGATTTTCCCAGCCACTAACCCTGTTGCCTAGTGGCTGCAAAACCTAATTTGGACCCTTGCTTTTAGAGTGACTGCATCACCCCCTTAATGGCAATGAGAGACTCATGATTAACACTGAACCCAAGTCTTATGATTTCAGAATAGTACTGCTCAGACAGTATCCATCAGAATCAGACACCATCAGATACCACCAGTTTTATCGGATACCAGATGGCATTGGATACCATTGGTATCCAACTACTGAATCCAATCATCTAGGACCAAATAGCATACCAACAATCTAATGTGACCACCAGGGATCCAAGGCAGATATCTGAGCATTTATCCCCAGTTCTCTCCTTACCTTCTCACCTCCCTCTGGTGCAGCAGATATAGACTTGAGGTCTGCAGCGTCCTTGTGAAAAGAGACAGAGCTGCTTATCCCACCACAGGGCTGCCATGGGAGTAAATTGAGGCACCTCCCCCCCCCCAACAAGGAAACACTGCCATAGGCAGGGTCTGCTAACCATGGGCTACTAGACAGGCAGAGACCCAGGCTCTTTTCTGTGTATTCAGCAATGCATGATGATGCACCACTGCTGGGTATCAGGGTGGCCTCTCAGAGTCCTCTCTTTAAAGAGCAGATGACACCTTAGGAAAAACTTGGAAACATGTAATATTAAGTCACAATTCCTCTTGTGTATCTTCTGTAGATCTCTCTCCCCCATTATTTATTACTGAGGAGATTTGCAAGAGTGCTGGATCCTTATCCCTTAAAGAGCACCAGTCTTGGTGCTTTCACTAAGCCCTTCACTGTTACCTTACCTTACTAGGAGTCAACCAGTCCTTATCATGTAATTTTTTAAGTAGCAGTTTTTGAAGGGGAAAGGATCATAATTTTGAGCTGGCTGCCTGATCCCTTCCTCTTTCTGGTGCCGAGAGAAGCAATCTCCACCACTGTGCCACCCCGCGCTCTGACATTTTGTGAAGTAATTGTAGAGCATGTGCATGCGCTACTTTGATATGAATGGGGCAGATTTTATTGATTTATTTTTTTTTATTTATGCTTTATGCCCCCTTCTCTCCACAGTTTTCCTCTGGGACTCCCGTGGTGGGGGCCAGCCTAAGCCCCGAACTCAGTCCTCAGACCCATCCTGCCATGGACTAACCCCTGGGCGTGGAAGTGGGAGATCCAGTTGCCTCCCCACTTACTCCATATGTGTCGGGCCTCCAACTGATCTGGGACCATACTGCACCTCCACCAGGCCCTGTCGCCAGGCACAACTGCAGGACATTTTCCATTTTCTCCCTTAATATCCCCGAGGATACCAGCAGCCAAGGAGGTCCATGGAGGTATGCGCATGCTGAGATGTAATGCTGCTCCAGATCTCAGCCGACATCCTCCCCTCCACATGGTGCTCTCCACTGCACCTTCACCTGTGTGCACCCAGGTGGCAGTGTTGTAGTGGGAGCAACATCCCTCCCTCCCTGGAGAAGGAGAGCACCTCTCATGTGCTCAATCCTCCTCCTCCCAGCTGACCCTCCAGCTCTCAGGGCTCATTCCCGAACCCAGGTCACTAGTGTCGTGAGCAGTAGCACTATCACTGTGCCAGCAGGCCAGCTGGGGGCAGATTTTAAATGTTGGGTGTTATATATATATATATATATATATATATATATATATAGGTCCACTAGGGTCAAATCAGTTACTGCTCAACTAACAAGGATCTTGTTAGGCTGAGCGTGGCTTTGATTTGACCCCCAGTGGACCTCTAAAATATTTAAAAAAAGCACTTAAAATCCACTCCTATTCATATGAATGTAGTGCACCGTACCCTCTACAAACAATTATTTTGCAAAACATCAGAGCACAGGGGCAGCACGGGGGCAGAGCTTGCTTCTCTCTGTACCAGGAAAGGGAAGGGATCAGGTGCTGGCACAGAATTCTGATCCTTTCCCCTTCAAAAACTGCTACCTGCCGGCCTGGTGGCACTGAGGGCTGAGGCGCTGGTCGCCACACCTCACACCACACCACTGACCGGTGTTTGGGAACAAGCATGGGTCACTGGGGGTTGGCAGGGCAGGAGAGGGGCTGAGCATTCACTGGACTGCTCTCCCTCTCTGGGGAGGGGGGTCCACTACAGTTGGCGCACGGTTGCCTCCTGGCAGAGGCTGGGGGACAATCATGCTGCACTGTACATAGGGGGTGGAGCTGAAGGCAGATGTCTGGAGGGAGCACGTGTGGACGCATGCGCGCTCCCGTTCACTGATGTCATTGCACGTCCTCAGCTTTGGGGCAGTAACTAAAAGAAAAAGGGGGATGGCACCTGATGCAAGTGGCTTGATGGCCGTCGACGAGTTTCGTCGTGGCACTCATCTGGATCCGTGTTCCGTGGGAAGTTGGGGGCTCCATGTGGCCTCACTGTGGGTGGGGAAGCTGCAGGAGTCAGGGTGCCTGCAGTAGAGGCAGACAGTGGCTGGATGTACCCAGTGAAGGATGTGAGGACAGGAGAGGAGCAGGTCAAGTAGCCACAAGGAGGTAAAAAGTAGTAGCAAAAAAACCAAAAAACTGCTACTTAATAAATTACAGGATAAGTACTGTTTAACTCCTAGTGAGGTAAGGTAACAGTTAGGGACTTGGGAAGGTTTTCCCGAAATAAGCACAATTGCTGCTCTTTAATATTCATCAGTCATGGCAGCTCATTCCCAACCTGGAGTCAAAATCCTCTGTTGTGACTTCAGAATCCATTGGTCTGGGAATGCGTGACATAACAAGCAGAGTAATATACATTTAGGTGGGGAATATGCAACTTGAATTGATGCACTCTTATGGAATAAAGATCCTGTTTTCATGCAAATTACCTCAGTAATACATACCAGGGAAGGGAAATACAGAACACCCCGCACCCCAAAGCACTAGAGCAGTAGGTGAGTGTGGTTCATCATGGGGCTGGGATTACCAGTCTGTAATCCACTCCCCCTGAGTCACTTTACCACTAGTGTGAAATGTGGCAAGGTGACTCACTGACATTTGTTATATAAAGAAACTCACTTCTTGTCCCACATACATGCCCCTGCTCCTAGAAATGGGAAGGTGAGTGTTGCTCATGTGAATACTATGTGGTATTCACATGGGACCCAGCCAACCAGAAGGCTGCATTCCCGAGTTGCATTTTATATCTGTTTCAGATTGCCCTTTTTCTCCTGTGTTAATTGCAAGATGCTCTTTTCTCCCATTTTGAGTTTCTGTTAACAGTTGTTTTACAACTGAGTAATAAAAGCAGCATTTCTTGTTAATATAACTATCCACAGGTTTTCATCATTACTCTCAGCTGTTTAACATCATTTCCTTGTACTAGCATGCAAAAGACACTGCTCCCTGACTTTATGTGACAATGAGTGTTCAAAACAGATGAGAATACTGATGAAACTGTAGGGATAGTCATAACAAAAAGGAGCTCTCTTATTATATGAAATGTAAAAAAGAGTGCCAAACTAGACTAAAAATGTAAAGAAAATAGGGACGTCTTACAGGGTGTTAAAGAAAAAGGACAATCTGAAATATAACATGAAGGTATAGGTCAAACTTTTACCATAACTTAAATTGCTACTTTAAAATCCCACCCATACCTCCTACAGGGTGCGCATGTTTTCATTTTTAAATCATTGTCAAAATAAAGTTTTAAATATGTAATGTTACAGTGGCATTTGGGTTTGTGAATTTATTGAAGGCTTTGTACAAAAATATATTTACCTGTCTATTGACTAGAGGAATATCATACATAAAGTGTGTTGTCCCAAAAATCTGTACTGAAAACATGATGCAAATGTGTGGCTAAGAGATCTGTAGGCTAATGTGGTTTTGAAAAGCCAACCCATACAACAAACATATGTGCTATAAAAATTGATATATAATATCCTAAAAAAATACCTATTATTCTATCTATCCACTTTTTAAAAGATATCTGAATAACCCTACCCATTACACTTTCTGTTTTAGAAAGGCTTACAAACAACTGCCCCACTTGTCACCCTGATACTGTGAAGTACCAAGCAGAAACATCATCACTCAGCTCATAGTGGCAAGACATATATAGCTCCACCTCTTAGCTTCAAAACAGATGACTGCCTTGGCAGACAATATCAACCATTTCACTGTCTTTCTCGTCTATCCAAATAAATAAGCGGAGTGGCTAACTGCAATTTGGGACTTAATTGCTTTTTTTAAGAACGGGAAATCTGTATTCACCTTAGTGATGCAGCTTGCAGAAACTGAAGGCTTCTCAGAACGTGTTTACCTTCTAAATTCTGTTGCACTTTCACACTTACTTTTATAAGAGGGATCGGGCTTTCTTTTAAATGTGTAATTTGTGTAAGGCTATATTCAACAAATGTGGGTGTATTTATGTGAGGTGGGGGGGTCCACCACTGTTTGAGATGCCTCATTTTTAAGAATTTGCTGTTTGTCAGGGGAGTAGAGAAGCATGTCTTGGTGCTGTCACCTGCTTCAAGTCAACCCCTGCTTAGCCTCCACCTGATGCAAGCAATCATTTCATGTGCAACACCTGCAACCGCCTCCTCTCCCAGACCCTATGGCCCTCATGAGGCAACCATGCTTATTTTGCCAAAAGCAAGAGAGACGTGCTGACATGAAAGAGGAAGGTTAAAACTATGCAATCCTATGGCAGGCTATATTTATTGATGGCTTTCTCTCCAATATACCAAGGCATTCTTCCATGTGGAATAAATACTAACGCATTAGCTGCTACTGTTTTGGATGAATAGGGGGACAATTTTGTTGTTTCAGTGACTGTGGTATGCTCCAGGTTTTGACTTCCCAATTCCCAGCTGACGAATGACTTCGATCTAAGCAAGAGAAACTTGGTTTCTTCAGCAGATGATTTGTTCCACATTTCTTCAGCAAAACAGACCATTTATGGGGTGGGCAGGGCTAAACAGCTTACTTACTTGGACCTAAAAGAGAAAAAAAATAATGCTTAGTTTTATGCATTTTTTTTTTTAGAAACATAGCAACATAGATTTTGTTAAGGAAAAATGGACTGCAAGTCCCATTCAGTTTGCCCTAACCCTACATACATTATGTGGTGGCAAGGGGCCCTGTGTGGCCCCAGTTTCCCCCCCACCCTCTCTGATTCTTAGTTTAAATGATATCCATATACCTGTCCCACACAAGCTTCAGTTCTGTCACTGTCTCTGCACCACCTGCCAAGACAACCTGTTTCATCTATCTGCCATATTGAAGGTTTAGCAAACTCAGTCCTGGCTAATACACAGAGGGCCAGATTTTCAGTCCCTGAAGACTGATGCAAGTCCCTGGTGCGCTAAATATATGGCGCACAGGGCCTGCGTCAATCTCTGCCTGCTGCACCCAAATTTGGAATGCCTGCACCAGACGCAGGTGCTTAGATCACAGAAGCAAGGTCTAGTCTGTGCCACACCCGGAAGGCTAAGTTACGAGGCTTGCACTGGACCTGTGGTGCAAGCTGCCGTATTGCAGGGAAACTGCCGCAACTGCACCCGCGATTTGAAAATCGGGTGCAGTTGCGGCAAAGGGGGTTGGCTTACCTCCAAAACCTATGTCCCGTGGCACAGGGCTGGACGCAAGTCCTGCACCACCATTTAAAAATCTGGCCCAGAGATTTTATCACATTTCTTATACACTTTTCTTAACTTTTTGCAGGGGGGATCTTTGTGTGTGGCAAAAATCTGAATCAAACAGTTATAATACCAGTGCCCTCCCCACCAAAAGAGCTGCTTGAAAGCCTGCAAATCCTATAAGTTAATTCCTTGTTCTTACTTTGTCTTCGTTCCATCATTTTAAAGGGTTCTTAGTCTCATCATTCGGTCAAATCATGATTAGCCTGACCACCGATGACAAGGTGACCCCATCATCGGTCAGGTACCTACATTTTAAATTTGAACTTGCCATCATGGGCCGAGTTCCCACCGCTTCCTCTGTTTCATATGTGGAAACCACTCTTGTTTATCAAGCAACTGCACTTTTGCCAAATAAATGCTATCTGGACTGCAATTTGTGAAGCTTAGTTCCACTTGGAACTTAACAATCATTACCTCCTAGGCTTTTCCTAGTCAATGCCTGTACCTGAGTGTTAGTAATTTTCTAAATTCCCAACTTCCTTTCAGATGGTGTTACATAATCTGGTAAAGACAGGGATTTTGTTACTTAAGAAGACAGATTAATCTGTTTCTGGAAAAAACTTCATAACCATTTACTACCATGAGAACCAGATGCAATTCTATGTGTTCCTTCATGTTTTAAATGCAGCAGATCAAGATACTGTGAAAAAACAACAACAGATTCAGCGTACTTAAACTTCCCACCTTGATGAGTATGTGGGTTACCTTCTGTTTAAGGAAGGACTGAGGCCAACATTTTTAGCATCAATAGATTCAGAATTTAGATCAGCATGTCCCCAATCAGCCTTATGCCAAAAATCAGATCTGTAAGTTACTTCGTTTAAAAGTTACAAGTCATTTTGTAACCCTTAATTCACTGCCTGTTCAAAAAAGTCAGTTTCAGTGAAGAGCTGCTGCTGATGTCATCTCCTGAACTCACAACCTTGTCCTCTCTGCAAGCTACCTTATATGACTTGTTTCTCCTATATTACTTAAAACTGCAGGTGTGGTAAACATCTGAAAAAGGAAAACTGACATGGGGGGAAGGACAGCATCTGCACTTCCATAATGTGTAGTTGCAAGGTACACTACTTCAAAATGTGACCGGAGGGGATGGAATGCAATGACAAACATGGCTTTAGAATGACAAAGTTGTGTGCAATTTTTAAAATACTGCAGGTATGAGATTTTGAAATGTCACCAGTTTGCAATTGTGGAATGAAGCAATGGCACAGTCTCAGAAAATAGCTGGAACAAACAATTTCAGAAAGTGGCAGTGATGCACAATCTCAGAATGTGGTGGTGATGCACAATTTTGGAATGTGGCAGTGATGCACAATTTCTGAATGCGGTGGTGCCACACAATTCCAGAATGTGGTGGTGATGAGCAATTTCAGAATGCAGCGGTGATGCACAGTTTCAGAATGCGGCAGTGATGTACAGGTTCGGAATGTAGCAGTGATGTACAGGTTCAGAATGCGGCAGTGTCATACAAGTTTGGAATGCAGTGGTGACACACAGTTTCAGAATGCCGTGGTAATGCACAATTTTGGAATGCAGCAGTGACGCACAATTTTAGAATGCGGTGGTGACACAATTTCAGAATGTGGTGGTGATGTACAGGTTTTGAACGTGGCGGTCATGCACAATTTAGGAATGCAGCAGTGACACAGTTTCAGAATGTGGTGGTGATGCATAATTTCAGAATGCGGTGGTGATGCACAGGTTCAGAATGCAGCAGTGATGCACAATTTTGAAATGTGGTGATGCACAATTTCAGAATTTGGCAGTGACACACACTTTCAGAATGCAGCAGTGATGCACAGTTTTGGCATGCAGTGGTGATGCAAAATTTCAGAATACGGCAATGATGTACAATTTCATAATGCGGTGGTGACACACAAGTTTGGAATGTGGCAGTGATGCACAATTTAGGAATGTGGCAGTGCTGCAGTTTTTTAATGCGGCAGTGATGCATAGTTTTGGAATGAAGTGGTGACACACAGTTTCGTAATGTGGAGGTGATGCATAATTTTGAAATGCAGCAGTGATGCACAGGTTCAGAATGTGGCAGTGACACACAATTTTGGAATGTGGCAGTGATGCACAATTTCAGAATGTGGTAGTGATGCACAATTTCTGAATGTGGCAGTGACGCACAATTTCGGAATGTGGTGGTGACGCACAATTTTGGAATGCGATGGTGATGAGTAATTTCAGAATGCAGCAGTAATGCACAATTTCAGAATGCAGAGGTGATGCACAGGTTTGGAATGTAGCAGTAATGCACAATTTTGGAACACAGTGGTGATGCACAATTTTGGAATGCAGTGGTGATGTACAATTTTGGAATGCAGCAGTGACGCTCAATTTCAGAATGTGGTGGTGATGCTCAATTTTGAAATGCAGTGGTGACATATAATTTCGGAATGTGGCAGTGACACACAGGTTCAGAATGCAGCAGTGACATTCAATTTTGGAATGGGGCGGTGATGCACAATTTCAGAATGTGGCAGTGGCACACAATTTTGAAATGCAGTGGTGAAGCACAGTTTCAGCATGCTGCACTGACACACAGTTTGGGAATGTGGAAGTGACGCACAGGTTCAGAATGCGGCAGTGATTCACAATTTTGGAATGTGGTGGTAACACACAATTTCAGAATGTGGTGGTGATGCACAATTTCAGAATGTGGCAGTGATGTACTATTTTGGAATGTAGCAGTGATGCTAATTTTCAGAATGTGGCAGTGATGTACTATTTTGGAATGTAGTGATGATGCACATTTTCAGAATGTGGCAGTGATGCTCAATTTCAGAATGTGGTGGTGACACATAATTTTGGAATCTGGCATGATGCACAATTTTGGAATGTGGCATTGAAACACAACTTGGTGGGGATGTGCAATTATGGAATTTAGTGAGTATGTACCATTTCAGAATGTGGCAGGGATGCACAATTTGGGAATGGGGAAGGGATGTGCAAGTTTGGAATGTAGCAGGGATGCATCATTTTAGAATGTGGCTGGGATGCATAATGTTGGAATGTGGTGGGGATGTGATGCACAATTTTTAAATATGGTGGGTGCATACAATTCTGGAATGTGGCTGGGTCAGGCAATTTTAGAATATATGGTGTGTCCTGTCACATTCCGACAGTGTGCATCCCCACTATATTCCAAAATTGCCAGTCCCCACCAAATTCCTCAATGTGTGTCCCTGTCACATTCCAATACTGGTTGTCCCACCACATTTTTTTTCACTTTCTCTTTTTATTAATTTTCAACAAAGGAACATATTGATTACAGATATGGCAAACAACAACTTTCATATGAATATGATTGCCACCTATATAGAAAGTATAAGCTATAAAAATGAACTTAAGCTAATATCTGGGCATAGTTGGAAGTAACTGAAGGAAGAGAATATGTCTATTAATTTCTATATCAATATAAGTAGATTAGCAGATGGTATAATTATAGTAATAAGAGACATGCTATAAATACAATAGAGCCATTGTCATAACTTTATGCATAATGGCAGGCATTTATAAGATAGACTGGATGTGTAAAATAAGAGCTGTAGAAAGTTGTATAAGTTGTATAATATATTGAGTACAATTCTATAGACAGAGAGGAATGAGAAAAGGAAGAAAAGAGAGAAAGCGAAAGAGAGTTGAGGAACTAGTGAGAGATATTCCATATATATATATATATATATACATATATATATATATATATATAAAACCTGAGCTGCATGATATAGTACAGTATACTAGTTAGGGCTACCAGAGATATTCAAGTAGAAGAAATAATCCTGCCAACATCTAGCATAGATTTTGAGTCGATCAGAGGTGAGATGGGATGTCCAGTCCAGAGAGGCATAATGGGAGAGGTTTTGGAGGACATCAGCGAGGGAAGGGATATTATGGGTTTCCATTTCATAAGAATAAGGCATTTGACTTGAGGAAATAATATACTTAGCCATCTGAAATGAGCATGAGCTAGAGTTGTGTTCTTAGGAGGTGGGATACCAAGCAAAAAGAGTTTAGGGTCAAGGGCAATATGATGTTTGATCACCTTTATAGCAAAGGAGTGAATCCTATGCCACAGTTTGTGCATTGGAGCACAGGATCATAATATATGAAAGAGATCTGCGTTAGGGGAGTTGCAACGCCAGCAATTAGTGTTGTTTAGGAGACCCATATGATTTAATATGGAGGGAGTTCTATACCACAAGTGTAATATCTTGATTTATATTAAAGAGCTGCGAGCATCCTTAAAAAAGCTATGAGAGGAATGCCAGCAGTTACACCATTGGGTTTCGGATATATCTTAGTTAAGAAGAGTGCACCATTTATTTTTCGCATAAAGAGACTGGTCGGGAAGTTTTTCCATGATATCCTTATAGACGGCACTATTCCATTTTGCTGATAAGAGAATCCAATGTGAGATGTGATGATCCTATGGAGAGAGATTGTGAATATAAAGTGCAAGGGATTTATAGGCAGCACGAATTTGAAGGTACTTTCAGAAGTCCTGTTTGGGGAGATCCCATTTTAGCTGTAAGTTTGAGAAAGAGTCAAGATTAGAAGAGTTTTTAACAAGAATATCTCCTAAAAAGAATAGGCCTCTGTTCTTCCATGTGCGACAGAAAATAGGTTGTCCTTCTGGGGAAAGCAAAGAATTGCCCAAAGAGGAGTATAGAAGAATGGAGTGGGTGCTTGTGTATCAACTTCCAATAAAGAATGGATGCAGAAACAGTTGGATGGGCTTTTAGTTTAGGAGGGATGGCACTATAGATGAATGAGGTGGGAACACCACCGGGACTTAATACAGATGCCATCTCTACCCAGAGAGGTGTATGGGATGACATTTTGCCAAACCATTTAATGGTTTGAGAAGTACGAAAAACCCAGAAATAACCTTTGAACCAGGGAAGGCTGAATCCCTCTTTTGTCCGGGGTGATCGAAGTTTGGTACAGCTAAATCTTGGTGTCTTGCCCTCCCAAATGAAATTACTGATTAACTTATCAAGTTTAGATAATTAGGTGGAAGGTAAGACAAGAGAAATGTTAGAAAACAAATATAGTATCTTGGGTGAAATTATCATTTTTATAGCAAATATTTTCCCCATGAAGGAGAGATTTAACAGTTTCCATCTATCTAGGGATGTTTTAATATTGACAAGAGGGGGATTGAAATTTAGATCCCAAATCTTCCCTAAATTGCGGGAAATTGTTATGCCTAAATAAGTAATACCCTGTGGTGACCAACAAAATCCAAGCAGTAGGTTCATGAGGGGTTTATATAAGTCATTAAGAGGGAGAGTTTTGGATTTCCCATAATTCAATGCTAAGTCTGAAATTTCAGTGAATTTGTTAAGCAGCCTAGTTAAAGGGGTCCAGCTTTGCTTAAATTTTCTAGAAGTATTAAAAGATCATCCACGTATGACAAGGAAATGTATCTAGAGTTACCTATAGGGATACCTTTAATGTCATTAGCTTGGCGTAGGCTAACCGTTAAGGGTTCGATAGCCAGGATGAACAGTGAGGGAGATAAAGGACAGCCCTGTCTAGTTCCTCTTAATAGAGGGAAAGAGTAAGAAAGAGTAGAATTAGTGAGGATTTTGGCTGAGGGTGATGTATAAAGTAACTTGATCCATGTGCAGAAGTTTGGAGGGGAGGCCAAAGTAGGAGAGAACCTGGTATAGATAATTCCAGCTAAGGGAATCAAAAGTCTTCTCAAAATCAATAGCTATTGCTGCAGCAGGAGATTTAAGGAATTTGGCCTTGTGAATTAAATTAAACAAGGAGCACAAGTGGTCTGAGCTAGATCTGTTCTTGACAAAGCCTACTTGAGAACGATGAATTAGTTTAGAAAGAAGGGGTTCAAGGCATGCGGATAGAAGTTTAGCTAGTATTTAACCATCAGTGTTAAGTAATGAAATTGATCTATAGCTAGTAGGAAGGGAAGGGAAGGATCTTTTATAGGGATTAATGTAATAATTGCTTTGGTAAAAGTAGGAGGGAGTTTGCCTTTGTCTGAAGCTTCCTTAAAGACTTCAAAAAGTAGGAGGCAAAGGGAATCAGAAATTGATTTATCGAAGTCTATGGGGAATCCGTCTCCTCCTGGGGATTTGCCTGATTTTAGTGAGGATAATGCCTTTTGGATTTCTTGCAGGGTAAAGGGTTCATCTAGAATATTTTTTTCATCAGGAGTGAGGTGAGGTAAATGCAGGCTGTTCAAAAAATGTTGTATATGTGGGGTGGCTGCGGGACTGACAACAGAATACAGATTCTGATAAAAAGATCTCATAATATGAATTATGGAGAGGTTATCGGTATGTACCTTACCCTGTGGGTCCTTAAGATTGGTGATATGGCGCTCGATTTGTTGCACTCTAAGTTGATAGGAAAGAAGTTTCCCACTCTTGTCCCCTTGCTCCCAATATTTGTGTTTAAGTCTGAATAGAGCAAGTTCTGTTTTACGAGAGACAAGGTTGTTTATTTTGGTTCTGAGTTGTAATATCTCTAGATGGAGTTGAGAATTGGGGTTTGGTTTATTATATTTAAAGTATAGATGTTCTTTAGTCTTAAGTATTTTTTCTAAATCTGCAAGTAGTTGTTCCCTGCTTTTTTTCCTATGGGCTGCGAAGCTAATTATTTTCCCACATAGCGTAGCTTTTAAAGCTTCCCAAACAGTAGACATTGATGTGTACACAGGGTTATTATATGATAGGAAGTCTTGAATTTGAGATCTTATCCAGGGTAAGTAATCCAGATCTCTAATGGATGGAATCACTTCTGAAGGAGAGAATTGTTGAGTATCTAGAGGCCAGAGGGGCACAGGACCCAAGACAGCATGGATTCACAGCGGGATGGTCATGTCAGACAAATCTAATAGATTTCTTTGACTGGGTGACCAAAGTAGAAGATAGGGAGGGGCTGTGGACATGGCCTACCTAGTCTTTAGCAAGACATTTGACAAAGTCCCACACAAAAGATTAATATACAAGTTAGTCAGCCTGGGAGTGGGTCCCAATATGGTAGACTGGGTAAAACATTGGCTGGAAAACAGGACACAGAGGGTAATAGTAACCGGAGTCCACTCTGAAGAAAGTGGGGTTACTAGTGGGGTACTGCAGGGTTCAGTTCTAGGACCAGTCCTCTTCAATGTCTTTATAAGTGACGTTGCAGAGGGACTGGAAGGAAAAGTATGTCTCTTTGCAGATGACACAAAGATCTGCAACAGGGTTGATACACAAGGTGGGGTGGAAAGGATGAGAAGGGACTTGGCAAGGTTGGAAGAATGGGCAAATATATGGCAGCTTAGATTCAATGCTAAGAAGTGCAAAGTAATATACCTTGGAAACAAAAAACAGGGGAAGAGTACACTATGGGGGGTGAGATAATAACAACAACAAAAATGGAAAGGGACCTGGGGGTAGTCATATCAGATGACCTAAAGGTGGGCAAGCAATGTGAGAGAGCAGTAAGAAGGGCTGGGGGGTACTGGGGTGTATAGGAAGAGGCGTCACCAGTACAAAACAGGAAGTTGTTATCCCTCTGTACAGACAGCTGGTGAGACCCCATCTGGAGTACTGCATGCAGTTCTGGAGACCCAGTCTCCGCAAGGACATAGACAGGATGGAGGCAGTCCAGAGGAGGGCAACTCAAATGGTGCAGGGTCTGCACCAGAAAACATATGAAGAGAGACTTAAGGAGCTTAATATGTATACCCTCAAGGAAAGGAGGGATGGGGGGACATGATAGAAACTTTCAAGTACCTCAAGGGAATCAACAAAGTCCAAGAGGGTAGCATCTTTCAGAAAAAGAAATGTGCAAGAACAAGGGGGCACAATTTGAAGATAGAAGGGTGATGGCTCAGAGGTAATGTGAGGAAGTATTTTTCATGGAGAGGGTTGTGGATGCATGGAACGGCCTTCCTGAGGAGGTTGTGGAGTCAAAAACAGTGGGGGAATTCAAGAATGCATGGGACAGACATAAAGCAATGCTAGTGGTTGGGGTAGGAGGAAGTAGGCTGTTGGTTAACTAGGATCTGCAGCTTATCCATTAGGTAAGGAAATAGGCAGACTGGGTGGGCCAAGCGGTCCTTATCTGCCTTCAAATTCTATGTTTCTAAGGAGAAGGGGGTCCAGACGCTGGGAGGTAGACTTTGTTGTAAGGGGTCCCCATAAGAGGTGTAGTTTAATCGGTGCATGAGCTGATATTATTATGGGGAGGATAGAGGAGTTGATAGTTGTCTCAATTATAGAAGGGGAAGTGAACTAGTAGTCAATCTGACTGTATGATTTATGGAGATTTGAGTAGAAGGTGAAGCCATGGTCACGGGGATGAACTAGCCACCAGATATCTGCCAGGCCGAACTCTTTCAGTAATAAAGAAAGAGCCTTAGTACCTCTGGGGTGAGAATCAGTAGAGTAATTACTTCTATCCATTTGTGGTGTTAGTGCCAGGTTAAAATCACCTCCAAATATTATTGGAGTGTTATTCGAGTGGTTAGACAGAATATGTTGGGATAAATTGTGAAAAAATTCAGGAGAATCAGCATTAGGGGCATAAACATTGATTAGCATAATGGGACCGGAGAGGGTATTCAAAGTAACAATAGCCCATCTGCCTTCTGGATCTGATATAGACTTAATCAAGGTCCATTTGAGTTTTTTATGGATCAGTATAGCTAGCTTTCTTTTTTTGAAGAAAAAGAGGAGTCATACATTTGACTGACCCAATCCTTTTTAAGCCTATTAGCATCCTCTGCTAGTAATTTTGTTTCTTGGAGGAAGGCAATGTCTGCTTTGTGTTTTTGTGAAAAAAGTTACAATTTGTTTCCTCTTACAAGGGGAATTAAGTCTCTTCACATTCCATGAGTATAGCAATAGATCATTCATAGTAATAGATTAAGGGGAGAATAATACTAAAGGAATAGTGAGGGACCAATATTCCAAGCAGAGGTAGTGCCAGGCTGATGAGTATACTGTAATACTATTCTCACATAGAGGAGGGCAGGATCTAACAAGCATATGAGGAATTGTATATCAATTATCAAGAACATGGGTATCTCTCTAAAATAGTACAAAGTAGAAGAAAAGTGAGAGTGAAATAACATATTAATATCTGTAAGACAAAAACTATTAATAGAAACCGAAAGTTAACTTCTTGTAAGTGTAGGAGGATTAGAGTTGGTAACCAGTACAACAGACTGTCCGCCACACCACAGGGCGTATATACCTAGGAAAAAGTCCTATGCAGACCGGGTAAGGTCTGAAAAACTAGGACTTATAACTTTTTAAAGAACAGTTATCACACTTATAAACAACTACCTATAACAGTGAGCAAATTCTCTTGAGTATAGTGGGGAACATAAGATAGTAACCACATAAATGATATTTGGCTACTTAAATTTGCAGACGATTGCCGTATGGGTTCTATTATTAACAACAGTAAGGAAAACATTATCCTGCAAAACTTCTTAGATGAAGTTACCAACTGGGCCCATGGGAAGAAATTGGTATTGAATAGTGATAAGTGTAAGGTGATGCACTTGGGTAAACATAATTCTAAATTTACATATAAACTGGCGAACCAACCATTACATCAGACTATGGAAGAAAGGGATCATGGGCTTACCATCACCACGGACTTGAAATTCAAATTGCATTGTTCCAAACAAATCAAAAGGGTGAATCAGAATCTAAATTGTATATTTAGACATGTGGCAAGCAGGACTAATGAGGTTATGCTGCCATTGTATAATGCTCTGGTGAGACCCCACCTTGAGTATTGTGTTCAAGTGTGGTCCCCATACATAAAGGAAGAAATTAATAATATCGAAAGAGTACAGAGACGATTTAGTAGGGCACTAACAAGAATGAAGGGAAAGGACTATGAAAATAGGCTTAAGGATTTGAAAATGTATTCTTTAAAATATAGAAGGCTTAGGGGAGACATGCCTTATATATAGCTTACTACAAGACTCTACACTCTTGAATGGAACAGGATTATTCTAATCCAAATTTAGACAAAGTAACCGTAGACATAATAAACAGCTACTGATTGGGAAATGGAATTCATTAAGGAGGAAAAACTGGTTTAGCATAAGATCAATTTTAATATGGAATAATCTTCCTACAATTGTAGTAGAAAGTACAAACATGGATACATTAAAAAAAAATTGGATTCAGTAATGACGGATAAAGACAAATATATGTAATACACTAAAATATTAGGCAAGCATTATGGACTATTGTTCTCTAGCTTGAAAAAACCTATGAAACCTATGAAACCTCAACTGGTAAGAAACAGATGTAAAGAACAAATGTAATTATAACAGACCTTATTAGCAAAAACATGAAACTAAGTATTAAAAGACATGTTAACCCTATACAATACACATTAGTGCTGTGATAGGACCAGAGTTGCCTAGAGATGGTACCAGGGAGCCAGGTATTAGGCTAAGGAAATAGGAATATCGTCGATCAAAGGGAAATATAAAACTCAAAATATTGGGGCAGTACATTAGAAAAAGTCATCCTGCGTCAGTAAGTGTAGGTGAGTAGTGTGAAATAGTAGCGCAAAAAGGCTTCATGCAGGTATGTGAAATCATTATGCGGTCTAGTTGTCAAATTGTGTACCCTATCTTACATGGAGCCAAATCTGGTTTCAATAAAAGAGAAAAGAATGGTAGTAGTGGAGATTCCTGCAATTAATAAGGGCATCACACACTCGAAAATAACCTACAGTGATTAGGTTGAGGAGTAGTCAGGTCTATGTCATAGTTCTAATGAGCCCCAGAACCAGAAAAATATCACAAATAAAATTGTAACATTCATTAGGCTTTGAGTGACTTGAGCCAACAGGTGTCTCCACCAGTTTAATACACCAATAGTAGTAACTAGCAGTTTGTTACATGGAAAGTAGGGTATATGAGAGATAAATGGAGTAAATAAGGGAGCCATATGTTGGGGGAAAATGAGATTTATATCTGTAAGAATAGGGGTAGCACCAGAAAAAAGACAGCAGCTGCAATAACAGGTATTGTGTAGGAGTGAACAGGATGATGCAGTTTGCCTTATGATATAATTATATATAGATTAAATGTGCAGTAGAGATTGGACGGACTAATGAAATGCTGCCCCAAAGACAAATTGAGCATGGCAACATTAACCACACAGCACAGGACCGAACACCAGTGATACCACATTGAAAAAGTAAAAGAAAAATAGACCTGGTTAATAAGTATAACATCGCGATATATAGACTTCCTGAATCATGACTGGCTGGAAGGGAGTGTCCGAATGAGAAGGCTGCACAGCGCGATGAACGGCAGTTAAAATGAAAGAAAAAAAAAAAAAAAAAGAACAATGGTCCAGAACAGCACTCGGTCCTTGCTGTACAATAAGCCAGGAAGAAAACAAGAGCAAATCTATGTTACACTAGCTTCAGGCTATCATTGACTGAGAAGCTTTAATTGTGGCGTTTGAAGTGCTTGTTTTTCACTTTGGCTTTCCTTTTCTTCTTGGGTGGCTCCAAGTGTTTAAGGGGGTAACTTGAGACAACTTCAGCCCAAGAAGAGTTCATGGATGCGATACCTTGCAGGGCTGTATTAGGACCAGCGATTGATCAGCGTCAGTGTGGGATTGCAAGTTCTCCTGAGATGAGAGGAGAGGAGAGACAGGGGGGACATGATTGAGATCTTCAAGTACCTCAAGGGAATAAATAGGGTAAACATGGAGGGGATCTTTAGACTAAAGCAGGGAGGTATCACCAGAGGGCATGTTTTGAAGTTGGAAGGTGGAAGGGTGAGGGGGGAAAAAAGGAGGAGGTTTTTCACTGAGAGGATGGTGGACCCTTGGAATGTGCTGCCTGGTGAGCTGGTTCAGAGATCCACAGTGGAGGACTTCAAGAGAGGGTGGGACAGACACAGAAAGCGGATGTATCAGATGATGGCCTGGCCCAGAGGGGTGGGGATGGATGATAGGGGTTTCTGGAACACAAGGGGGGGAGAGCCTCGGCACCCAACTAGGGATCTGAGGTTCGAGCAGACTCGATAGACTGTAAGGCCTAATCTGCTGGCAATTAGTATGTTAGTATGAGTGAAGATCGTCGGCAAGAAGGGAGAACTTATGCTGATCGGGATGTCCGGATTAATGCTGGTATGTACAGGTGCATGGGAGGGAGGTTTTGAGCAGTCTGGTGTCAGGCAGCAGGAACAAGTACATTTTAGGCTGCTCAATGTAGATTTGTCTTTCAGTCTGTTTGAATGCCTTGTCATAGGAACTGTGGGTGCTGCATCTTCAGGGGTTGTTAATGCGACTGGACTTCCTCTGTTGTCTTGTGCCGCTGAAATGCTACTCTGAGGTGGCATGTCGTCGGAGGTCGAGAGTGCTTTTTCCGATAGATTAAACAGTGGGGGATCACCTGAAGTAAAACCCAGGAACGCAGACAGGGCATCTGGAGTGTTGAAATGTTTGGAGGAGGAACCCAAAAATAAACGCATAGTGGCAGGGTAGCGTAATGCAAACCTTATCCCTTTTTGATGCAACAGTGGTTAAATGCTTTCCTTTTATCTGTAATTTCTTTAGAGAAGTCGCAAAATATTGAAATTTTAAAGTCTTGCCACATTAATGTACCAATGTTTCTGGCTCTTTTTAAGATGAGCTCTGTATGGGCATAGTTAAAAAACCTGGCCACAATCAGTCTGGGACTTTGATCTTTATTGGGCCTTGGACTAAGAGTGCAGTGGGAACGCTCAATAATCAGTTGCTGCTTGGGGGTCAGTTTCAACATAGCTGGCAGAACATGATATAAAAATGCTGTAGTATCTCCAAGCTCAGATCCCTCTGGGAAACCCAGAAACTGCAGATTATTCCTGTGGTTATGATTTTCAAGGTCATCAAGTTTATTTTGTAGAAATTTGATGGTGTGATCTTGGTTTCTGACAGTGGCCTGTAGCTCCTGAATGTATGTTGTATTAGAGCTTGTCTCGGTTTCGGAGGAGCTTATTCTCTTAGCAAAGGAATCTAGAGTTAAAGAAACGTGTTGTGTAGAGACTTTGAAGTCATTTACATCTTCTACAAATTTTGAAAACATAGCCTCTACTCTTGCCAGAGAGATTTGTTGTAGAGGAGGGTCAGCCATATTGCAGCTGTACAAGCCCAAATTCTAAAAGGATTAAAATATAGGTTTGCAATAGACTGAAGAGCAAAATGACTTACAGGAAACCTGTAATGAGTTATGTAGAACCAGATCAGCAGAGTTAACACATTCATAAGGTCCGTAGCAAGAAGGATGAGGTTAGATTTCTTATGGTCCCTGGAGAGAAGGAGTTCTATGCTGCCATCTTCTGCCTAGGCAGGCCACCTGTCCCACCACATTTTGAGATGGCACATCCCTGTCACATTCTGAGAATGCGTGTGTGTCCCCCAACATTTTAAATTGTGCACCACCTTGACATTCTACACTTTGGTTCAGTGCTGCATTTCAAAACCACCTTCTGACATGTTCTAAAATACAGTGCCGTAAATCTGAACATTTGGGAAATGCAGGCATTGCAGCCAACCAGATGTCTTTTTTATGTTTGCTTGCATGCATGCACAAGAAACATCTTGTGGTTGTAGCAGGTTTCAGAGGCATGTCAGCGTTGTGGCAAATGCCCGCAGTGCCTTTTTGGGCTCGTCTGTGCTGCACCAATTAGTAAGCATGCTGTCTATGACAGTAGTTTTAAAGCGTGCCACCAACTTGAAACAAATTTGCTGCTGCAATCAAGGAGCGCCCCATCATTGCAGCATCAGCTTCTCCTTCATCTGTTAACAGTCTGCATGCAGGCAATGGGCATAGCCACTGATACACCTGGCAGGCCATGGCATGCAGCAGACTGGCGGGTGAAGGGGGGGAGGCTAGCAGGAGCCACTGGCATGTCTCCATTGCAAGATCGCAGACAGTTCAATGAGTTTAGTGGGCCTGGGTATGGTTTCTCTTGTTGCTCACTTTGGAGAGCACCTGCCCTGTTCTTGCCTCTGCCTCCTGCATTCAGGCACTTTAAACTTAGCCACTAATGCAGTTTTATTTGACTGCACTCACCCTGGACCTGCATCAAAAGCCCACACAGGGCTAGTTAACCAGCACTCGTCCATGGACCAGCATCCCCCCCCCCCCCCGGCTGGTTAATCAAAAAGTCGCAGTGCTTTCCTGTTTTCTCTTGTTGAAAAATTAATAAAAAAGAATTTACAACCACCAAAAAAAAAAGTCACAGTGCAACTGAGGTCTGTCGCAGTTACCGTCACCTTCTACCCCCAGCTAGGAACTTTATTACAGCCATGAGTGTGGCTTACTGTGCCTCCTGATGCTGCTGTTGCTCCCAAGCCCCTCAAGAAATCTGCATTTGATGCTGAAGCGGGTAGGTAGAGGGAGGCACTACTACACTAGTCTCCTTCACCTCCCTACAAGCTCCTGTTCCCCACTCTCCCACCTGCATGAAGCAGGCCACAGCCTGAGCTCCATATGGGCTGGGAGTAGAGAGCACCCACTAGAAAGTTCACTTTTAGCGCAGTCGCTCACGCTACTTTTTTTTTCTTGGATCTCTTTTCGGTCATTTTGGTCATTTTATATTTTCATTTAGTTAGCTTAGGTAGGGCAGCTACAGTGAAGCAAATCAGCCAGGTAACGCCGGATGGAGGTTTTGGTTTTCGTTCGCCGAAAATGCCGGTTACTCATCCGCCACCTTTTTTTTTTTTTTTATAAGGATTATCAGCACTGTTACACCCACTTGTTTTTAACTGCATTACAGATTGCCCTATGTCAGAGACCTGTTTCTACATTTCCCATTGCTTTCTTCATTTCTGGAAATTTTTTAAACTCCATCGGCCCTCCTACACTGATTTATCTTGGCTTCTCTCGGGTGTGGTATTAGCATCTGAGAGGAGCCATTGAGTGGTTGCGAGCCCTGTGTTTCAACTTCAGAGCTGAAGTCTTTGAAAGGGAGAATGCTGGCTCAACTCTGTCGGGAAGAAAGAGGAGAGCAAAGCAACTTTCTTGCCCCTGGGACTCACCGTGAAGGAACTGAGTGGGTCAGTGAGTCCGTTCCAATCTTTTGTGGGACCTGTTGTGGCAAGAAGAATTGTGCTTGGGACTCTGATGACCAGCTAGGCCCCCTTTTCTTACTGTCTGGGGAGTGGGAGTCTAGGGGATGGTTATCTGAAGGTAAGAGGGAGGCAGGCTGTACACCGAAGGGTGTGGTGCTTGAGCTTACCCGAGGGCTTTCTGGGGGGTTTTGCTGGTGAGGTGTTGCCCAACTGAGACCCTTCCCTCTGGGTGACCTGCTCTGGGCTCTGTACAAACCAGAGGGTGACTGGGGGGTCTTGGCCTGGTACTAAGCTTAGGATCTTCATCTTTTGAGCTCCTCCAATTTTTCTTCCTCGGAGCCTGCAGATTGGGTGGTTAGGTGGGGGTGGATAGTCAGCGAAGTGGGTTGGGGTCTCACTGCCGGAAGGTGGTGATTCCTAACTACCCAGGGCAGGCGAATGGGAGGGGGTTGGAGGACCTTTTCCGGGCCTGCCAGACCCTTCAGTGGCTGAACGCCCTTGCCTTCTATCCTGTCATATGGCTTATTTCACCTTCAGAAGGACCTATCGAAGGACCCTTGAGTGACCTCAAGTGATTAGGATAGGAATCTGCTGAAACCTTTGTTTGGACATTATTACATTGCTGGGCAGTGAGAGAGCCCTTCTTTCAACTTTTATTTCAGTTTGAAATGTTTGAACTGGATTGTCAGTTATTACTGGTTGGGCGGTTAGAGAGCCCTATATCCACTATTTTTTGCTTGAAATGTTTGAACTAGACTGTCAGTTATTACTGGATGGGTGGTGAGAGAGCCCTATATCCACTATTTTTCCCTTGGATTGCTGTGGTGAGAGCACAGCATTCAGATCAATCTAGGGTGAACAGGCGGGAGTGGCAGTCTTTCCTGTCTATGACATTGACCATTAGCATGACATGTATTATCCCAGTCTGGATTTTGAACTATTTAATGTCTCTGTACTTTAAAGTGTTGTGCTACAATTTACTTTTGGAGGGGAGTGGTTGGGGATATATAATTTTATATTTTGAGTATTTGTGGTGATTTAAGTTTTGGGGGGATTGGTGGGGGGTGGAATATAGAATTTTATTTTTTTTTTTTTGAGTATTTGTGGTAATTGTTGTTATTTATAGCTGCTGCTGAATGGGCTGACATTTATTTTGATATGTGCTGGCCGAGACCTCCCCCGGTTAGGTGCTACTCCCCCTCTGAGCTCTGTGGCCTCCGGCCTTTTGACTGCCCCCCCCTTGCCCAGTGAGGTTGTTTGTTTGTTTGTTTATTCGCTGAACGGGTAAGCACACTGGAAACAAGTTCCTTTTACAGGTGCGACCCACATATATTGCATACAGACAATACATAATCAAACATACATATACAATGCAGCAAATTGCAGACAAAAATGTCTTTGTTACGTGTAAAATTCATAAAAAAAATTCATAAAAAACAGTTACAATTAAATTGAGATTCAAATACATCCTTAATGCATCGGCAAACTTTTGACAGAACACAACCACCTAATATCTTGAGGAATTTCATTCCAAATAAATGGAGCAATATAAGCAAAGGATCTTTGTCCACTTTTAGATTTCATAAAAGGAATCTGAGAAACCTACTGTCTGACCTATGTCTAGAATAATGACCATCAATATATGGTCTCAAAAACTTTAAATACTATGTGGAATTCCAGGGTCCATAACTTTATATATGAACTTGGCCACACAGTATTGGAAATTTAATGAAACCGTAACCAGCCCATTTCTTTCAAAATCACACAATGATGAGATGACTTAGAACAATTTAAAGCAAACTTAGCTATCAAGTGAAGTAAAGTGGATTTCTTTGAAATCACTGTCACAGAAGCAGTGTCAGTAATCATAGCTGCATAGTTCACAATAGGAAGTAAGCAGCAATTTGAAATAACCAGCCTAGACTCAGGAATAAGAAATGAATGGATTCTGTACAAAGAACCTAATCTACAATGTATTCTTGAGGTAACCTTCAAAAAATGAGATTCATAACTTAGATGAGAATCTAGTAATACCCCAAGATATTGAAATGTATCAACATAGTCAAACAGTAATCCATCAAGAGATTTAACTTCCAAAGTACCAACCTCAGATCTCAGTCTAGGTGGGGTACCAAAAACCATCACCTTTGTCTTAGATTTGTTTAAGAGTAATTTACAGGCCATAAGTGAAGACTGAAAATTGCACATTTCTCTGTTAAAGAAACACCTAGATCTCCAACTGACAAGCCCTGCGTATAAATTACTGCATCATCAGCGTAAAGTGTTAGAGAAGCATTATTAATCACACTTACTAGTTGATCAAAAACAAAGAAAACAAAAGTGGCCCCAAAATAGAACCTTGTGGAACCCACACTTAACCATTACAGAGTCTGATACAGCACCCCATATTTAACCCTTTGAAACCTATTTGTTAAATAATCCCTCGTCCAGTCCAAGAAAGACTCACCAACTCCCAATGACTCAAGTCTAGAAATCAACAATTGGCGATCAACTGAGTCGAATGCCTTGGTCAAGTCCACGAACACGGCACCTGTCAGACACCCTTTATCCATGCCATTAAGTACCGCGTTCGTGAACTCGACCAAGGCAGTCTCAGTACTCCTTCTCTTTCTAAAACCATGTTGGTTCTGAGACAATAATCCAAAGCGATCCACATACCCAATCAACTGATTATAAACTATTCTTTCCTGAACTTTAGCTAAAGCAGACAAGATAGAAATAGGTCTGTAGTTACAAAACTCATGTTGTGAACCAGATTTAAATATAGGAGTGACCAAAGTATGTTTCCATATATTAGGTATAGTACCTGTAACAAAAGACAAGTTGAAAATAATACTAACTGGAAGTGCTATAACTGAGGCAGCATCCGCCAATAAACTAGGACATAAGCCATCAGAACCAGCTGGCTGTCCTCTTAATACAACGCAACAACTTCTCTACCTCCTTCGGAGTAGTAGTCCTTAGTACAGTTTAGGATTAACTGTAAAATCTTCAGTCAATCCCAAGTAGTTCACCTTGGACTGGTCACTAAAGGAATCAGGCAATGCAGTAAATTTCAAATTAAACTCATTAGCTATCTTCAGTGGACAAGACAACAAGTCACCGTCAACCTCATTGAACCTGGTTGACAAACATTAGGCCTTATGAAATTGTTAATTGTTTTCCAAAAGTAGTAGCGTTAGATAACCCTTCACATTGTTTATGACGAATATAGTCTGTTTTAGCCTTCCTTATCTTAGCCTTACATTGGTTTCTTAAAGTCCTATACGCATGATAACCAGAAGCAGAATGGTTCATTTTATACGTTTTCCAGGCCTTGTCTCATTGTCTCATAAGTTTAATCAAAGGAGGTGTTAACCACCCATAAGTTTTCCCTCAGACCCTTCTTTTAACAAGGGGAGCTAACTGGTCCAAAAGATGTGTGCGGTGTCAAGCTTTGGGGATCGTGAGGAGGAGGCACAGGGCTGGGAACCGTGGACCTGGAGAGGGAGTGGAGCATGGTGGATGGATTGGGGTGGTAGGGCCCAGGAGGCACCCTGGAGTGAATTGGGTTCCGGAGAGTGGTCCTCCCTGTCTAGTCTCCATACCCAAGGGTTCCACTTTGGGTGGGCAGTTAGCACGGCCGACTCTGGCAGCAGATCCTACTCGGGTGGTGTTATGCATTGCCAGGTCCATTAAAAATAAGACAGCAGTGATTGTTGATCTTGTGGGGGTCACTGGACCTAGCCTGCATCACAGAAACCTGGCTCGATGAGAATGCTGGCTCAATTCTGGAGTCAGCTGTTCCGGCCAATTATTCAGTGATATACCACCTGAGGATGGATCGCAGGGGCAGGGGTGCAGTGATCTGGTTTAGAACTGAATTGTGCCTTATTGATGTACCAGTTGAGGGGCCCAAGTCCTTTGAGTGTATCACTGACACAGGTGTGGGGTGCAGAATCCCTCTTGTCTACTGTCCACCAGGTGACAAAAAGCAGTTTCTGCAAGAAGTCGCGGACTTCACCGTTGATATGGTATTGGGGTCCCCCAGATGGATGGTGCTGGGGGACTTCAATGCCTGGGTCGACGATGAATTCTCACTATTTGGTCAGGACTTCCTCCAATTAATGAATTCGCTGGGCTTCACACAGGTTACTACCTCTGTGACCCTTATTCATGATCTCTCTCTGGACTTGGTCTTCTTACTGGGGATGGAGACCTCTGACATGGTGGTGGAGCTGGTCGGATGGTCTGACCATCACATCATAAGGTTCAATTTTATGGCTCCCCTAGTAGGTCTGCCCCTGTGGAGATGGTCTGGTTCCGCCCTTTAAGGGGTTTGACCCCCAAATGGCCTAATGGCAGTGCTAGATGAATCGAGCTTGCCGAGGGTAAGCACTGATCCAGAGAATCTACTACAAGCTTATAATAGGGCTGTGGTGGAGGCACTGGACTGTTGCTCCTGTTCATATTCGCCCTCTCACTCTTTGCCCTCGGTCCCCTTGGTTTGATGGGATCTTGAGGGAGTTGAGGCAAGTGGGATGAAGGTTGGAGTGATGCTGGCAGAAATCAGGTCTGGATGCCGACAAACTAAGACTGATGTCTCATTATGAAGAGTACCAGTCAGTTATCTCCTGTAAGAAGGCAGAATTCCTGTCCAGGAAAATAACTGCTGCACAGAATTGACAAGCTCAACTCTTCTGGACTGTCAACAGACTGTGCAGTCCAGCCTGTTTGCAGCCTCGGAGAGTATTGTCACAAGTGAAATGTGATGTGTTTGCTTGGTTCTTTGCAGATAAGGTTGCCGGCATCAGAGCTGAGGTCTGTGCAGTTCACTCCAATGGGGATTGCAATGATCAGCACAAGGTTGCAGCCCTTGGACCCATTTGGGCAGATTTTGACCAGATGGTGATCAAGGATGTCATGAGGATCATCCAGAGTTTGCGGCCAGCCTACTGTGGTTTGGATCCGGGTCCAACACACCTCCTTGTGGAGTGTGTGGTGGTCATCATCCCAGTTCTAGATGAGATAGTCAGGTGTCCTTTAGAGACAGGTGTGCTCCCGGACACTCTGAAGGAGGCGGAGGTTATTCCACTCCTGAAGAAATCCTCTCTAGACCCGAACTGTCCCGCCAACTACAGGCCTGTCGCTAATCTTCCCTTTGTGGGATACGTTATAGAGAGGGCAGTCACGCTGTAGCTGGAGGATCATTTTACCATCTACGACATCTATGATCCTCTCCAGTCAGGATTTAGAAAGAGTCATAGTACCAACACGGCACTTGTCCAGGTTCTAAATGGTCTCTTGATAGGAAGAGATCGGAGGACCCGTTCCATCTTGGTTCTTCTTGATCTCTCTGCAGCATTTGACACTGTGGACCATGGTGTGCTTCTGGAGTGCCTGAGGGTCATTTGGCAGATCTCAGAGTGGTGTCAGGGATTTATCCTTCTGGCCCGGTCTCCCTTGCTGTGTGGGGTCCCTCAGGGCTCTGTGTTGTCACCCATGCTGTTCGCAGTGTACATGCTGCTGTTGGGGCACATTGTGAGGTGGTATGAGATGAGTTTCCACTGCTATGCGGATGACACTCAGCTGTACATGTTCTTTGTACCCAGGCAGGATGATTCCATCTTGGTATTTAACAACTGCCTCACTAAGATCCAGGATTAGATGAGTGACAATTGGTTGAAGTTGAACCCAGACAAGACCAAGGTGTTGGTGGTGGACCCTGGATGTCGGGTTGAGGGGTGGCAGGTGGGATGTCCTTCCAGGCTTTGGCTCGGGGGGCACCCAGCTGCTGACCTCATATTGGGTGCAGAATATGGGCATTATAGTGTCAGTGGCTCAGCAGGTAGCACACTCGCTTCTGAGGCTGGGAGATCAGAGGGCTGTGGATTCAGTTCCCACATCTGGCACTTGGGTTAATATCCCAGTACTGACACTGTAGTGCAGCATAAGAGGGGTGCTGCACTTCTGAGGTGCCGTCTTTTGGATGAGACGTTAAACTGAGGTCCCATCTGCCTGGACTGGTGGTAGTTCAGGTGGATGTTAAAGATCCCATGGCACTTATCAAATAGAGTAGGGGAAATTTTTATTGACAAAGAAACTACAAACCAAAATCACATTGACAAAAATAAATACAAAAGACTCATGTAACAGGAAAATCAGAATCAGTCACCCATGGTAAGCATTTCCATAAAGCAAACAATGATCCAGATGACAGACTTCTTAGTTCAGAAAAATAAACATCTTTTAAATCCTGTTCAATACTTTTGACCACCAGTAGGTGGGACATATCTTTTTGCTGCAAGGCGAAAAGACAGCGAGCAGTCCATAAATGCCATTTAATGATGGTAAACAATAAGTTTAGGGTGTCAATATTCCACTTTTTCCAGGTCGCTGAAACCTACCATACAATAACATCTCATAAGTAACAGAAGTAAATAAGGGTTCCTTCCATCTGTTCATGCAAAAATAACCAAAACCAGTGATATAGGAACAGAGAAAAAACAGGTGTTGTATTGTTTCATCCTGATTTACATAAAGGTCTGGAACACAATCTTTCATTCAGCTGTTTATGTTTATGATTTGCCTTAATATTGATCCGTTCATGACATCTAGTCTTACTGGATCCCAGGCATCTTCTGTGGATGAGGATTCTTTAACAGTGTGTATAAAGCAGGTAATGGAGATTTTGGGAAAAATTAAGTGTCTGCACGTCGGTATCTATCACAAAAATTATAAATGGCTTTCCTATTTTGAGTCATATTCTATATGGCTAGTAATCTTCCATTGTTTTAAATGGCAAAAAAGGAATCACAGATATATAAGGGGTAGATGATACATGTTTAGCCTGTTTCAAAGTGTTAAGGTCCCAAAGATGAAACCAGAGTTGATAGGATTGAAAAAAAAAATTCCCATCCCATCATAATTAACTAAAAGTGGTTTAAGATTAGTCACAAATAATAAACTATTATAAAAATAATGGATGTATCATATTAAGACCACCTTCCTGAAAGGTAAGCAGGTAGTAGAACCGCTAATGGGATTCAGACGGCCCCATAAGGCCTGAAAAAATATACTCGAAGTTTGGTTTCCAAAACACGGAGGGGAAAACATAAGCCAAAAACAAAAAATCAGGAGCAAGTGACACTTTATCAAGTAAACCCTCTCTTTTTACTGAGTTTCCAGTGTGTCCAAAGAGAAACTTTGGCCTGCACTAGGTCCAGTTTGGGAGTCCAGTTGAGAATGTTCAGAGGACCTGAGCCAAATAGAATGCCCAAAATCTTAATGGGGTGTCACAAAGTGCAATACTGGAAATTATCACATCATCTAGACTGCTGAGATCCAAATTTAATGGGACACATTTCTCCAAGTTCAGGGATGCCCTGAAACAAGACCAAAGGACTTACAGAGATGGAGAGAGGCATCTGCTGAAGGAACATCAGCTACTATTAAACTCATGTCATCAGCATAGGCTAAAACAGAAAGTGGTAAGGAAATAATAGGCCAACATTTGTGTGCTGTATTAATGGTGCGAGTAAGGGATCCAAAAAGATATACCAAAAGGGACTGAGTGGACACTCTGGTCTAACACCCTCTTTAAAGGTATCAAAGGACCCTTCCAGCCATTAACAAGAGGGATAGAAGTGGCTGTAGAATCTAATAATCGTTGCCGGGAGAGAGTAGTCACAGGAACCCTATAACGTCTCAAAACCTGCCATAAAAAGTCATGACTCACTGAATCAAATGCCTGTCTTTGGTCCAATGAATACAGGAGGCCTGTTAACCTATTTGAATTTTCATGTTCCACCAATTCCCGTTATAAAAGGACATTATTATGTATACTTCTGCCTGGAACATTACTAGATTGAGCTTCCAAAATAACAAGAGGGGCCGGCTTTGCTAGACGGAGAGCAATAATTTTAGTTAAAATTTTAAAGTCCGTATTCAATAGGCTAAGAGGCCTCCAATTAGTTAGTAATTTTCTGTCTCCTTTCTTATGGAAATAGAAGGTGCTACCCATATTAAATTCTAATGGTAAAGTATCAGCTTTTAAAAGGAAGTTATAAACTGTGGCCAATTCCACGCTCAACTCAATATTAAGCAATTTATAAAGCTCATTCGGAAGGCCATCCAAGCCTGGAGATACTCCAGATCGCAGAGTTGTGATGACCTCAACTACTTCTCGTGCCTGAATATCACAAGCAAGCATATCAGATACTGATTGTTGCACATCAGGAACAGAAATGGGACTAAGGAAGGTCAATATATCATGTAGACATATAGGGAATGGACTGAATAAGTTTTGAGTATACTCGGCCACATAATTTTGGATAAGCCTAGAATCAGTAATTGTATGACCAGCTTCAGTCACAATAGTATCAATGGTTCCCCCATAATCTGTTTAGAAAAATATGTAAATGGGCAGATCACATCATAGGCACTGCTTACACTAAAACGTTGACGTTGTTGCATTGAAGCATATTTTTTGGAGTGATATTCCATTAAAGATTTTTTCAGGGTACTAATTTGTGAAGAAAAATCCTGGCCAGTGGTATACGAAAAGGGTAAGAGTTTTGCAGCTGATGTCGTATCCTCACGGTATGTGAAATAACAATCTTCATGATGGGTTTGCTAAAGGATTTCAGTAATTTTGTCAAATCCTTCTTCGTATCTAACCACCACCACCAAGGATCATCGTAAAGAAAAAACACAGATTTTCTGTTTTGAAAAAAAGATTTAAGAAGTGTTAACAACAGAGAATTGTCCAAAAAGAAACATTAAATTTCCAAGTGCCAGGACCAAAAGTTGCAACATTCTTAGGACCAAAAAAAATGGTAAGCAAATCATGATCTGAAAATTCAGACACCTGTACTTCAGCAGCAGAAGTTTGTAAAATAGAGGACACAAAAAAAAATCTATCCGGGTAACTAAAGAGCCTTTATGAAAGGTAGGGGTATGTGCCTGGGTGAGAGAAAAATAAGCATCCTTCAGTTTTGCAGAAAATAAAAGATTTTTGAGAAAAGTGGTATCACAAAATAATTTTGTGGTTTTTGAGAATGAGGACCTGTCCTTAGTGAAAACCCACAATTAAAATCACCACCAAAAATGACGTGCATAGAGGTGTAAAGATAGGGTCGAACCACTTTCAAGAGTTCAATCCTATGCAACTTGGTTTGTGGGGCATAAATATTGATAATCCAAAAAGGGATAGAGATATAATATTTCACTTTAGTTGCTTCTTACAGGATTGCTGGTTTTAGGAATGACTGGACACCATAAGTGACTTCTAACAGCTCTGAGGTTTATTCAACAAACATACATTAGCTAGATCAGCAGGCCTCAGAAGAACTACTACTACAATCTGCTCATGCAGTTTCTAAAACCCAGTTTCAACCCCAGACATACCATTGGCCCAAAACTGCAGGGGGATGTGGACTAAACCATTCTACAATGTTACTAGGGTAAGTTACCATATACTACATCTCCTCTTCTAGTAAAAGAAAGCAATTACCTTGATTTCGGTTTGCATATCAATGACAAATAATTACCAAGCAATATTAACATAATGGTTGAGTCTTGCTTTGTGATGAGTTAGGGTCTAAAGTCACTGGTACTCAGCTTTGTTGAAATAAGTCTTTACCACTGACTTAAGTCATAACAAAATCTCTGAACCTCTCAGGAACTTTAAGCAGACGCCCTCTTCTGGTCATTCGAGTAGACTGCACACTGGGCACAGCCTCAGGACTTGATGGCAAAGTGTCATTGAAAACAACAGATTCCATCTCAGGTTGCTCATACTCTTGACAAGTGTCCTGTTCCTGGCTGTTTTCCCTGCATTGCACTGTTTGTGACAATATGGATTCAGTTGACTCATCTGCCTGTTGCTCTTCAGCCTCCAAAGCAACTGTTCGGTCTCTCCTCAGGTGTCTCCTGTTCCTGCGGTATCGCTGTCCTGCAGGTGTAATCACACTATAGGATCTTGGCTCATCACAGATTCTTTCCACTGTAGCAGGTTGCCATCCACTAGAAGTCTCTATGCATACCCTTTCCCCTTCTCTGAATGGAGTAAGTGGAGCTGCATTCCTGTCATAATACTGTTTCTGTCTTTTCTGTAGTCTTTTCAGACATTTATGTGCATCCTTTGGTATTTCAGGTCGCAGTGCCCTTGCACTTGCTGGTAATGTTGTCCTCAACATTCTGCCCATTAACAATTGAGAAGGTGTAAAGTTCATGTCCTGTGACTGGTGTATTTCTAAGACTGAGCAATGCGATGTGGATCGGTCTGACCTTGCATAGACTTCAGAAAGATTCTTTTACTGTCTGGATCATTCTTTCAGCTAAACCATTAGATTGTGGGTATCCTGGGCTGGAATGAGTTATTTTGAACTCCCACAACTTCATAAATTGCTTCATTTCATGACTTGCAAATGGTACATGATCCGCTACCAGTTCTTTTGAATTCCATGTCTTGCAAATACAGCTTTCAATTTTGCAATAACTGTAGCTGCTGTCTTGTCAGGCATTCTGAAAACCTCAGGGTATTTTGAAAATAGTCCACTACTATTAAGTAGAGTGTCCCTAAAGTCAAAATGTCTGCTCCAAGCTTTAACCATGGCATGTCAGGTATTTCATTGGACACATCGGCTCTTTATGGTTGCTGGGTAAGAGTTCTGACAAGGTCCACATGCTTCAACCATCATTTCTACTTCTCGATTCATGCCTGGCCAATACATCACAGCTCTGGCTTGTGCCTTCGACCTTTGTATTCCTTGATGTGCTGTGTGAAGTCTTTGTAGCATATCTGTTCTCAGCTCTTTGGGTATGATGATTCTTTTACCCACCATTATGAGTTCATTTTCTATGTATATATTGTGTCTCATGGGCCAATAGTGCTGAAGTTTGATGCTGACTTGTTTTTCCTGTTAGGCCATCCTTTGAGGTGCATTTCTTTAAGCAACTGTAAATCACTGTCCTCTGTGTGGCCTGTTTTAGCCCTCTAACATACTGTCAGGCAGTGTTTCTGTTGCTTGGATTGAGTATATGACCTTTTCACTACTTAGATCAATGTCTCCCTCTGCTGGTTTTCTTGGTACTGCCCTGGATAGAGTGTCTGCAATCAGAATATCTTTTCCGGGAGTATATATTACCTCTATGTCATATTTCTGTATCTGTAACAGCATCTGCTGCAATCTTGCTGGAGCCTTTCCAATTGGTTTGTTCAGTATGGACTGTAGTGGCTTGTGATCTGATTGTATTTTCACTGACCTTCCATAAACATACTGATGAAATTTCTGTAGAAAGAACACAATTGCTAGCAACTCTTTTTCTATCTGTGCATAGTTTCTTTCAGCACTGGACAATGACCTAGATGCATAAGCTATTGGTCTGTTTCTTTGTAGTAGACAAGCACCTAGTCAGTCCTTAGATGCATCTGCTTGATTTCAATGTCCTCTTTGGATCAAAGAATTTTAATACTGGTGCACAAGAAATAGTCTCTTTCAGCTTTTGTAAGGCTTCTTCCTGTGCTGGCTGCCACTGCCACATGACATCTTTTTTGAGTAGCTGCCTTAGTGGTGCAGTGAGGTTTGCTTCATTCGGAATGTACTGTGCCAAGTATCGAGTCATTCCTAACAGCCTCTGTAGTGCTTTTTTATCTTCTGGAGGGGGCATCTCAGCTATTGCTTCTACTTTGGCTTCATCAGGCCATAGCCCATTTTTGGTTATGATGTGTCCCATGTATTTCACCTCACTTACCAAATACTGTATTTTGTCACCATTGAACTTTATATTGAGTTCCACTGCTCTGTCCATTACTTTTCTCAAAGTATTGTCATGCTCTTCCTTGGTAGCTGCGGCAATAAGCATGTCATCAGCTATTACAAAAACACCTGGTATGTCCCCGAAGTGTTCAGCATTTCTCTGCTGGAATACTTCACTTGCAGACCGTATACCAAAAGGAAGTCTGTGAAATTTGTACCTTCCCCATGGACTGTTGAATGTACATAGGTCTGCAGATTCGCCATCTAATTTGATCTGCCAGTACCCATCTTTTTCATCTAGAATTGTAAAACACTTTTTACCTGCATGCTTACTCTGAATATCCTCCAAAGTGGGGATGGAGAAATGATGTCTTCTGATAGCTTTATTTAAGTCTCTAGGGTCCAAACACACCCTGATCTCACCATTTTTCTTTTCAGTAATTACAAGGCTATTTACCCATGTTGTAGGTTTTCTTACCTTGCTAATCACCCCAATTTGCTCCAGCTGTTCCAGTGTCTGTTTTAGTCTGTCCGTAATTGCATATGGGACTTTCCTGCACCCTTGTACCACAGGAGTAACATTTGGGTCAGTATGTATGTGGTAAACTCCTGGGAATTCTCCTAGACCTTC
This sequence comes from Neoceratodus forsteri, assembly GCA_016271365.2. Taxonomy (NCBI): domain Eukaryota; kingdom Metazoa; phylum Chordata; order Ceratodontiformes; family Ceratodontidae; genus Neoceratodus; species Neoceratodus forsteri. The sequence goes on from CM028133.1 coordinate 966,896,788, forward strand.
AAACACTGTTTTATATTGTACAAGAAGTTCCTCTTTTGTGCTTGGTGGCTTGGTTTTAAGCACCTTTACTTTTCGAATCAGATCCAGGATGACACATGCCTGTTGACCCAGTAGGGAAGCTCCCGATGTATTAGTGACATAAAACTGCAGATTGGCCTGTCTGTCTTGTGTCTTACACTTTAGCGTCACTTCCCCTACTGGATTAATTTGTGCTCCTCCATATGCCATTAGGATAGTACTGGTGACTTGATTTGTACCTTGCATGGAAACTGCGCAATCACTTCTTCAGTAAGTATATTGGCTTCAGCCCCAGTGTCAACTTGAACTTAACTGGCTGTCCCCATTATCTTCAAGGTAGTGTACCACCCTTCATCTGGTACTTGTGTCCGCTTCTGTTTCGTGTTTTACAGCACTCACAACTAGTGCTTCTACCCCTTGGTCATTTTCTCTTGAGGTTTATTGGACTTTTTGGACCTGCACATTTTTGCATAATGGTTGAGGCCACCACATTTATGACATTCTTGTCCATACGCTGGACAAGCTTTTGGCGCATGTCCCTTGCCACACCTCCCACACGTGTTTGATTTTTGTACACGTGTCTCACGTGTTGGTAGCTGGCGGTCTGGTTTTCAGCCTGTATTACCATCCTGCCTTGAACAATAATTCTTAAATGCTTCCATAACCTCAGCTGCTTTTTTAGCTTGTGGGTCAGCATACATTATATTGAGGGTATTGTACACCTCGAGGGCCTCATCCCCGATCATGTATAGCAGGACTGCAATTTTCATTTCCTCTGACTTATCATCTAATCCCATGGCTGTGAAGCACAGACTTAATCTCTGTGCCCACCTTCTCCAGTTTTCTGCAAGGTTTCCAGTCAACAATAGTGATGGAGGTGGCTTAAATTGCTCCATACTGCCAAAAATACTTTGTTATACAGTCTTTTAGTAAGCTTTAGGTACTCACAAATACTGTCTTTTGTTTCTTTTCTTGGCAGCACAAACTTTTCTTCTTTCTTGCAACTTCAGCACTGCAAGTTCACTTCTGACACCATATAATATTTCACTTTAGTTGCTTCTTACAGGATTGCTGGTTTTAGGAATGACTGGACACCATAAGTGACTTCTAACAGCTCTGAGGTTTATTCAACAAACATACATTAGATAGATCAGCAGGCCTCAGAAGAACTACTACTACAATCTGCTCGTGCAGTTTCTAAAACCCAGTTTCCACCCCAGACATACCATTGGCCCAAAACTGCAGGGGGATGTGGACTAAACCATTCTACAATGTTACTAGGGTAAGTTACCATATACTACAAGAAAGGAACCTAAAGTCTATCAATCATACTCTGCCAGGGCATAAATCTAGAATCTTAATAATAGAGACATTAGGAAGATGAAACAAAATACCCACCCCAGAACATGTCTCCTGTCCAAATGACCAACAGGAGGGGCCTAAATGCCAGGATTTTGGGGCCCTAGAAATTTCAGGCAAAGAATGGAATCTAACATCTTGTAGAAGTATGAGACCGGCAGTAAGGCAAGACAAAACGAAAAAACTAAATCCCTCTTATGTTGTTTTTTTATACTGTTAACATTAACATTATGTATTGCAAAAGAAGTAGACATATGCATAGCAATCACCTCTGTCTACCCTTCCTCGGGGTACATTCTTTATGTTTTGTCTTGACATTGGCTTTCCTTTTTTGGGACCCCACATTGTCGATAGGGACTTCAGTATCTGTAGTAAGTTCAGGGTGAGAGGACTGGACAGAAGAAGAGTCAGAGTCTGTGTTTTCAGAAGTATGTTGCAGCAATTCATATTTATTCATCAAAGGGAGAGTCTCTACCCTCTGAGCCTTAGAAGAAGGTGAACCAAACTTTCTTGAACCCCTTGTAATTCTAGAAGGTGTAGTAAAAGGGTCAGAAGGGGAAGGTTCCATTGTTTCTAATGGTGCCGGGGGGTCCCATAGAAGAGCCACCTGAAGTAGAACAGCTAGGAAGAACTGGGGGAGAAGGAGGGTGGGGAGGTAGAGAAAATGTAACAGGTTGTGGGACAGGCTCTGTCAAATCCTCCCCAGCAGATACTACAGTGGCAGTGGAAACAACACTATGTAATGGGTAGGTGTTGAATACCACTATCAGTAGTCTGGAGCATAACCCTAACCTTCCACCCTCCCATCCACAAATTTTCCGAATCAAAAATAGCTTCAGGTCAGAGAGCACTGTACATCTTTGTTTCAGCCAAACTGTAATATCGTTCAAACTAACACCTTCATTTCTAAACAGAACAGTGGCAGTCTTTTGTGCAGGTTTCGTTAAAGGAATTGCACTGAAAGGTGACCATAAAGGGGTATTTTTCAACAGATGAAATTGGGACCAAAATTTCTCTAAACCTTTTAAGGTTTTAAAACTTATATCAAAATGGGACTCATTAGAAACATGTATCAATGCGTGGCTATCATAAGCAGCAAATTTCATGGAGTCTTTAGGCAAAGTGTGCCCAACAAAAACCCTGTCAGGCATGTCAGGTAAACCCCCCAAATACTGCAATCTGACAGCATTGTGTTTCTTAGCCTGTTGGGTGGGAACACAAAAACAAGATGCATACATTTTAGTAGATGTAGAAGCAAGAGAAGTCGGTCGTTCAGTCCGTTGAGGTGGTAGACCAGGGCCCTGGGGTGGCAAACTTCATTGAAGAGGGTCAGAGTCTGAAAACGGAGCTGCAGGAGAAGTGGAAACTGGTAAATTGAGAATTGGATTCTGTGTTAAGTGCAAAGCAGGCGTAAGCGTAAAGTCCAACTGGTCTTGCACAGGAGAAATAGCTGGGGCATCTGCATGGGTGATCCGAACAGGGGAAGGACCAGAGCACCAGGTACTGACAACTGGATCCCTCTCCCACCCTGCTGCAACAAGAGCAGAGTCAACTGACCAGTCTCCCTGAGGAACAACCTCTGCAGGGGGAAAGTCAGACACAGTGGTTCATGGAAGAAGATTGGGGGAATCAGCAAGGTTTTCAGGAGAAGTTTCAGCAACAGGAGCAGAAGAAATCATTGAACAGACCACATTCGAATGCGGAAATGTCAAGGCTGTCTTTCGGCGTCTGACGCAGCAGTCTGCAACAGTGAGTCAGAATCAGTAGGCAGCTGCAAAGCTGAGTCCTTAAGTGCTAAAAGCTCCTGTTTCTTTATAAGATAGCATGCTTCCTCAAGTAATGGCAAAGCGTCCACATCTGTAGGTCGTAAACATTCAGTATAATGTAGAGACTCTTTAGCAGATGCTAGCTGTTGCAGTATAGGAACAGACTGGGAAGAAACAATTGTTTGCTTACTTTGATCCATCGAGGTTTCTGAGGAAGGAAATGAATTGGGAGATGCATGCAACTTAGATCCATTAGAAGAAGCTTCAGGAAGAATCGATGAGGTCTCTGGCAATCCAGAGACAGAGGAGGAGACCAACTCCCCTGCCTCCAACACCTCCATGTCCTCCACAGCATGTCCAGAGGCAGCCATCTTGGTCCCACCGGAAAATGGGTCCCCCCTGCTCACAGGAAGCAGAGTAGGAGAATTTCCCTGGTGTCCTGGCCAAATTTCCCTCATTCACTAAAAATACCACCAACAGCTTAATCTGGTTCAAGGTCAGTTGGCATCCATCTGTATCCCCCTCCCCTGGGTTGTGCCTGAAAATAGACAGGATTTGTCTAGTGCACTTACCCGGTCAAAAAAACTAAATAAATAAATAAAATAAATAAAAAAATAAATTATTTTTGACAAAGGACTGACACTTAAAATGCAGGTGTCAGCCATCATCAAGTCCTCTTTTAACCATCTGAGGACTATCACCCAGATAAAACACCTGGTCCCACCCCCCACCAATGACCTTCCAATAATGGTCCATGCCTTTGTGACCTCCATTTATCTAGGGCTTCCAGGGGTTGAGCTTTGCTGCTTGCAACTAGTGCAGAATGCAGTAGCCAGGTCGTTGACTGGTTTGTCTCGATCTCGCCATGTAACACCTGTTCTCCATGGACTGCACTGGTTGCCTGTTCAGTGGCGAATCACCTTCAGGTTCGGCCTGCTGACCTATAATGCACTACACGGACAGGGTCAATGCTATCTACAAGAACTCTTGCATCCCTATTGCCCACTCTGCTCTGCCGAAGAGGGATTGCTGGAGATTCCAAGGGTGCAACTTAAGTCATCAGGTGCAAGGGCATTTGCTTTTGCAGCACCAACCCTGTGGAATTCTCTACCTCGTTTGTAAGGGAGTGCTCGACCATGGGGAGCTTCAAAGTGGCACTGAAAACTTATTTGTTTAATCTTGCCTTTTTGAAATTTGGACAATCTATTGCTAAGGCTCACGTTTTCAGATTATGTGTGATTATTTATTGTTTTTTGTTTTAATTTGTGTAGAATGATTTTATGCTGCTTTTATCTTTGTACAAGCTTAGATATTTTTGATTTGTGCTTTTTAAAAAAATAAAGAAGATCCCTGCTGCCTGTCAAAACAATATCAGGACCCAGTGAGTCCACCACCACTAGGCCCAGGGAAGAGATTAGTTTAAATACAGTGGCCACTGGCCACCAGGGAAAGTTGCCAACTAGGGGTATCATAGAAATCCCTCACATCCCTGGGACAACACTAGCCTCCAGTGTTAAATTATTTTAATAATGCTGACCATTATCGCCAAAGAGTCCCCACTTGCCCACCTGGGCTACTACTTTTACTTACTGGCCATTAGGCCATCTAGGAGGAGGAAAGTGGTTTTGCTGCACCCCCCCAACACTTTCTACTTTCTTTTCCTATCAATTTATTAGTGTTATTTCTTTCTCCATCACCTTCCCTATATATCTAGCTTCCTACTGTTTCCTAACTGTAACTTTTTATCTAAAGCGCCCTTTTTTATGTTGATTTCGCACATGCGTAAGAAACATATTGTGGCAGCTTTCCAGAAGCAGGTTGTGGAGGTGTGACACTGTTGTGGCCAGTGCCCCCACAGCCATTAAAGGCTCGGCCCACTTTCCCCAATGCTGTGGCACGTGTCAGTGGCTCAGCAGATAGCACACTCGCTTCTGAGGCCGGGAGATCAGAGGGCTGTGGGTTCAGTTCCCACATCTGGCACTTGGGTTAATATCCCAGTACTGACACTGTAGTGCAGCATGAGAGGGGTGCTGCACTTCTGAGGTGCCGTCTTTTGGATGAGATGTTAAACTGAGGTCCCATCTGCCTGGATTGGTGGTAGTTCAGGTGGATGTTAAAGATCCCATGGCACTTATCGAAAAGAGTAGGGGTAATTTTTATTAGAATAATCACATAAATACACTTTCACGAAAGAAACAAAACATAATGAACAAAACATAAAAACACAGCCAAAAGAAAGCACAGCAATAAGCATTTCTGATTAAATCTTAAAAATCCCATAACATCTTACAGACTCCTTGGGAACTAACGAATCAACGTTACAACATTATACATCTAGAAGAAAAAGAAAATGAAAAATTCCCTTTATTCCTAGTAAATAACCTAGATTAGGTGGAATTTATTTCTCTAACCTATTATTTATATTTAATAAAATGTAAAAATCCCTTCCACCAAAACCTCACTTTATCCACATTGTACAATTGCACCTCTGATAAAAAAATTTTACTCAAAACATTGGTTGCATAACCTCTAAATCCTTCTAAAGAGGGACTCCTTTGATATAACACCCATTGACACCTCGTTTGCCATAGGCAATATCTTAAACTTGCTAAAAATAAATGCAAAGTACCCTTCTCATATTGTTTTAAAGATGGGGAACTCCCAATGACCAAAATATCATAATTTAACATGGCTAACCATGGTAGATCCCATACTTTTGCCAAATGAACCCACAATTTAGTAGGGAAAGAGCACTGTAGAAAGAAATGTTCCATAGTCTCCTCCTGATTTATACATTCTGGATAAGGACAAGATCTCTCTTCTTTTGCCTTATATTTCACCGTTCCCCTCACATTTAATCTGCCATACATCATGAGCCATAGACTTTCCCACATATATATAGGCAGCCTGGGGTTGTTCAGTTGTTCCAATACGTCCCCCTTCCTTTCTCTGGGACAATGTTTGAAACTTGGCTCCAAACTATAACATACAGACATTATTTCCTTATACAATGCCCTTGACGAGCACCTTATAATTTGATTTTGGGTTACTTTCCATTTGTATAGCTTCTGTGCAGCTAGCTTAAAATAATCCGGCACAGATAACCGTGGGGTCCATTTGGGTGCACAATGCAGCCAGTTAGTAAAATAACGTTTCATTAAATTTTTAAAGAACAAACTCTCCTGATATCTTGATAGACCTAAACCCTCTTTTAATGAAAAAGAAAAGAATAATGAAAAACAAAAAACTACCAGGTCTACCATCCCCAGACCTCCCTGTTTTTTATCCAAATATGTAAATCCTCTCTTGACCGGGTTCAATCTATTCCCCCATAACAGCTGGAAACAAATACTATAAAGCCTCATTTCAAACTGTGCTGGCAAGGGGTAAATCACAGCTAAATACTGTAGACTTGGTAATATGAATTGCTTTAAAACTTGGATCCGTTTTATTTTAGTAAACTTAAACCTTTTCCATCTACTAACTTTAGACTCTATTTTATCCAACACTAACTTCCAGTTGTCCACTGGACAGTTCTGGGGCTTAAACATTATACCTAAAATTGATAAGGGTTCTGAAATCATTTCTATTGAATTATAGAAAAGCGGAGCTTGTTGAAACCTACCCAATAATAAACCTTTGGTCTTATTGAAATTTAACTTTGCATTAGATAAACTCGCAAATGTTTCAAAAACTGAAAAAAAAACCTTAATTTGAGCATATTTAGAAAAAAAGAGGTATATATCATCAGCATAAGCCTGAATGGTAATGAATAAATTTGTACTAGGAATTTTTATCCCCTGCCACAACGGAGGGGAGCATACTGCTCTGAGCAATGGTTCTAAAGAAAAATTATAAAGAAGGGGGCTTAAGGGACACCCTTGTCGTACCCCACAATTTATTTTAAAACCATTCCCCAATTCTCCTTTAATAAATGGAAACACCTGAGCCGAATCATATAAGCCTTTAATTAACTTCAGTATTTCCTCCGGGACCCCAAAAAATTCTAAAGTGGTAAACAAAAAAAAATGGTTAACTCTATCAAATGCTTTTTCTAAATCCAACGATACTATGTAGCTTTTCCCCCCTATGTCATTCACTTGTTCAATAATATCCCTTATAAGACATAAAACAGATTGGATTCTCCTATTGGGAATACCACAGTGCTGAACCAGCGTAAACATCACTTCAGACAAAGTTTTTAATCTATTGTTAATCAAAGTTGTGATGATTTTGTAGTCAGAATTCAGCAAGGTTATTGGCCTCCAATTCTTAAACTCTTCCTTATCTCCTGACTTATATATATATATGTGTCTGTAAACCCTCTGAAAAGGATCTGGGCCTAACCTCTTCCTTTAAAAAGAAATTAAAAACCAACACCAAACAATCAACTATTTCTGACTGAAACCTTTTATAAAATGCATTAGAAAGGCCATCTAATCCTGGGGCAACGTTGTGTTTCGGAGAATTAATAACCTCTTTAATCTCAGAGTTAGAAAAGTCTCCTGATCCACATCCTTTTCTAAAACTGGGCCCAAGAACTGTTTAACCTGATTTAATGTAGGATTATATTGGGACCCTATGTTCCTAAAATGTTCTGAAATTATGTCTCCTATAGCCTGCACTGTAACCACTTTCCCTTCCCCTTGATTTAAAAAATCTAAGGAAACATGATCTTTTAGGGTTTTGCACAACTCAAAGGGGTCTCCAAACACGGATTTTTTTAAATGATTGGCAATTAGTGCTTGTAAGGTTTTTGTCCTATCATATTGTAATACCCTCATTTGTTCTTTAATTTCAGCAATTTGTGTAGAAAAATCCTCCCCAGAGGAGTTTGCCCATGTTAGAACCTGTTGTAATTGGTTTCTAAGTTTTAGATAGTCAAAAAATTCAGATTTCTGCTGTCTCTTCCCATACTTTTTGAACCATAAAATACAGTCCTCCTTTGTTTCCTGCCACCACACCCCTAAATCCTGATACAAAAAGCTTACTGATAGCCTAGCTTTCAATATCAGACTAATAGAGTTCAGAACTACTTTTTCCTGTAGAATCGAGGTGTTTAATTTCCATCTATTCCGTTGTCTACTATATCCCTTAATCTCTCCAACTTTAACCAGCAAAAGTGCATGATCTGAAAATTCCACTGGAATAATCTGAGGGCTATATGTTGGAATTTTTTCCGAAATAAAAAGGTAATCTATTGTAAAACTTTTCCCCCCTTTGAAAAAAGGTACCCTGGGACCAGTTGATCTGATATCATTACAGTTAACTAAATCCGCTGTTTTAATAATATCCCTTAAGCAATGTGTATCACAATATATTTTTTTTGCCTTCTCCTTCTCCCCCCCCTTCCAGGCCCAACTATACTACAGTTGAAATCCCCTCCCCACAAAATGGGGATAGAAGTTACTAGGAACGGTTGAATGTCTTTAAAATATGTTACCCTCCCTGACTTAGTTTGTGCGTTATAAATATTAATCAATCTTATAGTATTATTATACCACTTCCCCTCTATAATTAGAGCTCTACCTGGGCAAACCTCTATTAATTTGTGTAAACAAAAATCATAAGAATTAAAAAGAATCCCTATACCATCCGCCCTATCTTCTCCAAAGGACCAAAAGGCTGGTCCCCATGGCCAATCCTTAGTAAAAGTAGCAATTTGGTTTTTAGCAAACATCCAAGTTTCCTGTACAAAGCAAATTGAAATTTGTAAATCATGAATTAACTGAAATACCGCCTGTCTCTTCTGTGCCTTTAGAAGGCTATGTGTATTCAAAGTAGCCCATACCAAATCCATTATAAGGACTCCCAGTGTTTAGCCCCTGCCTATTTTATTTTTTTCTTCTTTTTTTCTTTCCTTGTACTCCTCCCTCTGAGGTGCTACTGCATCTTGTAATGACACTTGGGAATCTGTATCCCCCAAGTCCATCTCTGAATCCCCCCAAAATAATTCTGCATATGAATTTTTAGTTTCCAATACCTCTGTTTCTAAAGGCACAATAGTTTTAGATGCTCTACTTGATCTCCTAGGGACCAAAGGGGCCAAAGGGGGTTGTAAAGGTGGGTTTGTGGACACAGCACTCTCCTCATTTGGAGCTATGTAGCACACAGGCTGCAAAAGATTAGATACATCCTTCACCACCTCTTTTTAAGTGGATCAGTTTCGTTTGTTCACCCCTACTTTTTCCTGAGGTTCTACAGTGCTCTTTGGTTCAGAAGGGGATTTTGCTAAATTTTCTACCTCCTGCTGAGAATCTCTAGCATCTTGCGCTTTCTGAATAATTAAATCTGAATTCCCACAGTTAGTCTTATTCTGGGCTGCCCATGGGCAATCCCTAAATGCATGATTCTGTTCTTCACAAAGATCACATTTTATTGCGTTTGTACAAAACATGGTAACATGCCCTACTTCCTCACAATTATCACAATTAGGTTGATCACAAGCACTGGATAAGTGTGTTCGAGCACCACATTTGTAACATGCTCTGGGCTGCCCGCTATAAAAACAGACCCCCCTGTCTCTTCCCAACAAAAAGGAGTTTGGAATATGCTCCACCCCCGACGCTGTTTGTCTCAGTTTAACTTTAAATTTCCACCCTCCAGTCCAAAATTGTTCAGAGTCCAAGATCGGTTCTGGCTCAATCTGAACCTCACACTTCATGATAACCAGAATTTGATGTCTTTCACATGAACCCCTCGTTTCTAAACATCACTGTTACAAACTTAATTAATGGCTTTGATAAAGGAATAACAAAAAGGAGCCCACAAGGGAAAACTTTACCTGGTTATACCTTTCCCAAAAGAGGTCTAATAAAGCAGGGGACCGAAAACTAATATCATAATTATCCTCTCCTGATATGTTTATAAAAGCAAACACATCTCTAGGAGAGAACTTCAAAGACTCTTTATTAATGTTTTGCCCACAAATACTCTATTAGGTCTTTCTTTTAATCTCCCCTTGTATCTGATACGCACTGCATTCCTCCGAGGTGCAGCTTCCCTCTTGCTCTGAGAAAATAAACTGGATAATAGTGGTTTCTCAGGCCTTGGCCTTGAATCTTCGTAGCAATTCCCAGTATTCAAGTTGGAAAAATCAGCAGTTTCACCCTGTTTAATTTTACTTTCAACCTTTACCTCTTTAATATATTCTCTTTGCACTCTATTTCCTTCTGAACTCATTTTAATTGTCCCCCCCCCCGGTTGCCATTCTGGCCCAGTTTTATTTAACTCCCAAGATTTATCCCATGCTGAGTCTGGAGTTGAAATCCCCTGCCTTAATTTCTTCCACCCTGCTGCTGATAAAGCTGCTTGTGGTGACCAATTTTCATCATGTTCCCCAGACTGCAAAGCTATCTCGGGTTGTTCACTCACTGTGCCAACATTTAAAACCCCCTCAGACATATGCACATCTCTTTGTTTTAGCTGCTCTTTAGAATTATATTTATTTTTAAATGAAAATTCTGTAACCCCTCTTGCATTCCAATTCTGGTTTGATAAGTCACTTTGTATTTTCTACCCCCATTTCACCTGTATTACCGGGTTTGAAACACAACCAGTCTCTTTATTTATTTGGATGGTGGGGAAGCTCTCCCTTAGCGACTCAGTACTCACAGTCCCTTTTATTCCACTTTTCTCTTTGCCCCTCACTCTCTCCTGTTTTTCCATGTTCCACGGCATCTGGATCTTTTCTCGACCTCTCTCTGCCACCTCCTTTACATTCTCCTTTGCTTTCTCCGCTCGATGGCCCTCCAACGCCTTCCTTGCCAACGCCGACAAACTCGCAATCACTCTTCAGCTCTGCCGCACTTCCGCCTTCCCGACACCCAAATTAGCCTCGCAAGCCAGGTTTAAAGGTGCAGAGCTCTTAGAACATTGTTCAGTAGCCCAGGGATCCTCCTCCAATGTCATCTTTAAGGAACTCCCTGCTTCTTCTGTGCGCAAATCCTCCTCCTTTCCCTCCGTTGTGGTTAAAGCATCGAGAAATAATTCTTTGTCCTCCAGCTCCTCTCCGTGGCTCCTATTCGTCTCAAAACTCCATTCACTCTCCAACTTCATGTCCGACGACACAACGACCTCCTCCTCCTCCAACAGCAACTTAGCCATAGTGGCCATCTTGCAGCAATCGTCAGAATTCCCCTACTGGCACTGAGCGCCAGCAGCAGTAGGGGAATTTCCCTGGTGTCCTGGCCAAATTTCCCTCATTCACTAAAAATACCACCAACAGCTTAATCTGGTTCAAGGTCAGTTGGCATTCATCTGTATCTGCGTCCCCCAGGTCGTGCCTGAAAATAGGCAGGATTTGTCTAGTGCACTTACCCGGTCAACGAAAAAAACACAAAAAAACGCTGCTGCTGACTCTGTTCAGCCAGTGTGCCATAACCCTGTAAGGTACAGTCGCTGCAATCAGGGGCCACCTCATCATTGCAGCCAGAAGCCATTCACTACAATGAGGAAGTGACCTGTCATTGCTGAGTGGAACTTTGTTATAGGATACTGTTTGTGAACACGGCGGCTGCTGCTGCGTGTTCACAAACAATATTAGCCTCATGCCGAGGGGTGCCCAATCCCCTCGACGGCATGTACCCCCACCGTGTTTGTTTGCTTATTGGGGCCCCAATCCTGTCGAAGGCTTCAGTGCCCTAAGGTTGATGTTGCCAACAGGGTGTCCAACTCTCGCTGGCATAATGTAACCCCTCCTTTTGTTGTGTGCCGATGGGGTGCCAATCCCCATCGGCTACAGCTGCCCCCAAAGACCTCCGTGGGCATGCTGGGAGCCCACCCCAGCATGCTACATGGCCCTGTAAAAAAAATAAAACAGTCCTGCGATTTTTTTTTTCCTGTGGAAAAAGGAAACGGTCCCTCGGCGGTCTCCCTGTCCCCCCTTCCACAACCCGAGCCCTCCCAATGCACACTCTGCCTCCCCACACCCCCCCTCATCCCATACTTACCTCCAGAGTCTGGCACGACCATCTTTGGTGGACCGGGAAGACGTCTGCACTCTTCAAAGCTGACCGTGAACTGAGGAAATGCTGGTAAGCTGTATAATGGAATAAATAGATTTTTTTCAACTTTGATGCATATCTCAGGCATTTTTTGGAATTTTGGCACCAAATGTTCAACATGGGGTTTTTGGGACCCCTCCTCATGAATTCTGACACTGTCATGGCGTTATTCAGCCCCGAAAGGTGATTTCGCGGTCACTGTACGGAATCCCCTTTTGGGACCAATTAACGAAACGACAGTGCCAGTGTTCATGAGGTGGGTGCTCAAAAAGCCTATGTTGCAAATTTGGTGGGAAAAATCCCAAAAAATTACTGCTTTACAAGCGTGCATTGCGCAGTTGCTACGCAAGCTCGGAACTTTGCTAATTTGCAATATTTTCATGCCATATTTTCAACATTGGCACTTTTTCAGACCTCCTTGTGAACAGTATAGCTGTCATTTTCCACATCCTGGCTGAAATGTGTTTTCGCACTTCTGGTGCAGAATAACGCAGTGACTGTAGGAAATCACTGTTCAGGACTGATTAAGAAAATGACAGTGACACTGTTCATGAGCAGAGATCCTAAAATGCCTATGTTAAAAATTTGGTGACGATACTCCATAAAATGACTGTGTTATGAGCATGCGTTGCACAGTTTGCTTGCACGCTTGTAACTTCACGAATTAATAATATTTTCCCTCCAGATTTTCAACATTGCCATTCTTCTGCACCTCCTTATGAACAGTACAGCTGTCATTTTTTGCATCCTGGCTGAAATGTGTTTTCGCAGTTCCAGCACGGAATAGCACGGTCACTGTGAGAAATCCATGTTCGGGACACATTCTGAAAATGACAGTGACACTGTTCATTAGCAGAGTTCCTAAAATGCCTATGTTGAAAATTTGGTGACAAAAGTCCATAAAATGAGTGTGTTACGAATGTGCATTGCACAGTTTCCACGCACGCTCGTACCTTTGCAACTTTGCAATATTTTCACTCCAGATTTTCAGCATTGCCATTTTTCCTCACCTCCTTATGAACAGTGCAGCTGTCATTTTTCACATCCTGGCCGAAATGTGTTTTCGCTCTTCCGGTGCACAATTGCGTGGTCACTGTGGGAAATCAGTGTTCGGGACACATTAAGAAAATCACACTGATACTGTTCATGAGCAGAGGTCCTAAAATGCCTATGTTGAAAATTTTGTGATGAAACTCCATAAAATTACTGTTTTACCAGCGTGTATTGTGCAGTTTCCATGCACCCTTGTAAATTTTCAAATTAGTAATATTTTCACGACAGATTTTCAACACTGGCATTTGTTCACACCTCCTTATGAACAGTACAGCTGTCATTTTTCACATCCTGGCCGAAATGTGTTTCCATGCTTCCGGTGCAGAATACCGCAGTCGCTGTCGGAAATCAGTGTTTGGGACAGATTAGGATCGAGCGACTGAGAGTGGGGAGGAGTGACTGAGCTCAGCTGAGCTCTGTTGGGACTGCTGTGGATTTCTTTGTGGGCAGGAAAAGGTGCCAACGCAGGCAGAGCCGAGTACCAAAGAGCAGCCTGCAGCACCGGGAGACACAGATCGAGTGAGTGAGGGAGGGGGAGTGAGTGAGCTTAACCAAGCTCTGTTGTGACTGCTGCGGATTTCTTTGTGGGCAGGAAAAGGCAGCAATGCACGCAGGAGCCCAGTACAAAAGGGCAGCCTGCAGCGGTGGGAGAAATAGAATGAGCAATTGAGAGAGGAGGAGTGAGCGAGCTCAATAGAGCTTTATTGTGACTGCTGTAGATTTCTTTGTGGGCAGAAAAGGGCAGCAACACAGGCAGGAGCCCAGTACAGAAGGGCAGCCTGCAGCGCTGGCAGAAACGGAATGAGCGAGTGAGACCGGGGAGTGAATGAGGACAACAGAGCTCTTTTGGGACTGCTGCAGATTTCATTATGGGCAGAAAAAGATGCCAACAGAAGCAGAAGCCCAGTACAAAAGGGCAGCCTGCAGCACCAGGAGAAACAGAATGAGCAAGTGAGAGAGGGGGAGTGAGCGAGCTCAACGGAGCTCTGTCAGGTTAGCTGCAGATTTCTTTGTGGGCAGGAAAACGTGCCAATGCAGGCAGAAGACCAGTACAAAAGGGCAGCCTGCAGCGCTGGGAGAAACAGAATAAGTGAGTGAGAGAGGGGGAGTGAGCAAGCTCAACGGAGGTCTATTGTCACTGCTGGGGATTTCTTTGTGGTCAGGAAAAGGTGGCAATGCAGGCAGGAGCCCATTACAAAAGGCCAGCCGGCAGCGCCGGCAGAAATGGAGCTGTGTTGGGACTGCTACAGATGTCTTTGTGGGCAGAAAAAGCTGCCAATGCAGGCAGGAACCCAGTACAAAAGGGCAGCCTGCAGCAGTGGGAGACACAGAACGAGTGAGTGAGGGAGGGGGGAGGGAGTGAGTGAGCTCAATGGAGCTCTGTTGGGACTGCTGCAGATTTCTTTGTGGGTAGAAAAAGGCAGCAATGCACGGAAGGGCCCAGTAAAAAAGGGAAGCCTGTAGTGGCGGGAGAAACAGAATGAATGAGTGAGAGAGGAGGAGTGAGTGAGCTCAGTGGAGCTGTATCATGACTGCTGCAGATTTCTTTGTGGCCAGAAGAAGGAGGCAATGCAGGCAGGAGCCCAGTACAAAAGGCCAGCCTGCAGCACCGGCAGAAATGGAATGAGCGAATGAGAGAGGGAGACTGAGACAGCTCAATGGACCTGTGTCAGGACTGCTGCAGATTTCTTTGTGGGCAGAAAAAAACACCAACAGAGGCAGGAGCCCAGTACAAAAGTGCAGCCTGCAGCGCCAGCAGAAACAGAATGAGTGAGTGAGAAAGGGGGAGTGACCCATCTCAACGGAGCTCTGTCGGGACAGCTGCAGATTTGTTTGTGGGAAGAAAAATGTGCCCATGCAGGCAGGAGCCCAGAACAAAAGAGCAGCCTGCAGCACCAGGAGAAACAGAAAGAGCGAGTGACATAGGGGCAGTGAGCGAGCTCAACGGACCAACGCAATCAACATTCGGCATTGACAAATGCTTGTTTTTACTCTTATGCTGTCCTAGACTCATTTTGTATCTAACCACTCTGGGCTGTCACTACTGTATTTTCCCTATACTAACCTATTTTTCTCTTTTTTGTTTTATCATGTTATTGTTTATCTGCCCTGCTGCGGTGCTATCGGTGGGGCATTCAGCCACTGGCTCGACCCATCCGGAGGGCAGCAGGCTTACTCACATGATGAGGGGGTCGGTACGGCCATTCCCCAACCCACTGGGAGGCCCCCCTATGCCTTCCCATGCCGGGCCGAGACCAAGTCCCTCCAGTGCAATTCCACGACAGAACCTCCAGGCAGTACGAGCATGGCTATCAAGCTGCTCACTTGCACACAGACTTTTTCCTCCATTGTTTTTTTAGTCCCACTTGGAATATGGACATGCAATGACGTCAAGGCACTACATGCCGACATCTGCTGCACTCCACCCAAATCTACCGGCAGTGGTAGTGCCCCTGATCATCACCAGGGGTCGCTACAGCGCGGTGGAGTCCCTCAACCCTCCCCAGAGATAGGACAGCAGCCCCTGGATGCTCAATTCTAACCCTCCCCTGCCGACCCCTAATGACCCATGCATGCTTCCGAACCTGGGTTGCCAGCATGGCGAGAGGTGTGGCATCCAGTGCCTCAACCCTCAGCACCACTGGGCCGACCTACCTATTTTTCTCTTAACAGATCCGAGAGGATGTTGACTCCTTCCATATCAGATAAGTATTGCTCTACATCTAACTTGTCCTATCCTTCCTATTTACTCCCTAAGAACTTTAGATCTTTTGTGACCTTTTCCTATGTTTTATTCTACATGTCGGATGGACATTTTTCCTTCAAGACTCCTACCTATGGCTCCCTAGTTGCCAGGTAAGTGATCTTCTACACGCTACTGGTATCTACACTTTGGTTTACTAACAGTGCTGCCGGTCAGTTTTATTTGTTTTTTTTTTTTTTTTTTTTTAATTCAAGTTTATTGACAGACATTTGGCACACAAGTGAGGAAACCACACTTTACATGAAATGATCCGTGACCACACCGTGCCACTTACATATACCATTAGAAGCTTACCAATACATTTTCAAACTGATAACACCCCCCTCCCCCTATCCCCCACCTAACTTCCCTATCCCCCCCTACCCGGGTTGCAAAGGCTGAGGCAGGTCTGCCTATGAGGGAACAAGCCAGGGTCTACTAACCCCACAACGGCTAGCTATGAATGGAGCAAGTAAAGGGCCTGGAGGGGGCCCACACTTGGTCAAATTTCGAAAGACTGACCTCTCTTGTGGCCCCAAACTTCTCCATACTCAAATTGAAAAGCAATTCCTGTAACCATTCCACATAGCTGGTGGGTATTATCCAACCAGTGCCTTAACACAATTTTCTTAACCAAGATGAAATCAAAGCCATATAGTATCTTCGGGACTTAACAGCAATGTCAGTATAGTCCCCTACAAGACAGATTTCTGGAGTGAAGCAAGACTCAATGCCCAGTATTGAGTCTGCCTTTTGCTTAATTTGATCCCACAACTCTTTTACCGGTGGACAGTCCCAAAAAATATGCTTGAGATCCCCCACCATTTGATGACACCGGAAACATAGAGCATCTGGGGCACGCCCAATTCTGTATAACTTGGAAGGGGTCCAGAACAAGTTATTTAAAAAATGGAATTGCATAATACGCAATCTGTCCTGGGTGATATACTGGTATGTGTGACGCCAGACACGGTCCCAATTTCGACCCTGATCTCCTAAGCAGTTCACCCAGTACCACGGTTTATTGCCAATGTCTGTGTAGACCTGCTCAAAGAGAGCTTTATAAACCCTGGAAACTGCATGCGGTTCCCAGACCCAATGAATCAGGGGTTCAAACCACGTCCCATTAATCTTTCCCACTTTTAATTTAGATTTGAACCTCCCTAACAAATGAGTAAGTTGGTATAGTTTAAAGGATTGATTAGGTCCTATATCATACTTTGTTTTTTTTTTTTTCCTCCGGTCGTGCCTCCGGGTTTGCCACTCCTTCCGGCTGCACATTGCCACTCGGACCTCGCCCTGTCCCTCCTCACCACATCGCAGCCGCCACCCAGGGGTGGCCTGCATATCCTTTGCCGAGTGGGGTCCCTCCTCCGAGGGAAAGACACCGGGGTGGGGGCCCCAGCGCATTGGTGGGCGCCAGTCCCGGGCGCTGCTGAGGTGAGATCGGAGGGCACAGGACCCTCGGTCACGAGAGGGCAGCCATCATCTGGCTAACTCTGAGGCTGGTATTCTCTGGGGCGCAGGTGCTAACGCCAAGGCGAGCCGACATTCACCACGCCTCTAACGCCCAGGCTCGCGACTGGACCCCCAGCCTCTGCCAGGGGTACCATGCAGTGGTCCTGGTTACCCTCCCCGCTCCCCGGAGTAGGTGAGCAGTCGTGGGATGCTCAAACCTACTCCACCCCAGCCGGCTCTCCAGCGACCCGAGTCCGTTCCCGAACCTATTATACTTTGTTAGTACCTCTGCAACTTTTAAACACCTGTCACCTTGCATGAGATCTGCCACCCTTAACCCCTCCAAAAAAGGAAGCCAGGGTTCCTTTATCGTGTTCCCCCCAATCCTGATATTAGGGTTAAGACATATAGGCTGAAGGCTGTCTGCACAAGGGGAGTAGCGGAGAGAGGCACACATTTAGATGTGCGTACGTAGAGAGAGCCTAATTGGGGTAGTAGCTAAGCTAGAGGGGAGGGATTTTAGTGGGATAAAAAGAAGAGCCTTCGGGTCCACGCCGGCCTCCCTTATTAAGTCTGTTTCCAACTTAACCCAAGAAGGGACATACGGTAAAAGTTCCAGATCCCTAGGAGGCAGGAGCCAGCATAAATATTTACAAAGGTTACTTGCCCAGTGATATAGTCCAAAATGCGGGAGCCTTAAACTGGCCTTCTCCCTGGGAGCCGCAAGTTTGTGTTAAGCTCTACGGGGTGTTTTCTTTACCCAGATGAAGTCCGAGATAATTGAGTGGAGCGCTCTGTGCCACTTCAAAGGTAGCCATACATTAAGCATATTTAAAGGGTACAAAATCCTCGGCAACACATTCATTTTTATGTTTGCTTGCACGCATGTGCAAGAAACATAGTGCCTTCATCGGAGATTTCGGAGGTGTGTCACCTCCTCCTCCAATTCAGGCACTGTGCTGGCAGGCGCGGCCCCTCAGTTAATGCATTTTGGAGCTGTCTATGACACGCCCAAATGCAGTGGCACAAGTTGAAAGGGGAGCTACGCTTGAGTGAGCAGCGATAAGAAGCTGCTCATGTGCAGCCCCCAGCCGCGCGCGACGCAGCGAGAGTGAGCCAACGGGTGCTTCAATCCCCGCCGACTGAACCGCGCCTCGTCTCTCCCTCCCTCCCATTGTTGATGCCACGCTGGGAGCCCACCCCAGCGTGGCAATCCATCATGTTTCGACGGGTGCCCAATCCCCATCGGCTGAACGTGCCCTCCCCAAAGTTCTGTGCCACGCTGGGAGCCCACCCCAGCGTGGCAAACGGTCCCGTTTTTTTAATTTTTTGCCAACAGGGTGCCCAATCCCCGTCGTGAAACGCCCCCAAAGTCCTGGTGCCACGCTAGGAGCCCACCCCAGCATGGCTAGCGGTTCCACGACATCTTTTTTGTTTTAACCTGTAAAACAAAAAGCGGTCCATGGCGCGTCTCCGAACCCCTCCCACAACCCGCACCCACCCACTGTGCACCAGCTTCCCACACCCCCTCACCCCATACTTACTCTCTCCGACTCCGCGCGATAATCTTCGTGGACCGGAAACACGCCTGCACTCTTCAAAGCCGACCGCCAACTGAGGAAATGCCGTAAGCTGTATAATGGGCTAGATAGGAGGGGTTCAACTTTATTGCATATCTCAGGTTTTTTGGGATTTTGATCAAATTTCATGTTTTAGACCCCTTCTCATGAATGATGCACCGTCATGGCTGCTATTCGGGCTTGATGGGTGATTTCGCGCAGTGACTGCGCAGTGACTGTGAAATCACCCTTCGGGACTGAATACCACCATGACAGTGATGTCATTCATGAGAAGGGGTCCCAAAACTCATGTTGAAAATTTGTGCCAAAATTCCAAAATAGACTGTTTAACGAGCGCATGCTATGCATACCCACGCAGGCTCGTAAGTTCGCAAAATTTCAATATTTTCACCCAGATTTTCAACATTGCCATTTCACCACACTGTCTTATGAGTAGTATAGCTGTCATTTTCACATGTCACCAAAAATGTGTTTCCACCCTTGTAGCTAGAGTGGTGCAGTCGGTAGTAAATCAATGTACAGGACAAATTAAGAAAATCACAGTGACACTGTTCATGAGCAGAGGCCTTGAAATGGCTATGTTGAAAATTTGGTAAAAATTCCTAAATGACTGTTTTATCGAACGTGCATTGCGCAGTTCCTACGCACGCTCATAGGTTTGCGAATTTTCAATATTTCCACTCCAGATTTTCAACATTGCCATTTTTCCACACCTTCTTATGAGTAGTATAGCTGTCATTTTCATATCTCACCCAAAATGTGTTTCCGCCATGTAGCGCATTAAATGGCGCAGTCAAGCAGCTAACTCAGTGTATGGGACATTAAGAAAATCACAGTGTCACTGTTCATAGCAGAGATCTTAAAATGGCAATGTTGAAAATTTGGTGACAGAATTCTAAAATGACTGTTTTATGAAGTGTGCGTGGCACAGTTCCCACGCACGTCAGAGGGTTTGCGACTTTCAATATTTCCACCAGATTTCCAACATTGCCATTTTCCACACCTCCTTATGAGCAGTACAGCTGTCATTTTTCATATCCTGCCCAAAACGTGTTTCGCCATGTAGCTTACAATGGCGAGTCGGTGTGCAAACTCAATGTATGGGACATATTAACAAAACCACAGTGACACTGTTCATGAGCAGAGGTCTTAAAATGGCTATGTTGAAAACTTGGTAAAAAATGCCTAAAATGACTTTTTATAAGCGTCTGTTGCACAGTTCCTATGCATGCTCGTAAGTTTGCAAATTTAATATTTTCACTTTAGATTTTCAACATGTCCATTTTATTAAACTTCCTTATGAACAGTCCAGCTGCAATTTTTCATATGTCACCCAAATGTGTTATCAGACATGTAGCGCATAATGGTGCTGTTGGGTGCGAAGCAATGTTTAGGACAGATTAAGAAAATCACAGTGACACTGTTCAGGAGCAGAGGTCTTAAAATGGCTATGTTGAAAATTTGGTGACAAAAGTCCATAAAATGACTGTGTTACTTAGTGAGCATTGTGCAGTTTCCATGCATCCTTGTTAGTTCATGACTTAGTAATATTTTCAGTCCAGATTTTCACTAGTGGCATTTTTCAACACTTCTTATGAACAGTACAGCTGCCATTTTTCACAACATGGTCAAGTGTGTTTTCACACTTTCAGTGCAGAGATGCGGGTCGCTGTGGGAAATCATTGTTCGGCACAGATAAAGAAAATCACAGTGACACTGTTCATGATCGGAGGCACCAAAATGCCTGAGTTGACAATCTGTAAAATATCCCCAACCTACTTATATAACGGTGTGAGTTGCACAGTTTCTATGTACGCCGTGACTTCACCATTTTTAAATATTTTTACTACACATTTGCAACATAGCCATTTTACACCTCCCCATGAAAGAGTACAGCTGTCATTTTTACAGCCTGTTCAGAATATTTTTGCACCTGTGGTGCTAAACCTGTAGTCACTGTGCATAAGCAGCTTCGGCTACCAAACTGATATTCCCCTGTTCATGAGGTGGGGTCACAAAACAAACATGTTGAAAATTTGGGTTAAAATACCAACAATGCCTGAGGTATTAGGCTTTTCAACTAAATCGCCCAACCCTATAGAGAATGACAGGAATCAGGAGTGTGACTTGGGATTCTTGCCTGTGATGCTCATACCATTCCACACCCTGCAGTCACTGAGAGGCATCGAGGTATGCCTTGGACTCTTCGGCCCCAAACTTCACCCCATTCTCCTATATCGCACCCATCTCTCCGTATTTCCTAATGAAATGGGGTGCTAAGGGCCAAAGACCCCAAGGAACACGTCACACTTGTCAGTCTCTGCAGAGTTTGGTGTGGCGAAATGGCGTGGCCGTTATGCCTGATGACCCAAATGCACACCCCGATGCCTGTCACTCTCTGCAGGGTGGTGGTGGGGTTGGCTTCAGTTCAATACTTCACTGCCATTCCTATTATGCAGCTCTGTAACTTCTACACTACCACTGCCAATGCCAGTAAGCAAACATTCGGCATTGACAAATGCTTGTTATTATATTGACCCTTCCCCAGAGAGAGAGCGGAAGTTTGCTCCACCTCTCCAGATCTTGCTTTATAGTTACCTTGAGGGCGTCCAAATTAAGTCTCACCATTTTGGCTTCTGAAGTAGTCAAAATGATACCCAGATACTTCAGAACGCGAGGAGTCCAATGAATACCCAACTGTAAAATATCTGATTTACAGGTCTTAACATTAAGTGGGAAGAACTGAGTTTTCCCTATGTTGATTTTATAGTTGGATAGTTTGCCATAAGAGGCAATAAGATCGAGCACTACTGGAATGGAGGATCGAGGATGGCTGATATGAAGTAGGATGTCATCTGCGAAAGCAGAGACCTTAAACTCCAGAGATCCAATTTTAATCCCCTTGATTCTGGGTTCCTGTCTGATACTACACAGCAGCGGCTCTAAATAAATATTGAACAAGAGAGGGGACAAAGGGCAGCCCTGCTTAGTCCCCGACAGTAAAGGCAAGCTTGCTGAAAAAACTCCATTACAATATATTTTGGCAGACGGCGACCTATATAACGCAAACACCATGTCTATAAAGTGGGCCGGGAAGCTGAAATGCTCCATGGTCAGAGACAGGAACCTCCAATCCACCCTGTCGAATGCTTTCTCAGCATCGACAGACAACAAACCACCTGGGGTATTACTGTCTTTGGAAGCCGAAAGGATGTGAGATAATTTGCGGAGATGGTCTGATGCCATTCTACCTGACATGAATCCCACCTGGTCTGGATGGATTAGCCTAGGAAGCACCCTCGCTAAACGAACCACTAGTAACTTCGCCAAAATTTTTATATCATAGTTAATCAGGGCAATGGGTCTATAGTTTGGAACCTGATCTCGATCCTTCCCATCTTTGGGGATGAGCACTATCAGGGATTCAAAAAGGTGACCGTCAATGTGCTCGAAGGTAAAAATACTGTGAAAAAGACGTTTTAATCCTGGGCATAACTGCCTACTAAAACATTTATAAAAATCCGGAGAAAAACCATCCGGTCCGGGAGCTTTATCAGCCGGGAGCATCTGAATCACATTTAGGATTTCAAACTCAGAGACCGGAACGGTAAGCAATGCTTTCTGTTCCTCCGTTATCTGCGGTAAATTGCACCCAGACAGATACACCCTAATTACCTCGTCACTTGGTCTATTAGGCATGGGGCTATATAAAGCCCTATAGTAGTCTTTAAATTCTTTGGCTATTTCATGTGGGGTGGTTTTAATCGACCCATCGGTAAGGGATGATATACTTTGAATAAATTCTAGATGTTTCGGTCGCTTTAAGGCGCATGGCCAAGAGATGCCCCGACTTCTCCCCCTGGTCTAAATATAGGGCTTTCGTTTTGTTAATGGCATATTCTGCCTTTTCTCTCAACATGTCGTCATATTGGTGTCGGAGCCTGGCCAACCTTTCCCTTAATGCCATTGGTGAGGACCTTGAAAGAATATTCTCTATATCCCTAATCTGGGTAAGCAGTTGCTTAGCCAAAGTCTCTCTCTTTTTCTTTCTGGCGGCCGCTAGCTTGATAAGCTCCCCCTTAAAACACATTTTAATGCACTCCATTCCATGTCACCCTTACCCGTCGTGTTACAGTTCTCCTGCTCATACTGCTCTATAGTCTGGCTAATACTGTCTTTGATCTCCGGTACCCTGAGGAGCTGGTTATTAAACTTCCAGATGGTCTGCTTGGGGGTATTAGATAGAAGATTAAGGGAGCATCGGATCATCGAGTGGTCCGAGATGACCCCCGGCATGATTGTGCAATCGACCAAACCAGGGAGCATGCACTGACTCATTAAAAAATAGTCAATGCGAGACCTGGTTTTATGGACCTCAGACAGGAATGTGTATTCCCTTTTAGAGGGGCACAAGACCCTCCATGGATCACACAAACCCAAGTTGTCTGCCAACTCCCTGAGGGCTCTTTGAGCCGGAGAGAGGCCCCTATCTCGCCTGCCTTCTCTATCCAACTCCGTATTGAACACTAAGTTCCATTCGCCTCCCAAAAATATTGGGAGATGATAAAGGGAGACAGAACATTGAGTAAGTCAGTGAAAAAATGGGGCGAGTCTCCATTTGGACCGTATATACTACCTATCACCATCCTAGTTTGGCTAACAAGCCCGACTACTAATATGTACCGGCCCTCAGGATCTGCCAGCTTTTCCTCAAAGACAAAAGGGGTGTTCCTAGATATTAGAATGGCTACTCCCTTACTAGCAGTGCTATCCCCTGCAGCGTATACCTGGGCTACAAATTGACGTCTCAAAGCATTAGCTTCCCTCTCCAGTAAATGTGTTTCCTGCAAACATATTATCTGAGCTTTCTGCAGTTGCAAATGTCGCAAAACCTTGTATCGCTTCAAGTCCTTCCTGGCCCCCTTGATATTCCACGAGATAAACTCTTGGATGCTACCCATGGTCCCTGTAGTCTATTTTAAAACTATTCGTTGTTGACTGGATTCCCAATCTACCTACCTCCCTCCCTAGGCTTTCCCTCATGAGCAGATCCTCCCGAGCCACTGCCTACAAACCTTGATGCAACCCGGATCCCCTTACTCTCCACTCCCCTATTCTAATCCTGCACAGCCCTCTTTTGCCCCCACCCCCCATTGAATAGGCCGCCCTGACTTAAACTGATAAAAAGACCCACACTCCCCACCCACCCAAAAACCTACCTCCCGGCCCATGAGTTTGCAAGTTCCAAAGCTCCCGATTACTCTCCCACTTCCCCCTCCCACTGTGCGCAACAAGCGATTGCCTTACGGCAAAGGAGAGACTACTGTCCTACAACACCTTAAGCAATGCTTCCCCCATGCCCAAGAACCTAACCCCCCCCCAGAGAGAACCACCCAGCATCCTGGAATACGACCCACCTGGGGTCAAACTGCTCCAACTCTAATGCCCCTCCGAGTAGGAGACTTAACCCCTCGACCTTCCCCCAACTTGACAAATTGTTGTAAATGGGAAGGTCTCCCACACTGACTAAACTACGCTACCCCCTGTATTCTACATACCCCAAAAAGAAGAAAAACCCCGCTACTATGCCACTAAACTAACTGCCCGTTAACCAGGCCTTTAATCAACTCTCGGATTACAAAACACCATAACCATTTAAACATTGAAAGACCAGATTGAAAATGTCCAGAAGTTCATGTCCATGCAGTCCCATAGCAAACACCTGCTGGGAGAAACAGAAATGGATTGTTTGAACGCTCCCTGAAGGACTGATTTCCAAATGAAAAAGCAGCCTCAAAAGAGCCCCAGATACATGTAGTGGGAATGGACAAAACAACAACAATAAAAATTGAAAGGAGGAAAGGTGGAGAGTGACCCAGAGGGAGTATGGCACCTGAGTGTAACTTGCAAAAACCAGAGAAAGCAGGGCAATTGGGCTGTCAAAACTCCCTGCAGAGGACACCCGGTGATGAAACATGACCCTGAAAGCATCTCTGGTGGCTACTGGACAAGACAACCGAGCCACCTTCCAATCAGACCCTTCAGGAAAGCTGCACTCCACAAATTTCCGAAAACGGGATCTCCCAACTCCGGATCCAAGCAAACGGGGAATGCTGGTGGCAAAAACAGGCACACACTCCCCCGAGAGAGCTATCAACAGTCCCCCCGTAAGTTTGCCACGCAAAAAGATGACACCATAACCTCTGGAACTGATCTCAGCCGGTCCCACCGATGTTTAATTAAATCTTCCTAAGGCATCGTGACGCACTACCACCTTTCCACAGGATAACTTTACCCAGGGTACTTAGGCGTGGACCGACCGACTCTTGGATTCGATTTACTGTCCCAGCAATATCAAGACAGAAAGTGAAAGCATGTAAGGAAATTCCCCTGGGATGCAAATGAACAGTCCTCCACTCGCAGGTAGGGCAGACTAGCTCGGGGTCTCACAGCATTAACAGATTGCAGCAAAAAAACTACGAACTGTCCCATTAGGGCAACAAGCTCTCCACTTCAGGCTACAGTGAAGTGTCTCCATGCACTTCTAGACAAACCAGCAGCACTGCCATAGTAAAGTCTTTACTTTTTTTTAAACAAGTCCGGAAGGGCTTCTTGCAGACCTTTTTCCGCTGCTTGAGCACTTTCAAAACTGACCCACTGGCCAGACAGGGCCACCTGCAGACGCGCTGGATAACCCATCCAAAAGCAGATGCCTGCAGCAATCAGCTTGGTAACTGCCTGATGGTACTCCGCTCTCCTTTGCCGAACCAATAGTGGGAGATCCTGGGCAATTCTTAACGAGGACCCCTCCCAACGAACATCCTTGAGATCTTTAATTTTGGCAAATACATGTTGTCTCTCCTGATAGTTTAAAAAGCGAAAGATCAGGATATGAGGCGGAGAACCGGCAGGAGGCATGGCTCTCAATGCACGATGGGCCCATTCTATCGTGTAATTGCCCCCAAAGGGCGTGGGGCCTGCAATCTGATGAAGGAACTTTTGGATGAATGCAATGGCGTCGGGGCCTTCTTCCTTTTCAGGGAGACTGACGATGATCATATTGTTGCGCCTGCTTCTTCCTTCCAGGTCCTCTAGCTTCATCTCCACTTTATTCAGCTTTTGTTTTAAGAAAGTTAATTCAGGCTCTTGTTTCTCTACCTGCCTCTCTAAAGAGGTGACCCTGACCTCCGTGTCTCCTGTTCGGCGGGATAAGTCCTCCAACGCCTGGGTAACTGCCTTGAGCTCCTCAGTCACAGTGCACAGTTCGGAGCGAAAGGGTTTGATCTCGGCTAGGAATTGCGCCAAAGTCAAGGGCTCCTTGTCCAAATTACCCCCTTCACTCTCCTGCCCGCCTGCCTGTGAAGAGGTTCTGGCTTTTTTAGGCAGGGCCTTAGCTGGGGACGCCGGCGGGGTGTGTTTCGGTGGCGGCTTTTTCATTTCGGCATCCATCGGCACCGGAGACACTAACAAGGCTTTCAAGTAGGCTTCAGACACACAAATCGTATTGTAGTGGTGTTGTAGCTCCCTCTAAACTGGGCAGATTAAGCTCGTAATGGAGCGGGAGGCCGGGACAAACGCAATCAGGCAGCAGCCATGAAACCTGCACCACGTGACTCAGCATTTGTTTTTTTTAATGAAGGTTTTGCCTTGGAGGTTGACACTGGTGAGCCCTCAGCCCTGTTCCCTCCTCACCCATCTGGCACTCACCTCACCCATACCCACCAAACCCGAAGTCCCCCACGGATTGTCCCCCCGCCACCCCCCGTGTTGGGGCCGGGAAGGTGAGGACCATTTTCCACCCACCCAGTGACTCACTTCTAGAATTGGGCCAGTGATTTAGTTGGTGGCATTGGACAGATGTAGGCAGTCAGGCAGGGTTTCATGAAGACTGTGTAGACCATTGTTCAGTTTTTGTCCCTTACATCCCCTGCTGTGGTGGCAAGTAAGCATGCACGCAAGGATGTGAACAACTGCTAAGGAATCACTGTCCCTCCCTTTTATGTTGCTCAAGCTTCCGGCGCTATCCACAGATCTCCACCAGGGGACAGCCAAGGGCTGAGTCAGCATGCCTCCCTGCCCTGGGAGAGAAGAGCTGTCTGATGGACACTCACCTCCAGCAACCAAATTTGCTCTCGTACTCTGGTCGTCGGAATGGTGGGCGGTAAGGCTCACAGCACTTCGGCCCTCCATGCCTCCTGGCCTGCCTTACACTGCAGCAATTTTTTTTATTTGCATGAATGTTTGATGTTAGATAGAATGTATGCTATGCTTAACTGCTGCCACAGGTGATTGTGTGTGTAGATACAGGTGGCTTTGTGCATGTGTGTGATACATATTGTAGTCTACAAGGATTTCTAAATAGCCAATACCTTTCTGACTGTGATGGGAGGGTGCTGTTGTCAATACCTGCCATGGAATGCTCCTCCTGTGTGTGGGTGGCTGTTTGTAGTGTAGGATGTACACACTACAGCTTTTATATTATACTTGAACTGCTGTTTTGGAAGGTGGGCAATACTATGGACAATAGCTGTTTCTATTCAAGTGTGTGTGTGTTTGTGTGTATCAGAGTCCTCAGAATTTTGTTGATAGTCAAGAGTCTGTGGGTGGATGGGGAAGGGACAGAGTGCTGCATATGAATGTGTCAAAATTTAACTGTGCGTGTATATAGATGGCAAAGTTTTATCAATTTGTCGATGTCTAACCATTTGATGTCTAGTACCGGGGGGTGTACTGTGCTATAATCAACATATGGATTTGTGTGTGTTTGTGTATGTGTGTGTGTGTGTGTGTGTGTGTGTGTGTGTGTGTGTGTGTATGTGTGTGTGTACTGTGCTATAGTCAACATATGGATTCTTGTGTGTGGGGGGTACTGTGCTATAGTCAACATATGGATTCTTGTGTGAGGGTACAGTATGTGTGTCACAAATTATTTTTTTTGCTCCTCCCTCTCACCCCCCACCAGTCTCACCCTTCACTGCCGCTGCTGTCACGTGGCTCCCTAGTATCCCTACATCTCTGAGGGTTCGGCTTATCCCTACTGGGGGGGCCCCTCTAACTGTGGTGAATGGAGGGGAGTAGCACTCCTCGTGAGGTCTGCAAGGTGGCAGGGTTGGGGATGCAGGAGTGGTGCACTAAGGGGACATGTGGCATGGGGACGGACTAGGCAGTCATAATCTGGCAGGCCAAGATGGGAGCTTTTTCCCTTTTCTGGGTCCCACCCCACTGGCGTGCCCAGGAGGTGGAGCCAGTGAATGTGTGGTCACCTGTGTCAGCAAGGCTGCAACACAACATGTGGTGATGCTCTCCCAGTGGTTCTCCACAGCACTCTCCCTCGGAAAGTGTCCACACATACACTCTACCACCCTCTCTGCTGGCCTCCACTCCAGCCTTTCTACAGAAGGCTGAGGGTTTGATCCCAGGTCATCAGTGTGCCAAGCTAGTGCCCCATCACTTGGTGCCATGGAGCCGCCTCCATCACATTTTTTAAGCACTTCCCCATATATCATGATATGAATCCTGTGGGCAGAATTTTCAGACTACATCTGTCTGCCCAATATTTAAAAAAAAAATAAAAAAACTTTCTTTTGCACTGTTGCATCATCTATTTATCCAGCGATGGACAGAGGTGAAATGGCCAGCCAGCTTTGGGAGCCTGAGCAAGTAATGGGGACCATGTGAGAGACGGTGCTGCTTTGCTACTATTGTGTCTCAGAGGGTGCCAAGGAGGAAGATTGGCTGGGTTATGGTGGGTTTCAGGAGGGTGGGGGTCATGGGACAGGAACTCATGCCTCAGTCACTAAACCCTTTTGACACTATGGCAAAATGGGGCTGCCAAGAGGAGGCACCTGTGGTTGTGGCCAGAGAGGATGTGAGGATCCTTCATGTGTGAGGCCCCAATGTGGGTGGCAGAAGACCTCAGCAAAAGATCAGTTGTGTGGAAATGAATGGGGGGCTCTGCTGAAGGAAGGGCTAATGGACTACATGGGATCAAATGAGCGACATGACCACCGGCAGCATGGTTTCACTTGGGGTGGGGGGCGTGTCAAACAAACCTCATAGATTTCTTTGAGTGAGTGACTAGGGAGGAGGATCAGATGCAGGCAGTGGATGTGGCCTATCTGGACTTCAGTAATGCCTTTGACACTGTGACACACAGACTAAAACAGAAATTTAGCAAGCTAGGGTTGGGGAAAAGGTCGTAAGCTGTGTATCAAACTGGTTAAAGGATAGAAGACAGAGGGTGGTGGTAAACAGAAGCCACCCAGATCCCAGAGGATGGCAGAGTGACCAGCGGAGTGCCACTGGGATTAGTACTGGGTTCTGTCCTCTTCAATGTCTTCATGAGTGACATTGCTGTGGAACCAGAGGTGAAGGAGTGTCTTTTTGCAGATTACACAGAAATTTGAAACAGAGTAGACGCCCATAAAGGGGTGGAGAGATTGCACTAGGATCTGGGGAAACTAGAGTAGTAGTCTAGAGGGTGGCAGCTGAGTTTCAAAGCCATTAAAGGGCAAAGTCATGCACCTTGGGCAGAGAAACCCAGGGGATGTGTATAAGATGTGTGTTACAGTCAATGAGCAAGAGAAAGACATTGGGGAAATCATATCTGACTATTTCAAAGTGGTGGGGCAGTGCAACAAGGCAGTTGGTAAAGCTATTGGGAAGCTCGGGTGCATAGTGATGGGGTTTTCATGCAGGAGAGGGGAGGGGAGGTTGTGTGTCCTCTGTATCGTTCAGTAGTGAGATCCCTCCTAGAGTACTGTGTACACTTCTGGAGGCCATAACTCCACAAGGGCATTGACAGGATGAAAGCAATCCAGAAGACGACTGCCAAAATGGTGCATGGTTGCACAAGAATCTATATTCTATATTCTATATATATATATATATATATATATATATATATATATATATTATATATATCGATATATAAGTAGAAAGGGACAAGAGGGACGTGATTGTTAAGCTTAAGAAAGGAAAAGATTGAGTGGAGGATAATGGAGGTAAAGCAGAGCAACTAAATGAATATTTCTGTTCCGTCTTCACCAGTGACAAGGACGGACCATTGCCTTCAGGAGGGAGATGAAGTGATGGGGAGAGGGGAACACAGATGTAGTGATAGAGAAGGATAGAGTGAAGGAGGGGCTGCTAGCACTGAAGGTGGACAAATCACCAGGCCCTGACAGAGTACATCCATGTGTACTAAGAGAACTGGCTAAGGAGCTGGCTGGGCCACTGGCAGGCTTATTTAATAGTTCACTGGAGTCAGGCACGGTACAGCAGAACTGGACAACAGCAAATGTGGTGCCCCTCCACAAGAGTGGTCCCAAGAATGACCAAAGGAATTACAGACCAGTCAGTCTGACCTCAATCATGTGCAAGCTCATGGAGACCATACTTAAGGAAAAGTTGGTAGAATAACTAGAGGAGCATGGTCTCCAGGATGCGAGGCAGCACAGGTTCATGGGGGGGGGGTATACGATTGTTATGGCGACAACTTTACAGTGACCAACACTACAGTGGCAACAGCGCCAGATTGCTGTAGTATTGATGCGGGACCCCTGCATTGCTTTCTGTGGGTATTGCACCCCCTCCCCAAAGCAACTCTGAATTGGAGTTGATTAATTTAGTAGCGGGGGTGCAGGGGGCAGTGCCCCCACATGGGGGGGTTTGAGGGCGAAGCCCCCCCAAAGAAAACACAGTCTGAAGTGACTCCCTTTATTTCGATCGGCATAAAGGAGTCACTGTAACTTTGGTGGACAGTTTCATTGTCGACCGACTGTCATAGATCCCATGGAGGGAGATCGTGTCAAATGAATCTGATTGACTTCTTTGACTGGGTCAATAAGACCGTAGACAGGGGCCAAGCGGTAGACATCCTCTATTTGGATTTCAGCAAGGCCTTTGACTCTGTGCCCCACAAAAGGTTTGGAAATAGGTCCTTTTTCTGCCATCAGATTCTGTTTCTGTGTATCTAGAGTACATGGATGTTGATGACTGGGACCCTTATACAGCAGTAGTGTATATTCTACTCCTCCTTAAAAGGA
The DNA here is from genome assembly GCA_016271365.2 of Neoceratodus forsteri. Lineage (NCBI taxonomy): Eukaryota > Metazoa > Chordata > Ceratodontiformes > Ceratodontidae > Neoceratodus > Neoceratodus forsteri. Next base: position 966,927,817 of record CM028133.1, read on the forward strand.
AACGCAACAAAGTACATTGGTCCTCTTGGCAGCAGCCAACTTTTGAAGTGTGGCATGAACAGGTTTTGAAAGTCTTACCCAAGGAGAGACATACATACAAGATAAGGGGATGGGCAAAAAATCTAAATTATATATTTATTTATTGAATCATTTCACCAGGAAAGGCAGACTGAGCAACACGTTGCTCGTCTCATGGTGCGTCCTGGAGGAAAGGGTAGTGGAAATACATACATCCATACAACAGCAAACAGTAATTACAACAATATTGGCAACAGTGAATAGCAAATAACAGAAAACATATTAACTGCAGCATAAGAGTACAATTGTATACATAAGTCACAATGGACAGGTCAAGTGCATTACATTAGGATAACAGCATAATTTCATGATAATGGTACCATTTAGCCTGAAAGGAAGAGGTGGATAGGGAGTAACAGCAGAGGTTGGAAGGTAGTGAGGCTTGGAGGGGAGCAGATGACTATGAATCAAGGTTATAGATATAATGATAGTAGTAGAGTGATAAGAACCTAAAGTCATAGTTGCTATATTGAGAATTATAGATAACTCGAAGGAATGACCAGGTAGGGATCTCAGCAAGGAAAGAAAGTAGTGGGGTGGAAGGGAGCTGTAATTCAGAATAGTTATGTAATATATTGATAGAGGTTGGGGAGCAGGTCAGGAATACCAGATATGTTAATTGCAGGTACAATTCACTGAGAGGAAATTATGTAAGGCTGAAGTTATAGAGGAGGGAGAGGAGGAGTGGCGAATCTGGTGAGGAAGTGAATTCCACAGTTTTGGGACGTGATATGAGAAAGCAGCCTGGCCTACAGTGGTAGACCCGCGAGGGACAACCAAGGAACAGGAATCATAAGATCTAAGGGAGTGGGCAGAGGGAGGGAGGACTGATAGAGAGGAGGTTAGATAGGATGGGAGCGATACAAACCAGAATTTAGAAACAAATTTAGCACAATGATGGAGGCGCCTATTTCCTAGTGAAGGAAATGCCAGGGAGTGGTAGAGTTGACAGTGGTGGGTGAGAGGAGGAGAGTCCAGAGTGAAGTGAAAGAAGGAGTTGAAGAGGGTATCCAATCTGGCTAAGGAGGTCTTGGGAGCAGCACTGTAGACTACATCACAGTAGTCGAAAATAGGAAGGATCATCTTCTGGACAAGTTCTTACCTAGCCAGGAGAGGGAGGCATTTCCAATTCCTGTATTGCGGACCGAGCTTAGGGCGCAGCTTTTTCGGGATGGCATCCACATGACCAGAGAAGGTGAGATGTTGGTCAATCCAAACACCCAGTTATCTGAATGAAGAGGTGTCCTCAAGGGCTGTCCCATCAAGGGTATAGAAAGAGGGCAGGAAGGGGAGCCTAGAGAGTCTCTGCCTAGTGCCAAAGGTCATGGAGACTGTCTTCTTGGCATGTAGAAAATAATGAGGGCAAAACCAGTGCTGAACATTGCTGAAATGCTGCTGAAGTCTGTTTTCAACATCAGTGGAGGACTGTCCGGAGGTGTAGAGATGTGGAGTCAGCAATTCCGACTAACCAGTTAGTGACTGAATCAGTCAGAATTGCTGAGGAAAGGGAGTTTAGTAGTAGGGTGTGGGGAACCGTGTCGAAAGCCTTGGCTATTTCAACAAAAATGGCAGACGTGATTTGACCACTGTCCATCCCTGAGAGGATGGAGTCGGTAAGCCTAATCAGAGAGGTGGAGGTGGAGCGGTTTTTCTGAAAACCAGATTGGAAGGGAGTGAAAAAGTTGGAGTTAGAGAGATAAGAGGTTGGGCAAGAACAAAGTGTTCTTGCAGTTTTGCAAGGGTGGGAAGGAGGGATATGGGACAGTAGTTTCCCAGTGAGGAAGAATCACCATCATTAGGTAGGGGAAGCACAATGGCATGTTTCCAGAAAGGTGGGATGGCTGCCATTTCAAATGGAGGTTGAAGAGGTCAGACAGGGGGAGCAGTGATAGCCGTAGATGAGAGATATAGCAGCTTGGGGTGCAAGTCATCAGGCGAGCTGCCTTTGGATGACTTTAAGGTGTGCAAGGCATCCAAGGTGTCAGAAGGGGCAATTTTAGTGAAAGAGAAACAAGTAGACTGAGGCAGTGTGCATGGTGAGGCAGAGGGGGCACCCGGCCTAGTAGATGGTAAAGGATAGGAAAGTAGAGGCACAGGAGGTGAAGTATGAATTAAATTCAGTAGCAACACTGAAGTGATCAAAAATAAGGCTGATGTTGATGTTGGGGGAGGAGTGGGGGAGAGTGAGTGGATGACTTTCCAGAATTTAGAGGTATTGTTTATGTTGGATTGAAAGGTTGAGCTAAAGTAGTCTCCCTTAGCCAAACGGGTGGCTTTTGTGCACTTGTTACAAAGAGAACGATATGCATCATAGTCTTTAGGGAGCTTTGAGGCTTTATGTAGCTTCCAAGCTCGGTCCTCTGCTCTTTGACAAGCTATGAGTTCAGGTGAGATCTGTGTATGGTGGCTCCCTCGGACTAGCACGTGTCAAAGTGGGGCGTGCTGATTGCAACTGTCGAGACATTTACCTTTAAAGTGTTCTGCAGCTTTGTCTAGCGGGTTCGCTAAGGCTATAGGGGCCCAGTTTGTGTGAGTTAGGTCATTTTATTTTTTATTTATTTATTGAAATTTCGGATAACACCTTTGAGAACAAGCTAATTTCATAGGTTCCACATCAGACAAACAATACATATTGGGAAAGTATGAGATGGAGAACAAACAAAATAAAGAATTATACAAGACATTACAAGAGCGTATAACTAGAGAAGTTCCAATACATGTGGCATTGTACAATGTATGCCATGGTGCATATTTGATTAAAACCTGGAATTCAAAGGGTCATATTAGAGGGGGTGCAGTCTTATGAAACGACCCTTTACAGGAAAATGAGAACAGACTAATATCTAATAATCAACAAGGTAAGGGATGGCATCAGTCCAGGGGCCTCGTCAGAGGTGAGAAGGTATGGGGCAAAGCATTTTAAAGTGAGCAAGGGAGCTCAGGAGATATAACAAAGGGAAGGGGAGATAGAGGAAAGCCATAGAGGGGTGAGGGGAAAGAGTGGAAGAAATCAAGAGGAAATGTGAAGGAGAATGATTAGCAACTTAGAACAATTATTTACATGCTGAGAACAGGTCATGGTGGAGGGGAGTAATTTATATGAGCGAGTGATTAAGATTTTATGAGGGGCCTTGATTCTGTGAATTTTATGTACCAGAAAGGTGATGAGGTGGTCACTTAGGGCATCTGATAATACACCAGATTTAATGACCCTATGTGGGTGTGAGGTGAGGGCCCAGACAGTTAAGGAGTGGTTACTCATTTTATAGTTTATCCGAGTTGGATCAAGGATGAGCTATGATAAGTTACGGGCATCAATTTCATTTTGTACTGTGTTCATGGTGGGAGATAACCACTTCAAGTTGAAGCCACCATAATATAAACTTCACCTGAGGAGGTATGGGATACTATAGAACTGATGAAGTCTGTAACACAGAGGAGTGGAGGTCTGGGCGACAATAGGTACCTGCCACAAATATAGGGATGGAGAAAGGTAGGGATAGCTGAAAGATAAACACCTCATATGCTTTAGGGACAGAGTTAGAAAGAATGGTGGTGAAGTGGATAGATGAGGAGACATAGATAGCCACTCCTCCACCCCTCCCTGACCGGTCTTGTCAAGATATACTATAGCCTGGAATGGAGTGAGAAGGGTCACCTATTTTATTGTTAAGCCAGGTTTCAGACAGGATGATAATATTGGGACCAAGTGAAACAACCAGAGGCTGGAGCAGATCAACTTTAGGAAGAAGGCTGCATATATTTAGGTGAAGAATTTTCAGTCCACAGGGAAGGACAGTGAGGCTTGATGGGGAAGTTTCTGCAGCAGTTGATGGGGGTGCTGAGATGCTTGCAGGGCAAGATCCAGGGTTAGGATTAATGTCTCCAGATGATAGGAGCAGGAGTGCAATGATAATGTAGTGAAGCTTTACACTCTTATACCAAGGTACAGAGCAGGCTTGATTGGAGATGGGGGTGTGGAGAGAAAGAGGAGGCTGGAAGCATTAAATATGTAGTACTGTGCAGTAAATAGGAATTGCTAAGAGTGAGGCACTATGGTGGAAAGGGTAGTATTCCCAGGTCTGAAGAGAGAGAGATGGGGTAACAACGTAATTGAAGACAGAGTGGAGTGACTGGCAGTGGGATCCCTATATATATTTCCTGCTTCCTGAAGACCATAGTTATGTATGATGTTCTGTCAGAGCTATATTGGTGCTAAATAAAGAAATACACCAGCCACACCAAGACAAAATGAAATTGTTTTTAGTTGCAGGCATGACAAACACTGTGATGAATGCTATCATTGTTTGCTTGTCGTTTTCTTGTTGAACTGTTTGCTTCTCCTAATGTCCAAACATAAAGTTTAAAAAGCATTATAAAATACTGTAAAACTTGAAATTTTCACTGTCAAATAATTTTCGCTGAAGTCATAACTAGCAAAAAATAAATTTGCGCTAATTATCACTTTTTCCATTATAGTGAATGTGGCACTAGTATTACCACTAAATTAAATTTGCATATTAATGGTTGCATTTCTGTTTATACTAAAATTACTTTGCATGAAAATAAATAAGCAATAAGACATGATGGGGTGTGTGCACTGAACAGATATTATCGCACATCCAGGGGGAGTAGTGAGGCATGAGGCTGCAGGCTGAGTACTTTCAGCAACTGGAAGTGCTGTAATATTGGTTCAATGCACACCACTGGAGTGAGTGTCTTATTGAGCTTATAAAATGGGCTGTTTTTGTTTTAAATATACTTGTAACTTGAAAAAAATATGTGCATATGTAACAATAGGTAGAAGTAGCTGAATGAACTGTAAAATAGTCCTTCTGCCTTTATGTGGTGTCAGTGCTTTAGGAAATTTGTCCTTTATTAGGAGGCATAGTTACCATATGAGTTCAGCTCAACCCTCCCAATCCCACATAGCATATGGCCATACCCCCCCCCCAGCTTTGTAGAAGAACCGAATCTGTGATCTGACGTTCAAATTAAGAAAAAGGAGGGACTGGCTGCACTTTCCGCAGTGCCTTCCTCTCACGCTGAGCAACTGACCATACACCCCCCCCAACATGCAGTACAGACTTAGCAGTGGCTGTGCTCCCACCGCCATAGTTAGTAGGGGAACGGAGTCTGTCATCTCAGTTTGCATTGAACAAAAAAAAAAAACATTTAATATTTTAAACTGCTGGAGCATGATGGGCAATTGTGCAGTGAGGAAATATCCCAGAAGTAAATGTGGCAGGAGGAAATGTGATTACACTGTAGTTGGTATATACGGCTGAGGCATTTTATAAAAAGCTTAGTTTTTCTTAGTTTTTTTCTTCCACTGATCTGGCATCGCTCATAAGGAACAGAGCAGGAGTCGTTCAACTGTAGTGTGTGGTCTTTTGTTTTTTTTTTTCACAACAGCAGAGCTATAACTCAGTGGCCAGTTTTAAAAACTGTAGTTTTTGAAGCGACTGGACAAACAGATGGGTGGGGTTGGGGGGATGAAGATGCACTGCAGCTTGTTTTCCAATAATAACAATAAAAAACAGATGATAGTGTACAAAAATAAAACCTGGACACATTAACATGTGGGCATTTTGTCATGATTTTGTAAGTCCGGGATGAGCAGCGTTACAGTGGGAAAAAAAGGCAGTATTTCAAAAACAAGTTACAATGCCTCATCAATTTTCTTTTTTCAAAATATGTCCTGCTTTTACGAAGAATCATACTAAAGAAATGTTAGGAGTGAAAAAGGCAAAGGCCCATAGGTACAGTAGCTCCTGTTAGTTACTATAAAATTTTAAATTGCTGCTAGAAAGAAGGAACCTGTCAAGCCTATTTTTTGAAACAGTTGTTTGTGTCACTAATAATTACAGATGTAGGCAGTGAGTTCCATGGATTTATAATTCTTTGTGAATAATAGTATGCTATCCTTTTTGATTTTAATTTGTCCCTAGCCAATTGAAGAGGACGTCCTGTTGTGTTAATAGTACCATGTTTTAATTCAAGCCAGCAATCTGACATGAGGGACTGGTCCTTAAGAACGTCCTAGGTGAACAACAAATCGCTTGTCATGCAACGTTGTTCCAGAGACATTAGATTAAATTTAGATAGTCTAAGCTCATAAGATAGACTTTTGAGTATTTGTTTTTACCTGTGCATCAAATGGATTTGATGCACAGGTAAAAACCAATCTGCATCAAATGGATTTGATGCACAGGTAAAAACCAATCAAAATGCAGGATTAACTCTTCCCATTTATTGCTAGTTTTAAAGAATAACACAAGTAGTGCCTTGCTGTATATTAGCACTGTCACTTTCCCGTATAAGCAGTTGACTGTCACATGGTAGAGGCCAGTTGCTAGTGCAGGCTCCGATAGGCTTTGAAGAATGGGGACTGCAGTTTCAAATCATGAGTGAGACTTACTGTGCATACACTGGTGTGCCACAGTGGCCAGGGGAACTGAGGAGAAAAACAGAAAAATGGCAGTCAGTCAGGCTTAATGAAGCCCCGCCCACTTTCACTTGGCTCAAATTGCCACTTGGTCCTTGAGGCATGTCTGGATTGTGCTCTTGGGGGTGGGGGGTGGCTCCCAGCTCTGGCCCCATCATGGGGGAAATCCACACAGGATTCAAGTCCATGGGGACAGTGGTAGCCAATCATGGGAAGCTGGGACAGTGCTGAGCACCTGCTCACCTGAGCCAAGGATAACAACCACTATGGCATAAAAATTAAAAAAAAGAATATCAAAGATTTTTTCCATGTTACCATACAGTTAAGCTATGGGAAATAGTCCCTAAAACAGGAAATCAGTGCACTCAAGTATATATCATTTTTCATGTGCAATATTCAGAATGATTCCATACAATAAAGTAGCATTTTCCTATAATTAACTATGGCAGGATAAGCCTACTAACAACAAATAAGCCTGGTAGATAGGAGGCTTAAATTAAAGTCTCTAAATAAGACCAATGGAATGTAAGACAATTTTTGTGCAACAGGCTTAACATTTTTAAGCCCGACTTGCTTTTGTAAGACCAAAAATATGTCTTAAACATGGACTTAACTCCTTTGTGCAACCGGCCCCTGATCCTTACTACCGTTCCCCTATGCCTGTCCCAGCCTCTCTTAAAGCTGCCCAGTGTCCTCATCATACCTCTCAACTGTCCCTGATTTTCAGGGACATCCCTGATTTTGCCTCAAAATTCTACTCTGCCCCTCCTAAAAATTGTGTTTCCGTGACTAAACAGCAGGGGTTATAAGCACAAAATAATGTCAAACATTAAAGTTATAGACTTGTTCTTCCTTAGAAAATGCATTTTACACTGAGCCCTTTATTCTACCTGCTTCCTGAGTGGATATCTTCAATTTTGAAGAAGTGTCCCTGGTTTTGGTCCTTTGTCCCTGATTTTTTTAAGCCTTATCCCTGATTTATGAGGCAGGAGGTTGAGAGGTATGCTCAACATGATCACCTCTTCCAGCAGCACATTACAAGTGTCCACCACCCTCTCTGTGAAGAAGTGCTTCCTTACCTCCCTCTGAAACCTCCCACCCTCCAGCTTAACACTGTGCCCCTCATGTTATGGTTGCCACTCAGCTTAAAGAGACTCTTCTTATCTACCTTATTTATACCTTTTAAGTACTTTAAGGTCTCTCTCTCGCTCTCTCTCTTTTTTCAGGGAGTACATGTTCAGTGCACTCAACCGCTCCTCAGTCATATGCCTTACCCTGATGATCCGCTTTCATCATTCTAGCCCTCCTCTGAACCTTCACCAACAGGTTAACATCATTTTTTGAGGTGTTGGCACCAGTATTGAACCCCATACTCTGGCTGAGGCCTTACCAGGGACCTGTACAAGGGCAGTATAACAAACATCTCTCCTCCATTACTTTGGGGCTTTGGCAGTGTTCAACTTCTGTGTGGTGTTCAGTCATCCAACCTGTTTGCATATTGCCTTGACTTAGTAGTAGTACTGCGGCAGAAAGGAAAATGCTTGGTGCACTGGGCAGCTACTCTTGCCTGCCTTGTTCAGTTAGGCTGGTATGGGTAAAAATGCAAGAAAGCTCTCAAGCACATGAAACACACGGGTACACATGGCCCCACACTACCTAAATACTACGTTGGTGGTAGAAAAGGATGAAAATGGGTTTATAATCTTTACAATAACTCTTCTGTGGGGGCACTCCACCCCCCCCACCCCAGGTGTACTGATTAAGCTGTAATTCAAAGGCAATATTACGGCTTCCTTGGAGCACCAAGGGGGTGTGGGCAGCAAAGCTCCCCCACAAAAACAGTGGTCCGATGAAGTCACCTAAAATTTGAGTTTTATTTTGTTATAGTTACTGCAATGATTTCTTTCTGTGGGGGTGCTCCGCCCCTCACCCACCCGGTGCTGCGATTTTCCAAATGCTCCCATACATTTCTACAATTGATGCTATATTATCTCAAATGTGTTTTGGGGATGATGTATTGATTTTTCCAGGTACAGCTATGTTTCAGCATTACAACGTCACCACATGGAACTGGCTACTTTGATGTGGTACAGAGGCTTGTCACAATGCAATATTCTAACCAAAGGGTAGTCTGTTAGTCTGACAGATGGTGATGGTGGTGTGGCTAGTGCTATGTAAATGGACCTCTGTGGGACTGGCTACCTTGATGTGGTACAGAGGTTTATCACAATTCAATATCATAACCAAAAGCCAGTCTGTTAGTGTGGCAACTGTTGGTGGTGGTGTGACTAGTGTTGTGTGAGTGGACCTCTGTGGGACTGGCTACCTTGATGTGGCATAGAGGCTTGTCACAATTCAGTATTGTAACCAAAAGCCAGTCTGTTAGTCTGACAATTGTTGGTGGGGGTGTGGCTAGTTTTGTGTTAATGGACCTCTGTGGGACTGGCTATCTTGATGTGGTACAGAGGCATGTCACAATGCAATATTGTAACCAAAGGCTAGTCTGTTAGTCTGACAACTGTTGGTGGTGTGTCTAGTGGTGTGTGAATGGACCTCTGTGAGACTGGCTACCTTGACGTGGTACATAGGCTTGTCACAATGCAGTATTGTATGCAATTGTCCAGGCTGTGTGTGAGTGTTGTGCAATATGGCCGCCACTACACATTCAGTCACTTCACTACCAGTCAAGCATTGCATGTAAAGTGCTTTGGGATTCACTTATATGAAAAGCACTATATAAATGTTGATTCTTCTTCTTCTTGTAACCAAAGTGGTAGTATGGCTAGTGGTGTGCTGTGCTGGTATACAACACAGAGAAAATGACGCTTGTGTCGGGTGAGGGCATGAACACGGTATGGACAGTTGTGGAAGGGGTACTTGGCCTGAACAATTGAGGGGGGGCAGCAATGAGTCTACTTGGTGTGCAGGCCATGTTGAAAATTTGGTGAAAACATTTAAAAAAATGACTGTGTTACGAGTGTGCATTGCAGTTTCTACACACACTCATAACTTCACCACTTTTTTATATTTTCACTCCAGATTTTCAGCATTGTCATTTCTTCACACCTCCTCATGAACAGTACAGCTGTCATTTTTCACATCCTGTCCGAAATCTGTTTTCACATCTGTGGTCCCAATGGCACACTTGCTGTGTGAAATCACCTTTTGGCATTGAGTAATGAAATAATACTGCCACTGTTCATGAGATGGGCTCCCAAAAAGCCCACGTTGAAAATTTGGAGCAAAAATGCCAACAAATGCCTGGGGCATTAGAGTTTCCAACTGTAACACCCACTCTGTACAGACTGACAGGCATCAGGGGTGTGACTTGGGGTTATCGGCCGTAATGCTCAACCCATTCCACCCCCCCCCCCGCAGCCACTGACAGGCATCGAGGTGTGACTTGGGGTCTTCAGCCCTAACATTCACCCCATTCTCATCTACTGCACCCATCTCAGCTTATTTCCTTTTCAAATGTGGTGAGCATAAGGGCCAAGACCTCTGACACACTGCAATACCTGTCAGTGTCTGCAGGGTGGGGTGAGGTGGAATAATATTGATGTTATGGCGGCGACCAAGGCACCCCTAACGCCTGTCAGTCTCTGCCGGGTGGGGGTGAGGGTTGGTGTTATTTCAACACTTCATCGCCATTCCTATTACGCATCTCTCTAACTCCTGCACTACCACTGGCAATGCCAGCAAGCAAACATTCGGCATTGACAAATGCTTGTTTAAGGATTACTGAACTACAATTTTTTTAAATTTGGAGAAGCAGGTCATATAAGGTTGCTGGCAAGGAGGACTAGAGTGTGAGTTGAGGAGATGACATCATCAGTGGCTCTTCACTGAAACTGTTTTCTTTTGAACAGGGAGTGAAATCGAGGTTACAAAATAGCTCAAAACTTCAAAACGAAGTAACATAGAGACCTAATTTTTGAAATGAGATTTATTGGTGTTATGCTTATTCTAATTCTGCAATGTAGCACTTTTGGGGGGAGTCCCTCCTTAACAGGGTTTAATCTACTTCCCTACAGCAGTTGGAGAAAAGCAAAAAACTCTTCAGGTGTGACTCAGCCTCCAATGGGGCAGAAAGACGTGGCTTAGAAAATGAAAGGGTGGAACTAGAATCACATCAACCAGTTTTAATTTAGACACTATCCATGTTTCCCACTGCTGTACTTTCCTGTTACATATGTCAAGTCTCTCCTTCCAATTTTCCAGATATAAACTGTTTTTGACCAAACAAAATACGCAGGATGTGGACTGGCTGTGCAAACACCTGAGTGCCTGCTATCATGTTATGTGATATAGGCTCATGTTTTATTCTTAAACCCACACTTTTGTTTTTACTTATCCTTGGACCTGAGGCTTTGGAAAACATATGTAAGGTTTCTAATGCTGCCTCCTTTGAAATATCTTCTTTAGCAAACAAGCAAATGCAGTATCATCAGCATATTCAGTAACAGTTACATGATTCAGAATATGTGGAATAACAATGTCCCTGATGGTCCTGCCTTGTGGCTTACCCCAGGGCTCGATCTTTTCACCCATGTTGATTGTGGAGTACAGTCAAGCCCACCAGAATGAAGTGCAGTGTCACAGTTTCCTGCATGACAAAAGGGAGTAACTCCCATTGAAATTGCATTGTTTGCTGCAGTAAATCTGCTGCAGAACTGAGTTTCATCCTGGCAAGCTTCACCATATATGTTGCAGCAGAAAGGACCATTAGGCAGTATGGAGTTGGGTTTTACTGTTATGCAGATGATACTCGGGCTCTATTTGTCTTTTGCACTTGAGATGCCAGGTGTGGTTGATGTACTGAATAGGTGCCTGGCTGAGATCCAAGACTACATGTCATTGAGCTGGTTAAGACTGCACCTAGACAATCCTGAAGCATTGGTGATCAAGCTGGTTCAAAGGGGGGAGTGGCAGCTACCAAGAGGGAGACAGGGCTTCAGCTCAGCTCCTCTGGACTGTTGGCTGCCTCAAGGGTAAAAACTCTGGGAGCCATGCTGGATGAGGGGCTGACATTTGAGGCTCTGGTGTCAACGGTAGTCCGTAGTGGCTTTTACAATCTGAGGAACATCAGCCAGATTAGGTCCCTTATGCCCCTGGAGACTTGGCAACACTGATAAATGCATTTGTAACATAGATACTGCTGCAATGCTATATGCCTCAGGGTCAGTGGAGGTATGCTGTAGCTAGTGCAGAATGCAGCTGCTAAGTCGCTGATTGGACTTTCAAGGTCACGGTACATTTCCCTGGTGGTGCATGAGTTGCACTGGCTGCTGGTTAAGAGGCATATCTTCTTCAAAGTTGGGTTACTAATGTACAAGACCCTATATGAGTTAGGCCCAGGCTATCTGGCAGACCTCCTACATCCTTACGTGTCTTTACACCCTCTCCACACCACTGAGGAGGGCCTTCTTGTAATACCAAGGGCAAGGTTAAGAACCTGGGGTGACCGGGCCTTTGAGCTTGCTGGCCTGGCAGTGCGACATTCCTTCCTGAGAGCCCTGAGGGAGGCCCCCTCAGTGGAGGCCTTTAAAAGGGGCCTTAAGGCTTTCTTATTTATGCAGACCTTCAGGGATAAAATCCCATTCCATCCCGACACCCACCCATTATTTATTTATATTTATATTTTATCTGCAGAATTTATGTATCTAGTAGAAAGGCATTTTATGGCTAGCTTTAATAAGTTTGTTTTAGTATGGGATGGTAGTGGTAGCAGCTGGAGGCATGCATAGCAGTTAGCAAGATGGTGTTCTACCCAGGCCTCCCTGAATGGTTGTTGCCTGACATTATGTCAGTTCATTACTAATGATATGCCACAGCAGTAAGGTACTTTTACCGAGCTGAAATAATTATAAAAACATACCTTTCTCTTCCCTTCCTTGATGCTAGGCACCTTTCCCATTGTGTTTCTTTTATATCTTTTATATCCAAATTCTGGTTTGGCACCCTTCCCTCTTATCTCAAATCCCTTCTATCTTCTCCTACTTCTCCTCCTACACTCTCTGAAATAATATTTCCCATTCTCTCTCTCTGTATTCCTTCCAGAAAATCTACTGTTGGTCAAACTGCTTTTTTCTTACCAATTTCCTAAACTTTGGTCCTTCCTTTCCCTTCCAATTCAGTCTACCTTTCCTCCTTCCTCCCTAAAGTCTCTTCCTTGTGACTTTTGTTATCCTACCTGCAACTGTCTATAATCCTTTACTCTTCTTTCTCCCTGTCACCAATTCTGACCTGCCTATGCTTTTCTACTAGTTTTCTCTTCTTTACATACAGTATGAGAATGTGTATTTACTTGTAGTTATTTACTATTTGCTACTAATCTGATGGTTATATTTCACTTATTACTATATTATTGTCTTTTACTTCTTATTTTAATAGTTTTATTTTGTTTACCCCCGAAGATTCTGGAAACAAGCTGTTATTCAGCTCAGTATGTCCTTCCTGGTTAAACTTTTAAATAAATAAAAAAACATAAATAAATATATTTGAAAAAAGCTAATATTTTGACCCAACTCTCGACAAAAAACATGGTTGGCACAGGCATCCAAGATAGCAATATAATGGCTAAAACTGAGCCGCAGAGTGCCAACCACAGAAGCAAGCTGTAAACTCAGTATATGGCAATATTGAAAATTATGGTCAGCAACTTTTGTCCAGGACCAAAACAGATGGTGTAAGTCGAACCACTGAGCATAGACAGAGTACTGCATGCAGTAAAGTGCTGGCAGAAAACTCAAAGGACATTAAGAAGGGCAGCAGGATAAGTTCTAAAGTGATTCATTTCAAGTGCATTCAATCTTGGGCTGACCAGAGAGAGAAAAAATGGCAGAGCACAAAGTACATCTAACAAGTAAGGAAAATGGAGGCTTATTTGAGGAAGGGGAGGTAAAGAAAAGCATCTAAAGGAAAAGAAGAAAATATAACTGAATCTTAAGCCAAAACTAAATTTTCTCCTCTTTTCTGGACAGTTAGAAAGTTGAGCCACAAAGAAAATCAATCAGCTATTTTAGAATGCTCCAACTCTCTTCTGTGGAAGACAGGAGAGGAGAATGGGGAGGAGAGGGGAGAGAAAGAGAAGAAAAACAGAAGACAGATTCAAGGAAAAAGTGCACTTAAGCCATAGTAATTACAATGTAACTAAAGAGAAGGAAGGAGAGGCGGAGAAAAGGATAAAAAAGGAGGGGGGGTCACTGAGCAGCTAACTTTTCAAAGCATCTGAAGAGGCCAAAAACAGATTGAGAATATCACTAATAAATGGAGATGTAAGAAAAGGAAATTACACCTTAATATAAGGTTTATATTTGCTGCACTGGAGCTTTAATGAGACAGTACCCAAAAAATAAGCTGCATTAAAGTCTATACCAGCAGTTAATAAGTGTAATTAAACATGACAAAAAGATTGTTAAATGCAGAAGGAGAATACGACACAACAACAAAAAAAGGAAAAAGGTTTGGACAAAAAAAAAGAAAAAATGCTAAAGGTTCAGAATCACTACAGTTTAGAAAAAAGCGCACTCAAGATAGTTCAAAAGATTCAGAAAAATCTCAGGAGCAGGAAAAGAAAGAAAAGTGAGCCACTATCAAGGACTGAAACTACATCATCACAGACCACAAGGCAAGCAAGAAAACAAATACAGTTAAAGTGACCTATAATGTCACACAAATTAAAAGCTATAGATAGTGGAATGCTACTGAAAAATCAACTGCAATCTGATACAAAGAGGCCAATAATGGATGACAGAACTGCAGAAGAACAGGTGCAAAATTAATGAAGGATGAAAATCCTAAGAAACAAGAAACTGGAGCACTTAACAACAGTGAAGGCTCATCAAGACAGGAGCAAAATAGGTTACAGCCACCATTCTGCGCTAAAACGTTGATAGAAAATGCTAAAATAATTCAAGAGAATGTGAGACAATTAACTCAACTGCTACAAAAGATGAGTGACTTACAAGATGCTATAAATAAGACTGAAACCAAACTAGAAGAAGATTCCAAAGGATCAATGAACTAGAATTGAGGCATTTAAAACTGGAGGACACTTTAACCCCACTACCACAACAGGTTAAGGCACTTCAGAAAGAACAAATTCTGTTAAAGTCTAAATTAGATGAACAATTCTTTCTTTTTCTTTTTCATACTTGTAGATCTGATGAGCAAAAATTGCCCATTTTCACAGATGACAAGTTACAATAATACAAAAGGACGGCTACAAGATGAAATAATAACTTACACAATACAAAATACAAATAACATCAGAATATGACAGTTACATAATGGTTTGTGGTCAACAGGTACATTCAGACTTATTGAAAAGCCATTGCTTGAAGTGAGTTCCATAGCAGCAAACAGTCTTACAGTCAGCAGAGTCAACTGGAACACTATTGTAAAAAAGAGGTGCTCAATACAAAAGTGACCTTTGGCCTGCTGTTTTTTTAAAAAAGCGGTATTTTAAAAGAAAATCTACTCTCAGACCTAGTTCTACAGGGATAAAAAAATCTTGGAAAAAGATCAGTAACTGACGCAGGAAGAAACCCATTTATAATTTTAAACAGAAAGACTCCCATTTTATGAGAAATTCTATCAGCTAAGGACCGGCAATCAGAAGATTTGTATAACTGACAATGGTGCAATAAGAGAACAGGGCACAGTGTGAATATATCAGAACATATGGTATTCTGGAAGAATGAGAAAGGGACAGGTCTCTTAGCATTTTAGCAGACATATTTTGAAACCTCTTAGGACCAGAAGCTTCCTTGCCTGAAATAGATAGAGGCCATCAAATAGGGCCCAGAAAAGCATCAAACTCTAATGTTCAAAGGACAGTAATGATAAAATTACTACGCAGCAAAGAACAGATCCAGAAGCAAATGGTTTGATACCTTTTATTGAACCAACATAGATGTAACAAAAAGAAAATAATGTCTAAGCTTTTGGACCAATCAAATCTTTCCTCAGAGACTTTACACAGCAAAGAGCAATTTAGAATAATTCAAACACCAACTGAGCATAAAGGATTCAGATATAAGGAGCAGACAATTACAATTAAACAGAATTGTTCATCAGCTTTATTGGCAGCAAGAAAACAATATACAATCCTGCAGTAGACATTGTGGACAGAAAAAATAAAATTGAGTTACATACCTGGCCAAACTTAAAGTATGGTTGAATAACCAAATTCTGTTTTACAATTCGAAAGAGGAGGCAGAGCAAGACTTGAAGATAAGACTGACAAAACTATTTCAAAATTATGAACTGATCATATTATAACTGTCAAACATATGTTACAATATTATTTTTTTTCTTTTTCTCTCTCTTTCTCATCCTTTCTCTTCTTTCTATATCTTTAAATTTTCTTTCTTACATGCCATTTTCATGGCAGTATGAAAACTGTATATGAACAAGTCGGGGGAGGTTGGGAAGGGTTGTTGCATACCGTCTTCAGTACCAAATGTTGGAAGGGGAGATGCCAGGCAAGGGTCACAGGCATCATTGTGAGAAGTGGGAGGAATAGACTGCTGGGGGAGACACCTGTACAGTCTAATAGATCATTATATAGGTAAATCTAAGGCCCCCTCAGGATGGGATAAGTACAGAGCCAGAATCTCCAAAGATTTTTAGAAACCAATTTTCTGATAGATACATGGAGAGAAATAAATCCTTTTCTTGGAATATATACATTTCAATATGGAGTTCAAAGAACATGCTCAAGAATAGATAACATATTAATGTCAAGAATTTTGATAACAGTAACAAATTTGCTTAAAATAAATGTCGAGCCCACTTATATCTCAGATCATAACCCTGTCTGTTTTTGAACTGGAAAAAAAGAATCAGAATAGTGGCATATGGAACATTAATAATTCATTATTACAAGACAAACTCTTTTGTACAGTAATAAAAGAAACAATATAAAATTGTTGACTAGACAATGCAGATGAAAACTGGCACAGAAATTAATAAATGGGAAGCCTTCAAGGCAACCGTAAGAGGTAAAATCATAGCAGAAGCAAGCTGGAGACATAAAAAGAAACTTATAATTTAAAGTATCAGGAGAATAAACTGAAATTTGTAGAAAATCAAATAAAGGAAGGTAAAGAATGCTTCAGAGAAGAATATGAAAATGTAAATGAGACATTACGGAGAATGATAAATATAAAGGCAGACAGACAATGGTTTAAAATAAAGAGGAATTGGTACTTATATGGTGAGTCAGCAGGTTAATACCTGGTGAAAAAATTAAAACAGGAAGAGCAAAAAACAGACATAATGGCTATATAATAACTGGGGAGCATTTTCTCCCATTGGGAAGCCCAGTTATAATTAGCCATTATAACCCTCGGGTTATAACGATGAACACATGCCGGGTTTGCCTTGCTCCACACATGGTCAGCCGCAGTCATCCTGTCATCGTGTAAGCCCCAGCGAATGACAGCTGCACTTCCCCACCTGTAGTATGGGCATTTACAACACAGTAAGTCTTACAATGACAGTGAACTATAAACCTGTAATTTAAATCTTTTATGACTTTACCTTTCGTTTTTTTCCTTGGGGGAATCGCTCCCAAAAAATGTGAATATTTAAACAAGCGTTTCACTCAACTTGACCACAGACTGCAATTCAACTTGACCATGGCTGACCTGCAATGTATTTTTATTTTATATAGTTGCTGTGGTGAAAAAAACACTCCCCAGCAATTATATAAAATAAAACATGGGGTGGTGTGTTTAACGAGTTTACACACCCATCAGTGTTGGATGCTTAAAAACAAACCCTTGAGTCAGCCTCTTGGGGTTTATGTAGCATCTGACACTGAGGGTGGGGGTGAAAACTCATTAAACACACCACCCCATATTATTCTATATATATGACACCCACAGGGTTCTCGCAACAAGAAAGGATGAAATAGAAGTAATTTGTGTAGACTTTTACAAAGTACTATACAAAGGGGAAAATAAAGTCACTACTAAAGAGATACAAGATTATTGTGAAAATACATTACCAACAATAATGACAAAGGAAGATTATGACACAGTATGTTTAAAAAGACTACAAGCTTAGACGAGATAGGCGAGACTATGAAATCCATTGCAAAAGAAAAAGAACACCCAGTCCGGATGGTTTCAAAATAGAATTTTATCTTATAATCAAAACAGAATTATTGCCACATATACAGGAATTATTTTTGAAAATTCAAAACACAGGTCAGACAGCAAATTCTTTTTTAGATGCATGTGTTACATAGTTACCCAAACTTAATAAAGATCAAAAGAAAGTGGAAAACTACAGACCAATTTCTATTTTAAATTCAGACTCTAAAATATTTACTAAATTCCTGAATAATAGATTAATACAATATAGTAACAAAATAATTTGCAAGGACCAGAATGGTTTTCTACCAGGAAGAAACATACATGAAGGAATAAATAAAGCACAGCTCTTACTAGAATATGTTACTTTGAAGGGCTTGGATGCAACAGCACTCTCTCTCTCGATGCAAAAAAAGCTTACAATATGGTAGAGTGGAATTATTACATCATGGGAGTTCTGAACTATTTAGGCATTCCAAAGTCATTCATTCAAATGATTTCAGCACTGTATACCTTACCAACAGCTAGATTAAAACTGAATGGGAAACTTACAAATACATTTGCAATAAGCAGAGGCATAAGACAAGGGTGCCCACTATCACCATCTTTATTTATGCTATGCATGGACTTTTTTTTTTTTTAACCAAAATCAGGGCCAGTAATAAAATTGAAAGAATCCTAGCACGGAAACAAATCTATATAGTGAATGCTTATGCAGATGCTATATTACTGTTATTAACTAACCCTGTAAATAGCTTGAAAGATGTAATTTTTGAGATTAAAGAATACTCTAAAGAATCTTGCTACTATTTAAATGAAGGAAAGTCAGAAATATTAGCAACTAAAATATCTACAGCACAGGCAATTCAATTTTTTCCAGTTAAAAAAATAATCATGAAATAGATTATTTAGGAATATGTTTAGCATTTCTAATAAAAGGTTTATACCTACAAAACCATAATATCCTAACTAAAAAAGTACAAGATAAACTCACAATATGGAGCAAAATGAAAAGGTCATTGTGGGGTAAGATCCAACTAATCAAAATGAACATAAAACCATTGATTTCATATATATTACAATCCACTATAACTGAGGTACCTCCAAACTGGTTTATGGTGATAAATAAAGAATAAAAGATTTTATATGGAATAATGGACAACCAAGAATAGCATGGTGAAAACCATGCCTCCCAAAGAAGCAGGGAGGGCCAGCATGCCCAGATGTTACAGATTGTCATACCATACATCTTTTTTGATTAAAAAGACAACAGAATGGGCTTATGACCCCAGGGTTGATACAACTCTTATAGATGCATTATTAAAAGTGATAACAGAAAAGAACTTAACTATTCAATCAGTATGGTTTGGCCTTTTCAAATATAAAAAAAATTAAAAGTTGTATAATTAAAAACTATGTGAAGAATATAATAGAATACAAAAAATTAGGATGAAGAGTCAGTTGAGCATTAATAATAATATATGGGACAATCCTTTACTATTGAAGGTAGAACTTTCAAATTTCAAAATTGGGCTAATAAAGAAATTAATCAATGAAGGCATTTGCAAAATCCTAATTCATTTAAACAGTGGCCAGATTGCAAAAAAAAAAAAGAATTTAATTTTCAAGAAAAAGAATATTATCCATACATTCAGCTTAAAGATGTATATAAAAAGACATATGACAGATGGGAAAGAGCACCACCAACACAAATTGAATCTGAAGAAAGTCTAACAAGACTATTAAAACTGGATCAGAAAGGTCTATTTGCTTGATTACTAAAAAACTAAACTCAATATATCAAAAATGTTACAATAAACTAAAAAATATGGGAAATTGATTTTAGGTCACAAAATGATAATAATGAAAAGACACAATAGCTCATGTCACCAGTGTTATTCAAATAATGTAATGTATTTAAACTGATATGTAAAAACATTTCTTACAACTCTGCATCTATTAATCCTTTTCTGATCCCTATTTTTATATTTCTTAAAAATTTAAAACCAAGTGCCTTGAGAAAGCCTGAGTTTATAGGAGAAAACTTGGCATATTAAAGTAATTTTGGATTACAGTAGTACTCATCCACTATTAATGCAGTCAACTCTATAACACAAGTGACTAATTTGCATTAATGAGCCAGTGGCTGGCAGCAGACGTGAGTGGAAGGGGAGTACCGATGCTATCTTGGGACCAGGGTTAGGTGATGGGAGGAGGGCTGGGCAACAACAGATGGCACAGGGATGGTATGGGCTATTGGACTACCAGGGAGGGATTATTGAACCACAGGGGATTGGGTAAGAGAGCAGGGGTACCACTGTTTCTTTTTATTTATTCTACTGGATAGTAGGATGAGCTAAGATAGCACTTTTCCACAAGCACAGTTAAGGAGAACATTATAATGAAATGTGCAAAGTTGCAGAAATTTGATCCATGAAAAAACATCTACAAATTTGAGCAACTTCATGGTGCTGGGGACTGCAGTTCACATTGTTATTCGCCAGGTGGATTGGCCAGATTTGTGTGGTGAATGGCCAAGTCACCTGATGAATAAAAAGGTAAACTGTGTGGTAATATCGATACCACCCTTTGATAGAAACACCCATCCACCACCAAACCCCACTATGTACCCCACCCTCCTCCCCACCAGCACTTACAAAATCTATCGGCAAATAAAGAAATTGGTCCCATGGAGCAGAGCATCTGCTTTGTTCAGTTCCAACTCCTGTCTCGTAATGGCTTTAATGAATGAATGGTGACATCTTTGCTCCTAGTAAAACCTGACTGGTTGAAAATTCAACCAGCCAGGTTTTACTAGGAGCAAAGATGTCACTATTCATTCATTTGCACAATTACCAGATTGGGAGTCGGCACTGAACAGAGCAGATGCTCTGCACCAGGGGACCCTTTTCTTTATTTGCAGCTGGTTATACTGTATTTTGTGGGTGCTGTTGGGGGAAGGAGGAGCGTGGTGGGGACCAGAGAGGGGTTGAGTGAGGGTCTGGGTGTTTTTAATAAAGACAGTGGGACTCGGATGGGGGGAGGTAGGTGAAGAATATTTGGAGGGATTGGTGCATGGATGGAGGGAAGGGATTAACTTTTGCAGTGCCTGCTGTCAGCTGCTGCAGCGTGATATTGGGGGGGGGCAGTAAGGGTGTAAAATTATAGGATCTAAGTTCTTGGGTGGAGGGATGGCTGTTTTCAAGCACAGTGGGTGGGAGGAGGTATTTTCAAATAAAAAAAAATCTGCTAGTGAAGTTGACAGTTCTGACTCGTAATTTGCAGATTTTGTGGCAAATGTGAATATTGCAGATTCGTGCCAACTTTGCCGGCGCATTAAAAATTCGCAACATCTCTAATTACAATACATAGAAACATAAACACTGACAGCAGATAAGGACCACAATGCCCATCCAGTCTGCCCATTTTTTCTACCTTATGAATGTGCCATAGGCCTTTACTCTGTCAATGGCCTATCTGTTCATACTCATCTGTATTGCTGCCTTATGCCTATCCATGCCTGTTTGAAGCCCTGCACTGTATTCATATCCACTACTTCCTGAGGTAGGGCCGCTCCATGCATCCACCATCCTTTCTGGAAAAATAACTCCTCACATTACCCCTTAATTGACCTCCCTCTAATCTCATGCTGTGTCCTCTTGTCCTGGTATTTTTCTTATATTGAAACATGTTAGACTCTTTCACCTTGTTAATGCCCTTAAGATGTTTGAATGTTTTGATCATATCACCTCTCTCCCTCCTTTGCTCTAGGGTATACATACTGAGCTCTGTTAATCTGTCTTCATATGTCTTCATACAGGGGAAGGAATAGGCAGTGCACTACAAGTACAAGCAGGTAGTGCATGAAATAGAAGAAACTGTGACTGATATGAATGTCAAAGGATAGTGTGCTGTCAAGGAAGACACCTAGATATTCAAACTGTGGTACAAACGCTACCGTGGTGCCTTCCTGGTCAAGGATAAGAAAGGGGGGTAGGGGTTGCTTTCTTATGGGTCTCTGAAAAATACTGTGGATTTGTTTTTTTAGTGTTGTGGACCATCTTAGTGTCTAAGAGTCAAGGCTGAAGGTGATCAAAGTCCTGTTGTATGATTTTGTTTAGGGTAGTCAGGTCCTTGCCAGTGCTGAAGATGACAGCAGCATCATCAGGATATAGCAGGGTTTTGGTGAAGGGGAGGAGTTGTGGAATGTGTTGAGGAAAAGAGAGAAGAGTAGGGGACCCAGAATGGAGCCCTGAGTGACCCCGCAGTTGATGGGATGAAAGTCCAAGTGGACGTTATCAATTGCCATCCTGTGAACCTTACCTGACTGGTAGTTATTGAACCAAAAGATGGCATCAGGAGAGAAACTGAGTGCAGAAAGGGCGTAAAGCAGGAAATCATGGCCCTGGTGAGGTCCACAAAAACAACAGCAGCAAGTTTCCTCAAGTCTAAGGCACAATGCATGTAATCAGTAAGTTTCACCAAGGCACTCTCAGTATTGTGCATTGGGTGGAACATATTGGGTGCTGGTCAACAAATCATACTGCTGGATGTAGGCAGTTGTCTGGTCAAAGATTTTCCTCTCAAAAACATTTTGGAGGGGGTGACAGAGATGGGGTGATAGTTGGAGGTGAGATATTTAGACCCAGACTTGTGGATGGGAATGATGGTGGCCATCTTCCACAATTTGGGGTAGGTGCCAGTGCATAGTAAGTAGTTAAAAATGTGGAAAATGGGGCATGCCAGTACTTCGCATGCCAGCTTAACTAGTCAGTAGTCTACTCCTTCAGGGCAGGAGGCCAGTTTGGGAATGGAATGTCTATGGTGTTTGCCAACCTGCCTCACTGGCAGGTGTTTGAAATAAAATTTTGGTGGAGAGGAACCAAGAGGCATGGTGGGTCAGTCCTGCAATGGTGGGGTATCTAGGGATGGATTTTGGTATTTATCTAAGTGACCAAAGGAAATATAATTAATGGGTCTCCCCTTTTGCCATTGAGAGACCGTGGCATAATTTGTCATTATAAAGAAGCGTTTATAACGGCAAACACGTGCTCAGTTCTCCTCCCTCTACGCATGCGCCTACAGCAGCGTCTCCCTTCCTGGCTCACGCTGCCGTCTTACTCACAATGGAGCCACCAAACAAATACGGTGGTGAGTAAATTTATAAAAAAATCAAAATGAGAACTAGTGTTACAGATGGGGGACTATGAACATTTTTTTTTTAAATACGAGAAGCCGCCGAAAATGAAAATCCAACCGGAGGTAAAATAAAGTGGAGCGTACTCATAGCCACACCGAAACTGTTGATATTTTATATACTTGCTGTGGCCAAAAAGGGGAGACCCAGCAATTATATCAAATAAAATATGGGGTAGTGTGTTTAAACTCGAAGTTTACACACATCCTCGGGGTTAGATGCTTTGCACAAACCCCTCGAGCTTTGCTCTTGGGGTTTATGTAGCATCTAACCCCTCGGGTGTGTGTAAACTCTCATTAAACACACCACCCCGTACTTTATTCTATATATTAAAGATGGAAGCAATAGCCTTCGGGTCACAGGTGACCCCATCCTTGTCCTCTATGGTCCAGCGTAGGGTACCCATAGATCTTCCAGTGAGTTTGTTTATGCTGATCCACAGTTTTTAGGATTCCCCAGATTGGAGGTAAGGCAGAGTTTAATATGGCTGGATTTGGCTTTCTGATTTAAAGGAATTCTGCACTGTTTTGTAATCCTGCAGGTGAGCTGGGCCTTTTGTTTTTTTTTACACTGGGCCTACATTTTGTCCATGGTTTTGAAGAGCCTCAGGAGATCCCTGGAGACCCACTCCTGCTTGTTGCCATGTACCACTAACACCAGGGATATGTATTATACAAGGATCAGGTGAAGGACAGAATACCACAAGTACCAGGGATATATATTATGCACGAATTGGGTGAGGAACAGGGGTATACCTTGCACCAGGACTACATACAAAACAAGAACTGAATGAGGGAGGGGGAATGTTTTGTTGTCCTTTATTTGGACACGGACATGGACAGCACAAGTGATGTGAAAAGTAAGAGTCGCACAGCAATAGGTGCGTTTCTAAGAGTAGGGTTTTGGAAGCATTAAACAGTGCTACCACAGCAGCTGTTCTGCACATCCACAATCCCTTCAATATACCACTGGCCGTGGCGTGCAAGAGCTTTTCTTCATTTATATACAGTAAACACACTGAAAGCACACTGATGTATTTAGTGCAATTGCTCTAACCACTTAGCACCACAATAGAGGGCTCTTTAAATATAGCAGTATGCTGACTGTCAGCCATGCTATTTCTACTTAGTGTGGTGATACTCCTGTTAGTGCAGTGGTATTTGAAAATGGAGGCCATGACATTTCAGAAATACAAATGTTCAGGACGTGCACCCCTCCTCGACAGCCGTGTGCAATCACCAGAAATCTTCCAGACCAGGATGGGGGCTTACACTTCAACTATGGACTTGATTCATGCAGCAGAATTACCTGCCTATTCAGTTCTGTCTTGCACCCTAGATAGTTGACACAGAAATCACTAAGCATTTACAATTGCAAGGCTTCTTTCTGCTAAAGGGAAGTTGGCAGCTTTTGTTTGGTTTTACTAAATGCACAGTATAAGTTTTCCTTTTGCCATTAGTAGTATCACAAAATACATACTTGGCACAGGATTTGCAGATAAATGCCATTTATTGATTTTTGAGGGCAAAAGTAAAAATGAAAGCAGTCCTCCTTAAAGGACGTTGGTTGATTCTCCTGCACATGCTGCATGTCCCCGAAGGTAATGCCATGCCATGCCGCGCTGTAGGTAAACTCATTCATCTATAAGTTTGTTACATTTTTTAGCATGCGAATAAAATAATGCATATGGTACTGCTGGCTTTCCTGAATTAAAAACAAATGTCTGTCTTTCAAAAATGAGTGCTATAACCTGTGGGGTGTGCCTTGGGCTTCTCATGTCTAACACTCACCCTATTCCATCTGTAAATAAGGTCAGATGTGTAGAGTTTATGAGAATAGGGTGAGCGTTAGGCTTGAGAAGCCCAAGGCACACCTCACACCTGCCTCCTGCCTGGTTGGGGTGCTAGGATTGAAACCCTAATGCCATATTTCCCTACTTTTTTCGCTTCAACCCTAACTAGTGCATTAGTGCAGTTTGTTTGCAAAGAATTTCCTTATTTATTGAGATAGTATAATGGTATACTTATTTTCCTGTTGGAGGGCCTTGCGCTCCAATGGATCCATACTTTTTGAGATGGTGTAATTGTTGCCTTATTTCTGTGATGGAGCCCATCCCTTCATAGATATGTGTGTGTGTGTGTGTGTATATCTTGATGGGAAAGCAGTGCTTCCATCTGTAGAACAACAGCAACCAAATTGTCAACATAGCCTTCCTACTACCCCATCTCATGAACCTGATAGTAAAAACTGTGAAATCCCCACCAACACGTCATTTCGCATCATCACAGGATCATTCCATGCCAGGGGCACAAAAAGACATTCCAAGACAAGATTTGAGAAATGACAGCTGTGACTAGAGATGCAGCAATTTAAATTCCACCAGCAAGTGGGCATTAGTGGGCGCCAGCTGACTCATCGCCTTGTCATTACCCCTTGGCGTTAAGGCGGAATGGCAATGAGAAGTAAAAGCAAAGTCATTGTTTTTAATGGACTTCACGTTCCTCATTATGATTCTAAGTGATCCACTTGGTGTTTCAGATTTGGCAGCCCCCCCTACACATCACATGGCTTACAGTACTGTAAATCACATGCTCTTTAGCTAGGAAGGAAGAAAGTGAGTCATACAAGCAGACACTTTTACTTTCTGCTGTGCAGACAGAGAGAGTAGTGTGTTTTGTGACCGCTGATACTTTGAAATCAGAACGAGGAGGAGATTTAAACTTTGATTTAGACTCAACAGCTTTTTTAAAAGCTATATTTATTTTGTCTTTTCTGTAATCTTTTTTACTTAATTTGTTCTTTCTGTAAATTTTATTTTTCTTGCCTTTATAAGTAGTTAGGTGTTTGTCTGTGACTGTGTGTGTGTGTTGTGTGACAGTGTGAGTAGTGATTGCTCGGACTGAAGGAGCTCAGTAGGAGAAATGGACCAGGGTGAGGGAATGTCTAGGGCGGGGGGGCAGCTCTGGGAGAGCATATTAGTGGTAAGCGTCGTACCATGCACATGTGTGGAGGGCATGGGCGTCCATTCCTGTTGGATCGCTCAAAACTTGTGAGTGCCCCCCCCCAAAGCAGGACCAGCACCGCCTCCTGTCCTGACTCTGAGGCAGTTGAACCACCACCACCAAGTCCAGCACCAAGTCCTCTGGAGCAGGATGTGCCTGTTCCCCCGGGCCCAGGTGTGGATCCCATCCCTGTTCAGCACCGTGACCAGTCGGCTGCCAGTTCATCTGGCCATCCCCTGCCTGTGCCTGGTCCTCCCCACACCTCCGTTGTTTGGCAGTTTTTTTACTGTGTCGGGGGGGGACAGCAGTGTGGTCAAGTGCCACCTATGTGAGGTGGAGGTGCGCCATTGCCCTTGGGGGATTCACCTGGGGACTGGGGACCAACACACCCATATGCTCAATCACCAGCAGCTGGAGTGGCAGGCTGCCACAGAACAGACCATGCCTGTACCTGCTGGCCATTCTGTGGCAGATGGTGCAGCTCTACATTGCGGCATCCCAAAGAAGAGGAGAGAAACAGCAGCACCTGCTGCTCCACAAGCACCCCACCCCCACCACCAGCAGGTCAGCCTGTAGAATGTGTGGACCCCAGAAAACTGCATGTAACACAGGCTGACTTGGCAGTTCTCTGGAGTGCTGTCGAGGAGAATGAGAGGGTGATTGCTGTGGAGCAACAGCTGGATCACATAGAGGAACATCAGTTGCAAATTATATCCATGCTGGAACTGCTGCTGGATCACCATGGGATCCCACATTAGTTTTTTTTCCTCACACCATGTGCCCCCCTACACCTTCCTTGCTGTGTTATAAAATGTATTCCTCCACCATCCCCGACCCTTGTATGTAATTATGCCCTTTTTTTGTTGTCTTCCGTATGCGTGACACTTTGTATTCTGAGCAGTGCAAGTATACTGTGCTAAACTGCATGTGTGCAGTCAGTCTTCTTTCCAGTCTGTGTATGTACTGCAGACACAGTCCAACTCCCTGACTTAAAAACAAATATTAATGAGTACAATGGTGGGGTGGTGAAGCATGGAGAGATACAACAAAACAGGCTTACAATACATCCAAGTAACTATTAAAAAAAAAATTAATGTTGTGATTCATGACATGATCGTAAATCATGATTTGTGACTGCATTTGTAACCATGGTGATGAAGAAATGTGAATGCCTACGGCTATACTTCCCCGGGCCCCAATGAGGTGTGGCACAAAACTCCCCGACTTAAAAACAAACATTAATGAGTACAATGGTGGGGTGGCGAAGCCTGGAGAGATACTACAAAACAGGCTTACAATACATCCAAGTAACTAGAAAAAAAATTAATGTTGTGATTCGTAACGTGAATGATCGTGAATCATGATTTGTGACTGCATTTGTGACCGTGATGATGAAGAATGTGATTTGTATCACGAGTGACTCATGATGGTGGTCTTGACTTAAAAACACATATTAATGAGTACAATGTTCATGCAGAATTAAGAACCACACTTGTCCAGTACTCTGAAAGGAAGCCAAAGAAACAACTGTGACTTAAGTTACATATGGAGATTGGGCCCCAAAAAGATGCAAATGCACAGACTGATTAAGATTGTACTGTGCACTGAAGAGATGCAGAGACAAAGGCACAACACCTAACAAGAGCTCACCATCAGAAATTCAAATCTGGAAAAGAATACCTTTGCTGGTTGGGGCAGGCTCGGGGGGGGGGGCAGTGTACTTTACTGCTGCAGTAACAGTCACCAGCACAAGTACCAGTAAAGATACCACAAAGAAGTACAAAAATCATACAGCTGCAGTGCATAGCAGCTTCACATTGCTGAAATTACTATGTGGCACAATAAAAGGTGTCTGATTTGATGACGCATCACACACATACTCACACACACTAAGTAATGCATAGCAAATTGAAAACTTCAGTAATATAACCACATATTTTAAACAAACTAAAATTATGCACTGCTGCACCATAACAATCAGCAAAAACATGGCAAGAAATATTGAAAACATTACTGTGTACACATTAACACAGTTATACAAGAAAAATATCACCAAAACAGAAAGCACTGTCTTTTTCTCTAAGTTAATCTACCTACACCTCAGATACGCCCCTCCCCCAAAGCACACTTCCACTGTCTCTCAGTACACAGACAGAATGTTGTTCATTAACATTCAAAATCCATACACAAACAATAAACGCTTGATGATATGAGCACAGGAGGGTTTCCTATAATTGATGAACTAAAGTTTCAGGGAAAAAAAATGACTCAAAAAGGCCTTTTTTAACAGCTTTTTGAAGGTTTGAATCGCAGAGAGCTCTCAAAGCAGATTGTCTCCTACAGCTTCTTACACACACTACCCCAAACTGAGGCTGTGCAGAACAATCTAGAGCCCATGTGACCTGAAATCCCACGAATCACTGCTAAATTCACCTTTGGAGCTTAAAAACAAGGTGAAGTGAGGTGAAATAGAAGGCGGAGGAACGCAAAGTCATTGTTTTCAATGGACTTCGTATTATCCATTATAATGTGAAGTACTCCACTTCGCGTTGCGGAGCACTCATGACTTCCGCCTTCACTCCATAAATCGCTTATGGAGCTAATTGGAGCCACTTTGCTCATCGCTAGCTGTAACATCTGACGAGGTGGTGTAAAGAAATGGCAATGTTCATAATTTTGGGTTAAAATATTAAAAATCACCAAAGTTACAAACGAGCATAGCAAAATGTCAGTGAATGTGCAGAGCGTTATCATTTTTGTATATTTTGACCTCAAATTTTCAACATTCCATTCTTATGACCCCACCTCATGAACAAGTATGGTGAAAATTTTGAAATTCCACCCGATATGTGATTTCGCCAACCGACCGAGAAATCACCTTTTGGGTGGGAGTTGCATTATGGCAGTCATATTGTTCTTGAGATGGGGTCCCCAAAAGGCCATGTTGAAATTTGATTCCAAAATGTTAAGAAAAGACTGAGTTATACACCAAAGTTGAAAACCCCATTGAAGTACATTGAACTGCATTTATCTTAGTTTCTCATATTGCAGTAGCCTGCTCAAGCAGCAAGATGTGTCTCGGATCAGTGAGTTGATGTTCACCATGGCACTTGCTTAGTTGAGTGAGGGTCTGTGGGGGATGTGGGGTGGTGGGTGCTGAGTGGGATGTGGAGGTGGGGGGTCAGATCAGCAGGGGACTTTTTTTTTTAGAGGCAAAACAAAACAAAAGACATTGAAGGACCATTTTCTTTATTACAGGCAAATAAATAAAGAAAACAAGACAGGGTGGGGGTGCTACTAGTCAGCAGGGAAACAGATGTCGATTGGAGGGTGAGGGTGCTACTAGCCACCAGGGAAATAGATGGCAGTTGGAGGGTGGGGGTGCCACTAACCACCAGAGAAATAGATGGTGATCGGAGGGTGGGGGTGCCACTAGCCACCAGAGAAATAGATGGTGATTGGAGGGTGCTGGTGCCACTAGACACCAGGGAAATACATGGCAATTGGAGGGTGGGGGTGCCACTAGACATCAGGGAAATAGATGGTCATCGGAGGGTGGGGATGCCACTAGACACCAGGGAAATAGATGGTGATTGGAGGGTGGGGGTGCCACTAGACAACAGGGAAAAATGGATGGGACACAGGGATCAGAGGGTGGGGGGGGTGCCACTAGACACTATCACACACCAAAGGTATGTAAAAGAAATGTGTAATGTAACTCCTCATATTTTATTTGATATCATTGTTAGTGCCACAATAAAAATGTAGCTAGACCTTGGAGTGCAGAAGCAGGTATGGTAGTGGGTGGATGGGCAGGATCTGAAATAGTTGCATCGCCCCTTCTGACCACCTATACAATCTTGCTCTGGTAGATTTGGGAAGGGCTTGGTTTTCCCATCTAGAACGCAGTCTGGGTATAAAACTGGCAATAAACAGTAGTAGTTTGTTAAGCTCCATAAAGTGATCCTAGTCAAGGAATGTCGGCAGCTAATCTGTCTACCACCCGCTCATTGCTGCTTATCGGCTGTGTGATGGAAAGTACACAAGAAAAGAAACACACTGACAGAATGTAATTGTTTGTCTGAGGGGGTGAGGGGTATGTTTTGCACACTCATTTCATTTTTCTCTGGCTCAGAGCCCCTGCAGTGTAATTAGAAACAAAAGACATTATAAGGTACAGACAGTGTCTATTAACCCCTGTTTTCAATCAGTTTATAACCTGATAATCCAATCGTTATGACATCAGTATGCTTGTAAATCTATGTCATAATGATGGGATACAGAATAGAATGTCACCAACTGTCAAAATTCCACACATTCCATTCAGACAGTTACAGACCCACTGCAGTATAGATCGCAGTGGCTAATTTCAGCACTTCAGTCACTCAACATTCAAAGCAGGAGGCATTCATAGCCAAGCAGGAGAACAAACGCACATTGAAAAAAAACTGTTTTCCCACAGTGGCTAGTTTTCCATACACTATAGAATACAATGCCTGAGTAACAGTGGTCAACCATGGATGTAATCAACCTCTCGCAGTTGCCATGACAACTGTAAACCTCTCGAGCTGCACTCTCAAGGTTTACTTGGTTGTCTTGGCAACTGCTTGAGGTGATTACATCATGATTAACCACTATTACTCAGGCATTATCCTCTATATAACTCATGAGCAGGTATTCTGACCAGACAGTGCTTGCTCCCCCCCATTGCGTGAGGATCCCTTAACTGAGAATAGCTCACATGGGTATTCTGAATAAATTAAACTCTTACATTTAATAAGTATACTGTGAGGCAGGGGAGGAGTATTTTGAAAGTCTACTTTTTTATTTAAACTGCAGCTTTTGTTTATTACATTTTTATTAAAACCATAGAAATACATTCATTCCTTATATGAAAAAAGAACTTATTTTGTATCTCATCATATGAAACAAGATCTTGTTTCATATTACACTATATGAAACAAGATTCATAATGTTAAAAAAAACTTATTTCAAGGGGATTTATCAAACAAACAAGTGCAGAATCAAGCTAAGGGGTCCAAATAAATGAAAGGAAAGGAAAAACTGTTTAACCAGGAGAGACACACTAAGCTGAAGCTTGATTCCAGGTGCAACCCAGGAGCACAAGGAAGTTAAGTGACTTGCTCAGGGTCTCACAGTACACAAGTAGAGGCTGTAGGATTCAAACCCAGTTCTCCAGGTTTGCTGCTCACAGACTTAAACCACTGCATTATACTGCCTCCTATAATCAAGCTACAGCTGTTGGTCCCTCCCTAAAATATCTTTTTTGGGGGGGGTCTTAATTTAAATTTTCAGGCAAAACTGAAAACAATATGGTGGCCATATGAAAAAAGATTTTCCTCTAACAAAAAAGAATGACGTCAATATGAACAAAGAATTATTTTTTCATTTCATACAGCTATTTTGAGGTGTTTACTGAGCATGCTCAGAACCAATTTATGAACATTTCTAATTTGAATAACTTTAGAATGGATTAATATTTTTTCACCAAGCCAGCAAAAGGCACATCTGTGAGTCAGTCCTTTTCTACCCTGAAATTGTCAGACCACAATTCTAAACCATTTGGGCTGTAGCCAAATTCAAAGAAAATGCCATTCAAACCAATGGGAAAAAAATACATAAAATTAAGTTTTTCACTATCCAGATCATGGACACCACACATCCAACCAGAACAAAACATGGTACATTCAGAGATCTCAAGGCTCATGAAAAAGCTGCCCTTCCATTCAAAGAGCTACCACACAAAACTGCACATGCAAACTTTCATGCAAATTGGTTGAATGGTGCGAAGACAATGAAGTGCACAGTTTTCAGTTTAATATAGAAATCCCAGTTCAACCCTAACTACTGTATAGGGGCATGACCACGCCCCTATAATATATGTGTTTGTGTATGTATATATATATATATATATATATATATATTAGAGCAAAAATCCGTTTAATGCATTGTTGGGTTGTTCCAACGACAAAGTGATGAAATTGGTTGGGTTAGAAACCCCCCCTTGGACCCCACCCACCCCAACTGAGCATTGGGTGCACATTAGGGTCATCAGCCTAATTCTCGCCCCATCACATGTGTAAATCAGCAGAAGTATAGGAGAATGGGGTGAGAGTTAGGACCGATGACCCCAGTGCGCACCAATGCCTGTTGGGGGTGGGGGGGGTCCAAGGGGGTTTCAAACCTAGTACTGAATTTTCTCACTTTTGCCGCTGTGGAACAACCCTAACTAATGCATTAAATGGAGTTTTTTGCCTCTAATTTCCCTTCTTTTTGAGAATGATAACGAGAAATAGTGAATGTAATACAGCGGCGGGGGCGTGGGCCCTCCACGGAATTGTTACAGGTGGTGCTTACAGGTTTTGTGACTTTTTTATCTATTATTAGGCTAAGCAAAAGTACTGTTTGCTGCTATTTTATTTTTTGCTGAAAGACTTTTGTTTTGGTCTTAAAGGTGTGGCAGTCTCCTTCTCACATTGAAGGAGCTAATGGCTTTCTTCCCACAGCTCTTCCAGGGAATTAGAGTGTAACTGTGGGGTGGAGCTGACAAAGTCTTAATAACTTCCAATAGAGGAAAGAGTTAAAAGGTCAGGTTAGTCGGTGTTTTTGAGGTAGAAGACTAGGTTTGCTTGCAAAGGCACCTAGCTTCACGTGAGCTATTTTCTTCTAGGTTTGTTTGTAAGGACAGAGCAAGGAACAAAATTATCAGAGCAAGGAAAAAGATTAAGGCTTCTTTTGGCTAGGCAGATTTACTGTGTTACTATTTTCTTTTGTGCTCACTGCTTTTGTTACTGTTTGCTCACATTTTACTCTTTAATGTTCTCTGATTCAAATTGCTGTTGCAGGGTATACTTTCTGCTGCATTATTACAGGATGTTCCTACAGGTTTGTTACTGTTTTATGCTTACAGATTATTGCTGTAATCTTCTCTGATTCAACTTGTTTTTTGCAAGGTATATCTTCTGTTACACTGTTCTGCAGGTTGTGCTTACAGGTGTTGTTCCTTTTTCACTGCTTTATTTTTCACTGTAACAAAGTGTTTTTGCAGGGTATATCTCCTGTGAAATTGTTACAGATGGTGCTTACAGGTTTTACAGTTTTATTTATCATTAGACTAAGCTTTTGGGGGTAATTACAGGAGCACATATGAGATAAAGACTGAGAGATATCGACAACATTTGTTGGTGGTTGATTGTTCCTGCTCTTACCTGCTTGTTTCTTTCATCCATGGTTCTTCTTTTTGATAGGGGAAGGGCCCAATCAACCACCTCCATCCCCAACCACCCCATGCTACACTCCTTTTATAGAGTAGCACAGTTTTGACATTTTCTATAGCAAAGCAGGAAGGGGAGGATCAGAAGGGTATCCACACAGTGACCTCACTTACAGGGGCACAATTATTTTAACTTGTTATAAAAAGTTATACAAAAACAGACAAACAAACAAACAAAAAAATCTTTTGCTTTCATTTTCCTTCTAATTACTCAGACCAGGTTATAAACTCAGCAGCTCAACTGGAATGGATATTATTAACTGCAGGTACTGCAGGACACTTTTCAAAAGAGCAGTTGTATGGGATTTAGGATGCTGTCCTACATGCTGGACCATCAGAGATCTAAGGACTCAGCTCTGGCAGCAAGGGCAGAGACTGCATGCCTCAAATCACATAGTCAAGAGGAAATATATTACAAGAACCGCCCACCATTTCCTCAAAATCTAACTGAAGCACCTCGACTGCAAAGGGTATTTGGTCTGGGAGGTTGGCAGGTGGTTAGGAGGGGCAAATCGGGTGTCCCATCACTCAATGGTTACCAACGTATCACCTCCACAAACCATATAAAAATTACAAACAGGTATCTTCCTCTATCTCTGAAATCAAACAAAGGGGCAGAGGGCACTGCAGAGCAGGACACTGCAGCACAGGCGCTAGCACTGCAAAACAAAAAAAGCAAAAAGGAAATCCAAAACACTTCAGATCATAGAAGACTCCATGATTCGGGGAGTTGATACCTACCTCCAGCCGGGGGTAATGGTCAGATGTCTCCCAGGTATATCAAAGTGGAAAGACACTGACTGCATTGCTAAAATTGTGCATGAAGCAGGAGAAAATGTTGACATCCTGGTACATATAGGGACTAACAATCTTGCCAGCCAGTCAGTTGTGGAGACCAAGGAATACCTGACCAGGCTGGGAGACAAACTGTCATCCATTTTGTGAGGTACAGTATCTCCTTTTCTAAGATCCTGCCAGTCTGAGGGGGGGCAGACAGACAGAAGGTCAGAGAAGAGGAGATAGGGGAGCTAAACATGTGGCTCAAGGGCTTGTGCCAGGAAAAAGAATACAAATTTGTAGGTAACTGGCAACATTTCTTTAAATTCGATGGACTGCATCTGACTAAGGAGGGAGTCAGTACATTGGGGCAGATGTTTGAAGTCTTTGCAGTGTAACCCCCCCTGCAAATGGGGGTTCCCAAAAGACTTCCAGGAGCTTGCTTGAATGTTCCAAGCCTGAATGGTGTTTGACGTTTAAGCCATTTATCAGTGAGTGTTTTTAGAACCTCTGGTACTGTCTCTTTAAGAGCTGTCTGCTTGCAGACATAATTAGTTTGTATGGGGGACTGTGTGTTTCTTTGATTGAGTACCACTCGAGCTGCTGCCAATTCACTCCATTTTTGCAGTCACTAGAGTGCAAAGGA
Source organism: Neoceratodus forsteri (assembly GCA_016271365.2). Classification (NCBI taxonomy): domain Eukaryota; kingdom Metazoa; phylum Chordata; order Ceratodontiformes; family Ceratodontidae; genus Neoceratodus; species Neoceratodus forsteri. The sequence goes on from CM028133.1 coordinate 966,962,364, forward strand.
ACCTATCTGAAAGATGTAACTGTTTGCCAGAAACCATTTAGAGTAATAATGAAATTACAGTTTGTCTAACCTGCTTTCTTTGCAGTCAGAACTGTGTCTGCCTAGTTCCCCATTCTGGTTTTGAACTGCTGAACTGGACCAATCAGTGTGGGGTAAGCTAGCTCTAAAATGGTGCCTTGGACGAATCAGAACTTGGACTCATAATCTAGCCAGCCACAAGAGGATTGTATGGGCAGTGACTCTGGGAGATGTAGTTTAGACTTGGCGCCTTTTGGACCAACAGGAGCAGTCTATTGTGTGACAGCCAATCCAGTCAAGAACTGGAGGAACTCAAAGGAAGTGCCAGTTTTGTCTGTTGGAGTTTCAGTTGAGCTCTGGCAGTGAAGAAGGAAGGCCCTGTGCTTTTTCAGTGTGCAGTTTTAGTCGGGAAACGTGTGTAAGGCCCAGAGTTCCGGTCTGCAGCTTGTGTAACTGCTTGTTAGGACTGAATCCATCCTGTGAAGAGAATCAAAGGATATCTGAAGAGTAGAAACCAGGCTCACCCTGTAGAAGACTGGAGAAATTGCTGAATTGCACTCGGTCTGTCAGGAACTGAATCTGCTGTGTGTTCTCCCGGGTATTGTGCAGTAATTGCAATCGGGATAGAGAAGCAGCCTGCCTGTTTGCCATATAAATGTGTGAGGAGTCTCGTGGAGCTCAAGAGTAGCCCTGCTGACATTGAAGGACCCTATCTTGTTTGGAGGTCATGAGTACTAATTCAGGGTCGCTCCCTGTTGAATTGCCACATTAAATCCAAATGGAATCACTGTACTGCTGACTGTTTAAACTAATTTTTCTTTTCTCTGTGGGAAAGGGCCCCTACCAGCTGCCACAGTTTGGACTAGCCACTAGGGCTTGGGTACCCAGGGACAGTAACTGGTAGGGATAGGGCCTGCACAGAGCCATAGGTAGATGAGTAAAGTGATAAGCTAATTAACCTGATTTCCCCTGTCCTTGTTATATTCCCCTAAATAAATCGGAGCTGCTTGTTTCCAGCAAAGTTATACTGCCTGAGTATTTGTCTATGTTAAAGTATTGTACTGTGATTGTTGCACTGCTATCTTATTTTACAGGAGGTCCCAGTGCCTGAACCAGCCCTGAGGGTAAGTGTATACTGTGAAGGTAATTCTGATATATTGTGTGGGCCACTAGTGGGAAGAAAGGGGGGTTGCAGTGTCCCAGAGGGCTGTGACCAAGTAAGTTTAACTATTGCAAACCCTGACCTCTGGGTGGAGGCACCCGCCATTGGATCCAGGCCCCTCAACCTGTTAGTGGCAAATCAGGCAGGGGTAGTAGCCCCTGGGATAGCGCCATCTAGGGGTTACAGCAGAATATTTAAAGTAGCAAATGGAGAGAGGGGTGCAGCACCCGATACATCAAATAGTTAGAACACCCTCCTTCCCCCCCAGCTATTGATCAAACAGGAGTTCAGCATCTTTGTAGTTCATTTGCATCACCAGGTAAGGAAAAGGTTCCGGATCCCCATACAATGCGCAGAGGAAATGCCAGACGTTGCTCAGATCTGCAACAGAGTTGATGCACAAGGTGGGGTGGAAAGGATGAGAAGGGACTTGGCAAGGTTAGAGGAATGGTCAAATGTATGGCAGCTTAGATTCAATGCTAAGAAGTGCAAGGTAATGCACCTGGGAAACAAAAACCCAGGGGAAGAGTACACAATGGGGGTGAGATACTAACAACAACAAAATGGAAAGGGACCTGGGGTAGTACTATCAGATGACCTAAAGGTGGGCAAGCAATGTGAGAGGGAAGCAAGGAGGTCTGGGGATACTGGGATGCATAGGGGAGGCATCACCAGCAGAAAACAAGAAGTTATTATCTCTCTGTACAGACAGCTGGTGAGACCACATCTGGAGTACTGCGTGCAGTTCTGGAGACCCAATCTCACAAAGACATAGACAGGATGGAAGCTGTCCAGAGGAGGAACTCAAAATGGTGCAGGGTCTGCAACCGGAAGACATATGAAGAGAGACTTAAGGAGCTTAATATGTATAGCCTCGAGGAAAGGAGGGAGAGGGGACATGATAGAAACTTCAAGTACCTCAAGGAATCAACAAAGTCCAAGAGGGTAGCATCTTTCAAAAAAGAGGTGTGCAAGAACAAGGGAGACAATTTGAAGATAGAAGGGGGTGTCAGAGGTAATTTAAAAGTATTTTTCACAGAGAGGGTTGTGGATGCATGGAACAGCCTTCCAGAGGAGGTTGTGGAGTCAAAAACAGTGGTGGAATTCAAGCATGCATGGGACAGTCATAAGGCAATTCTAGGGGTTGGGGGTAGGAAGAAGTAGGCTGCTGGTTAACTAGGATCTGCAGCTTATCCATCAGGTAGGGAAATGGGCAGACTGGGTGGGCCAAGCGGTTCTTATCTGCCGTCAAATTCTATGTTTCTATGTTTCTATGCTCAACGACTAACGCACCGAAATCTGGCCAATGGAAAATCATGTACACAAATGCTCGCAGTCTGGGGAAACAAGATCCCAGACCTGGAAGCAATAATGACAGAGGCTAAACTGGACATAGTAGTCATTAGCAAGACATGATTTACCAGTAACCACACTTGGGAGACTTCAGTACCCAGCTATGTACTGTTCAGAAGAGACCGAGGTACAAAAAGGGGGGGGGGGGAGTGGCCTTTTATGTCAATGAAAATATCAAAGCTACAGAAATTCAGAATACACACAAGGAGCCAGAAGAACTGTAGGTCACCTTGGAAACAGGAAATGGGACAACCATACGACCAGGGGTTGTCTACAGGCCTCCAAACCAGGGGGAAGACATAGACACATTACTGTTAGAAGATATACAACACATGACAGCTAAAGGAGAGGTTCTGAGAATGAAAGACTTCAACATGTCAGATGCAGGTTGGTCAATACCAGCAAGAACATCTGCCAGAACTAGACAAATAGTGGATTCCCTGCAGGGGGAGGGCCTTAAACAATTGGTACATCAACCCACAAGAGACAGGGCTATCCTAGATCTAGTACTGACTAACAGGGAAAGGATCAAAGATCTCTAGGTAGAAGGTCACCTGGGGGCCAGTGATCATCACGTGGTATGGCTCAATTTGGCCAGTAGAACTAAATCATTCCATTCCAAGGCAAAAATATGGGGCTTCGGAGGAGTTGACTTTGTTAAGATGGCCAACGGAGTTAAGCAAGCCCTGGCAAGATGAAATACAGGTGAGGGGGTACAGGCTAAGTGGGCAAGCATTAAGTATGCAATACTTGAAGCAACATCCCATTGTGTTAGGGAGAAAAGCAAGAATAAAAGAAGGAGGAAATCATGTTGGTCCTCAAAAACAGCAGCAGAAAAGATCAGAGCCAAAATGCTGGCCTTCAGGAAATATAAGGGAGTGCAGCAGGACGAAAATAGGGAGAAATACCAAACTTCTCCAAGGGAAGCAGGGAAGACAGTAAGGCAGGCAAAGGCCCAAAACACAGGAAACACTAGCACGAATAGTAAAAGAAAGGAACAAGACTTTCTATAGATACATTAGTGAAAGGAGAAAGTCCATAGGGGGGATTGCTAAGATCAAAGGGGATAAGGGTAGTGTGAGGAGGAGGACCAAGGAAAAGCTTCTATCCTAAATAGATACTTCTGCTTAATATTTATTGAGTAGAAGGTAGGGCAGGGCCCACATCTCAGCACCATGTACACAGGGAGGAGGGGGTTGTGCACAAGTCCCTTCACAAAAGACAGGGTCCTACAAGAACTCCCTAAGCTCAGGGTGGACAACGCAATGGGACCTGATAGCATACATCCCAGGGTACTAAAGGAGCTAAAGGTGGAACTAGCAGAGCCATTAGCAGAACTGTTTAGTGAGTCTCTGAGCACAGGAGAGGTCCCAGAAGACTGGAGAAGGGCTCGTGTGATCCTGCTCCACAAGAATAGTAGCAGGGGAGAAGGCAGGGAACTACAGACCAGTCAGTCTTACCTCAGTAGTGGGCAAGATTATGGAGGTACTCCATAAGGAAACGACAGTGCAACACCTGGAATCTATAGGAGCACGGGATCCAAGACAGCATCGGTTTACAACAGAAAGGTCCTGTTAAACGAATCTCACAAATTTCTTTGACTGGGTAACCAGAGTGGTGGACCAAGGGGGTGCAGTTCATGACACCTACCTTGACTTCAGCAAAGCTTTTGATACTGTTTCACATAGAAGACTGATTAATAGCTGACCCAGTGGCGCTGAGGTGCTGGACACCTTACCTCACGCAACGCCGGCGACCCATGTTCGGGAATTATCACAAGCCACAAGGGGTCAGCAGGGGAGGATAGGGGTCGAGCATCTGAGGGGGGACTCCAGTGGTTGGTGCGCTTCTGGCCCCTAGTGAAGGCTGGGGGGCAGTGTCCCAATACTGTGCACAAAAGCGGCTGAGATGGGGCAGGTGCTGGAAGGAGTGCGTGTGGATGAGTGCGTGCTCCCTCCACTAGAGTCATTGCATGGCCCACTCACGCAAGGGGAGTACAAGGGAAAAAAGGCCTCCTAGGTCGCAGCAGCTTGATGGCCATCCAACGTGCACCCCAACTTCATGGGCATTGCAGAACTGGATCTGGACCCGGTGGGAGAGTTGGGGGCTCACCACCACACCACCATGGGGGACAAGCCATGGGGGGGAACAAGGCAAGGGCCCTAACAAGAGCTGAAGGCAGATCAGATGGTGGCTGGAAACAAGGAAGCTCAGGTAAAATAGCCTCAGGGTGGGTCAGAGGTTGGTCAACTGGGTGCAAATTGGTTGGCGGGCAGAAAACACAAGAGTGGTGGTAAACGATATACAGTCAGAAGAGATGCAAGTCACAAGTGGGGTACCTCAGGGATCAGTCCTGGGATCAGTCCTCTTCAGTATCTTCATCACTGACATTGCAGATGGACTGGAGGGTAAGGTTTACCTGTTTGCAGATGACACCAAGATCTGCAACAGAGTAGATGATCCAAATGGGGTGGGCAGAATGAGAAGAGATCTGGAAAAACTGGCAAAATGGTCAGAAGAGTGGCAACTGGGGTTTAACGCAAAGGAGTGCAAGATTATGCACATAAGAAGAGAAACCCTGAAGCTACCTATAGGTTGGGAGGGGAGTTGCTGGCAATTACAAGGAAAGAAAGAGACTTAGGCATCATCATCACAGATGACCTGAAATCATCCAAGCAGACCACTAAAGCAGTAGGTAAGGCTAGAGGGATGTTGTGGTGTATTAGAAGGGGTATCACAAGTTGTAAGAGGGAGGTAATAATCCCTCTTTACAAGACACTAGTTAGGCCCCATCTAGAGTACTGTGTGCAGTACTGGAGGCTGCACCTGCACAAGGACATTAACAAAATGGAGACAGTCCAGAAAAAGGCAACCAGAATGGTGCAGGGACTGCATGAGAAAACATATGAGGACAGATTAGTGGAGCTCAATATGTATACCCTAGAGCAAAGGAGGGAGAGAGGTGATATGATTGAAACTTTCAAACATCTTAAGTATGTTAACAAGGTGAAAGAGTCTAACATTTCAATATAAGAAAAACAGCAGGCAAGAGGACAGAGCATGAGATCAGAGGGAGGCTGATTAAGGGGTAATGTGAGGTTCTTTTTCACAAAAAGGGTGGTGGAAGCATGGAACAGCCTCCCTCAGGAAGTGGTGGATATGAATACAGTGCAGGACTTCAAACAGGCATGGGATAGGCATAAGGCAGCAATACAGATGAGTATGAATAAATAGGCCATTGATAGAGTAAAGGCCTATGGCACATTCATAAGGTAGAAAAAATGGGCAGACTGGATGGGCCTTGTGGCCCTTATCTGCCATCAACATCTATGTTTCTATGTTTCTATGTTAAGAATCAATTTATTCTGAATGAACTAGTTTTGCAACACAGGTTAATTTTCTTGAAGTTGAAATGAAATTTCACAGATATTTGAGACAGTATCATATAAGATCATATCATCAGCATTTGTCATAGAGTAATTTTAAATTTTTGTCAATTCTGTAATCATACAATACTTTACACATTATATTCCAAACAGGAAAACTAATGCTACATTAAGGCACTACAATACTATGTGCACATACTGGTGTACATCACAAAAGAAAAGATATCTTAGGTTCAGAGCTATACAATATGACTGATACCTTAACCATTTCCTAACCGTGTATCTGTCTAAAATGAACAGCTCAACTTAATGGTTCACCTTATCTCACATATAGCTTATACTCACACATAGGTCATATAGACACATTATCCTCAGTGACCAGTTTTCCAGCTACACTTAAAGGCCGATCACATAACTAAAGTCAGGGATAACGAAGGGAAGATAAAGAAGATAGAATGAGTTGAGCCTCAGCATAGCAGCAGCCAATAACTCATCCAAGTGTGTACAAAGAAGTCAGGTCTTGGTGCTTGTACTTCAGGTTGCATGAATGGGGGCTGTCATTCTAGCAGTAGTTGGGATGGGTGGATTCCCGGGACGAGGGGGGTGGACTCGGCACAATTCAGAGTTAAGATAGGCCTCCCATTTGGAAATGTACGTGGACAGCTGCATATCATCAGCATTTATAATAACTTTAGAACCTGGGCATACTGCTGAAATCTCACTAGTGAATATTGAGAACGAAAGAGGTCCGGGACCTAAGGGATACCTGAAAATACAGTTTTAGTACTTGAAACAGAAGACCCAATTTTAATCTGCTGTTTATTTATTTATGTATTTATTGAAAATTTCAGAGAATACCTTCGAGTACAAGTACTTTTACAAGGGTTCCATGTCAGTAAGAGATTACAAAGTAACATAACAAATACAATAAGCTAGTTCCAGTCAAATGAAGTCAAACAAGCACAAACATAGTGAACAAGTAAAAATAAATAGGCAGGAATCAATTGCATACAACTTCACAATAAGGCATGTAGACAGACTCAGTGGGCCGGATATTCAGACTGTGCCTGGCAGTGGCGCAAGCCTGGGCGCAGTGCGATTGTGATGGCTGGTGCCAGGTCCAGGTGATATGCAACGGGGATGAGCCATGGCACAGCAACGTTGAATATGGCAGGGCTAGCACACATACTGCGCATGGCGCAGTGGCACTGTGCCAGCACAAGCCACAGCTAGGGAGCACGGGGATGCACCAGCGTAAGTGCAGTTGTGCTAGGTGCATCACCTGCGATATTCAGCAAGGGGCATGCAAATGAGGCCATAATATATGCAAGGTGCACATGGGGTCATTTGTATGTCATTATGGCCCCATTTGCATGCCTTGCACAGGGCAGCCCTGTGACTTGCACCCGGTGCCCTGCACAGCATTATGTGTGCTGTGGGGATCCCAGAGCATCCCCCGCCCCATAGCCGTGATCTAGCGGTATATGTTTGAAAGGAAATCCCTGGCAGTCTAGTGGCCCCCACAGTCCCTGATATATATTACACATGACCATCCTTTGTGGTCTAGTGGTCCCCTCTCCCACCTGATTCCCGATACATGTTATGATTACCGTCCCTGGTGGACTAGTGGAACCCCCCCACCCATTGCCGTGATCGTGGTAAATGTAAATTACAACATTCCCTGGTAATCTGGTGGACTCCCATCCCATCCGGGTCCCTGATTGTGGTAAATAGCCCACACGTACGTCACTGGTGATCCAGTGGCACTCCCAACCCCTCCCACCTGCACAGGGCCCCTTGCACCCCCACTCCCCCCATCATCAGCGGTCAGCTGCATCCCACCCACCCGCTGAATGAGAGGTACAGTATGGACTGTAAGCCCATAGGTCCCCTGTGTGGACCAATGGGTTTGCAGGGCATACTGTACTAGACAGTCCCAAATATGTGAATGAATCATTCACAAATTTGGGACTGTCTAGTACAGCATGTCCTGCAAGCCCATTGGTCCACACTGAGACCAATAAACTACAGCCCATACTAACCTGTCATTCAGCGGGCAGCGGCGGTATGTAGGCGAGAGTGCGGCCGCCCACCGATGATGGGGGAGAGGGGTGGGCAGGGGTCCTGTGTGGTGAGAGGGTAGTACTGGATCACCAGGATATGTGGGCCATTTACTGCAATCAGGGACTCAGGCAGGAGGGGTCCACTAGACTACCAGGGAATGTTGTAATTTACATTTACCATGATCACAGCAATGGGCTGGGGTCTCCACTTGACCACCAGGGACTGTCATTGTAACATGTATCGGGGAATCAGGTGGGAGGGGGGACCACTAGACCACTAGGGATGGACATCAATGATATTTCACAGGGAATTGGGGACTGGGGGGGCCACTAGACCTTCAGGGATTTCGTTTTATAAGTATACCATGCAATTGTGGCTACAGGCTGGGGGGATCTGAGTTCAGTGTGTGCTTGTAGATGGTGTTCTAGGTGGCAGGTGGCCATCCAAGTCTGGGCTGCTGTGTTGCACCCTGCAGTACTGCAGTCCACCTTTGGGTGGCCAGGAGTTGCTCCTACTCTGCAAGGGCTCAACTTTGAACCCCCTATGCTGCGTAATGCAGGGTTGCACCAGCATATGCGCTGCAAATCCCATGCTGAGTATCAGGATGTGCCGCATATGCATGGGCACACCTCCTGCATCTGCGCTGCATACCAATACATTTGCGCCCCAGCACATTGGGAGCTGCGCTGCGCCGGGCATCCTTTCCAATATTCCACCGTGGCGCAATGCAGGATTGCACCTGTGCAACCCTTTGAATAGCTAGGCTAGGGTAGAACAAGAATAGTAATGGTACCTGGCCTTAGAGCCTGACAGTTCAAAGAGTATATGGGGAGGGACTTTAGTTAGGCTGATTAGCAATTACAGTTGCATTGAACTGTTAGGGTTACCCACAGTGCTCTCTTAAACTGGTCAAACTTAGGTAGATTGAGCAAGGTTTCAGGCAGTTCATTTAACCAGCCAGTGGCCCTAACTGCAATGGAACACTTGCCCCACTGAGTACAGTGGAAGGACAGTTCATGGGCATTGTGAACAATGCTTCTGGTATTGTACAGATTGGCACCAAGGTGGGAGCAGTGAGTTAGGGCAAGGGGGGGTTAGGTCCAGTAGCACCATCTTGGGTAGCAGACATGTCAGGAACTTAACTCTGCTAGGTGGGGGTGATGAATTTGTTTGGGTGTAGAGGATGCAGCTATGGGTGCACTTGTCAGCCCCAAGCACAAAAGCAACAAGCCTTATTATCAGATTTGTGCTGCTAAGAAATGAATCACAGGCAGTTGTGTAGACAGGAAGGCCATAGTCAACTAGTGACAGCACTGAGCTTGCCATTATGAGGTGTCTACCATCATCAGTGAGGTTAATCCAGTTATGGTAAAGGTTCCCAATCTTCCATTTACTGTGGACACAAGGGCTGGGATATTTAAAGGGGTTACGCCTGGTGCAACAGAGTTGCACCAGCACAACCCCGCATTGCGCCTGGTGGGATATTGAGAAGGCTGCCTGGCGCAGCGCAAATCCAGTTTTGCTGAAGTGCTATGATAATGTATGCGACGCAGATGCAGGGGGCATGCCCATGCATATGCGGCACATCCCACTATTCAGTCCAGGATGTGAGGCGCATATGCCAGCGCAGCCTGCACTGTGCCACATAGGGGAGCTCAAGGTTGAGCCCGTGCAGAGTCAGAACAAATCCCGGCCACCCATGGGTGGGCTGCTGTAATGCAGGCGCAACACAGCAGCCCAGCCATGGGTGGCCCCCTCACCAGAACACCATCCATAAGCACTCAAAACCCTGGTGGTTTAGTGGAACTCCCCTACCCATAGCTGTGCTCATGTGGAACATGGATAATGGGTAATCCCTGGTAGTCTAGTGACCCCCCCAGTACCTGATTCCCTGATCAGTATGATACATGACCATCCCTGGTGGTCTAGTGGTCCCCCCTCTCACCCAAGTCCCTGATTCCCCGATAAATGACAATATGACCATCCCTGGTGGCCTAGTGACCTCCTCGCCCATTGCCACAATTGCGGTAAAATCCCATAATGTAATGCCCTGGTGATCCAGTGGCACCTCCCACCAAATCCACCCACACAGAACCCCTTGCCCACCCGCCCACCGCATCATTGGCAGGCGGCTGCATCTCCACCACATTCCACCCGGCCACCACGAATGACAGGTACAGTATGGGCTGTAAGCCCATTGGTCCCCAGTGTGGACCAATGGGTTTGCAGGGCATACTGTACTAGACAGTCCCAAATATGTGACTGGAGTCATTGACATATTTGGGACTGTCTAGTACAGTATGTCTTGCAAGCCCATTGGTCCACATTGAGGACCAATGGGTTTACAGCCCATACTGTACCTGTCATTTGGCAGACGGCTGGGCGGTATGCAGGTGGATGCAGCCACCACGATGATGGGGGGCACGTGGTCAAGAGGTTCTTGCGGGGTGGAGGGGTGGGGGTGCCACTGGATCACTAGGGCATTACATCACAGGATTTTACCATGATTGCGGCAATGGCTGGGGCGGTCCACTAGACCACAAGGGACAGTCATATTGTCATTTATTGGGGAATCAGGGACTTGGGTGGAAGGGGGGACCACTAAGCCACCAGGGATGGGCATGTATCATACTGATTGGGGAATCGGGGACTGGGAGGCCACTAGACTAACAGGGATTTCTATATATACATATACTATGCAATCACGGCTATGGGGCAGGGGATGCCCCAGGATCCTCACAGCACACATCATGCTATGCAGGGTACCAGGCATAAGTCGCTGGGTTGCCCTGTGCAAGGCATGCAAATGGGGCCATAATGAAATGCAAATGGCCCCATTTGCACCTTGCATATATTATGGCCTCATTTGCATGCCCTCTGCTGAATACTGTGGGTGATGCACCTAGGGCAACTGTACTTGTGCTGGCGCATCCCCGTGCTCCCTATCTATGGTCTGCACCGGCGCAGTGTCACTGCGCCATGCGCAGTTTGTGTGCTGCCTGTGCCATATTCAATGGTGCTTCGCCATGGTGCATCCTCATTGAATATCACCTGGACCTGGCCCCGGCGCACCACAGTTGTGCTGCGCCCAGGCTTGTGCCATTGCTTGGTGCAGTCTGAATATGCTGGCCAAGGTAGTCAACATGGGGAGCAAAAGATAAGGTATCATCCAGGACCACCCTAAGGTATTTAAAGGTTTTCTTCTGTCCAAGTATATGTCCTAGGGCATTGTGGATGGTAAGTGGGGGGTGCCTTTTTCTTAATTTGTGGGCTTGTGATGTGAATTGTCTTAGGTTTTGTTTTGTAATTTAGAACCAGTTTGTTTTAGAAGAACCATTTTTGAAGGGCCTCAAAAACTACCCTGGAGGATGGAGCTAAGGCTGCAAAGATTAGGGTTCTTGGAATGGATAACAGCATTGTCTGCATACAGAAGTACATTTGCAGACTGACAGGCGTCAGGCAGGTGGTTCATGAATAAGCCAAATAGTAGAGAGCCCAGAATGGAGCCCTGGGAAACACCAGTGGGTAAATTTCTAACACCTAACAAGGAGCCATCTCTCTTAACACATTGAGTGTGATTAGTGAGATAACCAGTCTGGAACCAGGTGATTGTGTCCTGTGACAGGCCTGTGCCATGGAGTTTGTAGAGAAGGAGCTTATGACTTACCAAGTCAAAGGCTTTTGTCAAGTCGATATATATGGTGCCAGCCTTGTCTCCTTTGTCAAGGGCCCATGGGACAAAATTGGAATACTCAACTGGTGCTGTATTGTGTTATGTTTTTTTCCAAAACCCATGCTGTTGGGGACACTGTATTTCATACTGTTCAAGATATGAAACAATTTGATCAAGCACTATTATCTCAAGGGCTTTGAACTCGGGGGAGAATACTGAAATTGGCCTGTAATTGGTAAGGCTAGAACAGTCACCGCTTTTAAAAACTGGTGTAACCAACAGCTGGCCCACCAGTGCAACAGAAGGGCTACCGCTTGTGACACTGGTGACCCAGGTTCAGGAGCGGACTTGGGTTGATTGAGGGCTGGCCGTGGGGAGGTGGATTGAGTGGCTTATATATGCTCTCCACCTCTTGGGGGGAGGGATGTCTATGTAACTGGAATGGGCTCCTGGATGACCACAGGATGCCAGTTACTTGGGACCCTAGCTAGAGCTGGTGTTGGGAAGGTATGCTGGACACATGGCATGTTTACACCACTAGCATCATTGCACGCCACACCTCCCATTGTCCATGTCTGAAAGGCTTGTCTCCAGTGTGCTCAATGATGCTGCACTCCTGTTCCACAGCACAATAGCTGTCATGGACTCCCTGCGAACCCATGTTAGAGTTCTAACAGAGCAGAGGGGGAGTCCCAGAGATCCACTATAGGGGGCAGTCTAGGGGACATTTCACATAGGGCAGCCTTGGGTCACATCGGATGGTGGTGTGGATGGTGTGGCCGATTGAGCAGCCATTGGGATCCATAAAAACAAAGTAAGTTAAAAAAAATGGTGTAACCAGTGCAGAGTTCCACTTTTTGAGGAACTGGGAGTAGTGCAAGAAGGTGTTGAACATTTTGGAAATGGGGTATGAGAGGTTCTCAACTACCAGTACAAACAGTCCCATATTAATTGAAACACCTCTGATTCTGGTTTTATCAAGTACCTTTCTTATGTAATTAGAGGTGTCCCTTAATGACGCAGGTTTAAAATAGAATTTAGTATAACCTTGCTCTGGCCCAGGGGCTCCAAGTTAACAGGATCAGGACCACCACTGGAGGGCAGGGTTGGCTCAATGGGAATGACAGAGCTATGATGAGAATGCAACATTGAATTTCTTGGCATGTGGGATCAAGTACCTCATGTCCATCAGCCATGAGGTTTTGTCAGCCTTACCAAGGAGTTCTGAGACACTGCCCCAGAATCTATTGTCATTGCTCCAATTCCATGTTTGCTGGAACTTGCTATATTTGAAGTTGGCTAACTGAATCCTAGTATTGCATTTATTCCTGGCTTCTTTGTATTTTTGTAGCTGGACTGGGGACCTAGTCTCCTTGGCCAGTGCCCAGAGATGCTGCTATCTACCATATACATAGTTATTAAAATAGTTTAAGTAGTCTGCAAAACCAAAATCAGATTGTTTGTGCAACAGAAGTGTATGGTCAACCAGATCAAAGGCCTTGGTCAGATCAATAAGATTGCTCTAGCAATGTATCCCCGGTCAAATGAGTCATAAAGATCATTTGCTAATCTGACCATGGCTGCTGAGATGCTATAATGTTTTGAAAAACATGTTACTTCATTGGTGAGAGGTTGCATTTATTGATGCAGGTAGTTAACTGCTTAAATACAAATGTTACTAAGATATTTTATAGTACTGCAAAACCAATATCTGCCCATAATTTTTTTTATACCTAAGAAACAATACTTCTTTTCCAGATAGTTTGTATTTTGTGAGCCATGAGAGACAGATTTCAAATATACTGTAGGTACAGACTGTATTATGTGTGATACAGTCATCATTAATAATATATGATATAAACTATCAAAACCTGCCCCATTATTCTCGTTTAAGGAAACCAGAGAATTATACACTTCACTTTCAGGTATTATATAACAAAATAATACAAGTATGTATTATTGAATTGTTTTAGGTATTAACATGATTCTAATGCAGTATCAATCCTTTAGCTGAGTCCATATCAGATGTCAATCTTTGAATAGTATTATTAAATACAAAATGTAAGTGTTTAGCTATATTCTTCTCAAAGGTACACAGCGAGCCATTGGCTCCTCAGGCGTTAATTTGGGCTGTAATGTTAAAATTCTGGAGCTCTTTGAAAGAGTTCCAAAAAGCTTGTGTGTTATTTTTGTTTGCTTGCATGCATGTGCAAGAAACATAGTGCCATCATCCGAGTTTTTGTAGGTGTGGCACCCTGTCTTCCAACTCAGTCAGTGTGTTTGCAGGCATGGCCACATTTCACCAATGAATGCTGCAGCTGTCTATGACAGCAGTTGAAAATGCAGTGCCGTACAGTTGAAAGGGAGAGCTCCGCTTCAATGAGCAGCAATGAGATAGTGTTGATTAGCATATTGCTGGCAATCCTGCTTGTATATGTCTCTGCTTTCTCTTCCTGGAACATAAATTCAGTTTGAAGTGAATTTTTCCTAGGACTATCTTTCTGGGAGGAGGCAAGTGACTAAAATGACATCCTTGGAATGTTTCCAAAAAAAGATCTAATTGCCATCCTTGGAATGTTGAGTCAGAGTTCAGGGTAGGAGTGGCAGGAAAAAGCAGGAAAACAGAACCCCAAAGAAACTGAAAAAGTAGACGCAGTTGTCGTCTGTTGGCACACCTGATCAGTATTGTAATAATATTCCCCAACCCTCTGAGTGTCTCTGAATAGCGCTCCCCCCTGCCTGCCACACACAATATGGCTGAATGGGGTGCCCAATCCACGCCCCCCCAGAGTTCTAGGTGCCACACTGGGAGCCCACCCCAGCATGGCGTAAGTGAGAATGGTGATGGGGGTGCCCAATCCCCTGTCGGCTCAATTAAACCCCCTCCAAAAGAAACAGACTTCCAGTTGCCACGCTGGGAGCCCACCCCAGTGTGGCACACGTCTGTATGGCCGACGGGGGTGCCCAATCCTCTGTTGGCTCCACTGACCCCCCCAAAAAAATCTTTCAGCTGCCACACTGGGAGGCCACTGCAGTGTGGTACAAGTGCCGCATTGTCTTCCTAAATAGAAAACAAATACCTGAAAAGAAAAAAATGGTCCTTCGTTGATTGTCTTGCCCCCAGCCCACCCTCTCACATCCATCTACCCACACCCCACTTCACCCCATACCTCCGGAGGCTATCAAGATGATCTTCGTGGACCGGGAACACGACTGCACTCTTCAAAGCTGACCGCGAACTGAAGAAATACCGTAAGCTGTATAATGGAATAAATAGGTTTTTCAACTTTGATGCATATCTCAGGCATTCTTGAATTTGCCACCAGAATTTTCAACATGGGGTTTTTGGGACCCCTCCTCATGAATTCTTTTTTATCATGGCGTTAATTGTAGAAAAGGTGATTTCGCTGTCACTGTGTGGAACCATCTTTTGGGACTGATTTATGAAATGACAGTGTCACAGTTCATGAGGTAGGCCCCCAAAAACCCTATGCTGAAAATTTGATGAAATAATTCCTGAAAATAACTGATTTACGAGCGTGCGTTGCGCAGTTCCTAAGCATGCTGGTAAGTTTGCAAATTTTTTATATTTTCACTCCAGATTTTCAACATTGCCATTTTGCCACACCTCCTTATGAGCAGTACAGCTGTCATTTTTCACATCTTGCTCAAAATGTGTTTCCGCGCATGTAGCGCACAATGGCACAGTCGGTGTGTGAAATCAATGTTCGGGACAGATTAAGAAAATCACAGTGGCACTGTTCATGAGCAGAAGTCTTAAAATGGCTATGTTAAAAATTTGGTGACAAAAGTCCATAAAATTATTGTTTTGCGAGTGAGCATTACGCAGTTTCCATGCACCCTCGTAAGTTCATGAATTTGTAATATTTTCATTACAGATTTTCACCACTGGCATTTTTCCACACTTCCTCATGAACAGTACAGCTGTCATTTTTCACACCATGGCCAAAATGTGTGTTTGCACTTCCAGTGCAGAAATGCATGATCGCTGTGGGAAGTCACTGTTCGGGACAGAGTAAGAAAATTACAGTGACACAGTTCATGAGCGGAGGTCCCAAAATGCCTGCGTTGACAATCTGCTGTAAAAAATCCCCAAACTAATTACATTACGGGTGTGCGTTGCACAGTTTCTACGTATGCTCATGACTTCACCAGTTTTTTTAATATTTTTACTGCAGACTTTCAACATTGCCATTTTTGACACCTCCCCATTAACAGTACAGCTGTCATTTTTCACATCCTGTTCAAAATGTATTTTTGAGCCGGCCCGGTGGCGCTGAAGGTTGAGGCACTGGATGCCACACCTCGCGCTACGCCGGCGACCTGGGTTCGGGGCGAACTCGGGTGGCCGGGGTCGGCAGGAGAGGAGGATTGAGCATCCCAACGGATGCTCTCCTCCCTCAGGGGTGGGAACCATGAACGCTCTGTGTTCTACATCACCCTCATAGCCGGTGGAAGCACCGACAATTGAGGGGATGGAGGCGGCTCCGTCTAACGGAGTTGGGAAGGGGGGACGCCGCCGACGCATGAGAGCTCTGGCGTGCGTCAGCACGCCATCTCTCGGGATGTACGTCCCAAGCGTTCGACGTCCTAGGGGTAGGGGACGTAAGGGGAGAAAACGGAAAAACCCCTCTGGCAAGCCCTAGATGAAGGCCGCCCTAAGTCCACCCAGACCACCTGCAGGACAGACCCCACTGTGCAAGGAGAGGAGGATAGGCACTCTAGGGGGCAGATCCCCAAGGTAGGCGAGGGGAGACATGAGCGACGGAAGGAGGGGGCTCCGGAGGTAGTAAGGAGGGATAAAGAAAGAAAGTAAAAAAAAAAAAAAAAAATGTATTTTTGCATCTGTGGTGCCAAATGGCATAGTCACTGTGCAAAATCAGCTTCCGGCTAACAAACTGATATTGCCACTGTTCATGAGGTGGGGGTCACGAAAAAAACATGTTGAAAATTTGGAGTGAAAATACCAACGAACGCCTGAGGCATTAGGGTTTCTGACCATAATTCCCAACCCGGTAGAGACTAACAGGCATCACTTGGGATTGTCACCTGGAATGCTCATACCATTCTACCCCAACCCACACCCTGCTGCCACTGAGAGGCACTGAGGTGTGCCTTGGACTCTTTGGCCCCAAAGTTCACCCCATTCTCCTATACAGGACCCATCTCACCATATTTCTTGATGGAATGGGGTGAACATAAGGGCCAAAGACCCTAAGGCACACCGTGACACTTGTTGGTGTCTGCAGGGTAGGGTGTGGTGAAATGGCGTGGCCGTTATGCCTGACGACCCAAAGGCACACCCCAATGCCTGTCAGTATCTGCAGCGTGGTGGTGGGGTTGGCTTCAGTCCAGTACTTCACTGCCATTCCTATTATGCAGCTCTGTAACTCCTACACTACCAATGCCAATGCCAGCAAGTAAACATTCGGCATTGACAAATGCTAGTTTTTTCAGATTTTCTAACAGTTGATCTTTATATGGGCCTTCTTCTGCTCATCATTGCATTTGTTTTGGAGCTCTTGATAAGACTCAACATTTTAGCCAGTGTTTGGTTTCTGGTATGTTGTTCATAATTTATACAGTACCTGTTACTCATTATTTAATGTACCTCAGGAGTTAGACAAGGTACAGTGTCACCTCACAGTCTTTTCCCTACTGTTCTAAGGGGGCATATCGGGTGCATAATTGTAAAAAATATTATTAAAGACACTGCATCATCAATGTCTTTAGCAATTATAACTTGGGACCAATCTATTCCTTTAAGGTCCTCACAGAATTTGTCAGCCTAGAAGTTACTGAAATTCAGAAACATTTGTATTACAGTGGGAGTTTTTTCTTTCCTCATTTTATGTCTGCAATTAACAGAACTTTGATCAGAAATGTTATTATGTAATATTGTGAAATCAGTAATTGAGTGTGGTTAATTATTTAGTTATTGAGATCTTGGATAGTACCTTTGAGTACAAGCTCATTAAATAGGTTCAGCGTCTCGACAAAAAAGCTATAAGAAACATAAAACATAAGTAAATTACAACACAGTTGTACTGGAATGACAAAGTAGAGCAAGCACAGCATGTACAAGGTCACTGGCTGATCACAGCAGCCAGAGTCTGTTAAGTTACAGTAGGTAGGCATTTATACAAAGGCTGTGTTGGAAACCGGAGTCAAGTACACTAACCTGGGTATTGTTAAAAGGTTATAGGAAGAGAAGAGGCGAGGAGAGGAGATGAGCGAGAGAGGCAGTACCTTGGGAGGAGAGATGACAGCTGAATCCATTGCAATTTGTGTTATTAATTCTGGTTAGGGCATTTCATTATTTGATGATAAAATTTTGATAAGATGTTGCTTACTTTACATTTTTGTTTTACATCTCCCCAATTTATATTAAAATCTCTGAAAATACTGAAATGTGTTCTTTCTTTAACTCAGAGCCATTACATTATCTAGAATTGGTAGTTTGTGGCTGTTGGGGGTGGGGTATAAATACAAGAAATTAAAGTTACTAAACTAGATTATCCTGCATTAATGTTTTTAGAGCTAAATAATCCACCAATTAACCATAATTGCTAGATTCAATTAAAGACACATTTAAGATTGTTTTACTTAAATAGCAGCATTAACTCCATTTGTATTGATTATTCTATTAGTACAATATAGGGGAGAAACCTTTCAACAAAGCACATCGCTATCCAGTACACTGAGCTTCAACCAAGTATTATTTAGTACAATTACATTATACAGTTTATTCTGTAGACAGGCTTTCAGCTGAGTCAGATTAACTTGAAGGCTTTTAATATTAAAATGTGTCCCTCTAAGTCCTGATGATTGATTTTTACAGATGTTCTAAGTAAGTCTAGGACTGCACATCTCCTGCTAGTAAAAGAAATTTGAAAAAAAACAAACTAAAATTACATTTTTTTAAATAATTTAATTGAATCTAACTTTTGTTACTATATTAAAACATTACTTTGAGGCTGATCTTGAAGAGCACCAGTTACACAGAAAACCTAGAAAGAGTGGAACATCTTGAGTAACAAAATGAAAACGATTATCAAACTGACAGACTCTAGCAGTAGTTACGTGGTACTGCACTAGCATTTCTATAGCAGGTAAGGGATCCCATATTCATTTGTTTAGGGAGCCCAGTTAGCAGAGAAAACACTAAAAGAAAAATATTCAGTAAAAACATTATAGCAGCAGTGCACGGTAGTGGTGAAAAGTTTTACCTATCCATTTTTATTCCATTTTAGATAGCTATTCACTTCAGTCTTGTATGATAACCTTCTTTTTCCATTTTGAGTCTGCTTTAACACTTTTTTTTTTTACATTTGAAATAATAAAAGGAGCGCTCCTTTTAATATGGCTCGGACCAGGTTTTCATCAGTATTCCTCAGCTGTTTTGTACATCTGTTGTCCAATAAGGTTAGGGGGCAGTGCCTGCTGCATGCTAATTCATTTTAGGTACAACAAAAGTGAACTTCAACAGTAAGTGCTCAAAAACAATGAAGAATATTGATAAAAAAAAAAAGACAAGACCAGGCCATGTTAAAAGTAACTCTCCTTTTACTATTTCAAATGTAAACAGAAGTGATAAAACAGACTCACAAATAAGGAAAAAAAGGGTATAATGCAAGTCGGGAGGTATGGAGTAATCTAAAATGGAATAAAAAGGTATTGGTCAACATTTTCACTGCTAGCATGCTTAAATATACTAAGATTTAAGTGTAAATACAATCTATGCAGAAAGAAAACTACTAGTGTCAGTATTAGTGACCTTGTGATAAATCAGTTAAGTGGATGACTACTTAATTATCAGAAGTCTTTGACCTTGTTATTCACAAAATTCTACTAAAAAAAGAAATGCTATGTGGAGTTTTTAAATTCCTCTGGAATGGAATTTTGCAGAATTTCAGAAAATTCCATCTAATTCCATAGAATTTGATCGGAACTGGCATTCTGAAATTCTGAAAGTAGAATTTAAATTGCAGATTAGCAATTTGTAGGTTACACAAACTGCAGATTAGGTTTCCACAAACCCTCGAAAACGAATCCGTAGTTTACGTAATCTGCAGAATACTTAAGCAATAATAACCAAGAAGTCGTCATTAATCTAAGGAAATGACTAGCTTGGAGGTTGTTATTGCGATTATAAGTGGAATTGCAATAACAACTTTCATTTTTGCTGGTTTTATTTATGTTTTAGCTGTGTGGTGCGAGTCATGCATTTATTTTTATTTATTTAGTTTTTGTTTATGCATGCCACACAGTGTCAGTTTGCAGCTGGATCGGTCATTTCCAAGATGTTAATGACTGATCCAGTAGCCAATCCGGAGTCTTGCTAGGCTCATGAATAATTAATCAAGTCTTTATTTTATTTAACCAGGCATTCATCGTTGAGCAGAAGCTCATTTGCAAGATGGACCTGGGTGGAGCATGAACAATTGTATATACAGGTCAACACAGGTATTTACAAGGCAATACAGATAATACTCTTTACAGAGAGGAAGAAAAGTTCATATGTACATAGAATTATACAGATATTGTACAGATTACAGGTTTTACATACATAGAAGTGTCTATAGGAAGATAAAGCAGGTTATCTAAGGTTGCAGGAGGAAGTAACGGAAGAAAAAAATAAAATAAAAATATACACCAGGTAGAGGTGAAGGTAGGGAAGAGAGGAGGAAGTAGGGGAGAAAGGCTAGGAGGCACGTTGCACAGAAAGGAGTTGGTAAAGCTGGATGTAAGAAGGTGGATAGAGAAAGGAGTATGTGTGAGCCCCGGATTGAATGTTATAAAGTAATGGGCATGGTAGGATGTCACAACCCAGGTAGTGAGCTCCATCTGAGGTTGGGAAAGGAAGAATAAGGGGATGGATGGGCCTAGTGTTGATAAGACAGGGGGATAAGAGAGAGAACAATTAGGCTGGTGAGGAGCAAGCTGGGGGGGTCAGTACTTAAAATTGGGTCTAGGCGTGGCTATATACCAGTGCAGACACCGGTACTGGGTCTGAGTGGGTGAAGCAGTTACATAATTAATTAGACTTCTGATAATCCGCAGTTTAAAGAAAAAGATTTTCAGAATTCTGTGGAATTGAAACATTTCTGAAAGCATTTGGAAATGAAGCTGCCATTCTGCCTTAATTCTGCTGGTAAGACTCAGCATTCCACCCAGCTCTGTAGAAAAGTTAACTGATGCTAGGGTATCTCACCCAGTTTTAAAATGATACTCCACTTACTTGTGAAACAGAAGACATCAGGCCAAAAGTGGTAATTCTTTTCCAGCATCATGAACATTGTAGATGGAGTTCCTCATGACTTCACTTTACTGTATGTCCTTTGCTATTTGCATTATATATATAATTAAACTAGTTGGGAAAAACTTGCAGATTCTCAGCATTTAAGGCAATATTCTTGAAGATTAATTTAAATATCTTAGAGTTTATCTTGATCCACATTTCAGTTTCTCTTTACATACATCAAATGTCTGCAACTAAACTAATGCTATCATCCAGGATCAGAAATAATATAAGGAAAAAAAGCATGCTTTGGGGATGCCGTAGGCATTCTTATTACAAGGCCTGAGGATTTCTTTCTCCAACTGGGTCACAAAGGTGGTGGATAAGGGCCAAGCCATAAACATACTGTACCTGTATTTCAACAAGGCCATAGATTCCATCCCCCATAGAAGATTGATCAAGAAATTGGATAACCTAGGGATGGGGGAAAAATGTCTAGGTGAGTGGCAAACTAGTTAGGAGGGAGAACCCAGAGAGTAGTTGTTGGGGAAGGGGAACACGCACAGATGAGGGAAGTTACCCGGGGGTACCACAGGGGTTAGTGCTCAGGCCAGTGCTGTTCAATATGTTCATAAATGTCATTGGGGATTTGCCTTTTTTGCAGATGACACTGAGCTATGTGGAAAGGTGGACACAAGGGAATAGGCCTGAGACATGAAGGAAGACCTGGAAAGCTTGGGGAGATAGTCCTGAAACCTGGCAACTGGGGTTCATTGCTAAGAAGCATAAAGTCATGCACATGGGGAGAAGGAGCCCAGGAGTGGAGTACAGGCTGGGTGTGGGTAACTGTCATGATATCAGAAGAGGAGAAACACCTGAGGACTTTAATTACGGTTACCCTAAAATCCTCTGCACAGTGGTGTAAGGCTGCAGTGAGGGCTAACAGGATGCAGGGTTGCATAAGCTGAGGGTTCATGAATACAAGAAAAGAGGACATACTACCTCTGTACAGATTGAAGGTGTGGCCACACCTGAAGTATTGCATACAGTTCTGGAACTCCTACCACAAAAAGGCCATAAAATAGCTGGAGGTGGTGCAAAGAAGGGCCACAATAATGATTCAATGGCAGCACGGGCTCACGGACTAAGAGGAGAATGTGAAAATGTATGCACCAGAGGATAGAAGAGAATGGGGAGACATGATAGAGATGTTTAAGTACCTCAAGGGCATCAATAAAGAAGACCCCAGTGAACTTCTCAGGATCAGTGAAAATGAAAAGTGAAAACTTGGCTGGGGAAGGTTCTGGAAGAACGTCAGTAGGCACCTTTTCATGTAGAGAGTTGTAGAAGAGTAGAATAGGCAACCAGAAAAGGCTGTAAGCAAGAAATCTCGGGACTGGCTTTAAGAGAGGGAGAGATAAAAGCAGCATGTAACTTAGGATGCATAGGGCCAGATTTTCAAAGGCTGACACAGGGCTTGTGCTTAGCTTTGCATCAAACCCTTGTGTTGTTGTGGCTTTGCCAAAGCCAAATGCTGCAACTGCACCCAATTTTATAAGCTTGGGCACAGCTGCAGTTGTAACAGTCAACCTGTTTTATGAAAGCTTGTGGCAAAGTTTGGCTGCAAACTGGGTATTAGAGGTTCTGGAATTGATTCACACTATACCAAAGAAAGTTGATCTAGTGGGCGTCAATTTTCTGTGTGGGATAGAAAATACCATTTTCTGGCCACAAGCCCTGTGCGCCATATATCTGATGCCCCCCCCCCCCCGGCATTCTCAGGGCTTTGAGAATCCAGCTCATGGACTCCACATCAAGCAGACCTGATAGTCTGTGAGGCCTTCTTCTGCTGCCAATTTCTTATGTTCTTCTATTTTTAAGACTTGACTACAGCCTTGTGGTTCTAAACGGTGTATCCTCTGATGATACCTCTGAGATGAATGTCACATGCACAGCAAATGTCAGTTTGTTCTCTAAGCTGCTCATTTGGCTTAACACTGTACTCTGAACTTGGATGGCTGTCCCCTACCTCTGCAGAAACTTTCAATTCAGTATGTTTCATAGGCAAAATTTTGGGAAATCAAAGACGGATTTCTCTGTTTGAATTGTTATATATTTCATTCGTTAAACACAATTATATTACAATGGCAAATTTCATCTGATTGAACCAAAAGTGTCTACGCAACCTATCGGGTCATATGTCATTTGCATGTTATGCTTCTAAATTTTGGAATATGCTACCTTTGAATGAGGAAATTGTTGCTATTTGTGATCAATTCCATGTCGGTCTGAGGTATTCTCTTCACCAGTAAAGTTTGTACTTGCTTTACATAAAATATGATGTTCTATTTAATACTCCTGTATAGGCCTAAGTTTGTTATCTGTGATCTGTTGTTAAGGGTCAGGTTGCTCCTGCAAGAATGCATTTGTTTGCCTTGGACACCTACCTGGTAAATAAAAATATAATTCGAAAAGTGAAAACGAGGATAAAAACATTATACTGAGTAAGCATGCATTGTTAATTAAAAATAAATCAATGCTGGTACAACAGTAGACATTTCTTGCAGCAACCATTTTCATTGTTTAAGTGCCTCAAAAACTATTCATCCACCTGCTGTCTAAATTCAGACATAACTGAAAAACTGATGAGCTCTCAATGAGAGGCATTAAAACCTCTCTTAGTATAAATGCTAATGTTTAAAAAATTGTTGAACAGCCAGTCTGTCAACTCAACAATGGTGCTACTGCTCACAGTGCAGGCAACTACGGCTGGTTCATTGGGGGCTGACCAGAAGGAGGAGGATCGAGCACCCTATTGGATACCCTCCATCTCCGGGGGGCTGCTCCTGGCTCCCACTGCAATACTGGCACCTGGGTGACCATGGGTGGCAGTGCAGCCAATCACTTGTAGGAGGCAAGGGAATGCCACTTGTTGCCAGGCTCACAACACACTTAACATGCATTTCCGAGCCTTGATGCCCTCAAGCAGCAGTGTCCCTCTGGGAGAAAAGTAAGGAAAGCAGCTCTGGCAGTAATTGGATGACCCTGGTACCACTGCAGGGCCCACACTGTCAATTGCATCATCCATCCGCTGAGCTCTACCTGGGATTTTATTTAGAGGTGCCCAGGGACACCCACTGATGAGCCTTACCCATCATGGGGAGCCATGGTGGGGCAGAGATTGAGGTAGGTCCTGAAGAAGACAGGTAATAGGGCTTAGTGGGACCAGAAGAGGTGGGCAGTCTTTAGTGATGAAGGGCATAAATTAAAGATAAAACAAGCTGTTGAATGAATTACAACAATTGCAGTATAGAATTTAAGTAAAGGATGTCAGGAATATACTGTGTTTTTGCTAAAAAAAAGGTAAAAGGAACTGTTTTTGCCAGATCACTTCTACTGTTTGGGTTAAATAATCAAAACAGAATCCAGAGACCTGAAATTCTAGAGCTGCAAGCAGTCACTAGGTAAGCCCTCCTCACATGGTGCAGTTTTTCTCTATATTCCTTTGGTTATGTTAAAACAAAATAATTATTTGGATATATTAAATAAAGTAACTGTTTGATAAAATGGTTGATTTTACTATTCTTGATGCCTCCCTTGAGAAAATGCTATATGGTGTGTTTTTCTTAAAACTAATATAGAAGAAAAACAACTAACTATGTTGCAGGTGATGTATTTTATAGGACAAATAAAATTATTTCTGAGACTAGCTTTTGAGAGATAATTCTGTCTTCTTCAGGTCAGATTACATATTTGTTGTTTTCTTCTACATCGTCAACTGGACTAGCACAGCTACCACATTTCTTTGTTCATAAAAATAATAAAAAGTAAGTTTTGAAAACAAGATTTACCGCAAATACTGAAGCTTTATACCCAGTTTCATTGCATTTTTATTGTAATTCCTTTAACCATGCTGTGTGTGTGTGTGTGTGGTGTGTGTGTGTGTGGTTTGTGCGCGTGCGCGTGTGTGTGTGGTGTGTGTGGTGTGTGTGTGTGTGTGTGTGTGTGTGTGTGTGTGTGTGTGTGTGTTCAGTATTGGACTACCATATTACTGTAAAGATAAAGACTTACAAACCTAATCAATAAAGTCAACAACCCAAACATTTTAATTGCCCAGGATGAAAGGCTTCAGTTAAAACATTTAGTATGGCCAGTATCTGATATCCACTCTTTGTGCCACTTTATTTGATATGGGGTGCTACGATTAGACCAAATGATATCCAAAAGTCTATGCTGTGACTTCGATATCAGGGCTATGAAAAAGGATCAAATTATCTCAAAGTACTTTTGCAATCAATGAATTAGATGCTAGTAATCCAGTTACTCTACGCAGACATTTGCAGCCTTTATTTACTTTACATCCATATGCAAATGTGGACAACAGTATTACAAACTGTTTAATGGATGGGGGGATGTCAGTCAGGAAACTGGTTGTAATCCTCTACTCTTATGCTAAGTGCCATGGGATCTTTCTCTTCCATCTAAAAACCACCAATGATGGGCAGAATCTCATCTAAAGGACAACATCTCCAGTTGGGAGGCATCCTTTTAGTACTGCACTCTGAGTGAGCACCAAAAATAGACACAGTAGCCGAAGGCTAAAGAAAATCAAATGTGCCTAATATGGCTAATAAAAAAAATAGTTTGGCTAATGAAAAATATTGCAGTTTACTGTATTTTTTCACAAATACTGAAATCTGCACTCTGTGGCTAAACCATATTTCCCCTAAGGCTCACCCAGGCACTGCAGTGTCTGCCTGGATATAAGCCCAAGTACCCCTGTGTGGCTTGAACTCACCGTGTCGTTCCTACCCAAAGATGAGAGACAGCTCTACCTAGCAAGCCCCACTGGCAACTACAGTATTCCATTTCATCTCATTTTATTTTGGTAACTAGGTAAGCATACTGGAACTAAAATTCTTTTCTCAGAAGGAACACATGGTCATTAAAATGTACAAATACACAAAGCACATACAAAATAAAAACTAAAACAAGAAAACAGCAGTTTACAATAAGTCATAGAAAACATACACAGGTACTTTGATTTGCATAGTGAGAAAAGACAGCAGCAGAATTTTTTTTTTACTAGGCAAACACTTACTGCTAGAATCCAGAGCATTCCAAACAGAGATGGCACTATATGTCAAGGAACATTGCCGAGCAAAAATATGTCTCGGGGTATCTTTAATAGTCTCATGTGTGAAGAAAATAAAGTAAATTTAGTAGTACAAAGAGTAAGTTGCTCTTTAAAGAGGGAGTCTGGACAAAGTGTTACATTGTAGGATTAGAACCTGCATATCCCCAATAAGCCTCATAGCAAAAAATAGATCTCTAAGTTACTTTGTTTAACCCCTGATTTCACTCTCTGCACAAAAAAAGCCATTTTTAGTGAAATGCTACCGATGATGTCATAACCAGAACTCACAGCCTAGTCCTTCATGTGTGCAACCTTTTATGACTTATTTCTTCAAAGTTTAAGAAACTGTAGTTTTGGTAATCATTTGGGAAAAAAAAAACCTGATACTGGGTTGGGTGCAGTGCATGCTTTTCCAGAATGTTCAGATGCCTGCTAACATATTTTAGAATGTGGCAGTGAGGTGAATTTGGAATGCAGTGCTGGACATAGCTATGGACTGTCATGGTTGTGAACAATTTCAGAATGTTGGGGGCTCATGCAGTCTCAGAATGTGGTAGGAATGCACAATCTCAAAATGTGGTGTGGCACCCAATCTCATAATGCAACAGGGACACACATCTAGGATTTGGTGGGGGGCTGACAGTTTCAGAATACAGTGAGGATACACTGTGTCAGAAAGTGACAGAACACACCTTTTTATTCTACAATTGCTTGTGCTTGACACACTCCTGAATTCTATTCACCCACCACATTTCAAAATTGCACATACCTGCCACATTCTGACATTGTGCATTCCTGCTGCATCCCAAAACTGCGCATCCCCACCACATTCCAAAACTGCACATTCCTGCCACAAATGTTCTCACCAGATTCCAGCAATGCGTGTCCCCTCCACATTCCAACACTAAGCATCTGCACAACATTCCAACTTTGTGCATCCCTACCATATTCTAAAGTTGTGTGTTCTAGCCACATTCTGATATTGCACAACCCTGCCACATTCCAAAATTGTGTGTCACTGCCACATTCTGAAATCGTATTTCCCCACCAGATTCTGGAATTGTATGTTCTGGCCACATTCCAAAATTGTGCATCCCTGCCACGTTCTGAAATTGTGTCACCACTACATTTTGAAATTGTGCATCTCCATCAAATCGAAAATGATAGTCTCTGCCACATTCTGAAATGATATTTCCCAGTGATATTCCAAAGAGTGTCATCCCCACCACATTCTAAAATTGTGTGTTGCCACCATATTCTGAAATTGTATCTTCCTGCCACATTCCAAAATTGTGTCACTGCCTTTTTCTAAAACTGCCTGTGGTATTATGTTCTGAAAATGTGCATCCCCACCACGTTCCAAAATTGTGCATCCCTACAACTGTACATTCTGAAAATGAGCTTCCCTGCCACATTCAAAGTTGCAAGCCATACTCCAAAATTATGCCTCCTTGCCTCATACTAATACTGTGCATCCCCACCATATTCTAAAATTGTACATCTACTTCACATTCAGAAAATGCATCTCCCTGTCATGCTCTAAAATTATGCATCCCACCACACTGCAAATAATGCATATCACTGTCACATTCTGAAATTGCATGTTACCACCACAATTTGGAACTATGCATCGCTGCCAGATTCTGAGATTCTGTGTCCATGCCACACTAAGAAATTGTATGTTGCCACCATGTTGCCACGATCTGAGATCAAGCATCACCCCCACATTCTGAAATTGTGCATTACTACCACATGCTGAAACAATTCGCAACCATGTGTTTCCCACGTTTCAAAACTGCCTGTCTCTGCTGCATTTCAGAACTTTATAACACTGCCACATTTCAAATTTCAGCATCCCTGCCACACTCTAAAATTGTGTTCCCCAGCTACTTTATGAGATTGTGTCATTGCTGCATTCCAAAATTGCAATCTGGTAGCATTCTGAAATCTCATACTTTCAGTATTCTAAAACTTGTACACAGCCTTGTTATTCTAAAGCCATGTTTGCCATTGATTTCCAACCCCCATCATCACATTTTGAAGTATCTGGCATCTACACATTCTGGATGTTCTTGCCCTCTACCCACCCAATGGCAGCTTTCCTTTTTCAAATGTTTGCTGTAACTGCAGTTATATGTAACATGGGGGAAATACATCCTGTAAAGTTGCTTACTGGGAGTACTAGGCTGTGAGTTCTAGTTTTGACATATCAGTAGCTTTACGCTGAAACTGACTTTTTTTTGAACAGACAGTGGAATTAGGGTTACAAAATGGCCTGTAACTTTTAAATAAGTGACTTAGAAATCTCATTTTTGGCGTGATGCTGATTGGGCTATGCTGATCCTAATTCTGAATATATTAATGCTAGAAGTTTTAACCAGATTCCCTCTTTTTGTCATTTAGGGATACCTTTTGTCATAATTTTGTAAGCAAAATGTAATAATAGACATTCAAAATTTAAACAAAACAGAAGCCAGTTTAGTTTCGAAAGATTTCACAACAATGTGCTCAACGTGTCTCCATCAGCCTAAATTTCCCAATTTCCCAATTTTAACCAATAGTGAGGATTCTCTAGATAAGTTTGAAGCAGGAATTAAATCAGTTGCTTTACTACCATATTTACAAATAGGCAGCAGATTTATTTATTTATTAAGATTTTGGATTATACCTTTGAGCCAGGGCTCTTTTACAAAGGTTCCATTACAGGAAAACAGGGCAAAAGGGAACAAAAAAAACAACAGCAATAAAAAATGTAGTTAAAGAAAAACAAAAGATAATTATACAGAATACAAACAAGGAGCAGTCATTGACATTGTCAGAAAATTGCTTGCGACTGGTTAATCAGCAGGGCATGATACCAGGCAGTTGTACATCATATGCCTAGGGAAATCACTAGAGAGGTAGAAGCAGGGGCACTGTTGGTTAGAGAAAGGTAGAGGAGTGAGGTGAAGCAGCTAAGAAAGTATTGTCAATAAAAGAGGGGGGATAGAATAAGGTGAAGTGGGGTGGTTGTGGGAAAAGGAGAGGTAGGCAAGGAGGGAGAGAGAGCAGAGAAGGTAAAGGGGGAAGTGGGAGGATTGTGGTGGGTGGGTCAAGGTAAAGAGGGGTGGTGGAGGTGTGCGTCAAGAAGCTTGATAAAAGACTAGTGGGAAAGGGGAGGAAAAGGTACTAAGTGAGAGCACGGTAGGAGAAGGAAATAGTGGGCAGGATACAACTGGAAGTCACACAAAATAAGGGATGTGGGAAAAGTGTAGGCAGGAGGGGGGAAGAAGAAGAAGTCTTAGTGGTGGAGTCAGGGGTAAACAGAACTGGAGTCAGGAATTAAGTAAAACAGTCGCATGAAGCACTGGCCACCATGTGCCGATGGAGTGTGTGCTTAAAAGCGCAGAGAAAAGCAGAGTTGGTAGTTTCTGATTAAATGTAGACCTTGGGACATCCAGCAGTGGGATACAGTCATACCTCTCAACCTCCTGCCTCATAAATCAGGGACAAAGCTTAAAAAAATCAGGGACAGAGGATCAAAATCAGGGACATACCTTCAAAATTGGAGATATCAATTCAGGAAGCTGGTACAATAAGGGGCTTAGTGTAAAATGCATTTTCTAAGGAAGAACAAGCCTGTAACTTTAAGGTCTGACATTATTTTGTACTTACAACTCCCAATGTTTGGTCATGAAAACACAATTTTTAGGAGGGACAGAGTAAATTTTTGAGGCAAAATCAGGGACGTCCCTGAAAATCAGGGACAGTTGAGAAGTATGGGTACAGTAAATGTAAGACATTCAGAACTTCTGGTTTGGTGGGAGGCACAGTAGGGAGTCAGTATGGCCTGGACCCCAAGGGCGTGAGACCCATAGCGGTCTTCTTTGCTAAGATACAGGTCTGGTACCTTAGTCTCTTTGTTAGCTGGAGCTAGTTTGCCTGCTTGTAAATATCACATGTGTGAGAGAGGCGGGAGGATGCAGTGAGTTAACAGCAGGCTTTGTTTAGGGCAGGGATTATGTGCTGGAGTGCAGTGTTGGTAGCTGATCCGTAGATAACCAGACCGTAGTCAATAATTGAGATAATGGAGCTCTGTATAGCAAGATTTAGGGCTTCATCAGTAAGGCAGTGCTTATGCTTACTTAGAAGCCCAATATGCATATTCGCAGCTTTGGCAATGTTATCAATATGTTTTGTGAAGGCAAGAGTGCAGTCAAGGCTCACACTCCAGTATTTAAAGAGATACACCTGTTCAGGTGTTATGCCAAGGCTGTTGTTGATTGTTAGTTCTCTGTGTTTATGTTTGCTACGGGATCCATGGAACAACATTGTTTTAGTATTTTATAATTTAGGATGAGTTTGTGCAATTTGAACCGGGTTTCAACTTCTGTGAAACTAGTCTGCAGCTGAAGCTGTAGGAGGGAGGGATCTGGATTTCTGGTGTAGATTACTGCATCATCCACATACAGTAGGATTCTTTCATTGCAGGAGGCTGGTAGGTTGTTTAAAAATATGTTAAAAAGCAGTGGACCCAAGATGGATCCTTGAGGAACTCCAGAGAGGACCAGTAGGGAGGAAGATAAGGATTCACTAGTTCTGACTTGTTGGGTGCGGTCACTGAGGTAGCATTGAAACCAGCGGGTGATTTCTGTTGAGAGTCCTAGGAGGGATAATTGTTCAATCAGTAGGGTGTGGTTCACAATACTGAATGCCTTTGTCAGGTCTATGAATATAGCACCGACCAGTTGTCCGAGATCAAGAATGTTGTGAATGTAGAAGGTGAAATCAAGGAGAGCTGTAGTGGTGCTGTGCCCTTTCTCAAAACCGTGCTGCTGGGGACATTGCAGGCTGTACTCTTCCAGGTGTTCAACAAGCTGGTCAGCCTCTATCCATTCCAGCGCTTTGGAGAGCGGGGAAGGATGGAGATTGGCCTGTAATTGCTAGTAAGAGTCTTGTTGCCGGAATTTTGAATTGGGGTCACCAAGGTAGATCTCTATTTTAGGGGAACTGTGAGAGTATGAGGGAGCGGTTTAGGATTTTAGTGAGAGGGGACAGGACTTCATCAATGGTGAGGGCAAGCAGTTTCAGATAAAGGGAATCTCCACTGAATCTAGACCTCCCAAGTGCTTTTTAGCTAGACTTTCACAGATTGCTTTAAAGTAGAACAGTGGGTGCTTCTGAGTCATTACTGAGTTATCTGTGTGTATTGTGCTCGGGGGGGGGTCAAAGAAATTGGAGGGTAGCACATGACTGAGGTCCATGAAGGAGGTGTTAAAGTGTTTGCCATGTTTTTTTTGTCCAAGGTGATGGTACCATCAATGTTGAGCATTGAGGGTGCAATTTTGGGGTCTTTCCCTGTCACTTCAGTAATGTTGCTCCAGAATTTCTTGTCATCTTTCCAGGTGCTAGCTAAGGCATTCCTATAGTAGTTGGCTTTCTCAAGGTGAATGGCTTTAGTGCAGGCATTTATCACTGTTTTGTGAGCCTGAATGCTGGCCTGAGTGCCGGCCATCTTTGTATGGTATCAGAGATGGTCATGAGACTTCATTAGACCTAGCAGATCCATGGTAAACCACGGGTTATTGATACACTTGGTCTTATGCTTCTTGAAAGGGGCATGCATATCACAGGCAGAGTTGAAACTGGAGATGAAATACTTAAGTGCGGTGTCCACATCAGGGGCCAAGTCAATTGGTGACCAATCATGTTCCTGTAGGAGAGTTTTCAGGGGCCCTTGGTGACCAGAAGCCAGTTTTCTGCAGTAGATAGTTTTTGAAGGGGGTTTGTTGAATTTGTTTGACCAAGTACATAGTACAGGAGAATGGTCACTTAATGAGTGGGGGAGAATTTCTGAATTTGTGATGTGCTCGGGGTGGTTGGTGAGAACCCTGTCCCGAAGTTTACTAGTCCCCATTCTATAGTTCAACCTGGTAGGTGACTGAACCATTTGTGAGAAATTTTCTGCAGTAAGGGCACCCTTATAGCTGTTTGCATTGGGGGACAGCCAACTTGACATTGAAATCCCCAAGCAGGATTGCTTCTGTGTTCTGCTCAAAATAGTTGATATAGTTGAGGCGGGCATGAAGGTCCTGATTAGTTAGTTTGGGTGGAATATAGACCAAGGCCACACTGAGGACCTTGTTATGCGTTCCATGCATTACCTTGGTGGCAAGGACTTGGATGTCATTCCCAGAGGAGGGCATGGACTGGACATGACCCGTGAGAAACTCTTTAAGATAGAGTGCACAGCCCCCACCTTTTTTGGTTAGCCTGTCTTGCCTGAAAACTGCATAACTCAGAACAGTTATTGCAGAATCAGGGATTTTTGGAGACAACCATGTCTCAGTCATGGATATGATGTTTGGGTTGTGCTGAGAGACCCAGGCAGTGAGGGTATCTAGTTTAGTGAGGAGGCTGCAGATGTTTATGCTGGCAAAGGAGAGCATTCCAGCCTTGCCTGAGCCCTGAGGACCATACATCGGGGGGCCAGGGTTAGGGTGAATATTGCCTGAAATAAATAGCAACAAAATTATTACGTAATATAAGAGGGCTATGAGGTGGATTCTATGAGGCAGCAGTATCCTTTTTATAGTGTCTTGCTTCCCAGCTGGTCATTGTGTTGAGCAGAAACTGGTAAACAACAGCGACAAACTAATAAACATTGGAGCGTGGACAGTGGGTGGCAGAACCAACCAAAAATAAAGGGATCTGGGTGGGAGCTTCCAGGTGTGGATCTGAGGATAGGGGTTTGTAGTGGTCCATTGTGCAGATTGTGGAAATTCATTAAAAGGATCTGAGAACTGGTAATATAGTGGTTTTCTAGTCAGTCCAGCATGGGAGAATAGAAAAAAAGGTGAACATATTAAGCAAGGGACAAATTGGTCCCATTATAGGACTTAGAACGAGGCCACAGATTTTGCATTGCAATTACCATTCCAGTCTCTTTAGTCAAAGGGTTACTAATTCTATACAGGTTACTGAATTTAGAACAATGTTTGCAGTAGTTTGGTCCACATGAGGAGTATAACTTAAAGAAAGGTCTAAAATGAAATCAAAATAGTTAAATGCAGTTGCTTCCTCGAGTTGCGCACCATCAACAGCAAGCAGCACTATAAGGTAGGAAGTGTATTTTATAAGCTTAGGCAGTGATCCAAATAATTTCGTTTTTGTTTTTGCCTTATTTGAATCCAAATTGTTACAGTACAAGCAGTTCTGAAGTTTATGAACTCAATAGTTAGAAAATTATTAATGTTGTTATTAGAGTCAGAATGACAAAATAAAACAGCACTGTTCACATGTAATAGCTCAAAATCAGAACTAACACTAGAAAAGGGATCAATAAATAAAGAAAAAAAGTAATGGACTTTGGATTGACCCTTTTGGCACCCCGTATTGCATCTGTCTAACAGATGAAAAACTGCTACCAAGTTTTGCACACTGTAACCTGCTACTCCGATAACTGTCATATCACACCAGTGAAGGGTCACCAGGGCCTATGTTCCTAAGTCAGTTTATAAGAATGGGGTGGTTTATCAGGCTGAATGCCATGGTCAGATCCACAAACACAGTGCCAGTCAAATTCCCACAGTCCATTGCCTGATGTACTTCATCTATGAATCTGATTCAGTCTCAGACCCTTTCTAAAACTGTGCTGGTTAGATGAGAGAAGATTGTATTTATCAACACAGTCAATCAATTGATTATAGATAATGCTGAAAAAATACAAGTGGATCTACAATTGCTAAAATTTGATATAGGACCAGCTTAGTGAATAGGTACAAAATGGGATCATTTCCACAAATCAGGGGTTTGCCCAACAGTAAAGGGCAAATTAAACAGGGATTTGCCAAACGAGAGGAACAAGTTGGCCACCAAGGTATAGCTCTGTTTATTTGCAGTAGGGTTTACAGGAGAGAATCTGAAAATTACAGGTGACAGAAAAGTTTTTTTGCATAGCCTCTATGACTGAGAAAAGAAAAGGTGTCTCATCTGCCTCTTCTGATGAGAGTTATGCCTCCCCACATATGATCTATTAAGACACAATCCATGCTTACAATCAGCACTAAAGACCAGGGAAGTCCCGAGAAGCTGCCTGGCTCATCTGGTGTGGTGTCCATTCCCTGAGCTGCATCTATGCTTGGCTCGTCTGAAGCAACAAGTGAGGTTTGTTGAGAACAGGGAACATCATGATTTTTAAACGATCCAGTAACCGAAACAGTGGTTGCAGCTGAAGCTGCTAGTCTGCAATCTGAGGACTTTAATATGGCTCTAAACATTCCACAGAACCCTATTGCTGGCCCCCCAAAACAACACCATAGAGTCACTGGGAGACTATTAACAGAATACTCTCCTAGATCGAAAGGTAAGGTCAGCGTTTTGAGACAATTAATGCTGAAGTGGATTTCTTACAAAACAACACTAAGGGTAACAAGGGGAAGCTAGAAAATCTAGCTGTAAGAGTTAAGAAAAATTCGGAAGCCATAACTGGAATTACAAATAAGTTTGAAGCTGTAGAGGTTACAGACAATAATGTGATTAAAGAAAATTATAATATATTTAGAAAAATAGAAAATTTGGAGACTCTGACCTGGAACAAGAACTTACATATTGTTGGTTTGCCTCTTTTACTCATTAAAATTTATGAAACAGTCTGGGATTTGGTGAATGATGTTTTCCTTTCGGTCTTTGACTTGCCTGAATATAATCCATATTTTTTTATCAACAGTATTTAGAGTGCAGAAAAGGAGGCCTAATATCTCTGATTTAAATGTAGCAGGAATAGATATAAAGACTGATCAAGACCCCGGAATTACTACTTAGGCATCATTTGCTTTTGAATCAGATAGAGACCTGGTTATGAAATTGGCACGAATAAAGTCACAACTAACATACAGGGGATATAAATTTTACATTTATCCTGATTACTCTTATGCAATCCAACAGAGGCATGGTTAGTTTTTGACATATCGCCAAGAAATCTTGGAACTAGGGGCTCAGTTCCAACTGCTGGCACTGGCCAAAGTTAAGATCATACATAGGGCAAAGTGCATTTCTTTTTTGAAATTGACCAGATCAGTTCATTTTTGCATAGTCAACATGAAACTGAGGAAGAAGCAAATTCAGAATCTCCAACCTAGTCAGAGAAGATGTCTATTATCGCTAGTGAGAATGAAAATAATTACGTTTATAATGAAAAATGCTGATACTGACTTTATTGTACAGTCAGAAAGTAATGGGAGGGCTTTGGGGAGTTTGGAAATGTTGAATAACTTTTTTGTATTCACTTGCATGCATGCACAAAGAAAAGTCTTGAAACAGTACAACTTGTGTGACCCTCATCATGAATCAAGTGCTCAGTGTAACAGGAGTGAACCTACCGGACCAATACATGCCGAGCTGTGAATGACAGCAGTTCAGCTGTGTTGGTCTTCACTTCTAAGAAAAGGTCCACTGCAATCAGCGGTGGTAGCATGTGTGCAGTTAGTATACTGACGTCAGCCAAACTGTTGTCATACACAGCTCGGCGTGAAATCTCTCCTACTTCCTCCCTCTGCTAATGTTCTCCCCCTCCCTCGTTAGTGTTCTCCCCAGCCCCCATGTTGTGTGCTGGGGGGGTTGCCCAATCCCCCTCTGCTCATGCACCCCACCAGCACACTGTGGCTGACAGGGATGCCCAATCCCCCATCGGCTGCAGCCCTCCCAACAAACAACCAGTTGGCACTCTGGGACCCCACCCCAGCATGCTTATGCCTCCCCCCCACACACACAAGCACTGTACAGCCGATGGGGGTGCCCAATCCCCACCAGCTCCAGGCTTCTCCCCAACAAACACATAGGTGGCATGCTGAAGCCCACCCAAGCATGCCAAAAGCGTCCGTCTTTTGTTGTTTTAAAATTCCTATGAAAAGAAACAATGGTCCCTTGGTGAGTCATTTGCCCCTCCGGCCAACCCTTTTAACCTCTCTCACCACCTCCCCACCCCCCACCCACCCCATGCTACCTCTGGAGCCCGGCATGACGATCTTGTTGGACCGGGAACACGTCTGCACTCTGCAAAGCCGAACGCGAACTGAGGAAATGCTCGTAAGCTGTTTAATGGCATAAATTGGGTTTTTCCAACTTAGGTGGATATCTTGGCCATTTTTTTGACTTTTGGCACCAAATTTTCAACATAGGGTTCTTGGGACTCCTTCTCATGAATTCAATCACTGTCGTGGTGTTATTCCATCCCGTAAGATGATTTCACGGTCACTGCATGGAATCACCTTTTGGGATCGATTAACGAAATAACAGTGTCAGTGTTCATGAGGTGGGCTCTCAAAAAGCCTATGTTGCAAATTTGGTTAAAAAATGTAAAAAAATGACTGTTTTACAAGCGTGCATTGTGCAGTTTCCACACACACTTGTAAGTTTGCGAATTTGTGATATTTTCACACCACATTTTCATCATTTGCATACTTCCACACCTCCTTAAAACAGTGCAGCTGTCATTTTTCACATCCTGGTGGAAATGTGTTTTCGTGCTTCCGACACAGAATAGCATAGTTGCTGTCAGAAATCAGTATTCGCTACAGAGTAAGACAATCACAGTGACACTGTTCATAAGCAGATGTCCTAAAATGCCTATGTTGAAAATTCAGTGAAGAAATTCCCAAAAATTACTGTTTTATGAGCGTGCATTGCACCGTTTCCACGTGCACTCGTAACTTTGCGAATTTGTAATATTTTCACTCCAGATTTTCAACATTTGCATTTTCTCACAGCTCCTTATGAACAGTACAGCTGTCATTTTTCACATCCTGGCTGAAATGTGTTTTCACACTTCCGGCACAGAATAGTGCAGTTGCTATGGGAAATCAGTGTTCAGTACACAGTAATAAAATCATAGTGACGGTGTTCATGAGCAGAGGTGACAAAATGCCTATGTTAAAAATTTGGTGAAATAATTCCACTGAATGACTGTGTTACAAGCAGCATTGTGCAGTTTCCACACAGGCTTGAGCACGACCAGGGTGTTAGGGTTCCTAAGACAGACACTTAAGAAGTATGAGGCTGAAATGTAAATGAGATGCAAGAGGAGTTGCAGAGAGGTACTCTGTTGGGACATGGATGCTAAAGGGATATGGATACAACTGGGGAGGGCTGCATAAATGCCAAACACTACTGCAAATACCTGCAAGGGAATGTTTGGTATCGACAAATGCTTGTTTTGAATAGTTGCCAACAAATTATGGAATATATGATGAAATAAGTGAAAATATTTGATGTGAGATATATGGGAATTACATGAGATTATAACAGTATTAGAATAATCCAATAGTAAATATAATGCTTAAAGTGTGCTCAGAGGGCTAATGTCAGATGTTTTATTACATAAAATGTATTTGTCTTGTCAAGTAGATGATACTGTATGTTTTGGAGTGGTTTGTTTTGGTTTATTTATTTAAAATCTGGTAAATCCATGAGCAGTGCTGCCTGTTTTTATGGGCAACCAGATATAAATTACAAACATAAATCACATAAATCAAATTACATCAGACATACAAAATAACTTATAACAACAAATAAATCAATAAATAAATAATACCAAGCAAGGAAGCTTATCCACAGTTACAGTGTTCAGAAGCTAATAAATATTTTGCAAGCCTCAATTTAAAAACAAGTAAATGCAGAGTTTCGATAGTACAATTTTGAGGGACCGAATTATAAAAACTGGGTAAATGAAACAATAAAGATCTTAGACCTAGACTGGTTTTTACTGTAGGAATATTGAAATAAGCAGAGAAAGATGATCTAGTATATGACAAAGATACTTTTGGTGAAAAATATTGATTCAGAATATCTGGAGCTCTCTATAGCATTATTTTCCTAGCAACTGTGCCAAGTTGAATCGTATACCTGGTGTTTAAAGTCAGTCATTGAACTGTTTTTAGAAGTGCACAATGATGAGTGCGCATGGCAGTTAGGTGGAAAACCTTGCAATCTGATTATATAAAACAGTGACCCTAGCAATCTCAGCCTCAGTGGCAGCAAACTATAACAAAATACCATAATCAATGAGTGGGAGCAAAAAACTCTGGGATAACAGAAGTCTTGTAGATAGTAACAAAAATGAATTGATCCCGTAGAGTGCACCCAGTCTCTGATGAAGAGTCTTAGTCATTTGAGAAATAAGAAAATTATTTTTTAATGAGCTGTCAATGAACAGCCCCAAATATTTTAAAACAGGCTCATTCAATGCTGACACCATGCAGGGTTGTGATGGCAATGTTGGTATTAGTGGGCATTTTTTTTCTTTGAATTATGAAAAACCATAAATGTTGTTTTTGATGCATTCAAAGCTAGCTTCTGTACCAGGAACCATTACTGTATTAAGACAAAATCAGATGGAATATTACTCTGCAATTCCGCAAAACTATCTCCACCGGCAGAAATCACCACGTCATCTGCATACAATAAAATATTATTTTTTCTACAGACCTTAGGAAGGGCATTTAAAAGCAAACTAAAAAACAAGGTATCCTATACTGAACCATGTGGAACCCTCAAGGATACAGGGGACAGAGAAGAGAAACAATTAGAAATTTTAGTTTTCTGAAAACAGTTGTCCAAATACGTTTACCAACCCCACAGTGACATTTCACCAGCGAGGTCTCCCACAGCGACTACAGTGTCTAGCCGTGGTGGGAGACCTGCTGGAACCTGGCGCTGTCTGTTGGGGGTCCTGCACCCCCCCAATCAGCTCTGACTGGAATTGAGAATCCTTAAGTGGGGGTGGGTGCGGGAGGCATAGCCCCCCATGTGGGGGTTCAGGGGGTGAAGCCCCCTAAAGAAAACAAAGACAGCAATAGTGAACTGGCAGCTGACTGCAGAATGCAGTCAACCTGCCGGTGTCACTGATGGGGAGTTCGACAGAATTTCTGTCGCACTCCTGTCATGGATCCGTCCAAATAATTACAACACCAGCCCAGCATGGCTTCAGAACAACCCAGTTCACCCATGTCCTTAATCAAAAGCTTAGGATTAACAAGATCAGAAATCTTGCTGAGACCCATATACACAGCCATGGAGAAATGACCCTTATCCAATACTTGGTGTAAAAACTGAGTGAATCCCATCAAGGCTGTCTCAGTGCTGTATCCAGGGTGGAAGCCATGCTAGGCTGGGGTTAAAATCTCATACTTGGATAGATAATAAAGAACTTGATCAAAAACAATACGTTCTAGTACTTTTGTGAGGGGGGCCAGTAGTGAAATAGACCTATAATTTTGCAGACTTGCCGTGCCACCAGATTTATGTACAGGCACCACTGTAGCTATTTTCCATAATTTAGGAAATTGTCCCAGACAAAGTGAGTGGATTAATGCTGTTTACTTATATTTAATACAACCTATATATTTGACTTAGGTGGAGTATCCTCTGGTATAAGGTGGTTATTATTGTTGTTGGGTTTTTTTTTTGCATTGTTTTTTGTTTCTTATCCTCCAAGCAATGAACTAAAATGTATCCTGTATGCATGTCAGATAAGAATTTAGTACTGTCTCTGTTATACTAAATATCAAATTAATAACATAACAATTAAAAAAACAGGGATTTGCCCAACAGTAAAGGACAAATTAAAAAATCTAATTCATTGAAAAGTCTCTTTCTTTTGCCACAAGAAATAACAGTTTGAGAATTAGTCTATCACAACAGTCTGATTTATCTGATTTGATAGATTTCTAATAGATATATACCTCTTTTCTGATGACTGTTCTCATGTGAAAGGAGGGCCTATTAAGACAAACATCTTGGGGAATGGAAGTATACTGCCCTATAATCCTACAGGGTATCCTTCTAGGTTAGAAAACCATGAATTACACTCATTGAAAAACTCCTAAAGCTGAAAGTGAACAAAACAATGGGGCCTGATGGTATTCACCCCATAAGTCTAAAAGAACTAAGGGGAGAACTAGTGACACCACTGACTACCCTTTTTAACAAATCATGGGAGGATGGTGTGGTACCTGAGGACTGGAGGAGGGTGGATGTGATTCTCCTTCACAAAAGTGGGAGCAAGACAGAGGCAGGAAACTACAGACCTGTTAGTTTGACCTCAGTGATAGGGAAAATGATGGAATCACTTCTGAAGGAAAGAATTGTTGAGTACCTAGAGGCCAATGTGGCACAGGAACCAAGGCTACATGGATTCACAGCAGGAAGGTCATGTCAGATGAATCTAATTGACTTCTTTGACTGGGTGACCAAAGTAGTAGACCAGGGAGGGACTGTCGACATGGCCTACCTAGACATTAGCAAGGCATTTGACACAGTCCCACACAAAAGATTAATATACAAGTTAGCCAGCCTTGGAGTGGGTCTCAGGGTTGTAGCCTGGGTAAAACATTGGCTGGACAACAGGATGCAGAGGGTAATAGTAAATGGAGTCCACTCTGAAGAAAGTGGGGTTACTAGTGGGATACCGCAGGGTTCAGTACTGGGACTGGTCCTCTTTAATATCTTTATAGGTCACATTGCAGAGGGACTGAAAGGGAAAGTATGCCTCTTTGCAGATGACACAAAGATCTGCAACAGGGTTGATGCATAAGAGGAGGTGGAAAGGATGAGAAGGGACTTGGCAAGATTGGAGGAATGGTCAAAAGTATGGCAGCTTAGATTCGATGCAAAGAAGTGCAAAATAATGCACATGGGAAACAAAAACCCAGGGGAAGAGTACAAAATGTAGGGGGAGGTACTAACAACAACAAAAATGGAAGGGACCTGGGGTAGTCATATCAGATGACTTAAAGGTGGGCAAGCAATGTGAGAAGGCAGTAAGGATGGCTGGAGGGATACTGGGATGCATAGGGAGAGGCATTACCAGTAGAAAACAAAGTTGTTATCCCTTTGTACAGACAGTTGGTGAGACCCCATCTGGAATACTGCATGCAGTTCTGGAGACTTCATCTCTGCAAGGACATAGACAGGATGGAGGCAACTAAAATGGTGCAGGGTCTGCACCAGAAGCCTTATGAAGAGAGAGAGAGAGAGAGAGACTAAAGGAGTTTAATATGTATACCCTCGAGGAAAGGAGGGAGTGGGGGGGGGCATGATAGAAACATTTAAGTACCTCAAGGGAATCAATAAAGTCCAAGAGGATAGCATCTTTCAGAAAAAGAGATGTGCAAGAACAAGGAGGCACAATTTGAAGATAGAGGAGGGACAGTTCAGGGACAATGTAAGGAAGTATTTTTTCACGGAGAGAATAGTGGATGCATGGAACGGCCTTCCTGAGGAGGTTGTGGGGTCAAAAACAGTGGGGGAATTCAAGAATGCATGGGACAGATATAAAGCAATTCTTGTGGGGGGTAGGAAGAAGTAGGCTATTGGTTAACTAGGATCTGCAGCTCATCCAGTAGGTAGGGAAATGGACAGACTAGGTGGGCCAAACGGTCCTTATCTGCCGTCAAAGTCTATGTTTCTATTAGAAACTGACAGAAGAGATGTTAAGATCACAGCATCTTTAATCATAAATAGATCTTCACCACTGGAGGAATTTAAAAAAGATTTAATCGAACTCCTTTTTAGAATTTTTTCCAAATTACTTCGATTTTCAGACTGCTGCTTCTTTAAAAACTTTGCTTTTGCAATCTTGATTTTAGACTTGCATTAATTTGTAAGGAAATTGTATCTACTGAAATTATGTGCAGGTTTAGACCTACTATATAAAGACCAAGGGCTCGAATCTCAAAAGATTTAGAATGTCGCAAGCTCCGATTATGCCAAGCACGTGGAGCACGGGGCTTGCTGCATTCCGCAACTGGCAATCAGGATTCTCAATCCTGTGCACCACATGCCCAAAGTTAAACCAGCTTTTTTGAGTCTAACTTTGCTGACCTTTTTACAGAGTTTGCTCCAAATATTTGGTGCAGGTCGCTGTAAAAAGAGTAAAGTGTTGCAAATGTGTATGACCTTTGAGAATCGAGCAATGCGTCCAGCGCAGCATAGGGTTTGACATAGGGCTTGTTCTAGCCCTGCGTCAACCTTTGAGAATCGAGCCCCAAGTCTTATTTCCATTTCTATTGTAAAGAAATCGGCTGTGAGTCACCTATAGTCCTTCCTACTAACCATCCTCTTTACCATAAGACATGAATAGCAAGAACCTTGGAGAATTCTCAGATAAGCAAAATCCAAAGCACAGTTAACATCAAGGATGACTTTTAAAAAGGTCCAATCTATTTCTGAACAATCATGGAAAAAAATTGGGCAAACAAAATTTGGGGAAGAAAACTGAACTCCAGTATTTTAGGCAGGGGTTTATTTAATTAAACTGATGTCACCTGGCTTTTTTTTTTTTTACAACAAAGCTGTTCTCAATTAAATGTATAAAAATACTGATGATCTTTGTTTTATTTTAAGGAGCAACTCCACTAAAAAATCCAACAGCATGTTAGCTGAACACTGGGGAAGTATATGGTGTCCAGAGAATTTAACATGCATTAATTAAAAAAAGTTACTATGTTCAAGTGGAGAAAATCACATTTCATGTTTCTGAGTTTGGTGTTTCGATACCATATGACATCTGAGAGCTGACTCACTGAAATAAGCCATCTCTTTCTATTGCTCAAAATCCAGTCTAACAAGGTGTATTTGTGAGATTTTAAATACAGCCTAATAGGAAATTCTGTAATTGGTTGTAATCCGGTATCAATAAGGATATAAAGACAGAATTGCACTTTCTGATCAATTTAAATAAAAGTCACCAAGTACAATTGATTCTCATTTGCCCACATTAGAAACTAAATTAACCAAATCCAAGCGTCCTCACTCACTATTCCGGGGTAGGATGTGTACAACAGAAATTTAACTTCTTTGAATTACCCAAGGTAATTTGAATTAATATCCATTGTGCCTAAATAGCAGGTTCATTCACAATTAGGGGGTCCTTAACAAAAAACATTTGCCCTTCTCCCACCTTATTTTTGCTATCTTTTCTGAAGATTACATAACTTAGAATAAGTACTTCAGTGTCTGAGCTCGATGGACGTAACCATGTCTCACACATTGCCAAAAACATTGGACCTATAATGAGCAACCTAGGCCTTAATTGCACTGTTTTAGAGCCCATGCTATGTGCATTTTAATGTGCACAGCTCTGCAAGTGGGTAGGTAGGTTGTAAGTGTAGATAGACAGGCAGACGGACAGACAGACAGACATAAAAACATAGAAACTGTCAGCAGATAAGGACCGCCAGGCTCATCCAGTTTGCCTGTATACCCTACCTTTATTAATGGCTGCTGACTCTATCTGGTCAATGACTTAAGCCTCTCCTTCCCACCTGTTGGGTTCCCTTATGTCTGTCCCATGCATGTGTAAATCCCTCCACTGAGCTTTCTTCCACCACCTGCTGGGGTAGGCTGTTCTATACATCCACCACCCTTTCCATGAAAAAAGACTTCCTCACATTTCCCCTTATTCTTTCCCCCATTCAATCACATATCGTGCACCCTCGTTCTTGTACCTCTCCTATACTAAATGATGTTGCCCCCCTTGCACCTTGTTTATGTCCTTAAGGTACATGAAGATTTCTATCATATCCCCAGTTCCCTCCTCTCCTCCAGTGTATACATATTGAGGTATTTCAATCTCTCTTCATATGTCATCCGGTGTAAGCCCTGCACCATCTTAGTCACCCGTCTGAACCATCTCCACCCTATCCATGTCCTTACAAAGATGCAGCCTCCAGACCTGTATATAGTATTCCAGATATGGCCTCATAGAAATACAGAAAATTGTTGGCAGATAAGGACTGCCAGGCCCATCCAGTCTGCCCCTAAGCCCTACACTAGTTTTCGGCCTCTGACTCTTCCTGGTCGATGGCTTTTCACCCCTCCTTCCCACCTCTAAGGTTCCCTTATGTCTGTTCCAGGCATGCTTAAATCCTTTCACTGTGCTCACTCCCACCACCTCCTGTGGCAGACTATTCCATGTGTTCACCACCCTCTCTGTGAAGAAAAATTTCCTCACATTTCCCCTTAACCTGTCTCCTTCTAATTTCATATTATGCCCCCTCATTCTTGTACTCCTCCTGTATTGGAAGATCTCTCCCCACTGCACCTTATTTATGCCCTTAAGGTATTTGAATGTTTCTGTCGTGTGTCCCCCGCACCCTCCTCTCCTCCAGCAAGTACATACTGGGGTCCTTTAATCTCTCCTCAAATGTTTTCTGGTGCAAGCCCTGTACCATCTTAGTTGCCCTTCTCTGGACCGTCTTCACCCTGTCAATGTCCTTATGAAGGTGCATCCTCCAAAATTGTACACTGTACTCTAGGTGAGGCCTCACCAGCATTTAATACAATGGCAACACCACCTCCCACCTTCTGCTAATGATACTTATGCCTATGCACCCAAGCTTGCCACTGGCCCTCCCTGCAGCCTTTGTACTCTGCTTAGGCACCTTTAGGTCATCTGAAATGACAACCCCCAGGTCACTTTCTTCCCTGGTGATCATCAGCAACCCCCCCCATCCTATAGCTTTACCTGGGGTTCCCTCACCCCAGGTGCATTATTTTGCACTTCTTTGAATTGAACCTCAGTTGCCACTCCTCAGAGCATTTTTCAAGCTTCCCCATATCCCTCCTCATTCTCTCCACCCCGTCTGGAGTATCCACCCTGTTTTAGATCTTGGTGTCATCTGCAAACAGGCAGACCTTTCCCTCCAGTCCTATTGCAATGTTTTTAATGAAGACATTAAACAGGACTTGCCCAAGGACTGATCCCTGTGGCACCCCACTGGTCACCCTCCTGTCTCTGGACTGGATCCCATTTACCATGACCCTCTGCTTCCTGTCCAGTAGCCAGTTCCTAACCCAGTTTACCACCTTGTGCCCCATGTCCAGGCTGCCCATCTTGTTAACCAGACTTTTATGTGGGGCGGTGTTGAAGGCCTTGCTGAAATTGAGGTAGGCAATGTCCACGGC
Organism: Neoceratodus forsteri; assembly: GCA_016271365.2. Taxonomy (NCBI): domain Eukaryota; kingdom Metazoa; phylum Chordata; order Ceratodontiformes; family Ceratodontidae; genus Neoceratodus; species Neoceratodus forsteri. The sequence continues at coordinate 967,007,361 of CM028133.1, forward strand.
CCCCCCCCCCACACACAATTTATTCAGATTCGTCTGACATGACCTTCCGGCTGTGAATCCATGTTGTCTTGGATCCTGGGCACTGTTGGATTCCAAGTGTGCCACTATTCTTTCTTTAAGCAGTGTCTCCATGATCTTACCCACAACTGAGGTGAGGCTGACTGACCTATAATCCCCTGCATCCTCCATGCCACCACTTTTGTGTAGGGGGACTACATGTGCCCTCTTCCAGTCCTCTGGAACCATTCCTGTGTTGAATGACTCAGTGAACATGGCTGCCAGGGGAATTGCTAGCTCCCTCCGCAGTTCCCTTAATATCCTTGGATATATGTCATCTGGCCCCATTGCTTTGTCCACCTTCAGTTTTGTGAGCTGAGCTCCTCCAGGACTCTCTCCACTGTGAATGGATTAGTATTTACCTCTCCCCTCCCCCCCACGTGTCTGCTATTCAGCTGTGGTCCGTGACCCTCCCCCTCTTCAGTGGATACAGGACAGAAGTATTTGTTCAGTATTTCCACCTTTTCCAAGTCTCCCTCTTTACACTTTCCTGCATCCCCTCTGAGCCTTACAATCCCTCTCCTGCTTTTCCTTCTTTTTCTGATATACTTAAAGAATTTCTTGTTCCTTTTCTTCACCATCTGAGCTAATCTTTCTTTGGTCTACGCTTTTGCTCTCCTTACAGCCTTTCCTGCTTCCTTTAGTTTCTTTTAGCCTCACCAGTGTTTTGTATAGTGGTATCACTACCTCCCCCTTTCGGCTAGTCAAACCCTTTCCTATGCACCCCAACATGCCACTGGCCTTCCCTACAGCCTTTGCACTCTGCTTGACCACCTTTAGGTCATCTGAGATAATAATCTCCAAATCCCTTTCTTCCCTGGTGACCATCATCAACTTCCCCCAATCCTGTAGCTCTCCCCAGGGTTTCTGCATCCCAGGTGCATGATTTTGCACTCTGTTGCATTGAACCTCAGTTGCCACACCTCAGACCATTTTTCCAGCTTTCCTAGGTCCCTCCTCATTTTCTTCACCCCATCTGGGGTGTCTACCCTTTTGTGGATCTTGGTGTCATCTGCAAACAGGCAAACCTTTTCTTCCAGACCTTCAGCAATGTCACTAATGAAGACATTAAAGAGGACTTGCCCTAGGACTGATCCTTGAGTTACCCCACTGATCACCCCACTTTCCTCTGCTTGGCTTCTGTTTACCACCACCCTCTGCTTCCTGTCCTCTAACCAGTTTCTAACCCAGTTCATCACCATGAGGCCCACTCCCAGGCTACCCAACTTGTTAACCAGTCTGCTGTGTGGAATGGTGTCGAAGGCCTTGCTGAAATCGAGGTAGGCTACAGCCACTGCTCCTCCCGGTCCACCTCCTTCATCACCCTGTCAAAAAATCTATCAGATTTGTTTGACATGACCTTCATGCTATGAATCCATGCTACTGCAGGTCATGTGCTTTGTTGGAGTCTAAGTGTTCCACTATCCTTTCCTTAAGCAGTACCTCCATAATCTTATCCACCATTGAGGTGAGACTGACTGGCCTATAGCTTCCTGCCTCCTCCCTGCTGCCATTTTTGTGAAGAGGAACTACATGTGCCCTCCTCCAGTCTTCCAGAAGTTGGAACTACTCCTATATTGAGTGAATCACTGAACATGGCTGTCAGTGGTGCTGCTAGCTCCATTCGTAGTTCCTTTAATATCCTGGGATGCATGCCATCTGGTCCCATTGCCTTGTCCACCTTCAGTTTTGTGAGTTCCTCTAGGACTCTTTCTTGTGTAAATGGGCTGGTGTTCACCTCCCTCATCCCCTTGCTTCTGATGCCCAGTTGTAGTCCCTGCCTCTCCCCTTCTTCAGTGAATACTGAACAGAAGTATTCAAGTTCAAGTTTCAAGTTTATTGCAGGAAAACTCCATTGAGCAAGCTCATTCACAAGGAGGTCCTGTGACATAAACACTTAAAGTACAAACACAGATAGGTAATAATAGTATATACATGAAATGCACGTTACATGATACAGGCTGGATATACATACAAGGGTACCACATAGGGTGACCGCAGGTGGTAAACATTGATATGAGACAGGGAAGTGACTTACAGGTTGCATACTGATAAATGAAACATGATGACTGGTGTGTGCAATACATATACAGTATTTTGGCAGCTAGAACAAACAACAGTCTACAACTGATATGGGGGGGAGGAGTGATTTGATAGAGTAGCAGTGGAGCGTAAGCAAAGATAAAGCCAGGAGTAGAAGGGGAAGGGAAAGCAGTTAATATGACAAATCAATTATACCTTCATTCAGTATTAAAGCCTTTTCCAGGTCTCCCTCCACTCGCTCCCCTGTATCCCTGCTGAGCCTTATAATCCCACCTTCCAGACTTCTTTCTTTAGTTGATGTACCTGTAGAATGTCTTCTCCCCTTTCTTCACCGTGTTTGATAATCTTTCCTCTGTTTGTGCCTTTGCACTCCTAACAGTTTTCCCTGCTTCCTTCAGAAAATTTAGGTACAGTACCCTATCCTCTTCCTTCTGAGCCTCCTTCTATTTTCTGAAAGCCACCCTCTTGGCCCTTACTTTCTCTGCTACATCTTTTCAGAACCATAGTGGTTTCTTCCTTTTCTTGCCTTTGTGTCTGAGTCTAATGTACTGGTCTATCACATCCACTATGGCTCCTTTTAGGTGTGCCCACTGCTCCTCAACCCCCCATCCTGCCTCCCTCCCTCCTCACCAAGGATTCTTTGATACAAATCCCCATCCTGGCAAAGTCCATCCTCCTGAAATCCAAGACCCTCACCTTTTGTGGCTTGACTGTGACCCCATGTCCAAGTCAAACCACACTGTGTGGGGATCACTGGACCCCAGGTGCCTTCCACCTGGACTTCTGTGATTCTTTCTCCATTGGGCAGCACTAGATCCAGAACCTCCCTATTCCTGGTGGGTTCTGGCACCAGCTGCCTGAGGCTTGCCCCTACAGGAAGTTCAAGATGTCTCAGCTCCTGTTTTGAGGCAGTCACCAGGATGGTCCAGTCCACATCCCGCATAATAAAATCCCCTAGCAGCAGTATCTCCCCTTTTGCTGCCACCTCATGTATTTCCTCAACTAACACCCTGTCCACCTCCTCCCCCTAAGCCGGAGGCCTATAGATCACTCCTGTATGAATAGCTGTGCCATTGCCTATCTCAAGGGTAACCCACAGTGCCTTAGCTTCCCCCGTCTGCCCTGTATCATAGTTGCTTTTATATCTTCCCTGATGTACAGGGTAACCCCCCCCCCTTTATTTTTGCTTTCCCTATCCCTTCTGAATAGATCATAACCTAGTACACTTACCTCCTAACTGCAGTTTACGGTGTACCACATCTTGGTTATTTTCACTATATCCAGGTCAGCCTCTGCCATCAAGGCCACCAGGTCTGGGATTTTATTAACCAGGCTGCAGGCATTTGTATACATGGCCTTCCATGTGTTACTGCCCGCCTCCCTTCTGTTTCTACATTTGCCCTCTTGTTTCTTTCAGCTCTGGTTTCCTTCTTTTGCTGCCTCCCTTCTTCTGCCTTACCCTGTATAACTGATTTAGGTGTATCCTGACCCTCCTTGCTGACCTGTGGTGCTGGGCAGCTTGAGATAGATAGATAGATAGATAGATAATATAGAAATGTTTTAAATCAGGACAATTTGGATGGGACCGTTTTCTGTTGCTAGGAAGTGTCCCCCCCTTATTTAGCCACATGTGGTATCCACAGAGAATATGAACTGTTTATGCAGTTTCAAGCCCATGCAGTTAACTTACTTCGTGGGGTTATGACTGTCGTAGTTCTGATGATGTCACTGTACACTGGTAAAGCACAGTATGATTCGAGAATGGCCACATCACAGCTGCAAAAACAACATTCTTCCACAATCCCAGATCTCTGTCTGCGAGTTGATGATGTGGCCCTGCCTTGAGTATAACAAAACATAATGCAGGTCAGAACTCTTCAGGATCTTATTTCCTTTAATAGTACAATGATGTCATACTGTGTCTTATGGACACTGCCCCCCCCCCAACCCTGTTAGTCTGACAGAGCTATATCCTTCTACACCACTAATTTGTCACTTCACAGGCATTCCAGTCTTTTGTTTTAAATGTTTTACTTTGAATTTTCGTCCTCTTTTAATCCTTTCTTTTTAAATTGGTGTTAGAATGTATGTTTATAGGGCCAGCCTGCAAATGCAGCAGCAATTACCTGTGAAAAAACGAACACTCTCCCAGTTACCCACCCTCCCATATGCCTGGTTGCTCTAACAGGGCTCTAAAATTAACAGGAAAAATTAGTGAGCATGTGTGATGTGACATGATGGGATAAACATGACCATCCTGCTGCAAGGGTCTCAAAATATAGGAATCAAAAAAGCAGGTACACAAAACAGAGCACAGACCCAGTGCACTCCTAGGCCAGCTAAGCCATTAAATAAATGTGTTCTCCAAATAAGGAGTGCACTCTGGTGGGATATGAAGGAGACCGATAATATCAGTTGGAAAAAAAAGATTCCAAAACAAATAGGATATAAAGTACCATATTCAGTGAGTTTTATTTCACATAGTATATAAACAGAAAATCCATATGCCTCTTTATAGACTAACATTGCAATAAAGTGACGTAGATACATATAGAATAATGGATGTGCAGACGTGTATTGCGAGTTTTTTTCCTCACACCCCTCACACCCAAGGTGTGTGATGTCACTTAAACCCCGAGAGTGAAGTTCGAGGGGTTTAATTAGGCATCACATGCCAAGGTTGTGTGAAACAAACAAGTAATATAACATCAGCATGTAGTTTATTTTTTATAATTACTGGTGACACTGTTTATCAACCGGTATAATTCCCCAGATGCAGTACTACTAAGAAAAAAGACAGAAAACTTAAGCACACTCAAAATGTAGGTTTATTTGTTTAACACAACCATACAAAATACAAGGATAAACACTGCATGTGTAATCTGACAGAGTATTTTTAGAAAAATTAAAAAAGTGGATGTTAATTGATAACAACCGGTTACTCAGTTATTACTGAGCTCCATAATAATCAGGTAACTGATTGTTCTTAATTAAGCAGGTTATTACACCATCTGATAGAAACAGGGACCTTGTTGATAATCATTATCACCAGTAATTATACCAATACTATTACACAGCCGTCCTCCCTCAGAACTGTTGCCCAAAATTCCAGTGCTTCCCTCTCAAAGGAGCTCCTATAGCCGGTTTTTTTCTGGAATCTTTTTCTCCATTCAGTTTTATCAGCCTCCTCCCACACCCCATGAGAGTGCACTCCTTATTTTGGCAATGACTCATAATATAGAAATCAACTCTGCAGATACTGGTGGTAGCCAATGGTATATGCACCCAGCTGAGTGTGGTACCTGAGAAAGATGTAACCCACCCAAGATGGTGAGGGTCACTAAATGCAAAAATAATGTGATCTAACTGGGATATTGAACCCAGATCCCTGGAATACCGTCCCGGTGCTCTACTACAGCCAAGCTATCAGGTTACTTGGCTAGCCAGAGCCACCTACATTCTCAAGCTACTATCCTGCAGCTTGGAACAATTGAGACAGGAACTGCTGATGTGGTATTAGCCACCATTAACCATTTAAAACACAAACTGTAATGCTGTCATGAGAGTAAAATGTTATGCTGTATTCAAAAAGGCTATGCTGTATGATTAATGCCTTTTGCTAGGAGACTCATAAATGAACGCTTCCTCTGAAGACGTTTTCCTGGAAAACCCATTATAAATAAATTGATCTCCTCTGACCAACATGCAGTAGATTTGTTGTACATCCGCACCCACTTTTATTGGATGAGGCACCACTGTGAACTTTCCCATAGCTGCACTCTGATTCAGTGCCAGCTATGACTCCAGCAGTAAATCTAGATTTAGTATTGGCTGTATTGGTCCTTGTAAGAACAGATCCAGAAGCAAATGATTTGATATCTTTTATTGGACCAACATGGGTGTAACAAAAAGAACAACGTGCTTTAGCTTTCAGACCAACAAGTCCTTCATCAGGCGTAATGACCATTGTAGCTACGGTGAAGAACAAACAATCCAACTTAAGCCCCATTCTTTGTAACATCCATGTTGGTCCAGTACAAGGTATCAAATCATTTGCTTCTGGATCCAGCAGTAATAACATTTCTTCAGCTCACCTTCTAGTTTTTCCTTCCACCGCCCCATTCTACCAGACTCTCCCTGCTAGAAACTCAGCCAGGCACCTGCCATCTTAAGAAATATACTAAAAGAAGTAAAAATGTAACTTACTGAAATAGAAGCCTCTTTCACCACAGATGAACTGGAGAACATCAACGAGCTCAGCACCACAGAGCATCTCTTTAGAGCGATAGTGAATGCAGCGGCCATTTGAAACATCCACACAGAGACTGAGCAGTAGGGTGAGGCACAGTAGGGTTCGGCTGAGGTGGAGCCTGGATCCTTTCTATGAAAGCAGGAGAAAAATCAATGTGAATTCAGTGCTACTAGTTTTGCAACAGGTTTATTTTGCACTCAGTGGGAATCAAGCATGAGCCTATTCCAGTTCTATATTACTTCTCTATGGGATTCAGTACCTGCTTCAATGTGGTTCAAACAACATGAAGTCTTGCTATATTATGACATATGCAGTGAGTCCCAACCTTCGAACTGCTCCGGAGGTGAAAGAGTTAACTTTCCATGCCAGCCATGGAACTCTGAGCTCGAGCTCGGTTGAAACTCTGTCTGTTGTTCTTCAAACTCAAACCGTCAGATTCTTTACTCCGCCTCACTGAACAGTCGCTCCAGAGATTTCTCCTTCTGCTCAGTTCATTTTGTCGGTTAAAGTGTTATTTTTCTCAGTTTTCAATCGAATTTAAACCGCAACCGATCAGTTCAGACTCTGTCTGTGGTATGTGAGTACTAGATAGGTTTTACATTTGTTTCTATTCTGTGTGGAACTTGTAAACGGTTTATCGGTTCGGTTTGAACCGATCAAGTTGCTTAAAATATCTTAATCTATCTTTTAGTGTGTGGTTACCGGTTCTTATCGGTTCTAAAAAAAACGGATTTTAATACAGTTTTCCACGACCCGTGATTGGTTGGGAACCGATAAGAGGGTCTTACCTGGTGGATTGCCATAAGCGGGTAAGTTTGGTTAGGCTGGCACTATGTCTGAGAAATCCAAAAGAAAAACGGGCCCACTGGGTTTCAACACTGCAGTGTGTGTGGGAAGTCTTTGCCAAGGCTGATCCCCACACCACCTGTGTTTATTGTCTGGGGTTTGACCACCTCAATGCAGACTGCCAGATTTGTAAAAGTTTTCCTGCAGCTACCCTGGAAAAGAGAGTGGGTAGGCTCAGGGAAAGGGAGGCCAAAAAGTCCACTGAACCAGATGGTCAGCCTCATTCGGTTCCAACCGAACCGGAGGGAGTGCCCTCTGACCAGGGCGAGACTTCCTCGGGCAAAAGGAGATCTGACTCTGAGGAGCTGGGTCCAGCAAAAAGGACTAGAAAATCAGCTGGTGTGGAGCCAAAACTTTCCTCTCCAACCACTGAAGAGATAGCCAAAGCGATAAAAATTGTCCAGTCACTTTCCCAGGTTCTGACCGAACCGGCACCATCGGGTAAGCGCCCGGTTCGGCTGGTTCCACCAGTTCAAGAGTATGAGTTAGAGGAGTATTATGAACCAGAGGAGGGCGAAGAGGAGTATGAGGAGAGTGAATGTGGTTTTGAAAGTCTGGATGTGCCCATTGACCCGGACATCTCCCCAGACAGACCTTCAGGAGTGTCTCCTCCTATGCTTTCTGAGTCCCCTTCTCATTTTATGTTTTATAAAAAAGTGGCTGAAACCCTCCAGCTCCCTATGGAGGAAGCTATGGATGATCAAGAGGAGCCTGACTATGTGGAAATGATGGATATCCCAGAGTCTAGGAGACTGTCTATTCCCTTGCATAAATCTTTTGGGAAACAGACTTTTAAAATTTTAAAAGCTCTTCACACTATACCTCCTGTGGATAAGAGAATGGACAAGAGATACACATTGTCAGGCTCTGATACGGAGTTCCTCACACAACAATGCAGCCATGTTGGGGTAGTGCAGGCTGCAGCCTGTGACAAGGCTAATATTCCCTTGGCTTCACACACTCCCGGATAAGGACTCCAGGAGGATTGATGCCATAGCAAAGAAACAATACATGGCAGCATCCATGGGACTCAGACAGGCAAATTATATGGCTTATGTTGCCAGATACCAGAAATCAGATGGGATACTGTATGGCTCTAGCAAAACAGGTCCCTGGCCAGCTTGCCAAGGGGAGCTGGAGCAGGTGGCTGCTGATGGTATTGAGGCATCAAGATGCAATTCCATGCTGCAGTGAACTCTAATGATGTGTCATCAAGAGTCATGGCTACATCTGTGGCACTTAGCAGAATGGCTTGGCTCAGATGTACTAGCCTATCACAGGATACCCAGACTAAGGCCATGGATTTTCCTGCTGTGGGTAATTCTCTGTTTGGGGAGCAGACAGAGAATTACATGAAGAAAATGGATGAGTATAGGACCACCTATAGGAGTGCACAGGCCAAAGAAAGGCAGGCCACTCCTCAAAGGCAGCCTCCCAGGGGCAGGGGCAGGCCTTTCCATAGGCCTTTTTACCAAGCCCAGGCCTCCTCTTCTGCCTATGCCCAGAGGGGGTTCTTTAGAGGGAGAGGCAGACGGGGTACAAGCAGGCCTGCTTCCACCCCTCAGCCCAAAGCCCCTGCCAAACAGGCACCCTGATGGGGTTGCCAGGGCCGATTCTCAGCTACCTGTAGAGGGCAGGCTGGCTTACTTTGTCCAGGACTGGAAGTCTCTGACATCAGACAAGTGGGTCCTGGAAGTAGTAAGCCAGGGACTGGTTCTCAGCTTCAAAAAATTTCCAAGATGAGGAACAGATCCTTTCCATCTACAAATCCTCAGAGGCTCTTGCCTTAGGGCAGGGTCTCTTCCTTCCTAGCTCTCAGAGCTGTGGAAAGGTTCCACCCCTACACCAGGGCAAGAGTTTGTACTCCAGGTACTTCCTTACCCCAAAAGACAGGAGAATGGCGGCCCATCCTGGATCTCAGATATTTAAACAAGCACCTTTTAAAACCAAAATTCAAAATGGTGACTCTGGGAATTATTCTACCCTCTCTAAGGCCAGGGGACTGGCTAGTGTCCCTGGACCTCAAGGATGCCTATTTCCATATTCTCATCAGAAGCTCCCATCGAAAGTACCTCAGGTTCGAGCTGCCTTCAGGCCATTACCAGTTCAGAGCAATGCCCTTTGGCCTCACCTCTGCTCCAAGGGTATTCACAAAATGCCTGGCAGTAGCAGTTGCCCACCTAAGAAGGCAAAAAAATTGCCATCTTCCCTTACCTGGACGACTGGCTCATAGTAGGCCAGTCTCCAGACCAAGTCAAGTTACATCTACAGATAACTCAGCAACTGCTCACTTCTCTAGGTTTCCTTCTGAATCTTCCAAAGTCAGTTCTAGAGCCTGTCCAGCTCCTCACCTTCATAGGCGCAGAGCTGAACACAGAGAAGGCCATAGCCTTCCTTCCTCTGGACAGGGCAAGGACCCTGGTCTCTCTGGCCTCCTCATTCACCCTGTAGGTCTCTCGACCAGCAAGGCACTTTCTACAGCTCCTGGGGCACATGGCTGCTTCTACAGCAGTAGTGCAGGGAGCAAGATTTCAGATGGGGGACATCCAGTTCCATTTGAGAGCCTTTTGGTCTCAAAGGAAAGACCCTGTAACCAAATTGATTCCAGTGACTCGAACCCTGATCCAGGCCCTGCACTGGTGGCAGTACCAGAGCAATCTGAGACAGAGGGTTTCCTTTGCCCCTCAGTCTCACTCCTTAATTCTTACTACAGATGCATCCCTCTTGGGGTGGGGAGCTCACATGGGCTACCTCACTACCCAGGGATTGTGGTCCCCTCAGGAATCTCTGCTCCACATCAATCTTTTGGAACTCAGAGCAGTTTTTCTAGCACTTCAAGCTTTTTCCAAATCTGTTCAGAACAAAGTTATTCAGGTCAGAACAGACAACACCACCACAATGTGGTACATCAACAAGCAAGGGGACACTTGGTCTACGGCCTTGTGCACCGAAGCAATGAAGTTGTGGTCTCTGGCTTACTTTCTGAACACCTCCCTTATGGCAGTTCACCTCCCAGGCAAGGACAATGTCCTGGTAGATGCTCTCAGCAGGATTTCCCAGGGCCATCACGAATGGTCACTGGACCCTCTGGTCTTGGAGGTGGTATTTGCCAGATGGGGCACCCCACAGATAGATCTTTTTGCAGCCCCAGACAATCACCAACTTCCCTTTTTGCTGCAGGCCCCCAGTGTTGGGCTCAGTCCCTCTGGATGCCTTCCTTCTCAGTTGAGAAGGGAAGTTTCTCTATGCTTTTTCCCCCCTTCCCTCTCCTGTTCAAAGTGCTAGTCAAAATCAGATCTCAACCCTGCAAGATGATCCTGATTGCTCCAGATTGGGCCAGACAGCCTTGGTACCCACTCCTACTGTCCTTAGCAGTCCACCTTCCCCTGTGTCTTCCCAGGTATCACAACCTGTTAACCTGTGCTCAGGGGAGAGTTTGGTACCCGAACCTCACTTCTCTCAATCTCAAGGCCTGGCTCTTGAAGAGTTAGAGTTTGCTGACCTACACCTCTCCCAAGGTGTAATGGATATCCTGAAGGCTTCTAGGAAGCCTTCCACCAGGGCTACTTATAATTCCAAATGGAAGAGGTTTCCCATATGGTGCTCTGGAAAGCATATTTCCCCAGAATCTGCTGATTTACCCATAGTCCTGGATTATATGGTCCACTTAAATTCCGTGGGGCTGAGACCAGCTACCCTAAAAGTGCACCTGGCAGCTGTGTCTGCTTTCTTATCAGCAGGTAAGCCCTCTTCTCTTTCAGCTCATCCTGTATTCTCCAAGTTTTTCAAGGGGTTGCTTCACACCAACCCTCCATTCAGGGACCCTGCCCCTGCCTGGGATCTTAATGTTTGCATTGCTCAGCTTATGCAACCCCCCTTTGAACCTTTGTCTTCAGCAGAGCTTAAGTACTTGACTTGGAAAACTGTGTTTTTGGTAGCCATCACTTCTGCCAGACGCATAAGTGAATTACAAGCCTTGTCAGTGGAGCCTGATTTTATCTCCTTTCATAGAGATAAGGTGGTCCTCAGGACTAATAGGAAGTTCTTGCCTAAGGTGGTTTCAGATTTCCACCTTAATCAATCTATATCTCTTCCAGTGTACTTCACTGACCATTCCTCCTCTGGCGAGAGGAGGCTGCACAGTTTAGATTTGAAGAGAGCCCTTAGTTACTACATAAAGCAGACCAAGGGTCACAGGTTTGACTCCCTCCAACTGTTCCTCACTTATGGTGAGGTTAGTAAAGAAACCTGCCACTAAAGATCCATTGCCAGGTGGATTGTCTCTTGTATCCAATTTTGCTATGAAAAACTGGGTGAGGTTCCTCCCTCAGGCCTGAGGGCTCACTCACCAGAGGTACAGCTGCATCTCTGGCTGCTGCCAGGGACATCCCTATCCTAGAGATATGTCAAGCAGCTACCTGGAAAACAGTTCACACTTTCACCAAGCATTACTCCCTGGACATCCAGGCTAGGAGTGATGCTCGGTTCTTACAACTGTGCTTCAGAGCCTATTTCCTAAGTAGGTTCTGTCCCTCCTCCATGGAGGTACTGCTGTGTAGTCTGCAAATGTCATAATATAGCAAGACTTCATGTTGTTTGAAGAAAAAATTACTCACCTTAGTAATGTTGTTTCTTCTAATGGAGTCTTGCTATATTATGACCCCCCCCTGTCCCTCTCAGAACCTTTGTTTTTGGGATGTGGGTGGGCAGTGCAGTGTTGGCACTTAGTAGATGCCCACCTTGTTGCTTCACCCATCCTTTTTGGGGTGAATTGGTGTTGTGTTTTTCATTTTTTGGGTCTCCTGACTTGAGTCTTTGTTTTTGGGACCAAAAAATGTGTTCTTATGTTTAGTAGACAGTTGGCTAGTGTAGGTTTACAGCTTCCACACAGGACCTCAGTGAGTTTAGCTCATAAAGATCTGACGGTTTGAGTTTGAAGAACAACAGACAGAGTTTCAACCAAGCTCGAGCTCAGAGTTCCATGCCTGGCATGGAAAGTTAACTCTTTCACCTCCGGAGCAGTTCGAAGGTTGGGACTCACTGTATATGTCATAAAATAGCAAGACTCCATTAGAAAAAACAACATTACTAAGGTGAGTAATTTTTTCTTCCATGTCATAATAGCGACCTCAAAACAGCGATCGCTATTACGGCAAGTGTATATTGCTGAAAAGCAAATCGGCGATATACACACTACAGTGACCAGACTTCTGAAACTACATAAAGTGTTTTTATGGGGGTTGCACCCATCCCTCATGGGGGGGGGCTTTGCCCCCCTCACCACCCTTAATTAAGATTCTCAACTCCAGGGGGGTGCATGTCTGGGAAGGGGGCAAAACCCATACCTGGCAAAAAATTACATACTGCAGCTCACAGCTGCAGCAAAACGTAACCCGCTCACAAATTCAAACCCAGTACCTGCACTACCAGAGCTAGCCTCCCACACCACCACGCCACATGGCTAGCTCAGCAGCGGCAGGTGCACCAGGGCCTGACAACCCCTTCCTTGTCCCTCCCTCCCTTCCCCTCACTATTCCTTCCTTATGTTCGCCTTAACCCTAGCCGCTTGCGCATACCCTCGCTATTCTGCAGGGTAGCCCACAGCAAAAGTGCCCAAAATGAGTCAGTATAATTCTAGTCGCTCATTCTGAGTTGCTCATATGATGTGCTACCCTTCATTGCAATTCATCAGAGGCTCGTTGGTTTCAGCTCCAGCTGCAGGCCTTCTAGCAGAACGTTTCTAAGTTTACCTATTTTGGCCTTTGAATCCTTACGTTGCTTCACCATCACCTTTGCTTTGTATCACGGAGCTCTGCTTGCGTACAGCCCTTTTTTTTTTTTTTAATCTGCTCAAACTTTTTTTTTTCACTCAGTGGGACTCAAACCAAAGTCTATGTAATTCTATATTACTTTCAACATATGAGTCAAACCTGCTTCAATGCATTGTACCAAGCAATTATTCGTGAACAGCCCTTCTGTTTTTTTTTAATTTTTTTTATTTATTTGTACATTTCGGATTTACAACCTTTGAGTCAGAGACTCATTTACAAAGGCACCTCGTCACAGAGAGCACAGACAGAGTTACGTAGTTCAGGATACAAACAGTGATACATAGATTAGGTACAATCATATTTACAATGGTTACACGTGATCAACAAGGGGAACATACCCCAGTCCTACATTACAGTATAAGTAGAGCAGAATAACAGACATGCAATGTCAGAGCGACTGAAGATTGCACTTGGGCCAGGCTAGAACATAAAGATGACTGGTGACTGCTGGTGCAGGATGTAAAACAGATGTCCTGTCGGGTACTGAACTATGGTGCTGGTGAAGAAATGGAAGTGGAGGGGTATCCTAGTATGCTATGCAGTGGTCATTATCGAGATTTGGAGTGTTCTGGATGGCTAGGCCCCACAGGAGACTCCAAGGGGGGATGGGAGAGAGCTACAGTTAGTTACATTTACAACAGTTCGTGTTTAAAAGGTGGTTATGAAGGGTGGTCTTAAAGGGACCAATTTTGGGAATGTTGGTGATGCTGACTGGAAGGGAGTTGAACCAGGAGGGGGCTGTGTGACAAAAAGACCTTTGGGCTAGGGAGGTCATGGTTCTGGGCACCAGTAGAGTGGCCTTATCAGAGCTGCGGGTGGAGACAGTAGGGGAGGCACGCTGGAGAGAGACCGACACCCCGGGGGGGAGAGCCCAAGAGTGTTTTCTTTGCTAGCAGGCAGGTTGGTAGCAGACTCTTTCTTCGAGGTTGAGAAGGTTGGCGTTGGAGTAGAGTAGGCAAGTATGGGTGCACTTGAGGGCTCCGGTCAGGAGTCTACAGGCCTTGTTTATAGAGAGCTGGATTTTAGTGAGTGTAGTATTGTCAGCAGCAGCGTATATAGGCAGGCCATGTTCCACTAGGGACAGGACAGAGGAGGTGATGGCAAGCTGGAGTGCATCAGGAGGAAGGCAGTCCCTGTGGTGGTATAGAAGGCTGATCTGAGAGTTAGTGGCAGCTGAGCGGGCACTGATGTGGGCATGGAAAGTGAGGGCAGTGTCGAAGGTGATGCCGAAGTCTTTATAGGTGGTCATTTGCTCTAGGGGGTACTGAGTGCTGGGGAGTATCAGGAGGGGAACATTTCTGGCCTTGTTTTGGTGGTGGGTGAACAGCATCGACTTAGTCTTCTTTAGAGTAATGACTAGTCTATGTTCAGTGAACCACTTTTCAGCTTGGTTGAAGGTGTGTTGGAGAGAGGCCTGGAGTGAGGTAGAGTTATGGTGTGAGGCATAGAGAACCACGTTGTCTGCATATAGGAGAATTTAACCTGAACAGGAGCTGGGAAGTGTGTTAAGATAGAGACTGAAAAGTAGAGCTCCCAGGATGAAACCCTGGGGGACCTTGGAACGAACAGTTCAGGAGTTGGACAAGGTCCCATTGATTTTTATGCACTAGGATTGAGCTGAGAGGTAGCTAGAGAACCAGGCGAGGGGACCAGTGGAGAACCCGATTTGGTGGAGGGAGTCAAACAAGAGGGGATGGCAGACAGTGTCAAAGGCCTTGGAGAGGTCGATGAACACAGCTCCAGCGAGGTTGCCAGAGTCAAAAGAAGAGTGCAAGTAATTAGAGAACTCTAGGAGAGCAGTGGTGGTGCTGTGTCCTAAGCGGAAGCCGTGCTGCTTAGGGCACAAAATGTCATACTTAGCCAGATACTCGGTGAGCTGGGTAGCCACCACAATTTCAAGAGCTTTGGAAAGTGGGGGGAGGATGGAAATTAGTCGATAGTTATTGGGGGAGAACTGGTCACCACTTTTGTGTATAGGCATGATGATATCTGTTTTCCAGACACTTGGGAATTGACCCAAGCATAGAGAGCAGTTAAGTAGGCCAGTCAGTGGGACTAGGATGATATCCAGGACTTGACGTAGGATCCAGGTGTCCAGAGGGTCTTTACTGGGGCTATTGCTACCTAGGGATTTTAGCAGGTATGGCATGGCTTCTTGGGTGGATATTTTACACAGGTGGAATGGTGGGCATTGAAGGGCAGAGGGCTGAGATGCAGGGATGGGGTCAAAGAAACTACTAGGGAGATGGAGCTAAGATCGGTGAACGTGGAATTAAGGCAATCAGCTATGTCGATGAGGTCTGTGGTAACAGAGCTGTTGATAGAAAGCTGGGATGGGGGGAAGCGAGACTTCCCATTTAACTCTTTCATGCTATCCCAGAAGGTCTGGGCTGACCCCCAGGAGGAGGTAAGGGTGGCCTGGTAGTGCTCCACTTTGGCCTTGCGGATGGCCCAAGTGCACTTATTGCACACGATGTTGTAGGCTTGCCTATCTGTCGACTTGCCAGAGCCCGCAGCGATGTGCCAGAGGTTATCCCTTTTCTTGAGTTTCTGGATAAGGGATAGGGTGACCCATAGTGCATTTGGTTTTTTGGTGCGTAGCCTTGCAAGTGGAGCAAATAGGTTGCAGGTCTTGTTAAATGCTTGTGTAAAGAGGTTGAGCACTGAGTCAATGCTAGGAGCATGGTTGATGGGGGACCAGTCAGTCTGCAAGATATTGTTGAAGTTTTCTGAGGTCGCCTGGGCGGTGGTGACTGTGAAGAGTGGTACGGGACATCAGTTTAGGGGTGGAGGAGGACCAGAAGAAGAGGACTGGGGAGTGGTCACTTAAAGAATTGGGAAGGATATTGCTATCCCAGACTTTATGGGGGCGGTTAGATACTGTAACATCCAAGAAGGTGCTGGTTCTACTTGAGGGGTGGAGTCTGGTGGGCTGGGAGACTAAATGGGTCACATCAAGAGCAGTGAAGGAGTCCCTTGATTGGGATGCAGAGGTACCAAGCCAATTGACATTGAGGTCCCCTAAGATGATGCTCAGCTTTGTATGGCAGAGTTGAGAGGTAGTCAGTGAGTGACAGGATCGCCAGATTTTGGTTTCTGGGGGAACATAGGAGACTGTGATGTAGAGTGGGCCCCTGGTGGGATCAGGGATGATTTTGAGAGTGAGGGCTTGAGCACCATTGTCAAGCTTGGGAGCAGGGAGCGCATGACCAGCAATGGTGTTGCATATGAAGACAGCACAACCACCCCCACGTTTGCTTACCTGATCCTCCTGGTAGAGGGTGTACCCGGGGATGGAGACAAAGGAGTCGGACGTGGATTTGGAAAGCCAAGTCTCTACTAGGGCAATGATGTCTGATTGGTGTTGTATGACTCAACACTGTGGGAGGGTGGCTGGGGTGGGTGGGGCAGTTGACGCAAAGCATTGATGGGCTAACACCCCTAGCAAAAAGGCTGGAAAGGAGGCAGTAGCCTTACCTCTTAAGGCTCTCACTGGTATACCTGCCCCTGGAGGAATGTTGCTGATGTTGACTGGTAATCTTCTTCATTATACTCTGGAGGTCAGCTCAGCCACAGCTATCACTGTAAACTAGTTTTAAAATCTGCATGTGGGTCATGGCGCTTTACCATGGCTTCTTTGTGTTTCCTATGGTGGAGGACTAAGGGGTTATAGTGGAGAGTCGTGGCCCTGTGTGGTTCATTTACCTCATGTTCACATGCTGCCTTCGCTGCTAAAATCCTCTGGGTATTTGTCACCTTTAACTGGCACTTATTGATGGACTGGTTGACTAGCCTCGCACTGACTAAAGGCCCAGATAACCTCAGCTGGGTGTGAAATTCCTATGCTAGTAGATTGATAAGTCAAGCTTAATGCTTCTGTGTACTATCTGTTTACCAGGCCCATTGCTACGGGTGTTTGCCATGCCACCCATTGCCAGTTATTCCCTGCTTTACCATGTATGGCCTATACCATTACTAAAGGTGTTAACTTGGCTGCATAGTACCTGATATTCTCTGCATTACCTTGTATAGCCTGCTCCATTGCTAGAAGAGATTAGCCGACCATACCCATTAATTTATTGGCTCTGAGCTCACTCTCAGCCGACAGTCTTACTCTGCACCCTAGTCCGCATCCTGAGCGTGTGATGCCTGGTGTGGGGTCCTTCCTTTCTGGCCCACAGTGGGAATGTCCTTACTTCAGGTGGAGCTTTAGCCATTTGTGTGCAGTAGCACCTCTTGATGTAGAATTTATGACTAGCTGTGAAGGGAGGATATAGTGCTATCATTTAGCTGTAGTATCAACTACTGAGGCACCTTCATAGCATTCTCCTTACGACCGCTCTTGGTTTGCTTGGTCTAAACAGTAGATTTGTAGGTCAAGCGAGTGCCTCAGTGGTTGTTCTCTCCTCTTGCCTTCGAGGTAGTTTGTTGCAGAGGCCGGTACTCGCAACCCTCCACAGCGTTTCTGTTAGAGGGTAAGAGTTACAGTTTCCTCATAATTGGAATATTTTCTGCTTCCCTTGTTTGGGTTTCTAAATGGCAGTAGCAGAACCATCACTAAATGCAATATCCCAAGCCTGGAGGGAAGGTGATCTCGGCCTTAGATCCCCAGAGATTTCCTCCTCAAATGTTTTTTTTTCTCTCCTCCGTGCTGCAGGTCATAATGCTAGTTAGTTTAGCAATATTCCTTAGCTCACTTAGGTAGGTTCTGCTGCTGGATGGGGATGAATGGTGGCCCTACTAGCCATTTTCTCTCTCCTTAGGAAGCCTCTTGCTGTCATCAGTGCAAGACGTATTACAGGAGCTATCCTGCTAACTTGTGTATCTCATTTAAGTTTCATTAAGCTGCCTGTTGCTGTCAGTCTGCTTCTCTACCTCCTAGCCATCGATCGCTGCTACAGTTCTTTTGGGGTTCCTTCCCAAGGTACCTTTAGCCAAGGGACCCTTCCCACAGCACCTCTAGGGGTGGAACCCTCTTACAGGGTTCCTTGCCTTCAGTACCCCTGCACAAGAATAACATTATATTGGTTAAGAAAACCATTGAACCAGTTAAAATTCTCATCAATAACAAGCACTGCTGCTTTAAGTGATTTGCTCAGGGTCACTTAGTATGCATGTGTAACCCCTAGATGGCGCTATCCCAGGGGCTACTACCCCTGCCTGATTTGCCACTAACAGGTTGAGGGGCCTGGATCCAATGGCGGGTGCCTCCACCCAGAGGTCAGGGTTTGCAATAGTTAAACTAACTTGGTCACAGCCCTCTGGGACACTGCAACCTCTTCTTCCCACTAGTGGCCCACACAATATATCAGAATTACTTTCACAGTATACACTTACCCCTGGTCTGGTTCCGCACTGGGACCTCCTGTGAAATGAGATACAGTGCAACAATCACAGTACAGTACTTTACATAGACAAATACCTCAGGCAGTATAACTTTGCTGAAACAAGCAGCTCTGATTTATTTAGGGGATATAACAAGGACAGGGGAAATCAGGTTAATTAGCTTATCACTCTAATAATCTACCTATGGCTCTGTGCACAGGCCTATCCCTATCAATTACTGTCCCTAGGTACACCCAAGCCCTAGTGGCTAGTCAAACCCGTGGCAGCTAGTGAGCCCTTTCACACAGAGAAAAGGAGAATTAAACAGTCAGCAGTACAGTAATTCCATTTGGATTTAATGTGGCAATTCAACAGGAGCGACCCTGAATTAGTACTCACGACCTCCAAATAAGATAGGGTCCTTCAATGTCAGCAGGGCTCACTTGAGGTACACAAACCTCTTCACACATCCATATAAAAGAAAGCACTATACCAGGCAGGCTGCATCTGTATCCCGATCGCAATTACTGCACAATACCCGGGAGAACACACAGCAGATTCAGTTCCTGACAGACCGAGTGCAATTTTCAGCAATTCCTCCAGTCTTCTACAGGGTGAGCCTGGTTTCTACTCTTCAGAGATCCTTTGATTCTTTTCACAGGACGGATTCAGTCCTAACAAGCTGTTACACAAGCTGCAGACTGGAACTCTGGGCCTTACACACGTTTTGACTAAAACTGCACACTGAAAAGCACAGGGCTCCTTCCTTCTTCACTGCCAAAGCTCAACTGAAACTCCAACTGACAAAACCGGGCACTTCCTTTGAGTTCCTCCCAGTTCTTGACTGGATTGGCTGTCACTCACAATAGACTGCTGCTGTTGGTCCAAAAGGTGCTGAAGTCTAAACTACATCTCCTAGAGTCACTGCCCATACAATCCTCTTGTGGCTGGCTCAGATTATGAGTCCAAGTTCTGATTCGTCCAAGGCACCATTTTAGAGCTAGCTTACCCCACACTGATTGGTCCAGTTCAGCAGTTCAAAACTAGAATGGGGAACTAGCAGACACAGTTCTGACTGCAAAGAAAGCAGGTTAGACAAACTGTAATTTCATTATTACTCTAAATAATTTCTGGCAAACAGTTACATCTTTCAGATAGGTTCCCTTTGCACTCCTAGTGACTGCAAAAATGAAGTGAATTGGCAGCAGCTCGAGTGGTACTCAGAGAAGCACACAGTCCCCCCATACAAACTAATTATGTCTGCAAGCAGACAGCTCTTAAAGAGACAGTACCAGAGGCTCTAAAAACACTCACTGATAAATGGCTTAAATGCCAAACACCATTCAGGCTTGGAGCATTCAAGCAAGCTCCTGGAAGTCTTTTGGGAACCCCCATTTGCAGGGGGGTTACACATGTGACAGTTGTGGGTTTCAAATCCAGGTCTTCTGGTTCTCCAGACTCACAGCTTAGTCTTTTAATGGCCATACTGCCTCCCTCTCAAGGTTAGACAAGTAGTTATTTACAATGACCCGAGTGCTCTTCATCTTGACTTACGCTATTTAAACCAAATGACAGTAAGGCAGCGTGATGCTTATTTCCAAAGTTTGGAGTACTGCTCCGCTGAAACCCGGGATTGAACCAGGGAATCTTAGATCTTCATTCAGTCTGATGCTTTCCCAACTGAGGTATTTCAGATGCTCGAAACTGGCCAGCTCACTTCAGATAAGAGTGCATAGAAATTTTAGAAAATCTGATTCTGACTCTAATTTGAATTTCAATAAGGAACTCAAACTAGAAATTGGATTCCTGAATTCTAGTTACCCATGTAAAAACATTTTTACCGTTCATTTCACAATTAGGATTATCAGACTGTAGTTCCAATAATTCTCATAAAAAATTATTGGGCTCCAGAGGTTCCATTCCCACTCTGCAGTTTCAAACATCACTAAACCACAATGTTTCAAAATTCAACTGAGAATTTCCCTCACCCCACATTTTCAAATCAGATATTTAACAATATTCTACTCCAATAGGAGGGGTGAGCAAAACACATGTGGACTTCAGTAGGCCAGCTGAAAATTGGCAGTTTCTACTCCTCCGAGATAGCATTGACATTTTTAGCACTCCTACACTACTTCAACAGCATGATGCAGCATTTTTTTTCACAGGGATCACATGGTAAGCAAGCTTGACTCCGTGACATGGTAAGCAAGCTAAGCTCTGTGTCACATGGCTTGCAGAAATCATTTCGTACTGCTGAAAATGTAGACACTAACTTGATTTTATCTAGTTGCAAGTAAAAATTCTATAGTGCAAAACAAACAAAACAAAAAACCCAGAGAAAAACACACATGTAACCCAAAGGTGGTGCTATTCCAAGGGCTACTATCCCTGCCTGTCCTTCTAAAACCAGGTGAGGGGTCTGGGTTCCAAATTAACAAGTACCGGGGTTCCCCTACCCTCTGTAAACACAATGATTTGGTGCCTCCACCCAGAGTAAGGTATGTGGGAGTGTCTATCCAACCTGGTATAGCCCTGTGGAAAGCTGTTACCACCCACCGGCCCACCTAGTGACCAAGTACCTTCGCAATGGATACAACACTTTTCAGCAGGGAACGCACAACTAGCAATGAACATTAATTATATGCTCACACCCCTTGCACTTACCACAGGGGTCTGGTCTTCTGGCAAATGCCCTGGAGCCCCCTGTAAAGCAATGTCATGTGCAAGCATACACTTTTAAATGATTTTACCCCCGTCACAGTGAAGTGTAACCAACAATAATTTGCTCCTGAGTCTGCTTAACAGTGAAACAACAAATCTGATTTATTGAGGGGATGTGAACAAGGGAGGGGTGCAAATCTGGATAAATGATTGCTAAACTGGTATTAGCCAGGATAGTTAGCATGACGTTTCTTTAGTCCCTTGAGTAGAGTCTTGCAACTGCTGGGTACCCAGAGTGTGATTCTGGCTAGCCAGAACAGTGCTTGTGGTTGCAGCTGTTGTTGGGGCCCTTGATGGGAAGAAAAATGATTAAACATACACAAACAAAGACCTTGACTAATTGTATCCTCTGACGGCTGGCCTAGTCCACTGAAATCATGTAAAGCACACTGAGTGAAATCAGATGGTACCACAGAATAATTCAAAAGCTTGTTGCATTGAGCTACCCTGAGTTTACTCACACCACCAGTAGGTAGAAGATGTCCTGGCGAAATGAAGACCTGTTGCAGAGCACTGAAGAGCATGGTGAAGCTGGGCTGACATGACTCACCTCTACTTCATGGCCTTTCCCTCCAGCTGGCCACAACCTGTGATACCTTGCTGTGCAGGGCTGAATCCCCAAGCTGGTCTCTCACCGAGAAAACTGTAAATGGTGCAGGAATAGACTGCTTGGGCCAGGTATGGCATGAGCCCAAGGTCGGATAAAACACTTCTGGCAAAGTTCAGTTCTTTTGGCTGGTGAAAGCCTCCAGCTGGCTGTCAACTTGACAGAACAAGGCAACTGACTCCTGGTGGCAAACAGGCATCCCTGGTTAGTAGGCCTTGGTCCACCTCGAGCATTCAGTATATTAGATGGAAACAGCATCCACTTCTCAGTTCGGCTTCAGGCCGATTCGCAATTACAGCCACTCTGCTGAGCAAACCTTTCAACCTGCAGAAGGTAGTCTCTGGAGACTGCTTCCTGAACTCAGGACCACAGACACACACACACACACACCAGAGGAAACTAGGCTTTTCCTGGGCTAGAACCCCACAAGCTTGAACAGGCTCCTCACTCCACAGAGTCTTGGGATGAACTGCTCATAGTTTAAAATCAGTTCCAATTTTTCTTGCATTTCAGTTGGTCAGGGGGAGAGCTGTCAATCACAATCTCATGCCCCATTAATTCCTTTAGGCACCAAACCTTAGAGTTCACAGTTTCTCCCACAGGGCACCTGAACTAAGGACCCCTTGAGGTCCCCTGTGTCCCAATTGTTCCAATTCCTAGATGTACCAGACCAAACATGGTGGCTCCCATTTGGATGCATAAGCTGCAAGAAGGCAGGTTAAAATGAGCACTCTGATTTAAATACAACAACAAATTAGAAGTAAATATTTATAATGCCAGTTAGAGCTCCCACTGCTCTAACAGTGACAGTAGAGTGGAGCAGATCAGGTGATGCCCAGATAATCGCAAGCTATGAAGCACTCAGACTGAGCCCAGGCTATTTACAGCATTGACACTGGCTGTGGCACTTAAAGAGACAGGTACAGAGACACGTCATGGCAATCTCACACAAATTAACAGAAGATACCAACCATTATGGATTTATTATCTCTGCAGGACGTCTGCCTGGCAGTGGGCATTACTGGAACCCAGGGAGTTACTTAAGGTAAGCCCCTAATTTTTTTGGGGGGGGGGATTACACACACAAAGATGCCTACCTCTGTCACAAAAACAGCACCCGCTTGCTGGTTTGATCACATTTTACGTCTTTGGCCGTGTGGCTTTCTCCTTTATTTTTGCACTTTTGAATGTCTCTTGACAAAGCAAAGGCAGTGTCTACATTTTTGGATGTTGAGTGTACTCTACTTTTGCTAACTGAGGCCTGGTTTGATTGCCAGTGCAGTAATAGTAGATGCACCTGCACAACTTGGGTAGCCTTTCACACCCTTTCTTTTATTCATTAAATCCTTAGCAATCCAGTGATATTTTAACTGTACATTCTAATTTTATAGTCAGTTCTGTATTATTTGTATTGTTTCATTTGTCCCCTCAGGAGGCTCCAGAAAAATGTTTTTTTTTAATTAGTGTTTACACCTTTTTGCAGCCTCAATCCCCATCTGTGCCCTGTTCCCCAGCCACACCTCAGCGCCATCAGTCAACCTGAATCCCAAAGACCCGCTTACCTTTCTACAACCATGAATTACTCCTCAGGGTGGTTCCACGTAATAAGAGCAAAACAATTTCAGTGAGCGTAAAAACAGCGAGTCGATAATAGCAAGACCATTAACAGTGAATGCGAATCACAGCAATCGTTGTCAACAGCGAAAACTATGCTGTTGTGACTTTTGCATACAACAGGCATGTATGCAGCTATGAATGGACAACTCCCCTCCCTGAACTGCTGCTCGACACATTCTCACCCCCCGAGCTCCACCACGAGGCACTATAGTGGTGAGAAACCTGCAACCCTCCAGGCACAGAGGAGTTGACATCTTGTGGGCACTCAAGCTTCCTTTACCCTGCCTTCTGGTGATCTGGACTTGTTCCTGAACCTGTATCACCAGTGTTGCAATTGGCAGCACTACCCCTATGCCATTAGGTTGGCTACATATGCCAGCGAGCTTACTTGAGTTATTAAATTCTAAATAACCAAGTAAATTTGATTTGAGTTTGAATAGTCCATCCAGTTACCACATATTACTCAGATCCAGTCACTCCATCAACCTACCCCATATAGTCTACTTGATGTGTCTCTTGTGCAGTCCACAGAGTAGGCCAGCTTCACTGTAGGCAACATTCATCAGGGCCAGGCTTACCCAATTTGGGTTGTGTGCATGAACTGTGTTAGTCAACTTGCATTGTGTCTTGTGCCCATGTGCGTAATTACTGTGTGATAAGTTGTGTGTCATCTGTCATGCAGAAAACATGAAGAAAAGAACTGTAGATACAAGGAAGGAACAATGCAGATAAAGGTTCCATGCCAGCTCCAAGTTCTGCATCTGGGATCAGAGATGGTGTAACTTGTAGGAGTAGGGTTGGAAACATTATAGTTCAGCCCAGAGAAGTCCACTAGTGGTCCTACTCCCACTCCAAGTCTTTCCAGCTGTGTCAGTGCATCTACCATTAATGACACCCTGAAAACAGCCAATCCACAATGCGAAGCAGGCAGTGTTCATCATCCTTTAAGTGCTGCCAGCACAAAGAACTGGGGAACCACAAAAAGTTCTGCAGTTCTGAAAGGTTCTGTTTAGCCACGCAAAGTTCTGATAGTTATCCAAGCCTTATCAAAATTTTCAGAATCTTTTACTTTGAAGTACAGAAACTTTTTTTGACCATCATTTCCAACCCATTAACTATAATCTGCGAAGGTACGGGAATTTAAAAACAACTTGGACTGCTGTTAAATTAATTATGATTAGTCTCATATAGCTGGGCAGTGTCCCTTGTGTAACACCACTGTAAGAGTGATTGCTGAATACAGATCTGGCTTCCTGGATCCTTTCTCCACCTTTAGTGTTCTATCTGGGTCCCCAAAAAGAATGTGACACCCAGTTTTTAATACAAAAAATTTAGAACTCTTTGGAAGCCTGTGGATTTCTGATATCCGTCCAAGGTTTTAATGTTTTGTTATAGATCGAGGGAGCACTCCCAACCAATCAGACTGCTCCTTTCCTCTGTGCGTGAGACACTCTTATTCCATGAAGGGTGTCTCTCATGCAGACGCCTTGGAAACAGGCATGATTCAGGACAGTTTTTACAAAAATAATATATTATTCATCAAGCTCGATCAATAATATATTAATACCACTGTGGAGACCACTCTTACGCTTGTAAAAGTGATCTCACTTACATTCTTAGGGTATCAGAACCGTTCATCTTCGGTTTGCTAGATGGAAGGAAAGGGAAATGGATGGAGAAGGGCAACAGAGAGCAAAGGAACAAAAGACCAAGGGGCAGGGAGATGAAAGCAGGAAAGAAAGGAGTCACAGCTCACAGCCATGCAGGAGCCCACAGCACCAGGAAACAGGCAGTTTCACAATGCTCTAAGCAAAAGCTGCTGGGAGAGGCTGACCTTTATTTGGACTGTGGGAGGAGCTATTCCCCCACATTGAACCTCAGGTTTCAGCCCTCCCATAGAAAAGCATGAGTAATATATAAAATGTAGTACAATCAGAAAGTATTAAATACAACATTATGTAAAACTAAATAGAGTTAGACTAAAAGTTTTATAAAAGTGGAAAGCATGGGGTGCATGGCTAATGCAGGCATGATGGCAGTCGCGTTTTAGTACAGCTCCATGAGCATCAGCCTTGAAAGAGTCCTTTATCCAGTGACCCAGCAAAGATTAAAATAGTTATCTATAAGGGAGTGATAGCGATAGTCCATGGCATCGAAGAAACCCAAAAACCATCAGTCTAAGTTGAAATTTGGGGGTGGCAGATCTTCAAAAGGAGCTGAGACAGGGCCCTGACAACTGTATGCACCAACAGGCTGAGAAAGCTGCGGTGGTACAGCCAGGAATGTCCGCCTTGAAGTGCTCGTTGGCAGGAATCCCATCCACCCTAGACAGCATGCAGCAAGAAATGCGAGTAGGTTTCACAACTGTAACTGCTCAAATGGGACACCTACAATCTGTAGTGACTGGGCTGACTGAGACCACTACTACCCACTCCACCCACATCAGTGAGCTGCAGCAAAGAGTGAACAACCTGGAGGACTCGCTCCACACCCTATTCCAAAAATGGTCCAACTACACCAAAATCATCACTGAGCTACGGGAGCGTGTGGACGAACAACAGAACTGCTCCCGTTGCTCGAACTTAAGGATAGTGGGGCTGCCTGAAGGAATGGAGGGGAAATATCCCACGGCTGGACTACACCAATGGTTGGTCCAAAATCTCAAACTTCCTCCAGAGGCCGCGAACTATGAGATTGAGTGGGCGCACAGAGTGGGCCCCCCACCCAAGCCCAGTGACCAGCTGAGGCACTGTTTAATTAAATATTTACGCTTCATGGATAAGGAAGCAGTGTTGGCAGTGGCAAAGAAACAAGGCTCCATCAGATGTGGCAACTCCAAGGTCAGGGTCTATCAAGACTACTGCCATGAGATGCAGATTAAGTGCCAGAAATTTAATGGGGTAAAAGCCAAGCTCCATGCTCTGGGATGGTCCTTCTCCTTCTTCTGCCCTGCCAAGTGGAGGATCGATCGGCCAGGTAAAATCTTTCTTAACTATCTGGAGGCAGAGAAATGGGTTTCAGAAGCAGCCAGGAAGGAAGGAGGGAGATCTCTGAACCACTGAACCACAACGGTAAAAGCTCCTGAATCTGTCTTAACTAATAGAGGATTTGCTGTTTGCTTTGCCCAGTTGTGTTGGCTATCTCCTCCTTTTAGTCCTGTTCACCTTTAAAAGCAGCTGTCTCTTACCATGGACCTTCCATGGCTTCTTGATGCTGGCTGTGCTGGTAAAGTGTTTGCTGGGGGAGACCTGCGGCCTTGTCGCTAACTTGAATGGTGTAAACCCAAACTGCATCATGCCATATGGCGTATAAAATGTCTGGCCAAGGCATGTAGTTTAACTGCAAGCATCAGAAAGATGGTAAGCTTAGAACTCTCAAATTAGCATGGGGGTAAACTGATGATTGCTAGTCATTTGCAGCCGTCAGAAACTAGAAATTGTTCACAGCCAGGGATTATACGAATGTGGGCCCCTCACCCGACTCTTTCATTGAACTGGCCTAAACAGCCCGCCATCATCTTAAACAGTGGACCAACTCGACCACATCTGGGGATGTGGCTTCCAGTGGGCTATCCACACCCTGCAGACCCTAACATGCTTAACAGAAGACCCTCAGGGAAGTAAAACAATCTTCGCATGAGATACATGCTATGGACTGCTTGGAAGGGGGAGGTTTGCATGTATCATAATTAAGCTTCGAAAAACTCTTCTAATAAGTCTCTGGAGTGCCCTAGGCACTCTAAGTAGTTGGTGAATATCCTGAGATGTAGGATAGTGGGAGGGTAGGGGTAGATTCAGCTGCTAACGGAGTGTAGGGGGGAAGGATAGGAGGGGAGAATGAACAGGACAAAAAGCAAAATTTATAAAGTGAAACCTAATGGTGATTGGGAATGCATTCAAATAGTTAATGTTGTAACCCCTCGAAGCGGGGTGGAGGGGTGACATTTACTGTGTGCATATATGTTGCCGTGTTGCAACTGGGTCAATCGCATGAGTTATTGCATGATATGTTATTGTTTTCTATTTTTGTATGTCAATGCTGTTTACTAATAACCAATACCTTGTAGCATATTACTTGGGCATCACTGTTGCCACGGGGGGTTGGGGTGGTACAGGGGTAGACTGGCCAATGTGTAGATATTTGGTGATGTGCTTATTTTTTCAGGGTGGAGGTTGCCATGAGTTCCACCCTCGAAAGAACGGTGCATGGATTCGAGCCTTTTGTCACTGTGCCATACCATTGAGCGGACCGACAGGTAAATGTATTTGGTATATATTTTTTTTCTTCCCTATTACCTGCCAAAGAGGAGGGTGTTAGTCATCAGTTACGGCTGTTAATGATGCTGGACCTGGAGAAGGTATGTCCTAAAAAAAAACAGATGCTCAAGCACCCTAGATACTTACCATCCACAAGAGAAGGAAATCTGACAGGGCAGAGGTTTGCCCAGTCAAGGGAGGGGGGCTGGGGGGAGGGGAAGGGAAGGGAATCCTTCGATTGCCCAGTTGGCACAAACAGTTGAGTTCTTAAGGGAGGGTAGTATTATACATAGGGGGTAGGAGAAGGGGCTCCGCTTTGGTTGGGAGCAAAAAAGGCTTGGTGGTAAGAATACACTCATATAGAGAGGGAACTTTGTCCTCAATGCTCTGAAGCATCACAGTGCAGTGAAACTGTAGAAGTGACATCACACAATAGTAAATATGGGTAGTTCAATTAAGATAGTGATGTGGAATGTCAATGGTTTAAAGTCAGTACTGAAAAGAAAGAAGATAATGAATGAAATGAAAAGGGCCCAGGCTCAAATTGTCTT
The DNA here is from genome assembly GCA_016271365.2 of Neoceratodus forsteri. NCBI lineage: Eukaryota > Metazoa > Chordata > Ceratodontiformes > Ceratodontidae > Neoceratodus > Neoceratodus forsteri. The sequence continues at coordinate 967,035,470 of CM028133.1, forward strand.
CCTGCAGGAGATGCACATGTCTGTACAAGAGACCCAAAAAACTGAAAAGTATATGGTTGGTCAGTGGTTATCTGCTTGTTATTCTACAAAGGCCAGGGGTGCCTCCATCTGGATACCCAGAAATCTGAGGGTAAAGGTGCACAGAGAGGTTAAGGATGGGGGCGATAGATATGCCCTGGCCCATTTGACTGTGGAGGGGGGTGGACCCATCTCAGTTGGCTCAATCTATGCCCCAAACATGGATGATCAGGGTTTTTTTCAATGGTTGTTCATGGATATGTCCAGCATGCTGGGTCCATGGGTGCTGGGGGGACTTTAATTGTGTTAGTGATGTGACACTGGACAGTTCCAACCCTGCTCCAGTGCCTATGTCAAAAAATGCAGTGGCCTTGGGAGAAATTGAACATACCTATTCCTTGGTGGATGTCTGGTGGTACCAAAACCCCACTAACAGAGAATATAGCTTCTATTCACATGCCCACAGCTCTTATACCAGGCTTGATCGAGTGTTGGTCAGTGCCCCTCTCTTGAATGGTACTGGGTAAACACTATACTCCCCAGTAGTGATAACTGACCATTTGCACCTACAGGTCCTGGTGGAACTGGGTGGTGGGGAAAGACCGCAGCAAAGAGCATGGTGACTGGATCCATTGTTGTTGAAGGATGGGGAATCCCTGGCCTACATGACTGTGACTTGAGGAATTCTGTCATTACAACAGGAGGGGGGGAGACCTCGCATTCAGCCAAATGGGAAGCCATGAAAGCATATGTCAGGGAGCAGGTTATCTCATACTCTGCATATAAGAAAAGGGAAACCCAATCAGGCTTAGAACAGCTCAGAAACTGGACTGAAGCCTTTGAAGAGACTCGTATGAGAACCTCCACACAACCATTATATAGAATAGTGCAAACATTTAAATGGAAGTTCAATCTATTAAACACTACATGAATAGAAAGAACAATCCTCATATCAGGAGCTAGCGCCTACTTTGATGGGGAGAGGGAAGGGAAGTTATTAGCCTGGCAGCTGAAGAAGAGAGAGGGAGACAGGTCCATCACGCAAATCCAGAAGGCAAATGGGGAGGTCATGACCTTGAGCGGAGAAATTGGGGAGGAGTTTAGTAAATTCTACCAGAAATTGTATACGTCTGAAATAGCACCTGCCCCACAACAAGTGCAAGCTTTTTTGGAAAAATCTCCACTCCAGACTCTATCCTCAGAGATGTTGAGAGAGGTGGACAGGCCCCTAGAGAAATCAGAGCTCATTATGGCCATTAGCTCTCTTGCTGGAGGGAAAGCACTTGGCCTAGATGGTTTACCCATTGATTTTTTTAAAGCATTTAGAGACCAGCTAGTAGACCCTTTGTTTGACGTTCTGCAAGAAGGGCTGAATAATGGAACCATACTACCCTCCATGAAGGCAGCCACCATCACCATCCTCCCCAAGCCAGGAAAGGACCTTGCCCACTTTGCTTCATATTGCTCCATCTCATTGCTTATGGCTGACTATAAGATATTAGCCAGGGTTCTGGCCACACGGTTGGAGCCTGTACTCCCTGTGCTTATACACTCAGATCAATCAGGGTTCGTGAGTGGTAGACAGGGGAAACATAACATCAGGGGAACCCTAAATGTCCTGCACACCTGGGGTAAAATTGCCACAAAACATGGGGTGGCCATTCTAGCGTTGGATGCAGAGAAGGCATTCGACAGAGTCAAATAGGGATATACGTTTGAGGCCTTGAAACAACAGGGACTAGGACCAATGATCCTGAAATAGATCAGGACCCTGTACACCTCCTCCACTGTCCAAATATTGGTGAGTGGTTCGTTATCTGCCTCATTTTCATTGGGAAGAGGCACCAGACAAGGTTCTCCCCTGTCCCCACTTCTGTATGTCCTGACACTAGAGCCACTGGTGGCAGCCATCAGGAATCATGCAGAGATACAAGGTTTCATGGGTAAGGGGAGAGAACACAAAGTAGCATTATATGCAAACAATGTACTGCTATATCTGCAGAATTCAGTGGTGGACCTGCCTCAGGTGCACTGCTTATTGCAAGAGTACGGGGCATTATCAGGCCACAAAGTTAATTGGACAAAAAGTGAACTTCTTCCTGTAGGGCAGTTGAAGAGTCACCAATTGGTGCAGGTATTGGGGGGGTCTGGTGATGGTTTATAAAATAAAGTATCTGGGGATTCTCTTGTCAGCCAAAACTGGAACACTATATGCCCAAAACTATGGCCCATTAGTTAAAAAACTAGGTATGGACTGTGAGAAATGGCAAAACCTACCCCTGACACTAATTGGTAGGGTTAATACGGTGAAGATGATGATTCTCCCTAGATGCTTATACCTTACCAGTCTCTACCTATCTGGGTAGCAATGCTACACTTTAAACACATAAATACATTGATCCATGGTTTTATCTGGAGGGGGAAGGTCGCTTGGATCAAAAGGACAGTGTTACAAATGCTGCCAACCAAGGGTGGGATGGGTTTGCCCAACTTCCAGCTCTATTACCTGGCTGCACAGTTGGTGTTTTTACCTGGGGGGGGGTGAGCCCTAGCAGGCTGGACTGGGTTGAGATGGAGGAAGAATAAATTTGGGGATCAATGAGGCACATGTGTCTATTTGGGGGGCTGGGACTTCAGGAGAAGCCCACCATAAGTAACCTCTGTACAGCTGCTACCTTAAGGGCTTGGTATAATGCACACAGTAAGCTGGGAGGTGCAGTGGGAGGAACTCACTCACCATATATGGACCTGACCACAGTTCTAAAAGTTAGAGGTGCTTACACAGTGTACATGCATCAGAGGCTGAGAACATGGAATGCAAAGGGAGTAAGGTTTGCTTTGCAACTATTCAAAGGAGGGAGGTTCTTAGAGTTCTCTGAAGCTAGAGCTAAATACTCCATAGATCCTGGGGACTATTTTATACATCAAACTATATGTCACAGGTTTGGGGACAAAATGAGTATGGAGTCGGGATGGGCTGCACCTTCCCCCTTAGAGGAGGGACTGTACAGCCCTCCACCTGGGGTGAAGGCACTATCCATCTATTATACATTGTTGGGAGCAGAGCCAGAGCACATGCAATCCATCAGATTAAATTGGGAGGGGGACCTCAATGTGAAAATGGATCACAGTGTGTGGAAGCTGGCAATAAAGCACCTCAACACGTGCTCTAGGAATAACAGGCTGCAGCAGATGCAATTCAGTTTTCTATACAGGGCCTAGCTTACTCCCTCAAGGCTTCACATCATGAGTCCTGACAACCCCCACACCTATCCTAAATGCCACCATGTCCAAGCAGACGTTTTGCACTTGGCCCTGACCTGTGCGAAAGTGGCCCCTTTTGGTTAGTGGTACATAGGATAATGGAAAAAACCCTCTCCAATAAATTGCCTTATACCTCACTAAAACTGTTATTGGGAGATGAGCCAATGGGGGAACAGGGGCATAATACCTTCCCTTTGTGGGGAATAGCATTGGTCAATGCCAAAAAAAACACTAGCCCAGACATGGATGTCGGGAAACCCCCTGACAGTTCAGCAATGGGTTAATAACTTAAAACAGTGTCTCACTCTTGAAAAAATTCAACATGCAGCTAATGGCACCACAGAAGTCTTTGAGAGAGTTTGGGGTCCCTTGGAGAAGGCTGTTGGTGCAGGCATAATTCCGATATTACAAGGGTCTACAAGAAACAGGATTTATTGATTCCTATGAGGCCTCACAAGCCCCATTCCCTCTCTCTCTCAGGTAACACCTTTCTCTTCACCACATGTACAATGTTGCATTCCACTCCTTTGTCACATATATCACCCATAATTGTTAAATCTGATGTGTCCGGAATGTTTATATAGATGCACTATCCTACCTGTGATCCTGAAGCTAAGGAAAAATACTTATGTAAATTAAAAGGTTTTTAATGTATTGTTATTTTTCCCAAAAAAATATTTTACAAAAAAAAAGTGGAAAGCATAAGTACAACTTTTCTACAGCACAAAACAAAAAAGAGCTATACAAAGTTAACTTGGATGGAATGTATTTATTTATTTATATATTTATTTCAAAAAGTGTCACCAGGAAAGACATACTGAGCAGGTAACAGCTCGTTTCCAGATGCATCTTGGGGGGAGGAAGGGGTTGGGAAAACATCATATAAAGCATTTACAATAAATATATAGAAAATACAGTAATATAATTTAAATAAAGAATTAAAAATGTAACTACAAATCAGAATAATGTGTGCATAGATGAGGGGAAAACAGATAGCCAGGACAAAGCTAGTGAGAGGGAGAATGAAGAGGGTCAAGGATAGGTGAAGGAAGGAAAAAGGTAATGTAGGAGACACTTAAAGGATACAGCCAAAGAAACAGCGAATAGACAGGGAAAGGAAGGACCAAAGTTTAGGAAAGCAATAAGAGAAGGCAGATTGACCAGATGTAGATTTCCTAGAAGGAATAACGAGGGAATGAGAAGCAAATTACGTAAAGGATTGCAGGAAACTGAGGGAGAGGATGAGAGGGAAGTAAGGTAAGAAGGAAGGTGGAAGCATCAAAAATTAGGTGACTTATTTATTTCGTTTGCGTTTTTGTTAACCAGGTAAGTGCACTAGACATACTTCCTATTTTCAAGCGTTACTCCCTCCCCCCATTCATTACATGCTGTAGTGCTGTGTGTCACCTGCTGACCATTGAAATTGCCACCAAAAAGTCAGAGAGATCCTCTGCAGTTTGGGATTAATTTACAGATGACCCCACAATTTACGGAAAGCATGTTGCAATGAGTGCTGGAAAATTATCAATCGTGGTCAGTCTATTAGAACTTTAGGGACAGGTGCCTTGGCCATATGTGAGCACAGCATGGTAACAAGAACAACAGCCATACCTGACTCAAGTTAGGGCTGGGGCATTCAGAGGTGGGAACTAGTGGAGGCTTAAAGAGCTAGTGGAACCAAAACAGTCAGACCGGAAAATGATACAAATTTTATGAAGTAGTCAGTTGTCATTTTTAATTCCTGAAGTATTTTTCATTTTCCTTTTGCTCATTAAGAAGTTTACTATGTACTAATATTGTGCTGGATGTGTGGAACAGCTCTCAGCCTGCCAGCTGATATACCTATCTTTATCCCCCCCCCCCACTACATCATTAGCATTGTGATCTCACTGACAGTGACATCACAGGTAATGCAACTGACCTGGCAGCTACTGAGCGGCTGTTCTAAGCAGCACTGATGTCACAGTCAGTGAGGTCACAATTCTGATGATGTAGTGGGGGGAGTAGAGCTAGACATGTCAGCTGCCAGGCAGAGTGCTGTCCATACAACACACCTACTAACATCAGGTAAACAATCTTGTAACCAAAGGGAGAAAAAAAAAGACCTCAGAAATAAAAGGTAATGGTTGAATACTTTTAAAAACTAATATTAGTTTTAGGCAGCACCCTAACTCTTTAAGATGATTTTTTCAATTACTGCATATGAATGATACCTTTCCGATACATTCACAGCTACTGTTGCTGCTTCACAAGGAGTGTGATCATCAGTTAAGGTTAAGACCAGCGGTGCTAGTGTAACAAAATAAAGTACATTGCTGGAGTCCTTCCAGGCCCATCATTAAACTTCCATGTTATTACCCAAGTTCTGTACCTGTGCATCATATGGTGGGGGCAAGAGAGGACGGAGTGACCTAAAAATGTCATTATTCTGACAGGCCTTCCAACTGGTAAAAAGTAGCTAAGATGCCAGGAGCAATGGCTCCACAGCAAGGGTCTGCACACTGTGGGCTGTGTGCTCTGGATGTCCAGGATGTGCAGGGAGTGGGGACTGCCGAGCACTGGGTCTCTTGTGTGGGAATGGTGATGGACCAATCTGACCAGAATAAATGCTTCCCCTGTGGCTTTGTCTGGAGTTTATGAAACCTCCAGGATCTCTGGTGGTTCACTAATAATAAATCTGGGTTACTTAGGCCCACAGGTTAATCCCTAGGTTCCCTCTGTCTCCTCTGTCAGTCAAAGACACAGATGCAGGGAGGTAGGGGCAGTCTGTAGCAGTACATATACTAAGCTGCAGTGCTTCCAGAAAACAGTTCCGAAGAGAACCCCAGAGGAAGAGGTATTGCCTGCATATCTCTGTCTGTCATGCAAACCTAATTTCCTCCAGAAGAGCGAAATATGCCATATTGAATGTGAAGTGGCTGCAGTCCTTCTCAGTGTGATCCAACCAGGACTGAAGGCAGTCAACTCTGTGGCATGGGACTTGTGAGTACTCTGCTGCATCTGACTCTATTTACTTTTATACAATGACTGTGAGAATAGCATTTTGCAAATCAATGGGAGAACAGCTTGAACAGTGCCTGGTGATGTCACAATTGCATCTGCTGCAGCTAATAAGCATGTGTCAATGCCGAATGTTTCCTTGCATGGTGTATGTAGTAGGGGTGTATTGTGTTAGTTGAATCTCAACTGAAGGTTACTTAAGGAATGTGGCACCTAACTGCATGCTCTATGAGCAGTAGGGGACTAGTGTAAGCTGTCTACAGCCCTGCTGAGTTAGTATGGTCTAGTGGTAAAGTACCATCTTGGTAACTACACGACTCTCAGTAAGAGCTGCAACATACATGTTGGATTATGTGTTTCTTTTCTTTCTAATGAAGTGTTATACAGATTTCAAAGTATCCCTGTGTGTTTTGTGATTGCTTGTGGTGTCTGCTTTGCATTGTTTCACATTTTGGTACAGTTCTGAGTTTTGTTTGAAACCTTATTAGGACGCCTGTGAAGCCGTCCTTGTCAATGCTGCACAATGTTTGTTTGCATCACTGATGTGCCGGACACTACCCTGTTTGATGCGAAAGTTAAGTCAGTGAATTAGCAGCAAACACTCGGATCATCCGATGCATTTTTTAATGGAGTTGTGAATGTAACATAACTCGAGTGCATGCTTGCTGTCACTCAAAGCTGTGTGTACAAACTTGCTTGTGGCAGATATGGGTTGCCAATTTGGTTGAGGGTTTGAAAATAAAGTGGAGTCTCAGTCCTGGAGGTCCTAATTTTTTTTTTTTTTTTTTAAACCAGAGGGGACGCCTGTAAAGACGTCTTTGTCTGTTTGAATTTGGGCTCCTAAATAGACTAACCTTCCACACCCCTTTGCAGCACTGTGCTTTGCTCATTTGAGGTCTGCTTAGTGAAACAGAGGACTGAAACCTCCACCCCCCCCCCCATTTTCTGCACCTTATAAAAAAAAAAAAAACATGACAGACACAGCACATTATTTTGAAACCACCCCCCATCCCCACCGAATTGGCCAATGATTTAATATTCTCATGCCCCGGTCACAAGCAAATTCTCACACACACACAGCTCTGACAGCCAGTAAAATACACTGGGGTAATGTTACTTTTACAAAACCAGACAGTAATACATTAAGGTGATCCGAGTGTATGCAGGGTACTGGCCAGCACGTCTGTGAAGGGAACGAGCACTCAGCACATTGACAAAGACTTCTTTACAGGCATCTGCTCAGGTTAAAAAAAAAAAAACAACTCATGATCTCCATGGCAGAGACTATGTTCCCCGGCATTGATCAGTAGTGTTACAAGCATGAAGTCAGCCGTGGTTTTTGCCTTGTCTCGCTATGCAGTGACGTCAGTGTCATCTATTTCATTGACAGAGTAAAATAATGTGTTTCTAGCTCCACCTCAGTTCTTTCAGTTTTTGATTGTAACACACGCATTAGCAAGAATATTAGTGCGGAATTAGGCTGCCTTGTGGGGACGTTTAATGTACTTTGAATTATTACGGCTGATGCAAAAAAAAAATGGGGATCGGCTGAGGGATCGATTTTCCAGCATCACAATGTAGCCATGAAAAGACTGGCCTCAATACACCCAAGGCAGGTAAACATGTAAGCATGGTATTTTTAAGCAATAAACCACGAGGGGGTGTGGGTTATCAGGGAATTTACCACGGCTGGAGTGGTTTGCCCACAAGGCGCAGCCAATTGGGTAGATCCTCACCAGCCGAGGTAAATCCCCCGATAACTCACATCCTCCGAGTGGCTTATTGTGATTATACCAAGGTTCATTTTTTTTTACTATAATAAAATGCAAATATTAAAGAGGTCGCTTTGTTTTTTGGTTTTTTTTTTATTGTATTTATTCCTGTGCTGCAGATGATTTGTTGGCTTGTCTGATCAACAACCATTGATTATCAAAGGATTTACACTGGTGGTAAACTGCCAGTCTGATGATGTCATTGGCTGTTCACTTATGTCCATGGTATAATATACTGTAGTACCTGGTGACAGCAATAACCATAACCACTTCCTCCCTCAGCCGATCCCCACTTTGTTTTTGGCATCTGCAGTAATAATTCAAAGTACAATCAGCGTCCCACAAAGCAGGTGATTAGGCAAAACAAACAGAGATGCACCTGGGACTGCAATGCTGTGTTAGTTTAAGGAATGCATTTTTTTTTCTGTGTAGTTGCCGGCACCTGCCAACAGTACAATTTCGTAATACTTTTCAGAGTCTCTGATACTCAGCAGTTGGAACAAGAAAAAGTCACCAACCTTGTATGGAAACAAAAAGTGCTAACTTTTATTGAAGTGTTCCAGTGCAAAACTCACAACAGCATAACAGTCAGTACTCCTTCCCGTTCTGTCCCCTTCCACTTAAGAATGATACGTGTACCTCACATCACAGGAACACTTCAATAAAAGTGAGCACTTTTTGTTTCCATACAAAGTTGGTGGCTTTTTCTTGTTCCATACACAGTGTGTCAGAGACTCTGAGTTGAATACCCTCAGATTGCAAGGTATTAGGAAAGTACTGTTGATTGGCAGGTGCCCGCTACCTCACATAAAAGAAGTTGCATCCCAACAAAGCAGCCTATTCCCGCACCAGTATTCTTGTTAATACAAGTGCTACAATCGAAAAATGAAAGAACAGAAGTGGAGCGGGAAACACATTATTTTATGCTGTTAATGAAACAGATGACACTCCAACTTTACTGAAGGGTGAGACAACATGAAAACTACAGTTGACTTCATGCTTGTAACACTACTTATCAATGCCAGGAACATAACCGAACACCAAAGAAACAGGACAAACATGCAAAATTTGGATAAACTGTTTATTGACATCACAAAGACTGCTACATGCATAGACCATACATTAAGATACTGGGAATCTCACAGCTGTAGCAGTGCACGGAGCCCATCACTGACATCATCAGGAAAGTTGTGCTGTTGTGCACACGCGCAAATGGAGCTGCGCAGGTGCGGAAAATACACCAATTGGGCAGGCATAAATAAAGATTTTAAGTTGAGAAATTCACTTATGAAGTGTTGGACAGGGATGGGCACATTGGAAATGTGACTGGGGAACAGGACAGATTTAAGGATATTGGTGACAATTCCCCACTCCTCTGGGTCACTGTCCGCTACTCCCTCTTCCTGCATCCCCATGAGCTCTCTTTGTGTTTTAGTGAGCAGTTTAGCTAGCCGCTGGTGAAGGATGGGTCTTCTCCTCCAGTGCAATCTGGAAATTCTGGTGCTGCCACCATCCCACCGATGTAGCCAGGTGAGGGTCTGCTGCAAATTCTCTCTCTCTCTCTCCCTCTCTCTCTGCTGCTACTGGTTGTCCATTCCTCAAAAAGAACAGTGCAGTGCTGTACATAAAGCCTCTGAACTGCTTGCCGGCCGGCTTTATGCAAATGAAAGTACTGAAGCGCTCTCTCATTGGAGCGCTTCAGTCCTTTTAAGTACATAAAGTTTATGCCCATGAAACTGTGACCACTGTCATACTCAGCTTGGGTGGTCACTGGTCTGTCAGGGACAAGCCCAATGTAGATTGTTCTGCATTGGGCTAGTCCGTGACACACCTCTGAAATGCAGTTCTCTGAAGCAAAGCAAAATGTTTCTTGCCCACACGCAAGGAAACATAAAAATAAAGCAGTGAAATCAAACAGAAAGAGTAAAATCTTCATTGAAAGAACTATGCTGGCCAGAGTGGCACTGTAATTGCATAAATAACATGCCATGGGCTGGCTAAAAATATCACATTTATTTTTCTCTGCAGGGTAGGACCTCTACAGACCTCACTCATGGCTCTGCCACTTGAGAAGTCAAAGAAGTCAAAATTCTGCAGATAAAAATAAATATAATTCTGCAGATGAAAATAAATGTGATATTTTCAGTCAGCCTACAGCATAATGTGTATTTATGCTTTTTAACCTTGCTGTCTTTTTTTTTTTTTGTTTATTGTGATACTGATAATGTGCATTTTGTGTGTGTGTGTTTTGGTTTTTTTTAAATAATATCCTTAAGCTGGCCCGTTGGTGTAGCGGTTTGATTTCTGCTTGCGACACCAGCAACCTGGGTTAGGGAATGGACCCGGGTCACCGGAGGGCCAGCTGGGGGGAGAAGGATTGAGCGTCCCTTGGACAGCTCTCCTTCTCCAGGGGAAGGGGAGGGCAGGGCAGTACTCGGCATACGAACGGCACCTAGCAGAAGCTGGGTAGCCGCACCACATCAATGCTCAATAGAACGTCAGGATGGGGCGGACACAGGACATCATTGCACATCCCCCGTCCTGCTTAAATGGGGACAAAATCCCGAACCTTGCCATCTATATGATGCTTTGCCCCCGTGTGCCTCGATCAGCCTCTGGAGCTGATCCCCTGACCAGATATAAGTACCGCGGCTCCGATATAGGGGGTTGGTGCTGCGCCCCACTCTCTGGAGGGGAAGCCAGGGATAACTGATGGGATGCAGGCATTATCCGTAGGTGGAGGCAATGGGGGTCCATGACCAGAGCAGAAAATACCGACGGTAGTAGGGGCAAAAAGAGATAAATAAAAAAAATCAATAAATAATATTATCTTTAAGTCTTGTCCCCCGAGGTTGCTATACCATTTCCTAATAAACATAACCTAATCTAAATCTACTTCATTGTAGATATGATTGTCCCTGATTGGATGGATGGATGGACAGATAGATAAGGCAATTTATGTTCAATAAAGTGCAGTTCTAATCAATTGCATTAATGGGGAAAAAACATGTTTTCAGGAGGGTTTTGTAATTCCTAATTAAGAAACATCAATAATGCAGCTCAAGAGAGTATTTCAAGATCTCAGAGCAGTGGCCCGGTGGTGCTGGAGATTGAGGTGCTGGTCATTACACCTTGCGCCACACCAGCAACCTGGTTCAGGAATGAGCCCGGGCCACCAGGGGTCGGCAGGGGGGAGAGAGGATCGAGCATCCAGAGGACTGCTCTCCTTTCTCAGTGGGAGAAAGGAGAGCAGTTGACTGCCCTCTGGCAGTGATTGGAGGGCAGTACAGGTCGGGAGGCTTGATCTAACATCATCATGTCGGAAGGAAGGGGGGACCAGCAAAAACAGAGGAAAAATGAGCCTGGTAGGCTCGATGATGGTCCGCCACTCCCGGAGGTTGTCCCCAGATTCTGGATTTGGTCTTCAGGAGGGGGGAGAAGCCAGCAACCGCCTCCTGGCCCCGCCACAGGGGGCAATCCATGGGGAACTGCCGGGGACGATAAGTATGGGAGCGGCGGGCCTGGAGAGAGAGATTCCCTCCACCAGGAGGGCCAAAGCTGCCTGTCAGGGCTGCAAAGGATAAAGAGATAATAGGAAAAAAAAGATCTCGGGGCAGCTAGCATAAACGTAAGTTTCCCTGCTGCTTTCAGTCCGGGGGGAGGGCGGACCCTAAACAGACCCTGGTTGCTGAAATGCAAGATTCTACTCCTGATGCGGTCCTCCTAGAAGGTGACTAATCAGTCACATGTGCAGGGAGGGCCTGACTCATTCAGGGTCTTATATACTAACAAGAAAATCATGAAGTCTGAACACCACATAAACAGTAGCCAGTGCAGCTTGCAGAGGACGAGAAAAACATGCTTCCATTCTGAGGTGGAAGTAAAGAGCCTTAAAAACATAGAATTTGTTGGCAGAAGAGGACCACTTGGCCACATAGTCTGCCCAAGTGTTCCCTGCCTATTCTATGTTCGCAGACCCTACCTGATCTCTAACAACCCTCCGCTCCCTGACTCTGCTCTTATATACCCCTATGTTTGTCCGAAGTCTTGCTGTTCATTGCACCAGCTGTAGGCGATACTAGTAGGCCTTGGTAAAGTGCATTACAATAATCTAATCATGATGTAACAAAGCTTAAACTAGAGTTCTCAATTACCTGTATCAAGGTACTGCAGGTGCTCAACCTGGTGATGTTTTTCAAATGATAGAAAATTTAGAAACTGCTCTGGACTACTGCTGACACCTAAGGGATCAGGGTCTGTTCACCATACTGAAGCACCTGGTTTAAAGCAAAGGAGGTTGTTTTGCAGTATAGCCTACAGGTTAGAGTAACAAGTTGTGAATAAGCTTGGTATGTCCAGCAGACCTAGGTTTGATTCTTACTATCTCCTCTTGCATATTGTGTGACCCTGAGCAAGTCACTTAACCACCATAGTGCTCCTGCATCTCTACTGTGAACAGGCCTTGTGCCTAGTGGGCCTTACCACATTATCCACCCCCGCAAAAAAAAAAGAAGAAGAAAGTGTTGTGCAATACAGGTGGCTCTGGACAGTGAATGAATAGGTGGGTAGTCTATGGCAGTCCATAAAGAATGATACCAGGCAACTCAGGCCCATCAGTAAATACCCAGTCTTGTTTGTACTCAGTCTCAGCCAGTTGACAGTCATCTAGTTTCTTATTTTGTCAAAACACCCATCAGGTACGGACACTGGGCCACTGTGACCTGGTGCACAGGAAAGATGCAACTGAGTATGATCTGCACAAAACTGAGAACTCAAGCCGTACTTTCATATCACATCTTCAAGGGCAGCATATACTGTATAACACCAGGGACAGAATAATGCCTTGTTACACACCAGACTCCATGGAGCTAGAAGAGGATCTTCAACACCCGAGAACCATCTGTTGGTGGGCCGAGACACGAACCCGTCAAGGATTGTTCCAATAAAACCATAGAACTTCCTTAGGGGATTGATAAGCTCACAAAGATCCATGATATGAAGCACCATTTGACAAATCACAGAGAACTCCCAAAGGGCTCTCTCTTCCCTCATCAGGAGATCATTCGTAACTCATATCAGCACAGTCTTGGTGCTTTTCCAAACCCGAAAACCAGACTGAAATGGCTCATAAAGATTACATTCCTCCAGATGATTCAGCAGTCATGATGTCACCACTGTCTCAATAACTTTACCCAAAAAGTGATAGTTAGAGATGGTCCTATAGTTCAATAGAACATCAGGATACAAAATCGGGTTCTTCAGAAGGGGCCTCGTTGTGCATTCTTCAAGGTTTTGGGACAGACACCCTCCCTCAAAGACAAATAGATAAACTGGGGTTAGTTCTATGTCAGTATGATATACTACTGCCAATTTTTGTTGCGATTCCTTGGTGACCTCCTGACCCCGCCAGTTACAACATCCATCTTGTCTTCCCCCTCCTTCTTCTGTTTCTTCCATTCCATCCGACTCCTCTTCCTCCCCGTCCCCTGCCTCATCTTCCGATAGTTGCCTCCTCTCTCCCCATACTGGAATTCCTACTGGATCCATCCTCTAGATCCTCTAATAAAATGCTGCCTTCCATTTATTCTCTGTCCTCTATAGTTCCCAAGCTAAGTGTCACTGTGATCACTATCCGCACCAGATAAGATGTTACCTCTGTCTATTCTAAATTCCAGTCTGGGTTTTTTGGGGGCCATGCTAATTATAAACTGTATCTTCCTGGTAATCTTTAGCATCCAAGATGTGTTTATTGCATTAGTATGCCTTTAAATCCCTCTGAAATTCAATGATTTGCTGTTTCATTTTGTCTCTTGTTATTATTTCTTCGCATTAAATTTAGTTTCCAATTTTGGTTCAGATGCTTTTATCTCTTTCATAGCCCTTTCCAATTCTTTCTTTGTTTTCCTTCTTTATTTAATAACATTAAGTCATGGCTACATTTTTTTTTCTTAGAGCTGTTTGTCCACCTGCCACCACCTACACCTTGCCTTCGGGCTCTGGTATGTGGTCTCCCAGTCCCATCTGCTGCTCTTCCTGCCATCTCGCTGGCTGGGATCTCCACGGTGTAAGACCCAGAAGTCCTCCAAAGGCCATCACACATGGTGAAAGGGGGACACAGTTTTTCTGGTTTTCTCCCACCCTAGTTCCCTGCGGCTTTGGTGACATGGCAGCGCATGTGCACTGGAACAGGTGACCCCACTCAACCCTCCCCTGGTCTAGCGCCAACCCCCATTTGCTCATCACTGCCACTGAGCCTCCACTCAGTGGCAGCAAAGGACCAAGAAGACTTCCCTCCCCAATCCAGAACAGAAGAGCTGCCAAGCAGCTACTCAGTCCATTTCCAGCCCCCCCCAGCTGACCCCGAGCAGCTGGAGCTCATTCCTGAACCCAGGTCGCCAGTGTGGGAGAGGTAATGGGCTCAAGGCACCTCAGCTGTCTGCGTCACCAGGCCAACATGGTCATGGCAACATTTAATAAGTACCTCTTCCCTGTTTTATAAAAATTCTGCATCGTCATCTCCACGAGATGGGGGTTTCTGGATGCACAGTCCACTAGGGATCATCTTTTCCCTCCAGTACTGTGTTAGAAACATAGAAAAACAGAATTTGACAGCAAATAAGAACTGCTTGGCTGATCCAGTCTGCTCATTTTTCAGTATCACTACAGACCCTGCCTGATCTCTGGCTCTTTCTCTCTCCCCCATTCCTTAGCATTAAGATTCCCTTATGCCTATCCCATGCATTCTTTTTTTAATTTCTATTTATTAAGGTGATTTTTCAGGTTGCAACCAACATGACATTAAACAACATACAGCTGTAGTTAAGACTGTCATGCTATCACTATACATCTAGTTTTAGCAATGATCTAGTAGTAGTGTGTTTTTCAGAGTATCTTCATGCATAATCTTAATTTCATTATATTGTTCAAGTAAACATTCATATAGATAACCATTGTGTACTGATGGTATCTCTCTCTAGGTTCCTAGTTAATTTATGAAAACCTTTCATCTAGACATTATATATATATATGACCCATCTTCTCCATAGCAACTCAAATGCAGGTACATTCTGTGAGACTTTTGTAGTAAATTTCTCCATTTCATATATGAAATTGACAATGTCCTGCCACTGACATCTTGGGAACCACCACCGTAAGCCAGTTCTTAGTTATGGTTTTATGGGCTGCTAATAGACAAATATAGAGCAGTTTTTTAGTGAGGGGATCCCTAAATCCCTGTGGTAAATTTAAGAATATTAGGGTGGTTGGTTCTAGGGTAAATGTTGGACCTAGGAGGGCTTGGAGTTCTATTAAGAGGTGATCTCAGTATGGTTTCAGAACTGGGCAGTGCCAAAAGAGATGTGCATGTGAAGTCCTGGTATGTCTGCACCGTCTCCAGCAATGATCTCCATACTGAGTTAGATACTTCACCTGTTGTGTCGGTGTATAAAAGTAGCAGATAAGTCCCTTCCTGGAATATTCCTTCCAAATATATGATGGTGTGGGCTCATGTGTATAAGTGGTAAATCTGTCCCACTGGCAGGGCAGTATTTCAATTCAATTCGAAAATCCTGTTCCCATTGTTTTCTAATATAATCTGTTGATAGTCCTGTTAGGGCCATCAGCGCCATGTAGATCCTTGATATGAGGGAGTCTACTGATTCTGTAGTTAGGACTTGTATTATTAGTAATATTAACTTTGGGACCAGAGTATCCTTAGGGGTCGCTTTTTGCTGCTGCCCTTTATACATTTCAGTTGGAGATATCTGAAAAAATCTGCCTTACATTAAATTTCTCTTTTAGGGTTGTAAAGTCTGCTATAATATCTCCCTGCTGGAAGTGCATCAGTAGGTATAGGCCTCTCCTTTCTTATTGCCAATATGTATGGTCTGGATTAGCAGGTTGAAATCTCCTACTGCCTGCGAAGGCAGTGATCATAAATCTAAATGGTAGGATGGCAGGATACACAAGCATCTTGTACCAATTATGGAGGTTTTGATTTGTAAATGGGTTATTATTCTTTGAGTTTCGTCACAATTCTGGGTTGTACAAGAATGTTTGAGATACTGGTAAGAGATCTTCCTCCACTATCTCTATTTTTTTCCATAGTGCTTTATACACTGGTGATGGCCAATAGAGCACTATTCGTAGTTGTACAGCTTGAGGGTATAGTCTGAGGTTTGGCAACACCAGGCTTCCTCTATCTTTGGCTAATTGCAGCACAGAGTAGTGGAATCTTGGTCTCGGTTTACTCCATATAAATTGTGAGATCATGCTATCCCACATTTGGAATTGTTGCGGGGTTGGGGAAAGTGGTATTGTTTGGGCCAAGTACAATGTTCTTGGGAGGACATTTATCCTGATCACATCAATTTTAGGTATAAGAGATAAGTTAATAGCTTGTCATCATTTCAAATCTTCTTGTATGGCTTTAAAGAGGAGAACATAATTTAATCTATAAAAGGAGTCTATGTTCTTGGGGATATGAATCCCTAGGTATCTAATTGACCCTCTATCCCAGTTAAATTTAAATGTTTGCTTGATATTATTTGATGGGGTATAGTTAAGGCAAAGGGTTTCTGTTTTTGTATCACTTATTTTATAGCCTGTTAAATCTCTAAATGTTTATTTTTATTTAGTTTTTGTTGACCGGGTGGGTGCTCTAGACAGCAGAGCAGCCTATTTTCAGGCACGACCTTGGAGGATACATACAATAGTGTAAAAAGCAAGTAATAACATACAATGAGGTGTGTGTTATCTCCTGATAAGAGCACACCCAGGTGTGTTATAGCAGAGTGCCTTATGCACCTGGGAGTGCTTTTATCAGGAGATTACCTACACCTCAGAGTGTGTTATTTTGCTTATAAAATGGGCCCCCCAAGTAACTATTTAAGAAAAAAAAAAACATTCTAATAAAAGTTAAATAGCTGAGGTTTAATACCTAAAGGAGTAAAATAGTCCCCCACTGAGGTAATTTCTGAACTGTTTGATGTCCCGTATAGGGCTCCCTTCCCCCAGATACATATACTTTTAGGTTGTCCTCTCCATCCCCACACACTGTATTACATTGATTTGGCACTTCTACAGGGTGTCTCTCATAGCGAGGAACTTGGAGAGGAGATGTTTGTTTGACAGCGAGAACTGTTTGATGTCAAATACAGGCATGCCCCCTCACCCCCACATACAGACACAAATACTGCTGAGGTTGTCCCCCCCCTCATACGCAGTGTTTTAAATTAGATTCCTCACTACCGCACATTCATTTTCTTGAAGGGTGTCTCTGGTAGCAAGAAGCACGGAGAGCGGCCGTTTATTTGACAGGCAGTGGTTACTTTCATTAAGAGTGAGCGTGTCCCTCGCCAGATGGTATAGTTATCACTGGTTGAATCATGGCTTTTAACATCGGGCACTCAGCTGTTCTGAGGAAGACCTTTAAGATTTTATATACATGTTTTTTTTCTTTTAAAAAAGTGACATATAAAACAGGCGGTGGAAGAATGGGTCAGTGCTTTTGTGTTGGCTAACAAATCCTGGTGGCACGCAAATCCATTGGCTTTGCTGCGGTCAGCACAGGTTAAAGTTTTATTTTGTAATGTTTTGTCATTTTTTTGAGGTGATTTATGATCATGCAATGTTGTGTGTTCTGTTTGTGTGTCAGGGGGTTTGGGCTGTTGTATATGTTGACCACGGAGCTTCTCCTAGCTGTACAGTCTGGATGTTGAGCACCAGGGCACAGTGATATTTTTCTGTTCTGAGGCTCAGGTTGGCAAAATTAGTGCCGGTTGTAAAGATATGGCCTGATAAAGACATAGTTGGAACAGGCTTTCTGCCAATCAAGAGTCAAGAGGTTTTTTGCCCATTTTATAAGCAGCAGTAAAATACATGGACAAGACAGGTGAACATTAGCGGTATGTTTACCTAAGGAAGCCCTAATATACAATGTACACATCACAGTAGCAGAAGACATAAGGAACTAGCAGAACAGTGGCATAATAGGTAACAACAAATACAAAAATTTGTGTGATAGGTCCCATAGTTGGGGAAGTGATTTATCTGGAGAAGTCCTATATGTATATATATATATGTGTGTGTGTGTGCATATATGTATGTATATATATATATATATATATATTATGGTAGCACGGTAGTGCTACCATAGTTAGGGTTGAGGAGCCATTTCTATGTTAAACCCCAAAACTTTGCACCTTAATAACTTTTGCAACTGTTTGATGGATTTGCCTGAAATTTGAATTTATGATCAAGAACCATAGGCCTTGGGATCTGCCAAGTTTTGTACTGGTTGGATGTCGTCTCGGAGTTATTAAGTGTGATGATCTGTGCGCGTTACGCTTTTCTGGAATTCCTGTGGTCGCGCTTACAGATCGTGACGTTTGCGTGACCGGACCAAAATCTTCAGGAACATACAGCCAGGGTCCCGATGTGCCTTTGAAGATTTCGTGAAAAATATTAAACGGTTCAAAAGTTATTCAAAAACAGTTTCCCATTATAAGTCAATGGGAAAAGTTAACAAAAGTTCAACACTTTCAGAAATGCATTTTTTACTTTCGCAAATGGGCCTGTTACTTTGCAGAATCGGCCATTTTTTTTTCAGTTGGTGATCAGAAAATGGTTGGCATTTAAATTTGGGACCTCTAGCAACCTAATTTTTTTTGTATTCACCTAGTCGGGCCCTGAGGATGCTTGCCATGTCTTTATTTTGTGGTAAAACACCCCAGAAATATGTTTTTCAAATTTCTGGAAAAAGTACTTTCACAAATTACTTTCGTGCTCACGAAAGTGTCGCAAATTTTTGCGAAAGCTTTAGAAATTGCGACAGTAATTTTCTAGTCTGTGGGAAAATGACAGCAATTCTTTGGCACTGCACTGCAAAATAACCGTTGGGAGTTTTGGGCTGAAATTTGGAGGGAACGCAGCCGACATCTCACAGATGTGCCTTTCAGTGTTGTATTGAAAAAATATTACATGGCGGCAAAGTTATGGCACTCCAAAGTTGACAGTGTTTCCCATAGGATAACATTACGGCACCCAAAGCATTACAGGAATCCTTTGGCACCCTGCTGCAAAATAACGGTTCGGTCTTTTTTCCTGAAATTTGGAGGGAAGACAGCCAACAGTACACAGATGTGCCTTTCAGTAGTTTGGTGAAAAAATATCACATGACGGAAAAGTTACGGCACTCCAAAATTGACGGTTTTTCCCATAGGATAACATTACGGCGCCCGACACTTAACAGAAATCATTTGGAGCCCTGCTGCAAAATAACGGTTTGGTCTTTTTTCCTGAAATTTGAAGGGAAGACAGCCAACAGCCCACAGATGTGCGTTTCAGTAGTTTGGTGAAAAAACATTACAGGGAGGCAAAGTTATGGCGCTCCGAACTTTTCTTTTTTTCCCATAGGATAACATTACGGCGTTCGCCGCACCTTTCAGGGCCCGTATCTCGGAAACGGTGCGAGATACGGACTTTCATCAGAAAGGGGGCTAAGATTCAAATTAGCCAGGACAGTTGTAAATAATATGACTTTTAAATTTTTTTCCTACGTCGTACGGTTCCTGAGATATAATGTATTTAGTATTCCAAGATCTCATTTTCTGCGCCGATACTCATTATTTTGCATACATTATTTGTACTCACTGTCTTTCTCAATGCAGGTTTTGGGGAAAACCAGCCTGTGCGCTTACATTACTGTTACTGTTGCCCTTTCCGCTTGCGGATCCGTACCCGTTTCACTTACCATTGACGTCTGCACCACCATGTGCGTTATCCTTTGCGTTTTCATTTGCGCTTGCGTTTCTGTTATTTTTTGCCATTTCTGTCTACAGTACTGTTTATCTTACTGTTTCACTTTACATCACCATGCCCATTGACATTTCTGTTTGCAGGCACCATGTTACTATGTGACAACACATCACGTGCAGACCATTCCCGCTCACGCCACCATGTGTGTTACCCTTCTGTTCTCATTCGCGTTGTGTTACCATGTGCCACTGTTAGCATTTCTGTTTGCGTTGCTGTCCCTGTTAGTATGCCACAACACATCATGTGGCGGAGCGTGGGTTCAAAGGGCCCCGTGGCTCGCCAACGCATTATGCAGTGGGAGCGTCAGCTGCTGCATTACATTCACTATTTCTCATTATCATTCTCAAAAGAAGAGAATAGAGGCAAAACTCATTTAATGATCAGTTAGTTGATCCATGCCAAGTGACCAGCACACTTCCCGCCCACCCCCCCAACCGCATTGGGGTGCATTGGGATCGTGGTCCAACTTCACCCCATTCTGCTACCACTGCTGCTTTACTTACATGTCATGGGTGAGAGTTAGGCTGACGTATCCCATGCGCACCTAATGCCGGTTGGGGGTGGGCGAACTAAGGGGGTTTCAACCCCAACAGCTAATTCTCACTTTGTCGCTGTGGAACAACCCTAACTAATGCATTAAATAGAGTTTTTGCCTCATATATATATATATATATATATCAGTAAATCATCAGCGTATAGGGTGAATTTCTGCTGGTGTCCTGCAAAGTTTGGGCCCTCAATTTGTTCCTTTTGTCTGATTGTCTGCACCAGTAGCTCCAGGTATAGGGCAAACAATAATGGGGATGGAGGCAACCCTGTCTGGTACCCCTAGATCGGGGGAAAGGGCTGGAAATGTGTCCATTAATTTCAACATGTGCCTGTGGGATGTTATTATAGCCACAAAAGGTTGTGGAAAGTTGAATTTCTCCAGAAGGTCTCTCTAAAAACTGCCACCTCACAGCCACTGCACTGCACCATCCCCAGCGTTCCCAGTTCCTACTCTCCCTGTGTTACCTGGAAATACTTTTGTGCTTTTACCCCTGATAGGGTGTGCCTAATTTCCCTCCTTTTGTGTTAGCTTTGCTCCTTTGTACCTTTACCCTACATAGGGTATTCCCTTCTACCCCTCTCTGCAAGTAGTTTCCTCTTATTGGAAGTGTTTTCCTCCTTCCTTTACCCCCTTACCTTTCTCTGCTTTTTCCTATTGAGGTAGCAGCACTGTCACCTTCCTTAAACCATTTGCTACCTGACCTAGATAGGTTGCTATCAGTGTTCCTGTACCCTGTTTAAATTCCCTTATGCTCCTACCCTAGATAGGGTGTTGCACCTATTCCCAATTTTGGCCAACCTTTGCCCCTCTACCCTTCCTAGCAGTGAATGTTATAACAGGAGTGAACAGGTACCTTACCTTAGTTTATCAGCAGAGTCCTCCACTTCCCTGCTTCCTCCTGTGGACATCTGCCAATGCCTAAGACAGCAGTCTTACACCTGACCCACTCTTTTGCTGTTCCACTCACTCGCTGGGACATGAACATGCTGGGACATGTTAGATGGAAGTTCATTTATTGATTGATTGATTGGATTTAGTTGACCGGGTAAGCTCATTGAGACACAGGTTCTATTTCCAGGAGTGACCCAGATTAATTACATACAGTGCAAAGAATAAGCATAGCAACAAGGTTTGGTGGTCAACAGCAGATATCATAGAACACAAGACAATTGGTAGCAACAAGTAAGAACAACCTGCACAGACAGACTGCAGCAAATAACAGTGGTGGTCATAAATACACATACACTAGAGGTACAATATAAATAATATGTCTACATAGCACGGGTCAGCAGACAGGAATTAGACAAACATTCATAAACTATTTAGGGTGAACATTTGGGGATGCATGGTGACAGGAGAGTCAGCAGAGGAACGCACAGTGGATGTCGGGGCATTGATGTTCTTTGAGCAGCTTTTTGAAGGATAAGAGGGGTGTGCTGTTCTGTACCTCAGGCTGCTATTGTTTAAATGGATGTTTTTCGAATGAAGTGTCTAAAAACTCTGAGGTTGGGCTTCCTGAGGAGCCCCAATTGTTTGTTTGGCTCTGGAGGTCTCACCTTCCCAACCCAACACCTCTTGGTGTCCTGA
This sequence comes from Neoceratodus forsteri, assembly GCA_016271365.2. Lineage (NCBI taxonomy): Eukaryota > Metazoa > Chordata > Ceratodontiformes > Ceratodontidae > Neoceratodus > Neoceratodus forsteri. The sequence goes on from CM028133.1 coordinate 967,057,478, forward strand.
CCCTGATTTCCCTCTGTAAGAGAAAAAAAGCAGCTTGAGTTAAGCTACAAAATCTGCTCGTTACTGGCACTCGCTTCCCAGCACTGTGCCTGGACAAAGGTTTGTAGCATCTTTTAAAGCTCTGAGGTCAGGCTTCCTGATGAGCTGCAACTGGTTGTTTGATAAAGAGACTGCATGCAAATAAAATCTAATATGTTTTTCTAGATGTTCAAAAGTCCTCAAATCAATACGAACAGATTTCAATGCAGAGGTCACAGCAAATTTTGGACTATATTCCCTAGCAAGAAGGCTATTGAATTTCAATCGTCATCTGTAGCTAGTAGTAATAATTTATTTTGATGTTGCATATGTCACAGTCATTTATTTCGCAGGTTGAATGTATAACTAATTTATTTTAGTGGTTGAATTTGTTACAAACATGCATTCTACAGAACAGTTGTTATAATGCTGATGATATCACAATAGCCCCATCCTTCTCTGAAGTCAAAAAGAAACAATAACATCCTCCCCAAACAGCTGTTTTTAAAAGTTATAACTTGTAAACTGATGTTGTTTAAATCACACACAGTGGACTTCTGGTGATGTCACTGGCCAAGATGGATGCCTGACTTGAAGCTTCAACCTCGTCAGTGTTTAAAATTGAAAAACATCCATCTGTAACAGCAGCAATCTGTGGTGCAAAACTTCACGCCTGGCAAAAATGAGCCCAACAAGCAAATTGGGAGGTAACAGGAGCACCAAACCAAGAAACCCTCGAGGAACAACAAGAAACAGAACTGTCAGCTACTCACCATTGAGGGCCATGGACAGCATAGTCTGCTTGGCAGGGTAGGACAAGGACAGGGTTTCCTGTAGCAGCTTGATGACAGACAAAGCAACCCCATCCAATATTAGGAGAATGTTTCAGAGAATGGACTCTAGTGTAGCCAGTATAAAGCTGGACATGAAGCAGCTTGAACGCCAAACATCAGAGGTCAAGGAGGGTCTAAATGAAGTGAGGGAAGACACTCAGGGCTTGGCCTGCACAATTCTATACCTCTGCCAAAGACAGTGGGAGTAAACTCGCTACCCCAAGGAGACAGAGGCAAGAGGCCAGCAGAAAACAAATTTTTTGGATTTATAGATTGTTGTGCGCAGAACAATCTGGAGGGTTTCCTAACAAGCTGGCTTCCCCAGGAGCTTGTTGTTCCAGATGGAGAGAGTCTAGTGATCGAAAGGACTCATAAAGCACTGGGACTAAAGCCTAAAGAAGGGCCCTTCTGGGTTCTATGGTGCCCATACGTTATCCAGTGCAGGGTCCACACGAGAGAAGTGTACTCTGGCCATGCAGTTCTGCACCCATGGAGAGGTATACAGTGACTGTTATGCACACCACTACATGGTGCCTATCCATGGCCCCCCCCCGGCACATTGGTGCATGGGGGGGTGGCAGATCAGTGGACACAGGCAGACATCAAATCAGATGTCTGTCCAGATCCAGCTCCATGCAGAACAGGGGAGTGTTGGATGGTACAGAATCAGGAATTCAGTTTTGTTGGGCAAGTGCCCGAATTAATGCCCCAAAGCCACCCAGCCTAACCAGAGGGCTTGGGCAGCATAGTGGTGGTGGTGGTGGTGGTAGGGGGGTATGCTTTTCTGAAGCCTGTGGAGGGATTCTTGAGGAAGTGCACAATGGATACAGCAGGGCTCCCACTGCTGTATCTTGCTCCCTCTTGCTCAGCACTCCATACCTTTGTGAATGATATATAATGTGGGCACACCTCCAGACATGTCCCTGTCTGGCCATGCATATAGCTACATGACCAGCCAGAGGATCTAGCATGGAAGGGATGCGCATCCCTTCTGTACATGACATCACGGGTTCACAGGTCCCCAATATGTGGCTAAGTGACTTAGAGGTGCTTACATGCCACGGATCCATGGCATGTAGCCACAAAGCATCTTTGTGCATAGGGGCCCATACTTGTGAAATGTTCCCATTATCCAGTCAAGGAAATGGTGATGAGGAAGGCTTGGAACATGCAGGATGTGAATCTTGATGGGAAAAGCTTTTCTAGATCAAGATTACCTGACTACTATGATGCAGAAACAAAAGCGGATCCTAGCAGTTATCAAGCAGCTAAAATAAAAGGGCATCACGGCACAACTAAGGTACCCCACAAAACTAATTGTGCATTGGGAAAACAGGAGTCAAGACATAGGACTCACTACTTCAAGTATCAAAACAACTAATGAAGCAGGGAATCAACCTTCTGGATTTGAAACTTGAGACCTATGGGAAAGCACTGCATCAGATGATCTGCGAGATAGCCGGGAAGGAGACAAGCAAAAACACAGAAGTGAAGACTAATCCCATATAGCTACAGTGCAAAGATCTACAGACACTGCCTCAAGGAGCAAAAGTGCTCAATAAGCCCTAAGAGGCTGGCAATCACAGGGACTCTGTATAAACAAACAGTAATTTTATGTGGTCTTAGCTCTGGGGCAAACCTGATGCCTCACACCTTTCCAAAGCAACATGGACTGTAAAGGTTTAGTGATTCCCCCCTTGCTTCTTCTCCTTTTTTCCTGCATCACCTGCTACCTCACCCCCTTTGTGAGACAGGTGCCTGGCTTTAACTCCCCTAGCATGAAGAAACAGCATTGGTCTCGGACGGAAACATGGAGAGAGGGAAGTGAAGCTACGTCTGCCAGCATAAGGACACAGTGCTTGCAACAAGTATCCAAATTTTTTTATATCAGGGGCACAGCTGATGATGTGGAGGAGGATTCCAGGTACGGGATGACAAGGTGGGGAGGTCATTCTCACACAGATACAGCAGCAGGCCTGCATGAGCATACAGCAGTGAAAGCAGCAATGGGCAAGGGCACCTGGTGAAAACTCCTGACAAAATCATGGACTCATCATTCCCGGTCAGCAGGGAGCTGTCCCCGCATGATAGTCCCTTGATCCAGATGATCAAGCACAACAACACAGGATCTAAGCCTTGGGCAGGAGTCAATATGAGGGGCAGGAGTTGAAACATGGGAACAGACAATTGGTAAGTCAGCCAGAGAGCCAACACAGACTAAGGATCAGCTCCGTCACCCTAGCGGCAAGATGACAAGGGAGGACCGCACTCCCTCCCAGTACAAAACTGCTAAGCCCTAAAGATGAGGAGGTGAGGAACTGAGCTTTGATTACCTTTTGATACAGATCAGGCAGCATGTGACTTCTGTTGCTGCTGTTATGGACACTTCACTGCAGACGGAAGGCCCAGGGACCTGAATGAACTCAGTGAATCATGTGATGGGCCAGGGTGAAACATAGAACATAGAAACATAGACTTTGACAACAGATAAGGACCGTTAGGCCCACCTAATCTGCCCATTTCTCTGCCTATTGGATAAGCTGCAGGTTCTAGTTAACCAACAGCCTACTTCTTCCTACCCCTCACTATATTTGCCTTATGTCTGTCCCATGCATTTTTGAATTTCCCCACTGTCTTTGACCCCACAACCTCCTCAGGAAGGTGGTTCCAAGTCACAAGAGTTGCCAAGTATTGTTCATTAGGGTGATGATTCTGTTGGGCAGTCTCATGGTGAACAGTATGAGGAATCGGTGTGTGGGAGGAGAATGTGGTACTAATGATGCTAAACAAAATTGGAGATGAGGGACATTTGCCAGGACATGACATACTGTAACTTTAGCATCAATGCAAACATAATTCTGAGACCAAAATAATCAACAGGGTACTGGGGGGAAAGAGATGAGAAGCAATGCCAAATAACTGAAAGAAAATAATGACAGGGCACAAACATGATGCAAGAAGGGGTATAGTATGACCACTCAACTGGGAGATGAGTGGGAGTGGCATCAGTGAATGGGGGGGGGGGAGATTGGGCCTAGATCACTGCACAGGGCTAAATGATGGATTTTTTATAGATGTTGACCAATAATTAAGTGGCAAGGCTGGGGTGAGGGTTATGTTATCTCACCTCACTCCATCCAGCCACTCTACACTTTCTCTGGGGAGCGCATCTTCACAGGTAGTGGGTGAAATGAACCGTCCAAAGCCCATTCTGGGGTGTGGGGTGGGGCCGATTTCCCAGAACAAGGAATCTCAGCTCTACTCTAGCGATGAGCCCACAAGACTTGCACATATAGTGCCCCTACCCTAGGAGGAGGACAAGTCACAAGAGTTGTCAAGTATTGTTCACTGTCCATGCTTGTAAGTTTTTTCCATATTATGTCATTTCTAGTATGCATTTATTTTGGATACATTTGCTCAGGAGGTCTTGAAAGGCCAGTGGCTGCCACAGATGAAGGTATCGTTGCTGTGCTGTTGCCGGTGGGGGAAGAGACATGCAACCGTGGGGAAAGTCACAACGTAAAGTACATAATGGTTCTCATTTTCCCACCTTATACAACATGGAGTCTCTCAAGGTAGTTTCCTTTAACATTAAAGGAATACATTTGCTGGTGAAATGGGCAAATATTCTAAGGGATTTGGCTAGAATTAACTGTGGGGTGGGCATGCTGCAAGAAACCCATCTCTCACAGCTGGAGCACGCAAAGAGGATGGGTGGGTCAAGTAACTGCAGAATCACATACGAAGTGCTTCCAGATTGCACTAACTCTGTGTTAACTTGCCCCTTGCAACTGATTTTTTTGCTCACTTTGTTCTGATAATGTTTCCCCTATCTTTATCCTCTCCTTCCCCCAGCTGTTTCGGCACTGGGTCCAAACAGATCCAACAACAATTTTATTTGTATTTATTTATTTGAATCTAGGATTACGAAGTACCTTTGAGCCGAGGCTCTTTTACAAAGGTTCCACATCAGTGAGTACAGACAATCAAGGGTTCATACAGGCTTCAAAAATTACAGTAAAATAAATCAGTAACACCGATAGTCATAACATGTTATTACAACGACACTACATGAACACTAGGAGGTATATACAACAAAGGAATGGGGAAGTAGGGAGGAAAGGGTGGGGGGGGTGAGACAAAGTATGGCAGCCTATAGGGCTTGTCAAGAACAGAACAGGGTTAAGTGCATTAGATGGGCATTGGAAATGATGAAGTGCTTGGTGGGAGGACAACAACAGGTAGCAGAGACTATGGCCAGCAGCGGTGGGAGTATTGCTTAAGCAGGGCAGTCACAGGTGCTAGAGATTACAAGTGAAAGGCGGAGACAGCGTCAGCAAGGAGCGTGCTGCAAAAATAGCTCCATTTTTGTTTAAGAATCTCACTCCAAGGGGGAGCAGATTCCAGGGAAAGTTCAAATTCATGGGGCCGTGGAATACTTTTTCCATGGCCCCATGTAAAAAAAAACAAAAACAAAGTCCCACTATGTAAAAAATGTCAGAGACCAGGATTAGAACCCATGTCTCCATTGGTGCTGGCCAAGCTGCTCTGTACCCCAATTCTCCACACCACAGGAGCAGCGTGGCAGGCTCCTGGATTCTGTTGCTCTTGTCCATGTAGCGGTACCATGGACAGTGACCAGTGGAGCACATATTGCTAGAGCTGTAAATCCCTGCTTACTGTCCCTGGTAGCACTATACGGGCTAGAGCTGTCTTGACTGGCACTATTAATGTAGCGCTCATCTGACCGGGTACCATTGGGTTCCCCTGTCTACCCTTCTACCCTCCTGGATGTCCCCTCACTGCACGTCATTCATTCAATAATTGCTAAGTAATCTGACTCTTAACTGTGATCCATTCCTGCAAGGAGTTGGCTCCAAGTCTACATTAAATTTCTGTGCTATGTTCCTCAGATATGCCACTTGTAATTAAATGCATATTCCACAGGTATGATATATTTAACTGTGTTATGTCATAAATACAATTGTAAGATTATTTATGATATTTTTTAACTATATGTCTTGTTACAAATGTAATTGAATGTTTAATTTCTTGGATATGTTAAATATTAAACTGTATGTCTAATTCTTCATCCAGTTGTACCCCCAGTCGCACAGGAGACAAGCAACTTGTTGTTCAGTGTACCTTCCTGGTGAAACGTTTCAATAAATAAATAAAAGATGGCATAGAAAGCAGGAGTGGTCATTCTAGTACGAAAGGGACTGAACTTCAAAACTGCAAACAGACTTTTTCAGATCAACAAGGTAGGGTGGCAATCCTTTCCTGAAAGATAGCGGGCAGGGTGATCCACTTTGTTAATGTGTATAGCCACATTCTAGTGTCACCAGACTTCTTTAAGGAGCTATTTGGTAGAATAGCTAGACTTCCAGAAGAACAAATAGTGCTAGGACGGGATTGGAACTGTCCCAAGTGTCATCAATGGTGCCGCACAGCACATCCCATCCACCTGCCCACCGTTGCTTTGTAACCATTTATATATGCTTGTAATTGCATAAGTGCACCGAATCAATCAGCTCCACACCTGAGCCCTATCAATAAACGATCTCTGTTGATAACCATTGGCACCTGTTCCATATCTGCAATCAGGCCCTGTAGTGCAAGACTTCCAAACACTGGTCAATCATGCCTTCATGGAAAATATTGATTGCATCAATTACTTTCCTCTCACTCATCTCATCAGCAACTTATGGGAGCACCTATAAGCAGCCCTTTACAAAATATCCCCCTATCACTGAAGATCTGCCCAAGTGAACAGGAGTCCCCATACCCCAAGACTTCTACACCCCGCCCCACAAGGCACCAATAATCACAACTTATGTTCACCCAAGAATGAGTCTCCCCCTCTGTCCAAACATAATGCCTAACAACCCACTCCACAAATTGCACATGTGCTATGGCAAGCCCCTACCACAAGTCTGCCTTTGGAATGCTTTAAGAAAACTGATCCTGCTTCTGCATCTCAAATCTAGCAACACACACCCAAACCCTGGACCAGACCAATGGCAATTCTCAATGAAATCCAGCAGGAGCACTTAAAAATAGCTGCACTCAACATAGGAAGTCTTCTACCGAAATTCACACTACTTCATGCCTGGGTAGCACAGGTCCAGACAGACATCTTAATACTAACTCCCAGACCAGCAGCAGGATTCCCCTCAACAAGAGCTCCCTCCCAGAGCATGGATCACACAGGCACTAGGAGGTAATAAACTACCTCCAAATTGTAGCACCCTTGTGAAGGGTGATAGCCCATCAGCACATCAACTGCCCCACCCACCCTGGCTCAGCATTTCCTTTATAGGCTCTTTCTAGTGACATCACATCCTGTCACTCATTTAACTAAGTCCCCATTTGCAGGTAATACCTGCTAGCCACTAGAGGGACCCTCTGTCCTTCCCTCCTCTACCTGTATTACCCTTTCACTTCTGATTACCTCTCTACCTGCTTAGCCCACTTCTCTCCCTTCTCTAAATCCCTGCCTCCACCCACACCCCTCCCTTGCCCAGCCTTCTGGCTAACCCTATGCACCACCCTTGTCCTATTGCTTGCCCCTCACCTAGGCTGCCACTTACCCCAGTGATCACTAGGAGTCACTATTTCAACCCCATTTTCTGGCCCAATCATAGCCCACCACAAGCCACCTAGTACCAGGATCCCAGCACTCAGCTAGGTCTAAGCCCCTACTGCCCTACCAGGGTCTTGAACCCTGTACCTTGTCCACCAGAGTCCGTGACAGTACCACTACTCCAAAGTGATATCTATGCTATCTGAAGGGCAATTCAGACACTTGTAACTCCCTACCCAGCTTTAACAGGGTATTATGATTGGTCACCTCTTCCTCAAATCTGGCATAATGACACCTTCTATGACCCTGGTACTACTGTTCTCCTCCATTTTACTATCCCTCCCAACATCTACTCCCCCTCTATGTCCCTACCCTTCACCACCCCCCACCGTCATTTCTGTCACTCCTTCTTTGCCCCTATAAGTCCACTACTTCCCTCCCAGCTATCTCCTGGTCCCATTACCCCACTCCCCCTTCCTCCCTGGCCTATTCCTTTGGTTGCCTCCTTGCCTCTCTCTCCCACTCCAGCACCTGCTCCCTTCATCCAGCCCCCTCTACTACTGCCCCCACCAGCCGAATGGCTAAATCCCGCCCCTCCACGTGCTACGCTGCCACCTTACCATTGCACTACTCCTTCTGGCGGCAGGGGATATACACCCTAACCCCGGCCCAACCCTTACTCCAGGCCCTGCCCACCCCATATCAAACCCCTCAGCCAGAGCAAACTCCATCTCCCACCCTAGCTTCCTCCCCCGGGGCCTGCGTCTTCTCCACCTTAATATTCGTAGCCTAGCCCCAAAGCTCGATCAGCTCCAGGTCCTAGCTGCACACTACACCCCTGATATAATCATCCTATCTGAGACCTGGCTAAAACCTAGCCTACCTGATAATAATTTTGCTATCCCAGGGTTCAACATCATACAGCAAGACCAGCCCTCCAGAGGCGGTGGGGTGGCTATCTACATCAGTTCACCCCTCCACTTCACTGTCTCCATTACTAAAACTGTACCCAAAGCTTACGAGCTTCTGATGGTAAAACTGTCCCCCCACCACACCATCTTGTGGCTAGCATTTACTGCTGCCCAGGCACGCCAACCACAATAGTCACCAAACCTTCTGGGCCAGCTCTCTTCCCTTGCCCAATCAGGTGAACTATATGCTATGGATGATTTTAACCACAATTGGCTAGCACCCACTTTTAACAAAACCCAAATTGAGTTAACTGCTCTTAACCTCTGCCAAACCATTACTGAACCCACTCGTTCTAACCTTAACCTTAAGAGGGATAGTAAAATGGAGGAGAACAGTAGTACCAGGGTCATAGAAGGTAATCATTCACTCCTCGACTGGGCGCTTACTTCCCACCCACACAGCATCATCAGCTCAGGTCTTCTCCCTGATTCCATTAGCGACCACCGCCTAATCTACTTATCAGCAAAATCCACAGAGTTAAATCCCCTCCCATATTTATATTCCAGCGTTCTTACAAATCCCTCGACCTCTCCCCCCTTTTAGATGATCTTCACCATTCTAATTGGGTCCCAAGCGCAAAGCACTCTAATATGGATTCGGCCCTTATGCACTTTGAGAACACCTTCCTCTCCGCCTGGGACAAACACGCCCCCCTACGCCGGGCTAGAGTAAGTGGTTCCCACCTACCCTGGATCACCCCCGAGCTGATTGCTTGCCAACAAGCCTGTGATAAGGCCTGGCGAATCTACAAATCCTCACTCCTCCCCGGCGACCATACCTCCTATCGCATGCTCCGCAATAGGTGCACTAAGGCCATCTGTCTAGCTAAGTCTGAATATTTTAATAACACACTTAATGCAAACCTTGGAAGACCTTCCAACTTCTGGAAAGTCATTAACTCCCTTTTCTCCCCCCAAACAGCTAACCCTCCACCTCTTCTCCTTGCCCAAGGTACTCTCCTTTCCGATCCCCTGGAAATCGCCTCCGAGTTTAATTCCTATTTCACTACCTGTGCCCAGGCCCTCCTTGAAGCCCTTCCGCCTGCAAACACTCCATTACCTCAGTCTCCTATCCCCCAACTATCTGGCATGAACCCCTTCTCCTTTAGACACATTTCCCCCACTGAAACCTTAGATGCCCTTTGCACCCTAAACCCCTCCAAAGGCAAATCCCCTGATGGTCTTGACAACAAACTCCTCTTCTTATCTGCTCCCGCCATTGCTACCCCCCTTGCAGCCCTACTAAATCTTTCCTTCAGTACCGAGTCACTTCCCTCCAAATGGAAGCATGCCACTGTTCTACCCCTCCCTAAAAGGCGGTGACACTACCTCTGCATCCAACTACCACCCCATCTCCCCCCTCCCCACCCTCACAAAACTCCAGGAACACCTTGTGCTATCCCAACTCTCCCACTTCCTCGCAGAAACTAATTTCTTCACCTGTTTCCAGTCCAAGTTCAGAAAACACCACTCCACTACCTCCTCCCCGCTCAGACTCACAGACCACATCCTCACTGGGATGGACAAAGGGCTAATCACTGCTGCTATTTTCATTGACCTAGCAAAAGCCTTCGACACCGTATCCCATTCTCTCCTACTATCCTGCCTTTCTGGAGCTGGTTTAGCTGAATCCGCCATAAACTGGTTCAGTGCCTACCTTCTAAATAGAACCCAGTCCACTAAAATAGCTGACCACATCTCTCCCCCCCAATCACCACTGGCGTACCCCAAGGCTGGGAGGGAGGTGAGCACTTTTGCTCAGTATTTACTGAAGAGAAGGTAGGGCAGGGCCCACAGCTCAGCATCATGGACACAGGGGGGAGGGAGGTGAGCACTACTCCCTTCACAAAAGAAAGGGTCCTACAAGAGCTTGCTAAGCTCAGGGTGGATAAGGCAATGGGACCTGATGGCATACATCCCAGGGTACTTAAGGAGCTAAAGGAGGAACTAGCAGAGCCATTAGCAGAATTGTTTAGTGAGTCTCTGAGCACAGGAGAGGTCCCAGAAGACTGGAGAAGGGTTTATGTGATCCCGCCCACAAGAGTGGTAGCAGGGAGGAGGCGGGAACTACAGACCGGTCAGTCTTACCTCAGTAGTGGGCAAGATTATGGAGGCACCTTAAGGAAAGGATAGTGCAACACCTGGAATCCATAGGGGCACAGGATCCAAGACAGCATGGGTTTACAAAAGGAAGGTCCTGTCAAACTAATCTCATAGATTTCTTTGACTGGGTAACCAGAGTGGTGGACCAAGGGAGCAGTTGATGTCGCTTACCTTGACTTCAGCAAAGCTTTGACACTTTTCCACATAGAAGATTGATAAATAAGCTGGGTAGGCTCGTGGGTCAGAGTTGGTCAACTGGGTGGCAAACTGGTTGACTGGACAGAAAACAGAGAGTGGTGGTAAATGGTATACAGTCAGAAGAGATGCAAGTCACAAGTGGGGTACCTCAGGGATCAGCCCTGGGGCCAGTCCTCTTCAACATCTTCATTAGTGACCTTGCAGATGGACTAGAGGGTAAGGCTTGTCTGTTTGCAGATGACACCAAGATCTGCAACAGAGTAGATGATCCAGATGGGTGGGCAGAATGAGAAGAGATCTGATAAACTAGCAGAATGGTCAGAAGAGTGGCAACTGGGATTTAATGCAAAGAAGTGCAAAATCATGCACATAGGGAAGAGAAACCTGAGCCACCTATAGGCTGGGAGGGAGTTGCTAGCAGTCACAAAGGAAGAAAGAGACTTGGGCATCATCATCACTGATGACCTAAAATCATCCAAGCAGACCTCTAAAGCAGTAGGTAAGGCTAGGGAGTGTTAGTGTATTAGTAGGGTATCACAAGTCATAAGAGGGAGGAATAATCCTCTGTACAAGACACTGGTTAGGCCTCATCTGGAGTACTGCATGCAGTATTGGAGGCCACACCTCACAAGGACATTAACCAAATTGAGGTAGTCCAGAAGGGCAACCAAAATGGTGCAGGGACTGCATCAGAAGACATATGAGGACAGATTAACGGAGCTCAATATGTATACTCCTTGAGCAAAGGAGGGAGAGAGGTGATATGATCGAGGCATTCAAACACCTTAAGGGCATAAACAGTGAAAGAGTCTAACATGTTTAAATATAAGAAAATAGCAGGACAAGAGGACACAGCATGAGATTAGAGGAGGCGATTAAGGGGAATGTGAGGAAATTCTTTTTTCACAGAAAGGTGGTGGATGCATGGAATGGCTTACCACAAGAAGTGGTGGCTATGAATACAGTGCAGGGCTTCAAACAGGCATGGATTGGCATAAAGGAGCAATACAAATGACTATGAATAGATAGGCCACTGACAGAGCAAAGGCCGATGGCACATTTATAAGGTAGAAAAGGAAATGGGCAGACTGGATGGGCCTCATGCGGTCCTTATCTGCCGTCAACTTATGTTTCTATGTTTCTATGTTAAGTTCTCACCATCCTCTTCTCCATCCTACTAAACGACCTGCCAAACTCCTGCTCTCTTCCGCCATCCACATGTATGCAGACGACACAGTCCTCTTTACCTCCGCCGGACCTACCAAGAAGTCACTCCAAACTTCAAACCGACTTCAACAAAATCCAACACTGGTTCAATAGCAACCAACTCTCCCAAATGCTAAGAAAACCAACTCTATGACTTTCGGCACCAGACAGCGCCTATCCAAACTCACCTCCCTCTGAGATTCCACACCCTAATAACACCGTCTCAAGAAGTACCCTCCTTCAGGTATCTTGGGGTTTGGCTTGACCGCCGCCTCTCCTTTTCCACTCACGTCGATGCTATCATTTCCAAACTGTGCCCAAAACTTGGTGTCCTCTATAGAAACCGCACTAGTCTCCCACTTCCAGTCAGACGCGAAATTGTTCAGAAAATGATTCTACTGTCCTCCGACTACAGTGATGTAGTTTACAGTTCCACTGCACAGACCACCCTAGCCAGACTAGACCCCCTCTTCAATGCATTTTGCCGCTTTGCCCTCGATGCCCCCCTCGATCACATCACTGCATGCTTTATCGCTCCCTGTCTTCTCCGAGTAACCGGTGCCTAATTCATAGCGCTAAATTCACTTCTAACTTCTGGCTCGGCTCCCTGCCTGCCTATCTTGCATCCGCCATATCCTCCCCACCTACCCCCTCACACGCCCTCAGGTCTACTGACCCTAGACTACTATTCATCCCTCACCGTAGGACCACCACCGGCCAATCAGCATTCTCTTACCTCTTCCCTAAACTCTGGAATGGCCTGCCCACTCAGATCCGTCATTCTTCATCCAAACTCTCCCTTTCTATGCCCTCTCTAACTTCCTTGCACCTAATTGCTACTGCCCCTGACCACCCTCCCGTTAGCTCCTCTTCCCCGGCTCCCCCCTGCGCCTGACCAGCGGCCCGGCCATCGCCTAATTGTCTGGCTTATATACTACCCTGCGCACTTACCCTCTCTATTACCTACTCCGCACTCTCAGTTTCTCCCTTCACCCTTCCTAATCAACCTAAGCTCCCCAACCCCACTCCCTCCCTCCCTCCTCCTCACCTAACCTCTCCCCCTATACACCTACGTTTCTACACCCTCCTTCTCTACCCCCCACCTTGCTCTCCATATCCTTCCTTTCTACTTGATGCATCTCCCTGAAGCTCAACCTCCGCTACTGGCACTCAAGTTCTGCTATTACTACCTCTGTTCTGTAAACTGGCACTTACGTATTTCATGTTTTGCCTTGATGTGTACCCTTGTTTTGTATACTATGCCCTTATGATCATGTTCTGTACTGTTCTTACCTCGTTGGGTAACCACAATTTGTATAACCTGTACTTGCTGAGCCTGTGCTGTGCTGAACTGAACTGCTCTGCCTATGTAACAAGTTCAAATGTAATCCCTCCCAACTATGTACATTATCCATATTGTGTTACTGTAAGTTCAACTACTGTATGTATACCTGCCTCCTCTGTAATTCCTCCCCACCCAGGTCGCACCGTGAGACAAGCATCTTTTTGCTCAGTATGCCTTTCCTGGTGAAACATTTTCAATAAATAAATAAATAAAACTGAGACCTGGCTTACCCACAAAGTTCTAGACACCACAGTAGTACTAACGGGGTATACCTTCTTCAGACAAGACCCACAAGGCAAGCAAGGTGGAGGATGCCTAATCTATCTAAAGGCAAATCTGCAGGGACATAAATTTACCCTTAAAAACATGACTGCTGATTGTAAATGCCTGGCAGTCAAGCTTCTGTTAGGTCGTGGACACAAAGCCCTTGTCCTCATATCAGTTTATATACCCCCAAGCAGCCACCTTATTGGCCTTGATACATTCGCTAAATACTTTAGGCAAGCAGCCCATAGGAGGGAGGTTATAGTCACAGGGGACTTCAGTGCCAATTGGCTCACTAATAATAATACCACACAAAGAGACCTGGTGGCCAGTCTTTACCTTACACAAATGGTTAAAGACTGCACTAGAACAAACTACAAAACTGGCACCAGCTCCCTAATAGACTCGATCCTAACAACCCTGAAAGGATCACTGAGGTCACTGTCCTGCCAGACTCCATTAGTGACCATTCCCCAGTGCTCTGCACCTGGAAAAACAAGCTCCCTAAGACACCCCTAAAGCTATTGTAGGTAGAGTGCTTCACAAAGGACACTTAACCACCTTTAGGGAATACCTACTGTAGCTCAGATTAATTGGTCCTTACTAGATTCCAGCACTGACATTAACTTAACCTTGAACTATTTTATTACCCAGTTCAACAAGGCCTGTGATATCCTTGCTCCTTACAAGAAACACATTGTTCTGGGAAACTATGTGAAATACATTACCCCCTCTCTAATAGCCCAGATGCAGCTAAGAGACAACCTGTAGCATCGGGCCACTGCCACAGGCTCTTTTAGGGACATACAGCTGTATAAAACTGCTTATAACAAATGCACTAAAGACATCAGATAAGCTAAGGAGCATTACTTCAAGGATAAACAGTCATGCATTTGGGACATTGGGAAGACTTTTTGGACTAACCTAAAGGACCTAATTAGGAAGGCAGACAAATCCCAGCCCACATTGCTTAATCACAACGGGGTGGTCACCACTGACCCATGTGAAGTCACTAACATCTTCAACTGTGCATTCACTAATCTCAGGGTCCTACTACCCCTAATGCATTTCCTGAGGCAGGCCCCGGAGACACTACGGCACACCCCCCAACTGCCCACCCCGCCAACAACCCTGACCTACCACTGTTCTACTTCAAACCTGTCTCTAAGGCCGATGCTATAAAATACGTTAAATGAGTATTGGGGGAAAACAAGGATTGGCAAAGATCAGGTAGATATGAAACTGGTAGCCCTTGCTCTGGAAGAACTAGCCCTCCCTCTCTCCAAAATTTTCAGTCTTTTCCTCCGGTACTCACAGTTCCCCGATCTCTGGAAAACGGCATTGGTCACCTCAGTCTACAAAAATGTGGACCACACACAAGTGTCCAACTATTGACCTATTTCCATCCTTTCTCCTCTATCTAAAGCACTAGAGAGGCTAGTATCTGCCCAGCTCCTCAACTACCTCCAGAAATATGATATCCATTGTGCACAACAACATGGTTTCAGAAAGCTGCACAGCACTAGCACTGCCTTAATAGAGTTTAGAAGTCCCATTCATGAGGCCCTGGACAGTGATCATCTAGTTGGGCAGTTTTTATTGACTTTACAAAGGCCTTCAACATGGTCAACCACTCACTCTTCCTCACCAAGCTCCGCTCCTCTGGCCTATCCACTGACACAGTAAATTGAATTCAATGCTACCTCTCTAACCGATCCCAATGAGTCAGGACTGATGGAATGCTTTCTGACAACAGAAAGATCACCACTGGAGTCTCCCAAGGATCTATATTAGGTCCATTATTAGTCATCCTATTCATAAATAACATCCCCCATCTTGGCCATCAAAGGTCGATGCAGATAATGCAGTCATTTATGCCAGCGGTCCGAATCGAGCATCTCTCACACATGCTGGGTTGTATTGCCAGAGACATATGCTCCAGGAGGCGGGAGGTTATCCTGCCGCTATATAAGTCACTAATTAAACCACACCTAGAGTACTACATGCAGTTCTGGTGACCATACCTAAAGAAGGACATTAGGTTATTGGAGGAGGTGCAGCGCAGGGCAACAAAAATGATCCAGGGTCTAGGGGGTTTACCTTATGAGAGCAGGCTGAGGGAGCTGAAACTGTACTCCCTGGAAGAAAGGAGGAGTAGGGGGGATGTGACTGAAATCCTCAAGAACATGAAGGAAATAAATAAGATGGGCATGGAAGGGCTTTTCAAATTAAGGAGGGGAAGGGACACTTGCGGGCACGATCTGAGATTGGAAGGGAGAAAGGAAATGAGGAGACACTTTTTTTACAGAGACGGTGGTGTCTGGGTGGAACACATTGTCAATGGAAGTGGAATCCTGTAGAACAGTGGGCTGCTTCAAAAGGGGATGGGACAGGGTAAGGGGGAGGGTTACTGGAGGGAGGGAGGGAGGAGCAGCTGCAGTATAAGGGCTGCTAGCTGTACAATCAAGCAGACTTGATAGTCAGACGTATGGCAGCTAGGATTCAATGCAAAAAAGTGCAAAATAATGCACCTGGGAAACAAGAACCCAGGGGAAGAATACACAATGGGTGGGGAGGTAGTAACAACAACAAAACAGGAAAGGGACCTGGGGGTAATCATATCAGATGACCTTAAGGTTAGCAAGCAATGTGAGAAGGCAGTAGGGAGGGCGGGTATACTGGGATGTATAGGGAGAGGCATCAGCAGCAGAAAACAGGAAGTTGTTATCCTTCTGTACAGACAGTTGGTGAGACCCCTATCTGAATACTGTGTCCAGTTCTGGAGACCCCATCTCCGCAAGGACATAGACAGGATAGAGGCAGTCCAGAGGAGGGCAACTAAAATGGTGCAGGGTCTGCAAGAGAAGCCATATGAGGAGAGACTAAAGGAGCTTAATATGTATACCCTTGAGGAAAGAAGGAGAGGGGGACATGATAGAAACTTTCAAGTACCTCAAGGGAATCAACAAAGTCCAAGAGGGTAGCATCTTTCAGAAAAAGAGACTTGCAAGAACAAGGGGACACAATTTAAAGATAGAAGGAGGGCGGTTCAGGGGCAATGTGAGGAAGTATTATTTCACAGAGAGGGTAGTGGATGCATGGAACAGCCTTCCTGAGGAAGTTGTGGGGTCTAAAACTGTGGTAGAATTCAAGAATGCATGGGACAGACATAAGGCAATTCTTGTGGGGCAGGAAGATATAGGCTGTTGGTTAACTAGGATCTGCGCTCATCCTGTAGGTAGGGAAATGGGCAGACTAGATGGGCCTAGCGGTCCTTATCTGCAGTCAAAGTCTATGTTTCTATGTTTCTATGTTTCTATGATAGACCATAATGCCTTTATCTGCTGGCAATTTTGTATGTTCGTATGAATTATAATATAGTTTCAGGGCTTTAGAAAGGTGGTTTCAGCAGAATAAACTTCTGTTGAACTGCTGTATAAGAAAACTAAATCCATGTTATTTGCTGTTCCCCTAGCTGGCAAAAGGACCCACCCACTTATCATCACCAATGCGAAAGGTAACTGACTGGAGCAGGTTAATTCATTTAAGTATCTAGGGGTAACCCTGGACGAGTCCCTCACATTTGTCCCCCATGTTGACGCCCTGGTGAAGCTTACCCATTTAAAATTTGGAACATTTTACAGGCACAGACACTACCTCATGCCTGTGGCAAAGTAAGCCACAGTATCCAGCTCTGTACTACCTGCTCTGGACTACGGACTCACCATGTATGGTGCAGCCTCACACGATCCTCCACCGGGTCAACTTGGCACTCAGTAAGACCTGCTGATTTGCCCTTGAAGCAGACAGGCTTATACACACACATGCCACCTTTACTCCCAAACAGGCTAGCTGCCACTACAAAACAGTCTCAGGCACCAAGTCTGCCTACTAGACATGAAAGCTTGCATGTACCTTACCCTCCCATCATACTAAACCTTCTGACCCCCTCACACAATCAGTACACATCCAGGAGTAGGTCCCAAGCAGAGCTGGCAGTGCCCTTTCATAAAACAAGCCTCACACGAAGCTCATTCACCTACAGAGCACCACTATGGCTAAACGAGCTACCAGAATCCCTGTTAAATCCCACTAGCATTTCTCAATTCAAAAAGGAACAAGGAAGGTTTCTCTGCCTAGGGTCTAGCTGTGACTGCTTTAATACCTAATCATGGTCTGCTCAGCTGCTCTGTGTAGTTGCAGTCCTCATAACTGTTTCCCTCAACTGAAGTAATATTTACATACTGATACTCTGTGCTCTGCTGTACTAATTGCTAAAGACTCCAGTTATATTTTACTCCCTGTTTTTGTTACCCTACTGTAATTTCTTGTGACTCTGTCTGACAAGGCTCCATTGGACCTGCTCTCTGTTTATTTTATTTTTTTATCCTCCTACCTTTTCTGTCTCTGATATGGAACCTTTGTAAAAAAGCTACAAATAAAGTAAAATAAATAATAAGTCATGACAGGGTGTGCATTACAGGATTTTAATGCATGCTCCTAGGATGTAGTAAAGCACAAGGCCAACGGCCGAGTGTCCTTATACCCCTGGGAAGTGCATTGCAATTTGCATTGCAATTATATGATGCACACCTGGAGGGGCTTACTGTGCTTATGAAATGTCTCTAAGTAGGTTTTTTTAGGAGAAAAATTAGATTTTGTGCCTGACCGTGCATTTATAGAGATTTAATACATGGTCAGGTGACATCTCTCAGCCAATTAAATTTCTATATTTTTTTAGTGATTTTATAAATGTACATATATAATATTCTTTGCAAAGCACTGTGTTAATGCATAAGTTAGGCTTCAGATTAAACCGACAAAAGTAGGGAAATGTGGTGTTAGGGTTTCCAGCCCTAACTCCCCACCCTCACAACCCCAAGAAGGAAAAGGAAAAACATTACAGTTTTCACTGCCCTGACTCTTGGCAAATCAGTGGTGGTGTCTTTCTTGGGTTCTCAACCCTAATGTTCACCCCACTTCCAGTCTGGCTTTCGTAAGGCTCACTCCACAACAACCTCCCTCCTCTGGCTCACTGACTCCATTCTCTCAGGCGTAGATCAAGGACGCATCACCTCTGCTATCTTTGTTGACCTGGCTAAAGCCTTTGACACTGTTGCCCACTCCTTTCTCCTCAGCAAGTTTGAAGCAGCTGGTCTCTCTGAAACCATTACTCGCTGGTCCCGTTCCTATCTAATGGGTTGATCCCAATCTGTCAGGATTAGTAATTCTCTCTCTCTCTCCCCCCTCCCCATAAACACTGGTGTCCCTCTAGGTTCAGTGCTTGGCCCGATGCTCTTTTCAATATTCTTAAATGACTTACCTACTGCCTGCTCAACTGCTGACATCCACGTGTACATGAATGATACTGTTATGTCTGCCTCAGTTCCTCACTCTTGGATGTGGCGATCAGCCTCCAGCTAGACTTTAGTAATGTCCAGCACTGGTTTTGCATTAATCAACTGTCACTAAATGCCAAAAATACAGTCTCTGTGACCTTTGACACCAGACAAAAGCTGGCTAAGCTTAATGCCACCGCTTCCTTCCATACCCTTGAGGGTTCCCTACTTGAGGATGTCTCCTCCTTTAAATACCTCGGGCTTTGGCCCAACAGGAATCTTGATTTTGCTGGTTATGTGGACGCTATCTACAAAAGAGCATTAGAGAGAGTGAAAGACAAAAACCTAAATTCAGTCTCAGCCTACAGGAAAAACAGGCCCTGGACGATTTAAAAAGTGATAGAAATATTCAA
This sequence comes from Neoceratodus forsteri, assembly GCA_016271365.2. Lineage (NCBI taxonomy): Eukaryota > Metazoa > Chordata > Ceratodontiformes > Ceratodontidae > Neoceratodus > Neoceratodus forsteri. The sequence continues at coordinate 967,076,754 of CM028133.1, forward strand.
TCAATCAATCAATCAAATCTTTATTTATTCAGGCGGACATCATTGAGCAAAGCTCATTTACAAGATGGACCTGATAGGTCAAGGATCAAATTGAAGGTACAGTAGCAGACATATACAGAACACTTGTATTTAAACAGATACAGTAATATAAAAATATATACAAATGAAGGATAAAGGATGATAAAACCTAACAGGACAAGGTAGGATACAGTAAAAGTACACTAGAAGAAACCAGAATGTCCAAGTTCCAATAGAGGAGCCAAAGCAAGCACGCAATACAAGGTAACAGGTGTTACAGGCTCCAGGGCAAACTAACGCAGACAAACAGATATAATGATTGATGACTGCAAAAATGATGATAAACAGCCTCTGACGAATGACATGGAGGGGCTGGTGGGAGATTCAGAGAGGGGCTAAGGCTACTAGTAGTAGGAGGTATGGAGGAGTGGTTGGGGTAGAAGTAAGTGCCAGGAGTTGGTGTGGAGGTCTTAGTCAGGGGAAGCAAAGCTGTAGAAAAGGTATGAAAGGGGGCTGAGATACAAAATAAGGGGGCTGCGAGGGAGGGAAAAACTAAGGGGATGATTTATGGAAGAGCTGTCAATAATAATTGCTGACTGAAAGGGGGAAGGTTGTGAATATTATCATCAAAGAAGCTGATAAGGGTGGAGCAATCATGATCATGAAATATGAGAACTATCAAACAGAATGTAAAAATCAATTACAAAATGAAAATACTTATACTGCAGTCCCAGATAACCCCATGAAGATTGAAAATGGAAATACAAGAATTGATACAAAATGCAGAAGACAGAAAACAGATAGAAAAATGGGTTGTAGAAGCTTTAATAAATAAACATCTGAGAATACCGCTTTTTTACTGTTTACCTAAAATACATAAGAATCCAGTACAACCGCCAGGAAGACCAATCATTTCAGGAATTGACTCCATAACAGAACCTTTATCAATATACATTGACTACCATTGCAAGACAATGATCCCCACTTTTCCATCTTTCCTAAAGGATTCTAAACATTGCATACAGTTACGTGAAGAAATTAATCATAAAGAAATTGACACAGAACAATGTTTTTAGTAACAATGGATGTAAAAAGCCTCTATACCAGAATTCCACATATAGAAGTCTTAAAAGTAATGGAATATTTTTGTCACGAAGAAATTAAAATATTCCAAATAAGGAACTACTTATAAATTTAACCAAATACGTATTAGAAAATAATTATCTTCAGTTTGAGGGACAGAGCTATTTACAAAACACTGGAACTGCAATGGGAGCCACAATGGCACCCACCTATGCCAATATATACATGGCGTACTTCAAAGCACTACATTTATTTGATGAAGGTAATGAATAAATATCAGAATTCCATTGTGATGTATAAAAGCTTTATAGATGATATTTTAATTATCTGGCAAGATATAGAAGAGAGACTACAAGTGTTCACTGAATACATGAACTCCTTGTATCCATTTTTACAATTCACATTAAATTATGACAAGAAATTTATACATTTCTTGGATCTAAAAATTATTTTTGAAAATAATAAGATAATAACTGATTTATATCGTTAAACCAACGGATAAAAATACTATCCTACATGCAACAAGTTTCCACTCCTAGCACTAAAAGCAAGTGTTCCTAACAGTCAGACATTAAGAATTAAGAGAAACAGTGAAAGTGAAGAAAGATTACAGAAAAATATGGGGGGAAATTAAAACCAGATTTTCGGCAAGGGGCTACAACAAGCATATGTTGGAAAAGGTAGAAGACAGAACTAAACAACAACCAAGATCAGATCTATTGGCTGGCAGATCTATCGGCTGGCAGTATGGCCTAGAGGTTAGAGTAACAAGCTGTAAATAAGCTTGGTAAATCCATTAGACAGACTCGGGTTTGATTCCCCCCAACCTACACTTGCATACTGTGTGATTCTGAGCAAGTCACTTAACCATCCCAGTGCTCCTGGGTCACCCCTGAAAACAGGCATCCGTGCCTAGTGGGTCTTACCCAGTTAAATTAAAACTATTACGAGACAAGAAGAAAGGCAATACTTTGGGGAAACTATCTTTTTCAACACAATATTCAGAATACTTTGGTAAAATTAAAACAGTTCTACTGAATAACTGGAACATTTTACAAGCAACAAACAAGGATGATGAAGTCTTTAGAGAAAAAACCATGGATCACTGCTAAAAAACCAAAAACAATCAAAAACGAATTAGTAAAGACACAACATTGGGAACCAGTGAAACCATTTACCACCTGGCATAATAGAGACGTAAAAGGGTTCTATACTTGTGGAAATTGTATGCATTGCAATAATGCCATCAAAAGCAAAGAAATTCAAAGCATGTGTCAAGATCAACATTTTGAAATAAAGGACTTTATAACATGCAGTACAAATCATGTCATATATTGTATAATCTGCCCCTGCTCTCTTTATTATATAGGATAAAAAATGAGACCACTAAAAATGAGGATATCAGAACATACAAGTAATATAAGAAGAGGCAATGAAAGACCTACACTGGCACAACATTTTCTGGAATATAATAATCACGTTTCGAGTTTAAAATTTCCTTTGGAATAGGGAAAGTGGCCAGACCTGTAGGAGGTGGAGACTGGGAAATGCAGCTGTTGAAAAGAGAAGCATGGTGGATATATACAGTGAGGACACATATGAGAAGATATGGACTCAATGAAAGTTTAATATGGACTACTTTTTGATAAAGCAATATATTTCGGACTCTGGTACATCTGATAAGACGCCTGAATTAATTACATCCAAAGCACAATTCTGTCAATCAGTCTAACAACATTTTATTGTTACAATTGTATTCCCAATACTTTTATAACTATACACCCCCACATAATTTTTTGCAGAAAGTCATGTATTAATTCCCACTTTCAAAACATATAAAAGTACTAAATTTATTCATAGTACAGTTTACTAAGTTTGTTTTCATCCCCCCCCCCGCCACACCCATCCAATCTGGTACTTCTGAGATACTTAATAGACAGTCTAATAACAGAGAGCTGCCTAAACTGGATTCATAAATTTAGATAAACAAGTCTACTACACAAGCTCTTTTCTTCACTTAATCTGAATTTTAGTCTTAAAACGACTCTAAAATCCTTTTTGTCCAGGACTATGTTTCCTTAAGCTTTAACATTTATTATTCATGCTTCCCACAGGGTCAGACGACAGACAGATGGCTCCATTCCAAGAGAGTTATAATGAGCAACGGTTTGCAAAGTCAATGATTCCTAAAAAAAACATCGGTTTAGAGCTTTACAGGAGCAAGAAGGGGACCGACCAGCTTTTGCACACATCGATTTCTTCATTGACTGGGCCGTCCAGCATGTCACTACGGTGATGTCATCACTCCCCAACAGGAGCGTGATAACAGATGCTTCAGCCCCTCAAGTTCTTGTCCTCAGAAGCAGAGGTGAAGTTTGCATCCTCAATAATGGCGGTGGGATATTTAAAAAGTTAAAACAGTAGAAATCGCCACGTATCCCCACTTTACTGAAAAGGAGAAAGGAATAGAAATCTGGCTGCTGTGCTCAGGCGAGAGGTAATGCCATTATAAAATAAAAATGTAACGAGTGCTGATTGTTTCATAAAGTGAAAATGTTAGCATAGAAACGCATTTAGAATCCCATTTCTATTTGCAGTATAGTACCTGGTGGAGAAAAATAATATCCCAACAGAAGAAACACACAGAGATCTGCACCTTTTGACATTAGAGGTAAAAAAATTGTATTTAGTGCCAAGACAGAATGTGTTTTTCCCGTTTATAAATAAAAAAAATAAACAATATGAAATGGAAAGTAAAACATAATACACTTTATTTTAGAGCAATTGAATATTAGTTTGAAAGAAGAAAATATAAGGGAAAAGAATACACTAAAAGGTAATTTAAGTATAAAATCAAGCATTAAGTTTTGTTTAGAATAACAAATAAGAGAGGCACTAACCCAGAGGTGTATGTTTGTTCACTAGGGAAACTATTGGATGCCAAAAGAGAGAAAATAAGAAAAAAAGATAAAAACAGTATCAACAAATCATAAGAAAAACAAATAATTTCAAATTTATTATTAAGTGTGTTCCCCCTGTTATTATACGTTATATAAAAAAATAGAGAAAGATTTATCATATTTAATATTACTGAGAGCTTGATTATTAAAACATTATTTTTATGTTTTGTCTAATGACAGCATCACATTATAAGTATGAGGAAGAGACAGGATAGTCTTGAAACATTATACAGTGGACATATTATGATTGATTTGATATAAGGATACTGATGGAAGATGTAGTGAGTTGTGAATAAGCTGAAATATTTAAGAAAATTGAAGAATACAACAAAAAATATCAGTAAAAGAAAAGATCTGTGACTTTAAACATTGGGTCTCATTTCATATACTTGTACATGATGTTTCACCAGAAGAAGACCCCCCCCCCCCGCTTATATAAGTTCTCACTATAAAAACAAACAAAAAAAGAAGATAAACAAACCTTTGTCAATGCTGAATGTTTGCTTGCTGGTATTGGCACTGCTACTGCATGAGTTAGAGAGATGCATAATAGGAATGGCAGTGAAGTATTGGATTAACGTCAACCCCCACCCTGCGAGACTGACAGGCGTTGGGGGTGTGCCTTTGGGTTGTCGGCCATAACGCTCATGCCATTCCACCTCACCCCACCCTGCAGACACTGACAGGTGTCACAGTGTGCGATGACCCCAAGCCACACCCCCGACGCCTGTTAGTCTGTACAGGGTGGGGCGTTATGGTTGAAAACCGTAACGCTCAGGGCGTTTGTTGGTATTTTCGCTTCAGATTTTTAACATGGGCTTTCTGGGATCCCATCTCATGAACAATGGCACTATAATTTCATTACTCGATCCTGAAAGGTGATTTCGCACAGCAAATGTGCCATTCGGCACAACAGATGCAAAAAGACATTTTGGGCAGGATGTGAAAAATTAAATCTATACTGTTCATGAGGAGGTGTGAGTGCTGGAGGCCATGGTTCTAGAATGCATGCATGCCTCCACATGCATGCGTCCTCTATGTCACTGCAGGCTCCAGGAACTAATGGGAGAAAATGGAGGAAACTGAGCAGACAAGGCTTTGAGAAGCCATGCCGGACACCTGAACCCACCCTTCTACTCTGACTGGTAAGGCATTCTGGACTATGTGCTTAGTAAAGGGGAAGGATGGCCTTCCCCCCCAGCCCTACCATGAGGGATCCTAGGGGAAATATCCCCCACCCTGGAGGAAGGACAGGGATGGTCCAAGGACATGGCTGAGAAGCCCCCCATCCCCCTGGTCTGGCTCCAGAAGATAAAAACCTTTATATTAGGAGAAGAAAAAAGAGGAAGACCGGGGAAGGATTGTAAGGTTAAAAAGGGTCGAGGGAACTTTGCAGAAGATGACCAGAATAAGGCAGATATCCTGAACAAGTACTTTTGTTTAGTGTTCACAGAGCAAGGAGAAGGGAAGGGGCCAGCAAAAAGAGTAACAGGAAGACTGGAGGGAGGGAGGTGGACACGTTCAATTTCAGAGGAGACCGTCATGAAGGGACTCCTAATCTGAAAGTGGACAAGGCAATGGGGCCAGGCGGGGTGCATTCAAGGGTAATGAGGGAGCTCAGAGAGGTATTGGCTGTACATCTGACAGTCCTATTTAACAGCTCACTGGAAACAGGAGTGGTTCCAGAGGACTGGAAAAGGGAAGATGTCGTGCCACTTTACAAAAGTGGTAGCAGGGAGGATAGTAACAACTATAGGCCAGTCATCTTGACATCGGAGGTAAGAAAGATAACGGAGTCACTGCTAAAGGAAAGAACTGTGGAAAATCTTGAGTCCTGCTGATTACAAGACCTGAGGCAATGTGCATTCACAGGGATGGGGGGGAGGGCGCAGTCATATCAAACGAATCTAATAGCTGTCTTTAACTGCATGACCAGGGAATTAGATCAGGGTGGAGGAAAGGACATGGATTACCTAGATTTCAGTAAGGCTTTTGACACCGTTCCACATAGGAGACTCGAAGTCAAGCTAGGCAGCTTTAGCGTAGGTCCCAAGGTGGTAAACTGAGTACAAAATTGGTTAAGGGATGGGTGACAGAGGGTGGTGATAAAACGGAGTTCACTCTGGAGAAGAGTGGGAGACAAGTGGCGTGCCTCAGGGATCAGTACTGGAACCAGTACTCTAAAGAGCTGGTGACACGTTCAACAAAATTTTAGCAAAACATATTTTAACACAGTCCAGCTTGTATTTCCCATTAGTGCTGTATTCCTTCTCCCTGTTATTTATTACTTCAGTTATTTGCATGAAAATAAGATCTTTGGTACTGAAGGGTTCATCTATTCATACTTTAGGTTCAAGTTCAGTGAGCCAAGGCCCTTTAGTGAACTTGCCACCCTCTCATGGGTGGAATGCAAACTTTTTTCTCCCATGTAGTTGTCCAGTTTTCGTTTGAATATGGCTAAGCTGTTACTTTCAGTTATCTCTTTTGGCAAAGTAATCTACTTCATTACAACTCTTTGAGTGTAGAATTTACTCCTTTTAACTGTTAATGAGTGCTCTCCTAATACATTTTGTGTGTGGGACCTAGTAGAGTCGCTGCCCATGTGTCTTGTAAGTCCTACTGTCCCTAAAGCATAGGGATTGTTGATGAATTTATAGATGAGGCAAAGCTCTCCCCTGGTACAGCTATATTGTGTGGAGTACAAATTCAGCCTTTGAGGTCTGTTACTGTAGCCCAAGTGATGTATTAACCTAATTTTGTTTGTTATCCTTCTTTGGACCTTCTCTACTAATGTCTGGGTTTTTTATTCTGAGGTGCACAAAACTGGGTACAGTATTCCAAGTGGGGTCGAACTAAACTGGTATAGAGAGGTATTATGACCTCACTATCTCTACTATAGGTTCATAGTTTAGGTTCCTGCTTTCTCCCTACCTGAAGTCATAGAGCACTGCTTGTGACCTCACAGTTACTCCCATGGCAACAGATCGTGATGTCACAACAGAGGATTATGACTTGAAGTGGGGAGTAAGCTATAGAGGCAGATGAACTCAAAATGAACTCTAAAGGATAAAGATCATATATTCATACACATTTCTTAGTAATAAATTATGGGAAGGAGAACTATATAAAACAGAAATGGAATGCAAGCAGAATTGTACCTAATTATTATGTTTTTTTTTTTTTTAAGTTTTCTTTGAAGTGTCAATAGCTCTTTAATGTCTTTGGAACTGACAGTGCAGAGGAGCTGGAAGGGAAGGTCTTCCTCTTTGTGGATAACAGCAAACTAGGGTGGACACTCTGGGGTGGTGGAGGAAAGAATGCGCAGAGACCTGACAAAATTTGAGGAGTGGCCATGGGTATGGCAGGTGGGTTTCAATGTGAAGAAGTACAAAATCATGCACTTCAATACTTGGTTTACAGAGAAGGAAACAGACATGATTGTCTATACTTGTACTTCACTAAAGTATGATCACAGACTTAGTAGAACAAGTAACTTAAAAAAAGAAAAAATAGTTTATTAAAAATCCAAATTATATGAGCCGGCCTGGTGGCACAGAGGGTTGAGATGCCACACCTCGAGCCTCGTCGGTGACCTGGGTTCGTGGAGTGAGCTCGGGCCATCAGGGGTTGGTCGGGGGGGAGGCAAGGAGCCAGGCTTGAGCAGCCATTAGGCAACCCTCCTCTCTGGGGAGAGATGAAAGGTTTCCCTGAATCTTGGCTGCCGCCCGGTGGAGGTTTGTGGCAGTGCCAGGCCAGGGGGATCTTAGGCACTAAGCCGGGAGGGAGGATGGGGCCATCACCAGGGCTGAGGGGTGGATGCGTGCCTCCATGTGCAACCGTGTACCAGGGTCCTGGGAACAGGGGAGAAAAATACAAAATACCATGTCTCCCCCGGTGCCATAAGGCAGGAGGGGTACTGGGTGAGCACCAGGCTTAATAAAAAAAAATAAATAAAATTATAGCTTATTTAGCTCCTCTGGCAGGCACTTTCTTGCCTTGAGTTGCCTGCCCCAAGGGTGTCAGCTGCTCTGTAAACTCATCTACATTGCTACTGGCCAGGTCATTGGTACCTAGATGCATCATGCATGGTTTCCCACCCCCTGTACTGGTCAGCTTCTCCAAATGGGAGATCATCCTGCTTGCAGTTGTCCTTGGATGACATAGAAAGGATATATTCGCCCTGTTAGAGTTCAATACCAGTCTCTTCCTTCCCTTGAGCTATGAAATCCACTATGAGAAACATACCCTTCCTATTTTGCTGTGCCCATACCCAAAACTTTTACACCAGGTTCATCCTTTTATTATTTATTTCTACTTTGATGACCAGGTAGGTGCGCTGGCACCAGTCGCCTTTGTAAGGCACAACCCAGATACTACAAGTACATTGGGAGAAAGGAACAACAGAAGCACAGTACACGTTACAAAAAGTCTCAGAAGTTGAAATAATACATATTTACAGGTCACTAGGTTACATGGAGGAGAGCATGATATACAGTGATGTGTACAACGGCTAGCACAACAGGTTTACAATAGTGAGAAAGAGCTAAATAATAATTAGTGAAGGAGGTCTAGTTACAAGAAACAGGGGCATGTCCCAATATCCAAGAAATAGTCCTTCATCTTAGTTTAGTTAGTTTATTATTATTTCGGAAGACACCTTTGAGCCAAGGCTCTTTTACAAAGGATCCACGTCAGGGAAACAATACAGAACACAGTGAGGACAATAACAAGTACAGTCGTTTCAAGCAGCCATTGACTTTGTCGGGTACATTAAAGCTTTCATATGGAATTACTGTAATATGTGCAATGATTCACAGTATGTATGTTAAGTTACAGTAATTTGTGTATATTATTCAAGAAAATATGTACAATAAAAAAAAACAGTTGTAATATGATTTACTAGAATGAATTAGAAACTGCTAGGAGAGATGGTAGATACATGTAGAGGAAGCTATGGGGAGAGAATGTAGATAATAGTGGGGAAATAAAAAGGGAGGAGATAGGAGATAGTGGGGGAGTAAAAGTGGGAGGGACCTGGGGGGGGGGGAATTAGAGGGAACAAGAGTAAGTTAGCAGCAGAAACTTTGTAGGAGGGAGACTGCCTAATGGGGACAGCTATGGAGTGCCATAGAGAAGCAGCCCTAAAACTGAAGGATTTCTGTCCCGCCCCGTCCGCCTGGGTCTGGAATGCATTTTTGACAGTGGAATGGGAGTGAGGGAGGTTGACAGGCGTGAGCATTGCTTTTATGCACTGAGGCATATTGCCATGTGGAGTCTTAAATACAGAACTGGCCAGCAGGAGTTGGGCTCTACGCTCTGGCTGCTGCCAACCTAGCTACTCTAGGCTGGTTCCGTGGTGGGACCTGTGCCCATTCGAGGAGGCAAATTTTGCCACCTTGTGATATAGATTTTTTTTCCTTTGACTATACTGATTCTGGAGCAGTGTCTGTTACAATGGCCCCATAGTCTAGCAAAGGATGCAGGTTGCTTCGCACGATCCTTGCACGGCCTGCAGTGAGAAGCCTTTGGATATGGTGGAGCTGCCCCAGCTTTTGGTGTACTACCATGACAGTGTTGCTTAAAAGGATGTCAAATGTAAGGCACAGATCAAGGGTTACCCCTAAGTATTTGAAATATGCTACTAATTCAAGTCTACTGCCATCTAAGGTAGAGATGGTGAGGTCTTGTAAGTGCTGATTGATTTTTTTTTGTGGGGGAAGGGGAGGCAGAGCCAAGAAGGAGGGCTTTGGTCTTGGGTACATTTAGAACTAGCTTTTCATTTAAGAACCAGCATTGGAGAGCATGAAGGTCTGTTCAAGGGTAATGCTAATATTGGATGTATCTCTCCCAAGTGCTTAGACAGTATCATCTGCTTAAAAGCAGGGATTTGGCAGTTAAGCAGATTTTGGGGCAGATTATTAATGAATAGTGTGAAAAGGAGGGGGTGCAATATGGAGCACTGCTGCACACCACGAGTGACGGTGTCAGCATCAGAGGTTGTCCTGCCCAGTTTGACCACCTGGGACCTGTTTTGCAGGTAACTTGAGAATCACTGTGCTTCTGTCAGGCTCACCTCAAGAATGCTGAGTCTTTGCAGGAGCAGACAATTGTCTACAAGCTTGAAGGCCTTGGATAAGTGCATGAACACTGTGCCTGTCATGAGCCCATTGTCCAAGCTTGGTGCACAGCAGTGAAACCATCCAAGGCAGTACAGGTTCCATGGCCCTTTCTGAAACCATGCTGCTCCACTCAAAGCAGTTTGTGCTGGTCTAGGCAGGAAGTTAGCTGGTTGTGCACAATCCTCTTGTGCACCTTGGCTAGGCCTGAGAGTATGGAACTAGGCCTACAGTCATCCAAGGCAGTAGTCGTGTCTTTCTTGAAGAGAGATATTACCATGGACTGCTTCCAGATATCGGGATTGTTTTCATCACAAATGAGAAGTTAAATATTTTGGCGACTGGTGTGGAAATTAGAAGTGTGACTAATTTGAGGTATTTGGGGGAGAGACCATCACTGCCAGCCGATTTTTTCAGTATTTAAGCGGACCTGCAGTTTCTGCACTTCCACAACTGAGAATAGCCACGTCAGGATGTCAGGCTGGGGCTCCTGAGTGTTGGGATTCTAACTGTTGATCTTACATAATATATCCCTGTGGCTTGGCTCTAGGTAAAACATTCCAGGTTTGCCCACCTTTACCTCATGTTCCACATTTTGGGGCCCCCCAACAGAGTTGCTGGTGTTGAATTTTTGTAAACTGCAGAAATGAACAAGTCTGCTACCATCTTTTGGGTCCCTCAACCTCCATAGTCCTGAAAGACTGGATACACTTCCAGAATTTTTTTTAGGGTTGCTTAGGCTGGATTCTTGGCTGTGATTTAGCATTTGGGGCGGATACTGAGCTGATCTGATCTTATTATTTATTATGTGGATGTCATTAATTATTTTATTGTATTTTATGATATGGTATTTGGATGTATTTTAAAGCCTGTTCTGCGCCTTGATTTTTTGAAAGGCACAATAAAAATAAAGATTATTATTATTATTATTTTTTAAAATATGAACTCTTGGATAGAGAGTTCACACTTACATTTGTTTCTTAACTGCCTGTATGATTCCCATTTAGATGGGGAGTGTGATTTTTTTTAACTCCACCCATGCAGAATCTCTATCTTTCATTAATTTAAAAAGAGCAATTAGAGTTTAGATTTTTTTTGCTCTATGCCTAGTCAGGGAGGCACATTTATGGAGCAGTTTAGAGAAGTCAGTGAAGGAAGAAAATCTAGTGAACAGTCTACATCAGGGACTGCGTCTATGAAGGACCAGTCCACAGAAGCAAAATTAGCTAGGAATACCTAGGGATTAAAGCCCTTTTAGTTGCGATAAGAAACTTGTGGTGAGAGAGTGTTGTGTGCCATACCATTGTGCCAAAGGCAGTAAATGGCGGAATGGTTGTTGATAGAATCTGACAGCTGACCAGACAATCGGACCCTGGCTGGGTTATTGATAAGGACCCAATCGATGAGGGAGTGATTTCCCATTTTATTGTTCAGTGTAGTGGAGGTGCGAGATCATGGTCCACTAGAATGCCCCTATATGCCATGGGATTTGATAACCAATTTAAATTAAATCACCCAACACTATAGCTCTGTACGACCTAGAACAGAGGCAATAAACGTCATATCTTTGAGGCCTTTGATGCCAGCTCTGGGAGAGTTATATGAACAGCATACATTTAGTTTCTTTAAGACCAGGTTGAGTTGTAGGACTAGTCATTCGTAGTCTGTAGAAAGTATGTGTGCATGAGGGAAAGAATCTCAACACCCAGGTCAGATTTTACATAGAACAGGACTCTCCCACCCCTTTTACCTAATCTGTCTTTGCGATAAGCAAAGTAACTAGGTATGGTAAAGTCAGAGATTTTGATGCTCCGTCTTAGCCAGGTTTCGGAAATGGCTAGCATGGGAAGTTTGTAGACTGCTACAAAGGCCTTGAGTTCGGCCACCTTAGGGACTAAACCATGCACATTAAGGTGCATTAGCTGAAGGCCCCCCATGGGCTGTACTAGCTAGGACTGTTGGCCAGAGGTAAGTGAGCTGCAACACCAGGCTTACTTTTAATATTTTGCCAGGAATGACTAGGAGGAGAGGAATGATTTTGCAGGTGTGGATGCCACTGCAGTAGGCTAGGATATACAGAGAGTTGTGCCGCTGCAGTCGAAGGTGCTTTCTGGGTAGCAGCCCAATGTAGGGACAGTAGGATTGATTAGAAGCTATCACATACATGGGCACTGTACTACTGCTGAACTACTGTCTGGGTTCAGGGCAGGTTACTATCACAGTGGATAGGTAGTCTAAGAAAAAAAGACAGACCACAGAGCAAACCCTTGGAGACCATGATGAGAACTGCCTAAAAGGGAATTGATATCCAGGGATTAAACAGATTATATAATGGACACCATAGAAGTGACAGGAGAGGCCGGCCCAGTGGAGTGAAGGGCTGAGGTGCTGGCACCTTACCTCCTGCCACATTGGCGTCCAGTGTTCGGGAATGGCCGCGGGCTGCTCAGAGGTCGGCCTGGGGAGGGAAGACAGAGCATCCAAAAGACAACTCTCCTCCCTTGGGAGAGGGAAGGGTCACTGAGACCCGTTGTAACACTGCCACCTGGAGATGTCTGGGTGGCAGTGCAGGTCTGGGTGTGTCAGGAAGTAGGGCCATGGCTAGACGTGTTAGGACATCTCTGTGGAGGTGGAGTTGGTCCACCACATGCATTGCACAGTCCGGGCCATAGGGAAAACCTACAAACCAAGTTGCCCCCCCCCCGGCATCAGGATAGAGTCTGGTCCCTCACAGGCCCCACATGTGCAAACAGGCACCCTGCCACAGTCCAGAAGCCAGGACCTCAGGGGAAAGTAAGTCATGGAGAAGCTGGGTGACAGGGCAGGGAAGGGGGACTGGATGGAAGGGGTTGTGCCAAGGGCCAACGGGGACATAAAATGTATATAGAAAAAAAGTGCCAGGAGAGACAGTTATCAGTGGACCACAGTTATAGAGTAGCAGGCCCTGCCAGGATAGTAACACTATTACAATATTTTTCAAATGAAGCCTCCCCCTCTGGGGTACTGGTTGTGGTTTCTTTACTAGTGCAGTCTTTCCAAAACTGCTTCTGCCAATATTGTGAAGCGATTTTAGTTTGCCAACCCTGCAGGTCCACCCTTGCTAGTCCAACTCCTCCTCCCCCTCTCACAGTCCACTCTCCAGTCCTGACTCATGGTGTTCTCTGCAGTAGTGGGCTTGCTGCTGTAGTGTTCCCCATACCGAGCTGCATCTTAGATGCTGTACCTCGGCCCTGAGAGAAGCAAACTTTGCACAAAGTACCACGAATTTCCTACAAACTGGGCATCCACTAACCTCTCCAGAACCCCCTCTGGAATATAGTCGATTCACATCCCCTGCAACTAACCAATTACCCTCCCCAGAACAATGCCTGTGCATACATGATATAACATAGGTACTCAATACCTGTGAAAAACGGAGTCTTCTACCTCTACCCCTACTTATCCTAAGTCCCGCAAGACCAGGCACTTATTTAGTCAACTGGCATGTCTTACTCTGCTCACAAAGAGTTAACTTAAATACTCTCCTTTTGTCAGCAGCAGGAAGCACTAACTTCCCTCTTTCTGTTTTTATTATGTTTGCTTGCACACATGTGCAAGAAACATAATGCCATCATCTGAGTTTCTGTGGGTGTGGCACCCCGTCTTCCAATTCCCTCAGTGTGTTTGCAGGCATGGCCACAGTGCGCCAATGAATGCTGCAGCTGTCCATGACAGCAGTTGAAAATGCAGTGCCATACAGTTGAAAGGCACAGCTATGCTTCAGTGAGCAGCGATAACAGTGTGTGCACATGAGCCCCCCCACACACACACACACATATGCACGCATTCCCAAACCTACGTTGCCGGTGTCACAAGCAGTAAACCTACAAGAGTGGCAATAAGCAGAGTTTGTGTGGAGATACACTTTCAGCCGCAAGAGACATTCTGACTACCCCTATAAATGTCTATGCTTCATGGATCCTGTGGGTGGTGAAGAATCTGACCCACATATCCATCTTAACCCGGGAAAACACACAGCAGCTTCAGTTCCTGACAGACCGAGCGCGATTCAGCAATTTCTCCAGTCTTCTACAGGGTTAGCATGGTTTCTACACTTCTAGTGCTTCTTTCTCCTCACAACTCGGATTCAGTCCAAACTAACACTCACAAAAGCTGCAGACCGAAACTCAGGGCCTCACACGCGCTTCCGGTGCGAAACTATACACCACATGAAGCACAGAGCTCCTTCTCTCTTCACAGTCACAACTGATCTAATCTTTCCAGTCACAGAGCAGGGCATTTCCTTTAGCTCCACACCATTCTGTTGGCTGGTTCAGCTGTCACTCACAATAAGACTCCCTCTGTTGGTGGAAAAAAGGCGCCAAGGTTAAAACTACATTTCCCAGAGTCACTGCCCATACAATCCCCCCTGTGGCTGGCTCAAGATTGAGAGTCCAAGTTCCGATTCATCCACAGGCTCCATTTTAGGGTCTCCCTATCATCCTGATTGGTCCAAGTCAGCTATTCAGAACCAAAATGAAAGAGCTACACTGAAACAGTTCATGCTGAAAGGAAGACAGGTTAGACAAACTACATTTTCTCAGTAGGCTCCCTCTGCACATGTAGCGGCTGCAGAAACAGAGCGATTTGCTCAGTGGCCCGGGCGGGATTCGAGCATTAAATACACAGTCCCCCCCATACAAACTAATTAAGTCTGCAAGCAGACAGCTCTTAAAGAGACAGTACATGGAGGCTCAAATAGCACTCACTTGCAACCACATTTAAGCAGCTCAGACACCGAACACCACCCAGACTTGGAGCATTCAGGCAAGCTCCTGGAAGACTTTTGGAAACCCGCATTTTCAGGGGGGTTACACCATATTACTAATCTTTAAATTTTTCTAATTATAGTTTTAAAAAGTAGGATTCATAACAAAAAAATGAATTTAAAAATATCAGTTTATTGAATCCCAGCAGGTGTGTTCTCTCTGTCCTTATGTTGAGAGCAAATCAGTGCTTATGATTTATACAAGGAATAAAGTCACTCTAATGCATAACACAGGTACAACGCATTGATATAAAGTTTTATACATTATGTGTGTGTTACCCCTAGATGGCGCTATCCCAGGGGCTACTACCCCTGCCTGATTTGCCACTAACAGGTTGAGGGGCCTGGATCCAATGGCGGGTGCCTCCACCCAGAGGTCAGGGTTTGCAATAGTTAAACTAACTTGGTCACAGCCCTCTGGGACACTGCAACCCCTTTCTTCCCACTAGTGGCCCACACAATATATCAGAATTACCTTCACAGTATACACCTTACCCCCAGGTCTGGTTCCGTCACTGGGACCTCCTGTGAAATGAGATACAGTGCAACAATCACAGTACAGTACTTTAACATAGACAAATACCTCAGGCAGTATAACTTTGCTGAAACAAGCAGCTCTGATTTATTTAGGGGGATATAACAGGGACAGGGGGAAATCAGGTTAATTAGCTTATCACTCTAATAATCTACCTATGGCTCTGTGCACAGGCCTATCCCTATCAGTTACTGTCCCTGGTACCCAAGCCCTAGTGGCTAGTCCAAACCGTGGCAGCTGGTAGGGGCCCTTTCACACAGAGAAAAGGAGAATTAAACAGTCAGCAGTACAGTAATTCCATTTGGATTTAATGTGGCAATTCAACAGGGAGCAACCCTGAATTAGTACTCACGACCTCCAAATAAGATAGGGTCCTTCAATGTCAGCAGGGCTCACTTGAGGTACACAAACCTCTTCACACATCCATATAAAAGAACTATACCAGGCAGGCTGCATCTGTATCCCGATCGCAATTACTGCACAATACCGGGAGAACACACAGCAGATTCAGTTCCTGACAGACCGAGTGCAATTTTCAGCAATTCTTCCAGTCTTCTACAGGGTGAGCCTGGTTTCTACTCTTCAGAGATCCTTTGATTCTTTTCACAAGACGTTCAGTCCTAACAAGCTGTTACACAAGCTGCAGACCGGAACTCTGGGCCTTACACACGTTTTTGACTAAACTGCACACTGAAAAAGCACAGGGCTCCTTCCTTCTTCACTGCCAAAGCTCAACTGAAACTCCAACCGACAAAACTGGCACTTCCTTTGAGTTCCTCCCAGTTCTTGACTGGATTGGCTGTCACCACAATAGACTGCTGCTGTTGGTCCAAAAGGTGCTGAAGTCTAAACTACATCTCCCAGAGTCACTGCTCATACAATCCTCTTGTGGCTGGCTCAGATTATGAGTCCAAGTTCTGATTCGTCCAAGGCACCATTTTAGAGCAGCTTACCCACACTGATTGGTCCAGTTCAGCAGTTCAAACTAGAATGGGGAACTAGCAGACACAGTTCTGACTGCAAAAGAAAGCAGGTTAGACAAACTGTAATTTATTATTACTGTAAATGATTTCTGGCAAACAGTTACATCTTTCAGATAGGTTCCTTTGCACTCTAGTGACTGCAAAATAGAGTGAATTGGCAGCAGCTTGAGTGGTACTCAATCAAAGAAACACACAGTCCCCCATACAAACTAATTATGTCTGCAAGCAGACAGCTCTTAAAGAGACAGTACCAGAGGTTCTAAAAACACTCACTGATAAATGGCTTAAATGCCAAACACCATTCAGGCTTGGAGCATTCAAGCAAGCTCCTGGAAGTCTTTTGGGAACCCCCATTTGCAGGGGGGTTACATGTGTGTATACGTATATATATCTATGGGATATGCCCATGTCCCTAATGAAAATATCATTGTTATTTTCCTTGGGTGCAGTTCCATCTTTGACTAGTGTGACATAGTCTGTGGTGCTGGTCCCAAACCTTCTCTAACCAAGTTGGACACTCTCTTTAACGCCTTCTGCCACTTTGCTATCGACTCCCCTTCCCGCTACCACCACTGTGAACTTTATCGCTCTCTAACCTTCCTTCCACTGTCTCACAGACGCATCTCTCACTGTGCCAAACTTACCTCCAGATTCTGGTTCAGGAGGCTCCCCTCCTATCTCTCATCCTCTCTCTCCACTCCACCTTCCCCCACCCACTCTCTCGGATCAAATGACACCCGCACCTTGATGGTCCCTCGCCGCTCCACCCTCATCGGTCAGACTGGTTTCGCCCATCGTTTCCCTAAAATCTGGAATTCCCTCCCCCCTGAAATAAGACCTCCTCCAACTACTCCCTTACCTCTTCCCTACACAACTACCTTTCCCTCAGCTGTTCCTGCTTTAACCCACCTTAATACCTGTCCCCAGTTTCTGCCTTCCTACCATGACCCCCCCCCCGGCAGGGTTCTAAACATCCTGAAGGGGAGATCAGGAAATGGCTGCCCCTTCTCCTCATATTCAGTTCTTGCCTCTCCCCCTCTCTTCTCCACCTGCCCTTCTGGGTCACCAGTGTGCACAACCTAACCCCATCCTTTTTACTGCAACAGCACTTGCGTACTACCTTGAACCTGCTCCTGGTACACTCATGCACTATAAATGGTTCTATCATCTTATTACTGTTTTGAACGTTTATATGTTCTTTTATATGATTCTGGACATGTATTGTAATTTACCCAATGTTCCACTACTGTTTATTGTACAATACCTTGTGTTCCAACTGTTGCACAATCTTACAATGTTGTATTGATTGTACTACCCACATATTAGTTGATTCCTGAGAGGGATCCTAGAGGCTGTGAGGGCCAGCGGACAAGTTGCCCCCTTCCCCGAAATCGGCAGTCACATCAGTTGATTCCTGAGAGGGATCCTAAAGGTCGCGAGGGCCAGCGGACAAGTCACCCCCCCCTCCCGAAATCAGCAGTCTCATCAGGTACGGAAACTGAATACCGGCTGGTGAAGGAGCTCCATGTCCTGCTCGCTTCTGAGACCCAAGTAGTTGGCACCGTTTTTAATTTCAAACCATGTTCTGTTAATTTAATTCTGCCGGCGCTCATGTGAAGATAGTTTTTATTTCTTGTTTCCTAAAGATAGGTTGGCTGTATACTGTACTGCAATGTTAATTTAAAGCTAAATTCATGAACAGAAAGGACTTCTAAAATAACAGCCTTAGTCTGGTGCTTAAGTTACTGTATGTTGCCCGGGATTAAAGGCATTTATGTTTAACACAGCCAACAAAAATCCCCTTTTAAGCCTAAGCTCTGAACGGATTCTAAGCTTAGTATGCTGTGTAGGGCTTAGAGCTACTGCACACGTAGTTGTATCTGTAAGAGCTGAAGTTTAAGTCCTCAGAAACCGGATTAACTTTCAGGACATGCTCCATTTCTGTAAAGGCCCCTAGCATCCAGCTGTACCATGCCCACTTTAACTCTATATCCTTACCTGTTTCTCCTCCTTTCTCCACAGTTGATTCCTGAGAGGGATCCTAGAGGTCGCGAGGGCCAGCGGACAAGTCGCCTTCCCCCCCCCCCGAAATCGGCAGTCGCATCAGGTACGGAATCTGAATATCGGCTGGTGAAGGAGCTCTGTGTCCTGCTCGCTTCTGAGACCCGTGATAGTTGGTCCCTGCCGATGCTCCGCCGGCTCCCCACTGCCCCCACCACCACCCTTGATGAACTCCCCATTGTATAGGGCGTGTCTGAACCAATCAGCCCACTTCTCCACCAGCAGACTATACACGCTCGCCTCTAGGGGCAGATCGCTCGGCTTTCCACACCCACCACTGGCTGTTCCTAAGGTCTGCCTCCCACTGCTTTTCACCATGTTTCTGACACTCATTCCCACACTCATGCTGTTTTTCTCTGTGCTGACACCTCCACCCTGTACTTTTCCTGAATACACTCCCTTGTATGGATGCAATGTCAATCTGCCCAACTGGCTAATACCTCCATTAAGATATTCCATATCACTGCAGTTGACACACTGTACCATAACACTGCTAGTTAGCAATTGTCAACTTCACCACCTCACACAAAATCATGCCGGTACTATGAGTGTGTGCTCGGCTCCCTACGCCTCTGGGACATCCCACAAACCACCCCCAACCCAGCCATCTCCTCCCTCACTGCGCCTCCTGATCCTGGCTTCCCCTCATTTGCTAACCCTCCCCATTCCCACTTCCTTAAACTCCAAAGGGTCCCAAGCACGCAAATCCCACTGCCCCAAAAAGTTGACCTGGAATCCCTGCCTCATATTTCTTTTCCTCCTTCTCCTTATGTCAGGCAATATACACCCCAACCCTAGACCTCTCTCAACCTCCACGCCCTCATACTCCTCTACAGGTGGACTGCATATTGCCACCCTTAATGTATGCAGCTTATTAAAAAAATGGGATCCATATCAGGGATGGGTACTACAACATCAACCCGACATCATTGCCTTGGGTGAAACCTGGCTCTCCCCTCGTATCCCAGACTCATCGGTGACCCTCTCTGGATATAATGTCTTCTGAGCCGACCGACAGGGTAAGCGAGGTGGAGGCTATGCCATTTACAGCAAGGAAACACTGCACGTTCAGCTGCTCCCCCCGCCCCATCTTCAACCCGGACCCCAGGCCCTCTCCCTCAAACTTTCCCTTGGTCGATCCCCTATCCCCTTGTTTATCACTGCTATTTACATTCCCCCCAGGGACCAAAAGGTGGCCTTTGACTCTGTCATGTCCTACTTGGCCACCTTACCGTCCTATAACAAACTTGTTCTCAGGGACTTCAACATCAACTGGCTATCTAAGTCTGCTGCCCCTTTCATTGAAGTAGCCACAGCCCATGACTTGACACAAATAGTCCCCTCCCCTACCCACCTGGACCAATGCACAGGTTCCTCCTCCCTGTTGGACCTAGTTTTCACAAATCACCCCCATAAAATCACTAGTGTTACTAGTCTCTCTGATGCAATTAGTGATCACTCCCCTGTCCTCTGCACCTGGTCTAGCAAGGCCCATATGTCCCCTCCAAAAATGGTCCTATGACGTAAACTTGGCCCTGGTAAACTCACTCTCCTAAAAACTCATCTCAGTACGTTGGACTGGTCTTTCATAACACACACACCCTTGACCCAGACAGAGCCCTTGAGCTCTTTATTCATTCCTTCAATGTTATCTGTGATATCTTTGCGCCTCTTACCAAAAGGCTGGTCAAAGGGAACCCAGCACCCTGGATCTCTGACCACCTACTGACCCTGATGCGGACCAGAGACTCGCTATGGCACCTCTCCAATGATACTGGCCTCCCGTCAGACAGGCAGAAATACAAAGAAGCCTGAAACCAATGCACATGGCCCCTGCATAAAGCCAAGGCCGAGTTCTAAAAATCGTCCCTAACCTCTACCTTCGGATCGGGGTGCAAATTCTGGAGCAATATTAAAGACATATGTGGCAAAACACCAAACCCGGCCCACACGCAAATCATGGTCGAAGGGTGCTTATCCTCCGACCCTTCTCGGATAGCCACCACACTTAACCAAGCCTTCACGAACCTCACCCACGTCCTTCCCTCCAACTTTTTTGATCCTCCACCGCTCTCCAATGCCCTCCCCCCAGCTCACCCCCCATTTCGCCTACGATGCATGTCCCCCAGGTCGGCTGAGCCTTACCTCAAAAAAGCCATATGCCACTCCCAATACAGTAGTGACTCCCTAGACCTCAAACTTCTCCAGCTCACTCTTCAAGAGGTGCTAACCCCCCTCACCCACATTATCAACCAGTCCTTATGCCAGGGGAAATTCCCCATGCGCTGGAAATCCACCACTATCACCCCTATATTTAAGAGTGGGGACCGTACCTTCCCTCACAACTATTGCCCCATCTCAATTCTCCCCCCCTTATCCAAGGCTCTAGAGCATATAGTCTCTGATCAGCTCACTGACCATCTCCATAAATACAATATACTTTGTGGCCAGCAACATGGATTCTGCAAAGGACATAGTACAACTACTGCCCTTCTAGAGTTCACTACCCACCTCCACACCACCCTCGACAGTGGTCATCTTGCTGTTGCGGTCTTCATCGACCTCATCAAGGCGTTTGACACTGTCAACCACTCCCTTCTTCTAATTACATTATCCAAACTTGGACTCTCACAAGATGCTCTCTGCTGGTTCACAGACTACTTGACGGGTCCCTGCCAGCAGGTCAAAATTGGTACCACCTTATCCAGCAGGCTGCCAGTCAGATCTGGAGTCCCACAGGGGTCCATTCTCTGACCACTATTATTCAGCCTTTACCTCAGCTCCTTCCCCCAGTCCTGCTCGGGCAATATTCTACTCTATGCGGATGACGCTGTTCTATACTCCTCCAATCCTGACCCCATCCAGCTCCACCTCTCCCTCCAATCCGCCTTCAGTGAGGCCGAAATGTGGTTCACTGCACAACGCCTGATTCTAAACTACAAGAAGTCCAAAGTCATGTACTTCTCTCACCCACGAAATTCCAGGAAGGACCACTGCCCACAAGTCCTGACCGGCAGCCAGACCCCACTTGAACAAGTGGACTACTTTAAATACCTGGGCGTCACACTAGACCCAGCCCTTAACTTCCACCAACACATTCATCTACTATCTACTGCCCTCAATACCCGACTTGGTATCCTCTACCGGTATAAACATTGTCTCACACCTGATGCCCTTCACTTAGCGGTCTCCTCCTCCTCGGTCCTCTCCCTTCTAGATTATGGCATGCTTATCTATAGCGCAGACAGCTCCTCAGCTTTAACTAGACTTAGGCTCTCCCTCAATAAGGCCTGCCGCCTCATCCTAGGCTGTGACCGGCTTACCCATACATGCTCCCTTTATAATGCCACAAACTGGCTAAACCTGGATAACAGAATCAGGTTTCATACTTGCCTTATGGCTAAAAAGATTTCACTCGGCCTTGCCCCACCCAGTCTCTCACCTCTAATTCAACCAACCCCATCGCACCAACTCACCCGAAACTCAAGCAAGCAACACCTCGTGGTTCCCCGATGCCACACCTCCCAGTTCCAAAGGACCTTTAGCTACCGAGCCCCTTCCTGGGTCAATAACCTGCCTTACGCTCTCACGAACATGAACAGACTCGGCCCCTACAAAGCCCACCTTAGGAACCATCTTCAGTCCTCTAATCCCTGTGACTGCCACTGAACCAATCACTGTCCCTCTCCCCTTGACTATGGCCTCTAGCCTGCTAACCCCCTATCTGAAACTCTCTGAACTAGTTCCCACTGGGAGCTTAAATATGTATCTGCAATTGAGACTCCTACCGTGTATCTATTATTCTAAATGTTAGCCTGTTATTGTACCCCTTGTGTCATGCCTGTCTGCTTATGTACCTTTGTATTCCTCTGTACTGTTCTCTCATGTTATGCCTGTACTGACGTGGAACCTTTGAAAAAGACTCAAAGGTATTTTCCTAATACTCAATAAATAAATAAATAATAAAACAAATAAAATTATTGTAACTGATCATCCTTCACAACCCTATGTAGCTCCCACGCACACACTGTATAGCCTACGGGGGGGGTGCCCAATCCCCCGTCGGCTCTGCTGTGCTCCCCCCCCAACAGAGTTCCAGGTGCCACACTGGCAGCCCACCCCAGTGTGGCAACAGTCCGTATGGCCGACGGGGGTGCCCAATCCTCCATCGGCTCCACTGTTCCCCCCCAACAGACTACTGGATGCCATGCTGGGAGCCCACCCCAGCGTGGCAGCAGTCGGTATGACTGGGGGTGCTCAATCCCCCGTTAGCTCCACTGGCCCCCCCAAACAGCCATCCAGCTGCCATGCTGGGAGCCCACCCCAGCATGGCACAAGTCCCACGTCGTCTTCGTAAAAAAAAAAACTAGAAACAAAAATCTGTCCTTCGCTGTCTTGACCCCTTCCCTCACCCGCACCCACCCTCTGCGCGCTCTGCCTCCCACACCCTCACCCCATACTTACCTCCAGAGCTCGGCGTGATGATCTTCGTGGACCAGGAACACGCCTGCAGTCTTCAAAGCCGACTACTTAACTGAGGAAATGCTGGTAAGCTGTATAATGGAATAAATAGGTTTTTTCAACTTTGATGCATACCCTCAGGCATTTTGGGGAATTTTTCACCAAATTCAACATGGGGTTTTGGGACCCCACCTCATGAATTCTGTCACTGTCATTTTGTTAATCATCCCTAAAGGTGATTTCGTGGTCACTGCTCAGAACCACCTTTCGGGACCGATTTATGAGATGACAGTGTCACAGTTCATGAAGTAAGTCCCCAAAAACTCTATGTTGAAAATTTGGTGAAAAAATTCCAAACAAGCATTTGTCAATGCCGAATGTTTGCTTGCTGGCACTGGCATTGGTAGTGTAGAAGGTACAGAGCTGCATAATAGGAATGGCAGCGAAGTATTGAACTGAAGCCAACCCCACCACCACCCTGCAGAGAGTGGCAGGCATTGGGATGTGCCTTTGGTCGCCAGGCATAACGACTACGCCATTTCACCACACCCTACCCTGCAGACACTGACAAGTGTCACGGTGTGCTTTGGGGTCTTGGTTCTTTATGCGCACCCCATTCCATCAGGAAATATAGTGAGGTGGTGCGTATAGAGAATGGGGTGAAGTTTGGGCCCGAAGAGTCCGAGGCACACCTTGATGCCTCTCACTGGCTGCAGGGTGTGGGTAGGGGTGGAATGGTATGAGCATGACAGGCAAGAATCCCCAGTCACACCCCCTGATGCCTGTCGATTTACAGGGTGGGGGCTATGGTCGGAAACCCTAACGCCTCAGGCATTCGCTGGTATTTTCACTCCAAATTTTCAACATGGTTTTTTGTGACCCCACCTCATGAACAGGGGAATATCAGTTTGGTAGCCGAAACTGCTTTTGCACAGTGACTATGGCATTTGGCACCACAGGTGCAAAACACATTCCAACAGGATGTGAAAAATGACAGCGATATGTTCATGGGGAGGTGTAAAATGAATGTTGAAAATCTGCTGTGAAATTCTTAAAAAACTGGTGGTCAATGAGCTAGGTAGAAACTGTGCAACGCACAATCTGTGAATGTAACTAGTTTGGGGATTTTTTTACAGCAGATTGTTAACACAGGTATTTTGGGACCTCCGATCATGAACAGTGTCAGTGTGATTTTCTTTATCTGTCCCGAACAATGATTTCCCACAGCGACCACGCATCTCTGCACTGAAAGTGTGAAAACACATTGCAGCCATGTTGTGGAAAATGACAGCTGTACTGTTCATAAGGAGGTGTGGAAAAATGCCACTGGTGAAAATCTGGACTGAAAATATTACAAATTCATGAACCTACAAGGGTGCGTGGAAACTGCGTAATGCTCACTCGTAACACAGTCATTTTATGGAGTTTTGTCACCAAATTTTCAACATAGCCATTTTAAGACCTCTGCTCATGACCAGTGTCACTGTGATTTTCTTAATCTGTCCCAAACATTGTTTTCGCACACCGACTGTACCATTGTGCGCTACATGTGCGGAAACACATTTGGGGCGTAGATGAAAATGGTAGCTGCACTGCTCATAAGGAAGTGCAGTAAAATGACACTGTTGAAAATCTGGTGTGCAAATATTACAAATTCGCAAACTTGCCAGCGTGCGTAGGAACTGCGCAACGTGCACTCCTAAAACAGTCATTTTTGGGAATTTTTTCACCAAATTTTCAACATAGCCATTTTAACACCTCTCCTCATGACCAGTGTCACTGTGATTTTCTTAACGTGTCCCAAACATTGATTTCGCAAACCGACTGCGCCATTGTGCGCTACATGGGCAGAAACACGTTGTGGGTGAGATGTGAAAAATGACAACTGTACTGCTCATAAGGAGGTGTGATAAAATGGCAATGTTGAAAATCTGGAGTGAAAATATTAAAATTTGCGAATTCTGAGCGTGCATAGGAACTCTCAACGTGTTAAATAAAACAGTATTTTTAGGATTTTCACCAAATTTTCAAAATAGGCTTTTGAGAGCCCACCTTATGAACACTGGCAGTGTCGTTTCGTTAATCATTCTGGAAAGGTGATTTCGCACAGTGGCTGCGAAATCACCCTTCGGGCCCGAGTAACGCCATGACAGTGCAAGAATTCATGAGGAGGGGTCCCAAAAACCCCATGTTGAAAATTTGGTGCAAAAATTCCAAAAAATGCCTGAGATATGCAACAAAGTTGAAAAAACCCTATCTATCCCATTATACAGCTTACCGGCATTTCCTCAGTTCGCGGTCGGCTTTGAAGAGCGCAGACGTGTTCCCGGTCCACCAAGATCATTGCGCCGGACTCCGAGGAAAGTATGGGGTGAGGGGTGTGGGGAGGCAGGTGCGCAGTGGGTGGGTGCGGATTTTGGGGGCAGGGAGACTGCAAGGGACCGCTTTTTTTCTTTACAGGTTTTTTTTCTGTAAAGACGACGCTGGGACGCTTGCCACGCTGGGTGGGCCTCAACATGGCAGAAGGACGGCTGGGGGCATGGAGCCATAGGATTGGGCACCTCACGGGCTATGGCATCTGTTGCCATGCTGGGGTGGGCTCCCAACGTGGCACCCTGTACTCGGGAGAGATAGTGAAGCCGACGGGGATTGGGCACCCCGCCGGTGATAGCATGGAGGGGAGAGAGATGGAGCCGATGGGGATTGGGCACCCCATCGGCCATAATATCATTTTGCCACGCTGGGGTGGGCCTCAGCGTGGCACCTGGATGCTTTGGGGAGGCGTGCACCTGATGGGGATTGGGCACCCCGCCGCATAGTGTGGGGAGGGGAAGGCACATGAGCACGCAGTGTGCGTGCATGCACGCGGCTCAGGGGAGCTCATACTGCCGAGCTCTCCTTTCAACTGTATGCCACTGCATTTCAGCTGTCATAGACAGCTGGAGCAGTGATTGGCACTCTGCGACCACGCCTGCAAACACACTGACTGAACTGGAAGAGGCTGACACCTCTGGAAACTCGTATGATGGCACTATGTTTCTTGCACATGCGTGCAAGCAAACATAAAAATGACTGTTTTACGAGCATGCGTTGCGCTGTTCCTACGCACGCCCGTAAGTTCGCGAATTTTCAATATTTTCACTCCACATTTTCAACATTGCCATTTTACCACACCTCCTTATGAACAGTACAGCTGTCATTTTTCACATCTCACCCAAAACGTGTTTCTGTGCATGTAGTGCATAATGACACAGTCGGTGTGTGAATCAATGTTCGGGACAGATTAAGAAAAGCACAGTGACATGGTTCATGAGCTGAGGTGTTAAAATGGCTGTGTTAAAAATTTGGAGAAAAAAGTCCATAAAATGACTGTGTCACGAGTGACCATTGCGCAGTTTCCACACACCCTCGTAAGTTCATGGATTTCTAATATTTTTAGTCCAGATTTTCACCACTGGCATTTTTCCACACTACCTTATGAACAGTACGGCTGTCATTTTTCACACCATGGCCAAAATGTGTTTTCGCACTTGCAGCGCAGAAATGCATGGTCACTGTGGGAAATCACTGTTCGGGACAGATTAAGAAAATCACAGTGACACTGTTCATGAGCGGCGGTTCCAAAATGCCTGTGTTGACAATCTGCTGTAAAAAAAATCACAAACTAATTGCATTACGGGTGTGCATTGCACAGTTTCTATGCACGCTCGTGACTTCACCAGTTTTTTTAATATTTTCACTGCAGATTTTCAACATTGCCATTTTTTGAATCTCCCCATGAACAGTACAGCTGTCATTTTTCACATCCTGTTCAAAATGTGTTTTCACACCTGTGGTGCCAAATGGTGTAGTCGCTATGCAAAATCAGTTTTCAGCTAACAAACTGTTATTGCCATTGTTCATGAGGTGGGTGTCACAAAAAAACCACGTTGAAAATTTGGACTGAAAATGCCAACAAACGCCTGAGGCGTTAGGATTTCCGACCATAACGTCCCACCCTGTAGAGATTGACAGGCATCAGGGTTGTGACTTGGGATTCTCGCCTGTAATGGTCATACCATTCCACACCCTGCAGCCAGTGAGAGGCATCGAGGTGTGGCTTGGACTCTTTGGCCCCAAAGTTCACCCCAGTCTCCTATACAGCACCCATCTCACCATATTTCCTGATGGAATGGGGTGAGCATAAGGGCCAAAGACCCCAAGGCACACCGTGACACTTGTCGGTGTCTGCAGGGTAGGGTGTGGTGAAATGGCGTGGCCATTATGGCTGACGACCCAAAGGCACACACCAATGCCTGTTAGTCTCTGCAGGGTAGGGGGTGGGGTTGGCTTCAGTTCAATACTTCACTGCCATTCCTATTATGCAGCTCTCTAACTCCTACACTACCAATGCCAATGCCAGCAAGCAAACATTCGGCATTGACAAATGCTTGTTAGGTCTCCTATCACTCTGCTTGAACCCAAATAACTACTATAATGCCAAGTAAGACACCCAACCCCCAAGTGCCACTGGTATGATAGGCACTTAGGGTGTTATAGCCTCCTGCGCTCCACAATGTCACACACTCGTTAGCAGCCAGGAATATTCAACAAAAACAATTTAAAAGTAAAATATATTACCAGTTACATAAGAAAGAGGGACATCATTGGGCAGACTCAATAGATCATAATGGCCTTCTGCTGGCTATTTTGCATGTTAACTTGAATAAACTCACACAATATTTTACTGTTTCTCTACCCTGCTTTAGTAAAAAGAGATTTTAGCCATATTGGTCCTTGGAAAACAGGAGTCCCTGGAAGGTATGATGCCTTATATTGGACCAACACTCTACCCTGCTTTGAAACATTGTGATGTACCCTGCTGCTTGGACAGGAGGGATGAAGCAATTAATTTATTACGTTCAGTACTTATGACCTGCATCACTGTACCAAGGAAGGATCCATTGATCCAACATGCCTGGGTATTGTGCATCTGCTCAGTTTTTAAGCTTCACAATAAATCTTTTACAACTACTTTTGACAGTTTTCTGTTCACTTATCATGCTCCCCATTTCTCCTCAGTGAGATAGTGGGTTGGCCTGCATCACTGCCCTGGAATGGGGGCGGGCATGGTCAAGGGTACTCCCATGTCTTAGGGTATTCTTAACAGAAGTCCTTTACACTCAGTGTCTCAGACTGATCTTGCCATTTGCTGGACTGAAAGGATACTGGGCACCTATTGGACACCTTAAGTATTTGCTGGATGGTATCAAATCACGGACTCCCAAGGATCTAAGCACTCAACTTTTAGTGTGAGATTTGGCCAAAGTTAATTTTTACACAATTATTTCAGGTCCAGGGACCCGAAGTTTTACAGTCATTGGGTTTCCTCAGATAACTTCCCAACCCCTTGCTATCACATCACACCAGCTGTTTCTCAGGCTCCTGCTGCAAGGAATGTTACTTTTTCTTGTTACTAGCAGTTCCTGACACTTTCCATCCATTTTCAGAGACATGCAGGATGTCAATGAATGGCGGCCTCCCCGTACTTCCAGAGAAAGCTTCTGCCCAGTGATTTCCTATCCCTCTGTGCTCTGGTTCCTGACTTACCTAACTTCTGTTGCTTTAACTGAAGCATGGCGTTGCTCCACAATCCCATTCTTTTCCTGTTCAGCACACCAACAGGACTCCTCTTTACTTAGTGTAAGTTGTTTTCTCAGAGGACACTATCAGGAGTGGCAATTCCCTTGCCAGGACCCTTTGACCCTCCGATATGCCTGATAGCCATGAATACTAGGGTTGTCAGAACCCTCAGAAGTTCTGGGTTGTAGTTCTAGTCTAGAACTTTTGAAAAAGTTCTAGGATTCTAATCTTTTTTGAAACTTTTTAGAACTCGAACCCTATTTTTTAAATTGTGCTGCCAATAATGAAGATAATAGTAAAATACATGTGAAATTGAGGAGAAAGAGAAATAAAATTTTTCAGTTTAAGGGGAGAGAAATTATCTTGTGTGACTGATATATTGGGTACAGTGCAGCAGTCCAAGAGCACACAGCAGGATAATAGCCAGTACACCACATAGGAGTCACACAGACACTCAATGGGTACAGTGAAGCAGTTACAGGGCACACAGCAGGATGATGGCCAGTACGCCACATACGGGGCAGAGTCACGCAAGACGCAACACACAGATTTATCTTTATTAAGGGATTTTTCTCTCCTTCCCAAAGTTCCCTGAAAAAATATCTCTGGCATGTATTATCAGATACCACAGAAATGGGTGCTGGGCTGCTCACAGTCATACACTGGGTAGGGTACAGTGCAGTCAAAGGGCACACAGCAAGATAATGGGCTGACCAGTATACCACGTAGGAGATGGAGTCACACAACACAGTGACACACAGATATATATTTTTTCTTTGTATTGGGTAAGGGATTTTCCCATCTCTCCTCCCAACATGGAAATATTTCTCTGGCATGTATTTAAAGATACGACACAACTGGGTGCTGGGGTGCACACGGTCACACACACACTGGTGGGTAGGGTACAGTGCAGTCAAAAGGCACACAGCAGGATGACTGGATGGCCAGTCCACCACATAGGAGACAGTCACACAACACAGTGAAAGGGATTTTTCTGTCTCTCCTCCCAACAGGGAAATATTTCTGGCAAGTATTTAAGGATACCACACAACTAGCTGCTGAACTACACAGTGCACACAGTCACACACTGGGTAGGATACACTGCATTTAAAGGGCACGCAGCAGGATGATGACTTGTCCTGTACACAAAGACCCCCAAGGCTCCCAGTCAGTTGAGTCTACAGTCCCCCTACCTGCCTACTCCTCTACTCCCTTCCCAACAAACCACCTTGCCAACTGTCACTTTTGCCACTGGCTGGCTGCTCCAGTCCATTGATCCCCCTGCAATGTCTGCCACACAGAAAAAAATGCCTTGCTTCCACACCACTACCAGTGCCTGCCGCTGCTCAAAGTGTAATTTCATTCCCCCAGAAATGGAGCAGAGCACAACACGTCTGCTCTGCTACTCACCCAACTAAGTCTGCCCCGATGATTTCCTGCTGCACAACTGAAAGTTTGAGTCACATGACTCAACTGTACACTTTGCACCACTCGCGTGCATGTACACTAACAGTATAATTAACACACTAATTTAACCAGTCCCTCCCTCCCAGTCCATCGAGAGGAGTAATGTTGGTGTAAAGGTTGGGGGGGGGGGATGACAACCTTACTCTCAACCAGCCTCGTATCGCAAGTGCTGTGCTACCCAACAAAAAGTAAATTATCTGTGTTATTTTTGATTTTGCACCACTGTTGGGACTGCCTGACTCACCCAGTCTGCCCATTTATCCCTACCTACATTGTCACCGTAGACCCTACTGGATCTATAGCTCTCTCTCCCTCTTCCCTTCCTTTCCACAATGACTCCCTTGTGCCATTCCACCCACCTGTAGGGTAAGGGTGATTATTTTTTCCTTCTTTTAACTACTTTAATTTTGATAACACAGAGGAAAACAGTGGAGTTGTATGCTAGGCTAACCATATAACCCCCAGCAGCCCTACAAAGCAGACATAGTCAGGCTCAGGTGGCACAGGAGAGACACTAGACAGCATAGCATTTTAAATCAGACACTGACTGTAGACAGTACAATAGACATGATCAACACAGCAGAGCAGAGCAGACTGCCAATAAACATAATTAAACACCACCTACCCTTGCCTTCCTGCAGACTAGAGCTATGTTAGCTCAGGTTGAGCAGTTTTGTGCTGCTTTGCTGATTGCTGTGCTGGTCACGGTCACTGGTAGAGCCACTGACCCACTCCAGACACAACAGGAAGAGAGAATGCCTCCTAGATTGCAGCAGGCTTCTTTTCCTGGGTGCTCCCTGACCCTGACTGGCACCAAATCAAATGGCCAATAGTGTGTAGCACCTGCCAGCTTAGAACTGCCTTGTGCAATCTGTAATCCCCTCGCTCCCACCACCTCCTCTGCTTAATTACTTTGTCTTGTTGTTGTCCATACAGCATAGTCAGCATACAGTCCCCCCCTCACAGCATGATGATGTTGCTGGCAGTCCCCCAATCGCTACTCACCCCCACCCACCGAACTGCAGCACCACCAGTCAGTCCTACCTACCTGCCAATTAGTTGTTGCTTGCAACAGCAGCCTCCAGCAGTCTGTATTCCTCTGTCCTCTCCCTTCCAAACTTCCAGCTGACAGCCTCCAGTTAACTTCCACAGGCTGCTGTCTCAGCCTGACTGATGCCCCGACCAAATAAACCCTTGCAGTCACTCACGGGTGCCCTCAGTTCTATACCACTCGATCCCAGGCCATAAAGACTCCACGACCGACTCCCAACACTGGCAAGCAAAGCATCGGTGGGCGGACGCAGCAGCAGCATTCAGTTTTAAAAAGGTAGGACATTCGCAGGAGGAGGGGGAAGTGAAGCACCAAACACCTAGACACAAGCACCGCAATTCTCTCCATGCCAGCAGTCAGTTTCCTGCCCGCTCGCCCTGACGCCTCGCTATTGGCGGTGGCATGTGCTTCCACTACTTCTGGGTGCAGTGCGGTCCGTCACTTTCTCCCTCCCTGCTACAATTCACTTCTGCTCCTCTCAGTTCCAGCCAGGCCAGCTTGTACAGCGATGCCCCCCCCCAGCTATGTCTAACTGTCTAGCCGCCACCCGCAGCTCGCCACACTCTCTTGTGGCTCTCTGTCCCAGGACCCACTAGTGAAACCTGACACCCCCTGGAACGGCAGGCTCTCCTAGTGCACCAGCAGGCAGCAGTAGCAAAAGAGGTTGAGTGTTGAGCGTGACAAAATGCACTCACCTTAATTGTTGGAGGGAACTTTTGCCACCCCATCCCCCCCATAATTATACCCCTGCGTCGTCCCTCCCAGTGTCTGTGTCCAGAGTCAACCTCATCGCCCCAGGAAACAGCAGGCAGTGGCACTGCAGTGCCGTTAAAGTAATAAAAAAAAGTTTAACCCTTTTGCGAACCCTCTAGAGTTTGAGTTCTAAATTAGAACTCGAACACCAGGGTTCGAGGAGGGTTCAAATCTTTCATGAACAAGCTCTGACAACCTTAATGAATACCCACTATAGCAGATTCCTGCCTCCCTTCAGTCTGGAGATCAGTCTCCTACTGTATGCTTCTGCCATTGGTTTCAGTACCAGCTCTCACCAGCTGTTTCAGGTGCTTGATGTTTCAGCACAGGCCGGTCTTCACAGGGACTCCCCCTACCAGGATGTCCCTCAGTGACCTTCAGGGGAATCCATCACAGACCTAAAAGTCATCAGGAGGGCTCCTTGAGGGGATACCCCCAAGTTACCACACTCTCCTGGTGGAGCTAATGTTTCTCAATGTGCAACATCTGCAACACACACACCCCACAAACCCCAGCTCCTCAGGATCTGTTCCGGATGCCTGAGGTTCTTCCTTGGTAGTCACCAGGGTCCCACTTGCTGTATCTTAGTGCCCTCATAGCCATGAGGTGTCCAGGGACCACCTCCATCACGGTGCCCCCTGAAGGCAGCTGGCACCCAGCTCCTGCCGTGAGTGGTGGAAGCCTTCTATCCTGATGCCTCCTGTGCCCCTGGCCAGCTCACTGCTGCCAGATGCCACCCACGCCAAAGACTGATAAGCACCTCTCCATACTTCAGTGAGGCATGATGGGGTCTGGAGGAGTCATTAGCCTGTGCCCACCCATCAAGCACTCAGGAAAACATCCTGGCACAACCAGCTTCCTGTTGGTCATGCCCCTTGCTCCTTCTACTAGCAAACATTTCCCAGGATGGCCCAGCCAGTCCCTTGCCTATGTGCTGGGGAAGGCCAGACAGGCAAGAAAACCTGGGGTGAAGTTCCTTTCAAAATGCTCTGTCTTTGTGGGCTCTGGCACCAGGAAGGCATCTTTTTATCTGCACTATAGCTCCTCATAACAGCTATACCCTTGGAGGCTGCCAGAGCATCACTCTCACACTGGCAAACATCTGGTAAACATTCACCTCCCTCTATTGTAAGGAGGGGGCTGTTACACAGCTTTTTACAGTAGTGCACTTCCAAACATCTCCTCTCCAATTAATCTGCACAGCAGAAACAGCCATGAGTAAGCTCCCGATCCACTCCAGACAATTATTTTCCGGCCATGAAGAGTATAAAAGATTTGGACCAGCAAAGGATTGCAGATGACAGGCAGCTGGGCTCCTGACTGCAGTGCTGATCCAGAGAGTCAAGTTCCTTCATGGAATAATTAGCAGAACAAAAACTGACAGGATGCCTCCTAGTTTGCAGTAGGTTGAACCAAATTCACAGCCATCCTATGAGGGGCAATGTGAACCGCCCTCTAGAGGCAGCTTGTCCCATTCCAATTCCTCAGACACCCGAGATGCCCCAGTGCCTGCTGGACTCATCTGTCACTGCCACTTTTATCCACCTTGATCCCAAGGTTCCACCATGAATCCTAGTACTAGAGGATGCCTTGTTCAGGAGACGGGGCCACATCTGGTCAGGTGGGGATCTCTTTTTGTCCTCCCACTTGTTTTCCACTTCTGACTTCCCATGCTAAGGGGTATGGAAGAAAACTGGACTGTCAGAACTGGATGAGACCAGATCGTTAAAAGTAAGAACAGCCAGACCAGAGGCAAATTGCTTCAATTTAGATGGACCAGACAGTT
This sequence comes from Neoceratodus forsteri, assembly GCA_016271365.2. Taxonomy (NCBI): domain Eukaryota; kingdom Metazoa; phylum Chordata; order Ceratodontiformes; family Ceratodontidae; genus Neoceratodus; species Neoceratodus forsteri. Next base: position 967,110,457 of record CM028133.1, read on the forward strand.
TGGCTGCACCGCCCAATCCACCTTTTAACAATCTGGTCTAGACTCGTTGTGTTTATTCCCTGTGCACTCCAATGCCTGTACTCCCTCTGGAATCCCTGGATGCCAGGCTCCACTGGATCCAGTCCCTGCTTCCGCTGCCTACCTCCATACTGCCTCGATTATGCCGCCCCAAGCGGGGTACGGGGACTTACCCCTCAGACTGCGTTGTTCTCGTCAGGCAGCAAGCCGTGGAGTCCAAAACCAGTCTTCTTCGGTCCACCAGTGTCGTTCTTCAAGCAGTGGGAACATTTTCATTTCTCCCACCTCCTCCAAAGCAGGTGCACTAGGGAGATCCCAGGTGCATCTGCATGGCAGGTGTGCTGCTGTGCCAGACACCTGGCCTGTGTCCATCCCTGCCACTGAACCCCTGACTGCACTGCCACCTATGTTCACTCAGGAGGTGGTATTGCAGTGAGGATAGCAACCCCCCTCCTGGAGGAGAGTGTCCTCTGGGACACTCAATCCTCTTTACCCCAGCCAGCCCCCCACGACCCAGGCTCATTCCTGAACCCAGGTCATTGGCGTCACGAGTGGTAGCGCTATCACTGCGCTGATGGGCCAGCCCAGCAGTCCAATTTTCAACCATACATGGGGCTTGCTAAAAAAACAAAAAACAGATAATTGAAACTGGAGCAGATTGGTAAAAGTTGTACTGGTCTAACTGGCAAAAGGTGTGCCACTTGTGCCTGGTGCAGTTTTTATTAATCTGGTCCTGTCCAGTTCCAGAGATCTGGTTTTTACCAAGTTCCCAAGCTTGGGGTCTAAACCCAGGTTGCCAGCATGCTAGAGCTGTCTCCCCACTGTCAGAGATGACTGATTTCCCCATTTTCAGAGTTACCACACCCCAGTATTTGCCCGTTTCTCCAGACTGTGATTCAGAAATGCAGTTACGTCTACATCCCACATATGGGCACCTGGCAGGCTTGGAAGATTACTCAGAACCAGGACTCAGAAGTTGTACCCATTTATAATTTCTAGTTCTGACGTACCAAATTCAGCAATGAGGGATGCCAGTCCTCCATAAACAAAGGGTTTCCCATTCAGGTAACACATTTCCGGGTAGGTGGGTGACTCTGTCTGGATTGCCTAATCTCTGGCACTGGTAGTGTGGGGGTGTTAACGTGCACAGCAACCATTACTTTCCCATAGCGAGAGTGAGTCCTGCCAGTGCTGGTAGCCTATTTTAGCTCCTCCTCTTGGTCGGCCCATCATTGCTGTCACAACTTGAGGGCATGCTGACATTAGAGCTGCCTGCAGCTGCTGCCATGGAGACGGTGATTCCACTCACTGCACCCACTGCCTCTGCGGGTCTGGAACCATCCTCCTTCATCACGTGATACTATACAGTGTGAAGGGAGCAATGTTCCTTAGCAGGAAAGATGGATTTACGTCATCAGCATGCCAAACGCAGGGCACCATGACGACGGGTAGCAAACATCGGCGGCTGCCCTGGTGGAGTGGCAGAGGTGCTGTGTCTTGATGCTAAAGGCTGGCTGGTGAAGTAGAGACAGGTGCTGACTTGTTTGGGGGGTTTAGCTGTTGGCATTTTTGGAATTACAGGTGGGGAAGCACTTCTGCCAGGGCTCGGCCCTCATAGCTCTAAAGTGAGCCTCAATAGCTCAATCACTGCCATTTATTACAGCTGCGCACGGCGACTACTTTTAATATTTGTCTTTCTGCTATTTTTCTATGTTTGAAAAAAATATATATATATTGTTTTACACTTTAGACTTGTTTCTGTTAATGATGGTACAAGAAGACAAATGCAGACTCTCCAACATTTCACAGAGCAAAATAGGTAGCTGAAGAATATTGCAAGGGGGTGGTCAGATGAGATGTCAATTGAAATAAACCCCTAGAACTCCCTAAAACATGACAGTTTCATAAGAACAACATTTGATTGGTAGAGGGAGTTTGGCAGCCTCCCCCCCAGAACACAGTCCTTACCTTAGCTAACCTCTGACCTGGCTAATGGCAGAAAGAACCCCCCCCCCAAAGTGCAGAAAGAGCCTGGGATGCCCACCCCCCGGCATCCTCCCAGCCAGCAGAGCTCAGGTGCATCATCCCCACGGCAAGGGCAAGACACACCCCATGATCCATTCCCATAGGTTTGCCAACACTGGATTTCAAAACTAAGGGACAGACCCCCTGTCCCTCGCCCACCGTGCTGCACCCCTCGCAGTTTGACATTGTTCAGCTTGAGTCAGAGCCACACCAATCAAAGAAACAGAAAGTTAGCACCCCTGCCACTATAATGTTCCCAGTTATATTGTAATCAGAGGGTAGGCATAAGGTAGGGCCCTTACATTTCACCACTTTGCCCCACAGAGCTCTTGCTTAAGCTTAATTCTCAACTTGTATGCAGTGTTGCATATACTGCTCCTCTTAAACAGCAGCTGAGCCTGTCGGGTACTGCACTAACTATAAAAAATCTGGTGAGGACTCAGAATACTGAAACTGCCACAATATTCTGCAGTTTGTAGCTTTTCCCAAAAGGAGTGGCTGGAGGCCAAAAACATAGTAGCCTTCAAACAGAACTGCCACCACTACTGTTGAAGTTGAACAAATTTACTTGAGAAGCTAAGAGAGATCACAATACATTGTACCCTGGCCTGACAGCAGCAGTGCCCACTGCCCAGCCATCCTCATCAGCAGGCTGCAGCTTGCCTGCCCATTTGACTCTCGTCTCTGCTCAGCAGCTGCTCCTCCAAGTCCAGCCTCTGAGTCATCCACCGACCACCTCTCCCCAGGCCAGCCCAGCCACCCACCCAAAAAGCCTGCAAGTCACCTACCAGCCAGCCTCCCTCCTCCCCCTTCATGGTTCTCAGACTGCAGCAGCAGTGCAGTCATTACCATTCAGTCAGTCCCCGACTCCCCAGTGCACTCTCCCTCTCATTCAGTCAGCCCCCCTCCCAGCTGCAGTCTTCCAATTCAAACCCACCTAGTAGTGCAGAAAGGAGACATGATGTGCAGAACATGGAAGGAGGACAGTGGCCAAGTTACCCCTGCCCCAAAAGGCACCCCAATCCACAGAGACTGTAAGCAGCAGAGCACTTACTTGTTTGTTCACTGACACCACCAGCCGTTCGCTGGTTCTGATGTCCTCCTGCTCAGATTCTGCCTACCTGGCTGCCTCTGTCACTCCCTCTGACAGCCAACTCAATCTCACTTCCACCAGAAGCAGGCCAGGAAACTTTAAGTTGAAGACCCCACACCCGCAGGCTGCAGCAGCCTGGCATCGTGGCAAGAATTTTCCAGCCACCCCGGTCAGGCTGCACAGTACTAGCAGATGTAATCGGGGCTGACCAGGTGAAGAGAAAAATCACAATCTTCTGCTGCACTGCATAGACTAGTGCAGCAAAATCTTGACTTGCAAAGTTGCAGGTCCAAGTCGCGGTTGGATGATGAGGGGACGACGGATGGATGCAAGAACTCGCAGCAGCGCAGGAGCACAAAAGCATTTGACTCATGGCATGCAGCAGCAGTCTCCCATTCCTTACCGCTCTTTCTGATGATATCCATCATTCCCCCAATCCCTCGCACTTGTGCACTAGCTCTACAGCTGCCATTTTTTAAAATTCTGACCACCGGACAATCAAAGCGCTTGGTTTCGCTCGCTCCACCATGGCTCCGGCTGGGAGTTACTCTAGGTCCCCAACTCCCGCCACAACTTCAGTCAGGGGAAAGGGCAAGCAAGGCTGAGCTGCAAAGCACTCTTAACTGCAGTGCTTCCGGGGGTCAGCGTCGAGGAGGCAGCCCTCTGCCAGTGGCGCCACACTAAGGGCAGCACAGTGCTGGACCCAGTTCATCCACTGGCTGCTGAAAGTCACACAAGGGAAGAATAACATTATGCCACAAAATACTGCAACAATCAGGGACCACCCAGCATCACAGCATCAGCTTCTGATCTGCATGCAAACTATTCAGCACAGAGCAAGAGGCTGACGTTGCAATGATGAGGCGCTCCCTGAATGAGGCGGCGAAATTGTTTCAAGTTGTGGCACGCTTGCAGCCTACTGTTATAGCCAGCATGCTCATTCATTGGTGACACACAGATGAACCCCAAAAAGCAGTGGCGGCATTGGCCACAACACTGCTGCACGTCCACAACCTGCTTCTCTACTAAGCTGCCACAACATGTTTCTTGTGCATGCACGCGGGAGGAAATGGACAAGCAAATGATAGAAAAATGGGACTATGTCAAACCTGTCATTTAATCACAGGCTGCCTAGGGCTCCCAGGGTATACATCCAAAATGGCTCCCAGTGCCAGGTCTAGATCCCCCTCCATGCTTCCCAGGGTAATCCTTTCAATAGCATCGAATTTTACTTGGTGTTTATTGTCACTGTTTCTGTGTCTTGCCACATGTACTGCCACGGAGATGTTCACCTACCCAAACCCTGAGCTGCATGGTTTTACCTGCATAAAATGCCCCCCTCCCCCCGATGTGCATGTGGCGAGATTCACAGCATTCATGAGATGTGCAGTTTGTAAAATGCAGAATGTCAAAACCCAGACTAGTGCTCACTGTTATCATTTTTTGTTTTCAGAATATCTGGACAGTATTGGCAAGCAGTTTGCCACAACTGTGACACCCATGGGTCACACTGTGTTTTTCAGGCTATCTCGGCCAACAAGAGTTTTTTTTAAATGTCGATTTGCTTTAATTTCACTTGTTTTTCCCTCTATTATTTTAAGCAGAGGCTCTAGTGCCGAAAGGACAAATGATATTGTGAACATCTCCCCGAAGGACGTATGAGATGGGCTTCCTTCCACTAGTCTAGTAGTGGAAGCCCATCTCGTACAACCTTCAGGGAGATCGGCTCTGTAGTGAAATGTATTGTAGCTGCTGAGTATCTCCTTACTGCTCTGTATTTTTCTGTGTGTGACTATATTTGTATATATTCCTGCTCCCCCTACCCCAGGACGCATCTGGAATCGAACGTTCCCCGCTCAGCATGCCTTTCCTGTTAAAACTCTTAAATAAATAAATAAATGCTCACAATATCACTTGTCCTTTTGCCCATCAGAACAAACAGACCCCTCAAAACCTTATCAAACTTACAGTTTATACTTCTTCACGATAATGCTTTTATGCCTCCATCCTCTCGGTTATGTTGTCGTGGTTAGCTACATCTTTTCAGTTGAATGTTTTGGGACATAATTGGAGGAGTAAAGTGAAACATCTCAAATGTTATGTCTAGAAAGCCATACTTTACATTGGCAGTCAACGTGAAAGCCAAATTGTAAAGGGCTAATCTATGCCAATAGCCTCCACGCTTTCAATGAAGAAGGGACAGGGCACTTACTAATGGAATTCATGGCAGGGTAATTGTTTTGGGGGGGTGTGGAGGGCACACAAAATTAAGATGATAATGGAATAAGGAATTTTTGGTCACTGACGTGGGAGGTGGACAGTCAAAATATGCAACACTGGCCCCCCTTACTTGGGACACAACATCAGTCAGAGGTACAAGGGGAGAACATTTACCATTAGTGCCATTATTTGCTCAAAGTTTAATTATTCTTTGACAACATAAGAGATTATTATGAATTTCTGCTTTACATTTACAGCGTCTCCTTTGTCTGGACAGCATCCTTTCCATGTGGGATGGATGTACAGTAGGACGGACACAGTCTGAGGGGTAAAAATGAGGGACATCTCTTCATAATGCATAGCAGTTTTGCTGTATGCAAGGGGGCACTCTTTCATATAGGGGGGTGACTATGGACAAGACGGTCATGTTTTTTACTGCAATTCATATAACAAATACTAACAGAATCCCGCAGTTTAGAGAACAGTCCTCTAGGGGTTTCATCCTTTTACACTTTAAGGGTCCCAGATAGTGCACTGTCACCTGCACTAAAGAGTTTGGCCTTGACATTACTACAACAGCTGCAGTTTCCAAACATGGACGTGGCTTACCTTCTCTAACCCACAAGTGGAGCAACGACCAAGATTTCCATTTCTTCTACTTTTGTTAAGCTATGGGTGCTGTACCCTCCCGAGCCCTGCCTGCATACTTAAGAAGATGTGCTTGCAGCACAGTGTTGCAAGCCTCGGTGCAACCCTGGATGATAAAAATAACACAAAGCCATAGGCAGTGCTGAAAAAAAAACTGTGTTTACTAGCTAAACCATTTGATCAAAGCACTTCCCAACACATACAACTTAATTGACATTCAGGTGACAAACGTCCTCCTAAGGAGGTCACTCCAGTTGTCACGCTGCAAACAATTCTAAGTTTTCCAAAGGTAGTGAAACTGTAAAACTAAAAAGTGAGTTCCTTACACTTTATTCCAGCATTTAATAACTGAAGTAGATTATGGCATACTTACAAATGCCGTTAAACAACTACAGAAACACATTACATTCTTTGTTTATTTGCACCCTTGTGATTTTTTTTTCCACTTTATCTTTGTATTGAAAATTTCGAGTAGATAAACATACAGGCAATACAGATATAAAGTAGCCTCCATATGGGGCACAGAACAGACTGTATGTGGTAGTATACATGCAATAGAAAAGGAGGTCACAGTGTTTAGGCTGGGTATAGGCTACAACCAGAAGAGAACAAACAGGATTACAGGAAGTTAATACAGGAAAAATATACAGAACCATATGAATATTAGTTTAAAAAATATTCGTCATATATAAAAGGTGATAATCATCAATAACTAAGGTTAGGCCTAATTGTGCTTGCAAAAGATGGTACAAAAGGGATTACAGTTAATGTATCGTAATAGGAGGGTATGAATGAGAAAAGGAAAATGATATAGAGGGAGGAAGTGGAGGCAATAGAGAGAGGAACGAGATTAGAATAAGAAAGAGAAAAAGAAAAAGAGAAGAGAGCTGAGGAATAGAAGATATCTGTTTACCTAATAGCTCCTAAACTAAGACAGATGAGAAGATAAATAATCTGACTAGTCTTATATTAGGGTTTAGGAGTGTTAGAAAAATCAATGTATGTGAAATAGTCCTGCCAGCATCTATCATATACAATGAATCGGTCGGTCGTAAGATGGAATAGTCGATTTAGTGATGCGTACTGAGATAACCCTTGTGATTTTTAACCAAGAAAATAATTCTGTATTCTCCCCCAAAAAGTTTCTTGTTCATGAAATGTGAACAAACAAATAAACTTCAAGCTTTTCTGCCCTCTTGGTTAACATGAAGACATGCAACAGTCCTTACAGGACAACTCTTCGGTCCAACTACATTTATATCTGTTTTCAATGAGGCTGCTGTCCCGTTCAGGTTTTACTTCAAGCCAGCTATTACTTTCAACATCAAAACAAACTTAATAGTGTTTTGTATATATAAACTCATTTTAAAAACTTAAATTCGTATGCATTTTACTGCAAACAAATGTGCTGCATTATATTACATGCATTTGTCAATGCTGAATGTTTGCTTTCTGGTATTAGTTTTGGAAGTGCAGGAGTTAGACAGATGCAGAATAGGAATGGCAGTGAAGTACTGAACTTCACACCAACCCCACCTCCACCCTGCAGAGACGGACAAGCATTGGGGTATGCCTTTGGCTCATCTCCCATAAAGCTCATGCCATTTCACCTCACCCTATCCTGCAGACACCAACAAGTGCTGAGCTGTGCCTTGGAATGTTTGGCTTTACAGTCACCCCATTCCATGAGGACATATGCTGAAATGGGTGCAGTATAGGAGAATGGGGTGAACTCTGGGGCCAAAGAGTCCAAGGCAGACCTCAATGCCTGTCACTGGCTGCAGGGTGGGGGTGGAATGGCATGAGCATTACAGCCGGCAATCCAAAGGCACACCCCTGACGCCTGTCAGTCTACACAGGGTGGGACGTCATGGTTAGAGACCCCTAACGCCCCGGGAGTTTCTTGGTATTTGCATTACAAATTTTCAACATGGCCTTTTTGTGACCCCCACCTGATGAAAAAAATTTGCGACCTCTGCTCATGAACAGTGGGACTGTGATTTTGTTAATCTGTCCCGAATTATGATTTCCCACAGTGACCGCACCATTCTGTGCCAAATGTGCGAAACCACTGTTTGGGCAGGATGTGAAAAGTGACAGTGACACCATTCATATGGAGGTATGAAGAGATGGCAATGTTGGAAATCTGAAGTGAAAATATTAAAAATTCTCAAAGTTATGAGTATGCGTGAAAACTGCGCAATGCACCCTTGTAACAGTCATTTTTTTGAATTCTTTCACCAGATTTTCAACATAGGCATTTTGGGAAATTCACTCATGAACAGTGTGTCACTCTGATTTTCTTAATCTGTCCCGAATATTGATTTCCCACAGCAACCGTGCCATTGTGTGCCGGATGTGCGAAAACACATTTCAGGCAGGATGTGAACAATGAAAGCTGTACTGTTCATAGGGAGGTATGTAGAAATGGCAATGTTGAAAATCTGGGGTGAAAATATTAAAAATTCCTGAAGTTACAAGTGTACGTGGAAACTGCACAATGCACGCTCGTAACACAATCATTTTTTGGAATTTTTTCACCAAATTTGCAACATATGCTTTTTGGGAGCCCACTTCATGAACAATGGCACTGTTGTTTCATTAATCGGTCCCAAAAGGTGATTCCACGCAGTGACCGCGAAATCATCTTTTGGGGCTGAAAAATGCCATGACAGTGACTGAATTCATGAGGAGGGGTCCCCAAGAACCCCATGTTGAAAATTTGGTGCCAAAAGTCGAAGCAAATGGCCGAGATATCCACAATAGTTGAAAAAAAACAATTTATGCCATTATACAGCTTACTGGCATTTCTTCAGTTTGCGGTCGACTTTGAAGAGTGCAGACATGTTCCCAGTCCACCGAAGATCATCGCGCAGGGCTCCGGAGCTAAGTATGGGGTGAGAGGGGGTGTGGGGAGGTTGGGTGCACAGAGGGTGGTTGGGAGAGGGGACCCGACTGCAAGGGACCGTTTTCTTTGTTTCAGGGGTTAAAAAAACAAAGAGGTCTCGGGAAGGTTTTTCCTTTTGCACGTTTGCTGTTTGCACAATGGGGTGGGCTCCCAGTGTGCCATCTGTGTTTTTAGGGGAGGGGGACTTAAGCCAATGGGGATTGGGCCCCCCATTGGCAAAGAAAGTCTGTTTGGGGGGGCATGATGTAGAGGGGGATTGGGCGACTCCCTCGGCACACAGCAAATGGGGGGGCATTATGCCGACAGGGACTGGGCTCCCCCGTCATCAAATTAACTGGGGTGGGGGCATGCCGACAGGGGGATTGGGCACCCCTGGCTTTTCTGGAGACTGTGAGTGGATGGTGACAGCCACCGCCATGTTCTTTTGAAATGTTACACCAGGCAAAGCACCACTCTGCAATGACGGGTCACTCCCTCATTGCAGCGGCTAATTCGTTTCAAGTTGGTGGCATGCTGGCTGAACTAGTGTCAGCAGCAGCATGCCACCGAATTGGGAAATGAGAGTCAAGCCCGATAATGCAGTGGTGACATTGGCCGCCACAGTGCCACACCTCCAAATCCCTCTTCTCTCCTAAGCTGCCACATAATGTTTCTTGCGCATGTGTGCAAGCAAACATAAAAAGGAACCATGGAGAGACTAAGAACTTGTCCCAGACAAAAGCTGGCCAAGCTTAATGCCACCCCTTCCTTCCATACTCTCGAGGGTTCCATACTTGAGGATGTCTCCTCCTTTAAATACCTTGGACTTTGGCCAGATAGAAATCTTGATTTCGCCTATCATGTGGACGCTATCCACAAAAAGCTCCTTTCCAAACTAGGTTCTCTATACAGACATCATAGCTGCCTTCCCTTTCCTGCCTGCAGAGAGAGATCGTCCAGAAGATGATATTCCCAATTTTTGACTTTGGAGACATAGTCTATAGCATTGCTCCCAAAACCACCCTTGCCAGACTGTAAGCCCTTTTCAATGCTTTCTGTCACTTTGCTCTTGCCTGTCTGCCTCATACACACCACTGTGACCTCTAAATCACACTCTACTTCCTCCCCTCTTGGATTCTGACATCTCGCCCATGGGAAATTCTGGCTTGGCTCCTTGGCACCCCACCTCCATTTCCTCCTCTCCATCCCCCCTACCCCCACCTACTCTCTTCATAACTCCCCCTTTAGGACACTCTCCCTCCCTTCCTGTAGTACCACTTCAGAAAGAGCAGCTTTCTCCTATCATTTCCCTAATATCTGGAACTCCCTCCCCTTAGATATCCGCTCACTTATTGTCTTATCTTCTTCGCCACTACATTTACCCATCCTGCAATTGTACCTGATTCTCCTCTTCATTTCTCTCTCTGCTCTCTCCTCTGTTCTTTTTTTCCACTCCTTTTCCCCCTTTTACCCCTCCTTGGGCTTGCCAATCCTATAGCACTAGCTGGGTTTACATCTAGTAGTGTTCATACCCCTGGGGTTCCTTGGGTAAGGCTTGCCTTCCTCCCCCCCCATCACCTCCTTACTACACCACCCCTCCCTTCCCTCTCTGCTTCCCATATTTCCTCCCTACCATTTCATTAATTTTGCCCACCATCTTCTCTTGTGACTACTTCTGCCCCTTATCTATTCCCTTCTCTCCCCCCTATTACCTGGCCTATTCCCTTGCAGGGTGTACATCCTGGAGGGAGAAGGCTCATTCTTACTCTCATAAATCTCCCCTCCTCCCTCCCCTTTTCCTACTATTCTTCTTGTTCACTTCCAAAGTGTTAAGAAACGAAATTATATCTGTGTTGATGTGTGTGTAGTATATGTGTATTTTTTGACTATTAAGTATGTGCATTTATGAAAAAACATAAATGTGTGTATATGTATGGTTAATAAATATATATGTAGACTTTATATCGTGGCAAGTGTTGCCTGCCTTTCCCACAACAGTGTCTGTTTTTAGTTTAATTGTATTTCTGAATATGTATGAATTAGTTTTGTATTATTTCTTTACTATGCACCTGTATTCTGGTTTGTATCCACTTCCCCTCTTTCCCCCAGGACACATCTGGAAATGAGCTCAGTATGCCTTTCCTGGTGAAACTTTTCAAAATAAAATAAATAAATTAATTTATTGTGATATAGGCTTCTAACATACAGAACTGTGTCTCCCGCATGTTGCCAGCAACCTGTAGGCTCTGCCTGAAGAAAACAGATCACATCTCACCTTATTTGGCCATGGAATGGGGTGAGCATTGGGGTTGACCCCACCCCTGATTCACCAAGAGTCAGGATAGTGGAAACTGCAATATTTTTTTTCCCTTTTCCACTTGGGGGGGGGGGAGGTGAAGGTGGGGAGTTAAGGTTGGAAACCATAACACCACATTTCACTACTTTTGTTGGTTTAATCTGAGCCTTAACTGATACATTACTTTCAACAGCTTTGTATGAAGTCCGAAGTATCCATTGTTTACCTGACACAAAATGGCCACCCAAGTAATACAGTAATGAGTTAATGCAGTTCTTTGCAAAGAATTTCCCTTACTTTTTGAGATAGTAGAATCATATCTTCGTTCACACAGGTCTCTTCAGGACTTGCGTGAATAAATCCATCAGGCTAGGGAAACACAGGGCCCAGAGGGCTCAGCGCTTCTATCCTTCCATAGATGCACACATCCATCTGGCTATGGATGGCCCTGCACTTCCATGCATCTAGAAAAGCAGTGTATGTGCTTGGTTGTAATTGTTTTTTGTGGGGCTCACATTAAAGGAAAAATATATTAAGTGTCCCTCATTGTATATGGGTAAAAATGTGGTTTTCGCTTTGTTACACATAAGTCAGTAAATATTTGTTGGTTTGGTGTTAAATTTGCTACAGTTGTGGTGGAAGAAGAGATACACATCTGGTGTATTTTTGATGATGATTGCACTTTCATTGTGGATTTGGCACCATGGTGAAGATTGGAGGTAATTTTGGGGTGCAGTACATACCCCATGAATGTTTAGGGGGGATTATGTGTTAGTGTCATAGTAGTCATTGACACCTTTTTTGATATACTGTACAGTACAGCTGTGGACAGCTATGTCCTTCCACCAGAGTGGAACTGAATCTCTCTGTGTCCGCTCCATTTAATACAGTGCGGTTGTACTACTTTAAAGTAGTACAACCGCATGTTGTCACCGAGTCACCAAACGTACAATGATCTTTAGAAGCTCCACTATAAAAAGAAACAGTCACCTCTTTTTTCATTCAGAAACACAATTCTGGACTGCCACCAGGCCCACCAAAGGTATTGTTGCTAAACCTGAGGATGCCTTTCAGACCCAATCACGACCACCCACAAGTTTTGTTTCAGTCAGGGCTGCCAATCGGGGAGGGTTACCACCAGCACCAGGAATAGTTTTATTGTACAGAACAGGCTGTTGATCATCCGGGGAGCACTAGCACCAGGGATAGTTTTATTTTACAGACTGGGCCAGCGATCATTGGGGGGGGGGTGTCCAGGGACCACAGGGGTGGTTGTGCTCCCCCTGTGGCTGACCGGCTTAGTGGCTGCATTACCTCTGACAACCACCAGGGTTGCCTGGAGTTAAGTCAGGGTTTTGTTCAGCAGTATTTGCACTGAACAAAAGAACCATGCTAAACTCTTTTGCGCAGCACAATGCTGCTGAATATGGAGTAGCGTGCATATTAATGGCCACACCCCTCCCCTTGCCTGCATGCATACATTATGTTTTGCAAGGGCACTAACCCTCTTTGCCCATGCAACAGCCCTTTTTGACTATGGGGCTCCAGTGCAAACCCTGGTTTGCACGGGCAAAGACCCATTAGTGCCCAGGCAAACTCTTGAATATCGGACCTCCTGTCTTTTATTCTTTTTCTTTATTTAATACAAAAAATTATCAATTGGAGCACAATAATAAAAACAAGGACTCCAACAAGTAAGCCTACTCTTTTATTTTTAGCTAAGAACAAACAGTTGTTACATTTTCTCACGATCCATGAGCGGCAGTGCATGGGTCATGGGAAAAGGTAAGAACTGTTTGTTGTTCGCTAAAAATAAAAGAATAGGCTTACTTGTTAGTGTCCTTGATTTTTATTATTGTGCTCCAATTGATCTTTTGTATAAAATAAATTAAGAAAGAAAATAAAAGTCTTTTTTTTACTTTTCCAGGCAGAGGATGGACGTGTTCAAGAGCTCAGCGTGGTGTCGTGATTAGTACGAGCATGCACACAACATGAACCATCAGCGAAAAAAAACACAACAAACTGACAGTCTTCCTTTAAAGATGATTTACCAATAAATGAACTAGCAGCTGCTTGTGGTCGGGGGTTGGGGTCTCACAGAATGGGCTGGCATGTCACACTGTATGTGAGCTGCTCAAGTTTTACCCACAGCTTGTGGGAAGTCACAGTCAAGTCTAAATAGCATCCTCAGGTTTAACAGCAATCCCTTTAGTGGGCATGATGACAGTCTAAAACTGTATTTTTGAATGAAAAAACTATGCTTGTTTCTTTTTATTGTGGCACTTATAGTGATCATTTTTCGGTGACAGCGTTTAATAGTATTGGGGATATTTGCAGAGCAAGTGAGTGGGCTTGCGGTTGTGTCATGGGGGGATTTGAACAAAATTGCACCTGGTCCTGCATTGAATTATTGTAGCCTACCCAGTGACCACAGGTACCAGTTAGTGAGTCAGACTCATCATCATCACCACCAACCACCACTGCATTAGTCCAGCTCAAGGTGATGTCTGTAATGTTGACTTGAAGGGTGCTTTTTATGTGCTGACTCCAGGATATTTACTGAGAAAGTAAACGAGCTAGCGGTTAGATCGGGAGGGAACTTGCACTAGCCTACACATAATATCACCTGGCAACCTTGATTTACTGTTACTGGCCTGACCAGAAACAAAGGCGCATACTACCAGCCTCTTAGAGTCAGTTTACAATCAGCCTCCGCACAAACATAGCAGCCCACTCAGCCAGTTGAGGTGATGACTGATGTGTGTGGGTCTCATATGGATGGGAGGGGATCTGTTAGCCCCATTCTGTGCTGCTGTTCATAGTTTGACAGCATTTCTGTAGTCTCACTGAGATTTTAAAATGCTCATTAAGTTTCACTATTTGTGTCTGTAGTGTGTAGTAGGCAACTCCCCAAAAGAACTGTAAATATATGGGCAGAGGGAGGAGGCTCATTTCTTGGTCAGGCTGCAAATTTTACACTTTTGGTGGATATTAACAATATGTAGGTGCAAGGAACTGGCACTGAGTGGTCACAATTACCGCAAAGCACAAGTTGCACATTTGCAACCCCCACAGCTATATGCTCTGGGGAGGGGCACAAACCTTCCACAGGCAGTTGCTAACTCCATTATGACTGTGTGGGGAGGGTGGCAGGGGTTGACATGTAAATAGCCCTCAGTGCCATACACAAAACATGGTAACCCTCACTAACCCAGTCACAGAGTTTAGGGATACTCCCTGCCTGTAGAACTCAGAGACTGGGGCTAAAAGTGTTAGCAGGGGATGGAGCACAATGTGGGACTTATGCAGTAGAGGATATTTGGGCAGAGCAGAGCTAGGCAGAGTGTTCTACTGGATGCCAGGCAGTGCCACAGGGCCGTTGTATGGCTGGGGCCACTAAACCACCAGGGAATAAAGGAGAACTGCATATGAAACTGGAGTCCAAGCAACCCAGAATTTGGCCTTAAAGTATTAGGTTGGGGGTTGGGGAGAATACGTCTATTCGACAGGTACTATGTGCAAAAACACAATGTGGCAGTCCCAATCCCAGGTGTAGCACTTAAAATACAGTTGGTGGTCACTAACATCTGGAAGACTGGTTTGCATTGCACCTTTGTTTTATTTATATTTTATTCATTCATCACCAAGCTGGCCTCTGTGAGTACTACTGCTCAGCCCAGTGCTGGCTTCTCTGGTGCTTACAGCTCCACCCCCATTGAGAACTCATTGTCATGGGTCAATGGGGGGTCGCTCACATACAAAATAATGGTCAAAACAACCAAGATTCTTGTTGATTACTTATTTACTTGTTATTATGTCCTAACTTTTCACCATATCTGGCTTTTTGTAGAGTAGCTCTGTAAAAATTGAAATGCACTTGTTTGATGGTTAATCACACTATATTCATGGAGCACAGGGTGCAAAGAGTCAAAACTTAGTTTTCTAAGATCAGCTCATTAAACTGTCCCATTATTCCATCTACTGTCAAGTTATCACAGAATAACTGAAAAGTAACTCTGCATTTTGATTGGCTAAGAACATTTTTTTCAGTATAATAGCTGTTAACGAATTGGAAGGATCTGATCCTCTCTCTGTCTCTCCTGGGTTCATTAAAACCATGCAAAGATATTACAGAACCACTGTCCAGAATATTTAAAAAATCCGTCTTAACAGGTATGGTCTCTACAGATTTGAAAATGGTCATGGTGGTTCTCATACACAAAAATGGTTAAAAAAAATAATGTAGAAAATTACAGACACATGAGCCTTACAAGCATCATTAGCAACATTCTTGAGTCTATTATAAAGGATAGGCTAAATTATTTTATCAGGGTTACAAATTCCCAAGATGCCAAGCAACATGGTTTTACAATGAAATGTTCACGTGTTACCAACCTCCTACGTTTTTTGAATCTGTAACCAGGAACTTGGACAGAGGGATCCCAGAAGATGTTATATTACGGGATTTCACCAAGGCATATAATCTTGTTTCACGTGGGTTAATTATTTAAAAAAAACTGGCAGACCTGAGCTGACTACATCATTAACTGGATCAATACATGGCTATAGGACTGAGTGTAGAAAGTCCATATAAATGGATTCAACTCATCTGACAGCCCTGTGACTAGTGGCGTACCACTGGGCTCTGTATTGCGGCCAATTCTGTTCCACATTTATATCAGTGATTTAAGTAAGGGCACTGTGAACTGGATAGAAAAGCATGCAGACAATATGAAACTTGGAAGGCCTGTAGGCACAGAGGATGGCATTAATAGCATTCAGGCTCAGACATGGGGTAAGATTTTTAATTCAGATGAATGTACTATTTTACACCTCAGCTCCCAGAGCCCCAAAGCAAAGCATTACCTAAGGGGCCATTGTTTTAGCTCCAAAACCAAAGAACAGGACCTTGGATAACAATGTCGAGTTTAAAAGCTCTAAACATTGCGACTTGTAGGTGAAAAAAGCAGCAAGCTTATTCCACTGTATTCATAGACATTTTAATACTCACAACCTGAAGGTCTTTGAGACATTATACAGAACATACGTGATGCCATATCTAGATTATGGGTTCCAGTTCTGGGCACCATATCTTAGAAAAAATACTGACAGGGTGGAAAGTGTCACAAGAAAGGCTATAAAACTGATACATAGACTGAAATATTCATCATACCCAGATAGATTACATTTCTTGGGGTTATTAGGTTAGTAAATTGCAGAAGTTGGGATTTAATGTACAAGTACCTACTTAACCCTAATAATATAGTGGTGGTGCTACCATGTCCCTATAATTACATGAATGGCCATCATCCCCACTGAAAAAGCCATCCTATGTTTCCCTATATATAATGGTACTAAAGGACTATATATCCTACTGATTAACTACTGACACTTTATTAATAACATATGGACACCTTAACAAGACAGTAACAACTGACAAACACACTACCAAGCACCTTATTATAATGTTATTAACACATATAACAACTACTGTATTAACATGCAACCCCTCTTTGAGGGGGGCAGGATTTTAAAAGCTGGTTAGAAGGGGTCATACCTCCAGAGGTCTTTGGCCTAACCCCCTAAAGGGTTAATTTTAGCTCCCCTGGGAGGCTGCCTGGGATTGGCTGGGAGCACCTCATCAAGGCAGGACTCATTTGGCCCATGAAGGACAGCACAGGCAGGAAGGAGTTAGTCCCAAGCCAGGAGTGGCTTCAGTTCCCCACTCCTGCAGGATTTCTGTGTTTTTCTATAGTAGGGAGGCCAGAAGAGCCCCCTGAGTGGACATGATGTTGGCCATCACCATTGCAACCCCATGTGGGGTGGTCTGCCCCAAGAGAGAGAGAATGGAGAGAGATTTAGAAATGAACTTCTTGCTTGGCACCAGTAAGACTTGAACCCAGGGAGGATCGGGTCCTTAGTCCACAGAAAGGACTTTTACTTGGACTTCTCACCCATGGTGGGGTAATCCACCACCATTATATGGCCACTGTGGGTAGCAGAGGCATGGAGACCTGAGAAGCAGAAGAGTGAAGGAGAGAATAATCAATCATTTGGGGGTACTGAGAGAGGGCCCCTGTGGGTATATGTCACCCGAATTTATCATGGAGCAGGGATGCTCAGAATGAGCCATGGAGAATACGGCTGTAAGTGGATAAAGGGGGGCCAGGGTCATCTGGGTATAAGGCTGATCCACATCCTGAGGAATTGAGAAGTGAGCTACAGCAATAGAGAGACAGAGTTGCCACTGGAGTACAGTCACCGGAGAGAGTTGTCTGTAGCGATTGTGGGGAAAGTGAGCTGCCTGTGATTTAGAGTAACTGCCTGCATACTGTACTAAGTGTGGGAAATGTAAGCTGACTTCCATTTAGAGTAACTGGCCACATACTGTATTGAGTGTGGGGAAAGCAAGTTGCAGTGTATGTTAGAGTATTGTACTAACTGTGGGAGAAGCAAGATTATGCACTATTTCTGCCAAAATGGACTATGTTGGAATGGACACTGACATGGACAATGCAAGGATATTGAGGTAATGGACTCTACGGTCCATGTGTCATGCTATTCTCCCCAAAGGGATGTTTATCATTAATTATACAATGGGGTTAGAGAATCCGCGATTCTCATTGGCTGACTGGCACCTTTCTGCTGTGGTAAATCCTATGATAACCCATGCAAAAGGTGCAAGCCACATGTTCAAAAAACCAATCCAACCCCGAAACCAGAAAATGGAAACTGCCATGTTGAATGCCTGCTAAACCGTCATCTGCCACAAGACTGAGAAATTTAAACAAAGATTTCGGCTGTAACATTTCACCGCTCTCCACAAACTTGGAAACCCTACCTAGCAAAACTTTCTTAATGACCCGTATTTAAAAAAAACAGTCTTTCACCTCAACCGTTGCTACCTTCTCTGTGTTGCCTCCCTTACCCTCTTGACTCTGTGTGCATGATTGCTTTAAACTGTTTCCCTTCCCCGTAAGCACTTCCACCTCGCTCTCCGCTCACCTCGCAAAACTTCTTTCAGTGTCCACTTGGCTCCGTTGCCACTTCCCCATACAGTCCTGCTCTCCGTATGTGAATCCCCACTATAATTCTTTCAGTGTCCACTCAGCTCAGTTGCCACTTCCCCATACAATCCTGCTCTCCATATGTGAATCCCTGCTTTCAGCCAGCAAAAAAAAAAAGGCAGAAAACAAATCCCACCTGAGTACATCTCCATAACACACACTGTATCTCCTGCACATTCCCGCTCTCTCTCTCTCTCTCTCTCTCTGGTACAGTCCTCCTCTCCATGTGTGAATCCACATTGTCCGACAGCAAAAATTATAAAAAATAAAAAGCAGAAAAGAAATCCCCCCCCCACCGGGTACATCTCCACAACACAAACTGTAGTGAGGGTGTGCTGGACGTTGCTCTTCCAGCAGAGCTCTCTCTCTCTCTCTCTCTCCACACTCCAGCAGTGACCTGTCTCAAACCCCTCTGTTCTGCCTCCAACTCCACAGCCATAGCAACAGCCCTGGCAACCAAGGACAGCCCTAGCAACCAAGGACAATTTTTTTGTGGCAGAGTAACAAATAAAATAAAAATAAATTAAAACACAAAAAAAGCCAGTTTTATTTTATTTTTTTGTATCTCAAAAAAAAAGGGGGGACCATTGTATAATCACAATAAACCACTCCAGGGTGTGGGTTATGCTGGGATTTACCCATAGCTGACCTGGTTTGACCACTCAGCCTGCGGCTTCTTGGCCCACCAGCCGTGGGTAAATCCCAGCATAACCTACACCCTGTCGTGGTTTATTGCTTAAATCCCATGTTCTCCATGGACTATCAACTTTAATATTAAAGGGTTCTAGTTTATTTGTTATAACTCATTAACACAGGAACAAAATGCCTAATTAATACAGTATTAACCAATTAAGCCCAACACAAAGAAATGGCTACCAAATTAACCACACCACAAAAACCTAAAGTCAACAATTTCAAGTTCTGCACAGCTCCAAACCTAAGAATGCCCACTTCCATTACTCCCACACACAGCACCAGTAATGACACAAACATTGAGCATTTGCATCTTTGTCTTTTCATCATCTGTCACTTTGAGGATCTGGTTTAAATTGTATGGCAATGGGACAAGGTACATGGCCCCTGATGAAGACCACATATGGTCGAAGCCACTGGGGTTTAATGTCCTCCATTGCACAATAAAGCTTTTCTCCATGGTTAATTTGACTACTATTGTATTTAATTTTTACCACTTGTGAAGTGCAGTTTGTTGGGGTTTTTTTTACAAACACTGAGCATTCAGCATAACACAAACCGAACAACGAAGCCACAAACTAAGTGCACTCAAACCAAAGCAAGTACGGCACTGAAAGGACAAGAACAACTTAAAATCCTGCAAAGCAAATAAAACAGGATTAAAAATGCTTACAAATCCAGGCATTCACCATGTGGCCCACACACACGTTTCTCAATGATGCCTCCAATGCCAGCTCTAAAGGATGCCCATGACGCCTTCTCCTCCTGTTACACTGCAGCTTACAGCAAACCTTCAAAGTGCACATGTACACGATAATGCACGTGGTCACATAATTACACACGTAGGCATGACCATGCACATCCATACACATTGATGTGTACACAGCACTCCCAAACACTAACTTGCATGCATGAGCAGGAGTGTAGCCAGAAATTTCAGTTTTTTACATGCTTCCCCCACCCTTTTGCACTCCTGTTAACAAAAAAATAAGACTGCTTCTAGTCCATGTGTCTCAGCTCCAAACAGGTTTCATAGCAACAAGATCCAGAAAAGTTAGCCCATCCTAGAAAACTCACTTTGTCAAAAATCGAAACACTTCAAACTCACCGTCATTACTGACTCTAGCTTCACAAACTGCGCTTACCGCCCAGCTGAGTCTCTTATACAAACAAATGCTCCCATAACATCTCATTCAATTAAAAAAGCACTTTCACTCACTTTATTACGAGTAACCTAAACTTGCTAGTCGTGATATGCCCTAATCGTGCCCATCATGCACATTTTTTGCCTCCTCAAGTTTAGCTGTCATGGCAAAGGTGAAGAAGACTCATCCCAAGTCGAAGTGCAGGGGCTTGAAGCAATGCTTATTAAGGCTGGCTTTGCAATAAAATTGTTGCAAATATATTCTCTGACTGGCCTTTATTATTTTTGTTAGCTTCTGAATGCATCTTTATCTTGTTTGTTTCTGGTCATGGCAACATGGATTTCTCCTTTGAGCTCTCAGCTACTGCCATGACAACTGCTATTACCATACAATTAACAGTGTACTGGATTATAATGTATGGTAGGATGGTAGAAATCTAACTTTTTATAACAATGTTTTACCATCGATGCAATGTAGCAATGTTGTTAACCCATCAATGATACATCACATCGATGGGTTAACAACCGGGAACAGTCTGCGCATGCGCACAACTTGATCAGACAGCCTTGAAATGGCCATGGCAGTGACAGCATGACCCAGAGCAGAGCGGTGGTGACATAAAGAACTTTAGAAGGACCTGTTTTCTTGTTTTATAAAACATTAATGGTACCATACACTATAAAATATAATGTATGATACATCGATCGTCAACCGGTTTTTTAAACCATCTCAAGGTTGCCGTGGCAACGTAAACCTCCAGAGCTTCGTTGTCGAGCTTTACACAGTCACCCTGGTAATCTTTCAATGGTTAACAAACTGGTTAACAATCGATGACCATACATTATCCTCTATAGCACATATTTCACAGCAAGTGTCATTCCAGCAGCACATGCTGCTATGGCAACCATGCAAAGGACTCTCCAACAACTTCCTGTGAAGACATTCTGCAACAGAAACTAAAATCAAAAACTGCAGATCCATTCTGCAAAACATCACCCCTTCACTGCATAAGAGCTACCTCTGACTTAAGCACATTTGTTCTGGACTTCCAAACGTTCACCCGCCGAGTGATACGAGGTAATCACAATGACAATTCCAGTACTGACTAGCCTCCAATTCCACAGTAAGCACATGGCCAGTATTAAAATGATCGCCTGCAGATGGACTATTTTCCTTCAAATACAAGGCAATATTGGATAAAAATGCTGAAAACAAAAAAGGTTGTACATTGCTGTAAATGTGATAAGGTACTCTCAGGAGTTACATTAACCATGCGATAATCGCCCCTAGGGGTATGTGGTACATGGCTTTGCCTCGTACCACATTACACCCCTGGGGAGGTGATTAACACACAGTTAATGTAACCCCTAGCCATACCTTATAGCTCAAGTACACATGTCTATGTCCTAAGTAACAGAAGTTTAAACAGAGACACTGCTCAGAGGCCTACACTTAATCAAATACTACAGATTATTATGATAATGCTTACAAAAAAGTATATGGTTTTGGACAGTTTAAAAAAATACTCAAATGTGTACAGTGAGTATACCTGCCTACTAGGGGTGTGTGATTAATGAACAGGATTTCCCAAATACCATGAATAATAGGATATTCGTTACTTGGGGGGGAACAAATAATGGGTGCTATTAGGGGCTATTCAGCATTTTGCTATACAGCGCGAGTTCAAGATCTCCTGGGAGTTCCCGTCTAATCAGAGGCCACTTTGGAAGCTTACTAAAGGCAGGTCATGTGACCCAGAACTCACAGAAGCTTCAGGCAAGAGAGACAGATGACCTGAGCTGTAGCAGAGAAAGAATCTACTTCCATCCACTTAACTTAAAACTAGACAAAAATCAGACATCCTGACATTTTTTGTTCCCTCTCTAAATCTCAAGCTAGAAGCGACTGATTTTTATGGCCACATAGCGAGAGCTATGCTAAAGTACAACAAATGGAGGAGATAATAAAGGGATCCGAAATGGGTGTGACTGGATACCAAACGCACCACATAATTGCTCCGGGCAGTAGTGGAATTGAAGTATATAATATGAATCAATGTGTGTGCGCTCTCCTGTATCTCTCTCTCTCTCTTTCTCTCTCCCCACCCGCACACTTTTTTCTTTCATCGGACATGCGCAAAAACAGTTCCCTCCCACTGCCAAATATTCTCCCACCTCCTGATTCTTCCCCATGCACTGTCCATAGAAAAGCAACTCCTTCCCACTACTGCCAAGTACCCCACCCTCCCAATCCTTCCCCATGCCCAGTCCATAGAAAAATAACTCCATTCCACTGCCAAGTATACTGCCCACCTTCCAATTGTCCCTCTTTATCCCACACATGAAAAGCAACTCCCTGCTTCTGCCAAGTATTCCACACACCTCTTGCTTTTTTCCCCATACCCAATCTGTAAAAAAAACATATAGAATAGTATATTGTTGCCCATACTAATGAATGCTATTCCTACACCGAGTGGCTACTATGATGACAATGACCTCAGTAACCATGAGTTGAAGAACAGTGTTGTGTATTTGGCTTACCATACACTATTTTATATAGTGCATGGTAAAAAAAAGCCAAAATTGCCTACTTTTTGTGTTTGATTCAATCAGTCTTCACACTCCACCACCCGCACTTCATCGCTGGCCAGCTAACATGCATAATGCTTCAACTGCCCGCTGTCCTATGAACAGTGCAGACTGGGATGCTTGCATTGTGATGATACTAATGCAGAATGACATGTCATTCTGTATTATTATCTATGTCACTACTGTATCAGAACAACTTTTTCAGGTGTATGAATCTCCATACATGACTGTGTTCCACCATACAATATAAATCCCTTCCACTGCCCAGTATCTCATTCACCTCCCTGTTGCTTCCCCTGCCTCTTTCAAACACCTGAAATAAAGAAAACTATCCCTCATAGCCTTGTTTTCTGTTTTTTAACACCCTGTAAAAAGAAAACAGTCCATCAATGTCTGCTGCCAGTACCACCCCCACTGTCCTTACTCTCCCCTCCACCCAGTCCACCCAGTCAGTACCCACCACTCCGCACTCCCTATGCTTACTTACCTACTGAGAGTCCAATGCCATAATCCTATCTGGACTGGAGACATTTACTCCTCAATGCCAGACCTGGAACAGACGAAATCAGGTACTGTGCATTCAATGTATGTCAATGCTTTTTGAACTACTGTACTCATAAGAAACCCCACCTCATGAACAAGGTAGGTGAAGTTTTTCAAATCCAGCCTGAAAGGTGATTTTAGCCTAAAAGGTGATTTGCAGTCACTCCACAAAATCACCTTTCAGGCTGGATTCGAAAAGTTTCACCTATCAGTTTCATCAGAAGGGGTCATAAGAAGACTATGTTGAAAAGTGGTATGCCGTCGCTACAGCGACAACTTTACCGTGACCAACACTGCAGCAACAACAGCGCCAGGTCACTGTAGAGTCGGCATGGTGCCCTGGCACTGCTTTTTGAGGGTATTGCACCCCCTGCCCACGAAGCAACTCTGGCTCAGAGTTGATTAATTTAGTAGCAGGGGGTGTTGGGGGCAGAGCACCAGCATGGGGGGGGTTCAAGAGCAAAGCCCCCGAAGAAAACACAGTCTGAAATGACTCCTTTTATGTCGACCACAAATGCAGTCGACATAAAAGAGTCACTGTAACGTTGGTCGACAACGAAATTGTCGACCGACTGTCATAGATTATTGAAAATTTAGGGTCAAAGTTATAAAGGTACATTAAACATTTTCAATGCTGGCTGATTACTTTGGTAATTTTCAATATTTTGACCCCAAATTTTCAACATGGCCATCTTTTCACACAACCTCATGAACAGGTGTCAGTTTTCAAATCCTAGCCAAAATGCATTTTCGCACTTGTGGTGCGAAATGACATTTCAGCCAGTATTTTATGAATGTTGAAAATTGGTATACTGTCACTATGGCGACAACTTTCCCGTGACCAACACTACAGCAACAACAGCACCAGGTCACTGTAGTGTCAGCACGGAACCCCGATACTGCTTTTTGGGGGTATTGCACCCCATTCCCGAAGCAACTCTGACTCGAAGATGATTGATTTAGAAGTGGGGGGTGTGGGGGGCAGAGACCCCCACATGAGGGATTCGAGGGGGTGAAGCCTCCGAAGAAAACACAGTCTGGAGTGACTCCCTTTATGCCGATCGCAAATGTGATCAACATAAAGGAGTCGCTGTAATGTCGGTCAACAACGAAACTGTCAACCGACTGTCATAGATCCGTGAAACTTTAAGGCCAAAGTTATAAAGGTACGTTAAACATTTTCAATGCTGGCTCATTACTTTGGTAATTTTCAATATTTTGACCCCACATTTTCAACGTGGCCATTTTTTTATACAACCTCATGAACAGGTGTCAGTTTTCAAATCCTAGCCAAAATGCATTTTTGCACTTGTGGCACAAAATGACATTTCAGCCAGTATTTTATGAATGACACCTATCATGTTCAGAAGAATGGGTCATAAAAAGGCTATGTTGAAAATTTGGGGTCAAAATGTTGCAAAACAGCAAAGTTATGAAAAAACATTGTTTTTTTTTTAACATTTACTCATAACATTGCAATGTGTGCAGATTTTGGCCCAAAATTTTCAACATAGCCCTATTGTTACTCCACCTCATGAACATGACAGATGTCATTATTCACATCTCCTCTAAAACAGGTTTTCACATTTGCTTTGCTGCTTCGTAAAATCACCTTTTGAATGGGATTTTAAAAATTCTACCTGCTGTGACCAGAAGGTGGGGTCATACAAAGACAGTGTTGATAATTTGAGGTCAAACTGTCGAAAAACAGCAAAATTATGAAGAAACATTGAGTTGTTCCAGCGTTTACTCATAACTTTATTTTTTCAGATTTTGGCTCCTGATGTTCAGTATATCCCTTGTGCTACCCCACTTCATGAACATGACAGGTGTCATTTTTCAAATCCCCTCCAACTTACATTTTCGTAGTCACACTGTAAAATCACTTTTCGGATGGGATTTTAAAAATTCCACCTGTTTTGATCATGACATCAGGCCATAAAAAGACTGTTGGAAATTTGTGGTAAGATTATGGGAGCCCACTGAAAATTAGATATTGCCTCTCAGCTGGCCTATCCTGGGTAAATACTATCTAAAAATGTGAAAAATCAGGACACCACTGAAAATCAGATGTTGCATCTCATCTGGTTTATCCTGGGTAAATATATAGTAAAAATGTGTAAAATCAGGACCCCAGAACAACAGAGCCCCACTGAACTGTGCATCAGTACTTCTGTATCCTGGGAAAAATATATTGTAAAAGCTGGAGGATAGGGTGACTTATCAGGAGAAACAAAGGGAGGCAGGGAAGGCAGTTAGGAGTACAAAAGCACAAACAGAGGAGAATATTGCCAAATCAGTAAAAAAAAAAAGGGACAAGACATTTTTAGATACATAAGTGAAAAGAGAAAGACCAAGGGAGGGACACTAAGGCTGAAATTAGGAGGAGGGGTGTGTGTGGAGGAAGACCACCAAAAAGCGGACATATTGAACAAATATTTCTGTTCAGTATTTACGAAGGAGGGGGGTAGGTAGCGGGCCAATGATAAAAGACAAGGGCACTAAGGGAAGGGAGGTGGATACAGCCCATTTACAGTGGAAAGAGTCCTAAGGGAATTGTCATGGTTAACAGTAGACAAGGCAATGGGACCAGACTGGGTACACCCCATGTTACTGAGAGAACTCAAGGAGGAGTAGGCTGCACCTCTGACAGCCCTGTTCAACCTGTCACTAGAAATGGGAGAGGTCCCGGGAGACTGGAGGAGGGCTGATGTTGTCCCACTCCACAAAAATGAAGACAGAGGGGAGGCTGCAAATTACAGGCCTGTCAATCTGCCTTCAGTTATGGGCAAAGTAATGGAATCATTACTGAAGGAAAGAATTGGGGAATACCTTGTTTCCAATAGGTCTTGCCAGTCAAACTAATCAAGTTATTTGACTGGATAACCAAGAAAGTGGATCAAGGAGAAGCGGCTGACATACCCTACCTGGACTTCAGTAAGGCCTTTGACACCATTCCACTCAGAAGACTGGTGAGCAAGCTGAGAAGCATGGGAGTGGGTCCTAAAGCAGTAAGAGGGGTAGAGAGCTGGCTGAACAATAGGAGTCAGAGGGTGGTGGTAAATGACATCCACTCTGAAGAGGGCAAAGTGACCAGTGGGGTGTCACAAGGGTCAGTACTAGGCCCAGTCCTCTTCAATGTATTTATAAGTGACATTGCAGTGTCTTCAAGGCACAGGTCAGGAAGCATAGGAAAACCAGGGGCAGGTATAACATTCGCAAGTAGCATTTTATTTTTTTCCAATAACAATAAAATAAAAAATAAAATTGTTCAGTATAACTATTTACAAAGGCAGTACAAAAACAGAAAACAAAGCCCTTCCTCTGAGGGTATCTCTAATTCCAAGTTTCAGTCTCTCAGTCTCTCTCTCTTTTTAAAAACATTGCAGCTCTTTTTATACGTCTTTGCCTGGAACTTATTAAGAGAACATCCTGCTTCTCACGCAGTGTTCTTGTCAGTTTCCTTGCAGGTGCAACAAACAGAATATGGTGACCCAGAATTGACCTCTTGTTGACAGCTCTGCAAAGAGTTTACAAACTGCATCTCAGGTTAACCCCCTAAATTCCAATTAGCTTTTTGAAATCATTTCAACAGTATAACTATATACATTTCAAACCAAAGAATCCCTCTTTCACATAGATTCACATATATTTTTATAACCACAGATATGCAAGGGGAGAGAAGAAAAGACAGAAGCAGCAAGTGAAGGTAGAGAGATAGTGAGAGGCAGAGAATCACGAGAACATCGAAGTGATCAGTTCTTAGGTCTCACAAGAAAATTTGGTTGCACAATCAGACAGACAAGAGACAGAAAAGGAGACAATAGATCAGATCCTTGCATTTCACTCTTTCTGCATAACAAATGGGACAGGGCCTTATTCAGCCCTATCACATACAGAAGAACTGGAAAGAAAAGGTATGCCTGTTCGTGGATGACACAAAAATCTGCAACAGAGTAGACACACCAGGGTGGTGTGGAAAGAATGAGAGATCTAAAAAAGCTGGAAGAATGGTCATGAGTTTGGCAATTAGGCTTTAATTCAAAAAAGTGCAAAATCGTGCACTTGTGACGCAGAAACCCAGTGACAACTGGGAGAAGAAGTACTGGCAGTCACAGAACAGGAAAGAGACCTGGGGGTAATCATTCTGATTACCTGAAGGTGGCTAAACAGTGTGACAAGGCAGTAGGAAAGGCTAGTGGTATGGTCGGTTGCATAGGCAGGAGTAACACTAGCAGAAAGAGGGAGGTAATAATACTCCTGCTTAGATCACTAGTGAGACCCCCACCTCAAGTATTGTGTCCGGTTCTGGAGGCCCCACCTCTGAAAGGACATGGACAGGGTGGAGGCTGTACAGGGGAGGCAACCAAAATGGTGCAGGGCCTGCATCTGAAGCCCTACGAAGAAAGGCTTAAGGAATTAAATATGTATTTCCTAGAAGAAAGGAGGGAAGGGGGGATATGATAGAAACATTCAAATACCTCAGAGGTATAAACAAGGCACAGGAAGGGAGTATTTTCTAGAGAAAAAGATGCTCAAGGACAAGGGGTCACAATAAGAAGCTGGAGGGGAGGCTGAGAGGAAAAGTGAGGAAGTACTTCTTCACGGAAAGGGTGGTGGATGCTTGGAACAGCCTCCCAGCAGAGGTAGTGGGGGCAAAAATGGTTACAGTATTCAAGAAGGCATGGGATAGGCACAAGGGGATCTTAGAAGTGAGGCAAGTGGGGGTGCAAAGCGGAGACCAAGTAGGATCTGCGGTGGCACTGTAGATTGGGAAGATAGGGCAGACTAGGTGGGCTAAGTGGTCCTTATCTGCCAGCAACTTCTGTGTTTCTATGACACCACTGAAAATGTAACTTGCCTTTCAGCTAGGCTATCCTGGGTAATTACATTATAAAAATGAGTAAAAGTAACGCTCTATCAAAAATTGGACATTGCATCTCGACTGTGCTGTCCTGAGTAAATACAGTGTAATAACTGGAAAAAGCAGGATTCACTGAAAATAATATATCATCTGAGCTGTGCTATCCTGGGTAAACACAGTGCAAAAATGTGTCAAAGCAGGACCCATTGAAAATGAGATATGGTGTAACCCTCATACAAATGGGGGTTCCCGAAAAGTCTTCCTCGAGCTTGCCTAAATCCTCACTGCCAGGCTGGTGTCCTGCGTTTTAGCAGTTTAAATGTGATTGCCAGAGAGTGCCTGTATAGCCTCTGTGTACTGTCTCTTCAAGAGCTGCCTGGATTGCAGTCATAAGTAATCTGAGAGGGAGCTCTGTTGAAAGATGTAACTATTTGCTAAAAATCATTTAGAGTGATAATGATAATGTAGTTTGTCTAACCTGCCTTCTTTGCAGCAAGGACTGTTTTGTTTATCTCTACTATCTTGGTCCTGGACTGCGAATTGGACCAATCAGTACTGGTGGGACCTAAAAAACCTAAAATGGAGCCAGACTACAGGAGGTGTCTGGAGTCAAAATCTGTAGGAATTGTAGTTTTGGACTTTTGGCACCTTTCTGCACATGAAGGGGGGGGGCCTTTGTTGTGACTGACAGACAAATCAGCCAACCAAACCTTTTGGATTCTAGAGAAATTCCCAGGCTTGCTGCAGTTTGATTCAGATCTAAGTTGGGAGCTGAAGAAGCAGCAGCTCAATACAGTCTCTATGGAAAGGCCTGAGTTTTAGCCTGCATGTCTGCCTGCTTCTCCTGAGAGGGAGAAGACAATCAGTTCGGACTGAATCAGAGTTTGTGAGAATGAAGTAAGCCACTGAGTTGTGACCAGGATCAACCTGAAGAAGACTGAAGATTTTGCTGAATGCAATCGGCCTGTCAGGATTTCCAGCTGCTTTTGAATCCCTGGTTTGTGCAGAGACTTTGCGATCATGACCGGAGAGCGAATTACCTGGTACAGTAGAATTTCCTTACATGTAAATGTGCTGTGAGTTGTTAGTGGGTCGTGATTTGGTTCCCCACTGTGTGAACTATGTTCTGCTTGCTGGAAGCTGTATCCAGCCCAAAACGGACTGTATTCGAATTTGTCTCCATTTGGCCTGGGCCTTGCCACACTGGCCCAGCCAGACTACCCGCTGCACAGAGAAAGCCATTGATGAGAGACCTGCCTGGGGATCAGATCCCTGCTCCACGCTTGAACAGGAATGATGCCTCAGCGAATCGTGTGGGCCCTGCTTCTCCTGGCACTCCAGATCAACCGCCTGCAGTCTCAATTTTCGTCCAGCCTGTGTCCAGTCTTGGGTATCGTGAGTAATCATCAGGTAGCTCTCTGCAACAACAGCCTAATCTAAAAGTGTGTCATCTGATTGTCTTGTTGTTTTCTTTTCACGAACTGAGCCCTCCGGCTCCGGATTACAAATAGTGTGTGTGGTGCATGTTGTATTCTTTCATCACAGGGCCCCAACCAGCTGCAATGTTCCTGGCAAGCCCACCATTCTCCATCTGGGTACCCAGAGTGTGTGACTGTTTATGGACCCTGAAGTGCATGTATAACTGTTTGATTGATACAGCCTTTAAGCAAATTAACCTGATTACACCCCTCCCTTGTTTAAATCTCTTAAATAAATCAGATCTAACTCTTTTTTGCAGTTACCCTGACTGTAATTCCAGTTTGTGCAAGAGTACTGTACTGCTGTTATTTGCTGTGTATAACCTTGTTTTACAGGGGGTCCCCAGGGCTGGGCCAGAGAAAAACCCTGGTGGTAAGTGCAAACAGTGTGGGTACTTGTGTGGTGTATCAGGGGTAGTGTGAAAGTGATTATTGTGTATTGTTCCGGCCACTAGTAAGAAAGGAGGAGGGTTACAGTGTCCCAGAGGGCTGTGCCCAGGTTAACTTGACCACACCAACCCTGACCTCTGGGTAGAGGCACCCATTTCAGAACTCAGGCCCCTTAACCTGCTACTAGCCAAGCAGGCAGGGGTAGTAGCCCTCGGGATAGCGCCACCTAGGGGTTAGAATTGCATCTCAGCAGGGTTATTTTGGGTAAATATATTGTAAAACTGTATAAAAACAGGACCCTACAGCAGAACCTCACTGAAAAGGAGATGTTTCGTCTAAGAAGAACAATCAGCATTTATACAGTGCTTTTTCATACACAGTGTATCCCAAAGCACTTTACAAGCAATACTAGTCTGGTAGTGAAGTGACTGAATGTGTATTGGCAGCCATATTGCACATCAACACCCACACACAGCCTGGACAATTGCACGAACCAATTTTATGGGTAGGGGAATATTGGCCAGGACACCGGGCAAAGTCCCCTACTGTTTTGCGAAGAGTGCCTTGGGTTCTTTTACTTCCACCCACCAAGACAACACCAGGATGGGTAGAAGGGACCTCGGTTTAACGTCTCAACTGAAGGACTGCACACTCCAACAGCACAGCACCCCCCTAATACTGCACTCGGATGCCGGTATTTTAGATATGAGCCCAATCCCTGTGTGGTACAAGAACCCATGACTTTCTGGCTCAGAGGCAGATGTGCTACCAACTGAGCCATGCTGACACCTTCTAAGATCTAAGATGATCTGTCCTGGAAAAAGAGATTATAAAAGCAGGACCTCACTAAAAATGAGATATCGCATCTCACCTCCACTATAATG
This sequence comes from Neoceratodus forsteri, assembly GCA_016271365.2. Taxonomy (NCBI): domain Eukaryota; kingdom Metazoa; phylum Chordata; order Ceratodontiformes; family Ceratodontidae; genus Neoceratodus; species Neoceratodus forsteri. The sequence continues at coordinate 967,141,296 of CM028133.1, forward strand.
GGTAGATGTTATATAAATATGTGTAAAATCAGGACTCACATTTCAAGTGACATATTACATACCATCTGGTCTATCTTGGGTAAATATACAGTAAAAATATGTACAAGCAGAAACCAGTACAACAGCATGCAAGCAAACATTCAGGATTGACAAATGCTTCCTTTAAAACTTATTGTGAAAAATCTAAGAAACTAAAAAAAAAAGTAATGCTTTGCCTGTCAAGGAAAATTTGGGAAAGTGTGTGTGTGTTTTTTTGGGGAATCTGTTTAATGCATACTGTACCTGTACAGTACATCCTAAAAAATGAAGTTTTTAGTGGCTTGGTTTTGTATTAAAAAAACTGTCACTGTAGAAAGCTTCAGAAACTGAACAAATGCTAAAAAAGTCTGACAAATACAGAACATTTCATATGTTATATTTTGCTACAGTAGTTCAGTATTTAGTGTTATTTCATCCACTTTAAAGCATTTCAGTATCAAAAGAAAGTCTCAACCTGCATTTTTAAATGGTTTTCAATTATTTCAGGCCATCAGAAATAAACTGTTGCAGTTAACCGTTCCATTCAGATATCTGTCTGCCCTGAGGATGGAAGACAACAGATATCTGAGTGCTAACTGTACACATGTATGCTGATGACACAGTTTTGTTTGATCTGGTGTCTTGGTCTCTAAGCTGGAACAATCACTCAGCGTGGCTTAGCATCCAAAGCCAGTTCTGCTCAAATCAGCTCTCATAAAATGGCAAAAAAGGTCCCTCTGACATTTGACACTATACAGAGACTAGCAAAGCTCCAACATAGCCTTGTCTTTAAAACTCCGGATGACAACCTGCTTGAGGAGGTACCCCACTTTAAGTCTTTAAGTACTTAGGGGTGTGGTTGGACCAGAATCTCGGGTTTTCCACTCACATTGCCACTATACATAAGAAACTTCACCCTAAGCTTGGTGTACTGTACCACAACACATTCTGCCTTCCTCTTCCAGTCCACCAAGAGACCATCCTTCGGATGATGTTTTTTTGTGTTTGACTGTGCAGATGTAGTCTGCATTGCTGCCCAAAGTCTATACTTGCCAGGCTAGACCCCCTTTTTATGGCTGCATAACGAGAGCTGTGCTGACATATAGTTAATAGAGCAGAGAATAGAGGGGGTCTGAAATGGGTGTGACCAGGTACCAAACACATCACCAAACTGCTCCGCACAGCAGTGGAATTGAAACACATAATGGTATGAATCAGTGTGTGCGCTCTCTCTCTCTCTCTTTCTTCCCCCTTTTTCTTTCATTGATTCAATCACGCAGTCAGATATGTGGGTCGATCAGCCTATCATGCATGTGACCCTGGGTGAGCAGAAGCTGACTGCTTGTGAGAGACAGGCAGGGGGACAGACCTAGACGTGACTCAGGTTTGAAGTGCTGAACCAGACAGACATGGATACAGGGGCCAGTGTCCTCAGTGACAGGCAGGGGGACAGACCTAGACGTGGCTCAGGTTTGGAGTGCTGAACCAGACAGACATGGATACAGAGGCCACTGTCCTCAGTGACAGGCAGGGAGACAGATCTAGACAAGGCTCAGGTTTGGAGTGCTGAACCAGACAGACATGGATACAGGGGCCACTGTCCTCAGTGACAGGCAGGGAGACAGAGCTAGACATGGCTCAGGTTTGGAGTGCTGAACCAGACAGACATGGATACAGGGGCCACTGTCCTCAGTGACAGGCAGGGGGATAGACCTAGACATGGCTCAGGTTTGGAGTGCTGAACCAGACAGACATGGATACAGGGGCCACTGTCCTCAGTGGCAGGCAGGGGGACAGACCTAGACATGGCTCAGGTTTGGGTGCTGAACCAGACAAATGTGGATACAGGGGCCACTGTCCTCAGTGACAGGCAGGGGACAGACCTAGACATGGCTCAGGTTTGGAGTGCTGAACCAGACAGACATGGATACAGGGACCACTGTCCTCAGTGACAGGCAGGGAGACAGACCTAGACATGGCTCAGGTTTGGAGTGCTGAACCAGACAGACATGGATACAGGGGCTACTGTCCTCAGTGACAGGCAGGGGGACAGACCTAGACATGGCTCAGGTTTGGAGTGCTGAACCAGACAGACATGGATACAGGGGCCACTGTCCTTAGTGACAGGCAGTGGGCTGGAGCTAGATGTGGCTGTGGTTTGGAGTGGGGTGCTAGTGAGCCACAGAGATGGGTACCACTTACCTCATGATCCTGGTCCAGCTCATGGCTGCCAGCACCCCAACAGGGATGGGTAAGTGTGGTTAGCAGGTGGCCCCATGGAGCAGAAGGTCCAGAGTTTGTTCTTTCTGAAGTTTCATTTCAGAGCATGTGCCTGTCTGCACCTTCATGTAACTCTCAATATTTTGGCCCCCTCTCCTTCTGAAGGTTGCATTCCTTTATTTTCTCTTTACTGGTGCCCCTTTTCTTTTTATTTATTTTGCAGACAGTCCCTAATATATTCTTGGTGCTTGTCACCTGCCAACTAAGGACACATAAAAGGTTTGACCTAGCTTGCTCTCTGCAATCCACTCTCTCACTTGCAGCCTCACTCCTGACCAGTGTGAGAGTAGTTTGGAGCCTCCCCTGCAAGCTACCTTAATTGCTACAGCACACCTCTGAGCCTGACGGTGCACTGCACTCATTCCCTCTGCACTGGTGAATGGTGCTTTCATTAAAACATGCTGCCACTCTTCAAACACATGGACTGCCTTCTTTACTGCATATTTCTGGTGAAATAAATTCAACAGGTTGCAGTTTCTCACTCCTTTTCCCTATGAGGCAATATACAACCATGAACATGTATATTACTACTTTTGGTCACAACTGTTGGGGAAATAATGTGTGAATGCATATATTTTACTATGAATTAGACTGCTTTGCATTTTTTATAGCTCTGACCTCAGAATGAAGTTTACAGTCTTGAGGGTACTCTCTCTTCTTTCACACTCTGCTGGACAGGCTTAGGCTGACAGTGTGCATTTGAAGGTGCTCCCCTTCTTTCACACTCCATTGGACAGGCTCAGGCTGACAGTGTGCATTTGAAGGTGCTCCCCTTCTTTCACACCCCATTGGACAGGCTCAGGCTGACAGTGTGCACTTGAAGGTGCTCCCCTTCTTTCACACTCTGCTGGACAGGCTTAGGCTGACAGTGTGCATTTGAGGGTGCTCCCCTTCTTTCACACTCCGTTGGACAGGCTCAGGCTGACAGTGTGCACTTGAAACATAGAAACATAGACTTTGACGGCAGATAAGGATGGCTTGACCCACCTAGTCTGCCCATTTCCCTACCTACAGGATAGGCCGCAGATCCTAGTTAACCAACAGCCTATTTCTTCCTACCCCCCCATAAGAATTGCCTTATGTCTGTCCCATGCATTCTTGAATTCTCCCACAGTTTTAGACCCCACAACCTCCTCAGAAAGGCTGTTCCATGCATCCACTACCTCTCTGTGAAAAATACTTTTCACATTGCCCCGGAACTGCTACCCTCTATCTTTAAATTGTGTCCCTTGTTCTTGCAATTCTTTTTCTGAAAGATGCTACCCTCTTGGACTTTGTTGATTCCACTGAGGTACTTAAAAGTTTCTATCATGTCCCCCCTCTCCCTTCTTTCCTCAAGGGTATACATATTAAGCTCCTTTAGTCTCTCCTCATACGGCTTCTCTTGCAGACCTTGCACCATTTTAGTTGCCCTCCTCTGGACTGCCTCTATCCTGTCTATGTCCTTTCAGAGATGGGGTCTCCAGAACTGGACACAGTACTCCAGATGGGGTCTCACCAACTGTCTGTACAGAGGGATAACAACTTCCTGTTTTCTGCTGGTGATGCCTCTACCTATGCATCCCAGTATACCCCCCAGCCCTCCCTACTGCCTTCTCACGTTGCTTGCTAACCTTAAGGTCATCTGATATGATTACCCCCAGGTCCCTTTCCTTTTTTGTTGTTGTTACTACCCCTCCCCATTGTGTAATCTTCCCTGGGTTCTTGTTTCCCAGGTGCATTATTTTGCACTTCTTTGCATTGAATCCTAGCTGCCATACTTCTGACCAGTCCTCCAACCTTGCCAAGTCCCTTCTCATCCTTTCCACACACCTTGTGTATCAACCCTGTTGCAGATCTTTGTGTCATCTGCAAAGAGGCATACTTTTCCTTCCAGTCCCTCTGCAATGTCACTTATAAAGACATTAAAAAGGACTGGACCCAGTACTGAACCCTACGGTACCCCACTAGTAACCCCTCTTTCTTCAGAGTGGACTCCATTTACAATTACCTTCTGTGTCCTGTTGTCCAGCCAATGTTTTACCCAGGCTACCACCCTGGGACCCACTCCCAGTCTGGTTAATTTCACTATTAATCTTTTGTGTGGGACTGTGTCAAATGCCTTGCTAAAGTCTAGGTAGGCCATGCCCACAGCCCCTCCGTGGTCTACTACTTTGGTCACCCAGTCAAAGAAATCTATTAGATTCGTCTGACATGACCTTCCCACTGTGAACCCATGCTGCCTTGGGTTCTGTGCTGCACTGGCCTCTAGGTACTCAACTATTCTTTCCTTCAGAAGTGACTCCATCACTGTCCCTACCACAGAGGTCAAACTGACAGGTCTGTAGTTTCCTGCCTCTGTCTTGGTCCCACTTTTGTGAAGGGGAATCACATCTGCCTTCCTCCAGTCCTCAGGTACCACATCATCCTCCCATGATTTATTAAAAAGGGTAGCCAGTAGTTTCACTAGTTCCCCCCTTAATTCTTTTAGAATTCTGGGGTGAAATCAATCAGGCCCCATTGCTTTGTCCACCTTCAGTTTTAGGAGTTCTTGCAGAACCCTTTCTTCTGTGAAAGGGCTGGGATCGACCCCCCTATCAAGAGTGCTTCTGTTAATTGGATTAGGTACTTCCCCCTCCTCTTTTGTGAATACTGAGCAGAAATACTCGTTCAGTATCCCTGCTTTTTCACTTGAGGGTGCTCCCCTTCTTTCACATTCCATTGGACAGTCTTAAGCTGACTGTGTGCACCTGAAGGTGCTCCCCTTCTTTCATACTCTGTTGGACAGGCTCAGGCTGACAGTGTAAATTTGTTTTATATTAGGATTCCTGGATGGTTGCTATGGACCACCCAGCTTTCCTCTGTCTATCTGATTTTTCCAAGCTGGTCAGTGAGTCTATTTAATTTACAGTTGGGTTTCTTGACATAACAGGTGTTTTGGCACCTGATATAGTCCCCCCATCTAGAAGGGCAACATTCATTGACCAATCCTGGCTCAACTTTCCCTTTGCCATGCTACATTCAGTTTATATACAATATATTCCTTCTCTGGCCATCCGTGTGCCGGTCCGTAGCTAACAATATTTCTTGTCATCATTGATGCCCCAACCCCCCCGTTCTGACTGACTTCTCTCCCCCATGACCTCCCCAGCTCCATCATCTGGCATCCCCCAGACTTAACAGCTCCAGGTTTCCCCTGGCTTAGCCCCCGTGGTGGGGTGTGCCAGACAGGATCTGGTAGGAGCCATGCCAGATCACCAGTGCATGGCTTGCGATGGGTCAGAGAATCATCCTGCCAGGCAGGGTACTTTTCCGTTTTCCTTCCTTCCCCATGGTGTGGAGGAACTGGCATACAGTGACATCGGTGGATGTGCTGGGCACCCCTCCATATGTAGCACACTAGGACGCTGGCATCATGAGTGGTAGCTGTACTGCTGTGCCCACAGGCTGACCTGCTAACATTATTTCTAACAATTTAACTATGAAAATTTGTGACACACACACATTGCTTTGTGCATACCAACTGGACTAGGGCCTGGTGGACAGACTGCTGGGACCACAATGCAGGGGGTAGAGGCACCGCAGACATCTGGTGTGCTGCATATGGAAGTGTGCGCAGCACCTCCAGCGACATCATTGCATGCCAGGTCCTCCATACCATGGAATGGGGAGAAATTGTGATCCTGGGGGGGCAGCAGAGAATGCACTAAATTCAGATAAGACAGAATAAGAGCAAAGCCAGACAAGCCAAGCTACAAGCAACTATGGTCATAGGCTGAGGGTAATAGTAAATTACAGAACATTGCAGTCTCCATCCTACTGGGCCAGCCCCAATCCACGTGGTATGCACAAAGCAATGTGTGTCCCAAATGTACAATTGTTAGAAATGCTGTTAGCAGGCCAGCCTGTTGCACAGCAATATAGCTACTACTTGCGACACCAGTGGCTCGGGTTCATGCCCCATGCCTGGGTCATCAGAGGGTCAACTGGGGGGAGAAGGATTGAGCATCCAATGGACTGTTCTCCTCTTCCAGGGTTGGCAGCAGCACTAGGAATTAGCCCAGTCCCCAGTGGTGCCTGGGGGACAGACACCTGGGATTGCTACACATGAGGCAGAAGCACAGCAGACATCTGATATGCTGCAAACAGAAGCATGTGCAGCACTTCCATCGATGTCACTGCATGCCAGCTCCTCTGCACCATGGAGAAGGGAGGAAATGTGACAGCCAATACCATAAATCTATTCCAAAGGCACCACAGCCTTTGTGTAAAGAATCCTGGTCTTTTTGATGATGTAAGCATTTGTCCCTTTGATTGCAATGCATGACTTCTCATGGTGAATTTCTTTGCAGAAACCTTTTCTCAAGTCACATTTCTATTTGTTTTTTATTTCTCTATTTTTCATTTTTAATTTTTACTTTAAACTGGACTTTTTCTCCAAAAATACATTTTACTTAATACCTGTGTTGGTTCTGTAGCTTTTGTACCTCTCCACAACTCTGTCTGTACTCTTGCTAATATTTTTTCCTCATACTAACCCATTTTCCCCTTATTTCTAAAGGTCTGACAGGATGCCTTCCCCAGTCAAACAGGACACTGATCCCCCAACTATCAGTGCCTTAAATCAGACACTTATGTTTAACCTTCCCTATCTGTCCTATTTTGTTCCTAATGAACTACAGATCCCTGTGACACCATTGCCATTCCTGTTTTACAGCTACTTCTAGATGTCACCTCAAGAACCCCATCCCAGGCTCTCCAGGACCCAGGTAAGATATCTTCTACTTATTATCCATAACAGATAGGTAAGTGATAGAGCTGTAGCCATGTTATATGGTGTTGGCCTTCACTTTTTATGTTGTCTTGCGCATGTACAAGCAACATTTTGTGGCAGTAGGAGATGGTAGTAGGAGAAATGCAGGAGTGTGTCAGTTTTGGTGACTGCAAAGCACGCTTTAGAAGGTGCGTCCCTCATTCATCAGTTAGACAGCATGCTAATGGTGACACAAGTTTTATGCAGTGCCACCAACTTGAAATAAACTTGCCTCTGCAATCAAAGACAAGCTTGTCATGCAGTGGCACAGATGACACGCCTCCCCTACGTGCCTTGCCTGGAGAAATATTTCAATAAACATGGTGGTAGCTCACACCATCTGTCTCTCACAATCTCTAGAAATCTGACTTCAAGGGTGCCTAATCCCCCTGTTGGAATGTTTAATACCCGCCCAAGATTGCGCAGCACACTGGGAGCCCACCCCAGTGTGCCTCCGTGGTGTTCGGAAGCCAACCGCATCAGCATGTTCCTGCCCCCACCCAATCCCCATTGTGTGCCACACTGGGAGCCCACCCCAGTATAGACAACATTACCCCCCAAAGTCATAGGGCACACTGGGAGCGCACCCCAGTGTGTGTAACATTTGTTCTCTTACACCTGTACCTGAAACAAAATGGTCCCTCACTGTCAGCGGTGCCCCCTCCCCAAACCCGCACCCACCATCTGCGCACACCATCTCCCCACACCCCCCTCACCCCATACTTACCTCCACAGGTTGGCGCCGCGATCTTCTGTGGAGCAGGAACACGTCTGCCCTCTTCAAAGCTGATCGCGAACTGAAGAAATGCCGGTGAGTTATATAATGGCATCAATGGGAGAGGTTTCAACTTAGGTGGATATCTCAGCCATTTTTTTGACTTTTGGCTCCAAATTTTCAACATGGGTTTCTTGGGACCCCACCTCATGAAATAAGTCACTTTCATTTTGTTATTTGATCCCGAAAGGTGATTTTGCGGTCACTGTATGGAATCACCTTTCGGGACTGATTAACAAAATGATAGTGCCACTGTTAATGAGGTGGGCTCCCAAAAAGCCTGTGTTGCACATCCTGCCAGAAATGTGTTTTCGCACATCTGGCACACAGTGGTGTGGTCACTGTGGGAAATCAATGTTTGGGACAGATTAAGAAAATCACAGTGACACTGTTCATGAGCAGAGGTCTCAAAATGCCTATGTTTAAAATATGGTGAAAAAATTCTGAAAAATGACTGTTACGAGCATGCATTGCACAGTTTCCATGCACTCTCATAACTTCAAGAATTTTCAATATTTTTACTCCAGATTTTCAACATTGCCATTTCTTCACACCTCCTTATGAATGGTACAGCTGTAATTTTTCACATCATGCCCGAAATGTGTTTTTGCACATCCGGCACAGAATGGCGTGGTCGCTGTGGAAAATCAATGTTTGGGACAGATTAACAAAATCACAGTGCCACTGTTCATGAGCGGAGGTCCCAAAATGCCTATATTGAAAAACTGGTTAAAAAAATCCGCAAAATAATTGCATTATTGGATGATGCACAGTTTCTACGCATGCTCGTGACTTCGCCAATTTTTTATATTTTCACTCCAGATTTTCAACATTACCATTTTTTGCACCTCCTTATGAACAGTATAGCTGTCATTTTTCACATCCTGCCCAAAATGTGTTTTCGCATCTGTGGCACCAAATGGCACAGTCACTGTGCAAAATCACCTTCCGGCTAACAAACTGATAGTGCCACCATTCATGAGGTGGGGTCACAAATAGCCAATGTTGAAAATTTGGAATGAAAATACCAACAAATGCCTGGGGCATTAGGATTTCCAACTGTAACGCCCCACCCTGTAGAGACTGACAGGCGCCAGGGTGTGACTTGGGATTTCGGTTGTATGCTCACCATTCCACCCTCACTTCGCAGCCTGCAGCCACTGACAAGCATCGAAGTTGTCCCTTGACTCTTCAGCCCAAAGTTCACCCCATTTCCCATATTGCACCCATCTCAGTGTATTTCCTTATGGAATGAGGTGAACGTAAGGCCCGAAGACCCCAAGGCACACCGCGACACTTGTCGGTGTCTGCAGGGTAGGGCGAGGTGAAATGGCATGAACATTATGGCCGACAACCCAAAGGCACACCCCAATGCCCATCAGTCTCTGCAGGGTGGGGGTGGGGTTAGTGTCAGTTCAATACTTCACTGCCATTCCTATTATGCATCTCCCTAACTTCTGCACTACCAATGCCAATGCCAGCAAACAAACATTCGGCATTGACAAATGCTTGTTTAATGCTGCAGTAGAAGTCCATGTCCAGTACTGAAATGCCAACACTGACAGCCTGTCCCAACTATCAGCTTTCTTTCTTGTTTAAATGGCCAACTGACCAAACAGGCTGCTCACTGAAGAATTTGAGGTCTGGTGCCAAAGTACTGCATTAATGCAACCTAAATCATAAATGGAAGTTTGGCTTTTGCAATAATTGATGTATTTTTGCATTGTGATTATAAAGTATTTGTGATCAATGTGTCAGTGTTAAACCAAAGTGTTGCTGACTGTGCACCACAATTCTGTATCAAGGGCTATTGTACTTCACACTGCAGGTAGAAGCAGGATTCCACTGAAAACTCGATGTTGCAACTCATTTGTGCTGTCCATGGTAAATAAACCATAAATAACATTAGGATTCTCTCTATGATCTGAGCTGCCTTTGGTAAAGAAACTGTAAATAACATTAAGGTGCTTTTTAAGATGCCAACACCTCACCAGCTCCATATCCCCAAGCTGACATCATAAGTGACCATCTTCAACTGAAATGCCAAATTGTGTAAAATAACTACAAAATGGACTTTTCAATTTTCAAAAAAATTGTTACAGGTACATCTAATAAAAGCAAAAAAAGGGGAGGAAGGAGAGGAAGAGAAAGAAGAAAAGGGGAACGGCACCCAGCTTGCAAGTCCATGCTCTTTATTTATACTTCAGTGGGCCCACGCTACCTGAATAGTGTTATGCTTGTGCAACTATAACTGTTTGGCCATTCGCACTCTCTATTCCACGGGGAATTACCACCCTGTAGGGGTACCAAAGGCAAGGAGCCCTCAAAGAGGGTCCACCCCTAGAGGTGCCGCAGGAAGATTCCCTTGGTTAAAGATACCTTAGGAAGGAGCCCCCTGAGGAGAGAGGTGTGCCACTGGAGAAGGAGGAGGAGAAGATAGTATGGCAAAGAAAACGTGCTTCAGAGAGGGGCTGGGAGGAACAGCTTATATAGCTCAGGAATGGGGTGTGGCTGGTTGCTTGCCCCATTGAACTACAGGCATAGACTTCCAATTCAATGGGCCTTCACAACCAGAGTAGTGGTATGCTTGTGCAACTATAATAACTGTTTGGCCATTCACACTCTCTATTCCATGGGGAATTACCACCCTGTAGGGGTACCAAAGGCAAGAAACTCTCAAAGAGGGTTCCACCCCTAGAGGTGCCACAGGAAGATTCCCTTGGCTAAAAGTACCTTAGGAAAGAGCCCCAAAAAGGAGCACTGAGCAGTTATACATTGACTATGAGTTTGAAAAGCATATTGTCAGCAATGAGACAGACTGAGAATACAAATGAGATGCATATGTTTTCAGGATTGCACTGATGACATAAGGGCTTCCTAAGGAGAGAGGGAACGGTGAAGTGGGTCACCATCCACCTCCATCCAGCATGGGAACCTGCCTAAGTGAACTAGGGAAAACCACTGAAAACGAATCAAGTTTTATGACCTTTGGCTTGGAGGAGAGAAAAAAAACCAGTATGAGGAGGAAATTTCTGGAGATCCAAGGCCTAGGTTGCCTTCCCTCCAGGCTTTGGAATATTTTATTTAGTAATGGCTCAGCTACTGCAATTTAGAGATTGAATTGGTAGGGAAGAGGAAAATATTCCAATTTAGAGGAAGCTCTCACTCATTCCCTCTAACGGGAATGCATTTGAAGGTTGCGAGGAGTCTCTGCAACAAGTTCAGCAAAGGCGGGAGGAGAGAGAATGTCTGTTGAGGTGTTACTTGACCTGCTGACTATCCCAAATCAAGTGAACCAAAAGCAGTTGTAAGGAGAATGCACTGAAGGTGCCGATGGTAGTAAATTAATACTACAGCCAAAGGAGACTGAGTTTAACCATCCTTCGCAACTAGTCAGAATTCTACATCAAGAGCCACCGCTGATTTACGCATGACCAAAGCTCCACCGAGAGTGAGGACATTCCCACTATAGGCCAGATGTGAAGGACTTTGCCCCATATTTCACATGCTCAAGATGCAGAGTTCAGTGCAGAACGAGACTGTCAGCTGCAGGGAGTGCATGAGCTACAGAAAGCAATGATCATGATTGGCAAGCCTCTGATTTATAAAGGAGAATATGGATATCTATGAAGCGCTACTATGAGGGGCCAGGCCAAGCCAGCGGCCATCGGGTAGGTATTGGTATATGGTAGGATTGTCCGCGATGATTGATACAATGGACTGATATGATTGGCTGATGAAATTGATGAATAGGAAGGTTCATTGATGTAAGGAAGGTTTAAAATGGTTGAGTGATGTAAGCAAAGCCAGCGAAAGCAAGCCAACCAATTCCACTATAGAGCCAAATTAGTGGTGTCATGGAAGGTAGCTGATCAATTAATGGGAGGCTATGAAGCCATTAAGCCGTGAGAGGCAGCATTCCAAAAACGGAGTCAATGAGGTTTAATAAATTGAATCCATGAGGTTTAGCAATGATTGCTATGGTCCCAGCATAAATAATTGACATGGATGGTTAAATACCATTGATACGGATGGACTATGGTTTCAGCAGGATTAGGAAATAATAGGACTAGTATGAATACCTCAAATGCCATGAAGGCAGGGTTAGGTTATTAGAAGGCAGTAATGAAATGGTGGAACATAGTAATAAAATGCATGAATTTTGAAAGCCATATAGGCTGTGAGGAAAACATATTTTGTCATGGATAGGCAAAAGCCATGTAGCCGGAAGGAGCAGGGCAAAATCATATCACTTACATAAAAGCCTGCTCCTACTACTTGGAACCGCAATGCCCCACTGTGACATCACAGTCCCCGCCATGGGAATAACAGGGAGGTCACAAGCTGAGCACCAGGAGACCAAATAGCAACTGTGATGTTGTTAGGGTAATCCCCCCCCCCCCCGTAGAGCTGATGAAAGGGTTACATTTTCAGTAAAGCAGAAGGCAGAAAATAGACTGCTAAGGTTTTGGTAAAAGTATGGTTTGGTAAAATTCTGAGGCAGTGGATTAGGTAGCAGGTTGGCAAGGAACAGCAACGTAGCAGTGAGCTAGCACTGAGTGAGTGAAAGCAGAGCTGTAGAACAAACACAGTATAACATGGAGTGGCTGCTGCTGAGCTGTATGTGTGTGGGCCAGCTGCAAACAATAAATGGAGAGCACAGGAGATGGTGAAATACAGCAGCAGGGGATGCAGCATACAATGACAAGTGGAGGAAAACTGAGGATTAGGAGCTGGAACTGACGCAGAAATATGACATTGCAGTGAACTGCACAATACAATCAAAGGGCAACAGGATGCTAGGAAACTAGGAAGCCCCAAAAAGAAAACACAAAATGAAAATACAAACGAAAAAACAAAAACAAGCAACACAAGGAAGCAAGGAGCAGCTGGAGGCAGTTAATACTAAACAAAGCAAGAGAAGCACAACGAATAGAGTCCAGTGCAAACCAGTACAGCCCAAAGCATGAGCAGAGCAGGGGGAAAAGGACAGGGGGCAGACCCCAGGGGAAAGACAGACCAACAGAGCCTCCGGCTGGCAAAGAAAAAAATGTTTTAGAGAGCGGCTGGGAGGAACTGCTTGTATAGCTCAGGACGAGGGTCTGGCTGGTTGCTTGCCCCATTGAACTACAGGCATAGCGCTCCAATTATGATGCGAGTGCTTTGTTTTGTTTATCTTTTTTGATACCGAACACTATCTTCAGAATTGTTATTTGGAATAACCTAATTTTTATCCCCCCCCCTTATCGTCCCTTCCCTTCCCTTTACTCTTATTCTTTTCCCTGTTTTTTCTTTTATGTTTTTGAATTGGTGCGGTACCATTATGATTACAGTATTATTTGCTTATATTACAAATGTATCATGCATTTTTAAAAATTCAGATTTATGGTCTAAGCACTCTTTTCTTTGATGGTTAGCAGCTCTTATTTTACTCCTCAGACATCATCTGCATTGACTTGGTGGTTGAAAAAGGGACCGACTAATTACATTGGGTGTTGTGAGTTTATAATTACCACATCTAGAGTCTGGATCCTCATTCTGGAATCCCTGCTTAAAAAGGGATATTGCATTAGTCGAGAGGACTCAGAGGAGAGCAGCCAAACTAATACACGGGATGGAAACCTTGAGCTATGAGGAAAGACTGGCTTCACTGGGCCTGTTTAGTTTTGAGGAGAAAAGAAGGCGGGGGTACCTTCTATTATTATTCAACATACTGAAAAAACCCAAAATCATGACTCAATGTGGCCTAGAATTTAATAATAGATCTGTTTCCATAAGGTCCCATAATAAACAATTCTTGATCACCAGGGCAAACAACAATTTTATTTTTTATTTTTTTATTTATGTCTTTGATAACTGGGTGGGTGCATTACATAAAGGGCAATTGCATAAGAATACAAGGTGTCAAAGAAGGCCAGCATACAGGTCAAAAATACATAGTCACAGGCCAGGCAACAGACTGAAATATGTCACAAAACACAGAGACCAAACATAAGTCTCAGATATGATACATAAAGTGCAAAATGCATTTAGGTACACTAATAGTGCACAGGTCTACGAGTAGATTGGAAATCTGAAATCGAGTACACTTCCCCTTAGTAAATGGTGATGGGACTTAGAATAGGGAGGCAACAGCAGAAGCCCTGAAAAGTGGGGGAAGAGTACAGGAGCGGTAGTGGTGAATGTAGCAAGGATGAGATACTGCTAATAGGTGAGGGGGGTATAGGGAGGGGATGCCAGAGATTACCCAGTAGAGCAGTTGCATTTGGCTTCAGACAGCAGCCACTCTTTGAAATTGTTTTTGAAAGAGAGATGGGAGGTGGAAGAGCAGAGAGATGTAGGGAGTCTGTTCCATAGAGAGGGGGCAGAGACAAAAAAGGCTTTACTATCCATGGTAGAGGAGATTCGTGGAACTACCGGTGGGATGGATGATTTGAGGAGGCTCCTAGCTGCCACTCTGCCCGTGAGGAGGGACGAATATGGGGACAGGTGTACACCTCTCAGAGTATTGTCAACTAAGCAACCAAGGGTATAGTCAAACCTTCCTTGCAGTGGGAGACAACCAAGTGACTGGTATAATACACAATGATGGGTAGAAAAGGGAGCATGGAGGACAAAGTGACAGATATTGTTGTAGACTGAGTTTAGTCTACAGCGCAGCACTGAGGATACAAGGGAATAGACAGGAGAGCAGTATTCAAAGAGCGGTAGAAGGTTTCCTTATGCAGTTGCTAGGCACACCTCATAAGAAAGGAATTGGTTTAGGTGGTAGGTAGCACCTAGCTTCTGATTGACTCTGCGCAAAGAATTATTGACATGGTCAGCGAATGCAAGGGAGGGGTCCAGAGTGACACCTGACTATTTAAAACTAGGGACATTTTCAAGTGGGGGACCAACAGTTGTGGGTACAAGGAGGGAGGAGTTTGTCTTGAAGATCTTTGTGAGGAATGGTTTGGGTCCAAATAGCATTACTTTGTAACTCCTAGGTGGCACTATCCCAAGGACTACCACCCCTGTCTGCTTGGCTAGTAGCAGGTTAAGGGGCCTGAGTTCTGAAACGGATGCCTCCACCCAGAGGTCAGGGTTGGTAGTAGTCAAGCTAACCTGGACACAGCCCTCCGGGACACTGTAACACCCCTCTTTCCTTACTAGTGGCTGGAACAATATACAATAATCACTTTCACAATATCCCTGATACACCACATAAGTACCCACACTGTTTGCACTTACCACAAGGGCTTTCCTCTGGCTCGGCCTTGGGGACCCCCTGTAAAACAAGGTTATACACAGCAAATAACAGCAGTACAGTACTCTTGCACAAACTGGAACCACAATCAGGGTAAATGCAAAAAAGAGTTAGATCAGATTTATTTAAGGGACTTGAACAAGGGAGGGGCGTAATCAGGTTAATTTGCTTAAAGGGTCTCTCAATCAAACAGTTATGCATGCACTTCAGGGTCCATAAACAGTCACACACTCTGGGTACCCAGATGGAGAATGGTGGGCTAGCCAGGAACGTTGCAGCTGGTTGGGACCCCATGATGGAAGAAAACAACATGCACAACACACACTATTTGTGATCCAGAGCCAGAGGGCTCAGTTCGTCAAAAGAAAACAACAAGACTATCAGATGACACACTTTTAGATTAGGCTGTTGTTGCAGGGGGCTACCCTGATGATTACTCATGATACCCAAGACTGGACACAGGCTGGACGAAAATCGAGACAGCAAGTGGTTAATCTGGAATGCCAGGAGAAGCAGGGCCCACACGATTCACCGAGGCATCATTCCTGTTCAAGCGTGGAACAGGGAGCTGATCCCCAGGCAGGTTTCTCATCGGTGGCTTTCTCTGTGCAGTGGGGTAGTCTGGTACGGCCAGCATGGCATGGCCCAGGCCAAATGGAGATGAATGCAGATTCAGTCCGATTAGGCTAGATAAAGCTTCCAGTAAGCAGAACACAGTTCACACAGTGGGGAACCAAATCACGACCCACTTTCAATACACAGCACATTTACATGTAAAGGATTCTACAGTACCAGCAAGCAGAACACAGTTCACACAGTGGGGAACCAAATCACGACCCACTTTCAATACGCAGCACATTTACATGTAAGGAAATTCTACTGTACCAGGCAAACCACTCTCCGATCACGATCGCAAAGTCTCTGCACAAACTGGGGATTCAAAAGCAGCTGGAAATCCTGATAGGCTGATCGCATTCAGCAAATCTTCGGTCTTCTTCAGGATAAAGCTTGGTCACAGTCCAGTGGCTTAAATAGTCCTCACAACTCGGGTTCAGTCAAAATAAACTCTATTTTCCCTCTCAGGGACAGCAGGCAGACAGGCAGGCCAAAACTCAGCCCTTTCACAGTTCTCCCATGCAAAACTACACAGAACTGCTGCTCAAAATCACTTGTGCTGTTACTTCTTCACTTCTCAGCTCAAAACTGAAACTAGCTGCAGCAGCCTGGGAAATTCCCCAAGATCCATAAGGTTCAGTTGGCTGATCCTCCTGTCAGTCACAGCAAAGTCTCCCCCTTCTGGCGCAAAAAGGCGCAAAAAGCCCAAAACTACAGTTCCTACAGATTTTGATTCCAGACAGCTCCTGTAGTCCGGCTCCATTTTAGGTCCCACCAGTACTGACTGGTCCAAGTCGCAGTCCAGGACCAAGATAGTGGAGATAAACAAAACAGTCCTTGCTGCAAAGAAGGCAGGTTAGACAAACTACATTATGATTATCATTCTAAATGATTTTCAGCAAATAGTTACATCTTTCAACAGAGCTCCCTCTCAGATTACTTATGACTGCAATCCAGGCAGTTCTTAAAGAGACAGTACACAGAGGCTATACAGGCACTCTCTGGCAATCACATTTAAACTGCTAAAACGCAGGACACCAGCCTGGCAGTGATCATTTAGGCAAGCCCGAGGAAGACTTTTTGGGAACCCCCATTTGTAAGGGGGGGTTACACTTTTGTTTTCTTTACATTTACCAAGAGTCTGCTGGAAAGAAACCAATTGTGGGCAGCACCATAGTTAAATGTAAGAGTGGAGGAGATGTTTGCAAGAGACTTGTCACTATGGTAAAGGACGAGATCGTCAGCATAGAGGAGACCCTCACAGGTAAGGCTTTCAGCCGGGAGTGCATTAATAAAAATGGAAAAAAAGAAGGGGCCAAGGATGGAGCCTTGGGGAACCCCTGTGGATTCTGGTAGGGCAGGTGAGGAGGCTGTACCAATTATAACAGACTGGGACCTGCCTTTGAGGTAGCTTCTAAACCGTGCTGTTGTCTCAGCAGAGCAGCCAAGGTGTAGGAGAGTGGAATGGAGGAGGGAGTGGTCGATGAGGTCAAAGGCCTTAGTCAGATCCACGAATACAGCACCAGTGGCCTTACCCGTGTCCATGTTTCTGAGTACATGGTTAGAGAAATGGACTAAGGCTGATGTGGTGCTTATGGAAGCCATGCTGCTGAGGGCACAGTGGATTATACTTTCCAAGATGCTCTGAGAGTCGGAAGTGCATGATTTTTTTTCCAGTAGCTTGCTCAGGTGGGGGAGGAGGGAGATAAGTTTATAATTACCAGGAGAAAGGGGATTGCCTGATTTGAAAATAGGTACAATGTTAACATGTTTCTAAGAGTCTGGCATTGTGGACGAGGAGAGGGCAAGGTTTAAATATGAAGGTGAGAGGTTCAATGATAGCTGGAGAGATGAGCCTAAGGAATGAGGGCAAAAGCCCATCACAGCTAGGGCTACCCCTGGCAGGGAGGGACTTGGTAACACCTGGGCCAATGGCTCTAAAGTAGAAGGGTGGGGTGTCAGAGGGGGTGGTGATGGAGGGGGGTAGTCATCCTGACTACCAGGGCTGGTGGATGGCTGGGAGGGTAGTTTGGTAAGATAGGCGGAGAGGTCAGAAAATACTTTGTTAAAAATCTGCGCAATCCCAGAGGGATCAGTCAAGGGGCCTGAGGGGGAGGCGAGCTGAGTAACTTGGCTATGGATCTTGGGGTTGAACAAGGACCCAACTGAGCCCCAGAAGCAGTGGGGATCGCCAAGGTTGTTCCTTTGAAGGTTTAGGTAGAAATTGCGTTTTAGCGATTTGGCAGTTTGTTTACATGTGTCGCGTAACCACCTATATGTGTTCCAGAGTTGGGGAAAAGGGGATGATTTATAAGCTTTCCATTTACTGTCCCTTTCTTTCATTAGGGACAGTAACTCTTTGGATATCCATCAGATGCAGCCTCCTCTCATCCTCCGAGTAGTGAGAGGGAAGTGGAGGTCTTGTATCTGAATGAGGGCATTTGTGAGGAAGCTAACTGCATCTGACACATTGTTGATGAGGTAGAGGGCAGACCAGTTCACTGCTCTTACATCTCTAGGAGATTTGTGGGATCCAGGCAGTTAAAATTTCTGAAAGACAGGTACTTGGTGGGGGAGGGACATTTGATTTTGGTGGTCAATATGACGTAGGTAGGGGAGTGGTCACTTATGGAGTCTGACAATGTACAACAAGAGAGGCAATTATTTTACAGTAAGATCAGTTCATTTGTGGAACAAACTTCCAAATGATTCAGTATACAGAACATTATTCAGTAGTTTTAAGCAGGGGCTTAATGAGTACATTCTAACATCAAGAATTATACAATACACCCACTAGGAGTAGGAGACAATCTTATAGGCCTTTGGTCTTCTTTATCTTACCAAACCAAGTAACCAAGTAATTCATTGTTGTTAAGGGAGCTTGCTTTTAAATTTGACTGTTGTAACTGATGTGCCCTTACAGCCTTTGCTGCATCTTGGGTCACAATACCTTTAACTATTTATTTTAAAATCAATGCAGCTCTCACTGTTGAATCATGCCTCCTGATAAAGCTTCATTTATATAGAGTGAAGTGCTGGGGCTTAGTGCCATGCTCTCTGTGTGGATTCAATAAAAGTTGGATTTCATACTCTTGTGTCGCAATTCTTCTTTGCTGAGTGCCACCGTTGATTTATTTTTTGTAAAGTCTTTGGGTCAGCACCCTTTCTATGGTGAGCATGTGGTCGGTGCTTGATGTGTGAATAACTACCTGCCTTCACCAAAAGCAGGATCCCTCTGAAAGCAAGATCTTGCACCTCAGCTGGTTTACTATTGAGAAAATAGTGTAACAATGGGTACATTTAGGACCCCATTGCAAATGAGGTACTGCATGTAAGCTACGCTATCCTGGGTAACTACATTTTAAAAATGGATTAAAGGACAAATGCAGGACCCCAATAAAAATGAGATATTACACTTGAGCTGTGTAAACACCACTAAATACATTGTAAAAATGTGTCAAAGCAGGACCACACTGGAAATGACATATGCAGCTTAGCTGTCCTATCCTGCTAATCACACACCCTTAGTGTGTGCACAACTGTTGTAACAGCTGTGTGTGTGTGTGTGTGTGTGTGTGCGTGCATGTGTGAGTGTGTGTGTGTGTGTGTGTGTGTCTATGTGTGTGTTGTACCAAAATGAAACAAAATGTAAAGACTAACAGCTTAAGGCAGTAAAAAAAGAAAGTTTTCTAGGGGTTTATTCTGATTAAAAATGTAAAGTTTTTATAACTTTGTTGTTGTCTGAAACAAAGAGCAAGGCAAGTAGTATATATAACTGAAGTGCAGTTAGCTGTGTGGGACCTTTTTTTCTATTGTTGTTGATGGCTTGGCATTGTACCCAAGAAAAATTAAAAAGAATATTTTTTTTTCTGAGAATTTAGTCAGACTTCTCTATAATGAGTGAGACTTGTCATCTCAGCATTGCTGCAGTGACTTGATTTCATAATAAGTATAATTTAAATTTAATATCAGAAATCTTCCTGTGAGGAACCCAGGCTTGGGTCCCTCTACGGCCTCTTAAGCAAGTGCGAGTGCACCGTAGCTGATAGGGTGGGACTAGTCGGCTGACTTCCACTGATTCAGTTACCTGCTTTTCTGTTCTGTGTGTGTTTGCACGGCTATGCATGCAAGACATTTTCCTAAGTTTGTGGTTGTGTGGCCAAGCAGAAATTTAAAAAAATATTTGTTTTTTTCCCTGAGAATTTAGTCAGGCTTGACTATAGTGAACGTGATTATCAGCTCAGCATTGCTGTAGTGACTTGATTTCATAATAAATATAATTTACATTTAATATCTTTATTTTTATTTTATTTTAGTATTTGGTAACCTGGTAAGGCCCACTAGGCACAAGTGCCTGTTTTCAGGGGCGACCTGGGAGCAATGGGTAGGTTGAGTGACTTGCTTAGAGTCACACAGTATGCAAGTGGAAGTTGTGGGAAGCAAACCCAGGTCTGCTGGATGTACCAAGTTCATTCATAGCTCGTTACTCTCACCTCTAGGTTATACTGCCAGTCCCATATCAGAAACATTCCTGTGAGGAACCCAGGCTTGGGTCCCTCTATGGCCACTTAAGCAAGTGTGAGGGTACTATAGCTGGTAGGGTAGGACTAGTCAGCTGACTCTCACCGCTTCAGTTAGCTGTTTTTTTGTTCTGTGTGCATGCATGGATGTGCATTCAAGACATTTTTCTAAGTTTGTAGCTTTTCTGCACAAGATGACATTAAAAAAATGTTTTTTTTTTCAGTAAATGTGTGGCTTTCTTCCCAAGAAGAATTTAAATTTTTTTGTTCTAAGAGGCCCAGATATTTAGACAGCGCCTGGCAGGGGTGCAAGCCTGGGTGCAGTGCAACTGGGATGCACCAGGGCCAGGGCCAGGACCAGGGGCAGGTGATATTCAATGCAGCACCATTGAATATGGCAAGGCCAGCACACATACTGCACCTGATGCAGTGGCACTGCGCCAGCGCAAGCCACAGATAGGGAGCACGGGGATGCGTCAGCACAAGTGCAGTTGCACTAGGCGCATCACCCGTGATATTCAGCAGGAGGCATGCAAATGAGGCCATATAATATGCAAGGCACAAATGGGGCCATTTGCATATCATTATGGCCCCGTTTGCATGCCTTGCGCAGGACAGGCTGGCGACTTGCGCCTGGCGCTCTGCACAGCATGATGTGTGCTGTGGGGATCCCGGAGCATCCCCCGCCCTGTAGCCACGTTATTCACATATTTGGGACTGTCTAGTACAGTATGCCCTGCAAGCCCTTTGGTTCACACTGTGGACCAATGGGCTTACAGCCCATACTGTAACTGTCACTTGGTGGGCAGCCGGGTGGTTTACGGGTGGGTTGCAGCCACCTGCCGATGATGGGGGGGCGGGGTGGACAAGGGGTGCTGTGTGGGTGTGAGGGGTGGAGGGTGCCACTGGATCACCAGGGATAGATGGTCTGGCGCTGTACCGCGATCGTGGCATTGGGTGGGGGGACCACTAGACTACCAGGGACATGGGTACCATCATAGTCGGCGATCAGGGACACGGGAGGAAGGGGGGCCACTAGACTACCAGGGACAGTCTACATTATCAGTTATTGGTGCATCGGGACATGGGAGAGGGTCCACTGGACTACCAGGGATATGTGTGTGCTTCTGGACAGTGTTCTGGGTGGGAGGGTGGCCACCCACGGCTGGCGGCTGCTGTGTGTGCTTGCAATCTGGCGGCCTATGGGTGGCTGGGAGTTGTTCCCACTCCTCACTGGCTCAACTTTGAGCTCCCTTATGCGGGGCGACTAAAGGGTTGTACCAGCATATAAGTGCCGCATATCCTGCCTGAATATTGGGATGTACCGTGACATGCATGGCACCCTGCATCTGCGCTTGCATACATTACTAATGTGCCCTAGTGCATCGGGTGTTGCACCATGCAACGTGCCCCTTTGAATATCATGCCAGGGCGCATTGGGTGGTTGTGCTATGCACAACTTATTTGAATATCTGGGCTAGAATGTTTGTGGCTTTCTGCCCAATAAGAAATTTAAAAAATAAGTTTTTTCTGAGTATTTACGAGTCAGGCTTGACTGTAAGTGAGTGTGACTTGTCAGATCAGCATTCATGCAGTGGCTTGAGTGACTACATTTCATGAAAATATAACTTAAATTTAATACTTCTTCCTGTGAAGAATACAGCCATGGCAAATAGATGATGTAGTAACAGAAAACATAGTTCGCCCAGCAGCCCCAGCAAAGCTGCACAGGTATACAGCATCAAACGGCAGGAGAGGGTGCGCCTAATACAGAGTGATGCTCAGGGTGCATTCACCATACAAAATTCGGCTTTACCCCATCAAAGCCTGCACTCTCCACCAGCATCACTATGGCATTAGCTGGGACCAGAGGAAAAAAGTCCAAGTATCTTTCAAAATACTAGTAGTACTGCAAGGAGGACATTGTCATTAAGTGTCACTGATAATACTAGTGTGAATGTGTCCTCGTCATCCCTTGCCACTGCCACCATTAACACCAGGATGAAGACATTGTCCTTAATAAGGTTAGGCGGACATCTGACCTGATAAATCGAACCAGTCGGATTTTTGACTTTTCTGATCTGATCCGATCGGATACTGCTTTAGAATCAGGTCAGATTATTTGAGACAGCAGAATAGTGATCCTATTTCAGGCTTTGCTGTCCCTAGCCCGATCCCTTATGCAGCCCCAGGCTCCCTGACTCTTTCTGTCATCTGCTGCCCCTTTCCATTATTTATTCCGACATGGTCCGCAGGAGGGTAGGCAGGCTAAGTTTGCCATTTTTCACAGTTCGCCCCATCTTGGTTTAATTTACCTCTTCCCTCCTCCATAATTCCCGTAATTCAAGTTCTTTTTTTACCTATGGAACTGTCCGTCTTAAACAGCCGACTCCTCTAGCACACCGAGTTCTGTGCTACACTCTCTTCACTCTGACTCAAATGCTACCCATCACGTATGTTTTCACTGCAAATTGACAGAGTGATCAGGCTTTAAATTTTTAATTTTTTTTTAACAAACCTGAAACCTGCATGTAGCCTACTCTGTCTGACTTAAACAGTGGACTCCACCAGCATACCAGTTTCTGTCCATCATCTCACAGGCAGCCGCATGTTCCCACGGCAGAGTAACTGAATGATTCAACAAATCGGGCAAGACTACTGGGAGTGGGGTTGAACACCTGGAATGAAAAATTACCTGCAACCAGTGCGAAGCCTGCACTGTCTGACTTAAACAGCGGACTCCTCCAGTATACAGAATTCAGTCCATTGTCTTGCAGGCAGCCGCATGTTCCCACTGCAAACTGACTGAATGATCCAGCTATCATTTTTTTTCTTTTTAACAAAGAATGTCTTTAACAGCAGACTCCTAGCAGGATAACCTTTAACAGTGACAAACTGAACAGTAAAAAGGGAAACCTGTATTTACTTCAAAGCCAGAACCGAACCTCGACTTGGGTGGTGAGGAGTGTACAATTGTTGTGTCTATAGTGTGAGGAGTGCTCCTTTTTTCACACACTACTATTCAGCCCACTCTGAACTGGATCCGATCGGATAGTAGTCACAGCAGGGTATCCGGATCCGATATCCAGTCCAAATTCGATATCCGCCCATCCCTAGTCCTTAATAACTATCACTGCTCTGATCCACTACTCATCCACTGTGACTACTGGCACCTCAACTTGTGCTGCAACAGTGGCC
This sequence comes from Neoceratodus forsteri, assembly GCA_016271365.2. Classification (NCBI taxonomy): domain Eukaryota; kingdom Metazoa; phylum Chordata; order Ceratodontiformes; family Ceratodontidae; genus Neoceratodus; species Neoceratodus forsteri. The sequence goes on from CM028133.1 coordinate 967,164,740, forward strand.
CTGCCAGCCACTCCTGCCACTGTGACTGAAACGGCTCCTGCCACTGTGACCCAGACCACTCCTGCCACTGTGACTGAAACGGCTCCTGCCACTGTGACCCAGACCACTCCTGCCACTGTGAAGCAGACCAGTCCTGCCACGTGACCCTGACCACTCCTGCCACTGTAACCATGATGAGCACCAGTACTGCTATGGTGACATTGGCCACTGTTACCACTATGGCCCCAGCTAGTTGCACAACTATTTCCAGTACTGTTTATCCCTACTGTGACACCTGTTTTTTTTTTACCTGTCTCCACCACTGTGGAACTTGTCAGTGCAGATGAGGAGGAGTCGCATTCATCTTGGTCTGAGTACTTTTCACCAGGAGATTTGCCCACTAATACATCATTTGAAGAGGCTAACCTAAGCAGCTTTTATAATGAGGCAGAGTATAGGGAGAATCCTGAGAACCGTAAAACAAGAAAGTCAGGTGGCCAAAGAAAATCAACCTCTTGAGGTCACAGTGCCTGGAGAAAGAAGAGTATGCCCCCCCCCCCCCAAACTCAGCAAGCAGCTCTTCAGCACTTTGTTCAGCAGGCTCCACCCCAGCCTGAACAGCCAAGTAAAGCAGGTGCAGGGGCATCAGTGGCGCCAGGGGGAGACCCACAGATGCAGCTCTAAACAAGAAAGGCCAGTGGGGGACCAAAGAGTGATGGTAGTACTAGAAACATAAACATAGAAATTGACGGCAGATAAGGACCGCTAGGCCCATTTAGTCTTCCCATTTTCCCTGCCTACTGTAAAAACCGCAGACCCTACTTGATCTCCAGCTTTACCTCCTTGTTCCTATTGCCAGGATTCCCCTATGCCTCTCCTATGCATACTTGAATCCTCCCACTGTGTTTGGGGGCCCCCCCACCTCCACTGGGAGTCTATTCCATGCATCCACCGCCCTTTCTGTGAAGAAATACTTCCTCATGCTACCCCTTAGTCTACCCCCTTTCAACCTCATGTCATGCCCCCTCACGCCTGGACATCTACTTTTCTGAAAGATGCTACCCTCCGGTACCCTATTTGTGCCTTTTAGATATTTGTAGATTTCTATCATATCTCTACTGTCTCTTCTCTCCTCCAGAGTATACATATTGAGGTGTTCCAGTCTCTCCTCATATGACTCTTGGTGCAGGACCTACACCATCTTTGTTGCACTTCTTTGAAATGCCTCCACCCCGTCTATGTCCTTATGGAGATGCGACCTCCGGAACTGGACACCGTATTCCAAATGAGGCCTCACTAACGATCTGTAGAGTGGCATCACCACCTCCTTCCTTCTGCTGGTGATACCTCTCCCTATGCACCCTAGCATCCAACTGGCTGTCCCCACAGCCTTGTCACATTGTTTTACCACCTTTAGGTCATCAGATATGATTACCCCCAAATCTATTTTCTGTTTGGTAACCATCAGTTTCTCCCCCCCTTCACATAATCCTCCCCTATGTTCTTGTGCCCCAAATGCAAGATTTTGCACTTACATAGAAACATAGACTTTGTTGGCAGATAAGGACAGCTTGGCCCACCTAGTCTGCCCATTTCCCTACCTACAGGATAAGCTGCAGATCCTAGTTAACCAACCATCTATTTCTTCCTACCCCCACAAAAATCACCTTATGTCTGTCTCATACATTCTTGAATTCTCTCACAGTTTTAGACCCCACAGCCTCCTCAGGAAGGCTGTTCCAGAGGTGAACCACCCTCTCTGTGAAAAAATACTCCCACATATGGCCCCTGACCCCCCACCCCCATCTTCAAATTGTATCCCCTTGTTCTTGCACATCTCTTTTTCTGAAAGATGCTACCCTCTTGGACTTTGTTGAGTCCACTTATGTACTTAAAAGTTTCTATCATGTCCCCCCTCTCCCTTCTTTCCTCAAGGGTATACATATTAAGCTCCTTTAGTCTCTCCTCGTATGGCTTCTCTTGCAGACCCTGCACCATTTTAGTTGCCCTCCTCTGGACTGCCTCTATCCTGTCTATGTCCTTGTGGAGATGGGGTCTCCAGAACTGGACACAGTACTCCAGATGGGGTGTCACCAACTGTCTGTACAGAGGGATAAAAACTTCTTGTTTTCTGCTGGTGATGCCTATCCTATACATCCCAGTATCCCCCCAGCCCTCCCTACTGACTTCTCACATTGCTTGCTAACCTTAAGGTCATCTGATATGATTACCCCCAGGTCCCTTTCCATTTTTGTTGTTGTCACTACCTCCCCCCCATTGTGTAATCTTTTCCTGGGTTTTTGTTTCACAGGTGCATTATTTTGCATTTCTTTTCATTGAATCCAAGCTGCCATACTTCTGACCATTCCTCCAACCTTGCCAAGTCCCTTCTCATCCTTTTCCACGCCTCTTGTGTATCAACCCTGTTGCAGATCTTTGTGTCATCTGCAAAGAGGCATACTTTTCCTTCCAGTCCCTCTGCAATGTCACTTATAAAGACATTAAAAAGGACTGGACCCAGTACTGAACCCTGTGGTACCCCACTAGTAACCCTTCTTTCTTCAGAGTGGATTCCATTTACAGTTACCTTCTGTGTCCTGTTGTCCAGCCAGTGTTTTACCCAGGCTACCAGGTGTCAGCATGGCTCAGTTTGTAGCACATCTGCCTCTGGACCAGAAGGTCGTGGGTTCTTGTCCCACACTGGGATTGGACTTGCACCTAAAAATCGCTGGCATCCGAGTGCAGTATTGGGGGATGCAGTACTGCTGGGGTGTGCCATCCTTCGGAGGAGATGTTAAACCAGGGTCCCTTCTGCCCATCCTGGTGTTGTCCTGGTGGGTGTCCAGGTAGAAGTAATAGAACCCAGGGCACTCTTCGCAAAGAGTAGGGAACATTCCCAGTGTCCTGGCCAACATTCCCCTTCCCATAAACCGGTTCATGCAATTATCCAGGCTGTGTGTGGGTGATGATGTGCGATATGGCCGCCACCACACTTTCAGTCACTTCACTACCAGTCTAGCATTGCTTGTAAAGTGCTTTGGGACACACTGTGTATGAAAAGCGCTATATAAATGCTGATGATTCTTCTTCTACCACCCTGGGACCCACTCCCAGGCTGGTTAATTTCACTATTAATCTTTTGTGTGGGACTGTGTCAAATGCCTTGCTAAAGTCTAGGTAGACCATGTCCACAGACCCTCCCTGGTCCACTACTTTGGTCACCCAGTCAAAGAAATCAGTTAGATTTGTCTGACATGACCTTCCCTCTGTGAACCCATGCTGCCTTGGGTCCTGTGCACCACTGGCTTCTAGGTACTCAATAGTTCTTTCCTTCAGAAGTGATTCCATCACTTTCCCTACCACAGAGGTTAAACTGACGGGTCTGTAGTTTCCTGCCTCTGTCTTGGTCCCACTTTTGTGAAGGGGAATCACATCTGCCTTCCTCCAGTCCTCGGGTACCACACCATCCTCCCACGATTTGCTAAAAAGGACAGTCAGTGGTTTCATTAGTTCTCCCCTTAATTCTTTTAGAATTCTGGGGTGAATCCTGTCAGGCCCCATTGCTTTGTCCACCTTCAGTTTTAGGAGTTCTTGCAGAACCCTTTCTTCTGTGAAAGGGCTGGGATCGACCCCCCTATCCAGAGTGCTTCTGTTAACTGGATTAGGCACCTCCCCCTCCTTTTGTGAATACCGAGCAGAAGTATTCATTCAGTATCCCTGCTTTTTCACTGTCCCTCTCTGCCCACCCACCGTCCATTCTATTCAGCCTCACTATCCCTCCCTTTGTCTTTCTATGCTCCCTGATGTACCTATAAAAGGTTTTATCCCCTTTCTTTACCGAGTTGGCTATCTTTTTCTCAGTTTGGGCCTTTGCTATTCTGACTTCCTTCCCTGCTTCCTTCTGCCTTAACTGGTACAGCTGTCTGTCCTGCTCCTTCTGTGTTTCCTTATACTTCCTGAATGTTGCCTTTTTCCTCCCTGACCTTTCCCGCCACCTCTTTTGAGAACCATAGTGGCTTTTTCTTTCATTTTGATTTGTTTATTTGCTTCACACAAAGGCTTGTTGCCTCTGTGATGGCAATTTTGATGTTTCCCCATTGTTGCTCCACCCTTCCTTCTAGCCTGTTTGCTTTTCAAAGGCACTCTCCCCATAGGCGCCGGGTTGTATGGGCCCATGGGACATTGGCCCCAGCAATATTTTTTGAGCTGGGCTGAGCCCCAGCAATATTTTGCCACATGCTGCCTTTTTTAAGGCATTTTTTTTCCCCTGGTTTCTGTGCGCATGCCCTCCTGCATGACCGCACCCCGCCCCGCCATTTAATTGGGCTGGTGAGTGGCGGCCCGGCTGGCATTGTATTTAAAATTGGCACCTTTGCCTTGTTGCCTTTCCTTTGGTTTGCCAGCCCCCCGAAAATCATTGCAGTTCAGTGGCCCTTTTTCTTCAAACTTGCTGCATGTTGATTGGCCAGGGAAGGCTTCTTTGGGCATGATACGCGTGCATGCGTGTGTGTGAGGACTCTGAGAGGTGACAGTTTTAATTGTGTAGTGCACTGGCAGGAGAGAGTGAGTGGCGGCGGGCTGGTCTAGAAGACAAGAAGAGAAGCAGTGGTGGTGGATTATGCCTGGTCCAGCCAGAAAAGAGGAGCCTGAGAGAACAACAGCCAAAGAAAGACCGAGGGTGCGCCGGGAGCCGGCAGTCATCCGGGACACCACACCAGCAGCAGCCAGGAAGCACAGCAGGCCATTCGAGTCGGAGTCAGGTCAGCGAGGAGGGAAAGGGAAGTTCTGGGGTCAGGTGGCCAGGGAGTGGAACCAGGTGGCTAGCTGTGGACGTGTTCACCGGTGCGGGCAGCAGCAACAAGCAGCAGACTAGCACTGCAGAGGGGAGCAGATTGTGTGGGTGACCCGAGCATTTCCGGATGGGTTTAGGGAGGTTTAGGCAGGTGGCAGGCCTACAAGTGGCCGGGTGGGCTCCTTCAGTCTGGGCAGCTGGCAGCAGCACAGAGCAGGTCAACTCGAGGAGCAGCAGAGGAGGACAGCATCAGCCAGCAAAGGTAGGCAACAGCAGCAGAACTGTTCCATGGATTATGGATTTTGTGTATCTGGACTGTACTTGCATATGTAGTATTTAACCTATGATCGGGGTTGTGGCTGGAAAGGGACACAACTCAATGCACCTTACCTGGCTGGTTTAAGCTAATAAAAGTATACTATCAAACTAAACTACTAAAAAGGATATATTAAGGCACTAATTGATATGCTGAGTTTGGAACTTAACCTTGTTACCAATTTTAAATTCTGATGTTAAAAGAAGCCATGTTGTAGCTCCTATTTATATCTCTATTTATAGCACTGTCAGTTGCTCAGTAGGTAGCATGCTCAGCTCTGGGGCTGAACGATCAAAAGACTGTGGGTTCTAGCCCCACACCAGGTACTTGGGGTACTACCCATAACTGACATTTTAGTGCAGTACCAACGGGGTACTGCACTGTTGAGGTGCCATCCTTCGGATGAGATTTTAAATGTAGTATAGCCCAGAGGTCAGGTCAGTGAACAGTAAAAGAGCTTGGTACATCCAGCAAACCTGGGTTTGATTCCCACAACCTCCACTTGCATACTGTGTGACCCTGAGCAAGTCAGTTAATTTCCCCAGTGCTCCTGGTTCACCCCTGTAAACGGGCATTGAGTCTACTGACCAATACTGGGTTACCAAAGAATAAAAAACATTTAGATCTGTTCTGTCCATTTTTGGTCACTGTCCAGGTGGAAGTAAAAGATCCCATGGCACTTATCGATGAAGAGTAGGGAGTTTTCCTAGTGACGTGGTCAACATTACTACATACTAACATACTAAAATGCCAGCAGAATAGGCCTAACGGTCTTTCGTGTCTGCTCGTTTGGTCAGCCCCCACCCTGGGTGCTGACCTTGCTGCCCCCCTCGCCTTCTCTGGCTTCTCCCTTCCCAGTTCCGGATATTCTTGCTGCATTGGATTTTGCTTCCAGAACCCTTCCCCTGTACCTGTCCCACCCCCTCTTGAACCCCTCCACTGTCTCTACCTCCATCAGCCCCTAGGCAGTGCATTCCATGGCTCCACCACCCTCTCAGTGAAGTAGCACCTCCTCCTTTCTCCCCTGAATCTTCCCCCCTCCAGCTTCCACCCATGCCCTCTAGTGGCCCCTCCTCCTTCCTTCGAAGCACCCTGACTGTTCCTCCCCTATTTACCCTCTTCATGTACCTGAAGACCTCTATCATGTCCCCACGGTCCCTTCTCTCTTCCAATGTGTACATATTTAGCTCTTTGAGCCTCTCCTCATAGGTCCTGTCCCCCAAGCCCCAAATAATTTTGGTTGCCCTCCTCTGGACCCTCTCCAGGAGGTTAATGTCCCTATTTAAGTGTGGCCTCCAAAACTGCATGCAGTACTCAAGGTGCGGCCTCACCAAGCAGTTATACAGAGGGAGTATCACTTCCCTCCTTCTAGAGGTGATCCCCCTAGCGATGCATCCCAGCATCCTGTTGGCCTTGGCTGCTGCCCTCCTACAAGTCTCAGAGTTGTTCATCTTGACATCCACTACCACCTCCAGGTCCTTCTCAGCCATCGAGACTTGTAGCATTTCCCCCCAGGGTGTACACTTGGCCCGGGTTTCTGGCCCCCAGAAACATTCAATCATCAATAAAAAAAAAAACGGATCTATGCAACCCAGCCTCAGGATGCAACTGGAAACAAGCCATCACAAGTAAATGTGCCTTTCCTGGTCAAAAATAACAAACAAATAAAACTTAGTACTGGATGGTGCTGCTCTATTGCTACATTGTAGAATAAAATATAGAATGGAAGGTTAGACAGAGGGTTGTATTTTCAACCACTAAATGCTTATGATCAGCTTTAAACTGTAAATTTCTTTTTAAATGTGTATATATATATAAGTGCAGTGTGATTTATTGTATACATAAGGACCCATTTTCTAATGAAAAATGTTAACATGATCAATTTTGGTCACTCAAACTTCTGAACTGAACTTACTGGGTTACCAATAAATAAATAAAACTAGCCATTGAGAACAGAGGTTTGTTGAGTCTATTGGGGTGGAATGGAAGTCAAATACTTCCACAGGTCCAAATGTGGAAGTAATTTTAGTTTTTTGGAAGTCGGAATACTTCTCAAGGCTCAGCAGTATCGCAGTAGCACTACTCCTCACTACACTGGTGACCCAGATTCGGGAAAGGACTGGAGTCACTCAGGGGCCGGCCTGGGGAGAGTAGATCTAGCATCCTGAGGACAACTCTTTCCCCTCAGTACAGGGTGAGGACTCTGAGCTTCTCTGCTTGGCTGTTACCTGGTGGAGACCAGGTGGAAGCACACTGGGAGCAGCTAGTCAGAGCTGAGTGGCAGCCAGCTGTCACCAAGCATGCATGCATGCTGCTGCACACGTGTGTCACTGCAGTCCAGCATCTTCACAAAAAGAAACAGAAACTGGAAGAAATGCCCTGGTCCATACGGCCGGCAATCCCCCTACAGGCATGGGGTGCACATTCACAGAGTGTCTCCTGGCAATCCGGCTAGGAAACCAACCCTGCTCCTCAGGAACGTCAGCTCATCGTAGTATACTCTGGGCTGCTTAGCCCATGCTGGGTGAGGGGCTGGCACATTTAAACTTATATTAACAATAACAAATGCCAGTCTGTCTTTTGTTAGGAAATGTTGATTCTTGATTGTGATTTGGTAAATGTTACCCATGCAGTAACTAAATAAGAATGGGACAGCTTGAGTAGCTTCATGATGGGAAGAGAGACCTAGCCTACTGACTAGCTTGCTAACTTGCTTGCTGTCTTGCTGAAGCCTTCAGCAAGCAAGTTATTAAGTTAGCCAGTAGGCTAGGTCTCCATTCCCATCTCAAAGGACCTGTCATGGGGGTAAGCACTGCAGTAACCAGGTAATAAGGTGTGGTGGCCTCTGTGGGGATGGACAGGAGGGATGCTGATGTTGCCTCTGTGGGGATGGATGGGAGGGATGCTGGTGTTGCCTCTGTAGGGACGGACAGGAGGGATGCTGATGTTGCCTCTGTGGGGATGGACAAGAGGGATGCTGATGTTGCCTCTGTGGGGATGGATCAGAGGGATGCTGATGTTGCCTCTGTGGAGATGGATGGAAGGGATGCTGATGTTGCCTCTGTGGGGATGGACAGGAGGGATGCTGATGTTGCCTCTGTGGGATGGATGAGAGGGATGCTGATGTTGCCTCTGTGGGATGGATGGGAGGGATGCTGATGTTGCGTCTGTAGGGATGGTTCGGAGGGATGCTGATGTTGCCTCTGTGTGGACGGATGGAAGGGATGCTAATGTTGCCTCTGTGGGGATGGATTGGAGGGATGCTGAGTCCAGAGACTAAAATGGGTGTGGTGGTCTGTCTCTACATCAGTGTGTGACTGTCTGATGGGCAAGGGGGTGGACTGTCTCTGGCAGCTCTGCAGTGTCAGATGCACGGAGGGGGGGACAGCCTGGGGAGCTTTAGGATGGGAAGAGAGACCTAGCCTACTGACCAGCTTTCTAATTTGCTTACTGTGTTGCTGAAGCCTTCAGCAAGCAAGTTAGTAAGCTAGCCCGTACACTAGGTCTCTGTTTCCATCCTAAAGGCCCCATCATGGGATAAGCAGCAACACAGCCCGGGCATGTTTCTTCCCTCCTGAAAATACAAGAACAAAGTCATGTAGTACTAGTAGTTAGCTTCTGAAATATGAGAATCCTTTACCTTTCCTACCAGTGCAATCATAGCCCTAATCAGATTATTGTTTTGTGTCTGCCTGATCTCATATTCAGCTAACAAATCATTGCCACCACTACTGTGGTTAGTGTTTATTTATCAGTTTCTTGAAAATACCACAGGGGGAGAAAAATGCTTATTAGCAATAACTAATGATTTAGCAAAAAAATGTAACATACTGTTTTCAGCCCAACAGAAATATCACTGAACTGGGGTTTATTTAAGCAATAAGGCACGACAAGGTGTGTGTTATGTAATAGCGTCACTCCTGGGGTGGGTTGAAGCACAAAGGCAGGCAGTGCTTCCACCACCAGGAGTGATATATAGAATAAAGTATGGGGTGGTGTGTGTAGAAGTTTACACACACCCGAGGGATAAATGCTGAATAAACCCGGAGGCGAGCTCAAGGGGTTTGTACATACATCTAACCTCTCGGGTGTGTGTAAACTTCAGTTACTCATACACCATATTTATTCTCATATAATTGCTGAGTCTCCTTTTGGCCACAGCAATTATATAAAATAGCGGTTTCAGTCCGGTCGCGCTCCAGTTCGGTTTTCATCCGGTTCTTACATTTAGATTTTCGGAAGTTTCACGTGTGTTTTTTTTTTTTTTTAATAATTAAAACTTGTATCCTATAGAAAATAAATGTTTTTTTTTAAGTGTGACTTACCGCCATGCCGTGATTCTTTGGCGGCTTGGTTGTGGTTGAGCAGACAGCGGTGAGCCAGAAAGGGAAACACTACAGCGGATGCATGAGCAGAGGTAGGAGAACTGTGTGCGTGTTTGCCATTATAAACCCTCCTTTATAATGGCAAATTACGCCACGATCTCCCTATGTCAAAAAGGGGAGACCTGTTAATTATTACACAATAGCACATACCTTGGAATGCCTTATTGCAATTATACAATGGCTCAATGTTATACAAAATAAAAAACAATTTAAAAATGTTTTTAGTACATTTTTAGTGTGGCAATATATCTTTATTTCTTAAGAGAAGAACAAACAATGCTAATCTTGTGGCAACAAAGCAATACAGTGTGGTTATTGTGTAATAACATCACTGTCTCAGGCACACACTGACCAATCAGAGTACAGAAAATGTCCTTGACATTGTATAATTCATCTCACTAGCACATGTCCCACTGGGAGCAAGTCTGCAATATTCGATTATAGCTTTAAGTGAATTCCCAAACTTTTTGTCAATCAGGGGCCGGGACCTTGACCCCTGGGCCAGGGGCCGGGGCCTTGACTCCTGGGCCAGGGGCAGAGCTTGACCCCTGACCCCAGGGCCCCACCAAAAATTCTACAAACCCAGCTTCTATGACTCTCCCATCTTGCCAAAGTCAGCCCTCCTGAAGTCCAGTACCCTCACTTTTGTATGGTTTGACTCTGTAGCTGAGTTTATCATGAACCACACTGTTTGGTGGTCACTTGTTCCCAGATGGCTACCCACTTCTAGATCTGAGATCCTCTCACTGTCCCCATTTGAGAGTACAAGGTCTAAGATTGCTCCCTCACGAGTGGGTTCCAAAACTAGCTGTCTGAGGTATACCACCTGTAGGGCATCGAGAATGTCTCTCCTCTTGGATGTGGCTGCAGCAAAGGTGTTGCAGTTAACATCTAGCATATTCAGGTCTCCCATCAATAGTATCTCCCCTTTCTGTGCCATCCTTAGGATGCCTTCTGTCATACCCTTGTCCATTTCCTCCCCCTGACATGGGGGTCTGGATACAACCCCTGTGCGGATTGTGGTGCCATTTCCAGTCTCTAAGGTGACCCACAGTGACCCTCCTCTCCTCCCTGTTTACTCTTTTGTTCAGTTGCTTTTATCCCTTCCCTTACATAGAGACTACCCCTCCCCCTCTTCTCCCCTCCCTGTCTCTCCTATAGGTTGTGTACCCTGGTATGTTAACATCCCAGTCTTGGTTCTCTGTGTACCATGTTTCTGTGACTGCTACTATATCTCGGCATCCCTCTTCCATCAAGGCCACCAGTTCAGGGAGCTTGTTGCCCAGACTACGGGCATTGGTACTCATTATCCTCCATTTCCTGATGGTCTTACCCTTTTTTGCCCCATCCCTGTCCTTATTGCCTTTGTCACTTTCTCCATTTACCCCTGCCCTTTTCCCTATCGACATCTCTAACTTGGTGTTTACCTCACTTTCTACCTTGATTTCTTTGGGGGGGGCTAGGATTTTCCTGCTCCTTTCTAATGCCTTCCCCCTTGGCTAGTTTAAATGCTTGCCAATGAAGCATTTAAACCTATCACCTAGGATCCTGGTTCCCCTCCTGGACAGATGCAGACCATCATGCCAGTATAGGCCTGCATCACTCCAGGTGGACCCCCAGACCCCAATGTAGCCAAATCCCTGAGCTCTGAATCAGTTTTTCAACCACTGATTGAATCCCATGGTGTGGAGCACCCTAGCCTCACCTACTCCATAGACAGGCAGCACCTCCGAGAAGGTTACCGTGTGTGCTACTTGTCTAAGGCCCTTCCCCAACTCCACAAACTCTTCCTGCACTGCTCTGATCCCTTTCTTAGCCAGGTCATTTGTCCTTTGGTGGACAATAACATCCAGCTCCCTCCCCTGTGCAGCTGCTCCAGTGATCCTGAGGATTCGCTCTCTGTCCCTACAAGCCATGGCACCAGGCAGGCACCCTACCTCCCTCTCCCCTTCCTCCCCCAGTTCTAACTTCCTAACAATGGAGTCCCCCACCAGGAGTTGTTTCCTTCCCTTGTGGAGTCCCATGCCACCCTCCTGTGGGTCTCCTTTGTGGAGGTTCCCAGCATCCTCCTTGGTCTCCACTGCGCGTGCCTCCATAGAGGAACCACACTTTGCCAGAACAGCATATGAATTGTGGAGAGGTACAACTGGAGGGATGTGCCTCTATTCCACCACCCTCACCCTCCCTGAGACCCCTGTGGTCCAACCGCTCCTCTTTCTTGGCAACCTCTGTGGCAATAGCAGTGGCCCTGGTGATCCCTGAATGGGAGAGGAGGTCCCACAAATCCTTGCCAACTCAGCCTGGAGATGAGCAACCTCCTCCCTCAGCCCAGTGAGGTGTCTGCAGATGGGACAACACCACATCCTCCAGAAAGTCTCCCAGAAGACTGCTGCTCCACAGCCACTGCACTGCACTGCACCACTCCCATCATGTCTTATTTCTGGCCCCTACACTGTTGTTTCGAATACTTACTCTTTCCTCTGTTTATTTATTTTTCCCCCTACTTACTTACTGCCTCTGTGCCCTTTAAGCTCCTGATCTTCCTGTTCTGAGACAAGAAGATCCTGTATTTCTCAGTAGTCTCCTTACTTGCTCAGAGGCAGACCTCCAGCAGTTGGGGGGGGGGGCGGAGAGCTACTCTTTTCCTTCTAGGATGGTGAGACTTTGGTGGCTCTGTGATCACTCACTTCCTGCTCCCAAACAGGAAGTTCCTGCTGTCAGTCAAATCCTGTACCTATAAAAGTAGAACTGGCTTAGGGTGAAGGGAAGGGAAGGAGGGCAATATAGTCCCAGTAGAGAAGTCCAGTCACAACAGCAGCTCCTTCCTCCTGGTGTTCTCTGGCAGAAGCTATCTAGGGCAGTGTTTAAATCTGGCTTTAACCTGGCTTCCTTCTAGCTAAGCCACTCCCCCTACTTAACAGATCTTTCTACACTTAGTTAAATTACACAGATAAAATTCCCCTTCAACCACCTGAGACAAACACCTAGATAACTGCACAGGTAACAATTCACTTCAGCCAACTCCAGCCCCTCTGTAATGTCACATACGAAGACATTAAACAGGACTGGGCCCAGGACTGATCCCTATGGCACCCTGCCTGTCGTCCTCCTTTCCTCAGATTGAGCACCATTTACCACGACCCTCTGTCTTCTATCACTCAACCAGTTCCTAACCCAGTTTACCACCTTGTGACCCACTCTCAGGCTACCCAGCTTGTTCACAAGTCTTCTATATGGAACAGTATTGAAGACCTTACTGAAATCTAATACTAGTGACACTAGCCGAATGAGTGGTGTCAGGAGCAGTAAGGGCATGGTGTAGTAGCATTTCATATTACATTAAGTAGATAATAGAAAGGCAGTGTACACACTGTGCAGAATGATTATCAGCAGGAGGAATCTCTGGCCAATTTAACAACCACTTCCTTAATGTACCAGATTTGCCTGTTTGCTAAGAAGTCCATCCTTGGTCTCACTCCTCCAGGAGTACAGGGCCTCCTCTGCTCACCCACCAACCATAGGCTTACCAGAGGTTCTAACGGGAAGTTACTTCAAGTCCCCGTCTGTCTATCATTGCAGGGGCAATGGTTCTTTGCATATAGGGCCCCCAAATGGTTCAACTCTCTCACCTCTGACCTTCAATCGGAACTCAAATTCAGCCCCTTCAAAACTAAGCTTCATTCTTATCTTTCTGCCATCAGCTCTTGTGACTGTGATGACTAATGCACTTACTGCCACCCTTTGTGATAACTATTCCTCAGCAGCACTTATTTACCTGACCACTACCCCAACAGTACCATGGCACCCATCACTACTCACCCTCCACCCCAACCCCTCCCCTGGCTCCTGCTGACCCTAACAGAGCCTGACTTTTTCACCTGACACAGGTTACTTCCCTCCCCTTCCCCTCCCCCGGCCACCTCCCATTCTCCTTCGCTCCAACAAGGCCCTCTGGGCTGCTCCAATTAATACCTCCTAACGCCTATTCCACCCCAATAAGTTTATTAAACTTGATCACCTAACACTCTCAAATGATTCTATTTCCCCTCTGTATTACTCCAGCTCTTCTAACCTCTATTAGCTCCTCTCCCCTCTCTCTCCCTCCTGAATCCAAAGTTTATTGACTGATGCTCTGTATGTAAGCATTTCCTGATTGTAAAGATTGTAACTAACTGTTTATGGAGCTTCTGTGCTACACCTTTCAATCCATGTATCGTATGTGTTTTGTCCTCTAACGTGGACTTTTGTAAATGAGCTATTAGCTCAAAGGTATAAATCTGAGATATCAATAAAATAAAATAAATAAATAACAAACCACCTAAAAGTAAAACATTGCCAGGTTTTTAAAACATCAGGGCCATGCCTGTGGTTCCATTGGACCACCCACATGGTTCTGATGCAGGCAGTGGTGCTGATGGCACTGGCAATGCAACAGGTAGTTCTGCCCCTGAAAAAATACCTGTAAGTGTTGCTGTGCCTGCTGCTGCTACTGTACCTCACCATCTCCCTCAACACCAAAGAGTCCTCCATGCACCCCAACATTCCCACCAGGCACCAGTCCCCTGATATTTGCACACCATCTGGCAAGTGTGGAACCTACCCCTATCCATGGTCATTACCAATAGTAAAAGCATTCCAGGCCACCACAAGTAAGAACTAATCATCCCATCCATTGGCTCAGCACATCACACAGCTCATAGGTGAAATTTTGGCATTGGATCTGCAACCATTTTCACTTTCGGAAGACACTGGCTTTCTTGGACTTGAGCAGCACTTATAGCCATGGTACCAGTCCCCATAACATTCCACATTTTTGTACACTGTGGTGCCGAAGCATATGAGGGTGTGAGAATGGCAATTGCCACACTGCTATCGGAGGCTGTGGGTGGAATCATCCACACCTCAGACATCTGGAGAGTAAAAATTCCATGCATGCATATCTCTCCTTGACTGCCCACTGGTGTGTGTGCAAAACCCTATGTCTCTTGTTGTGGATTCCTCCTTTTCTCCCTGTGTCAGTGGCTTTCTCTCTGTCATCTCTCTATAATCTAGCAGTCACGCCAGGTCTGCTCTTCTAAATTCTGGGCTAATGAAGAAAGACCACATGTCACCAAGCATGCTGGCATTCAATCAAGGCATGCTGCAGTCGTGGAAAGTTGGTACTAATCTACATGTTGTTGTTTTTTTTGTCATGGATAACAGGGCAAATATGGTGAAAGCAGTTGCTGATGGAAATTTTGTCAGCATTCATGGCTTTGCCCACACCTTGAATCTAGTGGTCACGTCTGTGCTACATCACAGTACTGAGGCTAGCAAGACTGTCTCCACAATGTGCTTCATCTCTGCTCATTTTCATCCTTTCCTCTGTAAAGGCACCTAACCAACTGAGAGACGTGCAACAACGCCTTGGTAAACATTGCTTGTTACAGGATGCCAGTACCAGATGGAATTAATCATACCTGATGCTGCCTAGACCACTAGAACAGAAGCATGCACTTCGTGACTTGGAGGTGGAGTGTGACACTGAGGGAGTCTGAGGCCACCATGAAAGATCACAGGTCAATGCCATGATGAGAGTACTTGGGCCATTTGAGAGGAGCAGCGGTGATCTAAGTGCATCGACTGCCACTCTTAGGTTATCCCAGCAGTGCATATAACGAAAGCATCCATGGAGAGATATGTAGAGGAAAACAGGGAGATTCTAGATGGGGCAGCTGTGCTCATTTAGCAGCTGCAAGCTGACCTGGATGCAAGGTTTGCAAAAATGATGGAGTGATGGCCACTTTTTGTTCTGTGTAAAGCAGCAATGCAATAAAATTAGTCAAAACATTTGACCCTACATTTTTTTCCACTATAAAAACTCCTGGCATCTTCCATTTTCATTTGGTTGTGAATTTTTCATGTTCTACCGAAATCTGAGTACTTTATAAATTATTTAGTTTAGATTTTTTCTCAAGAAAAAAAAAAGACTGCCGCCACGTTTGACATAGAAATATGATTGTAGACTTGCCAAGGGTTAGGACCGAAAAAATAAAAAAAACACAAGGTGCACAGCACGAGGTGCTTAGAAAAATAGATTTGACACGTATGCTATTCGTTTTTTTATGTTTGCTTGCAAGCATGCGCAAGAACATTATGTGGCAGCTTACGAGAGAAGTGGGTTGTGGAGGCGCCGCACTGGAGGCATTGCATTTGGGGGCTTGGCACTGGTGGACCAATGGAGGCACAGTGTGCTGATGACACTGACTTCCAAAAGTGCCACCAACTTGTAATGCTTTCACCGCAGCAATCAGAGGCCACCTCGTCATTGCAGCATCAGCCATTCTGCTGCAATGAGGAAGCGACCCGTCATTGCAGGGCGGAACGTTACCTAGTGTAATATTGTTTGTGAACACGGTGGCAAGCCGCCACCATGTTCACAAACAATATTATTCAGCCCCCACTGCTGAGCGAGTGCCCAATCCCCCTTGGCAGCATGTGCCCCCCCAAAACAGTGTTTGTTTGACAACGGGGGGCCCAATCCCCATCGGCTTCAGTCCCCCATCCCAGTTTAATTTGCTGACGGGGCATCCCACTCCCCGTCTGCATAATGTTCCTACCAAAAAAGTTGGTTTTGTGCCGAAGGTGCCCAGTCCCCACCGACTCACCCCTCATGTGCCGAGGGGTGCCCAATCCCCCATCAGCTACAGCCACCCCAAAAACACTCAGTTGGCACACTGGGAGCCCACCCCAGCGTGACAAATGTCTCTGTTAAAAAAAAAAAAGTCCTGCAATGTTTTTTTTTTTTTTTTACTTGTAAATCAGAAAATGGTCCCTCGTTGAGTCCGGTGGCCCTGTCCCCAACCTGCGTCCACCCTCTGCACACCCTGCCTCCTGACACCCACCTTCTGAGCCCAGCAAGACGATCTTCAGTGGACCGGGAACACGTCTGCACCCTTCAAAGCCGACCGCAAACTAAAGAAATGCCAGTAAGCTCTATAATGACATAAATGGGATTTTTTCAACTTTGGTGCATATCTCAGGCATTTTTGGGAATTTTGGCACTAAATTTTCAACATGAGGTTATTGGAACCCCTCCCCATGAATTCATCCACTGTCATGGTGTTATTCGGTCCCGAAACGTGATTTCACAGTTACTGCATGGAATCACCTTCCGGGACCGAATAATGAAATGACAGTGCCAGTGTTCATGAGGTGGCCTCTCAAAAAGTCTATGTTGCAAATTTGGTGGAAAAATCCAAGCAATGACTGTTTTATGTAGCATGCATTGCGAGTTGCTACGCAGCTCATAACTTCATGGATTTGCAATATTTTCACTCCAGATTTTCAACATGACCATTTTTCTGGCCTCCTTATGAACAGTACAGCTGTTATTTTCACATCCTGGCCAACATGTGTTTCGCACTTCCATTGCAGAGAAGGTTGCTGTGGGAAATCAGTGCTCGGGACACATTAAGAAAATCACAGTGACACTGTTCATTAGCAAAGGTCCTAAAATGCCTATGTTGAAAATTTTGTGATGAAAGTCCATAAAATGATTGTGTTACAAGCATACGTTGCGCAGTTTCCATGCACGCTCTTAACTTCACACATTTGTAATATTTTCATTCCAGATTTTCAACATTGCCATTTTTCAACACTTCCTTATGAACAGTACAGCTGTCATTTTTCACATCCTGGCCAAAATGTGTTTTTGCATTTCCGGTGCAGAAAAGCATGCTCGCTGTGGGAAATCAGTGTTCGGGACACATTAAGAAAATCATAGTGACACTGTTCATGAGCAGAGGTCCCAAAATCCCTATGTTGAAAATCTGGTGACGAAAGTCCATAAAATGACTGTGTTACACGCATGACTTGCATAGTTTCCACTTGTGCTCAGAAGTGTGAGCATTTTTAATATTCCCACTACAGATTTTCAACATTGCCATCTCTTCACTCCTCCCTATGGACGGTACAGCTGTCATTCTTCACATCCTGCCCGCTCTGTGTTTTCCTACATGTGGCACTGAATGGCACGGTTGCTGTCGGAACTCAAAGTTCGGGACACATTGACAAAATCACACTGCCACTATTCATGAGAAGAGGTCCCAAATGCTTTCATGAGGTGGGATCACAAAAAGGCCATGTTGAAAATTTGTAGCGCAAATACCAACAAATGCCCAAGGTGGTAGGGTTTCTAACCATAACGTCCCACCCTGTACAGACTGACAGGCATCGGAGGTGTGCCTTTGGATTGCCGACTGTACTGCTCATGCCATCCCACCCCCAGCCTCCAGCCACTGACAGGCATCGAGGTGTACCTTTGACTCTTTGGCCTCAGACTTCACCCCATTCTCCTATGCTGCACCCATTTCAGCATATGTCCTAATGGAATGGGGTGACTGTAAAGCCAAACACCCCAAGGCACACCTCAGCACATGTTGGTGTCTGCAGAATAGGGTGAGGTGACATGGCATGATCATTATGAGCAATGACCCAAACACTTATCCCGATGCCTGTCTGTCTCTACAGGATGGAGGTGGGATTGGTGTGAAGTTCAATACTTCACTGCCATTCCTATTCTGCATCTGTCTAACTCCTGCATTTCCAATGCTAATACCAGCAAGCAAACATTTGGCATTGACAAATGCTTGTTAACTATAGCTGAAACCAGCTTTTTTGGAACAACATTTTTCATTGCACTGTTGGTTCAACATACTGGGTGTGGTTGGTTAATTGTGGATTTTCTGTAAACTTCCTACATATGTATAAAAGCATGATGAATATCACAGTACTACAAGGTGTGATGATCTCACATCTGTGCTTGTACGCCAGGATGTCCTATCTGTGGCACACAGTGTGTGAAGGGCACCAGGTTTTGAATGCACATGCAAGTCTGCCTTTAATCTTTTACAGGCAGAGGTCAACATACGACAAAAGACAAACAGTGGGTAATAATGTCAATACAATAAAATGGTCTGCCTTCAGTAATGACACCTTCTGGCAGAGCCACAAGCAACAGTCTGCTGAATAAGCTCAGCAAACAGCCATGCAGCAATCAGTCCCATCACTGGAACACCTCTAAAAGACTCTATCAGACCTGGGTGTCAGAAAGAGGCAAGAAAGCAATAGAAAGTAGACGTGAAACTGTTCTGTCTAGCCCACTGATTCTGACACAGTGTTCCTCCTTTCTGCAGACTTAAACACCAATACCTTCTCTATCCCCAGCTAAAAATGTTAAAGAAAATCAACCCTTTTGGTGATCAAGTGCAGTAAATCATATTGAAATCTCATGACATAATCTCCCCATGCTCAGAATTGTCTGATTCCAATCCAATTTCCAGATTTAGGATTTTAGGAAATTCCAGTTTCTGATCCAGTCGTGATTCAAATCCGAAAAGGACCTCAAAACCAAATTCAGATTTGCATTTGGAATTGTAAATCCTAGATTTCTATTTAAAAATAGCTTTTAAGATTCAGTTTATCATTTAGGATTTTGGGACTTCAATTCCGAAAATCTGAAATCTGAAAACGGGATCAGAATCCGGTGAATTGATTCTGTGCAGTGGATTCTGAGCAGCCCTCATTTGCAATGTATTTGTTTTGCTCCTTTCCTTACCTCCTAGGTGCCTGTCTCCTTCGGGCATCACAAGCCCAGCTGCCTGCCTAGCTCACCATCTGCTACCTCCCACAATCGCCCAAGTCCTCCTGCCATCGCTGACTCCCAAAAATCCCTTCTATGGTGGACACCCCAAGAGGAAAGAGAAGGCAGGACTAACTGGTTATGTGCAGGCTGTGGTAATCACAGCATAGCATGGTGGGGGCCTGGTAGCATAGAAGGTCAGTGGGCCATCATCAAGCATGCCCAGAGTGGCCACATTTCTGCTGTTGTCACCATCCTCCCTCTTCTCACATGGTCATACACATAGCAGTAACATGGGGGATGCACAATAGTGTGTGGTCACCCCATGTCACGAAGCATATCCCCACTAGGCCACCACCAGCTCTCCTGCCCCTGAACCCAAGGTGAAGAGCATCTGCACAGATACTGTGTCACCCTCTCGCTGGCCACCATTCCAGTCACCTCAATGTTGGGGTGGGAATTCAGGTCACCAGCGTGCGAAGCGGTCACCTCTGCAGTCAGTCCCACAGAACTGTTTTTTTTTTCCCCTCCAGTCACCGTGCATTGGGCCCCCATCAGCCAGCACTGCCCTGTTCCCATCCTGCTGTGCTCCTCTCTAGCCGGAGACCTGTTCCCCCATCCCACCTGTGACTCATCTGTGAGGTGCCCCCTGGTTATGACCCTCCGGGGTGGGGCCATCTGCTCCAAGCGAACATCCCTTCTTCATGCAGTACCAGGTACAGGTGGAGGTGGAGGATAGGGCTGCTCAGGTCCAGAAAGCAGGAGCCAGTGGAGGACGTGGTGGGGTAGTGAGATGTCTTCCTCCCAACATTTTTTTTTCCTGTT
The DNA here is from genome assembly GCA_016271365.2 of Neoceratodus forsteri. Taxonomy (NCBI): domain Eukaryota; kingdom Metazoa; phylum Chordata; order Ceratodontiformes; family Ceratodontidae; genus Neoceratodus; species Neoceratodus forsteri. Next base: position 967,184,659 of record CM028133.1, read on the forward strand.
TCCATGGTTACCCTTCCCCGGAGGCGCAGACGTGCAGTGACATCCAGCATGGTACGAGCGCGCTCCTGCACTTCTCCCATGGACATCCGCCATCACTTCCCCCTGATCCCTTGCATGAGCCTGGCTGTGTACAGCATGCCTCCATGTGGTGTCACTGCTGCCAGGGATCCACGACCCACCCCTTCCCCGAAAGAGGACAGCTGTCCGTCGGACACTCAATCCTCTCTCCCCAGCCAGACCCTGGTGACCCAAGCTCGCTCCTGACCCCGGGTCGCCAGCGTGGTAAGAGTTAAGGTGCCAGCACCTCAGCCCTCTACACCACCGGGCCGGTAGAACTGTTTTTCTTGTATAGGCCTACAGTAACCCCTAATGTAACCTTGTAAAACGATCAACACACCTTATTAATCCAGTTCACTAACCCTTTTTGCTTGCCCTTAACCTTGTTTTATGACTTTCTTCCAATGCAGAGCTGTACAGCAAGTCACCAAATAATCATCCTTTTGTTAATCCTTAAAGAGGTAGTACACAGTCTGAAATTAACATAAATGTTTCAAAGTAGTCAGCTGTCACTGTTTATAACAAGTATTTTTTTCTTTTCTCTTATGCCAATTAAAAGATTTTCTATACAGTTTGTGATGTGTAGAGCAGTACTGTACCTGGAGGCTGACGTATCGATTTTATCCCTCTTCACACCTCATCAGCATTATGACCTCACTGACAGTGATATTATAACTGACCAAGAAGAGCCACACAGCCACTGCCAGATTGGTCACCCATTGATCATTTTACAATGCATTTGGTCACAATGCAGGAATAGCACTAGACAGGTCAGCCTGCTGGTAAATGCAGGTTTTTCATGTCACTTGTATTGTCAGGTAGTCGATAATCCTCCAGTGAGCAAAAGGAAAAAAAAAATACTAAATAAGTACGGCAACAGCTGGCTACTTGAAAAAATTAATAATATTTTATGTCTGATATTTTTGTGCTACTAGCTCTTTAACCCTTCCATGCAGCCTGCTCCCATCTGCAGTCCCATAACTCCATCACATAAGCACACAGTGCAAAATCCTCAGTCCATTAATGCAGACCTACTGCATGCGTATTCTCTACTGTAACCCAACAGGAGAATTAAGGAATCGTGTGGCACATCATGGTATATTGCTACAACCTGGGTGCATGTGACTCACTAGGTTGCAGGCCGACCCCTATGCACCCCTATCCATTTGCCCAGTGGAGCAGATAAGCAGACTTCAAATTATAATCATCCTTTTGTTTGCATTTTATGATTTCTTTTCTCCATGGACTTTTCCCCATTTCACCCATCCCCCTGCCCTGATTATAAGGCCACTCTGGCCGCACACTTGCTACAGTCGGGAGGTGGACAAGGGGCTGTCTTCAGAACCCGACGACAGTGCTGTTCATATGTCAGTTAGCAGAGGGAGCATCAATTCCAGAGTGCCCACGCCCTCCCTCCCCAGTTGCCAAGCGCCAAAACTCCACGAACCTGTTCACCTTGCCCACACCAGCACAGATTCTAGGGCTTGCACACAGTACCTCTGGGTAGGCCCTCTGTTGTTTTCCTTTTAACCTTTCACAACACCTTATCCTTTCTACAAACCTGCACAGCAAGTTTGACTGTAACCCCATCAGAAAATTACCCTATTTTTGTTCACCCTTAACCAGGGGATAAATTGGAAATACTTAGGTGGGGGAACTCTTATGTCTAGATTTCTAAGTGGTGGAACTGTCATTTCTAGTTGGTGGAACTCCATACCTATAGTAGTCAATGGAAAAAGATGACAGAGGTTGTGGAACTGTTATACAATTTATTAAGAGGTGGTGAAACTGAGTTCCTGTGGGCTCCTGTCCAATATAACCCCTGCCCTTAACCGTTGCACTTCCTTCTACATTCGGCAGATCTATACTACCTGTGCAGTAAATCTTTTTGTAATCTCATCCAGAAAATCAACCTCACCTTTCTAAGTAAAACACATCATGTTCGTGGACTTCCTGATGAGGTCAGGCCCACAAGGGAAGTTAAAGGCAAGAACGGCCTTCAACAACAACTAAGGGAATCATCTTAACATAAATACCGTTACAAATCCTGTTTATTGTACTCATAAACTGAAATATGTAGCAAATGTACCCTGTATAAGGGACTCGAATAATGTTGTGGGGCCTGGGTTAATAACTCCTGTCAGGATTTGTTTTTACACAGCTGTTAACTTACAGTACATTTGTTGTTTGCGCGGTGCCTGCCCCCAGGTGAAGATTAAGTGGGCTTGTGTGTAATGCCAGTAATGTTCCCTTCAGAAACAAAACCAATTGTGAAGCCCTCTGGCACAACCCACCCAGCTCCTATACAATACAATGCCAGTTTACCCAAAAGAGAATTATTAGTTGTCTACCAATCATATACACACAACTCAAGATTGCAAACAAATAACACATGGTACTGTTAGGGGATCAGGAGTGACATACTAGTGAAGGAATGGGTTACAGCAAGCAAAATAACAATGCAGTCATCACTGGTTTAACTGTCTTCTAATGCCTTCCTAGTTCAGTCTGAAAAGATAATGTAGGCTGCTATCTGACCAATCACCGTGCTCGGTCCACCTGTGCTGTTTAGCCACTACTCCAGTCCCAACAGGTCCGAATTAATACTGCTGGTCCTAGGGAGTCCCTGGGGAAGCCTCGGTACCCAGATCTTGGATTGTGGTAGGCCAGATGAGTTGTAGGTGGTCAGTTGGTGTTGGTGTGCTATAAAACAATTAAACAATTGAACGATGAGGCAGTATAGTGCAGTGGTTTTAGGCTCTGAGCTGCAAATCAGGTGACATCCAGCAGACCAGACCTGGGTTTGAATCCTACAGCTTCCACTTGCATACTGTGTGACCCTGAGCAAGTCACTTAACTTCCCTGTGTTCCCAGGTCGCACCTGTAAAAAAGCTTTCAGCTTAGTCTGCCACACCTGGTTAAACAACTAAACAAAAAAAACAACCCAAAGTTGTAATCCTGGTCGGGTGACCTAGTCCCACAAACTTCCAATCTATTAGGGCCTTGTACTATGGAACTATAAGCAGGAGTTATGTTGCAGGACTCGTAAGCCCCGTTTGGTTACTTGTGAGTTCCCTGAGGCTGGCAGGCCTGTGTCTTTGGCTGCAGTCCTGGGGATATTTACCCACTACATTCTGCAGTCCTATGCTGCACCTTTGATGCTTTCCTCAGCTCTCCTCTGCCAGTCACTCTCCCTGGCACCTCACACAGGTTCAGCTGTGCTCTCACTGTCACTTTCCCAGGATGCCTTATCCCAGGCCTCTACAGCTCACCTAGCTGGAGTGATCAATGTGGTGGCCTTAGGCGGTGGCCCCACAGTTGATGAAGTGGTTGCAGACCCCACAGGCCAGAGAAAGTCTCTCAGGTGAAAGCTATGTTTCAGTTACAGGGCAGCTTACACTTGCAGGCTGAAATCTTCAGTCACAGCTGCAGGCATTCTCTGTCTCTTTCATGCTGTGAACATCAGTCTCCTCACTAGTGGATGTAAAAGCACTCTTCTCCCTCTAACGTATCTGTGCAGTGCAGACGTACACTTGCAGACAGACAGTTCATCTACACTCCTATCATTCTAACAGCACACTCCAGATGCTGTCTCTGACTCCAGCAAAGGAGATGTCTGTGTTTCTCTACACTCCACAGCAGACGTGCTGGAGAAATCCTCAGTGAATACAGCAAAAGGGCTGTCTGGCATGACACCAGACGTGTATCTTGCCCTTGGATCATGAAGGAAGAGGTAAGATGGTGGGGATTAGGGTTGTTATTTACCAATTTTTAATATGTTGACCCTATATGACATACCACACCATTGATGCATGGCCGATGGCCCTGTACCTGTAGACTGGCCTTGGATCATGAGGGTAGAGGAGATGGGGGTGGTGAGAGTTAGGCTTAACAACTCTCATAGTTCATTTTCAACCTTTGTGGTGATTGAGTTTCGTGCATTAGCGACTCTAATGAGCATTAATATCATTTATATATATATATATAGATATATATATATATATATATATATATAGATATATTTTTTTAAAGTAATATAAACAGATAGCTATTATTGATTAATTTATTGATTGATTGATTGGTTAATTGATTGATTTCAAAAGTTTTACCTAGAAAGTCAAACTGAGCTTGTATCAGCTCATTTCCAGGTGCATCCTGGGGAGAAGGAGAAGTGAACAGATACAAAGTACAATGTCAATGGCCAGTCCAGTCATATGGAGGGCTGAGGCATTGACTGCCTTCCCTCCTGCCACACTGATGATCCGTGTTCGTGGTTGCCGGGGGTCGGCGGGGTGAGAAAGAATCGAGTGACCCAGGGACTCCTCTCCTCTCCTGGGAAAAGGGGGGAGAGGGGGCTGTTGACTCGGCCTTTGACTGCCGCAGGGTGAAGGTCAGATGGTTGATGCAGGTAACATAGAAACATTGAAACATAGAATTTGATGGAGATAAGGACCGCTTGGCCCACCTAGTCTGCCCATTTTCCTACCTAACAGATAAGCTGCAGATCCTAATTAACCAACAGCTTACTTCCTCCTACACACAAGGTACAAGTGACTCAAAGGGAGGGGACGCAATCCTGCAGAGCAAGCAGGCCTCCATGCACATGTCCTAACATGCTGTCATAGGAGGGGAACCAGGGAGAAAATAGAAATAGGAACCCAACAGGGAACCCCTGTTCCATGCACCTCTGTGGGTCTGCGCTGCCACCCGCATGCCTGGAGTGAGTCTAGATGTGGACTATGGGGAAGAAGAATGGCCATCCCTCCTCAACCCCACCACAGGGGGCAGTCTTTGGGGGACTGGCTTAGGGTAGGTCCGGGAGAGGTGTTTGCTGACTGGGGGAGGTGGGAATGGAAGCGGGGTCGCTGGCAACGTAAAAAGCTTGATGGAAAAAAAAGTACAATGTACAAAAATAATACAATACTATGGAAATTTCTTTTTTTTTTTTTTTAATTTTCTGCCGCCTTTTTTCTCCCACATTGCTGAATGGTGCTGTACTCTGATAGGCTGGAATGACATATCAGGTACATAATTTTCTTTCACTCTTTGCAGACTTGTACAAGAACCTCTATTGTTTAGTCTCGACGCTCCTTAAGCATGTCCCTACAGCCCATGGAGATTGTCAGATGGAAAGGACAGCTAGGGTAAGCTTCATGTACAAGCTACAAAATTCTGGTTTTGAAAAACAAATTATAAAATGGATCAAAGGGGTCTTAAGCCTTCAAAGCTCGTATCTTTCATTTTTTGTTAGCTAAATAAAAGTATTGCATTTGCCTAATGAAAAACTTTATTTTTCTTTGGTGGTTTTGTGTGGACTAACAGGATACACTCTAAGCCAAAGCTGATAATGAGATTCCTGCTTTTTGAGTGTCTGGAACCACTGTGTTCATCCCGTGGGTGGCATGCATTAACTGAAGCAGGTCTACTTGAGAAAGAGTAGAATGAATTTATTAACTTTTGTTTCATAAAATAAAATTAAAAAATTATTTCTTCATGCACTTTTTTTTTTATCCCCCGTGTGGGGCTGCATTGTTGCAGCCATTTCCACCACCTACTCTGGCATCAATGAGCACCCAGAGAGTACTTCTGTTACCACCCTCTGTTGCTTCTGTGACTTTACCCGTGTAGCTGGTGTCATTTCTCTACTAAGATCCAACTCATAGAAGGATGCACCCAGGAGATACGGATGGGTTACGGGTACCTGAGTAGAGCAATATTTTGCCACCACACCTCTCCATGGGTTTTTCCTTCTCGGAGTGTGTGTGTGTGTGTATATATATTATGGTAGCAAGGTAGTGCTACCATAGTTAGGGTTGAGGAGCCATTTACATGTTAAACCCAAAATTTTGCACACCTTAATAACTTTGCAACTGTTCAACAGATTTGCCTGAAATTTGGAATACAGAATCAAGACCCATATGCCTTGGGATCTGCCAAGTTTCGTACTGGTCTGGTATACAGCTGCAGAGTTATTAAGCGTGATCTGCGTGTGCGTTTACACTTTTTTTGGAATTCTACGGTCGCACCTACAGGTCGCACGGTTTGCACGACCTGTCCAAAATCTTCAGGGAACGTGCAGCCAGGGTCCCCGATGTGCCTTTCAAAGATTTCGTGAAAAAATATTAAACAGTTCAAAAGTTATTCAAAAAACAAGTTCCCATTAGTCAATGGGAAAAGTTAACAAAAAGTTCGACAGTGTCACAAATGCAGTTTTTACTTTCGCAAATGGCCCTTTTACTGTCGAAATCCGCCATTTTGTTTTCAGTTGGTGATCAGAAAAATGCTTGGTATTTAAATTTGGGACCCTGTAGCAACCTAATTCTTTTTGTATTCACCTAGTCGGACCCTGAGGATGCTAGCCATGTCTTTATTTTGGGGCAAAACACCCCAGAAATATGTTTTTCAGATTTCTGGAAAAAGTACTTTCGCAAAGTAGTATCGCACTCATGAAAGTGTCGCAAATTTTTGCGAAAGTTTTTTGCAAATTGCATAGTACTTTTCTAGGCTGTGGGAAAATGACAGCAATTGTTTGGCACCGCTGCAAAAGAACAGTTTGGAGTTTTGGGCTGAAATTTGGAGGAAGCAGCCGACATCTCACAGATGTGCCTTTCAGTGTTCTGTTGAAAAATATTACACAGCAGCAAAGTTATGGTACTCCAAAGTTGACACTTTTTCCCATAGGATAACATTCCGGCGTACAACGCATTGCAGCAATCGTTTGGCGCCCTGCTGCAAAATAACGGTTTGGTCTTTTGGGCTGAAATTTGCAGGGAACATAGCCAACATCCCACAGATGTGCCTTTCCATGGTTTGGTGAAAAAATATTACAGGGAGGCAAAGTTATGGCACTCCTAACTTCTGTTTTTTCCCCATAGGATAACATTATGGCATTCAGAGCGCCTTTCAGGGCCCGTATCTGGGAATCGGTGCAAGATATGGACTTTTTGTCGAAAAAATACTTAGCCCCCTCAGGAAATTGATAATTCATATGACTTTTACATTTTTTTTCTATGTCGTACGGTTCCTGAGATATAAGCAATTTACTATTCCAAGTCCTTATTTTTCTGTTCCGAGAGTCATTATTTTGCATACATTCTTTGTACTCACTGTCTTTCTCTATACAACTTTTGGGGAAAACCAGCCTGTGCGCTTACATTACTGTTACCATTACCGTTTCCGCTTGCGGTTCCGTACCCGTTTCACTTACCGTTCAAGTTTACACCACCATGTGCGTTACCCTTTGTGTTTTCATTTGCGGTTGTGTTTGCATTGTTTTTAACATTTCTGTCTACAGTACTGTTTCTCTTTCTGTTTCGCTTTGCGTCACCATGCGTATTACGATTTGCGTTTGTGGGCACAATGTTACTTAAGCAATAAGGCATGACCAAGGGTTATGTTAATGGTCTGTTAATCACCTTCTAGGGTTGTACTGTGGCACGAGGTGTAGCCGAGTGCCACATGCCCCTAGAGGGTGATTAACTGACCATTAACATAATCCCTCATGTGCCTTTATTGCTATTATAATAAAAAATGTTTTTAAACAGTGTTAAACCTTGTTCAGCATATAGCTAAGCTCTACATGTATGTTAATAAAAGATTAACATAAGGCTGTTAGAATGTTTGCAGCCAATCAGAAAGAGCCATTTCTCAGACCCTTTTTATAATATGTGACAAGACATCACGTGGTGTGGGCCCCACGCTCCCGCCGCCGCATTACATTCACTATTTCTCATTATCATTCTCAAAAAGAAGGGAAATTAGAGGCAAAAAACTCTGTTTAATGCATCAGTTAGGGTTGTTCCACAGTGATAAAAGCGAGGAAATTTGATGTTAGGGTTGAAACCCCCTTTGCACCCCCTCCAGCCCACCCCCCAACTGGAATCGGGATGTGCATTGGGGTCATCGGTCCTAACTCTCCACCCCATTCTCTTATTCCTCAGCTTCTTTCCACATGTGATGGGGTGAGAAGCGACCACCCAATGCGCACCCCATTCCAGTTGGGGGATGGGCTGAGGGTAAAGGGGTTTCAACCCTACATTGAATTTCCGCTTTGTCGCTGTGGAACAACCCTAACTGATGCATTAAACAGAGTTATTTGCCTCTAATATATATATATATATATATATATATATATATACACACACACACACACCTCTCTCCCCCGAAGAGCACATACCACCTCTCGGAGCGAGGGGAGAAGCAGGTTGCTGTATGGCAAGAATCCTGCCAAAAAGGTTCAACAACAGTGGGACATGCATAATCTAGCCTCCAAAGTCTGAGACCACTGCCTCCGCAATGCTCCTCTAGACTCCTCTAACTGTGCAGTGAATGGTGACAAGCTAAAGTCACGAGTTTGTGTCTCCTACATGGCATTGCACTAGGCTCATACTGTATGTTGTACCTTACTGTTTGATTGTAATTTATGACTTTTACCTAGTATGCATCATAAATGTGGTTTCCTAGGATAATAAACTGCTAAGGCACTTACAGTGCACAGCAACACTTCAATAACAAGCATTTGTCAATGCCGAATGTTGTCTTGCTGGCGTTGGCATTAGTAGTACAGGAGTTAGAGTGATGCATAATAGGAATGGCAGTGAAGTATGGAACCAATGTCAACCCAACCCCACCCTGCAGAGAGTGACAGGCATTGAGGTGTGCCTTTGGGTCGTTGGCCGTATCGCTCATGCCATTTCACCTCACCTTATTCTGCAGACTCTGATAAGTGTTGTGTTGTGCCTTGGGGTCATCAGGCTTTACACTCACCCTATTTCATAAGGAGATACGTTGAGATGGGTGTGGTACAGGAGACTGGGGTGAACTTTGGGGCCGAAGAGTCAAAGGCACATCTTGATGCCTGTCAGTGGCTGCAGGGTGGGGTTGGGGGTGCAATGGCATGAGCATTACAGCTGACAATCGAAAGGCACTCCCTTGACACCTGTTAGTCTGTACATGGTGGGAAGTTACGGTTAGAAACCCTAATGCCCCGGGCGTTTGTTGGTATTTGCACTCCAAATTTTCAACATGGCCTTTTTGTGACCCCACCTCATGAAAGCATTTGGGACCTCTGTTCATGAACAGTGGTGCTGTGATTTTGTTAATTTGTCCGGAATGTTGATTTCCCACAGCGACCATGCCATTCTGCACCACGTGTGAAAACACAGTTCGGGCAGGATGTGAAAAATGACAGCTGCACCATTCATAAGGAGGGGTGAAGAGATGGCAATCTTGAAAATCTGGAGCGTAAATATTAAAAATTCTTGAAGTTACAGGCGTGCGTGAAAACTGCGCAACGCACGCTCGTAACAGAGTAATTTTTTTTTAATTCTTTCACCAAATTTTTATCATTGGCATTTTGAGATCTTTGCTCATGAACAATGGCACTATGATTTTCTTAATCTGTCCCAAACGTTGATTTCCCACGGTGACTGCACCATTGTGTGCCAGATGTGCAAAACAACATTTCGGGCAGGAGATGAAACCTGACAGCTGTACTGTTCATAAGGAGGTGTGCAAAAATGCCAATGTTGAAAATCTGAAGTAAAAATATTAAAAATTCTCGAAGTTATGACTGTGCATAGAAACTGCTCAATGCACACTCATAACATAGTCATTTTGTGGAATTTTGTCACCAAATTTTCAACATAGGTATTTTGGGACCTCTGCTCATGAACAGTATTACTGTGATTTTCTTATTCTGTCCCAAACATTGTTTTCCTACAGCAACTACACCATTGTGCGCCAGATGTACTAAAACATATTTCAGGCAGGATGTGGAAAAAACAGCTGTACTGTTTATAAGGAGGTGTGAAAAAATGGCAATGTTGAAAATCTGGAGTAAAAATATTAAAAATTCTCGAAGTTACGAGCGTGCATGGAAACTGCGCAACACACGCTCGTAACACAGTCATTTTTGAATTTTTTCACTAAATTTGCAACATAGACTTTTTGGGAGTTCACCTCCTAAACAGTGACACTGTCATTTTGTTAATCGGTCTCAAAAGGTGATTCCGCGCGGTGACCGCAAAATCACCTTTCAGGACCGAATAACAAGATGACAGGGACTGAACTCATAAGGTGGGGTCCCAAGAACCCCATGTTGAAAATTTGGTGCAAAAATTCATAAAAATGGCTGAGATATCCACCAAAGTTGGAAAAAAAAACATTCATGCCATTATACAGCTTACCAGCATATCTTCAGTTTGTGGTCGGCTTTGAAGAGTGCAGACGTGCTCCTGGTCCACCAACGATCATCGCACCAGGCTCCGGAGGTAAGTATGGGGTGAGGGGAGGTTGGGTATGCAGAGGGTGGGCGCGGGTTGGGGAAGGGGCACGGACACATGAGGGACCATTTTCTCGTTTTCAGGTAAAAAAAAAAAAACATAAAGACAACGTGGGTCAGTTTTCTTATTTTGCAGGTGTGTTTTGGCACACTGGAGTGGGCTGCCAGTGTGCCACCTGTATTTTGGGGGATGGGAACCAAAGCCAATGGGGATTGGGCCCCCTGTCGGCACAGAAACGTGTCTGGGGGGGCGCATGATGCCGAGGGGGATTGGGCACCCCCTCAGCACAAAAATTAAATGATATGGGGCCATTATGCCAATGGGGATTGGACTCCCCCATCGGCAAACTGAACTGGGAAGGGGGCATGCCGACAGGGGGATTGGGCACCCCCAACGTTGGCTTGATTAGGACTGTGAGGAGGATGGCGACAGCTGCCGCCATCTTTTATTGAAATGTTACCCCAGGTAAGGCACACCCTGCAATGAGGGGGAACTCCCCCATTGCAGCAGCTAAATCATTTCAAGTTGGTAGCACGTTTTTGCACTGCTGTTATAGACAGTGTGCAGCCTAATTCGTGCCACGGAGCCCAGCCCAAAAAAGCAGTGGCACCACTGGCAACAACATGACCACACCTCCAAAACCTGCTATTCCAAGCTACCCCAATATGTTGCTTGCATGTTTGCAAGACAACATAATAATTGATGCAGGGAATGTATTAGCATTAGTAAAGTGGGGATGGGTTTGATCCTCTGCCTCAAGTGTTGGGAGCTAGCCTTTAAAATCTGGGGGTCAGAAATTTACTGGATTGTCTTTGTACTATGTTACCTGGTATTTTTTTCTTCTAATGGTACAAGTACAAATATTTCAATATTCAGAGTCAGTGCTGAAGCACTGCTTTTGTTATTCTTTAATATCCTCAAAAATCCCATTTGGGGAACTTTAGTAGGTTGACGCCAGCCCTGTTGACTTACCTTTAATATATGTTTATATGCACAGTTCTGGCATATCTTATGGTTACAAGTGCTTTCTCAAGTTTCTTATTTATTTATTTTTTTATTTTAGTTGTTTAACCAGGAGAAGTACACTAAGCTGAAAGCTTTTTTACAGGAGCATCATGGGAGCACAGGGAAGGTAAGTGACTTGCTTAGGGTCACACAGTATGTAAGTGGAAGCTGTGGGATTCAAACCCAGGTCTGATCTGCTGGATGTCACCAGATTTGCAGCTCAGAGCCTTAAACCACTGTGCTATACTGTCTCTTTGTTTGTTGGGTGTAAGAACTGCAAAGTGTAGCTGAGAAGTACCAGCATACAAAGGACTCAAGAAAGACCTCTTACAACCAAAACTTACACAGGAATTATACATATAGACAGATCATAAATAATACAAGAGACTTCTGTTTTTAAACAACATGGAATCTGAAATTAAAATTTAAATGTTTTACTTTGGAGACAATAAGGCCCTGGACACACTGGGGAACTTAAAATGGTTTAAGTGCCTTAAAACATTTTAAATCCCCCTAGCGCTGTTTGCAGACAGATTACGAGCCCCTTAAAATGTTTTAACAAAAGTGTTTTTAAATCCTGCTAGATACCTGGGGCCAGATATTGCAAACTTTGCCCCGGGGCTAAATTAGCACTGCCCAGTGTGAAAACTTAGCCCAGACCCACTAGCCCGCTATATTCAAAAGGAATAGCTCGGGGCTAAATCTGCTGAATATATAGGGAGGCAGTATAGTGCAGTGGCTTAAGGCACTGAGCTGCAAATCTGGAGACCTGGGTTTGAATCCCACAGCCCCCACTTGCATATACTGTGTGAACCTGAGCAAGTCACATAACTTCCCTGTGCTCCCAGGTCACACCTGTAAACAAGCTTTCAGCTTAGTGTGCCACTCCTGGTTAAACAATTGAGAAAAAAAAAAAAAAGAAAGAAAAAGAATATAGCATGCAAAGGAAGCTGGGCAAACTGGGCCAGGAGTGCAGGGCAAAATTAGTCCGGGAATAAGATAGCCCTAAATATAGCAACCAGGAAGTGCAAACCACAACAGCAACCCAGTGCACAATGACCGGAAGGACTGTAGAGGTGAAATATGTGGCCAGTGTGTGTGCCAGCAAAGCAGTGGAGTCAATAGAGCTACAGGCATTAGAGCATGAGAATGTACAGTGTGCAGAAATGAAAAATGATTCTGTAACGTTTGCACAGCGCACATACATTTGTGCAGGTCTTGTGCAGCACTAAGCCATTTGCCTGGGGCAAAAATCTGCTATATTCAAAAGTGACATGCAAATGAGCCTATTTAGGCAGTCAGTGGGCAAACATCCAGATTAACATCTCATTATGCCCTGATTCGCATGCAGTTTGCCCAGTGCTATTGCAGGGTCCCACAGCTCCACCTGTAGGTCAGTCGGGAGGAGCATTGTGGCAGCTGCAAGCTACATATGTACAGAACTGCGTAGAATACTGTGCTCCAGAGGACTGCACAGTGCAGGCACTGGTGGTGGTGATGGATGCAATAGTCCACCTGTAGGTCCTGTACAGTGCACAGCAGACAGTACAGTGACACGGGGGCCAGTGGTGTGTGGGGCAGAGCACTGCCTATGGTGTGGTGGACAGAATAGACTGTAGCACTGTACACAGTGACAGCCCCATCTTGCAGGTGCGCGTACCAACAGTGGACAGTACTGTACTGCTGTTGTATGAGTCACAGATGCTACACTACTGGCATGGGATGCTCACAGTGACATATACATGCCGGGTGTGTGTGCTGTGGTGTCTGTACAGCTGTGCAGTATGTGGCTGGGGGGGCCCTTACCATCAGACAGGCACACAGGTGTTGGGATATTCCCTACACTGAACCATTTGCACTGCGTAGCTTGTCCCAGCCATATAGCAGCAACCAGTATGTGGTGCAGACTGGTCACCTGTACACCCCTAGTGCTGCATGTGTATGCTGGCATCTGTTGGTGTCCACAGAAGGGTGGGCTGCAGGTGTGTGCTGTATGGCCGCACTGCCATGGTGTCCACTGGTTGACTGGTCACCACTTACTGCCTGACATGGCTGGGACTGGTGGCAGATGATGGCATCCTAGTGATGCCATCAGTGAGCAGCATGTTTCCTCTATATCTGGCCTATTTCTGTGTGTCATACTTATTGATTAGGGTCACGCAAAGCCGTGCAAACATTGCACAAAGCCACGCAAAGCTGGTTTGCCCAGAGTTAAGACAACCTTTTTCTGGGTGCTTTGCACCATGCAAGGTGTTGCTCCAAGTCGTGCAAAACCACTTTGCGAGGAGCAATTCACTGAATATAGCATTGTGCTGACATACCCCTTCAGTTTGCCCCTTGCATACATTATCATTTTGCCCGGCGCTAATGCGGTTTGCGTGCGCTATTTGACCTTTTGAATATAGCAGGCCCACACTAACCCAGAGCTAAACCTGTGCAAACGGTTTGTGCCCAGTGTAAAGTTTTGAATATAGGGCCCCCAGTCCATTTTTAAAAACGTTTTGTCGCTAGCATGGTTTTACTCACAGGTCTGGCCAGGAGTAAAAATGTTTTAAGCTGTAATGATTTAACTAAAACAGTTCTAGCTGCAGTGTGTCCAGGCAAGCACAGTTCTGTGTGTTGGTCTTAACACAAAATAGTTACAAGGAGAAGAGGTTTAACACTAGCAGTGTGGCTACACTAAACCGTTATCAAAAATGGTTGGCGAGTAGTGTGGATGCACTGAAATGGTTGAGCTAAACTGGTTTTAAAAACGGTTTTCAAAAACAGTTCTGTAGTGTGTCCATGGCCTTAGATAATCCCCTGTATGGGAAATAGACTATGCCAATAGAACCTAGAACTTCAGAATTTCAGAATTGTCAGCAGAATCTCATATGATTATGAGAGTTTCTGAAATGTTTAGAAATGACCCTGGTTGGTTGATTACAGATCGAGTGTAGCACTCCCAATCAATCGGAGTGCTCCTTTCCTCTGCATGTAACACTCTTATTCTGTGAAGTGTTTCACATACAGCTGCCCTAGAAACAGGAATGTTTGGGTAAGGATTTTCACAAAAGTAATATATTATTGATCGAGTTTGAGCAATTATATATTAATACCACCACTGAGACCACTCTTACAGTTGTAAGAGTGGTCTCACTTACATCTTTAGCATATCAGAACTACTCACCCTTGGTTCATAGTTGCTATACCCTAAGAACGCACGTGAGATCACTTTTAAACCATAACAGGGGTCTTGGCAGTGGTATTGACATACAAAACAATGTCATGATTTGTTATCCCATAGAAATGACTGTAATGAGAAAATGGCACACAACTCACAAACAAAGTGGTGCCTTTCGCACCCACATAGGAGTGCATCGCTGGACCTGTTGTGCCTGGAGATCCCACTCTGCACATGCAGAGGCCTCATCACCCCCAAAGCCCAGGATGTGTGCCCCCACTGCACTTGACACCCTACCTTTCAAGCGTCTATGCGTATGGCTAGGTCAGGGACATGCACACAAATCTGCACTAACCGCAGGATGATTTACAGTGGCTCGGGGTGTGCAAGGGCCAGAAGTATTATGTTTGCCCTGCTGCCTGTTAGTCCCAGCCCTCTTACCTGCCAGGAAGTGCTGAGAGTGGCAGGATAATTTATTAGATTTTTATTTGGTTTGGCTGAGTTTAATACAGTGGGATACGGTAGTCCTTTGGAAGAATGCTATATCCCACAATTCCACACTCTGTGCTGAACAGTGGTTCCAGGGGACCTGTATAATTACATCCTATTGGATGTCAGTCATTCTTCTGCATGCTGCACCTGATATGCCCCCTTGCCCTTCCATGTTTGTGTCCATGCAAGGGGAGGGAACAGATGCAGGCAGCCAAGGTCTGTGAATTGAATTAGTAGAGCGTGGAGATCCGCAACCTGGGTATGCGCACCTGGTGCATATCTGACCAGCCTTTGTGGATGAGCCATAAATGTTTTAGACCTGATTTATTGTATGGCACTACTAAGTCTGATCTAAAACTGGGCAAATAGGCTGGCTTTGCGGCACCGAGTGATGGGGGAATCACTCAGCATGCTGGGGACCCAGGTTCGCACCCTAAGCCTGGACATCAGGAGCAGAGATTGGCAGGAAGGAGAGTAAGAGCATCCTCTGGATGTTTTCCTCCTGGGGGAATGGGCAATATCAACTCCTGGAGGTGGCTAGTGGAGATGTTCTAGGTGGCGTGGATCACCATACATTGCCAAACGGCCCCGCCCTTAGGACACCGCAGTGGCCACATGAATGTGGGAGGTGGGAGGGCCCAGAAAAGAGGAAATTGCCCGGCTGGCTGCTGGATGATGACCACCTCATTCCCTTCATGCCAGTTAGCCGCTCGTAGTGCCCCCACTAATCCTCCTAGACCCCCCACACTTCCCAGTCAAGATAGCAAAACTATCTCCCCCTCTCTGTGCCCCCTTGGGGAGGGGAGCCCCCAGAAGGGTTACCCCGGGTCTACCGAGAATGCTGGACCAAGTGAGGATGGAGTAGATGGCAGTGGGGATGGCCCAGTGGGTGTGGGTTAACACTGTGTGGACCGAAGGAGTGGCCGACCGGAAGGCCAGGAGAGGTGAAAAAAGATGAAACAAAAAATAAAACTGGCATAAGCTGGCATATGCCAAGAGATGCTGAGTATGGTAATAACTAAAACAGGGTACAATGGCAGACCCAATAGTGCCATGGCTGGGGAGCAGTTTGCCAAGCTAGTGCCCCAGGTTCATCAGTAGGGGCCAGTGGAAGGCTGGTGTACTGTCCACTACACAGATACCCTCTCTAATTTGTCGTATGTGCCAAAGGATTGAGATATCTGTCCATAATTCTAGTATGTTCTGAATCTGTGAGCAACAGGGTGAACTCCGACTGCCTCTAGAAGTTTAAGCCCTGGTAACCCATGAAGATTTTATCTGGTTTTGCTGAGGATAGCAGGGTAAAACCTCACATTTATCTTTCTGGGAATGTTATTTGATGATTTCACTTCAAGCATGTTCCTTTACAGAAATGATGACATCGCCTATGGTGCAGGGGGTTCATTACATTCTCACTGAGCCTGATCAGAAAGACACTGCAGCACAGGCTTCATAGGCTAACGCATTCAGTGAACTGGGGCTCTAAATAAACCAGTTTAAAGAGGGAGGGAATATGAGTGAGCTATGGGAACTGACTTGCACCCTTGTCTGAATCAGTGCCTGTAGTGTGGAATAAGGGTTTGCATTTGCATTGTATACACCAGCCATGAGGGCCAGCCTTAATGAGATCTTAAAAAAAATTCCCTGCATTGTCCTGAGACAGTTCCTTTAATTATTAACGTGACCTTGTACCACTGCAAGATAAGTCAGGGAGATTAAAGCCTGTCTGCTTTTGTAAGTCATTGCAGTGCTTGTTGATGTGTAGCTCTCTTCACTCTGCTTGTCTCTCTCTTTGTTGAGTTCCAACAGCCCATAAAAACTCTGAGAGACATAGTTTATTTCATATGGACTGCACTGCAGGGCCTGGAGCATGGGTACTGACTATCAGGGGGAGCTCCAAGGCTCAGCCCCCCCACCCAAAAGATCCCCAAATTTCCTCTATAACCTGGTAATAAGTGTCCCGGACCTCCTGGTCTGTAGTAAAGGCCTCCCTCTGAGTCAAAATTAAAAGTCAGTACCCCTAACATAGGGAGTCTGGGGGACTGTGTGGATTAGCATACAATACCATTTTACACTAGGGAGTACAAGTTGTATAATTTATCCATATGCATTCCCAGTACGGTTTCCCAATTGGCAATCACATTGGTCTTTTCCAATAGGAATTCTCCATATTGTTTCCCAAAAGGCAGTCATAGTACTGTTTCCCAACAGGTAATCCCAGTACTCATTACCAACAGGTATCCTCTGCCCTGTCCCATTTGTGTCCCATGATCCAGTCACAATAATTAAGGCTAGTATCTGTTATTAATAGGGTCACCTAACCCTTTCCCAATAAGGCTTCAGCAGGAATTCAGTTAACTCCATTTTGGGAGTATTTGACTTCCAAAAATAAGGCAAAAACTTCCAAAATAAGGAGTGAGGAAGTCACTGACATCCAAATGTAAATAACAAAACTGGATGACTTCCAAAATTGAAGGCACAGAAGCCAAGAAATTATGGATTTTTCCCAAAGAAATTGTATTTTACCAATAATATTTATATTAACGTCCATAAACAGATCCTTCCTAGAATACTAGCTTCCAAATTGTGGGATTGGCTAAGTATTTTGACTTCCAAAAAATTGGAATGACTTCCAGATTTTGACTCGTGGAAGTATTAGACTTCTACTGGAAATAAATTAACAGAACCCCTGGGCCTCAGTATCATTTTAAAGAAGGCAATCCAAGTAGCCTCCCCCAGTAAATACAGTATCACAAAAATAGTACCAATAACTGTTCCAAAAGAGTCTCATAGCCTTTCCTAAATAACCCTAGCCCCTTTTTTATCCATAGACAGTTCCATTACCTTATCTAAATGCAAAGTCTTGTGTCCCATCCCAATTTTAATGCAGTAACCATTCCCAATATAGGGACCCCGTATTCTTCTCAAGATAATCCCAGTACTCTTTTCCAAAAAGTCCCAGTCCCATTTCCAAGCTGGAAATACTGAAACCATTTCTTAGTAGTGGCTCCATTCCCTTTCTTAACAGAGCCTCAGTAACATTTCCCAGTTTGCAGTGCCAAGAATGTTACCTAGCAGGCTTTCTTAACACCAAGATGCTGTACATAAAAAATAACACATCAAGTTGAAGTAATGCAACAAATACAACATGAACAAAAAATTGAACAGTAAGAACGTAGAATTATAGGCCGACCCTGTGGCGTGGAGAGTGGAGGCACCTTGTGCCTCATCTCCTGCCTTGCCAGCAGCACATATTTGGAAACAGATGCAGGTGACTTGGGTGCTGGCCGGGTGAGGGACGATTGAGTATCCATAAGACTGCACTCCTCCCTCAGGGTGGGGGGTTGTTGTGGTTTGCTGTCTAACTGCCACCCAATGGCAGCTGGGTGAGAGCACATGCAACCTCACCAGGAGAGGGAGGGGAACCCAAATTCAGGGCATCGGGGGTGGCTCCACGGAGGCCGAGCTCGCACATTGTGCACATTGCGTGACCTGCAGGGCCAGGGAGAGAAAATCGGTGGAAAACATACCAGTTGTAGGATTACAACTAACTCCTCATATGCCCTACACTGGTGACCAGGCAACCCCACAGTTCAGTGGCAGAGGATGACAGTGGGAAGGTAATTTCCGGAGAAGCCATGTGACGGGGCTGGGGGGGGGTCAGTAGGAAGGGGATAGCTGGGGCAGCTCAGGACATGAATGAATGATGGGGAAAAAAGAACAAAGAATTATAAGTACATTGAATACTGTATATGACTGCAGCTTTCAACATTGTCAATAAAATCAAACACTGCATGCAAGACAGCTAAGTCAGATGCCATCAAACACCTGTCGAAATAGCCAGGTTTTTAATTTAGACTTGAATGTGGGGACCGAAAGGGTAAAACAAATACATGTGGGGGAAGGCTGTTACAAAGAAAAGGGGCAGCACCAGAAAATACTCTGTCCCTGATTTACTTTAATCTTGATTTCATAACAGCCAAAATGCCCACACCTGTAGAGCGCAGATCACAGATATCAGAGCAGCTTGCAAGTAGTTCCCTTAGGTACAGGGTACCATTCTGTTGAGGGCCTTGCATGTCAAAAGAAGGCCCTTATTCAGACCCAATAACGTTTTCAGTTAATTAATGTTCTGTGATTGTCCCCACTCATCCTTTATTAGTGGAACTGTTTGTATGAAAGAGGAGTTCGGATTCACAAAGGTTGGTGTAAGCCCTGTGTCAAACCCAACAGCTGTTACTGCTGTGCCGAAAGGTTTGCCACAGAATGTGCCCGATTCAACAAGATCAGGTGCTTTTATGGCACTTTACGGCAGCTTGCACCAAATATCTGGCACAAGCCATGTAAAACAGGTACCCGAGATTGCCAGAAGCTAGACCAGAAAAAGTTGGTCTAACTTGCAGCAATCAGCGCACGGGATTGAGAATCCAAATCACTGGCCATGGAATGCTGCAAGCCCCAATTAAATCTAATAGATTTTTTTGACTGGGTGACCAAAATGTAGACCAGGGAGGGGCTGTGGACATGGCCTACCTAGACTTTAGCAAGGCATTTGACACAGTCCCACACAAAAGAGCAATAAACAAATTAGCCAGCCTGGGAGTGGGTCCCAGGGTGGTAGCCTGGGTAAAACACTGGCTGGACAACAGGACACAGCGGGTAATAGTAAATGGAGTCCACAGTGAAGAAAGGGGGGTTACTAGTGGGGTACCGCAGGGTTCAGTACTGGGTCCAGTCCTTTTTAATGTCTTTAAGTAACATTACAGAGGGACTGGAAGGAAAAGTATGCCTCTTTGCAGATGACACAAAGATCTGCAACAGGGTTGATACGCAAGGTGGGGTGGAAAGGATGAAAAGGAACTTGGCAAGGTTGGAAGAATGGTCAAATGTATGGCAGCTTAGATTCAACGCAAAGAAGTGGCAAGGCAAGGCAAGGCAACTTCTATTTAAAAGACGCCCATCCCGGAGGCTCTAGGCGCTGAACATTTAAAACAAAATACATATTATACATTCTAAATAAAAAGAGAACAGTATCACAGATATAGCACCATATATAAATACAATGGCTTGGGTAAAAAGCCAAAACATGAAAAAGCCAGTACTAGCCTGGCAAAGATTCTAGGACAGCAAGGAGTATAATAAACAATCTGGGAAGGCTTGATTAAATAAGATGGTCTTGAGGCGGGCCTTATAAACCTCCAAAGAAGGGGCCTCCCTCACAGCTGGAATAAGCGAATTCCACAGGATGGGAGTGGTGACACTAAATGCTCTGTCGCCGGCTGTTTTTAGCCTAGTCCTGGGAATCGCGAGGAGACCCCTGAAGGAGGAACGGAGGGGGTGGATCGGGACAGTGGGAATAAGAAGGTCCTTCAGATAACCAGGGCCCAGGCTGTGTAGGGCCTTAAAGGTGAGTAAACCCACCTTAAAGAGGACCCTCCACCTAACTGGCAGCTAGTGCAGTTGACGCAGGACCGGAGTGCTGTGACAGTATTTAGACTGTACAGTCAACAACCTAGCCTCCACATTCTGCATCAGCTGCAGTTGGCACAGGGTACCCCCAGAGACCCTGAGATAGAGCGCATTACAGTAGTCCAGCCTGGACATCACGAAGGCATGTACCAAGGTGGGGAGGTCCTGCGGTGGAACTAGGGGCTTTACCCTGGCGATATTCCTCAGATGATAGAAACTGGTACGGACTGTGGAAGACACCTGAAACTCAAGTGTCAATCCACTGTCCATAATAACGCCAAGATCTCGCATCCTAGGAGGCCTTCAATGGTACAGAGCCAAGAAAAAGCCAAGTATCCACACTAGTGGCTAACCTATCACGCCCCTCTGTTCGACTCCACCACCAGTACCTCCGTCTTATCGGGGTTCAGTCACAACCAGCTGGAGACCATCCAGTCATTGATTTCCACAAGGCAGCTATTAAGCACTTCCACTGCGTGAGATGTTCCGGGGCAAAGGAAAAATACAGCTGGGTATCATCGGCATAGCAATGAAAATCCAACTGTACTTCCTAATGAGCTCTCCCAGGGGCAGCTTGTACACAGCAAACAACATCCGCGACAAGACCAAACCCTGGGGAACCCTGCAAAACAGGTGGCCGGGAGAGGAGGAGAAATTCCCCATCACCACCCTCTGCCTCCTGTTAGATAGAAAGGACTCAAACCAGCAGATGATCATGCTGGTAAGTCCGCAGAATTCCCTTAGGTGGTCAAGCAACACCCCGATGGTCAACCATGTCAAATGCTGAAGCGAGATTGAGGAGAACAAGAATTGTTCCCTCTCCTCGATCTCTAGCCCTAAGGAGGTCATTGTGCACCTGAACCAGCGCAGTTTCTGTGCTATGACTCGCATGAAACCCAGACTGGAGTGGTTCGTATAAATCATGAGCCATGAGATGCTCCTCAAGCTGAAGCACTGCCACTTTCTCCACAATCTTAACCAAAAATGGGAGAGTGGAGATAGGATGATAATTCGCCTTGAGCTCAGGGTCCAAAGATGTTTTTTTTTTTAGAAGGGGTTTCACCAATGCCTCCTTCACGACATCAGGAAAGACCCCCTCCAACAAGGAACACCAAACAATCAGGCAAATACCGGGCCAACGGAGTCGACACATCTCATTAAGAAACAAGTTGGCACTGGGTCCAGTTCATAGAAGGTGTGCTGAAGCCCGGAAGCAATCTCAATGACCTCAGCCAACTCCACCAGTCTAAACTCACCCCAACCAGGTGGAGAGCTCTCCGGGTGTCCATAGTGACCTCTGTCTGCCAAATTTTGACCCACTGGCAGAACCCCCTGCCTGATGGCGGACACCCTGTCTGAGAAGAACCCAGCAAACTCTTTGCATAATGCATTAGAAAAAGCTACCTTCGGCTGTAGACAGGAAGGATGAAGAAGCCTGTCCACAGTCCGAAAGAGCATAGCTGGTCGGTTCCTCCCAGCAGCAATCTCCCTGCACAGGAATTCTGCCTTCTTATGGTTGATTGCTCCTTGGTATGCACTGTAGTGCATATGCAGGGCCAGTTTGTCCACCTCCAGGCCAGACTTCCGCCAGCAACTCTCTAATCTCTGACCCAGAGTCTTCAACCCCTTGAGCTCACCATCATACCAAGGGGACCTCAAATAAGAAGACCTGGGTCGTACATGGACTGGTTCGAGGGAGTCGAGTGCACCAGCGATCGCTTTATTATAGGCATCCACTGCTGCACACACACCCCCATCACATGCACTATCTACACTAGATAGGTCAGCTACTGCCAAAAAACCCTTAGGGGTCAACCCCTGCAAAGGGCGATAGCTGACCATCTTAGCAGGGGAAGGGCTACCGGGGGGGCCCCCGAACAAGAACTTCACCATAAAATGATCGGACCAAACGACCCGATCAGTCCTAAGACAATTAATCTCAAGCCCCAGTGAGAACACCAGATCCAACATGTGGACACTCAGATGAGTTACGGAAGAAACACCCTGCGCGAAGCCCAAGGAGGACATCATCCGGAGGAAGTTGGAACCCAACCGAGATGATTCGTTGTCAGCCCAGACGTTGAAGTCCACCAACACTAAACATCTGAGGGCCTCCAACGTTTCACCAACCACGAAATCAGCCACCTCCTGTAGGACGTCCCCACCATCCCAGAGGGGTGATAAATAAAAAGAATCAGGCAACCTGCACCCGGACCCCCATGGATGGCCACACATTCAAATGAATGCGGTGTTCTCACTGGGTGTATGGTGAAGCCTAGTTCAGATCGAAAACAGATGGCACCCCCCTCCCCTGCATTCCACTCTGGGGCAGTGCACCATGGTATATCCAGACGGGACGGCAGCCTCTAAAATCGGGCCAGCATCATCACCAACCCAGGTCTCCGTAATGCAAGCCAAACTTGCCGAAGAAATCAAGTCTGCTATAATTGCAGTCTTGTTTCTAACCGTTCTGGCATTGCAAAGCACCGCCCTCAGGGGATTGGTGGATAGTGCAGCCCCTCTAGCTACCCGCCCACTTGCTCTGGTAGGAACCCTAGTGACTGGAACTAACCCGTCTGGCCTCTCTCCAGAACCCGTCTAACCCAAGGGCACCTTCCACATCCCACTACCTCGATCCTACCACCAATCGCAGTGCATGGGGCACCCCAACCCGAACGAGTCAGACGGTTCCTCCCTATTCCAGCCTCCTTACAGTGCCTAGCCATATTAGCAGATACTGGGAGGCTGACAAAAGGCCGTCTATCGTATAACTGGGGCGCCCTATACACAATCCTAGCCCGCACCAGGCCCTCATACCTTCTCAGACACATCCCTGCCAATTACTTAAACCTTAGCCCAAAAATACAGCCCACAAACACACTCTACACCACTAACTCCTCTCATACACTCAGATATATACTAATAACTTTAAAATCCACCCTACCACCACCCCAAAATTCCAACCCAACAACTATATCTACAAAATTCCTCAGTATTATCAACCCCCCTGCAAAGAGAACTCTCAACACAGTATAGATACATAAACAACTCAACAAGACTCTTTCAAAAGAAAAGTAAATGCATAAATAGATTCACAAACAAATAATCCAGGTCCAGATCTAAACAGATAAAAACCTAAATCTCAGACATGAGTAAAAGGGCCCAAGAGTTGCCTGTTCCCAATAAGGAATGAGAAAAAGAAAGTAATGATCTGAGAGTCACAGGTTTGATCGAAGCACAGGGATGGCCAAAAAGTAATTCACCCCTCTCATGGGTGAAAGCCAAATCGATCACACAGTAAATAGCAGATAGTAAGTGGCAGACCCCTTCGCCAGTCATGGAAAATACCCAGGAGCTCTCACCTCCAGGGAGGGATACCTCTATTTCAAACTCTCTCATGGGCTCTCACTACCACTTGAGAGTCAACCGAGCCCCGGACAGAAGTCTTAAATCCCGGGAAAAGCACATACAGTCTGCAGCCGAAAATAAGACTCACTGTGCAATTCAGATCAGAGAGCAGGGAAAACCAGTTAGGGCACCCAATAACCAAGATTCCGATTCACCACTCAACCAAATTCCTCACATCAGCTGATAGCAGGGCTGAAACAGTGCTTTAAGTGGAAAGATATCTGGATCCAGAACGATTCTTCAGAAAGTCCTGGAGGACGCGCCCGAACCCCAAGAACCTCTTCCTAGACCCGTTCCCTGCTACAGCTGCCCTCCAGCTGTCGTGCGGCAGACGCAGAAGTGCTGTGGATATGGCAGCAGCACCATAGCACACCACAGGTTGAGGATGAGGCCAGGAAAGAAATCCTCTCTGCAGTCCACCAACGTTTGCATTCCCAATGAAGCGCTGCTTAATTCAAGCCACTGCTTGCTCATTCTACCATCAAGACTCCACGCCCTGCTCTCCGCACTCCCACCCTGCTCTTCATGCTCCTTTCCACCACGATAACAGGGGTTCCACAGGTAATGAATCCTTTCTCATTCCAAAATGAAGACAAGTCACAGATAGGGCACTAGAAGTAATAGACCATCCGCTACTCCTGTTAGTGATAAAACCTCCACTACTCCAGTCTCCCGTTTTGAAGAAAAAATGGCATAGATCACAAATATACACCAGAGTAATGAAGAAACGATTAACTGAAAGCAAAATGGACTTGCAACTAAAACAAAATAAACAAAGACTCTGGTCCTACTTCTGACGACTAGCCCAGCGTAGCCGCCATCTTGTTGTGTAGAGGTACAAAGTAATGCACCTGGGAAACAAAAACCCAGGGAAGAGTACACAATGGGTGGTGAGATACTGACAACAGCAAAAATGGAAAGGGATCTGGGGGTAGTCATATCAGATGACCTAAAGGTGGACCAGCAATGTGAGAAGGCAGTAAGGAGGGCTGGGGGGATATTGGGATGCATAGGGAGAGGCATCACCAGTAGAAAACAGGAAGTTGTTGGCCCTCTGTACAGACAGTTGGTAAGACCACATCTGGAGTACTGTGTACAGTTCTGGAGACCCCATCTCCGCAAAGACATAGACAGGGTGGGGGCTGTCCAGAGGAGGGCAACCAAAATGGTGCAGTGTATGCACCAGAAGACATATGAAGAAAGACTAAAGGAGCTTAAGATGTATAGCCTCGGTCCATGCCTTCATTACAACCTGTCTTGACTATTGCAATGCCCTCTACCTAGGGCTATCTGCGGTTGATATCCACCACCTGCAGCTGGTGCAGAAAGCTGTGGCCAAGCTGTTAACTGGCACTTCTAGGACCAGTCATGTTACACCTGTGCTGCACGAACTGCACTGGCTGCCAGTTCGGTGGTGGATCCCCTATAAGGTAGGCTTGCTTACCTTCAAGGCCCTACATGAACAGGGACCTGACTACCTGAAAGATCTCCTGACTCCCTACTCCCCCAGTCATCCTCTCCGATCCTCTCCGATCCATCGACGAGGGATTGCTAGAGGTTCCTAGGGTTTGATTGAAAACTTCAGGGGCTCGTGCTTTTTCATTTGCGGCACCGACCCTGTGGAACTCTCTACCTCGCCGATTAAGAGAATGCCTGACCGTCAGTAGTTTTAAAACTATGTGAAAACATATTTATTTTCTCTGACTTACCCAGATTAATTTACATATTTATGCTTGATGTTTTATATGATTGTACAGTGCCTTGGTTTTTGAAAGGCGCTAAATAAATAAAGAGTGATGGTGATGAGTGATGAAAGAAGGGAGAGGGGGGACATGATAGAAACTTTCAAATACCTCAAGGGAATCAGCAGAGTCCAAGAGGGTAGCATCTTTCAGAAAAAGAGATGTGCAAAAACAAGGGGGCACAATTTGAAGATAGAGGGGGGATGGCTCAGAGGCAATGTGAGGAAGTATTTCTTCACAGAGAGGGTTGTAGATTCATGGAACAGCCTTCCGGAGGAGGTCGTAGAGTCAAAAATAGTGGGTGAATTCAAGAATGGTAGGAGGAAGTAGGCTGTTGGTTAACTGGGATCTTCAGCTTATCCATTAGGTAGGGAAATGGGTAGACTAGAAGGGCCAAGCGGTCCTTCTCTGCCATCAAATTCTATGTTTCTATGTTTCATCCGCCATTTGTTCAGCACACTCAGGGCTAGCAGCATTCTCGGGGGTTTTGTGAACTGACCCCAGGATCTTTGTATCCCACACTGCATCTCATCCTCTCTGCCCCAATGTTGTGATACTCTATTTGTGAGCTAATAGTCATTTCTATAGCAACAGGTTGTGTCGGGTCTGATAATTCATACCTCCGCAGAGGGAAAAGTAAGAGGATGAGATGAACTGTGGGGACAAAAATCGTGTTTCCGTATAAATATGCTCAGTAATAAGGAATGATGGGTGACAATACAGAAAATTAACTATCATCTGACTTGTATATATTGTATATTAGTACTATATTTAAAAAATAATTTGTGAGTTAGTCTGTTAATTAAAGTTTATTCTCAAGGAGCTGGAATACATTGAGCATAGTCATTTTTAAGGGTTTCCGGAAATAACAAAGAATATGATTTTAAAATCAAATTACAAATCCAATAAAATATACAAATATACATTGTACAATGACATTTTATTCATTACAAAGCACTTCAAAGCAGTTTAACCAAGCAATACAAACAAGGCTATCCACTGCCATCATTAGAACAATACAGTAAAGGATCTGTGGCATGAACCCATTCTAAAAATATTTAAAAGTTGAAGTTTTCGGTCGTCAAGAAGCCCAATTTAATTGGGCAGAATTCCATAATTTAGAACCCCAGATTTGCATGTATTTCCCATGATGCTTTGCATTATTGGGGTATGTGCAATTATGTATGCCATAGTTTAGTCCAACATATGGAAAAGGATACCTATATTTGAGACTTCTTGGGGGGAAAATAAATATTCATGTCCCTTGGAAGATAAGCCATTCCTACGGCTTCTAGGAGTTATGAATTATGTTATACAGCAAAGTAAAGCATTGTACTTTGTTCATATAAAATGTGCAATATGCACTGTGTAATATACATGTGTCTCAAGTTTTTCTGAATGCTGTAAAATTGTTGTAAGAAAGAATGGCGGGAGATTAATCCAGTTCTTCTGAAGCCTGGAAATCTGATAACTTTAAAATGCAGGCACACACTAATTGACAGTTCAAAGGGTCATCAGGCTCCTAATATAAGCTTAAGGACTAAAGAAGACTGATGTCATTGTAACCCCCCTGCAAATGGGGGTTCCCAAAAGACTTCCAGGAGCTTGCTTGAATGCTCCAAGCCTGAATGGTGTTTGGCGTTTAAGCCATCTATCTGTGAGTGTTTTTAGAGCCTCTGGTACTGTCTCTTTAAGAGCTGTCTGCTTGCAGACATAATTAGTTTGTATGGGGGGAATGTGTGTTTCTCTGCTTGAGTACCACTCGAGCTGCTGCCAATTCACTCCGTTTTTGCAGTCACTAGGAGTGCAAAGGGAACCTATCTGAAAGATGTAACTGTTTGCCAGAAATCATTTAGAGTAATAATGAAAATACAGTTTGTCTAACCTGCTTTTCTTTGCAGTCAGAACTGTGTTTGCCTAGTTCCCCATTCTAGTTTTGAACTGCTGAACTGGACCAATCAGTGTGGGTTAAGGTAGCTCTAAAATGGTGCCTTGGACGAATCAGAACTTGGACTCGTAATCTGAGCCAGCCACAAGAGGATTGTATGGGCAGTGACTCTGGGAGATGTAGTTTGGACTTCGGCGCCTTTTTGGACCAACAGGGGCAGTCTATTGTGAGTGACAGCCAATCCAGCCAAGAACTGGGAGGAACTCAAAGGAAGTGCCCGGTTTGTCTGCTGGAGTTTCAGTTGAGCTCTGGCAGTGAAGAAGGAAGGAGCCCTGTGCTTTTTCGGTGTGCAGTTTTAGTCGGAAGCGTGTGTAAGGCCCGAGTTGGTCTGCAGCTTGTGTAACTGCTTGTTAGGACTGAATCCATCCTGTGAAGAGAATCAAAGGATATCTGAAGAGTAAACCAGGCTCACCCTGTGAAGACTGGTGAAATTGCTGAATTGCGCTCGGTCTGTCAGGAACTGAATCTGCTGTGTGTTCTCCCGGGTATTGTGCAGTAATTGCGATCGGGATAGAAGAACAGCCTGCCTGGTATAGTACTTTCTTTTTTACCATATAAATGTGTGAGGAGGCTTGTGTAGCTCAAGTGAATCCTGCTGCCATTAAAGAACTTTTGCCTGTTACTGTTTACCATATAAATGTGTGAGGAGGCTTGTGTAGCTCAAGTGAATCCTGCTGCCATTAAGGACTTTGCCTGTTACTGTTTACCATATAAATGTGTGAGGAGGCTTGTGTAGCTCAAATGAATCCTGTTGCCATTAAAGGACTTTTGCCTGTTGCAGTTGGTCATATAAATGTGTGAGGAGTCTCGTGGAGCTCAAGAGTAGCCCTGCTGACGTTGAAGGACCCTATCTTGTTTGGAGGTCGTGAGTACTAATTCAAGGTCGCTCCCTGTTGAATTGCCACATTGAATCCAAATGGAATTACTGTACTGCTGACTGTTTAACTAATTTTTCTTTTCTCTGTGTGAAAGGGCCCCTACCAGCTGCCACGGTTTGGACTAGCCACTAGGGCTTGGGTACCCAGGGACAGTAACTGGTAGGTATAGGCCTGTGCACAGAGCCATAGGTAGATGAGTAAACTAATAAGCTAATTAACCTGATTTCCCCCTGTCCTTGTTATAGCCCCCTAAATAAATCAGAGCTGCTTGTTTCAGCAAAGTTATACTGCCTGAGGTATTTGTCTATGTTAAAGTATTGTACTGTGATTGTTGCACTGTATCTTCTTATTTTACAGGGGGTCCCAGTGCCTGAACCAGTCCTGGGGGTAAGTGTATACTGTGAAGGTAATTCTGATATACTGTGTGGGCCACTAGTGGGAAGAAAGAGGGTTTGCAGTGTCCCAGAGGGCTGTGACCAAGTTAGTTTAACTATTGCAAACCCTGACCTTTGGGTGGAGGCACCCGCCATCGGATCCAGGCCCCTCAACCTGCTAGTGGCAAATCAGGCAGGGGTAGTAGCCCCTGGGATAGCGCCATCTAGGGGTTACATCATAGTATGTGACTGCCTGTGCAGCTTGTGTACTTTGAGTTACACTCTCTCTGTCCTTGTCTTTTAGTCCCTGCTACATAGGCTACACAGAAACATAGACTTTGACGGCAGACAAGAACTGCTTGGCCCACCCAGTCTGCCCATTTCCCTACCTTTTGGATAAGCTGCAGATCCTAGTTAACCAACAGCCTATTTCCTCCTACCCCCCAGTATAATTGCCTTATGTCTGTCCCATGCATTCTTGAATTCCTCCACTGTTTTTGACCCCACTACTTCCTCTGGAAGGCAGTTCCATGTGTCCACCACCCCGTCTAAAAAAATACTTCCTCATTTTGCCCCTGAGCCATTCCCCCATCTCTTCAAATTGTGTCGCCTTGTTCTCGTACATCTCTTTTTCTGAAAGATGCTACCCTCTTGGACTTTGTTGATTCTACTACCCCTGTTGGGCTGCCATGAAGCTGCAGGAGCCCACAAGAAACAGTTCCAGTCAATTGAAGTGTCACAGTGATGCGGTCACCAAGTTCAAAGGCACTTCACAGATGAAGGACCAACCCACAAGGAGGGAGAGGCACCACAGGAGGAGGAGAGAATGGTGGTAAACATTCAGAGTATCCAAGGAACACTTGGTCATGCATGGTTTAAGTAAAGGGGGACATAGAACGTGTTGCCTGCTGCCCCTCTGCATTGCATGCATAACCTTAAAGGGGACAGGAAATCTGTGCTTGCTAATTGGCAGCTGTTTATAAAGTTCTTATTCTCAGAAACATATGCATTCCCCTAAATTATCCACATTTAATTGTACCCGAATAAAATGTGATACAAAAAAAAATTGTAGTTTGCTTGGTTTTGTTTTTATGGCCTTCATTCTATTACAGTTCTCTTCCTGGAACCAGTAACTTGGAATTTTTATTGTGTCATGGTTTGTGTACAGAATGCTAATTATGAACTGTTGTCCTGTCAGAACAATGCTTGGAGTTCTACATACAAACCATGACACGGTAAAAACTGCAAGTTATTGGTTGCATGAAGAGCACTGTAACAGAATGCTGCCCATAAAAACAAAACAATGCAAATACATTTTTATGTTGATTGCGCACAGCGCAAGAAACATATTGCGGCTGCTTGCTCAGAAGCAGGCTGTGGAGGCACAGCACTACTGTGGCCAATGCCCGCAAAGCCTGCAAAGGCTTGTCCCACTTCCCCCCAATGCCATTGCAGGCTGTTGGTGACACAAGTTTGGAACATTTGCACCAACTTGTGACAAATCAGCCGCTGCAATCGGGGGCTGCCTCGTCATTGCAGCATCAGCCATCCGCTGCAATGAGGGAGCGACCCGTCATTGCAAGGCGGGATTTAGCAAGCTGATATTGTTTGTGACCATGGCGGCGGGTTGCCGCCATGTTCACAAACAATATAACCCCCCCACCATGTTTAGTTGCTGACGGGGGCCCCAATCCCCGTCGGCCTCGGTGCCTGTGTTTCTGTTGCTGATGGGGGAGCCCACTCCCCATCGGCATTCTGTAACCCCCCCACACACACACTTTTATTCCTGCCGACGGGGTGCCCAATCCCCTTTGGCTACTGCTGCCCCCCCAAAATAAAGCCTCTGGTGGCACACTGGGAGCCCACCCAGCTTGCCCCATGCCCTGTAAAGGCAAAACGGTCCTGCAATGTCTTTGTTTCCTGCAAAAAAGGAAACGGTCCCTAGTAGTTTCCGTGACCCCCATCTGCAATACTCACCCACCCACTGTGCAAACTGCCTCCCCACACCCCCCTCACCCCATACGTACCTCCAGAGCTCGGCACGACTATCTTTGCTGGACCAGGAACACATCTGCACTCTTCAAAGCTGACCGCGAACTGAGAAAATGCCGGTAAGCTGTATAATGCAATAAATAGGGTTTTTTCAACTTTAATGCATATCTCAGGCATTTTTTGGAATTTTAGCACCAAATTTTCAGCATGGGATTTTTGGGACCCCTCCTCATGAATGCTTGAACTGTCATGGTATTAATCGGCCCCGAAAGGTGATTTCGCGGTCACTGTGCGGAATCACCTTTGGGGGCCGATTTACGAAATGACAGTTCCAGTGTTCATGAGGTGGGCTCTCAAAAAGCCTATGTTGCAAATTTAGTGGAAATCCCAAAATGACTGTTTTCTGGCGTGCACTGCGCAGTTGCTACGCACGCTCATAACTACGTGAATTTGCAATATTTTCATGCCAGATTTTCAACATTGGCATTTTTTCACACCTCCTTGTGAACAGTACAGATCTGTCATTGTTTACATTGTGGTGGAAATGTGTTTTCGCACTTACAGCACAGAATACCTCTGTTGCTGTGGGAAATCAGTGTTCAGCGCAGATTAAGAAAATGACAGTGACTCTGTTCATGAGTAGAGGTCCTGTAATGATTATGTTGAGAAAATTTGGTAATGATACTCCATAAAATGACTGTCTTATGAGCGTGCGTTGCGCAGCTTGCACGCACACTCGGACCTTCGCGAATTTATAATATTTTCACTCCAGATTTCCAACATTGCCATTTTCCCACACCTCCTTATGAACAGTGCAGGTGTCATTTTTCCCATATTGGCCGAAATGTTGTTTTGCACTTCCGACGCAGAATAGAGCAGTCGCTAGGGCAAATCACTGTTAAGAATCACAGATTAAGAAAATTACAGTGATACTGTTCATGAGCAGAGGTCCTAAAATGCCTATGTTTAAAATTTGGTGATGATAGGCCATCAAATGACTGTGTTACAAGTGTGCATTGCACACTTTCCACACACCCTTGTCACTTCACAGATTTGTAATATTGTCATGCCAGATTTTCAACAGTGGCCTTTTTTCACACCTCCTTATGAGCAGTACAGCTGTCATTTTTCACATCCTGACTGAAATGTGGTTTCATAGTTGTGGCACAGAATAACGCAGTTGCTGTGGGAAATCAGTGTTCGGGACAGATTAAGAAAATGACAGTGACACTGTTCATGAGCAGAGGTCCTAAAAGCCCTATGTTGAAAATTTGGTGATGAAACTCCGTAACATGACTGTGTTACAAGCATGCATTGAACTGTTTCCACACACCCTTGTAACTTCACAAATTTGTAATATTTTCATGCCACATTTTCATCAGTGACAGTTTTTCACATCTCCTTATGAACAGTACAGCTGTCATTTTTCACATCCTGGCTAAAATATGTTTTTGCACTCCTGCCAGAGAATAGCACGGTCGCTGTGGGAAATCAGTGTTTGGAACAGATTAAGATCGAATGAGTGAGAGGGGGGGAGTGACCGAGCTCAACTGAGGTCTGTCGGGACTGCTGCGGATTTGTTTGTGGGCAGAAAAAGGCCCCAATGCAACAGCCCAGTACAAAAGGGCAGCCTGCAGCACTGGGAGAAACAGAACGAGAGAGTGAGGGAGGGGAAGGGAGCAAACTCACCAGAGCGCCGTCAGGACTGCTGTGGATTTCTTTGTGGGTAGGAAAACATGTCAAAGCAGGCAGGGGCCCAGTAGAAAAGGCTAGCCTGCAGTGGTGGGAGAAACAGTATGAGCGAGTGAGACAGGGGGACTGAGTGAGCTCAACGGAGCTCTATCAGGACTGCTGCGGATTTCTTTGTGGGCAGAAAAAGGCACCAATGCAGGCAGGGGCACAGTACAAAAGGCCAGCCTGCAGCGGTGGGAGAAACAGTATGAGTGAGTGAGATGGGGGACTGAGTGAGCTCAGCTGAGCTCTATCAGGACTGTTGCAGATTTCTTTGTGGGCAGAAAAAGGCGCCAATGCAGGCAGGAGCCCTGTACAAAAAGATCCGCTTGCAGCGCTAGGACAAACAGAATGAGCACGTGTCAGATGGAGACTGAGCAACCTTAATGGAGCTCTGTCGGGACAGCTGCAGATTTCATTGTGGACAAAGGTGCCAACACAGCCAGGAGCCCCATACACAAGCGCAGCCTGCAGCGCCAAGAGACACAGAGTGAGTGAGTGACAGCGCGGTAGTGAGCGAGCTAAATGGAGCTGTATTGTGACTGCTGCAGATTTCTTTGTGGGCAGAAAATGCGACAATGCAGGCAGGAGCCCAGCACAAAAGGCCAGCTTGCAGCGCCGGCAGAAACAGAATGAGTGAGTGAAAGAGGGGGGAGTGAGCGAGCTCAATGGAGCTGTGTCGGGACTGCTTCACATTTCTTTCTGGCCAGAACAAGCTGCCAATGCAAGCAGGAGCCCAGTACAAAAGGGCAGCCTGCAGCGGCAGGAGACACAGAACAAGTGAGTGAGGGAGGAGGAGTGAGTGAGCTCAACGGAGCTCTGTTGGGACTGCTGCAGATTTGTTTGTGGGCAGAAAAAGGCAGCAATGCACGCAGGAGCCCTGTAGTAAAGGGCAGCCTGCAGTGGCGGGAAAACCAGAATGAGCGAGTGAGAGAGGGGGAGTGAGCAAACTCAGTGGAGCTCTATTGTAACTGCTGCAAATTTCTTTCTGAACAGATGAAGGCAGCAACGCAGGCAGGAGCCCAATAGAAAAGGGCAGCCTGCAGCGCCGGCAGAAACGGAATGAGTGAGTGAGAGAGGAGGAGTCAGCAGGCTCTGTGTTGGGACTGCTGCAGATTTCTTTATGGGCAGAAAAATCCACCAACAGAGGCAGGAGCCCAGTACAAAAGGGCAGCCTGCAGCGCCAGGAGAACCAGAATGAGCGAGTGAGAGAGGGGGAGTGAGCCACCTCAACGGAGCTCTGTCGGGACAGCTGCGGATTTCTTACTGGGCAGAATGAGGTGCCAACGCAGGCAGAAGCCCAGTACAAAAGAGCAGCCTGCAGCGCGGGGAGACACAGACTGAGTGAGTGACAGAGGGGCAGTGAGCGAGCTCAACACACCAACGCAATCAACATTTGGCATTGACAAATGCTTGTTTCTTATCACTTTTTATTCAGGTACAGTTAAATATGGATAATTTAGGGGACTGCATATCATTTCTGAGAATCACTTTATTAATAGCTGCGAATTAGAAATGATTTCTTGTCCTCTTTAAAATGAGTGGCAAAGTGTGGCCACCAAAACCTAAATGGTGGCCACATTCTTTCTTTCTCATCTCCACACCTGCTGATGATACTCCAAATCTCTTTTTACATGGGGTACAGTAAGTCAAGCTTCTATCACCTTTCCCTTGAAATTCATCACTCATTCTCTCTAAAGAAAACAATTTCCAGTTGGCATCTGCAAAACTCATTTACACAGAAGTCATCATAAATTTGGATTTTAAGACCTTCAGTGTTTTTTTTTTCTGAAGATGTTTTCATAAAAACAGGATCTTTTTCCTTTGTACTCCATCTGTTCACATTGCTCATGCGTGTTGTTAAGTCATAATCCTCTGCTTATGACATCACTGCCTGTTGCCACAGGAATGAGTCTGATGTCACAAACGTACAATGATGGTTTCACTGCAGGTACAGGCAGCAGAAACAGATGAACAATAAGGTGCAGTAAGCCTGGTTTGATGCAGATGTCATCTGAAATAATGTATGGGCAAACACACACACACAAAAGGCTGTGTTTCCATTGAGGTGTGAGATGGCATCATAGGGACCTCGAGAGTGAAGCTTGAGGTCCCTGTGATGTTATCTTAGCCTGAGATGGAAACATCAGCCCTATTGCACATGGTTGCCAATACATTATTTTGTACTGTATTTGTTTGTTTTAATTGATTTACCTTTTTATGTTGGCTTGCACTTACGCAGCCAACATCTTGCGGTAGTAGCAGATTTGGAGGCGCGGTCACTGTTGGGCAAATGCAGGGCACGAATCAGAAGGTGCGTCCCTCATTCCCCAATTAACCAGCAGCAGGCACTGACCTCACGCATCCCTAATGTTATCACCAGAACAAAGTAAAGGTCCGCTGCAATGAGAGCAAAGCTCTCATGCAGCGTGACCACAACACGCCTCCCGACGTGCAGGCAACATGGCAGCAGTGACTGCCGCCACCACCTGTCACAATGCCGATGGGGGAACCCACTCCCCATTGGCATACTGAACCCCCTCCCATTTAAAATGGATGCTGAGGAGGTGCCCAATCCCCCTCAGCATCATGCGCCCCCCCAACCATTTTTCTTTGCCAATGGGGGGCTCAATCACCGTCAGCATTTATCCCCCATCCCCATTGATTTTGGCGATGGGGGAGCCCACTCCTCATTGGCATAACGTCTCCCCTACCCTTTTGTTGTGTGCTGAGGGGGTGCACAAGCCACCTCAGCTCATGTCTCTCCCAGTATGTGCCAATGGAGGTGCCCAATCCCCGTCAGCTACAGAATCCCCCAAAAAAACACTTAGGGAGGCACGCTGGAGCCCAGCCCAGCATGCCAAATCCCTGCAAAAAAAAAAGTCCCGCAATGTTTTGGTTTTTTTAACCTGTAAAGAAAAATGGTCCCTTGCGGTCTCCCTGCCCCCTCCCACAACCCGCACTCCCACCCTCTGTGTACCCTGCTGCCCACACCCCCCCTCACCCCATACTTACCTCCAGAGTCTGGCACAATGATCTTTAGTGGACCGTGAACAGGTTTGTACTCTTCAAAGTCGACCGCGAACTGAAGAAATGCAGGTAAGCTGTATAATGGCATAAATAGGGTTTTTTCAACTTTGTTGCATATCTCAGCCATTTTTGGGAATTTTGGCACCAAATTTTCAACATGGGGTTATTGGGACCCCTCCTCATGAATTCAGGCACTGTCATGGTGTCATTCGGTCCTGAAAGGTGATTTTGCAGTCACTGCGTGGAATCACCTTTCGGGACCGACTACGAAAATGACAGTGCCACTGTTCATGAGGGGGCTCTCAAAAAGCCTATGTTGCAAAATTGGTGGAAGAATCCAAAAAATGGCTGTTTTATGAGTGTGCGTTGTGCAGTTTCCATGCACGTGCGTAACTTTATGAATTTTTAATATTTTCACTCCATATTTTCAAAATTGGCATTTTTCCATACCTCCTTATGAATGGTAGAGCTGTCATTTTACATATCCTGACCAAAATGTGTTTTCGCTCGTCCAGCGCAGAACAGCATGGTCGCTGTGGGAAATCAGTTTTTGGGACAGTCTGAGGAAATGATGGAGACACTGTTCACGAGCAGAGGTCCTAAAATGCCTATGTTGAAAATTTGGTGCCGAACGTTCATAAAGTGACTATGTTACAAGCATGCATTGCAGTTTCCACGCACTCTTGTAACTTCACAAATCTGCAATATTTTCATGCCAGGTTTTCAACACTGACATTTTTTCACACCTCATGAACAGTACAGCTGTCATTTTTCACATCCTGCACAAAACGTGTTTCCGTACATGTGGCGCATAATGGCATGGTCGCTGTGGGAAATCAACTTTTGGGACAAATTAACAAAATCATAGTGCCACTGTTCGTGGGGGGGGGCCCAAAATGCCTATGTTGAAAATGTGGCTAACAAACTCCCAAATATAATTGGGTTATGACATGTGGTGCGCAGTTTCTATGCGTGCTCATGATTTCACCAATTTTTTATGTTTTCACTCCAGATTTTCAACGTTGCCATTTCATTGTGCCTCCTCATGAATAATGCAGTTGTCATTTTCCACATCCTGCCCAAAATGTGTTTTCATCCCTGGGTCACCAATGGCATAGCCGCTGTGCAAGACCACCTTTCAGCTAACAAACTGATTGTGCCGCTTTTCATGAGGTGGCCTCACAAGAAGCCCATGTTGAAAATTTGGAGTGAAAATACCAACACACGCCTGTGGTGTTAGGGTTTCCAACTGTAGCACCCTACCCTGTACAGACTGACAGGTGTCAGGGGTGTGACTTGGGACCATCGGCTGTAATGCTCACGCCATTCCACCCCCACCCCCACACTGCAGCCAATGACAGGCATCGTGGTATGCCTCGCACTGTTCAGCCACAAAGTTTACCCCATTCTCCTATACTGCACCCACCTCAGCATATTTCCTTATGGAATGGAGTAAAAATAATGCCCAAAGACCCCAAAGCACACTACAACACTTGTCAGTATCTACAGGGTAGGGTGAGGTCCAATGGCATGAGCGTTACAGCTGACGATCCAAACGCACACCCCAATGCCTGTCGCTCTCTACAGGGTGGGGGTGGGGTTGGCATCACTTCAATACTTCACTGCCATTCCTATTATGCATCTCTAACTCTGGCACTACCAATGCCAATGCCAGCGAGACAACATTCGGCATTGACAAATGCTTGTTTAATCTGTCTTCAACTGTGGTCACTTTAACAGAAAACAGCAAACTACAGTACAAGATTAAAAACATGGCTTTATGACCTGGCAACATTTCTAGTAGTTCATCTTTTAACAAACATTATGAAATGGGTAGAAAGAATGCCGGCTCCTGATTGGCAACGAGACACTGGTAGTGAAGTGACTGTAAACGCGCAGTGGCAGCCACTTCACACATCAGCACCCACACACAGCCTTGGACATTTGCATATGCTAGTTTTATGGGAACATATAAAACTACAAGTAAAGAATGGAAAGTCCTTAAATTCAGAATCTGTGTATCTTTGTGAGATCTCAGTCCTGCTTATGCTAATTGTCAATGTTTCACAGGAAACTGGAAAAATCACCTTACGATAAGAAATTGCTAATTCTTCCCCATTTTTAATTGGGGTTGCAGATACCAATGTGGTTGCCTCGAATTGCAGCACCTTCATCTGAAAACACAGTGGAGCCCACAAGGATGAAGCTCAATACTGCAGAATTCTGCAGCCAAGTTACTGCAGGAAACAAGGCAATTTCAGTGGCAGTGAATCCCTTTTGTCATGCAGGACTCTGACACTGCATTTCATCCTGGCGGGATCGATTGTACTCCAATGTCTAATCAGCAGCTAATCTAGCAAGCATCCAACTAGTCTTCCAGATAGCAAACATTTCAGCTCAGCCTGTAGTCTGGCACCTGTGTTTTATGTTGAACTGTGCAAACCTGCCTGACCAGGATTCTCTGTGATAAGACCTTGCATTTTTTTTTTATTATTTGAATTCCACAGTTTTTGCAAGAAAAAATCATCTGCAAACAAAACTAACAAAAAAGGTATTCAGATAGCCATGCTAAAGCAATGACAGACTAAAACAAGACCGAATATAGACTGAAACCTGTGTGGGTGAAAGAATCACAAATAGCCCTAACAATAATGAATGCACCCTATACTTTAGTAGACAAGGGGAACAAAATAAGGTGCACAAGAAAACTACCAAGACATAAAACCTGTGGTTTACAGCTTAGGATCTCACTGAGAATGAGACATTTGTGCCTCAGTAGGTAATAACCCCAATCTGTGTACTGGTTATAGGAATAAATAGATGAAATGCCACTGAAATGATAGCACTAACATGTAACATACGGCGAATAATACAAACCTCATCTCATTTAAAACTGAACATAAACAAATGTAATCCTCAACCCAAAAGAGGGGGTAGCTTACCCCATTTCTGTAAGAAGAGAAGTAGAGTGGTCCAAGATGTTGTTATAGCCTGTTCACTTGTCAGCTCTTCATGTTTTTTTTTTCTTTTTTTGCATTGAATAGTTTTTGATTTCAGATGATTCTACCACACAGTAATGTACTGCAAACAGTACTTAAGCTCCTGCCCTAAGCACATAGACAGCAAAACACAAGCAGAGTTTCTGTCCAAGGGCTTCAAACACAAAACAATACAGTGTCACCTTCTTGAAAGTGTGCCTTACCTTGCAGAGGCATGTGCAGCCTTGGTTTGCATAGCACAGGGAGTACATATCCATAGGTAGGTGCTTTCGAGCAAAAGGTATTCCACGTTCCAGCAGACAGGTCGCCCACACACTGATGGCTTGCAGCTTTCTGAGGGTAGCAGAGCTACAGACCTCTGTTGCTGACAGGACTTTGTACCTTCGTTATCACAATCAGCTGGGACAGTGGTCATAAAGGAGTGCACACAGCAAGGAAGGGGTTAGTGACCTCCAAAGTGTCTGTAGGGCACTCCTGTTTTGTCTGTTCTCATTTACTGAAGCACTGGATCTTCCTATTAAAGTTTTCTCTTGGGTGTCAGTCACTGACGGTCAGTCCATGGAGCAGTCTGTTTGGTTCAGATATGCAATGTCCAGCTGGCAAACACCTGTCAGTCAAGCAAATGTGTTCCTTTGAAATCCTTTTTTAATTTATTATCATCCCTCAGTCATCTTGTTTACTTATTAAATATCCCTGCACTGGGATAGCCAGCCACATTTACAGTAAGTGCAACACTTTATGTGCAAGAGAGCATTGAGGGCAAAACCGAAGCATGGCAGCTTTACCAATGACTGAGTTTTAGATCTCAAGTTAAAAAGCAATTGATGGAAACTGCAACATGGCATGTGGCTTAAATACATTATCTAAAACAGTCAAGAGTTACATTAATGTATAACTACAATGGGGGGGGGGGCATCTGGAATAGATTCCTTCTTCCTCTGTTTTGGCTGCCAATACAGTGGCAGATCACCTTCTAGGTCGGGATACTGACCTATGAAGCCCTACACAACCAGGGACACTGTTACTTGCAAGATCTCCTTCGCCTTTACTGCCCTGTCCATACTCTCTGATCCACTGATGAGGGATTGCTGGAGATTCTCGGGATTCGTTTAAAGACATCTGGGGTCCAGTCTTTTGCTTTTGTGGCCCCAACCCTGTGGAATTCTCGGCCTTGTTGGGTGTGAGAGTGCCTGGCCATCCAGAGTTTTAAAACAGCACATAAGACATATTTATTCAGCCTGGAATATCCAGATTCTTTGTAGATTAGTTGATCTGATATTTATTGAGCTGCAGTTTTATGGATTTTAAATATTTTAATTTTCTATGATTGTTTATCATTGTAGCGTCTGTTTAGTTTATGTACAAGCTCCTTGGTTTTTAGAAATGCACTTTTTACAAATGAAATATGATTTGATTTGTGTGAGGCGTATGGGGTTGTATTAACACAATCTTAAATCTGAAAATGTATATTGCATTAAATGTTCTATACATATACATTCAGTCACCTGCTGTCTTTTTTTAATGATTTGTTTCTAAGTTATTGGAACTACTTTTTCTCATAGGTGGAGGAACAAAATACTAAAATCCATTAAAATAATAAAAAATATTGATTTATTGGCAATAGAAATTACACTTTCTTCTTTGTTCATTTTATAATAGCAATAATTCACTCTGTGATGTGTGTTGTTGTGAGAGTTACACACGCCCTGTTGTGCGTTATTGCTTAAGTATACTACACTCTGCAATCTGACATGTAGGAGGTAGGGTTGCTGCCTGCTGCGGTCCCTAGCAGACATGTTGTGAAATGCGAGATCTGAGTTTAAGTATCTTCAGATTAAAAATAATGTTCTGTTTTATTATAAATGAGTGTGTCACATACATTTTAGTACTTGTGCTTAAAAAGCAGAGTTTATTTTCTTGTTTTTACACTTTTCATTTAGGCTCATAAGCGTCTTGCTAATCCATTAGCCATCTAGGTTATTCTGCAAAAGGTTAAGTTCAATAGTTCAATTAATTTTAATACTGTGCTCTATTATTCGTAGCCTTCACACCCTCGTGATGTTTCCATCTCACTGTCCTGTGTAATAATAGTTCCAATCCCAGTAAACTACCACATGCTGATGTCCGTGCACATTCACACTATGTCCATCTCAGTGGAGCCTATTCTCCAAGGTACGCGTCATGAGTAGCCATCATTTTTCTGTGGATATGCACAAAATGAATGTATAGCATGCACAACAGCTGTGCAACACTGCAGACATGGGATACGAGTACGTGTCACCCTGGGAGGCTGGGTACAGGCCCTGCACATGTCCATAGGTGCATCCCAGACCAACACTCCCCATGGCAAACAAAGCTACGGGCCACATCAGTGAAAAGTATGGGCGGCTGTGTGCCACTGCCCATGGTAGTAGCAGGCCCAGACCCTGGAGGCACAACCCCTCAGAATGGTGCTGACTGTGGGAAACTCTGCCATACATGGATGGGAAGATCACACACATAGCCCACCTCCCATGGCATGATGACGCCATG
Organism: Neoceratodus forsteri; assembly: GCA_016271365.2. Taxonomy (NCBI): domain Eukaryota; kingdom Metazoa; phylum Chordata; order Ceratodontiformes; family Ceratodontidae; genus Neoceratodus; species Neoceratodus forsteri. Next base: position 967,225,762 of record CM028133.1, read on the forward strand.
GCAAAGGGACAGGCAGTACGTCCCAGGAACTCACCAACCCACCAGTCTGTGTAGGCCAGCACATCACACCATGCGTGCTTGGCGTACCCACACCAAACCGGGGAGTACCAGGGGTGGTCACACAGGTGGAAGGGGCTGCTGGCAGAGGCTGTGCAACACACGTGGTGAGTCACACTTGTGACATGGGTGGCTGCCAGCCATACCAGGCCAGGTAGCAACAGGAAGCCATGCACAGTAGGCCTATGACCTTGGAACAGTATCACAACACAATCTGTACCTGTCCTGCAGGGTGGATAAAGGGCTATGGGTCACCAAGGCGATGTGCCCAGGACTGCTGCTACATGCTGTCCTGCTGGATGCTGTGGATGGCATGAAGACATGACAGATGGGCAATGTATTGTGTACCGCACACGTCTACAGGCCATCAAGCTACAGGACACCAAATGCCTGGACAGGTTAAGGGTGGAGTATGCAACAGTGGCCCACCTGTGCACCATGGTTTGGCATGCAGTGGGAAACACTCCAGTCACAGGCCATGATGGTGGAGATGGAGGTACTGTGTGCATCATCATACTATGCCACAGGTTAATTTCAGCATGTCTGTTGTGATGTGATGGGTGTAAGTCAGTCCTCTGCATCCTGCCCTGTGCATCAGGTGACGGATGTATTGTTCTATGATGTAAGGCCCCACATACAGTTCCAAACAGCCCTGCAGGAGATACAGGTGACCAATGAGGCATTCAATGCCCTGCATAGCACGCCCAGTATCATGGACATTATTGATGGCCCACATGTGGTGATCCTGTCCCTGTACATGGACGAGGCAGCATACAGGAATCGGAAGGGATTCCACAGCATAAACTGCCAGGTCATTTGCGATGCACATGGCATCATCACCAATGTGTGCGTGAGGTACCCTGGGTCGTGCCATGACATATATGTCCTCGACAGCTCGGGGCTAGGTGCATATCTCACTGCATGGAGTGGTGTGGACGGGTGGCTGCTAGATAGGTATAGGTGACAGTGGGTATGGGGCGGGGGGTGGGCCATAGTGCACCATACTAACTGTCCATGTCTCCATCCACAGGTGACAGGGGCTATCCACTACTCTCATACCTGATGATGCTGTATCTGGCACTGCAAGGACAGGTGGAGGCGGCATACAGTGAGACACATTGGAGGACATGGTTCATTGTCGATAGGACCATCAGCGTACTAAAGATACAGTTCCGATGTCTCGATCACTCAGATGGCACGATGATGCTTGCCCAGGGATGGCATGCAGAGTGTTCACCATGTATGCCATGCTGCATAACATTTGTGTGCACTGCCAAATACCAGCTCCACCTGTAGAACAATGCACCAAGCCCCCCATGATGGGCCTCTGGAGCTGAAACTCGCATGGACCACACCCACTGGCCATTCAGTCCGACATGCCATGGTACATGGCTCATTCAGTAGATAGGTGTATGGTTCATGGGCACCGTGATGACCTAGAGATCTTAGTACCCATGTGCCCATGCAGCTCACCACTGCCTGCAACATGACCATTTGTGCTGTGGGGACTCTGTGACTCCTGTTCGCTGGTGGTGGTGCTGGAGTAGCAGTGGTGTTGGGGTAGAGGGAGAGGTGGTGGGTGTGTGGGCCAGTGGTCAGGGTTGGCATGGGTGCTGGCACAGTGGTGGTGGTCCCTGCCAGCATATATTCTGCTACCCTCTCTAGCACATCACCTATGCAGTTGATATCCCAGCACATGCTCTCCACCACCTCAGTGAGGTGCCACAGCATCTCCATATTCTCACACTGGGCCACAAGCCTGTCCAGTTCTAGACAACACAGCTCTGGATAGTGTGTCTGCAGGACACCCATGGCAGATGCCCTCCTGTCACGCCATGAATCATCCATTCCCTGACTGCCATGTGGCACCCCTGATGCTTGTGGGGCCTCATGTATGGGTTCAGCTGGCAGGGGCGGAGCTGTGTCATCCATGGGGTGGCGTGTCAGCTGTCATATCCCTCTCACTGTCCCTTGTGGTGATGACCATGGTTCTGGGTACAGGGTGCAATGCTGGTAGCATGATGGCACTTTGGTTGGTTGCCTGCCTGCTTGCATCTGCCACTGGGGTCATGCACAATGTCCCCTCTTCCATGGCCTCCATTGTATGGGTGCCTACAGGGTCCTTTCCATGTATGCCTCCTCCGTCACTGGCATCTCCTGGATGGTACCTATTGATGGACACAATGACATGTGTTAGGTCATGCTGCAGCCGTGGTGCACGTGACACTGTCCAGCAGGTGGTGTGGTGCATCATGCTTCCCTTCCTCAGACACCTGCACCATGGTGTCCCATTGCACTGTGGCTGTGCATCCCCCAGGGTGCTTGCTTGTGGATGGCCCTGTGGGAGGTATGTCAGTTAGCAGTGTTGCAGGCCAGCCCCACACCCACCCTGCTCATCACATCATGAACACAACCTGCCTGCCAGTGTGTCAACACCCTCTGCCACGAGACTTCCATGATGGTCTCCACCACAGTCCATTCCTGGGGGCTTAGTGTATGCTCTGGTGATGGAGGACCCCCACCAGTGACCATCAGGGTTCTGTTATTAGCAGACAGCTTACGCTTTATGGCCAACTGGAGGTCGCGTCAATTGTGTTTGTTGGTGGAGAGCATCCGTGCCTGACCCAGCAGCATTTATGGCCACCTGTATGTCCATCCAGATCCTCTGCTTGGTGTTGGTGACAGAGGTCAGGGCCTGTGCCCTATACAGGACTTTGTAGTTTGCCTGGATGTTGGTGACTAGTGCCATCACCTGTGCACCAGTGAAACTGCTGGACCTCGGCTTCCAGTATCCCTCTGAGTGCTAACCCGTACCCAGCACTGCATGCCCATCACCACTGGGTGGCTGGGATTGTCTGTCCACAGGCTGCAGCCCAATGCTCCATTCCCCCTGTGCTGCCTGTTTGGCCATGTTGACTGCACCTTCCCATACGAGCATCTGCGCAAGGGGTGCATTTCTCCATATCTGGTGGGGGCACAAGGCATATCTGTATGCTGTGCAGCTGTTGGGACCTCCTCTGTGCATCTGTTGTCCCTGTCCCTGTCTCCGCCCTGCATCATGTGCATGTTTATAAATGCGGCACCATCAGTGACACCTTCACAGCGCATGGGTGCGCTGTTCGGTTACGTCACTTTTGCCCATAGTTTTCATGCCTACAAGAATAGACCCCAATATATGCAGGGTGACTACTCTGACCCCCCTGAACTTTAAAGACTTTTAATAATGTATGAAGCACTACATTACTTTTAGTTTCATAAAAGCTATGGCTTAAAAATTTATACTGTTTCCTTGTTCGTGCCTTTTGTATTTTGAACCCAGGAACATTAACATTCCCCAGAACTTATCTGCTGCCACCAACATTCACTCTGGATTGCCCCCAGTGCAGGGCCATTGGGGGAGCCACCCCGCAGCTCCTGGAATGGTGCCTCGGGACTAGCCTGGTGGCATAGTGCCTTGGCCAGCTGAGTGGGGCTTGACAGGGATGGATGTTATCCTGCTGTGACCAGAGTTTTTTGCCTGGTTGTTGGAGATATAGCATGCAATAATGTAAAGACACAGGCGCCCACATCTGGCACACCTCTCCCAGAACCTGCAAGCATCAGACTCTGATCGAGAGCCCACCATGGCAGCAGCCGACCTGGACATAGTAGCAATCACAGAGACCTGGTGCAATGAAAACCAGGACTGGGATGTAGCCATACCAGGGTATGCTCTATTCAGGAGGGACAGGGTAGGAAAAAGGGAGGAGTGGCTCTGTATGTAAAGGAGAACATAAAAGCCATGGAGACACAGAGGGGATAGGGAGAAGCAGAGGTACTGTGGGTCACCTTGGAGACAGGGGGTGCTATTCGAACAGGGGTGATCTACAGGCCTCCAGTACAGGGGGAGGAGGAGGATAAGGATATGATAGAAGAAATACAAGAAATGGTAGATGGAAGAGGCGAAGGACCAGGCAGAGGTATTTAACGAGTACTTTGCCTCTGTGTTCACTAGGGAGGGGGATAGGATATCTACAAAGCAAGGCACGATGGGGATAGAAGCGGCAGTGAGTGGGATAAGGGGAGCAACAGAAATGGAGCAAGAGGCAGGGAGAGGTACCCAAGGGGTGTCACATCTGGACAAGGATAAAAAGGGCAGTAAGGTGGAGGGGACGGATGATGCTATCTCCGCCAAAAGGTGTGGTTAGCCCTCAAGGCCCTAAAGAAAGACAAATCTCTTGGGCGGATGGCATTCAACCGAGAGTACTATGGGAATTGGCGGACATACTGGCTGCACCCTCATGAGCTCTTCAACAGGTCACTTGAGACGGGAGGGTACTTTAGGATGCAGAGAGGCACATGTGGTGCCAATCCACAAAGGGGGTCGAGGAAGTACCAGGTAACTATAGACCCATCAGTTTGACCTCAGTGGTGGGAAAATTAATGGAGAGTATACTAAAGGAATGATTGTGGGTGTACTTGGAGGAGGTGGGAGGTCTGGATAGTCAGCAACATGGGTTTGTGCCAGGGAGATCATGTCAAACCAATCTCGTGGAGTTCTACGAATGGGCAACATCAGAACTGGACAGGGGAAAGCCTGTGGATGTATTATTCTTGGACCTCAGCAAGGTGTTTGATTCTGTCCCCCACAATGGTCTGGTTGCGAAACTTATGGGGTTAGGAGTAGGCCCTTTGATGGTCAGACAGATTGAAAACTGGCTAGCTGGATGCACCCAGAGAGTAGTGGTCTGTGGGGAGCTCTCAAACCCTAGAGAGGTTGGTAGTGGGGTACCGCAGGGCTCGGTCCTGGGTCCGATCCTGTTTAATGCATACATATCTGACATCAGAGAGGGTATAGGGTGTGAAATGAGTCTCTTCGCTGACGACTCCAAGATGGGAGCAGTAGTTGAGGGAGAAGAGGGGAGGTTGGCCCTGCAAGGAGACCTGGACACCCTGGAAGCTGGGCTCACACATGGAAATGAAATTTCAATATCACCAAGTGCAAGGTGTTGCATTTTGGTCGGGGAAACCCTAAACACAGGTACACCCTGGGAGGGGAGGCGCTGGAGGCCTCAATAGGGGAAGAAGACCTAAGGGTCATGGTGGATGCATGTATGAATAACTCTGAGCAGTGCAGGAGAGCAGCTAACAAGGCAAACAGGATGTTGGGATGCATCGTAAGGGGAATCACCTCTAGGAGCAAGGAAGTGATTTTGCCGCTGTACAATGGACTGGTTAGACCACATCTTGAGTACTGTGTGCAGTACTGGAGACCACACTTGAAGAGGGACATACAGCTCCTGGAGAGGGTACAGAGGAGGGCAACTAAGATGATACAAGGGCTAGGGGATTTGACGTATGAGGACAGACTTGAGGAGCTCTGCCTGTTTTCATTGGAGGAGAGGAGAGGAGAGACAGGGAGGACATGATTGAGGTCTTCAGGTACCTCAAGGGAATAAATAGGGTAAACATGGAGGGGGATCTTTAGACTAAAGAAGGGAGGTATTACCAGAGGGCATGGTTTGAAGTTGGAAGGAGGAAGGGTGAGGGGGGAAAGGAGGAGGAGGTTTTTCACTGAGAGAGTGGTGGACCCTTGGAATGCACTGCCTGGCGAGCTGGTTCAGAGATCCACAGTGGAGGGCTTCAAGAGAGGGTGGGACGGACACAGAAAGAGGATGTATCAGATGATGGCCTGTCCCAGGAGGGTGGGGATGGATGATAGGGGTTTCTGGAACACTAGGGAGGGGAGGGCCTCGGCACCCAACTAGGGATCTAAGGTTTGAGCAGACTCGATAGACCGTAAGGCCTAATCTGCTGGCAAATAATATGTTAGTATGTTAGATGGTTAACAAGGGCGAGGTATTGCTAGTAGGGGACTTCAGTCTACCAGATGTGGATTGGAGCCTCCGTATTGCAGCAGCAATTAAGAGTAGGGAAATTTTAGACTCTCTGCAGGGGGCATCCCTCAGGCAACTAGTTAAAGAACCCACTCGTGGGCATACCTCTCAAGTGTCCCTCATTACGAGGGACATCCCTCATTTTGCCCCTTAAAATTGCTCTGTCCCTCATGGAAAAGGTGCTGCACACACAGCCAATGTGCTGTAAATTCAAACTTTAAACCAAAAACTCTTAATATTCTAAAATACTAAATCCAAAATATACTTTGTACAGGTAAACACTATGGTTTTCACAATTTTCTGAGCTTATATCTTCATGTTTGAGGATGTGTCCCTCATTCTGAGAGTCTGTGTCCCTCATTGTCCCTCATTTTGTGTGTCTAGAAATGGCTATATCCCTCATTTCAGTGACAAAAGGTTGAGAGGTATGGTCGTGGGGATGATAATGGACCTGATACACTCAAGTGGGAACAGTGTAGCTGACATCACAGTGGGAAGCCACATTGGGACCAGTGATCTTCGTACGGTGTGGTTCAACATAAGGACCAGGCCAGAATCTAATCACACTAAAACTAGGGTCCTGGACTTCAGGAGGGCTAGTTTTAAGAAAATGGGAGACTGCCTTGGGGAAGCTCTAGCAGAAATAGTGAAAATGGGTGGGGTAGAGGAACAATGGGCAAAAATAAGGAAGGCCATTGAGAAGGGTAACTAACCTCTGTGTCAGGTAGGTTAAAAAGAGCAAGAAAAGAAAGAGACCACTATAGTTCTCCAAGCAAGTAGCAGAGAAAGGAAAGGCAAAGAAGCTAGCATTCAAAAGGTACAAGTCAACACAGAAGGAAGAGGATAAGAGAGGGTTATCAGGAGAAAAAAAGGAGACTGTGAAAGCAGTTAGGAGAGCAAAGGCACAAATGGAGAACATTGTCAAGTCAGTAAAAAAGTGGGGATAAAACATTCTTTAGGTACATAAATGAAAAGAAGAAAAGCAAGGCAGGGATAGTAATACTAAAAGGGGAAGGAGGGAAGTGCAGAAGAGGATCAGAAAAAAGCAGACATGTTGAACAAGTATTTTTGTTCAGTATTCTTGAAGGAAGGGGTTGGTGATGGGCCACAGATAGGGGTAAAGGGCAGTAAGGGAAGGGAGGTGGACATTAGCCCTTTTACAGAAGAGAGTGTCCCCAGGGAACTAGTGAAACTAAAAGTAGACTAGGCAATGGGGCAAGATGGGATTCACCCCAGGATGCTGAAGGAACTAGAGGAGGAGCTGTCTGCGCCTCTAAGGGCCCTGTTCAAGCTATCACTGGATACAGGGGAAGTTCCCTGGGACTGGAGGAGGGTAGATGTGGTCCCACTTCACAAAAGTGGGAAAAGGAGGAAGTGGGAAACTACAGACCTGTAAACCTGACTTTGGTGGTGGGCAAAGTAACGGAAACACTACTAATAGAAAGGATTGGGAAATACCTTGCAACCTGTGGTTTACAGGATCCGAGGCAGCATGGGTTCACAAAGGGGAGATATTTCCCAAACAAACCCGATCAAGTTCTTTGGGTTACCAGGGAGGTGGATCAGGGAGGTGTGGTGGATCTGGCCTATCTGGATTTCAGTAAGGCCTTCAACATCATTCCATAGAGAAGACTGGTAGACAAGCTGGGCAGCATATGCCAATCACTCAGTGACTCCTGCACCGTGAATGACAGTACAGTGACAACAACGATAGGTCACTGTACTGTCACTGCGGGACCTGACATTGCTTTTCTGGGGGTCTTGCATGCACTCCCCTAATCAACTCAGGCTCAGAGTTGATTTGTTTAATAATGGGGTGCGGGCACAGCCTCTGGCATTATGCTCTGGGGGCTTTGCTCTCAGAAAATAAGTCCGGCGGTCCTATGCCAAATCGCAACTGTGGTCAACATAGAGCCATCACTGTAACATCTGTCAACAACAAAGTTGTTGAATAGGCATCATAGAGCCACTGGGCAGCATGGGAGTGGGTCCAAAGATAGCAAAACTGGTACGAAGTTGGCTAAGTAACAGGACTCAGAGGGCTTGATTCTTGAAGGTTGACACAGGGCTTTCAGAAGCCCTGCGTCAAACCCTGCACTGCTCCAAACACTTTGTCGAATGGTGCGTCGAATTCTCGGAGGTCATGCACCTTTACAACACTTTACTCTATTTAAAGTGGCTTGCACTAAATACTTAACCAAACCCCCATAAAAGGGTCAGCAATGTTAGACCAGCAAATGCTGGTGTAACTCGCCACATGTAGTGCATAGTGGGCTTGGGGATTGAGAATCTCGATTACCACCCCAGGAATACCGCAAGCCTCATGCGCCATGCGTTTGGCACACCCAGGAGTTGTAGCATTCAAATCCTTTTGAGAATAAAGCCCAGAGTGGGTAGTAAATGGAATTTACTCAGAAGAAGATAAGGTAACCAGCGGGGTGCCTCAGGGCTCGGTACTGGGACTGGTCCTCTTCAATGTCTTTATTAATGGCATCACAGAGGGGCAAGTATGCCTGTTCCTAGATAACATAGAAATCTGCAACAAGATGGACACACGGCAGGGGGGGGGATAAGGAAAGATCTGAAAAAGCTGGAAAACTGGTCAAAGGTTTGTCAACTAGGCTTTGACACTAAAAAGTGCAACATTATGTACATGGGGCACAGAAACCCAAGGGCAATTTATCATTGTGTGAGAGGTGGTAACAACCACAAAACAGGAAAGGGACCTGGGGTTCTTTATAGCTGATGACCTGAAGGTAGCAAAGCAGTGTGATAAAGCAGTGGGAAAGGCTAGTAGGATGCTGGGGTGCATAGGGAGGGGTATCACCAGCAGAAAGAGGGAGGTAGTGTTATCCATGCAGAGATCAATGGTGATGCCCCTCCTGTAGTACTGTGTCCAGTTCTGTAGGCCCCATCTCAGGAAAGACATAGATCGGGTGAGGGTGGTACAGAGAAAGGCAACCAAAATGTTGCATGGCCTGCATCAGAAGCCCTATTAGGAAAGACTTAAGGAATTAAATATGTACTCTCTTGAGGAAAGGAGGGAAAGGAGAGACTTGATTGAAACATTGAAATACCTCAAAGGTATCAATAAGGTACAGGAGGGTGTCCGTAGCCTGTCCTAATATTTGTGTACCCAAACCAGTACTGAGAACTGCTGTGTGGAGGTCTCCAGTTGCTTAGCAGAAGGGGACTCGGCGGCAAATCAGCAACCATGTAGGACCACCCAGAGGGAGGAGCTACATGCTTCAAAGCCCCACGTGGCATGCACAGCACGAAAGAGCCTGAATTTCATCTGAGAGGATGCCAGCAGTGACAGCAGGGCAGGAGAGTGTGGCCTGTCTGAGGTACAGAGACTAAAGTTACTTCTGGTCACAGAAACTGTGTTTTCCCATACTGTCCATAGCCTGCCCTAATATCTGTGTGCCCAAATCAGTAACTCGGCAACGAGTCATCAACCATGCGGGACCACCCAGAGGGAGGGGCTACACGCTTCAAAGCCCTGCATGGTACGCATAGCGTGAGAGAGTCTGAATTTCATCTGAGAGGATGCCAGCAGTGACAGCAGGGTGGGAGAGTGTTGCCTGTTATGAGGTACAGAGACTAAAGTTACTTCAGGTCACAGAAACTGTTTTCCCGTACTGTCCATAGCCTGCCTTATATCTGTGTGCTCTGGTTGCTTAGCAGAAGGGAACTTGGTGGTGAGTCAGCAACCATGCGGATCCACCCAGAGGAAGGGGCTATACGCTTCTAAGCCCTGCGTGGCATGCACAGCACGAACATGGACATGAGCATGAGTGGTGCGCCACTTGGTAGGGAAAATCAAACAGGAAGGAATCATAAAAAGTAAGCTCTAGTATTACTGTAATCAGGAGTTAAACAGCTAATGTAGGAAAATTGATTTTTAAGGGAAATTCCTTCGGTATTATTTAATATAAAGTGGTTTTATAATAAGGTTAAAAAATAAATTATCCCTGAGTAAATACCAGAAATTATTTTGATATATATAACGAATCATCCGGAGGTTTTATAAAATGTTGAAATTAATGGTGCAAAGTATCTTGTTCATTTCCTAACCTATCAATCACTGTCAATTGAAAGTAATTGTCTGGATACAGACATTTCTCGAGATAGGTTGCAAAATAAAGCTGCAATGTGGCTGTTAATGTCAAAACAACTAAAACTTTTAACAGGTGTTGTTTATTCTCCCCAAACATAAATTTTAGTAACTTTGAAGCACTAGTACAAAAAATTGCCTCTTTGGCAGTGGATAAGGATATAATCCTAATTGGGGATTTTAATGCTGCCTGGGGTAAGCCCAGGGCAAGAAACTGGAAATGTGTTTTGAGATCTTAAATGTTTGGCAGACAGTAAACCAAGTTACAAGGAAAAGTATAAATAGTCAGGGTAGCATTTTGGATTTAATGCTCTTTTCAAAGGGATTGAATACTGAAAACTGTCAAGTTCTGCCCCCTAATTTAGGGGACCACAATCATGTATTATGTAAAATAACTAGACAATTTTAATTGAAGTGAAGAAGGGAAAATTAGAATTATCATACAGATCATTGTGTTAGGGATTTGAGCTATGAAAAATGGGAAAGGTTAAAATTAATCTCAGATGTAAATTTTGGGGTTGGAGATTTTACTAAGACTTTCCTGCATGTTTGTGATCAACACGTACCCTTTAAAATAAGCAAAATAAGGAAAAAACTCTTACCTTGGGTAAATGAATCCCTGAGGAAAAAGATACATGGTAAAGACAGAGCCTGGAAAAAAGCGCACAAAACAAAAAATGGGGCAGACTGGGTCCAGTACAAAAAACAACTAAATAAATGTAAAAAGCTGATTAAGCAAGCCAGGAAAAGATTTTATAATAACAAAACTGAAAATGTAACCCACCCAAAGCAGTGCTGGGATATCATAAAAGATCTGAATAATCCCATTAGAGCCAGTCAAGGAATAAAAATGTCACACGATAGAGGGGAATTCCTAGATTCAAAAACTGTGGCTCAAGTATTAAACCACTATTTCACTGCAGTGCCTGATATTGACATCCCATTTGGTAGAATAAAGCAAACGGAAACAGTTAAAACAGCAGGTGAAAAAATAAATTCCTCCATTTTACATTAGGAAAATAAGGATAAAGGAAGTCACAGAAGAAATAAAAAAAACTTAACCCCCAAAAATCATATGGTTTATACAAAATAGAAATAAAGTTTGTGAAGGATACGAAGGACATACTGTCGTCAGTTATAACAGACCTGTTAAATCAAAGTTTAATTGAGAATACATTTTCGGAAGTATGGAAGATCGCAAAAATTGTCCCAATTTTTAAGGGTTTTGATTCGAACGATCCCTCAAATTATCCACTAGCCACTTCACCACTTTTTGTCCCAAATAGAATCGTTTACCATGTCACCTACTCTTAACACAATTTTTCTCTCTGCATCGCCTCCCTACCTATCACTTTTATCCATCGTAAACTGTGGTACTTGCTCCTCCTGGCACTAATACTAGCTGGTGATATTGAACTGAATCCAGGTCCTGGAGGTAACATCTCCCACACTGACACTTACTGGAATGATGCTAAGGGTCTGCGCATCGCTCACATGAACATCAGGAGCCTTCCCCATAATGTGACGGAACGTGAGGCTTGGGTTACTTAGTACAACCCTGACATTCTACGCTTGTCTGAGACCTGGTTACAACCCTCCACCCCTGTTCATGTATATAAACATAGAAACATAGACTTTGACAGCAGATAAGGACCGCTTGGCCCATCTAATCTGCCCATTTCCCTACCTACAGGATAGGCTGCAGATCCGACAGCCTATTTCTTCCTACCCCCCACAAGAATTGCCTTATGTCTGTCCCATGCATTCTTGAATTCTCCCACAGTTTTAGACCCCACAACCTCCTCAGGAAGGCTGTTCTATGCATCCACTACCTTCTCTGTAAAATACTTCCTCACATTGCCCCTGAACCGCCTCCCACCATCTTTAAATTGTGCCCCCTTGTTCTTGCACGTCTCTTTTTCTGAAAGATGCTACCCTCTTGGACTTTGTTGATTCCACTGAGGTACTTAAAAGTTTCTATCATGTCCCCCCTCTCCTTTCATTCCTCAAGGGTAAACATATTAAGCTCCTTTAGTCTCTCCTCATACGGCTTCTCTTGCAGACCCTGCACCATTTTAGTTGCCCTCCTCTGGACTGCCTCTATGCTGTCTATGTCCTTGCGGAGATGGGGTCTCCAGAACTGGATGCAGTACTCCAGATGGGGTCTCACCAACTGTCTGTACAGAGGAATAACAACGTCCTGTTTTCTGCTGCTGATGCCTCTCCCTATGCATCCCAGTATACCCCCAGCCCTCCCTACTGCCTTCTCACATTGCTTGCTAACCTTAAGGTCATCTGATATGATTACCCCAGGTCCCTTTCCATTTTTGTTGTTGTTATGCCATTTGGTATCTCTGTCCTTTTTAAGTCTATGCAGATCTGCATTATACCACTCTGCATTGGAGGCTTTTACCTTACTGTGTTTTATCGGATCATGTTGTTCACAGACTTTCATGAACTCCTGATGGAAATATGACCATGCCTTCGATGCAGTTGGTATTAATTCCAGTTTATTCTCTCAACATCAAGCATAAATTGTACAGTCAAATTGTTTCAAATTTCTCCAACAATTTGCCTAGCTATTTTCAAAAGTTTTTGCAGCGCAGAAAGCCAGAAAATGCATCAGGTAATACTCCACTTTGCAAATATGCTAATTGGTGACTAGAAAAAATAAGATCTAACAGAATGGAATTCTCTATTTTTACTGTTTACCCTTGTTGGTTCTTCTAATAATTGTATGAGGCACAGACTTTCTTGAAAGTCAGTAAGACTATGGGTGGAGTCAATCTGAAACCAATTCACATTAAAGTCTCCAGTTATTAATTACTCATGAGTAACTTTATATTGAGGCAGAAACTCCTGCAAGTCATGGAAGACAATATTGTTCATTTTAGGAGGCTAGTATACACTGACTAATAAAAATAATCTTAATTTCTACACTTAATGCTTCCAATCCCTGCTCTGTTAAATTACAAGCAATTTCCTTTGTCTCAGTTTCAAAGTTCACAAACAATACTATACTCCCTCCCTTTTTTGATCTATCCTTTCTAAAGTGTTGATAATTTTCAAGTTGTAATGATAAATCAGTGAATCTTTTGTTCAGCCATTTCTGTGGTAATTATAACATCTGGCCTAAAGCTTTCCCCCCAATCTTTAAATCAAACTTGTTCCATATACTTCGAGCATTAAAGTGTGCCACACTAAAATTCCCATCCTTCAATACTTCTGCATTTAACTGGTTTGCGCCCTTAGGTCCAGGATTTGGGTGAATATCCCAACATAGCATTAAAGAAGTTATCAGGACATACTTAAGTACTCCAGAAGTCCATCATCCTTTCCTTCTATCATTAAACCAGTGTACTAATACACTATTAACTTAGGTTAATTGCAAAGGTGGTATAGCTAAGTTACTTGTCAATGGGTAATATACCCCAATATATGTAAAATGATTTTTATCAGATTCCTAATGAGGATATTGGTCATCACCACCACATGATCAATTTGATATCCAGGCGGGAAAAAACCCACAAAATTATGTGATTTAGTGTTTCCACACGTTTGTCCATACTGGTCATTCCATTTAGCAGATATTGTTTACTTATTTGGATTTTATAAAGTACCTGATGTTATTTACTTTTCTGGTGTCTTAAATTCATGAAACACCAGAAAGCTAACTGTTAAGAAATACCAGTAGTGCAACATGATGAAAGTGATGTACAAATCCAGAAAGTGTTTACATACTAAACAGGCACCAACTATATCATTAACAGAAATAAGCTATACTTAAGAGCTAATTTTCCAGGAAATACACTGAACTAAAATAGTTTGTCACTAACACAGTTTGTTTGGCTAAATTCTTATATTTAAAAAAAGCTTTATATTGATGGCTAAAATAAAGCATAAGACTACCTATCTGAAATGAAAATCTTTTATAAATAACATCAACCTAACCAGCACTTGAGTATAGTCTTTCAAAAGCCATTTTCTTCACTGAGTGGTGCACATGCCACTCATGCTTGCGCTGTAAGCAGCACGATCCTTTTATGTGGTGCTGCCCCTCTCGTAATTGTTGTTACCACTGGTACTCCAGGACTCCAACCTTGCTGTAGATACACAGAGGGTAAAGAAGGCAGATGGAAGCAATGGCACAGTTCAAAAACAGCATACAAAAGGTAACTTGCTTGGAGATGTAAAAGCAGGCACAGTTCTTTTAGAAAATAGATGGTATGCACGTTGATTAGGTGACACAGCTGCAGCGTACCTGTGATGAAGTCCAAATGGCACAATCCTTTTATGTGGTGCTGCCCCTCCTCCTCTGTTGATGCTCACTGTGGGTCTCCTCCCTGTCAATCCAGTAATTGTTGTTACCACCAGTATTCTGGGACTCCGACCTTTCTGTAGACATGTGGAGGGTAACGAAGGCAGAGGCAGAGAACTTCCTCGCATTTCTCCTTATCCTGCCCCCTCCAATATCATATTGTGCCCCCTCATCCATGTACAACTCTTGTACTGGAAGATGTCACCCACCTGCACTTTGTTTAAGCCTTTAAACTACTGTACTTAAAGGTCTCTATCATATCCCCCCACTCCCTCCTCTCTTCAAGTGTATACATATTGAGGTCTTTCAATCTATCCTCATGTTTTCTGATGCAAGCCCTGCACCATTTTGGTTGCTCTTCTCTGGACCATCTCCACTTTGTCTATATCCTTGCTAAGGTGCAGCCTCTAAAACTGAACACTGTATTCTAGATGAGGCCTGACCAGCATTTTGTACAATGGCATCACCACTTCCCTTCTTTTGCTAGTGATGCCCCTTCCTATGCACTCCAACAACCCACTGGCCCTCCCAACAGCCTTGTTACACTGTTAAGTCACCTTTAAGTCATTTGAGAGGATTATCCCTAAATCTCTCTTTTCCCTGATGACTGTCAGCAATTCTCCAAACAGTATAGTTCTCCGCCAGGTTTCTTCGCTCCAGGTACATGATTTTGCACTTCTTTGCATTACATTTTAATTGCTACACTTGCGACCATTTTTTCCAGCTTTCCCAGATCCCTCCTCATTCTTTTGACCCCCTCTGAAGTTTTTACTCTGTTGCAGATCTTGGTATCATCCACAAAAAGGCAAATCTTCCCCTCCATCCCTTCAGCAATGTCACTGATGGACATTAAAAAGGTCTGGCCCCAGGACTGATCACCCTTCTTTCCTTGAACTTGATCCTATTTACTACCACCCTCTACTTCCTGTCCCTCAACCAGTTTCTAACCCAGTTTTCCACCTTGTGGCCCACCCCAAAGCTACCTAGCTTGTTCATCAGTCTTCTGTGGGGTACGGTGTCAAAGCCTTGCTAAACTCGAGGTAGGTGTCAGCCACTTCCTTTGCTACCCAGTCAAAAAAAGTCAATCAGATTTGTTTGACATGACCTTCCTGCTGTGAATCCATGCTGCCTTGGATCCTGTGCTCCCATGGTTACCAAGCATTTCAAAATAATTTCCTTAAGCAATGTCCTATAATCTGACTACAGCTGCATTTCTGGTGGGGTGAGGAGCCCACCTGAGGGACCACAGAGCCCACAGACTTTGGACCCCAAGGGAGTCCTGTCACCACATTAACCTGCTAGAGCTCCATGCAGTGCACCTAGCTCTGATGGGATTTGCTCCTTTTGTCTGGGGTTAGATTGTGCAAGTCCAGATGGCCAACACCATGACCATGTTCTACTTCAATAAGCAGGGTGGCACGCACTCCCTTCCCTTGTGTCGGGAGGCCCTCCACAACTGGACACTCATGCACAGCTTGGGTGCAGATCTTCTGGCAATTCATGTCATGGGAGCCGGCAACCAGCTGGCAGATGCCCTCAGTCAGGTGAGCGAGACCTTGCACGAGTGGTCTCTGCATCAGGAAGTGGCGAGCCATGTGTTTTCCCTGTGGGGCATTCCTCTGGTGGACCTCTTTGCCTCAGGAGAATGTGAAACTGAGGCTATTTTGTGCCTTCCCCCCTCAGTCTGGGACACTGTTTTGGGATGCCTTCGCAAGGCCCTGGACTCCAGACCTTCTGTATGCCTCCCTCCATTTCTCTTGATCCACAAGGTGGTGGTCGAGGTATGGAGGGACAAGGCGTGGCTGATCCTGTTTGCACTGGACTGGCCTCACTAGTTTTGGTAACTGGATCTTCTCAGCCTCAGCAGCAGACCTCTGTGGTGTTTGCCCCTGTGCCCAGATCTGCTGACCTGTCATCAGGGGAAGATCCTGCATCCAGATCTTCAATCTTGCACCTCACAGCCTGGTTCCTGACTGGCTAGAGTTCCAGGCTTTGGGACATTCGGACAATGTGCTCCATGTTGTGGAGGCATCCTGAAAGAAGTCGACTCATCGATGCTATGCTTTTAAATGGAAAAGATTTTCCATTTGGTACCAGGGCAAGGAGCTTGATCCCCTTGTCGCTTGGTTAGCATAGCATTGTGGACTATCTCTGGTCCCTCTCCCAGCTAAAGCCGAGATCGTTGACCCTTAAGATGCACCTGTCAGCCATCTCTGCATACCAGGTGCAAGTTGGTATGCCAGCAGTGGCACAGGGAATGGTGGCCATTGGGTGTTTCTTTAAGGGCCTTCATCACATGAACCACCACCACCTTGGGATCTGTTTCTTTTGGAAAAGCTCATGGCCAAGCCTATACATGAAAGAGAGATATCACAGCTGTCATGGAAAACCACATTTTTTGTGGCTATCACCTCTGCCAGAAGGATCAGTGAGCTCCAGGCATTTTTGGTGAAGTCTTCTTACTTGGTTTTACACAGGGGCAAGGTCTTCCTTTGCTCCTTCCCAAAGGGTGTAGCAGAATTTCACCTTAACCAAGTGATTAACTTACCAGTATACTTTACCAATCCATCTTTGTAGGCTGACCATAGGCTGCGTACTATGTTATCTGTGTACTTATCTAGGTGCTTGTCACAGGTGTCAGAAGGGAATTGTTATCTGTGAAATTAACTAAGTGTAGAAAGATTTGCAAAGTAGGGGGAGTAGCTTAGCTAGAAGGAGCCAGGTTAAGACCAGATATAGATACTGCCCTAGATAGCTTCTGCCAGAGGACAGACAGAACTCCAGGAGGAAGGAGCTACTGGTATAACTAAAACTTCTCTACTGGGACTATATTGCCCTCCTTCCTTCCCCGCCACCCTAAACCAGTTCTACTTTTATAGGCACAGGATTTAACTGACAACAAGAACTTCCTGTTTGGGAGCAGGAAGTGAGTGATCACAGAGCCACAAAAGACTCACCATCCTAGAAGGGCAACAGTAGCTCTCCATCCCCGCCCCCCACAGCTGCTGGAGGTCTGACCTGAGCAAGTAAGGAGACTACTGAGAAATATAGGAACTTCTTGTCTCAGAACAGGAATATCAGGAGATAAAAGGGTGCAGAGGCAGTAAGTAAGTAGGGAGAGAAGAAAAAAAAAGGAAATAAACAAACAGAGGAAAGAGTAAGTATTCCAAATAACAGTTAGGGAGCCAGAAAAAAGACGTGATGGGAGTGGTGCAGTGCAGTGGCTGTGGAGCAGCAGTCTTCCAGGAGATGTTTTGGAGGATGCAATGTTGTCCCATCTGCAGACATCTCTCTCGGCTGAGGGAGGAGGTTGCTCATCTCCAGGCTGAGTTGGCCAGGATTTGTGGGACCTCCTCTCCCACCCAGGGACCACCAGGGTCACTGCCGTTGCCTCAGAGGTTGCCAAGAAAGAGGAGTGGTTGGACCACAGTGGGCTCAGGGATGGTGAGGGTGGTGGAACAGAGGCTCATCCCTCCAGTTGTACCTCTCCACAATTTCTATGCCATTCTGGAAAAGTGTGGTTCCTCTATGGAGGCACCCACAGTGGAGACCAAGGAGGATGCTGGGAACCTCCACAAAGGAGACCCAAAGGATGGTGGCATGGGACCCCACAGGGGAAGGAAACAACTCCTGGTGGGGGACTCCATTGTTAGGAAGGAAGAACTAGGGAGGAAGGGGAGAGGGAGGTAAGGTGCCTGCCTGGTGCCATGGCTTGGAGAGACAGGGAGCAAATCCACAGGATTGCAGGAGCAGCTGCACAGGGGAGGGAGCTGGATGTCATTGTCCACCTAGGGACAAATGACCTGGCTAAGAAAGGGATGAGCAGTGCAAGAAGCATTTGTGGAGATGGAGAGGGGCCTAAGACAAATAGCACGCATGGTAACCTTCTCAGAGGTGCTGCCTGTCTATGGCACAGGTGAGGCTAGGGTGCTCCACACCATGGGATTCAATCAGTGGTTGAAAAACTGGTGCAGAACTCAGGGATTTGGCTTCATTGGAGACTGGGGGTCCACCTGGAGGGATGCAGGCCTATACTGGCTTGATGGTCTACATCTGTCCAGGAGGGGAACCAGGATCCTAGGTGATAGGTTTAAATACTTCGTTGACAAGTATTTAAACTAGCCAAGGGGGGAGGCACTGGAAAGGAGCAGGGAAATCCTAGCTCCCCCCAAAAAATATCAGGGTACTAAGTGAGGTAGACACCAACACAGAGATGTCAATAGGGAGAAGTGCAGGGGTAAATGGAGAAAGTGACAAATGCAATAAGGACAGGGATGGGGCAAAAAGGGGTAAGGCCATCAAGAAATGGAGGGTAATGAGTACCAACGCCCGTAGTCTGGGCAACAAGCTCCCTGAACTGGTGGCCTTGATGGAAGAGGGATGCCTGGATACTGTAGCAGTCACAGAAACATGGTACACAGAGAACCATGACTGGGATGTTAACAAACCAGGGTACACAACCTACAGGAGAGACAGGAAGGGCAGAAGGGGGGGAGTAGCTCTCTATGTAAGGGAAGGAATAAAAGCAACTGAACAAAAGAGTAAACAGGGAGGAGAGGAGGCACTGTGGGTCAACTTAGAGACTGGAAAAGGCACCACAATCTGCACAGGGGTTGTATATAGACCCCCAGGTCAGGGGAAGGGAATGGACAAGGATATGCTAGAAGGCATACTTAGGATGGCAGAGAAAGGGGAGATACTGTTGATGGGGGACCTTAACATGCCAGATGTTAACTGGAGCACCTTTGCAGCAGCCACATCCAAAAGCAGGGCCATTCTTGATGCCTTTCAGGTAGCATGCCTCAAACAGCTAGTTTTGGAACCCACTCGTGAGGGAGCAATCTTAGACCTTGTACTCTCAAATGGGGACAGTGAGAGGATCTCAGATCTAGAAGTGGGTAGCCATTTGGGAACAAGTGACCACCAAACAGTGTGGTTCACGATAAACTCTGCTACACAGTCAAGCCATACAAAAGTGAGGGTTCTGGACTTCAGGAGGGCTGACTTTGGCAAGATGGGAGAGTGCCTTAGAAAAGCACTAGCAAACAGGCTAGAAGGAGGGGTGGAGCAACAATGGGGAAATATCAAAACTGGCAACAAGCCTTTGTGTGAAGCAAATAAACAAATCAAAATGAAAGAAAAAGCCACTATGGTTCTCAAAAAGGGTGACGGTTAGGGAGAAAAAGATAGCATTTAGGAAGTATAAGGAAACACAGAAGGAGCAGGACAGAGAACTGTACCAGTTAAGGCAGAAGGAAGCAGGGAGGGTAGTCAGAATAGCAAAGGCACAAACTGAGGAAAAGATCGCTAACTCAGTTAAGAAGGGGGATAAAACCTTTTATAGGTATATCAGGGAGCGTAGAAAGACAAAGGGAGGGATAGTGAGGATGAATAGAATGGATGGTGGGTGGGCAGAGAGTGACAGTGATAAGCAGGGATACTGAATGAATACTTCTGTTCAATATTCACAAAAGAGGAAGTGGGGGAGGTGCCTAATCCAATTAACAGAAGCACTCTGGAGAGGGGGGTTGATCCCAGTCCTTTCACTGAAGAAAGGGTTCTGAAAGAACTCCTGAAACTGAAGGTGGACAAAGCAATGGGGTCAGATGGAATTCACCCCAGAATTCTAAAAGAATTAAGCAGAGAACTAGTGACACCACTGACTATGCTTTTTAACAAATTGTGGGAGGATGGTGTGGTAACTGAGGACTGGAAGAAGGTGGATGTGATTCCCCTTTACAAAAGTGGGACCAAGACAGAAGCAGGAAACTACAGACCTCTCAGTTTGACCTCTGTTGTAGGGAAAGTGATGGAATCACTTCTGAAGGAAAGAATTGTTGAGTACCTAGAGGCCAGTGGGGCACAGGACTCAATGTAACATGGGTTCACTGCGGGAAAGTCATGTCAGACGAATCTAATTGATTTCTTTGACTGGGTGACCAAAGTAGTAGACTAGGGAGGGGCTGTGGACATGGCCTACCTAGACTTTAGCAAGGCATTTGACACAGTCTCACACAAAAGATTAGTACCGGTAGTCAAATTAACCAGCCTGGGAGTGGGTCCCAAGGTGGTAGCCTGGGTAAAACATTGGCTGAACAACAGGACACAGGCGGTAATTGTAAATGGAGTACACTCTGAAGAAAGAGGGGTTACTAGTGGGGTACCGCAGGGTTCAGTACTGGGTCCAGTCCTTTTTAATGTCTTTATAAGTGAAATTGCAGAGGGACTGGAAGGAAAAGTATGCCTCTTTGCAGATGACACAAAGATCTGCAACAGGGTTGATACACAATGAGGCATGGAAAGGATGAGAAGGGACTTGGCAAGGTTAGAGGAATGGTCAGAAGTATGGCAGGTTGGATTCAATGCAAAGAAGTGCAAAGTAATGCACCAGGGGAAGATTACACAATGGGGTGGGGGGGTAGTAACAACAACAAAAATGGAAAGAGACCTAGGGGTAATCATATCAGATGACCTTAAGGTTGGCAAGCAATATAAGAAGGCGATAGGGAGGGCTGGGGGGATACTGGGATGTATAGGGAGAGGTATCAGCAGCAGAAAACAGGAAGTTATTATCCCCTGTACAAACAGTTGGTGAGACCCCATCTGGAGTACTGCATCCAGTTTTGGAGACCCCATCTCCGCAAGGACACAGGATGGAGGCAGTTCAGAGGAGGGCAACTGAAATGGTGCAGGGTCTGCAAGAGAAGCCATACGAGGAGAGACTAAAGGAGCTTAATATGTATACCCTTGAGGAAAGGAGGGAGAGGGGGGACATGACAGAAACATTTAAGTACCTCAGTGGAATCAACAAAGTCCAAGAGGGTAGCATCTTTCAGAAAAAGAGATGTGTAAGAACAAGGGGACACAATCTGAAGATAGAGGAGGGATGGCTAAGGGGCAATGTGAGGAAGTATTTTTTCACAGAGAGGGTGGTGGATGCATGGAACAGCCTTCCTGAGGAGGTTGTGGGGTCTAAAACTGTGGGAGAATTCAAGAATGCATGGGACAGACATAAGGCAATTTTTGTGGGGAGTAGGAAGAAATAGGCTGTTGGTTAAATAGGATCTGCAGCTTATCCTCTAGGTAGGGAAATGAGCAGACTAGGTGGGCCAAGCAGTCCTTATCTACCGTCAAAGTCTATGTTTCTATGTTTCTACTACTGCCCCCCCATTGTGTATTCTTCCCCTGGGTTCTTGTTTCCCAGGTGCATTATTTTGCATTTCTTTGCATTGAATCCTAGCTGCCATACTTCTGACCATTCCTCCAACCTTGCCAAGTCCCTTCTCATCCTTTTCATGCCTCCTTGTGAGTCAACCCTGTTGCAGATCTTTGTGTCATCTGCAAAGAGGCATACTTCTCCTTCCAGTCCCTCTGCAATGTCACTTATGAAGACATTAAAAAAGACTGGACCCAGTACTGAACCCTGCGGTACCCCACTAGTAACCCCTCTTTCTTCAGAGTGGACTCCATTTACAATTACCTTCTGTGTCCTGTTGTCCAGCCAATGTTTTACCCAGGCTACCACCCTGGGACCCACTTCCAGTCTGGTTAATTTGACTATTAATCTTTTGTGTGGGACTGTGTCAAATGCCTTGCTAAAGTCTAGGTAGGCCATGTCCACAGCCCCTCCCTGGTCTACTACTTTGGTCACCCAGTCAAAGAAGTCTATTAGATTCGTCTGACATGACCTTCCCGCTGTGAACCCATGCTGTCTTGGGTCCTATGCCCCACTGGCCTCTAGGTACTCAACTATTCTTTCCTTCAGAAGTGACTTCATCACTTTCCCTACCACAGAGGTCAAACTGACAGGTCTGTAGTTTCCTGCCTCTGTCTTGGTCCCACTTTTGTGAAGGGGAATCACATCTGCCTTCCTCCAGTCCTCGGGTACCACACCAACGTCCTATAATTATTATGCCTCCTGCCTAACTACAAAATGTTAAGACAAGATGGATCCTCATCTAAACGTGGAGGAGGGGTTGCCATCCTCCGTAAATGTCACCTCTCACTACATCGTAACATCTCCTTCACCCTCTCACACTGAATCTATTCACACTACTCTTCTACTTGGTTCCAAGAGACTACACTTAGTGTGTGCCTATTACCCTCCTAGGGGTGGTGTCTCTGGTCTAGTGGAACTCCTTTCCCAAGTGGACACTGCCATCGGACGAAATGAGGTCCTCATCCTTGGTGACTTAAATCTTAACTGGTCTTGTAAATCCTGCCAGTCCCTCCACACCATAGTTCAAGGCCATGACCTCCACTAACTGATCGCTGACCCCACCAGGGTCACGCCCCCCCACTAGCACTCTAATTGACTAGGCCCTCATGAACCGTCATGACCGCATCGTCTCAGCTGGTACCCTTGCTGATTCCATAAGTGACCACTCCCCTATTTTTTGCATCTGGTGTGCTGCAAGACAATCATCTCCTCCTCCAAAATTAATCACTTTCCGTAATCTGGCCAGTTTTAATCAGCACAGTTTTTGCAGGATCTCTCATTGATTGACTGGTCACCCATCTTTGCCTCATCCGATGCACAGTCTGCTCTAGACAATTTCCTTGAAAAGTTTGGGTGTATTCAGGACCTTCATGCTCCTTGTGTCATGCGCCGCATATGGGGCACACAAACTAAGTGGCTGACTAAGGATCTTCTTACCCAACTCCGGACTAGGGACAAAAGTTGGCTGTGTTTCAAGGCCTCAGGACTACAGGCAGATTATGATCACTATAGGGCCTTGAGAACCTCCTGTAAAAGAATACTCATCTAGCTAAAAGCTCTTTCTGTAAAGATATGCTAATAAAAGCTGGAGGAGACGCGAAAAAATTTTGGTCAGTCATTAAAACTCTCCTTGGTACTGATAAACCGACCACCTCAAATGACATACTACTAAACGGCATTCATTGTAACAACCCAGTGACCATTGCCAACTCTTTCAACTGTCATTTCTCAGATCTTTCATGCTTCTCAGCCTCCTTCCCTACAGACCACCCTACATCCACTCCTGTGGCTATGGCACCAATGCTCTCCCGTCCACTTTTCAGGTTTCGGACTGTCACTACAGCAGAAGTCCTTAAGCTGCTACTGACTATCTCAGACACCACTAGCTCTGGCGCTGACTGCTTGGAACCCAGGCTTCTGACAGCTGCTGCCCCTCTCATAGCCTCCCCCTAACTAAAATCTTCAACCTGTCCCTATGTCATGGTGCAATTCCTAATGTATGGAAGATAGCTAGGATAACCCCTATCCTTAAAAAAGGTGATCCCAATGATATGGCTAATTATCAACCCATTGCTATCCTGTCTGTGCTCAGTAAAATCCTTGAAAAATTAGTAGCTAATCAAACCATAGAATATCTGCGGAAACATTACCTCCTCTCTGGTTCCCAGCATGGCTTCCAAAAAGGCCACAGTACTTCTACTGCCCTCCTGAAACTAACTAATGACATTTATACTACCATGGATTCTGGACTCTTGACAGATGCCATTTTCATCGACATAACCAAGGCATTTGACCTGCTTAACCATACCCTTCTCCTTACTAAGCTAATCTCCCTTGGTTTTTCAGCTGAATCAGTGAACTGATTCTACAGCTATCTGTCCAATTGACAGCAGGCTGTAGCTTTTAACTCAGCTATGTCTGATCTGTCATCCATACATGTTGGTGTTCTGCAGGGATCCATACTTGGCCCCCTACTTTTCACAATTTTCATAAATGACCTTCCATCCCAGGCACCTACCCACTCTGGCTTGCTCTATGAGGACGACCTTGTCCTGTACTACAGTGCCAGTAATGTATTGGACATAAACAGCTCACTATCTTCAGACTTCCTAAACATACAATCCTAGCTAACTGTAAATCACCTTGTTCTCGATGTAAGTAAAACTCAGTCTATGCTCTTTGGCTCTCCAGCTAGACTAAAAGTAAATCGAAACTCCCTCAAAATATCCTGTGCTGACAGTTCCCTGTTAGCACCAGTTCCTTTAAATACCTGGGTATTCTTCTTGATGAATCCTTGGAGTTCGACCCCACATCACTGCTACTTGCAAATCTGTTAATGCTAAAATCGGAGGAGCTTACCGTACTTGCTATGCCCTCACTCCACCGGCTAGGCTTGCTGTGGCACGAGGCTTTCTGCTCCCATCATTGGCCTATGGCTCGGTCACCTACCTAGGTGCAACTAAAACATCCCTCCATACGTGGGATACTACCTATAATAACATTTGCCGTTATGCTTCTGCCTCTCCTCATCACAAACATCACTATCAGCTCTATGTGGATCTAGAATGGCCTAGTCCTGCTGCTCACCGCCTCCTATCCTATTATGCCTTAATAGATGGTATAATAAGATCTGTCCTTCCCTCAATCTCTCGCCTTGTTATTACACTCTCAAACCCCCCCTCCTACAGGCTTCGTTCAACTGAACAGGCTCCTCTTTACATCCCTCGGTGTAAGACCACAATGGGTGCACGAGCCTTCTCCTACACTGCCCCTAAGTATTGGAATTCTTTCCCTCAAGCTATTCGTCTTGCGCCTACACATGCTGGCTTCAAAAAGCTCCACCGTGAACATTTGCTCACAGTAAGCCCTTGTACCTGCTTCCATCCACCTTAAGCTCATCTCCCACTCTGCTCTACCTTACCCTACTCTCACCCTTCCTGTACACACTGTGACCTACCTCCCCCCCCATCCCCTCCTCTCCTCCTCCTCCCCTTTATTCTTTTACTATGTTTATTTGTTCTTGCTAATTGGCACTTATTGTATACTGTCCACGACAATGACTGGTACCAATTTTCTTAACTTGTGTTGCACTTGTCTCATTTATTTTTTCTTTTCCTGAATGATCCCTGTATTTTTGTCAAATTATTTACGTTGTCTGACCATGTATACATAGTCCTGCAAGTTGTTGGTAAATTTTTTTTCCCTGACTACCTCTGCATTGTACAACCTATTCTATACGCTGTGTCACATTGCTGTTTGTTGTTTTGTATTTGACTTGTATCCTCCCGGGTCATGCCTGAAAATAGGCATCTATATGCCTTGTGCACTCACCCAGTTAGCAAAAGCAAATAAATAAATAAATAGGCCAATTGCAGTTCTCTCCATCCTCTCTAAATTGATGGCTCGGATGGTATATAATCAACTTTATGAGTATTTGGAAAAATACTCCAAACTTACAAAATTCCAGCACGGATTTAGGGCAGGGTATTCAACGGGCGCTGTGCTTGTGGACTTTGTGGACAAGGTGGCAGCTGCCTTGGATGCAAGGGAGTCCGTAGTTGTGGTGTTCGTTGACCTGTCCAAAGCTTTTGATTTAGTAGACCACCTCATTCTTTTTGGAAGGATGGAGTGGACTGGAATGGCACCTAGGACAATAGAGTGGTTTAAATCTTATTTAGGGGAAAGGAAACAACAGGTAGAAATAGACAACCATTCATTAGGCTTGGGTAACTTATCAAGAGGTGTGCCCCAAAGGTCAATCCTGGGGCCACTGTTATTTCTGATTTTCGTAAATGAGCTGCCAAACAAACATTCATAACACACATATAAGGATGTATGCAGACGACACTGTATTGTTAGCAACAGTGAAAACTCAAGATGAAATGTTAAGAAGACTTCAGTTGGACTTTGACATCCTTCAGGACTGGTTTCACAGCTTAGAACTCGTGTTGAGCGAGAAGAAAACACAAGTAATGTTTTCTAATAAAAAAGTAATTAAAATCAGAAAAAACACAATACTGGATTAATAAGAGGGAGTAAAAACCTTTTTGCCACAAATCAATATAAATATTTAGGAGTGATCATAGATAGCTCTTTAACGCTTAGTGACCACGTAGAACATATCACTAAGAGACTTAATAATAGACTAGGGGCACTGCATAGATCTTCTCAAATTGTGACTTATCAGATGCGGAAAACAATTGCAACACAGTCGATACTGCCAGTCCTAGAGTATGGTAACTTGGTTTACAATTTTGCCGAACAAAAACATTTAGATAAAATTAAAAAATCATAGAATCGATTGGCAAGATTTGTTTTGAAGTGCCCTTTTAAGACCCACCATTGCTTAATGTACTGTACAAAGAACTGAATTGGGTAGTTTGGTGGTACAGTTCAAAACACAATATTCAATACTGATATTTAAGATTAATAAAGGTCTGATTAAGGGAAATCTAAATATCCAATTTGGATGTGAGACACAGCGATATGAGCTGAGGTAAGTAGCATACAGGAGTATAAAGATTCCTAAATTTAACACAAGGTATGGATGTATGACCTTACAAACCCAAGCAGTGAAAATTTGGAATGAGATTCCACCATTAATGAGAAATTTAACAAGATTATTTACTTTTAAACCCAAACTGGAAAAGAGTTTTATCCAGGAATGCACATGTTTATAAATATGAAGAAATGTACACTTATATAGCTTGGTGTCTGTGTCTTATGGTTGAATTAGGTGTAGTGTTATTTATATGAGAAACACATGTTTTAATAGTTAGGTTAGGTTTGATGACAGTTGTACTTTGTGCTAATGTTATATGTATGAAATATGAATTGCTGTTGTAACATGTAAGTATTTATGTACAGGACAACTTTGAAAATAGATCTCCGGATCTAAAGTTATATCCTGTCTAAAAGTAAAATTTTAACAAACAATTTTGCACAGAAAGAGATGCTCAAGGACAAGGGGGGCATGATATGAAGCTGGAAGGGGGAGACTTAGAGGGGATGTGGGGACATATTTCTTCACGGAAAGGGTGGTGGACATCTAGAACAGCCTCCCAGCAGAGGCGGTTGGTATCGAAATGGTAACAGGATTCAGTCATGCATGAGATACATACGGGGGATCATAATAACAGGGCTTGGGGTGGTAAAGCCGGAGATCAATTAGGGTCTACAACAGCACAGTAGGAAGTGGCTCTAGGGCAGACTAGGTGGGCCAAGAGGTCCTTTTCTGCTGACAGCTTCTATGTTTCTATGTGATGTTCCTAGTCTCTGCCAGGAATCTGTCAAGCATCAAGTGTTGCTCTACCCTTCCCCCAGAGGAGGGAAACAATCCACTGGATGCTCCGTGCGCCCCCCACCTTCCAGCTCCCAGAGCTCACATCCAAACTCGGGTTGTCGGCGTTGCACATAGAAATCCAACAGCTATGCTGAAGGATTGGTTGGAATGTTATCTTTCTAACTCCATATCATTATTAGTCTCACTCAACACACTAGTTTTTTTCTGAAATATAACCTAGTGATATGTTGATGGGCACCCGCCACAATACAAAGTCCCCATTGCTCTTTTATGAGATTAAACATATATTTTCCCTTAATATAACCTCAGTACCCTAAGTATATGCATCCCCTCTCCTTCACTTATTTTTATTCTACTTATTTTAATTTCATTTCTTGTTAAATGCATCTTTCTGCCTGCTATTTTTCTTTCTAGCATAAATTACTGCTACAGTTTAATACTGCTAATTTCAACTTGTAGTGCTAAATCCCTCCCCAGTGTCCCCCACACATCCCGTTACCAAACAGGCCCCTTCCTTTTTCTGAGAATGACCTCTTATATAGCATCCTTAGCCATCTGCAGAATTATTACAGGGACATTTTTTTTCAGTACCAGATTAAACCCTCGAGGAATATAATGCTATCTTACCTCCTCCTAAGTATCAACATACTGTCCAGATGGCTTCCTCATTCATTCCTACTCCTTTTGTTACTCTGTCCAGTCTATGGAGCCTCTTCATTTCACGTCTTTCAAAGTATTTGTTAAAATACACCCTCTTGGGTGCAGGGGCCATTGTTTTCAGACGCCAGAAACTTAAAGCTGCCCCTGTGTGTCCATGCATTTGAAAATGCCTGGCTTCATCATTGGTTTATTTATTTCCCTTTTTGTTCCAGAATTCTAACCTTCAAGGCCCTTATAATTTTGCCTAAGTACATTTGATCGCAGGTTCACGTAATGACATGTATAACTTCTGTGGTATTACAGTTTATGTGCTGTCTAATTTGCTATTGTAAATTTGTGGGGGGGGGCTAAAACACTTCCTTTTTGCTTGTTTTATAGCATACTGAGCATCTACTGCATCTGTACAACATCCGTGGTTTTAAAGGGCCCAATAACAGTTGCCCTTTGGGTAAATTCAGACATAGGTGGCGGAAATGTCTGAAAAGTGATAGGACCAAAGATGTAAGGGGTAATCCCCCCGGGTTGAGTGTGTTCACCCACACCCTTGTTTTATCCGCAATCAAATTTGTAAGATTTGGAGTTACTCCCCCATCACCACCAACTGACCAGCATCTCCCTGTGCCTATTTCCTTGCCCCACCCTCCTGGAAGGCCTAGTCCTTAATTTTCATTTTTAAACTTTGACAACTGTGCTTTAACTCAGTAGGCCATGACCCCAGCCCATGCCCACCAGCACTGCTCAGGTCATCACTTTCCAAAACTCTGCTGACACCCTGCAAACATCAAATGGAGTGATGAGTATGTAACATTGTTTACTGCACTTGCTGCCTTTTAAAGACATAGTCCTGCCTAGAAATAGATTAACATGACTGCAAAAACTGATAGGGCCAGGCCCTACCACCTATGAAAGTGGTAGGGCCATGGCCATAGTGGCCCCTTCCCCCCGTGCCAGCACCTGAACATATGAAGAAGCCAGCAGAAGAAGGCCATTTGGTCTATCCAGTCTGCTCGTATTGCAGGGTCTACAGCTTGAGCTACTGTCCCAGCTCCCCTTCCCCACTCCTCCCATCCTCCCTACTCATGCTCCTTACCTTCTCCCTATGCCTCTTCCAGCCTCCCTTGAAGCTACCCACTGTCTTCAATGAGACCATCTCTTCTGGCAGTGCATTCCAAGTGTCCACCACCCTCTCTGTGAAGAAGTGCTTCCTGACCTTCCTCCCAAAGCTCCCCTCCCAGTTTAAGACTGTACCCCCTCATATTATGGTTGCCACTCAGCCTAAAGAGACCCTCCTTATCAACCTTATTTATCCATTTCAAGTACTTGAAGGTCCCACTCATGTCCCCTCTCTCTCTCTCCTTTCCACCAGGGAGTACATGTTCAGTGCCCTCAACCTCTCCTTGTATGTCTTACCCTGCTGACCTGCTATCATCTTTGTAGCCCTCCTCTGGACCTTCTCCAGCAGGTTAATGTCCTTTTTGAGGTGTGGGAACCAGTACTGTACTCAGTGCTCTAGATGTGGCCTCACCAGTGACCTGTACAAGAGCAGTATAACCTCCTCTCTCCTATTACTGATCCCCCTAGCTATGCATCCCAGCATCTTGTTCGCCCTTGCTTCTGCTTTCTTGCAGTGCATGAAGCACTTCAGGTCACTAACGATCATCACTCCCAGGTTCTTCTCCTCCTCTAATACAGATACCTGGACTCCACCCAGGTAGTACTCTGTTCTGGGATTCTTGACTCCAATATGCATAACTTTGCATTTCTTGGCATTGACACCAAGCTGCTAGATCCCAGACTATCTCCCCAGCTTTTCCAGATAATCATGTAGGTCCTGTATCCCTGCAGCAGTGTCCCATAGAGCTTGGTGTCATCGCAAATAGGCGAATTTTGCCCTTAATGCCATCCCCAATGTCATTGATGAAGACACTGAATAACACCATCCCCAGCACCAAGCCCTGCAGGACCCCACTGGTGACCCCTCTGGTGCCTGATAACTCTCCCTCCACAACCACCCATTGAGTTCTATCCCTCAGCCAGTTTCCACCCGTCTGGACATCTTATCCCCAACCCCAAGATCCGGCAACTTTCTGATCAACCTTTTGTGGGGGCACAGAGTCAAAGGCCTTGCTGAAATCCAGATAGAGGATGTCCCTGAATTCGAGGGGTGTTCATTCTATGTGCTACCTTGTCTTTTACCATTTTGTTTCAGTCTGAAATGAATGGAGCCACCCAGAGTAAATGATGAAAAAATTAAAAAAAGTTTATTTGATAATAAAAAGAAATGAGATAATAAGCAATGTTCTGATCAGGGATTCAGTTAATTTATTTTTAGTGGAAGTCAAATACTTCCATGAGTCAAAATCTGGAAGTCATTCCAATTTTTTGGAAGTCAAAATACTTTCCAGATCCCACAATTTGAAAACCAGTATTCTAGGATTGATCAGTTTATGGATGTTAATACAAATATTAGTGGTAAAATACAATTTCTTTTAGAAAAAAAAATTTCTTAGCTTGTCTTCAGTTTTGGAAATCATCCAATTTAGTTTTTTACATTTGGAAGTCAATGACTTCCTCCTCATTTATTTTGGAAGTTTTTGCCTTATTTATGGGAGACAAATACTCCCAAAATGGAGTTAACTGAAGCCCTGGTTCTGATCATGTGAAAGTGCTGTATTAAATAGATGACGGAGGGTGAAAACACTAAGAGAGACATGAAAGGTCTGTCTAAGAAACATGGAAATATATAAGAGATATGAATCAGAATAAACAGCCAGGATGACTTTTAACGGAGTGTGTTAGGATACAATACTGAATCTGGTAGTTTACCAGAATTGGAACTGTTGTTACACAGGACAATGAGATAGACATGTCATGAGGGTGTGGGGGCAATAAATAACAGAGCACAGCACTAAAATTAATTGAAATATTGTGTTTAACCTTTTGCAGAATAACCTAGATGTCTAATGGCATAGCAAGAGGCCTATGAGATTAAATAGAAAATGTAAAAATAAGAAACTAAGCTCTGTTGTTTAAGCCCAGGTACTAAAATGTATGTGACACACTCATTTATAGTAGAAAAAAAGAATTTACTATTTTTAATCTGAGTGGTAAACAAACTGGGCCCCCCATGCAGCCAGCAGCACCTGTGCTGTGCTAGCGCTAGCATCAGTACACAACCAGTGGGATATTCAGAGCAATTGCCCTGGCGCTGAAACCTCTGAATACAGGGCTGAACATGTGCTGCACAAATGCATTATGCAGGTGCAGTGTGAATAGCAATGCACTTGCACTGCACTGAATGTAGCATTAAGTATAGTGCTGAACACAGGGGGCAGCCATGGGGTGCAAGAGGGCCACTAATGAAAGACACACAGCACGACAGCATGGGGATCAATGACGAGCTTTACTGCATGAAAAGGGCAACAGGCCATAAAACAACCACAATAATAACAATATTTGATATCAAAAGAAAAAGGAAAACTACCCATATAAATGTGTGTGCGGCTGGGGGGGGGGGCGAACCAAAAAAGAAAGGACAACCAGGGCCACTGCCCATGTAAATGGGAGTGGGGGAGAACCGAAACAAAAAGGGCACCCTCCCATTAAGAAACAAAAAAAGGGCATCTGCCAGTTAAGAAAAAAAGGGCACCCGCCCATTAAGACAGAAACATCACAGTTCAAGTTCCCATCAAGGGGGTGCAGAAGGTGGTGGTGATGGTGACTGCTGCTGCCACCAAAGCTCCCGCGCAATGGCCACTGACACCTCACTTGCCCTCTGGGCCAGCAGCCATACTGGGTGGACCTGGCAGCTCAGCAGATCATCACGACCCTCATGAATTATTGCATCCTGCCACCTTCCGGCAGCACCCCAGGCACCTATGGGAAGAAACACATTGAACTCACCCAGCTGTGCACACAGAACAAGGGACACAGTAGTGGCAAAATATGCATAACAGCAATATAACTGGCTGACACATGGGCCACCATGCCACACGCAACACTAGCAGGCATGGCAAATGTGGAAACACAGCACAAGCAACACCAGTCCCGAGAGTGATATGCCATGTCATGACCCAAGTGGCTTGGAGCCGCACACAGCCTGCACCCTGCACACCAGCCATCCAGCACACAGACCAACACAGGTGTGCAGGACAACAGGCATCCAAGAGCCACCCTTGTCAAATGCTGGTGCAGGCTCAGGCATACACGTGTTACCCACAGCGCACAACTGTATACCGATGGCACCTTCATGCAACACTGTATGTAGTAGCCAGGGTAACACATAAGCGCATCGGTGTAGTCAGTGGTGGAGCTAGAGGGGGGCTGGGGCAGCGGTCACCCCTCCTGGCTACTCCAGTGTGAGTAGTGGTGCCCCACCACTATTTTTATTCACTGTTTAGTGCCCATTGCGAAGCCCATGATTGACTGAGTCCCCCCCCCGGATTCCAAACACTCCCAAACCTGGCCCCGCCACTGGGTGTTGTACACAGGTCGGCTTCTTACACACTGCACCTCATCAGCACAACACCAGTCAGTGTAGGATGCTGATCCCCCTGGAGGCAGCCCCTGTTCCAGCAGATGCTGGCCCCATCCTAGGTACAGGGTTGCCACTCATACAGAGTCAGTGCAGAACAGTGTGCCTTTGAAGACTCAGTTTTATCCAAATGTATTCATAGCACTGCAGGTGTACAGTTGAATTATCATATGGACACCACTGTGTTGGTTAGACACTACCCACTATTCATCACAATATCGATCACATATGGCAAGGTACATGCAACACCCAGCAATGCCTCCCCCCACCGATGACCCCATGTCACATAAGCACAGCGATGTTGAGATGTAGTGGTGTGACATCCAGTGCATATGGCCCTGGAGATGTCACTGATTCAGGCAGACTGCCATGGGTGCTGTATGATGGACACCTCATGACACAGTGGTGTATTGGTACAACAGTGGCTGGTGCCTACCTTCTCCAGACAGATACGCAGACATAGCCCCCACCATTGGCTTAGTGTGCCTTTCCTGGTTAAAAAATTTCCCCTTACCTTCCTTATGGCACAACAGACCCAGCTGACTATGATGGGCAAACTAGTCAGGGCTGTGAGCATTACTGCCAACTCCCTGGTGCACCAGCTCAGCAGCACAGGAGACATACCACTGCATAATGTAATGCATGCCAAGGCACAATACATGAACACGAACACACAGGGCAGCATGCCTGCTGCAAGGATGTGCACAACAGTAGACTGCACAGACCTTGGCACACCACAGTGTCAGGGGTGGGACAATGCCCCAAGTACCGGGTGAGTGTCTTTAACCACAACTGTATAGGTGCTGCCCCCACAGGCATTCATGCAGCCTAGTAAGGCACATGTGCACATCTGTCTACAACCACAGAGGCATGCAGCATACTGTAGACATGCAACACAGGAGGCAAAACACACAGTGCAGGGCACTTACATGGACATGTGTCCATGGAATATCCCTCTGTACCCTGACCAAGCCAGACTCCATCATGGGCTGGCATCTCCTCTTGCTGCCACCACTGGTCCTGGTGGTGCCACTCCTTCTCCCTGGCACTGGCTTGCCCTGCTGGGCCCAGGTGTTTGTGGAAGAGGACAAAGGAGATGTGATTAATAGCATGCAAAGGAACACATGGCACAGTACCATAAACCCTAAACACTACACACGGACTTATACTGGGTGCTATGCATGAGCAGTCTTATCATTGTTCACAGCCATGCATCCCACACAGAGTTGTGCCTCAGCCCAGACGAAGTCGAAATGCTACCTCACACTGTTGTATCTATGGCCTAGCACTATATATGCAAACCTGTGTAGTGCCCATATGCAGTCTTCTTCACAACCGTATCCAACATACTCGTACAAGTCAGTTACAGGCCATGTATACCTCATAGTATGCAGTAGGATGCATGTAGCCCCAGGTCTCCTACAACAGGGGCACAGGATGCACAGCTGTGTAGCAGTGGGGTATGACATTGCACCATAGGTGGGGCCCAACACAATGGCCTGGCCAAGAGTGGCAAACCCTGTGCAATATATAGGGGATGTGGCACGGGCAGTGTGAAAATAAACAATTTATTTTTTGCTTCAGGTTTTGAACTCTATTGACCTCACAAGTGGCGAAGCCATGAGTGAGGTCTATCGAGGCCAAACCCCGAAGCAAAAAAATAAATTGTTTATTTTCACACTACTCGTGCCATATTTCATTTATGCAATGACCAGAAACAAAAAATGGACAAAAAATAAACTCCATTTGAATTATGAGGAATCAGCACGACCTAGGAGAAACTAGTTTTTACAGTGACAAGAAGTGGAGCGGAGCTGTTTTTATGTTTAAATAAGGTATTTTTCTGTGTTTTAAGCATGATAGGATTCAAATGGTTGGTGGGGCATAACCGTGTGTGAGAAAAGGAAAAGCTGGTGCATAGAAAAAAAGACATTCCAAACTAGGTCTGTCTATGCACTAGTTTTACGTTAGCCGTGTGCCACTGTCAGTGTTCTTGATGATGTGGCTGCAGTGGACATAG
This sequence comes from Neoceratodus forsteri, assembly GCA_016271365.2. NCBI lineage: Eukaryota > Metazoa > Chordata > Ceratodontiformes > Ceratodontidae > Neoceratodus > Neoceratodus forsteri. Next base: position 967,260,366 of record CM028133.1, read on the forward strand.
ATGCTGATAATGCACCTGGAGTGTAAATAAATGATTTATTTACACTCCAGGGGCAGGATATTCGGACTGCACCACAAAGAATTGCAATAGCTGGAGCAGGCGCAAGTGCACAACACACGATATTCAAACACAGCGCAGGCCAAGATATGCTTGCACAACACAGCTGAATATCGTGCCAACTGTGCCATAGCACAACCAGGGATGTGCAGTGGAGCAGGGTAGAAGTGCAGTAGCACAACCAGGGATGCACAGGGACAGGCTGCAGGGGTGCACCACCCATGGAAGCCATGGGCAGAGGAGCACGCAGCAGGCCAGACAGCACCCCCCCCCGCACCCCATGAACTGCACAACCAGTGGTGAGCTGGATGGACCACCAGCCCATGAACACCAGCACCGAATCCACAGCCGGGGCACGGTGCCCCAGCACACCCCCCTAGCAAGCAGTGACCGCAACACAAGGAGGGCCAGCTACCCAGTGCCACCCCATCCCACCAATGCAGAGCACACCCTGTACAGCAATCTCCAGACACCCGGCCCAGGAGCAGCACCCAACAGTGCATGGCACCGAATGCATGCCACCACCCCCACTGTGACGATGCAACCCTGTGCACCATGGAGCCATGCATGGCAGCCCCACCATGAGCACCCCGCAGTGGGTGGCACTAGCCACCGATGCAATAACTGCAGACACAGTGCCACCCTGCACAGCCCCCCTGTGGCACAGCAGAGAGGTCAACCCTGCTTCAGTACCTGAGGGACCCCACATGTGACAAGGCCTGCTCTGGACCCCACCACCAGCAGGACAGCACCCCACACACACACCCATGCACACAACCTGTCCCAGCACTGGCCCCAACAGACAGCACAGCCACCCACTGTGGTACATGAAGGCATGCGCCACACAGGATGTGACACAGGGCACGGACAAACACCCACTCTGACCCAAGGGCACGCAGACACAGGGCCACAATAGTGGGGCAACAAATGCCGCTGGCATGCGTCCACTGATGTTGTGTACCCATGGCCTGCACCCCATCATGGCACAGATGTACCAGCCATACAACGCATGCACCATGAAGCCATCTGCTGCCAGCATGCGGCTGGAGCACAAGTGACAGACATCAGAACACAGAAACCACAACAGACACCAGCGACAGCATTGGGGGGGGGACAACAACAGCATAGCCCACAGTGTCACCCGAGGCACGTGCAACAAACCGGTGACAGGAGGCAAGCCGCCATTGTGCCGTGGCCAGAGGGTGGCCGGCATAGACAGCCACCAATGACATGCCAGCAGACCATGCGTACCACAGACATGGAAGGGGGCCAGCTGCACGGGCCATGGACATGCTGACAGGGGCGCCAGGGACACAGCGCATGCACCAGGGACCAGTGCACAGGGAACAACACACATACCACAGACAGGGACCGAGTTCCCCACCCACACCATAAGCGGGTCCTTGCCGGACACACACACGCCCAGGCCTGCACCACTCCCGACGCCATGCACACCACTGCAGCCAAGCACCCTATGCCCGCTGCAAATCAGAGACCACCACAGTTGTCATACCAAACAAGAATGTAATAAAGGTGTGAAGTGTACAAAAAACAGAACAAACAAACTATGTACAAAGTGGGGGGGCCACATACCGGTGGGGGTGGGCATGGGGCAGAGGTGTACATCAGGGAGTGGGATGAAGGGGTGTGAGGGTAAGTCCGGGGGAATGCACAACAGGTGCGTCGTAGGGCCTAATGGCTACCCCTCTCCCCACTTCGGTCCCTGTGGCGCCTCCTGTGCCTCCTTCTGTCACCCCGTTGAATTCTTTGGAGCAGCTCCAGAGTAGCCCTTGACAGCTGCAGAAGCTCCTGTACTTTCCTCTCAAGGGCACTCCAGCGTTGTCCACCTAGGACAAGGGAGCAGAGTCAGTACGCGTGACTGGTCAGACCCCTGCAGCCCACCCAATGTGCACGGCATACAGCCATAGGTCACGCCCCTGTGATGGCATGCAACCACCCACAGTGTCTGCGCCCACATGACCCGCCTACCCAGGTACCCATAGCCATGCAGAACACTGCACACACCCACCGCCCATGTCCCACACAGCACCAATGTGGCCGTACAGTGACATGGCTATGCGGTGCGAAGGCAGTGGCACAGCCATGGACCCAGTGCATGCACAGCCCACCTGTGACACCCACTCACACATGCAGTGCCACAGGACAGTGCTGAGTGCACCGTGTGACAGGCATGGCAGTGGGGCCAAGTGCGGGTGGCCACGCCCTGCCACCACCCCTGCAACCCAGCATGCACAGATGTAAGGGGACACACGGCACTCACCTGCATCCTTGCCAGCAGGGCGCTGCTGGCCCATGGCCCCACCAACGTGGCCTGGCTGCATCTGTACTGCACCCACTCTGACCTGTTCCCCCTGTTCTCAGGCCCGATGTGCGCTACGGTGATCCTACTAGCCTAGGGTGCAAACATGGAGAGGGAAACATCAGCACAGGTCAGTAACAAAGCCCTCCCCGGTGTGTGCGGTCCCCTCACAGCCCAGTCATGTTGCACCCCCACCACCACCTCCACTAGATGTCCCCAACCCCCCTGTGGCATGGCCTTATGCACACCGCGATGCCCGGACAGACGGACACTACCAGTGATTGGATGGAGCACCTACCTGGCCGTGGCACGGTGCCTCGCCGGGCGCGTGACTGCAGACACCCCAGGTGGTCAGGGTCCCACCACTGGAGGTCGCCATAGTGGTGGCAACACTGCTCCGCTGACCGGCTGATCCCAGTCGCCTCCTCCAGGCCCTCTGACACCACCTGCCACACAGCAGTCCGTGGCCTGTGGAGGGGTTTCTGCCCAAAGAGGGCACCAGCATGTGGCTCCACCAGGGCCACCAAGTTTGCCAATTCAATGGTACTCCAGACCTGTGCTCTGGTTCTCAGCATCCTGCTGTTCAAACTGCAAACAAAATGGCACTCTGTAGCGCACGTGCCCCACGTGCGGAGGCAGCATGGTACTGAGCTGCCAGTCCCTATCTCGCTGTCACTGGACTACATGATAGGTGTGCAACCATGCGGACGCATGGCATCTAGGTAGCAAAGGTCAACCGCAGGGTCAAGGGTCTGTCTGTGCACGGTGCACCACAGAGCTATTGGGACACCCTGTGTGTAGCATGGTAGGGTGCTTGAGTGTGATGCCCTACAGTGGCCTACCACGCTGTGGTGCCATGGCACCCACAGTGTACCAAGGCACGAGTGCCACATGGGCAAACAGTGCACTAGCACCACAGGCACAGTGGTGGCTGTGCTCTACACTGCCTCCCGTGCACAGCAAGTCAGCAGCACCACACGCGTTGGCGTCAGCACCCCGGGTATGCGCCGTGCGGTGCCGATTGCGCACATCATAGTGCTGCACCATAGCCTGAGCACACTAACCAACATTGCGCAAGGCATAACAGTGCAATATTCAGCCAGCATATGCAGATCAGCTCATTAGCCATTCCACGGCACATCCACTGCATTAGCATCCACTTACAGTTGCGCCTGCCCTCATTTGCATGCATTGCGCTATATAAATGTGACATGGGGCTGCAGAGGACATGGTTAGGTATTGCAGTCCATTGTAGTGGGTTGCATGCTGTTGGGATGTGGGGACTGTGGTTTGGGAGGGCTGAATAGGACTGCACAGTCCAAGGTAACACCTGTCACTCCCAGAGGCGTGAGCATGACCGAGCATGAGGAAGAGGAGGAACAGGGAAGGGAGAGAAGGAGGAGGCCCAACTTCACCAAGGCTGAATCTGATGCCCTGTTCGAGGCATATCTGGACATGGAACTGCTGCTTAGTGGACAGCAGGGAATGCCACAGGCCCGTGCTGCGGCGTGGGGTGAGGTGGCACGTGCTGTGAACCAGCATGGCAGCCACCAGCGGTCCGTGCAGGAGTGCAAGAAGAAGGTTGACACGGACAGGAGGCGGATCAAGGACAAGGTGGCTGCCATCAGGGCTGCACGTGCTGCCACCAGTGGGGGCCAGCCGGAAGTACCCCGCCTGACACCACAGGAGGAGCGGGTGGCCAGCAGCATGCGGCGTAGTGCCATCAAGGGTGTTTCTGGTGGTGGCTTCCAGCCGGGTGACAGCCCATCACTGCATGGTAGATCCTGTGCTGTCAGTGTGTGGGTGGTGGAGGACATGCCACAGGGCAAGGCTGAGCCACTAATGCTAATGTGTTCTCCTACAGCTCCTGAGTGTCTACATGGTGCAGCGGTGGTGGGTGTGTCCACTGAGGGGGAGACCCTGGACATGGATGATCACCCATCCACCTCCACAGGTGTCCGAGGGACCAGCCAAGTGCATACCTGCACGTCTGTCCGAACTGATGTGGGTGGTGCGGATGCGGACAAGGCACTGCCTGTGTCCCAGCGTGACATCGCTCATGGTCTCCAGCGTGCTGAGACATAGATTGGGGCCAGATCCAGCACCAATGCTGATGGACCATACGTCCCGGACAGTGATACATGTGGGACACAGGATGTTTCCACAGCAGGCAACCGCACGGGCGTTACCGCGTGTGATGCCACCATGGCTGCCTGCGTAACAACCCAGTCCCAGCCTGTGCCTGTATGCCCCAGTGGGGCAGCACTGGTGTGCGTCCGGGGCAGTGGGGCTGTTGCAGCTGCTGCGGCAGTACTGGTAAGTCCTGGCGATTGGCATCCGGAGGGGCAGTGCCAGCAGTCGGCCAATGGCAGCGGGGGGACAGTGTTGGGGGGTGGTGGCAGTGCACCACGTGTGGACATGCCCCGGCATGGCTCTGGTGTGCAGCGCCCAATGTCAAGGGGGTGCTGGCCAGCAGGGCCAGGAACACCATGAGGGACAGCATGCCGGACCAGCAGATTACCCCTTGGATGAACACAGCCATCTACTCCAGGCTTCAGTAGATCAGCAGATGCGGCTCGTGACGGTGGTGGATGCACTCAGTGCGGTTCTGCGCCAGGCAGATGAGCGGCGCAGCAGGGACCACAGATTGCTCCTGGCAGAGATGGCCCAGCAGTGGGCGGATGTGACCGCTGCCATTGACAGGTAGACCACTGCATTGACAACTGTCATGGCTACACTGGGCACCCAGTTCGGTGCCCAGCCGTCGCAGACACCACACAGTGTCATGTCCACCCCGGTTCCTGGCGCCATGCAACACCTGCTATGTCGACACCAGATTTGGCTGTGAGCATACTGAGCACGCCTGGCGCGGGCATGTTCGGTGGGCTGCAGACCTCTGCGTGAACACGGTCGCATTTGCGCAGCGTCACCCCTGGGGGACCGTCAGTGCCACCCCAAGAGGCTACTGGTCAGCCTGGCATGGCTGGCAGGTCTTGGCGGGGCCGCCCACGCATCCATGGTGGCCGTGGCACTGTGCCGCATGACTGACCTGCCTTCCACCATGGCCACTGTCTGCCGCTGCCCTATGTGCACTGTGGTGTGCATTGTGTGACGCACAGGTGGGGTACCCAGCCCTGCACACTCATGCTCCCTGTGCACACCCTCCCGGCTGCTGGCCACTGTGGTGTGTGCATGATGATGCCTGTGTTGCACTGTCCACCAGTGTGCAATGGTGCCCAGAGTCTGAGGCACGTACAGTGACGACCACTGGGCATGGTCGTGTGTGGTCCTGTGTGGGGGTGGAGGTGGCTGTTGGGGTTGGCGTGCTGTTTACCCCTTGTGCATGTGTTGTGTGTGTGTGCGTGTGTGCGCACGTGTCATGTTCGGCCCTGCCCATCCCTGCCGCCGTGTGCGGTGCCCAGCTCCGATCCATTCCCTTACCGCCGTCCACCCCTGGTGTCCTGCTCTGCCTGTCTGTGGGCTGTGCCCTTGCCCTTGGTGGTTGCACATGGCCCCGTGACCTACCTGTGTTGTCCGAAGTGCTCCTCTGTAACGGTGTCCCAGTGAAGCTGTGCCATCCGGATCAGCCGGGGGTCTTGTCACCCAGGGGGTGGCTGCCCTTCACCAGCTGGACCGGCATCCTCATCGTCCCCACCGCTGTCCCCCTCTTCGACCTCTACAGCTATCCCACAAATGGTGGCCATGTTGTGCAGGATACAGCAGGCCAGGAATAGCCCGCAGGCCTTTGAGGAGCTGTACTGTAGGGCACCGCCTGATGTGTCCAGGCACTGGAACCGTGCCTTCAACAGACTGAACACCCACTCGATGACATTCCATGTTGTGGCATGTACCTCATTGTACCATAGCTGCGATGGGGTCGTGGAGCACCGGTATGGTGTGAGCACCCAGGGCCGTAGCAGGTAACCACTGTCACCTGTGTGTAGAGGGTGGACATTAGAATGGTGGTCTGCATTGCTATGCCATGGGCCAACATGGCCGGTACTCATGGCACCTCTGACTATGCACCCCCACGTCTGCTCACGTTGACCTGCGTGATATGCGTACTCACCTACTAGATGGCCACTACTAGATGACCTACAGTGGGGATGTCCCCAATCTCAAACCTGTGGCACAGTGCAGGCTGGTGCCAGATGAAGGCATCGTGTGCTCCCCCAGGGTGCATGGCACAGACATTGGTTAAGCGCCCCCTGGCATCGCACACCACCTGGCAGTTTATGCTTGGGTATCCATTGCGGATAATGTATGCAGCACCCTCCAGGCCAGGTGGCATCTGGATGCCTACATGGGTGCAGTCAATGGCCCCGAGCATGCCAGGCAACTGTGCTACCCTGTGGAACTCCTGTATTTGTGCTGTGTGCTCCACCTGTGTGCTGGGGAAATGGATGTACTCCGCAGCATGTGGCAGCAGTGCACTCAGGAATTATGTGAGTAGGCATGACGCAGCTGACTGGGTTATGCCTGCCGTGTCCCCTGTTGGTCTCTGGAAGGTGCCCAAGGCAAGCAGGCACATGACGGCTGTCACCTCCATCTCCACTGACAGAACACGACTCCATCGTGTGGGTGCCTGCATCTCATCACTGCACAGCTCACAGAGCTGCCTCAGTATCGCCCGGTTCAGGCGGTACCGGCCCACAATCTCTGTGTCAGAGTACTGTTCGAAGCTGGTGTGGGCTCGGTACTGCCTGTTCTAGGCGTACCACCGATGGGCCCTTCCAAGGCCGTGCCTCCCTGCTGCCTGCCTTCTCACACCTCTCATTACCGCCTCCATCTGGAAGGTGGTGCTGGCAATAGCTCTGGCTGATGCCCCCCCCGGGTGGCTGTTGTCCTGTTCCTCCTGCTGTCTGTTCCTGGTGCCCCCCTGCACCGGGTACACATCCAGGTGTTTGCCTTGGCTGTCCTGCCTCTTGCCACTGCCCTCAGTCCACTGTGGCACTCTCGCACCCTTTTCTGCACACTGGCACAGGCACACCCACTCCTACCCTCACTCTGGCACAGTTCTGGTGGGTCCTGTCCTGTTCCTGCCCAATCCTGTGCCCTGCTTCCTTTGTTTCCTCCCTGGCTCTCAGTCTCCACACTCCCACCTGTGGCTTCCCTGTGGCGCGTTCTTCCTCCCCCTCTTGCTCCTTTTTATTTTGGCTCAATTCCGCTGTTGTGCAACTTGCTCTGCTATTGCGCACGTTGCATGCTGTTGAATATCGCACTGTGCATGTTATTCATGGTTCCACCCCGTATGGTTACGCATGCATTCATTACTGTTGCACTCTGGCGCATTGCTGATTGCACTGCGCAGCCGCCTCCTGCTGAATATTGCACAGTGGCGCATTTCCGTACTTGCGCTGGCGTATCCCTGTTGCGCATGGTGCATCTGCTCTGAATATCCCGCCCCCAGTGTGTCATCACTGCAAATAAATGCATTTATTTTACTATTTTGTTCTCTTCCCCATTGCATAAAATAGGACACTGTGCATTAAGTAGCATATGCGCCCAGCACCCATGCTGTATAACACAGACACTGCACACGGAAGAGCTGGTGGCCTCTGCAAAGTGCCATTGGGTACACATGGCTCTGTAGCTACATGTAGACCACATGTTACATAACGGTCAGCCACCCTGACTCCACAACCATGTCACTGTGTTAGCACACACCCAGGCTGCCATGGCAGATGCAAGCTTCAGAGATCCACAGCAGGTCCTGTAAAGTACAGAGCACTGGGGGCATCTACAGGGACAGTGTCCCATACACTTGCATTGGTAAAACTAAGTCATGCAGAAAAGCAGGTCCCATAGGACAGAGGAGACAACAGGGACACACAGGTACAGTGCACATTCCCTCAGTGACAGTATCCAGGATGTATATTGGCATGGAAACAGTACAGCACACAGGACACCACCTAAACCATACATAGAGCCATCTGTAGTCATCTGGCCTTGACACAGTGCCACTCTCCAGTGCCACTCTCCACCATCATCCTCAGCTGCTGCAGGTGGCGTGGCTCCCTCCATGTGAGGTCATTATACTGGAGGCAACATTACTCACCAGGACAGATGACTCCTGTGCAGCATGTAAGGTGCCTCCCCACAGAGGCCAACATCTTGCACTGGGCCTGTCAGCCTTGGCCCTCTTGCCTAGTAGCTGGTCCCCCCTAACCAACACCAGGTCAGCCAGGTTGGCCAGTTCTGTTGCAGACCACCTGGTGTCTTGCTGCATAACAGCCCTGCTCCTTCTCTTAGACATTATTTCAGTGTTCCTAGTCCCAGTCTTCATACCAAGCTAGTGACAGCTTGTGGCAGGCTTCTGGCTCTAGCGGTGTGGCCTTTTCATTTGCACAACATGTTTTTATTGAATAGCGCAGCATTATGCATTGGGGGGGGCCTTCCACATGCGGCAGGCATAAGGTGGCACATGCACATTGTGCACACATGCAGACCAGTGCTGAACATGTGCGATACCATTGTGTGACATCACAGCACGTATGCCAGTGCAGTATAATGATGCCACCCACAACATGTGACATCATGTCAGTGCCACATATGGACATAGCACTAGCATAATGTTAGCGCTAGTGCAAATATAATGTTCCTAGGGCCTCACCTGCAGTATTCAAACATTGTATGCAAAAGAGCTAATTTTGCATTCCGAGGACAAAATCCACACTTGTATATCATTACTGGAATATATTCATTCATTTGCATGCTGAATTGCATCTGAAGCATATAAAAGGGGCAAAGTGCATCACCAAGATTCCACAGAGGAACTGCAGGTGGCTAGAGGTATTGTGGAATGGCTTACAGTAGGGACACGTGTGATCATAGCATTATATTTATGCTGTATCAGGACTAGACAAATGCTGTATCTGCACATGACCAAGTGCAGTGATAGGCAGGCAGATAGCAGTGTGCTGGACTTGGACATGCAGGAACACGTACAGGTCCTGACCAGGGAGCAATGGTGCCTACATGCCACTGCACCTTTGTTCTGTGTTTAGCTGTGTGTAAATGCTCAATGCTGTCTGTCCTCCCTATTTCAAACAGGAAGCATGATGGATGTCTCCTGTGCCAGAGGAAGAGAATGTTTTCCAATGATGAGGTGCTAGCCCTGGCCCAGGCCTATGTGGAGCATGGGGACCTGGTCAGCTGACAGAAGGGGGCCAGTTTTGAAACAAACCAGGCCTGGGACACCATACCCGAGGCTGTTAATGCTATCAGAGGAAGAGGGTGGACTAAGGAAGAGGTGAAGAAGAGGTGTGGGGACCTCAAAAGAAGAACAGATGAGGTCATGGCTGAGGCAAGGTCAAAAAACAGGTTACAGGTGGTGAGCCCAGTACTGCAGTGCCCCTAGGCCCTGCAGAGGAATTAATGGCCTCAACTGTGCACCATATCCAGGTGACTGGCATCTTGGGAGGTGGCTATGAAAGCCAAGTTGGACCATCACGCCATCTGAGTGTTCATGTCAGCCTCATCACCTTGAGCTTGTGTGTGCACATGCAACAGTGATGTTGTGCTCTGCATGCTTTTGGAGTGGGGTGTATGGTAGCATGGACCATGGCTGGACAAGACAAGTGTGCAGGCACAGAATGTATTACACAGATCCATGTTCTGTGTACTCATCCTAATGCAGAACCATGCATGCATCCTTTATTTGCTGAGGTACACCACACAGATGGGCCATCACTGCTGCATTCCCTGTTTGTAATGGTGTACCTGTGTGCAGTGTTTCACCAACACACCAGGATGTCTTGATATTGTCATGTCTCTACACCCTCTCTTCGGTTCCTTTATTTCCTTCTACCCTTTACAGCTCCTTGCATTTCTCATCATTTGTCTAATGAAACAGAATATTTGTGGTAAGACGGGTATATTTTGGAGGCACATACAGAGCCAGTGTATCACAATTACATGACATCTTTGCATGGGTATGTATGTACCCTCCCCTATTGATTTCCGCTGTTGGCTGACTTATTAACATTGTAGTTGGGCTGCCACAACCCCAGACAGGCCCTGACTGTTGGATGTGTTGCACAATGGGTGTAGTCTGCATGGTGCGCTCCATTTATCATGGGGCTGTAGCAGTCTATTGGGTACTCACTTACCATGACAAATGAGTGCTATCTCCTGTGTGAGCACTGATAATGGGGTCTGTGTGGTGCATACAGCACAGTGGGTGTATGACCACTGCACAGTATGGGTGGCATGGGGGGAAAGACACAGTGCACTGGACATGCATGCTGCTGTGGTTGGAACACAGGCATGTATATTAAAATTAAGTAATAAGGCATGACAGGGGTGCATTATGGTAGGATATCGGCCCTCTTCAGGTAGGTTCAAGCAAGAGGTGAAGTTGAGTGCTTCCACCACCCGAGAAGGGTTATTAGCCAACCATAATGTACTCTCTGAAGTGCCTTATTGTGATTATAAAATTAATCTTTTTTAGAAAGTGAATGTGTGTTTTAAACATATTTTTGTTGAGCTACTTTCAGCGGGCCATTTGTATTGGGATAACAGCTCAGTTGAAGGGACCTCTGGGCCAATCAGGAGCCAGCATTCTTTCTAACCATTTCATAATCCACAATATCACCCTCTTCTCACATCAGTCCAGTCTGTGGTGGAGGACACCATGACGGTGGATTGCCTGGGCTATTCCCACCATCTGCTGTCCCTGAGGGGCACCTATGCTGGGGCAGAGAGAGATCAGGATAGCGAGGAGCAGGAGGAAGATGACGACAAGATATATGTTGAAGCTTGGAGGACAAAGGGGTCCAGCTTGGACCAGGATGGGTTGCCTGACCCTGCTGTTCCCCCTACAAATGACATCCAGCCCACCCTCCATGGCACAGCCATCACTGTGCCACCCTGGCCACTACCTTTGGCACTGCCTCAGTTTTGCCATCCCAGGACCCCACACACAGCATAGCCCACACCCTACCTCCCCAGGCTCCTGCATCCAGCTTGGCCAATGTCCTGTCTCCTCATGCCCCTGCCACCGGCCAGGTCACAGCTCAGTCCCCCCAGGCCATTTCTAATTGCCCAGCCACCACTGTGTCGCCCTGGTCAACAAACCAGTGCACAGCACTGGTCACAATGAAAACCTGTGTAACACAACATTCCAGAGTACAGCCTGAACCTGTACCCCAGGACACACCATGTCAACAGCAGCTGGTCACCCACAGGAAGGTGTTCAGCCCAAACTGACCTGCATACCATGCATGCTGTGGATCAAAGAGATGCATGCAGAGGCTCACCATATGGAGCATATAGCAGCCTTTGGTGAATTGTGACAATCCATGGATGCCTGCTTCAGGACACTAGGGCAATCCTTCACGGATGCCATAGGTGGGTTGTCTGTCACTGTGCTGGATGCTGCAGCTACGGTCTCTGGCACCACAGGTGCTGGCCACATCACTGCCTATTCATTCCATGGTGGACACCTCAGCATAACACCACCCCTCACAGTGCGGGCATCAGGATTCCCAGGACACTCAGTATGCCCATGACACTATGCACTCTGGCCATGGCTTGCTCCTCAGTGAGGTCAGTAACCCCCAATGCTGTGGCCATGGGCAGATCACACCATCCCCATACTCATCCCCCATTGCATGGACAATGACCCCTGACCTCGTTACTGTCATGGTTGCCATGTTCATGCAGCATCCATATCCATGGAGATAAAATGGAGCACACCTAGTATGGAATTTTGGACCACCAGCTCTATACCCATTAGACACTTCATGCCTTCACCTCACAGTACCCATTTTCACCACCACCCTATGCCAGTATGGCATGTCTTCTTCTCCCCCCCAACCAGTATGGCATATTTAAACAAAAAGGCACAACGGGGTGTGTGTTATTGCGTATTATATGAGAGGCATCTGTTGTCAACCAATCAGAATTGAGAATTACTGTCAGTTATTATCTCATAAACTGCACTGGAGAACCCCCAGAGTCGGTTATTCACTCAAACCTCTCCCACAGTCAGTTAATCAACCCATAGCCGTGGCCACAGTCAGTTAATGAAACTTTACCTGCTGCTGCAATATTGGCAGGCCGGTTTGGCAGAGAGAGACGAGACCAAGTGATTAAATGCAGGCACTCATGAAAAAAAAGAAAGCAAATATAAGCTAAAATTGTAACTTGACCTGGTCTGCAAATTGTAGTGCTGCAGCGCCGCAAGGTGGACTTTGTTTGTAGGATCGCTTAAGGGCCACGCGACTTCGGCAAGTAAAGAAAAAAAAAATGCCAGCTCCTGCCACATGATCCTTCCGGCCACGTTACCAGACTACAGAAGGAGAAAACCGCATATACCAACTCACCAAAGAAGACCCCTGAATTCCTGGCACTCCAGAGAAAAAAAGGGTAGGTGGTCTCAGCTTGCTGTTGCGAGTGTGATTGACAGTTCAAAGGATGTCCACTGCGCCCTGTGTTCTCAGCAAGCTTACGGGGGCACAACAAACTAAGCAAGTTCCTTGCAGTTCAAAAATATACGGGCAACTCCAACTCATATAATAGCAATAACATCCAGCGAGTTGGAGTATACTTGCAATAACCATATTCTGTGGAGATTAAATGCCACGACTTCGCCTCAGCATTTAATCATCCACAGAAGCTGGTTATTGCTTTGTATACTCCAACTCGCTGGATGTTATTACTTAAATAACATTACTCCTTGGGTGGGTTGAAGCACAAGGCAAAGTCAAGTGCTTCCACCACCCCAGAAGTGACATTATTACACAATAACACACACCCTGGCGTGCCTTATTGCTATTATACAATGGTTCATTTGTTAATAGAAGAGAAGAAAAGAAAAAAAGATAATTTGTATGCATTTTTATTCCTTTTTTGTGTGTGGAGGAGTATGTTTAAAAAAAAAAGGTCCAGTGAATTCTTCTGTCACTTGGTGGAGCTGCAGGTTAATCACAGTGTCCTGTCCAGTCAGCAAAGGTGTTCCCTGTTTAACTGTGTTTGGTTATGTTATGAGGTTTAACACCCCCCTCCCCCACAGCTGTTCACTCACCAGTAGAAACAGGCTGTATTTGTAGTTTGTTTGTTGCTTTCCTTTTTTTCACTTTTTAAATGACTGCGTTTTTTTATTGTCATTGCAGAGCCGGTAGGTGGCTGTGTGGCACATGCGCACTGTCAGGATTTCAGAGCCGAGGTGTCATGGCTTCACTTACTTTCGCCTTCGGTGGTGAGTACAGAATGAGCAGTACGGGGATTTAAACTTTGTGGCAGGGTTAGCTTCAAGATGGAAACAGTGTTTGTAGAGGACATTGGACTGGTCATACGCTTTTCTGGAAACTCCACACAATACGGTGGAGACATGATCACACAGTTGACATGTTCATGTTGCTTTCAGGTGTGCACTGGCGAACACATTTATTTACAAGCACACCCCACCTGACACCACTACAGTTATCTCTATTGTCACAACAATCACAGAGAGGCGTATAGCAATAACCAGTTCAGTGTTTGTCAATGTCTGTTTTAGGCAGTTAAATTACTGTGGATTCTCATTTTCCTCATTCTCCTCAGCCTGTTTGGCAGCCTGGTACATTGCAATGTGCTCCAGTGGTTGAATGTCCATAGAGAGTTATTATATATTTTGTAATTTTCAGTGATATTGTTCTTTCTGTGGGGGCACTCCACCACCCCACACACCCCCAGATAAAAAATGCAACTTTATCGGTACACCCGGGGGGGAGCACTCCCACAGAAAGAATAATATCAGTGAAAATTATAAAACAAAACATAAGAACTCGCTAACTTCCAGTGACAGCAACTTTAGTGATATTATTTTTTCTGTGGACACGCTCTGCCCCCCCCCCACACCCCCCGGGTGCACCGATAAAGTTGTATTTTTTTACCTGGGTGGTGTGGGGGGTGGAACACCCCCACAGAAAACATAAAAAAACGAGAACCGTGCTTTAACCCTTGCTGTGCTATGGACTGATATATCAGTCCAGAATTCCTATATGTTCTAATTCTGTTGGCAGCCTAAGGGTTAAATGTACTTTTTCTTTGTTTTCCATTTTCTAAGACATCTTTGTATTTGTGTACAACAACATAAAACATCTTTGTGTAAGCACTGTGTAGAAGTTCAACGCGATCCTTGGTTACTCGGTTCCTTGCCTACTGTAAGTAACCTAATACACGCCACTGGTCAAACATCCCCCACAATCGCCGATGGAAACTACAGTACATTTTTTTTTTTTGATTATCATTTTTATTAGAGAAGATTATACAATTTTTACATCATTTGACAGTCAATCCATTATTCACATTAAAAAGGAAAAAAAATATTTCATTCACCATGCAAGGATACCAAATCATTGACAGGCTATCCCACAGTTATCTTAATAACTTTCCTATGTCGGTGATCTCAGCCCATATGGTCTTCTGTCCCCTCACACAAATCAATTACTATTCCTATTTTTATTTCCCTGCGCCCCACCCTTCCAAAAGGCCTTCCCAATCGCCCACACCACCACCTCTCTAATTATGATTGTATCTAACCAACCAAGCCCAAGCTGGGACCAAAGCCCCTATGCCATGGATTGAGCAGTCAAGCAGGGGCGGTGCTCTCTCAAGGTACAAAGTGAGGGTCCTTAGTCATAACATATATAACCCATCTCCTCCACTTTAGGGAGAAAAGTTCTGCCTGATTATTTAGGTTATGAGTTATTTTTTCGGATCTATATATATCATGTACTATCTCCCTCCATCCCGAAAGAGTAGGTGGTTCAACCGTGATCCAGCGCCTAGTAATAGCTTTTTTCGCTGCAAGGAGAAGTATGTTCAGAAGATAATGGGTGTGGGGGGCCCGCAGCTCCGGAGGAACACAATGAAGGACAAAAAGACCACCCTCATAGGGAAGTCTAATCCCCAGGAGGTCTTCTAATTCCTTGAATAAAGCCAACAAAAAGGGCTGTAGTTTTGGGCATGACCAGAAAACGTGGGAATGGTGTGCTGCAGCCTCACCACACATGCGCCAGCACGCTGCGGAGTGGGTGGCCCCGTAGTGCGAGGTTATTACTGGAGTTCGGAAATATCTTATTAACACTTGCCATTAAAATAGCCTCCAAGCACAGGAGCATGTAGTTTTTGATGCCATACGCCAGAGAGCTACCCATTGTTGGGGTGTGATTTGGGAACCTAGTTCCTCATTCCACTTTTCCCTTATCCCGGATGTGTCCCCCCCTGCTGTTTCCAGCAAAGATTTATATAATACTGAAACCACATGTGGTATTCCCTGGGCATTAAGTATTTGCTGGACCACTCGAATCACCTGGGGGTGCGCCTCAGGGGTACGGACTCTGAGGGGTAGGGACTCAAAGTAGTGCCGTAGTTGCAAATATCGAAAAAAGTCTGATTGTCGTAGGTGGAATTCCTGACTAATGGTCTGAAATTCTTTGAGATTGAGGCCCATCTGCAGCTGCGGGAGCCACAAGAGATGAGTGTGTCTCCAATCCCAGAAGGTCTGGTCCAAAAGAGCCAGGGGGAAATCCTCCAGTAGATCTATCGGACAGAGCATAACCAGGAAAGGCATGATCCCCAGAGTCCTCCGCATCGCCCACCAGACCTGGGTCTGGTGTGCAACCCAGGGGCCCCAGGTAAGTCGGCCCATCGGGGGTGGTCTTTTATGTAAGATCACCTTCTGGTATTCCCGGTCAGGGAGCATACCTTCCTCAATCTCCCTCCACCGAGCCAGGGTAATACCGATCAGGCGCTGCAATATAAAGGAGAGGTGGGTCGCCAAGTAATAAAACTTTAGATTGGGAAGAGTCAATCCTCCCTTCTCCTTAGAGAAGAAGAGAATCCCTTATCTGATTCTCGGTCGTCTACCTGCCCATATAAACCTCATCAGAGCCTTATTCCAGACTTTAAAGAGGCTGTTCAGGAGATTAAGAGGTATATTCTGAAACAGATAAAGAGCTCTCGGTAGGGTTACCATTCAGACTACTTCAATGCACTGGAGCGTATTCAATGGGAGAATGCTCCATCTCTCAAGATCTTGTTTCATCTGAGCTGTAAAGGGATGATAATTATTGTTCAATGTCTCCTTTGCCCAGTGCGAGAGATAGATTCCCAGATATTTCATCTTGGTAAGGCCCCAGCGAAAAGGGTACCTTGCTTTAATTGTTTCAGAGGGGGGTAAAGTGGAAGGTGAGAGCATTCGTTTTATTGGTATTCAGTTTGTACCCTGAGTGTGTGCCGAATTCTTCCAAGAGACGAAAAATAGAAGGTATTGAGTGTTCGGGTTTAGTGAGGAAGAGCAGGATGTCGTCCGCGTACAAAGCTCCCCGGTGTTCTGTCCCATCTATACTCACTCCCGAAATCTCAGAAGATCCCCTAATTGCCTGGGCTAGAGGTTCAATATAGATGGCAAAAAGGCCTGGGGATAGAGGATAGCCTTGACGTGTACCCCTGTATAGGGGAAATTATTCTGAGTGGTGTCCAGATGTTTTAACACATGCCTTGGGGGAAGCATAAATCTTCCTCAGGATGGCTATAAAGGTCCCCGGAAATCCCATAGCGGCCATTGTGGCAAACAGAAATGACCACGAGACCCAATCAAAGGCCTTCTCAGTGTCTAAGCTGAGAAGGACCGCTGAATCCCTCAGCGATTGCATTGCATGGACCAAGTGTATTGCTCTCCGAGTGTTATCTGATGTGGTCCTGGAGCTTATAAATCCCGTTTGGTCGAGACCAATCAGATTCGGTAATATGGGGTCCAAACGGACGGCCAGGATGGACATAAAAAATTTGTAGTCCGAATTAAGAACTGAGATCGGTCTGTACGACCCACATTGTAGGGTCCCTCCTGGTTTGGGAATGACGGAGATTGTAGCATACTCCCAGCTGGGCAGGGGCGATTCACCTGAGAGAACCTCGTTAAACACTGACACAAGTAACTTACTCAGTAACTGAGCTGAGTTTTTATAAAACTCAGCCCCGTAGCTGTCGGGGCCGGGGGCTTTCTGGGTCTTAGACTTCGCAATGACCAGCATCAGTTCCTCCAGCGATATAGGTCTCATCAGGTGGTTTTGCCGCTCAGGGTCAAGTGTGGGCAGCTTCAGAGCCGCCAAAAAGGACTCAGTACACACTGGGTCCACCATATGATCCGGCGTATACAAAGTTCTGTAATATTTGCAAAAGGCTTGGGATATGTTTTTAAATTTAGTATGACATTCTCCTGTCTCTGGGTCTCTTATCATTGCAATTGTAGATAGTTTACGGTGTTGACGGAGTCAGTAAGCCAGCAGTCAGGAGGCTCGAGGTCCGACCTCACCGTATCTCTGCCGGAGGTATGCAAGGGCCACCTCTGTTTGTTGCAGACACAAGGAGTCCAGACTGTTCTTAGTCTGCTTTATCTGAGGGAGAACTGAATCATCACCTAGCTGATGGACCATCTGAAGGAACTGAAGTGTTTGTTCCAGCTGTAGCTGCTTTTCCTTCTGTGCCTTCGCTAGCTCAGCTGAGTACTTTATTAAGTGACCTCTCAGTACCACTTTTAAAGTATCCCACAAGGTGGTTAATGGGGTCTCCGGATTGGAGTTGTCCCATATAATTTCTGCTATTTTATCAGAAAGGAACTCTCTAAACTGTTCACTTTTTAAGTGTATTGGGTTAAATCTCCATCCAGTATTTCGCCTCTCTAAACCCAGATCCCACTGGGTAATAAGCGGGGTATGATCCGAATGAGCTATAGGACCCGGATGCTCCCCCCTTATCATGTTGGTATGCCCTGACGCTGTTCAGGGTGCTGTATATAGTTATACTTTTACTTGAAGTTCTACAGAGAGCAACACAAACTCCCACATCACCCCAAGTATCACCGTATGAAGTGGTACAGACTGGGAGGTGTACCCCTCAAGGGCTCTCCCAGCATCCAGGAATGCTCGGGGAACCTATATACAGCACCCTGAACAGCGTCAGGGTGTACCAACATGATAAGGGGGGGAGCATCCGGGTCCTATGAGCCGGGTGCTCCTCTCCCTTCACAATGGGTTTGGAGTGACTTCCAAGGGCTGCTGACGATGGTGGATCAGCAGTGAGGCAACTGCCTGAATGCAGTAAGTGGGGAATACCCCAACTATTAAGATGGAGGGTTCCCCCGCTCTAGGGAGATATCCCTGTAACGAGCTTGCCTCTAAATCAGCGGGAGCTTATCTAGGCTATTCTGCCCCGCGATCCCCAGCCAGGCCAGCATAAATGTCACGCAAAATGGAATCGCCTTTTTAATGTACAGCATGTAGTGCCAGCGAAGGGAGATACCACCAGGCTTGACCTACACGGAACATGAGGAGGAGATCCACCCCGGGGGGGCAATCCCACCTAGGGGACCCACACCGACGAGGACTAGGAGTCTCCGTGTGGAGCCGTGTACCCCCAGCCGGCAAGTAATCCCCCCCCGAGGTCGACCACCCCCCCACGTCCATGCAAGGCACCGGGGCAGGTATCCCCCCCACCCGAACTGGTCGCAAATACCCCGATCCAGGAGGGAGGAGAGAGTCCCATCCACTTAATCATACAATAAGGATCAGGCCCTCTGTAAGCTGAAGGAGTGTTGAAAGACTCGGTCACCAGCTTTACTCAACCCAGTTACTTAAAACATGCATCGGAAGAGCACTGAGGTGTAAAGCCCAGACCTTACTAGTCGCATCCATATTTTAACTTCCTCTAGCTCCTCCCCGCCCCCCGCCCCAAGAGAAAATTCCAAAACAGTACATTGCCTGATCCTTACATCCATTGGCATCTCCCTCTCTGGACCTTGCACTACTGTCATCAGTGCACGCCAATTCAGCAGGGCAAGTGCCCCCCCCCGACAGTGGCGAAAGGCGACACCCGCCTCATGCCAACCAGGGGCACCCCAGACATTCCTAGCATTAGAAAAATAGAGCTGTACGCAGGTAAGCCAGAATCTCCATGTCTGGAAGGCACGAGGGACCAGCTCATGGTGGGTGGTCAGATGCCGGAAAGCGGGGAGGGGCATCACAAATCCCCATCAGAATTGCCAGTACTAGGGGTAAGTAGAGAGGGTTAAAAAAAAAAAATTCTCAGGATTTGTCTGGATGAGGCCCGAATTCACAGAGAGACCGTGGCCCCCCTCATGCAACCATCCAGTAACATTTGCCACCCATATCCCCCCCTTCCCTCATTGCACAAAGGGAAAGAACCTCACATCCCTCTTTTTCCTGCGCATTCATATGTATTACTCACTGCGTGTGCTAACAGAGGACTGTGATAACATTGCTGGTATGATTCTCCTCTGCCTATTCACATGTTCATTAGTCCAGATTTTCTTAAAGTATCTGGAGCGCCAGGTGAGGGGGAAGGAGCATCCCCGGGGGGGGGGTTAAAGGGGAAAAGGGAGGGGGAGGGCCCCTCGCCTGGAGAATCATCCCATAACTAAAGCAGATATCCATTGTGAGTTCATGTATTCGCCGAATCTTGTTGCACGTCTTTCTGAGCGGCTCCCTGGGAATCCACCTGCAGATGCGCCGCCTTCCTATCCATCCTGGAGGGGTCACCATACCTTCTCAGTAGCGCTGAAACGTCTGCTCACAGGTTTGTGCGTGGAGATCTCTGTAGCAAACCAGGACCTGAAGCCCCCTTCTGCAACACAGCCCAGGCTGAAGCCAGTAAGTCCCTCTCTAGCTTTTCCTTGGTGGGGGGGGGAGACAATCGCTTGTGCACTCAGGAACGAAGAGGCTGCCAATCAATCTGAAAAGACTTTAGGGCATGCATCTGTAGAAACCTTCAGCCTCACATGGAATAAAATCTTGGCTGTAATGTTTTTAGCCCAGAGCTGTTTTACTATCGGCCATAGGACCTTCCTAGCCACCTGGACTGCTGTGGGCGTGGTCGTTGTCCAGGGAAACTCGGAAGCCAGAGTAACTCAACTGGCCCTTCTGCCAGGCTCTCTGCAGCAGTTCTTCCTTTACCTTGTAGGATGTGATCTTAGCAACTATCGAGCGAGGCTTTACCTCTGGACTGGTGGGTTTGGGAAGAAGAGCTCTATGTGCTCACTCCATGTCTATTTCGAATTCTGCAGGCAGCTCCAGAATATCCCTCAATAAAGCCTGGAGAAAGGCCATCATAGTGGGGTGTTTGTCTTCCAGGCCCTCTGGGACCCCATAGATCCGGAGGTTCTGCCGCCAACTTCTGCCTTCCAGATCATCTAAACAGTGAGTAAGCTCGCGGTCCCGTGCCAGCAGGTATAGGATCAAATGGTCCTGGCGATCCGACTGTTCGGAAACTTGAGTAGTGCACAGTTCCAGCTGATCCGTTTTATGGCTGATATTATTGATGTCCGCTTTAAGTTCGGCCAGGGACTGGTCGATTTTGATAACTGTATGGGCCGTTTGCTTAATTGTGGCCACCAGGTCTGCTTGTGGGCCCTCTTCACGTGGGTTGGCCTGAAGAAAATCGAGAGGCGCTTCAGACGAATCCGAGGCATCGCCTTGCTCCTCGCGCACCAGGGGTCGCAATTTTTGAGCCTGGGTGAGCTGGGGTCTTCCTGACTTGTTTTTCTTATTTTTGGCCAGCGAAGACATTCTACTTGTGGTGATTTGTTAAGTTTTACACAGGTTGGGGAACGGAGCTCTGGGGCTAGGCAGCCATCGCTACGCTGACATCACCGGAAGTCCGAAACTACAGTACATTTGATATGTTGCTAGCATTTTATCCCCCAAACTAGTGGCTTCACTGAGCCAGGTGGCTGGTACTTATGGCCTGGGCCATTCACTCAAGTCGCTCGGTTTAATGAAAAAACATGTCATTACATGTAAACTGATTTTTATTATAAAGTGTGGTATTGTTTCCCGATGTCCAGTCTAGAGATGGATGGAACTGGTGTTTGCCGGGGGGTGGGGTGTTAAGACTTGACGGCATCAGTTTGTAGAAACGTTTGGCTTCTCTAGAAAGATGAGAAGGGAGTGATTCCTGGTGTCGTTATACAGTCTGTTCTGTGCCAGCCCTAGATACAGTGATGTTATTGTCTAATAACATCACTGTGTCTAGGGGTCAGCAGCCTATCATGTTGCTAGGAATTTTCTTGCCATTGTATATTTTCTTTCATTTCCCCTTAACTCATACCTGCTGAGATGGCATGTTTCTTTCATCCTCCTTTTGCATCCCTGCAGATATGGCATGGTTTCTTTCATCTCCTTTTAAACATACCCCACCAGGATTGCATGTTCTCCCCCTATAAACCCCTTCCAGGATGGCATGTTTTCTTTAATCCCCCTTTAACCCTCTTCCCCCGCTGGGATGGCGAATTTTCTATCATCCTATTTTAATCCACCCCCGCCTTGATGGCTTTTTTATTTTATTCTTTCATGACCATTATTGTTATTATTTGATTAATACAGTTACTGACATCATTACAGTCTCCTGTGTGGTCTGTACTCACTGTATGGATCCAAAGAGGTCTGTAATGAGGCTGTCTCAATACTCCTGTGACCTCCAGGCCATAGTGTAATCGCACCTGTCGAACAGCTCCTGCATCCCCTGGTCCTCTGGCTCAGTATCTACTGCAGAGTGTTCCTCTGGGGCCAGAAGACATGTCCCATGGTTGAGTGCCACCTTGTGTTGTATGCAGCAGGCAAGGAATATGGCACAGGCCTTGTGAGGGGTGCATTGTGGGGCACCACTGGAACAGTCAAGACACCTGATCTGCATTTTGAGCATGCCAAAATCCCACTCGATGATGTGTGTAGCGACACTGTTCCACAGAGGAGACTCGTACACAAGCTGGGCAGCCTGGGAGTGGGTCCTGAGATGGTAAAATGGTTAAGAAATCGGTTGAGAAATAGGCGACAGAGGGTGGTGGTAAACAGAGTTCACTCCGAGGAGGGGAGGGTGACCAGTGGGGCACCACAGGGATCAGTACTGGGGCCGATCCGCTTTAATGTCTTTGTCAATGACATTGCAGAGGGGTTAGAAAGAAAGGTATGCCTTTTCGTAGATGACACAAAGATTTGCAACAGGGTTCACACTCCGGGGGGGGGGGGGGAATGAGAAGGGATCTAAGTAAGCTTGAGGAGTGGTCAAGAGTGTGATAACTAAGAATCTGTGTGAAGAAATGCAAAATCATGCACTTGAGCACAAAAACCCAGGAGCAGAGTACATGATAGGGGGTGTGGCACTGATGGCCACCAAAGAGGAAAGGAACCTGGGGGTAATCATATCTGATGACCTGAAAGTGGCCAAGCAGTGTGATAAGGCAATGGGGAGAGCCAGTGGGATGTCGGGGAGCATAGGGAGGGTTATCACTAGCAGAAAGAAGGAGGTGGTGATACCGCTGTACAAATCACTGGTGAGATCTCATCTAGAGTACTGTGTCCAGTTCTGGAGGCCACATCTCTGGAAGGACATAGACAGAGTAGAGGTGGTGCAGAGGAGGGCAACTAAAATGATGCTGGGTCTGGACCAAAAGCCGTATGAGGAGAGACTAGGACTTCAATATATATACACCGTGGAGGGAAGGAGGGAGAGGGGGGAATATGACAGAGACTGTCAAATACCTCAAGGGTATAAATAAGATACAGGAGGGAAACATTTTTCAGAGAAAAAGATATTCAAGAAAAAGGGGTCATGCTATAAAGCTGGAGAGTGGGTATACTCCAGGGAAATGTGACAAAGTACTTCTTCACTGAAAGGGTGGTGGATGTATGGAACAGTCTCCCAGCGGAGGTGGTGGGGGCAAAAATGGTAACGGAATTCAAAAATACATGAGATAGCCACAAAGGAACCTTGGTGGTTAGAAAGGGGAATCAAGCCGGAGATCAAGTAAGTAATGCAGTATTGTGTGTCAGGTTGCACCTGTCGCCTGCAATGGATGTGGGTCAAAGGACAGGTGTGGGGAGCCAGGGGCGCAGGAGATATGCACAGTTCCCTGTGTAGGAGAAGAGCACTGGTTAAGGATATCATCTGCACCATGGGGGAGTGAGAAGCCTTAGGTGTGTACTCACTGATGAGGTGCCCACTAGGGATGTCCCAACCTTCAGGCCTCTGGAACAGGATGTTGTTGTGCCAGATGAAGATGTCGTGGGTACTACTGGGGAACCAACCACCAGAGTATCATGTAATTTGGACAAAACATTAAGGAAGAGAGCAAAAAGGGCAACGGCATTTTGGCAAATAAAAGAAGGGTGACCGTAGATATGGGCAATCGCTGAAATGGCAACAAATGCTTTCTCCCTTCCCCGTGGTGCTACGACCTTGGAGTTGGTTATTTTGGTAAAGAGGGTGGGGGGCAAAGCCCCCCACAAAGGGATGTGGGGGGAATGAAGCCCCCCAACTGAAACATATTTGTTGCTGTTTCGGCATTCACCCATATGTTCGGTCATCATTTTTATGTTTGCTTCCTCATGTGCAAGAAACATGTTGCTGCAGCTTAGGAGAGAAGTAGGTTTTGGAGGTGTGGCACTGTTAGGGCCAATGCCTGACACTGCTTTTGTGGGCTTGGCTGGTGTCACCAATGCAAGCGCATGCTGGTGGTGACACTAGTTTGCAAGCCTGCCACCAACTTGAAACAATTTGGCCGCTGCAATCAGGGAGTGCCTCCTCATTGCAGCATCAGCCTCTCACTCCATTGTGAATAGTTTGCATGCAGATGAGAAGCTGAGGCTGCAATGCTGGGGAGGTCCCTGTTTAATGCAGCAAATGGTATCTTTTGTTGCCTAATGTTGTGGTAGGACATCAGGAGGAGCAACAGGAGGCAGAATCAGCTTACTACTTACTACAGAGCAACTAACTACTTAGAGCAGAGTGGTCTGCCGTGTCCGCTGCTTTGATCTGTAGAACTCTCATAAAAAAACAGCATCAGTGATACTGTTCATTAGCAGATGTCCTAAAATGCCTATGTTGAAAATTTGGGGACTAAAGTCAATAAAATGAGTGTTTCACGAGCGAGCATTGCACAGTTTGCATGCACGCTTGTAACTTTGTGAATTTGTAATAGTTTTACTCCAGCTGTTCATCAGCGCTCACCACCCTACTCCGCCACCCAAAGAAACACACTGGAGGTGCTGATTCCTCAGAGTCCCCATGATGAATTCATCCAATACCACACACACACACACACACACACACACACACACACTCACTCACAAACACGACTGCCACGCATGTGCAGCTACTTTTGCATGGTCCACTCAGCCTGCACTACTTTTTAATGGCTGCAGACCTCTTGGTTTGAAAAAGCGGCACTTCATTCTGCTTTTGTCAGCACCACAGACTCATGTTCACTCTTCAAAACCCCACCAAAAACTGAAGAAACAGGTATGCCTTTCAAATGCCTGATAAATATAGTACAAATCCAAAACTGTCTGCTCTGCCGATCCATCACAGGTCATGCAGCGCTGCTCACATCTGGGGATTTATTTCATTATTATATAGCAAGCATGCCGTTGCAGTTCTGTCTTAAGCTTTTAATGTTGCTCACAAACAGAAACATCAGTAGCGCAATGCTGCATGACCCCTGATGATCAACAGATTGCCATAAGTTCAAAACAAATAAGAGTAAAATATATCTGGCCGGACCAAGCAGCGGTTCTCGTATATAAATTAAACTATAAGAGCGGGGAGGCTGATAAAAGCAAGGCAGCTCAGCAGCAGTGGTCATTAGCATTTGATGTATTACACTTAACTTGCTTGCCTTCACTGATAAAAAATCTAAGCACAATGGCATTTACTTAAAAAATCAGAATGTGACGATCGTATGCTTAGAGTCTTAATCAAAATGTGTAATAAACTAAATGCCAATAATAAGAGTCCCAAACATCCTGAATGCCAGGGGCAGCTGAGGGGGCTTGCAAGACTGCGACCGGCCCCCTCCCCCCAGCCACCAGGACCATGGAACTGCTGGAATTCAAAGGAGGTCGGAGGACTGACCAAAGGATTTTAGAATCGGTGTCCTCCCTCTGCTGCTAAGCTTTTCAGAAGTCATCCCTTTCCTTTTGTTTGAAGTCCACTGGAGAGGGCAATCACTGTTCCAGGACAAAACTGCACTACGCGAGAATAAAGGGACTGCAGCAGCAATGAAAGCCACTACTGACAGGAACGGGACAGTTGGAGTGAGAGCAGTGCAGTAGAGGGAGCTTCTGAGAGAGAACCCCCCCCCCCCAAAGCTTGTACACAACACTGCAGTATACTGTATCACCAAGAGTACCATTTTTTAACAGAAACTATTCACCATGTTCCTCTCTCCTCCGGATCCAGCAGGTGACTAACTAAGAAGGTATTCATCTCTTGTACAGTAAGTTGCCCTGGGCAGCAGGCACGGGTTCTCCAAATGGATGGAGATGGCCGGCAGCATGTCCAGGATGTGGCCGTAACTAGAGGTCACAGCCGGTGTGTTACAAAGAGAGACAATCGAAGTAAGGGACCAACGGAGGAGTCTGAGTCACAAAAACAAGAAAACAAAACAAAACAAGCATTTGTCAATGCCAAATGTTGTCACGCTGGCATTGGCAGTAGGAGTGGCGGAGCTAGAGACGCATAGCACTGTCATTTTGTTAATGTGTCCCAAAAGGTGATTTTGCACAGCGAGCACGCCATTGTGTGCCACAGCTGCGGAAAGATATTTTGGGCAGGCTGTGAAAAATGTCAGCTGGACTGTTGATAAGGAGGTGTGTACAAATGCCAGTGGTGAAAATGTGGCATGAAAATATTGCAGATTGACAAAGTTACAAGAGTGCATGGAAACTGCGCAATGCATGCTTGCAACACAGTCATTTTAGGGACTTTCAGCACCAAATTTTCAACAGAGGCATTTTAGGACCTCTGCTCATAAATAGTGTCACCGTCATTTCCTGGAACTGTCCGAAAACTGATTTCGCTGGCGACACATTGAAATTCTCGCCAGGCGTCTTGAAAACACATTCAGCCAGCTGCACTGTTCATAAGGAGGTATGGAAAAATGCCAGTGATGAACAGCTGGAGTGAAACTATTACAAATTCACAAAGTTACGAGAGTGCATGCAAACTGCGCAACGCACTCTCGTAAAACACTAATTTTATTGACTTTAGTCCCCAAATTTTCAACATAGGCATTTTAGTACATCTGCTAATGAACAGTATCACTGTTATTTTCATAATTTGTCTTGAACACGGACTTTCCACAGTGACCGCGCTATTCTGCGCTGGAACTGTGAAAACAGATTTTGGTCAGGATGTGAAAAATGACACCTATACTGTTCATTAGGAGGTGCAGAACAATGGCACTGTTGAAAATCTGGAGTGAAAATATGGTAAGTTTGTGAACTTACGAGCGTGCATGCAAACTGCGCAACGCACACTTGTAACACAGTCATTTTATGGAGTATTGTCACCAAATTTTCAACATAGGCATTTTAGGACCTCTGCTCATGAGCAGTGTGACTTACATTTTTGTAATCTGCCCCGAACACTGGTTTCCCACAGCGACCACGCTATTGTGCGCCGGAAGTGCATAAACACATTTCAGCCAGGATGTGAAAAATGACAGCTGTACTGTTCACAAGGAGGTAAAGGAAAATGACAATGTTGAAAATCTGGCATGAAAATATTGCGAATTCGTGACGTTATGAGAGTGCGTAGCAATTGCGCAACGCACGCTCGTAACAGTCATTTTATGGAGTATCGTCACCAAATTTTCAGCATAGGCACTTTATGATCTCTGCTCATGAACAGTGTCACTGTCATTTTCATAATCTGCCTCAAACACTGATTTCCCACAGCGACCGCGCTATTGTGCGCCAGAAGGCGGAAACACATTTCAGCCAGGATGTGAAAAATGACAGCTGTACTGTTCACAAGAAGGTGTAGAAAAATGACAATGTTGAAAATCCGGTGTGAAAATATTGTGAATTCGTGAAGTTATGGCGTGCATAAGTGCGCATAAGCTAAATAAAACAGCCATTTTTGGGTTTTTCCACGAATTTGCAACATAGGCTTTTTGAGAGCCCACCTCATGAAAACTGCCACTGTCCTTGTGTTACTCAGTCCCAAAAGGTGATTCCACGCAGTGACTGCGAAATCACCTTTCGGGACCGATTAATGTCATAACAGTGACAGAATTCATGAGGAGGTATCCCAAAACCCATGTTGAAAATTTAGTGCAAAATCAAAAAATGCCGAATATACGCAAAGTTGAAAAAACCCTATCTATCCCATTATACAGCTTACGGCATTTCCTCTCGGTTCGCAGTCAGCTTTGAAGAGTGCAGGCGTGTTCCGGTCCACGAAGATCATCGTGCTGAGTTCCGGAGTAAGTATGGAGTGGGGGTGGGGAGGCAGGGTGCGCAGTGGGTGAGTACAGTGATGGATAGGAGACTACGAGGGAAAGTTTTCTGTTTACAGATAAAATAAAAATAAAAAATTCGGGACAGTTTTTTGTATTTCAGGAGGATTGTACGCTGGGTGGGCTCCCAGCATGCCACCTAACTATTTTTGGGGGGTCTGCAGCCGGCGAGTTGGGCACCTCGTTGGCACACAACTGGGGATTGGGATTTATGCCAGCGAGTTGGGCACCCTGTCGGCACACAAAGAAAGGGGCACCGAGCCGAGGGGATTAGGTACCCTGGCATTTCACAATGGAGGGGTTCTTTATGCCGATCGGGAGTGGGCCCTGGTCAGCACACAAGCAAGGGGTTAGGAGCCGAGGGATTGGCCACCTCGGCATATAACAAATGGGGTTATTTATGCTGATGGGAGTGGGCTCCCCCATCGGCAGTACAGCGGGCAGGGCAGGGGTAACCGACAGGGGGATTGGGCATCCCCGAAGTCGGCAGTTTGGAGGCCGGTGTACCACCATGTGCATAATGGCGGCGAGCACGGTAAGAAAAGGCCCGCTGCATCTGACGAGCTTTGCTCGGATTGCAGTGAACCTTTTCTTAGATGTGCTCACCACATTATGTATGCATGGTGTGGCGCCCGCATGCAGGCTGATTGGGGAAGGAGGGACGCACCTACTGATGTGTGCCCTGCATTCGCCCAACAGCGACCGTGCCTCCAAAGCAGCACTGTCCCAAGATGTTGGCTGTGCAAGCACGCCAACATAAAAACAACTAAGGAGTCCTGTGGCCACAGCCTTAGGCAAATAAGCCTTCCCAGATGCGTAATCCAGAAAACACAAACTTCTTTCAACAACCTGTTTAACGTGGGATCACCCTCACCTCTGCTGAAAATGCTGCTGCAAGTCAATACTGTTCAGTATTTGTTGTTCCTTTCCGATAAATTCCAACAAAGCATGCCATATCAACATGGAAAATTGGGACTGAGTCTTAAAACATTATCATGCCAGCAGTTCCCTTTACTCTCTCCCTCTGTCACCCTGTTCTCTGATTATCACATCAGTGACTAAGATTGCCAGTAAGATGATTGTCTTGCAGATATATCTGAGTGAGGAATTTCACAATTTTCTCTTTGTGAAGGAAGAAGAAAAGATGGGAAGCCCTAAAGGAAAAAAAAAAGATACCAGACTAGGGAAAGGGGATGAGCACACACGGCCAACTACTGCATTGAATCCAACTGTCTGACACTTCCAAAGGCACCGATTGGCACGCAGGGGGAAGATATGCAAAGAAGAAATGAAACATGAAAACCCCCTGTGAGGGCAGTTCCAATTGATAGCCTGTAATTATGCAGCAAAGCCTTATGTGCTGTTTATGATGTTTTACATACCCCTATCCTCTGCCCTCTGCCCTCATCCCAACCCTCAATCCCTACTATTACCACAACCCCAAATGACGAAGCACCCAGCATGCCATCATCAATTGGGGTCAAAGGCTGCCTTTGGGCTTCAGTAAGTCAAGCATTAATTAACATTAAATAACAAAAAAACAACACACTGGTAAGCAGTGAAGGGAAGGCAGAGCTTTAAAAAAATTGATTAGTTTGCTTTCAAATTAACTCCCACTAATTTGTTTAAGGTATTCGTCCAGAAATATCATTGCCATATTTTGGTAATAGCTGTGAGTGAAGCTTTTTGTTGGAACAATTCCACATCCAGTGCAATTAGTTATGTTTTTTCTCCGTTTTTCTGCACTGCCACAGCTCTGCTCTTGGCTACGAAGAGTCAGAGAACAAGAAGTGGATTCTTTACTGAAGTAATACACACGCACACACATTGTGCAATCTCACCTCCTCTATGTCCAGTAATCCCCATGCACATTCAGAGGCTCTGCCCTTTTGTCAGGGAGTGCAGCTTCTATGCTGGTTACACTCTTTATCTGGATTAATAGTCACATTAAGATTACATTCATTAATACACTAATAAATTATAATAATGCTAGTACTCCAACTGTGCACGTTTCTCATAGGGAACAATGCTAGAGACCTGTGAAACCAGAGTAGCAAGAGATAATAAAAAATGAAAAAGAAAAATGCAGCCTCCGCATACAAAGTTTGTGCCACTATACCAAAAGTGCTTAATGTGCATAAATCGATTTAAAAACAACATTTGTAAACATCATAGGCCCTATGTTCCCCTGTAGGGAACATGCCTAATTTGAGTACTGTCAATAAATCAATCATGCTTTATTTCTATAGTGCCTGTCAAATACCAAGGGCTGGCATTATTATTACTTTATTCACATATTGAGGAATGTAATATTGATGTGGCCATTGGTCCTTATAAAGAGTCTGGACAGAATCTGAAGCTCCATCCCAAGATGAAACAGCTGAGGCTTCACATGCACATGGGGATCATCAGACACTGAGAAGACACCATTGCACATTATGTGTATAAGCAACTTTAACTTTTGTTTATTATTTTGACTCCTGACTGCAGTTCTCCCTTTTTCATTACAGAGCACAGATTAAGCACTGTCTTCCGCGACAGCCTAATCACACACTGTCCAGAACCGCTGGGGTAAATGGGGTTATTTAGTAATAAGGAAATATGACTGGGAAAGAACAATATAAACAAGAAGACAGCTAAGATGGAAGAGAAGGAACGCAAAGCATAATTTGTCACCTGAGAGAGATACAGTACAATGGGAGTGGTGTCAGACTGAGAGAGAAAGGTATTAAACATTGGTGTATTAAAGTGCAAATAGTTTGAAGTACTGTGCAAACTTTCACAATGCTGATATCTCGTCAAGGCAATAGTTATTTGAATTTGAGAGACAGAGACCAAGAAGTATAAATAAGGAATTCAGGGGTTAAAGGGCTGAGCTGCATCTATCTTCCATCACCCACCCCTGCACCAAGGACTTCCAAAGCTATTCTTAAATTGAATTAGCTGCAGGAGACCTGCTTCTGCCGTCTGGATACCAGTGAGACATTGACTGAGATTGTTTGGGTAATTAAGGAGCCTACCACAGGGCACAGAAAAAGGCGCCATGTTTGAAAATTGAATTGGATTTTAGCTCTTTAAAAGTGGTGGACTTTCCAACACCTTGATTGTGTCCGCAGAGCCAGCAAGGACTTCAGGTGTTAAAGGGCAGAGCTCCGGCAATCTTCCATCACCCACTCCATGCACCAAGGAATTCTGAAGCTATTCTTCAATTTACTTAACTGTGGGAGATCCGCTCCTGCCGACTGGCTACCAGAGGCACTGACTGAGATTTTTTGTAAATGTGTTTGAGTTTACTGCCTGGTTTTGAAGCAGCCAAAAAAAAAAAACTTGCATTTATATACCTCAGACAAACTCAGAAGTGTAAAAATGATTGATATTCTGCTTTCAACAAAATGGGGGGGGGGGGGTTATATTGCACCACTCCAAGAACTATCACTGCGATGTGTTCCATTTTTCCTTGGAGGCACACGTAATTGAGACTGCTATTTTAGTCAGCCTATTGAGGACCTTAACATGTAAATATATCCATTATATTAGATTGCGATGTCCTCCCAGGGAAATATATCAAAACTACCTTGCTAAAGAGAAGCATTGTGGATGTTTGCAAAAAGGCTGTGCAAAATAGCGCAGAGGTTAAAGCACTGAGATAAGAACCAAAAGACCTGATAGTCATAGGTTTGAATCCCACAACCACCAGATGTACATTGTAATTGTAAATGGAGTCCACTCTGAAGAAAGAGGAGCTACTAGTGGGGTACCACAGGGTTCAGTACTGGGTCCAGTCCTTTTTAATGTCTTTATAAGTGACATTGCAGAGGGACTGGAAGGAAAAGTATGCCTATTTGCAGCTGACACAAAGATCTGTAACAGGGTTGATACACAAGGAGGCGTGGAAAGGATGAGAAGGGACTTGGCAAGGTTGGAGGAATGGTCAGAAGTATGGCAGCTAGGATTCAATGCAAAGAAGTGCAAAATAATGCACCTGGGAAACAAGAACCCAGGGGAAGATTACACAATGGAGGAGGTAGTAACAACAACAAAAAAGGAAAGGGACCTGGGGGTAATCATATCAGATGACTTTAAGGTTAGCAAGCAATGTGAGAAGGCAGTAGGGCGGGTTGGGGGTATACTGGATGCATAGGGAGAGGCATCACTAGCAGAAAACCGGAAGTTGTTATCCCTCTGTACAGACAGTTGGTGAGAACCCATCTGGAGTACTGCGTCCAGTTCTGGAGACCCCATCTCCACAAGGACATAGACAGGATAGAGGCAGTCCAGAGGAGGGCAACTAAAATGGTGCAGGGTCTGCAACAGAAGCTGTACGAGGAGAGACTAAAGGAGCTTAATATGTATACACTTGAGGAAAGAAGGAGAGGAGGGACATGATAGAAACTTTTAAGTACCTCAGTGGAATCAACAAAGTCCAAGAGGGTAGCATCTTTCAGAAAAAGAGCGTGCAAGAACAAGGGGCACAATTTAAAGATAGAGGGGCAATTCGGGGCAATGTGAGAAGTATTTTTTCCACAGAGGGTAGTGGATGCATGGAACAGCCTTCCTGAGGAGGTTGTGGGGTCTAAAACTGTGGGAGAATTCAAGAATGCATGGGACAGACATAAAGCAATTCTTGTGGGGGGTAGGAAGAGATAGGCTGTTGGTTAACTAGGATCTGAGGCCTATCCTGTAGGTAGGGAAATCGGCAGACTAGGTGGGCCAAGCGGTCCTTATCTGCCGTCAAAGTCTATGTTTCTATGTTTGCTTCGGGCACCCTGATGGCTCTGGGGTTAAATGAGCAGTTCAAAATGTCATTGTTCCTGTAAGCACCCTGGTCTTACAGGTTTTGCTTTTTCACTAATTTGTCATATAGTGAATACCCCCTAGCAGTGCGTCGCCCTTCTCTACACGCTGTTCTGTAGATCATGTAAATACATTTCAGTATGGATTTGTAATTATAATATAGTCATCCTGTCTCTGTTTTTTGTTTATATGTATAACTGAAGCCCTTACGTGCAGCCTGAATTTCTTCATCCATGGTTAAAAAGAGGCACTACTATAAGGATGCAAGAACATTGAAAAATTCCTCTTGACATGTTTCCCTGGAAGGACGTAGCAATTTAATATATGGATTTGCATTTTTAGGTACCGAATCAACTGGCTAAAATAACGGTCTCAATAAAGCTTGACTCCAAGAAAAAAAAAGAACACATCGCAGTAATGGTTCATGGACTGGTGCAATATATGTTAACTATGTTTGAGTCCAGCCACTGTATGGAAAAACAATCTGTCTGTATTTCTTCTGAATATTAAAATAACATATGCTGTTATACCTCTGTTTGATATTTAAACCATGTTTGAGATATGTTTTGTGCTGTTTAAAGTATTTTATGTGTATTTACGTTGAGGGTCACTTTCATTATAGGCATGGGAAACGATGTGATTATGTCATATATCTTCAGTATTTAAACAGGACACGGTGTTAGATGCATTACCCTTGATAAAGTGACATGTAAGGGCAGGAAATGCCATTTTTTTTGTGCAGGTTTTGAGAGGGCTTTGACAGATGACCAGCTCCTTTTTCGTTTTTGTATTTGAGTAATGCAAATAATAAACCTTTCACAGCATGCTTTACTTACATTTTTTGTGTGTGTGTGTGTGTGTGTACGTGCAAATCTTTCTTATCATAGTGTGCTTACTTAACTGGTTAATGCACCACTAGCCCTAGTGGCAACTGACTCTACTTCTGGACCTATGCTATACTGGGGACAGAATGCACTGGGGCTAGGCTGACATTGAATGGGATCCAGAACAGACTGAGAATAGATTGCACTATACAGGGACCTACCTGATTGTTTAAGGTCATGTATCTTGATAGTTGCATTGAACTGGGAGAAAGAAGGAAGGAAGGAAGGAAGGAAGGAAGGGAGGGAGGTAGGAAGGAAGGAAGGAAGGATAGAATAGATAGATAGATAACTTGAATAATGCAAGTGCAAACGGGGATCTTGCCAATTGTCCCAGAAGAACTTGTGTGAGGAGATGCTGGAGCAGGGCTTTACACTGAATAAAACAATTGATTTTGTTATACTTTGGTCTGTTTACACACACACACACACACACACACACACACGTGAGAGAAAAATAACTAAGGTGTCATAGAGTCAAAAATAAGGAAATTGCCTCTGACATCCAATATACAGACATTACAGTGTATTGATTTTGACTACCAAACTTCATACTGTTTAATGTTTATACCCCATGTTCAACAGTTGTGCACAGAGATGTCAACAATCTGGCACTGACAAATGACCACAGGTGACCAATATGACTGTTACACTGTATTTCTGCCAGCAACCCCCCACCTCCATTTTGGGACTCTGTGCACTGAGCCCCACTTAGGGCATGGATTTTACAGTTACAAATGCCCCCTGGGGTAAGACTTGCTTTGAGTGGGAACATTTAACTTAATTGATGCCCCTCCATGGAAAAATAAATAAACAAACACACAGATAAAAGATAGATAGATAGATAGATAGATAGATAGATAGATAGATCTCCCCGAGCAGGTCTGCTCCAGAAATATTCAATCTTTAGGATCTTCCAGGGCAGGGTAATTTATGACTTAAGGGTTTATTAAGAATACAAATGCAATATCTGTTGTTTTACAATGCTAAGACCCAGTTTGCCCCCACTCCAAGACCCTCCCCCCCCCACCTGTTGAACCCCACTGTGTGTGGGGATTTTAACACTTTAAATTTTAAAATTACCAGTTCCCTCCAGGGCTGAGACCTGCTCCACTCAAGGGGTCTCAGGGGCTGGGTGCAGCTGTTAGCCATGAAAAAAGGAAAATAGTCTCCCCTCCAGGCAAGTCTGCTGCGGGCATATTTAATGAACTGTCTCTTCCAGCAGAATTAATTATGAGAGCCCAGATTCAATACATTAAATAGAAAGAATAAAGAATAAAACAGCTAATGCTGTTTTACAATACTGTCTCCTATCAAGACGCTCTCTGCTGGCCCCCCCTCCCATGTTGGGACCCTGTGCACTGAGCCCCACTCAGAGTGACAATTTTATTAAGAATACCCCCCAGGGCTAAGACTTGCACTGAGCCAGAACTTTTAACTTAAGTCCCTCCCTGTGGGAAAACAAAAAATAATTTCCCATCCTGGCAGGTCCTCTCCAGACCTATTCAATGTGCAGGCTCTTCTGGACCAGAATAAATGATTACTCTTATGAAAGCCCTGCTTCAATAGATGAAACATAACTATAAATAGTGACATTTTTATTTATTTCAGATTGGGATTAATACCTTTAACTCATGGATTCATTTACAAAGGTTCCAAGTCGAATACAGAAGCAACAGGATAAACAACTACACATGGCTTACATGGGTTACACAGGGTTCCTTAGAAGTAAACATAGCAGGTTACAAAGAGTACAAGATACATAGGTTGTGGAGTAGAGTACCCTGAGAATACAGGGCACAACTGTTCGCTACAGTACAATGTGAAAAGGTTTAAGAAAAATGTTTCTTGTGCAACCGTTCACATTAAGTGCATGAAATGGCATGGGACTACAGAATTTGTTCAGTGCTTTTGTTAGATGCAGCTGAAAGGCTTTGTCATCATATGGTATTGAAAAGTAGTTGTGGAGAGGAGGATCGTGCAGGAAGGGTGAGCAGAGGGGAGGGGACTAGGAGGGTGGTCAGGAAGGGGGAGTAATGAGAGTGTAGACAGTAGGGGTAGGGGGATGTGTTAGGGGTAGTCAGCAAGGAGCAGGAAGGGGGTGGCAAGGGGTAGGGGAGGGAGGAGGGCAGACAAGAACAGTGGGAAAGAGCTCAGAAGGAAACAGTGGGATAAAGAATAAAATACACCCCTGCTGTTTTACAATATTTTGTCAGACCCACTCTAGGCCCCGGTCCCTACCCATATCCTCAATCAGAGTGGGGATGTTTAAATAAACAATGCTCTCTCTGGCTCTCTGGGCTTGGTCCAGCTGCCGCCATTACAACTAATATCCATACTGTATTATCAACTACATCTTATTTACTTCAAATGCATTTGAAATAATGGAATGCCCTATAGTATATAAGTATATAAAGGTGTCATCCGAAATACAAATAAATAAATAAATAAAATAAATAAGTATATGGATGCAGTCATCAAATAGGTTCCTGGGTACCTCTTATTTGAAACTTAAGATAATGTTTTTTTTTTTTTACTTGTTTTGTGTGAAAATTCCATGTATTCAACATGAACCAATATTTACTTAAAAACAAAAAGGGTGCAGGAGGCTCCAGTGAAAAGCCCAGAAATGCAAATGAATATTATATGTCAATAATTAGAAAGATTCCCATTTATCAATAAATTTAAAGCACACACATTATCACCAACAACCAAAAGTATACATATCTCAGAACCCATTTCAATAAAAATCACATTGGGGTCTAATTCATTTCTGTGTGAATAAAAGGTTATATGCTGTATTTCAAAACCATATATACCTGCTACACCACACACCTTATTGCATGCAGGGCTTATCCTCATTACTAGAAGGATTCACATTTCACAGTTAAAAAAATAGGGAAAAGGAATTGATCAAAACATAAAAGAGTTAAGAATACATAAACCAGTAATATGTCTCTAGCACGTCATGCTCAAAATCAGATAGATGTAATCTCAAATTTCTCTTTACTGTTGTGTTTTTGTGTTTGCTTGCATGCATGTGCAAGAAACACATTGCATCAGCTTCCTTCACAAGCTGGTTGTGGAGGCGTGGCAGTGTTGTGTCGAATGGCAGCAGTCCGTTCTGGGGCTGGTTTCTGCCGCAGTGAATAGAGGAGCATGCTGCCAATGACGGCAGTTAATGAGCACGCCACTATGCTCAAAGAAACAGGCTACTGCAATTAGGGAGCGCCCCATCACTACACAATTTGCGGGGCAGTCTCTGACTGCAGCAGCCAATTACAGCTGCATTATCTGATGTCCCCTTTCAAAAAACATGGCACTGGCTTCCCCGTCGGCCTCTCACAGTCCCCTCGAAGCTGACGCACAGTCACACCCACCTCTTCCAGTCCGTTAAAGCTGAGGGGGTACCCAATCCCCCTGCCAACATGCCCCCTCCCCAGTTCATTTGCTTATAGGGTAGCCAAATCCCCATCAGCATGATGCGCCCCCCCATTTGTTGTGAGCCAAGAGGGTGCCCAATCCCCCTCGGCTCATGAACACTCCCACCAAGCACATTGTATGGCTAACAGGGTGCCCAATCCCTGTCAGCTCAGTCCCCCAACAAACTCCCAGGTAGCAGGCTGGGAGCCAACCCCAGTGCTTATGCACCCCCCACACTGTATAACCGACAGAGGTGCCTAATCCCTGTCAGCTCAAGCCCCCAAAAGAAACACCCAGGTGTGCTGGCACACTGGGAACACACCCCAGCATGCAAAAAATCATCCCACGTAGCTGTTTTATTTTTTTAAACCTGTAAAACCAGAAAATGGTCCCTCGTGGTCTCTCGTGCCCCCTCCCCAACCGCACCCACCCTCTGTGCATCCCACCTCCCCACACCCCCCTCACCCCATACTTACCTCCAGAGCCCCACACAACAATCTTCGGTGGACCAGGAACATGTCTGCACTCTTCAAAGCCGACTGCGAACTGAAGAAATGCCAGTAAGTGATATAATGGCATAAATAGGGTTTTTTCAACTTAGATGGATATCTCACCCATTTTTGGGAATTTCGTCACCAAATTTTCAACATGGGGTTCTTGGGACCCCACCTCATGAACTCAGTCACTGTCATTTTGTTATTCGGTCCCTTCACTTCACGGAACCACCTTTTGCGACTAATTAACAAAATGACAGTGTTACAGTTCATGAAGTAGGCCCCCAAAAACCCTATGTTGCAAATTTGGTGAAAAAATTCCCAAAAATGACTGTTTTACGGGCATGCGTTGTGCAGTTTCTAAGCACACTTGTAACTTTGAGAATGTTTAATATTTTCACTCCATATTTTCAACATTGCCATTTTACCACACCTCCTTATCAACAGTACAGCTGTCATTTTTTACATCTTGCTCAAAATGTGTTTTCGCACATGTAGACACAATGGCGTGGTCAGTGTGCGAAATCAGTGTTTGGGACAGATTAAGAAAATCACAGTGACACTGTTCATGAGCAGAGGTCTTAAAATACCAATGTTGAAAATTTGGTAACTCAACCGTGCATTGTGCAGTTTCCACGCACCCTCATAACTTCACAAATTTATAATATTTTCACTCCAGATTGCCAACACTGGCATTTTCCACACCTTCTTAGGAACAGTACAGCTGTCATTTTTCACATTCTGGCCAGAATGTGTTTCTGCACTTCCGGTGCAGAATAGCACGGTAGCTGTGGGAAATCAGTGTTCGGGACACATTAAAAATATCACAGTGATTCTGTTCATGAGCGGAGGTCCCAAAATGCCTATGTTGAAAATCTGCTGAAAAAAATCCCCAAAATAATTACATTACGGGTGTCCATTGTGCAGTTTCTATGCATGCTCATGACTTCACCAGTTTTTTTATATTTTTACTCCAGATTTTCAACATTACCATTTCTTTACACCTCCTCATGAACAGTACAGCTGTCATTTTTCACATCCTGTTCAAAATGTGTTTTCACACCTGTGGCGCCAAATGGCACAGTCGCTGTGCAAAACCACCTTCTGGCTAATGAACTGATAGAGTCACTGTTCATGCGGTGGGGTCACAAAAAGCCCATGTTGAAAACTTTAATGAAAATACCAACAGACGCCCAGGGCATTAGGGTTTCTGACCATAATGCCCTACCCTGTAGGGACTGACAGGTGTCAGGGGTTTGACTTGGGATTGTCGACAGTAATGCTCACCCCATTCCACCCCCACCCTGCAGCCACTGACGGGCATCGATGCGCACCTT
The DNA here is from genome assembly GCA_016271365.2 of Neoceratodus forsteri. Taxonomy (NCBI): domain Eukaryota; kingdom Metazoa; phylum Chordata; order Ceratodontiformes; family Ceratodontidae; genus Neoceratodus; species Neoceratodus forsteri. The sequence continues at coordinate 967,298,975 of CM028133.1, forward strand.
GGACTCTTTGGCCAGAGTTCACCCCATTCTCCTATACTGCACCCATTTCACAATATTTCCTTATGGAATGAGGTGAGTGTAAAGCCCAACCACCCCAAGGCTCACCTCGACACTTGTCAGAGTCTGCAGGATAGGGTGAGGTGAAATGTGACCGTTATGAGCAACGACCCAAAGGTACACCCCAATGCCTGTCCATCTCTGCAGGGTGGGGGTGGACTTGGTGTCAGTTCAGTACTTCACTGCCATTCCTATACTACATCTGTCCAACTCCTGCACTTCCATTGCTAATGCCAGCAAGCAAACATTCGGCATTGACAAATGCTTGTTATATTTGCTGAAATGACTTCGCTCTTATTGTTTCACCCTTACTGTTTTTGCCCAAATCTCATGGAACCCCATGCCAGGATATTGATGATGTGCCCTGTTGCTTTCCACACCACCTGGCAATTGATGGAATGGTACCCTTTCCTATTTACATAGGCCTCCATTCCATCACTGGTGAGCACCCGGAGTGCAACATGGGTGCAATCAATTGCACGAAGTATGGTTGCTAGGTGCATGACTCTATGGAATTGTTGCTGTTTGCTGTGGTAATGTGGTGGGAAATACAATGAACTCCCCAGCATGGGCCAACAGGGCATCTAGGAACTGGACCAAAAGGTGGCAGACTGTGAGATACTGGTGGTGTCCCCCACCAGTGTCTCGAAGGTTCCGGTGGCCAGGAAGCACAGTGCTGCTGTTACCTTAAGCTCTAGGGACATTGCATGTCTGCATTGGTTGTCTCTCCAGAGCTGGTCATGCAGAACCTCACATAGCTTCATGATCATGGGCTGTTGGGCTGTACTGACCCACAAATTGTTCGTCACCAAGAACTTTAACTGTGACCCATGGACAGTGCTGTCTGTTTGCAGCATAATGCCTGTAGGGCCAGTGCTGGGGCCTAGATGGGGCATTGGCCTTCTCATCCTGCATGACTAGCTGCCTCAGGTGCATGATGTGAGTCATTTGGTTGTCACGTGGGTGTGTGTGTGTGTTGTGCTGTGCCTCTCCCAGCCTCAGGGGCCTGCTCCTGGTGTAGACCTCCTTTTTATAGTCATTATTTGTGCTGTACTATGCTGCTGCACTATTCCATTAGAGCAGCACTAAAGCTTTGAATATGGCATTGCACATGATATGCACAACATTACCACCCTGTTTGGTAGCTGCATATATTAACTTTGTGCACACTCGCTAGCATGTATGACATGCACAATGTTATCCACTGAATATGGGAAACGGGTGGTTAATGGGCACAGTGCTAGTACTAATGATTAGAGCTGGATGCAAACATTTTGAATATTGCCTAAGGGGTATTCTCTTTTTTTTTTTTTTTGTAAACCTTAGAAATAAGTCCCCTTAAGAATCCCTTTAAAAACGCGAAACATCAGGGTGGATCAAATAAAATAATTTATGGACTAAGAACCACAGATTGAAGGCTGTTTCTTTAAACTTTTTTGCAAAAAAAAAAAGCGGCTGTGCTCCCTCACACCCCTCACTGCTTGGACTGCATAAACAAGCCTATGGGGGAAATATACCACAATTGGAACTTTCAGAAATTGGAAGAGAGCAGTTACCTATGGCACCTTTTGGACATTATGGACTAAAACTCTTTCAGTTCTTTCTGTGTTATTGCAGTTACAGGTCAGAGGTGCACCTCCAGGTGCACTTTCTCCAGCTGCCAGCCAGAGCACTGAGGGCTCAGCTTGAGGGCTGAGGAATGGTGGGAGGGTCCTGGGTACGAGTGGCACTGACTCCCTCTGATGCAGGTCTCCAGAGGCTTCAGCTCTGATCAGGGTCTGAGATTGGAGATAGCATGAACCTGTTGGTGGCTCATCCTTGAGGAGGAATGCTTGATGGTTTTCTCACTAACTATCCTGTATTTCCAGCAGAGAACGCTTACACAAGAACCTGTTCAGGTGGAGGTTTGGGAATGATAACAGGAGCAAAGGGTTTGCAAGAGTCAGCTCAGTTTTCAGGCAATGACAATCTGTATCCAAAGATAAAAGGAAGGATATGGTAAGCCACTGTAACTGTATTCTCCCTGGTAGGATATATCCCTCTGTTGTTAACCTCAGCTGAGAAACAGAGTAAAAGCTGGGCCTCAGAGGGCCAGGTACATGCCACATTTCTTTTCCCACTCACAGCTGTGAGGGGAAAGGTGTCTCTGGGTTAGTATTGCTAAATGTGTAGTGTCTCTGGGTATATCATGCCATTTAATGTCTAGTGTTTTTGGACACACAATATTGTTAAATATTTGTGTGTCTCTGGACGCATTTGTGCTTAACTTTATCTGGGATCCAATTGGGAGAATTATATCAACCTGCAATACCATTTTTAAACATGTTGCTGAATCAGTAACTGTGCACAGTGCATTGAAAATAAATTCATCTGGTTAAGCAACTTCAGATTCAAGTGTTATGCTCCATGTCCTGCAAGTTACTGGTGGAAGAAAGGGACCAGTGACTGTTTCAGAAGCATTTAAACTGTTGCAGATAAGACTTGTAACCTTTTCCTGTGTCACTGCTCATTGTCTTCCAGGGATCCACCTACGCTGGGCCATCGTACCTTTCAGAGTTGTTGCTACCTTGCTCGGTTGGTTTAGTGCTTGAGTATCTTGGCACACTCTCTGTCAAAATACCCCAGCAGGAGGCACTGTGCAATTTATAAATATGATTTCCACGTACCAGTTAGAACTCTTTAAGAACCCATGCTGGCCCTGGTAAAGGGACATGTTGTCCCCAGAGGGCCACTGACAGACCACCCAACACTACCACTGCTAGGCACATGGGCATGTGTGCCTATGGCTTTCTGCGGACCGCAGCAACCCTGGCCACCAGTTACACCAGTTCAGGATGAGCAAATCTTTAAGCGTCACTCCCCGATCCAATTAAACAATCGAGTTACTCCCCTTCTGGGATGCTGAAACCAGCTGCTGAAGAAGATGGAGGATCTGGGTGTGGCAAAGGGCATAGTAAGATGGGTAGGGAAATGGTTGAAGGAGAAGCAGCAGAGGGGTTTGATTAATGATGTCAAATCAGAAAAAACATAGAAACATAGAATATGTCAGCAGAACAGGGCCTATAGGCCCATCTAGTCTGACCTTTTTTCCCCACCTATTATTACACTCTAGACCCTATTCAGTCACAGATGTACCTCCCTTTTCCCTTTACTCTACCTATTATGCCCATGTACTATCCCAAGCATGTTTGAAGCTCCCCACTGTCTTCATCCCACCACTGCTTCTGGCAGGCTTTTCCATTTCCTCACATCCCTCTTAAGCTCCCCCCCAGCTTCATAGCATTCCCTTGTCTTCTGGTGCTCAGCCTCTAAAAGAGACCTCCCCTCCTGCACTTTATTCACCCCCCTGAGGTACTTATAGGTCTCAGTCATGTCCCCGTTCACTCTTCTATCTTCCAAGGAGTATATGTTGAGCTCCTGCAGACTCTCCTCCTATGGTTTCTCCTACAACCCCAGCACCATTTTGGTGGCCCTCCTCTTAACTGCTTCCACTCTGTCAATGTCCTTGCAGAGATATGGCCTCCAGAACTAGCGACAGTACTCCAGATGGAGTCACACTAGTGAGCAATACAGCGGCAACACCACCTCCCTTCTGCTAGAAATCACCCTCCCTGTGCAACCCAGCATCCACCTAGCCTTGCCTGCTGCCCTGTCACACTACTCTGCCACCTTGAGATTATTAGATATTATCACCCCAAGGTCCCTCTCTCACCTGGTCATTGTAAGTACCCCTCCCCCATCTTGTACACAGCCCTTGGGTTTCACCACACCAGGTGCATGGCTTTGCAGTTTTTTGAAACCCAGTTGCCACACGCTAGACCACTCCTCTAGTTTCCCCAGATCGTTTTGCATTCTCTCCACACCCTCCTGGGTGTCCATCCTGTTGCAGATTTTTGTGCCATCTGTAAAGAGACCCACCTTCCTCTCCAGTTCCTCAGGAATGTCACTTAAGAAGACATTGAAGAGGACAGGACCCAGTACCAAACCCTGTAGTAATCCACTGGTCACTCTTTTGTCCCCCAAGTGACTGCTGTTTACCACCACCCTCTGCCTTCTATCTTTCAACCAGTTAGATAACCAGCTTACCACCTTTTCTCCCACCCCCAGCTTACTAAGTTTTTTAATCAGCCAGCTGTGTGGTACAGTGTCAAAGGCTTTACTGAAGTTCAGATAGACAACATCTACTGCTCTCTCTGATCTGCCTCCCTCATAACCTAGTCAAAGAAATCTGTGAGATTTTTTTGACATGACCTCTCCCTGTGAAGCCGTGCTGCCAGTGGTTCTGTAGCCCATTTGCCTTCAGGTACTCCAGTCGTTTATCCTTCAGTAACATTTAAAATTAATTTCCCCACCACTGATGTGAGACTGACTGGTCAGCAATTGTTAGCCTCCTTCCTGCTGCCGCTGTTGTGTAGGCAGACCACATCGGCCCTCATCCAGTCCTCTGGAACAACCCCTATCTCTAATGAGGTGCCGAATAGTGTTGCCAGAGGGGTGGCTAGCACTGTGCTCAGTTCTTTTATTACCTTTGGGTGGGTCCTGTCTGGCCCCATAATCTTTATTTCCTTTTAGGGCTTTCGATCCCCAACAGACTCTTTCTTCCAAAAATGGACTTGTCTTCACTCCCCCCCTCCCCGGTGCCTGCTTATGCATGTTGGTCCATCCCTTCCCCCACTCCAGTGTGAAGACCGAGCAGAAGTATTAATTTAGAAATGTTTTCTTGCTCTTCTTCTGCACAGACTCCCCCACCCCTCCTCAGTGCTCTCCTGATCCTCACTGTCCCTCCCCTTGCCTTCCTCTTTTCGCTCACGTACGTGAAGAAAGTCGTATCCCCTTTTTGATCTCCTGGGTGAGCCTCTCTTCTGGTGGAGCCTTTGCTGCCCTCACCCTCCTTCCTACCTCCCTTTGTTTATCTAGACATACCTCCCTGTCCTCCTCTGTTTGGGTGTCCTTGTACTTCTTAAAGCTGTTTTTTTTTTTTCTCACTTACCACCTTAGCCACCTCCTTACAGAACCATAGTGGCCTCTTCCTCCCCTTACCATTGCTTTTTTCCTTCAAATAGCTTGCCATTAGCACTTTTATAAGGCCCAAACAGCAGATTGTTGGAGGGGGTGTGGGGGGACCTGGTTCACATTGGCACATCTTTTGGGATTGTCCTAAACTAAGAGAATTTTGGACCTCAACAAAAGAGGCGGTCCGACAAATGTTGTCAAGGGATATCCCAGACTCATTCACTGAGTGGATTCTGGGGTTCCCATTGGTAATTCAGTTACCCCCACAACATGTAAGTTAGCTCTGATTCTGTTAGCAGTGGCACTAAAATGTATTGCAGCCCATTGGCTGCAGTGGAACACCCCCACCCCCCAGGATGTCGGAGTGGTGTTATAGAACAAAACATGTTTGTGAGATGGAACTGTTAACAGCTTGTCTTCATCTCAGGGAAGACATTTACCAGCAGTGTTGGGCTCCCTGGCTGCACTGGTTAGAAAGGGGGGCTGAGAAGTAGGCCTTGCTTAGCTGGGTTTCTGTACTCGGTCAATCAATCAATCAACTCTTATTTTTATATCACAATTCTCTGCATGAACCAAAACGCTTCATATAAAATACAAGCATATTAATAAAGTAAAATATTACACTAAAATATATTAAAACATTCTATCTTACTCATAATCATGATTAACATTAAGCTGATTTACAGATGGCCTGTCTAAGTAAATGTGTTTTCAGTTCACGCTTAAACTGATCGATGGTCTGGCTTTCTCTAATCTGATGAGGTAGAGAGTTCCACAGGGTCGGGGCTGAATATGCAAATGTGTGAGCACCTGATGTTTTTAGTTGGATATTGGGAATCTCCAACAATCCCTCGCCTGAGGAGCGAAGTGGGCGGGAAGGGCGGTAGGGACCTAGGAGGCCTTGCAGGTAACCAGGCCCCTGCCCATGTAGGGTTTTACAGGTCAGCAAACTGACCTTGAAGGAGATCTGCCAACTAACAGGCAGCCAGTGCAGATAGCGGAGCACAGGTGTGATATGGCACAACCCAGACAGACTACTCAACAACCTAGCAGCTGCATTCTTCACTAGCTACAGTCAGTGAAAATCAACCCCTGACAACCCTACTGTACATATAGGGCATTGTAGTATTCAAGTCGAGAGGTCACAAAAGCATGAACCAGTACTGGCAGATCACCATGTGGAATCAGGTGTTTAATCCAGGTGATATTCCTCAGATGGTAAAAAGATTTGGACCATGGCTGACACCTGCGACTTAAGCATCAAATCACAGTCCAAAATAACACCCAGATTCCTCACCAGATCTGAGGTAAGCAGCTAGGAGTTCCAGAGCCGTAGCCCAGAAACCTGCCCAGCTTGCCTCCTCACTCCCTGGCGACCCGGTTCCAGCACCAGTACTTCAGTCTTATCTTAGTTCAACTTCAACCAGTTGGCCCTCATCCAGCCTTGGATTTCAGCCAGGCAGCTGTTAAATACTGAGACTATTTCCTGCTGCTTGGGTGCAAAAGACAGGTATAGCTGAGTATTATCTGCATAGCAGTGAAAACTCAGTCCATACCATCTTATAATATCCCCAGTGGTAGCACATCCACCACAAACAACATGGGGACAAAACAGAGCCCTCTGGTACCCTACATGACAGGGGCAGAGATGCTGAGGAAAAATTTCCAGACACAACCCTTGGCAACCTGCCAGTGAGGAAAGATCTAAACCAACTGAGGACTGTACCAGCCAGTCCACAATAATCCCACAAGTGCTTCATCAGCACCCCATGGTCCACGGTATCAAATGCTGCTGAGAGATCAAAGAGAATCAGGATGGAACGTCATCCCCGATGCCTTGCCGCTAGGAGATCATTCAGCATCTGAACGAGGGCAGTTGCGGTACTATGCCTTTTCCTGAAACCCAACTGGAGAGGATCGTAGATGCTGTGAGCTGTTAAATGGTTCTTCAGTTGAATGGCCACTCCTTCTCAATAACCTTACCCACAAAGGGCAAGTTAGAGACAGGTCTGTAGTTTGCCAGGCAGTGCAAATCTAGTGAAGTTTCCTTCAGGAGCAGCCTTACAACCACCTCCTTCAGGGGCTCTGGAAAAACCCTTGTTGCTAGAGAACATGGGACTATCCTGGCTAGTAACAGGCTTATGACATCAATCCACCCCATTAGGAGGCATGTTGGTCCCAGATCCAAACTACTAGAGGTTGGCCACAACCCCTGGACAACCTTCACAACATCCATGACAGCCAACTGGTCGAAGTCAGACCAGACAGACTGGCTGCCTGTGACCTCAAGACCATTACTGCAAGGCCCATTTGAGGGCGCTAGTTGGATTTCTGCTCTGATGGAGGCAAACAACAGAGCAAACTCGTCACATCTTACTTGTGAAAAGACTCCCGCAGACTGAAGGGCAGGTTGGATTGCACAGGTTGGATTGCACAGCCTATCATCTGTGCGGAACAGCTGAGCTGGTCTGTTAGTTGCCGCAGCAATCCCCTGTAATTCTTCTTCATAGGGCCTCCACACACACACACACAATTTGCTGTAGTCCTCTTGGCTAAGCTGTACTCTGTTATTTGGAAGATGGGAAACGAGGGCTGGCTCACATTTGATTTGAGATTTTAATAGTAAGAATCCTCTCAGCGGTGCACCTAATTCTATTTTCTGTAATTTCTCAGGTTAGAATTGTTTGTTGGAGTAGCTGAGTTGTATAAAGATAAGATTATTAGGAACACCCAGTTTCCTTTGGGTATCACTTCATTATGCAGATATCGGCATGATCTTTAAACAGTGTCAATAGAATTTGTTTCCCTTTCATTTACTGAAATTGTGCCTGAGCATCATATACCAGGTTTATATACAGTATCTGTTAGTCAATCTGTCCTTGCTAGCTGGGTGAGTTCTGGCTCAATGACGCAATGTAATGTTTTCTGGTGTTCCTACCTTTTATTCTTGAATAAAGTTGTGTTTCAAAAAAATAGTTTGCCATTGCCTTAGTTATTTCCTTCTTTGTCCTTTTCCATTGTGCCTCCATTCCCCCCTCCAAGGTGTTTACTAATGCAGTCTCCCATTTCCTTAAAGTCTGTTCTCATGAAATTCAAGACCCTTATCCTAGTGTTTTTTCTTCTGTTCAATCCGTATGCCAAACCACCCTGTACGATGATCACTTGTACCCAAGGGGCTACCAACTGTGACATCTGCAATGTTGTTCCTGTTTGTAAGCACCAGATCTAGCACTGCCCTGTCTCTAGAGGGTTCTTAAACCAGCTGCCTAAGAAATGCCCCTTGAGAGAGAGGGGTCATGAGTGGGGTTCCACGGGGATCTGTCCTAGGTCCTGCTCTCTTCAATATGTTCATTAGCTACATTGGAGATGGAATCTGGGATAAGTTGTGTCTCTCTGCAGATAACACAAAGCTATGTGGGGACGGGGTGGATAGCAGCAAAGGAATTAAGGAGATGCAGAGTGACCTGAAAACGCTAGAGAGGTGGTCTATAGTTTGGTAGTTGCAATTCAGAGGCAAAAACTATAAAGTAATGCACCTAGGAGGGAAATGAGGGACATGATTGAAACCTTCAAGTACATGAAGGGAATGAATAAGACAGACATGGAGGGCTTTTTCCAGTTAAGGAGAGGGAGGGACACCCAAGGGCACAAGCTGAGACTGGAGGGGGGGGAGGTTCAGGAGGGAAATGAGGAGACACTTTTTATGGAGAGGGTGGTGCCAGGGTGGAACACATTACCAGAGGAAGTGATAGCCTGCAGTACAGTGGGATGCTTCAAAAGGGGATGGGACAGGGTAAGGGAGAGGGTCACTGGAAGGGGAGGAGAGGAGGGAGAGGCAGCTGCAGTATAAGGGCTGCTAGCTGCACAATCAAGCAGACTCGATAGGCCGAAAGGCCTTTATCTGCTGGTAGGTTAATATGTTACTATGTTTGTAGGAAACAGGAACCCCAGAACAGAGTACTGGATGTGAGGGTAAAACTCGGCACTACAGCTGAAGAGAGGGACTTAGACGTAATCATTAGTGACTACCTTAAACAATTAAGCCTGTGCAACAAGCCCTATAGTAAGGCAAATAGAATACTGGGATGTATTGGAGGGGTAGTGACAGTAGAAGAAAAAAGGTAGTACTACCTCTTTATAGATCGTTTGTGAGGCTGCACCTGGAATACAGTGCCCAGTTTTGGAGTCTTTGCCTCAGAAAAAAATAAGGACAGGCTAAATACCATGCAACAAAGGGTGACCAGGATGATACAGAGCCAGCAGGGCAAATTTTACGGGGAACGGTTTAAGGCACTGAACCTGTATTCACTAGAGACCAGACGAGCAAGGGGTGATATGGCAAAGACCTTCAAGTTCCTGGAAGAAATAAAAAAGGAGAAATGCAAGGAACTATGTAGCATAAGTAACAGTTCAAGGACATGGAGGTGTGAGTGGAAACTGACAGGAGGTAGGTTCAAGAAGCATGAGAGAACGTTTTATTTTACAGAAAGGGTGGTGGAACCATGGAACAGTCTTCCAGTCGAAGTGGTGGGTGCCAAAACCATAAATGGTTTCAAGTAGAGATGCACGGATATCACTTTTACACTGGATATCAGATCCGGATATCCTGCATCTACTATCCGACCGGATCGGTTCAACATCGGGTCGGATAGTAATTAGTGCGACGTTAAAAAAAGAGTATGCTCTCTAACTGCCAGTTAGTAAATTAAAAAAAAAATGCACTGTCCAGCACTCCTATCTGTACTTGGGTAAGACATTGGTGTGAAGCAGCCTTTAGTAGCACAAAAAATCCCAAAACAATCCCTAAAATCAGAAAAAAGGCAACATCATAACAATACTCTTGACTTTTTTTCACACACTCTGTCCATGTCCAAAGAGTCCATCTTAGCCTGTATTCAGGCTGACTCTCCATTCACTGAGGGAGTTTGGTCATGAGGTGATATATATATTTTTTTTCTTATTTGTTTGAATTTATCAGTGTGTCGGAAAGTTAACAGATATCGGGCGTGATGGAGTGGGACAGCTAGATGAACTGACAGCTACTGTATGAACTACATACCCTGCAGACTTTCTTTATGTTGTAAACAAAACACCCGGCTCTATTCTAAAAAATCCCTGAATGAAACTGCTTTTACCTGCATTGGCAGGGGTTGGAATAAAAAACAACTAACAAGTACTCGGGTCTCACCAAAGCAGACACTCCACAGGCTACAGCTGATGTGAGCTCCGGTAACCGGGAGCTCAGCGCAATGTGGAAACAGTCACTGACTCGCACAGTAGTTATTGCAGGGAGAAGCTTGTTAATTTCGATCTGTGCAGACAAGTCAGGTGAGAGGCGTGCCAAGCAGTGAGTGAGCCGTCTCTCTGTTTTGTGCCTGACTAGATATAAATGCTAGAATCTTGATATAAAAGAAACACAAGTGGGGAAAAAAGCAGGGGATGATTTATAAATGATATAATGGGGTGTGTGTGTGTGTGTGTGTGTGTGCGTGCGTGCGTGCACATGTGTATGTAACCAAGTGTGCATGGTGCGGACATGTATGATGCAGTCAGATTTGTTTTGCAGCAGTAAAACTTTCTGTGACATAAAATGAAACAGTATTTGTCTGCACTGAGAAACTGAAACATGCGGCAACAGCGATGGGGTTTTAACAAAAGAGTCCATGAAAGGAGAACAGTTATCAACTGGGGGAGGGTGCAGAGCAGCGAGACAGGCTGCCAATACATCACTCTCAAAACCCTCCTTTTGAAGATTAGATCCTATTTTTTCATGCTTTTCATACTCGACCTGACCCGACCTGATTTAAATTTAAAAACCGATCGGGTCAGATATGGGTAAAAAGCCTGATATCTGACTGGATCGGTTCTCTGGGTTGGATATCCATGCATCACTAGTTTCAAGCATGGCTGGGACAAAGTGAAGGGTATAGCGGTTGCTCAGGGTAGTAGCAATAGGGCGGGTAACAATGGGGTGGATAATGAGGGCTAGTACCCTGTATGGACAATAGGTCCCAGAGTGGAATTACGAGCAGGCTGGATGGACCATTGGTCTTTTTCTGCCATCATTGTCTGTTTATTTGCTCTCCTTCTGAGACACAGAAACAAATGGGCTTTTCTTCTTCTTCTGATTCTGAGACACAGTGTGGCCTACCACTGCTACCAACAATAACTGGGTGTAGGGTGACTGGGCATTGTGAAATTGCCAGATACCGCCTGACTCATCCGTCTGTAGAGACGAGGTTCCTCATCCAGTTAGTTCGCCATTTCTTTTCCTGCAGCGGGCACACTGATGATGACCAAAGGATTATTTTGCAAATTGCCTTAATGTCAGGTCTAGCAATACCAGATGAGCCAGTGGGGTTCCAGTCCAACCCTCAACTGAATTTCTCAGGGCCCAATGTTGGTCCTGGTTTTGAAACATTGTCTTTGGTACCCGAATATAAGTCTGCAAACAGTTTGGGCACCTTGATGCCACTGGTCCACCCTCAAAAGCAGGCTAGAAGCATCTAAGGCAAACAAAACTGGCACAGGTTCGGAGGTTGTCTCTGAACAGGCTCAAAGGGTCACAACAAGGAGGTAACAGCAGGAACCCCACACTGGTAGACTGGTATATGCTCCCTTGGATCCATTTCAGGCTTCTTTATTCAAATGAAATCAATTCTGTTGACTGGCTAAAAACCATTACAATATAGAAACATAACATAGAAACATAGAATTTGATGGCAGATAAGGACCGCTTGGCCCACCCAGTCTGCCCATTTCCCTACCTACTGGATAAGCTGCAGATCCTAGTTAACCAGCAGCCTACTTCTTCCTACCCCCACCCCCCAGAACTGCCTTATGACTATCCCATGCATGCTTGAATTCCACCACTGATTTTGACTCCACAACCCTCCTCCAGGCAGGCGTTCCATGCATCCACAACCCTCTCTGTGAAAAATACTTCCTTAAATTACCTCTGAGACGCCCCCCTCTATCTTCAAATTGTCCCTCTTGTTCTTGCACACCTCTTTTTTTGAAAGATGCTACCCTCTTGGACTTTGTTGATTCCCTTGAGGTACCAGAAAGTTTCTATCATGTCCCCCCTCCCTCCTTTCCTCGAGGCTATACATATTAAGCTCCTTAAGTCTCTCTTCATATGTCTTCTGGTGCAGACCCTGCACCATTTTAGTTGCCCTCCTCTGGACAGCTTCCATCCTGTCTATGTCTTTGCGGAGATTGGGTCTCCAGAACTGCACACAGTACTCCAGATGGGGTCTCACCAGCTGTCTGTACAGAGGGATAATAACTTCCTGTTTTCTACTGGTGATGCCTCTCCCTATGCATCCCAGTATCCCCCCAACCCTCCTTGCTGCCCTCTCACATTGCTTGCCCATCTTTAGGTCATCTGATATGACTACCCCCAGGTCCCTCTCCATTTTTGTTGTTGTTAGTATCTCACCCCATTGTGTACTCTTCCCCTGGGTTTTGTTTCCCAGGTGCATTACCATGCACTTCTTAGCATTGAATCTAAGCTGCCATACATTTGACCATTCCTCTAACCTTGCCAAGTCCTTCTCATCCTCCCACCCACCCTGTGCATCAACTCTGTTGCATATCTTAGTGTCATCTGCAAGAGACATACTTTTCCTTCAGTCCTTCTGCAATGTCGCTTATAAAGACATTGAGGACCGGTCCTATACTGAACCCTGCGGTGCCCACTAGTAACCCTCCTTTCTTCTGAGTGGACTCCATTTACTATTACTCTCTGTGTCCTATTCTCCAGCCAATTCTTTACCCAGGCTGTCATCTTGGGACCCACTCCCAGGCTGGCTAACTTGTATAGTAATCTTTTGTGTGGGACTGTGTCAAATGCCTTGCTAAAGTCTAGGTAGGCCATGTCCACAGCCCTCCTGATCTACTACTTTGGTCACCCAGTCAAAGAAATCTATCAGATTAGTCTGGCATGACCTTCCGCTGTGAATCCATGCTGCCTGGGTCCTGTGCCCCTCTGGCCTCTAGATACTCGACAATTCTTTCCTTTAGAAGTGATTCCATCATTTCCCTATCACTGAGGTTAAACTAACAGGTCTATAGTTTCCTGCTTCTGCCTTGCTCCCACTTTTGTGAAGGGAATCACATCTGCCCTCCTCCAGTCCTCGGGTACCACCCCATCCTCCCATGATTTGTTAAAAGGGTAGTCAGTGGTGTCACTAGTTCTACCCTTAGTTCTTTAAATTCTGGGATGAATCCCATCAGGCCCCATTGCTTTGTCCACCTTCAGTTTAAGAGTTCTTTCAGAACCCTTTCTTCTGTAAATGGGCCGGTATCAACTTCTGTATCCAGCGTGTTACTACTGTTTGTTTTATGTACCTCCCCTCTTCCTTTGTGAATACTGAGCAAAAAATTTGTTTAGTATCTCTGCCTTTTCACAGTCTCCTCTGCCCACCCTCCTCCCCCTTTATTAAGCCTCACTATCCCTCCCTTGGTCTTCCTTCACTCCCTGATGTACCTATAAAAGTTTTATCCCTTTCTTAACTGAGTTGGCTATCTTTTACCGGTTTGGGCCTTTGCTGTTCTGACTGCCTTCCCAGCCTCCTTTTGCTTTAACTGATACAGTTCTCTGTCCTGCTCCTTCTGCGATTCCTTGTACTTCCTGAATGCTTTCTTTTTCTCTTGAACCTTCACTGCCACTTCCTTTGAGCACCATAGTGGTTTCTTACATTGTCTTGTTTTGTTTGTTTGCTTCACACAAAGGCTTGTTACCTCTGTGATGGCAGTTTTTATTATTCCCCATTGTTCTTCCACCCCTCCTTCCTGCCCATTTGCTAGTGCATTCCTTAGGCACTCACCCATTTTGGCAAAGTCAGCCCTCCTAAAGTCCAGTACTTTTGTCTTTGTATGGCTTGACTCTATTGCTGTGTTTATTGTGAACCATACTGTTCGATGGTCGCTAGTTCCCAGATGGCTACCCACTTCTACATCTGTAATCCTCTCTCCATCTCCATTTGAGAGAATCAAGTCTAATATTGCCCCTCTCGAGTGGGCTCCAGTACTAGTTGTCTAAGGCATGTCCCTGTGGGGCATCTAGAATAACTGCACTCTTCAGTGGCAGCTGCAACTGCACTCCAGTTAACATCTGGCATATTCAGATCACCCATCAACAATATCTCCCCTTTTTCTGCCATTCTAAGTATACTTTCTATCATTTCCCTGTCCATTTCCTCCCCCTGAGAAGGGGGTCTGTATACAACCCCTGTGCGTATTGTGGTGCCATTGCCTGTCTCCAAATTTACCCACAGTGCTTCTTCTCCCTGTTTACCCTTTTGTTCTGTTGCTTTTATTCCTTCCCTTATGTAAAGAACTCCTCCTCCTCCTCTTTTACCCTCCCTGTCCCTCCTGTAGACAGTGTATCCTGGTGTGTTTATGTCCCAGTCATGGTTTTGTGTGTACTATGTTTCTGTGACTGCCACGATATCCAGATGTTCCTCCTCCATCAAGGCCACTAATTCAGGAAGCTTGTTACCCAGACTACGGGCTTTAGTACTTATTGCTCTCCATTTTTTGATGGCTTTACCTTCTGTTGCAGCATCCCCCACTGACCGTTCTACCTCAGTCTTTTTCTCATTTAGTACCCTGTTTTGTAGGGAAAGGCTGGGATTTTCCTGCTGCTTGTCAGTGCCTCCCCTTTTGACTAGAAGCTTGCCAATGAAGCATTTAAACCAACTGCTCAAAAGACTTGTTCCCTTCCTGGACAGATGCAGACCATCCTGCCAGTATAGGCTGGTGTCCCTCCAGGTGGAACCCCAGTCCCCAATGAAGCCAAACCCCTGTGCTCCGCACCATTTTTTCAACCATTCATTAAACTGCATGGTGCCAATTGCCCTCGCCTCCCCCATATATAAAAAGAAAATTACAATTGATATAAAAAACAAGTGAGCCTTGGACGAATGTAATAATTAGTATAACAGAATAGGCACTTTAGTACAACAATTTGAAATAAAACATTAATGATTCAGAAGAATATTGAGTAAGAGAACACATACATAAAATTAAAATAAAAATTAAAAACAACAACCTTTACTACTGAAATTTGTTGGAGTAAGATGTCAATGGCAAATGACTAAATGTCATGTAACCAACTCTGAGACAAAGAATTTGGGACTGGTTACTGACATTCCCTTAGATGACTACTAGTTAGAATCCCTAATCATGATGAATGGAACTTTTTCAAGCAAAAAATTAGTTACATTAAACCTCCAACTAATCCTTACACAGCTTATAACATAAATGCAATAAATAACTAAAAAGAAGTGGGACATATAAAATGCCAGAAGCAAAAGAGAGAATTGGGCATTCACCCTCCGCCGTCCATCAGTAACTCATGTCAAAAGGAGAAATCGTATTTCAGATTTATGCAAAATAGACTCCTTTATTTAATACAATGCTATAACGTGTCACTTGGTCCAAAACCTAGCAAATCATACTCGCCATGAGTTGCCTAGTGTTTTGTGCCAAACCCTAAGCTTTTTCAAAGGTTCAAAAACCCATGGTCAACCTGTCCCTTTATAGTGAGGTCTTTCACAATAATTTGCATGTAAGCATGTTATTAGATAGAAGGAAAGACCATACAATACAAAGGAAGTACCCAAATGAATACAGTGCAAGTAAATTAAAAACAGTTAAACAGCCATTAAAAACAGTGCTATACGATAAAGTACCGGCACATCATAAAGACATAGTAGACAAATCAATGCCTAATATCTGAGTCATAACCAGCCAATTAGGTATTCTATGTGGTTCATAGCTCAGTGCTTGTGCTACGTACAGTAGAGCTGAATGATGTAGGTTATGCTTGGATACATAGGCCAGACCAGAAAGTGGGACAATGACTGCAAAGTATATGAGTTATAAGAAATGATTAGTGCTTAGATACTTCAGCACAGATATGAACCAGTCAGTGATTGTAGTACATATGAACTGGATTGTATATGCATAGTGTTTCGGTGCTTGAACTGATGAATAACAACTTCTTAGGACTTGATGTTTTGGCCTTTCTCTGTACCCCACCTTAGGAAGGTTGCTTAGTCAAGTAGGATGAGAAAGTGTGGCCAGTAGCATGCAGGAGAGGAAAACCCCCATTGGGGGGAAACCTCTGAGGACCCATGGCTACTGACCTACCTGCCCTTCTGGGCATACTAAGGGAGAGTAATCCTAAGTGAGCAATATATACATATTCACTGACCTACACAGCCAGTATAGTGTTATGCTTATGTAACTGTGTTAGTTTTGGTTGTGGCCGTTTGCACTCTCTATTCCAGAGGAATTACCACCCTGTAGGGGTACGAAAGCAAGGAACTCTCGGAGAGGGTTCTGCCCCTAGAGGTGCCAGGGGATGGTTCCCGTGGCTAAAGGTACCTTAGGAATCTCCCTAAGGAGAGAGCGCTGCCACTGGAGGAGGAGGGGAGGATGGTGGGGGCAAAGACAGAATGCTTCACAGCGAGGCTGAGAGGAACTGCTTATATAGCTCAGGAAGTGGGAGTGGCTGGTTGCTTGGTCACCGAACTACAGGCAAAGCCTTTCAATTCACTGACCTGTGCAGCCAGTATAGTGTTATGCTTATGTAACTGTGTTAGTTTTGGTTGTGGCCATTCGCACTCTCTATTCCAGAGGAATTGCCACCCTGTTGGTGACCGAAAGCAAGGAACTCTCAGAGAGGGTTCCGCCCCTAGAGGTGCCACGGGACGGTTCCCGTGGCTAAAGGTGCCTTAGGAATCCCCAAAAGAAATGTAGTATCATCCCCAAAAGGAGGCAACATGATGTGTATGAGTAAGCAGTAACAGTGGCGTAGAAGCAGTAACTGCAGCATAGTAATAGAGAAGAATAGTGATGGCTTGCATTGAGAGAAGGGGATCCCCTAAGGAGAGAGGGAACGGCAGAACATCCTCCACCTCCATCCAACAATGGAACCTACCTCAGGAAACTAGGGGAAACAGCTATGATAACTAAGTATTATGCCCTGAGGCAACAGAGGAGAGAAAAAAAACCCTATGAGGAGGAAATCTCTGGGGATCCAAGGCCTAGGACGCCTTCCCTCCAGGCTTGGGAAAATGTATTTAGTGACGTCTCTGCAGCTGCAATTTGGAAAACCCAATTAAAGGGGAGGTGGAAAATATTCCAATTTGGAGGAAGGCTCTCACTCAAACCCTCTAGCGGGAATGTCGTGGAAGGTTGCAAGAAAACTCTGCAACAATACGAGCATCCAAGGCGCAGGAGGAGAGCAACAACTGCTGAGGCACTCACTTGGCCTACCCGCCCTAAATCAAACCAGGTGAACCAGAGGCAGTCATGGGGAGAATGCGGTGAAGGTGCCTTACTAGGGAAACCACCAAAGTCAATGGCCAACTGTTATAGTGGAACACTAGAGCCAAAGGAGATCATCATAACCACCCTTTACCGTTAGTCTTAAATTCTACACCAGGAGCTGCTGTCACGTAGCAGGCAGCTAAAGCCAAGCCCGGGGCGAGGACATTCCCAGCTATGGGCCAGGTGAGAAGGATCCTGCCCCAAGTTGGACACGCTTAATGATGCAGACTAAATGCAGAGCGAGACCGTCGGCTGCAGGAACCTGCGCCAGATTAGAATGGCTGGCATGCCCCAGAATTGATTGAGAGCTGGTGAGCTGAATGAGCACGGCGTGCTGAGATCGTAATGAGCATTGAGTGCTGAGACCTTGCAAGGTTGATTGCAGATTGAGAGCAGTAGAATCCCAGGCGAAGCCGAGGGGATGGTACTAGGCATAAAGCAATGATTTGCATAAGCAAGGAGCAACGGTTCAGTAAGCAAGTGTGGACCTGATAGGTCAGTAAGCAGTAGTAGTAATAGGTGGACCTGCATAACAACTGTATAGCAAGTAAACAGCACTGAGTTAGGGGCAAGCCAGACAGACATGAATAGCCAAATCAAGGTGACAAACTCTGAGGATTTTTGGCGGCGAAGACAGGATTTAGAACAGAATTAATTAACCACATAGGCCACGACCCCCCAAACACCTCCCAGTCCCCACCGTAGGACAAACAAGGAAGCGATGAAAGGCCAAGAACCACATGCAGATATAAAAGCTAATTTAATGGCCTCAGCAGGAGCTTCAGCTAACCTCAGAGTAAACAAGGTACAATAGGAATGGGTGTAAACAATGCATCAACAGGAAGCAGGTAGGCCTGTACAGCAGTAGTAAACAAATGAGTACACTGAGTTGTAACTGCAAATATAGGAGGCATAATGCTCTTAAGCATTGTCAAACAGGCAGTTCAATGAGATTGCAGCAATGAGGTAAGTAGAACAAGCACGAGTAAGCTGTATAGCTAGGTTCAAGTAATCTGAGTCAGGCGAGAGCAATAAAATATGCTACATGGACCAGCTATAGTTGAGTAACTGAAAGCTAGCATTATGAGCTCTGAATAGCAGTATGCTAGGAGCCTAGAAAAGCCCCCCCAAAAAGGAAGGAAGCATACACAACCGAAGGCAAAATACAAACCAAAGCAGGAAAACAAACACAGAAGCCCTGCAGAGACGGGGGCTCCAGCAGGGAGGCCCGACAAGCTCAGGGAACAAACCAGCAGAGCCTTTGGCTGCAAAGACAAAATGCTTCACAGTGAGGCTGAGAGGAACTGCTTATATAGCTCAGGAAGTGGGAGGGGCTGGCTGCTTGGTCACCAAAGTACAGGCAAAGCCTTTCAATTATCGGCTAGTCCAAAACCCCAAGAGATGAAGACCAGAAGGTCAGTAAGGGCAATGGAATCCAGCACTGACGTTGAAAGTCCAGCAAGCAGAAGGCAGAAGATCTTGAACAAGTCCTTATCCGAGATGACGATGTCCAGGGCAAAATAGTGATAGAAGAGTACTGGAGTCCAGTCGAATGCAGAATCGATCTGGAAGCGGTGATCCGAGGTCCAACATGCGAGTGTATGGAAGCATAGAGTCTTGAAGGTGAGGCGAGTAAGCTGGATGCAAGTTGTGAAGCTGAAGAAGGTGGAGCAAATTACCCCGGGTCCGGAGTGGGCGAAGCAGTAATTGGACAGTAGGCCAGAAAGCCCAGAAAACTTCCAACCCGTTCGACGAAGCAAGTACGGTGAGGAACAGAACCTCCATGCCCTGAGCAGGGCGAGGGAGGAGTATAGTAGAAATAACCGAACCTCCAGGCCGATGTTGGGCAAGGCAGGTGTAGATAGAAATGTGCAGACCTCCAGGCCCCAATGCTGGGCAAGGCAGGTGTAACATAGAAACATAGAAATAATCGAACCTTCAGGCCCCGATGCTGGGCGAGGCAATCATAGAAAGGAATTATTTGAACCTCCAGGCCCGATGCTGGGTGAGGCAGGAGTAGAATAGAAATAGTCAAACCCCCAGGCCCTGATGCTGGGCAAGGCAGGTGGAGTAGGAGAGCAAAAAGCAGATAAGCGGGTGAATGAACATTGGAGTGCTGAGATCATAATTAGCGTTGAGTGCTGAGACCTTGGAAGGTCGAATGCGGTATCGAGTGCAGCAGAATCCCAGAGGCTAAAGCCGATGGGATGGCAGTAGGAATGAAGTGATGATTTGCAGAAGCAATGAGCAACAATTTCGTAACCAAGCATGGACCTGCACTTAGGTCAGTAAACAGAGTAGCAATAAGTGGACCCACACATAGGTCTGCATAACACAGTAGCAATAATATTCGAACCTCCACGCCCAGAATTGGGCAAGGCAGGCAAAGAGGCCAAGCCAGACTTATGAGAGCAGTAAGATGGTCCCGTAGAGATGCTGTGTTCCTGATGAGCAAGGATGGCAGCAGAATGCAGTAAAGAGAACCGAGTCAGATGAGCTGGCAGCTCGACCAGATTTAGTAAGCCTCATGGCGATGGAGTATGTTAATGTCTGAGTCCTAAGCCTTGAGATAGGAATGGCACTATGTTGTAGAACTCCACTGAGAGTCCTGACAGGAAACGGTAGTTGTAGTAAATCCAAATGAACTGAAGCAACATGGCAAGAGACGCCCAAGTGAATTGATTGCAACTGTCCTGAAATGTAGTCTAGATGTAAGTACATGGTGGAGCGAAGGATATCCTGATGAGTGAAGTAGGTGCGAGCAGGTGAAGGGTAGAGCTGCAGTGTCCAGAACATGAGTAGCACGACTGAATGTGAGACTTCCTGGCAGTGTGTCCAATCCTGATGGAAAATTTGGAGATGAGTAAGTGACATGGAATGAAGGCTTCTGGCAGATGGTGATCTGATGAAATGCCCAAAAGGATGAAAACAATCCAAAATAGGCAGGGAAACACAGAAACATAGACTTTAACAGCAGATAAGGACCACTTGGCCCACCCAGTCTGCCCATTTCCCTACCTACTGGATAAGCTGCAGATTCTAGTTAACCAACAGCCTACTTCCTGCAACCCCCCACTATAATTGCCTTGTGTCTGTCCCATGCATGTTTGAATTCCCCCACTGTTTAGACCCAACGACCTCCTCAGGAAGGCTGTTCCATGTATCCACCACTCTCTCCGTGAAAAAATTTCTCACATTACCCCTGAGCCGTTCCCCTCTATCTTTAAATTGTGTCCCCTTGTTCTTACACATCTCTTTTTCTGAAAGATGCTACCCTCCTGGACTTTGTTGATTCCCTTGAGGTACTTGAATGTTTCTATCATGTCCCCCTGTCCCTCCTTTCATCAAGAATATACATATTAAGCTCTCTCAGTCTCTCTTCATATGGTTTCTGCTGCAGACCCTACACCATTTTAGTTGCCCTCCTCTGGACTGCTTCCATCCTGTCTATGTCCTTGCATAGATGAGGTCTCCAAAACTGCACACAGTACTCCAGATGCGGTCTTACCAGCTGTCTGTATAGAGGGATAACCACTTCCCTTTTTCTATTTGTGATGCCCCTTCCTATGCATCCCAGTATCCCCCGGCTCTCCTTACTGACTTTTCACATTGCTTACCCACCTTTAGGTCATCTGATACGACTACCCCCAGGTCCCTTTCCATTTTTTTTTGTTAGTACCTCCCCTGCTATTGTGTACTCTTCTCCTGGGTTTTTGTTTCCCAGGTGCATTACTTTGCACTTCTTTGCATTGAATCTAAGTTGCCATATGTCTGACCATTCCTCCAACCTTGCCAAGTCCCTTCTCATCTTTTCTACCCCCTCTTGTGTATCAACTCTGTTACAGATCTTTGTGTCATCTGCAAAGAGGCATACCTTTCCCTCCAGACCCTCTGCAATGTCACCTATAAAGATGTTAAAGAGGACTGGACCCAGTACTGAGCCCAAGGAGCAGCAGGAGCAGACCGGATCCAGTCCAGGGAGAAGGAGCCAGGCAGAGGCACTGGAACAAGGCAGGCAGATGAAGGAATGGCCAGATATAGTCCAGATTCAGCAGGTAAACAGCAGGAGACATGACTGAAGCAGATGGACTGCAGAAGGAGATCCAACATGCTGCAAGGATGGAAAGGAATGAACCAGCCGATCCAGATCGGAGAAAACTGCAGGAGAGGGAAGCCTGCACAGAGTTGAAATCCAGTGCTCAGGTGAAGCACAAGGTAGAAGAATGAGCATCCAGAGCCAGAAACAGAGAACCACAGGAATGTCGGGGCAGAGACCAATGCTGGAGGGACACTGGAAGGCAGGAACGAAGGATACAGTATATAAGCTCAGGTGATGGCCAGTAGGAAAGAGCTGGAGCAGGGTGCTGAATGCCAGGATAGAGCGCACAGCTGGAGTGCAAGGCAGGAGGCCAAAGGATGAAGACAAAACAACCAGCTAGGCCCCTATGAGGGGTAGGATGAGTGGCTGGACCAGACGTAGGTCAGCCAAAGGAAGGAGAAGAGGCAGCAGCGAGGCCCTATGAAGGCTAGCAGACCACAAAATCCATGGGGGGCAGCAAGGAGCAAGAAATGCATGCCAGGCGAAGCCCCCGTCTGGCTATCAGGTACAGCCAGACCCCACATAAGTCAGGCAGAAGGAGAGAGCAAGTCAAGCTAGACCCCACATAGGCTAGATGACCAGAACGCCATCATGGAGGGCAGCCAAGTGTAGCAGACATCCCAGAGGCTGAAGCCGAGGGGATGGTGGTAGGCAAGCAAAGACAGTGTAAGCAATTGTGGAACAGCATGTAGGCCAGTAGCAGTATAGCAGTAGTGGGGCCTACACGTAGGTCAACAAAATAGCAGCAAGAAAGCATAATCGGATGGCAGCATTGCAGCCTCATCCAGTTCAGATGGAAAGGATGCCAGAAGGAGCACCAGGAGCAGTAAACGAGAAGTAGGTAGCTAGCAGTATGGCAGCTAGTCCAGAAACTTGGAGGAGCAGGCATGCCAAAGGGGGCAAGATAGGGTTTAGGCATCGAGGAGCTATGGCGTGCATGCAGCGAAATCGACTCAGCAGTTGGAGATGATTGAGCTGGTACAGGGCTGGTATAGAATTACAGGCCAGAATGCCCCAAGCCATAATGCAGCCAGTCAGTATGAGGAAGCACATGAAATGTCTGGGAAAAGAGCACGCACGGATCCAGAATGTCAGAATGTCCACAGAAAGCATCCATGGAATCCAGTTCCTCCAAATGAGGTGAGCTCATAGCACGACCAAGAGAATGGAGGAGAAAGGTAAGCAGCAAGGCATTCTGAAGCTATGAATGAGTGCTGCAATCAACGAACAGCGTGGCATGCCATGGCAGCAGAAGAGGTCCTGAAAGAGGCCCGAGCTTGTGATAGTCAGAAGCCGCAATCCACAGTGAGAGGCAGAGGAAGGGGATGAGCAGCATTATTGTCCGAGGAGCAGGAGGGAAGGCCAATGCAGGCTCCACGTAGCAGCAGCAGGTGTAGCAGGCATTGAAGTGGAGTAGTCCAGGGCCCCCGCCGCCCTGCAGAGCTGAATGGAAGGGGCAGGAAAGCAGCATGGTGATGGTGGTGGTCCAGCCAGGATAGAATTGCTGAGGTGCTGCGGAGGAGTAGGAGCAAGTCTGAGGCGCTAACAAACAGAGGACGGCAGACTGCAGGAGACGAGACCTACAAAGGCGGCAAACTTACTGGTGCAGGAACAGCGGCTGCCTGGAAGGAGACAGGAGAGAGGCAGAGGAGTGAAAGAACAAGTAAGTATCGCAGTCTGAAAGTGAAACATACAAGGGGAGCAAGGGTAGAGTGAGTGGCTGCGGAGCACAGGGCACAGTGCAGCAGGAGCAAGCCACCAAAACTCCCAAGAAAAGAGGACGAGGGAGGGAGCAAATGGGAAGGGGGGGAGAAGGGAGAAAACAAACATGCAACAAGGAAACGGAAAAAAAGAAACAGACGGGGGGGGCAAGGCAGGACACCCAGGCCGACAAAGATGAACAATAAAGGAGGCAGCCACAGACCAGCAGCAGCACAGCAGCAAGTGTAACTCGCTGTAAGCAGAGCAGCGGTAGCCTGCTGACCTAAGTAGGATGTAGGGGAGGAGCTCTTCCCCCACAGAACTACAGGCATGTGCCTTACCATTACTAATAAGCTATACATCACTCATTGTCTCAGAAGCCCTCGAATTCTGGTGCTGTCACATCTCCCCTTGTGAACGCCATTCCACCCTTGCAGCAGTCTCTCTGTTATGCCTTATTATTCTTTGATAGTAACCAGGCTGTAAGCCT
Source organism: Neoceratodus forsteri (assembly GCA_016271365.2). Classification (NCBI taxonomy): domain Eukaryota; kingdom Metazoa; phylum Chordata; order Ceratodontiformes; family Ceratodontidae; genus Neoceratodus; species Neoceratodus forsteri. The sequence continues at coordinate 967,322,680 of CM028133.1, forward strand.
ATCAGCCAATCAAGTATCACTGCTAGGACAGACATCACTCACCACTCATTCCCAATCAGATGCTGAAGAGTGAAGATGCTAGCTCTGCTGTGCAACGTTTCTCTTCTTTAAAGGTATTTAAACAACTGAAACAGTCAGCTTGGGGACTTTGAGGGAGAAGAAAGGGGTATTAATTTGCAAGGCAGTGAGAAAGAGGAGGTTTACATCACCATTTAACAGGGATGGTGAAGGGGGATGAGGGAACTGAGTTGCCTCTATATTGAAAAAGAGGAGCAAGCACTGTGTGAGCAAGGGACGAGACAGGAGGAGGGACCAAATGAGTAGCCTGGATCCATGGATTGCAAGCACCCCCCTCCCCACCATCAAGCAAATGTATCAGAGGGGATGGTTAAAATGAAAATATATATGGAGAATGGAGAGAGTCAGCCAAGGATGGGGCGGGAGGGTAAGCATTAAGACACTGTCAGCCCATGGTACAGTGCCAGGAGCCAACAATTGAATTCCTTTACTCTGGCACTCACGTGGGGCACCACGAAAAAAAAGATGTGGATAGGAATTTATTTGAAAGGGCTGGGATGGTGGCCAAGAAATCAGCCCTGGGCATCAGGTAAGAGGGAGATATGTGATTTAAGCTATTTTTTTCTCCCCCAACACAAAGCCCAATAATGAATCACAATTACCAAATACCCAAACACTTGGGATTCGCAAATACAGTGTTTGGCCTGAATATTTGTGATAAGGTCAGTGGTTTGCCTGGAAATGTTCAGGAAGTGGAACTGTAATATCTGCATTGAAGCAGGTGAAACTGTCATCCCTGTGAGTTTAAACCAGTGGAGGTGGCCAAGGTCATTGAGATGATCTTGAAGCTTAAGCACACTTACTGTGAACTGTACCCGGCCCCAACTCCTTTCTTGATGAGATATGTTGGGACCGCTGGCCCGGTGTTCACTAGGATTGTCCAGTGTTCACTGTTGAAGGGAGTCTTTCCAGATGCCTTGAAGAAGGCTCTGGTGAGACCCCTCTTGAAGAAGCCATCTCTTGACCCTGACGTCCTGGCAAATTACCGTTTGATCTGCAACCTGCAAATTTTGGGCAAGGTTGTTGAGAAAATAGTGGTGCAACAGCTCAAAGAACACCTCATGTCCTTTGGTGTCTATGAGCCATTTCAGTCTGGTTTCGGGTCCAGGCATAGCGCTGAAACGGCATTAGTTAGGGTGTATAATGACCTCCTCAGGGCTAGAGACAGACTGGAGACAGGTCAGTTCCAGTGCTCCTTGACCTCTCATCAGCCTTTGATACCCTGGATCACGTTTTGCTTCTCAAGCACCTTTGATAGTATTATGGACTCGCCTGTACTGTCATCAACTGGTTTGAGTCCTTTCTCTCTGGTAGGGAGCAATGGGTAGTGATGGGGAAGTTCTCCTCCTCCCTGAAGCCCCTATCATGTGGAGTGCCTCAGGGCTCGATGTTGTCGCTAGTGTTATTGGCGGTATATATGCTGCCCCTGGGAGAGCTCATTCAACATTACGGTGTGGGTTTTCACTGCTTTGCAGATGATACCCCAACTGTATTGTCATTTGCCCCTGGAACACATGATGCTGTGGAAGTGATTAACAACTGCCTTGCTGAGATGAATGACTGGATGTCCTCCAGCTACTTGCAAATGAACCCTGCCAAAACAGAGGTACTGGTGACTGAGCCAGGTCATGGGCATGATAGGAGTGCCTCTGGAGTGAGTACAGGATTGTTTCTGGGATCCACTGCATTGATGGCTTCCCCTAAGGTGTACAATCTTGGCATTATCCTGGATAACAGATTGACACTTGAAGCTCAGGTGTTAGCTGTTGTCCAAAGTGGGTTTCTACCACTTGAGGAATATTGCCAGGATTAAACCCCTAGTTCTGCCCAAAGACCTGCCAACACTAGTGCATGCCTTTGTTACATCCAGGCTTGATTACTGTAATGCTCTACACTTTGGGGTCACTGTAGGGACCCTTCACCAGCTGCAGCTGGTGCAGAACTCAGCAGCTCAGTTGCTGATGGGCCTGGCTAGGTTCAGTCATGTGACTCCAGTCCAGCGGGCTCTGCACTGGCTGCCTGTCAAGTGAAGGGTTATCTTCAAGGTGGGCTTGCTCACCTATAAGGCCCTATACGGACTGGGCCCTGGCTATCTGGCTGATCTCGTTACTTCTGCCACCTCTGTCCAGTCCCTTTGCTCCTTGACTAGGGGCCTCCTTTCTGTTCCCAGGGTCAGACTAAAAACATCTGGCAACCGTGCCTTTAGTGTCACTGGTCCAGCCCTGTGGAACTCTTTTCCAGCCCTTGTCAGGGAGGTCCTGACTGTCGAGTCTTTCAGAAAGGGCCTCAAAGCTCACTTATTTTGCTTGGCACTTCCCAATGAAGGTGACTGACCAGCATTAGTCATACTAGTTATCTTAGCTATTTCAAGAGTTTATCTATTTAAAATATTCATAGATTTGTTTTGTTTATTTATAGATCTGTATATGGTGTGCTATTTGTTATGATTTTATTGGTTTTTACGTAAGGTGTCCATAGCCTCAGGGACTGGGCACCTTTTAAATAAAATAACCTTGCCTTCCCTATGAGTTGGACCTCTCCAGTAGAATTCGATTGAGAAAAGTATCAGAAAAGGTGGAACTGAGTTCCTGCTCAGTTTAACCTCTGGATAAGGTATTTGCACAGTCCTACTGCTTATTGTATAGGAGAGCTGTCTTTGTCTTTATTGTGCATCCCTGGGTATTGGCTTGCTAACACAGTATCACAAACACAACACAGAGCATAGCCATTTTCAAACCAGGATCAAAGGTCAGGGAATGTGTTGTACAAATGGAGGCCTCTGTTTATAGTCCCCTAAAGCATGGTGCAGGCACCACGGCCAGCTCCGTGTGAAAACCAGAACTCTTCAGGGACTACAGTAATAACCCTGTTGTGGCCAAGGTTAGCTGAAAGGGTTGGAAATTGGCATTTCTAGTTATGTGACCTGGATCGCACTTAATAGAGAGTCTATTAATTATGCCCTAGGGACTAGTTTGTTTCCTAGTGCATGTCAGGAAAAGCATGTAAGGAATAAACCCTGTACTGGTAGGCAGGTGGGGCTCTGAGGGCCACTTTCAAATAAAAATAGAACCTGACCCAGAATGGAAAGAGAGGAGTTGGTGGAGGGGACCTGACCTGTTACTGGGGAAGTAGTGTGGCGGCCACCTGTTGAGCTCTACACACCACAGTGGATGAATACTCACTGGGTTGATTCAGGCAACAGACACATGCCTAAATACCCTGAATGTCAAGAGTTCTACCCCATTAACAAGCACAGGGGGAAGACAACTGAGGAAAGAATAATGGGCAACGTATCCCACATTCCCAACCAATGCAATCTCCATCACATACTTATTCTGTGACAGTAGCTGTGGGTCATCACATTAAAGGGTATCAGTGCTTGGTGGGGGACCTGACTGTAAAGTGGACATTAAAGGCAGAGTAACTAACATCAGAACTTCCTGGAGATGACAAGTGTTCCAGTGTCACAGCATGTGGGAATTGACTTCAAACGAGGCAAATTTACAGGTTTAAAACACACTGTTGTGTGATATTTATTTTTCAAATGTTCAAAAAATAATAAATGAAGACCAAAAAATTGCAAAGAAAATCACTACTTAACATCAATAGTTTCTCATACAATACAGTCCTGGATCTTAGAGCTCCTAAGACCCTTCTCATCTGCATTCAATAGCTTGTCTGCCTCTCTCCTCCCTCAGGGCTGAGCCCCACTGGACTGAACTGAAGTGAACTCAGTGAAGATGTATTTGTATATGTTGGTGGGGGTCATCTGACTAAGCCCTTTCTATTTACAAGTCTGGATGTGCTGTTTCGTGTCTGAACATGTTTCAAAACCAAGGAGGGAGGGGATTGTGTCAGGGGATTTCCTGGTTCAGTTAAAGGTACAGTGTATATATCCACAGATATTGACTTTCTATATTGCTGAGCCACAGTGACTAAGCTCTTTTATACATAGAATCTTGTACAGTAACAGGCTTACAGTGTGAATTTGTGAAAATACCTTAAGGATTTCTTATAACTCTATTAATTATTACATTACTATTGTTTTATATGACTTCTGAATCTTTTTTCTTTAAAAAGGTTTTATTAATTGTATTCATTCCTGCTATCTAAAATAGCCTTCATGATTTTTGTACACAAAATGCACTTATGCACTTTACACAACACCTCTCTGGGTGTTTGGCACCATTCAAGGGGATGGATGGAAATGGAAAAATAATGAAAGGAGAGAACTAGTAGGAAGTTTAGTAGGGACAGTAAAGAGCTATGCTAGGTGGCCAACCTAGGGTAGGTGGGAAAAGATGAAAAGCAAAGAGAAAAGCATCAACTGTTGCTCAACAGAAGTTTTGGTAGCTAGGAAACAAGGAGATAGAAAAGTGGTCCATCAGTCACAGCTGAGGGTGTAGCCTAACTCCACCACATACCTCCCTCCTTAAGAAAAAAAAACAGTTTTCAAAACTATACTGTTTTTTCAAGAACCCTCTCTCAGTCATAAATATTCTACCAAAACAGTAGAATGGGGGTTGATTGAAACTTTCTCTCACCCACTATGAGAGCTTCACCCCAGGGTCCCTTAACTCAGTTATTTTTGATACTGTCCACCATACCAAGTTACTGCAATATGGCAATACTTTCACAACATTAACCTGGGGCTAAAACACAGTTCAGCACAGTATTCATCTATGCATTCAGTAAACAGTTTGTCTGTAATGACTGTCTCCGCCTAACTATTTCACTCTGGCTACTACAACTCAGACACTTCATATGGAATATCAGGCACCCATCAATAGGCATCGTTTCAGCACCCATCACTTAACATCGTTTCAGAATCCATCACTTGACATCCTTTCAGAACCCATCACTTGGCATAGTTTCAAAACCTTGTGCACCCACTATCATACCTTCATCACTACATTAAACAAGAGGAAGTAATGCACAGCAGTTTTATGCTGACTTTGAGCTTCCTCCATACCTATCACTTGGCATCGTTTCAGCCCTGTGCACCAACTATCGTACCTTCATCAGCACATTAAACAAGAGGAAGTGTAATACACAGCAGTTTTATGCTGACTTCGAGCTTCCTCCATATCCAATCACCTGACATCGTTTCAGCCCTGTGCACCCAGTATCATACTTTCATCATTACAGTAAAAAAGAGGAAGTAATACACAGCAGTTTTATGTTGACTTCTAGCTTCCTCCATACCCATCTATCAGGGCAGCCATGCAGGCCTATACCACAGCTTTCTCTGGGGTGAGTTGTACACAGCTCTAACCCCATTCTAACAAATTGTTTCCTTTCAACCCTTATTTGTAACATAGCAGGGGTTTTCTTTCAATCATTACACCATTCTGGTACCCTCAACTGACTGTACTCAGCACCAGCCCTAATGCTATATTCATTTTAAACATTACATGTTTCATACATTTCATACCATATCACAGGGGGTTCAAAACATGGAAAAGTCCATTCAGCCACCATGGTGTCTTTCATGTTGCCTGTAGTCATCACCCCAGTAGGCAAATGTCCTGAAACAGTCTTATCTGGGGCCTTCATCTCATCGTCCTCCAAGTAACAACAGATTGGAAAAATGGACAACAACAGGATATCAAAAGTGACTGGCAACAAAGGTTCCATCAGGGGGTCCTTCTCCTCTAGAACCCATGGGGCCTGCTCCTCTGCTTCGGCCACAGAATCCTCTCATTGGGAACCCTCCATCAGCACCTGGCAGCAGTGCTTTGCCACATCCGCATTCCATGGAACTCTAGTCCAGGCAATAGTTCCTTTCCAGATCTCCTCACCTGGACTCTGGTATGCACACTGGTAAGCCTTTCCTCCTTCAACAGATTCTTGGCATCCATGAGATCCTGGAGGTGCACCATCCTGCTCTTTGCCCCCTATGTCCGGATTGCAGGGCTGATATCTGGGTACTGGTCTCCTTGTTTCTCTTGACAACCGGTACTATCCCACTTGTGACACTAAGTTTGTCACAGCATGTGAGAATTAACTTCAGATGAGGGAAATTTACAGGTTTAAAACACACTGTGGTGTGATATTTATTTTTCAAATATTCAAAAAATAATAAATGAAAACAAAAAAATTGCAAAGAAAATCACTACTTAACATCAATAGTTTCTCATACAATACAGTCCTGGATCTTAGAGCTCCGAAGACCCTTCTCATCTGCATTCAACAGCTTGTCTGCCTCTCTCCTCCCTCAGGGCTGAGCCCCACTGGACTGAACTGAAGTGAACTCGGTAAAGAGATATTTATATATTTTGGTGGTGGGGGGTCACCTGACTAAGCCCTTTCTATTTGCAGGTCTGGACATGCTGTTTCATGTCTGAACATGTTTCAAAACCGGGGAGTGTGTCAGGGGATTTCCTGGTTCAGTTAAAGGTACAGTGTATATATCCACAGATATTGACTTTCTATATTGCTGATCCACAGTGACTAAGCTCTTTTATACATAGAACCTTATACAGTAATAGGTTTATAGTGTGAATTTGTTAAAATGCCTTAAGGATTTCTCATAACTGTATTAATCATGACATTATTATTGTTTTATATGACTTCTGAATCCTTTTTCTTTAAAAAGGTTTTATTAATTGTATTCATTTCTGCTATCTAAAATAGCCTTCATGTTTTTTGTACACAAAATGCACTTATGCACTGTACACAACACCTCTCCGTGTGTTTGGCACCATTCCAGGGACTGGATGGATGGAAATGGAAAAATAATGAAAGGAGAGAACTAGTAGAAAGTTTAGTAGGGACAGTAAAGAGCTACACTAGGTGGCCAACCTAGGGTAGGGGAAAAAAGAAGAAAAGCAAAGAGAAAAGTGTTAACTGTCGCTCAACAAAAGTTTTGGTAGCTAGGAAATAAGGAAATAGAAAAGTGGTCCATCAGTCACAGCTGAGGGTGTAGCCTAACTCTGCCACAACCAGCCCAGCTCCAATTCTCCACCTCAGAATGACGCCTTAGTGAAGGGGCGTGGGGGAATAAAATACGTTAATTTGTCCTCATGGGAGCATTAAACTGCAAGGGTTCTTGACAAGCTGTGTGCTGAGTATAGTAAATGACACTGGTCAATGTACCCAATAGCAGATTTCTATAAGAGGCACCAAAAGCCTGAGGAATCACCATCTATCTATGCCATTTACCTGGAGGAACTATTACGGAACAAAGCAGCAGACAGCAGTCATTTCCTGGCAGGACTACCAGCTGACTTAACAGTTCATGAGGGGGATTCTAAACAAGGAGTTACCAGACATCTTGTTACAATATGACCCCTCTACATGACAGTCAGCTGCAAGAGGAGCTGAGGATGGTTACAGTACATGGTCAAGGGAGGGCACTTAGTCAGAGGAAGTACCTGGGAATGACATACTACATGCCAAATCCACCACATGGAGAGCTATAGGAGAGACTTCCAGTCAACTGATTAGCCACAGTCAAGACATAGTGGGCATGATGTAGAGCACAGGGAGGCCATCTAAGGGCATTGGGGCCTATGCACATATGTGCAGAGTGCCTAACCACCCTGCACCCATTGTGCCCCCCCGCATGGGATGCACAAACCAGGGCATGCAGCTCCCAATCCCCTGGTTGCAGAGACTGCACTGCGCCAGGGGCAGGCGGGGGCGTGCCAGCACTACGCACCATGCACAAAGGCGTGTAGTGCTGCCTGCGAGGGTGTGGAGGAGAGTGCAGGTTATGGCAAGGGGGACCCTGCCGTAACTCCACTACGCACCCTGTGCACACAGACCACCAGTCTATCCAGGCGGATAGCCACTGTCCCCCACCAACAGGACCCCAGCATCCATCCCCACTGGCCACCCAGTGCTACCACCCCAGCACACAGCTGTGCCCCATCACCGTGCCCATGAATCATGACACACACACACACAGACATAGGAGCAATAGCACCAGAAATGCAGACATCCCCATGCCCCGTACAACACCACCAGCCTGTCCCCTGATCCTGGCCCTCTAGGCAGTCAGTGGTGGTCAGTGGTACCTCACCCCAACAGCACCACCAATACCACCTCCCACTCCTGTACATCCCCATCTGTGTGGCAGCATGGTATGGCCAGCAGCACAGCCCACCTCACACCTCCATCCATCCAAGTGATGCTGGGAGTTTGCCACTATATATATAGGCAGCGTGCTCCCAGCATTGCTTAGACAGATGGTGGCCAAGGAGGTGTGAAGAGGGTTGTGCCGATGGCCATCCAACCCCCGGCACCAACTGGCAGGTACGGAGGATGAGATGGGGAGTTGATCTCAGTGCCAGGGACACTGACCATCAATGAGGGCTGGGGATGCACGGGGATCAGGGTGGGGGGAACCACTCTGGGGACTGAGCATGGAGAGGTGTGTGTGTGTGTGTGTGTGTGTGTGTGTGTGTGTGTGTGTGGTCTACCCAATCAGTGACGTGGGCAGGATACGTGCCTTTGGTGCATAATTCCCACCCATTAATGCATTGGCCCTTTAGTATACTGGTCAGAGATCAGATGGAAAATGGAATAAAACCAGAGGGCCATACTGCACCACTGTCAAAGACATCCCAAGACTGACTCTAACCAATTCACCAGGGTCAAGTGGATCCAACAGAAGGAAGCCTGTGGACTGAGCAACCATTACTGTTCCACTGATGAGGGCAAACAGCAGCACATATCATGGGGGTGCTGAACCCCCCCCCCAATTGGGCTTCCATCTAAAAAGAGGACCCAGCAAAGTAACAGGTCCATTTAAACTCATAGCACCCAAGACCATGGGGCAGGTTGAAAGTGATCCAAGACAAAACGGCCAGCAAAGTGAGGCATGACTAGAAGCACTACCATGTTAGGTCCCAACAATGATGACTGGGTACAAGTTATTAAATGGGGGTGGACTGCAAGGTAATTGTGGTCTCTAGATCCAGATAACATCTATAACACTGTAGTGCAGCATGAGAGGGGTGCTGCAGTTCTGAGGTGCTGTCTTTCAGATGAGACGTTAAACTGAGGTCCCATCTGCCTGGATTGGTGGTAGTTCAGGTGGATGTTAAAGAGCCCATGACACTTATCGAAAAGAGTAGAGAATTTCCCCAGTGTCCTGGCCAAATTTCCCTCATTCACTAAAAATACCACCAACAGTTTCATCTGGTTCAAGGTCAGTTGGCATTTATCTGTATCCCCTTCCCCCAGGTCGTGCCTGAAAATAGGTAGGATTTGTCTAGTGCACTTACCCAGTCAACAAAAACTGAAAAAAAATAACTGAGGAGTTCTGGAAGGGGAACCAAAATTCTAAAGCAGTTGAGGACTTTCCAAGTGGACAGCCACATTTGAGGTGCTGGTGGAAAGGTGGTTGGCCTTTGAGGAGCAGTAGAACTGGACATAATCTTCCTAGGAGAGACGTATGATAAGATATCTAATGTCAGTGTCCCAGCCACACTATGCAGGAGAGATACACCCATAGCCTGATTTCTGTTAAAACTCTTCCAGGTTTCATCTGTAAATTAAATTATCCTTGCATATCTGTATGTTTACCTGTTGAAGTAATTTCAAATAAATAATATTGGTGGGGACCAAGTCATCTGAGCAATCACAATGGACATGTCTGCCTAGAGGGGATGGAGTTACCTGGATTATGTAAAACAAGAATCCCCAGTTTGGTATGCAGCGTACCAAGAAGTAACAGACAACCTGGACACCTGGGACAAAGAGAGGGGTTTCCAGTTGTGATCCAGAGGAAGCTGGGCAGCATTGTGGAACCTGGAAGGACAGAAAAGGTCACTGCCAAAGCACTCTGTGGACACAAATGGAGAGACTACACTGTCTTTCTAGAAAGGGCTTGCAAATGCTCTTAAATGCAAAGCTTAGCAGTAGCCATTACAGTGATAGATACTCAGAACGAAAGTGACTCACTATCGGTTTATAGTGTATTGACAACTAACGAGGAGTCACTTGCAAGATGCCATTGTAACTTCTTCATCCACTTCTAACACAGCCTCACCACAGACCAGTGTTGAAATGTACCTGACACAGCCCAGTGTTGATTGGAATGCAGATTCATTGAAATACTGGAAATCTAAACAAACTGCTATGATGTACATGATTTGCCCTCCTACTAGTGTTTATTCAGAATGATTGTTTGGTTCAACTAGTAATGCTATTACTGACACAAGATACTAACACCAGAAAACGTTGATCATCTGACATTTCTCAATGTCTGTACTCCTCACTTTAATTTCAGATATGAGACCTGAATAGCACATGATCCAGAAGCAAATTGTTTGATAACTTTTATTGGACCAATGTAGATGTCACAAAAAGAAAACAATGTCTTAGCTTCCGGACATGAGGCACACATGAGATAATGACAACCAGTCAGGACAGAACAGGACGGGATTACTTGAATGAACACAGTGAGCACGGAAAAATAAAAACAATAATAACATTAGTGGGTCCAGAGCCCATATAATACAGCAAGTAACTGCATTTCATGTCACACACTTACTTGGCAGTACTACTAATCTTATCTGGATGGCAGAGTACTGTTGTCTACTACTACTACTAGGACTTGTCAGCACCTGTGTAAAACATTATTTTACCACCTGACTGTGCTGTAGTATACTGTTAATGTGATACTTAACTGTTTTTCTTACAACAGCTGGCTGAGCTGAAGCCTGTATGCTCCTTTTTGGATAATATATTTTTCACATCCTTTCATAACCTCATTGGGCTACGATTACTTTACAGAGCAAAATGTTACTATTCATTCATTTATTGTTTATAGTATAATGTATTACTAATACTACACCTTGGTTACATTGACTGAGTGGGCTGAGATTATATTTTACACAGTACTTGCCTTGGCACTGACATCAGTTGTTTGTTGGAACTAGGAAGGATGTATTATGTGTGTTGTCAGGTGCACACAGCAGTGGCAAACTAGTTGTTTTATTATTGACTGCACTTGACTGATGTGTGACTGCTTGGGTGGTAGTCAGTAAGATATCTTTCATTTCTTAAGCAATAAGGCATGACCAGGGGTTATGTTAATGGTCTGTTAATAACCCTCTAGGGGTGTAATGTGGCACGAGGCATAGCCGAGTGCTACATGCCCCTAGAGGGTGATTAACTGACCATTAACATAACCCCTGGGAGTTCCTTATTGCTATCATAATAAAAATGTTTCTAAACAGTGTTAAACCATGTTCAGCATGTGATTAGGCTGTACATGTATGTTAATCAAAGATTAACATAGGGTTGATAGAATGTTTTCAACCAATCAGAAAGCTCTATTTCTCAGACCCTTTTTATAATTGTTTAAAAGATGTTGCTGAGTAGAAGATGTAATAGAAAACAGTAGCACCTGTTGGATCAGGTAGGGTACTGTACCATAGTACACTGGGACATGCAATGCAGCCGCATCACATGGGTTAGGGTAGGTGGGCTACTGCTGCTGCTGATTTGATCATTAGCCATTTTTTTGGCCTGGTCTCCTCTGGTACATCCAGCATTAATAAAAAAAAATACCTTAGCTGCTTGGTATTGGTAGGCAGTAGGTACTGTACTTCGATATCTCTCCCTGTCTTGCTCCTTCTCTCTCTCTCCCAGCACTTGACGAGCACAAGTAGGTATTAGAGCTGTGTGGAATATAAAAGTCTGCCTGTGGAATGCCCATGGAATTGCCATTCCAGTTCCACAGAACTTCATCAAATTTTCCTGAAAATTCTGTGGAATTTTGCCAAATTTTAAATGTATGTCATTTTGCTCTAATTTTAAAAGTATACATCCAATTGATACCACATTTAATAAGTAGAAACTAGCAGTGGCTTACATGGGTGTACCAGATTTCAGAGTCATAGGTTGAAAGGAGGTGGAGTTATGGGTGGCTAAACATTCAATCAACATTTAATTTTCAGTTATTTCAAACTAGTTGTAAATTTTCTTATCCAGATTTCTCCACAGTTTCAGCATTTAGAGAAACATGCAACACAGGTGTGTGCACCACATTGTAAGTCTCAAACTTCAGAGGGGGCTGAGTTATAGACAGCCAAATATTTTTACAACACTTAGATTTCTGTTATTTTAGTATAATGTTCATAATATTCATTGAAATTTTATAAAGTTTTGCAGGTATACAGGTTATCACTATATTTATAGATGTGCATTGTTTCAGATTGCTATCTTCAGATGGGAATTGGGTTATAGACTGCCAGACATGCTGCCAAAATGTCAATGATTTCCCTCTAATTTCAAAATAACATATTCAAATTTAACCAGATTTGAAACATTTAAACTACTATAACACGTATTCATTTCTGAGAAAGTTCATATTTACAGCTCAGAATGAGACTACATTAAAAGTATTCAAACTTTCACAACATTTTAACATTAAATTTTGCAAGAAAGTAAACTGCAAATTTATAAACCCCTGAAACTTTAAATCTAGAGAATGCAATGCCATTAAATTTGGCAGGTTCTTAGACCTTTCAAGGAGACTGTATGAGTCAGTTTTATTATTTGCTTGCTGCCAGAAACTGCAAAATAACATCTGTACTTAAAGTCAAATTCTATGGCCCAGATATTCAAAAGAGTAGAGCCATGCTCAATAGGGTTGCGCCTGCGCAAGTCCGAAATTCTGCGATATTCAGCAGGAGGCAGTTGCACCCCCCAAGTCATGCTGAGCAACAGCGCAATGCTAATGAAGGCATGCGCAACCGAAGGGGGAGGAACCATGCATAAACTGCACAGCCCGATATTCAGCCAGGCTGTGCAGAGGTGTATGAGCGCAACCTACCTCGCCTTCACAATTTCGCCAAAAAAAGGATCAAGTCGAGGGCCACCCACAAAGTGAGCTGCCGCATTGCAAGGCGCAACACAGCAGCTGCCACCTGTGGGTAGCCCTCACTCATTCCAGCGCCCGCCCATACTTGTCGGGGCTGAAGTATCCCCATTAGCCCGATTGCAGGCAGAGCGTTCCGTTCCCCATTAGCCGATCTTGGGCATAACGTTATTCCCCATTAGCCCGATCGCGGGCATAACGTTATTCCACCCCATTAGCCCGATCGCGGGCGAACGTTATGTCCCCCAAGTCTAATATCCCTGGTGATCCAGTGGACGCAAAGCCCGATCGCAGGCATAACGTCAAGCTCCCCAAGTCTAATATCCCTGGTGGTCCAGTGGACGCTGAAGCCCGATCGGGCATAACATCAAACCCACCCCCAAAGTCAATATCCCTGGTGATCTAGTGGCCCCACCCCACCCACCCATGGAGCCCACCACCCTGCTCCCCCCGTCAGCGGCGGCAGCACACCCATCCGCCTGCCACCGCCACCCACCGACTGACAGCTCGGTAGGCTGCATGCCCATTGGTTCAGAGCAAGAGCCAATGGGTGTGCAGCCCATACTGTACAAGGCAGTCCAGATATGTGAATGAATGAAGTAGAGCAAGTTAACAAATGCTGATTTAAAGAAAACCACAAAACCAAATAGCATGAAATTTTTAGGGAACGCTAATCATGACGCAGGGACGTGAATTAAATCTTTTTCAAGCTTTTATTAACAATTTTATTAAACACTTTTGCACAGGATCTTGGATTTTGTCACTGTGAAGAACAAAAAGGATATCAGTGGAATCAGTAGTTCTATTGAGTCAGTCTGCCTATGCTAAGAGAGAAGGGGAAGGGAGACAAAATGATCACCCAGAGAGGAATAGCAGGACTGCAAAAAGCTCAGCCCAGCTTAGCAAATGAAGCAGTGACGCATGCATTGTGAATGTAAAATCCCACAAAAAGAATTCTGGATGTTTCATCTACAGTACATGCTACCATACCTATTTGAGAAAATGTTACCTATCATTTTTTGTTTGTTTTTTCCATTGTAAATTTAAAACTGTTAAATTTAATTTATCCAGTTGTTTTGGACACCAGGATACACTGGCATTGGATATGCATGTTAACGTCTGCAAGAGCAGAGAAGTTACAAACATTAACACTTTTGAGAGTTTTCACAAAATTTTGCAAATATTTACATACTGTAGTAAAACTTTGAACCGCTGTGATTTAAAAATCTCTGATCCAATTCTCTCCAAATTTAGAAGTTCATATCACCATTGCAACAAGGTTATTCATTCTAATTCACACGTCTAACTCCAAAGGTGCCTGAGTTATATCCAGATGAAATTATTCATGAAATTTCCCACAAAGAATAAAATGACAGACTTTGAGCACATATAATGTTGAGATGATGTACCCTAAATTCATGAACTTTGGCACAATTTTAGAACACATATAATCAATTAATGATGCCAAATGTAATGTCTCTATCCTAATAGATGGCTGAGGTATATGAGGATACGAATGTTCATGAAATTTTCCACAAAAAATAAAATGACAGATATTGAGGACCTTGGGGTCATCAGCCCTAATGCTCACCCCATTCAATAAGTAAATAAGCTAAGATGTGTACAGTATAGGAGAATGAGGTAAGTGTCAGGGCTGACAACCCCAAGGCACAACCCCCAATGCCTGTTGGTGCATGGAGGTGGGGTGTTAGAGTTGGAAACCCTAATGTCACATTTCCCTATTTTTGTCACTTTAACCCTAACTGGTGCATTAATGGAGACTTTTCAACTAATTTCCTTACTTTTTGAGATAGTATAATCATATCCTATATGCCCGTGGGAGCACAGGGTCCTTCGGGCCCTGTGCTCCCACCCCTCCATAATTGCATATATGTATGTAGCTGTTGAAGGGCCCTATGCTTCCATTTATAGGACAACAGTGACCAAACTGGCAGCATAGCCATCTTATTACCCACCTCATGTACCTGATACAGAAATTCTTTTAAATCCCAGCCGAAACATAATTCCATGCAACTACAATGCCATTCCACGCCACAGGTGTGAAAACATATTTTTGCCTGGATTTGAAAAATGACAGCTGTGGCACACATGAGATGGGGTAATAAGACATCTATGTTGAAAATCTGGGGTCAACATTTTTAAAATTTCCAAAGTTACGAGTGTGCGTAGCGAAATTGCAACAAATGGTCATAACTTTGCCATTTGTACTTATTTTGACCCAAAATTTTCAACATAGTCTTCTTATGACCACAACTCATGAACAATATGACTGTCATTACACAAGTCTTATCCAAAAAGTGAAATCGCCAGGTGACCATGAAATCACCTTTCAGGCAGGAGTTGCATAACAACAGTCACTTTGTTCATGAGGTGGGGTCCCCAAAAGGCTATGTTGAAAATTTAGGATCAAAATATCAAAAAATGGCTGTTATGTATAAAAGTTTAAACCCCCATTGAAATATACTGAACTGCATTTACCTTTGTTTTTCATATTGCAGTTGCCAGTTCAGCAGCAAGGCGTGTCTTCGATCAGAGAGCAGATCTCAAACCTGGGACCTGTTCAGGTAAGTGAGGGTGAACTGGGGTGTACTGGGGGGGGTAGGTGTTGAGTGAAAGGTGAGGGTGGGAGGTCAGATCAGCAAGGGTCTTTTTTCTTTCCTGAACATGAAAAAAAAAATCAAGTGATTTTGTTTTTTTTTCCAGCTCTGATCAGTGTGCTTTTTTCCAGCTCTGCAAGAATCAGTGGAGGGGGTGTTGCCACTAGAGCTCAGGAATATAAAAAAAAAAGTGTACAGCTATTGGAGGGTGGGGGTGCCACTAGACACTAGGGATTTATACATAAATGATGGGGATAGCATCAGAGGGTGGGTGGGTTCCACTAGACACCAGGGATTTAAAAATAAAATGACAGGGACAGCATCGGAGCATGGGGGTCCACTAGACACCAGAGATTTATACATAAATGATAGGGATGGCATCGGAGGGTGGGGGGTGCCACTAGACACCAGGGATTTATACATAAATGATGGGGACAGCATCGGAGGTTGGGGGGTGCCACTAGACAGCAGGGATTTAAATATAAATGATGGGGACAGCATCTGAGGTGGGGAGTGCCACTAAACACCAGCGATTTTAAAATAAAATGATATGGATGGCATCAGAGGTTGGGGGCTGCCACTAGACACCAGGGATTTAAACATAAATGATGGTGTTTTGAGAACGGGAGAGGTGGGACCACTGGACTACCAGGGCTTTATTAATTTATATTACTGGGGACAGACATGGGAGAACAGGGGAGGGGGGAGGGACCACTAGACTGCCAGGGCTTTGTCTTTTTATTACTAGGGATGACGATTGGAGAATGGGGGGGGGGACAACTGGACCACCAGAACTCCACAAAAGTTCAAAAATAACAACTCAAACATCATTTACTTAGCAAGTAACGGGGGACATGCTTTTCAAGTAAAAAAACCCACATGTGCCACAGAGATATATTAATTGTAAAACAAACATTGAACTAAGCATATCAATGCAATCTAAATACAGTAACTGCCACTTATAGCGCCCGCAGTTTTAATAGGCAGTCAGTTTAAAGGGATAGATTCCATTTTGCATTTGCCAAATCCATAGGATGTAATGTTAAAAATGTTGGTTATAGCACTGTATGCCCGCCTTCTATTTCGGGCAGATTAGCTGCTACTGTAGTTGGTGTCAGTTCAAAAGTCTGCATGCTGAAGTGTGAAATAGCATTAATTAGCAGTTAATCTGCCCAGAATAGAAGGCAGGCACAAGACTAATTAGCTACTAATCGGTCCAGGCTGCAGGGAGCCTCTTAGTGCCTAACTGTGCTTCCATGGCTCAAGATTCTATAATAAAAAAAAAGTCTCACATTTGAATGCTGTTTACATCACATGTAGTTTTGCTCTCCTGTTTCAGCTGTACTCGATCTCCCATCCCAGGCTCACAAATTCCCTCTACCTTTTCTTGAAGGCTGCATGCAGGTTTGCTCTGCTATTCCCCATTGTACAGTATTTGGTCTTCCATTTCAGGCTGTACTCGGTCTCCTGTCCCAGGCTCACAAAACTCCCTCTACCTTTTCCTGATGGCCACATACTCTCCTGTCCCATTGTAATGATGTCTAAGGCTGCTATACTTTAAGGTACGGGGTTAAAAAATTGGTGACAGTTTGTTTTAAGAGTTTTTCTCTATGGCATGTGTGCAGGTTTTCTCTCCCGTCCCAGGCTAAAACAAGCAGCCATCAGTAATCCCTAAAAAACATAGCCTTTAGTTACAGCACCCACTCCCTATAACAGGCACAATCTGTTTACACAAATGCACCCGTTAAAAGGGGCTGTGCTGTGCTGTCTGTAGCATGCAGTAGTTGCATACAAAATTAGTTTGTAAATTGTTAGAAAAACAAGATGGCTGCCAGCCTGCCAGCTCAGCGGCAAGATGCCTGCTTACGGTGCCAACATCCCGGGTTCAGTGACAGACTCGGGAGTCAGAGGGTCGTCTGGAGGGAGAACAATCAAGCATCCTGGGGACCTCTTTTCTTCTCTGGGAGGAAGGGGGAAGAGTGTTCATCACTTTACAGACCCCTAGCAGAGGCTGGGGGAACCGCTGGGGCTGGCACCATCACCTTAAGGGGGTGGGCAGATACTGGATATCAATTCACATTCCCACCCCCAGGTTTTCAGCATTCAGGAAAAAGTCATCCTCCTGGCAAGACACCCTGCTCTGCTACTGTCTCCACTACCACCAATGTCCGCCAAAGGGGGTCCTGCTCCAGTGTCCCCAACCCAGAGGGTAAGCCAGGGCTTGCCAATAGTGTCCATCAGGAGGGGGCACCTGCCTGCTGGCCCTGCCCAGGGGGGTAAGCCCGGGCATGGGGGGTTGGTAGGCAGGGTAGGTCTGAGCTCCAGTAAGGATCGGGGGCTGGCCCCCAAAAAAAGTAAAACAAGATGGCTGACAGCACAAACAGAATTTCTCTGAGTATGACCAGTAAATTTACAGTTCAAACAGTAAATTTGCAGCTCAAACTGTTTTCATTTACCTGCCTTTCTTGCAGCTATCACAAAAAAGTTATTATTCAAAAATGGTAATGTATTTTTTCACCAAACCATCCAAAGGCACACCCTTGGCACATGCCCTATCATCCATAAAAATTACAGATGAATTTTTCATTCCGTGTGGACTGTAGATGGGGACACAATTTCCTAACACTACAAAACGTTGGCATTAAATCTGCTACAAAACAAAACCCAGAGCCTAAACAGTGAGATTATCAAGTTCTCAAGAGATAAACACACAACGTGTTATTGGTGGTTGTCTTCAAGATGGTAAATAAAATAAAGCACCAAATAGTAGACCACTGACTTGTTTGGAATATTTTCCCCCCTAAACTTGCAGTGGCTCCTTACTTTTGCTGGCAGGGTAAACCCTGGATCCAGTTAAGCAGAGACCCATCCTGAGCAGTGATGCTGTGAGGGCAAGCTGTAATAACAGCCAAGCCATGCAAATCGCTACTGGTCCACCGCCCATAGTCCAAACTCCACACACAGTTCACAACATTAAGGGGAGGGCGATCAGAATAAGATGCAGAAAATGGAGAAAATTTTCTTTCATGAAAAAGGATCCTTTTTTGTCACTCTTGATCTTTTTTGGTTTGAACGAAAAAGGATTCATGAAAAAGGATCTTAGCAAGTGATGAAAAAGGATTTAAAACATAGAAAAAAAAACATTCCAGGATAATTTTGGACCAGGCAACTGCAGAATCCAACTAATGGAGTTCCAGTGAGTAAGATCCATTTCTTGGTGTCCCTACAGCACCTCATTTTCAAAAAATACTTTTAAACAAAAATTAAAACAAGATGGCGGCTCGTGAAAAAAAAATTTCTCTCAGAAGAAAGGATTTTCGACTCATGAAAAAGATAATGATCTCGTGAGATTGAGTCCTTTTTCACGAGATCAATTCCTTTGTCAAATTTTTTACCTCTATTCTGAAAAATTAACTTCCCATAGAAAATAATGGGAACTTAAAAATGGAATAACTTTGCAACAGGTTAATATTTTTGCACCAAACAGACATTGGCAGTTCTGTTACCAAAGTTCTTTCTACCATAAAAAAAACACACAAAAATTCTACACTGTCTGGCTGCAAGGTGATGAGGAAAAAACTGCAAAACGTGGTAACTTTTTACTTGTTTACACTAGCCAGATCTCAGAATCTGCACACCCAACCAGAACGAAACTTGCCATGTCAAGAGATCTACCCCACAGGACAGCGCATACCAAATTTTGTGCAAATCCATTAATTGGTTGCAAAGTTACTAAAGTGAAAAATGTGAGGTTTAACATTAAACAGGCTACTCAACCCTAACTATAGGGGCATGGCCCAATGAAATGAGTCTGAGGCTACTTAAAGAAATAGCTAATGAAATGGCAGACTCCTTATTATATATTTTTAATACATCCTTGGATAGATGTCAAGTGCCTAGGGACTGGAGAAAAGCAGAAGTGATACCTATACACAGCATGCTCTCGCCAGAGCCAATACGGCTGTGGTGAGCTGCCAGATGACCAAAGTTACACATGTGCATAGAAAATTTTGAATGCCCGGTGTAACTCTGCCATTTTTGGGAGTTGTTTCACCAATTTTTCAACATGGCCGTTTTGAGACCCCCACCTCATGAAAAGTGCCACTGTCATTTTGTTCATTTGTCCCAAAAGGTGATTTTGCCAGTGACCGTGCCATTCTGTGCCACACATGTGAAAACACATTTTGGGAAGGATGTGAAAAATGACAGCTGTACTGTTAATAAGGAGGTGTGCAAAAAAGGCAATGTTGAAAATCTGGAGTGAAAATATTAAAAACTGGTGAAGTAAGGAGCATGCGCAGAAACTGTGTGATGCATGTTCATAACACTGTCATTTTTTTGAATTTTTTGCACCAAATTTGCAACATGGGATTTTTGGGACCCTACCTCATGAACAGTGGCACTGTTGTTTCATCAATCAGTACCAAAAAATGATTCTGTGCAGTGACAGCAAAATCACCTTTTGGGACGCAGTAACGAAATGACAGTGACAGTGTTCACGATGTGGGTTCCCAAGAACCCCATGTTGAAAATTTTGGGCCACAATTCCTACAAAAGGCTGATATTTCAACATAAGTTGAAAACCCCATGGACTGCCATTCTACCATGCTTACCTTTGATTCTTCAGTTTGCGGTTTGGCTTTGAAGAGTGCAGTCGTGTCCCGGTCCAGAGAAGATGACAGCACCAACCTCCAGAGATAAGTATGGCGTAAAGGGGGCTAAGGGGAGGTGGATGCTCAGTGGGAGGGTGGGGATAAGGAAGGGGGACTGGGGCGACGATGAGGGACCATTTTCTTTTTTACAGGTAAAAAAACAAAAGACATCAGGGACTGTTTTCTTTATTTACAGAGGGAAAAGCATAAATTTGGGCACACTGGGGTGGGCTTCCAGTATGCCACATGAGTTTGGGAGGTACATGATGCCGACATAGAGATTAGAGCACCCAATGTTGAAACATGGTAAAAAAAAAAAAAAAGAAAAAACATAAATTTGGGCACACCGATATGGGCTCCCAGTGTACCACATGAGTTTGGGGGACATGATGCTGCCACGGAGATTAGACACCCCGAAGATGGTGTGGGAAAGATAAAAACATAGATTGGGCCCCCCATATCAGTGCGGGGATGGGGAATGGAGGGAGGGGGGGAGAACAGCAGCAGCGGGAGGGTTTTATTCACTGCCGGTGCTGGGAGGGAGTGGAGGGAGCAGGGAGAACAGGAGCAGTGAAAGGGTGCAGGAGGAGTGCCATCCACAAGATGGCAGTGACGATGCAACTGCGCATGCATGGTACTCGCACATGCATAGTTGCATTGAGTGGTATTCTGCCATTCACAAGATCATGGTGCCAGCAGAACTGCACATGCATGCAAGGTGGGCATCTTGCGCAGTTCTTGCTCCTAGAATCGAGTAACAGCTGAAGTAGTGTGGCTGTTACTCCATATCGACCGATCGTGGCAGAGTGTTACAAGCTCCATTGAACTTTCAGAAGGATACTTCCAAAAGTCCAATGGAAGGTGCCACGATCGGCTGTTTTAAGGCAACAGATCAATCCCAAAATGGCTGCAGGCTCTGCCCACAGCCGTAAAGAGGGTCTAAAGAGTAATCCTATAAACTGTAGCCCTATAAGCCTAACAAGTATATTAGGCAAAATCATGGAAAGCTGTATTAAGGTCAGACTTAATATTATGAGCTGAAACCTATCAATAGATGATAAACACCAACATGGATTTGTTTCTTAGAAATCATGTACAACAAATCTATTAAGCTTTTATGAAAAAGTCAGTACATATTTAGACAATGGAATACCTGTGGATGTCATTTATCTAGACTTTGAAAAGGCTTTTGATAGGGTATTGCATTTGGATTTAGTAAAGAAATTATATGATTTCAAAATAGATAGTAAAATGGTAAGATGGATCGAAAGCCGGCTATATAAAAAGGGAACAGAGGGTCAGAGTTAACTTTCATCTGTCCTCATGAAAGTGACTAGCAGAGTTCTGCAGGGTTCCATTTTGGGCCCAGTTCTTTTCAGACTGTGTATATCAGATATAGGTAGGGAGTTACAGTCATGATATGAAGTTTACGCAGACAACACAAAGTTAGGAGGAAGGGTAGATACTGTTGTGGGCAGTGAAGTTATCCAGAGGGACCTAGATAGGTTAGTATTGTGGACAAAGAAATTAGGTATGTCCTTTAATATATCAAAGTGCAAAGCTGCACACTTTGGGAGAACAAATCCAGGCATTAAATATTCAGTGCAGGGTATAATATTGGAGAAAACTAAAAAAGAAAAAGATTTGGGAATTATGATAACAAATGACCTCAAGTCTCATAGCCAATGTGCTGAGGTGTTCAGGAAATCAAATTATGTTATGAATGCTATTAATGGACATTTCATCTCTAAATCAAAGGAACTTAGATTGCCCTTATATAACACGTATGTAAGACCATATGTAGACAACTGCTCCCAGTTTTGAGGAGGTCTGAATAAAAGTGACAGGAAGAAATTGGAACAGATACAAAGAAAAGCTACTAGGGCGATCAGAGGAATGGAAAATCTGTCCTATTATGAAAGGCTACAAGAATGACAACTAAATACACTACATAAAAGATGAATTAGGGAGGATTTGCTGTTATTGTACAGAATAATAAATAATAGAGATTTAGTGCAGGGAAAACAATTTTAATTTTAAGCCACCACACAGTTTAGGGGGTCACGATAAGCAACTACAGGCTGGAAACTTTAAAAGTGATAAGAGGAAGAAGTTTTACACTCAGAGGGTTGTTCACATATAGAACTGTCTACCAGTAGAGGTGGTGGAGAGTGGTATTTTTAATGTTTTTAAAAGTAGATTAGATAGGTATTTATCACTGGAGGTACTGGTGGATTACTACCATTAATAAAGGGACAGCTCACATGGGCGTTTGCTTTTTGCTGTCTCAAAAATTCCAAGTAAGATCCAAGTAAGATTGCACTTAAAATGGTTCCAATGGGCACCAAACGAAAGCAGAACAAATAACAGCAGTAAATGAGACCAGTTTAGCTAACCTTGTAGATTCGGACCTATGCTGTTATTGCTGTGCTTAGGTCTGTCATTTTTTTTTTTTTTTGGCCTGATTTTGCAGTATTGCAAGTAGTTTTTGGTGATATTTGTGAGTGTATCAATGTGGTCACATTTGAAACTAACAATACACTGAATGCAGACCTTGTGGCTTTTTCTTGTTCGACAAGTCAGCCTGCAGGTTGGCAACTTTTATGTAAGTTTGCACTGTTGTAGTACATGTTGTATTATGGGTGCCTCCTTTCCTTGCCATGCCTTGTAACACTATTTGGTCAGAATGTAAAACAAGCACAATGTTGGTTTTTTTTTATTTGGGGCTTCTTACCACTAAAGGCATTCCATATATTGCTACAAATACCATCAGCAATGCGAAACTGAGTGGATAAAATTTCATATGTCTG
Source organism: Neoceratodus forsteri (assembly GCA_016271365.2). NCBI lineage: Eukaryota > Metazoa > Chordata > Ceratodontiformes > Ceratodontidae > Neoceratodus > Neoceratodus forsteri. Next base: position 967,345,676 of record CM028133.1, read on the forward strand.
CCTCCATCTCCCATACCATCCCTGACTCAGTCTGTCACAGAATTAAACTGTGGAGGTACAAACTCCTTCCTGTGCGGTGGCATTTCATTCATTCAGTCTCCAGAACTACATAAAAAACCACACAAATCAACACAGACAACTGCCTCCATAGTGAATAAATGCACTTCCAATGCTTTGTCAGCTCCTGGTTTTTACAGCCACTGTTCACAGGTACACTCTGTATGTTCAGAGTTGGCACGCTGTATTCAAATAAATTTCAGTTACATCACTTCCAGTCTGGCGATCACCTCAGCACCTCGGAGTGCAGACTTTGGCTGAACTCAGTGGTGAGACAAAAAACAACTAAAACAAATGTTAACCAAATGATTATGACCACATTTCAAGGTACAATTTTAAAATTAATTACATTCACTTTGCTTCTCAACCACACAGGTCCACAATGCAGATCTGCTGTTTAACCAGGCAAGCAGGGGACACTGTAAGAAGGCTTTAGAAATGCATCTGAAGTTGAATGCAACAGAGGAGAAACAGGCTGTGTCAATGACAATCAACTGCCTCCATTGTGCATTTGCCATCAACCCTCCACCTCTTACAGTTGATGGCATCTGTTGCTGATTCAAAAAGGAAAAAGGACAAGTCCACCAAGTCAGTGGAAAAACTCTGCCACTCATTGAAGGAGAAGTGGCATAAGGATAAGACTGCTTCCCCAGACCATTCACGCTGTCCTCTAACAAGAGTTATGTCATTTGAAAAAGACAGGTCCGAGACTGAGGCCTTGAGTCCTGCTGTCCCTCCCACCCACAACCATTTTACAAATACCAAGGTTGGGTCTGGCACCAGTTATCCTACCCCACAGGGGATCTTTAGCCCATACCACCATCAGGAACAGTCCCACTGATGGTACAGCCATCACTGACCCTGTCAGCATCGGTTAACGCACAACTCATATCAAACGATGTTGGAACTGTTTCAGCACCTTCTGCCACTGATGCCATCTTCACTGTTTCTGTCAGCAGCGTCGGCTATGCTGTCATCAACCCTATCATCTGCACAGTAATTCACAGTCCCCACCATACTGCCAGGCCCTGACAAGCCTCAGTCAATGGTATGTTTGTTGACAGTGCCTTCTCAACTGTCTTCCCATCCCATTGACCCACTCCAAATGACAGTTAGCATTGATGATGAACTGGAATACAATCCAGAATACATGAAAGAGGAGGACATGGATGAAGAAGATAAAGTGATTGATGTGGTAGGCTCAAGAGCCACACTTTTTTCCTGCTCAGATAAGAGTGTGAAACGCACTCCCAGATCTCCCCCTGAGGATACCTCTTTCCAGGATTTCCTCAAGTTGGTCCAGGCTACACTGGGTTTTGATGCAGAGGAGGAGTGTTCCTCCAGGAAGCATCTTTATGACTTCCTGGAGATGTCTAACTCCCCTACTGTCATCATCCCTCCAGTACCCTTGATATTAGAGGATGCTACTTTGACTGCTTGGCATAGACCTGCTCAGTTGCCTGCAGTTCCTAGAAAGGCAGAGAAACAATATCCTGCCCCTGTGGCTAAGCCTTACTACTCAGCCTAAAACAGACTCAATGGTCATAATGGCTGCTCATGACAGATAAAAACATCCAAGTACATAAGTTCTCTTTGTCATGTTTAAGAGTCAGGGAGACTGGACATGATAAGGAAGAGAACAGTTGCTTCTGCTTCCCTGGGCTGATGGATTGCAAACTAGCAGGCATATATGATAAAGTATCAAAACTGCCTATGGAAGACGATGGACTCCCTGGCTGATAAAATGCCAAATGCCCCTGACAAAAGATTGGCTCAAAAGGTCATTGCCAATGGTCTGGATGCAGGAAAACACCTGCTTAGGTCTGCTTAAATCCCTCAGATGCTGCTGCCCGAGCTGTAGCTTCTGGGATTTGCCTCTGCTGCTGCTTTTGGCTGAAAGTGGCGAGCTTTGCCTCTTATGCTCAGCAGTCAGTACTTAATGCCCCATTCCAAGAAAAGCAGTTGTTTTGTTCTGACATAGAAAATGCTCTGTGGGATCTACAGTCCTCAGGGATGACCCTGAGGTTCCCACACATGTTGAACACTAGGCCCAGAGGTAGAGGCAGAGGTTCTTTACATTGGCCTTGTGCACGTCCAGGCATTGGCTATTCCAGAGGTTCAGGACATTCCCAGAGTCCTCGGCCTTTCACTTCCCAGGCCACAAACTTGCCTCCCAGTGCCCCGCCAGACTTACAAAAGGTCTGGCTATTACTGGCACCCTGCTGCTCCCATGCTTACTGACTCCCCTCCTCTTCCTCTTCCTCTTCCATCACTGCCTCAGGAAGTTCTGAAGGGAGGCCAAATCTCCCTCTTCTACAAAAATGGAGGAAGTTCACAACTAATGCTTGGGTCCTGGAGATAGTTCAGCTAGGGCACACCCTAGAGCTCCTTTCTGTTACATAGAAACATAGAAATTTTCGGCAGATAAGGATTGCTAGGCCCATCCAGTCTGCCCGTAGACCCTATACAATGTATGTGGCCACTGACCCTATGTGATCAATGACTTTTCATCACTCCCTTCCCTCTCAGGCTTCCCTGGTGCCTGTCCCAAGCATGCTTAAACCCCTCTAATGTGCTTGCCCCCACTACCTCCTGTGGCAGACTATTCCATGTGTCGACTACCTTTTCTGTGTAGAAAAATCTACCCCCTTCCAATTTCTTATTGTGCCCCCTTGTTCTAGTACTTTTTCTACATTGGAAAAGCTCCCCTGCCTGCACCTTGTTTATGCCCCTGAGGTACTTGAAAGTTTCAGTCATGTCCCCCCGCTGTCTCCTCTCCTCTCCACCAGTGAATACATATTGAGGTCCCTTAGTCTCTCCTCATATGTTTTGTGGTGTAAGCCCTGCACCTTCTTTGTTGCCCTTCTCTGGATAGTCTCCACCTTGTCTATGTCCTTGCCCAGGTGTGGTCTCCAGAACTGCACGCAGTGCTCCAGGTGAGGCCTTACCAATGTTTTATACAATGACATCATCACCTCCTGCCTCCTGCTAGTGATACCCCTGCCTACGCACCCTAGCATGCTACTGGCCCTCCCTGCCGCCATGGTACATGGTACACAAGTCAGGAAGACCTGCATCACAGCCAATTGTTCTGGCTTAAATATTCCAGCATTGATTAATTACTATAAACTACTGGTGTGATCCTGTTTCAGACAGAAGTCCATCTTCTTCCAAGTTGTGTTAACAGGGTGTGCTTTGAAACAACTGAGAAGCTGCATGGGATATACTATATTGGACTAGATATCTGCAACAAATCTCTCTCTTGCTTACATCTGAGGGAAGTTTTCCTTACTTTACAGTCTTACATTGGTATTGCTTTGTGTTTAATTATTATAGTTTTTAATTCAGGAAGGGGGTTTTCAAAACTGCTTATCTTGTGAGCATCTTCAAAAGGGTTGAAATAACTGCATATTTGATTTTCCTTTGTGGCTAACAAACCACCAGGCTGTTTTGGGGCTGGGGAGGTTTACCTGTGTCTGACTTAGATGTCTGGATTTTTCTCTCTTTGATTAGCAGGGTATTTTCTCCGTCAAATTGTTGTGTAGGGCATCTTGCTGACAGTAAGGCACTCATCGCAGCGGTGGGTCAGAGCTTTTAGCTGATTGTTTCGTGAGGGCACAGTTTAGCCCCAACCCCTTCCCACCCCTCACCCCATCCACCCCTGAAATAGTTCCTTTATACCTGGGGTTCTGACATCATTTCTCAAGAGTGCAAGGTGCATATCACTGTCATATCCTCTCTAGCACACTGCACTGACAATATAAGCATACACATTGTATAATATATATATATTTCTATATAACAAACCAATCACACACGCACACACACACACACACACACACACAAAACAACAACAAAAAGTAGATAAACATGTGGGGAGTAGTGCAATGTAATGGCTGTGGGGCAGCGGTCTTCCGGGAGTCTTTCTGGAGGCTGAGATGCTGCCCTATTTGCAGACAACTCTCTGCCCTGAGGGAGGAAGTTGCCTGTCTTCAGGCCACACTGGACAATAGTAAGGGAACCTTCCCCCAGGCCACACTGGACAGTAGGAAGGGAACATCCCCCATCCAGGGAACACCAGAGCCACCACCACTACCTCAGAGGTTGTGAAGAAAGCACAGAAGTTGGACCACAGTGGGCTCAGGGAGGGTGAGGATGGTGGAACAGAGGCACATCCAGTCAGTTGTTCCACTCCACAATCCATATACCATTCTGGGGGAGCATAGCTCCCCTATGGATGCACCCAAGAGGAGACTAAGGAGGCTGAGGACAACTGTCACAGGGGAGGAGCCCACAGGAAGGAGGCAGAGGACACCACAGGAAAGGAAGCAGCTCCTGGAGGGGACTCAATATTGGGGATAGAACTGGGGAGCAGGAAAACTGAAGTAAGGTGCCTGCCTGCCTGGTGCCATGGCTTGGAGGGCAGGAGCGCATCCTCAGGATCACGAGAACAGCTGCATGGGAGTCTGAGCTGGATGTCATTGTCCACCTAGGGACAAATGACTTGGCTCATCATGAGATTAGAGCAGTGCAGGAGGACTTTGTAGAGTTGGGAGGGGCCTAAGACAAGTAGCACACACAGTATCCTTCTCAGAGGTGCTGCCTGTCAATGGCATGGGGAGGCGAGGATACTGCATGCAGTTTAATGAATGGTTGAAAATGGTGTGGAGCACAGGGGTTTGGCTTCATTGGGGACTGGGGTTCCACCTGAGGGACACCAGCCTATACTGGCAGGATGGTCTGCATCTGTCCAGGAAGGAACAAGTCTTTGAGCAATCGGTTTAAATGCTTCATTGGCAAGCTTTTAAACTAGTCAAAGGGAGGCACTGATAAGCAGCAGGAAAATCCCAGCCTCTCCCTACAAAACAGGGTACTAAATGAGAAAAGACCGAGGTAGAAAGGTCAGTGGGGATGCTGCAACAGAAGGTAAAGCCATCAAAAATGGAGAGCAATGAGTACCAATGCCTGTAGTCTGGGTAACAAGCTTCCTGAATTAGTGGCCTTGATGGAGGAGGAACATCTGGATATCGTGGCAGTCACAGAAACATGGTACACACAAAACCATGACTGGACGGTAAACATACCAGGATACACTATCTACAGGAGGGACAGGGAGGGTAAAGAGGAGGAGGAGGAGTAGCTCTTTACATAAGGGAAAGAATCAAAGCAACAGAACAAAAGGGTAAACAGGGAGGGAGAAGAAGCACTGTAAGTAAATTTGGAGACAGGCAATGGCACCACAATCCACACAGGGTTGTATACAGACCCCTTCTCAGGAGGAAATGGACAAGAAAATGATAGAAAGTATACTTAGAATGCGAAAAAAGGGAGATATTGCTGATGGGTGATCTGAATATGCCAGATGTTAACTGGAGTGCAGTTGCAGCAGCCACTTCAAAGAGTGGGGTTATTCTAGATGCCCTAGGGGCATGCCTTAGACAACTAGTATTGGAGCCCACTCGAGAGGGAGCAATCTTAGACCTGGTTCTCTCAAATGGAGATGGAGAGAGGATCACAGATGTAGAAGTGGGTAGCCATCTGGGAACTAGCGACCGTCGAACAGTATGGTTCACAATAAACACAGCAATAGAGTCAAGCCATACAAAGGCAAAAGTACTGGACTTTAGGAGGGCTGACTTTGCCAAAATGGGTGAGTGCCTAAGGAATGCACTAGCAAATGGGCAGGAAGGAGGAGTGGAAGAACAATGGGGAATAATAAAAACTGCCATCACAGAGGTAACGAGCCTTTGTGTGAAGCAAATAAACAAAACAAAACAATGTAAGAAACCACTATGGTTCTCAAAGGAAGTGGCAGTGAAGGTTCAAGAGAAAAAGAAAGCATTCAGGAAGTACAAGGAATCACAGAAGGAGCAGGACAGAGAACTGTATCAGTTAAAGCAAAAGGAAGCTGAGAAGGCAGTCAGAACAGCAAAGGCCCAAACTGAGGAAAAGATAGCCAACTCAGTTAAGAAGTGGCATAAAACCTTTTATAGGTACATCAGGGAGCGAAGTAAGACCAAGGGAGGGATAGTGAAGCTTAATAAAGGGAGGGAGGGTGGGCAGAGGGAGACTGTGAAAAGGCAGAGATACTAAACAAATATTTTTGCTCAGTATTTACAAATGAAGAGGAGATACCTAAAACAAACAGTAGAAACACTCTGGATACAGAAGTTGATACCAGCCCATTTACAGAAGAAAGGGTTCTGAAGAAGTCTCTAAAACTGAAGGTGGACAAAGCAATGGGGCCTGATGGGATTCATCCCAGAATTCTAAAAGAACTAAGGGTAGAACTAGTGACACCACTGACTACCCTCTTTAACAAATCATGGGAGGATGGGGTGGTACCGAGGACTGGAGGAGGGCAGAAGTGATTCCGCTCACAAAAGTGGGAGCAAGGCAGAAGCAGGAAACTACAGACCTGTTAGTTTAACCTCGGTGATAGGGAAAATGATGGAATCACTTCTGAAGGAAAGAATTGTCGAGTATCTAGAGGCCAGAGGGGCACAGGACCCAAAGCAGCATGGATTCACAGCGGGAAGGTCATGCCAGATTAATCTGATAGATTTCTTTGACTGGGTGACCAAAGTAGTAGATCAGGGAGGGACTGTGGACATGGTCTACCTAGAATTTAGCAAGGCATTTGACACAGTCCCACACAAAAGATTAATATACAAGTTAGTCAGCCTGGGTAAAGAACTGGCTGGAGAATAGGACACAGAGAGTAATAGTAAGTGGAGTCCACTCTGAAGAAAGGGGTTACTAGTGGGGTACCACAGGGTTCAGTATTAGGACCGGTCCTCTTCAATGTCTTTATAAGTGACATTGCAGAGGGACTGGAAGGAAAAGTATGTCTCTTTGCAGATGACACAAAGATCTGCAACAGAGTTGATGCACAAGGTGGGGTGGAAAGGATGAGAAGGGACTTGGCAAGGTTAGAGGAATGGTCAAATGTATGGCAGCTTAGATTCAATGCTAAGAAGTGCAAGGTAATGCACCTGGGAAACAAAAACCCAGGGGAAGAGTACACAATGGGGGGTGAGATGCTAACAACAACAAAAATGGAAAGGGACCTGGGGGTAGTCATATCAGATGACTTAAAGGTGGGCAAACAATGTGAGAGGGCAGCAAGGAGGGCTGTGGGGATACTGGAATGCATAGGGAGAGGCATCACCAGTAGAAAACAAGAAGTTATTATCCCTCCATTACAGACAGCTGGTCAGACCCCATCTGGAGTACTGCATGCAGTTCTGGAGACCCAATCTCCTAAAGACATAGACAGGATGGAAGCTGTCCAGAGGAGGGCAACTAAAATGATGCAGGGTCTGCACTGGAAGACATATGAAGAGAGACTAAAGGAGCTTAATATGTATAGCCTTGAGAAAGGAGGAGAGGAGACATGATAGAAACTTTCAAGTACCTCAAGGGAATCAACAAAGTCAAGAGGGTAGCATCTTCCAAAAAGAGGTGTACAAGAACAAAGGCACAATTTGAAGATAGAGGGGCAGCTCAGAGGTAATTTAAGGAAGTATTTTTTCACAGAGAGGGTTGTGGATGCATGGAACGGCCTTCCGGAGGAGGTTGTGGAGTCAAAAACAGTGGTGAAATTCAAGCATGCATGGGACAGTCATAAGGCCATTCTAGGGGGTGGGGGTAGGAAGAAGTAGGCTGCTGGTTAACTAGGATTTGCAGCTTATCCAGTAGGTAGGGAAATAGGCAGACTGGGTGGGCCAAGCGGTCCTTATCTTCCGTCAAATTCTATGTTTCTATATTTCTATGTCTATGTTTCTATGTTTCTATGTTTGATACCTTAAGGTTATCAGAGATGATAACCCCTAGGTCCATTTCCTCTTGGGTGACAGTCAGCTCCCCCCCAACCTGTAGCTCTCCCCAGGGTTCCCTCTAACCAGGTGAATTATTTTGCACTTCATTACATTGATCCTCAGTTGCCACATCTCTGACCATCTTTCAAGCTTCTCCAGGTCCCTTTTCATTTTCTGCACCCCTTCTGGAGTATCCACCCTTTTGCAGATCTTGATGTCATCTGCAAATAGGCAGACCTTTCCTTCCAGCCCCTCTGCAATGTCACTAATGAAGACATTGAACAGGACTGGTCCTAGTACTGATCCCTGTGGTACCCCACTGGTCACCCCTGGGTCTATCGATATAGCGACTGCCAAGCGATCACCGTTATAAGCGAAGTCAGGTAGCGAAAAATCAATTTCAGTGCTCTGATTCCCAGGTATAAAACAAAATGGCTCAGGGACTTGCATTTTATGTTTATATGGGGGACTGTGCCCCCACACACCCATGGAGGCATAGCCCCGTACACCCCTACTTAAGGATTCTCAACTCCAGGGGGGTGCATGTTGGGGAGGGGGCAAAATGTAAAACAAAAAATTAAATTTGGGCTGGGCGCAACAAAAATGAACCTGTGCCCAGACCGAACCCAGCACCCTAGCAAGCCAACCCGCTACACCACGGGGCCAGCTCGAAGCATAACGCAGTGCCACCCTCAAATCCCTCCCACCCTCACCAAGCATGCTCGTTTCCACGCACATACCTGTAGCATGTTCACTCCCCACCCTCTCCACGCATGCATTTTTTAGCAACTTCCCTGCTGCTATGGTCACCAGTTCACCCCATCTGGTCACTGTAGCTGCCTGGTAGCCACTGTGCCATGCATCGTGATTGAGTCGCCCTTTTGGGGATCGTTCAATTGCAGTCACGCACATCACAATATATCCACCACCCTCCCCAGATTGTACCCCATTTACCACCACCCTCTGTCTCCTGTCTGCTAACTAGTTCCTAACCCAGTTCACCACCTTGTCTCCCATGCCCAGACAACCCATCTTGTTAATCAGCTTTCTTTGTGGGACTGTGCCAAAGGCTTTGCTGAAATCCAGGTAGGCGACGTCTACTGCCCCTCCCTGATTAAGTTGCCTAGTCACCCAATCAAAAAACACTATTAGATTCATTTGACATGATCCTCCTGCTGTGAATCCATGTTACCTCAGATCATGAGCACCACTGGATTCCAAATGTGCCACCATCCTTTCTTTCAGCAGTGTCTCCATGATCTTTCCCATGACTGAGGTGAGGCTGACTGGCCTGTAGTTCCCCACCTCCTCCCTACTGCCACTTTTGTGCAGTGGGACTAGATGTGCCCTGCTCCAGTCCTCTGGAATGACACTCGTGTTGAGTGACTCTGTGAACAGGGCCACCAGAGGCGCTGCTAGTTCCTTTCGTAGCTCCTTTAATATCCTCGGGTGGATGCCGTCTGGCCCCATGGCCTTATCCACCTTCAGCTTTGTGAGTTCTTCCAGAACTCTCTCCACTGTGAATGGACTGGTGTTCACCTCTCCCCCCCTTGCCTCTGCAACCCAACTGTGGTCCTTGATCCTCCCCTCCTTAGTGAATACTGAGCAGAAGTATTTGTTCAGTATTTCTGCCTTGTCAGATCCCCCCACTCTCCTTCTCCCTTTGGTCTCACAATCCCAGGTTTTCTTCTTTCACTGATGTACCTATAAAATGCCTTATCCTCTTTGTTTACAGACTGTGCTAAGCTCTCTTCTGTCTGTGCCTTCACCCTCCTAACAGTCTTCCCTGCTTCCTTTAGACATCCTCCAGTGACCCTCCTTTGCTAAACAGATACCCTCTGAGGCATCTTGCACTCCTGCTGGAGGAGATTCAAACTTTCCTCCACAAGAGGGCTGCAGAGTCCATCCCAGTTTCAGAACAAAACCTGGGCTACTATTCCCAGTACTTCCTGATACCAAAATTAAATGGTGATTTAAAGCAGCAGTGCAACGAAAATTAGTTAAAATTTGACCCCCCCTTTTTTCTTTCTAATTTATGCCAGATGTCTTCCAGTTTATTTTGGTGGTGAAATTTTCTGTTTTCATTATCATTTAAGAATTTTATGAATGTTTTAAAGTAATTATTTCTCAAGAAATAAAGATGGCCGCCTCATTTTTGCATAGAAATAATACTGAGGACCTGGGGAGGATTAGAGTCTAGACAAAAATGCAAATGTGCAGTACACAGGGTAGGAAGCATCCAGAAAACCCAAATCAACAGTTCTGTCAATATTTTTTTATAACCACAGCAGAAAATTAGCTTTTTTGAATAACTTTTTTCATTGCACTGCTGCTTTAAGGCCCGTACTGGACCTTTGAAGACTGACTCTATTCATCAAATGCAAAAAGTTCTGAATGGTGTCTCTGCAGCCTCTCCTCCCCCTCCTACTGAAAAGGGATTGGATGGTTGCTCTGGATAGGAAGGGTGTATACCTTCATGCCAAGATCTGCAGGTCTCATCACCAGTACTTGTGGTTCATGCTCCAGGGCTTGCACTGTCAGTTTCATGTCTTACCCTTTGGTTTGTGTTCTGGACCACATGTCTTTACCAAGGTTTTTGCCATGGCGGCAGCAGCCCTTTGCAGGAAGGTCCTCTATGTCTTCCCATGTATAGGTGACTGACTTCTGAAGACCCTGTCACAGGAAGCCATAGTGCGTACCCTGTTTCCGACCAGACAGCTGTTTGACCAGTTGAGAATACTGGAAAATGAGCCGAAGCTGGTCCTCAGTCTGTGCCAGTGCCTGCAATATATATGGGGCTGTATTGGACATGGTGCTGGGTCAGGCATTTCTGCCTACAGACTGAGCTATGGCACTGGTAACCCAGGCTCAACTGGTCTCGTCTAACATTTTTGTATCATCCAGATACTTGCTATGCTTATCAGTCTCATGGCCATGGCCACACTGACTGTCTCTCTCTGACACGTCTGCACATGAGAATCCCACAGTGGTTCCTCTGGGCTCAGTGGCCTCAGCATTCCAACAAGTTGAAACTTCTCATACCAGTGACTCCTCCACTGCATTGCTCCTTCTCTGGTGGTTGGAACACTCCAACCTAGAGACAGGGTCCCTGTTTCTCCATCCTTCACCACTACTGGGAATGATGACAGACATTTCGGGTTTGGGATGAGGTGCTCCTCTGGGTCCCTTCAGAACTAAAGGCCAATGGACATCCTTAGTTTCTATTCTGCACAGCAACACTCTAGAGGTGTGGGCTGTTCAGTGTGTCCTACAGGCCTTCATCACCTTCCTTCCACGGCATCAGCTGCTGATTCATACTGACAATATTTTGGTGATGTACTACTTCAACCGACAGGGCAGAGTCCACTCATATCCTCTCTACAGAGAGGCAATGAGAGTTTGGCATGGGGTAATAGAACATGATATGTTTTTGTCAACAGTGACAACCCCACACCCCCACGCCACCCAGAATGCCCTGGCAGATCACCTCATTCTGTCTTGGGCACTCTGTTATGAGTGGGAGCTCTTAGGTTCCATTGTGTATGACCTCTTTGTAAAATGTGGTCACCCAAACATAGCCAATTTCCAAATAGGTAACACTGGTCAGAACAGTAGAAGCCATAGCGGAACCGGTAACTGCAAGACCTCTAAAAGCCGGGCTAACTGAAGCAAAGGAATCCACACTCCAACCTTGGATAAAAGCTCAAATTTATTTAAAATACAAGCAGCAGACACCTCCTGCCTCCACCAACACTTCTCGCCAGAAGTAATGCTATTTGCTCTATGCCATTCCCCTGTTCCCACTCATAGAAAGGGTTCTGATCAAGCTGAGGGCAAAGCCAGCCACCCTGATTATGGTGGCCCCATACTGGCCCAGACCAATCTGCTTTCCTTGGCAGTGGAACCCACTGTCTCATTCCCTCTGTGAGCAGGACTTCTGGTGCGTCAGTAGCTGCAGTCTCTGCAGCTCCATGCCTGACTCCTCTTTGGGGTTTCACATGTGGTTGCTGCTGTTCTCTTGGTGGCTAGAAAGCTGTCTATGTGGCTAATCTACTGGCAAAAATGGAAACATTTTACAATCTGGTGTGCTGTACATACCCTTTACATGTCCAGCTAATCTAGTGCAGGGATTCTCAGACTTTCCCAAGTTGGGCCTCCCCTATGGTGCTGGGGAAAAGCCCAGGCCTCCCCAAGTCTCAAGCACATTAGCATACACTGCAATGGATAATAAATTTCATGCACAATCACAAAACAGATAAAATGAATTGATATTTATTTATGAAGTGTTGCACTGTACATCGCAGCTATCGTGCAAAACTGCAATTAAAAGATGCCACAGCTATTGTGCAAAACTGCTACAGTGCAAAACAGCAATTAAAAGACATCACAGCTATTGTGCAAAACTGCAATTAAAAGACAGCACCAAAACTGCTGGATATCAATCAGGTAAAGGTGGCCTGTGGGTAGTTTGTTTGCAGTCAAAACAAGCATTTGACAATGCCGAATGTTTGCTTATTGGCATTGGAAGTGTAGGAGTTACAGAGCTGCATAATAGGAATGGCAGTGAGGTATTGAACTGAAGCCAACCCCATCACCACCCTGCAGATAGTGACAGGCATTGGGGTGTGCCTTTGGGCCGTCAGGCATAATGGCCACGTCATTTCACCACACCCTACCCTGCAGACACCGACTAGTGTCACGGTGCGCCTTGGGGTCTTTGGCCTTTATGCGCACCCCATTCCATCAAGAAATACAGTGAAATGGGTGCGGTATAGGAGAATGGGGTGAACTTTGGGGCCAAAGAGTCCAAGACACACCTCGATGCCTGTCACTGGCTGCAGGGTGTGGGTGGGGGTGGAATGGTATGAGCATTGCAGGTGACAATCCCAGGTCACAGCCCTGATGCCTGTCATTCTCTACAGGGTGGGGTGTTATGGTCGGAAACCCTAAATCCTCAGGCATTTGTTGGTATTTTCACTCCAAATTTTCAACGTGGTTTTTTTGTGCCCTACCTCATGAACAGTGGCAATATCAGTTTGTTAGCCGAAAGCAGCTTTTGCACAGCGACTAAGGCATTTGGCACCACAGGTGCAAAAATACATTCCAAACAGGATGTGAAAAATGACAGCTGTACTGTTGATGGGGATGTGTAAAAAATGGCAATGTTGAAAGACTGCAGTGAAAATATTTAAAAAAATGGTGAAGTCATGAGCAAGCGTGGAAACTGTGCAACACACACCCATAATGTAATCAGTTTGGGAATTTTTTACAGCAGATTGTCAACACAGGCATTTTGGGACCTCTGATCATGAACAGTGTCACTGTGATTTTCTTTATCTGTCCCGAACAATGATTTCCGACAGAGACCACGCATTTTTGCGCTGAAAGTGTGAAAACACATTTTGGCCATGTTGTGAAAAATGACAGCTGTACTGTTCATAAGGAAGTGTGGAAAAATGCCACTGGTGAAAATCTGGACTGAAAATATTACAAATTCATGAACTTACAAGGAAACTGCACAATGCTCACTCGTAACACAGTCATTTTATGGACTTTTGTCACCAAATTTTTAACATAGCCATTTTAAGACCTCTGCTCATGAACAGTGTCACTGTGATTTTCTTAATCTGTCCCAAACATTGCTTTCGCACACGGACTGCACCATTGTGCGCTACATGTTCGGAAACAAATTTTGGGCGAGATGTGAAAAATGGCAGTTGCACTGCTCATAAGGAAGTGTGGTAAAATGGCAATGTTGAAAATCTGGAGTGCAAATATTAAAAATTTGCAAATCTGCGAGCGTGCATAGGAACTGCGCAATGTGCGCTCCTAAAACAGTCATTTTTGGGAATTTTTTCACCTAATTTTCAACATAGCCATTTTAAGACCTCTGCTCATGAACAGTGTCACTGTGATTTTCTTAATCTGCCCCAAACATTGATTGCGCACACCGACTGCACCATTGTGCACTACATGCACGGAAACACATTTTGGGTAACATGTGAAAAATGACAGCTGTACTGCTCATAAAGAGGTGTGGTAAAATGGCAAAGTTAAAAATCTGGAGTGCAAATATTAAAAATTCGTAAATTTACAAGTGTGCGTAGGAACTGCGCAGCACACGCTCGTAAAATGGTCATTTTTAGGAATTTTTTCACCAAATTTTCAACATAGCCATTTTAAGACCTCTGTTCATGAACAGTGTCACTGTGACTTTCTTAATATCTCCCATACATTGATTTTGCACACTGACTGCGCCATTGTGCGCTACATGCGTGGAAACACATTTTGGGCGAGATGTAAAAAATGCTCATAAGGAGGTGTGGTAAAATGGCAATGTTGAAAATCTGGAGTGAAAATATTAAAAATTCGCGAATTTACAAGTGTGCGTAGGAACTGCGCAACGCACGCAGCCTAAATAAGCAGTCATTTATAGGAATTTTTTCACCAAATTTGCAACATAGGCTTTTTGAGAGCCCACCTTATGAACACTGGCACTGTCATTTTGTTATTCAGTCCCGAAAGGTGATTTTGCGCAGTGACCCCGAAATCACCCTTCGGGCCCAATTAACGCCATGACAGTTCAGAATTCATGAGGAGGGGTCCCAAAAACCCCATGTTGAAAATTTGGTGCCAAAATTCCAGAAAATGCCTGAGATATGCATCAAAGTTGAAAAAAAACCTATTTATGGCATTATGCAGCTTACCGGCATTTCCTCAGTTTGCGGTTGGCTTTGAAGAGTGCAGACGTGTTCCCGGTCCCCCGAAGAGCATCGCGCCAGACTCCAGAGGTAAGTATGGGGTGAGGTGGGGTTGTGAGGAGGCAGAGTGCGAAGAGGGTGGGTGAGGTGGGCAGGGAGACTGCCGAGGGAACTTTTTGTTTACAGTTTTTTTTTTTAGGAAGATGACGCGGGATGTTTGCCACGCTGGGTGGGCTCCCAGCATTGCAGCTGGAAGGCTGCTTGGGGTGCCTGGAGCCAACAGGTGATTGGGCAGCCCATCGGCCATAACTTTAATTTTGCCACGCTGGGGTGGGCTCCCAGCGTAGCACAAACTTTGGGCGCGGCAGAGGCCGATGGGATTAGGCACCCGTTGGCCATACAGCATGTGTGGGGGGTGCATGAGCATGCAATATGGGTGCATCGTGTGTGTGTGTGTGGGGGGCGCTGCTCACTGAAGTGGAGCTCTCCCTTTCAACTGTACGGCACTGCATTTTCAACTGTTGTCATAGACAGCTGCAGCGTTCATTGGAGAACTGCAGCCGCGCCTGCAAATACACTGACTGAATTGGAAGACGGGTGCCACACCTCCGAAAACTTGGATGATGGCACTATGTTTCTTGCACATGCGTGCAAGCAAACATAAAAAGGCAGCACCAAATGTACTGGATATTTTCTTAATAAAGTCAGCAGAAGGAAACAGTTATTTTGCAACATTAAAAGGCAGCATCTTTGCAGTCATTAAAAAGCAGCACCAAATGTAATGTGTATTTTTAAAATCTGTCAGCTGAAAGGAGCCCATAAGGTTGTTTTTTGCAGCAATCAAAAGGCAGCAGACATATTGGATATTTTTACTTTTTTTTTTTTAAATCAATCAGCTGAAGGGAGCCTGTGAGCCTTTTTTTTTTGCAGTCAGTTGCTGAATTCGTGGCTGCACAGTTGAGAGGTAGAGGCGCAAGTCATCTTCAACTTTGAGGCGGGACCTATACTTTGCTTTCATGTCAGCCAGTGCCGAGAATCCAGTCTCACAGAGATAGGTCGAAGCAAAGGGCAGGAGGATTTTGAGAGCTCGTTGTTTTAATTCGGGAAATTCACATCCCAGTGACAGCCAAAGCTTGGCAAGTGGTAACTGTCCAAAAGAGGCCTTCAGTACTGGGTCAGTAGCTAAGTCAATAAGGCTTTCCTGCTACCTCAATGGTAGGTGGTCTTCAGAACTTGGTTTAAAAATGAAAGGATTCTTATCCACTGGTTACGCTCCTCTTGTTGTCATTCTGGGAAATAGTCACAGAGCTTCTCCTGCAGCCAATGTAAGTGTTCTGAAATGACCATCTGGACACTGTTGATGGAAAGCTCATTTTCCTGCAGGAAATCCTCCAGTGTGGGAAATGAGGCAACCAATTCCTGCTGCAGTCTTGAAGACCATAGTTGGAGCTTCTGACAAAATGCCTCAAACCTGTCCCTTACCATGAACACATTGGTGCCCCGACATTGAAGGGAGGCATTGAGTGTGTTCAGGCAGTCAAACACATCTGCTAGGTATGCCAGCAAGACAATTGGGAATCATGGAATTTTTCTACAAGTGCACAGCCAGAGTCAGCAAGGAAAATATGAACTTCATGATGCAACTCAAAGAGATGGGTTAGCACTTTTCCCCTGGACAGCCAACGGACCTCTGTGTGCAACAGTAATTGTTTGTGGTTTGCTCCCATCTCCTCACACAGCACAGCAAAAAGTCTTGCATTTACTGACTGTGCCTTTTATAAAGTTCACTACTTTCACAGCATCTGCCAAGACTTTCTGGAGATCAGCTGGCATCCTCTTGGCTGCTAGTGCTTCCCTGTGGATCATGCAGTGATTCCACACAGCATTAGGGGCCACTTCTTGCAGCCTTGTGACCATGCCACTGTGTTGGCCAGTCATTGCCTGTGCTCCATCACTATAAATTCCCACACATCTGCTCCAGTCAAGACCTTCCTCCATAATGAATTCATTCAACATCTGGAACAGTTGTTCCCCAGTTGCTCGTGTAAGCAGTGGTCAGCAAAACAGGATCGCTTCCAGGACGTCTGTTTCTGTGGCATAACGGACATAGACCAGGAGCTGTGCAGCATCAGCAATCTCTGTGGACTCATTGGTCTGTAATGAGTAGTATGGGCTTCGCCGAACAGAGTCCAGTATCTGTTTCTTAACGTCAGCAGTCATGTCCTCAATACGGTGATAGACTGTGTCATTGGAGAGAGGAATGGCTTCTAGCTGCGCTGCTGCTTTCTCTCCCAAGATTACGGAGCACATTTCTTTTGTGGCAGGAAGTAGTAATTGCTTGCCAATGTTGTGTGGTTTCCCTGCTTTTGCAATTCTCAATGACGCATGGTATGAGGCTTCCACAGCTTTAGTTGGCGCAGTGCCATGCCTTTCTACCAGTATTTTTGGCCCCTGAGTTCATGCAGCTTTCTTTGAAAAAATTCCAAAGGTTTATTTATTTATTTGTAAAATCAGTTTACAACCTTTGAGCCAGAGGCTCGTTTCCAAAGGTACTTCGTCACATAAAGGCATACATTGTGTTTTTGGCTACATAGCGTAGGTTTGCAAAACAATAGGCGTTCCACAGAGGCGCCACATCACACTGTGGTCAGACAAATACATTTGGTTTACAGGGTACATGTAAATTGAGAACAGGTGTTACACAAGTTGGTATCAATAGTGAGCAATCTAATAGGTAAACACTGAAACAGCTGGCACTGGTCAGGTTAAACATAGGCACGGTGTACAGGGAAGTGGTGGTGGGGATGGCTAGGTGGAGAGCCGCCCAGAGGGCGTTGTCAAGAGAAGTAGAGGTGGAGGCTACTTTCAGAGACAGGAGCAGTTACAAGTGTTGATGATGTGGTTTCGAAGGGTGGCTTTGAACTTGGAGATGGTGGTGGCATTGGTGATTGGGGCAGAGAGAGAGAGTTAAACCAGGTTGGGGCTCTATAGCAGAAGGACCTCTGGCCACGGCTGGTTCTTGATCTGGGGACCATTAGAGTGGTCTTGTTGGAAGACCGTGTTGCAATTGTGGGAGGGCTCTGGTGGATGGATGCCATTACCCCAGGGGGGGAGAGCCCGAGTAGGGTTTTTTTGTGAGGAGACAGGTTTGGTATTAGAGCCGTTCATCCAGGGTAAGCAATTTAGCCTCAACATACAGCTGACAGGTGTGTGTGAGCCTGGGGGCACCAGTAATCAATCTGCAGGCTTTGTTCAGGGTTAAGTGATTTTTTTTGAGTGCAGTGGTGTCGGCAGTACCATAAACTGGTAGGCCATAGTCTACAAGGGACAGAACAGATGATGTAACAGTGAGCCGGAGAGCATTTTGGGGAAGGCAGGTTCTATGGCGGAAGAGAATGCCAAGCCGTATGTTAGTGGCGGATGTTAGGGCATCGATGTGGTTGTGAAATGTGAGGGCTGAGTCGAAGGTAACCCCAAGGTATTTGTAAGAGCAGACTTGTTCCAGTGGCTGATTGGTGCTTGGAAGGATATAGAGTGGGTGGCTGCTAGTTTTGTTTTGGGGGTGGGAAAAGAGCATAGCTTTGGTCTTTTTAAGATTGATGACGAGTCTGTGCTCCTTAAACCAAGCTTCAGCACTGTTGAAAGACTGCTGTAGGGTATCCTGGAGGGAGACGGGATTGCGGTGGGTGACAAAAAGGACAGCGTCATCTGCATACAGTAGAATTTTGCCAGGGCATGCACTGGGCAGGGTGTTCAGATAGAGCGAGAAGAAAAGGGGGCCCAGGATGGAGCCTTGGGGGACCCCAGAGTGAATGGGACGGGTATCGGAGACTGTGCTATTGATTTTTACACACTGCAATCGAGCATCAAGATAGCTTGTGCACCATGCTAGGGGGCCAGCCGAGAGACCAGTGTGGCAGAGTGCATTCAGCAGAAGTGGGTGGGAGACGGTGTCGAAGGCCTTTGAGAGGTCAATGAACACTGCACCAGCTAGGGAGCTGGTATCCAAGGAGGAGTGTAGGAAGTTGGAGAATTCAATTAGGGCAGAGCTGGTACTGTGACCAGCACAGAAGCCATGCTGCTCTGGGCATAGAATGTTATGCTTAGCCAGATAATCAGTGATTTGAATGGCCACCACTTTCTCCAGGGCTTTAGAGATGGGGGGAGGATGGAGATTGGCCGGTAGTTGTTGGCCGATGACCTGTCACCCCCTTTATGAATTGGTGTGATAATGGCTGTTTTCCACGCTGTGGGAAATTGTCCCAGGCAGAGTGACTGGTTAATTAGGCTGGTGAGTGGGGCAAGGACTTCATCTAGCACCAGCCTGAGGATACTGGGGTCCAGTGAGTCACTGCCGGGACTGTTGCCATTCAAAGCTTTGACTAGGATGGGTCTGGCTTCTCGGGTGGAAATCTTGCAGGTGGAAGCTGGGGTGCTGGAGGACAGGGGGAGGTTGGTTGGGGGGAGGGTCAAAGAAATTACTAGGGAGGACTGAGCTAAGGTCAGTGAAAGCAGTGTTGAACCAGTTAGCTATGGTGGCAGGCTCGGTGGTGGTAGTGCCATTTCTAGTGAGCTGGGATGGGGCAGGGGAGCGAGCTTTTCCTTTAAGTTGCTTAATATTATCCCAGAAAGTCCGGGCTGAGCCCCAGGAGGAGGTAAGGGAGGCCTGGTAATGGTCAGCCTTGGCTTTCCTGATGGCCCATGAGCACTTATTCCAGGCTGCATTGTAAGCCTGCCTATCAGACAGGCGACCCGTTTCGAGCAAGGTGCAAGAGGTTATCCGATTTCTTAGTAATTGTAGAAGGGCCAGGCTAAACCAAGGTGCATTCTGTTTTTTGGACCGGATTTTGGTGAGGGGTGCAAAGAGATCACAAGCCATGTTGAAGGTGTGAGTGAAAGAAGGCGAGGGCAGTGTCAATGTCAGTAGCATGATGAATGGGGGACCAGTTTATCTGGGTGAGGAATACTTTAAGTTTTTTCAGCCCACCAGGGCAGAGGCGCCTTCGGAGGGTGGTCTGGGCTTTGGGTTTGGGATTGGAGACTGCCCAATGAAATAGGATAGGGGAGTGGTCACTTAGGGAGTCTGGGAGGACCTGGATGTTTTGGATTTTATGGGGTCGGTTAGTTATAATAACATACAGAAGGGTGCTGGTACCTCTCTTAGGGTTTATTCTTGTGGGCTGGGTGACGAGTTGCGTCAGGTCTTGGGCGGCAAATGAGTCTCTGATCGCAGATGAGGAGGTGCTGAGCTAATTTACATTAATGTCCCCAACTAGGATTTGCTCTGCCTTATGGTGGAGGGTTGCCAGGTAGTCCGTTAAAGATACCAGGACCAGGTGCTGGTTCTTTGGGGGAACGTAGGCTGTGGTGAGATAGAGAGGGCTCCTAGAGGGGTCCGGGGTGAGTTTGAGGGTAAGAGCCTGGGCCCCATTTACAAGGGCAGAGGTGGGGAGTGCGTGTCCAAGTATTGTGTCCCTAGTGTTGATTGCACAGCCTCCCCCTCGTTTGCCTACTCGGTCCTCCCAGTATAAGGTATAGCCTGGGAGGGAGACAAATGAGTCAGGGGTGGATTTGGACAGCCATGTTTCAACCAGGGCTATGATGTCTGGTTGATGAGCCAAGGCCCAAGCACTGTAGGGTGTCAAATTTCTTCAGCAGGCTGCATATGTTCATGGAGGCTACTTGAAGACCAATGGGCTGGGTGGGTGGGTGGGAGTGGGCAGGGCCTGGATTGGGATGTATGTTCCTGTTGGGAGTAGAAAGAGGAGAAGTGCTCTGGTCAGAGGTGCCAGATGGAGAGTTTATGCCGGGAGCGATAGGATGAGGAAGGGGTTTTGTAGTACAGGGGTGGGTAGGGCAGCACAGGCAGAGAAGGCTTGTGTGATCAGAAGCGCAAGGGAGCTGGGGGGGGAAGGTAATGTCTGGATGGGGGTGAGGTGGAGAGGAGCATATGGGGTGTGTGGAGGAGGAGGGAGGGGGAGGAGCAGTGGTAAAGGAGGAGGGGAAGACAGGAGGGTAGGTAGGAACACTGGAATAGTGAGGCTGAGGGTTAATAGGGACAATAGGGTTGGTGGAAGGCAAAAGAAGGACACTTTACCTCTTACAGGCTCTGGCAATCCCCGACTTCAGTCTCCGCTGCCGGGCAGAGTTCTTAAGGGAGTGGGCTGCTTCAGGGCCTATATAAGGAGGGCAAACAAAGGAATCACATTAGTATGCAGCGGGCTAGATCAGGACCCTACTGCGCATGCGCCAACTATTGGGACTGTATCCCGATACAGGAGGCTACTGCGCATGCGCAAGATGCATGACACACACGCCAACATCTCTATGCACCTCCCACAGGTAAGCACACCTAACAACAGCATTGAAACAGCTACTAAATCATAGGATAACAGTACTAGATGAGCAGTAAACTAGCCCTTAAAGTAACACAGAAATAGTCCCCAAATCCCCGTGCAGAGCAGTCCAGATATCCAGAAGCACAGTCAATCAGTCACTGTGTGGGGACAGAAAAACAGACTCCAGGCGATTAACTTTCTCCAACAGTCAGGCTGTAGTGCAGGACACTTTACCTCTTACAGGTTCTGGCAATCCCCGACTTCAGTCTCCGCTGCTGGGCAGAGTTCTTAAGGGAGTGGGCTGCTTCAGGGCCTCTTACAGGCTCTGGCAATCACTGACTTCAGTCTCCGCTGCTGGGCAGAGTTCTTAAGGGAGTGGGCTGCTTCAGGGCCTCTTACAGGCTCTGGCAATCCCCGACTTCAGTCTCCGCTGCTGGGCAGAGTTCTAGAAAGGTTTAGGAAGGAGGCTGGGATGTCTAGTTTCCAATGCCGGTGAAGCTTGCAGGGTCACATGCTGTCCTGTGCCAGGACATCTGCACAGATCACACATTGTGGCCAAGGTGCCTCACTGGTCCCAGTCCAAGTGAATCCCATCTTCAGGTATTCTTCGTCATACCTTCTGGCCTTGCACTTTGCTTGAGGAACTGGTACTTCACTGGGTTCAGCAACAGCTATTTCTTCATGAGTGTGTTTTCTACCGGTCACCAGAAAGCGATCCATTATCTATGATTCAGCAGTTTTGGAGTTATCAAAAAATGCAATCAGAAGCATCCTGGACATGCACATACATGCATGTCCGACAACACTGGGGCATTCCAAAAACAGAAACAAAATCAGTAAGGAAAATGCAGCACCCCAAACTGCATGCCAACACCTCAAAAATTAATCTGCTGCCTCTCATCTGCCCCCATGGCAAAGGTTCTGCCCACACATGAAATGCACAGTGCATTCAGAACAACTTCCCAATCACAAGGCCTTGGGAGATGGAGGACTTGCATCAAACTGCCTGTTGTGCCAAGTGCTCCTCAAGACATAACTATAGCCCCTTGCTCCACATACCCAGAAAGCCACACTGGCAGGTCCTTCACGCCTATCCCTTGCCTCCACAGCGCAGGCCTGATCCATACACCAGGTCTATGTTGATAGCATTTGGTAGAGGGGGAGGACAAGAAAAATCATACTTAACATGATTTCCTTTTCTGTTAACTCCAGCATTGTCAGTGATGAGTTATATGGGCATTGAACACAACCAGGCCCTTCCCTCCAACAAAGGCCCCACCATCCCAACAGGAACCAACACTAGAGCTGAGCCCCCCCCCCCATGCTACATTCTTAAAAAAAGAAAGTTATACCTACCTGTGGCACCTTGATTTATGACCATTAAAAAGACCACGGCAACGTATACATGGCACCCAGCACACAAAGGGAATGAGAAAAAGGTAGGTTATTCAATTTCAGAGATACAGTTCGGACAATTTAAATTTGGGGTGCTCCCTGAGAACAGGTAGCCCTAACTAGCAGAGCAGAATTGCAGATCCAACTGAAGTCTTGAATTGAGATCTTTAGTGCTTCAGAGAGAAGATAAAGTAGCTCTGGTCCCTGCAATGGCACAGCACAACTGGGGAATTTCTGTTTGTGCATGGAATCCTCAGTTGCCCAGCATTCTAGCCAGCAGATGGGGGTGCACAATACCCAGTTGGTATGATCACCCATTGACAATGTGTAGCACTACAAAAAAACTTGCTATTAATTTGAACCTCACACAGCACAGAAGATATGTAAACCTCATGCCACCATTTCAACCCCTCCACCACTACCACAAATGACAGTTCAGTAGCTATAACTGCTTTGAAGTGAAGGGCTGAACGTGTGAGCACTCGTCCAGACCTGGAGAAGGCTCCCCATTGCTTCCAATGAACACCATTAGGCCATTTACTCCAAAGCCCCCACAGTAACAGAGGAGTATCCTCTTACCAACACTCCACAATTAAGAAAAGTGTGCCATATTAACCCACACCACAAAGAAGCACAATATCTCCCTCCCACCATAAAACCAGTGTTATTCTTTGCATTTCAGCCACGTTTCATTAAGGAGCAGGGTCACAGGTGGGAGATGGGGGGGGGATTTTGGCACTTCTACAACAGACACCCCCCCAAGCCATACCATCAGGCCCATAGCTCCCCCCCCCCACCGATGTAGGTGCATCATGCAAATATCCCTGACCACAGAAAAAGGGTGCCATTTCAACACTGCACAACACCGAGAGGCATGCATGACCCCCCAGCATGCAGGCCCATCGCATCAAGAGACATCTTGTGCGGTTCCCCTGCTCCCCCACCCCAACACACACAGGCCCATAGTTCCAACAACCACCAGCAATAAAAATAGGATTGTACAGCAGCATGATGCATCATGTATTACGCCCCCACCACCCATGGCTATCATCCCAACAATAATCAGCAATAAAATACAGTTGCACAGCATGATGTATCATGTATGACCCCCAAAAAAAACACCCAAAGCCTTTGTCCCAACAATCACAATAAATTACAAGTGAACTGCACAGAGAGGCACAATGTATTGGCACCATGTATGACCACCACCTCAAACCCCCTGTCAGGATCTGGGCAGCAAAACTGCAGTTTTGCAATCAGCTGCTGAGAGAGGAATCATGTATGTTGGCCCCACCACCACCTCAAATCCCCCCCTCATGTTCCCATGATAGCAGCAAAGCAGCTTTGTAAAGACTTTGATGGCTGCTGAGACAGGCATCACACATGCTGCTGATGATCCCTCCCCCCCCCCATGTTCCATAGAAGCAGCAAAACAACAACTTTGTAAATTATTAAAAATAGCTGGCTGCTGTATGTTGCTACTCTTTCCACCTCCCCCCCATCTTCGCACCACTGTTAGGCTTCCAGAGCAAAAATATAACAGCAGTATGGTTTTCTGCTTACCAAAGGAGGGCCTGGTCAGCAAGAGGCACCAAACACAGGTTTTCCCAGTCAGTAGCTCATAATATAAGCATTGTGGGGCAGCAACTGCAAGCAGTCAGAAGTCTTTTGCAGTCAGAGGGCAGCAGCCTCAGCAATCTTTGGCAACTTCAGCAGGGGGAGGACAGCGACTTTAGCAGTCAGTTGCTTCAGCAGTGGAGGGCAGCGACTTTAACGGTCTGCAGCTTCAGCGGTGGAGGGCAGCGGGGCGGCTTCAGCAATCAGAGGAAGGCAGTTTGCAGGGGATCTTGGCAGCAACATGAATCCAGTGTCCATTTCTTCACACACATGGCATGCTCCTTTATTTCTGAGACTGATGATGTCAACATAGGAGGCAAAGAGCTCACTGGCATGGAAACTCTGTCACTGATTTGCTGCAGCTACCTCCCCTGCCATTGGTCAAATTTTTCCCACTCCCAATTGGTCTGCTCAAGACCTTTTCCCACTCTCAGACTGGCTGGCTCAGGATCCCCCTAGCTCCAGCATTGGACATGGATTCAAACATACATAGGCAGTGTTCTAGCAGTACAATACTGCAACAAACCTAGGAAACTCACTGCACCTCCCCTGCAATGGGCCTGCACCTCACCACTTGAGAACCACTGATCTAGTGTTAGATTACTTTTTGCCCCTTAAGGAGTCAAGTCTCAGGTATTTCTCTATAAAGGTCCACTTGGACGCAGTGTCAGCTTTTTATTATTTATTATTTATTTATTATTTTATTGAATTTTGTTGACTCGGTAGGCCCACTGAAACTAGAAGTCCCTTTTTCAGGGGTGACTGGTGGGATGGAATACAGATGGTGACCAACTGAAATTGAACCAGATTCAGCTGTTGGTGGTATTTTTAGTGAATGAGCGAAATTTGGCCAGAACACCAGGGAACTTACCCTTCTCTTTTCAGACTGTAGGTGGAACTCTAGGCCATTTCCCAAGATGGCCACTCCTGTGGACCCAGGAGGAAGGACATGTGCTGCAGAGGCAAAGGACATAGCCTCCTACTCTGCTCCTTTGCTGCCTGAGGCTGAAACAAATGATCAGATAAACAAAGAAGAAGACAATGTTCCAGAGGATTATTTCGATACAGATATGGAATGGTCTCAACGTGATGAGGAGACAATCGTAAATGCTCAAGTACAGACTGCCAATGTTATTTCTACAGCTGTTATTTCGGTCAAAGAAAGACTATTGAAAAAATTGGTAGAAGAAGAAACTAAATGTAAGGTACAGAGAGAAGCATTGCAGGCTGAGCTGTCAGCACTGCATACCGCTTCCAAGACAGCTAGACCCGCTGACTCACCTCTGCCTGAACAGCTGAATAGTGACACAGCCTCATCAAAGAAAGCCACAAAACCGAGTAAGAGACAAGCTAGTGCAAATATTTCCTCAGCTGGCAGCTTGGATCAACCTTCAGTTGAGTGCCAGAAGCTGAGGAAATTCACCAAAACTCAAACTCCTAGACTTGCTTGAAGAAGACGACATCTTGGAGTTTTGCACCCTCCTGGGTCTGAATTTAGAGCCAAATGCTATCAGACAGAAATTTCTGTTGCTGTGAGTGAATCTTCTGCTTCCTTGACAACAAACACCCAAATGGACAATACAGATGCCATTGTTGTGGCAAAACCTAGTTCTGACACTAGAATGAATGAGGACAATGTTATTAATATTTTACCTGAAAACTCCTGGTCGCCTGCTCGTGCTTTAGAGAGAGGAGGGTGGATTCAAACTGACAATGGGTAATGGCTACCAGACCCAAATGACACAGATGTTCAAAGGTACCAAGGACAAGCACTATCCCTGCAAGTAGCTACCACCTCTAATGCTACAACTGACATTTTGGATACTCCCAACCTAGAGCCTGCAACAAACAAAAACAATTCTACTTTGACTGTAGCAAAGGGCCCCGCCGAAAGTGCACTGTTGGAGGTAACTACACAAAATAACTCTACTTCCAGTAACTTCCCGGAAACCTCAGATACAAATGACACTAGAACAGGTCCCCCAGAAAATGTTTTACAAGACCCATCAAGAGGAGCATGGCTCAACCCTATGTTTCGTTTGTCTGACTTGTTTCAAAACAAGGGTGAGCCAGCTCCATGGAGAAATACAGACCAGTTGGTGTTTAAAGGGGGACTGGAGAACCCCTCCCCCCCGGACAGACTGTATGTAGCTAAGCAACTTCTAAAAGGCTCAATGAGATTTTTCTCATCAGAAATATTTGCTTTATTACACATGGGAAATGGAAATTTTGATGTTAGCTTTAAGACTGTGTCAAGCTTGGATAGATTTTGGTCTCAATACCGAACAGTCAAAAACAACCCAGTCTGGATCCCCTACATGGCTATTCCTCTTACAAAACCGGCTGTTAAACATATAACCATCATGTTTCATAATGAGGGAGTCCATGTGGAGGATATCCTTTTCTGGAGAAGTCCTGGATAGACCTGCCCCATTCTAGTTGGTGAACAACTTTGGAATGGGAGCCAGAAGATCAAGGTCAAATTGTATTCAACAAATAATGGTCCAGGACACTTGTCAAGCACCTTTTATTTAAGGAAGGATGGGGGGTGTTGTTTTACATAGGGCAGTCAAAATCTTGCTTTCAGTGTGACTCACACACACACCTTAGCTGAGCATGTGACACCCCTAGATGCAGTCACTGTTTGGACTATGGTCATACCTCACCCAATTGTGTAAACTTATTTAAGTGCAACCTATGCTAAAACACAGATCATGGGTATGACAAGTGTCCCTGGGCTTCTCGCAGTCAAGAAGATTGCCCTTCTCAGGAAGGTTTAATCAACAAATCCCAGCAAATGCAGGCACAGAGGGTAGCAAACACAGTTGCTTCTGCTTCTACTGCTCCTAACCTTGCCCCCCCTTCCCCCAGGGGACATTACCCCCTCAAGGCAGGACATTGCAGATCAGAACATCATAGGACAGCCAGAGGCACCAATAAATGGAGGTTTGACTATAGAAACACCTATTTCAGCTAGTCAGGAGACCACTTTACCCGACAGATCAGAGGAAAGAGATATGCCTCCCCCCCAGCCAAGAGTTAAAGTTTAAGAAAGTTACTGCCAAAAAACTGGACAGATCAGGGAAAATTCTGGCTAGTAAAACTAGGGGGAGTCTTAGAAACAGAGAAAATCCTGTTGACATATGGAAATCAGGAAACAAATATGCAGCTTTGACTACTGATAGCAAGGACAAGGATTCAGGGGGCGAAGCATCTGACTCCTCCTCAGTAACCTCTGTGACCACAGTAGCTACCTCAGATACAGAAGGTGGAGGGGGGGGATGTCCATATTTCCCAATGCACCCGGCGCAGAAGAGGTGTTAAAACTCCTTGAGGCTATCTGACCCCAATCTTATTTTTCCTTTTTTTCTTCCTTTAAAAATGAGCCTACTTACAATCACTACCATTAATGCCAATAGTATAAAAAGTCATAAGAAAATTATAACCGTTCTAAATACATTATAAGGGGTAAACAGTGATATAATATGCATACAGGACACCAGGTTCAAAACAAGATTCAAGTTACAACAAGCTTCCAAGTATTGGAATAAGGGCCCTTCTTTTTGGTCCATAAGACAAGAACAGTGAGATGGGGTAGGTATCTTACTTAATAACCCAGACATCAAAGTTTCCAGGCTAGTAGATACTCAGCCTGGGAGGGCCTTATTGCTAGACTTTATGCTATAATGTATACAGAGTGGACAGCGGTTCAGAATGTTCACCATTTATAGTCCACAGACCAAAGCACTTTGAGCTGCTTTGTTTAAACAGGTGCAACCATACCTGTACACATCCAGAATGGTAATTTGGACAGGTGATTTTAACTGTGGATTAGAGAGGGCAGATGGGGGTATTAAAACTGATAAATTATTTTGTGACTCCTTAGCCTTAAAAGTATTATTTCTAATGCTAATTTAATAGACTCATATAGACACAGATTTTCTACAAGGGTCAATACATACTTTAGGGGTCATCTATCCACTAGAATTGATTTTATTTTTGTTTCAGCAATTCTAGCTATTTCAGAGTTAAAACTACAGGCCTGGGAATTCTCTGATTCTCCCTTACCATAACTGTGAACTGGAACCAGTCCCCCAGATGCAAAAAGAACACATGGAGGCTAAATAGCTCCCTTTTAACTGACAAAAAAATTAGGGCAGCCTAGAGAAAAGAATGGCAAGTGAGATTGTCCGTGGCAGAGCTACATGACAATGTCGCTACTTGGTGGGATGAAACTAAGCAGACATGGAAAGACTTTTTTCAACACAAGGCAAGAACAATTGCAAATGAAAACTACCTTACTTACCTACAATTAAGAGCTCAGTTGCAAAAATCAATTTCTCTCACTGAGACCAATAAAATTGATTACTGGCCCCAAATCACAGTAATTAAAAAAGCAGATGTTCAAAATGCTATATGACAGGGCCAAATCATTAGAGCAAGAACTCAGATTTGGCACCAACAAGAAAAAAGGCTCTATGGACTCATTTAAAGAATGCAAAAACAGAGTTGAACATAGAATAATCACAAAAGTTATGACAGATACTGGACAGATAATTTATTTCCCAAAGGCATATTAAAGCAAGAAGACAAGTACCTTAAGGAGTTAGTTAGGAACACACTCTTGACTGATGATGGTAGCCTAAATGAATTAGATCTCCCTCAGATTCTGGCTGAAGATAGAGACTTTCTATCTGCTCCCATCACTACAACAGAAATAAGGAATGCTATAAGTGCACTTAACTCAGCACCTGACATTGATGGCATAGGCACTGAACTATATAAAACTTTTGTGGATAAAATTGCTCCAGCCTTAGAAATAGTATTTAATTGCATGCTAAATGAGGGGGAACTGTCTTAAACCATGGACCAGTCATCCTTAATTCTGCTTTTCAAAAAGAGTGCCTGTGAAGACTTAAAAAACTGGAGTCCATTAAAGCTACTAAATACGGATTTAAAAAAAAATACTGAGTGAGATCCTGTTGAATAGACTTATCACAATAGCAGACAAAGTAATTAGCTCCTATCAGACCTGCATTATACCCAGCAGATATCAAAACAATAACTTAATCATGATTAGCGAGATCTTTCAAAAGGTCACAAAAAATTACTTGCAAGGGTACATCCTAGGAATTGATCAGGAAAAGGCTTTTGATTGAATAGGTAATCATGGGAAATTCTAAGTGACTGAAGCTTATGGGATCCCAGTATGTTTTATTAGATGGATACAAATTATGTACAAAATGCAAGACTCATCCCAAATATCAATGGTTGGACAGGGAAGCGGACTGAGGTAAAAAGAGGGGTAAGGCAAGGATGGCCTCTTAGCCCTCTCTTATATATGTTCTGTATATATATATATATTTTGTTAAGAAAAGTAGAACAAAACGACCAGATATGGGGTCTGGCACTCAATCCAGCTTCCCCTCCAGTAAAAATACTTGTGTATGCAGATGAACTGGTTTTATGTTTAGACCCATCTACAAATGCTGACTCCCTGACAGAGGTCTGCCAAACCTTTGCACAATGCTCAGGATCCAAAATTAGTTATTCCAAGAGCTCCAGAGTATCACTAGGGTACACCCCTATGCCAGATAGAGCTACCTTCACAGGTATAACCATAACTAGAAGGACAGTGTCTGTACAAGGTATTACTTTTGGAGAAGACATAGCTAAACAAAACTGGGACCTAGGTTTGCAAAAAGCTAATCGGTTGGTTGGCACATGGAAAGGCCAACAGATTTCAAAGAAAAAGAGACTCTTATTAATAAAAACACTCCTCTTACCGATCTTTTTATATTTGAGTTATGTTTTTCCCCCTCCACATGCCCTTTTTGTTTCTTTATACAGTGTCTTTTTTCAAGCCCTCTGGAGTAGTCGATTGAACCCCATTAAAAGGGAAAGTGCTTATAAAAAGATAGAAGTAGGGGGACTGGGTGTGATAAATCCAATACCTTTTTATTGTAGTGTGTTTCTAGCTTATAATTTTGGGCATGCTTTAAAGCCAGGTCATAAAAATCTGGAAAACACAGGTAATGGACTGAATTACCTCCACTTGACAGCTTGGGTACAAGGCAAGATTGGGGCACTCCATAGAATCCCTGTTCTCCCCAGGTATGGGCAGGAACAAATAAATAATCTGATTAAATGGGATATTACTAGTGCTTGTACACAAACTAACGATAGAAAAAGCATATACACATATATCATCCAAAAGGAAAGCAAGGAAAATGCCGAGATTCAACACCAACTGGCATCCAATCTTCAACTATTTGGAAGAGCGGAAGGGAATTCCTGTATTTGAGCAACAGTTACAGGTTTGAGAACTCCTCAGTGCACTTTCTTACAGTAAATATTTGTTCTTCCCTTAAGTATATAACTTATAAAGCAGACAGACGGTTATTAAGTTAGGGGTTATATAGGGAAAAAAAATGAAAATAATGGGATACAAGATAAATTCCACAAGAAAAGGATGAGGGCTCTACAGAGTGGTCTGTTGTAATTAGTCTAGAGTAGGAAGACAAAATCAAGTAGAAACAGAGAATGTTTTCAGTATGGAATTCAGTAGAGACCATTCTTATAAGTTGTTTTATATAAATTGTGGCAAATGTCAAAGGTGTATAAACTGGATGATGTTATCCCAAATAAACTTGAACAAGTTCAAAAAAAAAAAAGCAAGGAAAATGTCTCTTTAGTAGACTGCCCCCAAGACAAGCTCCAGTTAAATCTTAACATGTTAACTCCCAAAAGGCTTCCTGAATTTGTTTGAGACTCAGTCTGGTTAAGCTTACACAGTAAACTGAATGTTAGAAATAATAACAAGCACAAGCAGCTACAAGATAGACACTATACGAGACATTCTTGTGTGCAAATACTAGAAACTCAAGAACACCTATTTTTAGGATGTGCTTACTGTATATCCACCAATTTTGGTCACATTTAGCTAAAGAATGTTTAATCATTTAACATACCTTTTTCTGATATATGGGGTCACTAATGAAGGATGGGGAAGATTCTTTGCAGAAACTTTATACATAATAGTGGCCATAATATACCAACATGTAACTAAGTATATTCTGTGTTCAATGTCTGCACCTGTAATGTTGTCCAATGCTGCACCTGCACAATGTTCTATTGTCTTGCCCTCCCTGCGACGAGATGCCTTTGTAAATGAGTCCCTGACTCAAAGGTTGTAAATCCGACTTGTTCAAATAAATAAATAAATAAACATAACCAGGTATTACATATGGCAAGCACATTGTGTTTGGGTAACCCAACAAAGACTCATTACTTATGTTGAAATCCTTAAGAACATTAGAATCTCACTCCAGAAAGTATGGTGGTTGGATTGTAAAAAATGTAATGGTGAAAAGGTTAAACTGTTGTGGATTAGTTGTGAAAAATGTGCTAAGCCTCCATGAAATATGATTTAATGTTTTATGTTTATGTATGATTTCTCCTTTATTTTTTTGCTTCTGCATATATTGTTATTGTAATTTTGATCATATTTTGTCTGTAGTCCTTTCTCAATAAAACGTCCCCTACTCTTTTCGAGAAGTGCCATGGGATCTTTAACATCCACCTGAACAACCAACAGAACAGGCAGACGGGACCTTGGTTTAACATCTCATCCGAAAGATAGCACCTCAGGAATGCAGTACCCCCTTCATGCTGCACTACAGTGTCAGTATTGGTATTTCACCCAAGTGCTTCGTGTGGGGCTAGAACCTAGAGACTTCTGATCTTCCAGCCTCAGAGGTGAGTATTCAACCTACTGAGCCGCTGACACTGCTTCATGCCCTTGTGGATGGCAGAACTATGGCCCAGCTTGAGGTTCCTGTAGGTTCTGTAGAGGTACTGTATCCTACTTCTGCACCCTCCTGGTCCGTGATCCTGTTCAGGGGTAGGACTTTAATTTGGTCCTGTAGACCCTTGCTGCACCTCTCTTTGAGCCTCCTGCTACTTGTGAGCTGCACTTTCCCTCTTGGAAAACACTGTTCCTAGTGGCCATGACATCTGCTAGATGCATTTCGGAGTTGCAGGATCTGGTTGCAGATCCTCTTTTTCTTATTTTTCACAATGATAGAGTGACACTAATTAATAATCCTCATTTTCTACCAACGGTTATGTCTGAGAGAACACTAAATCAGAGCACTGACCTTCCTGTTTATCTCTTGACTCCGACAGATAGTGGGTAATGTTGTTTACATACACTGAATGTGCACAGGATGTTGTGTTGGGACTTGGACCATACCAAGGATTGTAGAAAATCCTCTCAACTGAGCTACAGCTTTACTTCCCTCCCTTGTTGGGTGACTAGTGATAATCCTATCTCAAACTTAAATCAGGCTAACAGCTTACTAGCAACAAGAAGACTGGAGTTCAGTTGTAGCACCAGTGCTGTGGTGGTTGTTTGTGAGCTGCTGTGGACATTTGTTTGTAAAAGTGTATTCCTTACAAGTTCAGGAAAAGGATAGCCCTTTGAGTGGTTAGACTAATTTTCAATGGGGTCCAGTACAAATAGTGCAATTTCAGTTTCATAGAAATAAGATACACACAATGCATTAAAATACATGTTATACAGAGTAATACTCTGTCACACTCATAATATTATATACCATTTACAACAGTACAACAACAAATTTTAAGAGTACAGACCCAATCACAATCATTCAACACTTAAAAAAAATAGCTTAAGAAAGAGCCGAAGTAATAATAGTAATAGAGAGTGACCATAAAAAGTGCTTACTTTCAACTAGAGCCACTATCAGTTAAGTAAATGGACTTCTGATTTAGCTATATTTTAATCTCATACCATGGGACAATTGTCTTTATTCTTAGGTGATCTGGTAGCCCATTCCAAAGTTTAGGCCCACTCACAATTAATGCAGAATTTGCCTTCACCATTCTAATTTTCGGCATTACCAGTTCCAAATTTTGTGCTGATTGCAAACCTGCTCTGGGTGTATATATCTGAAATGGATCATCCAAATAAGATGGAGTCTTCTGGTTCAGATATTGATGAACTAAATGCAGTATATGCAATTTTCTACACTCCATAAGGCTAGTCCAATTTAAGGTACTATACATGGTATGCTGGTGCGTCAAACGAGGTGCATCCAGGGCAAACCTTGTAGATCTATTCAAAGCTATGTCCAGCCTCTCTAGTACAGTTTTTGATGCACCGGCATATACCATGTCCCCGTAATTGAACAACGGGATTATTGTAGAGTTAATTAAATATGCCCTAACATTATTTGGTATACATCTTTTTAGTCTGTACAACGTTCCCAATCTACCATGTAGTCTTTTAATCAAGTTGTCTGTATGTAAATCCCATTTTAGATATGTGTCTAACCATACTTTAAAATACCTATACGAGTTCACCTGTGTTAGTATATGTTTAATCAACATTTTAATTTGAAGTAAATTTGTTATGACCGTCTGCTTATTTTCAAAAAGCATAACTTGTGATTTTTTATTATTAAGTATTACATTTCGTGACTTATAATACTCTTGTAAAATAGCAAAGTCGCTTTGGAGCCTTTCCTGAATTTCCTGAAGAGAAGCACCTTCAACATACAAAATTACATCTTCTGCATAGGAGTGGTGCCCCACCACCCTTTTTAGGGCGCCGGTACCATTTATATACAGATTAAACAAAAGCGGACCCAGCACCGATCCCAGAGGGATCCCAGATTTAACAGGTGCTAACTGAGATGTAAACTTTCCTAGAGTAACCTGCTGGGTCCTACCAGTTAAATAGTCCTTAAACCAGTTCAGGGCCACCTGGTCAAGGCCAGTGTCCTTCAGTGTATCTAACAAAACTGTATGACTAAGCACATCAAATGCTTTGGACAGATCTATAAATATGGCCCCGACCAGGAGGCCCTTGTCTGGTGAAGACTGAATATCAGAAGTCACCTTTATCAAAGCTGTTGTTGTACTGTAACTAGAGTGAACACCTGACTGATATTGATTATATATTTTGTTAGTCTCCAAATAAGTTTGTAATTGTTTCCCTACAAGTTTTTCAAAACGTTTAGATATTATCGGGAATAGGGATATAGGTCTGTAATTTTGAATTTCATTTTTTTTTGTCAGATTTATATACCAGAATTACTTTTGCCTTCTTCCAGGCACTTGGGAATGTTCCAGTAGTCACAGATAAATTAAAAAAAAAGAAATTTGTTGTGCTACCACAGGAGCCGCAGATTTCAACAAAAACGTAGAAGTACCATCGAAACCTGAGGTTTTTTTCACGTCTAGTTTTAATAGTTCATCTATAACTTCTTTAATGCTAGTCAAGCTAAAAGTGAAATCTGGTTTGTTTAATATTTCCTGTCTGTTTTTTATTTCCTTTCATAAGTCCTGTTCGCTACTATCCCTAATTCTTCCTGGTTCCAGGTCTTTCCCTATCTTACCTCTTTCAACATCCTCCACTGGGCATCCAAAATCTATAAAAAAAAACTGTTCATAACATTTTCCACCTGATCAGATGTTGGGATGTTCTCTCCATTAATGCTAAAGGAACCAGGAAAATATTTTGGTTTTTCACCTTTTAATTTAGAGTATAGCATTCAGAAGTTACAAGAATCCTTTATATTCTTTGTCTCAAACAGACTATTAAAATAACAGTTTTTAGCTTTCTTAACTTCCTTTGAGTAATGATTTCTTAATTGGCGATATTTATCCCATGCATTTTTAGTTTTATCTTTTTAGCCTTCCTCCATAATCTGTCCCTATTTTTTCTTATTATACCCAAAGTTCCATTATACCATTCTGCACTTTTTAGTTTCACTCTTCTTTTTAAAACTGGGGCATGGAAATCACATACTGCTGTAAATTCTGAATGAAAATATTCCCAGGCACTATCTACATCAGGAACAAGAGATAAACAATCCCATTTTCTACCCTCTAAATCAATCATGAATGCTAAATAATCAAAATGCTTCATTTGACGTGATTCTCTAACATCATGTTTATCCATTTTTAACTTTGCTTCTGGGCACAATATGTGACCTGATGGTCACTAAGTGCCTCTGGCAGTACACCATGCTGTATATATTTATCAGGGTCAGCAGTTAAGATTAAGTCCAGAATTGATGACTGGTCCACATTCCTAGGATTTATTTTGGATGGGGTCCCAATCAACTGGGTTAACCCCACACATAAGGTCAACTCCAACAGCTTTCCTTTTAAAGGTGGACTAGACCAATCTACATCTAAATCTCCCATCATCAATATTTCATGACTATCCCTGTATGGGTACAAAAAATCCTGGATCATATCAAAATTTTCCTCCCTCCCTTTAGGGAGTGAATAACACCCCAAGATCAAAACAGGTTTATTTCCAGATAACCTTAGTTCTAGTGCAATTTTTTCCATCCCTGGAGTGTGGACACCAATTAATTCTATAGCAGGTAATCAAGTGATGTTTGCCCATATATCAACACCCCCTTCCTCTCTTACACCAGTCCTGTCTCCAACTTTGGTATCCTTCACGTAAATTTCTGAATACTCCATTCTGTTGTTTAGCAATGTTTCAGTAATTACAACCACTTTTGGGTTGTTTTCCAGCATCCAATTTCTAACCACTCATTTTGGGGGCTAAACTTCATACATTAAAATATATAAAAGTATCCCTTATACCAATAACTTCTCCTTCTCGTGTTTCTGTGTGTGGGCCTGGATTTAATTGTACATCCCCAGCCAGTATTAAACATAACATAATGACTCCCTTTACTGTTATAACTTTGTTCACATTTACCCTAACTCTCAACCTTATTACAAAATACCTTCCTTTTGAAGACAAAATTTTCAAGTGGTTTATATTCCTGGCAGCGTTAATTGCTGCCTTCACTAAACTTGTAACTGCCGTTTGGGACAGCACCCCCAATGCTATCCCATTAACCCTGTATGGGGGAAGGAATATAATTATGTGTGCTGTGTTTCCACGCAACTCAAAATCAGACTCTCTACGCAAGTCTGTTCTGAAGTTGCTATCCTTGGAGCACCTCACATTCCAAACAAGTAATAACACCAGCGCAATCAGCCTGGCTAAGTAAGGCCCCATTATACTAACTTATGTGAATACTTCCACTCCTTTACTACAGCACTAAATAGTTACT
Source organism: Neoceratodus forsteri (assembly GCA_016271365.2). NCBI lineage: Eukaryota > Metazoa > Chordata > Ceratodontiformes > Ceratodontidae > Neoceratodus > Neoceratodus forsteri. The sequence goes on from CM028133.1 coordinate 967,381,735, forward strand.
CACTGTTTCCCTTTCAATCTTTATACATCTGTCTGGCAAACAATTGATTCCCGCGTCTTAATTTCTCTACCGAACCACTCATGCTCACACGCCACGCTCGTGCTAGGGCACAGCTCAGGGATTTAAATGCACAGCACACCCCTCCCACAAGGCAGATCCCTGATGTTAATTGGCTCGCCACCGAGATTAAATAAAAAAGATGCAATTATCCAACCACTGAGCTTCGGTCTCCTTATTGCTATTAAGCTGTTAGCTTGACTTGAGTTTGAGATAGATGGGAGAAGATGTCCTGGCTCCAACTATATATCCCTGATTTCTAACCTTGTGTCCTGAATCCCAAATGATTATCCTGCCTGTTCTTACAAGCTGGTTCTCCTTTGATGCCTCCTTTGGCATCATTACTGAAGTTTCTATATTGTCTCCTCTGTGCCTGGTTTGGTCCTGGTTGCTTCAGTCCTTGCCAGTCTGATGATCCTCTGAGCTTGCATCCGGCAGGGAACTGAGCCATGACAACCACATTATATAGGCACCAAGAAGGTGTGTTGACATGGGTGGCCCCAGCCAGAAAAAAATTATGGGTGGTCCTGCTGCCAATGACTTAAAGTTCCATGATGCAGCTCAGTTGAGGAGATTTTAGGATCTACTGTTACAGTAAGCTACTACTCTTTCTCCAGCACCACAGCAACTGTTGCATCTGGGCCAGGCAGCTTGCTTCTTCCACAACTTCAAAGGATGTGCTGTGTGCATGCGAGGCCAGCAGAAAGCTGTGGTTACATCAAGGAAGTGGGAGGGACTTACAGAAGGGCCAAAATCCCAATTCCATCTGAAAGATGGCCTGCATCAGCAATATCTCTGGGTCCACGTGCCTAGTCCACACAGTAGACTATCTCGGGGGTGGGGGCATGGGGTAACCATGGGGTTACTGAGGGCTTGGGGGATCAGATAACTCAGGCTTGGACAGGGTATATCCCAGGTGGACATATGTAGTTGGGGAGGATGATCTCTATGGGAAAAAATTATTATCTAGGAAAAGTCTTGTGAAATGCAAAACATATAGGTTGGCTGTTGCAGAATTCCACACTGAGCTTATCAGTCACATTTGGGCTATTTTTAGAAACAGCTAAGTTTGTTTGATTTTCTGTCAGTTCTATGGTTTGGAGCTGTTATCAGTACACTAACCAGTGAACTCTCCCAACCCCCAGCAATACAGAAATGAAGTTTAGGCAGCATCTTGGGGCAGAACATGGTGACTGTTAATCATCGGCATGCATATACTTTTTATTCATCAATGTACTGAGATATACTAAGAGCACAGTGAGGGAGTCATGTCACCATGGTCCCAGTCTTATTCTCATGGCTATTGAAAATAACTGCACCATTTCTGGTGTAAGACAGCAACAGGATAATCTGGAAGGGGAGCAAATATAATTACAGGAGTTGACTATAAAGGGCTGCTGACACCTCTGGGAAGACTTTGGAAAACAGAATATTTAGACAGAATTCAGCTTGTTTTCCATTTACCTTCTATGGATTTCTCCTCCACTCTATTTATTACTGAGGAAGTTTCCACAAAAACAGGATCTTTATCCCTTAGTGTTTATCTGCCCATTCAGCGTATTCCCCACCTAAAATCATAATGTTCTGTTGTTGTGACATCACAGTCTGTTGCTATGGGAATATCTGTGATGTCACAAGCAGATTATTATGATATTGGGTAGGGAATAACCAATAGGAGCTGATGAACTCTTAAGAAACCAACATTCTGTTTTCATGCATATGATCTCTGTAACAAATAACCAAAAGAAGAAATATAGAACTTAAGAGAAACATAAGCTGCTTAGTGTCCAAATAATATGATTTCAAAGTTCTCCTGAAGGCATCCATGGCTCTTTATCTTTTTTGCATTAGGCAGGAGGCCAGATCAATAAGAAACTGTAAAAGCCCACTGAAGCTTGCACTCAAGTCTACAGTCATAGCCAACTGGAAATTTTAATTTTCACGAGATAGTCAATAAAGACAAATGGAGGCATAAATTCTGCCCAAGAAACTCAAATAACCAGTGAATTTTTGATCACATAGTGTCTGCTACTGTAAGAAATGACATGCTGCTTCCAGAAGTTAAGAACCGTGACTTTGGTATGATTCTCCAATGTAGCTTGCACAGACAGGCATGGGAAATTCGTACTAGCCAAGATAATTTGCACTAGGCCCCAGACTACCAAATTATGATAAAATTAGACCGGGGGGACACTACACTGCTAAGCCCCTCGATGGAATCTACCACAGGACTGAATGCACTGTGGACCCCATGAGGACAGGCTAAGTACCAGAGAAGGAGGTGGATGGATTGGGTGGTCGCCAGGCACTGGTAGGCAGCTCCAGTGACCAGGGGAAAGAAACAAAATAAGGATAAAATCAGCCCCTGTAATTAACAAAACAAGCATGGCTTCACTATACAAAGCAATAATCTGATGGTGAGTGACAGAAAGAGGCCAAAGGCCAAGTACTTTACTTCTAAGAGAAAATGAGATTATTGTTGAAGATAAAGTCACAATACCATTATATATTTTTTCTTGTTCTGTTGCGTGTGATCTCCCAAATCGTGTCTGAAAATAAGCACCTGATTGCTTAGTGCACTTACCTGGTAAACAAATAATAAACAGTTATTATGCTACATGTTTTAAACATTAAAGAAGATAACAAAAGAAAGTTGAACCAAATAAAATTTGTTTAGCTTGTTTTTTGGCCATTTCAGCAAGCTAGAGATTGTGCTAACCATTTTGTTTGCAGTCTCTGCTGTGACTGTGAGTTTGAACAACAAAATGCAAGGTAAGATGATGATGTCACTACAGCAGTTCTAATGCCTGTAACTTGACCTCGGTGAGGTCACTATGGCCATTTTATTGAGAATTAAATATTAAAATACAGGGGATGAGGACGATGTCACTGAAGTGGTTCCAATGTCTGTAAATTGTCTTTGGTGAGGTCACAACAGCAATTTTATTAAAAATAAACAATAAAATGCAAGGTACAATAATGATGTCACCACAACTGTTTTAATACTATGAAATTGTCATTGGTGAGGTTGCTATAGATATTTAATTGAGAATAAAATTATAGCTGACAGTTTTTCATGGGACAAATGACATGTATCTTTGTTTTTGGATTGTAGGAAACAGGTTGCAAGTGGTATGGCAATCTTTCTCTCTGCAGGGATCATGACTCTCCAGGACATCGTGGTACTTGACTAGATAGTGGATCTGGGATGAGCACTTCCTGCAGTTCTTCTTGTTATGGCAGAGGTCTGCTAAACCCATCACTGCTATTACATTTTTAAACACAGCAGTAAAAAAACTCATGAAATGTTTGCTGAAACATCTTATATAGAAACAGAAAATGTCAGCAGAAAAAGACCAATGGTCCATCAAGTCTGCTCTGTCATATCCTAGCCTACCCCAGGACCTATTATCTAGTTGAGGTTTTTGCCATCGCCTCATACCCCCCGACTCTACTGCTGTCCCCGATTCCCAGCTGTGTTTGAAATAATTAATGGTTCTTGCACCCACCACTTCTGCCAGTAGGATGTTCCACAGCTCAACCACTCTCTCTGTAAAATACAACTTTCTCCTGTCCCTCCTAAATCTCCCCCCAGCCAGCTTCCACTCATGTCCCCATGTTTTTTATTCACTGTTCCTGCTGAATATTTCTTCACAGTCTACCCTGTTCATTCCTTTCAGGAACATGAAGGTATTTTTCACATCGCACCTCTCCCGTCCAGTCTCCAGCAAGTACATGCTCAGAGCCTTGAGCCAGTTCTCATAGGATCTGCCCTGTTGGCCCAGAATCAGTGTGGTACCCTACAGTAAACTGTCTCCAGTATATCCTTAGGTGGGGATTTCAGAACTGAGACCAGTATTCCAGATGTAGTATCATCAGTGATCTATAGAGAGCCACAACGCTCTTTTCTTTCTCTCTTCTGTTCGTTTGGGTTCCATATATGTGCACGCCGCACCCTTATATATGAAAATGTAATTATCTGTGCAGCACAATGCTGTGCATTAGAGAAAGACTAAGGTGTTTCTGGGAGTCCCAGGTTTCCAGTTGCCTTGTTGGTGCAGTTGTTAGCACAAATGGAATGGTATTCCAGATGGCCTGGGTTCAAATCCCAGCTAAGACACATTTCTTTCTCTCTTCTGTTTGTGATCTATAGAGAGGTAGTATAACCCCTTCCCTCATGCTTTCGAACCCCCTCCCAGTACACCAAACATTCTGGTTGCCTTACTGTAGGCCTTGTTGCATTGGCTAGATTGTTTTAGAAATACACTTATACTGACTCCCAGGTTCCTTTCCTCAGACGATGTGTCCAGCTTAACCCCTTCTATCCAAAATTCTGTCCTGAGATTCTTGTTTCCTAAATGCACCATTGCACTTCTTGGCATTGAATTTCAACTGCCAAACCTTGATCCACCTCTCTAACATTTCCAGGGTTCTCTGCAACTCCCTTACCCCTTCCTAACTGCCATACAGCTTTGTGTTTTCTGTGAAGAGACACATCTTGCCCTGTGTTCCTTCTCCTATGTTGCTGATGAGCATATTGAAAAGGACTTGACGTAGGATTGAACCCAATGGCATCACACACATGATCTCCCTCTCCCCTGACTTGACCTCAATTACCATCACCCTCTGCTGTCTCCTTCCCCACCAGCCAGCTAATTACCCCTTTAAAGAGCTGCTGACACCTCTGAGAAACTTTGAATATTATAATAGTTAGAAACAATTAGGCTTGTATGTCATTTACCTTCCATAGATTTCTCCTCCCTCATATTTATTACTGAGGGTGTACCCACAAAAACATGATCTTTATCACTTAGAGTTCATCTGCCCCTTCAGCATACTCCCTACCTGAAATCATAATGCTTTGTTGTGATATCACAGTGGGTTGCCATGGGAACGACTGTGATGTCACAAGTAGAGTTTTATGACATCAGGTTGGGAATAAGCAATAGGAGCTGATGAACCCTCAAAGAACAAAGATCCTATTTTTATGCATAAAACTTCAGTAATAAATAATAGCAAGAAGAAATACAATGCTCATGAGAAATACAACTTGTTGTGTCCAAATATTATGTTATTCAAAGTTCTTCTGGAGGTATTAGTGGCTCTTTAACTAGGTTTTTTACTGCACCCAGGTCCTCTAACTTTTCTAGTAACCTTCTATGGGAAACCAAGTAGAATACCTTGCTGAAGTCAACGTAGACCAGTCCACTGCTTGCCCCTTATCCAATGCCCTAGTTACTCAGTCAAAGAACACTATCAAGTTGGTCTGACAAGACCTCTCTACCACATATCCATTCTGCTTTCTATCCAGAACCTATTTTTCTCCAGGTAGTCCTCAAAAGTCCTCTTTAACTAGTGTCCCCATAAATCTCCGTCAGTTTACCTGCAGTGGAGGTAAGACTGATGGGCATGTAGTTTCCCAGTTGCTCCTTGTCTCCTCCCTTGTGGAGCAGAACTATGTCCACTACCCTCCAGTCTTTTGGAACCACTCCTGACTGTAGTGAGCACTTGAATAGCCCTGCCATGGGTTCAGCTAGTTCCGATGTCAGTTCCCTGACCACACTCTGGTGCATCCTATCTGACCCTGGAACCTTATTTATTTTCAGGGCTGCATTTTCTCCCATAAATACTACCTGTCCCATTTCTGGGATCCCACTTGCAGCAATCTTTGTGCCACTTTCAGGCAATGACAATCTATCTTCCACCGTGAGCATTGAGCAGAAGTAATCATTAAGAATGGCTGCCTTGTACTTGTCCTCCTCTATTGCTCTGCCTTCTCCATCAGCATAACTAACCATTACCCCCTCGTTTTCCTTTTTCTCTAATGTATCTAGCAACTGCTCTTCTTGCCATAGACCCCTCCACAATATGTAGTTTTGTGTCAGCTTTTGCATCCCTGACCGCCTTCTTATCCTCCCTCATATTTAACTGATATTCACTCAATTCCCCTCCTCACTGTTTCTCTTTGTATCTAATAAAGGTCCTTTTATTTCCTTCACTGCCTCCTTGACCTTCTTCAAGAATCAGATTGGTCACTTGTGCTTGTTACTCCTAGTAACCATTCTGAGGCTTGACTTAATTGCCTTGAGAATGTCCCCTTCAGTTACTCCCCACCAGTCATCCACCTCCTTAATTTTGTCCCTTCCCCCTCACTCCTTGAATAATTCCCACCTTTTATCAAAGTCTGCTCTTCTGAAATGTAGAACTCACTGTACCCAGGGCCAGTTTAAACCATATGTTGTTATGGTCACTGAACTCCAACGGTTCTCTAACCACCACTCCACCTACCATTTCCAAGGTGGTGATCACTACGTCAAGAACTGCAGCCTACCTTGGGGGTTCCCTAACCAGCTGCACCAGTAGCAGTCCTGCAGTGTATCTATCTAGCAGGGCCTGATGTCTGGTGCTGTTGGTTGCTGGAATGTCCCAAGCTACATATGGGTAGATTGAAATCCCCCACAACCACTACTTCTCCTTTTGCAGACCCTTCTGAATTTCTACCCCTAGTTCCCCTCAATTCCCACATCTTGTCAAAGTCTGCTCTTCTGAAAAGTAGAACTCACTGTACCCAGGGCCAGTTTGAACCATATGTTATTATGGTCACTGAACTCCAGTGGTTCCCTAACCCCCACTGCACCTACCATTTCCAAGGTGGTGATCACCACGTCAAGAATTGCAGCCTACCTTGGGGGTTCCCTAACCAGCTGCACCAGTAGCAGTCCTGCAGTATATCTATCTAGCAGGGCCTGATGTCTGGTGCTCTTGGCTACTGGAATGTTCCAAGCTACATATGGTAGATTGAAATCCCCCACAACTACTACCTCTCCTTTTTCAGCCCCTTCTGAATTTCTGCCCCTAGTTCCCCCTTATGATGGTCTGTAGACCACTCCCATGCAAAGCTTCTTACCTAATGGGGTTGTGAGCTGAACCCACAGCAGTTCTTTCTCCCCCTTCCATCCCCTCATGGACCCCTCCTCTACTGCCTCTATGCCTTTCTTGACATAAAGGTAGGGTTGGGTGGACCAGTCCATTTAAAATCAGACCCTTCCCCTGAATCCAATGTGACCTGGAAGACCCAGATCAATAAGGACTCAGTCACTGTGAGTTCTGAGTTCAGGTCTGCTAGGTGCCAGTGTTCTAAATCAGTAAGCTGATAAAAGGGGCGTGGGGGCATATGTCCCCCAGTGCATATGACTGCCCCTCCTAGACTCTGCCTTTTTATGTTTGCTTGCACGCATGTGCAAGAAATATAGTGCCATCATCCGAGATTTCGGAGGTGTGTCACCCCCTCTTCCAATTCAGTCAGCGTGTTGGCAGGCGCGGCCCCTGTAAGCCAATGCATGCTGAAGCTGTCTATGACAAGCTCCAAAATGCAGTGGCATAGAGTTCAAAGGGGGAACTACACTTGAGTGAGCAGTGATAAGATATCACCTGCCATGCGCAGCTCCCCCACCTGCCATGCGTCGCTGCCCCATTATTGCACGCACAGTAAGTATAAGCCGACCAGAGTGCCCAATCCCCGTCGGGCTGTGCTGCGCCCCCACCCCCCAAAGTTTTCTAAATGCCACGCTGGGTGCCCACCCCAGCGTGGCAATTCATTAATATAGCCGACGGAGGTGCCCAATCCCCTGGCCGGCTCCACTGTCCTCACCCCCGAGTAGCTGGGTGCCACGCTGGGAGCCCACCCCAGCGCGGGGCAATAGATGCTTTGGCTGATGGGGGTGCCCAATCCCCATCGGCTGAATGCCCCCAACCGTCCTTGTACCATGCTGGGAGCCCATCCCAGCGTGCCAGCGTCAGCGTAGTCATAGAAAAAAAACAAACCTGTAAAAGAAAAAAGCGGTCCCCACGTGATCTTCTGGCCCCCCCTCCCAAAACCACTTTCGCCCACTGCGCACCTTGCCTTCCCACACACACCTCACCCATACTTACCTCCGACCTCGCGCGACGATCTTCAGTGGACCGGGAACACGTCTGCACTCTTCAAAGCCGACCGCGAACTGAGGAAATGCCGGTAAGCTGTATAATGGGCTAGATAGGGAGTTTTCAACTTTGCTGCATATCTCAGGCATTTTTTGGAATTATTGCACCAAATTTTCAACATGGGGTTTTTGGGACCCCTTCTCATGAATGATGTCACTGTCATGGTGTTATTCTGGCCCGAAGGGTGATTACGCAGTCACTGTGTGAAATCATCTTTCTGGACTGATTAATGAAACGACACTGCCAGTGTTCATAAGGTGAGCTCTCTCAAAAGCCTATTTTGAAAATTTGGTGGAAAAATTCAAAAACGACTGTTTCACGGCGTCGTTGCGCGGTTCTCACGCCGCTCATAAGTTCTCATAATTTTCAATATTTTCACTCCAGATTTTCAACATTGCCATTTTACCACACCTTCTTATGAGTAGTACAGCTGTCATTTTTCACATCTCACCCAAAACGTGTTTCCACCCATGTAGCGCACAATGGTACAGTCGGTGTGCGAAATCAATGTACGGGACAAATTAAGAAAATCACAGTGACACTGTTCATGAGCAGAGGTCTTAAAATGGCTATGTTGAAAATTTGGTGAAAAAAATTCCAAAACATGACTGTTTTAACGTGCGTTGCTGCAGTTCCTATGCATGCTCTTAAGTTTGCAAATTTAATATTTTCACTCCAGATTTTCAACATTGCCATTTTATTACACTTCCTTATGAACAGTACAGCTGCCATTTTTCATATGCTGCCCAAAATGTGTTTTCGCACATGTAGCGCACAATGGTGCTGTTGGTGTGCGAAAGCAATGTTTGGGACAGATTAAGAAAATCACAGTTACACTGTTCATGAGCAGAGGTCTTAAAATGGCTATGTTGAAAATTTGGTGGCAAAAGTCCATAAAATGACTGTGTTATGAGTGAGCATTGCACAGTTTCCACGCACCCTCATAAGTTCATGACTGTGTAATATTTTAAGTCCAGATTTTCACCAGTGGCATTTTTCCACACTGCCTTATTTACAGTACAGCTGTCATTTTTCACAACATGGCCGAAGTGTGTTTTCATATTTTCAGCGCAGAGATGCGAGGTCGCTGTGGGAAATCATTGTTCGGGACAGATAAAGAAAATCACAGTGACACTGTTCATGATTGGAGGCACCAAAATGCCTGAGTTGACAATCTGCTGTAAAAAAATCCCCAACCTAATTATATTATGGGTGTGCGTTGCACAGTTTCTATGTACGCTCGTGACTTCACCATTTTTTTAAATATTTTTACTGCAGATTTGCAACATTGACATTTTTACACTCCCCATGAACAGCACAGCTGTCATTTTTACATCCTGTTCGAATGTTTTTGCACCTGTGATACTAAATGCCCATGTCGCTGTGCATAAGCAACTTCGGCTAAGAAACTGATATTCCCCTTGTTCATGAGGTGGGGTCCCAAAAAAACCATGTTGAACATTTGGAGTGAAAATACCAATGAATGCCTGAGGTATTAGGGTTTCCAACCATAGCGCCCAACCCTGTAGAGAATGACAGGCATCAGGGGTGTGACTTGGGATTCTTGCCTGTAATGCTCATACCATTCCACACCCTGCAGCAGTGAGAAGCATCGAGGTATGCCTTGGACTCTTCGGCCCCAAAGTTCACCCCATTCTCCTATATCGCACCCATCTCTCTGTATTTCCTAATGGAATGGGGTGCGCATAAGGACCAAAGACTCCAAGGAACACTGTGACACTTGCCAGTGTCTACAGGGTGGGGTGTACTGAGATTGCGTGGCCGTTATGCCTGAAGACCCAAAGCTACACCCCAATGCCTGTCACTCTCTGCAGGGTGGTGGTGGGGTTAGCTTCAGTTCAATACTTCACTGCCATTACTATTACGCAGCTCTGTAACTTCTACACTACCACTGCCAATGCCAGCAAGCAAACATTTGGCATTGACAAATGCTTGTTTGTATTGCAACTGTCCACAGTAAAGGCATCAGACAGGCACCTGCTGCTATGAGTCAGTGATTGACAGTGAATGAGCCAGAAAGTGAAAGAAGCCATGGATACACAATTCCCTTGCTCATGTACAGTAAAACCAGCAAGGCTAGCCTGAGCCAGGGCCAGCCAACTAACACTGCAGTAGAGTTATGCCTTGCCATCCAGACAACCTGGGTTTGCACCCTGAGCCCGAGAAGTCTGGTGCTGACCGAAGAGGTGGGGTCGGGTGTCCCTTGAATGCCTCCAGCCTCGGGGAAGGAAAGGTGCCTCCTTATATTGCAGGACCACCCCTGGTGACCCAAGGGAAGGGGGTGTCATGTGGGAAGGAATAAGTTCTCTGTTTGGGGTGACCTCACATTGGCATGCACCAACTCGCCTGGCCAGTGAAGCGGAGGCTTCATCTGCCCAGAGTGGAGCCAGCAGGGGGAGCTCTGAAGGTAGAGGGGGGCTTACCTGTCCTTTTGAAAGCCCTAATAGGCAAATGTTGGGTCACCTCTCAGGACCACACACTGGGGTGGGATAAGGGGAGGGCTTTGCAAGGGATAAAATACCCCCAGCAGCATTGGGCAGATAAAGCCACCCCACTCCCCCACACCACAGCAGGGTCACTTCGACTCTTCCCATGCCTCGCTGGCTCTTCCTCATGGGCCCCAACAGTTGACTGAAGTATCGCTCCCTGGCTTGGGGGAGCCAGGATGTTCCTCCCATGGGGGATAAGCTGTGGGTTATGGTTGGGGTATCCAGGGAAGGTTGTCGAGCAAAGGCTGGTGGTGAGTAGGTCCACCCAAGGACACCTGCGGGGGCTTGGGTAGGTGGAAGGAGGTCCTGGTAGCTGGCCATGAAAATGGGGGACAAAAATAGAAAGTAAAAAAAAAAAAAGGCATAGTCTGAGCTGCCTCCTCCTGATCCACCTCCTTCATAATTCCTACTTATGGCTTGTGGAAGCTGGTTGGCTTGCTGCATGCTGTGTGTGTTGCTCTGCATTGCAACTGGCATGGGTGGTGTCTCGCTCCTCCTCGTATCCCTCCCGACTCCACTCATGAGTGACATGCAAGCACCAGTGCAGAACTTGAAGTTGGTCTGGGCGGGCATAATTCTCAGCAGGCTGAGGTGGCTGCTCCTAATGCTCCCTCATCACATGACCTCTGATGCAATATACTGTGAGCAGAAGTATCATAGTAATGTGTCAGCAGAAAAGGACCATCCTGGTCCATCTAGTCTGCCTATTTCTCACCCACTCCTATTTGTCTCCACTTCCCAGGGATATTTTCCTCTGCCCACCAGCCAACCTCCTTTGTCTGTCCCATGCCCTCTTGAATTCCTCCTCTGTTTCTGCACACACCACCTCATTAGATAATCAGTTCCAGGATTCCACCACCATCTCAGTGAAATAACATCTCCTTACATTGCTCTTAAATCTTCCCCCTTCCAATCTTAAATTATGACCCCTTGTTTTAACTCCTACTTTCCTTTTAAATAAGCTAACTTCATTCACTTTATTTATTCCCTTCATATACTTAAAAGTCTCTATCATGCCACCTCCATCTCTTCAAACCTCCAGCAGGTATAGATTTAATTATCTCCATCTAGTCTCGTATGGCTTCTCTTGCATACCTTGCACTATCTTTGTTGTCCTTCTCTGAACTCTCTCCAACCCATCTATATTCTTTCTTACATGAGACCTCCAGAACTGTACCACGTACTCCAGGTGTGGTCTGACAATGGTCTGATATAAAGGCATCAACACCTCCTACTTCCTACTTGCTATACCCCTTCCTGTGCGTGCCATCATTCTATTAGCTTTACCTTCTGCCTTACTACATTGGTCTCCTACCTTAAGGTTGTTTGAGATTATAATCCCCAGGTCCCTTTCCTGTTCTGTTTGCGTTATCAGTTCTCCCCCAGTGAGTCACATGAGGGAGGGAGAGAGGGAGGTGGCTGTCAGTATACACTTAGGTTGGATTCAAGGGAATTTGGGTGGGGAAGACTGAATTGTCATGGACAGTTTATGTGACTCTCTTGCTCAAATTATGTTCAGCCATCCCAGTGGGGGTGGCCAATGTCATATCATGACTGGAGCAAGGATGAGAGGGGGTTAGGATAGGCTGACTTGTCACAGCATGTGGGAATAAACATCAGATGAGGCAAATTGACAGGTTTCAAACACACCGTGGTGTGATATTTATTTTTCAGAAGTTTGAAAAATAAATGAAAACAAAGAAAATTGCAAAGAAAATTACTACTTAACATCAGTAGTTTCTCACATAATACAGTCCTGGATCTTAGAGCTCCTATGACCCTTCTCATCTGCATTCAATAGCTTGTCTACAGTAGCAGATCTCTCCTTCACTCTCAAGACTGAACTCTACTAGACTGAACTGAAGTGAACTCAGTGAAGAGGTTTTTATATCTTTTGGTGGGGTCACCTGACTGAGCCCTTTCTGTATTTACATGTCTGGACATGTTGTTTCATGTCTGAACATGCTGTTTCAAAACCAAGGGGGGGGATGTTTTGTTTCAGGGGACTTACTAGTTAAATTAAAGGTGCAGTGTAAATCTCCACAGATATTGACTCTCTATTTCTCTGATTCGTAATGACTAAGCATTTTTATAAAGCATACCACAGTTTTTTGTTTAGCTTCATACAGTAACAGGTTTATAATTTGAATTGATAAAAATACCTTAAGGCTTTCTTATAACTGTATTACTCATGACATTTGTTATTGTTATATGGCTTCTGAATCCTTTTTCTTTAAAAAGACTTTATTAACTGTATTCATTCCTGCTATCTAAAATAGCCTTCATGTTTATTTTACACAAAATTCATTTATGCACTTTACACAACACCTCTCTGGGTGTTTAGCTTCATTTCAGATGGATGGAAATGGAAAAAGAATGAAAAAAAGAGAACCAGTAGGAAGTTTAGTATATAAATCACATAGAAGTGTACAGGATCTTTGAAGACCGATAGGTCGATTATAGCTTGACAAAAGTACTAATTATGCCTTGTAATATTATTTGTAATCAGGTGGTTATCTAATTTGGTCTTAAATTCAGCCATGGTCTTGCTTGCCACTACTTCAACTGGCAGCTCATTCCAAACCTTATCCACCCTAACACTGAACCAGTGCTTCCTTCTATTGGTGTTATATTGTTCTCCATATAATTGCAAAGGGTGAGCCCTTGTGCAGTATACCATATCCCTTAGCGCCAGGCCTACTTGCTCCCATAACAGCATCTGTCAGTGCTCTGAAAATGAGACACATATCCCCCCGAGCCTACGATATTCCAGGGAATACAAGCCCAATGTCTGTAATCTTTCTTGGTAAGATTTGCCTGATACTTCATTGATACAGTGTGTTGCCTTTCTTTGGATCCTTTCAAGAGCATTTATGTCCCCTTTAGCCCCCGGTGCCCAAAACTGTGAACAGTACTCAACATGGGGTCTTACCAGTGATGTATACAGTGGGAGCCGTACCTCCTTGGCCTTGCTTTTATGTCAACAAAAACTAAATAAATAAAATAAATAAATGTCTGTTAATACAATGCAAAATGCCACTAGCTTTTTTGACTACCTGGTTGCAATGAAGATTAAAGCTAAGGTCATTGCTTACTCTAATACCCAGATCCCTCTCATCCAAGACTGATTTAAAATCAACCCCTCCCAATGGATACTTAAAACATCTGGTTTCTATTACCCAGATGCATCATTGTACATTTGTCATTATTAAAGGTCAGCCTTTTATTTATAGCTCAGTGTTCAAGGTCCCTAAGTGCTGCCTGAAAGGTTAATGCATTATCTTTTGTATTAACTACCAGCCCTAGTCTAGTATCATCAGCAAATTTAGAGAGTCATGCCCCTGTTTTAGTGACCATGGATGATATATATATAGATAGATAAATATATATATATAGATATTAAACAAGCAAGAGCCCAACATGGAACCCTGTGGAACTCCACTAGGCACCTCCACTCACTCGGAGTAGTTCCCTTTGATGTGTACTCTCTGTGACCTGTTGGACAACCATGCCTCAATCCAGCGTGATAGGTTCCCTGGAATACCCTGATCAATTAATGCATCGACTAATTCACTATGCGGGACCTTAACGAACGCCTTGGTGAAGTCCAGAAAGATAACATCCATCGAATTTCTATCATCAAGTGCCTTGCTGACCTTGCCATAGAAATCTAAAAGGTTTGTCTGGCACGAACGCCCCTTGGTAAACCCATGCTGTGTCTGATTGATAATTCCTGATTTGTGTAACAATTTGGTAATATGATTTTTGATAACACCCTCCAAAACTTTACCCAGTACAGTAGTCAAACTCACAGGCCTGTAGTTACCAACCTCCTGTCTTGAACCCTTTTTGTGAATTGGCACTATCTCCTGTCTTCAAACCTCTACAACCTCTCCCTGGTTAATGGATTCCTGGAATAAAAAAGTTAAGGAGGGTGCCAGGGCTATCACAAGCTCCTTTATTTATTTATTTATTTATTTATTTATTTGCCTCTCTGCTTTTCTTCTTTTTCCTCCCTACCCTAGGTTGGCCACCTAGTGTAGCTCTAGGGTACAGTCCTTCTGGGCTGTGTGACTTATTCTGATCTAACTTCTGTAATCTGTCTCTTAGTTCTGATTCCCTCAACCGTATTCTATGCTCAGCATAGCTAGTTAAATGCTTATTAGTGCTTTTTGTTTTTATATTAAAAACAGAAGAAAAATAAGTGTTATAGTGCTCAGCCGTGCCCTTGTTATCCAAGATGAGAGACCGTCACTTTTTTTAAGAGGCCCTAATTCCTTGCTACCACTTTTTTTTCTTGTTAACATAAGAATAAAATGATTTGTAATTACCTTTTACTCTGATGGCTAACTTTAGTTCGTATGTTTTTTTAGCTTTGCTAGTTAGTTTCTTGTATTCCTTTAGGGCATTTTTGTTGGCTTCCCAGCATTCCTTATGATTACTTTTTTTTTTGCTTTTATAAAGGATTTATTCTTCTTCTTTATAGCTTTCCTTACCCTAAATGACATCCAGGGTGGGGAACTCTTTCTAGTCTTAGTGTATTTCTTACTGGAAGGTACATATCTTTTTGTTACACTAGTAATTTTGTTTAGTAACAATTCCCACATTTGATAGACTGGTAAAATCATCCTCCCATTCCCATTGTGATAACTCGCTTCTCATACTGTTAAAGTTGGCCTTGCCATAGTTATAAATTAAAGTTTTACCAACTGGTTTGCCTAAGTTCCCCTTGTACCGGAAGCTGACCATAGAATGGTCACTAGACCCTAGAGGTGCTAAAACCTGACAGTCCCAGATGGTATTTATAATATTGCTCAAAACTAGATCTACTATATTGTTGCCCCAGTACCTTCCGTTACAAACTGGTCAAAACCGGCTATGTTAAATGAGTCCAGGAAAAGCTGCTCTACCAAAGTTTTAACTTCTTGGGTGCTCCAATTAATCCCGGGCAGATTAAAATTGCCCAACAGAATAGTTCTGTCTGATGAATTAAACTTCTTTAAGAAGTCTAGGAGTTGTATGTTCTCGCTATGAGAGTTAGACGGTGGCCTGTAGACAACAACTATGTTAATATGCCTGCCTTGCTCCGATTGAAGCGCCTTCCCTATAGCATTTTCCACTGTTCCCTTCCTATCTCTGATTTCTCAGCTCTCGCTCTGACCTGAAATTTTCTCCACCCCACCCCCACCCCCTTCCCAGGCCTCCTTTAAATACACTCATGCTCCGCCTCCTATATCACACCACTGCTTCATTGGCCTAGTTTAGTCTGCTGCCAACCTACGATTGGTAGCTGAGTGTGGCCAATAAGCCTGATCAGTGTGAATATCTCTAGAGCCCTGCCGCTAACTAAGCTGCTCCTGCACTCCCTGTTACCCCTCCTGCTGAATATTATCAGCTAGGTTTTTAAGTGAGTATCTAGGTGGGAAAATTAATTGCCTTGAAAATATAGCACTATTACAAATCGTGAGATCACTCAACCTGGTACTATGGCTATCTTTATTGTGCTTTTATTGCTCCTAAGGTGCAGAGCTCCCAGCATTACAGGGCAACTTTGAAGTACCTCAATGCAATTCTGTTCTCCAATGTTTCTTAATAATATCTAATGTTATAACAGTCTGCCGCGCAGACACTGTGTCATTCTCCTCTCCCCTTTTGGCCTATTCCCCCCGGTTAGCCCCCATCCCCTTGCTACTGTACTCGCCTATGTCTATTCAAGCACTTACACTGATCACGATAAACTGTCATTACAGGGGTGCCGCCTCCTACGCTGAACGATATGGGTCACCTCGTGGAAACAAAAAAGCAGTCACCATTCTTATAGGTGCCTTAAAGAAAGTAATACTTCTGCTTCTTCTCCGTCAGGAAATGTGGAGCTCAACCCTGGCCCTCCCCTTCAACTTAGCTCGCCTATCGATTTTGCTGAGGCCACAGGTCTCAAAATGATGATGGTTAACATTTTAAGCCTGCCAAAAAAACTTGGACAGCTGCAAGCCTGGGTAGCACATGTTAAGCCTGACCTTATGATAATCACCGAGTCGTGGTTAAAAAAGACAAATACCGATCACGAAATATCACTGCATGGCTACAAATTATATAGAGCTGATAGAGAGTCTAGAGGTGGGGGCGTGGTTATTTACACGAAATCTAAGTACTTGGTCGCTAATATTAGTTGTAAATCTCTAGCCAAGGAATTTGAGTTAGTTTCGCTGAGCCTTCATCTCCTCTCCTCAGAATGCATCACCATCATAGGTGACTATAGACCCCCGTCTGGTGGTGATAAAGTCCTTAATATATTGAAAATCCATGCTAGCAGATGCAAAATCGGAAACAATATTTCTAGGAGATTTAAATATGGACTGGCTGTCACCTAACTCACATGGCCTCAAATCCCTTTGTGACGAGCTAGGTTTTGTGCAAGTAGTCAGTGAACCTACTAGGAACAACAAACTAAATCCTGCCAATAGCTCCTTATTAGATGTGGTATTAACCACCCATCCACATAAAATATCTCATTCGGCAGTGTTTCACAATGATTTGAGTGATCATGGAATTGTTGCTTGCGTAAGATCCCAAATTAAGGCCCGTCCACTGCCCATCTTTATAACAAAACAATCCTTTCACAAATTCAGTGCAGCAAACTTCCTATCTGACCTGACTATGATCAGGTGGCAAGATCTCTACCTAGCTAAAGATGTCAATGCGGCAGCTTACACCTTTAATGACAAACTCACTACAGTAATAAATAAGCATGCCCCTTTTATCAAAGTAAGGGTATGGAACAATTCCAACCCCTGGTTCACCTTGGATCTTAAGGCAGCCCTTATAGCTCGAGATAAGCTTTGGGCTAAAGCTAGACATTCCAAAGAATCTTCGGATTAGCGGGACTTTAGAACAGCCAGAAACACCTGCGTGAAAAGAATTCGCTCTGCCAAAGCTAACTACTATATTTCTACTCTCAAACAAGCAAAAGGTAACCCGCATAAGATATGGAAGGCTATCAAATCTATTGAAGGACGGCCCACGGCCGACGGCCCCCTCTGTCCCAACAAAGTTAGTCGCAAGTGGCAAAATTGTAGAAAACAAGTCCCTAGTCCTGGAGGAACTTAACTCCCACTTTGCCACAGCTGGACTAGCTTTCGACTTGTCACCTTATGCTGGTTCTGCGGTGTGTCAGCACACCCCTTCCCCTATATCTAGCCTTGCACCCAGCCCTTTCCAACTGCATGAGATAACTTATAAAGAAGTCGAATATTCTCTTCTTAACTTGGACACCAAAAAAAGTGCAGGGGATGATGGTTTGGAACCCTTTTTTCTAAGGTCAGGCTATGCCCATCTCACGGCCCCAATTCTCCACATCTTCAACCTCTCCATTACATCTGCTACTGTGCCGTCCTGCTGGAAATCAGCACACATCCTCCCTTTTTTTAAATCTGGTGACCCGTGCGATGTAAACAACTATAGGCCTATCTCCATCTTACCTATCCTTTCTAAAGTACTCGAAAAACTGATCCATTCTCAGCTAAAATCTCATTTGAAACCTTCTCTCTCATTAACCCAGCGCAATCCAGCTTCTGGGCCAATCATACCATCATCACTGCTCTAGCGAAAGTAACCAATGATTGGATCTCTGCTATAGATGCTAAGAAAGTAACTGGCGCTGTCTTTTTGGACTTAAGCAAAGCTTTTGGCACTGTTGGTCATAAACTATTAGTCAATTGTCTTGCAAAGTTGGGTTCCACATACCACACCACACAGTGGTTCTCTAGTTACTTAACTGGGAGATCCCAAAAAGTAAAGGTGGAAGGCTTATTCTCTGCTGCCTTGCCTGTTGCAAGAGGAGTTCCTCAAGGATCCATCTTAGGCCCTATCTTGTTTTCCATATATATCAATGATCTAGACGCTAACATAACTACATCCCATCTGCACTTTTTTGCAGATGACACTGTGTTGTATACTTCTGGATCATCGCTATCTGAAGTCAAGGGAGTGCTCCAAACGGATTTCGCACAACTTGAGCATAATCTAATAAAGGCAAAGCTTCTGCTCAATAAGAAAAAGACTAAAGTGATGATATTCTCCTGCAGTGCTGTTACAGGCCCTCCCAATACCCTAGCCCAAGACTTCATTGTCACCACACTAAATGAGCCCTTGGAAGTTGTAACCAAATTTAAATATCTGGGTATCTGGATTGATAATAAATTATCTTTCAATGACCACGTTGAAGATGTCTCTAGAAGGTTAAAAGCCAGGTTAGGTTTCTTCTACAGAAATAAGCCCCTTTTTCCTCTTGAAACTCGGAACAAACTTGTCCAGGCCACCTTTCTCCCCCTGCTCGACTATGGAAATATAATCTATTCCTCTACCACTCTTTCAAATCTAAGTAAACTGGACGTCCCCTATCACCGTGCGTTAAGGTTCATTACCAACTCCCCTTACTGTTTGCATCACTGTGACTTATATACAGCTGTCGGTTGGACATCCCTTACTACTAGACGCCTGCTCCATGCTGGGCTGTGGACTCTCAAACTGCTCCTGCAGAAATTGCCAAGCTACCTTTCATCCCTCATTAGTATCTCATATAGTGCATACTGTTAAGGAAATCTGACTTTATTATGCTTGATATACCAAGGACGCGGACCACCTTTGGTAAACGTACTATTGCATATGCCCTTCCCGCTATTTGGAATCAATTGCAATCCGTACTAAAACTAACTAGCACAGTTTCAATTAACTTTTACAAATTACTAAGTTCAGCCAAAATAAAAGACACCTGTAACTGTCATTAAATCTCTCCCCTCCCCATGTATGCTATTTTTATACATGGTTATGATATAATTGCCTTACCATATTAACTGCTTTCCCTCCCCATCTATTTCTGACCTCCCAACGAATAAGTTCCAATGCTACGCTATCAAATCACTCCTACCCCCCCTTATCAGTTGTATTCTGTTTGTCCTAGCTGCCACAATATATGTATTGCATATATCAGCTTCATTTATCAGTATGCAACCTGTAATTCATTCCCCTGTGTTAAATCAGTGTTCACCACCTGCGCTCGTCAATGTGGAGCCTTGTATGGATGTATGTATGTATGTATATTCAGCCTCTATCATATAATGCGCATTTCATGTATTTATTGTTATTACCTATCTGTATTGTACATTGCTTGTTTATATGTATCAGGACCTCCTTGTGAATGAGCTTGCTCAATGGAGTTTTCCTGCAATAAACTTGAACTAAACTTGAACTAATATTGGTGTCATGTGGTGGTGAAATTTTAACTCAGAGGATCTCCGCAGATTCCCATTGAGAGATATCCATATTTACAGAGGGAATATTATTAGAAATGTAAAGGGCTATACCACCTTCCCTTATATTAACCCTTTCCCTACTGTATAAATTATTGCCTGGGATATGCTTATCCCACGTGTCCTCCCTTCGCCACCATGTCTCTGTTATACCACATATTTGAATATTGGACTCTCTCAGAGCAAAAATGAGTTCATCTTGTTTATTAGTGAGACTGCATGCATTAACTAGTAAGCATTTCCATGCTTCCTGGGTCAAATGTCTGGGTGGTGCCCTCCCCTGTGTGGAGAACCCCTCATCCCCTTTCCTGCCTGAGATTATTAGCCAAAATTATTTTCCCTTTGTCATTTAAATGTAAATTGTCTTTAGCGAACAACCCTAGGTCCAGTAAACAGCTCAAATGATCAATGAAAGTGTGGTCCTCCCTGAAGCACCACCTTTTCAGCCACCCATTTAACATCAAAATGTAGTAGGGATAGTGAAGAGCTACACTAGGTGGCCAACCTAGGGTAGGGAGGAAAAAGAAGAAAAGCAAAGAGAAAAGCATTAACTGTTGCGCAGCAGAAGTTTTGGTAGCTAGGAAATAAGGAGACAGAAAAGTGGTCGATCAGTCACAGCCGAGGATGTAACCTAACTCCGCCACATAACTCCTCTTGAGTCATCAGGCTGAGAGTGTCGTCATCAATTTGAGCTTTCAGCACAACAGAAGAACTGCTGAATGGAGATGGAGAGAGGATACCTTTAGTCTTTCTATAACAACAACAAAATTGCAGCAACTTTGCTTTTGGTTTGCCTTGCACTAAAACAGCTGTAGTGGTAGTGCCAGTCCCAGACTGAGACAGATACAATTTATTTTCTTAAACAAAATATAGTAGGAAAAATAAGCTTAAACAAGCATATGTCAATGCTGAATGTTTGCTTGCTGGTATTGGCATTGGTAGTGCAGGAGTTAGAGAGATGTATAATAGGAATGGCAGTGAAGTATTAAACTAATGCCAACCCCCACCCTGCAGAGACTGACAGGCATTTGGGGGTGTGCCTTTGATTTGTCAGACACAATGCTCACAACATTCCACCTCACTCCAACCTGCAGACACCGACAGGTGTTGCGGTGTGCCTTGGGGCCTTCTACCCTAATGCTCACTCCATTCCGTAAGGAAATAAGCTGAGATGGGTGCAGTAGAGGAGAATGGGGTGAACGTTAGGGACAAAGACCCCAAGGTATACCTCAATGCCTGTCACTGGCTGCAGGGTGGGTGGGGTTGGGGTGGTGTGGAATGACGTGAGCATTATGGCCAACAACCCCAAGTCACACCCCGACGCCTGTCAGTCTCTACAGTTGGAAACTCTAATGCCCCAGGCATTTATTTGTATTTTTGCTCCAGATTTTCAACATGCACTTTTTGGGACCCTACCTCATGAACAGTGGCACTATAATTTCGTTACTCAGTCCCCAAAGGTAATTTCACAGAGCGGCTTCGCCATTCGGCACCACAGGTGTGAAAACAAATTTTAGGTTGGCTGTGAAAACTGACAGCTGTACTTGCTCATGAGGAGGTGTGAAAAAATGGCAATGTTGAAAATTTGGAATGAAAATATGAAAAATTGCGAAGTTATGAGCATGCGTAGAAACTGTGAAACGCACGCCGTAATGCAATAATTTTTTGGAATTTGTAACCAGATTTTTGACATGGGCATTTTGGGACTTCCCCTCATGAATGTGACACTACGATTTTGTTAATCTGTCCTGAAAGTTGATTTCCCACAGCGACCATGCCATTCTGCACCACAGGTGCGAAAACATGTTTTGGGCAGGACATGAAAAATGACAGCTTTACTGTTCATACGGAGGCGTGAAAGAATGGCAATGCTGAAAATCTGGAGTGAAAATATTAAAACTTGGTGAAGTTACGAGCGTGCATAGAAACTGTGCAACATAACGCGTGCTCGTAATGTAGTAATGTTTTGGAAAATTTTCACCAACTTTGCAACATGGATTTTTTGGGACCCCGCCTCATGAACAGTGACACTGTTGTTTTCTTAATCAGTCCCAAAAGGTGATTTTTCGCAGCAACCATGAAATCACCTTTTGGGACTGAGTAACCAAATGACAGTGACAGTGTTCATGAGGTGGGGTCCCAAGACCACATGTTGAAAATTTTGGGACAAAATTCTTAAAAATAGCTGAGATATCAACCTAAGTTGAAACCCTCCACTGAATCCCATTATACAGCTTACCATCATTTCTTCAGTTTGCCAGTCGCCTTTGAAGAGTGCAGATGTGTCCCAGTCCATAGAAGATCTTTGCTTCCAACCTCCGAAGGCAAGTATGGGGTAAGGGGTGTGTGGGGAGGTGGGTCTGCAGAGGAGGGTGGGGATGGGGAATGAGGAGATGACGAGGACCATTTTCTTTTTACAGGGGAAAAAAAAGACTTTGGGGATGGGTTTCTTTTTACAGGTTACAAAAATTAAATACATTTAGGCACACTTGGTGAGCTCTCAGTGTGCCACAATACTGTGTGGGTGAGGGGCATGTGCCACGATACGGAATTGGGCACCTATGTCAGCACTTGAAATATTCAGGCAGGTGGGGTCATCTGACACTGGGAGTGGGCATCCCGGTGTCAGAAAAACATAAATTAATAAAAATTATTTCAGCACACTGGGGTGGGCTCCCAGTGTGCCACAGTAAAGTGAAAGGGGAGATATATGCCGACACGGGGATTGGGCACCCCTATGTCGGCAAATAATATAGATGGGTTTGGAGGGGAGGGGGCACATCCGACACCGGGAGTGGGCATCCTGGTGTTGGAAACATAAAAAAATTATTTTGGTACACCGGGTGAGCTCCCAGTGTGTGCCACATTAATGGGAGGGGAGGGGGAATGCATGCCAACATGGGGATTGGGCACACCGATGTTGGCTTTCCAGGGAGTGTGTGGCAGATTGCAGGAGCTGCTAATGTGGAAAACCGCACCGAGGCTCAATTAATTATTTATTTAAATGGTTCACCAGGAAAGGCACACTGAACAAACAAGTTGCTCGTGGAGTAAGAGGGACAGAGTGCACGGCGGCAGGAGCCAACAAGAAACATAACTCCGGCCATGCGCATTACAGTGCACTGTAATGCACATGGCCGGAGTCTTGTCAGCTGCTGCCAACAGACAGAAGGTATATCTGTGTGCCTGGTTGCGAGGGAGGGGGAAGGTCCTGCTGCAATGACGAAACTGTCCCTCATTGCAGCGGCAAATTTCTTTCAAGTGCGGCCCTCTGTCTGAAAGTGCTGTCATTGGCAGCTTCCCCATTGATTGGTGGCTGAGGGACGCGCCCAATAAATCATCCGCTGCGTTGGCCACAACACTGACACATCTCTGAAATGGTATTATCCCAATATGTTTCTTGTGCACTGCGCACGCAAGCAAACATAAAAATGAAACATGGAGAAGGGAGAGTTAGACACTCAGTGCAGCCCTACAGGCTGCATGTGTTTGTTTTGCTCCCTACTTCAACTGATTTTGAGAAGGAGTTTACCAAAGGAAACATTATTAATACAATAAAACTAAGGAGGAAAAAAAGCTGAATAAAAATATAGTTCAGACCTGCAGGGTATGTTTGTATTCCCTGCCTATTCTCTACCTTTTTTACTGGGGAGGCAGGCAATTAGCTTGCTAGCTAGGCAGTAGGCAGTCATATCTAATGAAGGAGATGGGCTTCAGCTGGGGTCATCCAGAATGTTGGCCTCTGCGAAGATGAAAAATCTATGGGTCATTTTTGATGAAAGGCTAACACTGGAGGCTCAGGTGTCAGCCATAGTCAAGAGTGACTTTTACCATGTGAAGACTATCAACCGGATTAAGTCCCTTAGCCCTCCTGAAAACCTGCCAACCCTGCTTCATGTGTTTGTGATGTCGAGGCTCGATTACTGTAACGTGCAGTACCTCAGGATTAACAGAGGTACCCTACGACACTTGCAGCTGGTGCAGAATGCAGCTGCCAGGTTGATGACTGGCCTTTCAAGGTTCAGCCATGTGACCATGGTGCTGCATGACCTGCACTGGCTGCCAGTGAAGTGGCAAGTTGCCTTCAAGGTTGGTCTTTTTTTTTGGCAGGGAACAGCTTTCCCTTTCAGGCCTACCCCTGCCCATACTCTATCAATGTCTCTGGGGCTGGCCTTCTCTGGTGTTCCTCCCTGGCTTACCCTCCACAATGCAGGGCATCAGGGGCCACCCCACTTACCCCCTCAGATGCCACGTTCGATATCTGGAGTAGGTGCCATGATCAGCTTGTGCAGGTTTGGGGCAAGGCAGGCGGCATTGTGCACATCTGGCATTTTGTGATGTTTGTAGTGGGAGAAGCGTGACATGCAATGATGCAGAGGCATAAGAATGCCATGTGTCTGTCATGCCTCTCAAACACAGTGAACTCCATCTTGCCAGATTCCCAACCTCTGCTAGCAGTCATATAGGCATCAGTGGTGTCCCCAACCCCCCCTCCAAAGAAGGAAAGCAGATCATAGGATGCCCGATCCTCCTACTTCTGGCCAGCCCTCCGATGCCTGGGCTCGCTTCTGAACCCAGGTCATCAGCATCACAGGCAGTAGCATTACAGCTGCACTAGTGATGCAGCACAAGGTTGGTGTTCTAACCCAAAAATCCCTGCATAGGCTGGCCAAGACTACCTGTTGGAGCTTTTGAACCTTGCCCAGTCTCTACACTCCCTCCGCTCCTCCTCCGAGGGTCTCCTTTTGGTCCTGAGGGCTTGGCTTAAATCCTCCAGAGACTGAACTTTGAATTAGCTGTCTGTCCGTTATGGAATTTTTTGCCTAGGGGACTGAGTGAGGTCCTCTGAGTGGAGGCCCTTAAAAGGGAACTAAAAACCTTCTTGTTTAACCAGGCCTTTGGACAGTGATGATGTATTATTCTGTTGCTAATGTGCATATACCTTAGAGTATTAACCTTCTTGTAGAACTGTGTCACACACAACCCCACTATCACAGGACACCGGAGCTTTAGAGAAATGTAAAAAATAACTTTATTACATAGAACACAGTTAGATACACCAAATACAGCCTGATGTGTTTCGGATTCTATGCAATCCTTTATCAAAGGCTGAAGAAACATTGCAAACGTCCCACTTAAATACCTCAAGTTAATGACCTCACCAATGTGTCATCACAGACATTTAAAATGATTGGTTCAAATACTTACATATATATATATTCAAATACTAGCATCTCTAATTTAAAATTCCTAATAGAAGTATTTTTTGCAGTAAGATGCAATAATTAATTAATAAAAATGCAGGATATACAACACACAACAAGGAAAACCTTATGTATCTTCTAAATATGGCTTCAACTCAAATCAAGCACTGAGGCCAGGCTATTTATTAGCTCTAAGTCTTATAATCCATTTAATTTCTTTCTTCTAAATTTTATTTCGATAGTTACCACCCCTCGGGTTCGGAAAGACTTTCTCGATACCCATAGACTTAAAAACATGTTCCTGTTTATCACCTTTTTCCACTACATGGGCTGCTATTGCTTAAATTAAATCCTTTCTCTTAATGGCCCATATGGGTTCATTAACTCTGGTCCTGAATTGTCTTTCAGTTTTCCTACATAAATACTATTACAGCTGCAAGTCACAAGGTAGATAACTCCTACAGTACTGCATGTTATTAGCTGCCTGATTTCGTAATTTCACACTGTAGATATGCCAGTGATATTTCTCCCTAATGCGATGTGTTTGCACGCTACGCATTTCTTACACTGGAAGCAACCTTTGCTACTATTTAGCTAAGTGTTTGCTTTCTTTTGTGTAAAGTGGCTATTCACTAGGCTACCTCTCAGTGTGGGTCACATCTATAAGACATAATAGGTGGGGCACTAGCCACAGTCTGTAAACCTATGTCACTTGACAGAACTGCCCAGTTGCTTTTAATAATTTTTTCCACCATTTTTGCATGCACTGAGTATGTTGTAACATAGTGGAGTCTGTCATTAGTGTACCTGTCTATGTCTCCCTCATGTAGCAGTCTCTCTATCTCTGTGGCAGTTCCCTGTGCTTCCTCTACAGTTCTCCTTGCATAGCCTCTCTCAAAAAGTCTTTTGTCTAAATCTGTGGCTCCCTTTTCAAATGCCTCTTCAGTGGTGCAGTTTCTCCTTACTCTGAGAAACTGCCCTTTAGGTATATTTCGCACAGTATGGCGTGGATGGCAACTCGAAGCCAAGAGCAACGTTTTGCCATCCACAGCTTTTCTATACAAGTCTGTACTCACTCTACCTGTGGTTTCCTTTTTAATCATAATGTCTAAGTAATTCACCTCTGTGTCACTTGCTGTATGGCTAAATCTAAAGTGGTCATTCATTGAGTGCAGGAAATCAATGAAACTCTGTAGCATCGTGACATCACCTTTCCAAACAAGCATGATGTAATATAACCCTTCCATACCACTATATTTGAAAAGAATGGATTTACTCGGTCATTATATATTACTTCAAACAACATGAAGTCTTGCTGTATTCTGACAATATGCAGTTAGCCCCATCACTTGAACTGCTCCAGAGAGAAAAGAGTTAACTCTATGCCAGAGCATAGAACTTTGAGCTTGAGCTTGGTTCAAACCTCTGTCTGCTGTACTTCCAAGTGTAACTATCAGATTCTTTACTCCGCCTAACTGAACAGTCGCTCCACAGATCTCTCCTACGCTTTCCGTTCAGTACAAGTACAATGTTGGTTTTATACCATTTTTTCTGTTTTTTCCTTCGGTTCAGATCCCTGTCTGTGGTACAGTAAGTGTGTAGGTAGTGGTCTGATTGTTTAAAATTGTGTGTTTTGTGTGGAAATTGTAAAAAAAAGTTTCTTTATCGGTTCGGCTGAACCGATTGTCTGGTTTCTTTATTTGAATTGTCCTTATTGGTTCTAAAAAAGACGTGTTTTTAACATTTTGTTCCAATACCCGTAACATGGTTAGGAACCGATAAGGGAGTCTTGCCTAGCTGAAGCCGAGTAAAGGGTAATTTTTTGTTTAGGATGGCTACGTCTGAGAAATCCAAAAGAAAAACTGGACCCACTGGGTTTCAGCACTGCAGTGTGTGTGGGGAGCCCTTTGCTAAGGCTGATCCCCACACCACCTGTGTTTACTGTCTGGGGTTTGACCACCTCAATTCAGACTGCCAAATCTGTAAAAATTTTCTTAAGGCCACCCTAGATAAAAGACTGGGCAGGCTTAGGGAAAAGGAGGCCGAGAAGTCCGCTGACCCGGATGGCCAGCCCGGTTCGGTTCCGACTGAACCTGAGGGAGTGCCCTCTGACCAGGGTAATACTCTTTTGGGCAAAAGGAGAGCCGATCCCAAGGGATCGGTTCCAGCAAAAAGAAAGAGGAAAGACAAATCGGCCACTTCACATCCAGAACCACATTGTCCAACCGCTGAAGAAATTGCCAGGGTGATTAGTATCGTGGAATCGCTCCATCCGGTTCCGAATGATCCCGTGCCATCAGGTAGGCGTTCGGTTCAGTCAGTTCCTCCAGTTCTGGATTATTCCCCTGAAGAGTATTATGAACTGGACCTGGAGGGGGATGAAGATTACGATGATGACGACAATGATGATGGTACAGAAAGTCTGGATGAGCCCACAGAACTGGACATCTCCCCAAACAGACCTTCTGGTGTTTCCCCTCCTAGGCTTTCTGAGTCACCTTCCCACTTTATGTTCTACAAAAAAGTGGCAGAAACCCTCCAGCTCCCTTTGGTTGAAGCTGTTGAGGAACAAGAGGAGCCTGACTATGTGGAGATGATGGACAACCCAGAGTCCAAGAGACTGTCTATTCCCCTCCATAAATCTTTTGGGAAACAGACACAAAGACTGCTTAAGACATCAAAATTATTTGCCTCCTGTGGACAAACGAATTGACAAGAGGTATATACTATCAGGCTCAGGTACGGATTTCTTGTACCAGCAATGCAGCCATGTTGGTGTTGTACAGGCTACAGCCTGTGATAAGGCTAGCATACCCTTGGCTTCACACACCTCCAGATAAGGATTACAGGAAGACAGATGCCATGGCTAAAAAACAGTATTTGGCATCTTCTTTGGGACTCAGACAGGCTAACTACATGGCCTATACAGCCGGATGCCAGAAGTCCAGATGGGATACTGTTCTGGAACTGGCTAAACAGGCTGCCCCCAGCTAGCCAAGGAGATGGAGGAGATGGCTGCTGATGGAATGGAGGCATCAAAGATCCAATTTCATGCTAGTGTGGACTCCAATGATGTTTCATCACAAGTCATGGCTACATCTGTGGCTCTTCGGAGACTGGCTTGGCTCAGATGTACTAGCTTTTCACAGGACACCCAGACTAACGCCATGGATTTCCCTGTGGTGGATAATTCTCTGTTTGGGGAGCAGACAGAGAATTATATGAAGAAAATGGATGAATACAGGACCACCTATAGGAGTGCGCAGGCCAAGGAAAGGCAGGCAACTCCTCAAAAGCAGAAATCTAGGGGCAGGGGCAGGCCTTTTCACAGGCCTGTCTACGAGGCATAGGCCTATTCTCCTTTTTCTCAGAGGGAGTTCTTCAGAGGGAGAGGCAGAAGGGGGATGTGCAGGGCTGCATCCTCCTCTCAGTCTAAGGCTCCTGCCAAGCAGACACCCTGATGTGTCAGCCCGGGTCGACTCCCCCCCTCCAGTAGGAGGGAGGCTGGCTTACTACTTCCAGGCCTGGAAGTCTGTTACCTCAGACAAGTGGGTCCTGGAGGTAGTAAGCCAGGGACTGGCCCTCAGTTTCAAAAGATTCCCAAAGCTGAGGGTCAGGTCTTTTCCACGTGCAAGCATCTCCGAAACCACTGCCCTAGAGGCAGAGGTTTCCTCTCTACTGGCTCTCAAAACTATAGAGAGAGTTCCTACAGTACACAGGGGCAAAGGTCTGTATTCCAGATACTTCCTTACCCCAAAAAAGACAGGGGAGTGGCGACCCATCTAAGATCTAAAATACCTAAACAAGCACCTACTATAGCCAAAATTTAAAATGGTGACTCTGGGAATAATTCTTCCCTCTCTAAGGCTAGGGGATTGGCTAGCCTCCCTGGACCTCAAGAATGCCTACTTTCACATTCCCATTAGGTGCTCCCACAGAAAGTACCTCAGGTTCAAATTGCCTTCAGGCCATTATCAGTTCAGAGCAATGCCCTTCGGACTAACATCGGCACCAAGGGTGTTCACAAAATGCCTAGCAGTAGTAGTGGCCTTCCTAAGGAGACAAAACATCTCCATATTCCCGTACCTGGATGACTGGCTCATTGTGGGGCAGTCTCCAGACCAAGTCAAGTCAGACCTACAAGTGATCCAGCAATTGCTCACTTCTCTAGGATGCCTCCTCAATCTTCCAAAGTCAGTTCTCAAACCAGTGCAGATCCTGACCTTCATAGGGGTAGAGTTGGACACTGTCCAAGCAAGAGCCTTTCTTCCTCTAGCAAAGGTAAAGGCCCTCATAGATCTGGCTTCTTCCTTTCGCCTTCTGGTCCCTCGACCAGCAAGGCATTTTCTTCAACTCCTGGGTCACATAGCAGCCTCCACTGCAGTAGTACAAGGTGCCAGATTTCAGATGAGGGACATTCAGTTCCACTTGAGGACCTTTTGGTCCCAGAAAAAAACCCTCTAACCAAACTGATTCCAGTGACCCAGACTCTGATCCAGGCTCTCCAATGGAGGTTGGAGCAATGCAACCTCAGACAAGGAGTCCCATTCATCTCTCAGACTCATTCTGTGGTACTAACCACAGATGCTTCTCTCCTGGGGTGGGGAGCTCACTTGGGAGTTCTTACAGCACAAGGAGTGTGGTCCCCTCAGGAGTCTCTACTTCATATCAATCTTCTGGAGCTCAGAGCAGTGTACCTGGCTCTACAAGCTTTCTCAGACTCAGTACAGAACAAGGTGGTTCAGGTCAGGACAGACAACACCACCACCATGTGGTACATCAACAAGCAGGGAGGCACTCGGTCTATGGCCTTGTGCACGGAAGCCATGAAACTGTGGTCCCTGGCTTATTCCCTACAGACATCTCTGGCAGCAGTCCACCTCCCAGGAAGGACAATGTGCTAGCAGATGCTCTGAGCAGGATATCTCAGGGCCATCACGAATGGGCCCTGGATCCCCTATTGTTAAAAGTGATATTTTCAAGGTAGGGCACTCCAGAGATAGAGCTCTTTGCAGCCCCAGACAATCACCAACTTCCTCTCTTTTGTTGCAGACCTCTAGTATTGGGCTCAGTCTCCCTGGATGCTCTACTTCTGGATTGGCAGGGGAAATTTCTGTATGCCTTTCCCCCCTTTCCTCTATTATTCAAAGTTTTGGTCAAGATAAGGTCACAATCTTGCAAAGTGATCCTGATTGCTCCAAACTGGGCCAGATAGCCTTGGTATATTCTATTACTGTCCCTGGCAGTCCATCTCCCCTTAGCTCTTCCCAAGAATCACAATCTGCTAACCTCCTCTCAGGGCAGAATTTGGTACCCCAGCCTTCAGTCTCTCAACCTCAAGGCATGGCTCCTGAAGAGCTAGAATATGCAAATCTGAATTTGTCTCAAGGGGTTCTGGACATTCTCAATGCCTCTCGAAAACCTGCCACCAGAAAAACTTATAATTCCAAATGGAAAAGATTCAGCATTTGGTGTTCCAATAGGCACATATCCCTAGATTCTGCTGACTTGGCTACAGTTCTGGATTATATGGTTCATCTTAATGGCTTAGACCTCAGACCAACTACACCCAAAGTACACTTGGCAGCTGTTTCTGCATTTCTGTCAGTAGAAAAGCCCTCCTCACTGGCATCTCACCCTGTTTTCTGTAAATTCTTCAAAGGATTGCTTCATACCAATCTCCCCTTTAGGGATCCCACTCCTGCTTGGGATCTTAATGTTTGCATTGCTCATCTTATGCAACCCCCCTTTGAGCTGTTGGCCTCAGCAGAACTTAAGTGCTTGACTTGGCAAACTGTGTTCCTGGTAGCTATTACCTCTGCCAGGCGTATCAGTGAATTACAAGCTCTGTCAGTGAAGTCTGATTTTATCTCATTCCATAGAGATAAGGTGGTCTTTAGAACCAACAGGAGGTTCTTACCCAAAGTGGTTTCAGACTTCCATCTGAACCAATACATGTCTCTTCCTGTGTTCTTCACTGATCATTCTTCTTCAGGAGAGAGAAGATTACACAGTTTGTATGTTAAAAGGGCTCTTAGCTACTACATTGAGCGTACTAAGGCACTTAGGTTTGGCTCCCTCCAGTTGTTCCTCACTTATGGTGAATTGGGGAAGGGTAAACCTGCAACTAAGAGAACTATTGTCAGGTGGATTGTCTCTTGTGTACAATTCTGCTATGAAAAGCTAGGCAAAGTACCCCCCTCAGGCCTGAGGGCTCATTCAACTAGAGGTACAGCTGCTTCCTTGGCTGATGCCAGGGATATACCCTTATTAGAGATATGCAAAGCAGCCACCTGGAAAACAGTCCATACATTCACCAAGCATTACTCTCTGGATATCTAGGCTAGGAGTGATGCTAGTTTGGTACAGCAGTACTGCAGAGCCTATTCTCAAAATAGGTTCCATCCCTCCTCCACGGAGGTACTAATTGGTAGTCTGCATATTGTCAGAATACAACAAGACTTCATGTTCTTTGAAGAAAAAATTACTCACCTTAGTAACTGCATTTCTTCTAATGGAGTCTTGTTGTATTCTGACCTCCTCCCCTCTCAGAACCTGCTTTTTTGGGGGAAGTGGGCTGGCAGGCGCAGTGTTGCACCTCAGGGGTGCTCTTGGCAGTCTCCCTTTTTAGAGAGAGGGAATGGGTTATGTTATATTGTTTTTGATAGTTATAGTTGTTCACTACCTAGTTTTTCTTTTGGATTTTCCAACTTGAATCTTTTGGGATCCAAAATACTCGGTTGCCCTATGGGCTAGAAATTTTGCAATTTCCACACAATAGGTGTAGTTAGTTAGTACTAGCTCGTAAGAATCTGTCGGTTACACTTGCAAGTGCAGCAGACAGAGGTTTGAACCGAGTTCGCGCTCAACGTTCTATGCTCTGGCATAAAATTAACTCTTTCCTCTCTGGAGCAGTTCAAGTGCTGGGGCTAACTGCATATTGTCAGAATACAGCAAGACTCCATTAGAAGAAACACAATTACTAAGGTGAGTCATTTTTTCATCTCGTTCCCATTTCCCAACAAACAAATTTGCCACGGATGAGGCGCAACTTGCCCCCATTGCTGTTCCCTTTATTCATTGATATAAATCTCCATTAATTGTAAAAAACATTTTTTGTGAGTACATGTTCAAGCAGTTTCAAAATAAGGTCTGTCGGTGGGTTTACTAATCCATGTTCACCATCATTAAGAAAGAAAGCTACTGCATCTAAGGCACCCTCGTAAGGCAAATTGGTGTAAAGTGCCTCAATGTTGAGGGTCACCAAAAGGCAATCATCCCCATGTTTAGTCCTTCTAACAAATTTAAAAAATGTTTAGTGTCTTTCACAAGAGAAGCAATTGCTGTGCTAGAGGACAAAGAAAGGAGTCATTGAATTGTGAGCTGGGTTCCATAAGTGAACCCAGGCCACTCACAACTGGCCATCCAGGTGGTTTCTTTCTGCTTTTATGCACCTTCAGTAGTATGTAGAAGGTTGCCATGACGAGGTGTTCAGTCTGTAAAAATCATTTAGTGGATTCATCAATAAGACCTTGTTCAAAGGCATTAGTTACTGTCTCATCAATGCTATGTTTAAAGTCCCACATAGGATTATTCTTCAGTTTCTTATAAAACATCTGATTATTTAACTGTCTCTCTATTTCGGCCTGGTAGTCTATAGTGTCCATCAGAACCATGCAGCACCCTTTATTGGCCTGCTTTATAATAAGATTGTAATCACTTTGTAAATTCTGTAGGGCCTCTCTCTCTCTCTCTCTCTCTTCTTTACTCAAATTATTATAGCTCAAGTGTGATAAGTGGTCAAACAGTTGTTCAACAATTTTTTCGCGTAATAACATTTTTCGCATTGCTAAAATTGTTCCGGAAGCAGGAGAAAACATTGGCATCCTGGTACACATAGGGACTAACGATCTCACCAGCCAGTCAGTTGTGGAGACCAAGGAAAACCTTACCAGGCTGGGTGACAAACTATCATCCAATATGTCTGGCTTCTCCTTCTCTGAGATCCTGCCAGTCTGGGAGAGGGGGCAGATGGATGGAAGGTCAGAGAAGGGGAGATAGGGGGCTAAACATGTGGCTCAAGGGCTGGTGCCCAGAAAAAGGACCCAAATTTGTAGGTAACTGGCAACAGTTTTGGGAGTGAAAGTTCTTTAAATTCAATGGACTGCTTCTGACTAAGGTAGGAGTCAGTGCATTGGGGCAGAAGTTTGACGTCTTTACAGAATATTTAAACTAGCAAATGGGGAGAGGGGTGCAGTACCCCATACGTCGAATGGGAAGAACACCCCTCCCCCTCAGCTAGTGGTCAAACAGGAGCTCAGCATGTTTGTAGTTCATTTGCAACACCAAGTAAGGAAAAAGGTCCGGCTCCCCATACGATGCACAGGGTAAAAGCCAGACCTCGCCCACCAACTAACACACTGAAATCTGGCCAATGAAAAATCATGTACACAAATGCTCGCAGTCTGGGAAACAAGATCCCAGACCTGCAGGCAATAATGACAGAGGCTAAACTGGACATAGTAGCAATTAGTGAGACATGGTTTACCAGTAACCACACTTGGGAGACTTCAGTACCTGGCTATGTACTGTTCAGAAGA
The DNA here is from genome assembly GCA_016271365.2 of Neoceratodus forsteri. Classification (NCBI taxonomy): domain Eukaryota; kingdom Metazoa; phylum Chordata; order Ceratodontiformes; family Ceratodontidae; genus Neoceratodus; species Neoceratodus forsteri. Next base: position 967,415,397 of record CM028133.1, read on the forward strand.
GACCGAGGTTCAAAAAGGGGGGGAGTGGCCCTTTATGTCAATGAAAATATCAAAGCTACAGAAATTCAGAATACACATAAGGAGCCAGAAGAACTGTGGGTCACCCTGGAAACAGGAAATGGGACAGCCATACGAACTGGGGTTGTCTACAGGCCTCCAGACTAGGGGGAGGACATAGACACATTACTGTTAGAAGATATATAAAACAAGACAGCTAAAGGGGAGGTTCTGATAATGGGAGACTTCAACATGCCAGATACAGATTGGTCAATACCAGCAGGAACATCTGCCAGAACTAGACACATGGTGGATTCCCTGCAGGAGAGCCTCAAACAACTGATACAATAACCCACAAGAGACAGGGCTAAGACAGTAAAGTGGGCAAGCATTAAAATGCAATACTTGAAGCAACATCCCATTGTGTTAGTGAGAAAAGGAAGTGCAAAGAAGAAGAAACCACTTGGTTCTCAAAAACAGAAGCAGAAGAGGTCAGAGCCAAAAGTCTGACCTTCAGGAAATATAAGGGAATGCAGCAGGATGAAGATAGGGAGGCATACCAAACTTCCGAGAGGGAAGCAGGGAAGGCAGTAAGGCAGGTAAAGGCCCAAACCAAGGAAACACTAGCACAAACAGTAAAACAAGATGGCAAGACTTTCTATAGATACATTAGTGAAAGGAGAAAGTCCATAGGGGGTATTGCTAAAATCAAAGGGGATAAGGGGGCATGTGAGGAGGAGGACCATGTAAAAGCATCTATCCTAAATAGATACTTCTGCTCAGTATTTACTGAAGAGAAAGTAGGGCAGGGCCCATAGCTCAACACCATGGACACAGGGGGGAGGGAGGTGTGCACTAGTTCCTTCACAAAAGAAAGGGTCCTACAAGAGCTCGATAGGATCAGGGTGGACAAGGCAATGGGACATGATGGCATACATCCCAGGGTACTAAAGGAACTAAGGGTGGAACTAGTAGAGCCATTATCAGAACTGTTTAGTGAGTCTCTGAGCACAGGAGAGGTTCCAGAAGACTGGAGAAGGGCTCTTGTGATCCCACTCCACAAGAGTGGTAGCAGGGAGGAGGCAGGGAACTAGAGACCAGTCAGTCTTACCTCAGTAGTGGGCAAGATTATGGAGGCACTCCTTAAGGAAAGGATAGTGCAACACCTGGAATCCATAGGAGCACAAGATCCAAGACAGCATGGGTTTACAAAAAGAAGGTCCTGTCAAACGAATCTCATAGATTTCTTTGACTGGGTAACCAGAGTGGTGGACCAAGGGGGAGCAGTTGTTATCGCCTACCTTGACTTCAGCAAAGCTTTTGATACTGTTCCACATAGAAGATTAATTAATAAGGTGGGCAGGCTCTGGGTGGGTTAGAAGTTGGTCAGCTGTGTAGCAGACTGGTTGACAGGAAAACAGAGAGTGGTGGTAGACGGTATACCTTCAGAAGAGATGCAAGTCACAAGTGCGGTACCTCAGGGATCAGTCCTGGGGCCAGTCCTTTTCAATATCATCATCAGTGACATTGCAGATGGACTGGAGGGTAAGGTTTGTCTGTTTGCAGATGACACCAAGATCTGCAACAGAGTAAATGATCCAGATTGGGTGGGCAGAATAAAAAGAGATCTGGATAGACTGGCAAAATGTTTGGAAGTGTGGCAACTGTGGTTTAATTCAAAGAAGGGCAAGGTCATGCACATAGGGAAGAGAAACCCAGAAGCCACCTATAGGCTAGGAGGGGAGTTGCTGTCGTTCACAAGGGAAGGAAGAGACTTGGGCATCATCATCACCGATGACCTGAAATCATCCAAGCAGACCACTAAAGCAGTAGGTAAGACTATGGGGATGTTGGGGTGTATTAGTAGGGGTATCACAAGTCGGAAGAGGGAGGTAATAATCCCTCTTTACAAGACACTGGTTAGGCCCCATCTGGAGTACTATGTGCAGTACTGGAGGACGCACCTTCACAAGGACATTAACCAAATTGAGGCAGTCCAGAGAAAGGCAACCAAAATGGTGCAGGAACTGCATCAGAAAACATATGAGGACAGATTAACAGAGCTCAATATGTATACCCTAGAGCAAAGGAGGGAGAGAGGTGATGTGATTGAAACATTCAAAAACCTTAAGGGCATTAACAAGGTGAAAGAGTCTAACATGTCTCAATATAAGAAAAATAGCAGGACAAGAAGACACAGCATGAGATTAGAGGGAGGCTGATTAAGGGGTAATACGATGAAGTTCTTTTTCAAAGAAAGGGTGGTGGATGCATGGAACGGCCTACCTCAGGAAGCAGTGAATATGAATACAGTGCAGGGCTTCAAACAGGCATGGGATAGGCATAAGGGAGCAATACAGATGAGTATGTATAGATAGGCCATTGATAGAGGAAAGGCCAGTGGCACATTCATAAGGTGAAAAAAGAAATGGGCAGACTGGATGGGCCTTGCAGACCTCATCTGCTGTCAACTTCTATGTTTCTATGTTTCTATAATTCTTTGAACACAATAACAGCTGGACATAATGGAGGGTTAAAAATGGAGTTTGGTTTAAATACCATCTCGGGTCTGTTGGGTCTGTTGCGTATTCTTAGCCTGTTCCTTTGAAAAAAATGTTTTTAGATCAACTTTATATACACATAAGATGGAGGTCCACAATAGTTTGTACTCTGTTTAGTGGCATCATGGGGGAGAAGCTCAGCCCTTTCTTTAAAAGTTCTACCTCAGGTTCAGTCAATACATGTCATGAAAGATTTGTAATTTATATGGGTTCTCCACTCACCTCTGTCGGCGCATGTCATGCCATCTATTGCTGTACATTGGGCAGTATCTATTGTAACCCCACAGTCTGTTTGTGCCGCTGACTCCTCCCTCTCCATACTCTCTTTCTTCCCGGTATCTGGTTCCTCCTCCTCCATAGCTGACCAGTCTGGGGCTGCGACAGGAGCCTGCTTGTGGTTGCTATAGTTGTAGGGGTGGTTCTTTCTTTGCCTGTCCCCTGTGAAAAAAAGGTTCTCTAATTCTTTCTTCAGTTTCGGAACTGCTTTCCTCTGCACTGAAATTAAGAGACATTTCTGGTTCTTTTTAATATACCTTTCTTTGTGTCTTTTTTCCAAAAATAAACACAGTCTAATTCGTGATCCACATTATCGCATGTAAATTGAACTTGTTTAGCGCTTTTTAGTTCTTTGTCCAGTCCGTTGATAGAGTTTTGCAGCTTCTTATTAAAATAATCAAAATCTTCAAGACCCTAAAATTTTAAAACCTCTTTTTCCTGTTGCTTCAATTCTTCCCACAATAGTGTTTCCCATTCTGTGTTAAATTTCAGTATCAGTGCCATTCACTTAGTGCTCGCTTCACTCAGAATCTGTTCCCACTCTCCTATAATGGCTTAATTTTCTGTGCCATAAGCAGGGTTCTGAATAAGGCATAAGTATCTCGGGATTCTTTTAACTTGAATATACGCTTCCATATTGGAAACATTCCAATATATTTTCCTGAGCTAGTGGGTCAGTCTCACCAACCCCTTAAAAGCCTCCCTAAGAGAGCAAGCTTCTGGGGGCATGTTCACAGTCTCAGTCTCTTCAAGTAAAAAGGGGGTTGACTGTGCTCACCGTAGTTAATAAATGCTTCTTATATTGTAGAGAGTTCTCCACTTGAAATCTCCCAATTTGATTCGGGTCTGGTGTAGCCTCTAACGACATCTTGTTCCTCTTCTGATGCTCCTTGTGGCATTCCTTACAGTATTATTTGAGTTATTTTGGCGGTTTTATTTTTTTCCTGTCACTCTGTACGGTACCCTGAGCCTTTTGGGAAGGGCACCCCATAAATAAAGCTACTATTACTACTACTACTACTACTACGAAAGAGGCAGGGCACAAGAAAAGAAAATACATTTAATTTCTCCTTGGCATTCGGAATCAGCAGAAAAAGATGTTTAAATGAAGTTTTGTATGGGTGCAGCTTATTAGGCCAGGCTAATTTCTCATTAGCATTCTGAGTAAGTAGAAACATGTTTAAAAGAGGCCAGGATCAAGAACAAAAAAGCATGATCTCCAGGCTCAGTTTGGTGTTCTATCCTCTAGTCTAGTACAGTGTTACATCTAGAAACACAGTCCTTCTAGTTACAGAAGAATTAGGGCAGTGATCTGTGAGAGTGAACACTCTTTTGACTTGAAAGCCAGACAGTGGTGGCAGGCAAAGATCTATCTGCGGTTTTGTTTGAATGGACAAGTAGCATATATGTTCGTAATGGCCTATTTCTTAGCTCTCTAGTATCTGTAGCTTTCAGTTTTAAAATACTTAGTTTCACTAGAAGGAAAGGACTGCTTGGCTCATCCAGTCTGCCCAGACGTTCCTTACCTGTTCTGTCTCTACCTACCCTAATTGGTCTCTGGTGACCCTCCACCCTTCCAGCTTATTTAGTAGTATTCCCCTCTGCTTATCCCCTGCATGCTTGAAGTCCCACATTGTTTTTGCCCCAACTACCTCAACTGGCTATGTTTCTTTCAGAACCAGATTTGAGCTCATCTTCAGATTCAGTTTCATGCCCATTTGTATTGGCTCAGAATACAAAGCTGGCATAGCTTTGCTTGCAACTCTTTGTGGTGCTGACTACACCCTTTGTTTTAATGAATGTACATTTTGCCTTTCCTGACTGTATGGACAGCAGTAGGGAAGTTCAACTACTGCTACTGAACAATTGGCCAGGAACCGCTCATTTACCAGAATGCAAAATGGTGTGTGCCGTATGTTTCCCCTTCCCTTTCCCCACTTCTGCTTCCTCCTCCTCCTCTCTCTGTCTGCTGCTCATAGTGAACTGGTTTTATTTATCAGGGATAACACAAAATGGTAGGAGAAATGGGCCAAAGATGTAGTCAGAACAATAACACACGGGCAACTGAAAACTAGTGTGTGTGTGTGTGTGTGTGTGTGTGTGTGTATGTATGATGTAACTAAATAAATTTTTTTTATTATTATTACTGCCTGCCAGGCAAGAAAAAGCACATCAGCTGCAACAGAGCAGAGTCACAGCAAGGACAGCCTATTACTGCCTCCCGTATACTGTTCGCACAGCAAACACAATATGGTGAAATCCCTTACAGCGAAAATCTCGACACTTTTGAGAGTGTCGCTGTAATGGACGCAATGGTGAAATTTCACCCTTTTGCCATCCTTGGCCCCTCCCCCCTACAAATTAACTCTGACTTGAAGTTAGATATATTAAGAATGGGGGAAAGACACAATGTCTGACAGGTGAAATTTCACCTGTCGACATTGTAACGTTTGCTGTGCCGCACATCAACAATTTCTCTGTCGATGCAGCATGGTGGAACCTACTGCCTCCTAGGTATACTGAATGAGATCCCCTTTCCCAGGACAGACAGGTAGTTAGTTTCAGACTTCCACAATAAGGAAAAGGGGACTGGCCAAGCACAAGTACAATATTTTATTTATTGTTTTATTTATTGAATTTTGTTGACTGAGTAGGCCCACTGAGACTTGAAGTCCCCTTTTCAAGGGCAACCGGGGAGGTGGGGGGAGATAGAGATGATAACCAACTGAAATTGAGCCAGATTAATCTATTGGAGAGATTTTCAGTACTGCACCCTAAATATGTTCCTCATGTACTGTAACTTCTTGACTCCTCACTGCTTTCAGGGCTTTCTCCACTCCTCCTGTGAGGGCCTTCTAGTAATTCCCATTGCCTGGCTAAAACCATCAGGCTCATCTGAGGTAGCTGGGCCAGCCCTGCGGATTTCGCTTCCAAGGTCTTTGAGGGAGGCCCCCTCATTAAAGGCCTTTAAGTATGGCCTGATGGTGCTCCTATGTATTTATTTGTTTATTTATTTATTTATTAAATTTACTATGCTTTTTTCAGGCTCCATCTGACCAGCCATGCATCGGTCCTGATTCCCTGTGCCTACCCTCCATCACCCCTGACCTTCCTCAACTCCCGAGCACCATGGCTTACCCCCATGGTGGGGCCACTAGGTGGTCTACCCCTGACGGACACCTAGTCAGTACATAGGAGTGAGGATTTACAGTTGGCAACATGGGGCCTGCAGCACTGGATGGATGTCCTGGTGCACAGTTAGATAATTTTTTTCATCTTTTGTGCTCTGGGGAGGTGTGGCATGCAGTGACGTGGTGACACATATGCTGCACATCTGGCACACCTCCCAACACTGCATGGCTCCGGCCATCGGATCCGTGGCCTCCATTAGGGATCAGTTGCACTTCAATCCCTCCCCGACTCTGGAGGAGGAGAGCTGCCTCTTGGATGCTTGATCCCCCTCCCCCCGGCCAGCCCTCTGATGATCTCAGCTCATTACTGAACACGGGTCACTGCGTCATGAGTGGAAACAATACCACTACCTCAATGGGCCGGCAAAGGCACACCTATTTAGGGAAGCCTTCTGGATTTAGTATTTCCCTTAGCTTTAATATCAAGTTCCCCAGCTTCTGTCTTATGTTGTTTTAATGATTGTTATTTATGTTTTAATTTATTATGTGCATTATTGACTTGTCACTGTCTATAACCTGTACAGTGCCCTGAGCCTCAGGGGTAGGTCACTTTATAAATACATTTTTACTTACTTACTTATTGGAGGCTACTGCCCCGTCCCACCTGATACCAGGATCCCTCTTTTCAGTCTGTGGAAGCTCCACTTCTGCCTACTAAATACAATGGTTTATTGATGGTGCATTGTATGCAACATGTCTGTGTGTTGTTTATGCAATTTTAAGGCACATTTTTAATTTTCCCCACATTTTACAAAACATTCTGGTTAGAATCAGAACCAGTCAAAGCTTATCAGGACCTTGGCCTGGATCCTGAGTCTGACAATAAGGGTCAGGACCTTTTTGAGTCTGTCCAACACTACATAAAAGGCTACCCACCTCCTTTTCCCTTACCCTTATCTCCCCTATATGTGGTGTACCCCAGTATTGCCAAGTCCCAGTAATTTTTTTCCTGTGGCCCGTGTTTCTGTGATGGTTATGGGTTCTGATCTAATCTTGGCCTTGCATGCCTGGATTTTTCATTTGAGATACATGGTGTTTAAAAAGAAATATATGATTACAGCTCCCAGAAGCACTGAATGACACCACCGCTCAATTCTAGTCCAGAACTGAAAGAGTGTGATTTTTATTTTGGATGCTCAGCAAGCCACACTAGAGCGCAGTGTTCTATGGCACCCCCCAGTGGCAAGCTGTTCTGTTTCTCACATTCCCAATAATGTGAACATGTAGTTTTAAGGAAGGATTTTTAGGGCAACAGTTTGATTCAAGTAAGTAATGGATAGTTCATCTGTAGTTGGTGATTTTCTCTGAAACATCATAAAGTCACTTTGAATGAGCATCTGCTGTATTGAGAAACATTACATTTGGAAGTCCCTGTGGATCATACTTCTCAGCCTCCTGCCTCCTAAATCAGCGTCAAGGCTTAAAGTTATTTAGGAACATGTACCTAGCTGTACTGTGCTTGATGTAATGTACTCTATCTCATCTACCCCTCCTACACAATGACAAATTTGTATGGCCTGATTCTGCTTGTCTGACAAAAATTTCAATAAACTTTTAAGATAAAAAAATATTTAGCAACAAAGGACCAAAATCAGGAGCACATCTTAGAAATTGGCGATGTACTCTCAGGCTGCTGGTAGAATAAGGGCCTTAGTAGCAACTGCATTTTCTGAAGGACAACAAAACTGTAACTCTAATGTTAGACATCATTGTGTGCTCATAATCCCTACTGATCAGCCATGGAAACTCAAATTTAAGGAGGGAGAGGAAAAATTTGAGGCAACATTGTGAACGTCCCTGAAAATCAAGGATAGTAGAGGGATATGCTATGGATTCTTTCTTTCCCATTATTAGACATGTCAAACTCAGGGGAGTAGGTGTAGCTGCAGGTGAAGTCTTCTTCTCTTGTTTGGGACATATGACATGCTAGAGATTAAAGATTTGTTTCCCACCATTCAGACAGCTGCAGTAATCTGTATTATGTGAAATAGCTGTAGCAATTGTTTTGAAGGAACTGCTGCCAGTAATGTTTATACAATGGATGGAGAAATCCAGGAAGCTGATTGGATGAGGCAGTCTTTGATCCATGATCCAATATCTAAGTACATCACAGTTCAAACTGATTACCAAGATCAGCCATTTCTTAACACATTGGTGCCATTTTATATTTGCAGTAATACACACAAGAGTATAGTATATCATGGGACATCGTCACTTTCTAGGTGGCTGAAGGCACTCGGCTTTGCCTTGTGCATCACTATTCATCCATTACATGACAATATCACATGATATACCACACCCTCTTGGTAAACATAGAATGTGTTGGCAGAAAAGAACCAGATGGCCCATCTAGTACACTACATCCTGGACTTTACTTGGTCACAGGTGTCCCAGCCTCCCCCTATGCCTCCATTTATTATACACATGTGCCTATCCTACACATGTTTGAATCCCCCCATTATTTTCACCCCATTACCCCTTCTGGCAGGCCGTTCCAAGTGTCCACCATCCTTTCCATGAAGAAGTATTTCCTCACATCCTCTTAAACTCTCACCCCCCAGCTTCACAGCATGCCCTCTGTTCTGGTGCTCTTCCTCAAGTGAAAGATACTCCCCTACTGCACTTTGTTCACACCAGTGAGGTACTGACAAGTCTCAATCATGTTCCCTCTGTTTCTCCTCTCCTCCAGGGAGTACATGTTGCGTTCCCGCACATCTCCTTGTATTGTTTTTCATGCAACCCCTGTCCTATTTTAGTAGATCTCCTCTAGACCTCTTCCACCCTGTTGATGTCCTTGTGGAGGTGCGGCCTCCAGAACTGGACACAGTGCTCCAGGTGGGGAGTCACAAATGAGTGATACAGAGGTAGCACCACCTCCCTTCTCTTGCTAGAAATCCCCCTTCCTATGCACTCCAGCATCCAGCTCACCTTGCCTACTGCCTGCCACGTTGAGATCATCAGATATGAACATTCCAAGGGTTCTCTTTTGCTTGGTAACTGTAAGTACTCTCCATCTTATATGCAGCCCCCAGGTTTCCCTTCCCTACATGCATGCAGTTGCACTTTTTGGCACTGAAACCCAGCTGCCACTCTCTTCACCCTCTCCTAGGTGTCCACCCTGTTGCATATGTTTCCCATGATGCTTTGCATTATTGGAGTATGTGTAGTTGTGTTCTCTTTAAAGTTTGGCTGTATGGCCAATATCTTCCGGGATAACCCATGCCACAGGGCTTTTGCTCTGGGGTTCTTTGTAGCTCTGTTGCAGATTTTTGTGTCATCTGCAAAGAGACACACCTTCCCCTCCAGTTCCTCAGCAATGTCAGTTATGAAGATGTTGAAGAGGACAGGGCCTAGTATCGATCCCTGTGGTACTCTACTGGTCACTCTCCCATCCTCTGAGTGTGCTATATACCACCAACCACCATCTTCCTCCTATCTTTCAAAGAGTTGGCTACCCAGCTCACCATCTTCTCCCCCACTTCCAGACTGCTATGTTTCTTTATCTGCCTTCTGTGGAGTATGGTGTCAAAGGACTTTCTGAAGTCCAGATAGGCCACATCTACTGCCCTCTCCTAATCCACCTCCTTAGTTATCCAGTCAAAGAATTCTATCAGATATGTTTAACATGTCCTCCCCCAGCCATACTGCCAGTCATCCTGCAGCCCATTTGTTTCCAGGTACTCTATCAGTCTCTCCCTTAGCATAGACTCCATTAGCTTCCCCACTGCAAATGTAAAACTGAATAGTCTGTAGTTGCTGGCCTTCTCCCTGCTGCCGCTCTTGTGCAGAGGGACCACATAGGCCCTTCTCTTCCAATCTTCTGGAACCTTCCCCATCTGCAATTAGGTGTTAAATAGTGTTGCCAGAGAGGCAGCCAGCACCATGCTTACTTCTCTGAGGACCCTTTGGTACAGCCTGTCGGGTCCCATTGTCTTTTTCTCCTTCAGGGCTTCCAAGCCCCAATGGACTCTCTCTTCCATAAATGGACTTGTGTCCACTCCCCCTTCACCATGGTTCCTGTTTATGCATATTGGCCCATCCCCACTTCCATTATGAAGACTGAGCAGAAGAAGTCATCTACAATTTTAGCATTTTGTTGGACCTCTTCTTGGTATTATTGCTTAAGTATGGAACAATTAAATGGAACCTCCTCAGTGGTGGCTATGGTAATATCTGGAAACCCAGGGCCAAGTGTGCTTCCTTTTTCCTCCTGTAATAATTGTGTCATGAGGTATGCTCCATGTGACTCTCGCTTTCTCAATAAGGGCTCCCACCTCCTACAGTTTGTACCCATTGATCTACCATCAATGCTGCCTTCATGGGGCTATCACCACAATCTTCCTTCTATCCACCCCCTCCCTCCACCCCTCAATGGAGGAATACAGGGTACAGACCAGTTCTCACAGTCCAAGGTAGTCCATACCCTGCACCTAACACCTATGACAGAAAACTGTGCCAAGTGACAACCTCATAGCCAAAAACAAGACAAAGCCAAGCAGAGCGGAAGTGAAGCCTGGCACTTGCAAATCTGCCACAGTTGGTGATGTTGACAGACAGACGCTGCTGCTTGGCTCCGCACATCCTGCTCTAACAGTGGAATCCATGACCCTTCCTCCACAGAGGTGGAACTGATCCCACAGGGTCTGCTCATCTAACTTCCTGCCACCCAACTAGGACCAGACTCAGGGATCGAACTGCAGGCACTAATTAGATCTTCAATAGCAGTTAGACCACCACAGAAGCATATGAACTAGAGATTTCAATTCACTCACTTCCCATGTGGCTGATGTGCAGTTTATCCAGGACACCCCTTTTCAAATTATGAGAATTGTAACTTGTATTACCCATAATTGCAGAGTAAGTTCAAAGTTCCATGATTTTTCTAAGGTAACACACTTGCAGTTCAATCACATTTTTTGTTAGTTGGAACTCTGTAGATGTCTGTAGCTCAAAAACGTGTTCTGGCGGTCGAACTGCAGAAATGCTGAACTACTAGCATACACAATACAAAGACTACAATATCAGGTGAATAGTTGATAGTTCTGTAACAGTTTTAACAATCCCTTCTCCCGCCTTCCCCCCAGCTTAATCTTGTCATTATGGTATTTTGTTGGTTAGATTTGTCCCCGTTTGTTCACCCTGTCCCCACAGCTGCACCCTTTTTCCTGGATGAGAGGGTAGGTCAGGGACTGTCTTCCCAGCCAGCGCTGATATTGCTCCGTGTTGAGAATGGGGTGAGAGAATTACAGGCAGCACATGTGCACCCTCACTCCCCTGGATCTGCGCTCATCGCCTACAGTGGCAGCAGCCAGAATCAAGTACAGTATCACAGTTTTTACTGGGATATCTTGCAGGATACTGCAGAAAAGAAGTTATTCACTATAGCAGTAGATTTTTGACATAATCTCTTCTATTGGGCCACACTTCTGGAACTGTAAGCCATCAGTGTCAGGACCACTCAGAAACGTTTGCTAGCTGGGAGCCACCCACAATGATGAGCAAGGTCGGCGCATTTTATTTATTTATTTTATTTATTTAAGTCTTTGATTACTGGGTAAAGTGCACTGATCCATAGGACCGTTTTCAGGCATGACCCGGGACAACAAAGTGGCACAACGAAATATACAATATACAGTAAGCTATACAGTGAAATATACATACAGGTGCAATCAATGTACAGGCAGAAAATAGTTGAATACAGCATATATAACTGTGGCTGGCCCCATTGCTCCTCGGTTCCCTGTCAGCGATAAGCTCAGAGGGCCTTTTACTATAACGAACTAGGAGACCAAACCAGTACCAGGCCCATAAGGAGAGGCATGGAACTGGAAATATACTGTACATAAGGCACTTATGGACACCTCCACACAAGCAGTGGACAAACCTACCAGCTTGTACTTAAAATGAGGGGAGGAGGGTGGGTGCGCTGTGCCCCAATGGAGGAGATCCTCTTAAAGATCAACTGCTACACTGAGTAACCATTCAATCTTCAAGTAGAATATCTCCTCCGTAGGGCCGCACCTTTGGAACAGTTCCCAAGCAGTACACGATGTACTCAGGGTGGATGGCAGAGTGTGATATGTAATCAGAACAGAAGGCCTTGCAACACTGCAAGGCCAAAAGCAGCACATCTACAAGAGGTGATGTCTAGACTATAGTCCTTAGTGAAAGTATGCACAGTGCTCCATGTGGCAGTAGCACATATGTCAGCTGCAGAAACATTCTGAAAACAGGCAACAGAAGTGGCCGTACCACATGTAATTAGCAATGGACAGCACCAGGAAGTTCCTTACTGTACTTCCTATAACAGAACATGATACAGGTAGCCAGCCATTTGGACAGGCACTGTTTAGACACAGCAGTGCCCTCTTTCTCAGGTGCAAATAGAACAAAAAGCTGAGAGGGCCTTCTGCAGTCCCTAGTGCAATTAAGATAGAAATTCAGTGCTTTATGTACATCAAGGGTATGGAGCAAAGCCTCACCTTTGTTAATGTGCTCTGGATAATACACAGGAAGGTGTATGGTCTGATCTGATGTGAAATTAGAGACCGTTTTAGGTAGAGAATAAGGACTGGTCCACAAAGACATCCTGTACTTGTAGAGAACCAAGTACGTAGGCTCATGCATCAGAATCTGAAACTCAGAAATCCTACGAGCAGAAGTCATGGCAACCAAAAACAGCATTTTCCATGAAAGGAAACACATCTCATAAGTCAAGGCAAGTCAAATGGAGCCAAAATCCATTTTTGTAAAATGAAGTAGCGATCCCAAGGCAGAACCAGTTAATGATCTGGGGGATGCATGTGCAGAATACCCTTTAAATATGTACAGAACACCTCTAATTGTGCCCATCAGTAGGGGCACTGAAAGCCGAAACAGCAGCCAAGTGCACCTTAGTGGATGAGTGTAAGAGACCAGAGTCAGTTAGGGACTGAAGAAGGTTCACTAGAGTACCCACAGGACATGTAAATGGGTCCATTGAATGGGAAGCACAGCATATGGAGAAGTGCTTCCATTTCAAAGAGTAGGTGTTTCTCATGGAAGGCTTTCTAGTCGCACGCAAGATATAACAAAATCCAATAAATAAAAAAATCAGCCACAAGGGGGAACCCCCAAATGGCAATGGCTATGTCTTCAGTAGCCAGACATGCAGATTCAGGAACTGCAGGTCCAGTTGGACCTGGTATCCCTGATCCTGTGAAAGCAGACCCTGACAAAGGGGGAGCTAAACAGGAGACTCCACTGCCAAATGTTGCTAAAGTGGAAACCAAATCTGGTGAGGCCAGAAGGGAGCCACCAGTAATAGGGTGGCATGCTCTACCCACAGCTAGAGCTGAACACTCTGAATGAGAGGGATCAGAGAAAAGGCATAAAGGAACCAATCTTTCCAAGAGAGAGACAGTGTGTCTCACTTAAACACTCCATGCCCTGGAGCGAGCGAGCAGAAACACAGCAGTTTTGCATTGTGTGCGGATGCAAAAAGGTCCAACTCTGGATGACCCCCTCTTGCAAGGTGGTCATTTACTACTGTGATCAACAGTTCTCATTCACGCACCAGGGACTGAGACCCACTTAGCCTGTCTGCCAAGGTGTTTTGGATGACTTGGAGAAATACAGACGACAGCAGAAAGCCATGAGACAACTTACAGTACCACACCCTCATTGCTTCCCTACACAGGGAATAAGAGTGAGTATCCCCTTGCTTGTTTATGTGGTGCATGATACTGACATTGTCTGCCTGGATCAGCAAGGCACTGGGGCTCAGGGGCTCCTGGAAAGCCTGGAGACAAAGCAGAGCAACCCACATCTCCAGGACATTTATATAGAGATCTGACTCCAGAATGGTCCAGGACCCATGGTTCTGACAGGATGCAAGATGGGTATCCCAGCTAGACCTCGAGGCATCCATTGGGAGGATTTGCATGGGATCAGGAGGAAAGAATGGAACATGACGAGGACCATTTGTTCCAGCTCATCTGTCAGCTGATCCCATTGCACCACAGTCTAATGTGGTATACGCAGAAGGAGACAGGCAAAGGGAACTGTAATGATGGCAGCAGCCATCAGCCTCAGGAGATGCAACTGTAACCCCTAGATGGCGCTATCCCAGGGGCTACTACCCCTGCCTGATTTGCCACTAACAGGTTGAGGGGCCTGGATCCAATGGCGGGTGCCTCCACCCAGAGGTCAGGGTTTGCAATAGTTAAACTAACTTGGTCACAGCCCTCTGGGACACTGCAACCCCCCCTTTCTTCCCACTAGTGGCCCACACAATGTATCAGAATTACCTTCACAGTATACACTTACCCCCAGGACTGGTTCCGGCACTGGGACCTCCTGTGAAATAAGATACAGTGCAACAATCACAGTACAGTACTTTAACATAGACAAATACCTCAGGCAGTATAACTCTGCTGAAACAAGCAGCTCTGATTTATTTAGGGGGATATAACAAGGACAGGGGGAAATCAGGTTAATTAGCTTATCACTCTACTCATCTACCTATGGCTCTGTGCACAGGCCTATCCCTATCAGTTACTGTCCCTGGGTACCCAAGTCCTAGTGGCTAGTCCAAACCGTGGCAGCTGGTAGGGCCCTTTCACACAGAGAAAAGGAAAATTAAACAGTCAGCAGTACAGTAATTCCATTTGGATTTAATGTGGCAATTCAACAGGGAGCGACCCTGAATTAGTACTCACGACCTCCAAATAAGATAGGGTCCTTCAATATCAGCAGGGCTACTCTTGAGCTCCAAGAGACTCTTCACACATTTATATGGTAAAAAGAAAGTACTATACCAGGCAGGCTGCTTCTCTATCCCGATCGCAATTACTGCACAATACCCGGGAGAACACACAGCAGATTCAGTTCCTGACAGACCGAGTGCAATTCAACAATTTCTCCAGTCTTCTACAGGGTGAGCCTGGTTTCTACTCTTCAGAGATCCTTTGATTCTTTTCACAGGACGGATTCAGTCCTAACAAGCAGTTACACAAGCTGCAGACCGGAACTCTGGGCCTTACACACGTTTTTTGACTGAAACTGTGCACTGAAAAAGCACAGGGTTTCTTTCCCCTTCACTGCCAGATCTAAAATGAAACTCCAACCGACAAAACCGGGCACTTCTTTTGAGTTCCTCCCAGTTCTTGACTGTATTGGCTGTCACTCACAATAGACTGCTCCTGTTGGTCCAAAAAGGCGCTGAAGTCTAAACTACATCTCCCAGAGTCACTGTCTAATACAATCCTCTTGTGGCTGGCTCAGATTACGAGTCCAAGTCCTGATTTGTCCAAGGCACCATTTTAGAGCTAGCTTACCCTACACTGATTGGTCCAGTTCAGCAGTTCAAAACTAGAATGGGGAACTAGGCAAACACAGTTCTGACTGCAAAGAAAACAGGTTAGACAAACTGTATTTTCATTATTACTCTAAATTATTTCTGACAGTTACATCTTTCAGATAGGTTCCCTTTGTACTCCTAGTGACTGCAAAAATGGAGTGAATTGGCAGCAGTTCGAGTGGTACTCAAACAGAGAAACACACAGTCCCCCCATATAAACTAATTATGTCTGCAAGCAGACAGCTCTTAAAGAGACAGTACCAGAGGCTCTAAAAACACTCACTGATAAATGGCTTAAACGCCAAACACCATTCAGGATTGGAGCATTCAAGCAAGCTCCTGGAAGTCTTTTGGGAACCCCCATTTGCAGGGGGGTTACACCCTTCCTGGTCTGGGAAAGCTTGACGTCCGCGTCAAGCAAGTACCCCCATAAGTTTTAACTGCAACCATATACATTTGCATTAGGCTCACACATGTAATCGCCAGTCAGTATATCATTTTACCAAGAACACATTTCTGAAACATTGCAGTCGTCACTCTTTACACAGTATTACACACATTGTACCATAACTCAAGTTATTACCTCTTGTACATGAAACCTGAAGAGAGGGGCCCTTCCTATCAGTTAACTTGGGGCTGGACGGGCAAGGCACCATACTTAGAGGGCAACACAAGTAACTTGGAGTTAGCACTGATGCTCAGTTTGGGCAATGAGCTCGGGGACACATACACTCTTTATGGACAACATTGAGACAAGTCCACAGGCCTCCCAAGTGAATCATAACTGAGGTGCACCACAGGCTTTACAGCTCGACCAGTCTTTCTAGGGGAACTGTTACAGTCTCTGCACTCTGAGCCTCATTTTCAGCATTGTCCTCATTTGTCAGGGAGTCTCCATGGGGTAGAGAGGCTAGAACTTGGGGCACTTTCAGCTCCAGGAGTTACAGTTTCTGAGTCCACAACATTTGGCTCGCATGGAGAGCTTTCGGACACTGGCAGTGGACTGTCAGGGCACTCAAAATACTCTTCTTGCTCGGGTGTATCACCAGTCTGCCCCAATCTATCATTTTCCTCCCCTGAAAGCTCAAACAGTTCAACCATGCACAATGATTCCATTTCATCTGATCTGATGCTTTGCATTTCACTTTCTGGGAGCATTGGCTCCAGGGATGAAGCTGGGGGCTTAGACAGTCCAGAAGGCCCAGCTTTGTCTCCAGTATTGACTACGGGATTGCCCCGAAACAATTGACTCAGTTCGTAAGAAGGATAGTATTCAAAGTCACTCTCACTTTCTTCTGATATGGACTGACAGTCATGCTCAACTGGAACTTGTGCAGGGGAACACTTTAACTCTGCTTCTGTAGGTGCAGACTTCTTGATCTTTCTTAGCAGCAGCTCTAGTCACTGGTCCAGAGGGGCATCTTCTGGGGCTCAGACTCAATCAGGATTTGTCCAATGGGCAGTAAATGATTTCTATGCATTGTTTTACATCTTTTGAATTGTTCTCAGGCCTTACTTTGTACACTGGCAGATCATCTAGTTTGCCCACTACAATGTGAGGGAGATGGTGCCATCTGTCAGCAATCTTGTGTTTGCCATGCAGTCCCAGATTTCTTAGCAATACCTGATCTCCCTCCTGGAGTTCCTGTGCTTCACCTTTTATCATACCGCTCTTTGTTGGCCAGATTTCTTTTGGCAGCCATGGTTTGAGCCAGTTGGTACGCATGAGTTAGCTGGGCCTTTAACTTTTGCACATACTGTAAATAGTTGTCAGCTTGAACCCCATCAGGAGAGACCTGAAAACACACATCTACTGGTAGTCGAGCTTCTCTTCCAAACATCAGGCGGTAGGGGGAGAACCCAGTGGCATCACTTTTGGTGCAGTTATAAGCATGTACCAGGGTGCTAATTTGTTGGCTCCATCTAGTCTTGTCCTTTGGGCAGGGTGCCTAGCATATCTAGCAGAGTGCGGTTGAAACGTCTCAGGCTGTGGGTCCCCTGGGGTGGTAAGGAGTGGTTCTGACTTTCTCACTCCCACAGAGAAAGCATCTCTTTGATCAGACGACTCTCAAAGTCTCTCCTTGATCAGAATGGATTCTTTGTGGAGCCCCATAGTGAACAAAAAGTTTTCTACAAGTACTTTGGCTACAGTGGATGCTTTCTGGTCTTTGGTGGGGAAAGCTTGGGCATATCTCGTGAAATGGTCAGTGACCACCCAGCACATTACTGATATTTCTTTGATCTGACTCCAAACTCAGAAAATCAATACAGACCAGCTCCATGGGTGCACTGGTGGTTATGTTAACAAGGGGGCAGCCCTCTAGGGCAAAGCTTTCCTCTGTAAGCAGCGACTACAAGTTCGAATGTGTTGCTCTACATCAGCCCCCATCTTAGGCCAATAGAATCTGGATCTCACCAAGTCAAGTGTTCTGTCTATACCAAGGTGCCCTATGTGGTTGTACAAGGACCTCAATACTGAGTCTCGAAAGGCAGGGCAGCACCAGTTGTTGTTTGTCTACTTGTCCCCTGTCTACTGTTTCTCTGTATAACAGTTTATTGATCAGTTTCAACTTAGGACCTTCTTTGTATAACAGTGCAGTTCTCAAATCAGTGAGCGTAATTTGGACACATCTTTTCCTGCATAGAGGGCTTCTAAAGCTGATTTGATCATAGGATCGTGGGATTGAGCCCACCAATACTGTCATTGTCCAGCTGAGGCAGTGCACCAATGTCTATTGCAGAAAAGTGGCACAAGCGCAGGTATGCAATTCTCAGAGGGTCCCAAGCAATCCACCATGCAGTCCACTCGTTCCGTGACATTTGTTCCTCCTGTCAAACTTCCGTAGAGTGCCCGAATGTCAGGTTCTGCTAATCGGACCCAATCATTCTGGGAACAGGCCTCCGGGAGAGAGCATCAGCATCTATGTGGTTCAGACCTGCTCGGTATTCGAGAGCATAGTCATATGTAGATAATGCAGAAAGCCACCTGTGGCCAGTGGCATCCAACTTAGCTGAGGTCTGCACATAGGTCAAAGGATTATTGTCAGTTTTACTAGTATTTTAGTCCCATACAAGTACTCATGGAATTGGTCAACAATAGCCCACTTCAAAGCTAGGAACTCTAACTTATGTACAGGATAGTTCTTCGGATGGGGTCAGGCTTCTACTGGCAAAGGCCACTGGTCTCAGGCCATTCTCGTGCTCTTGGTACAACACAGCCCCCAACCCTTGCAAGCTAGCATCAGTGTGCAGGACGTAAGGTTTTCTTGGATCGGCATAGGCCAGCACTGGAGCATGGGTAAGTCGATATATGACCTCATGAAAAGCAGTCTCACAATCAGGAGTCCAGCGGGCCCTAAATACTTCACTCTGATGAAAATACACTCTTTCAGTCTTGAGGGACGCTGACTTTTGGTATTTTTGTGGGTTGGGGATACCCTTGAGTAAGGTTAAGTAAGGCGGATCACTCTTGAATAGTCCTTGATGAAGCGCCGATAATAACCACAGAATTCCAGGAATCTTTGCAGTTCTTTTAGATTTTGGGCTGTGGCCAGGTGGTCAAGGCCTCAACTTTACTTGGGTCGGTCTTCTTCCCTCAGTGGATACTATGTGTCCCACATACTTTACTGATGTTTGAAAGAATTGACACTTATCAATGGACAGTTTAAGGCCAAAGTCCTCCAGTCGGTCCAATACCTTAAATAATCTGCTCTCATGTTCCTCCAGTGAGCTGCCAAACACAATAACATCATCTAGGTATACCAGGCATTCTAGTAAGTTCATGTCCCCACTGCACGCCCATCAATCTGCTGAAAGTGGCTGGGGCACCTGAAACCCTTGAGGCATCCTCATGAATTCATAGCCAAGCGGACAGATAAAGGCTGTCTTCTCACGGTCCTCTGGGGCCATCGGGATCTGGTAGTACCCACTGCGGAGATCCAGCACAGAGAACCACTTGCTCCCCGCTTAGGCAGTCCAAAGCATCCTGAATGCGGGCATTGTGTACTGATCAGGGATAGTCCACCGGTTTAAGTGCGATAATCCACACATCCTTACTGTTCCATTCTTTTCCTCACTACCACAATGGGGAAGCATAAGGGCTTCTGGATTCTTGTATTACACCAGCAGCTAACATCTCTTGCAGATGCCGCCTCACATCATCTATGTCAGCAGGTGCCAGGCGCCGAGACCTCTCACGAAATGGTCTTTCGTCATGCAGCCGGATATTGTGCTCAGCTCCTTGCACGCATCCTACGTCCCATTCCTTTAAAGAAAACACCTGGTCTCTGGGCAAGCTTCACTGATCCTCACTTTCCATTCAGTTGGCAGCGGGAGTCGCAAATCAACAAGTCAGGCGCTACTCTGTCATTCTTCCTTGAACTCTTGCTGCTGGGTAGCACTGCAGTGTCTGCACAATGCACATTAGCCAGGATGCAACCTCTATTTACTCGAATGTCTCTTTCAGACACATTATGAACTTGGACCATTACCTTCTGGCATAAGCATGGGCTCTAGGGCAAAATACTAGGCTTGACCAGCAGTCCCTCTGGCAATTTCCATCACCTGGTGCATCCAACATTAATATTTTATTCTTAACATCCTTTCTGATATGGACCTCCCTGTAAGGTACACTGGGCATTTGGCGCCAGGATCAGAGACTCAGGATCCTTCTTCCATACAATTCCAACCGGTTCCTCTGGTTCTAGTTTTTCAGCATCTCTGTGCCTCATAGGCCTTCTTAATTAAAGCCGAACTCTTAAAGCTCTACTAGTCTTTGACCCCTGTTTTCATAACACAACTGTGCCAGCCTTCCAAACATATGAGCATTTGTTCCAATCAACAAAGGGACACCATCATACAGTCCAGTGGGGGGACACACTAAGGCTAGGGTCTCTACTTGTTCGCCACTCCAGCCACGGAGGTGGGGAAAGACAGCCAAATTCGGATATACCCGGAATAGGGGTAGGCCTTCTCACTTAACCCCATACATGCAGTCCTTCTAATGGTTGTAAGGGGTACGCCTGACAAATGCTTCTGATACCAATCTTGAACATAATTGTCACTTGGGAGCCACTGTCTAATACAGCTCTTGTAGACACTCCATTCACCTTTACAGTGGTCTCCATGGAGGGACCCACTATTCTGGACCAGTCTGGAGAGGCGGTAGTGGGGCCTGGGCAACTGACCTTGCCACAAAAGGACGTGAATTAGCATTTTTAGTGCCCTCACTGGGATCATGTCGCGCACCTCTTAACCACTGATTTGTTCTCCAGCTCTCCTTGTAGACTATATGCAACTTTGTCAGTGTCTTTGGGACTGGCATTCCTTTCATGTGCCCATTTTTCCCACAATTATATCAAAACATACTTTCTGGAGTTTGAGCTGGCCGAGGGCCACACTGGGAGCCAGGGCGGGTATTACTAACTGGAAACCTGGGTGCCATCTCTGTCTGCGGCGTGATAAGCATTTGGAGACATCTCGTCAGTTTCTCCACTTCCATGGCCAAGGAATTGAGTTTGAGCTGTTATCAGCAGGAGATACATGGTGGGTACCCCACCCCATAACAGATGCAGTCGGATATAGGTCAGGGCCCATACTTGCAGGCGTGATGCTCATAAAGGGACTGTTTTGAATTCCCGATCTCTCTCAACAGTTCAGCCCCATTGTGGCATATCTTTTCTTGCCAGAGCACTCATTTACTGCCAACCTCTGCCCCTGAACTTCACTTGATGGGTCCCTCAGTCACTCGGGTCGTAGTCAGCATATTGTGCAGGTCCCTCCCGAGGTCGCCTTTTCTCAACTCCTCGAATTTCTCTCATTAACTCATCATAGGAGGGTGGGGATTCCAGTCGATCTGCCAGGCTGAACTGAAGCAACAGCAGTTCTGAGAAGGGGGCAGACTTAGGATCCTGTCCAGACTGGTTCGGTCCAGTTCAATCGCTGGCAAACTACCTTTTCTGAGGCATTCTTGCAACAATTTTTCCAGCCGAGATACATACACAGACAACAACTCCCCTTGGTACTGTTGTGCATCTCTTACTCTCCACCATAGGTCCTCATCAGAATCTGGGCTCCCATACACATTCTCCAGGGCCTCAAGATAGGTCTGTGCAGTCACTTCAGGGTTACTGGCCCGTTTAGCACGAATGGTAGCCAGGGCAGGACCTCGGAGGCTCTCACTAACCCTCTTTTGCTTTTCGGCTTCCGAGCATTGCCATTCTAGCACTTGGGGGGCAACATAGTCTATCCAGGTCTCCCAGTCATCCTCCCCTTGGGGGGTGGGGAGGGTGCCAGAGAAGATCCTCAACCTGTAAGAGTCGTGACTAATGGCAGGTGCAGAAATAGGAGTCTGCATTGGTTCAGCCACCATTACGGGTACTGGAGCGGGAGAGGGTGTTGGGGGAGGAACACCCGCAGGTGGCAAGAATAGTTTCTTCAAGTCCTCCACAGTTTTCCCTTCCCCCAGCAACCATTTAGCAAATTTCTCCTCAAAAGTTTCAGATAGTGGTGGGGGCTCATTCCCCCCCGGGTCTTTACTGTCCTTAGTTATCACTCTCCAAGCAGTGAGGGCTCCCTCTGGGGTAATGGTCTGTGGCACTTTGGAGCTATCTATGGGATCCTTAAACTCTACTAGGGCCAAGAAAGTGTGGGTGAGCAGATTAGCATGCCGACCCACCACCACAGGGTTTTGTAAACCTTCCACCTTGGAAAGTACTCCCTGCACAGTGTCCGTATTGATACCCAGGGGGATGTCCAGGATAAGCATAGCATTTTGGGGGTCGATCTCCTCCCAGTACACCACTCCACCAGCCGGTGCACAGCCACTTCTGTCGGGTACCCATTTTTTCTTAACAGTGGTTCGTAAATATGGCCACTAGAGGACACACAATCCCAGCGGTGAGCTCCAAGATGTAACCCCTAGATGGCGCTATCCCGGGCTACTACCCCTGCCTGATTTGCCACTAACAGGTTGAGGGGCCTGGATCCAATGGCGGGTGCCTCCACCCAGAGGTCAGGGTTTGCAATAGTTAAACTAACTTGGTCACAGCCCTCTGGGACACTGCAACCCCGCTTTCTTCCCACTAGTGGCCCACACAATGTATCAGAATTACCTTCACAGTATACACTTACCCCCAGGACTGGTTCCGGCACTGGGACCTCCTGTGAAATAAGATACAGTGCAACAATCACAGTACAGTACTTTAACATAGACAAATACCTCAGGCAGTATACTTTGCTGAAACAAGCAGCTCTGATTTATTTAGGGGATATAACAAGGACAGGGGAAATCAGGTTAATTAGCTTATCACTCTAATCATCTATCTATGGCTCTGTGCACAGGCCTATCCCTATCAGTTACTGTCCCTGGGTACCCAAGCCCTAGTGGCTAGTCCAAACCGTGGCAGCTGGTAGGGCCCTTTCACACAGAGAAAAGGAAAATTAAACAGTCAGCAGTACAGTAATTCCATTTGGATTTAATGTGGCAATTCTACAGGAGCAACCCTGAATTAGTACTCACGACCTCCAAATAAGATAGGGTCCTTCAATATCAGCAGGGCTACTCTTGAGCTCCAAGAGACTCTTCACACATTTATATGGTAAAAAAGAAAGTACTATACCAGGCAGGCTGCTTCTCTATCGATCGCAATTACTGCACAATACCCGGGAGAACACACAGCAGATTCAGTTCCTGACAGACCGTGCAATTCAACAATTTCTCCAGTCTTCTACAGGGTGAGCCTGGTTTCTACTCTTCAGAGATCCTTTGATTCTTTTCACAGGACGGATTCAGTCCTAACAAGCAGTTACACAAGCTGCAGACCGGAACTCTGGGCCTTACACACGTTTTTTGACTGAAACTGTGCACTGAAAAAGCACAGGGTTTCTTTCCCCTTCACTGCCAGATCTAAAATGAAACTCCAACCGACAAAACCGGGCACTTCCTTTGAGTTCCTCCCAGTTCTTGACTGTATTGGCTGTCACTCACAACAGACTGCTCCTGTTGGTCCAAAAAGGCGCTGAAGTCTAAACTACATCTCCCAGAGTCACTGTCTAATACAATCCTCTTGTGGCTGGCTCAGATTACGAGTCCAAGTTCTGATTCGTCCAAGGCACCATTTTAGAGCTAGCTTACCCTACACTGATTGGTCCAGTTCAGCAGTTCAAAACTAGAATGGGGAACTAGGCAAACACAGTTCTGACTGCAAAGAAAACAGGTTAGACAAACTGTATTTTCATTATTACTCTAAATTATTTCTGGCAGTTACATCTTTCAGATAGGTTCCCTTTGTACTCCTAGTGACTGCAAAAATGGAGTGAATTGGCAGCAGTTCGAGTGGTACTCAAACAGAGAAACACACAGTCCCCCCCATATAAACTAATTATGTCTGCAAGCAGACAGCTCTTAAAGAGACAGTACCAGAGGCTCTAAAAACACTCACTGATAAATGGCTTAAACGCCAAACACCATTCAGGCTTGGAGCATTCAAGCAAGCTCCTGGAAGTCTTTTGGGAACCCCCATTTGCAGAGGGGGTTACACAACATCATTAGAGTTGACATGTAATGACGTCTGTGTAGCAGCTGGGCCTATTCAACAAGAGCCTCTGCTCTGTCTGCAGGCAGTAAGGCACTGCCCATCACTGTGTCCAGCATCGTACCAATATATTGCAGGCACTGACAAGGAACAAGTATGGATTTCAGTTCATTCACCATGACACCCAGTTCTTCGAACAACTCTCTCATTCTGGACAATGTGTACAGAATTGTTTCCCTGAATGGGGCCTTCAGCAGCAAATCATCCAGATAAGGGAAGACATAAAGCTCTTTTAATGTCTTCATCAGTGACATTGCAGAGGGACAGAAAGGAAAAGTATGCCTTTTTGCAGATGACACAAAGATCTGCAACAGGGTTGATACACAAGGAGGCGTGGAAAGGATGAAAAGTGACTTGGCAAGGTTGGAGGAATGGTCAGAAGTATGGCAGCTAGGATTCAATGCAAAGAAGTGCAAAATAATGCTCCTGGGAAACAAGAACCCAGGGAAGAATACACAATGGGTGGGAAGTAGTAACAACAAAAAAAGGAAAGGGACCTGGGGTAATCATATCAGATGACCTTAAGGTTAGCAAGCAATGTGAGAAGGCAGTAGGGAGGGCTGGGGGATACTGGGATGTATAGGAGAGGCATCAGCAGCAGAAAACAGGAAGTTGTTATCCCTCAGTACAGACAGTTGGTGAGACCCCATCTGGAGTACTGTGTCCAGTTCTGGAGACCCCATCTCCGCAAGGACATAGACAGGATAGAAGTAGTCCAGAGGAGGGCAACTAAAATGGTGCAGGGTCTGCAAGAGATGCCGTATGAGGAGAGACTAAAGGAGCTTAATATGTATACCCTTGAGGAAAGAAGGAAGAGGGGGTACATGATAGGAACTTTTAAGTACCTCAGTGTAATCAACAAAGTCCAAGAGGGTAGCATCCTTCAGAAAAAGAGACTTGCAAGAACAAGGGGACACAATTTAAAGATAGAAGGAGGGCGGTTCAGGGGCAATGTGAGGAAGTATTATTTCACAGAGAGGGTAGTGGATGCATGGAACAGCCTTCCTGAGGAGGTTGTGGGGTCTAAAACTGTGGGAGAATTCAAGAATGCATGGGACAGACATAAGGCAATTCTTGTGGGGGGTAGGAAGAAATAGGCTGTTGGTTAACTAGGATCTGCGGCCTATCCTGTAGGTAGGGAAATGGGCAGACTAGATGGGACAAGCGGTCCTTATCTGCCGTCAAAGTCTATGTTTCTATGTTTCCCCTCGAGGGGCTGCTGCCACAACTGCTGAGCATTTGCTAAATACTGGCAGTTCAGAGGATAAACCAAAGGCCAAGAATCGAAACTGATAGTGGCTGCCCTCATCCATATTTGAAACATTTTGTTTTTGATGAACCTCACTGATCAAGTTTAGGTATTTCAGGTCTAGTACAGGACGCACATCTCCTGTCCACTTGGGAATCAGGAGGTATCTGTAATAGGATGCTTTGTGTCTCTTTAGGGAAAGAACAGGTTTGGTAGCCTGCCTGTTTATAAGCTATTGAACCTCCTCTAGGAGAAGGGGCAAGTGGCCCGGAGGATAATGACAAGGAGGTGGAGGATGAACTGGAGGAATAGTCAGCAATTCCACAGCATGCCCCTTTTCCACTCTTTCCAGGACTCACTTGTTCAATGTTAGTTCCCTCCACTTTGGTAGATGAAGGCAGATCCTTCCACCTATGGCAGGAACAGTGCAGTGAAAGGAAGGGGGGAATAGGAAGATACTGACGTCAGTGGGGGTGCCAGCCTGACCTTTACCGTTGGATGCCTTTGAATGAGCATCGGGGAAGGGGACCACCATCATGGTTTTGTACATGGGACAGCTGATGGGAGGCATGAAAACCACAGGCAGCCGGCTTGCGAAACTAATCTCTACCATGCCCCCTGGCAGGTTGAGGGGTCAGAGATTTGAGTGACCTTAAAATCATCCTGGAGGACTGACCCTCATCTAGAATTTTCAACATCACTTCCAAACAACCTGGAACCTCCAAAACTGGCATTCAGCACAGCCTGATGTGCATCAGGGGCAAATCCAGCTACTGTAAGCCAGGAATATTTCCTAAGGCAAATGCCAGAGGCATCAGCCTTGGTAGAGGTGTCAGAAGCATCTTATGCAGAGCATAACAAATGCCTTCCAGTATCCTTCCCGGCCAAGGCAGCTTTAAGCAAGTTAGCCTGAATAGTAGGCATAGCAGATTTCCACAAGCTATTTTGATATTTAATCATGTATGCCTGCGAATTTGCGATGCTTAGGCAGAGGCATACATTCTTGTGTCCATAACATCCAGCCTCCTGGATTCTTTGGGGTTTTTTTAACTCTATTTTTCCTCCAGTGCTGCTGGCCAAGACTCTCCTTCTGCCATCTCCCAGCACCTGATCCCACCCCACCGAGATCCTCCTTGGCCTGTGACCCTGGTTCTCCCAGTCCACCTGCTTGGGTAACCCCCTTGACTTGACCCCCCAAGGTGAGGCCGCTTTCTCAAGTGGAGGTGAAGTCCGGAGGAATGGTGGGGTCCAGGAGGGCAGGATCCGGTTGTGGGCATTGTGGCAAGGAGCAGCATCATCTGCCCAGTCAGCAGGGTTAATCGCTTTGCAGTTCCCCAGAGAAGAGGCCATGCAATGATGTCCTGGTGATGTCAGGCATACTCCCATGCCTGATGCCCTCCTCCAATCCCTTTGTGTTTTGCAATCTTTGACTCACCAACCTCCAGCCACTACTAAGGGTCAGACTTTCACCGGGTACTGAAGTCCACCCATCCCTCGGAGGAGGAAAGTTGTCCATGGATGCTCAATCCTCCTCCCCCCCTGCCGACCCTCCGCTGTTCCAGGCTAATTCCCGAACCCGGGTCATCAGCATTCAGATGGTAGCATTACCTCTTGTACCAGTGGGCCAGCCCACCTACATAGATACATAGATAGTGTCGGCAGATAAGGGCCTATGGCCCACCCAGTCTGCCCATTTGAGCTTGTAAGTTCAGTTTGTTTTCCTAGAAGTCTGTTGCCCCTAACCCCTGACCTCCAGAATTCCTTAATGTCTATCCCATGCATTCTTAAATCCCGTGATTGTTTCAGCCCCCACCACTTCCTCTGGCAGGGTGTTCCCACTTGTCCACCACCCGTTCTGTGAAGAAATTCTTTCTCATGTTTCCTCTGAATCGCCTCCTCCAACTTCATCCCATGCCCTCTAGTCCTGGAACATCTTTTTCGCTTAAAAATAGTGTTTTCCTGCACCCTGTTCCTCCCTGTAAGATACTTGTATGTCTCTATCATATCCCCTCTCTCCCTCCTCTCCTCCAGGGAGTACATGTTCAGTTCCTTCAACCTGTCTTCATAGGACTTGTGATGCAATCCATGCACCATCTTTGTTGCTCTCCTCTGAACCTTCTCTACCCTGTCTATGTCCTTACGTAGGTATGGTCTCCAGAACTGTACACTGTACTCCAGGTGGGGCCTCACTAGTGTCTTGTATAGCGGAATTATGACCTCCCTTTTCCTGCTGGTGATGCCCCTGCCTATACATCCCAGCATCCTATTTGCTTTACCTGCTGCCTTGTCACACTGTTTCCTACCTTGAGGTCATCAGAGATGACAACCCCAAGATCCCTTTCCTGCTTGGTGCATGCTATATCCTCACCCCCCAACTGATATATTGTGCCAGGGTTTTTGTGCCCCATATGCATTATCTTGCACTTCTTTGCACTGAATTTCATCTGCCAAACCCCTGACCATTCTTCAAGTTTCTGCAGGTCCCTTCTCATTCTGTCTACACCCTCTGGTGTGTCTACTCTGTTACAGAGCTTTGTGTCATCAGCGAACAGTGAAATTCTGCCTTCTAGGTCCTGCGCAATGTCACTGATGAAGATGTTGAATAGGACCGACCCAGCACTGATCCCTGTGGTACCCCACTGGTCACTCTTCCTCTGTGGAGTGACAGCCATTTACCACCACACTCTGTGTCCTGCCACCCAGCCAGTTACCTACCCACCACACTACTGTCCTGCCCACACCCATATTCCTCAGTTTGTGTAATAGTCTTCTATGTGGCACAGTGTCAAAGGCCTTGCTGAAGTCCAGATAGGCCATGTCCACTGCCCTCCCCTGATCCACCTCCCTAGTCACCCAGTCAAAAAATTCAACGAGGTTGGTCTGACATGACCTCCCCCTGGTGAAACCATGCTGCCTTGGGTCCAGTAGTCCATTGACAACCAGATGTTCCACCAATCTCTCCTTCAGTAGTGCTTCCATGATCTTCCCCACTACCGAGGTGAGGCTGACTGGTCTGTAGTTCCCTGCTTCCTCTTTGTTCCCACTTTTGTATAAGGGGACTACATCTGCTGTCCTCCAGTCTTTGGGTACCTCCCCTGTTTCCAGTGATCAACTAAACAGGATAGCCAGAGGTTCAGCCACCACCTCTCTTAGTTCTTTAAGGACCCTGGGGTGCACCCCATCTGGCCCCATTGCTTTATCAACTCTTATTACTTCCAGTTCCTTCAGGACCCTTTCTCGTGTAAAGGGACTTGTGTCCATTTCTGCACCATTCTCACCCCTTGTACTCCCTTCAGACCCATTACCCTCCTCTTCCTCAGTAAAGACTGAGCAGAAATACCTATTCAAAATGTCAGCTTTACTGTTGTCATCCTCCACGCGGCCCCCATCCTCCCCCTTCAGTCTCACAATCCCTCCCTTTATCTTTCTTTTTTCACTTATGTACCTGTAAAAGGTTTTGTCCCCTCTACCCACTGATTTTGGAATGTGTTCTTCTGTCTGAGCTTTGGCTTCCCTTACTGACCTCCTTGCCTCCCTTTGCTTCTCCTGGTACTTCTCCCTATCCCCTTCTGCCTGTGTCTTTTTGTATTGCCTGAATGCAATCTTTTTGGCTTTCACTTTCTTTGCTACCTCTTTGGAAAACCATAATGGTCTCCTCTTCCTTTTCCTCATGCTAACCTGCTTAATGCATAATTCTGTTGTTCTTGTAATCCCCATTTTAAATACTGCCCACTGTTCCTCAAC
Organism: Neoceratodus forsteri; assembly: GCA_016271365.2. Lineage (NCBI taxonomy): Eukaryota > Metazoa > Chordata > Ceratodontiformes > Ceratodontidae > Neoceratodus > Neoceratodus forsteri. Next base: position 967,444,349 of record CM028133.1, read on the forward strand.
CCCTGATTCCTGTCCCATTCCCCTTAATGCCTCTTTCAAGTATCTCCCCATTTTCCCAAAGTCTGCCCCCCTAAAATCCAGGATACGTGTTTTTGTGTGGTTTGGTTCTGCTCTTTCTGTGATTTCAAACCACAATGACTGGTGGTCACTGTTTCCCAGGTGCTCCCCACTGTTACCCCCATCACACCGTCCCTGTTTGTGAGCACAAGGTCCAGTATTGCCTTCTGCCGAGTTGGTTCCATGACCAGTTGCTTGAGGAAGGCACCCTGAAGGGAGTCCAGGATAAATCTGCTCCTAGTTGATGGTGCTGCTGGGATGCTCCAGTCCACGTCTGGAATATTGAAGTCTCCAACCAGTACTACCTCACTCTTGTCTGCCATCCTTTGGATGGCTAGCATCAGCTCCTATCTGTTTCTTCCTCCTGGGCTGGTGGTCTATAGACCACACCTCTAGGATGGCTGTCCCCATTTTCCTTTCCAGCTTAACCACAGTATCTCTCCCCATTTTGTTCCTCCTGGATCTCTGTGGCCCTTATGTCATTTTTCACATACAGTGCCACTCCTCCTCCCTTCCTGCCTGCTCTGTCTCTTCTGAATATGTTGTAGCCAGGTATGGTCATCTCCCAGTTGTGGTTATCATTACACCAGGTTTCAGTGATGGCCACAATGTCCAGGTCTGACTGTACCATGACAGCCTCCAGATCTTCCATCTTGTTGCTAAGGCTCCTGGCATTTGCACACATGGCTTTCCATGATTTGACCTCCCTAGACTCTTTCACTGTTCTACTCCAGCCCCTTCCTTGGTTGTCATTTATCCCTGGTTCTCCTTGCTGTCTGCCCTTCTGCTGAATTTTGCCCCTTTCCTGCTTATCCACCTCTTGGGCACTAATCTCCATCTTTTGCACACTGCTTTGCAGAGATAGCCACTCCTCTGGTTCGCTGGTTCCACTGCTAGCTGTGGGGGGTGAGCAAGTAGGTACCCTCCTTGCTGGCCTGTCACCCCCTTTGCTAGTTTAAATGCTTGTCAATGTAGCATTTAAACTTATCATTGAGTGCTTGGATTCCCCTCCAGGATGGATGCAGGCCGTCAGGATTATTTGTCAGGATGCAAAGTGCTTATGTGTCTAGGGTCTCTAGAGTAGTCATGAGCAGCCCTTATAACCACAGACTGCTTCATGTAAGCCCCCCCATGGGAGGGCTTATGGCTCACCCTTAGGGAACCTCCGCCCTCCGGTGCTTAGAGAGTTGGTGCACTGGGGGTGTATTTTCTGCTTGCCACCACTTGGGGCAAAGGGTGTGTGCGTGTGTGTGTGTGTGTGTGTGTGTGTATATTATATATATATATATATATATATATATATATATATATATATATATATATACACATATATACATATATCTATGGTAGAGAGGAGACCAGTGGGTATGTAGCAGGGCAGTTTGGAGGGGGGCCCTCTTATGCAGGTCAGAAGTTTCGACGGCAGAACACCAGGTTCCTGGGTTTTAGGGTCTCCATGGAATGTGAGCAGAAAGGCAGTTGCAGTCATTGGGTCCTGGGTCCCCTGGGGACTGGGTGGTGAGAGCATCCAGGGAGATTCGGAGGGCAGGTAGAGAAGGACTCCTGGGGGTGTTGGACCCAGTCTGTGGATTTGGAAGTTTGAGCCATCGGGGCTGGTGAGGTGGTGGCAGGGCCTCATCAGGGGGGTCAGAGGATGGTGACAGCATGCTCCGATTTTATTTCCTCGTATGGCAGGGTGGCTCACAGGCTGGAAGGTGGGAGTGAGTGGTGGCCTGGATTCATTGGGGCCTGTTGTTTCCCATGTGCTGGGAGCAGGTCCCAGGGCCTACAGATGGGGTAGGCCTTTAGACCAATATAGGCCATTGGCTCATCTCGGGCAGCAAGAAACTGTAAGTAAGGGAGCCACTGTAGCTGTTTTGGGAAGCTTGGCTCTGGGAGAGCCGTGGGAGCAAGTGCTGAGAAAGAGTACCAGGGACCAGGCCGGTCCAGGATTTCAATAAGAGAGGCTTCAAGCTGCAGTCACAAAGGAATCAGGCTGTTAGATTCTCACCCCAAGTATGAATTAGCTCGGTGGCATCAGAGGAGCAAATCACTCCCCTGGTGGTGGTAACGTTGAAGAGGTACACATTTTGGGGGCGAAAAACAGTTTTGGAGGAGACAGTAACCGAGAAAGCTTTTTGAAGGAAACAGTGTCAGGTTAAGTCAGTAACAAGATTAGGTGCTTACCAGTGCCAGTGGTTTAATGGGAGCTGCACACTTCTGGAAGAATTCAAGTTCAGTCTGTGATCCTGAGTAGAGCTGCTGCTGTTCTGTTGTATGGCAAATCTATGCCTAAGAAATGCCCAATTGCTCTCTCTTTCTCTTTAAATGATAAGTTTGGTGTCAAACGTTAGCCCCATGGAGCTGTTAGTATTTCAGTCTTGAAGTAATTGGAACCCTGAGCTCTGAAAACCATTGAGGAGCTTAGGAGAATAAAGTGATTTATTTGAGGGAAAAAAATCGAGTCCAGTTTGATTATTGCCACAAAAGGTATTTTAATGAATTTTAAGTCCTTTAACTTTTTATAGGGGTCCTTCATAGTTTTCCTGGGGTTTGAAGCTTTTAAAAATTCCCTGTGCCCTCCTGCTCTGGGTCTGGTGGGTTTGTGAGAAGGTAAAAGAAGACGAAGCCAGATTGGATTGCCCCCAGATGTACCTGCTGGGGAGATGTGAACAATTTTGAGGCTCAGTGTCAGTGAGTTGAAGATGTCTTAAGGTAAAACACCCTTTAAAATGTTGTTTTTGACCAGCCCGGTGGTGCTGAGGGTTGAGGCGCTGGATGCCACACCTCGTGCCACGCCGGCGACCCGGGTTTGGGGATGGACTCGAGGAGCCAGGGGTCGGCGGAGAGGGAGAGGATCGAGCATCCCAAGGACAGCTCTCCTCTCCCTGGGGAGGGATTCTGGGACTGCTTGGTGCCCTCACAACCCCCGAAGAAGATCAGAGGTATAGCAGGAGCATCAGCTGGAATAATGGGGGTGAGAGTACAGCTGACGGCAGCAGGGCAGCCGTGCACTGACGTCATTGCACGCTGTGTTCCTGAGGGGAAACCTACACAGAAAACCCCCGTCTAGTGGATAGGCGATGGCACATCCACCTCCCGACCACACTCTACCACCGGTAGTACTCCTATCCTGGGCTGAGCCCAGCCTGGCCCAAACCTAAGATAGAGCGCTCTGGGTGGATAGGGCAGCCCTGCCTCAGGAGGCGTAGAGCTGGGGGGATATCCAGGTTGGTGCCAGGAAATGAGAGACCTCACAGTCATGGAGGTCGAGTTAGGGGCACTGGATGATGCCCGAGAGAGTTCCAAGAGATGGGTGCAAAAATAGAGTTAAAAAAAATGTTTTTATTCTGAGAAGAGCTTGGTCATATTCTGGAGTCTGAGGTCCCCCTTCACTGAAACATCTGGCCCCTAGACTTTGGGAACGGGGGCTACATTCAGGCTGAGATGCATAATATGGCTTAACAGACGGAGCAGGGTACTGTTTATTATCCTTCCTAGGCACTGCAGGCAAGGTTTTAGGCCTATGCCAAGAAACAAAGATAGCATCCTCTAATGCAGGATATACTGGAGGAACCATAATGGAGGGTGCAGCAGGAACCTCTAAGAAGTCCATTACATTTTTTCTTACTGGAATCCTCCTCCTCCTCAGCTTCAAACCCCATGACATTTTGGATTTGTCTGACTAAAGCCTAAAAAGAGGGATCCTTAGGAGGAGATCTGGGGGTGTACACCACAGAGCCCTCACTGTGTGAGGAGAGGGTAGAACTCTAAGGCAAACCCCCTCTCATAGAGATCATTATTCGTTTTTTCATCCTCCAAATCCTCCTCCATATTAAGGAGATCAGGATTATATTCTACCCTGTTGTCATCGGGAATGACGATGGAAGCAATCCATGGAGCCAGCAATGGAGCTTCATGGCCTTGTTGGCAATGAGGGTTTCAAGAGCCTTCTTTCAGCATCTCCTTGTGGTCTGGTTGAATCCCTGGCAGATCTTGTAGGCCCTGATGTTGTGGGATAAGCCCAAACACAAACCATGTGAGCATCATCCTTGTAGATCTTGTAGCCGCAGGTACAAAACCCAAATTATGATTGCTGATTGATTATGATTGATTTGTCAAAAGCTTTTGATTCCTTAAATCATAGTATACTTATTGATAAATTGAAAAATATGGGATTTTCAGATAATGTCGTAGCTTGGTTTTCCAGTTACTCAAGGGATAGGAAACAAAAAGTGTTTCTAAACACATATTCTTCAGACTTTAGGCAAGTAGGGCAAGGGGTACCTCAGGGATCAATCCTGGCGCCCCTTTTACTTAATCTATATACAAATTATTTAGAATTCAAGCAAGGAAAAATTAGTATATCATCAGTATGCTGATGATGTTATTATGTATGTCTCAGGTATGGATTCTTATAATATACAACACACATTGCAATCAGCTTTTGATGATATACAGAAATATTATATTAAAAATAAATTAGTATTGAACACTACCAAAACCAAGATAATATTATTTCAGCAAAAAAATAAAAACCCATACATTAAAAAACCCTTGGAAATAATAGTGAGAGATGGTTCTATATTATACATGGTAAATGAGTACAAATATCTAGGGTTATGGATGGACATAAATTGTAAATGGTCCGCTCATATATACAATTTGGTCAGGAGGTTAGGGCAACAATTGGGGATGCTGTATAGAATAAGAAATAATTTTTCAAGGAATACCAGGCTGCATGTGATTAACACAGTGTTACTGCAAGTGATTGATTATGTGGATATAATATATGCAGGGGCAAATAAAACTGATTTGAAAAAAGTAGACAGCATATATAACAAAATGGCCAGGTATATCATGGGGTCACATAGACTTACACATCATTGTGAGTTGTATAGAAATGTAGGATGGGATCATTTGTATAATAGGAGAAATCAACATACAACTAAAATTATGTGTAAGTCTATCGAAAATAAATTACCTGAATTCATTACCAAAGATCTAAAAATTAAACATCCAATTAAGGTTTTGAGATCAGCCCAGTATATAGAGTATGAAGTGCCAAAGTGTAGGACAAAATGTGGGTGTGCAACACTGTTTTATTTGGGTCCAAAAACTTGGAATAATCTGCCTGTTGACCTAAGATCTTACGGTGTTAAAATAAATTGGACTAAGATTAGGCAGTGGTACCATAAACAAAGTGAGGAACCCCATGAATGCTGCATGGCATTGGAAAATGGATAAATGTTCAATAGAAGGGTAATTGGTGGTAATTGGGATATGATTTAATAAGTGAAAATGTATTAAGTATATGTATATTTGTATTTTTTGTATGTTTGTATGTCTTGTAAAATTTTCTCCTTATACTATAACCAGGTTACGCACTTTAGAAGGTGTCCCTTGAAAATGAGTGTAGTTGTGTACTCAATGGGATTGTTTTACCTTGGCTTCCCAGCCAAATGCTCTTTGGGGTAACCCTTGCCTCAGTGTTTTCGCACAGAGGTTCTTTGTCTTTTAAATAGTTTTTTATTTTAATGGGTTCACCATAACATATCCAAGACACACTGTCTTAGGGTAGCTGGTCCATTCCACTGGGGTGTCAAACAGACGAGGCATACTGATGAGTCCTGGTAGGACAGAAACACGTGTCTATGTCATCTGTTAGCACCCTTTGCAAACTGTGTGAGAGGCCTTCGGCACCATACAATTCTGCTTAAAGTTGGACCAGCATAACATTCTGTGATGATTTGCATATGCAGCCCATGATGCTTTGCATTGTGTGAGCATGTGTGATTTTGTATTTTCTTGAAACTTGGCTTCCCAGCCAAATGCCCTTTGGGGTAACCCTTGCCTCAGTGTTTGCACAGAGGTTCTTTGTCTTTAAATAGTTTTTTATTTTAATGGGTTCACCACAACATATCCAAGACACACTGTCTTAGGGTAGCTGGTCCATTCCACTGGGGTTTCAAACAGACAGAGGCATACTGATGAGTCCTGGTAGGACGAAACACGTGTCTATGTCATCTGTTAGCACCCTTTTGCAAACTGTGTGAGAGGGCCTTTCGCACCATACAATTCTGCTTAAAGTTGGACCACTAACATTCTGTGGTGATTTGCATATGCAGCCCATGATGCTTTGCATTGTGTGAGCATGTGTGATTTTGTATTTTCTTGAAACTTGGCTTCCAGCCAAATGCCCTTTGGGGTAACCCTTGCCTCAGTGTTTATGCGACAGAGGGTTCTTTTGTCTTTTAAATAGTTTTTTATTTTAATGGGTTCACCACAACATATCCAAGACACACTGTCTTAGGGTAGCTGGTCCATTCCACTGGGGTGTCAAACAGACGAGGCATACTGATGAGTCCTGGTAGGACGAAACACGTGTCTATGTCATCTGTTAGCACCCTTTGCAAACTGTGTGAGAGGCCTTTCGGTACCATGCAATTCTGCTTAAAGTTGGACCAGCATAACATTCTGTGGTGATTTGCATATGCAGCCCATGATGCTTTGCATTGTGTGAGCATGTGTGATTTTGTATTTTCTTGAAACTTGGCTTCCCAGCCAAATGCCCTTTGGGGTAACCCTTGCCTCAGTGTTTGCGCACAGAGGTTCTTTGTTTTACCTTGTTCATTATAGATGAATAAAATCATTACTACTACTACATAATAGTTCTTTCTACAATGGCATAAAATTGCAACACTGAAAACAGAAAAGCAAGGTTAGAAATAATTAAATCCAATAAAATGATAGGGTTGTTTTCCTGCAGGTCCAATGAGCAGCTGACAGCAGGAGAAAGAACAAAGGAGCAATGGGACCACCCCCCATTACATAAGCACTGACACACGTCGTCATGGGCAATCCCCAGCTAGCGAAAGTGTCCAAGTGGTCCGAATGCCAGTGGCTTACAGTTCTAAGGGTGTGCCCAGTGAAGGAAATATTCTCCATGGAGATCTCAATGTAATCCAATTGTAAGTGTTTCAATTTGTCATGCAGTAAACTGTGAAATCTCTCTAAGAGCACTTGTCCGTGGTGAACGGCACTGAACATGATGCGCCTGGCCATGCCACCAGCCCCAGTGAGGGATTATGGGGATTGGACATGAATCCTGAATTCACAAGTTGCAGTGAGACCCACTGCTACTATCCCACTGGGCCTGCCCCACCACATCACTGGATTTGGCTTATACCAGCAATGGCAGCTGCAAAAAGTTAGGATTACTGAGGTACAGGCAGGTTATAGAGGGCTTCTGACTGTTCACTCATTCTGAATTTAAATCGGGACTTTGTTTACAGCTATGTATCACTGCTAGAGGTGCTCAGATAAAGCCTTTGCGGATCTGACTACCATCTGTTGGATAGTGCTTGTATCTGCCTTCAAATTTTACCATTATCTAACCAAAGTCAGATTCCAGATCTAGAGTCTGATGGTTGTGGATCCAAGGTCAGATCTGGGTAACATAGGTAGGATCCAGCAGTTCCAACCTCAGATACTTGGAACCAATTGTTGGGTAACTGGATCTAATGGTAGGATCCATTGGATCCTGGTTGGAGCCACAGATAACTCAGATACTTGCTATGGACCCTAGGAGGTCAGATCCTTGGCTGGATGTGTGTGCTATCTGAGGCCATCTGATCTCCAGCCAAAATAATTATATCCAATGGTATCCAACCTGGTAGAATAGTATCTGACCAACACTAATAACTGCTAAGAGAGTTGGCAACATTTTGGAAACTGGAGGCTCTGTGTGTATAGTGTGTACCTGATAATACGGGGTTCAGGACCTACAGAGTTAAACCAGAGTTGGTCAAGCATTTGTAGGGGTGATTGGATATCCGTTTTTGGATTCAGATACCTCAGATTCCAATGTTAAAGTTAGGATTTAAGAGTTTTGGATTTAGGTGCTGAAAACCCTAAATTGTGGTATTGCTGATAGGATGCTTATATTAGGATTTTAAGATTCAGATTCTGAAATCTCAAGGATTATGGTAACTAGATTAGACTGGGATTCTGATTTGTATAATGCTAAAATCCAAAAAATGAAAAACATATCAGATTTTAAAATATCCAATCACCCTTCATTTTAAATCTAAATGAAGGCCCGAGCCTGCTAGCTATGGCATGGCAGCTGTCCTGCCTGCCTGGGCAAAGCTTTGGCACAGTAGATTTTTACTCTGGGACATGTGACCCATCTGGCTGAAGTCTAGAGCTACTACTGTCTGTTAAAGAAAAGAGACAAGCAACAGAAAGGCCATTGGTCTACTGTTTATTGAGGGGGTAGGTGGTCTGTGTGCATGCAGCTTATCAGCGGCTTTGCCTTGGTGTTATTAGTTACAATAGTTTTCCAGGTCATAGTAGGTACATGAGTAATGGCAGCACTGCTCCACGATGCCCCGCTTCTCTCTCCCATCAACGTCCAGACTCTGCTCCAGCAACATCTGCATAGCACTGCTGTAAGGCAGGGAGGCTCGGTTGAAAGGGTCTGCAGAAAGAGAACAGAAAAGATGAGCACTTGAAGTGAAGGTGTGCATGTATAGGAGTGGGGTGAGGTCAGTACAGTTGTGAAAAAAAACCCAAACGCCTGGTAGCCCTGAGTACAGGGGCATTATTTTGCCAGAATCATATAAGTTGTAAAATTAGTGGGCAAAATGGACATAATCAATTTCAGCAACATGACAAAGTGACCCAGAGTCCAATGCAACAATACCAGTGAAATTATGTAACTCAACGCCCAAGACCCTTGTGAGTGAAGTGAACATGTACACGTACAAAAAAGTGTTCTTTTTTTGAAGTTATTACAGTTGGAGAGATCATCAGAACCCAAAAACTTTCAATCACAAAGTACAGTTTGCAATTACTGTCATTGTGTTTACTAACAAGCATTTGTCAATGCCGAATGTTGCTTGCTTGTATGTGCTGTTTAGGTATTTGGAAGTGACAGTTTCATGCCTTCCTCCCAAGACATCCACTGTGTCTTTCCATTCAGTATTTACAGAAGAGTGGAAGGGGCAAGGGCCACAGCAGTACAGCAGTTGCCAAGGGGGTGAAGAGGTGGACAATAGTCCATTCAAAGGCAAAAGAGTCCTGCAGGAGCTCACTAAATTGAAGGTAGACAAAGCGATGGAACCAGATGGCATACGCCCAAGGATATTAACAGAACTGCGAAGTAGATAGCAGTACTCTGGCAGCCATGTTCACTGAGTCATTCAACATGAGTGAATTGGAGGAGGGCACATGTGGTCCCTCTACACAAGTCCGGCAGCAGGAGGAGGCAGGAACAATAGGCCATTCAGCCTCACCTCAGTAGTGGGAAGAACATGGAGACATTGCTTAAAGAAAGGATAGTGGGGCATCTAGATGCCATCGGAACCCAGGACCATAGACAACATGGATTCACAGTAGGACATCATGTCAGATAAATCTGGTTGATTTATTTGGCTGGGTGACAAAGGAAGTGAATCGGTGGGCAGTGGACAACGCTTACCTTGATTTCAGCAAGCCTTTGACACCATCCCATATAGGAGGCTGATAAACTAGCTGGGTAGGCTGGACATGGGGAAAGGGTGGTAAACTGGGTTAGAAACTGGCTAACAGACAGGAGGCAGAGAGTGGTGGTAAATGGTATGCAGTCTAGGGAGAGGGGCGACCAGTGGGGTGCTGCAGGGATCGGTCCTGGGGCCAGTTCTGTTCAATGTCTTCATTAGTAATATTGCAGAACATCTGAAGGGAATTTTTTCACCAAATTTTCAACATAGCCATTTTAACACCTGAGCTCATGAACAGTGTCACTGTGATTTTCTTAATTTGTCCCGTACATTGATCTAGCACACCGACTGCGCCATTGTGTGCTACATGGGCAGAAACACGTTTTGGGTGAGATGTGAAAAATGGCAGCTGTACTACTCATAAGAAGGCGTGATAAAATGGCAATGTTGGAAATCTGGAGTGAAAATATTGAAAATTCGCGACCTTATGAGCGTGCGTAGGAACTGCGCAACGCACGCTCGTAAAACAGTTTATTTTTGGCGATTATCAACATGGGAGTTTAGGATTTCATGAATGACATGTCATGATGTATTCAGGCCCGAAGGATGATTTGTGCAGTGATTGTGAAATCATCCTTCAGATTGAATAACGCCATGACATGTCATCATTCATGAGAAAGATCTAAACCCATGCTGATGGTGCAAAATTCCCAAAATGCCTGAGATATGCAATAAGTTGAAACCCCTATCTAGCCCATTATACAGCTTACCGCATTTCCTCAGTTCAGGTCGGCTTTGAAGAGTGCAGATGTGTTCCTGGTCCACGAAGATCGTCGCGACAGAGTCCGGAGGTAAGTATGGGATGGGGGGTGGGGAGGCTGTGTGCAGTGGTGGGTGTGGGTTGTGGGAGGGGTTGGGAGATGCGCCGCAGGACCGTTTTGTTTTACAGGTATTTAAAAAAAAATTGACTACGTGGGACGTTTGCCACGCTGGGGTGAGCTCCCAGCGTGGCACAAGGTATTAGAGGCGTTCAGCCGGCGGAGATGAGCACCCCGTCAGCCATGGCATTTGTTGCCATGCTGGGGTGAGCTCCCAGCGTGGCACAAGGGCGGGGCGTTCAGCCCGATGGGGATTGGGCACCCCGTCGGCCAAAGGATACGCTCCACGCTGGGGTGGGCTTCCAGCGTGGCACTTACTCTGGGGGGGCGCAGCTCAGCCCGGCGAGATTGGGCACCCCATCAGCTATACAGTACGTGGGAGCGGGCGCCAGACGTCAAGGGGTGTCTGTGGGGGGCTACGCGTGAGCAGCCGATATCTTATAGGTGCTCACTGAACCATAGCTCCCCCTTTCAACTGTATGCCACTGCATTTTGGAGCGTGTCATAGACAGCTCCAGAATGCATTGGCTTACAGGGGCCGCGCCTGCCAGCACACTGACTGAATTGGAGGAGGAGGTGACACACCTCTGAAATCTCCGATGATGGCACTATGTTTCTTGCACATGCATGCAAGCAACATAAAAATGAATATGGCTCACAACTGCAACCCTTGATGACACCCTTGCCAAGGTATGTGCCTAGACTTGGAAGGAGATCAGGCTCTGAGCAATAAGAGTTGAGCACATCAGGAAGATAAAGTGCTCAATCTCTGGGGTAGTACAGGAGAATGTGGGCCATTCTGCTCTTACTCACCCCCTGCCAGATGACCAATGACAGTGGTTGTGATGTTGTAGCCTTGGTTTGTGCTACCTAGGTAGCAGCAGGTGAAGTTGTAGCCTTGGTTTGTGCTACCTAGGTAGCAGCAGGTGTTGTTGTAGCCTTGATTTGTGCTACCTAGGCAGCAGCAGGATAGCTGAGAAGTCCTAGTGTACCAGGGTTCCCAGGAAAAAAAAGACAACTGCTCCCTGCAGTCCATGCCCAGTCTGTCTTTGTTACCCTACAAAATGTCCATTAAGAAACACTATCAATGGGCTGGCACAATAGCTAGGAGAGTTCTTTGCCATGCTAGTAGCTCATGTTTGGAAGCCAGAAATGAGTTGCTGCTGCAAACTGGCAGGAGGCTGAAGAGGTATCTGCTCAGACTCTCCCAGTCTCTGAGGGAGGCCATTTTGTTCACTCTGCCACTACCCCCTGATGCCTCCAGGGAGCAATGCAAGTGCAGTGCCATACTGGAGGGGGGAATTCTGAGTTACTCTAAGTAAGCCTGCCAGTAAATGCATGCATTCGGAGCCTTGCTGCCCAGTGTCCCATGGTGAGCAGAGGGTTGGAGAAAAACCACAAAGGAAAACCAGCTGCCAAGCACTCTATGGAAGACCAGATACTGTCAAGCATTGCACCACAGCTAGATATCACTGAATCCTGCTCTAGAGTAGTAACATCTTCAAGGGCCCCACCATGGAGTGCAGGTCATAAGTTGAAACACAGAAATGAGGCAGCCCAGAGACATAGAGAGCAGAGACTCTGTAGCCTATATGTTAAGAGGGCACTTAGTTATGCCAGCCAGGTGTGGAGGGCTGAGGCTCTGTGCCTTACCTGCCACCACACTGATGACCCAAGTTCGAAAATGGATTCAGGTCACTGGGGTTGGCCGGGGAGAGGAGGATTAAGCATCCGGCAGACTGCTGTCCTCCTCTTTGGGGGGGGGATATAGATCTTGGCACTCGTCTAGCCTCTAGCGGAAGCTAGGGGTGCAGGCAGCCAGGGACCACAATTTGGGGAATGGAGGAACAGCAGCTGTTGATGTCCCATGCACAGGAGTGTGTGTAGGTAAGTCTAGAATGCATTGTATGTCCGTTCATCCAGGGGAGAAACAGTGGAGGAAAATGGCTGTTCAGCGCAGGATGATACCGACACCTCGCAGGCTCCACACTAGGCTACAGGGCCTTCTCCCGGAACCAGATCTGTTAGTCGGTGGTACAGTGCTGATTGTCAACCCCAGTCACATGGGGTAAGCTGTGGGGGAAGCACTGGGACTGAGGTAAGTCCCTGGGATACCGTGTGACAGGGCTGGGGGGGTGGTGAGATGGCTAGCCTGCACCAAGGAGCCGGAAAATAGACTAATAAAAACCAAAAGTAGAAATCTGGCAGGCAGATAAAGATTTGGAGTCATTCAAGTCTACACCATTGTACCTATGCACACCGCAAATTATCGCTGTGTGTCATAGTCTGATCCTGTGATGTGAGTTCTGACCCACTTGCAATGTTGTCTCACTCCCCCATCCCTGAACCTACAGTCACTACACCCCTGTACCTGTCCCATTCTACCTTAAACTCCTGGACAGTTTTGGATCTTACCAGCATGCTTGGCAGGCTGTTTCAACTGCCCATCACCCTCTCCATAATTTATTATTTCCTTATATCCCTTTTAAATGTACCCCACCACTGGCTTGTACTCATGACCATGTTGCCTGACCCCATGCTATACCTGAACAGTGTTGACTAGTCACCTCTCTTGACTATCATGGATGTATTTGTAGGTCTCTATTATATCCCCCTTTCCCGTCTTGCCTCAAGTGTGTATATTTTATTTATTTATGAAAATTATTTCTTCAGGTAAGCTATACAGAGAGTCATACAAGTCTTGTTTACAGATGTGACCAGGGTGGAAGCAATATCAGTAGTGGACAGGGAAGAAGAAAAAGGGGGAACAGGGTAACATTAATTACATACGAGTAAAATTATAACAGTATGAATAAGAGAAAAAAACAGGAGCACAGCAGTAAACAGCAAGACAAAATTATGTATGAATACAAGATTCGAGTAGAACATTTCAATCTGAACACATGCAGAAAAGGGCAGTTTATTTGTATCTACTGATTTTGTCAACCAGGTAGCCTCACTGAGACATGCGTCCCTTTTTCAGAAGCAATATGGATTAATTTAATTCAGAACAGAAAATTATACCTAATACAAAGGTTCAGAGCGTGACAATGGACATGTTATGGAACAAGAACAATAATAACAATGGGCCCCTATTCACTAACGGTGTGGATGGGTTATGTGCCACATAAACCTGGCATATAGCCCACCTGCACCTGGCCGCACACACTACGCTCCCTGCATGCCATTCAGGATCCCGGTATGCCCCCCCCCACGTATCCGGCACACTGGCCAAACGTGCAGCTCCGTGTGGAAGCAGACCAGGGACAGGCATGGGGGGCATGTTAGCACTACGTGCCATGCACAACGGCATGGGTGCCTTGCACGTGGGGGGTGATGGCTATGCCTTCTGAAGAGCAGACGTATCTGTTAAGCATCCCACTGGATGCTGCCGCTGAGTGCGATGGGGATGGCGGGGGTCAATGGACCCCTCACTGTGGACGCCAGTGGCTGTGGGGCACATTTTGGAGGGTGGGGGAGTGGCAGATGGGGTCCCCCCACATCTCAGCCAACTGTCCACCTATGCACCTATCAGCAACATGGTAACCGATGGGCATAAGGGATCCAGTAGAGGTCCCAGTCCGGGCAGCCCGCACTGGACCACACCCATGTAGCTGCTCACTGGGGGGCAGGGCGTGTAAGGGACTGCTGCTTGTGAATGCAGTCCCCACATGGATCTTTGGTGGGTGCAGAGCTGCGTGGGGGGGGAGATGTGTGCGATTCGCACATATCCCTCCACCATTCGTGAACAAGGCCCAATTGTAGTAACATTTATATTCCCAAAACAAAGAATCAGAATAGAATATGCATTATCTATTTGCATAGTACAGCTCAGGGGATAGAATAGGACAAAACTCCTAGACAGCATATGACGACTTAGAGTTGATATTTTCATTTGGCCATGCTTAAGTTTTGGGCACAGGTTATTTCAGATGGCAAGCTATTCCAGATTTTGGGCAGTCTATGACTGATGCTTTTCCAGATTGCTGTTTCCACCGGGGAATCTGCAGCCTTTTGTCCAGTTGGAATCTCAGCGTGTAAGAGAAATTGGAGGCAGAGTTAAGTAGACTACAGAGATAATCCGATTTACCAGCCCAGAATTTGGCACCTACGAGGGCAGTGTGACTTGGTCTAAAAAGTTCCAAACCTCACCAGCCAAGACCAGGATACATATTACAGTGATGGGTACAGCTGGCACACTTCAGAACAAATCTTCATAATGCAGTACATAAACAATCAAACCTTGAGAGAGACACTGTGGGGGCTGAGGAGTAAATGACACCCCAATATTCAAAAGTGGTAAGAGCATTTGTTCAACAGTATGCTGTTAAGGCAGCTTGTGGTATCCCAGTGAGGTTGCCAGTGGGTCCAGAAGGGGATGGCCAGGCTTAAGGAGGATATAAAAACTGTATGGTGAAAAACATACTTGGAAATACAACATGTACTTTGGATTATTTTCACTGAGATGTATTTATAAAAAATATTCTTGATGAGGACTGGGTGAAATTTTTTTCAAGACCATGACAATCAAGTGAACCCTGTTTTTGCAAGACTTCTGAGATGGTGACTTGCCCAAAATCCATGCACAAATTTTGATAAAACAAAGCATGCCAAAAATGCCATGGTTATTCAGCTATCTCCTCATAGGCTGATGCACAAAAAGGTCTGAGTTTGAAATCAGATCTGTCTCCTCCCTCTTTGCTCACCCATTCCTCAGTATGACTTCTTCCATAGTTTTGGTCGTATACCGTTACAACAGCAACATTTTGACAGTGAAATCAATTACAGTGACAACCTCGAGGCTGTCACTGTAATGAATCCGATGGCGAAATTTCACCGACTTCAACTGTGCCCCACCCCCAACAAACTCTAAGTTGGAGTTTGTTATCTTTAAGAAAAGGTGTGTGTGGGGCACAGCCCCCCATAAGAAAAACACTCAATGTTGGACAGGTGAAATTTCGCTTATTGTTGACATTGTTTGTGCCACTATTGCCAGTTTGACAACTTTGTTGTCACTGTGGCTTGGTGGTACCAGCTTAGGTTAGTCCTGAAGAAAATATATGTTACCAGAAGACAACCTAACAGCCCCTTGTCGGACGCCACTTGAATAAATTACTTGACAGAATCATATATCTAGCATTTTAATAATTTTAATGAACTATGACTCAGATATGCAGTACGAAGTACACCCTGTTGAGTGAACATCTATTAGCATTATATATATAGTGAATACAGAGTAAACATTTTCAGACATGACTAAGCAACACATGCTACATAGGACATTCTCACTGTCGTCCTTCCTCCTCACTGGGTGGGATGTGGAGTGCTGTAGAAAGGTGCACCTTTAGCAGGAGAGTAAACTTCCATTATCTATCGCACCTTTTTACTGCACTTTGAGTCTCAACAAATGGGTGATTGCACAGCAGCATCCAACCACTAATAGAACACAGTTTGTAATACCTTTCCGTCAAACTCCTAACTGTTGGTCAGCCCAGTATCTAACCTGTAAATGAGGTGGTCCCCCACATACAAGGGTTGCGGCAATTTTAGAGATTTGTGTCAGTGGTAAATGGCATCTAAAGGGGTGCTATTTACCACCTTTGCAAACTTAGTCTTAACTAGGTGCAAATGCCTGGTGGCAAGATGGCTGTCCTACAGCCACCTGCTCCAACTTCTGAACTCCCATCATGGAGAAATAAAGGATGCCCTGGTGTCTAGTGGCACCCCCCATCTTCTGAGCCCCCCTCCTGGGTCATGTATATAGTGCCCTCATGTCCACTGGTGCCCCTTCCCTGACCGTTAATCACAGGAAATGCAGTGCAGGCCCTGATAGCTAGTGCCCCCCCACCCCCAATCACCTGCCTAGGTGAGAATCACCCTAACCCTGGTGTCTGGTGGTTCCCCCACCTCTGAATCACCCTTCTGAGTTAGCATCACTGTAGTCCTGAACCTAGTGGCACCCCCAACCCTCCGATCCCCCATCCTGGTACTGTGACTGTCTGGCCTGGTGGCACCCCCTTACCTTCCAGTCTCTGTCCTGCTACTGTTCATGTATTCCCTGGTGTCTAGTGGCACCCCCACCCTCTGATCCCCCATCCCATAGGCCCTCATCATGCTTGGCTAGTGGCACCCAGCCTACCCCAAAACAACCAGCCCATTGCTGAGAAGATAGTCACTATTGACAAGTGGCCCCCATCCCCCCCCCGCACACACTTGGCAAGAGTGCTCACTGCAGCTCATATGGTGGTCAGCGGAGGAGGTAAGAGGATGGCTGTGCAGGTTGCCATAGAGAAATGCATCGCATGTTCCTATCCTGCCCAGTAATGGGGTGGTTGGGGTGGGTGCTGCACTGGTGTGGGCAAGGCAGGTGGGGGGGCCCAGGACCATTACTATGCGCCAGTGCATCTGTTGTCTGGGATTCGGGGGGGCTGGGGATACCCCTGGATGCCCATGACTGTATAGGGGACGTAGGCCAGGAGCTCAGGTGAGTGGGGTGTGCCACTGGACACAAGGGCTATGGGACTACTCACTCAGATGGATGAATGGGGTGGGGGTGCCACAGGACACCAGAAACCATACAATATGGGACAGGTGTTTGGGGGAGTGCCCGTAATCACCAGGGTACATCCTACCATCATTGGGACAGGTGTGCGGTGGGGGGGGCTACTTGTCAACAACAATTGTCTTCTCAGCAACGGGACAGTCATTTGAGGGGGTGCCACTTGTCACCAATGATGAGTGTTGGGTACGGGATGTGGGCTCGGTGGGTGGGGGGGTGCCACTAAACACCAGGGAATCTGTCACACTACTCAGGGTGGGGGATCGGAGGGCAGGGGTTCTGCTAGCCACCAGTGATGAGGTCAGGACAGACACAAACAAGCCACTGCTTCCAATGCAAATGGGTTTACTAATGGTCCCTTAGCACCATGCATGGCCAATGGGCTCATTTGCATTTTGCAGCTGAATATCATGACACAGCTCCTGGTACTATATGGTCTTGGGGCACAATTCCCAATGAGCAAGCTACAGCCAAGGTCCATGTCAGAACAGCGCAACTTGACTTCGTACTGCACTGACAAGGAATAATATTCAGTCGGACAGTGCCAGTGCACTGTCTGACTAAATATAGCAACCTCCAGGTCAGGCAGAAGTACAGTGCAAACCTTTATGTTCTACCGTTATGCTTTTTCAGTATCTGTCCCCATTCATTTCTGTTTGAGTATGCAAAAAAAAACTGAGATCATGTACCCACTCAGCCTTTTTTATTTTTATTTTTTTAAATATCACTTACTTTGTTTGCTCTGTTCCCTGAAGTCCAGTAATCCTCCCTACACCCTTTTAGTTGTAAATTTCCTTGTCCCAAAAATAACATTAAGCCATACAGTTTGTCACGGCACAGCACTCCTCACTTCCTCATCCGGCTGCCTTGTCACATCTTTCACATCTTTTTGTAGAACATCACTTATAAAGACATTAAAAAGGACTGAACCCTGTGGTAACCCACTAGTAATCCCCCTTTCTCAGAGTAGACTCAGTTTACTACTACCTTCTGTGTCCTGTTGTCCAGCCAATGTTTTACCCAGGCTACCACCCTGGGACCAACTCCCAGGCTGGTTAATTTTTTTATTAATCTTTTGTGTGGGACTGTGTCAGATGCCTTGCTAACGTCTAGGTAGGCCATGTCCACAGCCCCTTCCTGGTCTACTACTTTGGTTACCCAATCAAAGAAATTGATTAGATTCATCTGACATGACCTTCCCGCTGTGAATCCATGCTGTCTTGTGTCCTTTGCCCCACTGGCCTCTAGGTAGTCAACAATTCTTTCCTTCAGAAGTGATTCCATTATTTTCCCTACCAATGAGGTCAAACTGACAGGTCTGTAGTTTCCTGCCTCTGTCTTGCTTCCACTTTTGTGAAGGGGAATCACATCTGCCCTCCTCCAGTCCTCAGGTACCACACCATCCTCCCATAATTTGTTAAAAAGGGTAGTCAGTGGTGTTACTAGTTCTTAGTTCTTTTAGAATTCTGGGGTGAATCCCGTCAGGCCCCATTGCTGTGTCCACCTTCAGTTTTAGTTCTTTCAGAACCCTTTCTTCTGTGAAAGGACTGATATCAACCCCCTTATCCAGAGTGCTTCTATTGACTGGATTAGGTACCTCCCCCTCCTCTTCCTTTGTGAATACTGAGCAGAAGTATTCGTTCAGTATCCCTGCTTTTCACTGTCCCTCTCTGCCCACCCACCCTCCTCTTTATTCAGCCTCAGTATCCCTCCCTTAGTCTTTCTTCACTCCCTAATGTACCTATAAAAGGTTTTGTCCCCCGTCTTAACAGATTTGGCTATCTTTTCCTCAGTTTGGGCCTTTGCTATTCTGACTGCCTTCCCCACTTCCTTCTGCTTTAACTGGCACAGTTCTCTGCCCTGCTCCTTATGTGTTTCCTTATACTTCCTGAATGCTATCTTTTTCTCTCTAACCTTCCCAGCCACTTCTTTTGAGAACCATAGTGTTTTTTCTTTCATTTTGATTTGTTTATTTGCTTCACACAAAGGCTTGTTGCCTCTGTAATGGGAGTTTTGATGTTTCTGCATTGTTGCTCCACCCCACCATCTTGCCTGTTTGCTAGTGCTTTTCTGAGGCACTCTCCCATTTTGACAAAATCAGCCCTCCTAAAGTCCAGTACCTTCACTTTTGTATGACTTGACTCTACAGCTGAGTTTATCGTGAACCACACTGTTTGGTGGTCACTTGTTCCCGGATGGCTACCCACTTCTAGATCTGAGATCCTCTCTCATCCCCATTTGAGAGTACCAAGTCTAAGATTGCTCCCTCTCATGTGGGTTCCAACACTAGCTGTCTGAGACATGCCCCCTGTAGATCATCGAGAATGGCCCTGCTCTCGGATGTGGCTGCAGCAAAGGTGCTCCAGTTAACATCTGGCATATTCAGGTCCTCCATCAACAATATCTCCCCTTTCTCTGCCATCCTAAGGATGCCTTTTATCATTTCCTTGTCCAGTTCCTCTCCCTGAGACAGGGGTCTGTATACAACCCCTGTGCGGATTGTGGTGCCATTTCCAGTCTCCAGGATGACCCACAGTGCCTCCTCTCCTCCCCGTTTACCCTTTAGTTCCGTTACTTTTATCCCTTCACTTACATAGAGAGCTACTCCTCCTCCTCCTCCTCCTCGTCTAACCTCCCTGTCCCTCCTGTAGATTGTGTACCCTGGTATGTTGACATCCCAGTCATAGTTAGTGAGCAGCAAGGCCAGAGTGAGAGGAGGGGTGTGGTCTGGAGTGACTACAGTGTGACTGACAATCAGCATGGAAGCAGACTGATTCAGTGACCGAGGATGAGAGGCGCACAGTCTCACACACACACACCACAATCCATACACCCTTTTGTTACTCTTACATAAACCTGATCTGTGTTGTGCTACCTCATGCATACCCTCACTGTGCGTGCTCTCTGATACCTTCTTCATGTTGTGGTCTGTCTTTTGCACTCACCTTATGTTTTTTTTTTATTCTCAACCACCCCAGACTTATGTTATACTCTCTTGTGCCCTGACCAATGTTCCCCTTCCCAAAAACTGGTCCATGCAGTTGTCAAAAGGCTGTGTGTGGGTAATGATGTGTGAAGTGGCTGCCACTGCACATTACAGTCACTTCACTACCAGTCTCTTATTGCTTGTAAAGCACTTCGGGATACAATGTGTATGAAAAGCAGTATAAAAGCGGATTCTTCATCTTCTTGTCTTGGCCTATGTGATAGGCATTTGCACAGAGAGACAGCTGGAAAGGAGGGAAAAAAACTGGTTTTATAAAATGCATTTTATACAGACTATCCCAAAGCATTTTACAGTCCATGAGAGGGAGGTGAAAAATGTATCTGCCATTTCAGGCACATTGGGAGAGTTGAACACAAGAGAGAGATTAGCGAGAAAGGGGTTACGTAACTTGCTCAGGGTTGCCTGGTGAATATGCGGTAACTAGTGGGATTAAAACATGGGTCTCCAGATTTGTACAGTTCTGTGTCTGCTCTTGTGGGCAGGGGGTAACAGGTGGGGTGTTCTCACAACCAGGAGACAAGCTGACAGAGAGGAGAATCTTCAGCTCTGAGCTGTAACCATTAGGACAACCTGCTTCCCCACTCTCTTGCAATTGGTAATGCATGCTCTAGTTAGGGTTAAACTGATAAAAGTAGGGAAATGTGGCATTACGGATTCCAACCTTAACACCCCATCCCCACCCTGCACACACCAATAGGCATTGGTGGTGTGCCTTGGGGTCATCAGCCCTAACACTCACCCCATTCCATAAGTAAATAAGCTAAGATCCCAGATCCTATTCCACTCAAGAACTCATATGCCACACTGGCAAATGGGGACAACCATATAGAGGTACCCAGTGAAGTGGAAGGAAAGGATGCGGAGGTTAGCCAAGTAGGTGACCTCAGTGGGGAGAGCAGTGGACCCCAGAGGAGGAGGAAGCAAATTCTATTGGGGGACTCCATCATAAGAGGGATCTAGCTAGGAACATGGAAGGGGGAGGACAGGGAGGTGAGGTGCCTACCAGGTGCCACGGCATGGAGAGATAGGAGGAAGATCCTGGGGATTGCTGGGAAGGCAAGATGGGAGGGTGAACTGGATGTCATTATCCACCTAGGTACTAATGACCTCATGAATGAGGAGCCAAAGAAAGTATAGGAAGAGTTTAGGAAATTGGGGAGGGGTCTAAAGCAAGTAGCTACTTCTGTCACCTTCTCGGAAGTACTACCTGCGAGAGGCATGGGCGAGCATAGGGGAGCATGCACCAGGAACTTTAACTCATGGTTGAAGAACTGGTGCTGTGAGGAAGGGTTTGGATTCATTGGTGACTGGGGACCCACCTGGAGGGATGGAGGCTTGTTCAAGCCTGATGGCCTGCATCCATCCTGGAGGGGAATCCAAGCACTCAATGATAAGTTTAAATGCTACATGGACAAGCATTTAAACTAGCCAAGGGGCAGGTCAGCAAGGAGGGTACCTAATTGCCCACCCCACAGCAGCAGCAGTGGAACCAGTGAACCAGAGAGTGGATCTCTCTACAAAGCAGTGTAAAAGATGGAGATAAGCACCCAAGAGGTGGATAGGCAAAAAAGGGGCAAAATTCAGCAGAAGGGCAGACAGCAGGGAGAACCAGGGATACAGAACAACCAGGGAAGGGGCAGGAGTAGAATAGCTAAACAGTCTAGGGAGGTCAAATCATGGAAAGACATGTGTGTCAATGCCAGGAGCCTTAGTAACAAGATGGAGGATCTGGAGGCTGTCATTGCGCAGTCGGACCTGGACATTGTGGCCATCACAGAAACCTGGTGTAATGATAACTATGACTAGGAGATGGCTATATCTGACTACAATATATTCAGAAGAGACAGGGCAGGTAGGAAGGGAGAAGGAGTGGCACTTTATGTGAAAAATGACATAAGGGCCACAGAGGTACAGGAGGAACAAAATGGTGGAGAGATACTGTGGGTTAAGCTGGAAAGGAAAATGGGGCCAGCCATTCACACAGGTGTGATCTATAGACCACCAGCCCAGGAGGAAGAAACAGATAGGGAGCGTATGCTAGCCATACAAAGGATGGCAGACAAGGGTGAGGTAGTGCTCATAGGAGACCTCAATATTCCAGACATGGACTGGAGCATCCCAGCAGCAGCATTAACTAGGAGCAGATTTATCCTGGACTCCCTTCAAGGTGCCTTCCTCAAGCAACTGGTCATGGAACCAACTCAGCAGAAGGCAATACTGGACCTTGTGCTCACAAACAGGGACAGTGTGATGGGGGTAACAGTGGGGGAGCACCTGGAGAACAGTGATCACCAATCATTGTGGTTTGAAATCACAGAAGGAGCAGAACCAAACCACACTAAAACACGTTTCCTGGATTTTAGGGGGGCAGACTTTGGGAAAATGGGGAGATGCTTGAAAAAGGCATTAAGGGGACTGGGGCAGGAATCAGGGGTTGAGAAACAGTGGGCAGTATTTAAAACGGGGATTGCAAGAGCAACAGAATTATGCATTAAGCAGGTTAGCAAGGGGAAATGGAAGAGGAGGCCATAATGGTTTTCCAAGGAGGTAGTGGAGAAAATGAAAGCCAAAAAAGATTGCATTCAGACAATACAAAAAGACAGAGGCAGAAGGGGATAGGGAGAAGTACCAGGAGAAGCAAAGGGAGGCAGGGAGGTCAATAAGGGAAGCCAAAGCTCAGACAGAAGAGCACATTGCAAAATCAGTGGGTAGAGGGGACAAAACCTTTTACGGGTACATAAGTGAAAAAAGAAAGGCAAAGGGAGGGATGGTGAGACTGAAGGGGAGGATGGGGGCCGCGTGGAGGATGACAACAGTAAAGTCGACATATTGAATAGGTATTTCTGCTTAGTCTATACTGGGGAAGAGGAGGGTAATGGATCTGAACGGAGTACAAGGGGTGGGAATGGTGCAGAAATAAGCACAAGTCCCTTTACACGAGAAAGGGTCCTGAAGGAACTGGAAGTAATAAGAGTTGATAAAGCAATGGGGCCAGATGGGGTGCACCCCAGGGTCCTTAAAGAACTAAGAGAGGTGGTGGCTGAACCTCTGGCAATCCTGTTTAGCCGATCACTGGAAACAGGAGAGTAATGCAAAGACTGGAGGACAGCAGATGTAGTCCCCTTATACAAAAGTGGGAACAAAGAGGAAGGAACTACAGACCAGTCAGCCTCACTTCTGTAGTGGGGAAGATTATGGAAACACTACTGAAGGAGAGATTGGTGGAACATCTGGTTGTCAATGGACTACAGGACCCAAGGCAGCATGGTTTCACCAGGGGAAGGTCATGTCAGACCAACCTCATTGAATTTTTCGACTGGGTGACTAGGGAGGTGGATCAGGGGAGGGCAGTGGACATGGCCTATCTGGACTTCAGCAATGAATTTGATACTGTGTCACACAGAAGACTATTACACAAACTGGGGAATATGGGTGTGGGTAGGACAGAAGTGTGGTGGGTAAGTAACTGGCTGGGTGGCAGGACACAGAGGGTGGTGGTAAATGGCTGTCACTCCACAGAGGGAAGAATGACCAGTAGGGTACCACAGGGATCACTGCTGGGACTGCTCCTATTCAACATCTTCATCAGTGACATTGTGCAGGACCTAGTAGGCAGAATTTCCCTGTTCGCTGATGACACAAAGCTCTGTAACAGAGTAGACACACCAGAGGGTGTAGACAGAATGAGAAGGGACCTGCAAAAACTTGAAGAATGGTCAGGGGTTTGGCAGCTGAAATTCAATGCAAAGAAGTGCAAGATAATGCATATAGGGCACACAAATCCTGGCACAATATATCAGTTGGGGGGTGAGGATATAGCATGCACCAAGCAGGAAAGTGATCTTGGGGTTATCATCTCTGATGACCTCAAGGTAGGGAAACAGTACAACAAGGCAGCAGGTAAAGCAAATAGGATGTTGGGATGCATAGGCAGGGGCATCATCAGCATGAAAAGGGAGGTCATAATTTCACTATACAAGACACTAGTGAGGCCCCACATGGAGTACAGTGTACAGTTCTGGAGACCTTACCTACGTAAGGACATAGACAGGGTAGAGAAGGTTCAGAGGAGCACAACAAAGGTGGTACATGGATTGCATCACAAGTCCTATGAGGACAGGTTGAAGGACTTAAATATGTACTCCCTGAAGGAGAGGAAGGAGAGAGGGGATATGATGGAGGCATACGAGTATCTTAAAGGGAGGAATAGGGTGCAGGAATACACTATTTATTTTTAAGTGAGAAAGATGTTCCAGGACTAGAGGGCATGGGATGACGTTGGAGGGAGGATGATTCAGAGAAAATGTGAGGAAGAATTTCTTCACAGAACAGGTGGTGGACAAGTGAAACACCCTGCCAGAGGAAGTGGTGGGGGCTGAAACAATCACAGGATTTAAGAATGCATGGGATAGACATAAAGAAATTCTGGAGGTCAAGGGTAAGGGGCAACAGACTTCTAGGAAAACATAAAGTGAACTTACAAGCTCAAATGGGCAGACTGGGTGGGCCGTAGGCCCTTATCTGCTGACACTGTCTATGTATCTATGTAAGATGGATACAGTATAGAAGAATGGGATAAGCATTAGGGCTGACACCAACAATGCCTGTTGTGTGCAGGATGGGGGTGTGGTGTTAGGGCTGGAAACCCTAATGCCACATTCCCCTACTTTTGTCACTTTAACCCTAACTAGAGCATTAACAAAGTGTTTTGCAATTTACTTCCTTACTTTTTGAGATAGTATAATCATATCCTCCTTTGCCTGGGGGAGTGGATGGCCCTCTGGGCCCTGCAATTCCATTTATAGGACAACAGTGACCAAATTGTCAGCATAGCTACCTTATTACCCCACCTCATATACCTGGTACAGAAAATGTTCAATTCCCAGCAAAAACATAATTCATGTGTAACTGCAATGCCATTCCATGCCACAGGTGCAAAAACACATTCTGGC
Organism: Neoceratodus forsteri; assembly: GCA_016271365.2. Classification (NCBI taxonomy): domain Eukaryota; kingdom Metazoa; phylum Chordata; order Ceratodontiformes; family Ceratodontidae; genus Neoceratodus; species Neoceratodus forsteri. Next base: position 967,469,287 of record CM028133.1, read on the forward strand.
CAGGATTTGAAAAATGGTAGCTGTGACATACATGAGTTGGGGGTAATAAGAAGCTATGTTGAAAATCTGAGGTCAAAATATTTAAAATTTCCAAAGTTACGAGTGTGCTTAGCGGAATTGCAACAAATGGTCATAACTTTGCTATTTGTACGTATTTGGACCCAAATTTTCAACATAGCCTTATTATGACTCCACCTCATGAACAAGGGCAGGAAAAAGTTTCAAATTTCATCCAAAAAGGTGATTTCATGAAGCGATTATGAAATCACATTTTGGTCAGGAGTTGCATAATGACAGTCATATTGTTCATGAGATGGGGTCCCCAGAAGGCCATTTTGAAAATGTGTGGTCAAAATGTAAAAAAATGGCTAAGTTATGCATAAAAATGAAACTCCCATTGAAATACATTGAGCCGCATATGCCATAGTTTCTCATATTGCAGTCACTGGTTCCAGCAGCGAGACGTGTCTTCAATCAGAGAATGGGTCTTGAACCTGAGACCTGTTCACGTGAGTGAGGGTGTGTGGGGGTGTACTAGGGGTTGTGGGGTGGTGGGTGCTGAGTGGGAGGTGGGGTTGGGGGACTGATCGGCAAGGGACTGCTTTCTTTTTTTACAGGTTTGAAAAAAAAAAAAATTGAGAGACAGTTTTCTTAATTTCAGGTTGTGCCTGAAATGGGAGGGTGGAGGTGCCACTAGATACCAGGGTATATATACCTTGACAATGGGGATGGAGATCGGTAGGTGGGGTTGCCAATAGACACCAGGGAATATATAATATAATAACAAGGACAGCGATCGGCAGGTGGGGGTGCCACTAGACACCAGAGAAATCAGGGACTGCAATTGGTGGGTGGGGGGTGTCACTAGACACCAGGGAATCATTTCAATAAGGGGGATAGGCAACACTATTCATTGCCAGGGACAGCAATGGTTTTGGGGGGCCACTAGACACTGAGGAAAGAGCAGTTCAGACCTCACACTGCAGCCCGCAGCACAAGTTCCAGCTGCAGCTGCAGAAGTCAAGAAAATCTCACTGTTCTTATACAGAGGATGCGGGGAAAAGCTCCTCTCACTAAGCTGGGCACCCATGAATTTGGATGACCACAAAAGGTATTTGTGGCTCCTGTTTTCAAAAACAAACAGTAGAATCAAGCTAAACAAAGCCCGTTTAGCTAGCTTCTAATGTTTTTTCTCAAAATGCCAGCATTTTGTTCAGACTTTTTTTTAACATTTTCTTTTATCATTTGATCTGTTTTTTTATTATTCGATCTGTTTTTTATCATTCAATCTTTTTTTTTTATAATTTGATCGCACTTCAGTGTTATCCCAAAAGACATTAGAATTTAAAAACTATCCAATATTTTTTAACCAAACCATCCAAAGGCACACCCTTGGCATAGACCCCATCATCCCTGAAAAATTCATGGAAAAAGTCCTTACTGTCTAGGATGTAGGTGAGAGCAAAAATCCTTATGTTAAGTATAGAGAAAAAATGATTTTTGTTTTTTCACTTTTGAGACCCTCCACATCTCAAAAACCATACCAGATACCCTCATGAAACTTTCTACATCTTGAGACTCTATCAGTTTGACAGCACATGCCAAATTTTGTGCTAATTCTTTAAACAATGACAAAGATATTAAGGTGCAAAAAATTGGGTTTAAACAGTCTGCTCAACTCCAGCAATAGTGGCGCAGTATAGTAAGTACATATTTAATATACTAAAGTTTAAGTATTCTTAGATATCAGAAAAGTATAGTACTTTTTCGTAAGGGAACAGACCCCAGTTCTAAATCTGATACCACAGAACATATAATACCAGACACTGGGTATGAACTGGATACCAGGCACCAGTTCTGAATCTAATATCAATGGACATTATGAATCTGATACTAGACCCTGGTTCTGAATCTGATATCAGAATGACCCTGGTTCAGAATCTGATACAAAAGCACATGCTGAATCTGATACTAGACTCTAGTTATGAGTCTAATACCAAATCACATTCTGTGTGTAATAGCAGACCCCAATTTGAAACATTATACCAGACACCATTTCTGAGTTTGATACTAGTTACAGGTTCTGAACCTAATAACAGAACCTGATTATGCATCTGATACCAAAGCATGGTTCTAAACCTGATGCCAAACTGTGATTCAGAATCTGGTACCAAAGTACAATCTGAATCTGATTGAAAATAAGAAAAAAACATTCTCAATCTGATACCAAAGCACATTCTGAATTTATCTAGTTTTTGTTAACCAGGTAAGTGCACTACGCAAACATTGCCTATTTTCAGGCACAGCCCAGGAGATTTACACAGGCAGGTTCAGTACAGGATGAGATTACATACAATAGCAAGCTGGCTAACTTTAACATACATCAGCACTGAGAGAATTTACAGTACATACATTATTTATTTATTAATTTATTTTGTTTTGGTAACCGGGTAAGTGCACGAGACAGGATTACCTATTTTTCAGGCACGACCCAGAAATAATATATAAATAATGAATTAATGTGAACATGATAAATACATTACAGAGATTGTACATGTTCAGGGACATGCACAGTGAGCCGAGCTGAGGAGATATTCATGGTATTTAAGTTGAAAACTGGGCACAGAGGGACAGCAGCGTATATCAGGCGGGATGGAGTTCCAGAGGTTAAGAGCTGTATAGGCAAAGGATGATCTCCCGATACCAGTTCTAATCTTGGAGACAGCCAAAAGTGCATTTTCACTGGACCTTAAAGTAGAGTGGTACAGAATATAACATTCTGTCTGCAGAATGCCCATGGAATGACCATTCTGATTCTGTAGAATTTTGTGGAATTTGCATGAAAATTCATCAGAATTTTGCCAAATTGTAAATTTCAGCTAGTTTGCTCTTATTTTAAAAGTCCAAATTCAACTGACACCAGATCTGGAATGTAGCCACTTCAGTATGGCTTCCATATGTGTACCAAATGCCAGAGTCATAGGTTGAAATTTTAATTTAATATTTGGCCACCCATAACTCTGCTCTCTTTCAGTTATTTCAATCTAATTTTAAAATTTCTTATTCAAATTTTTCCACAGTGTCAAGATTTGGAGAAAGATACAGCATGGGTATGTGCACCATGTTTTAAGTCTCAAGCTTGAAAGGGAGCTGAGTTATTGGTAACCAAACATTTTCCCAAAATTTAGATTTCTATAATTTTAGTATACCTTTGAGAGTATTCTTTGAAATGTTATAAAATTTTATAGGTATACAGGATATCACTACATTTATATGTGTACTTAGTTTCACATTTCTAGCTTCAAATGGGACTGTTCAAAGTTCAAAGAGTTTATTGATCGGCACTAGGCCATTACAATATATAGTAAAAAATGTAAAAATGCAATTCAAATAACACTTATGAGGTATAAATATGACATATATACAAATAATGCATTATAAAGTGCAACAGTTACATAATTTCCCATATTTCATAAGTGGGTTGCTTGTAAGAAAGATGCAACTTTTTCCATGACATAAGAATCATTTGTATTCAGTAGCTATATTAACAAAGTGTCAGGAGGGAGGTCAAGACCAGCCATGATGTCACCCAGCCATCTGTCACGTTGGTGCCCATAAAGGGGGTGTGTCAATATTATATATTTAATATCATCTTCCAGAGATCTGCCACATTTACAAAATAGGGAATCAACATTTTGTCTCTTCTGTCTATAATGCACATAGTTTGCTTTATCTATTTCTAATCTAAATTTAGTTAATGCCCTTCTTTTCCTAGGGTCTGTGAGTTTTAGTAAGTAGGATTCCAGTCCATGTGCTAATTTAATTTGTTTATGCCATCGAAAATAATTTAAAATTTTTAAGTTCCTCAATCATATTTGCTTTGTCTATATCCCAAAGCCTGTTTTTGACCAAGGATACGATTTCCTCCTGGGGTGAAAGAAAAGGTCCCAGAGAATGTGTCCTAGACCATAAGGAAAAATACATTCTTTATTTATTTTAATTGCTGATGGCTCAAAGCCTGAGGAAGAATATCTAATTTCTTCCTCCAAGCATTATCTAGGTAGTCTGTCCTCATTTAAGAAGAATAATTTTAAAATTGCGAGTATTTGTCTCTCAGCAATTAATGTGAACAGTGAATGTTGTCCTGTTTCTAAGTTTAAGATAGCTGTGAGAACTGATTATTGGACCATGAGAATGTGTCTAATTATTTTGTTCAGTATAATATTCAATTTACTTAGATCTGAAAAGCCCCATATTTCTGCTGCATATAATAAGCTAGATTTAATTTTGGCCTCTAATACCAGTAAGATACATTTAACAGAAGTTCATCCCATTTTTGTATTAAAGATTCTAAATGCATTGAAGGACATCTTTGTTTTGTTGCATACAAAATTTGTATGATTCCTCCAAGTGAGATTCTCTGAGAACCTAACCCCTAGATCATCACAGTGTGTAACCTGTTCCACCCTCTCTTTATTAATTCAAAGGGGGAAGCCCTTTTTGCTACGATTTCCAAAAATCAATATCTTGGTTTTAGACATACTGATTTACAATTTGTGTTCTGTACTAATCTGCAAAGATGTTCAAGCTTTCTCTGTAATCCCAACACTGAAGTGGAGGTCAATACTAGATCATCTGCATACACCAGGCAATCTATCCTAGTGTTCCCTATTTTGGGAGCATGAAAGTTTAGGTTTTGAAGATTTATAAGAATCTCATTAATATAAATATTAAAAAGGGTTGGTGCCAAAAGGCTGGTTTAATGATACTTAGCACTTTGTCCCTGGGGAGAGCTTTGAAAATTGTGATTTCAGAGTTGTGGTGGCCAGGGAATGCCGCAAGACCCCTAGCACCATGTTGCAGCCACTTTTGTGGCACAAGGCTGATGCTTGCACACTTGGCACAAGCAGCCTGCTGATTGATGTAGGCTGCTTTGTAAAAAGCTTGGGGCCTTACCCTTGGCACAAGGCGCTTGTTGTATCCAACATGCTGGATGCAAGCACCTTGTGCCACTCTAAGGGCTTTGAAAATCCTGCCCATAGTTCCACCAAGAAATGGACAGCTGAGCCAGGTAGTGCACCAGTGGTAGGCCCCCCAGATGGAATAAGGAAGCACAGAGTGTCAACAATTCCAACCTGAATGCGGGATATATAAGGATCACACCCAGCAAATTGACTATCCAGGAAGCCTGATGTACATACAAGCTTAGGTATTCAAAAAGATGTAGTGAGGGAAGACTATGTCTAGGACACTAGGAAGGAAGAATTCTGGCTATCCCAATGGGGTAGGCTGATAGAAAAAGAAGTAGGCGACTCATGTTTTAAGGGATTTTATCACTGTAAAGAACAAAGAGGATTAGTAGTTCTACTGAGTCAATCTGGCTATGCCGAGAGAGAAGGGGGAGCAAAATAGTCACCCAGAGAGTAACAGCAGGACTGCAAAAAGCTCAGCTCAGCTTATCAAATGAAGTAGTGACACATGCATTGTGAATGTTAAATTCCACAAACGAATTCTGGATGCTTCATCTATATGCAACCATACATATTTGAGAAAATGCTACCAATATTTTTTTTCACTGTAAATTTAAAATTGCTAAACCAATTTTTCCAGTTGTGTTACACACCAGGATACACTGACATCGGATATGCAAGTCAAACGTTAAGTCTATGCCTTCAAGAGCAGAGAAGTTGAAACATCCAACTTTTTGAGAGTTTTCACAAAGATTTGCAAATATTTACATAGTAAAAGTTTGAAGCCCTGTAACTTAAAAATCTCTAATCCAATTCTCTCCATATTTAGAAGATTCTATAACCATTATAAAAAGGTTATTCATGCTAATTTACTCATATATAACGCTAAATGTGCCCGAGTTATATGCAGATAGAATTGTTCATGAAATCTCCCGTAAAAAATAAAATGACAGACTTTGAGCACATATAGTTTTGAGATGATGGATCACAATGTCATAAAATTTGGCACATTGTTAGAACTCATATCATCATGTAATCATGGCAAATTTAAGAACTCTGGCCCAATAAATGGCTGAGGTATATGCAGATAAAAATGTTCATGAAATTTCCCCCCTAAAAGAAAAGGATGGATTTTGAGCACCTATAATTTTGAGACAATTCATCCTGATAGCATGATATTTGGCAGGTTATTGGAACTCTCCCAGAGAGTAAGCATGCCAAATTGTAGAGCTCTAGCACACAAAACAGCTGAGATATGAGCAAATTAATCAATTTAAAGAATTTTGTGGAATTTTATGAAACGTCATCGAATTTTCTCATTCTGCACAGCTCTACCATAAAGGATAGGTACTGTTCACAGGTTTAAGTAGTGCGGCAAGAAATTTGGGCAGCCCTTTGTTTTGGATGTTGAAGAAAACAGCGCCAAAACAATATTCCCTAGAATACCTGGGTAGCCAGCCTAGCATATTGTATCGTGAACAGTGATGTGTGAGCCTGGGTGAATGCAGATGCAAAGCGACAAATATTGTTGTACTTGATGTTCCACTTCAGGAGAGTAGTCTTAGAGGTGGACAAGAAAACAGAGGCACTGTATATGAGCTTAGCAAGGAGCATTCCCTGGGCAATGACATGGCAAGCCTGTAATGCGTGGTTACAGCTCACTTTATAGGAGACTGCCAGCATGGAGTTTATCGATTTGCATGTGCTAGTGACATGGAAAGAGTAGTCCAGTGAGGGGTCAAGAGTGACTCCAAGGTAGGTGAAAGTGAAGACTGAGAGGACTAAGGTACCATCTTAATAAGCTATGGATAGAGGGGATGAGCAGACTCTATAGAAACTTTTAAGTACCTCAAGGGAATCAACAAAGTCCAAGAGGGTAGTATCTTTCAGAAAAAGAGATGTGCAAGAACAAGAGGACACAATTTGAAGATAAGGGAAGACAGCTCAGGGGCAATGTGAGTAAGTATTTTTTTCACAGAGAGGGTGATGGATGCATGGAATGGCCTTCCTAAGGAGGTCATGGAGTCATAAACAGTGGGAGAATTCAAGAATGCATGGGACAGACATAAGGCAATTCTTGTGGGGGGGGTAGGAGGAAGTAGGCTGTTGGTTAACTAGGATCTGCAGCTAATCCAAAAGGTAGGGAAATGGGCAGACTGGGTGGACCAAGCGGTCCTTATCTACCGTCAAATTCTATGTTTCTTAGTCTGGCAGACATACCAAACAGCACAAACTGTGTTTTAGATGTATTCAGAATTAGCTTATTTAACAGCCATGAGTGAACAGACAGTAGGTCAGTTGTCAAGTTATGGTTCATCAGGCCAATACTATTGGAGTGTGAATAGAGTACTAGGTCATCGGCATACAAGATAGCAGAGCAGTGAGATAGACAATGGCCTATATCGTTTATATGTAGGGCGAACAGAAGTGGTCCAAGAATGGAGTCTTATGGGACTCCTACAATTGTCCAAGCAGGGTCAGAGAGGGAGGAGTTGTATCTGACTCTCTATGATCTATTTATTAGATGATTACAGAACTGAGGAGAGCAGTTTGCAAGATATCAAGGTTTGCTAGCTTACTGGTGAGAAGGACGTGATCCACAAGATCAAATGCCTTTGTCAGATCGATGAAGATAACACCAATAAGGTCACCAGAGTTCATGGCTAGGGCAATATCATTCATCAAATTGAGGAGGGCAGTGGAGGTGCTGTGACACTTCTGAAAACCATATTCTGCATCTGATATCAAAGCATGGCTCTGAATCTGACACCAGACCACAATTGGCTTGTAGGGGTTGACAGTGTCCCTTTAAGTTGCAAGAAAAATAACTGGGGGTTATTACTGGGACAGGTTAGAAAAAATAGTATAATTCAGGAAATGAAGTATCGTGAAGGATATATGAGGTGTCTCAGGAAATGACAAGCAGGGCCAGTGGCAAGAACAGCTTCCAGCAACAGCACAGATCATTGGCTCAACGCTCTCAAATTTGGAAAGAAAACTGCAAGAACCGTGGAGAGGTTAGATACTTTATTATTAAAAAATAACAAACCATGAAGTAGCACCCCCCGTCACCAACGTTTTGTATGAACATATGAAAATGCCAGCAGAAACAGGCCTCACAGTCTTATCGAGTGCTCAATTGTGCAGCTATCCCCTCAACTTGCAGCTGCCCAACCCTTTCCTCCCCCCTCACTCTATCCCATCCTCTCTTGAAACAGCCCACCATCCTACAGGAAACCACCTCCTCAGGTAAAGTGTTCCACTTGCCTACCACCCATTCAGTGAAAAAAATGTCTCCTGATTTCCCTCCTGAATTTCCCCCCTCCAACCTCAGTTGATGCCCTCTTGTATCCATCCCTCTTCTGATCCAGAATATCTCTCCTGTATTTGTCTTGTTTATCCCCTTCAGGTACTTAAAGGTTTCGATCATATCTCTCCTATGCCTTCTTTCTTCCAGGAAGTACATGTTAAGCATGTTCAACCTTTCCTCGTAGGATTTCTCCTTCAAACCCTGGATCATCTTAGTCGCGCTGCACTGCACCCCCCTCCAACAATCTGATGTCCTTTTTCAGGAACAGACACCAGTACTGCATGCAGTATTCCAGGTGCGGCCTGATGAGTGACCAATACGGGGAAGGATCACCTCACCACTTCTAGAGGAGATTCCCCTTGCTATACAGCCCAGCATCTTGTTGGCTTTTGCTGCTGCCTTCCTGCACTGAGCTGAGTTGTTCATATTCTCCATAATAATCATCTCCAGGTCCTTAACCTCCTCTGTGCTCCTCAACTGTACCCCTCCTAGCTGATAGCTCCTTCTCTGGTTCTTAGCTCCGAAGTGCAGCACTTTGCACTTCTTGGCATTAAACCCCATCTGCCATGTTTCCAACCACTCCTGTAGTTTAGTCATGTCTTCCTGCAGTCCCCTCCACCCCTCGATGTCATCCACCACAGCTCCCATCTTGGTATCGTCTGTGAACAGACTGATCTTACTCTGGGTCCTGTGTGAGATATCTGCTATGAATAGTCCAAACAGCACTGGTCCCAGTACTGATCCCTGTGGCACTCCACTTGTTACTGCTCTTGGTGATGAGTTTCCCCTCCACCACCACCCTTTGCTGCCTGTCCTTCAGCCAGCTAGTGATCCATTTGACCATCTTAGTACTCATCCCTACATATTCCAGCTTTTTCCCTAGCCTCCCACGTCGCACAGAATCGAAGGCCTTGCTGAAGTCTAAGTACAGGACATCCACTGCATGGCCCTTGTCTGGTTCCCAGGTCAACCAATCATAGTACTCAATCAGGTTTGTCTGGCAGGATCTGCCCAAGACAAACCTGTGTTGTCACCCAACCTGGAGACCATTGTCCTCCAAAAATGTCACCAGCCTCTCTTTAAGGATTGTCTCAATGAGCTTTCCCACAATTGATGTGAAGCTCACTGGTCTGTAGTTACCTGGATCATCCTTTGGGCCACCTTTGTGAATGGGCACCACGTGGGCCAACCTCCAATCCTGTGGAACGCATCCTGTGTCCAGAGAGATATTGAACAGGTCAGTCAGTGGTCCTGCCAGGCACTCTGCCAGTTCCTTGAGTACCCTAGGATGAATGCCATTAGGTCCCAGTGCCTTGTCCACCCACAGTGCCCAAAGTCCTTCCAGTACACTGTCATCTGTAATTTCTCCGTCTGTCACTCCCTCCCCCCGCCCACCCCACTACTCCCCAGAGGTATCCGTCCCCCACTCTCTTCTATGAATACCGAGCAGAAGTACTCAATGAGTGCCTCTGCCTGCTCCTATCCTTATCTACCCACCCCCGTCCTTCTTAATTATTACTATCTGGTCCCTGTTCTTCCTTCTCTCACTAATGTATCTGAAGAAGTAATTCTCTCCACCCTTAATGCCCTGTGCCAGCCTCAGCTCTCTGGATGCCTTGGCAGCTCTGACTAGTCTGGTAACCTTCCTGGACTTCTTCATATACTCCTCCCTGTCGTCCCCCCTTCCTGATCTCTTGAATCTCCAAAAAGCCTTCCTTTTGGCCTTCACCCCCTCCATTACCTCCTGGGTCATCCAACTGGGCTTCTTTGCCCTTCCCTTCTTACTTTGTGCCCTAGTACAAGTCCCAGTAGCCTCTGCCAGCCCTGCTTTAATAATATCCAAATTTTGATTGGCATCCATGGTTGGCTGGATTCCCTCCAGATGATTTATCAAAATTTCCCCCATCTTGTTAAAGTCTGCCCCCCTAAAATCAATCACCCTGGTACCCGAACCTCCAGTTTGCTTCCCCATTCTGAGCGTGAAACACACTGATTGGTGATCACTCCCACTCAGAGGGTCCTCCACCTCTAGGTCCCTTGTGACCTCCCCATTTGATAGTACAAGGTCCAGAGTCTTTCCCAACCTAGTTGGCTTGTGTACCAACTGCACCAAGAAGCTATCCTGAAATGCCTCCAATATGACCTGCTCCCTTGCACTTGTGGTGGTTGGTGCGCTTCAGTCCACCACAGATAGATTGAAGTCCCCCACCATCACCGTATTCCCCTTCCTGCAAACCCTCCTAATTTGTTCTGCCAACTCCCAGTCCAGCTCCTCCTTTTGAGTTGGTGCCCTATAGACTACCCCCATCCTCAGTACCCTGCTCTTTGAGTCCTGAAACTGTATCCACAAGGCCTCTGTCCCGTCTTCCTCCCCCTCTTCCCTTATGCATCTTATTCCCTCCCGTACATAGATTGCCACGCCCCCAACCTTTCCTGTTTACTCTGTCCTTTCTGAATATCCTATACCCTGGGATCATCATATCCCAGTCCTGGTACTGGGTGACCTACATTTCTGTTATGGCCTGTGACAGGGAACAGGACCCTGTCCCAGTTGTTAGAGAAAGTGTTTAAAATGCAAGGATCTGTCTCTTCCTGTCTATTTGTCTGTCTGGTTGTACAACCAAATTTTCCTGTGAGACTTCAGATTTGATCACCCAACAATCTCGCAGTTCTTTGGCTCTCACTGTCTCTCAGTTTTCCCTTGCTGTCTGTTTTAGCTCCCTTGCATATCTGCTGATATAAAAATATATGCAGTTCAATATGTGGAAATGTAATGTTTTTTGGCATCCCTTTTATTTTGATATGATTGCAGAAAACTACTGTAAACTCCAGAGGTTACTTGAGTGCAAATTTTCCTGCCTTTTGCAAAAGCTGTAAATGGGGCCTCTCAGCTCAGACACAATGTGTTCTAGCAGATCCTGCCTAATATTAACAAAAACAGGATGCTTGCTAAGGATGGGGGTTGAAAGGACATATAAGAGCTAAGCTGAAACTGCAACACAGATTAGGAGAACAAGGGACATAGAGACTGAAAGAAAACTTTTATTTTCTCCTCTGTACATAGTTATTATAAACAAGTTTATTCTTTTTATGATACTGCTAGTGTAAATAAATAATCTTTGGTGAATTCTACAACTGCTCCTGGTTTTCCTATGCTTCCTGACCGGTGCCTCAACGACATGGCCGCAATGTCCACCTGCCTCACTGCCAAGAGAGCCTGCAACTCAGCTGATTTGTTTCCTAGGCTCCTCGTGTTCAGTGACACAACCCTCCAACCTGTTTTTTTCCCTTCTCCTCCGCAATTAACCCCCCCTTTTGTCCCTACCCTGATGCCTTCCCCTATAGCTTGGGAGGGTAAGCTTGACTGGCTCCCCTCTCTGGAAACCCTGCCTACCAGCTGTCCACTTGCCACCCCCTTCCTAGTTTAAATCTACCCTTGTTGCTATGTACCCCTCTATCCCCTGCTTTAATACTCCCTTCCCCTCCCTGCTCAAATGTAGCCTGTCCCCTGTATACAAGTCATTATTGTCCCAGGTTCTGCCCTAGCCACCTATTAACCCATACCCCTTCATATGATGCCATTCCTGCAGCCAGGTGTTGAACTCCCCTATCCTTCCTTTCCTCCTTGTACTTGCATAGGGTACTTGGAGCACCTCTGAGAAGGCTACTGATTTTCCCACCTCCTCACATAGCCTTCCCAGTTCCTCAAATCTCTCCCTTACTACATACACCATCTCCCCGGCCAGGTCATTCATACCCACGTGCACCACAGCATGCAGTTTCTTCTGTCCCCTCCATGTGCACTTGAGAATGAACTGCCCCTCCCTGCCTGCTGTCAACCTGGGAAAAAACTTGACCCATATGAGACTATGTCTTTCCCCTTTACTGACCCATCTGATCCCTTTCAGTATGGAGTCCACCAACACTAGTACACCTCCATCTTCATGCTCTGTTCCTCCTCTCCTCCATTTAACTCTTTGTCTATTACTAGAGTCTTCCCTTCCTTGCCCATTTATGTCTCTACGCTTCTCCCCTATGACTCCCCTATGTTCCCCCCGACATGTCTTCCCTAATCTCCTATGGTCCCACACTATCATCCACCTCCTCCTTCCTTCATCAGCCCCTGCTCCCTTTTTGCTATACTCCCCTTGTCTGACCTAACAGCACTGCCCCTTCCCCTTCACTCCTGCTTCCAATGCCTTCCTTTTCAGCCATCTCCCTCTCCTCCTGCCCCCTGCTACCCTCCTCCAAATGCTTGACCCCTGTGCACTTCTTTCCCTTTCCCCCTGCATCCCCCTCCTGGAGCTCCCTTATGTCCACCCCCACCATTATTGCCAGTACAGCAAACCTATTACCTGCCACCCCTGTATTGCCATGCATTGGCTCCTTTCCCCTGTCCCATGACCCACTTCTAACACTTGACCCCTTGTCTGATGTGATCCCACACTGCCTCACTGTTCCCTCCCCCAACCTGATGTTCTTCCCCTGATGTGCCCTCCTGTTACTTCTTGGGATAGGTCCTTCTGCCCCCGTTCCCACTCTCACTCCCCCTGCCCTCACCCTCTCCAACTCTCCACCAAGCCACTGCACTCTTTCCTTCAAACTCCTTAGTCTGTGGCAGATTGGACACCCTCCTAGTCTCCATAATATGTTCATTCAAACAGCTGCCCTACACCCATTTCAGCTCACTATTCTACCCATGGTGCCCCCTCTTATTTCCTGCTGCCCCATACCTCCCACTGCCCCATTATAGCTGTTCCACCCCAGTATGTCCCTCCTTGTACCACTCCATTTCCTACTTCTATGTTTCTATAGCCCATGTTTACCAACAGTGGTTAATGTTGTCCCTAAAGCCTCATTTATTATTTAGACCTTCAAGTGTACCTTTCCCTAATCTACAGTGCACCCCTCTTCTGACTAACAGGTTTCCCCTGCTTGGATACACTCGCAGGCACTCACCGTCTTGCCTGATGAGCTGGGAACTGTAGTGACTGCACCTAGCTGTGCTATCCACCAATAGTAAATTATGAGTAATGTAACATCCACCAATGGCTGAGCAGCAACACTCGAATATATCTGAAGTATCTGAAGGAGAGTGGTATGGGGCGGGTGGGTTTAGGGCCCTCCCCAACTCTCATGAGAGTCTATCAGTCCAGCCTCTTCCACCAGCACCCCTTGGCCCTTCTCTCATGGCTCTCACAGATTTGCAGTCAAACACAGTTCATATCTCAAACAGCACTGAATAAACCCTCAGAAACATACCCCCTCCCAGTACAAGCTAAGACAATGAAATCAAAACAGCAGGAACAAATACTTCCCTTTTTAGTTTCTCTTCCCTCAAACAGCAGGAACAAATCCTGTCGTGAAGTTCATCCTCCTTCAGGCTTCAAATCCAAACTGAAACAGTTAGCTTAAAATGACTCCTGGATAGGATTTTAGATTTAGGAATTTGGGAACTTCTGAATCCTAATCCAATTCAAATCCTAAAAGGACCTCAAAACTGGAATCAGATTTGGATTAGAAATCCTAAATTCCTAAGCAAAAATAGATTTTAGGATTCAGTTTAGGAACTGGGATTCTCTGCAGCAATTCCAAAAATTCAAAATCTGAAAATCAGGTCAGAATCTGACAAATATGATTCCACACAGTGGATTCAAAGCAATCCTAGCAGGAATTCCTCTTCCCAATAAGTGTTTTAAAATTTGCTGGTGCAAACAAAATGACTGAAATATCTAGCCTGCACTGGTTGTAAAATATGCAGTTGTCTCTTTAAGACTCCTTCGGTATGAGTCATGCACGCAGGAAATAAGAGTGCATGTGCAACCAGTTTGAGCCAGTGTGACCAAGACTCCAGTTTGCCTGCTGAGCTTACTTAGTTATGTTATACAGTTGGAGAATAAATATAAGATAGCTGTTTTACTTAAATGAGTCTTGGAATCTGTTCTGTGATCCTGCTCCTGTTTGCTGTAGTGGTCTCCAGTGAAACTCTGCAGAAACTGAAGAAAGAATCAAAGGTATCAGAAAAGTATACAACATGGTGTCAGAAGTGAAAGCCAAACCAGGAGAGATGCAATAAAAAATGCAGAGAACCAAGGACTAGAAAACAGTGAGTACCCAGAATATAGCAAAAGAAGATGTGCACAGTCTTAAACAGAACTAAAGTTAGAACTGAAAGTGTTGTGTGTGTTAGTCATGGAGCAATTCAAGCCACCCAATCCTTTAGTGTTAACTGGAAATCTGGGTGAAAACTGGAGATGATGGGAACAAAGGCTGCAGCGTTACATGACAGCAACTGGTGTCAGTGAGAAATCTGAAAAACTGAAAATAGTTATTCTGTTACACACTATTGGTGAGGAAGGATTAGAATTATACAACACTATGAACATAACATATGCAGATCCTCAAGCACCCACAATGGCTGAAGTGCTTGAAGCATTTAGAAAGTACTGCAATCCAAGGAAAAATACTGTGTTTGAAAGACATCAATTCTGGGCACACTCAATGCAAGAGTCAGCTGGTATAGACAAATGTCTAACTGAGCTGAAACAAGCAGCAAGGAACTGTAAATTTGGTGATACAGAAGACCTGATGCTGAGAGAGATAAAATAGCGTTTCGTGTGACCAATGATACCCTAAAAGAGCAACTGCTTTAACAGTAGAAAAAGCTGTAAATATATGTAGAATGAAAGAGATAACAAAGGCTCAGGTGCAAGTAATGGCCGGAAGCATCCAGGAGAGGTCAGTACAAGCTCTCATATAATACAGTAGGAAAAAGGACATCAGAAAAGGGAATAAACACAGCACACAAAAGGTCTTACCTTCAACTGAACTGAAATGCAAACGGTGTGGGAAGGTCCACCAGCCAAAACAGTGTCCTGCATATGATGCCATATGTCACAAGTGAGGAGGCAAAAATCACTATTCCAAGGTTTGTAGGACCAAAAACCAAGAAGCCAGTGCCAGTAAAAAGAACTCCAGAGAGATATATACATTATTTGTTGGAGTAATACAGAAAGTGAACTCAGGCAGAAGGGAAGAAGAGATGGATGAAGCCTGATATGCAGATGTTAATTTTGAGAAGACTGTTGTTAAATTTAAACTTGACATATGTGCAGAGGCAAACGTAATTCCAATTGAAACGGTAAACAAGTTGCCAAGTTCGATAAAGATAAGGCCCACCAATACATTATTAATAGCTTATGGGAGAACAAGAATTGTACCTCAAGGCTGTGCCACATTGCAAGTGTAACCCCCGGTTCCTTGGGGTCACTAGAATCCCATCAGTGTCAATGTTAGGTAGGGAAGGCAACCGGTGAATATCTAGTTACGTGGATTTTTACCTTGCCCCTCTCTTCTGCTTGGTCACTGCTGAGAGCAGAGAGGTGATGTCATTTAGAACTCTCACAGCAACATAAGTCACACAGCATGTGTGACAGTGGGGAGTTTTAGAATTCTGAGAGTAGTCTTGTGCCAGAGCTCAGAAATTGAGCAGTGTCTGTATTTCTCACCCTAGCAGAGGACATCTTTTGCCTATTTGTGAAGTGGTAGAAGTCATCTCAAGGGGTTCCTGTGCATTTATCCCATGTGGGATGAGGGGGACTACAGAGGATTTGAGGGGCAATCCCCTGATCCAACCTAGAACTTTTTGTGAAGCTGCCTTGGTGTACACACTGTGAGTAGATTCTGTCTGAGTTAGCCAGGATATGCACCTGCCTTTTTTCTGCAGGGTGACTCTCTGATAAAGGGACCCTTTCACCCAACTTCTGTGGGATTTTCACAAGAAGACTTGTGTTTTTAAAGTTGGCTGACAATAGTGGATGTTCCATATGTGACTTGCCCGTTGTTCAGGACTTTAACCTTACACCCTAGTGGTGTTCCTGATGTTAAATGTGCTAAACATTTCAAGATAGCATTATTTTCTACAGTTTCAGTATTTGTGAGGTGCAACTCTAAAAGAATGGCTGGGTATGGACGTGGAAGCAAAAGGAGGGAGACCCCCCCCCTCCCATCTGGAGTGACCATTTCAGCACTTCGAGTTCTGTAAGGACACTTGTTTTTTTTCAGTGCATGTGGCCAATGTCTGATGAAGTTTACTACTTGTTGGTGGGTTTCTTTCTAGTTTTGAGCCTTGTGTGCTCCGTCATGGCCAGTGTGCCACCTGTCTATTCTATGCCGTATGGGAACTGTCCTACGTAATGGCCTAGTGCCACTTTCCAGACGATTTTGTGTGTTTTCACAGTGGCTAGTTCCACAATTTTCCAGATGTCTAATCCTGTGCCATATGGGAACTATTCTAAGTATTGGCCTAGTGCCACTTCCGAGGAGAATTTTGTGTGTGTTTTCACCGTGGCTAGTTCTGCAATTTCCAGATGTTTAATCCTATGCTATGTGGGAGGTTCAAGTTTTGGTTTCTACAGATGTGTTCTGCATTGTCTTGTGCCATGCAATGTAAACCCTTAGGGGTCCATCTTTGCTTTTGTGTTTCCAACTTTGTTTTGGAATAAAACCACACTCTAGAATCCCAGCCTGGTATGGACAATCTAGTTACTGCTTCCTGTGTGGATTTACTGGGTACCCCTGTCCAGAAGTAGCAAACCTAGCATAGCCCTTAGCAAACATTCTCTCCTCAGTACCTGGGTTTTGGTATAAGTCTGGTTGTGTCTAATGCACATAGTCTGTTGTTTTCTTCTGTATTGCAATTGTTTTGTACCCCACCCCGCTCTTTTCCCCTAGACATGGGAGGTGTGCCTACTAGTTAGATAAGGGGCCAGTGGGGGGTTACAAAAATAGGGGCTCATCCGTTGATATTGTTTAATTTGGGGAGAGAACAGTAGATGTTTGCTGAGAGTATGGCTACCATTTTGTATGTCTGGCAGTTTGGTAGTCCAAAACAGGAAAGGAAGCTTTGCACAAAAGGATCTTGCCCAGGAGAGTGCCATCCATATGTGCTGCTGTGTGCTTGCTAGTACAGTGCTGCTATGCGTGTGTGCCAACTGACAATGGACTGTAAAACTAGAAAGTGTATGTCCTTATCTTGGCATCCAGAACGTTTTACAGAACTGTTAAATCTCAAGTTTTAATTGCCAAACGTAATGTGGACTTTAGAAAACAGAGAGAGAAATGCGCCCTGAATGTTTCATGTACTTTGTGTGCAAATTGGGGGAGTCGCTAAAGATTTTGCCAAGTTCTGAGTGAGGAAATTGTCAAAAACAGTGCTCTTGCCTTGAAATTACAGCGGGGGCGGGCAAAAGTTCAGTTTGCAGTTTAAATTTGCCCTGCTCGACAATCGACATAGAGGAAGAGTGCAAAGAGAGAGAGGCTCATTTGCATTGCGTTGAGTGATTGGTGTAACTTCAATCACTCCAACCCCCTAACCAGCTTCAGAGTGCAGCCCAGTGTTCGAGAGAGAGAGAGAGAGAGCGAGTGGTGTGTGAGCTGGTCAGACCAGGATCAACCATTGAGTGGCTTGTGAACATTCTAATCTGTGAAATACAGACTTTTGCTATTAAAATTCAGGCTCAACCCGTTATCTGACTGACTGGAAAGTGAGTGTGGCATTCATGGTAACAATCGGTGGGATAGTTAGCCCGTTTCACCCCAGAGGCTTTTCAGGATCGCCACCAGGCTGAAAATTTCCACTAGAGAAAGCCGGCTACTGATTTCAGTGAGTACCAACTCAAATAACTGTGCATCAGACTGTGTTGTGATTTTCAAGCCAGCTGAATCTGTGTGCAAGCAGTGAGGTTGTTTTGCAAAGAGGACTGTGAGTTGTAAATGGCAAGTGCAACAAACAAAATTCTGAGCATAGACTGTGAGCATTTATGATGGGTTCAGCAACAGTAAAATGTTCTTAAAGCAAGTGAGAGACTATGAGTTGTATTATCCTGCAGCATACAGGCAATCCTGTAAAATAAATACTGTGGCTTGCAAGTAACTTTAAGCATGTGTATACAGTTGATTCATGTGCTAATTGTAAAGTCCTATAAAATCATATAACTGTGCTGAGAGATACAAGTAGTGCAATCGATAACAGTTTGAGCAAAATCAGTAGCAGAAAAGGTCGGACGCACAATATTTGAGTCAGAAACAGATCTGATGCAAGAGATCATCTGCCTTCACCATTACAGGGTGGGGTTAGCAATGTAAACACAGTAGCAGGAGCCATTTTGTGAGACTGTACTGAGACTAGTAAATAAATAGTAACTGTGAACTTTTTATGTGTTTTAATTGCAGACATGGCTTCGGGAACATCCCACTACCCAGATCATGCCCGAGCTACGATAACAGAGGAGGTAGCCACACAAAGGGAAACAGAGAGAACTTTCTACAATGAAGGGTGGGCTCCAGACATTGTGATCCCTAGTTATCCAGTGAGATTATGCATTATGTGCCTCAGGGCTGGAAGGGATGTGCTTCTGATACCCCACTGTTTGGATTGCCTTGTGAAGTATGGTATGAGCAGGGGTGCACTGCCAGAGAGGGCATCATGAATTCGATTGGCTCCCACTTGAACCAAAGTAGGAAACCCTGCAAGATGCAGCACACAGCACCAGGTTGAACCTGTTGGGGGAGGCCCCATAGAGTATGGCATAGAAGGAGAGAGTATGGATCTACTGCAAGGGCAGACACCTAAAGATGTTTCCACACCTGTGTCCCAGATGGGCAGTGCAATGGAAGGATCTGTGGACCCATGGATGGAGGGTCCTAGTCCTAGCCTAGTAGGGGAGGATGAACTTTGAGAGACATTGAACTGGGAGGTGTCTACCTCCGTGCCCAGTGAGGAGTGGACTGTCTCAGGAGTGAGGACAACTGCTCACTCCTGGGCTCAGATTTTGAGTGAGGAAGAGAAGGATGAGGATATGTATCTTCATGTTCAGGGTCCCAGTTTGCGGCCTCAAACTCTTGCCTCGGAGGAGCCAGTGAGAGAAGAAGAAGGTTCCAATACCCTGCCTACAGAGATGGTCGGGGACAAGTTCTTTCATTCGTTAAGTATGAGGTACTGGCTTCACCAGGACTGGCCGCCCCCAAGCCGAGCCATGGGCCGTACACTTGTGTAGCGTAGCAAGGAGGAGAGACTGGTACGTAGGAGGGCCAACACCATATATGGGAGGCCCTTTCCTACCTTTCCTTGTACAGTCTTGGAGGAAATTGAACAGAACAGGCAATCCTGGTTATAGGAAGAGGCAAGCAAGAATTTGCATCCTGGTGCTGCAGCATGTGTCAGGGACAGAGTCATCAGTGATAGACTGAAATTCTGGAAATTGGGTAGAACTTTGTTTATGGAATTGTGGACAAGGCAGGGAATGAGACATTCAACAACATCAGCTTTGGATGCCCAAATGGTGTCATGGTTCTTGCACCTCACCCTGAGTGGTATTACCCTTAAAGGTGCCACTCCCTGTGAATACACCCAGCATGTCCCGAGAGAAGCAAAGCAGTGTCAGTGTAGTGCCTGTCATCCAGCAGCAGCAGCAGTATGCAAGGAGGAAGATGCAGCTCTACTGGTGTTCCAGGATCTTCAGGTGCGTCCAGATTCATGAACCCAGCAGTGTTTTCCTATTTCCATTGTCTGGCCTTCCAGATGACCTCATTCCAGCTGTTTTCCTGATTCATTGCCTGGTATCCCAGCTGTTTTCCTGTTCCATCATTTGATTTCCAAGATGACATCAACCCAGTTGTTTTTCCTGTTTCTTCGCCTGGTTTTCCAGAGGACATCAGCCCCGCTGTATCCGAAGATGCCACCTGATGGGTGAGAGTCTTCAGCTTGGAGAAGTAAGGTGATCTTTGTTTTGGTCTTCAAAGAACTGGTAAGACCCATTTTTCCATAAGGCAATTCTAGGGGGTGGGGGTAGGAAAAAGTAGGCTGCTGGTTAACTAGGATCTGCAGCTTATCCATAAGGTAGGGAAATGGGCAGACTGGGTGGGCCAAGTGGTCCTTATCTGCCGTCAAATTCTATGTTTCTATGTTACTGACTTTGCACAACACACCCTACATCTGGCAGACTACCACAAACTGTTTGAACTGTCCTCAGAGACTCTCCCCATGGATTGCAGTACATTTCAGGCCCTGCCCTGTTCCAGGACTGTTTTTCAGCTGGCTCCAGCCCAGGAGAGACTCTTTTATGGACCTTGCCCTCGGGCAACAATATTCTGTCATTAGTGAGGGACTTTTAGGGCATTCCATCCCCCCAAAATGTGTTGTATAATGTCTGTTTTGCTATTTTTCTACTTTTGTACTTTTCTATGAAAAATATTTTTGTGGATTCTTTAGTGTTCAGATGGAGGTTTAGACACTGTGTGGCATGCAGAATGTGGCTTTGTGTTTTTTCTTCTCTTTCAGGTGTTCCCGAAGAAGAAAAGAGGATATGGGAGCTAATCCGAGTTCCTCTTGTTTTCCTAGAGTTTTAGAATTGTTGTTAACAGGGTGTTAACAGGTTCTTCACAGGTGTAAGTGGGGAAAGTGTGGGAAATGTAATGCATTGTAATGTGTTGTTTCCTGGTGTTTTGGGTTTGCAGGTACCCTGGGTTTGGGGGGAGGTTCCCCTGTGGGCAGCTTGGTCAGATAGATTTTCCCAAGAGGGCTAGGGGGATAGACAGACTGTGGTCCTGACCTGCAGTAGGGGCCTTAGTTCTGGTCTATTAGGGCATACTTCAGGCAGTTCCCTGGAGCCACTGATTTTCCATAGATAGATCGTAGGATGGGGCTGAAGTTTCATCAGCTGGCCTCTGTGCCTTTAGTGTTACCTGCCTGTGCCTGGCACATGGTAGGGGAGAAGTACCGCTACCTCCCCATAGGTAACACAGAGGGTAGGATGTCCTGGTGCCGGGTAGAGAAATGACTGTGGACAGTCATTTACCTGGCTCGGGGTGAGTGTAACACACCGGTTCCTTGGGGTCACTAGAATCCCATCAGTGTCACTTTTAGGTAGGAAAGGCAGCTGGTGAAAATCTAGTTAAATGGATTTGCACCTTACCCCTCTCTGCTGCTTGGTCACTGCTGAGAGCAGAGAGGTGATGTCATTTAGAACTCTCGCAGCAACATAAGTCACACAGTTTATGTGAGAGTGGAGAGTTTTAGAATTCTGAGAGTAGTCTTGTGCCAGAGCTCAGAGAGTGAGCAGTGTCTGTTTTTCTCACCCTAGTGGAGGACATCTTTTGCCTATTTGTGAAGTGGTGGAAACCATCTCCAGGGGTTCCTGTGCCTTTATCCCATGTGGGATGAGGGGGACTACAGAGGATTTGAGGGGCAATGCCCTGATCCAACGTAAAACTTTTTGTGAAGCTGCCTTAGTGTACAAACTGTGAGTAGATTCTGTCTGAGTTACCCAGGAAATCTTTTTTCTGTGGGGTGACGCTCTGATAAAGGGACCCTTTCAGCTAACTTCTGTGGGATTTTCTCAAGTTGACTTGTGTTTTTAAAGGTGGCTGACAATAATGGATGTCCCTTATGTGACTTGCCCTTTGTTCAGCACTTTAACCTCACACCCTAGTGGTGTTCCTGATGTTAAATGTGCTAAACATTTCAAGACAGCATCATTTTCTACAGTTTCAGTATTTGTGAGGGGTAACTCTGAAAGAATGGCTGGGTATGGACGTGGAAGCAATTGGTGGGAGACACCCCCCCATCTGGAGTGACCAGTTCAGCACTTCGAGTTCTGTAAGGGCACCTGTTTTCTTTAAGAGCATGTGGCCAATGCCTGAAGAAGTTTACCCCTTGTATGTGGGTTTCCTTCTAGATTTGAGCCTTGTGTGCTCCGTCGTGGCCAATGTGCCACCTGCCTATCCTACGCCATATGGGAAGTGTTCTAAGTAATGGCCTAGTGCCACTTTCCAGAAGAAGTCTGTTGTTTTCTTCTGTACTGCAACTGCTTTGTACCCCCACCCCTCTCCTTTCTCCTAGACATGGGAGGTGTGCCTACTAGTTAAATAAGGGGCCAGTGGGGGGGTTACACAAGTAGAAGTGCAAAACAAGAAAACTAGTCTGCTGG
Organism: Neoceratodus forsteri; assembly: GCA_016271365.2. NCBI lineage: Eukaryota > Metazoa > Chordata > Ceratodontiformes > Ceratodontidae > Neoceratodus > Neoceratodus forsteri. Next base: position 967,491,555 of record CM028133.1, read on the forward strand.
TCTTCATTACAAATGAAAACACTGCACTTTTACTTGGACGGAGAGCATGTGTTGAACTAGACTTGGTACGCAGAATTAATCCTGTGCATGTGCAATCTCCAGCAATCAAAGAAGCATTAATTGCACAGAATCCTATCGTATTTGAAGGTCTAGGTCATTTTCCAAGAGCACATCATATTCACGTGGACACTACAGTCACTCTGGTAATACATGGCTGTAGAAACATTCCCTATGCAGTCATGGACAAATTGAAAGACACCTTACAGCAGCTACAAGAGTCAGGTGTTATAAGTCCAGTGCAGGTGCCCACGGCCTGGGTGAACAGTCTTGTAATCACAGAAAAAAGAAATGGAACCCTGAGAGCCTGCCTGGATCCAAGAGACCTCAATAAGTCAGTGAAAAGACAACATTTTTCCATTCTGCCCCCATGGATGTACAGTGCAAGCTGGCTGGAAAGCAGATATTCACCAGCAAGAGGAAGGAGCTGCTGTTAGAACTTTACTACTCTACTGGATTAAAGAACTAGAACTCTAAAACCGAGAACTTCAATTTAAGGTAAAAATAAACAAAAAACAAAAAAAAAAAAGAGTGTTTTGTCTGAGTTGGGTGAAGGAATTGTTATATGTGCAGTTAACTGTGGGAAAAAGAAACTGTGACTTAGGGGGAGTGGCTTAGAGAGAAGGAAGCCAGATGTTTGCATTTAAAAACTGACCTAGATAGCTTGTGGCAGAGAACAGCAAGAGGAAAGAGCTGCTGCTAGAACTTTACTTTAATAGGTACAGGATTTGACTGACAACAGGAATTTCCTGTTTGGGAGAAGGAAGGGAGTGATCACAGAGGCACAAAAGACTCACCATCCTAGAAGGAAAAAGTAGCTCTCCATCCCCCCCTAGCTGCTGGAGGTCTGACTCTGAGCAAGTAAGATAGACTACTGAGGAATATAGGAACTTACTGACTGTCCCAGAACAGGAAGATCAGGAGCTTTAAGGGCACGGAGGCAGTAGGAAAGTAGGGAGAAAAAAATATATATTCAAAAAAAGTAATAAAGAGAGAGAGAGGAAAGAGTAAGTATACAAAACAACAGTAAAGAGGCCACAAATAAGACATGATGGGAGTGGTGCAGTGCAGTGGCTGTGGAGCAACAGTCTTCCAGGAGACATTCTGGAGGATGCAATGTTGTCCCATCTGCAGGCACCTCTCTGGGCTGAGGGAGGAGGTTGCTCATCTCCAGGCTGAGTTGGCCAGGATTCGGGGGACCTCCTTTCCCACCTAAGGACCTCCAGGGCAACCACTGCTGCCTTAGAGGTTGCCAAGAAAGAGAAGCGGTTGGATCACAGTTGGCTCAGGGAGGGAGAGGGTGGTGGAACAAAGGTACATCCCTCCAGTTGTACATCTCCACAATTCATATACCGTTCTGGCAGAGTGTGGTTCCTCTATGGAGGCACCCGCAGTGGAGACCAAGGAGGATGCTGGGAACCTCCACAAAGGAGACCCACAGGAGGGTGGCATGGGACCCCACAGGAGAAAGAAACAACTCCTGGTGGGGGACTCCACTGTTAGGAGCGTAGAACTGGGGGAGGGAGGGGAGAGGGAAGTAAGGTGCCTGCCTGGCGCCATGGCTTGGTGGGACAGGGAATGAATCCTCAGGATCGCAGGAGCAGCTGCACGGCGGAGGGAGCTGGATGTCACTGTCCACCTAGGGACAAATGACCTGGCTGGGAAAGGGAACAGAGCAGTGGAGGAGGAGGAGTTTGTGGAGTTGGGGAGGGGCCTTAGACAAGTAGCATGCACGGTAACCTTCTCAGAGGTGCTGCCTGTCTATGGTATGGGTGAGACTAGGAGGCTCCACACAATGGGATTCAATCAGTGGTTGAAAAATGGGTGCAGAGCTCAGGGATTTGGCTTCATTGGGGACTGGGGGTCCACCTGGAGGGATACAGGCCTATACTGGCAGGATGGTCTGCATCTGTCCAGGAGGGGAACCAGGATCCTAGGTGATAGGTTTAAATGCTTCATTGGCAAGCATTTAAACTAGCCAAGGGGGGAGGCACTGAAAAGGAGAAGGGAAATCCTGGTCCCCCAAACAAATCAGGGTAGTTAGTGAGGTAAACACCAAGATAAGAAGTTGATAGGGAGAAGGGCAGGGGTAAATGGAGAAAAAGACAAAGGCAGTAAGGACAGGGATGGGGCAAAAAGGGGTAAGTCCATCAAAAAATGGAGGGTAATGAGTACCAATGCCCATAGTCAAGGTAACAAGCCCCCTGAACTGGTGGCCTTGATGGAAGAGGGATGCCTGGATATCGTGGCAGTCACAGAAACATGGTACACAGAGAACCATGACTGGGATGTCAACATACCAGGGTACACAGTCTACAGACGGGACAGAGATGGAAGAAGAGGAGGAGGAGGAGGAGTAGCTCTCTATGTAAAGGAAGAGATCAAAGCAGCGGAACTAAAGGGTAAACAGGGAGGAGAGGCAGCACTGTGGGTCACCCTGGAGACTGGAAATGGCACCACAATCTGCACAAGGGTTGTATACAGACCCCCATCTCAGGGGGAGGATAGGGACAAGGAAATGATAGAAGGCATCCTTAGGATGGCAGAGAAAGGGGAGATATTGCTGATGGGGGACCTGAATATGCCAGATGTTAACTGGAGCACGTTGGCTGCAGCCACATCCAAGACCAGGGCCATTCTCGATGCCCTACAGGGGGCATTCCTCAGACAGCAGTGTGATAATTCACTCAGAGGGAGCAATCTTAGATCTGGTACTCTCAAATGGGGACAGAGAGAGGATCTCAGATCTAGATGTGGATAGCCATCTGAGAACAAGTGATCACCCAACAGTGTGGTTCACGATAAACTCGGCTATAGAGTCAAGCCATAAAAAAGTGAAGGTACTGGACTTCAGGAGGGCTGATTTTGTCAAAATGGGAGCGTGCCTGAGAAAAGCATTAGCAAACAGTCAAGAAGGAGGGGGGGAGCAACAATGGGGAAACATCAAAACTGCCAACACAGAGGCAACAAGCCTTTATGTGAAGCAAATAAACAAATCAAAATGAAAGAAAAAAACACGATGGTTCTCAAAAGAAGTGGCGGGGAAGCTTAGGGAGAAAAAAATATCATTCAGAAAGTATAAGGAAACACAGAAGGAGCAGGACAGAGAACTGTACCAGTTAAAGCAGAAGGAAGGCAGTCAGAATAGCAAAGTCCCAAACCGAGGAAAAGATGGCCAACTCAGTTAAGAAGGGGGATAAAACCTTTTATAGGTACATTAGGAAGCAAAGAAAGACAGAGAGGGATACTGAGGCTGAATTAAGAGGAGGGTGGGTGGGCAGAGAAGGACAGTGAAAAAGCAGGGATACTGAATGAATACTTCTGCTCAGTATTCACAAGGGAAGAAGAGGAGGAGTTACCTAATCCAGTCAGTAAAACCACTCTCGATGGGGGGGCGATATCAGTCCTTTCACAGAAGAAAGGGTTCTGAAAGAACCCCTAAAACTGAAGGTGGATAAAGCAATGGGGCCTGATGGGATTCACCCCAGAATTCTAAAAGAACTAAGGGGAGAACTAGTAACATCATTGCCTACCCTTTTTAACAAATCATGGGAGGATGGTGTGGTACCCGAGGACTGGAGGAGGGTGGATGTGATTCCCCTTCACAAAAGTGGGAGCAAGACAGAGGCAGGATACTACAGACCTGTCAGTTTGACCTTAGTGGTAGGGGAAAATAATGGAATCACTTCTGAAGGAAAGAATTGTTGAGTACCTAGAGGCCAGTGGGGCACAGGACCCAAGGCAGCATGGATTCACAGCAGGAAGATCATGTCAGGCGAATCTAATCAATTTCTTTGACTGGGTGACCAAGGTAGTAGACCAGGGAGGGCTGTGGACATGGCCTACCTAGACTTTAGCAAGGTATTTGACACAGTCCCACACAAGAGCAATAAACAAATTAGCCAGCCTGGGGTGGGTCCCAGTATGGTAGCCTGGGTAAAACATTGGGTGGACAACAGGGCATGAGGGTATAGTCAATGGAGTCCACAGTGAAGAAAGGGGAGTTACTAGTGGGGTACTGCAGGGTTCAGTACTAGGTCCAGTCCTTTTTAATGTCTTTATAAGTGACATTGCAGAGGGACTGGAAGGAAAAATATGTCTCTTTGCAGACAACACAAAGATCTGCAACAGGGTTGATACACAAGGTGGAGTGGAAAGGATGAGAAGGGACTTGGCAAGGTTGGAGGAATACTCAAATGTATGGCAACTTAGATTCAACACAAAGAAGTGCAAAGTAATGCACCTGGGAAACAAAAACCAAGGGGAAGAGTACACAATGTGGGGTGAGATACTGACAATGACAAAAATGGTGACGGACCTGGGGGTAGTTATATCAGATGATCTAAAGGTGGGCAAGCAATGTGAGAAGGCAGTAAGGAGGGCTGGAGAATACTGGGATGCATAGGGAGAGGCATCACCAGTAGAAAACAAGAAGTTGTTATCCCTCTGTACATACAGTTGGTGAGACCCCATCTGAGTACTGCGTGCAGTTCTGGAGACCCCATCTCCGCAAAGACATAGACAGGGTGGAGGCTGTCCAGAGGAGGGCAACCAAAATGGTGCAGGGTCTACACCAGAAGACATATGAAGGAGATTAAAGGAGCTTAATATGTATACCCTCGAGGAAAGGGGGGTATGATAGAAACATTCAAGTACCTCAAGGGAACCAACAAAGTTCAAGAGGGTAGCATCTTTCAGAAAAAGAGATGTGCAAGAACAACAGGGCACAATTTGAGGATAGAGGGGGGGACAGCTCAGAGTTAATGTGAGGAAGTATTTTTTCATGAAGAGGGTTGTGGATGCATGGAATAGCCTTCCTAAGGAGGTTGTGGAGTCAAAAACAGTGGGGAAATTCAAGAACGCATGGGACAGACATAAGACAATTCTAGGGGGTAGGAGGAAGTAGGTTGTTGGTTAACTAGGATCTGCAGTTTATCCATCAGGTAGGGAAATGGGCAGACTAGGTGGGCCAAGCGGTCCTTATCTGCCATTAAATTCTATGTTTCTATGTTTCATACTTGATGAAAAGGATGGTTACTGTCAGGTAATCCTAGATGAGGAGTCTTGACTGCTGTGTACTTCTAATACCCCATGGGGTGCTACAAGTTTAACAGACTACCATTTGGGATACAATCTGCAAGTGAGGTATTTCAGCAGAAAAATGCAGAAGCTTTTGATGACACTGATGGTGTCCACATCATAGCAGATGACATGATCGTAGCTGCATACACAAAAGAAGAGCATGATCAAATATTGCGCCAAGTCATGGAGACAGCACAAAACATCAATGTCAGATTCAATAAAGACAAAATACAATACGTGGTGAATCAAGTCAAATACATTGGCCATGTCATTACTTCAGAGGGTGTAAAGCCAGATGAAGGGAAAGTAACAGCAATAAACAACATGGAGCCACCAGAGAACAAGAAAGGACTAATGTGTCTAGTGGGCACAATCAGATACCTAGCTCAACATATTCCAAATGAAGCATCTTTGACTGCACCACTGAGAGTGCTGCTTAAAAAAAGACAGTGTGGCAATGGGGACCAGAGCATGAAAAGGCTCTGAAAGATTTAAAGGAAGCCCTGACAAGAGCACCAGTCCTTAGTTTTTATGATCCTGTAAAACCACTAGAAATACAAGCAGATGCATCAAAAGATGGTCTAGGAGCATGTTTGATGCAAGCAGGACAACCTATTGCATATGTATCACATGCACTGTCCTGTGCAGAACAAAACTATGCACAAATTGAAAAGGAATTGTTAGCTATAGTGTTTACTACAAAGAAGTTCCACCAGTATGTGTACAAAGTCACGGTAAAAGTTCAATCAAACCACAAACCACTAGAAGCTATTCTTTCAAGGCCACTGGGGCAAGCTCCTGCCAAGCTACAGAGAATGTTGCTGCAGCTACAAAGGTATGATTTGATTGTGTCATATATTCCAGGAAAACTCATGTGCATAGCTGACATGCTTTCAAGGGCAGTTGAAAGGGACAGTTCTGACAAAACAGAAGAAATCTTTGATGAAAAAGTTATATATGCAATGGAGATGACAGAAACTTTAAGCCCAGAACTGCTTAATATGCTTATTGAGGAAACCCAGAAAGATGAAACGCTGAAAGCCACAACAGAGATGCACAAGAAGGGATGGCCACAGAGAAGAAAACAGGTGCCACCTACTTTACAAGTATCCTGGCCAATACAACAGTCACTGGCAGTAGAGAATGGACTGCTCATGACTGGAGACAGAATGGTGATACCGCAAGGTGCCAGAGCAGAGATGCTAAAAAGATTATATGATGCATGCCAAGGGATCCAAAGATCAAAAGTTAAAGCCAGAATGGTCATGTACTGGCCAGGAATGTCTAAAGACATAGAACATATGGTTGAAATTTGTAAAGTGTGTCAAGAAAATCTTCCATACATCGACCACCACTAACCCCCATAGAGGGTGCTGAACAGATCTCAGCTCTGATGTCAGCCACCTTATCCACAAAAAAATCGAGCAAACTCATCACACTTTTCTTGTGAAAAAGCTCCTCGAACCAATAGATAGGTTGGGTTGCACAGCCTGTCCACAGTTCGAAAAAGCTGAGCCAGTTGATTTTGAGCAGCAGCTATCTCACCGGACAGGAATTCTGCCTTCTTACGTGAGATTGCTGATTGATAGCTTTGATAATGATCTATCAGTCTAAGGTGGTCGGCAGCAAATATATGCTATTGTCTGTTTAAGACTCCTTCAGTATGAGTCATGCACTCTGGAAATGTGCATGTGTAACCACTTTGAGTCCGTGTGGCCAAGACTCCAGTTTGTCTGCTGAGCTTACTTAGTTATGTTATGCAGCTGAAAAGTAAATATGAGATAGCTGTTTTACTTAAATGAGTCTTGGAATCTGTTCTGTGATCCTGCTCCTGTTTGCTATAGTGGTCTTCAGTGAAACTCTGCAGAAACTAAAGAAAGAATCAGAGGTATCAGAAAAGTATACAACACTGGTCATCTGATGTTTCTGTCTGTATATTTTGTGTTTGCTTGTTTTTGTCACCTTATGTTCCCAGGTACGTCACTCTTTCAGGCACTCACATCATGCCACACCTATGTCCACGGGACTCATGTTGGAATTGTTCACCATCAGATTCCAGTGTTTTATTTTTTTTTTCATTTTACAGTTTTTGGACAGGAAAAGCACATTAAGCCGAGGCACATTTCCAGCTGGTGCATCCTGGGAGTACAAGGAAGTTAAGTGACTTGCTCATTGTCACTCAGTATGCAAGTGGTGTTGTGGGATTCAAACCCAGTTCTGCAGGTTTGCATCTCAGTGCTCTTAACCACCATGCTATCCTGCCTCCCTAGTGTGTCCTGCATCTACCCAGGTCAGTTCTAGTGCTCCCTGGTGGCCCTCTCCTGATTTAGGAGGACAGCCTGTACATGTCACTGAAACCAGGTGCTAGGCACCAGGGGCTGGGCAATGGGCAAGATGCCAGCGAGGGTCTGGTGACTGGGGGAGCACATGGGGAGGCCATTATCTGAGACTGCAGTGGCTGGACATTTTTCCCTGTTCTCTCCACCTATCTCCACCTCCCCAGTAGAATATTCCCATGTCGGCAACCTGGAGGCCAGACCCCCCGGCATGTGGTCCCCCGTTTAAGCAATGGCCCCACACTTCCTCCAGGGCAGTGCCTCTTCGAGCGATGCATGTCATCTTAATCCCTCACCAGGAGAGTGTCTGCATATATGCTCTTTCACTCTGCCTGCCGGCCTCCGCTCCTCATGTCCCAGGCTTGGGGTGCAAACTAAGGTCGCCAGCGTCCCAGAATGTTCCCATACCAGTTAATGCAATGCAGCAGTTGTAGTTTAATGGACTAAACAACTCAAGCCTCAACCCTAAGCCAGTTCTACTTTTATAGCCACTGGATTTGACTGACAACGGGAACTTCCTGTTTGGCAGTAGGAAGGAAAGGATCATAGAGAAACATTGGTTTTGTCAACCCTAAAGGAAAAAAGTAGCTCGCTATCCCCCCCTAGCTGCTGGTGGTTTGACACTGAGCAAGGAAGACGGAGGCTACTGAAGAATAAAGGAAGTTGCTGTCCCAGAAGAGGAAGGGTGAGAGTTGTAAGAAGAGGAGAGAGTAAGCATACAGAGAAACAGGAGAGGGGACACAAAATGAGACAGGATAGGAGTGGTGCAGTGCAACGGCTATGGGGCAGCAGTGTTCCGGGAGACATTCTGGAGGCTGCGATGCTGCCCTATTTGCAGGCACCTCTCTGGTCTGAGGGAGGAGGTTGCCCATCTCCAGGCTGATCTGGCTAGGATTCGTGAAACCTCCTCCCCCACCCAGGGACCACCAGGGCCAATGCCACTACCTCAGAGGTTGCCAAGAAAGAGGAAAGGCTGGACCAGGGTGGGCTCAGGGAGGGAGAGGGTGGTGGAACAGAATTGCATCCCTCCAGCTGTACCTCGCCACAATCCATATGCTCTTGTGGTGGATAGTGGTTCCTCTATTGAGGCAACTGCAGTGGAGACCAAGGAGGATGCTGGGAACCTTCACAAAGGAGACCTACAGGAGGGTGGCATGGGACCCCACAGGGAAAGGAAACAACTCCTGGTGGGGACTCAATCATTAGGGGGTAGATATGGGGAGGAAGGGAGAGGGAGGTAAGGTGCCTGCCTGGCGCCACAGCTTGGAGGACAGGAAGTGAATCCTCAGGATCGTGGAGCAGCTGCATGAGGGAGGAGGAGGGAGGGAGCTGGATGTCATTGTCCACCTAGGGACAAATGTCCTGGCTAGGAATGGGATCAGAGCAGTGCAAGAGGAGTTTGTAGAGTTGGGGAGGGGTCTTAGACAAGTAGTGCATACGGTAACCTTCTCGGAGGTGCTTCCTGTCTATGGCAAGGGTGATGCTAGGGTACTCCTCACCAAGGAATTCAATGAATGGTTGAAAAACTGGTGTGGAGCTCAGGGCTTTGGCTTCACTGGGGACTGTGGAGCCTCCTGGAGGGATGCAGACCTATACTGGTGTGATGGTCTGCACCTGTCCGGGGGGGAAACAGGATCCTAGGTGAGAGGTTTAAATGCTTCATTGGCAAGCATTTAAACTAGCCAATGGGGGAGGCACTGAAAAGGAGCAGGGAAATCCCAGCCTCCCCCCCTACAAAACATGGTAATTAGTGAGGTAAACACCAAGGTAGAGAAGTCATTACAGAGCAGGACAGAGGTAAATGTAAAAAAAGACAAAGGCAGTAAGGACAGGAATGGGGCTAAAAGGGGTAAGGCCATCAAAAAGTGGAGGGTGATGAGTACCAATGCCCATAGTCTGTGTAACAAGCTCCCTGAACTAGTGGCCTTGATGGAAGAGGGTTGCCTGGATATTGTGGCAGCCACAGAAATATGGTACACAGAGAACCATGACTGGGATGTCAACATACCAGGATACACAATCTACAGGAGGGACAGAGAGGTAAAGAGGAGGAGGAGTAGCTCTCTATGTAAAGGAAGGGATCAAAGCAACAGAGCTAAAGAGTAAACAGGGAGCAGATGAGGCACTCTGGGTCACTCTGGAGACAGGAAATGGCACCACAATCCGCATGGGGGTTGTATACAGACCCCCATCTCAGGGGAGGGAATGGACAAGGAAATTATAGAAGGCATCCTTAGAATGGCAGAAAAAGGGGCAATATTATTGATGGGGGACCTGAATATGTGAGATGTTAACTGGAGCACCTTTGCTGCAGGCACATCCAGGAGCAGGGTCATTCTTGATGCCCTACAAGGGGCATGCCTCAGACAGCTAGTATTGGAACCCACTCGGGAGGGAGCAATCTTAGATCTGGTACTCTCAAATGGGGACAGAGAAAGAATCTCAGATTTAGAAGTGGGTAGCCATCTGGGAACAAGCGACCAAAAAACAGTGTGGTTCACGATAAACACAGCCATACAATCAAGCCATACAAAAGCAAGAGTATTGGACTTTAGGAGGGCTGACTTTGGGAAAATGAGAGCGTGCCTGAGAAAAGCACTAGCAAACAGGCAAGAAGGAGGGGTGGAGGAACAATGGGCAGTAATCAAAACAGCCATCACAGAGGCAACAAGCCTTTGTGTAAAGCAAATCAACAAAACACAACAAATGAAAAAACTGCTATGGTTCTCAAAAGAGGGAAGGTTAAGGAGAAAAGGATACCATTCAGGAAATATAAGGAAACACAGAAGGAGCAGGACAGAGAACTTTATCAGTTAAAGCAGAAAGTGTCTGGGAAGGCAGTCAGAATAGCAAAGGCCCAAACCGAGGAAAGGATAGCCAACTCTGTTAAGAAGGGGGATAAGACCTTTTATAGGTACATTAGGGAGCGAAGAAAGACCAAAGGAGGGATACTGAGGCTTAATAAAGGGAAGGGAACGTAGTAGAGGATGACAGTGAAAAAGCAGGGATACTGAACGAATATTTCTGCTTAGTATTCACAAAGGAAGAGGAGGGGGAGGTACCTAAACCAAACAAGAGAAACACTCTGAAGATGAGGGTCGATACCAGTCCATTAACAGAAGAAAGGGTTCTGAAAGAACTAATAAAATTAAAGGTGGACAAAGCAACGGGGTCTGATGGGATTCACCCAAGAATTCTAAAAGAACTAAGGGTAGAACTAGTGACACCGCTGACTACTCTCTTTAACAAATCATGGGAGGATGGGGTGGTACCTGAGGACTGGAGGAGGGAAGATGTGATTCCTCTTCACAAAAGCTGGAGCAGGACAGAGGCAGGAAACTATAGACCACTTAGTTTGACCTCAGTGGTAGGGAAAATGATGGAATCACTTCTGAAGGAAAGAATTGTTGAGTACCTAGAGGCCAGTGGGGCACAGGACCCAAAGCAGCATGGATTCACGATGGGAAGGTCGTGTCAGACAAATCTAATAGATTTCTTTGACTGGATGACCAAAGTAGTAGACCAGGGAGGGGCTGTGGACATGGCCTACATAGATTTTAGCAAGGCATTTGATACAGCCCCACACAAAAGATTAATACACAAGTTAGCCAGCCTTGGAGTGGGTTCCAAGGTGGTAGCCTGGATAAAAAAATTGGCTAGACAACAGGATGCAAAGGGTAGTAGTAAATGGAATCCACAGTGAAGAAAGGAGGGTTACTAGTGGGGTACCGCAGGGTTCAGTACTGGGACCAGTCCTTTTTAGTGTCTTTATAAGTGACATTGCAGAGGAACTGGAAGGAAAAGTATGTCTCTTTGCAGACGTGACAAAGATCTGCAACAGGGTTGATGCACAAGATGGAATGGAAAGGATGAGAAGGGACTTGGCAAGGTCAGAGGAATGGTCAAATGTATGGCAGCTCAGATTCAATGCAAAGAAGTGCAAGGTAATGCACCGGGGAAACAAAAACACAGGGGAAGAGTACACAATGCGGGGGTGAGATACTGATAACAGTAAAAATGGAAAGGGACCTGGGGGTAATTATATCAGATGACCTAAAGGTGGGCAAGCAATGTGAGAAGGCAGTAAGGAAGGCTGGGGGGATACTGGGATACGTAGGGAGAGGCATCAATAGTAGAAAACAGGACGTTTTCATCCCTCTGTACAGACAGTTGGTGAGACTCCCATCTGGAGTACTGTGTGCAGTTCTGGAGACCCCATCTCCGCAAAGACATAGACAGAGTGGAGGCTGTCCAGAGGAGGGCAACCAAAATGGTGCAGGGTCTGCACCAGAAGACATATGAAGAAAGACTAAAGCAGCTTAATATGTATACCCTTGAGGAAAGAGGGGAGAGAGGGGACATGATAGAAATTTTCAAGTACCTCAAGGGAATCAACAAAGTCCAAGAGGTAGCATCTTTCAGAAAAAAGAGTGTGCAGAACAAGGGCACAATTTGAAGATAATGGGGGATGGCTCAGAGGTAATGTGAGAAGTATTTTTTCACAGAGAGGGTTGTGGATGCATGGAACAGCCTCCCCGAGGAGGTCGTGGAGTCAAGAACAGTGGGGGAATTCAAGAATGCATGGGACAGACATAAGGCAGTCCTAGTGGGGGGTAGGAGGAAGTAAGCCATTGGTTAACTAGGATCTGCAGCTTATCTTTTAGGTAGGAAAATGGGCAGACTCGGTGGGCCAAGTGGTCCTTATCTGCCATCAAATTCTATGTTTCTATGTTTCTCAAGCATAAAATCTACCACAAAGAGAACACTCCATCTTCTGGTGGAATAGGATAAAATGAATCACGTATGACTTATAATGATCTCAAATCACACTGTTTTATTTTATTTCCCTCTTATAACCCTCCACCCCACCACCTGTGAAGGTTAGCCTCACCCTGGAGATGCCCACACAGAGACTGGTGCACTGCAAATGGCCAGAAACCTCTTACTGTGGGCCCTTAGAATTCTGGCAGCAATCCTCCAATCCTCCACATCACTGTACTCTCTGATCTGCAGTACCCCATCTGCCGTTGAATGCCACTACAGGGAGGAATATTTTCTTACTGAATATTTCCAGTCAAATTCACAGACACACAAACTATCATGGGAGAGAGAAAAAGTTCCAGTGACTGATCTCCAAGTGCAGTCCTGATGTGCCCCCCTGTGGCACATTTTGGAACTGATTCATCCTCATCATAAATGCACATTACAAAGTTTATAATTAAAATTTTCATCAGTCTACTGGATTCTTTTTTTTTTTTTTCCATACAGGTGTTTTTTGCTCCTCATCCAGGGTGGAGGTGGCTATATCAGCCTGGTCCCCAGCTCCCCAGGCTGGCTATCCACCTCCCTCGGTACAGGCCTGGTCATGGTTCTCCCCACATGTTCTCCTCTTATGGCAGGGCCAAGGAGGGAGTGTCGTCCTCCCCACCCAGTACATCAAGTCCAAGGATGACCAGGTCATGCACCAAGTGGCAGTGCGGGTTCGGAGATAGCTGGGCCGGGCTTCATGAAGCCCCCGCCCCAATGTACCATTTCTGCTTTTTCTGTTGTCACCCCCACTGCAGAGCATCAGACTCATGTGTGGAGGTGCAACCATCCGATGTTCCCCACAGTCCCCTCCCGTACGTTGCCTCCTTGAGCTGCTCTGCCCATGTGTCTATGGGAATCTGGAGGTAAGGGGCAATAGGCTTCTAGAAAAATGTAAAGGGAATTGACAAGCTCAAATGGGCAGACTGGGTGGGCCATAGGCCCTTATATGCCGACAGTGTCTATGTATAGATGTATCTACCCCAGGCCTCAATCTGGGTGAAGCCTAGTCCAGGATAACAAGCTTTCCCACCCCAGGAGAAGACAGCAGTCCCTCGGACACTCAATTCTCTCCTTCCCCGCCAACCTCCAACAACCCAAGTCTGTTTCCAAACCCAGGTCACTGGCATGGGAAAAGCTAAGGCGTGCATGGCACCTCAGTCCACTTTGCAACTGGGCCAGTCTTTTTGCGTGTATATGTGTATATGTATATGTATATGTATGTGTATATATGTGTGTGTGTGTGTGTGTGTGTGTATATATATATATATATATATATATGTATATGTATATTTCTTATTTTCCCAGATCAGGCTTCCCACACCACTGGTAGGGGCTTATTTGAGGTCTACTTCAGGTGTGACCCCTTAACAACTCTGCAACTTTTCTATGACAGCAGACTTTCCTCCTCAGGATCCAATAGGGTTGGCAGGAAATTCTGAGGACCACTGTCTGGCTAGTGGTCCAGCGAGGATTAGGGGGTGTCATCCTGATGTGGCCAGCTCATTTTTATGTTTGCTTGCACGCATGTGCAAGAAACATAGTGCCATCATCCGAGTTTTCGGAGGTGTGGCAGCCTTCTTCCAATTCAGGCAGTGTGTTTGCAGGCGCGGCCACAGTTCTCCAATGCCTGCTCGAGCTGTCTATGACCAGTCCAAAATGCAGTGGCGTACAGTTGAAAGGGGGAGCTACGCATCAGTGAGCAGCGATAAAGATATCGCCTGCTCATGCGCCTCCTCACACACACACACGCACGCATACTGCGTCTGGCCCCCCCACACACACACACACACACACACTGTGGCCCCGTGAGGGGTGCCCAATCCCCGTCGGTTGTCTTGTGCCCAAAAAAAGGTTCTATATGCCATGCTGGGTGCCCACCCCAGGCGGTATACACATCAATATAGCTGACGGGGTGCCCTAATCCCCGTCAGCTCCACTGGTTCCCGCCCCAGAGTACAGGGTGCTACGCTGGGAGCCCACCCCAGTGTGGAAACACATGCTATCAGTGATGAGGGTGCCCAATCCCCCATCGTCTCCACACACACCCCCACCAGCCGTCCTAGTGCCACGCTGGGAGCCCACCCCAGCGTGGCAAACGTCCCGCGTCGTCATTTAAAAAAAAACACCTGAAACTCAAAAACGGTCCCTCGGTGTCTCTGTCCCCATCGGCTCCCACCCACTGCGCACCCTGCCTCCCCACACCCCCCTCACCCCATACTTACCTCCGGACTCCAGCGCGACGATCTTCGGTGGACCGGGAACACGTCTGCACTCTTCAAAGTCGACCGCAAACTGAGGAAATACCGGTAAGCTGTATAATGGGATAGATAGCGGATTTTCACTTTGCCACACATCTCAGGAATTTTTTGGAATTTTTGCACCAAACTTTCAACATGGAGTTTTTGGGACCCCTTCTCGTGAATGATCTCACTGTCATGGCGTTAATCGGCCCCGAAGGGTGATTTCGCAGTCACTGCGCAAAATCACCTTTCAGGACTGAGTAATGAAATGACACTGCCACTGTTCATAAAGTGGCCTCTCAAAAAGCCTATGTTGAAAATTTGGTGGAAAATTCTAAAACAAACTGTTCTAATGAGGCCATTGCGCAGTTCCTCTGACGTGCTCGTAAGTTCGCAAATTTTAATATTTTCACTCCAGATTTTCAACATTGCCATTTTATTACACTTCCTTATGAGCAGTGCAGCTGTCATTTTCACATCTTGCCCAAAACATGTTTCCTATGAGCGCACAATGGCATGATCGTGTCGCGAAATCAATGTATGGGACACATTAAGAAAATCACAGTGACACTGTTCCTGAGCAGAGGTCTTAAAATGGTTATGTTGAAAATTTGGTGAAAAAATTCCTAAAAATGACTGTTTTACGAGTGAGCATTGCGCAGTTTCCACGCACCATCGTAAGTTCATGACTTTGTAATATTTTCAGTCCTGATTTTCACCAGTGGCATTTTTCCACACTTCCTTATGAACAGTACAGCTGTCATTTTTCACAACATGGCCGAAATGTGTTTTCACACTTTCAGCGCAGAGATGCGTGGTCGCTGTGGGAAATCATTGTTCAGACTGAGACTATTCATGATCAGAGGTCCCAAAATGCCCGTGTTGACAATCTGCTGTAAAAAATCCCCAAACTAATTACATTACGGGTGTGCGTTGCACAGTTTCTATGCTCGCTCGTGACTTCACCAGTTTTTTTAATATTTTTACTGCAGATTTTCAACATTGCCATTTTTACACCTCCCATGAACAGTATAGCTGTCATTTTTCACATCCTGTTCAGAATGTGTTTTGCACCTGTGGTGCTAAATGCCGTGTAGCGCTGCCATAAGCAGCTTCGGCTAACAAAACTGATATTGACACTGTTCATGAGGGTGGGGTCACAAAAAAAACATGTTCAAAATTTGGAGTGAAAATACCAACGAATGCCTGAGATGTTAGGGTTTCCAGCCATAACACCCCACCCTGTAGAAAATGACAGGCATCAGGGGTGTGACTTAGGATTCTTGCCTGTAATGCTCATACCATTCCACACCCTGCAGCCAGTGAGAGGCATTGAGGTATGGCTTGGACTCTTCGGCCCCAAAGTTCACCCCATTCTCCTATACCGCACCCATCTCACTGTATTTCCTGATGGAATGGGGTGCGCATAAGAGCCAAAGACCCCAAGGCACACCGTGACACTTGTCAGTGTCTGCAGGGTAGGGTGTGGTGAAATGGCGTGGCCGTTATGCCTGATGACCCAAAGGCACACCCCAATGCCCGTCACTCTCTGCAGGGTGGTGGTGGGGTTGGATTCAGTTCAATACTTCACTGCCATTTCTGTTATGCAGCTCTGTAACTTCTACACTACCAATGCCAATGCCAGCAAGCAAACATTCGGCATTGACAAATGCTTGTTCTCTTTGTTTAGACCCTCTTGCCTCACCATGGCACTGCCCAATCTACAATGTGCCTTGGGAAGGGGCGGTGCTATCATGTAGTAACCCATGACATCAAGGCTGCCCCTCTCTACCCCTGAAGGAGACACTTGTGCAGAGGGCAGACAGTACCCTTCTCCCAGAGTCTGAGTGTATATTGCCTCAACAGCATACCTAAACTCCTCCAGCTGGGGACATGGAAGTCATGCCCAGGATGTGACCCTAGGTGTTCCACATGGTAGCACAATCCACTACTCCTAACACAACCAGGTTCTTCCCCATTAGTTAAATCTAACCCTGGGGTGGTCATAACGCATAAGGCGCAGCCAAGGGATTTATGGCCACAGAGTTAGAGTCACAAAGGTAACCCAATGTAAGGGAAGAAGAATCAGTGTTTATATATTGCTTTTTTATACACATTGTACCCAAAGCAATTTACAAGCAATGAGAGACTGGTAGTGAAGTGATGTAAGTACACAGTGGCAGTCATGTCTAACATCAACACCCACACACAGCCTCAGACATTTGCATAAACTGGTTTTATGGAAAGGGGAATGTTGGTCAGGACACAACAGAGCTCTGCAGAATATGTCATTCCACCAGCAGAATCTGGGTGGAATGGCAATTCTGCTTCTGAAATGCTTTTCAGAAATTATTTACTAATGGTGCGGAATTCCAAAAAGCAATTCTGTGTAAACCATGGACTACTATTCTGCAGATTATGTAATTCTGCAGAAAATAAATCCATGATTTTTGTACAATAAAAAAAAACCTCCACTTATGGAATTTCAGAATTCCACTCCCAACATAATTCCATGTAATTATGTGGAATTTCTGAAATTCTGTAGAACTCTGGCAGAAATGGGATCTGAAAATGCTGCACAGCTCTGTAACCCAACTGCTGGAGTACTTTATTGTTATTATTAAACTCATTTTTTTAATGAATGTTCCAAAGGTTAGCATTTTGATTGGTATATTGCACATTAGCAAGCTATTATCTGACCTGTTTATAATGTTGCCTGCCAATCAGAATACACCATTTCCAGCTATTGTTTTCTTGTTTTTTATGTTGTCTTGCACACACGCGCAAGCAACATATTGTGGTAGCTTGGAATAGCAGGCTTTGGAGGTGCAGTCATGTTGTAGTGAATGGCGCCACTGCTTTTTCGGGCTGGGCTCTGTGGCACAAATGAAACAGCACGCTGTCTATGACAGCAGTGCAAAAGCATGCCACCAACCTGAAACGATTTCGCCACTGCAATAAGGGAGCTCCCCCTCATTGTAGGGCGTGCCTTGCCTGGTGTAACATTTCAGGAAACATGATGGCGGCTGTCGGCGTCTGCCTCTTACAGTCCACAACAAGCCAATGTCAGGGGTGCCCAATCCCCCTGTCGGCATGCCCCCTCCCCAGTTCATTTGCTGACAGGGGAGCCCAATCCCTGTCGGCACAATGTCCACTATTTATTTCATTTGTGTACCGAGGGGGTGCTCAATCCCCTTGGCATCATGCTCCCAAACACAGACATGTTTTGTGTGCTGACTGGGGCCTAACCTTATTGGCTATTTCAATTCCCCAGAAGACAGGTGGCACACTGGGAGCCCACCCCAGTGTGCCAAAACACAACTGTAAAAGAAAAAACATCCTGCAAGGTATTTTTGTTTTGTTTTACCTGTAAAAAGAGAAAATGGTCCCTTATTGTCTCCGGTGCCCCTCCCCCAATCCATACCCACCCTCTGTGTACCCCACCTCCCCACACCCCCCTCACCCAATACTTACCTCTGCAGCCCACTGTGATGATCTTCGGTGGAGCGAGAACACGTCTGCACTCTTCAAAGCCGACCGTGAACTGGAAAAATGCCGGTAAGCTGTATAATGGCATCTATGGGGGGGGGGGTTCAACTAAGGTGGATATTGTAGCCAATTTAGTGACTTTTGGCACCAAATTTTCAACATGGGGTTCTTGGGACCCCACCTCATCAATTCAGTCACTGTCATGTCATTATTCAGTTCTGAAAGGCCATTTCGTGGTCACTGTGCAGAATCACCTTTCAGGACCAATTAATAAAACAACAGTCACTGTTCATGAGGTGGGCTCCCAAAATGCCTATGTTGCAAATTTGGTGAAAAAATTCCAAAAACGACTGTTACAAGCATGCATTGCACAGTTTCCATGCACACTCATAACTTCAAGAATTTTTATTAATATTTTCACACCAGATTTTCAACATTGCCATTTTTGCATACCTCCTTGTGAATAGTACAGCTGTCATTTTTCACATCCTGCCCAAAATGTAGTTTTGCACATCTGGTGCACAATGGCGTGATCACTGTGGGGAAATCAATTTTTGGGACACATTAAGAAAATCATAGTGACACAGTTCATGAACAGAGGTCCCAAAAGGCCTATGTTGAAAATTTGGTGAAAGAATTCCCCAAAATGACTGTGTTACAAGCGTGCATTGTGCAGTTTCCATGCACCCTCGTAACTTTGAGAATTTTTAATATGTTCACTCCAGATTTTCAACATTGCCATCTCTTCACACCTCCTGATGAATAGTACAGCTGTAATTTTTCACATCCTGCCCGAACTGTGTTTTCGCACGTCTGCACAGAATGGCACAGTCGCTGTGGGAAATCAACGTTCGGGACAGATTAACAAAATCACAGTGCCACTGTTCATGAGCACAGGTCCCAAATGCTTTCATGAGGTGGGGTCACAAAAAGGCCATGCTGAAAATCTGGAGTGCAAATACCAACAAACCCCCAAGGCGTTAGGGTTTCTAACCATAACATCCCACCCTGTACAGACTGACAGACATCAGGGGTGTGCCTTTGCATTGTCGGCTGTATTGCTCACGCCATTCCACCCCCATGCTGCAGCTCTGACAGGCATCAAGGTGTGCCTTGGACTCTTCAGCCCCAAAGTTCACCCCATTCTCCTATACTGCACCCATCTCAACATACTTCCTTATGGAATGGGGTGGGCGTAAGGCCCGATGACCCAAAGGCACAATGAGACACTTGTCAGAGTCTGCAAGGTAGGGTGAGGTGAAATGGCATGAGTATTATGGCTGATAACCCAAAGGCACACCTCAGTACCTGTCAGTCTCTGCAGGGTGGGGTGGGGTTGATGTCGGTTCTATACTTCACTTCCATTCCTATTATGCATCGCTCTAACTCCTGCACTACCAATGCCAACACCAGCAGGACAACATTCGGTATTGACAAATGCTTGTTTATGGTGACTCCCCACATCCACTGGGACCATCTGGCAAGAGCTTTAACTGCAGCTCTTCATGTACTCCTTTCCTCAGCTGCAGAAGAGGATGCAGCCCCATCCATTTAAAGGCAGCATGATTTAGAGGCTAGTTCACATGCTCTGGAACCAAGAGACACAGGTGACTCAGGTTTAAATCCCAGCAGGGCAATTGCTCATTGAGTGACCCAGAGCAAGTAATTTAACCTCTCAGCGCTTCAGTCTATGTAGCTGTAAAAATAGGAAAAAAAAAAAAAAGAAAACACAGGATCCCACTAAAAATGGGATACTGCATCTCAACTGACCTATCCTGGGTTAAATAAATTTAAAAATACAATTTGTAAGCAGTAACTTGATGCTCTCTGTCCCTATATCCAATGACCTCCATCAGACAAATGCAGAAGCCCGAGTCCATTTTTCTTTTGTTCGTTTATCCTCTCATTCCAGCCTTATGCACCATTCAGTCTTTCTCCCAGTCATGTCACCCAACTTTCCCAGAATTTATCCTTGCTTTCTATAGCCCCCATGGCTTTCCTCCCATGGCAGGGCTGTTGGGTTGGTGCAGTCCCCCTCTGGTGCTTCTACCCAGCATGGAGACAGGACCCTTGTCAATCATTTGGGATCTGTTAAGTACAGGCTCCAATTTGCATTCAACCAGGATTTTCCCCTTTTTCTCCCTGCCAGACTCAGCAGATTTAACAAGCTGCTGTAAAGCATGCAACAGGCATGCGCTGAGAGCAGCCAGCCATCTCTCCCTCCTGCAGCTGTCCCACTTTGTTGCTCTGCATGTGGCACCCCAGGATTAGGATATGCTTGCATGGTGGGATTGGGCAGCCTCCTACCCCAGAAAAGTTGAATGGCTTGTCTTGAGTCCACTCTTGAACCCAGGTCTCAGGTGTGACAGCACAACAGGCTGTTGCCAGAACATCAGGCCAGCTCTGTTTCCTGTTCTCCTGCACCAAGCAGTGCCCATAAGAGTGCAGTCCCCACTGTGACTCCATATCCACACGAAGCATAACATGCTTGCCCTTGTCTGGGTCATTCCTGTGAACGGAACTTGTTTTCAGCATGCTTTACCCAGTTAACAAAAGCAATTAAGCAATATACCACAACAGGGAGTGGGTATGGGAGATTTACCACGGCTGGTGTGGTTCGGGTCACCTAGACTTATGACTTAACCACATCAGAAGTGGTAATCCACTTATATACCTACTCCTGAGGGGTATATTGCTATTATACAATGGTCCCATTTTTTTGGTGAGAGAAAAATTAAGGAATAGTTGTAGTTTTTTTTCTTAAAATTATTTTTTATTGATTTTATTGGTCCACTCAAAAAAATAGTTCATTGTTGCTAGGTAATGTTGTTTCTACCCCCCCCCCTTCAGTTTATTTAATCCCCATTTGTCCTGGCAGGATTCATAATCAGGTTCAGTTTTGCAGCCGCTGCACATGAACAAATCGCTGCAAGATTGCACATTGCATTGTGCAAGTGTTAAATTTGTGTTTGTGTCTTTAAATGGCAGTGACTGCTGGGCGCCCAGTATGATGTCCAGCTGAGTAGGGCTGCACTTGTGGTATTAACCCGGTCACTCTGTTCTGGTGCCTGTTCGTTTGGCGAACTGATGGAAGCATCGGACTGCCTGTGGAGAGCGGCCGGAGGTTGCTGTTGATGTTTTGCACAGTTTAAACTTTTGGGGCCGGCGTTGTCTATGGTTGTATTTCAATTGAGAGTCGGACCGTTTGGTGACTGTGAAGGATTGTCTAGTGGATTTACAGATATGTTTTAAAGTTTGGAAGCTTAATTTTTTAAAGCCTTCCATGACCGTTGTTGTTTAGGTGGGACGAAATGTGGCAATTTTTTCAGAGACGGCTTGCCATCCGTCGTCGTCTTTGCCCTTTGCCAGTTTTGGACTGGTGATGGTTGGAGGGATTTGAGTTATAGTTATTTATGCAGCAGATTGATGTCTAGCACCTTTTCTAGTGGGTACACTGGAGGATTTATCACACTGAAAAGGTGCCAACCAACCAATCAGATTTGAGGATTTTGTTTTCTGAATTTACCCCATCATATAATTATGAATTGGGCATAAAAAATCCAGAAAGCTGATTGGCTGAAGCACTCAGAACCTAATGCTGATGTCTCAGCAAATGAAAAAAAGATCTGTGATCCCACTGACTGGTTTACATTAAGCAGGCACAGCTGTAACAATGCACCTCAATTCACTTACTTAAATTTTAAAAAAATGCAGCATCTGCTATTTCACCCTTTTTCTCAGTTTTACTTGTTTAAATTGAAGCTAAAAATACATATATTCTTTAATAATACTGATGAACCCATTCCATGATCACATTCAGATACTCCAGGGTATGATTTGTGCTGGGGTTACAGCATTTCTCAAGTAGTGGAAGCACTCGGACTCTGGCCTTGTGCTTCAACCCAACCAAGCCATGCCATTATCTCAGGACGAAGTGTACCCCGTCATGCCTCATTGTTAAAATAGAAAAATCTGAAAAGATACTTAAAGGGCCTTTGACATGTCCTGGTAAACTTTGGAAAAACCGAAGGCTGAATTTTTGGCCTGGAGTCGTGGACTACCGACATGATCCTGCTGCATCCCTCACACTTGCACCAATGATTTAGACTACCAAAAAGGGGGTCTAACTATCGTGTGCATCAGCCATGACTTGTGGCATCACAGGAGTCCTATAAAAAAGCATGCATCAGTCTTTTACGCATGCATCATTTTGCTATAAGGCTGCAGCAGCTGCAATAAATGCAATGTAATGTCTGAAACTAGAAATCCAACGTTATGCCTTATTCACCCTGCTACAGGCACACACTGAAATTGGGAAATGTGTCTGTGGCATAATGGCTGAGAATCCAGTCCATAATACTTAGGCACATTTCAGCTTCTGCTTCATGTATTTTTTGTATTTTGATTTACACTTTCTTGAATAGCTAACTGATCATTCAGGAATGGAAGCACCCGAGAGATAAGGGCAGTTAAAGCAAACTACTGAAGGGAACAACTTGGGAATGTAGGCGTAAATGAAAAAATATTCTGGGCTACTTTCAAGGAAATAACTGGAAAAGTCAATAAAATGCAACCCAATATGCTAAACCACAATGGAACAATGGAACAACCACAGCGCCCAGCGGAATAGTAGATATATTCAACACATTCCTCATGGATGTCAGTGCCACCCACCCACCCTCCCTCCCTCCAGACTTCCTTCCAGATAAGGCAATCAGTGATAAGAAATACTTCAGTAATCCATTCGAAAACGCCCAAGTTACCTCATTGCATAAAAAAGGTAATCGAGCCCTACACTCAAATTACAGACCCATCTCCATTCTATCCCCCCTATCCAAAGCCCTGGAGAGAATCATGTCCAATCAATTAACTAATTACCTAAGCAAATGCAACATACAATTTTCCCCAGCATCACGGATTCCACAAAGTACATAGCACCTCCACCACACTCATTGAATTCACAAACTTTCTTCACTCAGCTCTGGACAACTGCAAGCAGGTGGGGTCCATCTACATAGATCTCACAAAAGCTTTTGATCTGGTCATTCACCATGTTCTGCTAGAAAAACTTCTTGCCCTAGGTCTATTCCCAGATGCCATCAACTGGTTCTGAAGCTGCCTCACTGACAGAACCCAGCAAGTTAAGATCAGTGGTACCCTGTCCGGAGTCAAGGAAGTGTTCCTTGTGGTCCCCAAGGGATCCATCCTGGGACCCTTTCTCTTTAGCCTGTTCCTCAACACCCTCCCTAACTCCTGCTAATCAAATATACTGCTCTATGCAGATGATACTGTAGTCTTCTCAAGCAATGATCATCTGGATACGCTCACACGAGCTCCAAAAATATTCTGGTGAACTGGAAGAGTGGTTTCAACACAATAAACTACTCCTCAATTACGCAAAAACAATGCTGTTCTCAGGCTAAGAGGAAAGCTAGCCAACTAATAGTAACCAAAGGAAGGGCGAAATCCTAAAACAAGTAAATACATTCAGATACCACGTAGTCACACTAGATGACTCCCTCTCCTTCAATGCACACATTGACCACATCACGAATGCTGTAAATGCAAAGATAGGTATAATATAGACACAGGAACTCCATCACACCCGAAGCCATGGGTATTGTAGTCAATAGCTCAATCTTATTAATCATTGATTATGGGATAACTGTCTATAGTGCCGCCTCTGATACTTCTCTAAACAGTCAAGACGGCTCTGAGTAAAGCCTGCAGACTGGTCCTCAGCGCAGATAAGCTCACTCATGCCTGCAGTCTCTATGCCCAAACAGGGTGGTTCCCTCTCCATGAGAGAATAATGTATCAAGTCTACCCCCTGGGTAAGAAGGCACTACTTGGCCTAACCCCTCCTGGGCTACAGATGCTACTGCAACCTGTGCCCACCCCACATCGCACCAGAAGTATTACCATCAATGCCCTCCATGTACCATGCAGAAGGATTAGCCTTGCACAGAAATCCTTCACCTTTAGGGCTCCTAAGTGGTTAAATAGCCTCCCCTGCCACAGTGATAAATGCTTCTAAGGTTGGCCATTTCAAAAGAGAACTCAGGCACTGCCTACCACAAGCAGGGAAATGTGAATGCTTTGAGTAAACCCACCCAGGGCAACACCGCACCCCCTCACTATGCCTCTCCCTGTCCCTTCATTGACCACTCCTCCACTCTACCTCCCTTCTCAAGCACCCCAACTATCCCTCCCCTACCCCTTACCATGACACTCCCCCTCTACTCCACCTTCATGCTCAAAATCTACCTACCCCTGCTCATGCCTGACACCCGTTATGACCTTACAGTAACGGTAGATGGTTCTCTAGACAAGGCAGTTAGCTGCTATCAGAAATGTCTGGCTAATCTGTAAATATCTCCTGTATCGGTAACCATGCTATGTTCCTGTATGTTATATGTACCTGGTGTGGAACCTTTATAAAAGAACTTCAGACTCAAAAGTATTGTAATCTGAAGCTACAAATAAAAAACAAACAAAAATCATTCACATGAAAACAGGGTAGCTGTCCCAGGCTTCACCTGCTCTACCTGCTCGTTTACACCAGGCATCACAATCCTCTACCTGTGACATCACAATCTGTTGCTATGAAAACGATTAGGATGTTACAGGCTGAAGATTATTTATGACAGTGGTGTCAGCTGTAGACAAGCAGTTAGTGAAGAGGAAATCTTGGGGTTACACTCATGTTTTGTTACGCCACATGCCTCACAACACCTCCGGTGTACACATTGTATCATTGCTTACCTCTGGCCAAAACCTGCCTGGGGCTCCTTCTTCATGTCTGAAGTTCGGTGGGGATCCTGCCTTTAGCTGCTATACACTGCAACACTGCCCTGCCAATAGGGATGTGAGGAAATACTTCATAGAATGGATGGTGGACGCCTGGAACAGCATGCCAAAAGAGGTGGTGGGGGCGAAGACAGTGGGGAGCTTCAAGCAGGCATGGGACAGGCACATGGGTATAATTAGTAGAGGTGAAGGAGGAGGGAGGGACACCTGTGACCAAATAAGATCCAGGTTGTAGTAGTAGGCAGGGGAAATGACGCAGACTGGATGGGCCTACTGGTCCTTTTCCGCCAACACATTCTGTGTTTCTATGACCATCAAGAATTCTGCCTTCTATGACAGATTTCAGGGGCCTGATCTCAAAGGGCTGGGCATAGCCCTGGGCCTAAGTCCTCATGGACAACACGTTGGTGTAGGAAGCATTCCTCGTACTAGTGGGACTGCAAGTTTCTGCAGGTCAGACACAGACGTGGCATTTACCATACACACACAGGTGTGGAACAGTGCTGTTCCTGGCAATACCAAGTTCAAGTTTATTGGCAGGTAAACTCCATTAAGCACACTCGTTTACAATGAGGTCCTGTTAGGACAACATTATACAATAGTGTACAATACACAATATAGACATACAAAACCAATTTTATTTATTTTTATTTATTTATTGATATCTCGGAATTAATACCTTTTTTAGCTACAGCTCATTTACAAAGGTTCCATGTCATTGAACAATAAAATAAGCATACAGTACAAAGTTAAGATGGTTTGAACAAGCTGGCCCACTGGTGCAGTGGTTGGATTTCCACTTGTGACGTCAGCAACCCAGGTTCGGGAATGGACCTGGGAGTCAGAGGGCCGGTCAGGGGAGAAGGATTGAACATCCCATGGACTGCTCTCCTTCTCCAGGGGGAGGGCGGGGAAGAGTATCTGGTGCCAGAGGGACCCCTGGTGGAGGCTGAGGGAACCACAGGCGACCAGTGCCAACACGCAAGAGGGGCGGGGCAGATGCTGGACATCACTGCACGTCCCCACCCCTGGGGCAGCCTAGAAAATAGCTGCCAGCCACGCTTGATGAAGCCTTCCCTTGGCTTCAATTAGCTCTCTCAGGCTGGCTCCCTGACCCATCCCATCGGATGCGGCACTTTGGGCCGGTACCGCAACCCCGCCCTGGGGGGTAAGCCAGGGGTATCAGGGAGTCGCGACCAGTATGAGAGAGTGGAAGTCAATGAGTCCATGACCAGGCTGAGGTACCAGGTGGCCAGAGGCAGAAAAAAGCATAGCAAATAAAACAAAACGGTTTGAACAAGCAATTACTAAAAACAGAAAGATACAATCAATCATACTCCAGAGAATTGTTTACAATTAATATAGCTACAGAGAACCTGAATCACAGAAGGAAACAGGAGGAGAGAGGAGAAGAAAGAGGGGGAGGCCCAGTGTATTACAGAAAGGAGTAGTATCATAAGGGAGCAGCAGGTAAAGGGATAGTTAGACTTAAATGCAGAGGAAGAGGAGTTAGGGAGAAATATAGAGGAGCAACCCGGGGGGGGGGGGTCTTGTCTATGCAAATGGAGCAAAGGGTGGCAGACACTGGGGTAAGGAATGGAGTGAGGTCACTAGTGGTCACATATACAGATGAGGAATAGGATGAATGTAGAGGGGCCACCTCAGTGCAAATGGAGAAGGGGGAGCGGACACAGGGGGGAGGTAGGGAGGAGGGTAGCTTGTGGTAAATGTTAAATAAACTACTGCTAGGGTCAGCTGAACCAGTAGGGGAGTGGGGAGCAGGGGTGAGACTAACAGCAGGGTACAATTGGGGTGAGGGGTGGGGTATAAGTGCAGCAGATGAGTAGATGTCCCGAAAGGAAGAAGTGTTTGCATTAGTTATTGCAGTCGCACATACTGGTGGTGGCTAGGTAAGCTTGAAGTTTAGACTTGAAAGGGCCAAATTTGGGTTCCGATAGAAGGCCATCATTGAGATACGATAATTGGCATACAATATGAATACATACAGGGACAATAAAACAATGGGACTTTGAGGAATCAGTCACATTTGTAGCAGGTGAGCACTGCAAACTACGACTATACATTTTGATAATAAAACAAATACTGGGGGAAGGAAGAGGGGAAAGTTAATAGGAAACAAGTGCATATTGTACTAACTTTGCTCTAGCTAGCAGCGCTAGCTATTGTGGCAATGGCAAATTTCCATAAGTGTCTTATTGAACAAGGATTTTAAAAAGTTTAGGGAGACTAGTCCAGAGAGCTTGAGCGAGGCCTGTATTTTATTCCAGCTGGTCAGAATGGCATGACTGATTGCTGCTCTACCATAGAGAGTGCGAGATTTCGGGACGTCTAGAAGAATGTATTCATTTTTCCTGAGGGCATAGTGGCTGCTCCATTGGTGATAAAGAGAAGTAATATATGGTGGGAGTTTGTTCAGTAGGACTTTGAGGGCCCAGGTGCCAGTCTGAAGCAGCCTTCTTGTGGCAAGGGATGACCAGCCCATTGCTGAGTAAAGGGCACAATGATACGTTCTAAAATGTGCATTGGTTATAAAACGTAAGGCACGGTGATACAGGATGTCTTGTCTGTTTAGGTTGGATGCCATGCTACTGTTGTAAATAATGTCTGCATAGTCCAACAGGGGAGGAGGGTGGCTTGCATTAGCCTTTTCCTGATGTCTGTGGGGGAAAGGGATTTATTGCTGTAGAAAAATCCCAGTCTTATTTTTAGTTTTTGAGTGAGGGATTCAATGTGTACAGCAAATGACAGTTTACTGTCTAACCAGATTCTGAGATACTTACATTTTTTGACAGTCTCGAGTGAGTCTCCTAGGAGGGTTGTAACGGTGTAGGGGTGATGACGGCTGTGGTATGAGAAAGTACATTACTTTAGTTTTCTTGGAGTTTAGCAGTAGTTTGGAATTGAGGAGGTTGCATTGTAGGTGGTTGAAGTCAGCCTGCAACTCAGTGCTAGCATCAGATAAGGAGGGTTTAGATGTATACAGCACAGTATCATCTGCGAAGAAGTGGAGCTTAGAATTCAGAATGTTGTTGCTTAGTGAATTAATGTAAATAGTGAATAATAATGGCCCCAGGATGGAGCCTTGGGGGACTCCTCTGGTGAGTGGAAGTGAGGAGGATAGGAGCCCGTCAGCTTTGATACAGATCCCTTAATAGATTATTAACTAGTTTTTCTAATTGCGGTAACAAAACCGTTACGATGGAAATTAGTCTATAGTTGTTTAAATCACACAGGTCACCTGATTTAAATAAGGGCAGTATGTGTGCTGTTTTGCAGCAGGTGGGTACTATGCCAGATGAGACTGATAAATTGAATATGTGTGTTATGGGGGGTTAGGAACTGGAACCCTAGTAGACTCAATTCCATCTGCTCCTGCACTCTTTCTCATATCCATTTGCAACCCCCCTACAAATGGGGGTTCCCAAAATGTCTTCCTCGAGCTTGCCTAAATGCTCACTGCCAGGCTGGTGTCCTGCATTTTAGCAGTTTAAATGTGATTGCCAGAGAATGCCTGTATAGCCTCTGTGTACTGTCTCTTTAAGAGCTGCCTGGATTGCAGTCATAAGTAATCTGAGAGGGAGCTCTGTTAAAAGATGTAACTATTTGCTGAAAATCATTTAGAGTGATAATGATAATGCAGCTTGTCTAACCTGCCTTCTTTGCAGCAAGGACTGTTTTGTTTATCTCCACTATCTTGGTCCTGGACTGCGAATTGGACCAATTAGTACTGGTGGGACCTAAAATGGAGCTGGACTACAGGAGCTGTCTGGAGTCAAAATCTGTAGGAATTGTGGTTTTGGGCTTTTTGCACCTTTTTGCACCTGAAGGAGGAGACTTCGTGGTGACTGACAGGAGGATCAGTCAACCAAACCTTTTGGATCTTGGGGAATTTCCCAGGCTGCTGCAGCTAGTTTCAGTTTTGAGCTGAGAAGTGAAGAAGTAAGAGCTCAAATGAGTTTTGAGCAGCAGTTCTGTGTAGTTTTGCATGGGAGAACTGTGAAAGGGTTGAGTTTTGACCTGCCTGTCTGCCTGCTGTCCCTGAGAGGGAAAATAGAGTTATTCGGACTGAATCCGAGTTGTGAGGACTATTTAAACCACTGGACTGTGACCAGGCTTTAACCAGAAGAAGACCGAATGTCCCATGCACAGAAAAACCACAGACGAGAGACCTGCCTGGGAATCAGCCCCCTGCTCCACGCTTGTACAGGAATGATACCTCGGTGAATCATGTGGGCCCTGCTTCTCCTGGCACTCCAGATTAACCACCTGCTGTCTCAATTTTCGTCCAGCCTGCGTCCAGACTTGGGTATCGTGAGTAATCATCAAGGAAGCTCCCTGCAACAACAGCCTAATCTAAAAAAGTGTGTCATCTGATTGTCTTGTTGTTTTCTTTTCACGAACTGAGCCCTCCGGCTCCGGATTACAAATAGTGTGTGTTGTGCGTGTTGTTTTCTTCCATCACATGCCCCAACCAGCAGCAACACTCCTGGCTAGCCCACCATTCTCCATCTGGGTACCAAGAGTGTGTGACTGTTTATGGACCCTGAAGTGCATGCATAACTGTTTGATTGATAGAGCCTTTAAGCAAATTAACCTGATTATGCCCCTCCCTTGTTCAAGCCCCTTAAATAAATCAGATCTAACTATTTTTTGCATTTACCCTGACTGTGGTTCCAGTTTGTGCAAGAGTACTGTACTGCTGTTATTTGCTGTGTATAACCTTGTTTTACAGGGGGTCCCCAGGGCCTGTCCACAGGAAAGCCCTGGTGACAAGTGACAGCATGGATTCATCACGGGGAAATTGTGTCAGACAAACCTTGTGGAGTTCTATGACTGGGTGACGAGTGCCTTGGACCTGGGTAGACCAGTGGACGTCCTCTTTCTAGACTTCAGCAAGGCATTTGACTCTGTTCCTCACATGGGCCTGTTGGATAAGCTGGGAGAAATGGGTGTGGGGAACCAGATGATCAGATGGATAGGCAATTGGCTCCAGGACCGGACCCAGAAGGTCGTAGTTGGCGGGATAGTCTCATCCCCAAGGAGGGTCATTAGTGGGGTCCCACGGGGATCAGTCCTTGGGCCCCTCCTGTTCAATGCCTACGCCTCTGACATAAGGACAGGTGTCAGGAGTGAGATGAGTCTCTTATGGATGACTCAAAACTGGGGGCAGTGGTGGATGGGGAGGGTGGCCCTACAGGGGGACCTGGAGGCTCTGGAAAGATGGTCTAGAAAGTGGAAGCTGAGGTTCAATGCAGGGAAATGCAAGGTACTGCACCTGGGGGCCAGAAACCCGGGCCAAGTGTACACCCTGGGGCAAATGCTACAAGTCTCGATGGCTGAGAGGGACCTGGGGGTGGTGGTGGATGTCAAGATGAACAATTCGGAGACTTGTAGGAGGGCAGCAGCCAAGACCAATAGGATGCTGGGATGCATCGCTAGGGGGATCACCTCCAGAAGGAGGAAGTGATACTCCCTCTGTATAACTGCTTGGTGAGGCCGCACTGCTGCATGAATGCAGTTTTGGAGGCCACACTTAAAGAGGGACATTAAACTCCTGGAGAGGGTCCAGAGGAGGCAACCAAAATGATTTGGGGCTTGGGGACAGGACCTGAGGAGAGGCTCAAGAGCTAAATATGTACACACTGGAAGAGAGAAGGGACCGGGGGGGACATGATAGAGGCCTTCAGGTACACGAAGGGATAAATAGGGGAGGAACAGTCAGGGTGCTTCGAAGGAAGGAGGAGGGGGCCACTAGACGGCATGGGTGGAAGCTGGAGGGGGAAGATTCAGGGAGAAAGGAGGAGGTGCTACTTCACTGAGAGGGTGGTGGAGCCATGGAATCTGCTGCCTAGGGGGCTGGTGGAGGCAGAGACGGTGGAGGGGTTCAAGAGGGGGTGGGACAGGTACAGGGGAAGGGTTCTGGAAGCAAAATCCAATGCAGCGAGAATATCCAGAACTGGGGAGGGAGAAGCCAGAGAAGGCGAGGGGTGCAGCAATGTCAGCTCCCAGGTTGGGGGCTGACCAAATGAGCAGACGCGAAAGACCGTTAGGCCTATTCTGTTGGCATTTTAGTATGTTAGTATGTAAGTGCAAACAGCCCGGGTACTTGTGTGGTGTATCAGGGGTATTGTGAAAGTGGTTATTGTGTATTGTTCCGGCCACTAGTAAGGAAAGAGGGGGGTTACAGTGTCCCGGAGGGCTGTGCCCAGGTTAGCTTGACCACTACCAACCCTGACCTCTGGGTGGAGGCACCCATTTCAGAACTCAGGCCCCTTAACCTGCTACTAGCCAAGCAGGCAGAGGTAGTAGCCCTTGGGATAGCGCCACCTAGGGGTTACATTTTGGAGGCTCACCGCTGGGATTTTGTGCCTTCTAGTGGCCAAACATTATGAATTATTGTGAAAGATTATTGGCTACCCCAGTAGAAATGGCTGTACACCAGTTGCTGGGGTGGTCTACTGGGCAGGAGATTGACCCCCCAAATTCTCTACTTATACTGGATATTCCCCTGGCTACCAGTAAAGACACTGTAGAGGGAGCACTCTCCAAAGCTGAATGTTTAAAAAACCCTCTGGTGGTGGGTCGCCAGGCTGATTTGATCACCCAAACTTTCATAGCCTTGGTAGAGTGTAGTAACCTCGTGGATAGCTCTAAAGTTCCACAGACTATTGCCCCAGAAGGGGTTCCAGCTGCCTGGAGAGTGACAACAAAAGAAGTAAAGACCCTGGGGAGGATGAGCTCCCACCATTACCTGAGACTTTTGAGGAGAAATTTGCTAAGTTGTTGCTTGAGGAAGGGAAAACTGTAGAGGACTTTAAGAAACTATTCCTGCCACCTGGGGGTGTTCCTTCCCCAACACCCCCTTCCACTCCAGCACCTGTTACTGCCCCGCCTTCTGTGCCCAGGCCAATGCTGGCCCCTATATCTGTACCTGCCATTAGACACGACTCCTACCGAAGGCTGAGAATCTTCTCAGGTGACCTCCCCACCTCCCAAGGGGGAGGATGACTGGGAAACCTGGATAGACTATGTTGCCCCTCTAGTACGTGAATGGCAATGCCCAGAAACAGAGAAACAAAAGAGGTTGAGTGAGAGCCTCTGAGGTCCTGCCCTGGCTACCATCCATGCCAAGCGGGCCAATAACCCCGAAGCAACTGCACTGGACTATCTTGATGCATTGGAAAATGTGTATGGGAGCCCGGATTCAGATGAGGATATTTGGTGGAGAGTAAGAAACGCTCAGCAGTACCCAGGGGAGCCATTGTCTGTGTATGTACCTCGGCTTGAAAAGCTGCTACAAGAGTGCCTCAGAGAGGGTAGTCTGCCATCAAATGAATTAGATCAAACTAGGCTGGATCGGATCCTTACGTCTGCTCCATTTTCAGAATTGTTTCTGCTTCAGTTGCGCCTTGCCACCCGACTGGAATCGTCCCCTCCTATGACAAGCTAATGAAAGAAATTCAGGGGGTTGAGCAAAGGTGACCCCATGGGGGAATTGCACCCATATCTGCTGCTGCTGCGCAAGTGACCAAGGGTGATCAGCCAAGTGAGGCTCAGGGCCAAAAGTCGTCACTTAATGATCACTCTGAGAATACAAAGGACTTCCCGCCCCGGGCCCAGCACGGGAAAGACTAGCTACTAAAGGAAGTTTGAGAGTTGAAGATGGGTGCCTCTGCAAGGATTTCCCCCATGGAACAAGATTCTGGTCCCTTTCAGGATGAGACTGCCATGGGGTTGGGGGTGCACCCTCAGACATCCGCTACCAAGGCTGGCTCCAAGGCTGAGGTCACCGGATTGACTGCCACTCTAAAGGAACTGTTAAGACACGTTGCACCACTCTCACCACTGCAAGCAGATACTAGACCCCAATCTCTTACTACTGCTTCAGTTCCTCATATGATGTTCTCTCCCAGGATGACCTAGGAGTCTATCATTGGTCACAACTGTGGAAAGGATGGCCATATGAAAAGAGAATGCCGGTCTCAGAAGGACTTAGAAAGTGTAGTAAACAGACTCCAAGTGGAGCTCGGAAAAGCAAATCAGTGGCCAAGAGATGCCCAAAATGACCACAGTGAGGGTTTGAGAAACCCTAAATCAAATTTCTTTGTGGCTACATCATCTGTCCAGGCCTCTGCTGCTGCCTCTCCAGACTGGTCCAAAATAGTGAGCCCTTCAATGGTGACTGTGAATGGTATTCATACTCGGGCTGTGCTTGACAGTGCATTGCAAGTGACCACTGTATTCCAGGACTGGTATGACAAACACTTATCTGATGTGCCTTTGCAATCCCTGGGAGGCCTACATGTGTGGGGACTGAGCGACAAGTCTTATCCCTACCTAGGGTATGTCCGCCTCTGGCTGTCTTTTTCTGCAACTGTAACGGGTGTAGAGGAGCGAGTAGAGACATTGGCCCTAGTGTGTCCCCCCCCAATGGACTGTATGATGGGGTCCCCCTGTTAACTGGGACAAATGCCCATATGTTTGGGAGACTGGTGCAACTTTGTCATAAGAAACAAGGGCAAAGGACTGGGAGGGCCCTGAGAATTCTGGCTCTGATCAAGAGGGCCTATGATTTGCAACAGAAACCCATGGAAGTAGACCAGGATGAATTGGTGGGGATCGTGTGGAAGAAGGATCCCGATTCAATGGTACTGGCCCCTAACACCCAGTGTACCATTCAAGGGGAGGTCCGCCTCCGGAAAGATGTCGAGAACAAAATACTGATGTTGGATGCACCAGGCGATGGAAAATTGCCAGAAGGATTATTAGTCAAGCCCAGCATCTTGCCTGCTCATGCCCATGCCTATGCACGACGAGTGATGGTCCAGATTCACAATGTGTCAGATCGGGAGATCCGGGTGAACAGAGGGTGCACCCTAGCTATGGTACACTGCACAGACACTGCAGTATTGCCCAGCAACAAGCACCCTGGTGAGAAGGAGAGAGTGACCCCAGACTTGTCTGACTTTGGTGACTCCCCGTTGCCAGCTGAACGGAAGGCTAGAATTAGCAAGAGACTTGCCCAGAGAGACCAAGTGTTTTTGTTTAAGGAATGGGATGTGGGATGTGGGATGTGTCCAGGGTGTGGAGCATCATGTATGCCTGCATGATGAACGGCCATTTCAAGAGATGTCCCGACGCCTAGCCCCAGCATACATAGATGATGTGAGAAGACACCTGCAGGAAATGCTCGTTGCTGGCATGATACAAGACTCCAGGAGCCCATACGCCTCTCCCATTTTGGTTGTGTATAAGAAGAATGGGTCTGTGAGCAGGTGTGTTGATTATCGTACCCTGAACCGGTGAACCATCCTAGACCAATACACTATGCCTCACATACAAGATGCCCTGGACTGCTTGAATGGGAGCAAATGGTTCTCGGTGTTGGATCTTCGCAGCGGATACTACCAGATCCTGATGGCCCCGGAAGACCATGAGAAAACAGTCTTCATCTGTCCATTGGGGTTCTACAAGTTTCTGAGGATGCCACAGGGGATATCGGGCGCCCCAGCCACCTTTCAGCGACTAATGGAACGTGCGGTGGGAGATATGAATTTGCTGGAATGCCTGGTGTACTTGGACAATGTCATTGTGTTTGAGAGCACCTTAGAGGAACATGGGAACCAACTGTTTAAAGTCTTAGACCGACTGGAAGACTTTGGCCTCAAGCTGTCCATTGACAAGTGCCAGTTTTTCCAAACATCTGTGAAGTATGTGGGGCACATAGCATCTACAAAAGGGACAGATACTGATCCCAGTAAGGTTGAAGCACTGACTACTTGGCCCCAGACCCATAATCTGAAAGAACTACAATGTTTCCTGGGGTTCTGTAGCTACTACCACAGGTTCATAAAAGACTATTCCAAGGTTATTCACCCAGTCTTGAACCTTACCCAGGGTTACCCTCCTTCCAATCGTAAATACAAAAAAAGGGGCCATTAAATAACCAGAAAAAGTATACTTCTGCCCAGGTGAACTCTTCGGGCCCCCTGAACACCCAACTGTGAAGCAGTCTTCCATGAGATCATATACCAGCTCACCCACACCCCCATCCTCACCTATGCTGACCCCACCAAACCCTATGTGCTGCATATGGACGCTAGTCTACAGGGTCTAGGAGCAGTGCTGTATCAAGACCATGAGGATGGCCTGAGACCAGTAGCTTTCACCAGTAGGAGCTTGACCCTGTCCAAACAAAACTACCCTGTGCATAAGTTGGAGTTCCTTGCACTAAAATGGGCCATCGTTGACCAGTTTCATGAATACCACTCTGGGGCAAAGATATTGGTGAAGACTGACAATAACCCGTTGACCTATGTACAGACTTCAGCTAAGTTAGAAGACCACCGGGCACTGGTGGCTTTCTGCATTATCAACCTATGATTATGCTGTTGAATACAGACCAGGCCTGAACCATATTGATGCTGACGCCCTATCACGAAGGTCCACTTCCAAGAGTGAGTGGGTCAGGCTTTCTGAACCTGACATTCGAGCATTGTGCCAAAAGTTTGATACAGATGAACAGATGTCTGCGGACACAGTGGACTGTTTAGTAGATTGTTTGGGCACTTCTGACACCTGCATACCAGCTGTTTATTGCCACTTCTCTGCTCTAGATATTAGTGCACTACCTCAATTTGACAATGACAGCATTCAGTGGGCTCAATCCCAAGATCCTATGATTCAGCCAGCACTTGATGCCCTGCATGCAGGGAAAGATGGGTCTAAGTTACGTTCCGCTGACTTGTGAACTGCTTTATTGTTTAAAGAAGGCCCCATATTGAAGTTGCTCAATCAGTTGTTGTATAGAGAGAGAGTGGATCATAGTGGCAAAGTAGACAAGCAACAATTGGTCCTGCCCACGGCCCTTAAAGATTTGGTACTGAGGTCCCTCAACAATCACATGGGGGACCTCGGAATTGACAGAACCCTTGACCTGGTACGATCTCGCTTCTACTGGCCCAAAATGGGGGCCAATGTTGAGCACCATGTAAAGACTTGTAGTCGCTGCCTGCAAAGAAAAGCCCTGCCTCAGAGGGTTGCCTCCCTTGTTAATATTACTACCAGCAGCTCCATGGAACTAGTCTGCATAGACTTCTTGTGTTTAGAACCTGATCAGCAGAACACTGGCAATGTATTAGTGGTTACGGATCATTTCACATGGTATGCACAAGCTTTTCCCACCAAAGATCAAAAGGAATCTACTGTGGCCAAGGTGCTAGTGGAAAATTTCTTTGTCCACTATGGTGCCCCCCAGCGGATTCATTCTGTTCAAAGTAGAGACTTTGAGAGTCAGCTAATCAAAGAAGTGCTCTCTCTATGGGGGGGGGTGAAAGTCAAGAACCACCCCCTATCACCCGCAGGGAGACCCTCAACCGGAACATTTTAACCGCACTCTTCTAGACATGTTGGGCACCCTCCATTTAAAAGACAAGCATAAATGGAGCCAGCAGATTAACACCTTGGTACACGCATACAATTGCATGAAAAATGATGCTACTGGGTTCTCCCCCTACTGCCTCATGTTTGGGAGAGAGTCCTGGCTGCCAGTTGATGTCTGTTTTGGGGTCTCTCCAGATGGTTTCTGAGCTGAAAACTACTTGCAATATGTACAAAAACCGAAAGCTCAATTGAACCATGCCTATCAACTGGCCCAGACAATGGCTGCCAAGAGAAATCTAGCCAACAAAGAAAGGCATGATAAAAAAGTAAAGGCTCAAGAGCTTCAACCTGGAGACCATGTGTTGTTATGCAATTTAGGACTGCATGGTAAACACAAAATTGCTGATCGGTGGCACCATCTTCCCCATGTAGTAGTTGTAAAGTTGGATGATTTACTTGTGTACAAGGTGCACCCAGAGAACAACTCCAAAGCTCTCAAGACCATGCACCGTAACCACTTGCTACATATCGGCCAAGTCATAATTGAGGCTGAACCCTCAGAGATTGATTCCCCTGGGCCTGTGACTTGTGCTGCTGCAAGAAAGAGACAGAGTCGACCTACCCCAGTGGTTACAAGTTCAAGGTTTCCCCCGCAGCAGGTTCAGAATGATAGCAACTGTCAATCCACCTCGGACGAAAGTGAATGTGACAATACCTATTACCCCTCCTATGAGTTGAGTCAGCTGTTTCAAGGTCACCCTATGACTAATTGTGGGGATGAAGCTGGGCCTTCTGGACTGCTATACCCCCCAGCTTCAGCCTTGGAGCCAATGCTCCCAGAAAGTGAAGTGCAAAGTATCTTGTCTGAAGATGTTGTGTCTCTGTGTATTGTGGAACTGTATGATTTGCCTGTAGAAGGAGCTGAGGGTTTGAGTCCTTCTGGTGACATACCAGAACTTGAAGAACACTATGAGAGTGCTGACTACCCTCCTTCCGTGCCTCAAAGTTTTATTGTGCCTGAGCCTTTTCAAAATGAGTCAAGTGTTGTAGAAACAGAGCCTGCAAAGCAAGGAGCCGACAGTGCCCCAGGTTTGGACGTTCCCACCCAGGCAGAGGCTCCCCTCACAAGTGACGAGAGTCCCCAGACCAGTGCTGAGAGTACAAAGACTGTAGTTGTCCCCCTCAGAAAGACTGGCCGAGCTGTCTAGCCAGTAGTACGCCTCAGTTATGATTCTCCCGGGAGGCCAGTGGATTTGCCCCTCAATGTGGTACACAAAGGTGTTTATGTCTCACAAAGCTCACTGCCCAAATTGAGCTTGACAACCAATTCCAGGTTACTTGTCTTTCCCTCTCACCATGGTGCCCCTGCCCCCTCAAGCCCCAAGTTATCTGATAGGGAAGGGCCCCCTCTTGCATTGTTTAAGGTACAAGAAGTTATTACCTGATTCAGCATAGTAATATTCAATTTACCTGTGTGAAATATGCACAATGTGTTGTCAGAATGGATATAGTATCATGAAGTGTAGTGAATATGTATAGTAAAGTAATAAGTTTATGTTAACTGATGCATGATGGTACAGACCTGACGCAGATGCCAAGTTTTCTCCAGGCAGGAAAGGGTGTAACCCCCCCTGCAAATGAGGGTTCCTGAAAAGTCTTCCTCGAGCTTGCCTAAATGCTCTCTGCCAGGCTGGTGTCCTGCATTTTAGCAGTTTAAACGTGATTACCAGAGAGTGCCTGTATAGCCTCTGTGTACTGACTCGTTAGGAGCTGCCTGGATTGCAGTCATAAGTAATCTGAGAGGGAGCTCTGTTAAAAGATGTAACTATTTGCTGAAAATCATTTAGAGTGATGATGATAATGCAGCTTGTCTAACCTGCCTTCTTTGCAGCAAGGACTGTTTTGTTTATCTCCACTATCTTGGTCCTGGACTAGGAATTGGACCAATCAGTACTGGTGGGACCTAAAATGGAGCCAGACTACAGGAGCTGTCTGGAGTTAAAATCTGTAGGAACTGTAGTTTTGGGCTTTTTTGCACCTTTTTGCACCTGAAGGGGGAGCCTTTGTGGTGACTGACAGGAGGATCAGCCAACCAAACCTTTTGGATCTTGGGGAATTTCCCAGGCTGCTGCAGCTAGTTTCAGTTTTGAGCTGAGAAGTGAAGAAGTAAGAGGTCAAGTGATCTTTGAGCAGCAGTTCTGTGTAGTTTTGCATGGGAGAACTGTGAAAGGGCTGAGTTTTGGCCTGCCTGTCTGCCTGCTGTTCCTGAGAGGGAAAATAGAGTTTATTCGGACTGAATCTGAGTTGTGAGGACTATTTAAGCCACTGGACTGTGACCAGGCTTTAACCTGAAGAAGACCGAAGATTTGCTGAATGTGATTGGCCTGTCAGGATTTCCAGCTGCTTTTGAATCCCTGGTTTGTGCAGAGACTTTTCAATCATGACTGGAGAGCGGGTTGCCTCGTACAGTAGAATTTCCTTACATGTAAATGTGCTGTGTATTGAAAGTGGGTCGTAATTTGGTTCCCCACTGTGTGAACTGGGTTCCGCTTGCTGGAAGCTTTATCCAGCCTAATCGGACTGAATCCGCGTTCATGTCCATTTGGCTTGGGCCATGCCACGCTGGCCCTGCCAGACTACCCCATTGCACAGACAAAGCCACTGATGAGAGACCTGCCTGGGGATCAGCCCCCTGTTCCATGCTTGAACAGGAACGACGCCTCTATGAATTGTGTGGGCCCTGCTTCTCCTGGCACTCCAGATTAACCACCTGCTGTCTCTATTTTCATCCAGCCTGTGTCCAGTCTTGGGTATCGTGAGTAATCATCAAGGTAGCTCCCTGCAACAACAGCCTAATCTAAAAAGTGTGTCATCTGATTGTCTTGTTGTTTTCTTTTCACGAACTGAGCCCTCCAGCTCCGGATTACAAATAGTGTGTGTTGTGCATGTTGTTTTCTTCCATCATGGGGCCCCAACCAGCTGCAATGTTCCTGGCTAGCCCGCCATTCTCCATCTGGGTACCCAGAATGTGTGACTGTTTATGGACCCTGAAGTGCATGCATAACTGTTTGATTGATAGAGCCTTTAAGCAAATTAACCTGATTACGCCCCTTCCTTGTTCAAGCCCCTTAAATAAATCAGATCTAACTTTCTTTTGCATTTACCCTGACTGTGGTTCCAGTTTGTGCAAGAGTACTGTACTAGTGTTATTTGCTGTGTAGAACCTTGTTTTACAGTGGGTCCCCAGGGCCGGGCCAGAGGAAAGCCCTGGTGGTAAGTGCAAACAGTGCGGGTACTTGTGTGGTGTATCAGGGGTATTGTGAAAGTGATTATCGTGTATTGTTCCGGCCACTAGTAAGGAAAGAGGGGGGTTACAATGCCCCAGAGGGCTATGCCCAGGTTAGCTTGACCACTACCAACCCTGACCTCCGGGTGGAGGCACCCGTTTCAGAACTCAAGCCCCTTAACCTGCTACTAGCCAAGCAGGCAGGGGTAGTAGCCCTTGGGATAGCGCCACCTCGGGGTTACACATTTTTTTCTGTAGATCTTCAGCTTGTTTGAATGAAACTGGGGAGAGACCGAAGGAGTCCTGGACCAGTGGATCCACAGGAACATCCTTGGTTGTGGAGGAGTTGAGACCAGACATAGTATGTGTGCACAGCTACATGTGTAGTGGAGTGCATGCTACTATAAGCCAGAGAAGAGGCTGTAAAATGGCAGCCTGTATAAAAAGTGGGTGCATGTGGACAAAACTGCTCACATACAAGGGTATCGTCCCTTGTACTACTGTTTCTCCCACACACATGTGCAAGCATCCCCACCTCTGACAAGTGGGCCCCCAGATCTTTGGTTAAACCATTTTTAAGTCTGAAGGCTTACTTTTCTGTAAGCTGATTTTTTTTTTTTTTTTTTTACTGTTTACTTTCTCCTTTTTTTCCCTCCTTTCCCCATGATCCAGGCTCTCCTGCAGGCTATCCAGAAGCCCTAGCTCTTATAACCACTGGAATCATCACCACTGCCCATCGGCCCCCAGATACAATCAATAAATCAATAATATTTATTTATCCAGGTGGAACACTGTTGAGAAAAACTCATTTACAAAGTGGGCCTGGACAGCAATACAATGCTGATCATACAAACATAGGTAAACAGAATCAAAAAGAAACAGAATACTTTACGGTACATAGGACCTACTAATATGGCTACTACTGAGAGGGAGGGAGGGAGATATATACAGGATGGTTGCAGTGAAAAGAAAAACAATAGTATATTTACAAAAACAGCATGGACTATGACACTAGGAGTTTTATACAGTGAAGGGTAAACAAACAACAATCTTGCAAGGTCTCTATCTAAAAGGATCGTAATTCTACAAAACAGTTTTATGAACTGACATGAGCATAATGATGATGTAAGGGAGGGCATGCTCTGGGGGCTAGGATAAATGAGAACAAGGAAAGGATGGGAAGGGAATCTTGAGGGAGGAAAGAGAAATGGGGACTATGGAATGAGGGCAATATAAATATGAGTGAGAACTGGATTGTAAAGAATCAGAGATGAAGGAAACATGCCCACGCAGAACTCACTTGCAGATGCACACTGCTTGTTCCCTTGTACACTGTCCTAAACATGCCCATCGGAGTTTGGTTGACTCCAACAGTAACAGTCCCAAACAGAAATTCCTGAGCACCATTATTGCACCTATTCTTCGCACCCCCTCTGTCTCAGCCCGCACTCCACTGTGGCATGGCTTGGGATGGAAGACATTTTTGTCCCCTAAGACATGGGATGGCACTAGGGCCACCCACCACACTCTGACTGACACTTGTCAACACTGGAATTTCCTCTTTTTATTTAGCCAGAATAGCCCAGCAGAGCTGAAACATCTAATTTTCAGTGGCGTTCTGTGTCTCCTCCTCTTAGAGCCGAGTGTCAGAGTACTAAGAGGTTAGGGACTTTCTCTTGGTCACACAGCTGTTCAGAACACTCAGAGTGAGCATTCTGAAGAGTCAGTTTGAAGGAAAAGTAGTAATCTGTGTGCACCTTCACTGTGGGGTATATTCCAAACCCCAGCCTGATCCACAGCTTCCTCTACAATAAATAGTTGTCTACTGTCTTCACCCCTGCAGGTTTGTGTGAAACCAATGCTTCTGCTTCTTGTATCAGCATCACAAGTCGTACTGGCAGTAGAATCCCCAGTTCAGAGACATGCATTTATTTTACAGCATCCTCCCCTTGGCCAACAGAGGCAGTCTTGCAATGACAGGAGCCATGAACCCTTCCTAAGACAGAAGGCATCTAAGACAGACACTTTGCACTGCCTCTGCCTCTTTGACGTGGGACAGCCTAGGCTCATGTCACGAACCTGTGTCATCGACATGCTAAGTTGCAATTCTTACCATATGGCCAGCTCAACTGGTATATTTTAATAGAATCATGAAAGTTTTTATGTTTGCTTGCACCGTGCACGCATGCACAAGGAAAACATATTATTGGCGCTCGGGCAGTGTAGGGGGCTGTGGAGGTGTATGAT
This sequence comes from Neoceratodus forsteri, assembly GCA_016271365.2. Taxonomy (NCBI): domain Eukaryota; kingdom Metazoa; phylum Chordata; order Ceratodontiformes; family Ceratodontidae; genus Neoceratodus; species Neoceratodus forsteri. Next base: position 967,533,314 of record CM028133.1, read on the forward strand.
GTATAAGCCAATAGATGTACAAATGCAGGAGCGTAAACTCTGTGTAGTTCACAGGATGCAGCCCCACCAGCCACACTGGTTTTCTGCCCATTAGCCAGCTAACAGGCATCTGCATCAGGCCTTTAAGATGTGACCATCAAGCCTCACACTCTCTCTCAGTGTGTGTGTGTGTGTGTGTGTGTGTGTGTGTGTGTGTGTGTGTGTGTGCGTGTGTTCCCTTTAAAGAGCCTCAGATACCAGTAGGATAACTTTGAAAAATGTGAGATTTAGACACAATTCAGTTTATAGTTCATATATTTATATTTTTGCAATACTTTTTTTTTTCATTATGGACTTTATCCTCCTGCTCCTTCCTGTCAGCCCCCTTCTGCTGTTGACCCCAGCCATGTCACTCCACCTCCAGTCTTTATCCCATCTACTTCTTACCTCATTGTGTGAGTGGATGCTATGGATGGTGGTGTTGCGGGGCCATACCTCTCAACCTTTTATCACCCAAATGTGTGACAAGATGTGTGACAACTGGACAAAATGTGTGACACATCATCAAACATGACATTGCAAGCTCAGAATACTGTGGAAATAAGAGCACTAATATTTATAATGTTTGCTAATAACCTAGCATCTTATATTATTATATATTTCTGCTTAAAAGACTCAGTGGTCAGTGTGGAATGTCACCTTCTCAATGTGGGACATAGGGTTTCTGAGGGATAAAATGAGTGACGTACCTCATAATGTGTGACAGTTGAGAGGTATGTGCAGGGCCTTCCGAGTCACAGCATCATCCTGCAGACAAGGGTTCTTCTGCACCCTATACTCCCCTTGAGTCAGAGCTGGTGGTGTGGAATGGCACACACATGGACAGTGAAGATGGTGCACACTCACAACACCTGACTCCAACTTGCATTTCTGCAACTGCTGCTGCACCTCCTAGTGTCCGCTAGGTGGCAGTCGAACAGCAGTACACACCGCCCCCCTTCCCGCCCCGCTCCAAAGGAGGTGAGTCATCGATGAACACTTCATCCTCCTTCCCTCTCCGGCCCGAGTGACCTGAGCAACTCCAGTATGTTCCTAAACCCAGGTCATTGGTATGGTGGAAGGTGAGCTATCAAGTGCCTTAGACCTCCATGCCACTGGCCAGCTATGCAAGCTAAGTTCCAAAGAAGAAAATGTGCTACAGTGTAGCCCATGTGGGTGCAGCTAAGGGGTTGCTAACCCCAAATGCTTCAAAACCTGAACCAAATAGCTGTACACCAACCAAGTAAATGCTGCATAGTTATACAAGTTTACAGCAGCTCAGAATTCCTGAGACAATTTTGTACGTGGCCCAGAGGGAGACAGAACCTGCAACCCATTGTTTTACAGTTCTGTGCTGTTACCCTCTGTACCATTCAGCCAGAACTATATTATAGTGTGTGGTGGAATGCTGTTATGCATGGAATTCCATGCCTGGAATACGCTTGTTCTGCTGCAGTAGTGATGTCACAACTGCAGCAGAACAACTTGGAATGCTACCACACATTTGCTTTCCTCTATCCAGTTAAGCTGGAAGTTGTGTTGTTTTTAAACTTGAACTTGCAGAAACAATTGCAGCACATGGTGTCAGTTAAAAAAAAAGAAAATGTTAAAATGTCTATTCTCCATTGTTTTCACTAGCTGGTTTTGTGTGATTTTCTATGCTGCAACTGCCCATACACTATAAAAGATTGTGTATGAGCAGTCATACACAACAAGGATATTCTTGTATTTCGAGGTTCCCTTGGTAATAGAGCACCTCTTGAGCTGCGCTCTCGAGGTCATCTATTACCAAGGAATCCTCTCGATACAAGAATATCCTTGTTGTGTATGACTGCTCATACACAATCCTCTATGTTGTAGTTCTTTACCCTTTTGCTTTATTACTGAGGGGAAGTGACATAAAAACAAGATTGCTGTACCTTGGACTTTATTAGCTTTGGCTGCTAATCTACACAAATCATAATGCCCTGCTTATGACATCATAATTATCTCCATAGAAACAGATTGGGATGTCTTAGAATTATGACTGCAGAAATAGACAAGCAGACAGAGCAAATAGGGCAGAGATCCTGTTTCCATGCAAATGTCTTTAGTAATAAAGAAATATGGGTTGGGACTTCCGGTGATGAGCCTGCAGTGGTGAGAGGGTTTGCTCTGGTGCTCTGTTCCCCAACCCTAGAAAACGGCCGACCCTGCTAATAAAATGACCTCAGAAGGGCTCTTTTGGACCTTTCTGGGCTATATTATTGCTAGACTGCTTTTTGCAGTTCTGTTTTTACTAAATAATGGAAGTAGAAATAAAAACACTGGTGTGGCATACACTGCCGCCTACCCCAGACAGGGCTGTGAACTCTAAGTGAGTCAAACAGGCTACAACCAAGACGCCTTCTTCAAATCCCAACCTTCTAACTGAAGGTAAATTTCTTGAAGAAATATTGGAATTAAAAAATGCTAATAAATTACTAGTTGATGAATCTAAATCCATTTGGAATGCCATTGAAAAGATCAACATGCGATTCACCAATTCGGAAGCCAGAATTTCCTCGATTGAAGATTGGAAAAACAGGATGGACACTGAATTCCCTTCTATGCAGCATAAAATAGCTAAATTTGAAACAAAACTTGAGGACCTAGCGGGTAGGTCACAAAGAAACAACATTGTTGTATATGGGCTTCTGGAAAATTCTGAGGGCTCCAATCCTGTCCACTTTGCACAAGTTTTGTGCAAAAATCTGGCTGGAAAGTCTCCTAATGGGGTATCCTATGTGATTCAGAGAGCCCACAGAGCTCTCAGGTCAACACACCCCAAAGGAGATCCCCCCCCCCCGTCCATTCATCATTCCTTTTTTAAATTATTTAGACAGATCGTACATTTTAAATAAAACCAAAGATGCAAAAGATCTAACTTGTGATGGGAAAAAGATCCATTTATCCCAGGATCTCCCACAAGAAATGAGGCAAAGAAGAAGAAATTTCTCCCCCAATTGTAAGTAAACTGTTAGTTGTTGGGATCAGATTTAGAATGATATACCCTGCCAAGTTGAAGATCTCTATAAAGATGGCAAGTCTTATCCTTTTGAATCTCTGGAGCAAAGGAGGTGTTTAGTTTCAGAATGGGAAGTTGTTCTGAACAAGTCTGATGTTCATTCAAAAGAATGTACCTGGCAAAGACCCTGTGTTTGTAATTGGGATGTCTAAGCTCGATTCTCCTACGCTAACTTATCAACAAGGAATATGATTTGTGGCACCTGTGTCTTATGTTTTCCTACCAGACTTTCAGTTTTAACATACGAGGGGTGGGGACCAGGGAGTTTGGATTTAATATAAACTTTTATTTTGATTTGTTTGTCTGAGCTCCTTTATGAGAGGTAAATTCTTGGAAATGCTTTCCTCTTCGGATGATGTCTAATTATGAAACCATCTGTTTGAACACTACTGAATTAATAGATTTTTGAGGGTGGACAACTTTTTGAAAATGTTAATTTTCGATCATTTAGCTGTATTAGAGTAAGATAGTTATCACATTGCCTTGAATAATTTCCTTTAACTTATCTTCCTAGGACAAACAAACTAATTTTTTTTCCAATTTTTTTTACCAGGACTAGCACACCAAGCTGAAAGCTTGTTTACAGGTGAGACCTGGGAGCACAGGGAAGTTATGTGACTTGCTCAGGGTCACACAGTATGCAAGTGGGGGCTGTGGGATTCAAACCCAGGTCTCCAGATTTGCAGCTAAGAGCCTTAAACTACTGCACTATACTGCCTCCTCCATTTAGAGAGACTATGCTGTAGTTTTCTCTAGGGGATTATTTACAGTAGGTCCGAATGTGAAAATTATGGTACAGCCTCAATACCAAACTGGAGATGAAGTCTCCCAGGGAGAAGAAGGGACAAGCAACTTTTTCTTTTTCTTTCTAAGCATATTTCAACAGGGGCTAGCATGTTATAGGGTCCTATTAAAGAGGTTGTGGTTATTGTTTATGGAGGTAGGTGACCATATAAAATTAATGAGGAAAAACATTTCTTCCCTCTACCCTCCCTTCTACAAGTTACATTAAACCAAACTAGCGACTCTTTCTATTGAGAGGGATGTTGATAACGTTAACTATGTTTGTGAGGAGAAGGGGGGGAGTAACTCGGATTCCACTACACATATGACAATCTTTTTTCTTGAAGCATCCCATTAAATAGGGATGATTTTTTTTGCCTTGCTCCTTGGTCTGACCTTTTACTGTAAGTCTATTCAAGCTGGAAACCCCATTAAATAGGGGTTATTTCCAGCTTTAGATTATTACAATTGGAGCCATCCATTGTTTACTTTTACACTGCTCTCCAGGTTGGTTCCCCTCCGCAAAATATGTACATTTTGTTTATCTTTATAATTTGGACCTCAATTTGCACTGACCCTGGAACTCTTTTTCACTTTACAGAGCAGAGGCAATTTTGAACCTGGTATACAGGTTTGATGCTGCAAGTCTCCCCATTTAAAATCCCTCCATTAAATAGGAGGTATCATTGTATTTTTATTTATTTTTTACTCTCTTAACAGCAATAGGAAATGGAGTTGGAGAGTGCAGTTTAAAGATATGGGGGAAGCGTTTCGGCTTTGATACCCCAGATTGTCATCCACATTTGCCGCTGCAAATTTCTCTGATGTTGTAATTCCTGTTAAATAGGGATCTAATTTCTCCATCTGATTCACCTCCTTCCTTTTCCCTTTCAGTTACATGGGTTCCAGAGTGCTACAAGAACTCTTAATTAATTAAGAGGCATTACAATGGGGTTGTTCAAGGATGAACAATATATATAGCTTATTTTAGGCTATAATTCACATGTTGTTCTTAAAGGTGGAGGACGCTGAGATTTTGAGGGGTTGTCAGATCCTTTACAATTTTCTGTTAAATAGGGAAGGAATCTGAAACTCTGTAGTGGCTTCCTGGAGAGCAGAGTGATTATATGGATAGATTTTGTAATACAGTATATTTATTATGCTTGAAGGTTTATATATTTCAGATCCAGGTACATTATCCAAATACAACAAGACTGGATCTGGGTTCTACTCCCCTCAGAAAATAATTTTTTGTCAATTTCTACCCACATTATTATTATCATATGACCCCTACCTAGCCCAGAAAAAGTTTATTAATTACTTTGGGTACTTACTGTAATTGTTTGATAAACAGAAATGAAGGTATATTAATGAGATTATTTCATTTAAGAATTTAAATTCTTACTTATTTGGAATTACCACAAATATAATCTAATTTATATGGACAGGATGGAATATACTAATGGGTGCCTACCTGCCTATCTGCTATAAATCTGTGACACAAGTAACTTTATTTTCAGTTAATAAGGAAGGCAATGTGGTATCCTGGATCTTCCTGATCCCACTCTCTTTATTCAGCCAGATTGTCAGTGTACATGTATAGTTTCTCAACCTTTTGTATATTTTCATACAGCCATTAGAAACATAGAACATAGAAACATAGAATTTGACGGCAGATAAGGACCACTTGGCCCATCCAGTCTGCCCATTTCCCTGCCTACTGGATAAGCTGCAGATCCTAGTTAACCAGCAGCCTACTTCTTCCAACCCCCATCCCCTAGAATTGCCTTATGACTGTCCCATGCATGCTTGAATTCCACCACTGTTTTTGACTCCACGACCTCCTCCGGAAGGCCGTTCCATGCATCCACAACCCTCTCTGTGAAAAAATACTTCCTTTAATTACCTCTGAGCCACCACCCCTCTATCTTCAAATTGTGCCCCCTTGTTCTTGCACACCTCTTTTTTTGAAAGATGCTACCCTCTTGGACTTTGTTGATTCCCTTGAGGTACTTGAAAGTTTCTATCATGTCCCCTCTCCTCCTTTCCTCGAGGCTATACATATTAAGCTCCTTTAGTCTCTCTTCATATGTCTTCCAGTGCAGACCCTGCACCATTTTAGTTGCCCTCCTCTGGACAGCTTCCATCCTGTCTATGTCTTTGCGAAGACTGGGTCTCCAGAACTGCACGCAGTACTCCAGATGGGGTCTGACCAGCTGTCTGTACAGAGGGATAATAACTTCCTGTTTTCTACTGGTGATGCCTCTCACTATGCATCCCAATATCCCCCCAGCCCTCATTGCTGCCCTCTCACATTTCTTGCCCACCTTTAGGTCATCTGATATGACTACCCCAGGTCCTTTCCATTTTGTTGTCGTTAGTATCTCACCCCCATTGTGTACTCTTCCCTGGGTTTTGTTTCCCAGGTGCATTACCTGCACTTCTTAGCATTGAATCTAAGCTGCCATACATTTGACCATTCCTCTAACCTTGCCAAGTCCCTTTTCATCCTTTCCACCCCACCTTGTGCATCAACTCTGTTGCAGATCTTTGTGTCATCTGCAAGAGGCATATTTTCTTCCAGTCCCTCTGCAATGTTGCTTATAAAGACATTGAAGAGGACTGGTCCTAATCTGAACCCTGCGGTACCCCACTAGTAACCCCTTTCATCAGAGTGGACTCCATTTACTATTACTCTCTGTGTCCTATTTTCCAGCCAATTTTTACCCAGGCTGTCATCTTGGGACCCACTCCCAGGCTAGCTAACTTGTATATTAATCTTTGTGTGGGACTGTGTCAAATGCCTTGCTAAAGTCTAGGTAGGCCATGTCCACAGCCCTTCCCTGATCTACTACTTTGGTCACCCAGTCAAAGAAATCTATCAGATTTGTCTGGCATGACCTTCCCGCTGTGAAGCCATGCCGCCTTGGGTCCTGTGCCCCTCTGGCCTCTAGATACTCGACAATTCTTTCCTTCAGAAGTGGTTCCATCATTTTCCCTACCACTGAGGTTAAACTAACAGGTCTGTAGTTTCCTGCTTCTGCCTTGCTTCCACTTTTGTGAAGGGGAATCACATCTGCCCTCCTCCAGTCCTCGGGTACCACCCCATCCTCCCATGATTTGTTAAACAGGGTAGTCAGTGGGTGTCACTAATTCTACCCTTAGTTCTTTTAGAATTCTGGGATGAATCCCATCAGGCCCCATTGCTTTGTCACCTTCAGTTTTAAGAGTTCTTTCAGAACCCTTTCTTCTGTAAATGGGCTGGTATCAACTTCTGTATCCAGTGTGTTTCTACTGTTTGTTCTAGGTACCCCCCTTCCTTTGTAAATACTGAGCAAAAATATTTGTTTAGTATCTCTGCTTTTCACAGTCTCCTCTGCCCGCCCTCCCCCCACTAGGCTATGATGGATGCTGTTTAAATTTCTTTCTAACTCAAAGGCATTCTATCTGAGAGTAATGTTTAGCATTTCAGTACTCCTTGATAAACACATGTTATTTTATAAGCAGGACTTAAATTAATGATTGCTGTGTCGAGTAATAGGGTTGCTATTGTTTTTTGGTTTTTTTTCTTCTTCCATATGAGCGGGTTGGGAGCGGAGTTTTGCATATGAAGTTCAGCTTGCTTGAAATGTTTTTAGGAGATCCATCTGTGGGACTGGGGAATGTGAATATACTTAAGATTTATTATTTATTTAGGACTGTTTGTTTTTAGGAGATCAGTCTGTGGGACTGGGGGATGTAAATATACTTAAGATTTATTATTTAATGTTGTATTTAGGACTATTTGTTATTTCTAGAGGGATATTTAAGTATGGGGGGGCAGGTTTCATATATAACCTGGAAGAATTGCAAACCATTCAAGAAGAATGATACTAACCTCCTTATTAACTTTAACTATCTACTTCTAGACATATGTTATGTCAGTGTCACTTAAAGCAGCCTCCTGGAATGTTAAAGGCTTATGCCTTAGAGTCAAAAGAATGCAAATCCTTAGTTGTGTGACCTCATTAAAATAACAATTAATCTTCTTACAAGAGATCCATTTATTAACTATCTTCTCAAAAAATTTGTTTATACCCAGGTATGTGAAGTAGGACAATGCTCATCAAAGGGCAGGGATGCTACTCTAGTAGATAAATCCATAAACTTTATACCCATACAAACTGTGCAAGATCCCAAAGGTAGATACATTATTATCTTAGGGAAATATAATCATGTAAGTATTGTTGCAGGGTCTGTCTATGGCCCTGATACCAGTATCTCTGTATTTATAACCAAACTGTTAGCAGTTTTATCTCCTTTTTTATCATATAAATTACTACTTGGAAGAAGGGATTGGAATACCCCTTTAAACCCTCTATTAGATAGATCAAACCCATCAAATTCCACACTTCAACTGGACATAAATGCACTAACAGAGTTTTTGAATGTCTGTAACTTAACAGATCCACAGAGAACCCTCCATCTGGACATTAAAAAATTCTCTTTTTACTCCCCTGTACACAAGTCCTATTCGCACATAGATTTCTTTCTAGCATCCCAATCCTGGATAAGGGAAGTTCAGGACGCACATATATTAGGAAGATCCTTATCAGGTCATTCTTTGATAGATTTATACATTTCCTTACCTGTGCTCTACCCAAGGAAAACTATTTGGAAGCTAAGTGATACCTTGCTCAGACAGGATTACATTTTTAATTATATTAATCTTTCAACTGGTAATTTTTGGAAAGAAAACCTTAATACTGTAGATAAGTGTGATATCATCTGGGCAGCCTTCAAGGGTTATTTTAGGGGTGACTTTATAAGATTTGCCACCAAGCAGAATAAACAACATACAGAGAGAACAGAATTCCTTACAAAGAGAATAGACACACTAGAAAATAAAAATACATTTACATTGTCTGAACTGGAAAATAAAGAACTGATGCAGTACAAGAATGAGATCTTGTTGCTTACAAAAGAGAGGGCAAAGTTCAGTTTTCTGAGAACTAGAGCTAGATACATTGATTTAGGAGACAAACCTAGTAAGCTCTTAGCCACCAGATTAAAACATCAAGAACAGTCAAAATATATTGAGTCAATTATTACTCTTGATACGGGAGAGATTAAAAGAATCCTCCTATAACTGAGGCTATAAAAAACTATTTAGATAAATTTATCTGTCTAAAGATCACACATTATAAAGCTTTGGACTTAATTAAGTATATTGAACAAATAGAGATAGTGGAAGCTATAGATAGGTTAGCGGTAAACCAATCTCCAGGACCTGATGGGTTTATGCAAACTTCTATAAAAGTTTTAAAAAATCTCTTATTCCGTTTCTTCAAAATCTCTATAATTATATACTTGAAAACAGATATCATAATCATTCACTTCTCAAAGCTGTAATAATTTTATTACCCAAGCCAAATAAACCAAAAAATAGAGTAGGAAATTATAGCCCTATCTCATTGATTAATTATAATATCAAATTTCTTTGCTCAGAGAATTAAAAAAATTGCACCCCTTAATATCTAGGGAACAAGTAGGATTTATTTCCCAAAGACAAGCTTCTGATCACATCAGGAAACTCTCCCATATTTTCTCTGTGTCTGGCGATTCCAGCTCCCCTATGGTGCTGGTGTCATTGAGACACAGCGAAAACCTTTGACAGGGTTCACCATGAATTTTTGTTTCTCCCTCTTCTTAAATTTGGTTTCCCACAAAAGTTTGTCAACTGGTTAAAATACTTTACTGTTCCCCTACAGTTAGAGTAAGTTGTAATGGACTAATTTCAGATTTAATTAAACTACAAGGCTGTACCCGACAAGGCTGCCCTTTATCCCCCTTTTATTTAATATATATTTGGAACCTCTTCTTTTTTTTATTAATAACAATCCCCAAATTACTGGAATTAAGTGTGGAAATCTGCAGTGTAATATCTCTGCATTTCCAGATGATATTTTACTGCATGTATGTAATCTAGAAACTTCAATAAAGGCAACGTTAGCAACCATTAAGGAGTATAGCACCTATTCTAACTATAAATTAAATATTGAAAAAATGGAGATCATGTGTCTTAATCCTTCTTCCTTTAAAAATAAAATTGTGGGATTGGGCTTTACTTGGTCCCCACATAAATTAAAATACTTGGGTATGTACTTGACATCGTATCCTGCTCAACTTATAAAATTGAATTTAGAGGATCTAATTTTCACAATTAATCAGGACTTAAAAATATGGCAGAACCTGCCAGTTTTATTTTGGGGAAGGGTGAACATAATACAAATGAATATCTTTCCCCGATTATATCACCCTGTTTTCTTTTCTTTTCAATTCTATTTTTATCTCCTATGGGGTCCGGAACTCTCTCTGGCAGTCCACTCTCCTGCCACCTTACCATCCACTGTGACCACTTGCCTCCTCAAGGACAATAGTGCACCCTGTGGGCCCACCAGGCCAAGGTCCACGAGGAGATGAAGGGGCAGAGGCAGAGGTCCAGTTTCGGGTGTGTGGCGGCCAGGTGCTGGGATGCTGTCACCTCTCCAGCCTGAAGGGTTTTTTTTCATACTTCCCATCCCCCTGAGTGTGGCATGCAATGACACCATGGCACACAGCAACCCTGCCAGCATCTGCCATGCTCACCCACACAATTCTGGTCTGTGATCCTGCAGTACCCTTGGTCTCCACCTGGGGTCACTGGGACACCAGACATCCCCAAAGCCCTTCCCCCAAGAAAGGAGAGCTGTCCTGGGGATGCTCAATCCCTTCCTGCCCCTGCCGACCCCCAGCACCCAAGCTCACTCCCAAACCTGGGTCACTGGCATGGTGCGAGGTGTGGTGTCCAGCACCTCAACCCTTAGTTTCACTGGGATGGACCTATATCACCCCCTTAATATGCTAAATACCTTTATGCCTATAGACTGGTTTAAAAAATTACACTCTGAAATTAATAAATTCATTTGGAATGATAAAACTTCACGAATAGGATGGAGAAAATGTACCCTACCCAACGAGCAGGGAGGAATTAAATTATCAAACTGTCTCCTATATTATATGGCAACACACGTTAAGCAGTATATAAAATGGCTATATCCACAGAAATGTTTTGGGAACTATTTCCTAATATGGCTCAGACTTGAATTAAACATGGTAAAAGAATATAACATTAATCCTAAAGCTATATTGTACACTAAACTCAGTTTGCTACCTTCCAGGCTGAAGTTATCAGTAATTGGGACCTTGCTGAAAGTACATCACCAAATTATGTCTTTTATAGGCCTTTCAGGCTATAATAGTGCACTTCAGCCTATCTTTGGCAATCCAAATTTTAAGATAAATGGGAAAAATATTCCTACTGAATGGTTTCCTATGGGCTCTAATCTCTCAGTTAGTTCCTTTATTAAGAACAACTTGTATATTTCACTCCAGACAATTCTGAATAATGAAAATCTTCACAAGAAATATTTACCCAAATTATTATTAATTAAAATAGCTTAAAACACACCATTTGGGCCTATTCCGTTATTACTCACCTTTCAAGAACAGGTGAACAACATGAAGTGCCGAAGTTTTAATCCCCACCATATATCAAACCTATGCCACTTTCTACTAATCTCCAGATTCGCCTCAGAACTCATTATCCCCTCATATTGGAACACAGAGTCCAGAATTAATCTACAAAACTGGAGCATCTTATGGAAAAGTATTTATCAGTATATACCTTTTGATAATTTGAGACTAATTCAATATAAACTCCTTCACAATGCTTATATGACTCCTAAAAAAATGTTCAGATTTCGTCTTCTGGATTCTAATAGATGTACTAAATGTTATTTGGGAGAAGGAACTATTCACCATATTTTTAATGGGACTGTCCAAAATCCCAGAACATTTGGAAATTAGTGAAATCAGAATTTAGAAGGAAACATTCTTTAAACCATGCTTTCAATATTGAGACCTGCATATTACTTGTGGTGGGGAGGGTATCTCGGGCAGACTCGATGCCCTTTTCTGATGGCATGACTCCATGATTCTATGATAGTAGGTACAGTAAGGTCAAAGGTCATATTGACAGGGCCATCATTTCCATGTTAGCTATTTCCACAAAACAACTCATTGTTAGTCACTGGTTAGACAACCGATTACTGAGTATGAAGGAATGGACAGCTAATATCTTACTAAATCTACAGATTACTAAATTAATTTATCTGTTTCATAATAATATCTTGCAACTCTATAACAAATGGGGAAAACTTTACAGTTTATTAGTTTAATTCAAGTTAACGATCCCTGTAATCAAACTAAGGGCATCAACATTTTGACTCTGGGCCGGAGATACAACAATGGATTTTGTGATTCCTTGGTGGACTAGGAGGAAATATTGGTTCACATTTTTTCCAGGTGTTCCATAAGACCACTTTTGGTTAATCCTAATTGGGGATATTGGGGGGGGGTAGTTCTTTGTTAAGATATTGGTAGTAATACCAGTTTATGGTAACATGTTTGTAAGTCTTCACTTTTTACTATGTTGTTGTGATGGATATTGATATTGGCTTTATTTTCTTTTTGTATACTTCAAGCTTTATGAAATAAAGGAAAGTTAAAAAAAAAGAAATATGGGTGACGATTAGAAAAAGCCTGAAATATAAACTAAACTGTGTCTAAATACTACATATTTTTAAAGTAGTCCCATTATCCATTAACATCAGGAGCTCGTTGCAGCTCTATTATACTGCAAGCAAACATTTGGCATTGACAAACACTTGTTTAATCTTTAGTTAACTTCAGTAACAATTCTGTGACTTTGTGTTTACCTCTTTGTAAAGCTCCTTGGTGTGTCAAGTGGTGTCTTACAGGATTAGATGAAGTGCCACAGTGTGCCACAGGTTTCTGCGTAACAACTGCCACTGAACTGTATTGCTTCCTGCTGAATTCTGCAAAATTCTGCAGGATCAGGCATCTGATGTTGGCAGGTGCCTCTGTATGTGCATAAAGTGCAGAACCAAAAATAAAATAATGACGATGATGATGATGATAACACAGTGCAGAAGGCTCTGCCGCCCCCACCACCCCTGAGTTTCAGAGCATTTTTGAAGGCTTACCCTGTGTCTTCTCCCTTTTCCCTCTTCCTGAGGTGTAGAAGAACCCTCTGTCTCCACAGACAAAGAACAGTGCCTCCACCAAGTGAGTGCCACAGAGGTGATACGTCCCAGCCCCCTGTGTCTCTGTCAGACAAGTCAGCATTGCCAAAGCCAGGAGTGGCACAACTTTTTGTCCATGGACCATGCTGACGATGAAGATAGTGACCTGCAGGGAGAAAAAAAAAAGCAGTCTGTTACTTAGGTTCAGTATTATCAACAGCAGTGAATGCCATGTGGTGGCACATTGTCATGTATAGGAAATTGTGATAGTGTGATGTAATAAGGAGAGGGAAGTGAGCACCGAGCGTAAATTACACAGGACTCTCCTACTCATTCAAATAGGGAAGCTGCTGCTCCTTTAGCTTGGTGGTAGACTTCTGGTTTGGGAGCCAGAGGGTTGCAAATTCAAATCCCAAGTTCCAGGGGTTGAAAATGTAAATCTGCAATACTAGGAGTGCTGAGTGGGGAGTCAAAGTGGCAGAACCTTCACATGCATAGAAACTCAAAAAGACAATGGAGTAACATGCACATTATGTTTGCTGTTCATAAGGCCACAAGGAACAGGCCAATAGGAAGCATAGAAAATGTGGGTTAAGTGAGTGAGGATGGGATTGCGGCCTCTGATGTGGCTCGACACTCTTCAGTTGAGGGGAGGCTGTCTCAGTTTTTAACAGTACCTTCTTTCTGTGTAACAGATGTCCCCCGAGTCTGCAGTATATATATATCAGATATTAGCCCATGCATGTATAACTGGAAGCAAAGAAACTGCATTCATGTTTAGTGAGACCCTCTCCCGTGATTTCATTGTCTTATATACAGTATAGTGCACCTTTAGCCAGCATACCATCATAACATCGACTGAAAGTGAGCGACTCGAATATGAGCCACTTACTTTCAGCGCTTGTTATGTGGGCTACCCTGCAGTGGTAATGATGGGTGAAGAACAGGGTGAAGGGAAGAATGGGGAGGGAGACTGGAAGATGAGGGCAGATATGTAAGGGGTAGTGCGGCAGTAGGCTGCCGAGCTAGCACCATGGTGGAGTGGTGAGGGTGGCTGGCTACAGCGAGGAGGGTGCAGGGTTTGGGGCTGGAGAGGGATGTAGTATTTTGGTGTTTTTCTATCTGGGAGTTATTATTTTTCCAAGTTTCTCCCCTCCCCAACATGCACCCCCCCCTGGAGTTAGTAATTCATTGTAAGGGGGGATGTGGGTGGACAAAGCCCCCCACGAGGGGGGGTGCAGGGGGCACAGCCCCCCGCATAACAACCTTTTCCATGTTCACCGTGTTTCCTCGCTGGGAGTGTACATCGCCTTTTTGGTTTTTTTGGCAATGTACACTCACCGTAATGGCGATCGCTATTCCATGATCGTCGTTATGACATTAAACCCCTGCAGCCCTGTCGCCTTACTTCACATTATCAAAGTGTTATTTTTAGGGGTGGGGCAGCAGAAATCGGTAACCATTTGGCTTGTACTCAGAAGTTAAAAGTCACGCATATAAATGTAAGTTGTACTTTTATTGCTGTTCAAAAAAATTCACAAGTAGGCTTAGTTAACTCCTTGGGGTAGGCAACTCCTTAGTATGAACTGCCTGAAAAAATTGCAGATCATGACAGCTGCTCTATAAGACTTCCTCTGCTTCTTCTGTCTACACTTGATGTTATAATCCTCTGTAAACTAACATATGCTTAGGATCATGGATAAACCACGGTTGCACATAATGAAACTATGGTTACACATGGTCAGTGACAATGGCTATTCATGGTTTGTCCATAATTTAAACTCTGATTATCCATGGACAACCACTGACTGTAAATGGTCCAAGGACAGATCACAGAAGACCACTGTCAGTATAGTTTGAGAATTATTCAAGTTGCCAATGGTCATTCATGGTTATCCATGGTTGTTAATTTCAGAAGATTCCTGCATTCTAAAACAAATGTCTTCTCTGCTCAGGAAATTTAATTTTTTTCCAACAACCTTAACATTCTATATTGAATACATATTATTCACAAAGACCTTTGAAATAGTTTCTATTGACTTACCCATTGCTGCATTGTTTCTCTTTCTAATGGAGTCTCCCCAATTCATAACTTGTAGAATAGCCTAATTGCTGTTTATACCACCATACAATTAAAACTCTTTTAAGATGTAGTGAGTTTTCAATTTTTTTATGCTCAAGTAATTGTTTTCTTCATAAATGCCAAAAAAAATTATTATTTACATTAATTAAAAGTGCACTGTCTGAATTCTGTTATGCAAATAAATAAGCAAATTCGGTTGCTATCACATGCTTTTATGACCATAGACAAACCATGATCAAACATGGGTGAACAACGGTTGACCATGATGTATCCAGAACATTTGGGAAATGTGTTAGAAAAGGCAATAATACATGGAGATAATGCTTTTTTTTTAAATTATTCTTTCGATTGAAGTTTACAATATGCCATTATGGAGTTATGGAACTAATGCTTGAAGATATCTATAGCAACATTGACCACATACAGTAGCAAAATGGACCCAGAACAATATTTTAATTAACATGGTCTGTTGATGACTCATAGATTCTAGGAATATAGCAACAAATGGAATATATTTTAAGAAACTTTTGTTTTTTTTACTTTGAAAAACAAGAAAAAGGAGATGCTAGGTGGGTAACTATCATTAACTGCTATGACAGGAAATGGCATAACTAAGTATGAGAATTAAACTGACCCTGACAAGGCCTTGGATAGATAATGATTAGCCAAAATAAGAGATTGCATAAACTAAACAAATTCTGGCCAGAGCCAATAGGGCTGCATCCAAGGAATTTTGGGTAAAAATATTGAAAGTTACCAAAGTTACGAGCCAGCATTAGCAAAATGTGATGTGGGCTCATAAATTTGTTGTTCTGTAATATTTTTACACCAAATTTTTCACATAGCCTTGTTATGACCATGCTTCATGAAGACGGGCAGAGAAAATGTTCAACTCCTGGCCTAAAGGTGATTTTGTGCAGGGACCTTAAAATCACCTTTTGGGATGTGAAAAAACATTTTGGACAAGATTTGAAAAATGACAACTGTATTTCTTTGAAACTTGTCTTTATTGCCAGTGTCCTTTGGGGTAACTCTTGCCTCAGTGCTTTTGCACTGACATTCTTTGTCTTTTAGCTTGTTTTTTTTTTTTGGGGGGCTCGCTTGACCTAAACTCATAAGACCAACTTAGTTTATTTACTTTAGTCTTTAGTAACCAGGTAAGGCCCATTAGGCACAAGTGCCTGTTTTCAGGGGTGACCTGGGAGCTCTGGGGAGGTTAAGTGACTTGTTCAGAGTCACACAGTATGCAAGTGGAAGTTGTGGGAATCAAACCCAGGTCTGTCTGCTAGATGTAACAAGTTCATTCACAGCCCGTTACTCTAACCTCTAGGCTATACTGCCAGCTCCACTTAGGGCTTAGGGCTGGTTCATTTCCCCTGGGGTGTGATACAGACGAGGCACACTGATGAGTCCTGGGTAGGATGAAACATGTGTCTGTGTCTTCTGTTTGCACCCTTTGGAGATTGTGTGAGAGGCACTTTGGTACCATGCAGTCCTGTTTACAGTTGAATGAACCTAAAACTTCACGATCATTTGCATATATATCCCATGATGCTTTTCATTATGGGGTATGTGTGATTTTGTATTTCTTTTAAACTTGGCTTTATTGCCAGTACCCTTTGGGGTAACCCTTGCCTCAGTGCTTTGCACTGAGGTTCTTTGTTTTTCAGCTTGCTTTTTGTTTTTTTGGGGGGAGGGCTCACCATGACCGAAACCCATATGACCAATTAGGGCTGGTTAATTTCCCATGGGGTGTGATACAGGTGAGACACACTGATTAGTCCTAGGTAAGATAAGACATGTGTCTGTGTCTTCTGTTTGCACCCTTTGCAGATTGTGTGAGAGGCCCTTTGGCACCATGCACTCCTGCTTAAAGCTGAACCAGCCTAAAATGTCATGGTGATTTGCATATACATCCCATGATGCTTTCTTTGCATTATGGTTGTATGTGTGATTTTGTATTCCTTTTAAACTTGCCTTTATTGCTAGTACCCTTTGGGGAAACCCTTACCTCAGCGCTTTTGCACTGAGGTTCTTTGACATTCATGAGGTGCTGTAAAGATGTGGTTATGTTTTAAATTTGGGGTAAAAATACTGAAACGTAACAAAGTTACAAGCCTGCGTTCCCAAAATTTAATGTAGGCTCAAAACTTTGTTGTTTTGTAATATTTTTACACCAAATTTTCAATGTAGCCATCTTCTGACCCCACCTCATGAACAAGGGCAGAGAAACTTTTCAACTCCTGCCCAAAAGGCGATTTCATGAAATCACCCAGAGCGTGTTGAGACCTGGGGGGGGCACAAACCACGGTCCCAGGTCTCCCAAATGTGCCATGTGCTGGTGCCCTAGCCACTCCACCATGAGAGCTGCTTGACCAGACACCCAGCACACGGCAACTTCTCCACTCTTCAGTCCAGCATACAGTGACAGGGGTAGCGGTATTCCCCCACTGCTGTTCTACTCCTGTCGCTGTACATACAGGCACTAGCTATACAGTGCGGTTAATACCACACTATCTTACATGCGTGGCATTGACCCGGTAGCTTAGAACATTCATCACTATCGGAACCTTTGATTTGTAGGCCTGCCTGAAGTTCTGAATGCAGCTTTGGAATCTGGGTTGAGACTATGACTGGGACATTAATAGGTGGTTTGGACTAAATAAGCAATGGACCTTGAGAGAGGTGTGAGTTGGTGCTCTAATAACCCACTCTGAGTGCGTTGAAGCCATAAGGCCAAGCTGAGTGGCTTCAACCACCCATAGACTGGGTTATTAGTACACCACAACTTCATGGATGGTCTATTGCACTTATAACATGGGATGTAGGCTGGTAAAAAAAGAATATTTAAACATAGAGGTCTTTTCTTGTAGAGGCTGTATTGTGCTGCAAAACAATAGTTTCTTTGAAAATGAAACAATGTAATTGATACCTGCCACTGTGATGTACTACTAAATATTTTAGAACTGCTAAGTATTTTGTCATTAATAAAGGTCAATAGTTTGTAAAAACGTTTAACTGAGTTGCAGAGGCAGGATATAAATCTAGCTGGTAAATGTAATGTTCTGCCTACGGAATGCAGGTAGAATTTCTGCAAACATTCTACAAAATTATGCCAACATTTAAATTTCAATATTTTCCATATCATTTTAAAACCACTCATCCAAATGTTAACAAATTGGCATAAAGTTCCCCACAACATGTTTATTTGAACCAAGATTCAGATTCCTTGCTTTAAAGGGGGCTGAGTTATAGGTGACCAAACATTTCATCAACATTTAGTTTATAGTTCTTTCTGTATAATTTTAAAATTACTTTTCCAAATTTCTCCACATTTGAAAGATTTAAGGAACAATACAACATGGGTACTGTATATGTACTGAGTTTTAAGTCTCAGGTATTTAAGGGGGCAGAGTTATAGGTAGCCAAACCTTTTGTCAAAATTTTATTTTCAGTTATTTCATCTACTTTTAGACACATATCCAAAGTCACCAAATTGGAAGAGTATAAAATACTGTACCACCTGGAAAAGTGTGCTATGTTTCAGGTTTCTAGTGTTCTCTATCACAGGTGTACAGTGTGCACATATTTGAAAACCAATCAAATAGAAGAGAGAAAGAAATAAGTACCTTAGCTGGGATTTGAACCCAGGATGCCCAGAATACCATTCCAACTGCATGACCAGCAGAGCCACCAAGGCAACTGAAAACCTGGGACTCCCAGAAACACCTTACTTTTTCTCTAATGCACAACCTGGTGCTCAACAGATAATTACATTTTCAATCACAAGGGTGCAACGTGCACATATATGGAACCCAAACAAACTGCACAGAAGAGGTGGTGGGGTGAAGGCTGTGGGGAGCTTCAAACATGCGTGGGATAGGCACATGGGTATAACAAGTAGAGGTAAGGGAGAAGGGAAGGACACCTGTGACAAAATAAGAGTCCAGCTCTTATGCTACTTTTGCAATGAAACATAGAAAGGGTCAGCAGAAAAGGATCAGGAGGCCTCTCATGTCTGCATAGGCTCACTTCATGCCCCTGGGATACCCCATTCTTCACCTCCACTATGGGTGGCCAGATAGCAGGGAAAAAAAATGCCACAGAGCAGAAGTACCTAGCAGCCCTGGGGGGACAGTACAGTGATACAGTGATATGTTGTGGCTGGGCTGGGGCACCTGAGGGGTTGGTGACAGAACCACTGTGTAAGTGAAGGAAGGACTTGGCCTGCGGCTGAAGGGGACGTAAACAATGTTTGGAACAATAAATAAATACATAAATAAAGGGGCATTGTTGGACTTTTGAACCTATTAAGGCTTTACCATCATCCAATGAATTTAAAAAACAGAGAGGAAAAGGGTTTGCTTGTTCAAATATTTTTTCAGCGGTAATCCATTTTCAGTTCATACATATTCTGTTTTTCCCCTAGTTTGTTTATCCCACAGCCACTTCAGCAAGGCATTTGACTCTGTTCCTCACGTGTGCCTGTTGGATAAGCTGGGAGAAATGGGGGTGGGGAACCAGATGATCAGATGGATAGGCAATTGGCTCCAGGATCGTAGTTGGTGGGATAGTCTCATCCCCAAGGAGGGTCATTAGTGGGGTCCCACAGGGATCAGTCCTTGGGCCCCTTCTGTTCAACGTCTACGTATCTGACATAAGGACAGGAATCAGGAGTGAGATGAGTCTCTTTGCAGATGACTCGAAACTGGGGGCGGTGGTGGATGGGGAGGAGGGGAGGATGGCCCTACAGGGGGACCTGGAGGCTCTGGAAAGATGGTCTAGAAAGTGGAAGCTGAGGTTCAATGCAGGGAAATGCAAGGTACTCCACCTGGGGGCCAGAAACCCAGGCCAAGTGTACACCCTGGGGGAAATGCTACAAGTCTCGATGGCTGAGAGGGACCTGGGGGTGGTGGTGGATGTCAAGATGAACAACTCTGAGACTTGTAGGAGGGCAGCAGCCAAGGCCAACAGGATGCTGGGATGCATCGCTAGGGGGATCACCTCCAGAAGGAGGGAAGTGATACTCCCTCTGTAGAACTGCTTGGTGAGGCCGCACCTTGAGTACTGCATGCAGTTTTGGAGGCCACACTTAAAGAGGGACATTAACCTCCTGGAGAGGGTCCAGAGGAGGGCAACCAAAATGATTTGGGGCTTGGGGGACAGGACCTATGAGGAGAGGCTCGAAGAGCTAAACATGTACACATTGGAAGAGAGAAGGGACCGGGGGGACATGATAGAGGTCTTCAGGTACATGAAGAGGGTAAATAGGGGAGGAACAGTCAGGGTGCTTCGAAGGAAGGAGGAAGGGGCCACTAGAGGGCATGGGTGGAAGCTGGAGGGGGGAAGATTCAGGGGAGAAAGGAGGAGGTGCTACTTCACTGAGAGGGTGGTGGAGCCATGGAATGCACTGCCTAGGGGGCTGGTGGAGGCAGAGACAGTGGAGGGGTTCAAGAGGGGGTGGGACAGGTACAGGGGAAGGGTTCTGGAAGCAAAATCCAATGCAGCAAGAATATCCAGAACTGGGAAGGGAGAAGCCAGAGAAGGCGAGGGGGACAGCAAGGTCAGCACCCAGGGTGGGGGCTGACCAAACGAGCAGACACGAAAGACCGTTAGGCCTATTCTGCTGGCATTTTAGTATGTTAGCCACAGGTGGGACCTACTTCCACCACCTTCCAATGCTCATTCCCACTTGTTGAGGTACTGGCAGCCTGTCATCCCAGGACTCTATGGTCCACAAGCAACTCATCGCAGCTCTGCTCCCCCCAGCTTACCCCCAGGACACAGGTTTACCTTCAGCCACTTCAACACTTCTTACCCACAGTTATTTGTCCACCTGTGATGGAGGTGAAGGCCAGGGGTGTCCACAGCAGACAGCAGCTGAGACGTGAAGAGAAGCATGGTGCGCAGGAAGGGGCTTCATCTGCCCAACCAGCGCTATTTTCCAACTGTAACCTACCCACCCCAAGAGCATGCTGCATCACTGGGTGCTGGCATGCCTGAGGTACCCGGTCAACCTGATGCACCCTCTATCTTCGATACCTAGTGCTGCTCCCTTGCACTGCCACATGTGGTCACCCAGGTGGCGGTAGAACAGTGGACAGCCTGAACCTGCCTCAGAGCAGGAGAGCATCTGTTGGACACTTGATCCATCCTCATCCCCTGGCCAGCCCTTCAACAGCCCAGGCTCGTTCCTGAACCCAGGTCATCGGCATCGCAAGCAGTAATGCTATCACTGCACTGGTGGGCCGGCTTAGCTCATATATGTTCAAACACAAATCCTGCCTTGAAGTAAAGAGGTCTGCTGGGGATGTCATGTTTTAACAAAGACTTGAACGCTACATAATTTTGATACTGCCCCTGAAACTAACCTGATGGGCAATGGGCATAGTGCCAAAGTTATGCAAACAGCTCAGCTATAGTTTTTTTAACACAAACCCCTCAGTTTAATTAGCAATGTATGCATACAGGTGGAAAAAACAAATGCAGATCTCCTGCCTGCTGCTGAGCCTATATCTGCAGATAAAACTATACACTACAGTCGCTCTGTGTACAATAGTGTGAACACGAACACACACCCAGTTATCTTGCCTGCTCGAAGGATGCACCTCTTCTTTGGCCTGTCCCGGTATTCTCTGCCTCCATATCCTTCCCTTGGCTAGTTGACTGTTCCCTGTGTCCAGTCATCAGTCTTAGCGCTGGTAGGCAGTGGCACACACCTGACCCCTGACCATGTCTGGTCCTCCCATGCAGATAATTGCTTTTAGTGCAGGTGTGCTGCTGTGTGTGCAAGCCGCGGCTCGCTCCTACCTCCTCCCCCCCAAACCCACACATGGCAGTTTGTAGGCTGTGCAAGGCCCAAAGGCCCTATTTACTCCTTGGCCCCCTGTGCTCCTCTGGCTCACTCTTGGCACCTGCACCTTGGCTGAGGCTCCTTGTGACCGGTATTGTACCTTGCTCATTGGTTCTGACTGAACTGAAACAATAGCATCAGATTACATTATCAGAATAAGATCTGGTAGGTATCCACCTGTGAGTCTGATCCTACTCCCTCATGTGCTACCTCTCACAGGCTTGAGTGAGATTTTTGGCAGGTGGCTTATGGGGCTGGGGGGGGTTGACTGTCGTGCACACTGATGTGGTATATGAGTGGCAGGGAGCAGACCATGTGCTAGTTTGGGGGAAAGGGAATGGGCCAGAAAGACTGTGGGGGGGGAGCTTAAGATGCTTGAGTCAGGCTGCCACACTTGGATAAATAAACTGCAGCAGGGTTTGCAAACAGACTGTACAGGTCGGGAAAAAAAAAACCTGGTGATTCCTAAATGGCACCCCTGTGCCTATCCACCTCTGGGATTTTCAGGTCTCGTTCATATCCCCCTTTCTCTTCTGCCTTCTAAAGTGTACATGTTTAGATCCACAAGCTTCTCCTTCTGTCTAGGGTTCTTATTTCCCATGTGCATCACTTTACATTGTTTGGTATTTCAACTGCCATACTTTGGACTACCTCTCAAGTACTTCTAGGTCCTTCCTCAGTTCCATGACCCCTTCCTCACTGTGTACCTTGCCAAAGTTTTGTGTCATCTGCAAAGAGAGACATCTGTCTCAGATACCATTCTCAGTATCACTAATGAACATGTTGACTAGTATGGGACTCAGAAGTGACCTTTTTGGTACCCAACTTGTAACTTCCCTGTTTACAGATTTGATCCTATTAATGACTGTCCTCTGCTTTCTTCCTTTAACCGGCTCCTAATACACCACATGCGCCCTTCCTATACCCTTTCTCTGCCTTGAGATCCTCCAGCTTTTTCAGTAGCCTTCTGCATGGCACCAAATCAAAGTCTTTGCTGAAGTCTTGCCAGAGCACATCAACAGCCAGCCCTTTATCCACTGCCCTCTTTACCTAGTCAAGCAATACCAACAGGGTGGTCTGGCATGATTTTCCTGCCATGAACCTCTGCTGCTTACTGTACTGCAACCTATTGGTCCTCAGGTACTCTGCCACCTTTCTTTGACCATTATTTCCAGAAGCAATGAGGTAAGACTGGCCTGTAGTTATCAAGGTTCTCCCTGTCTTCACCCTTGTGTAGTGGGACCATATCTGCAGATCTGCAGTCCCCAGGGACTTCTCCTGTCACCAAGAAGCACCTGAATAAATCTGTTAGATGTGCTGTCAGTTCTGACTCCAGCTCCCACAGCACTCTTGGGTACAGACCATCAGGAATCAGTGCTTTGTCAATCCTGAGCACGGCAAGCCCTTTGTTAATGTAATCTAGTGTGATCTCCGCCAGTTCCATTTTTTATACACTCTAGTTGGGAGCCTTTACACCACTAGCTGAGAGTGGCCCTGCATCCTCCACAGTGAACACTGAGAAGATAAGTTGATTAGCACAGCAGCCTTCTTTCCGTCATCCTCAACCAACCTCCTACCCTTCATTTAACCTGGTTATCTGCTCCTTTGCCTTCTGCTTTTCCCTTATTGTGACAGGGTGACCCCAGTCATAGTGGACACCTCTGAGATAAATTGAAACCCCTTGCTCAAGCAGTTTATATGTTTTACATAATGTCCAACATGCTGGTTGTCTGGTTATAATTTAAGTGCTGAAGTGTTTGTAATGCATTCTGTGCATATTAACCTAAAAACAAAACTAAGAGGGTAGTTTTCGTGTGTCTGTTTTTTCTAGACATTAGCAGCCCCTTTCTAAGATATACTTTGCAGCAGCTAGCATGAGGTAATTTGACCATGCTGGAGAGTTTAGGAGAGCACAGAATGTTCTGACCTCAGCTCTGACCTTTAACAATGTTGTAAAAAACTTATGTAATGTGCTCCAGGTGCCAAATAACTGTTCTCTGTGGTACAACAGTGGCCCCTAGTGGCTAGTTTTTATGTTATGTCTGTTAATCAAAAGGCAGGGGAAATTGTTTTTCCAACTTCTAGTGAGCATATAAAAAGCCTTACCTCAGAGCTGAAAGGACAAATGGAGAGGTTAGTTGAATACTGACT
Organism: Neoceratodus forsteri; assembly: GCA_016271365.2. Classification (NCBI taxonomy): domain Eukaryota; kingdom Metazoa; phylum Chordata; order Ceratodontiformes; family Ceratodontidae; genus Neoceratodus; species Neoceratodus forsteri. Next base: position 967,557,373 of record CM028133.1, read on the forward strand.
GAGGAAGGTGGAAGACCTCCTTGTAGTGTGTGCTTTCATACTGTTTGAGTTATGCTAGGCTAAAGAAAAGCCTTAGAAACTGTTGAAGCTAAGCAGTTGTCGGACTTACCATTTTGCTTTCTGTATTTTTTACTTGATGAAAATAAAATGATAAATGCAATCATGCGTTTTTCATGCACCTGATTTGTGGTCTGCCTGAAACTGTGTTATTCTAAACCCACACCTGGTGACACTTATGTATCTAAAAAATTCCTTGCCCCCTTCCTTCTCCCTTTCCTCTATCCATAACTCTGCCTGGACTTATGACTTCTATACAGAATCCCTCACTTCCTTTAATTTGTTCTGATATTCTTCCTACTGTCCCCCTTCCCCCCACTTTTCCTTATTCCTCTTGAAGGCCTGTCTTTTGGCTCTCACTACATCCCCATCCCCTCTGAAAACCAGACTGGTTTGCTGTACAAACTCCTTTTGGCAATTTTCATCATGCAGGAGTTTGTCACTTCTGATACAGCCCCTTTCACTGTTTTCCATTTAGCCTTGACCCCCACAACTTCTCTCACCCCCACCAGTTTGTGCCAGAGCAGTGCACTCTTCATCCCGAAGTCTTCCCTTCTAAGATACAAGATCATGACTTTTGATAATAGGCAGCTTCCTGTGGTTATCTGAAACCATACCCAGACATGGTCACTCAACCCGGGGGATCCCTCACCTTGACTGCCTTCACCATCTCCACGTTGGACAGAACCATATCTAGGATGGCCTCTTGTCTGGTTAGCACCCTGACCCACTACACTAGGAAGCAGTTCTGCATGAAGTCTAATGACGACTGTCTTCTCCAACTTCTGGCTGAGGAGCCAGCCAGTCAATGTCTGGCATGTTTACATTCTCCACTCTGACTACCTCAACTTCTGCTGCCCCCTTCTAATCTTCCACAAATCTCTAGTCTCCTCCTCACTCTCCCCTGATGGTCTATAAACCACTCCTAACCTGATCTTTTTCCCCATCAGTGTTTAACAGCATTCAAATTGATTCCACCATCCGCCTCTCATAATAGCAGAGTCCTCTGTTGTCTTTATTCCATCTTGCATGTATACAGTAGCTCCCCCCAACCCTTACCTTATCTCTACTGAATATGGCATAGCCTGGGATTGCAAGATCCCACTTGTTGTTTCCTCTCGCCAAGGCCTCAGTAACAACTATTGTGTCTAGACTGGCCTCTGTTTCCATTGCTTGGAGTTCACGGATTTTATTGACAAAACTCCTGGCATTGAAATTTACTGACCTCTGCTTGCTCCTCCTAGTGTTTCTAACTGCTGATGTCTTCCTCCTCTTATTTGAGTCATCCCTCTCTACATCCATATCCCTTGTTCTAGTGGCTGAATTTGTCCGTATACCCCTATGCCCTCCAATTCTGACTCCTATCTTATCGCTGACTTGCTTTTCCAAGAGCAAATTTTGTTGTTTCTCCTGCCCTTATTTGAGGGAGCACTTGCTAGGTCCCTTCTCCCTGACTGTCTACTAAGGGATTTCCCAGCCCCAACCTCCCCTCTTTCAGTTTACCCCTCCTTCGGCTTTTATTGTAAATTGTGCAAGAACTGTATTAGAGTCTATATTTTTTTTGTATTTGATAGCAAGTTCTGTACTCAGATTAAAGGAATTAGCATGGACACTACATTTGCACCTAATCTGGACAATTGATAAGTGGGTGAGTGGGAGGACTGTTATGTCTGTGATGAGCAGAATAACTTATTCCACAACTATGAAAAAAAAAGGAAGCATTTTATTGAAGATTGCCTCATGATTTGGAGTGGAAGTAAAGAATACTTGATATTATTTAGAGAATATGTGAATAACACAAGTGTTCATTTGAAGCTTACATTTGAGTGGAACCAACATCACGTTAATTTCTTGGATCTGACTGTATTTAAAGGGAAACGTCCATGTAAAAACTGGCCCCACCTCAGTGTGAGGCAGGGCCCAATTAAGACTCTCATAAAAAGTAGTATTTTTTTATCTTCTGAGATTTTATATATTTTCTTAATTTATCTGGTTGATCCTGCCTCCCTGTCTGCATAGCATTTTACTATCTAGCGCCGTGAGCGGTGCGCCCACAACCCCCCGCAGCTGTCCCGAGAATGGCATGTCATGCAGGGATCAGCCACAAGTCTGTCCTTGAGATCTATGTATTCTGTAATTTCTTATAACTCTGGATTGAAGCGTGCATGTCTTGGTGCTATACTGAGAGCAGAAAAAGACCGATAGTCTGCTACCAGTTATGTAAGTTTAGTGTCAGTAGCTCAGTAGGTTGCACACTTGCCTCTGCGGCAGGAAGATCAGAAGGCTGTGGGTTCTATCCCCACATCAGGCACTTGGGTTGAATACCAATACTGACACTGCAGTGTGGCATGAGGGGGTGCTGCACTCCTGAGGTACCATCTTTCAGATGAGACGTTAAACTGAGGTCCCATCTGCCTGTTCTGGTGATAGTTCAGGTGGATGCTAAAGATCCCATGGCACTTCTCAAAAAGAGTAGGGCAATTTCCCTGGTGTCCTGGCCAAATTTCCCCCATTCACTAAAAATACCACCAACAGCTTAAAATCTGGTTCAATTTCAATTGGCATCCATCTGTATCCCCCCCCCTCCCCAGGACAAGGCTGAAAATAGGCAAAAAATTGTCTAGTCCTCCTTCCCGGTCAACAAAAACTAAATGAATATGCAGAAAGCCCTCCTCTAGGAACACTATTTTGAGAGCTGATAGCTGCCATCCCAGCTCTTTGATACAGAACATCCCAAAGGGACAGTTTTTTAAGAATTAGACAGACTTCTACAAATGATGAAGATTCTGAATTGTTTAGTACAGATATGAAAACCAGATTTAAGGACAGACAATATGATGACAGAGTTATAACTGAGGCTAATGAATTTGCCAAAAATAAAAACAGAAATTATCTGATAAAGTGAGAAAAAGTACGTAATACAATCAGCTGACTTTTGTGACATGATATTTTCCTTAAGCATACTGCATCGGAAAGAGTGGGAAAAAAACTGGAACATTTTAAGAGGGGGATATCATATATCACAGAGTCCCCAAAGAATTACATACAAGTGAGGAAGAAATCTTAGAGTTGTTTTGGTACAAACTATTTTACCCAAAGGAGTGAACAGTAGTGATTGGTTACACAAACAACCGCAAGGGAATTTTAAATGCAGAAATTGTGTTCGCTGTGGAAACACTACCAATACAACTTCTTTTGTACATCCTAGAAGTGGCACGAGATATCAGATCAAGCATTTTATTAATTGCAGTACAGAAGATGTAATATACACGTTGTCCAGTCCATGAGGAGTGCTGTATGTGGGCCAGATGAAACAGGCATTAAGACAGAACTGCAGAACATAAAACTGGTATTCACTCTAATAATGAAAGCTATGCTATGGCAAAACATTTTAAGGAGGCTGGCTATGCGTCTGTTGCTGTATTAAAGTTCATGGGCATTGAGAAAGTTGAATTGGACATTAGAGGGGGTGATGTGGGTAAAAAAAAGTATTAAAACGTGAAGCATTTTGGATCACCACGCTTGGAACAATAGTACCAAATGGCCTTAATGATAATGTGCCAATGCATGTTTTTTTTTTATTTTGCACTTCCATTTCTCTAGATCTCGAACAAACAGTATTTAAATATATGTTTTTATCTGGGTATGTATTATAGCTATTTGCACTTTATTATGTCTATGTACACTGTATTATAGTTCTGTTATTTCTATGTGTGTTTGGTGTGAGCACTTTGCACTTTTGGGGTGGGATATTCAAAAGGGTTGCGCCATGTGCAATAGGGTTGCGCCTGCGCAAGACCAAAAGTGCGCCATTCTGCGAAGACATTCAGCAGGAGGCAGTATGCCCGAAACATGCTGATCAACAGCGAATGCAAAGGAAGGTATGCGACTGACGGGTGGAGCCATGCATAAAGAGCGCAATGCGAATTGAAAGATTGCGCATTGACGGCGCAAGAGCGGAACCGCTGGAAATTGCACATCAGCGGAAATGAGCCAAAATAAAGAGGCTCAAGGAAGCGCGCAAGAACGCTACAAGGATGCCAAGTGGTAGAGAGAGAGAGACAGACAGACAGACAGACAGTGACAGGCTAGGGCAGGCAAGGCAAGCATTGTGGGCCATAGGCTGCAGAGGCCAGCGGGGTGCCCGTGCAGTGGAAGTGGCAGTCAGGACAGTGGGGGTAACACAGCAACACCAGCCGGGGGCAGAAGCCAGGGAGATGGACAGTGCCAGCTTCCACATGGAAGCTGTAATGAGGGGGGTGAGAATGCAAGCTGCAGGGGGACGAGGCCGTGGAAGGGCCCGTCGGTGGTACGCCCCCAACAGGCAGTACCGTGCCCGCATCAGCTATGAGCTGTATACAGATGTAGAGATCGTGGGCCAGTACTGCCTGAACAGGGCAATACTGAGGCGGCTTTGTGAGCTGTGCAGTGATGTGATGCAGGCACCCTCACGACGGAGTCACGCTCTGTCAGTGGAGACCAAGGTGACAGCCTGAATGTGCCTGCTCACCACGGGCACCTTCCAGAGGCCAACAGGGGACACCACAGGCATCACACAGTCGGCCACGTCACGCATCCTCCACCCATTCCTCAGCCGCACTGCTGCCACATGCCGCGGAGCACATCCATTTCCCCAGCACCGCAGCAGAGCGTACAGCAAACATGCGGGAGTTCCACAGGGTAGCATGTATGCCTGGCATGCTAGGGACCATAGACTGCACCCATGAGGCCATTCAGATGCCACCTGGTCCCGGGGGGCAGCGATAGGGAACCGAAAGGGCTACTCCAGTGTCAACTGCCAGGTGGTGTGTGATGCCACTGGGCGAATAATCAATGTCTGTGCCACACACCCTGGCGGAGCACATGATGCCTTCATATGGCATCAGTCCGCACTGTGCCATCGATTTGAGAGTGGGGACATCCACACAGACCATCTAGTGGGTGAGTACGCATGTATGGAATGCAAACTTGGGGCAAGGGTGGGAATGCCACAGGTGCCATGGTAGTGGCACACAGGGATATGGGCAAAATGGACCTGAACATGACACTGATCTCCACTATCTCCACACAGGTGACAGCGGGTACCCACTCTGTCCCTGGCTGCTCACACCGTACCGGCGCCCCATGACCCCATCGCAGCAATGCTATAATGAGGCATATGCTGCCACACGCAACGTCATAGAGCGGGTGTTTGGGATGCTCAAGGCACGCTTCCGATGCCTAGACACCTCCGGTGGTGCCCTACAGTACAGCCCCCCCAAAGGCCTGTGGGATATTCCTGGCCTGTTGCATCCTGCACAACATGGCCAAGGACTGTGGGATAGCTGTACAGGTTGAAGAGGGGGACAGCAATGGGGACGCCAGTGGCGCCGGTGTTGATGTTGATGAGCAGCCCCCCCTAGGACGGTGGGACCCCCAACTGATCCGGCAGGCCCAGCTGCACCGGGACACCATCACAGAGGAGCACTATGTACAACACAGGTAAGTCAAGGGGACATGTGCAACCAACACTGTCCATGCGCAAACCACAGGCACACAGGGTAACACACCAGGGGTGCATGATGGCCAGGGGAGTGGATGGGTCCAGGCATACAAGAAAAAATTACTGACCTTAGTAATTGCTTTTCTTCTCATGGAGTCTTGCTATATTATGACTAATGCAGTTATCCACTGCACTTGAACTGCCCCGGAGAGGAAAGAGTTAACTCCAGGGAGTCTGGAGTTCTACAGCGCGAGAGCGCTTATGCCAAAGCTCTATCTGGGCAGTTTCAAATGAAACTGTCAGATCTTTACGAAGCTAATACTAAGCAACAAGTCTGTGTGGAAAGCTCTACACTAGCCAAATGGCTACCTACTAGTAGAAATAACAACAATATAAACAACAATAACAATAATAACAATGAATAATAGTATTATTAGTTACCCCCCTGACAAGCACCATTAGGACCACCCCTTCTCCCAAAGACTCAAGTCCAGGAAGGGGGCCAATATATTACCTAAATAAAATAACCTAGTTCCCTAACCCTAAATAAAAGAAGGTAAGGGAAAAAAAACTACAACGGCATGACACAGTGCTTGCATTAATTTGCCACCCCTACCCAAGTAGAAGTTCTGAGAGGGGCAGGAGGGAGGGTGGTCATAATATAGCAAGACTCCATGAGAAGAAAAGCAATTACTAAGATGAGTAATTTTTTTTTCAAACACCATGAAGTCTTGCTATATTATGACTAATGCAGATTACACAGCAGTACCTCCATGGAGGAGGGTCAGAACCTACTTAGGAAATAGGCTCTGAAGCACAGCTGTGCCAAAACGAGCATCTCTCCTGGACTGAATATCCAGGGAATAATGCTTGGTAAAAGTGTGAACTGTTTTCCAAGTAGCAGCTTGACAGATTTCCAGAATGGGAATATCTCTAGCAGCCGCTAGAGATGCAGTTGTACCCCTGGTGGAGTGAGCCCTCAGTCCTGAGGGGGGTTCTCTACCTAGTTTTTGATAACAAAATTGGATACAAGAGACAATCCACCTTGCAATTGTCCTCTTAGTGGCAGGTTTCCCTTTGCCAACCTCGCCATAGGTAAGGAAGAGTTGGAGGGATTCGAACCTGTGACCCTTGGTGCGGTCCAATAGTAGCTTAGTGCTCTTTTGACGCCCAAGCTGTGCAGTCTCCTCTCACCTGAAGAAGAATGCTCAGTGAAAATACTGGAAGAGATATGGATTGGTTCAGGTGGAAATCTGAAACCACTTTAGGCAAAAACTTTCTGTTAGTCCTGAGGACTACCTTATCTCTGTGGAAAGAGATAAAATCTTCTTCCACTGACAGGGCCTGTAGTTCACTTATGCGTCTGGCAGAAGTGATAGCCACTAGGAAAACAGTTTTCCAAGTTAGAAACTTGAGCTCTGCTGAGGACAGAGGCTCAAAGGGAGGTTGTATTAACTGAGCAATGCAAACATTCAGGTCCCAGGAGCAGCTGGTTCTCAAAAAGGAGGGTTAGTGAAGTAACCCTTAAAAACTTGGAAAACACAGGGTGAGAAGAAAGGAAGCAGGCTTCCCTGCTGACACAAAAGCAGAGACAGCTGCCAGATGAACCTTTAAGGTAGCTGGCCTAAGGCCTAAGGAATTTAAATGGACCAAATAGTCCAGTAAAATGGGCAGATCAGCAGATTCTGGGATAATCTGCTTCTCAAAGCACCAGATGGAAAACCTTTTCCGCTTAGAATTGTAAGTGGCCCTAGTGGAAGGCTTCCTTGAAGCCTTTAAAATATCCAGAACACCTTGAGAAAGGTGTAAGTCAGCAAATTCTAACTCCTCAAGAGCCATGCCTTGAGATGGAGAGATTTGAGGTCCGGATACCACACTCTCCCCGGTGCACAGGCCAGCAAGTCGTGGACTCTGGGCAAGCTCAGGGCAGGGTGGACTGTCAAGGACAGAAGCAGTGGGTACCAGGGCTGTCTGGCCCAATCTGGGGCAATCAGAATCACTTTGCAGGGCTGAGATCTGATTTTTACTAGTACCCTGAAAAGAAGAGGAAAGGGGGGAAAGGCATACAGGAACTTCCCTTTCCAATCCAACTGAAAGGTGTCCAGGGGGACTGAGCCCAGCACTGGGGGTCTGCAACAAAACAGAGGAAGTTGGTGGTTGTCTGGGGCTGCGAAAAGATCTATCTGAGGGGTGCCCCATCTGGCAAAGACCGACCCCAGCACCTGAGGATTCAGAGCCCATTCGTGATGGCCCTGAGAAATCCTGCTGAGGGCATCCGCCAGGACATTGTCCTTCCCTGGAAGGTGAACTGCTATCAGGGAGGTGTTCAGGGAGTAAGCCAGAGACCACAACTTCATTGCTTCAGTGCACAAGGCTGATGACCGAGTGCCCCCTTGCTTGTTGATGTACCACATTGTTGTGGTGTTGTCTGTCCTGACTTGAACTATTTTGTTCTGGACAGAAGCTGAAAATGACTGAAGAGCTAGAAAGACAGCTCTGAGTTCCAAAAGGTTGATGTGGAGCAGAGATTCCTGAGGAGACCACACTCCCTGAGTGGACAGGTCGCCCAAGTGAGCTCCCCACCCTAACAGGGAGGCATCCGTGGTGAGGGTGAGGAGTGGGAGATGGAATGAAAGGAACCCCGTGTTTTAGATTGCTTTGATCCTGCCACCAGTGTAGAGCCAGGATCAGAGTTTGGGTCACTGGAACCAATTTGGAAAGGGGTCCCTCCTTTGAGACCAATAGGCCCTCAAATGGAACTGAATGTCCCTCATCTGGAATCTTGCTCCTTGCACTACCACTGTGGAAGCAGCCATGTGCCCTAGGAGTTGCAGAAAATGCCTTGCTGGTCGAGAAACCTGCAGGTAAAGGAGGATGCCAGGGCAATGAGCCTGTCTACACTCTTCTGAGGAAGAAATGCCTGGCTAACTTTGTGTTCAATTCTGCACCTATGAAAGTTAGTACCTGAACTGGTTCCCGAACTGACTTTGGTAAATTCAGCAGGAATCCCAGGAAGTGAGAAGCTGCTGGGTGACTTGCAAGTGGGATTTTACCTGATCTGGGGACTGACCCACTATGAGCCAGTCGTCCAGGTAGGGAAACACAGCAATCCTTGCCTTCTTAAATGAGCCACTACCACAGCTAGACATTTTGTGAATACCCTTGGTGCAGAGGTAAGGCCAAGGGCATTGCCTGAACTGGTAGTGGCCTGAGGTTCGAACCTGAGGTACTTTCGGTGAGAAGGCCTGATCAGAACATGAAAATAGGCATCCTTGAGGTCCAGGGAAGCCAGCCAGTCCCTGGCCTCAGGGAAGGCAAAATCATTGCCAGAGTTAACATTTTGAACTTTGGTTTCAAAAGATGCTTGTTCAGGTACCTAAATCTAGGATGGGCGCCATTCTCCTGTCTTTTGGGTAAGAAAGTATCTTGAGTACAGCCCTTGCCCTGATGGCAAGGAGGGACCCTTTCTACTGCTTTGCAGTCCAGAAGAGAAGAAACCTCTGCTTTCAAAGCAAGGGCTTCTGTAGGATTTGCAGGTGGAAATGTCTGGCTCTCATCTTTGGAAACTGTTTGAAGCTGAGAACAGACCCTGGCTTATTACCTCCAGAACCCATCTGTCCGGTTAGGACACCCAGTTCTGGCTGAAATAAACCAACCTGCCCCCACTGGTACAGGAGAATCGCCCTGGGCACCCCCATCAGGGTGCCTGCTTGGCAGTAGCCTTAGGCTGAGGGAGGGGACGGTCTTGTGCCTGCCCTACCTCTGCCTCTGAAGAAACCCTCTGTGCAAACGCAGAGGAGGCCTGAGATTGGTAAAGGCCTGTGGAAAGGCCTGCCCCCTACCTCTGGGAGCGTGCCTTGTGGAGTGGCATACCTCTCCTTAGCCTGGGCACTTTTGTAGGTAGTTCTGTATTCATCCATCTTTTCATATAGTTTTCTGTTTGTTCCCCAAACAGAGAATTACCACTACAGGAAAATCCATAGCCTTTGACTGAGTATCTTGGGACAGATTAGTGCATCTGAGCCATGCCAACCTACTGAAAGCTACAGAAGTGGCCATGACCCTAGAGGAAACATCATTAACATCAACAGCAGTATGAAATTGAACTTTAGAGGTTCAATGCCATCAGAAGCCACCTGTTCCAACTCACTAGGCCAGCTGGCCATGTGCCTGCCTTTGGCTAACTGCAATACTGTGTCCCATCTAGATTTCTGATATCTAGCTACATAAGCCATATAATTTGCCTGCCTGAGTCCCAAAAGAAGCTGCATATACTGTTTTTTCCATGGCATCAATCTTCCTGGAATCCTTATCAGGAGGATGTGAGGCCAGGGAATATTAGCCTTGTCACAGGCTGCAGCTTGAACCACACCTCACATGACTACACTGCTCAGTGAGGAAGTCTGTATCAGAGCCTGACAAAGTATACCTTCTGTCATTTTTTTATCTACAGGAGGGACAGAATGAAGATTTTTTAAATCTTTGTTGTTTGCTTCTAAATGACTTATGCAAAGGAATAGACAACCTCCAGACTCTGGTATATCCATCATTTCTACATAATCACAGGCTCCCTTGCTCATCCACAGCCTCTTAAAGGAAGCTGGAGGGTTTCTCAAACCTTTTGTAAAACATAAAATGAGAAGGGGACTCAGACAGAATAGGAGGAGATTCTAAAGGTCTGTCTGGAGAAATGTCCGTCTGATGGGCACGTCCAGACCCTCCCAGCCACATATCTTGATCAAATTCCTCCTCCCCTCCTGTGGTTCATAAATTCCTCAACATCATACTCCTGAACCACTGGAACTGAGCGAACCAACCCTTTACCAACTGTTGGTGGTTCGACAGGACCCTGAGACAGTGACTGGACAATCTGTGTGGCTTTAGCTATTTCTGCAGCAGTTGGAGAGACAATTTTGGACTCAAACCTACTGATTTCTTTGTCTTTTCACTGGACTGGTTCCTATGAACCAGCCTTCCTTTTGCCCGAGGAAGTCTCGCCTGGTCAGAGGGCCCTCTGGTCCAGTGGGTGCTGGACTGGCTGGCCATCCGGTCAGCGGACTTTTTGCCTCTCGCTCCCTGAGCCGGCCCATCTCTTTTCCAGGGTGGCTGCTAGGAATTTTTACGCACCTGGCAGTCTGACAGGAGGTGGTCAGCCCCAGACAATAAACACAAGTGGGTGTGTGGGTCAGCCTTGGCAAAAGGCTTCCTACAGACATCACAGTGTTGAAACCCAGTGGGCCCGGTTTTTCTTTTGGGTTTCTGATATAATGCCAGCCTACCAAAAATTGCCTTTGATGGCAGTGCCATGCAAGACACCCTTATCGGTTCCTAACCTGTCACGGGTATTTGAAAAACCTAATTTAAAGCAAGGTTTTTTAGAACTGATAAGAACCGAACCGCACTCTAAAAGCCCAACCAACACTTTAAAACGTTAATTTCAGCAAAACCAATCGGTTCAAAACCAACCGATAATTAATTTCCACAGACTTTAATTTTGCACTCACGGTTTACCAGATAGAGCTTTAACCTGAAATGCGGTAAATAAATACTTTTGCCGGTTCAAATGAACTGAAAATACTCGCTTGAACCGAGAAATGAACGAGCTGAGCTGATCTCTGGAGCGACTGTTCAGTGAAGCGGAGTAAGAATCTGACAGTTTCATTTGAAACTGCCCAGATAGAGCTTTGGCATAAGCGCTCTCGCACTGTAGAACTCCAGACTCCCTGGAGTTAACTTTTTCCTCTCCGGGGCAGTTCAAGTGCAGTGGCTAACTGCATTAGTCATAATATAGCAAGACTTCATGGTGTTTGAAACACACCATCAGGAAGGGGTGAGCACTCATATGGACACACACACACCAGGCACAGAGCGTACATGGACAGATGCACAGCACAACAGAACCGACATTGCTAACACACGGCACCACTGACCACCCCCAGTGTGTCAGATGCTGGGCACCCTTGCACCTTGGTGTACAGTACAATGCAGGCATCACCATGCACATGCACCTGTGGGCAACAGTTGGGAGGGTGTGCAGGTGGTCCGTGTGTCGGCGTGTTGAGCAGAGCACCCAGCAGTGCACTGCCCACCATGACACACATTGCACATAAGGGGCAGCACCAGGTGACAGGGCCCGCAATGGGAGACAGGTCGGCCAGCGTAGCACTGTCCCGTCGGCCACCGGATGCTTAATAGCCCCTGGCCGTGACCAACAGCACTGGCAGGCTGAGCAGGGGCCACATGGGGTGGTACTGTTGGACCACCAGGGGTCCCACCGCGTGAGCGGACCTTGCCGCGACAGGGTCTGCAGCATGCCGAATACACCTGCACCAGGGGTGCCTCGGGATGCCCATGTTGCAACCTTCCGGCCGACAGGCCTGGTGTCGACAACGCCGAACGGGAGGAGCGTGAACTGTTGGGGTGTGCGGTACAGGGTCACCTGACTGTGTGCCCAATGCATCCACGACAGAGACCACTGCCTGGGTCAGCCTGTCAATGGTGGCGGTCACATCCATCCGCAATGTGGACCATCTCTGCACGGTCCAGAGCACACTCCCTGCTGTGCCGCTCCACAGCCACTCACAGTGCCTCCATGGACATTGCAACTCGCCTCTGCTGCTGTACTGATTCCCGCAGCAGGCGGGTGTGCTCGTCCAATGGGTACTCTGCCACAACGGCAGCCTGTCCCCCAGGGTGTTGAAGGTCCTGATGCACAACACCCCTTGAGGGTGGGCACTGTTCACCAGACCAGGAATGGGCGATCACAGGGCGGGCGGGTGTGCCACCGCTGGACACTGTACCCTTATACCCGGTGGGTGACTGCTGCTGCTGCCCCTCCAACTGCTGTGCCACAGAGTCCACTTGTTCCACTGCTGTGGCCGCAACAGTGCCAGACACCTGCACAGCCACCAGTGCTGCCCCACCGTGCTGACAGGCACAGCCTGGGACTGTGCCGACATGCTGGCGCACAAGTTGAAACCAGCAAGGCCCAGGGCACGGATGGCCTGCTGTGTGTCCGGCCATGGGACACACACATGTCACTGCCCATTGCAGTCCTTGCATCATCAATGGTGCAGTAGGCATGCTAACAGCCACAGTCGCGGATGGCATGCTTGCATGCCAGACTGCTGAGACACAGGTTGTGCACCCCCACACCCGAATCACCGACACCAGAGTTGACAGCCCTGCGTGGCATGCTGGTGCAGTGCATGCTGGCTGGTGACAGAGGTGGATGGACCCTCCTCCATGTCCAGCAGGTCATCCTCACTGCCTGGTCCCACCACCACCGTCTCCTGGAGATGAACAGGATCTGCAACAGAAAGAGAGGACATGTGAGTGCATGTGACCAACCTTCCTCCCCAACACCACCACCATGTCATACCGTGCAGTGATGGGCTTCCACCTGTCTGGAATCCACCTCCTGGTATGCCCTCAATAGCACTGCGCTGCATAGTTGCAGCCAGTCGGTCCTCAGCCGGGGTCAGCTCCACCACCGCTGGCTGGCCCCCGCCAGTGCCAGCGCCTGCCGCCCTGAGGGCCGCCACCTTCTCCTTCACCCTCCTGTGGTCTGTCCCAATCTTTTTTTTGCATTCCTGCACGGAGCGCTGGTGGCTTCCATGCAGGTTCACTGCCCGGGCTACCCCCTCCCATGCAGCCGCACGGGCCTGAGGGGTGCCCCGGCTTCCACACAGTAGTGCCTCATCCTCCAGGTAGGCCTGGAAGAGGGCCTCAGCCTCTGCTGTGGTGAAGTTGGCCTCCTCCTCGCCCACCATCCTCACCCTCACCTTGCCTCTGCTCGGTCATGGTGATCTGTGTGGGTGTGGTGGACACCTGTCACTGTGCAGTCTACAGCATTATCCCATGCCCATTGTCCAGAACATCCCACAGCATGCAACTCACCTCTCACCTGCAGTAACCGACTCTGTCCAGCACAGCCCACTGTCGCACTTTTATAGTGCAATGCATGCAAATCTAGAGAGGAGCAACTGTAATGAGATGCAAATCGCGCTCTACTGTGCCTTTGAATGGCTGATCAGATGATCTGCATGTGTCGGTTGAATATCGCGCCATTGCGCTGCAGAAGATGGTTGATCTGGCTGAGCCACAGCGTAGATCTGTGATCAGCGTGTACACTGCATTGCGCATGCCCAGGTAGCTTACGCAGGCCGCCTGCCGCTATTGATGATGCCGTGCTGCGCGCGATCGGCAATTCAGGCCATGGCCACCATTGTGCCAGTGGCGCACAGCACTGGGCACTATATGGCGCTGTGGCACTACTGCGCAATAGTCCACTGTGGCACTGGTACGCTGGTGGTCAGTCGCGCAGGATGCGTGTACGTCAGATGGCGCCAGCGTGGCCTTGCGCATAGACCCCTGACCTGGTGTCCGACCTTTGCCCCTGACGCTGTTCAGCTGCCATGTGTGGCGCGTCCATTGCGCTGGTCTGGTGACAGCGCCATGTGAACTGGACGGCGCCTGTTCGATCAGCGCGATTGGAACCTATGGTGGTCTATTGCGCAACATCTCCACATGGGGTTACGTCACAGCAGGGCGCCATATTGCCTGCTGTAAAATTGCTAGCATGGCACGCAGGAGGGCAGTGCAATGGAGCCCCATGGAGGTGGACAACTTGGTGGCCCTGGTGGAGCCCCACTATGGGGCACTGTATGGTGAGGTGCCCCTCACCATGGCTAGGACCCAGGTCTGGCAGCAAGTGGCCAGTGACCTGGTAGGGGTCACTGGGCAGCGCCGGTCTGCTGAGCAGTGCCAGCACAGATACAGTGACCTCCGCAGGAGGGAGCCTGAGCTGCATGAGCGGCTACGTTCACGTGCCAGGAGGGGCATGGTGCCTAGGCCAGGTGGGTGTACCATCTATGCACCTGTATTCTCTGTAGGGGTGTGAGTGTGTTTTGGTGGATTGCATAGGTGATGGCTCTGACATGGGTGGCTGTGTCAGTGTGTGCAGGTGTGAGATGCATGGGGCTGGCTGTGTGGGCAGGCACTCTCACTAGGGCAGGGGGCAGTCAGCTTTGGAGTCACACTGATGTTTTTCTCAACATATGTCTCCCACAGGCTGGGATGTGAGGATGCAGGCACATGCTGAGGAGGGCCATGACAGGGCCCCGGTGCCAGTCGGTGGTGCAGCAGGAGGTGGGCCACAGCAACAGCGGCAGCAGCAGCAGCAGCGGACACACCTTCTTGCGGAATGTGAGTATCATTACATCATGGATGCTATTGCATGCTGGAGGGGGTGGGCATGACCACCAGCCATGCACAACACAGCCATGCATGACACAGGCGACATTCATCACTGTCCAGTGTCACTGCACGTCTGTGTGTGCATCACTAGTGGTCCATGCATGCACTGGGCACATGGCTGTGTAACTGGCATCGCACCACATTGCCACATCACTTGACAGCCTTGTTTGTGCTGTGATGGACATGGGCAGTGTGTGTGTGCAGTGGTGCACATAGCTGGTGCGCCTGTTTGTGATGGCCATGTGCATGTTCACTGTGGGTGGGTGCATGCCATCACAGGTGCGGGACATTGGGCTATATGGCTTGCAGGTTGGGTGGTATTCAGGGTTGTGGTCAGTCACAGCCATTGACTGTGTTCCCATTTTCCTAGACCTCAGTGTTCTCAGGAGGATACAGCGGGAACTGCATGGGCTGACGCAAGTGTCCTTGGACAACCAGGCCATCCTCAGGGACATCCAGCGACATGGCCTCTGGAGGAGGCATCGCCAGGCACAGCGGCACCGGGCAGAGGAGGACCAGCCTGCTGGGCCTTAGCCAGATTCCCTTCCCTCGCCCATCCCTCCCACCCTGCCTTCCTCCAAGTTGCCCACCCCTACCCCCTTGTAAATAGTTATGGTGTTGATTGTTTTGTGATGTACATTTTATAATACATTTATATTTTGTTATGAATACTGTGTTGGTCTCTGATTTGCAGCTGGCTATGGTTGCTCAGTTGCAGTGGTGTGCATGCCATCTGGGGTGGTATGGTCCTGGGTATGTGTGTGTGTGTGTGTGTGTGTGTGTGTGTGTGTGCATGGGGAGGTATCTCCAGCATGGCAGTGACTTTCTGTTGGTCTTGCCATCTGCTGCCACCCACTGCTGGGTGCACAGGGTGGGTCTGGCTTGTATGCTTCTCTGCTGCACGGGGTTGACGTGTGCCGGGGGGATGCATGGTGTTTCCTGCAGTGCGAGTCACTGCACATGGGTGGTGTCTTGGGGTCACGGTGCAGGGTGTTCTGTGCATACGGGGGGGCTGATGTGCACTGTGGTTGTCAACCCCCTGTGTATGGCACTCTCAGCCTGCCAGTGGTTGTGCTGGGGCGTCATGGCTCTGCTGTGCTTTGTTGGCTTGTCCCCATGGGCCAGTAGATCATCTGTCCTACCCCCAGTGATGCTGTGCTTGGGTGTGCAGGTGTCTTGTTGGTTCTGCAGTGTGTTCCTGTGCCCATGTGTGGCATGGCTGGCGGTGGGCCCAGCCTGCCTCCCTGGTTGTGCACTTCCATTGCTCTGCGGGGGCACTGTGCTTGTCTATGGCACCTCTGACTGCTCAGCTGGGCTGCCCTTGTTGCGTTATGGCACAGCCTTACTGCTCAGCTTCCCCTTCCTGGTTGCGCTATGGCGCAGTTAGTGCGATATTCAGACGTTGGCTGCTTGCGCAATTTGTTCTGCTCCATGTTTGAATATCGCGTCTTTTGCGCATATGCGCAATTGATTTGAGCTTGCTCCTGCTGTTGCACACATTTTGAGCGCAGTTTGAATATCTGGCCCTTGGTGTGCTTTGCTTGCATGCATTTTATGTATATCTAGTACTTTTTATTCATGCAATGTCACTTTAAATTTGGTGTTTTTCATTGGTATGCTCACTAGTGTTTGTGACACTTGGACAGCTGGTTCCAATTACTGTATCATTTTTTGTAATATAAAAATGGGTTATGGACTGTCTCTCTTGAGAAATGCTGAAACAGCATGTGCGATCACACACACACACACACACACAGGTTTTAGATACAAGGTGTTACCTGGTAGACTAGAAGCAATTACAGACTTTAATGAAGTTAATTATAGCTGTAGTTGCTAAGAGGGAAATTCATAAACTTTTACAACGCTTAGAGGAAGAAGAGCAGATTGTGACGTATCAGTGTGAACTCATAAAAGAGGCTTTGATGTCCTGGGAAGGGGAAACTGATCACAGATCAAAGAAATGTCATTTGAAAGAGAAAATGAGTTGTGCTGAGGATTACAGAATTTAATACTTTGAAAAGCCATCCTGTTTTTGTATAGATATATTTTTTATATATTCTGACAGAGGAGGAGCTAGGTGACCTCACACAAAGGGGTTGGCAAATGTAGTTTTCTTTAAGGAATATTCTGTTTTACTTCAGAGACACTTCTATCTAGATGCTGACAAAGAAACATCTATGAGCACTTTAAGCAGGTATTTAGAAAGCGAGACAAATCTAAGTACTGTAGTAGGAATTGCACTGTTAAAATCTGTTTTGTTTAAGAGATTTGTATGTCTTGTGATATAATAGTTCTGTATTTTATGTGTTACATATTTTTTATCTATTTTAGTAAAACTCCATTTTTAGAGCTTACTTGGTCTGTCTTTGATTTCTTTCCTTTACAAGTAGAGTATATATGGTTAAAGCAGACACTATACATAAGCTTGAATGGTGATACCAAACTGGAAAAAGGTAAGCGTTTTAAATCCGAGGTCTTTTATTACAGTTTTTAAGGGTTCATTTCTGTACACCTGGTTAGGTGCCCATAGGCAAAGATATCTGGCCCCCTGAAGACAGAATTATCTGAGCCTGTGCATTGGATATGCTAGCAAGAGGTTCACAGTTTTAATCCCTCCAGAACTCGAGACCAAAGGTTGATTCGAATCCACAAAAACAGACAAGAGGGTTACCTTGTTCTGTTAACTGTTCACAAGACTGCGCTCGGAGGTTGGCACTTTGGGAGTAGAGGGCTGACCTGTTGAGTGGGTTTGTGACAGATTGGTTGGCAGCGGTGGCATAATTTTAGTATTACAAGCTTTTATTGTTCAGTGTGTCAGCTGAGACCATAAGCTTACTTGCAAAGAAAGAAAAAGGTAGTGATTTATTTTTAAAAAGGAAACAGAACTATATCACTTGGCGTACAGTCAAGTTCCAACCCATTTTATTTTTTTTTTCTAAAGTGCAAGTCAGAGTAGCAGTAGTGAGGGAAGAAGATGGCTTCCGACTACAGCAGACAAACTGTAGACTCCTTAAAGTAGTTGTACGGGGACAGAGGAGTCCCGTTTGTGGTGAAAGCCAGCAAGCAGAACCTCATAGATGCCCTGATGGTAGCAGATACCCAGAGCAGTGAGTCACGGACCATGACTGGAAAGGACCAAACCTCGAGTGTGGCAGAGCTAGTGGCCAGTGCAATGTCCAGATCTGATGAGGAGGACAACAGGGCCACTGTCAGTGAAGGGCCACAGCAGCAGGGAAAGGTCACCAGTATCCTGGATCTGGAAGTACTCAGGCTGCAAATTGAGCTGTGCAGAATGGAGCTGGAGTGCCAGGAAAAGAGGGAGCGAGAGAAGCGAGAGGTGGACCATGAGGCAGAGTGAGAATGCCAAGAGGCAGAGTGAGAACAGAAGAAGGCAGACCATGAGGAGCGTGAGCACCAGCAAGCTGCAGAGGAGAAGAGAGAGGAGCACCAGAGGCAACATGAACTGGAGAAGCTACGACTCCAATCAGTGGCACCAGAGCAGGTAAGTGGCTTTGATTTAACTGGGACTGTAGGACTGGGTTACAAATTGAATTCAAAATTAATCACCAAATTTAAAGAGGGGGAGGATATGGATTCCTTTTTAAATTCTTTTGAAAACGTTTTTATTCAGGCTAAAATTCCTAGGGAGTCCTGGAGCTTCCAGCTATCCCCTCTACTTACCGGGAAAGCTCAGGATGCATTGGGTCAAATGGACAATGAGGACAGTGATGATTACAGCAAACTTAAAGCTGCACTGTTAAAAAAGTTTGAATTAACTGCTGAGTCATACAGAACTAAATTCTGTAAGCTCAGGAGAAGCCCTGACATGAGCTACGAGGACCTATCTATGAAACGACGTCAGTTTTTAAAATGTTGGTGGGAAGGAATTGAGGCAAACTCTGTTGATAAAACTTAAAATGTGATTCTGTTAGAACAGTTTTTCTGGGCGTGCCCAGCAGAGCTGAAAACCTGGCTGGAGGACAGAGATCCCAAAACAGTGCAAGAGGCTGCTGAACTCTCGTACCTCTATGCCAAGAGCAGACCTGCTCTGAGAGTGCATGGGACAGGCGTGGCAGCACAGAAAGGGAAAAGCGTGCCTTCAGGGCAGCTAAAACCCTCACTGCCTCCACCGAAACCAGTTAGCCCCAGGTTTCAGAGAAAAGATTTTTCTGAAAAGAGAAGTGAATGTTGGTTATGTAAAGAAATTGGGCATATTGCCACACAGTGTCCCAAAAAGGCGAGCAGTAATATTCAAGGTGGTGCTAGAAAAGAAATGGGTTGTTTGTGTGTCCCTGGAAGCACGCCAGTGAACATGAGGGAAAACATGCACCCAGTCATAGTGAATGGTGTACAGACGCAAGGGTTAAGGGACACAGGGGCATCCCTGACCTTGGTAAAGGGGAATCTTGTACAACCTAGTCAGCTTATACCCAATAAATATGTCACTGTACAGGACTTCACCGGTGAGGTGAAAACATTGCCCCTCACTAGCGTTCTCCTGGACTGGGGTGAAACAGGGAGAACTGTGCAACAGGTGGCTGTAGCCAAAAATGTTAGCAGGGGATGTGATCCTGGGCAACTATATCAAACAAGGGATGGTACGTTCAGTTACCCGTAGCTAAGCGGCAAGGGAAAATTGTAGTTCCCTGAACCCCACAGAAGCCATTGTGGAAACCACTGAGAGGCTGGTTCCCCAGCCTGTGTCTCCTGATATGGAGATTAATGAAAAGGGGGTAGAAATTTTCCCAGTAGCAAGTCACCGCAAAGCTACAGAGGGTTACTTCAAATAGGGAGGGGTGACCCATTGTCAGAGGGTTGGGACTGACAGTGATCCTAAGTGCCCTGCCGCTAGTGCTAGGGACCCTAGTTTAGCCACTGAAGGGGACCTGTCCCAGGCCTTGGTAATGTGCGAGGGGTTTGCAGCTTCTTAGAGAAGTGACCCTAGTTTAGAGAAGCTGAGGGCTTGGGCAGACTCTGACGGAACACAGGGAGGTGATGGCAGACATAAGGTTTATTGGGAAAATGGACTTATGTCTACTCAGGCAGTACAGACAGAGGGAGGGGTGCTAGGCAGGCAGCTTGTCATTCCCCAGGGGAATTGTGAGCAGTTGCTCAAATTTGCACATGATATTCCCTTGTCTGATCATCTGGGAATCGCATGCACTAGGCAGCGGTTGGTCCAGAATTTCTACTGGCCTAACTTCAGCCAGCAGATGAAGGAGAATTGCAGGTCTTGTCACTGGTGCCAAGAAATAGGAAAGGCATGTAAGAAAACCCAAGCAGCCCTGATTCCATTGCCCACGGTGAAGGAGCCATTCCAGAGGTTGGTAATGGCTATTGTGGGGCCTTTAAACACCCCCAGCTCCTCAGGGAAGAGATTCATCCTAACTATGGTGGATTATGCCACCCGGTACCCAGAGGCAGTTGCCCTATCCTCACTGAGGATGGACAAAGTGGCAGATGCCTTACTTAGGATTTTCTCCTGTGTTGGGTTTCTGCAGGAGGTAATCACCGATCAAGGGGGTTCCTTCATGTCAGAACTGATGAAATGTTTATGGGAGAAGTGTGGGGTGGTACAGAGATGCACGACACTGTATCACCTGCAAGCCAATGGACTTGTGGAAAGATTCAATGGTACCCTAAAGTCAATGCTCCGGGCATTTGCTGAACAGCATGGGAGGGACTGGGAGAAATACCGTCCCCATCTGTTGTTGCATACAGGGAGGTGCCCCAAGAGTCAACAGGATTTTTCCCCTTTGAACTCTTACATGGACGCCAGGTACGTGGGCCTCTAGACTTGATCTGGGAGGACTGGGAAGGCAAGCACGCCATCCAGGGAACTTCCATTGTGGATTATGTCCTTAGGTTTAGGGAAAGGCTGAAGGAGCTTATGTGGACAGCCCAGAGCAACCTGGCAGCTGTCCAACAGAAACAAAAAGTGTGGTACGACTGCAGAGCCAGAGCTTGCT
Source organism: Neoceratodus forsteri (assembly GCA_016271365.2). Classification (NCBI taxonomy): domain Eukaryota; kingdom Metazoa; phylum Chordata; order Ceratodontiformes; family Ceratodontidae; genus Neoceratodus; species Neoceratodus forsteri. Next base: position 967,578,139 of record CM028133.1, read on the forward strand.
CATACACAGTGAGTCAGGAAGTCATGGTCCTTATTCCAGTCCGGAAAGACAAGCTGCAGGCTGAGTGGGCAGGACCGTGCAAAGTAGTCAGGAAGGTAAATGACGTGAACTACATTGTGGAGTTACCTGACAGAAGACAGACAGAAAGGATGTACCATGTCAACATGATGAAGCCATATGCAAATAGGGCTGACATGGTGTTTGCAGTGTGCAGTCAGGGGAAGGGGACAGACGAAAGAGACCCCCTTCTGGATTTGCTGGAAGAAAGTAAGCTGGAGTCCTCTGTGGAGGCAGTAAAATTTCTCCCCAGCTGGCCCCAGACCAGATCCAGAAAGTAAGGGGTTTTTTTGCAGACTTTGCCCATTGTTTAGCACCAAGCCTGGACTAACCCCTTTAGCGACACACAATGTGGAGACAGGGACACAGACGCCCATATGGCGGACAGCATATATTGGGTGTCAGAGGCTGTCCAAAAGGACATTAGGAGGGAAGTGGAGGAGATGCTGGATTTAGGGGTAATCCAGAGATCCCACAGCCCCTGGGCCTCACCCATAGTCCTTGTGCCCAAGCCAGATGGCTCTACTCATTTCTGTGTGGACTATCATGGACTGAATGCAGTCACGAGGTCAGACACCCACTCAATGCCCCGGACAGACGAACTCCTGGACAAGTTGGGGGGGTGTCCTACCTTACGACCACTGACCTGACAAAGGGGTATTGGCAGGTCGAGTTGATAGACAGAGCTAGGGAGAGGTCATCCTTCATCACTCTGATAGGCTTATTTGAATTTAAAGTAATGCCTTTCAGAATGAAGAATGCCCTGGACACTTTCCAAAGATTGGTGAACCAGGTGTTAAATGGTGCTGAGGAGTATGCCGTGGAATACCTGGGTGACATTGCCATCTTTAGTACCAGCTGGGAGGAACACCTGTTCCATCTTAGGGAAGTGCTGGGCAGGATACAGAGGGCCGGGCTCACTGTCAAAGCCGGGAAGTGACAGGTGGCCATGGGAGAGGTGGCATACCTCGGGCATGTGGTAGGCCAGGACAGCTCCATCCTAACCAAATAAAGATAGAGGGAATCCAGGCATGGCCCAGACCAGAAACCCAGAAGCAGGTCAGGAGTTTTCTAGGGATAGCAGGGTACTACAGAAATTTTTTACCCAATTACAGTGCCCAGGCTGCTCCCCATCTGACCTGACAAAGAAAAGGATGCCCAAGAAAATTATTTGGGGCCCAGCCTGTGAGGAAGCCTTTTCCAAAGTAAAGGAGGCAATGTGCAGTACTCTGGTTTTGACAAAACCTGACAATAGCAAAACCTTTATAATTCAGACTGATGCCTCAGACATGGGTATTGGGGCAGTACTGAGTCAGACATCCAGCCAAGGGACAGATCACCCAGTAGTGTACCTGAGTAGGAAGTTAATTCCCAGGGAGCAAGCATAATCCACAGTGGAAAAGGAGTGTCTTGGTATAGTGTGGGCCCTCAAGAAGCTGAAGCCATACTTGTCTGGGCAACATTTTGTGTTGCAGACTGACCACAACCCCCTGATTTGGCTGACGCAGATGGGAAAGAACAATGGTAGATCGCTAAGATGGAGTCTTGCTTTGCAAGGGTATGACATGACCATTCTACATAGGGCTGGAGCGACCAATCAGAACTCAGATGGGCTGTCTCATGTCTACGAGGAGTGAACTGATTTGGGAAGCTCATCCCATGCAGGGGATAGAGCCCCCAAATTCAGTCTGGGGGGGGGAGGACTTGGGACACTTGGACAGTTGGTTCTGATAACTGTATCATTTTTTTGTAATATAAAAATGGGTTATGGACTGTCTCTCTTGAGAAATGCTGAAACAGTATGTGAGATCTCACACACACACACACACACACACACACACACACACACAGGTTTAGATACAAGGTGTTACCTGGTAGGCCAGAAGCTAATTACAGACTTTAACTAAGTTAATTATAGCTGTAGTTGCTAAGAGGGTTATTCATAAACTTTTACAATGCTTAGAAGAAGAAGAGCAGATTGTGACATTTTAGTGTGAAGTCATAAAAGAGGCTTTGATGTCCTGGGAAGGGGAAACTGATCACAGATCAAAGAAATGTCATTTGAAAGAGAAAATGAGTTGTGCTGAGGATTACAGAATTTAATACTTTGAAAATCCATCCCGTTTTTGTATAGATATATTTTTATATATTCTGACAGAGGAGGAGCTAGGTGACCTCACACAAAGGGGTTGGCAAATACAGTTTTCTTTAAGGAATATTCTGTTTTATTTCAGAGACACTTCTATCTAGACTCTGACAAAGAAACATATGTGAGCACTTTAAGCAGGTATTTAGAGAGCGAGACAAATCTTAAGTACTGTAGTAGGAATTGCACTGTTAAAACCTGTTTTGTTTAAGAGATTTGCATGTCTTGTGATATAATAGTTCTGTATTTTATGTGTTACATATTTTTTATCCATTTTAGTACAACTCTATTTTTAGAGCTTACTTGGTCTGTCTTTGATTTCTTTCCTTTAGAAGTAGAGTATATATGGTTAAAGCAGACACTATACATAAGCTTGAATGGTGATACCAAACTGGAAAAAAGCAAGCGTTTTGAATCTGAGGTCTTTTATTACAGTTTTTAAGGGTTCATTTCTGTACACCTGGTTAGGTGCCCGTAGGCAAAGATATCTGGCCCCTCAAAGACAGAATTATCTGAGCCTGTGCATTGGGTACGCTAGCAAGAGGTTCACAGTTTGAATCCCTCCAGAACTTGAGACCAAAGGTTGATTCAAATCCACAAAAAGAGACAAGAGGGTTACCTTGTTCTTTTAACTGTTCACAAGACTGCACTCAGAGGTTGTCACTTTGGGAGCAGAGGGCTGACCTGCTGAGTAGGTTTGTGACAGTGTTCACCACTCTGAGGAAGAAGTCACTTCTGACGTCGAAATGTTAGTGTGACAGGGTTGAATAAGACCCTGTCCCATTTGTTATGTAGAAAGATTTGTTATATAGAATGAGTTAAACACAAGGATCTGTTTTATCCTCTTCTGTTCTGTCTTTTGTCTGTCTGATTGCGCAGTCAAGTTTTCTTCTGAGACCTAGGAATTGGCCACTCCGATGGTCTCGCTATCCCTCCCCCATCATCTCTCTGCCTTCACTTGCTGTTTCTATATTTTCTTCCCCCTTGTGTATCTGATGTTATAAAATATGTGTGCATCTTTATATGAAACTGAGATCCTTTGGTTTGAAAATGTATATGGTTATGTTGTTGAAATGATTGCAAAAAGCTATTTGGAGCTCAATGGGTTAACCTGAGATGCTGGTTTGCAAACTCTGTTACAGATGCTGTCCACAGGAGGTCAGTTCTGGAACACCATGTACAGTTTTGTTGCATCTGCAAGGAAGGAAACTGACAAGAACATTTGAAATTGACAAGAACATTTTCTGAAAAACAGAATGTTTTCTTTTTTTTTGTGAACTATTTTTATCTCCTGCCACCCTGGAACTCTCTCTGGTGACTCTCACTCACCACCACCATGCTACCACCCACCTGAAACCCACCCCACTGGGAAATCAGGGACAGACACTCCCTCACCTACCTGATCTGTCGACTAGGCCCACATCGCCAGACCAAGGCAGGACAGGGGGATCGGGAGAGCCATTGGGTTGAGCCTGGCATTGGGCATGTGGGAGTGGGGCATGGGAGAGCGCCATCACCTATCCAGGGAGAAGGAGCTTTTCTCCTTGTGTGCATTGCCCCTGAAGCGCGGACGTGCAATGGCATCTGTGCACCCTGTGTGTTGATGCCCATCACTGCTCCACCCCTATGTATGGCACCACTAACTGCAGTGCCCCCAATCTCCATCACAGGCTACTGGTGAGCAGTGCAAGCCCACTACCCACCCTGGGAGAGGAGAACAGTCCTCCAGATGCTTGATCCTCTCCTTCCCCAGCCACCCCCACCGGCGACCCAAGTCCGTTCCCATACCCAGGTCACTGGCATGGCGCATGGTGTGGTATCTAACACCTTAACCCTCAGTGCCACTGGGCTGGTAACAGAATGTTCTCTTAATGAGTTCCCAGACAAAGACTTATAAAAAGAGCAGCAATACTTCTGCTAGACAGAAAGTGCGAGATTGAGATTTGAAATTGAGAAGAAACACTCAGAAGAAGGAATTTGCTTTCTGTGTTAGTATTGCCTTTGTAGTTGGTTATACTGAGCAATTTTATATTTTTATTTTACTGTTACTGGAAAAAATAAAATGCTTCCTGTGAATGTTACAACTGCTCCTGCTCATCCTATGCTTCCTGACCTGTGCTTTGACAGCAGTCGGTCACATGTGGTTACAGGTCCAGGAAGTACAACGGTCAGTGTGCTAACAAGTCTAAGCTGTAGAAAAAACTGCATTTATTTGACCGCACTAGCAAAACAGTACTGCGGAAATATATAACCGGACCTTGGTTTCTTGTTCTGTTGTTTCAGCTGCTGTCTTTTGGACTACTGAAATAAAAGTTCGTGAAAGCTGACTCTCAAGCTGTATCTGTAGAGCTGCTGTGGTAAGCCTATTCAAAGTGTCGTTTAATAAAGAGGTGCTGACCTGTTCGCTACAATGGTTTTGTTTGGAGACTTCCTCCTCTTATTTGAGTCATCCCTGTCTACGTCCCTATCCCCTGTTCTAGTTGTCATCTCTTGCTTGCTTATCCCAGTGCAAACTTTGTTGCTTCTTTTGCCCTTATTTGGGGAAGAACTTGCTAAGTCCCTTCTCCCTGCTTGTCTACTAAGGGAATCCCTAGCCCCAATCTCCCCTCTTTCAGTTTAAATGCCTCACAATGTAGATATTAAACTTCTGGCCTGGTACAGTTGCCCTATCTTCCATTAGACAAGGCCCATCTTACATGAAGAGACTTCTTTCCCAAAAAGTTCCCCAGTCCCCTACAAACTTAAGTCTTTTCTCTTTACATGACCCTTTCAGCTGCTCATAGAGCTCCCTCATCTTCTCCTACCTCCCAACCTCCCTAGTCCACACAGGCAGGACTACAGAAAATGCCACTCATGCCACTGCCTCCCTCAACCTGCTACCCAGCCTTCAGAAATTCTCTTCACCTTCTCTAGCCTCCAACTCACCAGGTCATTCATCCCCAAATGAATTAAACATTTCAGGCTCTGCCATACACTTGATTATTCCCTCCGTCCTGAAAGCATCCCTACTGACTGTGCCCCCCAGTTGATATCTAACTACCCCCCCGCTTACCCTGACACCTTCTTTTTACCCCTTATCATGCAGTCCCCAATGACTAACAGCTTCCTAGTTGCAAACCCTGACTTATGCCCCCTCTCTCTTCTCAGGTGTTGCCCTAATGGCAAGGCAAGGCAAATGTTATTTTTTATGGTGCCCACTCCCAGAGGCTCTGGGCACCTAACAAAGTATTACAAGATAAAACTACTATTTAAAATCCAGGAATAACAAAACTAAATAAAAGTCAAAATTCAATTATTAAAACTCACTATAATAATAACACAGATGGATGCAGGTTACTCTGTGAATGCCAGACTAGAAAGGTGGGCCTTTAGCCTCTGCTTGAAAACACCAATCGAATGGCAGTTTCAAGTTCTTGGCTGTTGACCAGCAAAGAGCCCTCTTTTGAGAGTTTGATTGCTGCTCTTCTTCCAAGGGTGTACAGACATTTCAGTGACCATAGCAGGAACCTTTATGGCACCCAGAGGACATGATCTTCCCCCTCCCCGCTCCTTACTCCCCACTATCCTCCATCCTCTTGGACTAGAGGGTCTCTGAGGCACAGAGGGGTGGTAATTGGAAGCAGACTCCAGTCCAGCCCTCTGTGTAGCAGATGCATTTCTTCCTATACCCTAGTCAACTGAGACTGTGGTTCTATAAGTACTGTAATACTGTTAGTTGGGTTCTGCATAGAACTGAGGAGTTAATAATCAATAAATATGAGATATGAAATCCTACTATCTTGCTTATATCTGCAGAACATGCAGAGTTGGGATCTTGTTTTTACCTCAGCCCAGCATATCCTGATGTTCTGTGGTTTAGCCAAGACTGCAATATTATTGTTGTTTTTTGGAAAATATATAACATGCTACATGAACCTGTGTAGCTGTGTGAATCCCCATCTACCTCTATGTATTGGATGGGACTGTAAGTATTCTCTGTTGTGTTACTACCACTTGAGTGTTTACCTACTGTATGTAAATCCTCTGTACCACTTTGTATATTACATGGACCTGTGTACCTGTGTGAATCCCCAGTACCTCTCTGTATATTACATGAACCATGTGGCTGTGTGAATCCTTGTACCTAACTGTGTATTGGATTAACCTGTTTGTGTCTCTAAGCATCCTCTGAACCAGTGTGTAATATCTCTTAAGTCTGCATCTGTGTGAGTCCTTTGTACCACTCTGAATATTACATGTCTGTGTACCTGTGTAAATCCCCCTACACTTTTTGCATATAACATGAACCAGTATACCTGTGTGATTCCTTGTACCTTTGTGTATTGAACGAGCCGTGTGTTTTTGAGCATCCTCTGTACAAGTGTGAAGTATTACTTAAGTTAATACCTGTGTAAATCACCTGTACAGTAGAGTATGCCAGGATGCAATGCTCTGTGACGAGCATGCCACACTTTTCTGTGTGACAAAATGGAGTGCTTGCTGATGGATTATATTGTGCTCCTACAGAACTCTGCAACGTATCTCTGGCACAAATTGTGATGAGAGCATTGCATGCTGGCAAACTCTACTATAGCTCTGTATAATACATGCACATGTGTACCTGTGTGAATTCTTCTACCTCTGTGCATCACCTGGGCCTGCCTGTCTCTGAGCATCATCTGTATCAGTGTGCACTATCACAAGTCTGCTCCTGTGTGAATATCATGCACTACTCTGTATAATGCATGGACCCGTATAAATCCCTTACACCTGTCTGTATATTACATGGGCCTAATTATTGTGTATATCCCTTGTGCCTCTCTATATTATATGGACCACTGTACCTGTGTGACTCTTGTTCCTCTCTGTATATTACATACACCTGTGTATCTGTGAGACTCCCCATACCTCCCTATATAGCACATTAACCTGTATGCCTATGTGAATCCCCTGTACCTCTATGCATATCACATGAACCTGTGTATATGTGTAAATCATTGTACTTTTGTGTACTGGATAAGCCTTCCTGTCTCTGAGCATCCTCTGTGCTAGTGCATACTATCACTTTAGTTTATACCGATGTATAACCCCTGTACCTCTCTGTATATTACATGAACCTGTGCATCTGTGTGACTCCCCTGTGCCACTCGTTATCTTACATAAACCTGCGTACCTATGTGAATCCCAAGTACCTCACTGTTTAACACATGAATCCATGTATCTGTGTGAAGCCTTGTACCTTTTTGTATTGGATGAGCCTGTGTGCCTCTGAGCATCCTCTTTGCTAGTGTGTACTATCACTTTAGTTTATACCTGTGTGTAATCCCCTGTACATCCCTGTATATTACATGAACCTGTATACCTGTGTGAATCCACTGTACCTCTCTGTATATCACAAGAACATGCTTACTTGTGCGAATCCCCTCTACCTTTGTGTACTGGATGAGCCCATGTGTCTGTGAGCCTCCTCTGTACTGATATGTGCTAATCCTGGAATCTGTACATCTGTGAATCCCCTGCACCTCTCTGTATAGCACATGGACCTGTGCACCTGTATGAATGCCCAGTACCACCCTGTACAGCACATGAAGCTGTGTATCTGTATGCATCCTTTTATGTTTGTGTACTGGATGAGCCTGCATGTCTCTGAGCATCCTCTGTACCAGTGTGTACGATCACTTTAGTCTATACCTGCATAAATCCCCTGTAACTCTCTACATCTTTCATAAACCTGTGTACCTGTGTCTTTTATTGTTCTTGGTCCCCAACAGCATGGACTCTGCAGGAATCGTGGAACGGGTACTGCCTTGGTCAGGTTTACAGGCACCATCCTGAGGGGCTTTGAAAAAGGCCTTATGATCAGGGCAAAGTTTGTGGACCTGACCAAACATGATTTGGTATGTTCTAAGCTTAGTGCTATTGGTTTATCTGATGTTGCTGTTTCCTGGGTTGAGAATTATTTGATGGATCGCTTATAGTTTGTCAATATAGGTGCAGCTAAATCACGTTTCCTCAGTACGATGTGGGGTACCCCAGTGGTCCATTGTAGGCCCTTTATTGTTTTCTTTATTTGTTATTCAATTGCCCCTGTTGAGTGAATTGTGCGACTCAATTGTTTACTCTGACAACTTCATTCTTTTTTTTTCAAGCTAAATCGTTGCCTGAGGAGTTGACACTTACTCTTGAACAGGTTTTTGGAGATGTCTGTGTCTGTTTTTTAAATAATTCAATGGTTTTGAATTCCAGAAAAACAAAGTCAGTGTTATTTGGCTGTTCTTTAATGTTAAAAGAGAATCCCGGCTTATTGTCACGAGATAATGTGGGTGCTGTGATTGAAAGAGTGCATCAATTCAAATATTTGGGGGTTTTACGTGATCTTTTTTTTTTTTTTTTGCAGGTGTAGTGCCCCAGGGAAATTGGGGGATCCTCAAAGATGTGAGGGGTCAGACAGTTATGGGGACCCTGGCAACTTAATGGGGAACCCTTGAAAAGGTTTGGTGACCCTCTGAAACACAGAACAGGCCCAACTCCAGCAAACAGTCCTAGTAGTCTAAATTCAGGGTTTTAAAAGAAAACCATTTTTTTTTTCTTCCCTCCCCCTTCCCCCTGTGCAAGACCAACACCCAGCCAGCCAAACCAGTTGGGCAACATTCCTCTCCTCAGTGGAGAAGGAAGCCAGGCTGAGCCCTCTCAGCCAATCCCTGTGGCCAGGGTAGATTCAAATCTGGAGACTTTTTTTTTAAGCCACAGATCCAGCTTTAGGAGGCTGACCTCTGGACGAAGGAGCCAGTCCCCTGGCAGGTAGCCAGGACTACCCCAGCCTAGAGGAGGCTCTTCACATACTAGAGAGAGGCAAGAAAGAGTTTGACCAGGGAGGATGAAGGACAGCAAGGCAATGGATGTCGGCTTCCCTGTTAGGAGGTTGAAGCAAATCCCCTGGGTCCCTTTGGTGTTACTCCCTCCAGAAGATCCCCAGTAGCAGCCTCGGTCAGTTTTTGCAGAAATCTGCCATCTAGTCAGGTCCCCCAGTGTGTCGAGTCAGTTCATTTGGCTGGGAAACAGACCCAGTGAACTTTCCATGCCGCAGTCTCCAGGAGAAGCCTTATCACTCCTTTTTGGTTGTGCATTCCCCAGAGGACAGAAATTTTGGTTGAACTCCAGGGGCTCCTGCACACATCTGACAGCTCACACCTCATCCAGAAGTCCACCAGTGTCTCTTTTTCAACCCAGGGAAGGTCCCCGGGAAGCCCAGTATCACCTGCACCCACTTCCAATAATCTCCAACAACTCCAAATGTTTGCCACAGCACCCCAGGTTCGAGTTGCAGGTCGTAAGTGGTAGCCAGTTGGTAGCTAGGGCCCATCAAAGTGAGTCAGATTAGGGGCTGCCCCGGCTCTAGCTCGAAGGACTTAAGTCATCCACTGAACTCGGAGACATGTTGCCCATTCTTCCAAATAGACATTGTCCTAAGGTGGCAACAGTACCGGTGTCCTATACCAAGGCCTTGTCGAGGATTGCCAGGCTTTGTGCCCCATTCCCTGAGGTGGCATAAGTACCGGTGGCCCACGAAAGAGGCCACACCAAGGGTTGCCACACTCTTGATTGTACTGCCCATAGGTGGCTCGTGTTCCAGTGATGCATCAAGAGGTCACACCGAAGATTGTCGGATTCTGAAGCGGCAGGGGTGAAGTGGTAAGGGTTCCAGGGACCTGCCCAGAGGTTGTCCAGTGGATCATCGCACCCAGCATCCTTTCCTCAACTAGAGATCACCTGGCTGAGGTCACCGCAGCAGACATCCCCAGATAAGGGTCCTCTTCCCCTACAACTGGGCATCAACACCCATCCTCGACCAAGCGCTTCCCTTTCAACGTTGCCTCAGCGATGCCAGGAGTCACCTTCTTCCCAGGGCCAGGAGACCTACAGTGTTTTACTTGGTTTTTGGTTCACTGGGGGATGCCCCATTTTATGGCCTGTGTAGGAAACGCTTCCTTAGGTTCACCCTCAGCAGTCGGCCGACCAAAATACTAGAAACCCAAGCTTGGTGCATTGGATCGCTACACCTTTAAGACCTGAATAACCTGGACTTTTGTAGGACATTAGTGGGGCCAGTTTGTGGTCCAGTAAACTTATTCATTCTTTCTCATGTGTATAGTGTTAGTGAATGCTAAGTCTTTTCTGTGTGCTCCAACTGTGGCTAATAAACCTTGCATCTTGGCTCTAGAGTATGTCTCCAGCCTCTCCTTCCAGATTTATCTGGCATTACCCTAAACTATAGGGGTACGAACCACCACAGCTCATCCACCACAAAAACTTGGCATAATCGGCAGGATTAGAGTCAACAAAGAGCCCAAATCCAGAGCAACTTCAACCCAAGATGCTTTCAGGTACTGAGGGAGCCACAGCATCATCCTCACCTTCAGTTCAACCGCCCCAATAATGATGCCTTATTACTTTGGGGCACCATGGCTACCAAGGTACACAGGGGACTGAATCTCAGACATCTGCAGCCTCACCGACTTCCGTGCGAAGCTGCAGGCTATGTTCCATCTCTACCAAGCGCCAGAGCAACAGAGAGTGGAAATCCTGATTCAGCAGCTGGGAGGAGCTGCCAAACGGGAAGCTGAAAGCTGGCCAGACAGACAAAAGGACACTGCTGAATGGATCCTGACCCAGCTAAGTGACATCTTCGACAAGCAGAGTGTCTCAGATCTCAAAATGAAAATTCTTCCCTCGCACACAGGGCCCCTGGGAGACACTGCAGGACTTTTCCTTGAGCCTGCAAGAGGCACACCGGGCCTGCAAAAATGAGACCCGAGGGAGGACCATGACCCAGACCAAGTATTGATAGAGCAGTTCATCGAGGGGGCCTGGGGAGAGCCTCTGTGTCTGAAGCTGTGAATATTGCACCATCCAAACCCAGATGCAAAATCTGTGGACTTGAAAGAGGAAGCCATAGAGGTCTTAGGCTCTGGACAGCTCGAAGATGAGAGGGTGGCCTTCCAGCAGATGGCTGGTGTCACCAGAGCCATGGAAACTGGGGGCCCAATGTCTGAACCCTGCTTCTCTTGCAGTGCCTTCACCAGATGGAGAGAAGAGAAGGACTCCAGCCGGAGAGAAAACTATCCACTGGATTTTCAGAAATATGACTCGTGCTCAAGAGAAGGAGGACTCCCACCAGCAGTGCAAGAGCAGTTGACACGGTTGGCACATACCATACGGGATTTGCAAAAGAAGCTGGCATCACTCAGTGCAGAGATGAAGCAAGATGCCCAGATTCAGGGTATGCAGCGTCCACACAGATTCAGGAGGAAAAGGAACCGAGGTCAAAGACACCCGGATAGATGGGAGGAGCAAAGCAGACCCAAGTGCCAAAGCGAAGGAACCACTGGGCCCATTCCAAAGCCATGTTAGAGGAGTGCTGCTGGAAGCAGTGAGATCAAAACAGCTCGATGCCAGCTGTACGAGGACACCAAGATGGAAATGGAGAAAATTAATCAATGCAGCCAAGCTGTCGGAACACCATCAGGAAGCCCACCAAGAGTTTGGGATGTCAGAACTGAGCATCATGCACAGACACAGAGAGCAATGGTCCGTGATGTGAGCCAGCAAGTTCTGGACCAGAATGGCCAAAGGGAGGCCCAGCATCAGGAGCTCACACAGTGAGTGGCAGAGTACATGAATCAGAAGGCCGAACTGCAAAGAATGTCACAACCTCAGAAAAGTCTACAGCAGCAAGCTCAGAGATGAAGGAGCAATCAGGCAAGTACGTACTTCATGAAGTGTCAGGAGCAGGGTATGCAAAGTATCCAGAATACCAGATTCTGGCCAGAGACCTGAATCGTAAGCTGCTCTTAGAGATGCAGGCCAAAGGAGAGTAACTGCTGAGAACGAGAAGCACAGTTAGCAAACTATAGGTCCAAGCTGACCATGTTGGAGCAGGAGAAGGAGAGGCTCCACAGATGGTTAGTGGAGTTGCAGACACCCTTGCAGGGGGGGGAGGAGAGCATCCAGTTGAATGCTGTATGTCTCCAAGAACTGAAAAGACCCACGGGGACCAACTGCCCAGAAGTAAGTGATGAGCGGACCAGTCAGCGGTTGCGTCCAGAGGTACCTGAATTCCACCTGGAACCCAAGAAGGAACCAGAAAGAAACTCAGATCCAGTCTGGGCCACAGTGACTGTTATCAGTTGGCTGAACATGCAGGCATCACCCTCCATTCAGGTGACCGCCAACGCAGTTGAAGAACATCATCAAAATGAGAACAGGACCTCTCCTCGAGCAGAGCCCAAGTCGCCAGCCATTCTAAAAGTGTGTGCAACCCAAGAAGATGAGTGGGAGTCAGATGATGCCTGCAATCGGGAAAAGCCATTACTCATAGGAGAGCAAGTGATGGTGAAGTCAAGGAGAGGTGGGACGAAAGGACACCACTGACTACCCTCTTTAACAAATCATGGGAGGATGGGGTGGTACCCGAGGACTGGAGAAGGGTAGATGTGATTCCCCTTCACAAAAGTGGGAGCAAGGCAGAAGCAGGAAACTACAGACCTGTTAGTTTAACCTCAGTGGTAGGGAAAATGATGGAACCACTTCTGAAGGAAAGAATTGTCGAGTGTCTAGAGGCCAGAGGGGCACAGGACCCAAGGCAGCATGGATTCACAGTGGGAAGGTCATGCCAGACAAATCTGACAGATTTCTTTGACTGGGTGACCAAAGTAGTAGATCAGGGAGGGGCCGTGAACATGGCCTACCTAGACTTTAGCATGGCATTTGACACAGTCCCACACAAAAGATTAATATACAAGTTAGCCAGCCTGGGGGTGGGTCCCAAGATGACAGCCTGGGTAAAGAAATGGCTGGAGAATAGGACACAGACAGTAATAATAAATGGAGTCCACTCTGAAGAAAGGGGGGTTACTAGTGGGGTACTGCAGGGTTCAGTATTAGGACCGGTCCTCTTCAATGTCTTTATAAGCGACATTGCAGAGGGACTGGAAGGAAAAGTATGTCTATTTGCAGATGACACAAAGATCTGCAACAGAGTTGATGCACAAGGTGGGGTGGAAAGGATGAGAAGGGACTTGGCAAGGTTAGAGGAATGGTCAAATGTATGGCAGCTTAGATTCAATGCTAAGAAGTGCAAGATAATGCACCTGGGAAACAAAAACCCAGGGGAAGAGTACACAATGGTGGGGTGAGGTACTAACAACAACAAAAATGGAAAGGGACCTGGGGGTAGTCATATCAGATGACCTAAAGGTGGGCAAGCAATGTGAGAGGAAAGCAAGGAGGGCTGGTGGGATACTGGGATGCATAGGGAGAGGCATCACCAGTAGAAAACAGGAAGTTATTATCCCTCTGTACAGACAGCTGGTGAGACCCCATCTGGAGTACTGCATGCAGTTCTGGAGACCCAATCTCCGCAAAGACATAGACAGGATGGAAGCTGTCCAGAGGAGGGCAACTAAAATGGTGCAGGGTCTGCACTGGAAGACATATGAAGAGAGACTTAAGGAGCTTAATATGTATAGCCTCGAGAAAAGTAGTGAGGGAACATGATAAAACTTTCATGTACCTCAAGGGAATCAACAAAGTCCAAGAGGGTAGCATCTTTCAAAAAAAGTGTGCAAGAACAAGGGGCACAATTTGAAGATGGGGGCAGCTCAGAGTTAATTTAAGAGTATTTTTTCACAGATAGGGTAGTGGATGCATGGAGCAGCCTTCTGGAGGAGGTTGTGGAGTCAAAAACAGTGGTGGGATTCAAGCATGCATGGGACAGTCATAAGGCAATTCTAGGGGTTGGGGGTAGGAAGAAGTAGGCTGCTGGTTAACTAGGATCTGCAGCTTATCCATTAGGTTGGGAAATGGGCAGACTGGGTGGGCCAAGCGGTCCTTATCTGCCATCAAATTCTATGTTTCTATGAACCAGTGTGCCTGTGTGAATCCCCAGTACCTCACTGTGTAGCACGTGAACCAGTGTGCCTGTGTGAATCCTCTGTACCTCACTGTATAGCACATGAACCAGTGTGCTTGTGTGAATCCCCTGTACCTCACTGTATAGCTCATGAACCAGAGTGCCTGTGTAAGTCCCCAGTGCTTCATAGTGTAGCACATAAGCCAGTGTGCCTGTGTGAATCCCCTGTACTTCTCAGTTTAGCACATGAACCCGGTGTGTCTGTGTGAATCCCCAGTACCTCATGGTGTAGCACATGAACCAGTGTGCCTATGTGAATCCCCTGTACCTCACTGTGTAGCACATGAACCCGGTTATCTGTGTGAATCCCCTCTACCTCTCTGACTAGCACATGAATCCATGTATCTGTGTGAATCCTTTTACCTTTCTGTATTGGATGAGCCAATGTGTATGTGATCATCCTTTGTACCAATATGTACAGTACTATCATGCAAGTGCATCTCCTGTACCTTGCTGTACATTACATTAATCTATGTATGTCTGTGAATGCCCTGTACTTCTCCATGTTTTACATTAACCTGTGTGCCTATGTGAATGCCCTGCACCTCTCTGTATCTTACATAAACTTGTGTACCAATGTGAATCCCAAGTACCTCACTGTATAGCACATGAATGCATGTATCTGTGTGAAACCTAGTATCTTTGTGTATTGGATGAGCCTGCTTGTTTCTCAGCCTCCTCTGTACCAGTGTGATGGCCATAACAGAGTTCTGGTGTGCTGACAGCCACACATGGGACATGGCTATACTGGGCTACTCTCTGTTCAGGAGAGACAGGGCAGGGAGGAGAGCATGAGAGGTTGTACTGTATGTGAGGGATGGAATCAAGACCATGGAGGTATAGGGGCACACAAAGGAAAAGAAGGGACTGAAGGTGCAGTGGGTCATCCTGGAGACAGGTACTAGGGCCACTACCCATACAGGGGTGTATACAGACCTCCAACACAGGGGAAAGAGTTGGATAAGCCAGGAGCGGAAGCCATTATTAGGATGGTAAGTGAGGGTGAGGTGCTGCTAGTTGGTGACTTCAATCTGCCAGATGTGAAATAGGACCTTCCAAGTGCTGCTTCGGCAAAGAGCAAGGCCATCTTCTGACTCCCTAGAAGGGGCTTTTCTCAGGCAGCTAGTCAAAAAGCCCACTAGGGATGGGGTTGTGCTGCACCTGGTGCTTAAAAACAGGGACAGCATTCAGACGTCAAAGTGAGCAGTCCCCTAGGTACCAGTGATCACTGCACAGTGTGGTTTAATTTTAAGATGGGAACAGAGGCTAGCCACACGAGGATGAAGGTCCTGGACTTTAGAAGGGTGGATTTTAAAGAAATGGAAAATTGCCTCGGAACCTGTCTCACAAGGGGGATTACCAGGGATGGGGAGCGGCACAGTGGGGAAAATAAGGGAGGGCATAATTAAGGCAGCCAGCCTGTGTGTGAAGGAAGGAAGTAAAAGCAGAAGGAAAGAGAAACCATTGTGGTCCTCTAGGGAAGTGGCCAAACCAAGGTGGTGATGGAAAAATGTGTGGCATTCAGGAGGTATAAAAGAAATGCAGAGGGAAGACAGGGAGGTGACCAAGTGAAACAGAGGGAAGCAGGAATGGTTGTGAGGGGAGCAAAGGCACAGACAAAGGAAAGGATAGCAAAAGAAGTAACTAAAGGGGATAAGGCTATCTTCAGATACATAAGTGAGAAAATGGAAAATAAGAGGAGAGATAGTGAGGATGAGGAGGGCATCAGGGAGACACTGCACAGAAGAGGGCCAAGAAAAAGCTGCAACCCTGAACAAGTATGTCTGCTTAGTCTTCACAGAGGGAAGGGGGGGGTGGTATTCCATTGTGTGGGCCCCGTAAGTAGGGCGCTGTCATCAGAGCGTCGTCATCGTGGCATTTACTATATTGGCATACTGGATTCCAGACTGTCTGATACTGTCAGAGCTGGGACCATAACTCTTTGCCTCTGCCACCAACTTGAGCAACTGGGGGGGTGGGGTGTTTATATTAATTTGAAGGGGGTGCGGGAGGCATTGCCCCTCTCAGAAAATACTGCAGACACTGTATGCGGTCTGGCTGCGGAGTGACCCAGTCCATGCTGCTCATCTCTGGTGTCGTCCTTTTGCCTGTGCCCTCATTTACCAAGCACTCTTTGTTTGTGCACCAGCGTGGGTGAAGCCAAAAGACCACCAAGGAGCAGCAGGAACAAAGGGGGGCAGGAGGTGGGCACATGTCCATTTTCAGAGGAAAGAATGCCGAAGGAACTTGCAGCTTTGAAGGTGGACATGGCTATAGGAACAGATGGGATACAACTAAGGGTTATAAGGAACTCAGGGAGGTGCCAGCTGCCCTACTAATGGCCTTATTTAACAGTTTACTAGAAACAGGCATGGTTGCGGAAAACTTAAGGAGAGCAGATATGGTCCCTCTATGTAACAGCAGCAGCAGGGAGGAGGCTGGCAACTGTAGGCCAGTCAGTTTCACTTCAGTGGTGGGGAAACTGATGGAAACACTGCTAAAGGAAAGGCTGGTAGAGAATCTTAAATCCAATGGGCTGTAAGACCACAGGCAGCATAGGTTCATGGTGGGGGGAGGTCATGCCAGAAGAATACGATTAATTTCTTCGACTGGGTGACCGGGGACATAGATCAGGGGAGGACAGTGGACATGGCCGATCTGTACATGATGGAGTGGTCAAGAGCACGGCAGTTGGGGGTTCAAAGGATAGACCTTTTGGATGAGTGCTGGGGACTGGCGGCCTGAGGGAGGCAGGACCCTTTTTTGTCATTGGGTGCTCTTGGAGTGGAAGCTGTAGGGTCTCCTCCCTGGGGCCCCAAATTTCCAGTAGGGTCATCTAGATGTGCTGTGGCACCTGGGGGTTCCATTTGTGGGTTGAAATAGTGGAGAATATGCTGTGATTTCATTCTTGTTGACCAGTGGAAGAAGAATTGCTCCTTTGCTCGTTTGGTGGAGGAAAGATTGGTTCCCCGATTTAACTTGCAGCCTTGTTTTTATTTATTAGTTGGAGGTGGTGAGAGGGCCTCCATAATTCACTTTCATACATCGTTTTCATGAACTGGTGATTTGCTGGAATGAGAGTCCAGCCTTTTTGGACATTATAAAATTACCGCTGGCTGGGCGTAAGAGGCTCAGCTAAGCAACATCAAGTACTGACTGTTTGGACATTATAAAACTGTTGCTGGGTGGGGCTGCAAGTTGCAGCTAAGTGTTATAATATACTGACTGTCTTTGGTTAGATTTTATCTCTTCCTCACTCTTTGTAGGTTGTTTTTTTTTCTTGAATTGGGGGGATTTTATTATAAGTGGTTTGAGGGGTTATTTTAGTGGGGTTGGGATGGTACTGGAGTTTTATTTATTTTTTAGCTTATGTAAGTTAGGGGGGTGGCGGCTTTATTTATTATTTTAGTTGTATAGTGGTCTGAGTGTGTGTGAGTGTTCTTTTGGGAACTGGGGGCTGGCTTTTGCAGTATGTGTTTGCAGGCTGCTGTCCCTGTCAGGCGCTACTCCCCCTCCGAGCTCCGGGACCTCCGCCCTTTTAATTGTCCTGCATTGCCCACAGCGGTTTATGGTTGCTGCAGGGCCCTGGGGATAGTGGGTAGAAGGCAGAGGAGAAAGGGGTCCTGGACATGGGGGGGTTCACTGAGTGGCTGGATTGGGGTAGTGAGAACCAGGAGACACCTTGGGGTGAAATGAGTCCCCAGAATGAGGTTCACCTTGTCTGGTACCCATACCCAAGGGCTCGGCCAACCTTAGTACCTCATCCAACTCAGGCAGTGCTGTGCAACGACAGGTCTATTAAAAACCAAGAATCCTATTAATGCCGATCTTGTTGAGTCAACAGACCTGGCTTGCATCACCAAGACCTGGCTGGATGAAAATGCTGGCCCCATTTTAGAGGCAGTGATTCCAGCTGGGTTCTCTGTGCTACACCACTCAAGATTGGATTGCAGGGATGGGGGGGGGGTAGTAATCTGTTTTAGATCAGAATTGGGTCTTGTAGCTGTGCCAGATGAGGAGACTGGGTGCTTTGAGTGTACGGTGGTGGCAGGCGTGGGGTGCAGGATCATTCTTGCCTACCGTCCACCAAGTGACGAGAAGCAGTCCCTGCAGGAAGCCACAGACTCCGTTGTCGACATGGTATTGGAGTCTCCCAGATTAATGGTTCTGGGCAACTTCAATGCCTGGATCAATGACAAACTCTCACAGTTTGGTCAGGACTTCCTCCGACTCATTGGGCTTCACACAGGCAGTTGCCTCTGTGACTCATAATCACAGCCACTCTCCGTACCTGGTCTTCCTCCTGGGGATGGAGACCTTCAATTTGGTGAAGGAACCAGTGGGATGGTTGGACCACCACACTAAAAGGTTCAATTTTCAGGCTTCCCCCGATAGGCCTGCCCCTTTGGAGATGGTCCAATACCGCCCTTTGAGGGGTGTGACCCCAGATGGCCTATTGGCGACTGGACCTATCAGAATTACCGGGTGCAAGCGATGGCCCAGAGAACCTACTACAAGCTCATAATAGGGCTGTGGCAGGGGCTCTGGATGTCATAGCTCCTGTCCAGGTTCATCCTCTCACCCTTCACCCTCGGTCCCCATGATTTGACGGGACTTTGAGGGAGCTGAGGCAAGTAGGATGAAGGTTAGAACAGAATTGGCGGAAATTGCACCTTGACGCCGACAGACTTAGATTGATGGCCCATTATAGGGACTATCAATCAGCAATCACTCATAAGAAAGCAGAGTTCCTGTCCGGGGAGATTGCCCAGCTCTGAATCGACCAGCCCAGCTCTTTCGAACTGTGGACAGACTGTGGAATCCAACCTGTCTGCAAGTTCGAAGAGCATCGTCTCAAGAAAAGTGTGAGGAGTTTGTTTTCTTCTTTGCTGATAAGGTTACCAATATCAGGTATGAGGTCCGAGATCCAATCAGCTCGTTCTCTAGAGGCTAGCTGTAGTTGATGTGAGGTTGCTACTCCTCAGCATAGTTGGTCATACTTTGATCGGCTGGAGATTGTGGATATTGTGCAGATTATCCAGAGTTTGCGGCCAACCTGCTGTAGTTTGGACCCTGGCCCAACGCGCCTCTTAATAAGGTGCATTGGTGAAATCGGCCCGGTCCTAACAAAGATAGTCTGGAGTTCATTAGATTCAGGTGAGTTCCAGGACTCCCTGAAGGAGGTGGTGGTGACACCCCTCCTTAAAAAATCTCTCTCAGCCTGGACTGCCCTGCTAACTACAGACCTGTCTCTAACCTCCCCTTTGTGGGGAAGGTTATTGAGAAGGTTGTTGGCTACAGCTGGAGAATCACTTTACCATTCATGATATCTATGGTCCTCTCCAGTCCAGACTTCTGAAGAGACACAACACCGAGACTGCCCTTGTTTGGGTTCTCAATGATCTCCTGGTGGCAAGAGATCAGAAGAGCCATTCCATCTTGGTTCTTCTTGATCTCTCAGCAGCTTTTGACACCGTGGACCATGGGGTGTTGCTAGAGCATCTGCGGTTCATCTGTGGCCTGTCTGGTACAGTCCTCAGGTAGTTCCACTCTTTTCTCACTGGTAGATCTCAGAGGGTGGTGTCAGGGATTTATTCCTCTGACTCATTCTCTCTGCCATATGGGGTACTGCAGGGCTTTGTGCTGCCCCCCATGTCGTTTGCGGTGTGCATGCTGCTACTGGGGGACATTGTTAGGAGGTATGGACTGGGGTTTCACTGCTATGCAGATGATACCCAGCTGTACTTCTGTGTGCCTGATCAGAATAGTGCAGCCTCGGTGTTTAACAACTGCCTCATCAAGATACAGGGCTGGATGAATGCCAGCTGGTTGAAGTTGAACCTCGACAAAACCGAGGTGTTGGTGGTGGATCCAGGTCGCAGGACAGAGAGGCTGGCAGCCAGCTATCCTTCTGGGCTTTGACTCAGTGGAAGTCAGCTGCTGACCTCTGAGCGGGCACGGAATCTGGGGATAATATTTGACGACGAGCTTACACTTCACTCACAGGTGTTGGCAGTCATCAAGTCTTCCTTTTACCATATTAGGAATATTGCCCGGATTAAATGCCTTGTTCCATCTGGTGACCTTCCGATACTGATCCATGCCTCTGTGAGCTCTCGCCTTGACTGCTGTAACTCCCTGTACCTAGGGCTTCTTGGGGTTGACATCCGTCGCTTGCAGCTGGTGCAGAATGCAGCAGCCAGGTTGGTGTCTGGGCTATCATGATCCAGTCATATCACACCTGTGTTGCGCGAACTGCACTGGCTGCCAATTCAGTGGTGGATCACCTTCAAGGTCTTCTTGCTGACCTATAATGCCCTACATGGACAGGGTCCGAGTTACCTACAAGAGCTTCTGCATCCTTACTGCCCCCTCCAACCACTCTGCTCAGCTGACGAGGGATTGCTGGAGATTCCCAGGGTGTGGTTAAAGTCATCTGGGTCATGGGCATTTATGTTTCCGGCCCCTACCCTGTTGAATTCTCTTCCTCATCAGATATTAGAGTGCCTGACAGTGGACAGTTTCAAGACTGCATTAAAATTACATCTGTTTAAGATGGCCTTCTGTGAGAATAATTAAGAACTAGACTGTGTTGTGATGTTGGATGTTTCACCTGAATATTTTTGTAGTTATTGTTAAGGCGCTATAATTTTTGGAATAGCACCTTTTTTAAAAATAAAGATTATTATTATTATTATAATGCCAAAATGTGCAAACTTATGCATCTGGGGCATAGCAACCCAGGAGCTGAATATAGGATGGGGGGGGGTACTGGCAGTCACCAAGCAGGAAAGGAACCTTGTGGCTATCATAATCAATGGACTCAAAGTGGCAGGGCAGTGTGACAAAGCAGTGGGTAGGGCTAGGGTGATACTGGGGCTCATAGAGAGTGGTATCTCCAGCAGGAGGAGGGAGAGGCTGTTGCTATAGTATCGCTCGCTGGTGAGGCCTCACCTAGTGGATAATCTTTTTATTAAAAATAAAACACAACAAAGCAAAGAACAGAAAACAGTGACAACTACAGTGGAATACAAGGTATGATAGGTGACCCCAGGAAGAGCATTTAAACAGTCAGCTAAGCTTGGGATGCCATATGGTTATAGTGCAATACATCTATTTCCTAAGAACAGTATCCTGTACTTACAACGCTAGCCATGGTACCCCAGATAGGCTGAAGACCTGAAGCTTAAAGAGCAGCTGACGCTGTTAGGAAAACTTTGGAAAACATAATAGACACAATTCAGCTTGTAATTCACGTATCTTCTATAGATTACTTCTCTCCATTATTCATTACTGAAGAAATTGCCTGCAAACAAGATCTTGATACTTCAGAGTATAAATGCCCTTAAAGCTTATTCACTACTTGAAATCATAATGTTCTGTTGTGACATCACAGTCTGTTGCTATGGAAATAACTGTGATGTCACAAGCAGAGTATTATGACATCAGGTTGGGAAGAAGCCACAGGAAGTGATGAACCTTCAAGGAAAAACTATCCTATTTTCATGCATATGACCTCAGTAATAAACAATGGGAATAAGAAATATAGAGCTAATAAGAAATATAAGCTGCTTTGTATCCAAATAGTATGTTTTTCAAAGTTCTTCTCAAGGTGTCGGTGGCTCTTTAAAACCAAGCTTAGTACTGTACATATAGTAACACAAAATAAAACTATCCTACAGTACACTCACTCTACTAGTTATTAGTGCAACTAACATCGCTATGCTACCTATACCTGTAATATGTAGTGTGGTGAGAGGACTCTTACTGGATGGAGTTATGGCGGTGTTTGGCATGTAGAAAGAGGGACCAACACTTTTTAAACCACTCTATGGACTCATTTGCAAAACTGGACATCCTTTCATAGGTGGCCGGTTGACCCACAGCTACCAGTCAATCCATGAGAGATGGGATGTCCTTTGACCTCTATTTGCACAGAATAAGTCTCTTGGCTGCGACTCCTACTGCTGTCAGCCATTGGGCCTGTGGGAGGTATTTGGGCATTTGTTCTGGGCAGCAGCTGAGCAAGAGAATCTGTGCCCCTATTGATATGGTAGTACCCATGACCCCTGTGCAGACCTGTATTATTTGTTGCCAGAAGTGTCTGATGGTAGAGGAGTCCCCTAGAATATGGTAGAGATAAGCTCCTGGTTGGTCACATCTATAACAGATATCACTGTCTATTAGCCCCATGCATTTAAAGACTGTGGGAGTGCGGCACCACACGATAGAGTTTTGTTAAAGATCGAGCAACTCCTTCCATCCCTGCAGGATCTATGTAATTGCTCCCGGCAATGTGCCCACTGAGATTCTGAGATGGGAGAACCTAATTCTAATTGCCATTGCCCCTCCAGCTTTCTGGGTAGGGTCTGGTTGGGAGCCCCATATGGCTCTATATATCCTGCTGGCCCTCCCTTTTGGGGAGTTTGCTTCAGATCACAAGGTGAGGCCCCACCTAGAGTATTGTGTCCAGTTCTGGAGGCTGCACCTCAGAAAGGACATAGACAGGGTGGAGGAAGTCCAGAGGAGGGCAACTAAATGGTGCAGGGCTGCACCAAAAGCCCTAAGAAGAGAGACTGAAGGATCTCAACATGTACACCTTGGAAGAGAGAAGAGTGAGAGGGGACATGGTAGAGACCTACAATTAAGTCACAGGGGTGCAGGAGGGGAATATCTTTCAAATAAGAGCACCAGGACCAGAGGTGATGGGAAAAAGTTCTACTTCACTGAAAAAGTGGAAGATGTTTGGAACAGACTGCCAGCAGAAGTGCTGGAGGCAAAAACAGATGGAGGCCTCAGGCATGCATGGAACAGCTATATAAGAATATTGGGGCAGCGGTTGGATTTCGCTTAGCGCAGCGACCGGGTTCGGGAATGGACTGGTAGCTGGAGCTTGCAACTGGGGTGGAGTAGGTTCGGCGTCCCACGACTGCTCACCTACTCCAGGGGGGTGGGGAGGGTATTCAGGACCACTGCATGGTACCCCTGGCGGAGGCCGGGGGTCCAGTCACAGCGAGCCTGGACGTTGGGGGGGGCATGGTGAACGTCGGCTACGCCTTGACATTCGTGGCACACCACGCCCCCAGAGAAAAGCAGAAATACCAGCCTCCAGGTTCGCCGGATGATGGCTGCCCGCTCTCGCTGACCCGAGGGTCCGTGCCTCGATCTCACCTCAGCAGCGCCCAGGGACTGACCCTAGCACGCTGGGGCCCACCTCAACCCCGGTGTCTTTCCCCTCGGAGGAGGGGGACCCACTCGGCAAAGGGATATGCCGGGCCACCCCTGGGTCGGCTGCAATGTGAGGTGAGGGAAGGGGGGACAGGACGAGGGGGTCACGAGTAGCAATGTGCAGCCGGAAGGAGTGGCAAACCCGGAGGCACGACCGGAGGGGGGAAAAAAAAAAAATAAGAATATTGGTTAATAGACAGGGAGGAAAGAGGGTCACTGGAGACTAGTTAGGGTTTGCAGAGAAGGACTAGGCAGGGAACATCTGGGCAGACTGAGGGGGACAAGCAATTCTTTTCTGCCAACACATTCTATATTTTTGTGTGTGTGATATCACTTTAGTCTATAACTGTGTATAAGGACATAGCTACTGATACGTCAGGCATGCCAGGGCATGCTGCAGACCAGTGGGCGGGGCAGCAGGAGCCGGCTGGCGTGCCCGTAAATTCCTTTTCTTTTTTTTTCCCCCCTGCAGGTTTTCTGGATGGCAGTCTTTGCGAGTTTTAGGGAGGATGTGTGGTCTAAACACATGACATTGCCTCATGGACCTGATTGAAAATTGTATGCTGCCGTCTCAATCAGGTCCACATGTTTATGAACGGAGGCGTGGCTAGTAAGGGGCAGGTCTGGTGGGCTCTTTAAAGGCCCCAGCCTGAACTTGGGAGTTCTGTTCTGTTCACAGCAAAACATCCCAGAGCTGAAAGTGTGCTGCTGTGTGCATGAGACAGCCAGAGAGCCATTGCTGGGAGTGAGAGTTGGGCCTCGGGACTGCCGGTGCCAGAGAGTGAAGCAGAAGTCATGTACCTGACCTGTACAGAGTGGAGGTGCGAGTCGGATCTCTATCTGCAGTAGAGCTTTGGAATTCTGTCACCTCAGTCAGTGGGAGTGAGGTCGGAGGCATAGCAAGCAGCTGTATTAGTGAGGAGCCGCCGAAAATCTAGGGGGATGCTTGCTTTGCCAATTGCTGCACCGTGCACGCCAGCTCAGAGTCAGGAGTACCAGCCAGATTGCCAGAGAAGAAGTGGAGAGAAGGAGACTGCTTCTCTGCCCTGCCAGTGCCTCCTGTCCCAGTTGGTTGAGAGACGCACACACTGAGCAGCCTGTCCTCAGCCAGGTAGCCGAGACTCAATCCAAGTCAACTAGGGGAGCCTTGAGCAGCAGAGCAGGCTACATCTACACAGCGCCGCTGCGGCAGCAACCAATGCCTATGTGGTCTGTCGGTCTTCCTGACTAGTCTGAGACTGCATTGTCCTCTCCCCGGGTCCTCTGGTCGGTGCGTCGAGTGGGAAATTGTACTAGGGCTGACTGAGTCTGATCTGCTTCACCTTCGGTTTCATCATCGGTACCATTTCCTGTTCCGTTCATTTCTGAGTGAGTCTGCCACCTGCCACTTCAGTCCAGCACCAGTTTGAATTCCCTTCCAGACAGTGAAGAGATTGGAGACCTTGCTTCATCAGCCATGCCCAGAGAACCAGGTACTTCTTGGGTTGGTTGGGGGGCAATATTATTGTGTGTGGCAGTGGTGGTGGGGGTCTGGGGAACCAAGTGCAATTAAACTGAAAAAATTATATTTACGACTAAGGTTAGGTAAACCTTGTCCTTGGTGTGGTGGAGGATGGTTACTGTGTGTGGCAATGGTGGTGATGGGGAACCAATAAAACTAAAGAAATATTTAGGTTTGGTAAACCTTGTCCTTGGGCTCCATTAGTAAGTGTGTGGTGGTAGTGCAATAAAACTGTAAATAAAAAACATTAATTTATCACTAAGGGTGGATAGGTTAACTTTGTCCTGGGGCTCCATTAGCAGAGGGGGTGGTCATGGTAATCATGATTTCAGAGTCTGAGTGAAGTGTTGCCTACAGAAGTTGGTCGAAGATATTGTGCACACCCAGATTTGTGTTACACTCTGGTATCTGGTCATATTTCCGAGTAGTAATTAAAGATAATGACGCATATGCATTAACTACACATTTTGGCTGCCTAATTTTGCTGTTATCAGTACTGGGCTGGATTGTTTTACTGTGGTCTGTTACTGTATTAAAATCAGCGTTCATAATAATAAAACCTTATAGGGGCTAGGGCATATGGTAACAGTAGCTGCTGCTGCCGGCCATGAAAACCAGGTGATGTGGCTAAATCTTGCTAAGATATTGCTTTACTACTTATCATAAAATAAGTGCTCATTTTAATACAGTTACACTAAATTAGGCAGCCAAAATGTGCAGTTCTTCAAATACTACCTGGAAATGGAGTGCCAGAGGAACATTACTGAGTGAATCTTATTCAGTTGAACTGTGGTTTTGAGCACTGCTCGTAGAGGGACAGCAGTTATTTAATCTCACTCAGCAGCAGAAATGGGTGCTAGTTTTGAGCACTGCTACTAGAGTGGGAGATGTGTTTCTCCTGATTTTTCCTCTAGCGCCTAATAAACGTTTTTCATTGCATGGGGGAGTCTTTCATTTTGCATGCCTTTGAGCTTTTTGGCAGTGTTCTTCGTGGTGCTCCTAGCATTTGGCTTCTTTGGCTTGGTAGTACTGCTACAAAGGAAATGATAGAGGTGAGAGAAAGTGCCTCAGCTGAGACTTGAACCCAGACCACCCAGAACAGCATTCCAATTGTGGTAACCAAATATTTACTTGTAACAACAATCTCACATAGGGAATGTGGTGTGCATATTTATGGAACACTTACACTGCTTGTAAATGTTCCATAAATATGCACACCACACTCCTACATGAGATTGTTAAAATACAAGTAAATATTTGTGTTACCATTGGGTTGTGCGCTGGAGAGAGCACTATGCTTGGACAGCCCAGGTTCCAGGCCAGTTGACTCAGTGGAGCAGCTGGTTGGTGGCATTGTACCAGTATTCCGGGTGGCCTGGGTTCAAGTCCCAGCAGAGGCACTTTTCTCTCTCACCAGTTTGTTTGTAAGTGTTCCATAAATATGCACACCACACACCTCCTGTGTGGTATGCATATTTATGGAAAAACTTACAGGCAGTGTATTTGTTCCATAAATTTGCACACCGCACTCCTGTGTGATTGTTGCAAGTCAATATTTGTTTTGTTGCCATTGGGTTGTGCATTTGAAAGTACTTTGCTCTGACAGCCCAGTTGTCTCTGGTGTAGCTGGTTAGTGCAGTCGGGCCGGTATTCCGGGTGGCCTGTGTTCCCTGGGTACAAGTCCTAACTGAGGCACTCCTTTCTCTCACCTTTGTAAGGGTTCCATAAATATGCACACTGCACTCCTGTGTGATTGTTACAAGTAAACATTTGTTTTGTTTGCTCCAACAGGCAGCCCAGGTTTCAGGCCGGTTGTCTCAGTGGTGCAGCTGGTTAGCACAATCGGACCGGTATTCCAGGTGGCCTGGGTTCCCCCCACATCCAAATGAGTCTGAAAACAAGAATACATTTCCTAGCCCTCCTTTCCCAGTCAAACAAACCAAGGTGGTTTCCAGACTCAGAAGGTACTCAAGCAGCAGTACATTCAGAATCCTTACCCTAAATTAACTGTGTGCCACCTCTGCTGCAAGCATCTGTCTCAACCAGCCTCACGCTGGAGTCTGGCTTCAGAACCAAACCCAGTCCAGGTACTGACATGATAACATAACAAACTGTCAACACCCACAGGCTGGGCCCAGTAGGCTTTGTCTTTATTATCGCTTATTTGGGGCTCCGCCCCCACACTTCCAATGTAGGTTTCTGCGTAAGCAAATTTATTCTGCAAACGCATATTTACATAAAGTATTTCTGGCAATGCAATAAGGTTCAGACTAGAGTTCAGTAAAGTAACATTGTGCTGCTCAGTTTTGCCCTCCCATTTAAAATGAATGCCGAGGGGGTGCCCAATCCCCTCAGCATCATCGCCCCCAACAGTCTTTCTTTTGCCAACATTGGGCCCAATCCCGTTGGCTTCAGTCCCCCTTCCTTTATTTTGCCGACAGAGCCCACTCCCGTCGGCATAATCCGCTTTTGTTGTGTGCTGATGGAGGTGCCCAGTCCCCCATCGGCTACAGCACCCCCTTCCAAAACACTCAGGTGGCATGCTGGTAACCCACCCCAGTGTGCCAAATGCTCCTGAAAAACAGAAACCGTCCTGCAATGTTTTTTTTTTTTTTTTTTTAAACCCGTGAAAGAAGAAAATGGTCCCTTGCAGTCTCCCTGCTCCCTCCCCTAACCCATGCCCATCCTCTGCGTACCCTGCCTCCCCAAACCCCACTCACCCCACACTTACCTCCAGAGCCCCACGCGACGATCTTCGGTGGATCGGGAACACATCTGTACTCTTCAAGCCAACCACGAACTAAAGAAATGCCGGTAAGTTCTATAATGGCATAAATAGGGATTTTTGAACTTTGTTGCATATCTTACCCACTTTAGGGAATTTTGGCACAAAATTTTCAACATGGGGTTATGGGACCCCTCCTCATGAATTCACCCACTGTCATGGTGTTATTCAGTCCCAAAAGGAGATTTCTCAGTCACTGCACAGAATCACCTTTTGGGACTGTTTAATGAAATGACAGTGCCACTGTTCATGAGGGGGTTCTCAAAAAGCCTATGTTGCAAATTTGGCGGAAAAAATTCCAAAATATGACTGCTTTATGAGCGTGCGTTGCGCAGTTTTCATGCACACTTGTAGCTTCGTGAATTTGTAATATTTTCACTCCAGATTTTCAAATTTGGCATTTTTCTACACCTCCTTATGAACAGTATAGCTGTCATTTTACATATCCTGGCCTAAATGTGTCTTTGCACGTCCAGCGCAGAATAGTGCGGTCACTGTGTGAAATCAGTTTTCGGGACAGTTTGAGGAAATGATGGTGACACTGTTCGTGAGCAGAGGTCCTATAATGCCTATGTTGAAAATTTGTTGACGAACATCCATAAAATGACTGTGTTATAAGAGTGTGATGCGCAGTTTCCACGCACCCTTGTAACTTTGCAAATTTGCAATATTTTCATGCCAGATTTTTAACACTGGTGGCATTTTTTCACACCTCCTTATAAACAGTACAGCTGTCATTTTTCACATCCTGCCCAAAATGTGTTTTTGCACCTGTGGCGCACAATGGAGTGTTCGCTGTAGGAAATCAACTTTTGGGACAAATTAACAAAATCACAGTGCCACTGTTCAAGACGAGAGGTCCCAAAATGCCTATGTTGAAAATGTGTCATCGGCGTTGAGGGCTGAGGCACTGGATGCCTTACCTCGCTCCACACCGGCGACCCGTGTTCAGGAACAAGCACGGGTAGTCAGGGATTGGCAGGGGTGGAGAAGGCTGGAGTGCCCAACGGTTGCTCTCCTTCTCTGGGGAGGGAACCTGCAAGCTCCTGCAGCAATACCACCACCTAGGGGAGCTTGGGTGGAAGGTGCAGTATAGGGAGTAGAAGGAGCAAGTGTTAGACACCAGCAGCGGGCTGGAGCGGGAGGTATGTCTCAGACACACCAGCATCTGGGGGGGGGCAGAGAAAAGTCAGGAAAAAGGAGATTGCACAGTGGCGCCAGTAGACAGGTCTCAGGGGATGGCTCTCGGAGGCTCCGGTAAGTCCAGAGCAAGGTGCACACTCTATTCATGGTCGGGGGAGATCTGGGGCTCCTCCACCCTACTGGGGGGTAATCCGGTATCTATGGTCTATAGAGTGGGGCTCCCATATGCAAGGATGATCCGGAGAGGCTCTGAGGCAGGTCCACATTGAGACCCAGAAGAGTGGAGTCCCTGTGCGATAGGAGGACAAATACAGATTAAAAAAAAAGAAAGAAAATGTGGTTAAAAACATCCTGAAAATAATTGGGTTACGGACGTGTGTTGCGCAATTTCTATGCATGCTCATGACTTCACCAATTTCTCATATTTTCACTCCAGATTTTCAATGTTGCCTTTTTTTTTTTACACCTCTTCAAGAACAATACAGGTGTCATTTTTCACATCCTGCCCAAAATGTGTTTTCGTCCCTGTGACGCCAAATGGCATAGCCGCTGTGCAAAACCACATTTCGGCTAACAAACTGATAGTGCCGTTCTTCATGAGGTGAGGTCACAAAAAGCCTATGTTGAAAATTTGGAGTGAAAATACCAACAAACGTCTATGGCATTAGGGTTTCCAACTGTAAACCCCACCCTGTAGAGACTGACAGGCATCAGGGGTGTGACTTGGGATCATTGGCTGTAATGCTCACACCATTCCACCCCCACTCCCACCCTATAGCCTGTGACAGGCATTGAGGTTTGTCTTGGAGTGTTCGGCCCTAAAGTTCACCCAATTCTCCTATACTGCACCCACCTCAGCATATTTCCTTATGGAATGGCGCAAGTATAAGGCCCAAAGGCCCCAAAGCACACCACGACACTTGTCAATGTCTACAGGGTAGGGTGAGGTAGAATGGCAGGAGCGTTATAGCTGATGGCCCAAAGGCACACCCCAATGCCTGTTAGTCTGTGCAGGGTGGGGGTGGGGTTGGCTTCAGTTCAACACTTCACTGCCATTCCCATTATGCATTTCTAACTCCTGCACTACCAATGCCAATGCCAGCAAGATAGCATTCGGCATTGACAAATGCTTGTTTTATCTGCCACTCATTCTCAGTTACTAAGGAA
Organism: Neoceratodus forsteri; assembly: GCA_016271365.2. Taxonomy (NCBI): domain Eukaryota; kingdom Metazoa; phylum Chordata; order Ceratodontiformes; family Ceratodontidae; genus Neoceratodus; species Neoceratodus forsteri. Next base: position 967,608,116 of record CM028133.1, read on the forward strand.
ATCTGTAGGCAGATAAGTCAGAGGTACAGGAATCCTATTATTAGAGCAGCTGTCCTTAGTAATAAAGAAAGCAAGAACAATAAATATAGAAATATGTGAAATAGAAGCAGAGCTGCGTACAAATGTTACGGTTTTTAAAGTACTTGCAAAGATGCTAAAGGCTCTTTAATATTATATATCAGTGAGTCTGGGTCAGAAAATAAAGTGTAAGGCCCTCCAAAAAGTTCTGATAACCACAGTTTTAGGTCAGTAGAAACTGGGTCTGGAGAACTACTGTATCAGACCCATCACTTTGTAGGTATTGTACTCAGCAAGTTTACTCTCCCAACAGAATTATTCTTTTATACTCTCCCAACAGAATTATTCTTTTATCAGATATAACTTTAGTAGGGCTTTAGAGAAAACATTACATTGGCAGAGCAGTGTGGTGTATGCCACAAATATATTCATATAAAATGTCAGGCAACCATTACATCCTATTGTTCTGCAAGCATCTTTTTAGTAGTTTAAGAAGGCTTCACTGCACTTATAATTAAGGCATGTATACATCCAGGAAAAGCACAGCTCTTCATTTAACAGGCCTATTGTTTATCTGGCATTCATTTCAGTGGACTATTCTGTATCTGAGCTGTATCCAATGAACAGGACAAACCACTACAGCTGCTCGGCAGATAATTGAAAATAAATTAGTTATATGTCCAGGGCATCCAGTAAAAGGTAAAGGACACAGTCAACCCCACAGGAGCTAACTGTGGACCTTTTAAGCCATGACTGGGGACCCCATTTTAATCATCCCATTTGTACTAGCTGTTGCCAGACTGCAACAATTTTGGAGGGGGTCTCCATAACATTTTTCCAGGAAAGAATACATTAGCCCACCTTAAATGGATGCACTCCCCCTATGGCATTTCTAGAGCAACCCTGCTGAAGAATAGAATGTTTTAAACGTAGCATGGCATAGTTTATAAACATGAGGCTATATATGTACGGTGTATACATAGATTTGAATATCATAATTACAGCTTAATTTACAAGCCATGAGAATACACAAACCAAAAGGCCAGGGGAGGAGACTTAAATTTAACATGGAGTCATTCACTGAGGAGAGGGTGCTAAGGGTTCGAAGCACTCTGAAGAATGACAAATCAGTAGGCCTGGATGGGATGCACCCTAAAGTGCTAAAAGTAATGCACCAACAGCTCGCTGACCCACTGGCAGACCTCTTCAGTTGTTTACTGGAAAAAGTACTGGTGCCAGTGGATTGGAGGCCAGCTGACAGAAACATACATAGAAACATACAAAGACTTTGATGGCAGATAAGGACCACTTGGCCCATCCAGTCTGCCCATTCCTCCCTGCCTACACTATTATGCAGACTGTACCCAATCTACAGCTCTTTCTCCCTCCCCTTCATTTGTACTATGATTCCCTTGCGCTTATCACATGCATTCCTGAACCCCACCACTGTTTTCACCCCCCACCACCTCTTCTAGAAGGCTGTTCCAGCAATTCACTGCTCTTTCTGTGAAGTACATCCTCACATCTTTCTGGAATCTACCCCCTCCAGCTTCACTGCATGTACCCTTTTTCTTGAACACCTTTTCTTCTGAAATATACTTCCCTCAGGTACATTATTTACCCCCGTGAAGTACTTAAAGGTCTCAATCATATCCCCTCTCTCACTCCTCTGTTCCAGGTTCTACACATTGAGGTATTTTAGTCTCTCTTCATAAGGCTTTTGATGCAGACCCTGCACCATTTTAGCTGCCCTCCTTTGGACCATCTCCACTCTATGTCCATCCGGAGATATAGTCTCCAGAACGGGACACAGTACGCTAGGTGGGGTCCTACCAGTGACCTATATACCACCTTCCTCTTTCTGCTGGTGATACCCATACCTATGCACCACAGTATCCCACTAGCCCTCCTGACTCCCTTGTTGCACTGCCTGGCCACTTTAAATCATTCAATATGATTACCTCCTGATCTCTTTCATGCTCGGTGGTCATCAATACCACTCCACCCATTTTGTACTCCTCCTGGGTTTCTGTGCCTTGAGTACATTATTTTGCACTTATTTGCATCAAAACCAAGCTGCCATACCTTTGACCACTCTTTGAGTTCTCTCAGGTATCTGCTTATCCTTTCCACCCACCTGGAGTGTCCACCCTATTGCAGATGTTGGTGTCATCTGCAAAGAGGCAGACCTTCTCTTTCAACTGCTCTGCAATGTCACTTATCAAGACATTAAAGATTATCAGTCCCAGCGCTGATCCCTGAGGCACCCCACTGGGTTACCCTCCCTTCCTAGGAGTGAACTCCATTTACCACCACCCTCTTTGACCTATCCCCTAACCAATTTCTTATCCAGTTTACTACCTTTGGACCCACTCCTAAGCTACCTAGCTTGCTTACTAGTCTTACTTACTTAGTTACTTACTGAGCTTGCTTACTGGTGTGGTACCCCTACACAAAAGCGGAAATAGTGATGAACTGTAAAATTATAGACCAGTCAGTTTGCCATCTATAGTTGAGAAATTACTTGAGGCCATTATTAAGAAGAGGATGGTGGAATTTCTGGATGCCAGTAATTCCAGGAAAAAAAACAGCATGGATGTACCATGGGGTAATCATGTCAGACACATCTTAATCGGCTTCTTTGACTGGGTCATGAAGGTGGTGGACAAAGAACAAGCAGTGAATGTACTGGATCTGGACTTTAGCAAACCCTTCGACTCTCTCACGCAGGAGAATAGTTAAAAAATTGGAGGAGCTGGGGGGGGTTGGGGAAAGGATTACAGGATGAGTCAGAAACTGGGGTTGAACGCTGACAGTAGTCTTAAATGGAAAATTCTTAGAGGTAAGGGAAGTCCCCAGTGTGGTTCCCCATGGATCAGTTTTAGACACAATACTTTTCAACATCTTTATTTTCAGCACCAGGGAAAGGATAAAAAGGAAGGTGTCACTATTTGTAGATACCTCAAAAATCTGTGGTAGAGTGGACAGCGATGTCTAGGGGTCAGGATACTGAAGGAAGATGAGAAGGGACTGGAAAAGTGATCATAAGCCTGACAACTAGAATTCAGTGCAAAAAAAAGTATTATATATATACAGTACATATATATATATATATATAGATATATATAGATATATATAATATATAGCAATCAGGAACCCAAAGACACTATAAAGAATAGGAGAGGAGGCATTTGAATAAAATACAGAAAGGAGGGATCTCAAGCATTTAAACAGCACAGTTCAGCAGAGCAATGGGAAAGCAAACAGGATGCTGGGGTGCATGGACAGAGGAAATAGTGGCAGAAGGAAGGAGGTAATCCTGCCTCTGTGCAGATCCCCAGTGCAGTCACATTTGGAATAATGTGTGCAGTTCTGGAGTCCACACTTGAACAAGCATTTGTCAATGCCGAATGTTGCTTGCTTCTATGTGCTGTTTAGGTATTTGGAAGTCATTGGAGTGCAAATATTGAAAATTTGCGAACTTACGAGCGTGCGTAGGAACTGCATAGCCTTGCCTTCATCAAAACAGTCATTGTTAGGAAATTTTTCACGAAATGTTCAACATAGCCATTTAAGACCTCTGGTCATGAACAGTGACACTGTGATTTTCTTAATGTGTCCCATACACTGAGTTAGCACACGGCTGCGCCACTTGTGCGCTACATAGGCGGAAACATGTTTTGAGCAGGATGTGAAAATTACAGCTGTACTGCTCATGAGGAGGTGTGGTAAAATGGCAATGTTGAAAATCTGGAGGAAAAATATTGAAAATTTGTGAACTTATTAGTTCTGAGGAACTGCGCAACGACGCCAGAAACAGTCATTTTTAGGAATTTTTCACCAAATTTTCAACATAGCCATTTTAAGACCTCTGCTCATGAACAGTGTCACTGTGATTTTCTTAATTTGTCCCTTACATTGATTTCGCACACAACTGAGCCATTCTGCCTCAAAGGGTGGAACACATTTGGGTGAGATGTGAAAATGACAGCTGTACTACTCATAATGTGTGGTAAAATGGCAATGTTGAAAATCTGGAGTGAAAATATTGAAATTCGCGAACTACGACCCTGCGTGGGAACTGCTAGCCTTGCAGCTAAATAAAACAGTCATTTTGGAATTTTGGACCAAATTTTCAACATGGGGTTTTGGGACCCTTCTCATGAATGATGTCACTGTCATGGTTGGTATTCGGGCCCGAAGGGTGATTTGCAGATCACTGCGCGAAATCATCCTTAGGGCCTGAATAACGCCATGACAGTGACATCATTCATGAAGGAAACCACTGTTGAAAATGGTCTAAATTCCCAAAATCCTGAGATATGCAATAAAGTTGAACCCCTCCTATCTAGCCCATTATACAGCTTACGGCATTTCCTCAGTTCGCGGTCGGCTTTGAAGAGTGCAGGCGTGTTCCCGGTCCACGAGATCGTCGGCGCGGGAGTCGGAGGTAAGTATGGGGTGAGGGGGTGTGGGGAGGCTAGTGCGTGGTGGGTGGGTGTGGGTTGTGGGAGGGGTCGGGAGGCAGCGCCGGCGGGACGTTTTGTTTTACAGGTTTAAAACAAAAAGACATCGTGGGACGTTTGCCACGCTGGGGTGGGCTCCCAGCGTGGCACAAGGACGGGGGGCCGTTCAGCCGACGGGGGATTGGGCACCCCCGTCGGCCAAAGAATTGATTGCCACGCTGGGGTGGGCTCCCAGCGTGGCACCAGCTCTGGGGGGCGACAGCAGCTCAGCCGGCGGGTTGGGCACCGTCGTCTACACAGGATGTCTTGGGCGTGCACGCCTGCATGTGGGGGGGGAGCTATGCTTATCGGTGCTCACTGAAGCATAGCTCCCCCTTTCAACTGTATGCCACTGCATTTTGGAGTGTGTCATAGACAGCTCCAAAATGCATTGGCTTACAGGGGCCGCGCCTGCCAGCTCACTGACTGAATTGGAGGAGGAGGTGACACACCTCCGAAATCTCGGATGATGTCACTATGTTTCTTGCACATGCGTGCAAGCAACATAAAAAGGACAGAGATAGGCAAGGCAGGACAACTTTATTTGTATGGCACCAAATCCCAGTGGCTCTGAGCACCTTACATAAATAAAAGAATGAAAATAAAGCACATACAATCCAGCACAGAGTTCAGCAGCATTACTGAGTATCACCAGGCCCATAGCAAATACTAACATGATGAGGTTTTTTTTAGATAGATAGGGTTGAGGCAGTGCAATGGAGGGCAACAAAACTGATGCAGGGACAGCAAGAGAAGTCCTCCGTGGAAAGGCTTGAGGGCCTCAACATGCACAGACTGGAGGTCAGGGGGCATAATCCAAACTTTCTAGTTTCTTCATGAGGCAAACAAGGTAGACAACAGGAAACTTTACAATGAGCAGAAAAATAGACAGAAGAGGGAACTCAAAGGAGCTGATAGGAGGGAAATTCGGGAAGGATGTCAGAAAGAATTTCTTCACAGAGAGGGGGTGGATAAATTGAACAGGCTGCCAGTGAGATGGTCTGCACCAAATAGATGGAGGGGTTCAAGTGAGGGTGGGACAGACATATGGAACTGGTGAGGTTAGCAGGAGAAGATGACATGGGGGAGGGTGAGTGAGTGACTACTAGGATATTCGCATCATATCATAGGTAGAGCTGGATACACTAAATGTGCATTAGGCATCTTTAGTTCTAGTCTGGTTACATCAGTATGGTTCCCTGTGCTAGTTTTAAAGTCATAAGAAGATGATGATTTTAATTGTGTTTGCTCCCACATAGATCCCCCAATACCACACTTTTTTGGGTCCCCAATTGCCCAATGCCATACACTGGACTCCCCTCCTGCTGCTAATTTCCACCTCCAGGCACCCTGAGCAGTCCCTCCTTATCTTAGTTCTAATGCATCCCTGCCAGAGTGTCTTCCCTGCTGCATCCATGGGAGAAAGCACAGGCACTGATGTTGGATAGGGTGGTTGGGGTGGAAATGGTGATCTGAGGGTTCTGGTGACATAGCAGGAGCCATGATGACATCATCCAACATTCTGAGATGACTCATTTTTTGATTTGCACTGCCCTTCTTCCACCTCCTCCCAGTGCATGTGCACACCTCAGCACCCAGGGATGGGGTTGGGGGTTTATGGCAACACATCATCAACATTTCCAAGCACCCCCCACAAACCAGCTACCAGAAGCCACTTGAAGAGCGGTAAAGTGCTAAAACCTTACCCAGGAGGAGCGGGGTATGTGGACACAGCTCTTGCCCTCCCTGTAGTCCTCCGCTCCTGCAGTACCAAACTCAGGGATGAACTCGGATCAACAGCAGGCAGTGCATGCCGAGCGGATAATGATTTATGTTTATAAAATAAGCACAGACGTGCCACACACACACACACACACACACCATTTTAGTTTAAAAGAACCAAAATTGAGTGACTGGGGGACTGATAATGTTAAGTTCGTTGATCTCTTCATGACATGTCTGGTGGTTTTGCTCAGACCATGTGTTGCAGACTGGGAATGCCCATCACAGCACTAACTACAGATTAAAATAAAAAACTCATACAGTAACACACTGAGCCATCTCGGTGTCCACTGTTCCGGGATTGGCTCAGAGCAGTATCACAGCCTAAAATAAAGGAATACAGCAACAGATTCAACAGTTTGTTTTGACCTGCAGGAACATCTTTGCATCGTTAGCTCTTACCTCCACTGCTTATGAGATGGTATCCCAGAACCTTCTGCAGTCCAGTACTCCCAGGGGGATGCAAACAGCTTCCCCAGCCCATTGCTGGTGGCAGCATTTGGGAGGAATGAAACCTGTAGTGACCATGAAGATCCGGACAGAGAAAGAATCCCCCAAATCCTCAATGTTCATCTCACCCTGTCTAGCTTGAAATCTTTTAACTAGCATGTCTCAAAACCCTAGATGCAATACCCAGCACTGCACACCTACCTACCCCACCTTCCCCCCTTCACCCTTTCTCAGTTTCTTCCACTCCTTACCTTTCTGGATGGGGTGAGGTGCCAGCCGAAGTATCCTGTGCTGAGAGTTCAGGCGTCTGGCTGCATCTGTGCTGCTTTGTAGACAATTGCAAGCAACTTCGTCTCAATGAGAGAGCAGCTTTTATACAGAGATTCAACCCCTATCACCACCATCAGAAGCACAGGGAAGAAATATTTTAAGAGGAAGAGAGAGAAACCAACATAATGAGACTAGCCTTTCAGACTCCCAGTAGAGCTTCAGTTCTAAAGTGCATTTTTATTAACCCTTTTTATTCATTTTATTACATTAACTTCTATTCCTGGAAAAAAATGTTTTCCTTTCACAAATGTAGTTTTTGTTCTTTTTATTTCATGTTTGAGTTCTTTATGGAAATAGCAGCAGTGGGAACTCTGACTTAAAGCCATTCCTCACTGCACGCCATTTGGACTCCTAAGCCCTTTTTGGCACCACCTCACCTAGGAGTTGAGAGGGGATGCTGTCTACCCCTTCCCCCCGGATGCCACAAGAGTAGCTCAACTTGAGGCTGTGATGGTCTCCCAGCCCCTTCACCCCCTGCCTCTCTAACCACCAATCACATGGCTTCCTGTGGAGACCAGGCAGAGTAACACTGCTCTCTCTTAAATGGCAGACTACTAGTGGTCCTCTGCATTGTGGTCTCCCTGGAAGTCAGTTGAAGAGATAGCCACTGGCCGATCACTCTGCCCAATTCAGTGAGTGTTCCAAGACTTTCAGTGCTCATCCCTCTGTTGTTTAAGTTGTTATCCATTTGCCTTTCTATTTTATTCCATACAGCCTGCTGCTGAGTACTGCTACTTCCCCATTATAGTCATGGCTAGGCAACCAGTCTTTAATGTACTGCTATAATTTTGCCTGCTGCTGACTAGCGTCATTTCCTTGTTGCAGTTATGTTTCAGTAACCAGTCCAGTAATTTGCTGTTCATTAATTTACTGCTCAAATTATTCAATGCAATTATTTCAATGTTCAGATCGTATCTGTCTGTTGCAGGTTAACGCTACTGCATTGTCCTACTGCCTCTCTGTTCCGCCCTTCCTTAGTCATACCTATATTATTCTCCCTATCTGAGTGCAACTCACATCCCCATTTCTCAGTACTAGTATTACCACCCTCCAAGTGTAGTCCTTACTTTTAGCTTACTTTCTTTCTGGGTGTAGCTCCTATACTCTCCTTCACCAGATCCCCCTCCTTCTCCTTGAGTCATTACACCCCCATCCATTGCAGGCCCCCCTTCTGGGTTTTTAACAGCCTCCATACACCCGCTCAATTAATCATGGCAACTGTTTGCTACCTCTCCATTATGTTATTTACCCTCGCTCTTCTCCCCTTCTAGTCCCCTCTCCTCCCCACCTTCCTTCCACCTCTACCTTCACCTCCCCATTCTCTCCTTCTCCCTGTCCCCATCCTCCTTTCCCACCCTCCTTTCCACTGGCCTCCCCCCTCTCTGACACTCCCCCTGGCCTCCTGCATGCAGCCTCCTCCCTTTCAGATGGATCCACCTTGATGCACTCAGGGGACTCCACTCCTCCTCTCTCCTTCTTCCTCATTCGTCTTCCCCCTCCCTTCCCTCCACTTCACTTAAGAATCTCATAGGCTCCCTTAAGCTCCTTGTCTACTTGCTACTCATTCTAGCAGGTGACATTGAACTCAACCACAGTCCTGCCCTGCCAGCTGCCTCGCCTCTCTCCAAAGGGTTGAGAGTAGCCCATGTTAACACCCACAGCCTCCTCTCCAAAACTGACCTACTACAACCAGTAATGGTGAACCTCAACCCTGATGTCCTGGTGATATCAAAATCTTGGCTCTCCCCCAAAATTCCATAATACTGCCATAGCCATCCCTGGCTTCCCAATTGTCTAATAGGATTGTACTAATACGGTTGGTAGTATAGCCATCTACCTTTCCCGCTGCACCCAATTCAAACCTGTGCTGTCCTTCTCCTCCCCTTCTGCCTATGAGATGCTCCTGCTGAAACTCTCCCTCCCCTTCTCCATTTCCATATTCATTGCTGGAATCTACTGCTGCCCTAGCATACACCCTCCCTCTGTCACTGAGCTCAACACCCTTTCCTCCCATGCCTCCACCAGCGAGTTGCTCATCCTAGTTGACTTCAATTTTAATTGGCTCTCAACTTGCCACCGTAAATATTCCAAAACATAAAATCTGCAGCTTACCCACGTGATCTCTGATCCCACCAGACTCAACCCCAAAACCCATAACCACTCCCTTCAGGACTAGATCCTCTCCTCCCACCCCCACCATATTGTGGATGATGGTACTTCTCCTGATGCCCTCAGTGAACATCATATGATCTACTGCATGTGTAAGATTCACCACCCCAAAGACCCACCTAAGCTCATCCAGATTAGATCCTTTCATTCCCTGGATCTATTTTCCGAACTTGTGTAACCCCCTTGTTATCCAGGGTTACTAGAATCCCAGTAAGACCTAGTGGTAGGCAGGGAAGGCAGCTTGTGAAACTCCAGTTTAATGGGTTTCACACTGTCTCACTCTGTTCTCAGTCTCAGCTGAGACTGAGGGATGACATCACCAATAGAACTTTCGCAGCTGCATGAGCCACATTGGAATCTGCAGCAAAGGGAGTTAGATAGAACGTTAGGAGTTTTTGAAGTCAGTGTCTTCAGTTTGTCTTCAGTGAGTGAGTGAGTGGAGTGAGCTTGCTGCTAAAGCAGCTCAGTAAAGGCTCTAGGAGCCTCAGCCCTGACAGAGGGCTACTTTTAAGTAATAGGGTGTGTGTCTCCACCTTAAAGAGAGACACGGAAGAGTACTGAAGTGGTGGGGCCGTTGTTTGGTCTCAGTGCCCCCTCCCTCCGAGAGAGGTGAAGGATTCCCTAACAGATTCCTGGGGCAACCCCTAGTTCTGTGTGTGGAGGAAAAGCTGCCTGTTCGTTCCAGTATTTAGTTGGGAGAAAAGAAGATTTGTGAGTCGCCTGTGGGGTACCTGCAACATGAGGGTGAGTGTCTGCTCTGGCTAAAAGGGCTTACGTTTTTCACCCTGGGATTTGTGTGACAATGTGGGGATTGAACTACTAAATATTGGGAAGCCTAGAGAAATGGGCTAAGCAAAGTCAAAGTAGTTTCAAGTTCCAGAGTTTGTTGGGATGCAAATAATATGTAGAGGTGATGTGACAGACATCTACCCTTAATCTACATTTAAAAGTTCAGTACAGGAGTTGTTCAGTTTCCAGAGAAATGGCCGGGTATGGGCTTTGGGAGCTGGAGGTGGGTGGCCCCCCACCTTTAGTGACCAGGTCCACCTCTACTGATTTCTTCTGTGGATTTCTACTTTGCCTCAGGCACTTGACCAGTGATGGGGGAAGTACCCAGACGTGGGATTGTAAGGAAAATTCTCTCTAAGAGTCGCAGACTCTAGTGTGGTTTGGGGAGCCACAACAGGATAATTGGTTCATTCTTCCAATGGACTGCGGATCAAGTGGCCGGCGGGGGAGCCGGGCCAATGGGGAAAACCCAAGTGTGTACAAGTCGGGCTGTGTACCCAAAGCTGCGAGCAAGTCTGGGCTGTGTGCCTGGTGGGTTTAGAGCCTGAGGGCTGGAAATAGTGATAAAGTGTTCTGTTGTCTCTAATCTGCATAACCAGGAAATGTAGCCCTATGGGGGTCCATCTATGCTTTGTTTGTTCAGCTTGGATGTGAATAAAAACCACACTGAAGAATCCCAGTCCTGGTTCTGGACATTACAGTTATTGCTTCCTGTGTTCGGATTTACTTGGGTGCCCCTGTGCAGAGTAGCCAAACCTAGGTACCCCTGTGCCGAGTAACCTCATCCTCCCCGAACCCAGGTCCCCACCAGGTACTGCTATCAGCTTCAACAGCATGCCACCTGTCGTTTTGCTAGAAAGGCAGGGGTGAGGGATTACAAAAATGGAGGCACCGCTTTGGATTTTGTTCTGGGAAGGAAGGTGCTCGGGCAAGGGGGCTAGCGTTTTGGCTATCTGGCAGTGGGTAGCCCAAAAGCAGAAGCAATTTCCCTAGTGTGTTGCTGTGTGCTGTGGATTTTGTGTTGCTGTTTAAAATTGCCAACTGTTTACCAAGGAGCAGTAAAGCCAAAGAGTGTGCCCTTGTCCTGCATCAAATTGTTTACAGCGTTTTTGCCTGCTTGTTAAAATGAACTGTGGTAAAGAAAAGTGTGGAAGACTAGGGGTAGCAACAGGAAAATTGTGCCCTGGACATTTGAAATACTTTTAAAATGAACTGTGATAAAGAAAAGTATGGAAGACTAGGGGTAGCAACAGGAAAATTGTGCCCTGGACGTTTGAAATACTTTTAAAATGAACTGTGGTAAAGAAAAGTGTGGAAGACTAAGGGTAGCAACAGGAAAATTGTGCCCTGGACATTGGAAATGCTTTTTGAATTGACTGAGAGACTGCAGTGTAAATGGCTATGTTAAATGGCTGAAATGAGCTCCCACCGTGGAGTCAGTTGGTGAAGAAAAAAAGTTGCATTCTGCAGTTTAAATGTGCCTGCTCAATGATCGCCGTGAGGAGAAGAGCCCTCGCGAGGAAGAAGAGGCTCATTTGCATGGCGTCGTGTGGTTGATCAGGCTGCAATTAGTCCCGCCCCCTCAGCCAGCTCTACAGAGACTGCCCCAGCATTCGAGAGGGTGTGTGAGTGGAGTGCGTGTACTGGCAGTGGAGGAGCGTCGCGAGTGTTAAAATCGCTGTAAAACTTGTTAAAAATTGACTTTCTTGTTTAAAATCAGGATCAACCCGCTAATCGATCGTCGGAATTGCAAGTTTGGTGGTTGGAAAGACGATCGATAGGACTGCCCGCCTGTTTCTGTTCTGAGGCCTCCAAGAACTGGCTGCAGGCCATTTTTCCCCATCGCAGCAAACTGCTACTGATAACAGTAAGTAACCACCTTAAAACTGCTCAAACAGTGATTTTCTGCCCTATGCCATATAAATGTGTGTGCAGCAGTGTAGTCGCTTTGCAAGTAATGACTGTGTTAAGTCCTGCCAGCAAGTGCAAGTCTGTTAAGCCATTGACTGTGTGCATAGTAATGAATTCAGCCTCAGTTTAAAGTTTGAAGCCAGAGAGAGACTGTGGGTTGCAGCCAAAGTGCAGCACTAGTAATACAGGCAATCCTGTGCTAAAAACCTGAAGCTTTAAGGGAATGTGAATAAAAGAAATGTTTCCAGCATGTAAAAAGTCCGTGGAAAATCCTGTAAATGTGTTTAAAACAAGAATAGAGCAAGTTGTGCAGTTTGAGCAAAAGTTATCAGTAGTTTGTGTAAATCGGGTGCGCAGTGGCTTGACCCAGATTCTAAATGTTGATGCACAGAAGTGCTGCCGCCGCCATTACAGGGTGGGGTAGTAAAGTAAACACAGCAGTAGAGGAGCCATTTTACAACTAAAGAGTGTGTTCAATAAAGTGGGACTTTCAGTTACAGTGAACTTTCGTTTATTTTTCTGCAGTTATGGCCTCAGGACCAGCTCGTTACCCAGATCATGCCCGGGTTGCAGTAACAGCAGCAGTGAATAGACTGAGGAATATTGAAAAGTGGTGCTATGGAGGGCAACTGCCTCCTCATGTGGCGGTTCCTGGTTATCCAGTGCATGTATGTCAAATATGCTTGAGCGCTGGAAGGGACGTCTTCATGATTCCTCACTGTGCTGGATGCCTAGAAAAATATGGCTTGTATAAAGCACCTCAAATTCGTTTGGCTCCCACATGGACAAAAGTTCAGGAATCTGCAGTTGGCAGCACACAACACCAGGCGGAGCCTGTGGAGGAAGGCCCCTCGGGGGAGTGTGGCACAAAGCTAGAGGGTGCAGAGTTAGAGACAGAACCCGAAGTTAAAGTTTTGGATGCTGGATCCCAAAAGAAAAGTTCGGATAAAGCATCAATCGACCTCTGGGGGGGGCCTAGCCCAAGTCTCTTAGATGAAGATGAGATGCGGGAGGCCTTTGAGTGTGAGGTGTCGACCTCCGAGCCTAGTGATGAGTGGATAGTCTCAGGAGTGAGAACGACTGCTCACTCCTGGGCTCAGATCCTCAGTGAAGAGGAAGATGAGGGGGAACCTATGTGGCCTTGTGAAAAAGGAACGGGTACACAGCCTCAAGATCTTGCCTCGGAGGAATGCATGAAAGAAATTGGTGATGCCACTGCCCTGGCTTCGCAAGAGGAAGAAGTCAGGGATCCGTTTCTAATTTCTTTAAGGATGCGAAGCTGGCAGAACCAGGACTGGCCACCCCCAAGCCAGGCCAGCGGTCTCAGACTGACCAAAGCAAGTAAAGAGGAGAGACTGGTTCGTAGGAAGGCAAATGAGATCTATGGTATGACCTTTCCTACCTTTCCTCGAAAAGTCTGGGAGGAGATTGAGAACTGCAGGAAATCCTGGATCTGGGATGAAGCAATGAAAAGTGTGCATCCTGGGGCCAACAAGCATGTAAAGAATAGACTGTTCCACGAAAAGTATACCCAGTGGAAGAGAGGGCAGGACACTGTTTATAGATAGAGTGAGAATAGTGGATGGAGAGGGACGTGAAATCTCCCACTGTGTGAATTATGTGCACCCAGACGGGGTAATAATTCAAGCTCCTGACCCCCGGTACTATTGGCCTCAGTGCAAGGACCTCCCAGCAAATTTCCCCCGTGCCTACAAAATGGAAAGCCGAGCAGTGGTAGTCAATACTGCCACACCAGACTGTGAAGTGCCTTTATTGATCCGCCAATATGAACATCCAGGACTCAGGTGCCCCACATTCATCAGTCTACAGTGTACTGTCCTTTCCAGAAACCATCGACTGGCCCACCAGATGACTTCAGATCCAGAGAGGACACCATCCCAGCTGTATCCTGTTCATCGCCTGGTAATCGGATGACATCGGACCAGCTGTTTTCTTTTTGTTCCTGTTCTAAGGTTCCATCTCCAGAGATGACATCAGCCCAGCTGTTCCCAGATGTGCCCTCCTGTGGTTCCCGGAAGATGTCCGCCCAGCTGTATCAGAAGAAATGCTGCCAGGGAGAGTCTTCATCAGAGGTGCAGGTCGGTGCCGAATTTCGTACTACAAGTTGCTGGTAAGTCCGAACTTTTCTATCTTTATGACATTGCAGTACACACCCTACACTAGCAGACTTCAAAATGTGTGAACTGTCCTCAAAGACTCTCCCCTTCGGGACTTTGGCCTGTTAGAACTGTGCTTCACCAGGCTCCGGCCCAGGAGAGACTCTTTATTGGACTAGCCTTCGGGCATTGTGGTCACTAGTTGGGACTTTTAGGGCATTCCATCCCCTCAAATGTGTATTGTAAATAATGTCATTGTTTTCTAATGTAAATACTGCTTTTCTACCTTTTTCTAAAAAAATCTTTTTGGGATTTTTCAGTGTTTTGATGGTAGGGGTCTAGGTAGACTGTGTATGCAGATTAGGAGAGTGTGTGTTTGTCTTTCTTTTTCTTACAGGTGTTCCTGGGAAGACAGAAGAGAAGAGAAGACAAGAAGAGGAAGAGGGAGCTCATCGGAGTTCCTCATCAGTGCTTTAGTGTGTTTAGAAAATTAAAGTACTGTGGTGTTATGGTTGTTATTACTGTATTAACCCTTTCCTTCCACAGGTGTGGTTGTGGGGGTAGGGAGGAGACAGTAACATGGTTAAAATGTGGTATTTTAATGGTGTGTGGTTGCAGGTTGCCCAAGGTCGGGGAGGTCCCTGGGTTGTTTTTGTTTTGGGGGTATTAGGTTAGAAGGCAGATAGGTTTTCCCTAGAGGGTTAGGGGGGATAGACAGGCTGTGGCCCTGACCTGCAGTAGGGACGGCAGTGCTGATCTATCAGGGCTATGCTCTGGATGGTTTTACCAGAGCCACTAGGTGTCCATAGTAAGTGGATAGTGTAGAGGCTGATATGTCAGCTAAAGGCCTTTAGGCCCTTAGTGTTGCCTGCCTATGCTTGCACATGGTAGGAGGGGGCCTGATCACCCCCCTCCGCAGGTAGCATATAGGGTGGGATGGCCTAAGGCTGGGTAAATAATGACTGCGGACAGTCATTTTCCTGGTCAAGGGCGAGTGTAACCCCTTGTTATCTGGGGTTACTAGAATCCCAGTAAGACCTAGTGGTAGGCAGGGAAGGCAGCTTGTGAAACTCCAGTTTAATGGGTTTCACACTGTCTCACTCTGTTCTCAGTCTCAGCTGAGACTGAGGGATGGCATCACCAATAGAACTGCATGAGCCACATTGGAATCTGCAGCAAAGGGAGTTAGATAGAACGTTAGGAGTTTTTGAAGTCAGTGTCTTCAGTGAGTGAGTGAGTGGCATGAGCTTGCTGTTAAAGCAGCTCAGTAAAGGCTCTAGGAGCCTCAGCCCTGACAGAGGGCTACTTTTAAGTAATAGGGTGTGTGTCTCCACCTTAAAGAGAGACACGGAAGAGTACTGAAGTGGTGGAGACCGTTGTTTCGGGTCTCAGTGCTCTCTCCCTCTGGGGGGGGGGGGAATGAGAAGGATTCCCTGCAGATTCCTAGGGCAACCCCCTAGTTCTGCGTGTGGAGGAAAAGCTGCCTTTTCGTTCCAGTATTTAGTTGGGAGAAAAGAAGATTTGTGAGTCGCCAGTGGGGCACCTGCAACATGAGGGTGAGTGTCTGCTCTGGCTAAAAGGGCTTATGTTTTTCACCCTGGGACTTGTGTGACAATGTGGGGATTGAACTACTAAATATTGGGAAGCCTAGAGAAATGGGCTAAGCAAAGTCAAAGTAGTTTCAAGTTCCAGAGTTTGTTGGGATGCAAATAATATGTAGAGGTGATGTGACAGACGTCTACCCTTAATCTACATTTAAAAGTTCAGTACAGGAATTGTTCAGTTTCCAGAGAAATGGCCGGGTATGGGCTTTGGGAGCTGGAGGTGGATGGACCCCCACCTTTAGTGACCAGGTCCACCTCTACGGATTTCTTCTGTGGATTTCTACTTTGCCTCAGGCACTTGGCCAGTGATGGGGAAGTACCCAGATGTGGTATTGTAAGGAAAATTCTCTCTAAGAGTCGCAGACTCTAGTGTGGTTTGGGGAGCCACAACAGGATAATTGGTTCATTCTTCCAGTGGACTGCGGATCACGTGGCCGGCGGGGGAGCCGGGCCAATGGGGAAAACCCAAGTGTGTACAAGTCGGGCTGTGTACCCAAAGCTGCGTTCAAGTCCGGGCTGTGTGCCTGGTGGGTTTAGAGCCTGAGGGCTGGAAATAGTGATAAAGTGTTCTGTTGGCTCTAATCTGCATTACCAGGAAGTGTAGCCCCATGGGGGTCCATCTATGCTTTGTTTGTTCAGCTTGGATGTGAATAAAAGCCACACTGAAGAATCCCAGTCCTGGTTCTGGACATTACAGTTATTGCTTCCTGTGTTCGGATTTATTTGGGTGCCCCTGTGCAGAGTAGCCAAACCTAGGTACCCCTGTGCCGAGTAACCTCATCCTCCCCGAACCCAGGTCCACACCAGATACTGCTGTCAGCTTCAACAGCATGCCACCTGTCATTTTGCTAGAAAGGCAGGGGTGAGGGGTTACACTTGCAAACCTGATGGCAATTGACTGGTCCCCTGTATTAGCTGCCAATAACATTAACACCACTCTTGAGTTTTTATATACTCCAAATTCTTGTTGGCCTGGGATCATCATGCCCCCCCCCCCAAGGAAAACTCAGATCCATGGCTCACACCTCCCTTAGATCACAGCAAAGTTGTTGGCCTTTTCACCGTGCAAGTGACCTTGCCTGGTGGACCCACAAGTTCACTGGCTCCCCAACTGATCTTGCTAAATACAAGTCACTTCATAATTCTGTACCACAGCTACTAGGTCTGTGAAGGTGAATTACCTTGCATCCATGCTCCTGAACAACCTTAACCACCCCTTAAAGTTTCAGAAGGTCATTCATGCCCTCTTCTCCCCACCCTCCCTATCCCTCCCCCATCCTTAAGGTGGGCAACTCTCCCATCTCTGATCCTGCTCAGTTGCCTCATCGTTCAACTTTTATTTCACCACCTGTGTCCTCTCCCTTTTCCATCTCCCCCTCCCCATACCCCTCCCTTTTGCTTCAATCCTCTCTCCCCCCACCATTCTGTCTCCTTCTCCCCTACCACTTCCCTGCTACCCTCAAGGCCCTCCTAGAACTTAACCAATGCAAAGGTGGGAGCCCTGACATGCATGACTCCAAACTCTTGCCTTTCTCCACCCCAGCCACTGCCCTTCCTACCACCCACTTCTTGAATTGCTCTCACTTTCCAGGCCACAGTCATCCCCCTTCCCAAAGGAAGTGACCCCTCCATCCCTAGCAACTACCACCCCATCTCGCTCCTCCCTTCCCTGGCTAAACTTCAGGAACACGTGATCCTTTCCCAACTCTCCCCTTTCCTTGCTAATGCCTCTTCTTCACTCCCTATCAGTCTGGCTTCAGGAAATCCCACTCCTCCACCACCTCCCTTCTTAGGCTCACAGGCATGAGTGTCATAGCTGACAACCCAAAGGCATGCCCCAATGTCTGTCCGTCTCTACACGGTGAGGGTGGGGTTGGCGTCACTTCAATACTTCACTGCCATTCCTATTATGCCTCTCTAGCTCCGGCACTGCCAATGCCAGCGCAACAACATTCGGCATTGACAAATGCTTGTTTATCTGGTTATTAGAAATGAATGGGAGTGCCGTGACTTACTCTTCATATCTCTTCTTTAACAAATTGTGTCTGCACTGCCTCCAAGCAATATAACATCAGGAGCATGTCCAAGAATGCCTTTAATTCTCCTTTCTGGCATACTCAGCTGAGCAAGCAGTCATTTGATGTCAGGCCTCTAAATGGTTAAACTAACTGCCTGGTACACTACTGAATCTCCACAAGATTAATCAATTTAAGAGATCTTTGCGGTCAGCCCTTGCAGTCTAGTGCAATTGTAACTGTTAAACTGTTTTATTCGGCTTCTCTCTGTGCATATCCTGTGAGGTTTTATATGGATTTTTTTTTCAAAACTATATGTAATTGTTCTGTCTTAAGTGCTTTTATCCTAACTTTACTACATTTCTCCTGGATCTGCTTCTTGTACTTGTAATGTTTTTGTGGCTATGTATTTGATGTGGAACCCTTGGAAATGAGCACTTTTGCTGAAAGGTAATCTCTGAAGTTTTCAATAAATAAATAAAAACAGGTTTATGTCATGACATAACAGCAGTGCAATGTGGCCCTGTGTGAAAAACAGGTGTATCTCATGACACAGCAGCAGTACAATGTGGCCCTGTGTGAAAAACAAGTTCATCTCATGACACAGCAGCAGTGCAATGTGGCCCTGTGTGAAAAACACAGGTGCATTTCATGACACAGCAGCAGTGCAATGTGGCCCTGTGTGAAAAACAGGTGCATCTCATAACACAGCAGCAGCAGTGCAATGTGGCCCTGTATGAAAAACACAGGCGTATATTATAACACAGCAGCAGTGCAATGTGGCCCTGTGTGAAAAACACAGGTACATCTCATGACACAACAGCAGTGCAATGTGACATGTATAAAAAACAGGTTCATCTTATGACACAGCACCAGTGCAATTTGACATGCGCAATACCCAGGTTCATATCATGAATCAACAGCAATACAGTGTGGCCCTATGTGAACAAGCATTTGTCAATGCCGAATGTCGATTGAGTTGGTCTGTTGAGCTCTCTCACTGCCTCTCTGTTACTCGCTCGTTCCGTTTCTCCCAATGCTGCAGGCTGCTGTTTTGTACTGGGCTCCCTGCCTGCGTTGGCACCCTTTTCTGTCCACAAAGAAATCCACAGCTGTCCAGACACAGCCCCATTGAGGTGGCTCACTCCCCTTCTCTCACTCACTCATTCTGTTTCTCCTGGCACTGCAGGCTGCCCTTTTGTACTGGGCTCCTGCTTCTGTTTGTGCCTTTTTCTGCCCACAAAGAAGTCTGCAGTAGTCCCGATACAGGTCCGTTGAGCTTGCTCACTCCCCTTCTGTCACTCGCTCGTTTCTTTTGTACTGGGCTCCTGCCAGCATTGCCGCCTTTTTCTGCCCACCAAGAAATCTGCAGCAGTCATGATAGAGCTCCGTTGAGCTTGCTCACTCCCCCTCTCTCACTTGCTCATTCTGTTTCTCCCGCCGCTGCAGGCTGTCCTTTTGTACTGGGCCCCTGGGTGCACTGCTGCCTTTTTCTGCCCACAAAGAAATCCACAGCAGTCCCAACAGAGCTCTGTTGAGCTCACTCACTCCCCCTCCCTCACTCACTCATTCTGTGTCTCCCGCTGCTGCAGGCTGCCCTTTTGTACTGGGCTCCTGCCTGCGTTGGTGGCTTTTTCTGCCCACAAAGAAATCTGCAGCAGTCCCAACACAGCTCCGTTGAGCTCGCTCACTCTCTCTCTCTCACTTGCTCATTCAGTTTCTGCCAGTGCTGCAGGCTGGCCTTTTGTACTGGGCTCCTGCCTGTGTTGCCACCTTCTTCTGCCCAAAAAGAAATCTACAGCAGTCACGATAGAGCTCCGTTGAGGTCACTCACTCCCCTCTCTCTTCTGCTCTTTCTGTTTCTCCTGCTGCTGCAGGCTGCCCTTTTACTGGGCCCCTGCGTTTTGTGCTGCCTTTTCTTCCCACAAAGAAACCGCAGCAGTCCCAACAGAGCTCCGTTGAGCTCGCTCACTCCCCCTCTCTCATTCACTCATTCCTTTTCTCCCAGCGCTGCAGGCTGCCCTTTTATACTGGGCTCCTGCCTGCGTTGGAGCCTTTTTCTGCCCACAAAGAAATCCACAGAAGTTCCGACAGAGCTCCGTTGAGCTCACTCACTCCCCCTCCCTCACTCACTCATTCTGTTTCTCCCAGCGCTGCAGGCTGCCCTTTTGTACTCGGCTACTGCCTGCGTTGGCGCCTTTTTCTGCCCATAAAGAAATCTGCAGCGGTCCCGACAGAGCTCAGTTGAGCTCGGTCACTCCCCTCCCACGCGCTCAATCTTAATCTGTCCCAAACACTGATTTCCCACAGTGACCATGCTATTCTGCACCAGAAGTGCAAAAACATATTTTGGCCAGGATGTGAAAAATGACAGCTGTACTGTTCATAAGGAGGTGTGAAAAAATGTCAGTGTTGAAAATGTGGCATGAAAATATTACAAATTTGCAAAGTTACAAGGGTGTGTGGAAACAGTTCAATGCACACTAGTAACACAGTAATTTGATGGACTACTGTCACCAAATTTTCAACATAGGGATTTTAGGAGCTCTGCTCATGAACAGTGTCATGGTTATTTTCTTAATCTGTCCCGAACACTGATTTCCCACAGTGACTGTGCTATTCAGCACCAGAAGTGCGAAAACACATTTCAGTCAGGATGTGAAAAATGGCAGCTGTACTGTTCATAAGGAGGTGTGAAAAAATGCCAGTGTTGAACATCTGGCGTGACAATATTACAAATCTGAGAAGTTACAAGGGTGAGTGGAAACTGCGCAATGCACACTTGTAACAGTCATTTGATGGACTATTGTCACCAAATTTTCAACATAGGCATTTTAGGACCTCTGCTCATGAACAGTCACTGTAATTTTCTTAATGTGTCCCGAACACTGATTTCCCACAGCGACCACGCTATTCTGCGCCGCAAGTGCAAAACACATTTTGGCCAGATTGTGAAAAATGACAGCTGCACTGTTCATAAGGAGGTGTGGAAAAATGCCAATGTTGAAAATCTGGAGTGAAAATATTGCAAATTCGCTAAGTTATGAGCGTGCGTAGCAACTGCACAACGAACGCTCTTAAAACAGCCATTTTTCAGATTTTTTTCTCCCAAATTTGCAACATAGGCTTCTGGAGAGCCCACCTCATGGACACTGGCACTGTCGTTTCGTTACTCGGTCCCGAAAGATGATTCCACTCAGTGACCTCGAAATCACCTTTCAGGACTGAATAACACAATGACAGTGGCTGAATTCATGAGGAGGGGTCCCAATAACCCCATGTTGAAAATTTGGTGCCAGAATTCCAAAAAATGGCTGAGATATACACCAAAGTTGAAAAAACCCTATTTATGCCATTATACAGCTTACGGCATTTTCCTCAGTTTGCGGTCGGCTTTGAAGAGTGCAGACATGTTCCAGTCCACAGAAGATCATCCGCGGGCTCCGGAGTAGAGTATGGGGTGAGTGGGGGGTGTGGGGAGGCAGGGCACGCAGAGGGTGGGCACAGGTTGGGAGAGGGCAGGGAGACTCTGAGGACCGTTTCTTTTTCACAAGGTAAAAAAAAAAACATTGTGGGACAGTTTTTCTTTTTCAGGGGCATTTGGCATGCTGGGGTGGGCTCCCAGCATGCCATCTGAGAGTTTGGGGAGATCTGTAGCTGACGGGGGATTGGGCACCCCAGTCGGCACATATGGAAGGGGGACACAAAAGCCAAGGGGGATTGGGCAACCCCTCCAGCACAGAACAAAAGTGTGGGGGGGACTTATGCCGATGGGGAGTGGGCTTCCCCATTGGCAAGGGGAGACTGAAGCGGACGGGCATTGGGCACTCCGTCGGCAAGCCCTGCAATGAGGGGTCACTCCCTCATTGCAGCGGATGACACTGCAATGACAAGGCGGCCCCTGATTACAGCGACTAAAATATTTCAAGGTGGTGGCACACTGGCTGAACTAGTGTCAGCAGTAGCATGCCACCCCATTGGGGAATGCGGGACAAGCCTCCAAAGGCAGTGGGGGCATTGGCCACAACAGTGCCGCGCCTCCACAGCCTGCTTCTGCAGCAAGTTGCCGCAACATGTTTCTTGCGCATGCGTGCAATCAACATAAAAAGACAAGAATTTGTTAGGGGGGTCCAGAGAAGGGCAACAAAAAAAATAAGCAAATTAAAAACTACAGATTATGGAAATAGATTAAGGCACCTGGAATTGTTTAATATGGAGTAGTGTAGGCTCACGGGCGATTTGTGCACTGTGTTCAAAGCACTACCAGATAGTGACTGGTGGGAAATTATAGGACTAGTTAGAAACAATGATAGATGTAATAGATTCCATCAACATCAGTTAAGAGGTGAAACCTTCAGAAATAGCCAACGGTGAAATTGGTTGAACCAAAGAGTTATTAATATATGGACCAGACTACCCTCAAATATAGTAAATTGCACTTCATTGGAGTGTTTTAAGAAATTGTTCGATGATTTTATGGGCAATAAGAAATTCACATTTAAGGTAATAATGGACGAGTCCATATGGCCTTCAGGCTCCCGACTTGTATTTTTTTCTGTGATTCTGTGAGAGTCCAGAGAGTGATGGAATGGACTGATGACCCACTCTCAGAGAAGGTCACCTGAAGAGATCGGAGAAACTTACAATTGCAGCAGACTCCATGGCTGGAAGTGACTGTGCCCGAAATCCATCTCACTTCCACCATCACAGACACAGACAAAAACTTGCTTCTATCCCCTGCTGCAGTATTGTCCCTGCCTTCCACACCCACTTCTCCTCACACCCACCAGCTCACACTACTGGAAATGGGAGATCCATGAGTCAAAAAGACAGTCGAGTCTGTCGACAGAGATATCAGAAATCAAAATGATATGGTTTCTCAGTCTCTCTTAGGTCAGTCCCAGCCTCAACAGAACAGTTGTCCTTTGAAAGAGCAAAACCAACTGACGGCAACTGCTGAGACAGCTGCAGTTAATAATGAGACCATTTCAACAGAGTACCAAATAAGACAAAGCCCTACACAGCTGATAATGCAGCAGCTGGAAGTGGCAATGACCTTATGAATGAAATCGGCTCCAGCAGGAGGTAAAATCAGCCTCGCAACACAGAGAACAGAAAGGGGCTGTTGCTCCGCACAACAGCGAAACACTGCTAGAAGGCTATGAAGGAGGAAAAAGTGGTTAGTCAAGTGGTGGCCTTGATTTGTTAAAATTGGGACTCTAAATTGTAACAAAAAGCATTTAAAAAATGGCCCTATTCTAATCTATGGAGTGTGCCCCCCGCTCTCCATTTATTGACTTCACAAAATGTGCTAGCGTGGGAGCATGTCTCACAATAAGGAAGTGGCAGCATTTTGGCTTTCGGCTCCAGGGAGGAAAATACTATCCCTTACATTGTTTTTCATTGGCAGAAATAAATGAAAATTTGTACTGCAGTCTATTTGGGGCCAAATGAACTTTATTATGTGCTTGGGAGGGGGGGCACAGTAAGAACTGCTCTTTAAGTAACCATATTCCTCATATTCCCTAGTGAAGTTTGTGCCTAGGCAAGCCCCGTGCACACTCGCCTCTGAGGCCGGGAGATCAGAGGGCTGTGGATTCAGTTCCCACATCTGGCACTTGGGTTAATATCCCAGTACTGACACTGTAGTGCAGCATGAGAGGGGTGCTGCATTTCTGAGTTGCCGTCTTTCGGATGAGACGTTAAACCGAGGTCCCATCTGCCTGGATTGGTGGTAGTTCAGGTGGCTGTTAAAGATCCCATGGCACTTATCAAAAAGAGTAGGGGGAATTTCCCCGGTGTCCTGGCCAAATTTCCCTCATTCACTAAAAATACCACCAACAGCTTAATCTGGTTCAAGGTCAGTTGACATTCATCTGTATCCCCTTCCCCCGGGTCGTGCCTGAAAATAGGCAGGATTTGTCTAGTGCACTTACCCAGTCAACAAAAACTAAATAAATAAAAATTAATGCCAGCAATTGCCAGGGTTACATCAAAATTGGAAGCTCTGACAACCAGAACTACAGAGGTAAAAAAAAACATGTACTCAGTCTAGATGTGACACCCCTTTTTCTGCCATTTGATGGCATACGCAGGGGCAAGTCACACCTTCCTGCCCTGTGCCCATTTCCTGAGCTCCAGCGTTGAGAGCCCTGGGTGCATGGGGCTTGCCTGGGCACAAATCTCACTAGGGTATATGAGGAATATGGTTTTGGTGCCTCCACCTGGAGTAAGCTATGGGCTAAGTGGTGATTTGGAGTTCTTCCCCCCCGGGATGCAGTTCCCACCCAGCACCCACCATACAGCTTGCCCATCCACGCACTGGTATATTAAACAATGCAGTTCCCCACATATACTTACAACTCTATAGCACTTAAACTCTATAGGAGTCAATATCCACAGCAGTTGTACAACAAAACAGAAGTTAACTAACCAGCAGCTTCAGTACCAGTGGGGGGGAAATACAGAATTAGCATAGCACAAGTTGTTGCACAGCTCTTCTAGGGCCCCCCCCCCAAAACAGCATACACCCCACAAAAGAACAGTAGAAACCAGTCACTATAGTTAAATCTAAGGTAGCACTTATAATAGGTGCAGTCCATTGCTGGCCTGATGTCGTTGTCTGGAATGCTGGATTGGAGCTCAAGTTGGCCGTTTTTAGTTAAACAACCCCCCTCCCAAAAAAAAACAGGCCATGGGTCCACATGCATACATAAACTGTAAAACCCCAAATTGTAATCCTCTACAAAAAGTAAAGTTTCCTATGCTTGACTGCTTTAAAACAAGGCAAAGGTTGACAGCAATGCAGTTTAACGTGATGAACTTAGCTGCTGAAATTCGGTGTTCACACCCCAACCAGGGTACACCTGGGGTTCAGTCCTCTTCTAGATCGGTGGTCCTCTGCGGGGAAAAAACATCTGAGCAGATTCCTTAGACTACTGATTGCATGAGAACAAAAGAATGTAGGCTGACAGGGAAAATCTCTCCTTTTGCAGACAAACAGAAATACAGTTCTTGGGCTTATACATTATTCTAGTGCTCTGATGCAACTTGCAACAGAAAACTAGCTTGCTGTACGCCAACAGCTCATAGCCAGAATATTAAACAGCACGGTTATCAGAATGGGTGCTCGCACAGTCTTTGCAGTCGGTGTCTTTCCAGGAAAATTCAGGCTCTCCAGGATGCTTGCGGAAATGCCGAACTCTCACCTGAACTAGTCTCACTTCACACTGAGTCTCATTTGCATGGGGATCCTGCCTGTGTAGTTTACAGACTAAGGCCTAGCACTAAAGGGCACAGCAGCATGCAGCTCTTGCCTCTCTCCTCCAATCACTCTCTCTGCCTGCCTAAGAACCACAAACAAGTCCCAGTACATTCCCTTTTATTGTCAATGAATGGGAGGATGGTGTGGTACCAAGGACTGGAGGAGGGTGGATGTGATTCCTCTTCACAAAAGTGGGAGCAAGACAGAGGCAGGAAACTACAGACCTGTCAGTTTGACCTCAGTGGTACGGAAAATTATGGAATCACTTCTGAAGGAAAGAACTGTTGAGTTCCTAGAGGCCAGTGGTGCACAGGACCCAAGGCAGCGTGGATTCACAGCAGGAAGGTCATGTCAGATGAATCTAATAGATTTCTTTGACTGGGTGACCAATGTGGTGGACCAGGAAGGGGCTGTGGACATGGCCTACCTAGTCTTTAGCAAGGCATTTGACACAGTCCCACACAAAAGATTAAGAAACAAGTTAGCCAGCCTTGGAGTGGGTCCCAAGGTGGTAGCCTGGGTTAAAAATTGGCTGGACAACAGGATACAGAGGGTAATAGTAAACAGAGTTTATTTTGAAGAAAGGGGGGTTACTAGTGGGGTACCGTAGGGTTCAGTACTGGGACCGGTCCTCTTTAATGTCTTTATAGGTGACATTGCAGAGGGACTGGAAGGAAAAGTATGTCTCTTTGCAGATGACACAAACATCTGCAACAGGGTTGATACAGAAGGTGGGGTGGAGAGGATGCAAAGGGACTTGGCAAGGTTGGAGGAATGGTCAAATATATAGCGGCTTAGATTCAATGCAAAGAAGTGCAAAGTAATGCACCTGGGAAACAAAAATCCAGGGAAAGAGTACACAATGGGGAGTGAGATAATAACAACAACAAAAATGGAAAGGGACCTGGGGGTAATTATATCAGATGACCTAAAGGTGGGCAAGCAATGTAAGAAGGTAGTAAGGAAGGCTGGGGGGATACTGGGATGCATAGGGAGAGGCATCAATAGTAGAAAACAGGAAGTTGTTATGCCTCTGTACAGACAGTTGGTGAGAACCCATCTGGAGTTCTGCATCCAGTTCTGGAGACCCCATCTCCGCAAGGACATAGACAGGATGGAGGCTGTCCAGAGGAGGGCAACTAAAATGGTGCAGGGTCTGCACCAGAAGACATATGAAGAGAGATTAAAGAAGCTTAATATGTATACACTCAAGGAGAGGAGGGGGGGACATGATAGAAACTTTCAAGTACATCAAAGGAATCAATAGAGTCCAAGAGGGTAGCATCTTTCAGAAAAAGAGAAGTGCAAGAACAAGGGGGCACAATTTGAAGATGGGGGGGCAGCTCAAAGGTAATGTGAGGAAGTATTTTTTCACAGAGAGGGTTATGAATACATGGAACAGCCTTCCTGAGGAGGTAGTGGACTCAAAAACAGTGGGGGAATTCAAGAATGCATGGGACAGACA
Source organism: Neoceratodus forsteri (assembly GCA_016271365.2). Taxonomy (NCBI): domain Eukaryota; kingdom Metazoa; phylum Chordata; order Ceratodontiformes; family Ceratodontidae; genus Neoceratodus; species Neoceratodus forsteri. The sequence continues at coordinate 967,634,535 of CM028133.1, forward strand.
TAATGCAATTCTAGTGGGGGGAGTAGGAGGAAGTAGGCTGTTGGTTAACTAGGATCTGCAGCCTATGCATTAGGTAGGGAAATGGGCAGACTAGGTGGGCCAAGTGGTCCTTATCTGCCATCAGATTCTATGTTTCTATGTTTCTAGTGCCCAGGCCATCCCAATTGGCTGAAACGCTGTGTCAGTCTTGCTGCTAAAACCCCTATTGGCTGGAAATGGGTGCCAAAACTGCAGACTATTGATTGGTGGACTCAGGGGGGGGCAAAGGTTACTTCACAGCTGCCCCCAGTCTGTTAGGGTAAACATTGGCCCAAAACTCCAGCAGCAACCCATGGGTCCTCCTGGAGCATGGAAGAATTAAGCCCCAAATTAACAGGGGGGTATATAGAGGACACTGTTGCCCCCATAAAAAGAATTGTCTCGACACACATCATCCAGTTAAGAATCTTAGCTTAAAAGATACAAGACATGAAAGATAGATCCAGAAGAGGAAACTTAAACTTGGGCTACATTCCAGAGGGAGTCGAAGGAAAAGGAGATCTGCTCCCATACTATGAAAAACTACTGACAGATGATTCAGGCCTTAAACACCCTGAACAAAAAATTGTTCTAGAACATACCCATAGCAGTGTGGGTTCTGTCAGAAATGTCAATTCTAACTACCTATGCTTTGTGTATCTAAAACCCCACAGATTTCAAGACCGAGAGACTTTATCGGGATGAGCACGAATGGGACGGAGGGTGATCAAGATGGCCGACAGGCTAGTTGGTTGGCAGCTCTCTAAACCAGGGGAAATCTTTCAGAAATGTTTTGGCAATTTGTGACTCTCTCTCCCTAAAGCAAATGAATAACAGTCTCAGTCTCTGTTATGTCTGAAAAGTACCATTGGGCTCCAGAAGCAAAAGACCTTCTTAATGCAGTAAAAAAAGACTCCAGGAAAAAGCAACGAGACATAAAGGATGTAAAAGGTATTTTGTGGTTAGCTTGCACTGTGCCTGCCACTATTTTTTTGGCTTCTACCACCGTATAGGCTTCAACTTCAGCAACAACTGTTAACAAAGGTGGGGCTCCTGGAGTACCTTAGACAGCATCCTGACTGCAGCTACAACCTCAACTCCCATCACATCGGTATGGTCAGGATCAGCATATCAGAGCAAACAAGACGCAACACAAGAAGCAGTAATACAACTCCAAGTTAAGAATGTTGGTCCGATATTGGAAAAATTAGACCCAGCAGTTGACACTGCTATTGTAACTAGGAAAAGGCCAAGTGGCTCTGCTGCACTTCCGAATCTCCTCAGACTGGGGTGACTCAGCTCTGTTCAGGAATACTGAGGCTTTCATGGCTCGATCCAAGTTGTTGAGTTGGCCCAGTTTGGAAGTGCTGTCCAGTCTGGAACTAACACTCACCACCAATACTGCACGCAAGTCATGAAATGGTCAGGGCAGGGTGCAGAAATATTAAAAAAAAGCGTGTGTTGGCCAGCCTGGTGGCATTGAGGGTTGAGGCGCTGGATGCCACACCGCGTGCCACGCTAGCGACCCGGGTTCGGACGTGAGCCCAAGCTGCCAGAGGTTGGCAGGGGAGGGATAGATGGAGCATCCGGAAGACTCGCCTCCATCCCGGGAGGGACCAGGTTCCATCGCCTGTAGCAGTCCCTGGTGATGACCGGGACTGCTACCAGAGTGGTGTAGAGAGGGGCGGAATATGGCAGATGTCGGCTATGTGCCTGGACAGCATTGCACGCCAGTACCTGCAAGGAGGAAAAAATAGAAAATCAGGCTCCAGGTCGGGCAGCATGAGCTTCCAACCCCCGCTGCCCAACCCGAATGGTGCCTCCTCATCTGGATCCTGTTTCGGTGAGTTGAGCTGGGTAGCTCCTCACCACCCCGCCATGGGGGGTAATCCATGGGGGCTTGAGGAGGATGGCCTGATCTCGGTGTCAGGGCTAGGGGGTTGGTCAGGATGCATCTCCGACCGGCCCCCTGGGGGAGAAAAATATATAACTTAAAAAAAAAAAAGCATGTGTTCTTTTTCTTGATCTCTAATGAATACTCCCGAGTCCCTGGACCGTCACATGGCTAACAAAGGCAAATATTCGTGATACTGGCGCACTGAAGGGAGCCAACCAGTAAATGTCTTTGTTCTGTGATTGACTCATGTTCTAGCCAATCCTGTGTGTCAGTCACCACAGGACATCTCGTAGGAAACAGTGTATCAAGTTCATCTGGGGCTTTGCATTGAAAGGAGATGTGTGTGTGTGTGTGTCTGTATAGAGAGAGAGAAAAAAAAAACAACGAAAATGAAACGTTTTTCATTTTATTTCCTTAGAGAGGGAGAGTAGAGAGCCTGACAAATTTAACAGCAGAGTGCAGCCTCTTTCTTTTTTATTAGTTTTCGAAAACATACAGGAAACAGGAAAGGGATTTGGGGTACTACAAAAACATGGCCTGCAGTCTGCAGTGTCATGAGGTAGGCACAGCTCTCATGAAATCATCCAGCAACAAAATAAAAATGCAGTAGAGTTTCAGTCTCTTTTTCTTACAAAATCAAAAAAAAAGTAAAAAAAAAAAAAAAGTTAGTATACAGCATCCAACAGTATTTAGAAGGAGTAGAGTTAGGCCCTGTCCACACTACCCCTCTGTAACGTTACAGAGTGCCCAAACCATTACCGCAATGGTTTGCGTTTACACCTGTAACGTTATAGAAGGCGTTTTCTTAACCATTGTTGAAACCACATATGAAGTGATTTCAACAACGGTTATGAAACCAGTTATGCCTCGGTAACGTGACTGGGCGTAGTGTGGACGCCTGGCACCGGTCCACTAGTGCAGCGTGAGCTGCATTGTGGGATCAGGTGCCATGGTAATGGTCTCCCGGCTCCCGAAGTGTGGACCAGCGGTGCCGGTCCCATAATGGACACCACGGCAGTGTGGACACACTACACCGCTTCCAGGTTGCAACGGTTTCTATTCATTACGGGGTCTGAGCGGTGCAGTGTGGACGGGGCCTTAGACAGGACAGGAGGACTCTGAAGATCATAGTGCCTTGCTAATTTTGAGGGGTGGCTTATAGGGCTGTACAGATTTTGAAGGGGGAGTGTCACCCACGTCTCTGACTCTGTGTTGCCCATCTCTGTGCTGCCCTGAAAGGTCATGTTGTCGTAGAGTTTGTGTTGCCCATCTCTGTGCCTGAACTACTACTAGGCCCTAGTAATTTTTTCTTTTTGAAAAATATATTTTGGTAAAACAAAAAGAAGAAGGGGAGCAGACAGGACAGGAGAACTCTGTCTGAAGGTCATAGTGCCTTTGAGGGGTGGCTTATAGTGCCATGCAAATTTTGAAGGGGGGTGTCTCCCACTTCTCAGACTCTGTATTGCCCATCTCTGTAACCAAACTACTACTAGGCCATATAGTGCCTCATGTATTTTGAGAGGGGAGGGTGTCATGTCTCAGGCTCTGGGTTGCCCATCTCTGCATCCCAACTAATACTACTAATTAAGTAATTGAGCTAGACCTAAAAAATGGATTTAGAGTCAGAGACAGTCTGTTATGGAAATAGAACATGTGGGCAATACTAGCAGCATAGCTGAAATTGGTACACATAACAATAAAAATGTTTCCCGAAAAGAAATTCAGAAAAAAAAGGAAAGTTCACTGCTGGAGATATAGTTAATTCAATTGATAACAATTAAGCAGCACAACCAGAAAAAGAAAATAATGTTGGTGACTCCTCTGTTCAAAGTAATGCAGCACTGTCAGCATTGCCAGACAAATCAGATAAAAGTAAAACACACAAACAGGTAGCCAAGACAGTTACCTAGAAAGTCAATGATTAAGGAAAAGCTTTATCTAGTGCCATTAGACATGGCACTCCATGATATGTCACTCATGTATATCAGGCTCCTTCATCAGAAAGCAGTGCCTCTGATGAAGAAGAGGCTGTAAATGTACAAGAACAAGATCAGAATGTATCACAGTTACGCTCTTCCAAATGTGATGAGTCAGAATGTGATACTGATGAGGTAGAGGATATCACCTGTCCCCCACAAATAGAAAAACACATACAGCAAGCACCATTGCTAGCAACAGCCAGTAGTGGAAAAACAATCATGGTAGCTCTTCTGGGGACAGCCCCAGCGTGCACGACTCAGGGTCAGAAACAACTGTTACCACAATGTCTGCAGTTTGTGGCATGATGACAAAATGTTCCACCTCAGTTGTGTGGAACTATTTTCATATAAATCCAAAAATGAATGTTTTGCTGTCTGCACCTTTTGTCATCGGGACGTTAGTAAGGAGAAGGGAGGGCCCAGTTCGGGACAACATCACTGAAAGGCATTTGCAAAGAGCACATCCAACCATTTGGCTGGGCAGCAGTCCTAAACAAGAGAACAATATCTGTGATGAAAATAATTCTACAGAAAACGGAGATGGTGAAGAGACCACGAGATGGGGCAGAAGAAAAAACATATTTGACTTCACTGACAAAAGTATTTGGACAAGCTACAGCTTTGCTACTGCAATCCTGTGGTTTTTGCCCCCCTGCATGAACTAAACAGCAGACCATTACTGTAATGCTTGAACAAAAAAAATGCCTACAGTACATCACAGCAAATCACATTAAAAATTAATCAGTTAATAGCTGAATTTATTGCCAAGGACTTGCAACCATTTTCTGTGGTGGAGAATGATGGTTTTAGAGTCTTTTTAAAGGGGACAGGAAATGTGTGCTAACTGGCAGCTGTTACTAATGTTCTCGTTTACTGCAATGAAATTCATACCCCCAAATGATCCATCTTTCACTGTACCAGAATAAAAACACGGATGTGAGAAACTGTGTTCCCAACTGTTTTCTTTTTATGGACAACATACTGCACAGTTCCTTTCATGGAAACAGTAGTCTGGAGTTTTTACAATGTCATGGTTTGTTTACAGAACGCTAATTATGAGCTGTTGACCTATCAGAATCATGCTCAGAGTTCTGTAAACAAACTGAGACATAGTAAAAACTCCATATCACTGGTTACATGAAGAGAACTTTAACAGAATGCTGCCCATAAAAACAAAACAATGCAAAACACAGTTTTTCATACCACATTTTATTCAAGTACAGTTAAATGTGGATAATTTAGAGGAATAAATATTATTTCTGAAAACAAGAACTTTATAAACAGCTACCAATTAGGAATGATTTCTTGTCCTCTTTAAAATATTTTGCTCCAAATTACAACATACTAAGCCATAAATATTTTGCGACCATGGCTGTTCCCAAAATATACGAATGTATGCAACATAATATAAAATTGGCTCTTCAAGAGAGTGAATGTGGTTCTATGCACCTGACCACAGACATGTGGACAAGTTCTCAAACCACTGATTATATGTATATCAGAGTACACTGGGTATCATGATCATCTTTAAACACCACCTCAAGCAGCAGTGTACAGGAAGGAAGACAAAGAATGGCAACTCTTTGCATTAGTTGCACAACAACATTTCTGAGTGGTTAGAACCCCTGGGACTCAATACTGAATTTGTGGTTTCAGATAATGGTGCCAGTATTGTTAGTGCATTGAAGTATTGTCATTTTACTCACATTCCATGCTTTGCACACTCATTAAATCTGAAGTACATGTTTTCTTTTCCAGTGACAACAGTATAGTAACACTAGTGGAAGCTGCAAAGAAAATCTGTGACCATTTTAGTCACTCTGTAAAATCATGTGATATCTTGGCAGACCTCCAGAAAAATAAAGGCTTGCCAATGCAGCAACTAAAACAAGATGCCCCGACAAGATGGAACTCAACGTTTTACAAGTGTGAGAGACTTCTCACACAAAAGAAGGCAGTCCATGAGTATGCCATGAAGCACAACATAGCAGATGATGGTGTGCTGTATTAATTCCAGTGGGTCCTTATGGAGCATCTCACATCGCTCTCGACTCCCTTTGAGGAAGCAACTTGACAGAATAGCAAAGAAAATGGTACACTAAGCCAGGTTCTTCCCATCATAAATTTATTGAACAAGGAACTCAGGAGGCTTTGTAGAGGTTTTGACCAAAATGGAGACAAATCTGGTGTATCCCTTACGAAGTGACATACAGCAATTCCAAAATTTCAGAAGATTTCACGACATCGTGACAGACAAATCTGTTCTTCTTTCCACTCTTTCTGTCCCTTGGTATGAGTTGCAACAGCTGCCTCCTTCAGATCTTGGTGACTCCTATCTCGAATACAAAAACATGCTGATTTCAGCAACTGCACAGGAAAAGGAAGGAACTGTATTTGACAATACATGTTAATCACGTAATGTGGATGATCCATCTGATGATACAATATCTATTGGTGGTTGCAAGGAAGTCAGTTAGGTGGGTACCCTTTTGTAAGTTGTTAGTTCCTCAAGGTTCATATTTGAGGCTGGTAATATGGATAACTTCAACTGGACCGTAAACTTTCAGCAAGCCAGCCACACCATAATTTTCATAAAAATGTGGTTTTATTTGTATTTCTTTGAACACAGCGATCCCCTGATGTGCTCAATGTTTCACCCAACTATGGGCTTCTTCAGGGGCAAGGATCTTGTGTTCTCACTCAAGTATTTGTTCACTTCAATTTGTTTTTGATATGAATGATATTTCTTCTTATTTTCTAGTGATTTTCATTACAGTCTGTTGCGTTCAACCCATTGTATTTAGCTAAAGAAGCATGTGAAACTGCAACACAAGCAGAACAGCTCAGGAGAAGTTTAAGCAATACAAACAAAAAGAAAAACTATTCCTCAGTTAAGGGCAATTTTCTAAATCGACCCTGCTAGTCTGGATAAATACAACGGGTTGAAAGCAGCAGACTGCAATGAAAAACACTAGGAAATATGAAGAAATAACATTCATATCAAATACAAATTGAAGTGAACAAATACTTGAGTGAGAACACAAGATCCTTGCTCTTGAAGAAGCCCAAAGTTTGGGTGAAACATTGGGCACATCAGGGGATCGCTGTGTTCCAAGAAATACAAATAAAACTAACTTTTTATGAAAATTATGGTGTGGCTGGTTTTCTGAAAATGTTATGGTCAAGCTGAAGATATCTACTGGTGGTGACAGCAATAATTTCCACTTAGTGCCACCATGTACTCCTGCATCAACATTGGGTAGTCCTGCACAAAGTCCTCTTTCTTGGCCCTTGAAAAAGGCATGTCATTCTGAAAAGCATACAGATGACTCTCACACTTTTTGGTCAAAAGAAAACTTAGGGAAACTGAAAATTCAGATGTGTCTGTTGTGGAGATGCCTTCTTTGTCTTTGTCTGATATTGTGGAGTGAATCTTATCCCCAGTGGAGTCCCCCAAAACTCCATTCGAGGGCCCATCTTATTCTCTATTTTTATTAATGATCTCCCCATCATCTGTGGAGCAATAAAAACACTTCTTTATGCCGACCATGTGGTCCTTTATATGCATAGTGATAACATTACATCCATCAATAGCGCCCTCGCCAACTCATTTGCCAGGCTGCAAGCCTGACTTGCTCAAGAAAAAAATGGTTCTACATCTACCTAAAACACAATCCATGCTATTTGGATCTAAACAAAAACTCTTCAAACTCTCCCCTCTGTTTAATATTGACACTGGAAATGGCTCCTCCCCCCCCAGAAAAGACCCTCCCCTTTAAGTACCTTGGTGTACACCTCGACCAGTCCCTTTCTTTCGAAACCCACCTCAAGCACACCATATCATCAGTTCACAAAAAACTGGGACCTTTCTACAAAGTCTGCCACTTTTTGACTCTAGACACCAAGGTTAAAATCACTCAGGCTAATCTTCTCTCCATGCTTGAATAAGGCTCAGCAGTAATCAATACTGCTGGTGAATCTGTTTTACAAAAAAAGCGTACTCTCTATTATAATGTAGCCAAGTTCACCTCTGACTGTTGCCACAATACCCATCAATGCACAGTGCTCAGCAATCTCAATTGGCTACCTCCAGAACTCAGAGCAAACCTTGCTCTCACCTCCCTCATCAACAAAACTCTTCATATCGGTAACCCACTTTACCTAGCCATGCAGATCCCTCTCGTTAATCCTCCAACTTCCAGATCTTCCTCCCACAACAACACTGTCATTCTGCGGTTTTGCACCAGTTTGGGTCAGCGGTCCTTTTCCTACTGTGCTGCCCTCATATGGAGCTCAATACCTCCCCCCATAAGAAAAGCTACCTCTCCCCTGGCCTTTACAAACCTTCTGAAATCCTACTACTTCTCCTCTGTCACATGTCAATGTTCCCACTAACCTCCCCCCATTTCCCTTCTCACCCTAACCTGTTACCTCATACCACTTGTACTCCCCCTCTATTCCCTCCTATTAAGTAACTCTATTCAAATACACCTGACCCACACCGTTTGAACTCTCTGTAAGGAAAATCATGTGAACATTGCACTCTATATATTGTTATCCTCTCCTTTGCTGCACATGATGTCTTTTCATTGTATCAGGTTAACATTGTTCTGTATGTATTATTATTAAATGGGTAGAAAATGTTGTGCATTTTGATAGACTAAGAGGTACCATTTGACGTGTCCTTATCAGGACATATACTGACAACTGACACTACTTATGCCAACCAAAATGAATCACAGTGTGAAATCACTGCATGCCTCAGGACGGTTCAACAGCTGCAGTGCCAGAGCAGTGCCACCAACAGCCAACAACAAACATACCACAAAAATATATCCAATCCCCCCCATTCTCGCACGTAACTAGAAATTTCCTGTATTATGTACCTCTTTTTTATTTTTCTTCACTGCCCCTTTGTCCATAGAAAATGTACGTCTGTCACTCCCACTGAAAGCGGCCACAAGAACCTCCGACTCTGGTCCATTCTATTTTCAGCACGTGCAGTCTTCGGTCTCCAGCCCCTCTATGTCCATGATTGAAAGAACAGCTCTATTAATGTGAAAATCCCCTAACTGCAGCACAGAGCAGAAGTTGCAGTTTAAAAACTGTAAAGCAGGAAAGCAGCACTGTGCAGCGGCTGCTAAGGGACAGGCTTGCTCCCACTCAAGCAGGCCATTTAATGTAAAGGCGGACAAGACTTTTTTTTTTTTAATAAATAGAAGGACACACGGCATAAGCGTCTTGTGCCTCATTTCGCACCTGGGGAGTGCTCTTATCAGGCTATAAACCACACCTCGTCATGTCTTATTCCTTACTTCTTTGCATCTTGTTCTGCACATATTATCACTTGCTCTTTTTGTTTCACCATGACTGTATACTGTATCTGTGCATTTGCACCCGGGTCATGCCTGAAAAAGGCCTCCTCTGCCAGTGTCCCCAAGCGGTCAACAAAGTTAAATAAATATATAAATTGTGGATGCCTATTTACAAGAACCACTCATTAATATTACTGATGATCCTTTTGAGTACTGGCTGGAAAATAAAAACATCTGGCCTGCACTATCTGCCTTTGCTATCAAGCTTCTTGGTTGCCCTCCCACTAGTGTTTACTGTGAGAGTATATTTAGCACAACTGGAAATGTATCTGATGGCCATACAAAGTTTACTTCTAAAAATGTACAGTGCTTCACCTTCCTAAAAGTCAACCTCAACAAATTCTCTTACCAGTTCAGTGAAGAGTGTCAGGGACATAACAGTGATGATGACAAACAGCTGCAACAGGTGTCTCCTAATAAGGGGGCTACCTTGGTGGTCTTTGAAGATGATGGTGATGATATTATTTAATTTAATGATTTATTTCTTTGAATTCAGAGGGCAAAGGTCAGCAACCATAACAGAAGATCAAGTAAAACAAGTTCCTTCTTGTAATATCACGGTGTATATTACATCATACGTATTGCTGTATGTTTTTCATATTCAGTCTGGGAACCCAGGTGGAGTGTAATATGTTTATTCCAGGCAGTGAATTGCTGGACATCTGAGGCAGAGGGTGGGACCAAGGGGGCAACACAAGGGAAAAAAAAAAACTTTTTTGCGTGCATGCACAACTGCCACGAGTGCTGGCCTCCCACTGTCTTTGGGTCCTGCACCGTGTGGATCCCTGTCAGCTTGAAAATGGGAGGGTGGTGACAGAGGTGTTGACTGGCAGGTGGGCTTCATGGCAGGAGTAGGTGGTGGTTGGGGCCAAACAGCTCAGTCGAAACAACCCCATCAGGCAAAGCAGTCTCAGTCTCTTCAAACAAAACTGAACTGTCTGCAGTGTCAATATCCTCTTTTGTTTAAGAAAGCAAGACAGTGCAGGAAAATATTACTTCCTCTCTTGGTAAAGATACCACACTGAGCTACGCAAAACAGGGCAGCTCTTGTGAACTGGTGATTATTTTGGACCCCACACATAGTAAGTCAAGATCCAATTAATTGGAATCTGAAAGAAGGTGCAATAGCAGTGCTATTAGTGAGTCAGATTCGTTAAATCTTAACACACAGTTCCCCACAGCTAGCAGTAGCTTTGAATTCCAGAAACAAGAGGAGGAAGGTTCTGTTCTACCCACCTTATCCATCAAGATTACTGAGATTGAGACCACTATTTTTAGCAGGACTATATCTTCTGATTTAAAGCGCCCAGCAAGTCCAGCAGTAACTGCTGCAGTAGAATTAACAAGCATTTGTCAATGCCGAACGTTCGCTTGCAGGTGTTTGCAGTGATGTTTGGCATGTATGGTGCTTTACCCTAATGCCCTGTGCGATTGCTGGTATTTGCACAATAAATTGTCAGCATGACCTTTTTGTTACCCCCATTGTGCACTACATAGGCGGAAACACGTTTTGGGCAGGATGTGAAAAATGACAGCTGTACTGCTCATAAGGAAGTTGGTAAAATGGCAATGTTGAAAATCTGGAGTGGAAATATTGAAAATTCGCAAACCTAGGAGCGTGCGTGGGAACTGTGCAATGCACGCTGGTAAAACAGTGATTGTTAGGAATTTTTTCACCAAATTGTCAACATTGGCAGTTTAAAACCTCTGCTAATGAACAGTGACACTGTGATTTTCTTAATGTGTCCCATACACTGAGTTCGCACACCGACTCTGCCATTGTGCGCTACATGGGCGGAAACACGTTTTGGGCAAGATGTGAAAAATGACAGCTGCAGTGCTCATAAGAGGTGTGGTAAATGGCAATGTTGAAAATCTGGAGTGAAAATATTAAAATTCAAAAAACTTACGTAGCCGCAAGCAAGGAACAGCTCAATGCAGACTCATAAAACAGTCATATTTAGGAATTTTTTCACCAAATTTTCAGCACAGCCATTTTAAGACCCCTGCTCATGATCAGTGCCACTGTGATTTTCTTAATGCGTCCCATACATTGAGTTCGCACACCGACTGCGCCATTGTGCACTACATGGGCAGAAACATGTTTTGGGCAGGATGTGACAAATGACAGCATTACTGCTCATGAGGAGGTGTGGTAAAATGGCAATGTTGAAAATCTGGAGTGAAAATATTGAAAATTCGCGAATTTACGAGCCTGCATAGGAACTGCACAACGCACGCTCATAAAACAGTCATTTTTTGGAATTTTTCCACCAAATTTTCAACATGGGTTTTTGGGACCCCTTTTCATGAATGAGTTCACTGTCATGGTGTTATTCAAGGCCAAAGGGTGATTTTGCGCAGTGACTGCGCAGTGCCTGCGAAATCACCCTTCGGGCCCGAATAACACCATGACAGTGACATCATTCATGAGAAGGGGTCCCAAAAACCCCATGTTGAAAATTTGGTGCAAAAATTCCAAAAAATGACTGAGATATGCAATAAAGTTGACCCCCATCTAGCCCATTATACAGCTTACCGGCATTTCCTCAGTTCGCGGTCGCCTTTGAAGAGTGCAGACGTGTTCCTGGTCCACCGAAGATCATCGCGCCAGAGTCCGGAGGTAAGTATGGGGTGGGGTGTGGAGGCTGGGTGCGCAGGGGTGGGTGCGGCTGTGGGGTTGGGAGACGCCGTGGACAGTTTTTGTTTTACAGATTTGAAAAAAGACGTGGGATCGCCACACTGGGGTGGGGCTCAGCATGGCAGAAGATGGCTGGGGCTGAGGAGCCAACAGGGGTGGGGCATCCCCGCCGCAAACTACGCTGGGGCGCGAGAGCCGACGGGGATTGGACACCCATCTGCAAATAAAGAACGTTGCCACGCTGGGGTGGGCTCCCCAGTGTGGCAGCAGGATGGCTTTGGGGGCTGTGGAGCCGATTGGGGTTAGGCACCCGTCGGCCAAACAATGTTTGCCATGCTGGGAGCTCCCAGCGCCGCGAAAGCTTTGGGGGCGGGCGCGGATGGGCGTGTGGAGGAGGAGGCATGCGATGGGCGGCGCCAGTATGGCAGCTGTTTTTCTTGAAGCAGAGGAACACCGCTGTCATACTGAGCTGCTGCATCCATTGGTGCAGGATCGCCACGCCTGCTCAAGGGAGCAGTGCATTGGTGAGAGGCACCTCTAAGTGTGTTACTCTTCCCAAAACGTTCCTTGCGCATGCGCGCAAACGAACGTAAAAAGATAATTCTCAATACACTGTGAGTGCACTTTGAGCTGACACTGCAACAGCAATAGAGTCATCCCTCGATTCAGGCTCTGAACAGGAAATGACTGTGCAGATAGATAACAAAAGTACTTCCTGGCCAATCAGCGCAGCAGTTGGATTTCCACTTTCGACGCCAGCGACTCGCATTCAGGAATGGACTCGGGTGCTGGAGGGCCAGCCAGGGAGAGAAGGCTTGAGTGTCGGCTGACGGCTCGCCTTCTCTCGGGGGGAGGGCGGGGATGCAACCCAGTGATGGCTGACCTCTAGCGAGGGCTGGGAGAACAGCAATGCATGGGGTCCCATTCACCAAGGGGGCGTGGTGAACATCGGTGTCAGCCTTACGTTAATGGCACACCATGCCCCCCAGGGATCAAATGGGAAAAGAGTCCCATAACCGACCGGATGACAGTCGCCAGCTCCCATTGCCACAAGTCCAAGGACAGTGCATGCACCATCCCAGCAGCACCTGGGGCAAAAATAGTGCTGGCCACCCCACCAGTGCCTTCCCCCTCGAAGGAGAGGGACCCACCCCATGAAGGGTTACGTCCGGGGATTATCTGGGGGGGGGGCTGCAATATGGGGTGAAGAGGTGGCTGATCCAAGGCAGTGCAGCATGGAGAGCATAGGTGGCCTGAAGGAGAGGCCATCCCGGAGCTGGGAGGGAGCAAAAAAAAAAGTACTTCTAGGGCTGAAGCCACTCTTAGAACAGATATGCCAATGGATAAAGATAAATCCCAAACAAGCACAGTAAGCAGATGCCACTGCAGATACTCAAGCAGATCTACTCAGCGAAGTCAGGCAAGGGTGTGCCAACATTAATCTTTTTATTACAGCTCTGACAGAATCATTTTCAGGACTGGCAAAATAAAATTGATATGCTGACTGCGAGAACTTTGGAGCTACTGACCAGAGTAAGCCAGACCGAAGACAAAATATATCCTATGCAAAAACTGATCAATAATCAGACAAGAGAACTGGAGGCATTGAAACAGAGAATGGAGGAAATAGACACCAGATCCCGTAAAGATTGTATCAAGCTGTGGGTATCCCTGAAGGAACTGAAAGGGCTCAACCAGTAGCATTCTTTGAAAAACTGCTGACAGAGGCATTAGGAAGGCCCTTCCTGGAAAAAAAAGGGAGCTAGATGGAGCCCACAGAGGAGCTAATATCTCCAATTACCATGGAAAACAACCAAGATTTGTATTTGTTAAGCCTCATCATTTCCAACATAAAGAGGCATTTCTTGTTAGTCACCCAGTGCCCTCGTTTAATCACCACATGATCAATGTAATGCAAAAAATTGTTCTTAAAGTTACCCCCCCCCCATAGACTATAATGTAGCGTGTCCCCGCGCCCTCCCTGTCATTGTGTCATATCTTTGAACAGGAAAGTGCCTATGTCCCGGTGTTGCACATTTTACGAGCGAGTTTTCTATTAAACAGTTAACTATTTTTTTGGGAACTGTGGCTCAGAAGCAGTTTGTGGATGTAAGGCACAGAACTGTGTAGTGCACAGAGCTACCTTGGTGAGTCTCTTTAAGAAAAGCCAGATTACAGAAAGGTCTGCATGTTGGGGAAATGTCTATCTAAGTCTACCCGGACTTTTTGCCAGATGTCCTAAGGAAAAGAAAAGAAAAGCTGTTGCAACTGCGAAGGATATACTGAACCAGCATAGGATCAAAATTATTACGATTCCTCTGTCAAAATTAAAGGTATTCTTACAAGGGAGGCTTAAGATATTTACATCTCCAGCTGAAGCGGGAAGAGTTATTAAAGCAGTTCTGTTTAGTGATTCAGGATGCTTCTCCACTTCTAACTTTTTTTTTCTTCTTTTCAATTGTTTATCCAGGAGAGAGACACTAAGCTGAAAGCTTGTTTACAAGTGCGACCTGGGAGTACAGGGAAGTTAAGTGACTTGCTCAGGGTCACATAGTATGCAAGTGTGGGCTGTGGGATTCAAACCCAGGTCTCCAGATTTGCAGCTCAGAGCCTTAAACCACTGCACTATACTGCCTCCCCATACTTCTCTTATTCTTCTCTGCGGCAAGCACCTCTTCTGGCACAAAAATCCAGAATATCCATCCACAGCTGAAGAAATTTCACAAAACTGTTCAGCAACCCCAGTCACCTCTGTCTTGCTGGTTGAAAATGAACCGATGATAATAGCCACAGACCCATTGCAAAAAGCAGTAAACCAAGAAGGTCTGAAGATCTTAACACACCTTTGCTCCCAAAAAGGGACATACGTAAATGACTTCGTTATGTGATTAGCGGAGGACAGGAGAAAAAAAAAAAAATAACAGAAAAGGGATAGGAAAGGGAAGAAGGAGGGATGATTCTAACTCATGTCAAAATAAGGCCCTGATTATATTTACCCAACAACATAAAAAGGAAAGGAAAGAGGAAAAAATTCTAAAATGTATTACAGGGTGCTTTAATAAAGGAAAGAGAAAGAAAGAAGAGGGGGGGAGAAAGAGGAGAGAATTTTTTTTCTTGTGTTTCTTTCCATAAATAGCCACACACACACACACACACACACACACACACACACCACACACCACCACCACCACCACCACCACAGGCTTATAATAATAATACTTTATTTATAGTGCGCCTTTCAAGTACCAAGGCGCAGTACAATTAAAACAAATAAAACAAAACATCATCACATTCAATAAATACAAACATTATCAGCCATCATCTTCACCGTAAGCATTATTCCACAGAAAAGCTTATAAAGCCTGTCTGAATCCCCCCCTCCCATGGTCATGCACTCCCTAATCCAATGTGGTAGAGAATTCGAGAGGGTCAGGACCATGAACATAAATGCCCGGGTCCCAGGAAATTTTAAAGTCACCCTCGGAATCTCCAGCAACCTCTCGTCGGCAGAGCGGAGTGGTCACTCAGTGTGATAAGAAATCAGGAGCTCTTTCAGGTAGTCAGGGCCAAGTCCATGTATGGACTTATATGTCAGTAACCCGACTTTGAAGGTGATCCACCACTGAACCGGCAGCCAGTGCAGTTCCCGCAGCACCAGTGTGATATGGGAAGGTCTAGAAATCCCCATCAACAACCGGGCTGCTGAATTCTGCACCAGCTGCAAGCGGTGGATATCAACCCTTGGTAGCCCAAAGTAAAGAGAGTTGCAGTAATCTAAGCGCGAGGTCACAAAGGCATGGATCAGTGTAGGAAGGTCTCCAGACGGAACAAGATGCTTGATCCTAGCGATGTTTCTTAGATGGTAAAAAGATGACTTTACGAGGGCAGACACCTGCGCCCGAAGTGTCAGCCCCGTGTCCAACAACACCCCTATGTCTCGCACCTGTTCAGAGGCCTGAAGCTCAGCTTCTCCAAAGAACAATCCTAAGGAGCAGCCTGCCCCCAGCCCCCCTATCAGGCGACCTTGATCCAAAACCATCACCTCTGTGTGGAGTGTATATGCCTTAATTGCATGCCAGCTTAGGCCCCACATGCTGGTTACAGGATACTGGGTAGCTATTTGGCCATTTTGTTTATGTTTGGGGGGGAGAGGAGGCCAAGGAAGGGTTGGTCTGGGTAACTGAGTAGTTTCATCCTTTTTAGTAAGTTATTCCTTTAACCCTCGATTCATAATTTCATGCTTCAAAAAAGGCAGGGTCAGGGAGATGGGACAAAAGGATAGTGGGGATAAAATAAAATTCAATGGACCTACACAACTGGAGTAGTGTTCTGCTTGTGCAATTATAATAACTGTTTCGCCATTCGCACTCTCTATTCCACAGGGAATTACCACCCTGTAGGGGTACCAAAGGCAAGGAACCCTCGAAGAGGGGTCAACCCCTAGAGGTACCACAGGAGGATTCCCTTGGCTAAAGTTACCATAGGAAGGAGCCCACAGAGGAGAGAGGCATGCTGCTGAAGGAGGAGGGAAGGATGGTGTGGCAAAGAGAAAGTGCTTCCGAGAGAGGCTGGGAGGAACTGCTCATATAGCTCAGGAAGGGGTGTGACTGGTTGCTTGCCCCATTGAACTACAGGCATAGCCTTCCAATTCACTGGGCCTACACAACCAGAGTAGTTTTCTGCTTGTGTAACTATAATAACTGTTTGGCCATTCGCACTCTCTATTCCACGGGGAATTAACACCGTAGGTACCAAAGGCGAGGAGTCTCAAGAGGGTTCCACCCCTAGAGGTACTGCAGGAGGATTCCCTAGGCTAAAGGTACCTTAGGAAGGAGCCCCAAAAAGGAGCAATGAGCAGTTATACACTGACTACGAGTTTGAAAAGCATATTATCAGCAATGCGACAGATCAAGATGCATATGTTGTCAGGACTGAACTGATGACATAAGGGCTTCCTAAGGAGAGAGGGAACGGTGAGTAGGGTCACCATCCATCCACATCCAACAGCAGAATCTACCTAGGCGAACTAGGGAATACCACTGAAAAGTAACTAAGTTTATGATCTTTAGGTCAGAGGAGAGAAAAAAACCCTATGAGGAGGAAATCTCTGGGGAACCAAGGCCTAGGTCGCCTTCTCTCCAGACTTGGGGTATTTTATTTAGTGACAGCTTGGCTGCTGCAATTTAGAGATCGAATTGGTAGAGAAGTGGAATACATTCCAGTTTAGAGGAAGGTCTCACTCATTCCCGCTAATGGGAATGCCTTTGAAGGTTGTGAGGCAAGTCTCTGCAACAGGTTCAGCAAAGGGGAGAGGAGGAGGAGAGAGAACGACTGCTGAGGTGCTGCTTGACCTACTGACTATCCCAAATCAAGCGAACCAAAAGCAGTCATAGGGAGAATGTATTGAAGGTGTCAATGGTAATAATACAGCCATAGGAGTTTGCGTTTAACCACCCTTCGCAGCTAGTCATAAATGTTACATCAGGAGCCATTGTCAGAATGGCTAAAGCTATGCCCGGAGTGAGGACATTCCCACTATGGGCCAGATGAGAAGGATCCAGCCCTTGGATTCACATGCACAAGATGCAGACTTCAGTGCAGAGTGAGACAGTCGGCTGTGATGCTAGTGGTTGAAGCAATGAGAATGGAATGCCAGTGATTGAGATTTAGCACAATTCAATTGATGGGGTTTAGCAGATGATTGCTATGGTTTCAGCAAGAATAGTGAATTGAATGAGAGGCATGATACTGTAAATGCCTGTAAGGCAGAGTTAAGGCATTGTAAGGCAGTAAAACAGGGAGCAGTAGTTAGTTAGGCAGCAGAACCACGAACCAGGTGTAATCTTTTAAGTGGAGCAGGAGACAGCAAACTGCAGAGAGAGTTGAAACATACAATAACAAGTGCAGGAAACCTGAGGTTTGGTAGAAGCATGGAACACAGGCAGATGAACACAGAACAAACAAAGGACAACAAGATAGTAGGAAAACTAAAACCCCAAAAGAAATCCATTGAGCATCTTTTTTTTCTGAAAAATGTTTCCCTCTTGAACTTTATTTATACCTGTGAGGTATTTGAAAGTTTCTATCATATCCTTCCTCTCCCTCCG
Organism: Neoceratodus forsteri; assembly: GCA_016271365.2. Taxonomy (NCBI): domain Eukaryota; kingdom Metazoa; phylum Chordata; order Ceratodontiformes; family Ceratodontidae; genus Neoceratodus; species Neoceratodus forsteri. The sequence continues at coordinate 967,652,552 of CM028133.1, forward strand.
TTAGCTCAGTGAAATTTCAACAGTGAAATCCTTTACAGTGACAATTTCGAGGTTGTCGCTGTAAAGGACTGGTTGGCGAAATTTCACTGATTTTGAGTGTGCCCCCCCCCCCCATGAACAAACTCTGACCCCACCCAAAAAAAAACACCACAAAATGTCAGACAGGCGAAATTTGCCTGTCAACCTTGTTACTGCCGCTGTGCTGCACTTCAACAACTTTGTTGTCGCTGCAGCTAGGTGGAACCCCTCCACGGTATCCATATTAAAGTCCTTCAGTCTTACCTCATAGGGCTTTTGATGCAGACCCTGCACCATTTTGGTTGCCTTTCTCTGGACCGCCTCCATTCTTTCTATGTCCTTCTGAAAATGAAGTCTCCAGAACTGGATACAGGACTCCAGAGGAGGTCTCACCAGTGATCTATACAGGGTAACACCATCTCCCTCTTTCTGCTGGTGAGTTCCCTCCCTATGCACCCCAGCATCCCGCTAGCTCACCTGACTGCCTTGTCACACTGTCTAGCCACCTTTAGGTCATCAGAAATGATAACCCCCAGGTCTCTTTCCTGTTTAGCGGTCATCAATACCTCTCCTCCCAATGTTTACTCCACCCCTGGGTTTCTGTAGCCCAAGTGCATGATTTTGCACGTTTTTGCATTAAAACCCCTGTTGCCATACACTTGACCACTCATCAAACTTTTTCAGATGCCCTCTTATTCAACCCCCCCCAACATGGAGTGTCTACCCAGTTGTAAATCTTAGTGTCATCCGCAAACAGGCAGACCTTTCCATCCAGCCCCTCTGCAATGTTACTAATAAAGACATTAAAGAGGACCGGTCCCAGTACATATCCCTGTGGTAACTCACTGGTGGCTCATCCTTTCTTGAGGTGAACTCTGTTTACCACTGCCCTCTGTCTCCTATCCCTTAGCCAAGTTCTTACCTAGTTTACCACCTCTGGTCCTACTCCTGGGCTCCCCAGCTTGCTTACTAATCTCCTATGTGGAACAGTGTTGAAAGCCTTGTGAAATCTAGGTAGGCCACATCCACTGCTCCTTCCCGATTCAATTCCCTGGACACCCAGTCAAAGAAATCTATTAGAGTCATTTGACAAGACCTCCTTCCTGTGAATCCATGCTGTCTCGGGTCCTGTAGGCCACTGGATTCAATGTATTCTACTGTTCTTTCCTTCAGTGGTGATTGCACTAATTTCCCCACCACTGAAGTCAGGTTGAAGTGGGACTACATCTGTCCTCCTCCAGTCCCCCAGCACCACTCCCATTTTCAGTGAGCGGTTGAACAGGACTGTCAGAGGTGCAGCCAGCACCTCCCCAAGTTCCCTCAGTATCCTTGGTTGGACCCAATCTGGTCCCATTGCCTTATCCACTTTCAGATTTGTTAGTTGCTTCTGGACTCTCTCCTGTGTAAATGGACTAGTGACCCCCTCCCTTCCTTCAATGCTCCTGTCCCTTTTCAGTGGCCCCCCCTCAGTATCCCTTCTATTGTGAACACTGAACAAAAGTATTTGTTCAGGATGTTTGCTTTTTCTTGGTCCCTCTTCACACAATTCCTCCCCCCACCCTTCCCTTCTTAGTCTTACAATCCCTCCCTGGGTCTTTCTCTTTTCACTTACACACTGTACCTAAAAATGTCTTGTCTCCTTTCTTTACTTCCCAGGCTTTTTTCTCCTCTGTTTGTGCCATTGTACTCCGAACTGATTTCCCAGTCTCCCTATGTTTCTCTAAATACAGCTTCCTATCCTCCACTTTCTGTGTCTTCTTATACCTCCTGAATGATAACTTTTTTGCCCTTACCATCCCAGCCATCTCCTTAGAGAACCATAGCGTTCCCTTTTCCTCTTGCCTTTGCTTACTAGCCTGATACAAAGGATTGTTGCCTTCGCTATGCACCCTTTTAGTTTTGCCCAAAGTTCCTCCACTCCACCAAAGTCCCCACCTGGTGCCTTCCCCCAACCATTGCATCCCTGAGGCATTCTCCAATCTTTTTAAAAATCGGCCCTCCTGAAATCCAGGATCCTCGTCTTTGTGTGGTTTGATTCTGCCCCAGTACTTATATTGAACCACACAGTACGCTGATCGCTGGTCCCCAGGTGGCCACCCACCATGATGTCTGCAACACTGTCCCTGTTAGTTAGTTCAAGGCCTAGTATTGTCCCCTCATGAATGGGATCCCTATCTAGTTGCCTAAGGACTGCCCCCTGCAGGGAGTCCAGGATGTCCCTGTTCCTAGCTGAAGCTGCCACTGGGATGCTCCAGTTACTGTACATCTGGCAGATTGAAGTCCCCCACCAGCAGCACCTCCACCTTGTTTGCCATTTTTTGGATAGCTTCCCCCAGAACCTTATCCAAGTCCCCCCATGCTGGAGGTCTATAGATCATGTCAGTGCAAGTGGTGGCTCCATTTCCAATCTCAAGGGTGACCCACAGTGCCTCTGCTCCTCCCTATATTTCCTGTATGTCTGTCAATGTTATGCTATTTCTCACATAAAGAGCAACTCCTCCCCCTTTTCTTCCCACCCTGTCCTTCTGAAATAGAGTGTAGCCTGGTATTGTTACATCCCAGTCATGGTTCTCAATGCACCATGATGTTGTAACGGTGACAATGTCCAGGTCAGCCTCTGCAATAATGGCTTCTAAGTCTGGAATTTTATTTCCCAGACTTTGAGCATTGGCACACATGGTCTTCCAACTTCTAGTACCACCCTGCTCATTATCCCCCTATTTTCCTTTTTGCCCTCTCTCCTTACTGTCTCTGTCCCCATTCCTGTCTCTCTTCATTTCTACTAACATTTTTCTTTCTATTAGGTACCCTTGGGGATTTGTCTCCCTCAGGGTTCTCCCTGCAGACCACTCCAGTCTGTGGGAGGGGACAATTTATGTCTCCCTGCTTCCTTCCTTCCTCCACCTCCCTCAGTTAGTTTTAATGCTCACCAACGTAACATTTAAACCATTTACTGAGGACTGCGGTCCTCCTCCTGGACGGATGCACACCATCTCCCCTGTACAGGTCTTTATCACTGCAGGTGTGGCCACAGTCACCAATGTAGCCAAAACCCTCCTCTCTGCACCATTCCCTCAACCACTGGTTGAAGCTCTTGGTACAGAGTACCCTATCCTCACCCCGGTCATGGCCAGGTAGCACCTCAGAAAAGACCACTGAGCTTGCTACCTGCCTAAGACCCCTCCCCCACTCCCTGAACTCCTCTTGTACTATCCCCTCTCCACCCTAGCCAGGTAATTTGTCCCCAAGTGGACAATGACATCCAGCTCTCCCTCCCATCCTACAGCCCTAGTGATTCGCCTTTGAAACACTGATGCTGTTTGAGACACTGCTCTGCACAGCTCAGTTCATTGCAATAACTCATTGTGTGCCTGTAACTGTTTAATACTGCGAGCCCTGCTGATTTAAGCAGGCAGAGGGACGTTCTGTCCGAATTTTGTTTTATATACTATTTAAGTGTATTATCTGTCAGTGTTGCTCTGCACCTTTTTTAACTGTTTTTAACTTGCATTTTGCACAGGACCACGCAGTAAATGGGTCCCTAATTTGGGCAGCTGAATCTCACTTCCGAGTCCCACCCGGCATATAAATCTGCCCCGAAGCAAGTCATTTCGCCTTTGAAACACTGACGCTGTGTGAGACACTGCTCTGCACAGCTCAGTTCATTGCAATAACTCACTGTGTGCCTGTAACTGTTTAATACTGCGAGCCCTGCTGATTTAAGCAGGCAGAGGGACGTTCTGTCCGAATTTTGTTTTATATACTATTTAAGTGTATTATCTGTCAGTGTTGCTCTGCACCTTTTTTACTGTTTTTAACTTGCATTTTGCACAGGACCACGCAGTAAACGGGTCCCTAATTTGGGCAGCTGAATCTCACTTCTGGGTCCCGCCCGGTATATAACTCTACCCTGCAGCGAGCAGGGCGAGCGCATCACGCACGCGAAGATGCGCGCAAAGTCTCCCGCATTATCGTGCATGTTTCGCGTGTTTAATGTGGTAGTGTGGATGTGTGGCTGCACTCGTGGCCCTTTGTGCTTTAGAATTATTTATATCCGAATAGAAGTCTTGTGTTTGTGTGCTACCTGGTAGGTTTTGCACAATTTCATGGTGTGATTCTGTTTTATTAAACAAATATTTCTTTTCTTTTGGTGTTGTATGAACATACCCCCTATTTTTCATTTTGATAGCACATTTGGTTTTAATTTCATCCTGTGCTTGTTAAGTCAGAATCCACGTATTGGAAAGTCTTCTATAGTTTTTAATCCAACTTAAAGCACCTCTTGTATTAAGTTTCATAATTTAGTCATTTAGTTAATTTATATCACTCAAGGTTTTTTGTTTCCAATCAGGGCAGAAGGCAGTATCTTCACTATCGTCACCACTACAGGACATACTGGTTTAAAATATATAGCATGTAATATGTATACATTATTGACTGGGGACCTTTTTGATCAACCTTACACATGTAATAAATGCCTTGAAATTGTGGAACTACATAATATGATAAGGCTATTTAATCAACGTCTAATTGCACTTGAGAATAGCCAATCAGACATGCATAATCGTTTTAAGGCAACCACTGCATCATTAAATTTAGAAGTGGATCATGGTCCAGACTGCATAATTAATGTTACACCAAGCACCTCCTATACACCGGATGTTATTGTCCCGATAGTTACTAATAGTCCTCAGCCTCCTCCTGAGGGCATTAGAAAAAGAGCCAGAGAAGATGACTGTCTTTTTGATGACAATCAAAGTGTTGAAGATAGTTGGTTTCTTACTCAGACCACCAGAGTTGCAAAAAAAGGGAGAAAGGCCCAACATTTCAGTCTTGAGCAATTTAACAGATTTGACCTCTTAACCTCCCTTATATTGAATGATGAAAATGGGACCCCTGATGCCCTCATTGGCCAAACTGATAATTATACTAATGACAATCCACCAGCTAATTATTCACATATCAGTGACACTCCACTTATAGATTTATCCGTTGATCTCACAACTTCTCCCTTGCCTGGTAGTTATGATAATTCCAAAACTCCCAGGCCACAACAAATCTATGTTCTAGGGGATTCATTGACAAAACACTTAGACAGGACCATATGCAACCCTGACAAAGCCAATAGAACTAGTTCTAGTTTCAGTGGTTGCAAAATTTCTGATCTCACATTAACGTTGCCTGAGATCATGAAGGATCGTGGCAAAAATTCTATTACACTTATACATGTGGGTGCCAATAATATCTATAGGAACACTGTTCAATCAAAGAAGACTATGTTGCATTAACCAACAAGTTGGTGGATATGGGTTGTAACATCTGTATATCGGAAATGTTACCAATCCCACGCTTTTCTTCATTTCTCAATAATAAAATCAAAATTGTAAATGAGTGGCTAAGAAAATGGTGTTTACACCAGAACTTGACATGTTTAACTGACTGAGTGGCATTTGAATATCATCCTGAATTATACTGTTTTGACGGACTGCATTTAAGTAGATGAGGTAATGTTGTACTGGGTAGACAATTTATGACATCTATTAATCGCCTTTTAAACTAAATCTCGGGGGCGAGAAGGTGCACAGGAAACCATCTCTAAAATCTCTAGTTGGTAGCACCATGATATGTAAAGAGTTACATTTTTTATGCTTCAGTGCTAGATGCCTTATTCAAAAACTGGATGAATTAAAATGTAGAATACATAACAATGATGTCGACATCATCTCAATAAGCGAAACATGGGGTGATGATAAATCATCTTGGGATACTATTATACCTGGTTATACTTCCTATACCTTCAATAGATCTAATCGGAAGGGAGGAGGTGTGGCACTATTTATTAAAAACCATCTCAATTCTATTGATGTTACAAATAATGTCAAAATACATGATAAACATACTGAGACAATTTGGGTTAAACTTAGTTTCTCTACATCTGAGTCCCTCATTCTGGGTTCTTGTTACCATCCCCCTAATTCATCAGTTGACATCATAGATGCTATTCTACCTGAAATAGAACAAGCAAAAACATTAGGTAAAATTGTTGTCACTGGTGATTTTAACATTGGATCAATTGATTGGCAGAAATCATGTGCTACTACTAACCAGGGTAACAAGTTATTACACACATGTACTCAGTTGGGACTTAAACAAAACATACTTATCCCAACTAGAGGAGACAACACTTTAGATCTGGTACTTTGTGACGATGATATATTAGTAGACAATATTACAGTTAGTGAACCAATTGGTAATAGTGACCACAATACCATTACATTTAATATTGTGCAAAGTTGCATTTATAATTCTAACTGTACCAAAATATATCTTTATGTCAAAGCCGATTTAGGCATAATGAAACATATTATTGATAACATCAACTGGGACTCTTTATTGACATGCTCTTCCCCGGAATTCTACTGGGAAAATTTTAAGAACACAATTTGTCAACTTAAGGAACTATATATTCCATCTAAAATTAAAAATAAGAACCAAAATAAAGTTCCCAAGTGGATGAACCAGTCTATTAAAAAATGCATTAACCTAAAAACGCAAGAAGTATATCCGATATCAAAAAACTAAATCCTCTACAAACTGGAATTCTTACGTACAGACACAAAAAAATGCAAGGCCATGATAAAAAGGGCAAAAAGCAATTGGGAATACAAATTAGCATCTACTGCTAACAAATCCAACAGTAAGCATTTTTATTCCTATATTAATTCGCTAAGAAAACCTACTTGTCAAGTTGGTCCTATTCTCAATAACAACACTTTACTACATGATCCAAAAAAATGGCTGACTTGTTTAATCATAATTTTTGCAATAGCTTCTCTAATACTTCCAAATCATCCTATGACTCAGCTCTGTTAGACACTACTAATACTCTACCAGTTAAATTCTCTATTAATACCATCAGGGACAAGATATTGACACTAAAAGGCAAATATAGTCCAGGTCCAGATAACATAGCGGGACATTTATTATTTTTATTAGTGGATGTCATTGTCTCTCCATTAAAATTGATGTTTGACTACTTTTTGGCCATGAATTTTGTTCCACAGGATTGGCGAGAAGCTTATGTTATCCCAATCCACAAAAAAGGAGGCTTAAAAAATAACTGGTAAAATTACAGGCCAATAAGTTTAACATCCACCGTCTGTAAATTAATGGAAGGTTTAATCAAAGATATGATATCACCTATTTTGAATCGTTATGATGTTGAACAACATGGATTTACAGTAAAAAGGGCAGAAGCTGTTTAACTAATTTAATTTGCTTTTATGAACAGATTAGTTCCATACTCGATAAAAATATACCTTGTGATATAATTTACATTGATTTTAGTAAAGCCTTTGACATCATGCCTCATTGGGCATTAATTTCTAAACTCCATAAACTAAATATAAACAGCATTGTAATTAACTGGATAATAAATTGGCTTCAAAACCATTCCCAGAAAGTCTCTATAGATGGGCACAAATCAGTTCGGGGGTTTGTGACAAGTGTGGGGTACCTCAGAGCTCTGTACTGGGCCCATGCCTGTTTCAGGCCTTTATTGCTGACCTTACTACAGATTGCTCATCTTTTTCCATCAAATATGCAGATGATGCAAAAATAGGTGGCCCCTGCGTTTCTGATCACCAAACTGACATTATACAGAGAGATCTTGATCACATTTCTACATGGGTTAAGACCTGGGGTATGTCTTTGAATATCTCCAAATGCAAGGTAATGCATTTAGGATCTGGTAATTTACAAACCCCTTATTATTTAAATGGTAGATTACTTGATACAACTTCAGATGAAAGAGATCTGGGCATAACCATGTCAGACAACCTGTCTTACAATAAACACGTTCATAACATTATTAATAAGTCTAATAAAGTTATGTGGACTATCTTATGCAATATTAAATCAAGAAAGAATGATGTGTTATTACCATTATATAGTGCAAACGTTAGACCACATCTGGAATATGCCTCCCAGCTATGGTGTCCATATAAAAAAATCTGAAGGTCTTTTAATGGAATCATTACAGAGAAAATTTACTAAAAAGATTTCAGGGCTATATGATGCCTCTTATGAGGTTAGGCTGAATACCCTAAAACTTATGCCTCTATCTACAAGTCGGCTTGCAGGGATGTATTTAATGTTATTATATCACATCATTCAAGATCCTTATCTTTTGTGCGAACTCGTCTAGAATTTAAAAGCTGTCACCATAACATCAGGGGACATCCTTTACAATTAGTCAGAAAACCCTTTGTGAGATCAAGTCGTAAATACTTTTGCACCATTAGAGTTGTTGGTCCATGGAATAGACTTCCGCTTGAGGTTGTCATTAGTGAAACTAAAAGTATTTTTAAAAATAGATTAGATAACCTTATTAGTAATGGGTATGATCTTTCTTACTATACATTGGATTAGAATAGGAGCATTATGGGCTTCGGCCTTCTCGCTCTTGTACTTTCCTTAGTATGATCCTCAGGATCTGCTTTCCATCCCTCCAAACTGTGGTGCCAGGTAGGCACTTAACCTCCCTTCCCCTCTCCCTTCCTATCCCCAAATCTATCCCTCTCATGATTGAGTATCCCACCAGGAGTTGCTTCCTTCTCCTCTGGGGTCCTCTGCCCCCCCTCATTGGGGTCTCCACTATAGAGGACCCCCCATCTTCCCTTGTCACTACCTCAGGTGTCTCCATGGGACAGTCTCACCACACCAGAGTGGCATAGGAGTTGCATAGTGTGTTTAACTCTCAGTTAAAGGAAAAAAAATACAGAAAATATGGCCAAGGTGAACATAATATCATGGAATGTGACAGGAGTAAGAGACCAAATAAAAACCAGAACAATAACTAACATTTGTTAATAAAATCTGTAGATATATTATTATTACAAGAAACACATTTTTGGATAAAGATTGCAAATATTTTAAGAACTTATTTCAGGCAAAAGGTTCTCACTGTCTTTATATAACAGCTAGCGGCATGGCAATCTTAATAAGAAATATTATGAACTACTTAATCACAGATCACTTACTCGATCACAGATCACTTCTTGATTCAAGTGGTATATACTCTATAATAAATATTAAACAAAACACCCAGACTTTTACCATAGTTACTCTCTATGCTCCCAATGAAGAGGGTCCTAAACTTTTCCTTAAATTCTTCATGGTCTTCTCAATTTTCACCCCATATAGCCTAGCTGGAGATTTTATCCTGGTGTAACCCCCCTGCAAATGGGGGTTCCCAAAAGTCTTCCAGGAGCTTGCCTGAATGCTCCAAGTCTGGGCGGTGTTCGACGTCTGAGCTGTTTAAATGTGGTTCCAAGTGAGTGCTATTTGAACCTCCACGTACTGCCTCTTTAAGAGCTGTCTGCTTGCAGACTTAATTACTTTGTATGGGGGGACTGTGTATTTAATGCTCGAATCCTGCCTGAGCTGTGGAGTAATCACTCCATTTTGTGGTTGCTAGAAGTGCAAAGGGAGCCCATCTGAAAGCTGTAACTGTTTGCCTGTAATCATTTAAAGCATTAGCAAAATTGTAGTTTGTCTAACCTGCCTTTATTGCAGCTGGGACTCTGTATGTGTTACCCCTCCATTTTGGACCTAAACTGCTGTGCTGGGCCAATTGGGTTAAGGGAGCCCTAAAATGGAGCCTGTGGACAAATTAGAACTTGGACTCTTAATTCTGAGCCAGCCATAAGAGGATTGTATGGGCAGTGACTCTGGGAAATGTAGTTTTGACCTTAGTGCCTTTTTCCACCAACAGAGGGAGTCTTATTGTGAGTGACAGCCGAAGCAACCAACAGAATGGTGTGGAGCTAAAGGAAATGCCCTGCTCTGTGACTGGAAAGCTCAGATCAGTCATGACAGTGAAGAGAGAAGGAGCTCTGTGCTTCTTCGGTGTATAGTTTCGCATGGGAAGCACGTGTGAGGCCCCGAGGTTCAGCCTGCAGCCGTTGCAAGTGCCAGTTCGGACTGAAGCCGAGTTGTGAGGAGACACCAGGAAGTCTGAAGAGTGGAAACCAGGCTCACCCTGTAGAAGACTGGAGAAATTGCTGAATCGCGCTCGGTCTGTCAGAAACTGAAACTGCTATGTGTGCTCCCGGGTATTTTGCAGTAATTGCGATCGGGATCGAGGAGCAGCCTGCCTGGTATAGTACTTTCCTTTTACATATGAATGTGTGTAGTGCTTGTGGGGAAATCATTATTTCCAATCCCCTGTGCCGTGTGCTGTGTGTTGAAGCTGGAAGTAAACCCCAGCTTGTCTCAGACTAAATCCGTTTGCTATCAACTGCAGTGGGGTCCAGTCACAAGGACCTTCTCTACATGCCCTGTTGCTCTGGCAATCCAGAAGAACATCCACCACCTGATCCTCAGCTTGGGTATTTTGAGTACAAATCAGGGTATTCTCCTGCAGCCTGTTTTCAATCACAAGTGTGTCATCTAATTCTTGTTGTTTCACTACTTTATGGACTGAGCCATCTGGCTCCGGATTACAATTGGGTGTTGTGCATATACATATATTTTCTTCTACAGGGCCCTATCCATCTGCACCTGCCGGCCAACCCCGGGCAACAGACCTGGCTAGCCCCCCCCCAACCTGGGTACCCAGAGTGTGACTTTTCAGACCCTGTATGTGTGCACAGTACTGTGATTTAATGCCACCAATTAACCCAATTTCTCCCTCCCGTGTTACTGTCCCCTAAATAAATCAGATTTGTTGTTATACTATATACTGTCTGTGGTGTTGGTACTTATGGAAACAGCATTGTGTTTTGCTGTGTATGTTAAACCTTATTTTACAGGGGGTCCTCAGAGACATGCTGCGGAATCAGTCTCGAAGGTAAGTGGTACTTTATGACTGAACAGTGTGTATACTTGGGGTACTGGGGCTGTAACTCCTGTGTACTTTGTGAGCCACTAGAGGGAACCAAAGGGAGTCAGTGTCCCAGAGGGCTGAGATCAAGCTAGTCTAACCACTACAAACCCTGACCTCTGGGTGGAGGCACCCGCCATAGAACCTAGGCCCCTCAACCTGTCAGTAGTCAAGCAGGCAGGGGTAGTAGTCCTTGGGATAGCACCACCTAGGGGTTACATCTTGAAGGATCACCACTGGGATTTTGTGTCCTCTTTTGGCCACATTTCCGAACCACTGTTAAAAAAAATAAATGGGTACCCCAACAGAAGTGGCTATGCACCAGTTGGTGGAGTGGTGTACTGGGGAGGAGATCGACCCCCAAAATGCTATGCTTATCCTGGACATCCCCCTGGGTATCAATATGGAAACTGCACAGGGAGTACTTTTCAAGGTGGAAGGTTTACAAAACCCCGTGGTGGTGGGTCGACATGCTGATCTGCTCACCCACACTTTCATGGCCCTAGTAGAGTATAAGGACCCCATAGATAGCTCCAAAGAGCCACAGACTATTACCCCAGAGGGAGCCCTCACTGCCTGGAGAGTGATAATTAAGGACAGAGACTGGGGAATGAGCCCCCACTATCTGAAACTTTGAGGAGAAATTTGCTAAATTGTTGCTGGAGGAAGGGAAAACTGTGGAGGACTTGAAGAAACTATTCTTGCCACCTGGGGGTGTTCCTCCCCCAACACCCTCTCCCGCTCCAGTACCCGTTATGGTGTCTGAACCAATGCAGGCTCCTATTTCTGCACCTGCCATTAGTCACGACTCTTACCGAAGGTTGAAAATCTTCTCTGGCACCCTCCCAACCCCCCAGGGGGAGGATGATTGGGACACCTGGATAGATTGTGTTGCCCCCCCCCCGATACCTGAATGGCAGTGTGTGGAGGCTGAGAAATGAAAAAGAATCATAGAAAGTCTGAGGGATCCTGCCCTAGAGGCCATTAAATTTTTGAGGTCCACAAATCCTGATGCATATGCCCAGAGGTACCTATCTGCACTTGAAGGCAATTTTGGGAGCATTGAGTCAGGGGAGAGTTTGATGTGGACATTTCAAGGTACAAAACAGTGGCCAGGGGAAAATTTTTCTGCATATGTTACTCGTCTGGAAGCTCTGCAGAAGGCTTACCGAAAAGGTGGAGTAGCCGCCAGTGACTTAAACCGTGTAAGACTGGAGCACCTACTACAGCATGCAAAGCATTCTAAATTGCAGTTCCTTCAATTAAGGCTCCCAGACAGAAGGGGTAACCCACCGGACTATTGTGACTTAATAAAAGAACTTCGGGAGGTTGAAGATGAGGAGGGGGATTCTAATTCTGGGGTGAGCGCAGCCCAAGTGCTCACAGCATCGGAAGGTCCTTGTGAAGTGGGGACCAATAAGGGTGTGCCACCATGGGGTGAACTGCTGAGAGAGAGATCAGGAAATTCAAAAACAGTCTCTTTATGAAGGCCGCACCTGCAAGTACAGGCCCCGACCTATATCTGACTGCATCTGCTATGGAGGTGGTGGTACCCACCCAGGCATCTTCTGCTGACAACAGCTCAAAACTTGATGTCTTGACCATGGAAGTGGGCAAATTGACGAGATGCCTCCAAATGCTTATCACGCCGCAGACAGAGATGGCACGCCTCAGCCAGCTCAAACTCCAGAAAGTATGTTTTGCTATAATTGTGGCAAGGATGGGCACATGAAGAGAGAATGCCGGTCCCCAAAAGACACAGACAAAGTTGTATATAGGCTACAAGGAGAGCTTCAGAGAACAAATCAGTGGTTAAGAGGTGCATGAAATGATCCCAGTGAGGGTCTCAAAAATGCTAACTCACGTCCCTTTGTGGCAAGGTCAGTTGCCCAGGCCCCCGCTACCGCCTCTCCAGACTGGTCCAGAATAGTGGGTCCCTCCATGGAGACCACTGTAAAGGTGAATGGAGTGTCTACAAGAGCTGTATTAGACAGTGGCTCCCAAGTGACAATTGTGTTCCAGGATTGGTATCAGAAGCATTTGTCAGATGTACCCTTATAACCATTGGAAGGACTGCATGTATGGGGGATAAGTGAGAAGGCCTACCCCTACTCTGGGTATATCTGAATTTGGCTGTCTTTCCCCACCTCCATGGCTGGAGTGGCAGAGCAAGTAGAGACCCTGGCCTTAGTGTGGCCCCCTACTGGACTGTATGATTGGGTTTCGCTACTAATTGGGACGAATGCGCATATGTTTGGACGGTTGGCGCAGTTGTGTTATGAGAAACAGGAGTCACAGACTGGTAGAGCTTTAAGAATTACGGCATTGATCAAGAAGGCCTATGATGCCCAGAGAGATGCTGACAAAGTGGAACCAGAGGAACCGGTTGGAATTTTCTGGAAAAAGGATCCTGAGTCTCTGATCCTGGCGCCAAATGCCCAGTGTACCTTGCAGGGAGAGGTCCATATCAGAAAGGATGTCAAGAATAAAATCCTCATGCTGGATGCTCCAGGCAATGGGAAATTGCCAGAGGGACTGCTGGTCAAGCCAAGTACTTTGCCTGCCAGAGCCCATGCTTATGCCAGACGGGTAATGGTCCAAGTTCATAATGTGTCTGATAGAGAGATTTGAGTAAATAGAGGTTGCACCCTGGCTAATGTGCATTGTGCGGATACTGCAATGTTGCCTAGTAACAAGTGTTCGGGGGAGAATGACAGAGTGACGCCCGACTTGTTTGATTTTGGTGACCGCCCATTGCCAGCTGAATGGAAGATGAGAATCAGTAGAAAGCTTGCCCAGAGAGACCAGGTGTTTTCTTTCAAAGAATGGGACATCGGATGTGTGGAAGGAGCTGAGCACCATATCCGGTTGCATGATGAAAGGCCATTTCATGAGAGGTCTCGACGCCTGGCACCTGCTGACATAGATGATGTGAGACGGCATCTGCAATAGATGCTTGCTGCTGGAGTAATACAAGTATCCAGAAGCCCATATGCTTCACCTACTGTGGTAGTGAGAAAAAAGAATGGGACAGTAAGGATGTGCATGGATTATCGCACCTTGAACCAGTGGACTATCCCTGATCAGCATACAATGCCCCGCATCCAGGATGCTTTTAGACTGTCTGAATGGTAGCAAGTGGTTCTCCGTGCTGGATCTTCGCAGTGGGTACTACCAGATCCCGATGGCCCAGGAAGACTGTGAGAAGACAGCCTTTATCTGTCCGCTTGGCTTCTATGAATTCATGAGGATGTGTCACGGGATTTCAGGTGCCCCAGCCACTTTTCAATGACTGATGGAGCGTGCAGTGGGGGACATGAACTTATTAGAGTGCCTGGTGTACCTGGATGATGTTGTGTTTGGCAGCTCCCTGGAGGAACATGAGAGCAGATTGTTCAAGGTGTTGGACCGACTAGAAGACTTTGGCCTAAAACTGTCCATCGATAAATGTCAATTTTTCCAAACATCTGTAAAGTATGTGGGACACATATTCTCCACCGAGGGGAATACAGACCGACCCAAGTAAAGTTGAGGCCTTGACCACCTGGTCACAGCCCCACAATCTAAAAGAACTGCAAAGATTCCAGGGATTCTGTGGCTACTATCGCCATTTCATCAAGGACTATTCAAGAGTGATCCGTCCTTTACTTAATCTTACTCAAGGTTATCCCCCTACCCACAAAAAAATACAAGAGATTGGATTCTTCTGAGCCTGAGAGAGTGTATTTCCATCCCAATTAAGTTTTTGGGGCACGATGGACACCTGATTGTGAAGCTGCTTTTCATGAGATTATTATCAACTTACCCACGCTCCTGTCCTGACCTATGCAGATCCAGCAAAACCCTATGTCCTACACACTGATGCTTGTTTGCAAGGTTTGGGGGCTGTGTTGTACCAGGAGCACAAGAATGGCCTGAGACCAGTGGTCTTTGCCAGTAGAAGCCTGACCCCATCCGAAAAGAACTATCCTGTACATAAGTTAGAGTTCCTAGCTTTGAAGTGGGCCATTGTTGACCAGTTCCACGAGTACTTGTATGAGGCTAATATACTAGTAAAAACTGACAATAATTCTTTGACCTATGTGCAGACTTCAGCTAAGTTGGATGCCACTGGCCATAGGTGGCTTTCTGCATTATCTACATACGACTGTGCTGTTGAACACAGAGCAGGCCTGAACCACATAGATGCTGATGCTCTCTCCCAGAGGCCAGTTCCCTGGAATGACTGGGTCAGACTGTCAGAACCCGATATTCAAGCACTCTGCCAGAAGTTTGACAGGGAGGAACAAATGTCCATGGACGCAGTGGACTATATGGTGGATTGTTTGGGACCCTCTGAGAATTGCATACCTGCTGCTTATTGCCACTTTTCTGCAATAGACATTGGTGCACTGCCTCAGCTAGAAAATAACAGTATTCAGCAGGCTCAATCCCAAGATCCCATGATCAAATCAGCTTTAGAAGCCCTCTATGCAGGGAAAGATGTGTCCAAATTACATTCCACTGATTTAAGAACTGCATTGTTATGCAAGGAAGGTCCTAAGTTGAAACAGAGCAATAGACTGTTATACAGAGAAACAGCAGACAGACGGGGACAAATAGACAAACAACTAGTGCTGCCCACAGCCTTTCGAGACTCAGTACTGAGGTCCTTACACAACCACATAGGGCACCTTGGTATAGACAGAACACTTGACTTGGTGAGATCCAGATTCTATTGGTCTAAGATGGGGGCTGATGTTGAGCAACATATTCGAACTTGTCGCTGCTTACAGAGGAAAGCTTTGCCCCAGAGGGCTGCCCCCCCCTTGTTAACATCACCATGGAGCTGGTCTGTATTGATTTTCTGAGTTTGGAGTCAGATCAAAGAAACATTAGTAATGTGCTGGTGGTCACTGACCATTTTATGAGATACTCCCAAGCTTTCCCCACCAAGGACCAGAAGGCATCCACTGTGGCAAAATTACTTGTAGAAAACTTTTTTGTTCACTATGGGGCACCACAAAGAATCCATTCTGATCAAGGGAGAGACTGAGAGTCATCTGATCAAAGAGATGCTTTCTCTGTGGGGAGTGCGAAAGTCCAGAACCACCCCTTACCACCCCAAGGGGGACCCACAGCCTGAACATTTCAACCTAACTTTGCTAGATATGCTAGGCACTCTCCACCCAAAGGACAAGCCTAGATGGAGCCAACAAATTAGCACCCTGGTACATGCCTACAACTGCACCAAAAGTGATGCCACTGGGTTCTCCCCCTACCGCCTGATGTTTGGAACAGAAGCTTGACTGCCGGTAGATGTATGTTTTGGAGTTTCTCCTGATGGGGTTCGAGCAGACAACTATTTACAGTATGTGAAAAAGTTAAAGGCCCAGCTAAATCATGCGTACCAACTGGCTCAAACCATGGCTGCCAAAAGAAATCTGGCCAACAAGGAAAGGTATGATAAAAAGGTGAAAGCACAGGAACTCCAGGAGGGAGATTGGGTATTGCTAAGAAATCTAGGACTGCATGGCAAACATAAGATTGCTGACAGATGGCACCATCTCCCTCACATTGTAGTGGGCAAACTAGATGATCTGCCTGTGTACAAAGTAAGGCCTGAGAATAATTCAAAAGATGTTAAAACAATGCATAGAAATCATTTACTGCCCATTAGGCAAATCTTGATTGAGTCTGAGCCCCAAGAAAGTGCTCCCTCTGGACCAGTGACTCGAGCTGCTGCTAAGCAAAAGCAAACTAGATGATCTGCCTGTGTACAAAGTAAGGCCTGAGAATAATTCAAAAGATGTCAGTAGTCAAGCAGGCAGGAGTAGTAGCCCTTGGGATAGCGCCACCTAGGGGTTACACTAACACTATGCCATCTTGATAGAACCCCAGGCATCGCTAACAGAAAGCAAAAAGCAGTTTCACTAATCCTAAGCACAATGTGAGACCTTAATTTAATTGATCCTTTTAGGCAATTGTATCCCGATCCAGAAACTTACTCTATTTATTCAGTTCCTCATAAATCCCACTCCTGCATTGATTTTTGTTTAATCTCAAAAAATATATCACCCTAGATATTAAATAAGGCCCCATAAATATGTCTGACCATTCTCCATTTATCAGTAACCTGCAAATTGATAATACCATCCCTAAAGATAAATTATGGAAGTTTGATTCTAGACAATTAGGGGATAAAGTCTTCATTAATCTTATTGAAAAAGAATTCAAAGGCTTCTTAACTACTAATTTACTTCAAGAAGTTCACAGTGTGCTTCACAATAGGCATAACCATGGAGACAAGCCATACAAAAACAAGCATACTGGACTTTAGAAGGGCTGACTTTGGCAAAATGGGTGAATACTTGAGGAATACACTAGCAAATGGCCAAAAAGGAGGGGCGGAAGAACAATGGAGAAAAATCAAAACTGCCATCACAGAGGCAACAAGCCTTTGTGTGAAACAGATAAAGAAAACAAAGCAGAGTAAAACCACTATGGTTCCTCAAAAGAGGTGGCAGGAAGGTTAAGGAGAAAAGGCTGCATTCAAAAAGTATAAGGCATCACAGAAGAAGCATGACAGGGAACTGTATCAATTAAAGCAGAAAGAAGTGGGGAAGGTCAGAATAGCAAAAGCCCAAACTGAGGAAAAATAGCCAAGTCAGTTAAGAAGGGGGATAAAACCTTTTATAGGTACATTAGGGAGCATAGAAAGGTTAAGGGAGGAATAGTGCAGATTAATAAGGGAGAGGGGAGGTGGGCAGAGGGAGACAGTGAAAAGGCAGAGATACTAAATGAATACTTTTGCTTAGTATTCACAAAAGAAGATGAGGAGGAGTTACCTAAACCAGACAATAGAAGCACTCTGGGTAGGGGGGCTGACACCAGTCCATTTACAGAAGAAAGAGTCCCGAAAGAACTCCTAAAACTCAAGGTGGACAAAGCAATGGGGCCTGATGGGATTCACCCCAGAATCCTAAAAGAACTAAGGGAGGACTTAGTGACACCACTGACCACACTTTTTAACAAATCATGGGAGGATGGGGTGGTACCTGAGGACTGGAGGAGGGCAGATGTGATTCCCCTTCACAAAAGTGGGAGCAAGGCAGAAGCAGGAAACTACAGACCTGTAAGTTTGACCTCAGTGGTAGGGAAAATGATGGAATCACTTCTGAAAGAAAGAATTGTTGAATACCTAAAGGCCAGCGTGGCACAGGACCCAGAGCAGCATGGATTTACAGCAGGAAGGTCATGTCAGATGAATCTAATATATTTCTTTGACTGGGTGACCAAAGTAATAGACCAGGGAGGGGTTGTGGATATGGCCTACCTAGACTTTAGCAAGGCATTTGACACAGTCCCGCACAAAAGATTAATAATCAAGTTAGCCAGCTTGGGAGTGGGTCCCAGGGTGGTAGCCTGGGTTGTAAACTTGCTGCACAACAGGACACAGAAGGTAATAGTGAGTGGAACACATTATGAAGAAAGGGGGGTCACTAGTGGAGTACCTCAGGGCTCAATACTGGGTCCAGTCCTCTTTAACATCTTTATAGGTGACATTGCAGAGGGTCTGAAGGAAAGGTATGCCTCTTTGCAGATGATACAAAGATCTGTAACAGAGTTGATACACAAGGGGGTAGAAAGGATGAGAAGGGACTTGGCAAGGTTGGAGGAATGGTCAGACATATGGCAACTTAGATTCAATGCAAAGAAGTGCAAAGTAATGCACCTGGGAAACAAAAACCCAGAAGAAGAGTACACAATAGCAGGGGAGGTACAAACAACAACAAAAATGGAACGGGACTTGGAGATAGTCATATCAGATGATGTAAAGGTGGGTAAGCAATGTGAGAAGTCAGTAAGGGGAGCCAGGGGGATACTGGGATGCCTAGGAAGGGGCATCACAAGTAGAAAAAGGGAAGTGGTTATCCCTCTGTACAGACAGTTGGTGAGGCCCCATCTGGAGTACTGTGTGCAGTTTTGGAGACCTCATCTATGCAAGGACATAGACAGGATGGAAGCAGTCCAGAGGAGGGCAACTAAAATGGTGCAGGGTCTGCATCAGAAATCATATGAAGAGAGACTGAGAGAGCTTAATATGTATTCCCTTGATGAAAGGAGGATGGGGGACATGATAGAAACGTTCAAGTACCTCAAGGGATCAACAAGTCCAGAAGGGTAGCATCTTTCAGAAAAAGAGATGTATAAGAACAAGGGACACAATTTAAAGATAGAGGGGACAGCTTAGGGTAAGTGGAGAAATCTTTTTCATGGAGAGAGTGGTGGATGCGTGAACTGCCTCCTGGGGAGGAGGTTGTTGGGGATAAAAAACAGTGGGGGAATTCAAACATGCATGGGACAGACACAAGGCAATTGTAGTGGGGGGTGGCAGGAAGTAGGCTGTTGGTTAACTAGAATCTGCAGCTTTTCCAGTAGGTAGGAAAATGGCAGACTGGGTGGGCCAAATGGTCCTTATCTGCTGTCAAAGTCTATGTTTCTAATTCAAACCATCTTGGATGCATTAAAGGCATATTTATGGGGAATAATGATTTTTATACTCAGCCCACAACAACATAACTGAATCACAAGCACTTAATCAACTTAAATCTGATCTAGCAATTGCAGAAGCAAATTCTATTACATCAGCAGTGCAGGAACACCTAGCAACAGTAACAGCAACATAAGTGAAAAGATCCAGATTCATTTCAGTACAGTGCAGTAACTGCTAATTGCTGGTTTTGTTTTAAACGTAGTTTAGTGTGCTTTTAGTGGTGCTGTTATTTCTTTGCTGTTTTTACTTGGAATTGGTTTGGGGCTGTTGAAAATCTGAAACCTAGTTTGGTGTGCTTTTAGTGGTGTTGTTTGCTGTCTTTATTTGGAAATGTTTTGGGGCTGTTAAAAATGTGAAACATAGTTTGGTGTTTTTAGTGGTGCTGTTATTCCTTTGCTGTCTTTACTTGGAATTGTTTTGGGGCTGTTGAAATCTGAAACCTAGTTTGTTGTGCTTTTAGTGGTACTGTTATTCCTTTGCTGTCTTTACTTATAAATTGCTTTGGAGCTGTTGAAAATGTGAAACCTAGTGTGCTTTTTGCAGTGCTGTTATTCCTTTGATGTCTTTAGTTGCAGCAAATGTTGTCCTGTCTTGTCTGTCTTGCCCTGTAGTTTGAGGAAGGGGTGCAAATTGTCTGATCTCTGGCCTCAGCTATGTGATAAATGGAGGTGGGGCTAAGTCAGATTTGAGGTAGCAGGTTGATTTTTGGTTTCTCAGAAGAGGCCAGAAGGGGAAGGATACAGATTCATTTCAGTGCAGTGCAGTAACTGCTCATTATTGTTTTTGTTTTAAACCCAGTTTTGTGTGCTTTTAGTGTGCTGTTATTTCTTTGCTGTCTTTACTCGGAATTGTTTTGGGGTTGTTGAAAATTTGAAACCTAGTTTGGTGTGCTTTTAGAGGTGCTGTTATTCCTTTACTGTCCACCCTCCCTCCCACACCACCCACTCTTAATTAAATGCCCTGTGAAATCTGATTGAAAGGAGCCAAGCACAGGGAATAGTAGGGATTGTGAAGTAGGAGGGGCATGAGGGGGAGGAAGCCCACCCTCGGTACAAGTGTTTTGATTCATTTTTTGTCGTTTTCCTTCTTTACCAAAAAAAAGTATCTGAGGATCAATGACAGGATTTTCAGGACAGTAAATTAATAAAGAGGGAACTAGAAAGAGAGCTACGGTAACAGGCAACTACTGGAATAGCAGTATAAGTATAGTACAATGTGGGGAGTGGTGCTATGTAGTGGATGTGGGGCAGCCGTATTCAGGCAGAACTTCTGGATGCTGAGGTGCTGCCCTACCTGCAAGCATCTCTCTGGACTATGGGACAAGGTAGTCAGACTCAGAGTGGAAGTAAACTGGGTCAGGAGTACCTTTGCCTCTATCCAGAGACCACCCAGTCCAATGCTGCTGCCTCAAAGGATGCCAAAATGAGGAGCACTTGGATGAAGGTGGACTTGGGAGGGTTAGGGTGGTCAGTCAGAGGCTATTCCACTCCAGAACTCATATGCTGCACTAGCAAATGGGAACAACCAAGCAGAGGCACCCACAGAAGTGGAAGGAGTATCTTTGCCTCTATCCAGAGACCACCCAGTCCAATGCTACTGCCTCAAAGGATGCCAAAATGAGGAGCACTTGGATGAAGGTGGACTTGGGAGGGTTAGGGTGGTCAGTCAGAGGCACATCCTAAATCCTATTCCACTCCAGAACTCATATGCTGCACTAGCAAATGGGAACAACCAAGCAGAGGCACCCACAGAAGTGGAAAAGAAAGATGTAGAGGTCAACCGAGGAGGTGACCTCCATGGGGAGAGCAGTGGACCCCCAGATGAGGAGGAGGAAGCGAATCCTGGTGGGGGACTCTATCATAAGAGGGATCCAGCTAGGAACACCTGAGAGGGAGGACAGGGAGATGAGTTGCCTTCCAGGTGCCACAGCGTAGAAGGATGGGAGGAAGATCCTGGGGATCGCCAGGAAGGCAAGATGGGAGGGTGAGCTGGATGTCACTATCCACCTAGGTACTAATAACTTGGCAAACAGGGAGCCTAAGGAAGTTCAGGAAGAGTTTAGAAAAATTGTGGAGGGGCATCAAGCAAGTAGCTACATCTGCCACCTTCTTGGAAGTACTTCCTGTGAGAGAGCATAGTGGTGCATGCACCAAGAACTTTAACACATGGTTGAAGAACTGGTGCTGCGAGGAAGGGTTTGGATTCTTTGGTGACTGGGGACCCACCTAGAGGGATGGGGGCTTGTTCAAGTCTGACAGCCTGCATCTGTCCAGGAGGGGAATCCAAGCACTCAATGATAAGTTTAAATGCTATATGGACAAGCATTTAAACTAGTCAAGGGGGGTGGCAGGCCAGCAAGGAGGGTACCTAATTACCCACCACCCACAGCTAGCAGTGGAACCAGTGAACAGGAGAAGGAGTTATCTCTACAAAGCAGTGTGCAAAAGATGGAGATAGGCATCCAAGGGGTGGATAGGCAGAAAGGGAGCACAATTCAACAGACAGGAAGACAGCAGGGAGAATCAGAGATAAAGGACAATCAGGGAGGGGGCTGGAATACAACAGCTAAACAGTCCAGGGAGTTCACATCATGAAAAGCCATGTGTGCCAATGCCAGGAGCCTTAGCAACAAGATGGAGGAACTGGAGGCTGCCATGGTGCAGTCGAACCTGAACATTGTGGCCATCACAGAGACCTGGTGTAATGATAACCATGACTGGGAGATGGCCATACCCAACTACAACATATTCAGAAGAGACAGGGCAGGCAGGAAGGGAGGAGGAATGGCACTTTATGTGAAAGATGCATAAAGGCCACAGACATCCAAGAGGAACAAAATGGGGGAGAGATACTGTGGGTTAAGCTGGAAAGGAAAATGGGGTCAGCCATCCGCACAGGGGTGGTCTACAGACCACCAGCCCAGAAGGGAGAGACAGATAGGGAGTTAATGCTAGCCATCCAAAGGATGGCAGACATGGGGAAGAGGGTGGTGCTGGTTGGAAACTTCAATATTCCAGATGTGGACTGGAGCATCCCTGCAGCAGCATCAGCCAGGAGCAGATTTATCCTGGATTCCCTTCAAGATGCCTTCCATAAGTAACTGAAACCAACATGGAACCACCTCGGCAGAAGGCAATACTAACATACTAACATACTAGACGCCAGCAGAGTAGGCCTGTTGGTCTATCAAGTCTGCTCATGCTTCAGCACCCAGATTGGGTACCATAGCCCTCTATCTGTCTCCTTTCACTGTTACTCCATCCCCCAGACTTGCCCCCCCCCCCGGCAAACCAGCCTCTGCTTCACCCCTTGCCTATACCTGTTCCACCCTCTCTTGAATGCCTCCACCGTAACTGCCTGTACCAGCTCCCCAGACAGCGCATTCCACAGTTCCACCACTCTCTCAGTGAAGTACCTCCTCCTCCTCCTCCATTCCCCCCTAATCCTACCACCCTCAATCTTCCAACTGTGTCCTCTGATGATTCCACCCTCCTTCAGTCGAAAGATCCTATCTTGGCTTATCTTATTTACTCCCCTGAGGTACTTGAAGACCTCAATCATGTCCCCTTGGTCCGTCCTCTCCTCCAGCGAGAACAGGTTGAGCTCCCCTAGTCATTCCTCATATGCCATATCCCCCAGGCCCTGGATCATTCTGGTTGCTCTCCTCTGAACCCTCTCCAGGAGTTGGATGTCCCTCCTTAGGTGCGGCCTCCAGAACTGCAAACAGTACTCAAGATGTGATCTAACCAGGCTGTTGTACAGTGGTAAAATCACCTCCCTGTTCCTTGAGGTAATCCTCCTAGCAATGCATCCCAACATCCTATTTGCCCTGACCACAGCCCTCCTGCACTGCTCTGAATTATTCATGTTAACATCCGCCAAGACTTTTTAAATTTATTGTGCCTTTTGCCCCACCATGGATGACCTGGCACCTCAGCCTGGTCACGTACCCCTGCCTCCACCTCCATATTAGACCACAACCCCTCAGATACCCCCTGGCTTGCCCACCAGGGTGGGGTGCAATGTTGCCCTGGTACAGCACCTCAAACCAGGACTAGGTCCAAGGGTCGGTCCTGGAGGTTGTTGAAGGCCAGGGCAGGCTTCATCTAAGGTTGTCCATGGGAGCATTTTTTGTAGACTGTACGTGGGGGGCGGGAATGTGCAATGACATACAGTGTCTGTCCCACCCCTCCAGATTACTTCTGAATGGCGATTGCTGCGGTACCTCTGGCCTCCACCAGGGGTCCATCAAGCATCAGACATTTGCCCAGCCCTTCCCCCGGAGAAGGAGAGCAGTCCCTGGGATGCTCGATCCTTCTCCCCCAGCCAGCCCTCCGACAACTCTGGTCCACTCCCGAACATCCACCAAGACTCCTAAGTCTCTTTCCCCTGCCATGGCCTACAACTCACCCTCCCAGGGTGTAGACATAGTTGGGGTTTTCCCACCCTAGGTGTAGCACCTTGCACTTGGAGGAGTTAAATTTCAATTTCCAGGTTCAGGACCACCTATCCATAGTATCCAGCTCCTCTTGCAGGGCCAATCTCCCCTCCCCTCCTCCCCCCTCCACCACCGCCCTGGACCTCATGCTCACAAACAGGGACAGTGTGATGGGGTAACAGTGGGGGAGCACCTGGGGAACACTGACCACCAGTCACTGTGGTTTGAAATCACAGAAGGAGGGTATACCGTGATGAGGGCACTAGGGAAAGGGCAAAGACAATAACAGCAATCTGCTTCCCAGGGCACCCCTCGAGGGCTATGGTAGGGTAGGGTGGCCAGATGGAGGGGTCAGCAAACATAGCAACAGGATGTCGCTATATGTACATGTGGGGGGTGGAGCAAGCATGCACAGTGAGGGGCAGGAGGGGATGTGAGGGGTTGTGCCGTGGTGGGTTGCCAAGCCAACCCCATGGCATGGTGGGTGGGTTGCCGGTGCTGGTCAGCAGGGTACTGGGTTCAGGTCTGGGTGCTGGTGCATTTTTGTTGTGCACTGCCGGAACCTTTTATTATTTTAATGTTTTCACTCCCCCCCGACATGCATCCCTCTGGAGTTGAGAATCCTTTAGCGGGGGAGGGGGCTCAGTTCCCGGCATAACACACTAAAAAAGTAAGTCCCAGGTATTGTTTTGCTGTGCTCCGGGGTGTCAGAGTGCTGAAAATGTTTGGCACTCTTGACTTCTTGATAACGGTGATCGCCTTTAGGCTTTCTCCGTTATCACATAGAACCCAGAAGGAGCAGAACTACATCGCACAAAAACACATATCCTGGATTTTAGGAGGGCAGGCTTTGGGAAAATGGGAACATGCTTGAAAGAGGCACCAAATGGAATGGGGAGGGAATAAGGGATGGAGGAACAGTGGGCAATATTTAAGACAGGGATTACAAGAGCAACAGAATTATGCATTAAGCAGGTTAGCAAGGGGAAAAGGAAGAGGAGGCCATTATGGTTTTCCAAGGAGGTAGCGGAGAATGTGAATGCCAAGAAGATCACATTCAGGCAATACAAAAGGATGCAGGCAGAAGGAGATAGGGAGAGGTATGAGGAGAAGCAAAGGGAGGTCAGTAAGGGAAGCCAAAGCTCAGACAGAAGAGCGCATCACAAAATCAGTGGGTAGAGGGGACAAAACCTTTTACAGGTACATAAGTGAATAAAGAAAGGCAAAGGGAGGGATAGTAAGACTGAAGGGGGAGGATGGGGGTCGCATGGAGGATGCCAACAGTAAAGCTGACATACGGAACAGGTATTTCTGCTTAGTCTTTACTGAGGAAGAGGAGGGTGATGGGCCTGAAGGGAGTACAAGAGGTAAGAATGGTGCAGAAATGGACATAAGTCCCTTTACACAGGAAAGGGTCCTAAATGAACTGGAAGGAATAAGACTCAGTAAAGCAATGGGGCCAGATGGGGGGGTACCCCAGGGTCCTAAAGAACCTAAGAGAGGTGGTGGGTGAACCTCAGGCAATCCTGTTTATCTGATCAATGGAAACAGGGGAGGTACACAAAGACTAGAGGACAGCGGATGTAGTCCCCTTATACAAAAGCAGAAACAAGGAGGAAGTGGGGAACTACAGACCAGTCAGCCTGACCTTGGTAGTGGGGAAGATCATGGAAGCACTACTGAAGGAGAGCTTGGTGGAACATCTCATTGCCAATGGACTACAGGACCCAAGGCAGCATGGTTTCACTGGGGGGGAGGTTATGAATTTTTGGACTGGGTTACAAGGGAGGTGGGTCAGGGGAGGGCAATGGACATGGCCTATCTGGACTTCAGCAAGGCCTTTGACACTGTACCACATAGAAGGTTATTAATCAAACTGGGGAATATGGGAGTTGGCAGGACAGTAGTGCAGTGGGTGAGTAATTGGCTGGGCAGCAAGACACAGAGGGTGGTGGTAAATGGCTGTCACTCCACAGAGGGAAGGGTGACCAGTGGAGTACCACAGGGATCAGTACTGGGACCGGTCCTATTCAACATTTTCATCAGTGACATTGCGTAGGACCTAGAAGGCAGAATTTCCCTTTTCATTGATGACACAAAGCTCTGTAACAGAGTGGACACACCAGAGGGTGTAAACAGAATGAGGAGGGACCTGCAGAAACTTGAAGAATGGTCAAGGGTTTGGCAGTTGAAATTCAATGCAAAGAAGTGCAAGATAATGCATATGGGGCACAAAAACCCTGGAACAATATATCAGTTGGGTGGTGAGGATAGAGTATGCACCAAGCAGGCAAGGGACCTTGGGGTTATTATCTCTGATGACCTCAAGGTAGGGAAACAGTGCAACAAGGCAGCAGGTAAAGCAAATAGGATGATGGGATGCATAGGCAGGGGTATCACCAGTAGGAAAAGTGAGATCATAATTCCATACAAGACACTAGTGAGGACCCACCTGAAGTACAGTGTACAGTTCTGGAGGCCTTGCCTAAGTAAGAACCTAGACAGGGAAGAGAAGATTCAGAGGACGGCAACAAAGATGTTACAGGGATAGCATCACAAGTCCTATGAGGACAGGCTAAAGGACTTAAATACATACTCCCTGGAGGAGAGGATGGGGAGAGGGGGGATATGATAGAGACATACAAGTACAAGTACCTTACGAGGAGGAACAGGGTGCAGGAATACACTATTTTCCAGTGATAAAATGTTCAAGGACTAGAGGGCATGTGATGAAGTTGAAAGGAGGGTGATTCAGGGGGGAAACATGAGGAAGAATTTCTTCATAGAAAGGGTGATGTACAAGTGGAACACCCTGCCAGAGGACATGGTGGGGGCTAAAACAATCACAGGATTTAAGAATGCATGGGTTAGACATAAGGGAATCCTAGAGGTCGGGGTAAGGGGCAACAGACTTCTAGAAAAACGTAAAGAGAACTTACAAGCTCAAAGGGGCAGCCTGGGTGTGCCATAGGCCCTTACCTGCTGACAGTGTCTATGTATTACTCTTGAGGGATAAGTTCACTCAGGTAGTGGAAATCAGAGCAAAGAGAGCTATGATGAGAGCTTGTGTCAAACATTACTTTCTACGTGAATAGTGGACCACCTGCTGGCCTTCCAATAGCAATGTGAAAAAAATTAAGAACACCATAAATATAGTCAAGGAGGAAAAAGGAAATAGTTGAAATGAACCCTGAATCATAAACAAAACATTTTCAGATTTTTATGAGAAGCTTTATTTACTAGAAGACAACCCCCAATAAAGAAAAAAAATTAAGATTTTCTATCCACTCTAAACCTAAATGAAATGAACAAAGAGGAATAATTTGTTTTAGACAGTGATTTCACATAGCAGGAAATTATACAGTCCTTCTTAGACCTGCCAAACAATAAATCACCAAGCCCAGATGTTTTGGAGCTGAATTCTATAACTAATTTAAAAAGGATTTAGCACCATTGTTAGTTAAGCCCCATAACGCCTTTTTAATAGAGGATGCTCTCCCTTCTTCCTTTAATGAAGCCATTATATCTCTGATCTTAAAAATAGACACCCACCCCCCTTGAAATTTGCAGTTCATACAGATCAATGTCACTATTAGACATGCACTATAAGAGTTTCACAAAAATTCTTGCTACTGGACTCGCAACAGTTATTCAAAAAATTACACATCAAGATCAAACTGACTTCACTGAAGGAAGGAAACTGGCAGATATCAGAAGATATTTAAATTTGATGGAAAAAGCCACTCACAGAAATTAGGTTCTAACAGCCATAGAGACTGAGAAGGCATTTGGCAGGGTTAACTTGGACTTCTTTTTTGCAGTACTGGAAAGATGTGGCTATGGTACAAAGTTCCACAAATTAATCACACTAATATACAAGATACCTTTGGCAAGAATTAGAACCAACAATAAGTTATCATCCCCAATTAAACTTCAGAGGGGGACACGACAGCAGTGCCCTCTTTCTCCTTTACATTTTGCTATATTTATGCAGCTATTCGCTCAGGTAGTAAGCCAATGTAACAAGACTAATGGTATAATGGTCAACAAAATGAAACATGTTATCTCTTTATACACAGATGGTGTACTGATTTATTTGAATTATGCCTCAGTCTCTCTTTTACTTCTGTTCAACTTAGTTTCAAACTTCTCAGAATTATCAGGATATAAAACTAATTGAACTAAAACTGAGATGCTTTGAAAAGACTTTGACATACAAAATATCCCGCTCTCTAAAAATATTTAAATAAATACTAAACTTAGATATTTGGGAGTTATTTTTCTCAGGGTAGAACTGAGCTATTTAAATTGAACTATAATCCTCTGTTAGAAAAAATATATACAGACCTTGAAAAATGGATACATCTCCCTCTAACATTCACAGGACAGGTTTATATCATAAAAATGAATGTTCTCCCAAGGTTATGATTTATTTTCCAAACTCTGCCTATATGAATTCCAAAAAAATATATTTTGACACTTAGAAAATAAGTTAAGAAATTTGTTATGGCAGAATAAGAAACCAAGACTGTCACTCCAAAAACATTACACCCCAACAGAACACTCTGGTTTGGGCTTCCCCAAAATGTGCCAGTATTACTTCATGGCTCAGTCAGAACAAACCAGTAACTGATCTGATTCTAATGAAGAACCTAGTTAAGTAGAAACAGAAAGTCAAACATTAGCACTGAAAGATCTTAGAGGGACTGTTTTATTAGACCTCACTAATAATATTCGCCTCCATTCTTGCCTTACTATTGCAAAAGTATCAGCAAAAATATGGAAAGAAGCCCAGTCTATCCTTGGATGGAGGACAGAAGTATCACTCTTCACTTCTATAAAGCTCATCAATGGAATCCCTGCTATAAAAATAGCTGCGTTATTTATACATGGGAAGTAAAAAGAATCACTCAATTACAACACCTCTATAACAACGACCAGCTTCCTGAATTTCAAAAACTAAAAAACCCAGTACAATTTTCAACATGGCCACTTTTTGATGCATCTTCAAATTAGAGATTTTATTAGAAAAAAAAAAGGAAATATTGGTCCTTTACGTTTCTCTGAATTGAGGACTTTCTGATTCACATTTTCCAATAATAAACTTATAGGAAAAATGTAAAAAACCCTAGGAAAAAATAAATTAGCGTCATTAATAAAGCTACAGACAGCCAGGCAGAAAAATTTAGGGCCACATCTGAATGACCAGGAATGGTCAAGCATCATTAACACAAGTCTCAAAAAATAATAAACTGAGACGGATACAGTTCAATATTTTCCACAGTATTTATGATACACCAGCTAAACTCCACAAATGTAATATGCTATATCAGACAAATGCCCTGGCTACTCTGATGCAATTGGACCAACTTTGCATATGTTTTTCACTTGCACCCAGTTGATAGATTTCTGGAAAAATGTAAGATCAATAGTCAGCTCTGTTGTAGGAATAGATTTCCCTTTTGGCCTAGGAATTCTCTTACTTGGAGAACCATTCTTAGTAATCGAGGATTGGACAAAAGGAAAAATGTCATTACTTAAACTCACTTTAACTCTAAAAAACAAATTCTACAACACAACACTGGAAAAAATCATAATCCACCACAGATTGAGAACTGGTTAAATATAATGATTGTGCTAATTTGAAAATAATTCACTGTAGCCAAGAAGGTAAAAAAGAACAATTCCAACTGATATGAGAACACTTTTTGCATTATGGGTCTGGCAGTATAGCCTAGAGGTTAGAGTAACAAGCTGTGAATGAGCTTGGTACATCCAGCAGCCATGAGTTCGCTTCCTATGACCTCCACTTGCATACTGCGTGACTCTCAGCAAGTCACTTAACCACACCAGTGCTCCCAGGTCACCCCTGAAAACAGACACTTGTGCCTAGTGGGCCTTACCTGGTTACCGAAAGAAAAAAATAAAATATATATATATATATATATTTAAATCAGTGAAGATTCATACGTAATAAAATCCTGATTGCCTCTTTCCTCCCTTCAAATAGACTAAAATGACCTATAGATAATATAGGTCTAAGCCACAGAGTTAACCATATAAGCACAACCTTTAGGTAGGATGGAATATGATGACCAGCTATATAATTCCCTTGCATTCTACTTTAAGGTAAGATGACACTGCCCGATTCTAAAAAGAAAAAAAAAAAAAGAAAAAATGCAAACTGAAAGAGGACTAATACCAAAATGCATTATGTTTCAAGCATTCTCTGGCTTCCATGTTGAAATCATGAATGGCAGAAGGGCATTCAACCCAGTAACGGAATCACTCAGACCCAGGAGAATTATGAATGTACTCCTGCCACCAGCAAATTTAAGGTTTTGCTACAAAGGTAAGATAAGTTATTTTGTAGACCCTAAAGAGACAGCAATGTTACTAAATGAAGAGGATGTGTCTGATCACTCAAAGGACCCAACAGACCATTTATCCAATGACAAAGGATTCCTGCCAGCCAGGCTACCTTACCTCTGTCAAGTTTTGTAACTTAAAAATTATTTTGCTTCTCTGGAAATCATGCTCAGACTGATGAACAAGAACAGTTAAAAACTAAGATAGTTGCTGATTCCTGAAAACACTAGTAGCCATGCTAATACAGTAAACCATAACTTCACTACTGCCTGAATAATGGAATTGAATGTATTGTTTGAATATGCAGGTTTTTCACTTCTGTATATCTTCATTCAGTGAGAGTGTGTAATCTATAAATGTAAAAAAAAATACGTAAAAGGGAGAATTGTATGGGAAATGAATAGATGGCAAAAGAAAGATTAATAAGAACAGAGAAGACATGGCAGGGGAAATAAGGAATATGAATCTGTATATGTAATGATGGGGGGGTGCGAGAAAGAATTATCAAAGTGTAAAGTTTTAGGTATGTGGGATAAAGCACAAAACTATCATTTGTTTTTGCCCTTCACCCAGATTAGAATGCTTAAAATAATTGACAAAGCCCTCCTGCTGCTATATTTATTTATCTTTTGCACAATACCACTGCCTGTCCTAATGATTCAAGTAACCTGATGCGGAACCTTTGTAAAAGAGCCCCTGGCTCAAAGATGTATCTGATTCCCTTAAATAAAATAAAAATAAATAAATAAATAAATAAAAATACATCTTTTCTGAATCTGTATTACAATGGATGTGAGGAAGCTGGCTCTATGCATCTGACAGTTTCCCTTTGTTCAAGCTCCGTTTCTAGAAGTAGTCATACAATCCTACTCTTTCATTACATAAGGGGAGTTCTGACTTTCTCCCTTCACCTTAAGGTAAATGGATAATTCAGGCCATCTTTTATTGGTGTAACGGGGGGGGATTAGGGAGAAGGAGGTAGGATGGGGCTTGGGAACATTATAAATATGTGGAATGGGTAACGCTCAGGGGAGATGTGACAGAGATTAGGGTAATGTGTTTTTGCATGTATGCCTGTTCTATACGCAATTTAAAGACCACTGTATTGGGCAAACTTGGGAGGGAGGGGGGAAAAGAAAAAAGAAGAGACATAAAAGAGATCATGGCAAGAAGTAACAAACAAGCTTCAGGTATTGTTTTCCAGACTTATTTTATAGGAGAGGCCTATGAAATCTTGCATACTACCAGATACATAAAGTTGTATGAATAGAATTAAAAACTGTATCATGGAATATTGAAGGCATAAGGACAGAAAGAAGATAAGAAAAATATTCCAGTATGCAGATCAAAAGGGGGCAGACATTTTGCTTATGCAAGAGACGCAACTATGTAATAAAGAGGCTGAAATTTCACACTAAAAGATGGGGGGAAGCAGGGTGCAAAACTTTAATACCTTAGCTAGGGGGTGGCTATGTTCATAAAAAAATATATATAACCTTTGGAAAATCAATACTTCATCCAGATGGGAGGTATATCATATCAGAAATTAGCACTCTACAGTATACAGTATACTTAATATTCCTTCAGTATAAGCACATTTTACCTTTTGTCATGTATTAACCTCATGCATTCAGTATGGCTATGCAAAAAACATTAAAGATAGAATAGTACAACTGGGTGTTATGATCACCTGTTTTAAATTTTTGCACCTTACTTGCAGGAGGATCATCTTCTTATCTGTCCGTAAGATTTCCACCATTCATCGCACTAGAAAGATTGGTGAAAACAGAGAGAGATAGATATCAATTAAAAGGCAATAGTGAAACAAATCTAGATATACATTAAGTTTTTTTCAGTCAGGATTCACCTTACTAACCTTTACCATATGTAACTTTTCCCATGAGGAGATGGTTAAATGGCAAGGGACCCCACTCATTTCAGATTACTTGATGTAGCAGTCGGGGAGGGCTAAAGACTTTATGACACTCTTTTAGCTATCATTTCTAATTTTTAATTTTCAAAAAGGGTTTTAAATCCCATTCTTTATTTAGACCCCTTGGTCTGAGATTATCCAATTTTAAAATCCAACATGTTTCCCTTTGAAGCAGTCTCCTTACTTTGTCCCCACCCCTTACCTCTTTCTTTGCCCATTCCAATCCCATAAATTTCATGTCTCTATGATTGCAATTGTGGTAGTTGTGGAAATTGATCCATATTGGCATGACTGCCTATGGATTTTTGATGCTTCTTAAATGTTCTAGAATTCTCTCCTTACGTCCTATGTAGTTTTTGGGGCAATCACACCATATCAGCACAAAAGGTTTGCAAGCTCAACCCCTGTATTTACAATACAATTTAATAAATTTAGTGGGGTAGCTCCTGGTGTGTGACCAATCAGAAACATATGGTTAAAGTTCCAGGGCCTTATCTTCCCCCCCCCCCCCCATTTTGCTGCGTCAAAGTCTGCACGTTTTTTTCCAAATAAACTCTAATATTCTTACTTTTCATACTTTCATTTGCCAGAGCACACTATAAGTAATGAAGCCTAGAGAGTGGTCTCTTCAAAATTATAGAGGAAGCAAGCAGACCTCAGCTCTGATGAGGCAAGTTAAAATGTGATGATTTTTACCTGACCGATGGAGGTGGTCACTTTGCCGAAGTGGTCAGGCTTAATCATGGTTCAGCTGGATAATGAGAACCAAGAGCCCCTCTGAAAAGTATGAAAAGTAAGAATATTAGAATTAATTTGGAAAAAAGTTCAGGCTTTGATGCAGCAAAATGGGGGGAGTGGATAAGGCCTTGGAACTTTAACCATAAATCACACCATATGACATATACCACAAAACTGGACAGGCAACTGATGAATTCTCCAATCTATATCACCCCGAGGGCTTTAAGCTCCTTTACCTGATTAAAGTAGGTGCAGTATGTTCATGCACTGCAGTTTCCACATCTGTACATTGCTGCAGGTCTCACAAATACCCATGACATTCCATCATGCTTTGTAATACCTTCAGTAAACTGACTACGGAACCTTCACAAGGCACCCAGAGTGTTGCTAATCCCCATTAATAGCACACCTTGTCATGGGTTATTGCTTACTTAACCGCTCCCATTCTCCTCTATTGCTAGTGGGAATGAATCTGCAAGGGTTTCAGTGTCCTCCTTTGAGGGGTGGCCCACCACTCTCCCACTGTGCCTTTCTGGTGCTGATGGTGTCCGTTACTCTTGAAACAAGTTTTTTGGGTCTCCCATCTCCTGCTGCTCCTGATTTTCTACTTCCCTGGAGACTGGGCATGAGGGGACCAGTGCCACCACCCCTGGAACCACAGGCCCCCTGAGCCCAGTCATAGCCAGAGAGGCTGGACTGACTGACTGACTGTCTCTTACCAATAATGCCTTCCACTTATATAGGTTTTCTGGGGAAGAGCAGAACTATACATATTCATGCTCCAGTTTCCCATTCATAGCTAAGTCAAGCCACTCACAGCATGAACATCCAGACATCTTGTCTCTGGGTAATTCCCCATCTCAGAGAACAGTTTTCACGGTCTGGCTTAACCCTTCAAGTGCTCTCTGGTAACCTACCTCAAATCAGCAAAGAAAAAAGGCTTGTTACACATAGTATGTAACTAGTGGGTGACTGTGAGATTTTAATAATTATATTTTAGACACAATTTATTTATTTTTTATTCATTTTATTTAATTTTTGTTGCCCTTATTTATTTATTCATTTATTTAAAAAAGTTTGATTACCGGGAAAGGCACATTGAGTCAAGGCTCCTTTCCAGGTGTGACCGGGGATGGGGTAAGTATACAGGCAATTACAGTCATCAGAAGTGAAATAAGGGCAAGTACAAGTGCAGAAACACAACTGGCAAAAATATAAAACAGCAAATATACAAAAACTGCAAATGAGCGGAGATGTTTACACTATACCTGGACCAGCTGCACAAAAGCTTGTAGGTGTGTTTGGTTGAGTTTAACACTTGAGAGAGCAGACTGATGGCCAAGAGTTCAAGGAACAACAGGAAAGAGTTGTCTTTGATTTGGGGGAAGAGTAGAAACTGTTGTAAACAAGCATTTGTCAATGCCGAATGTTGTCTCGCTGGTGTTGGTATTGGTAGTGCAGGAGTAGAGATGCATAATAGGAATGGCAGTGAGGTATTGAACTGACACCAACCCTACCCTGCAGAGACTGACAGGTGCTGGGGTGTGCCTTTGGGGCATCAGCTATAACGCTCATGCCATTTTACCTCACCCTACCCTGTAGACACTGACAAGTGTCGTGGTGTGCTTTGGGGTCTTTGGGCCTTACACTTACCCCATTCCATAAGGAAATATGCTGAGACTGGTGTAATATAGGAGAATGGGGTGAACTTTAGGGCCGAACACTCCAAGGTACACCTCGATTCCAGTCACTGGCTGCAGGGTGGGGTTGGGGGTGGAATGGAGTGAGCCTTACAGCCAATGATCCCAAGTCACACCCCTGACGCCTGGCAGTCTCTACAGGGTGGGGTGTTACAGTTGGAAACCCTAACATCATAGGTGTTTGTTGGCATTTTCACTCCAAATTTTCAACATAGGCTTTTTGTGACCCCACCTCATAAAGAGCAGCACAATCAGTTTGTTAGCTGAAAGGTGGTTTTGCACAGCAGCTATGCCATTTGGCGACACAGGGACAAAAACACATTTTGGGCAGGATGTGAAAAATGACAACTGTATTGTTCATGAGGAGGTTTAAAAAAATGGCAACATTGAAAATCTGGAGTGAAAATAAGAAACACTGGTGAAATCATGAGCATGCAAAACCATCCCGCTGTATGACGAGCTTGGCTGTCATTGCAGCGGACCTTTTCTTAGATGTGCTCACCACATTATGTATTCCTGGTGTGGCAGCTGCATGCTGGCTTATTGGGGAATGAAGGATGCACCTACTGATGCATGCCCTGTATTCACCCAACAGTGACCACGCCTCCAAATCTGCTATTAATGCAAAATGTTGGCCGCGCAAGCATGAGCCAACATAAAAAGGGAACAGAGGAATCAGGAAGAGGAGTGACAGGTACACAGAGGTAGGTAAGTAGGTAGGTAGGTAAAATGTATTTTTATACAGGTAATACATGTCATTTGGACATAATCCAGTTTATGGGGGGGGGGGAGACAGCCTTCATAGGCATTTTAATGTTTGGAGGAAGGGAGATAGATGAAGGGGAGAGGATAGCAGGTTCCAAAGGGAGGGGAGCTGGTTGGAGAAAGCAGTTTGACCGGTACGTGAGCAAGGGTGAGGAACAGAGAAGGTGTGGGTGCCCCTTGAACACAGAGAGTAAGAGGGGCGGGGACAGGAGAGAAAATAGTTAGGAGGAAAGAGAGCCAAACCAGTATTTGGATAAAGAAGGCGCAGTGGGACTGGCGGTATAAGGGTGGGGATAGATAGAAAGGGAGGAGAGAGAGCAATGGTGGCTGTAGAGAGGACAGCTGGTGGCAAAGTGACAGAAAGCATTACATAGGGTATCTAGTCTGACAATAGACAAGGGAGGGCCAGAGCTATAGACCATATCCTCGTAGTCGAAGATAGTGAGGATCATTTTAGTTAGCAGTTCCCAGCATACCTGGGTGGTGAGGCCGTCTTTGTTATGGTATAGGGCACCAAGCTTGGCGAAACATTTGGAATGGATGGCTATATTCTGATTTATAGTGGTGCTCAAACTACTAAGCTATAAGGGCTGGTGCTACCCACTGCTAAATGAGAGGTCAGTAACTCAGCAAGTTGACATAGCCCTCTCTGAGTCCAGGGATTATATTTCTTTTAAATCAGCCATAAAATAGATACTATGGGCAAAAATCTCAGTCTCCTTGTCTATGTTTTTCTCCCTCTTTCACCTCTCTGCCCCTCTGTTTTACATTATGATCCTCCCTTCCCTAAAATAAAGCTGCACCCTGCAACTGTTATGAGGGCTTTGCAAATGTCTGCCTGTTCTGTAACTGCATTTGAGGCTGCTTGATATTTAATTTGCATACAAAGCATACAACAAAAGGCCAACATCAGAAAAACAACACAAGGAACAACCAGCAGGAAAAAGAGGGAAACAAAATCGCCCAACAAGAATCATGATGCTAGCTCATGGCAAGGAGTCTGCCTCAATGCTAGGAGCCTGGGCAACAAGATCAGTGAACTCCAAGCTCTAGTGACAGACACAAAGGTTGATCTGGTAGCTATTACTGAAAGCTGAGCCATGGGCAACAATGAATGGGACTTGGCCATCCCAGGCTACACACTGTTTAGAAGGGTCAGACAGGTGTGGAGAGGGGGGTTTGCCCTCAATGTGAAGGAGGGTATCGAAGCAATGGAGGATGAAAGCACCAAGGCTTGGGGGGGGGGGCTGGACTCATTCCTGGTCCACTTAGCCACCAAAGCAGGAAAGAAATTGCACATGGGTGTGATATACAGCCCCCCAGGGCAGGGAGAGGGGGAAAGATGAACAATTAGCTGAGGAGTTACAAAAGATAGCTGGTAAAGGTGACATAGTGGTAGTTGGGGACCTTAACCTGCCACATGTGGACTGGAATATCCTAGCAGCCAAGAGCTCCAGAAGTCAGGCTTTACTGGACACATTCCAGGACTGCCTGCTGTCTCAACTAGTGAAGGACCACACCAGGGGATGCCATCTTGGATCTGATCCTCACAAACTCTGAAGAAATTAGATCTGTGTGGGTGGAAGAACCCTTGACAAACAGTGATCACAATAAAGTCTGGTTTGAAATAACCACAGGCGCTACTAAAACCACCTCAAGCAGAGAGGTGCCGTGCTTTCAGAAGGCCAATTTTGGTAGATTGAGGCAGATAGTTAGGGATAAGTTAACAAACAGAGACAAGCCAGATGTGAAGGAAATATGGAAAAATATTAGGGACACCATTCTAGAGGTAACAAGACTCTGCATCAGGACTATAACAAAGGAAAAATAGGTTTAAAAGACCACTGTGGTTCTCCCATCCAGTAAGAGTCAATCAGGGTCAAACAGACTGCATACAGATGGCTCAGGCAACATAAAGGGGACAGGGAGTGGAAGGATTACACTCAGAAAAGTAAGGAGGCCAGGAAAATAGTGAGGGAGGCCAAGGCAGCAAAAGACCTGCAAATTGCTTGTGGATTCAGATGAGAGACAAAACCCTTTTCCGCTATATCAGCGAAAAAGGAAGGGTGAGGAATTGTAAGGTTAATAGTGGGGGGTGAGGCTCTGGAGGACAGTGGACAAAAAGCTGAGGCCCTTAATGAATACCTTTGCTCGGAATTCTTGAGGGAGAATCAGGGCCCACTGCCAGACAGCAGTATCAGAGCCAAGACCAGAGAGGTTCAGAGAACGTACACCTAGGAGTCCACCACAGACAAGGTCAGGAAGGGCCTTTCAGACATCAGAACCCGACAAGGCCCCTGGCCCTGATGGTTTACACCCTAGAGTGCTCAGGGAGCTTGCAGAAGAGCTGGCAGCACCTCTCGCACACCTATTCAACACGTCACTGGAGTCAGGAGTAGTTCCAGGTGACTGGAGAGTGGCTGACATGGTGCCACTGCACAATAGTGGAGACTGGGAAGATACAAGTAACTATAGGCCAGTCAGCCTCACATCAGTAGTGGGTAAACTTATGGAGGCCCTTATCAAGCAAGATCTAGTGGAATACCTCTAAGTAAATCACCTCCAGAACTACAAACATCATTGGTTTGTGATGGGCAGGTCATGTCAAACAAACCTTGTTACATTCTTTGATGAAGTGACCAAGGAGTTGGACAGGAGTCATGCAGTGGACTTGATTTACTTTGACTTCAGTAAGGCATTTGACACAGTCCCGCATAGACACCTCTTAAACAAGCTAGAAGACCTTGGGGTAGCAGAACAGATAGTAAAGTGGGTACAGAGTTGTCTGAGGCACAGAAAACAAAAGGTGGTAGTAAATGGGGTGAAATCTAACGAGAGCAGGTCACTAATGGGGTGCCTCAGGGGTCAGTCTTGGGGCCGGTCCTCTTCAGCGTATTCATTAGTGACATCAGCAAGGGCATGTATGGCAATATTGCCCTGTTTGCGGATGACAAAACTCAGCGGAAGAGTAGATAGTACGAAGGGAGTCAGACAACTGCAGGAGAACCTTAAGAAGTTGGAAAGGTGGTCACACATATGGCAATTAAACTTCAATGCTAAGAAGTGTTAAGGTGATGCACCTGGGTAGGACCGACCCCAAGGAAGAATACTGGGTAAATGGAGTCCAGCTGAGCTTCTCTGCTGAGGAACATGATCTGGGAATCATCATTAGGGATGACCTCAAGCAGCAAAGTCAGTGTAATAAGGCTTACAACAGGGCTAGCAGGGTGTTCAGATGCACTGGCAGGGGGATAGACAGCAGGGACAGGGAAGTGATACTACCACTTTACCAGTCATTAGTGAGGCCTCATCTGGAGTACCGTGTACAATTCTGGAGGCCTCACCTAAGAAAGGACATTGATAGATTGGAAGTGGTCCAGAGAACGGCAACAAAAATGATACATGGCCTTCAGGAAATCATCTTTGAAGAGAAGTTAGGGGCTCTGAAATTGTACTCTCTACAGACTAGGAGGGGGGGGAACATGATTGAGACCTTCAAGTTCCTTAAAGGCATCAACAAGGTGCCAGAAGCATAGCTTTTTACCAGGAACATCACTTCTATTACAAGAGGGCACGAGTGGAAATTGAAGGGTGGAGTGTTCAAGAGGGACATCAGAAAGTATTACTTCTCAGAGAGAGCGGTGGAACCTTGGAATAGATTAACTCCCAAGGTGGTGGCTGCAAAGTCAGTATCAAGCTTTAAGCATGGGTGGGACAAGTATTGGGAACACACACATGGCACTGGCAAGGGCTAAGCTGGGTGTCTAAGAGGACAGAACACCGGTGCACAATAGGTCCTAGGATACCTCGATTGGGCAGATTCAATGGACCACAGGTCCCCTTCTGTCATCATCTTCTATGTTTCTATTATTTTTTTAATTCACTCTGTAGCTGTCTTGATTGAAGAACTGTAGTACCTGCTGGCTATGCATCTTGTTTGCCATTTGTCAACAAGTTCACTCTTTCTTCTCCCCTCCCCACCCTTCATTTTTTGCCTCAGATAAAAAAAAAAGGAATCTGCAATTTTATCTGTTTAGGTAGCATTTTCTACACCTAAATGTATTTTTTAGGCATGGGCGGGTAGTGAAAATACCCGACCCTCAAGACTACACAAGGGTACCTCTAAACTACCCGAAATTACCTTAAAAATACCCAGATAAAAACGAGTAGTTGGTTAGATTCAGGTAGTTACTACCCGATTCATTCTACTACCCTGTTATCTGACCATAGCAAAAATCATGTGAAAGACTGTTTTTAACTATTACACTGTTTGTTAGGTGTCCTGAGCCATTATACCCATGGCAGGCATCGCTGAGACGGGTACAAGAGGCACAGCTGCACTTAGTGAGCCTACTGTTTCCAAAAATTATATTCATGGTGGGCATTGCAGAGGCACGCGTGAGAGGCACAGCTGCTCTTAGTGAGCCTGCTGATGTTTCCAAATATTATACCCATGGCAGGCATTTCTGAAGTAGGTATGAGAGGTGCAGCTGGTCTGATTGAGCCTGCTGATGTTTCCAAAAATTACACCCATGGCATGCATTCCTGAGGCAGGTATGAGAGGTGCAGCTGCTGTGGGAGAGTTCTACTGTTTCAAAAAAATTATACCCATGGCAGACATTGATGAGGTAGGTATGAGAAGCACAGCTGCTCTGACGGAGCCTGCTGCTGTTTCCAAAAATTATACCCATGGCGGGCATTGATGATGCAGATGCAAGAGGTGCAGTTGCTCTGAGTGAGCCTGCTGTCGTTTCCAAAAATTATACCCATTGTGGGCATTGCAGTGTCAGTGGCTCAGCAGGTAGCACACTCGCCTCTGAGGCCGAGAGATCAGAAGGCTGTGGGTTCTATCCCCACACC
The DNA here is from genome assembly GCA_016271365.2 of Neoceratodus forsteri. Lineage (NCBI taxonomy): Eukaryota > Metazoa > Chordata > Ceratodontiformes > Ceratodontidae > Neoceratodus > Neoceratodus forsteri. Next base: position 967,692,794 of record CM028133.1, read on the forward strand.
AGGCACTTGGGTTAACATCCCAATATTGACACTGTAGTGCAGCATGAGGGGGGTGCTGCACTCCTGAGGTGCTGTCTTTCAGATGAGACATTAAAACCGAGGTCCCATCTGCCTGTTCTGGTGGTAGTTCAGGTGGATGTTAAAGATCCCATGGCACTTCTCGAAAAGAGCAGGGGAATTTCCCCGGTGCAATGCCAAATTTCCTCCATTCACAAAAATACCACCAACAGCTTCATCCAGTTCAAGGTCAGTTGGCATTCATCTGTATCCCCTTCCCCCAGGCCGTGCCTGAAAATAGGCAGGATTTGTCTAGTGCACTTACCCGGTCAACAAAAACTAAATAAATAAAAAAATTGATGAGGTAAGTACGAGAGGTGCAGCTGCTCTGAGTGAGGATGCTGCCGTTTCCAAAAATTATACCCATGGCAGGCATCAAAGTTACAGTACATAATAAACTGATGATTGACAAAACTAAGATTAGTGTGGCACATGTGGCTGGCATGGTGGCAGTGGTGATGGTTCTATTCATTTCATGCACAACCTAGATCCTTGACCAGCTCAATAACCACTTTGCTACTGCAGGCCTCGCATTCGATGTCTTGCCTATTAGTAAACTGAGTGCCCCAAGTGCCACCAGTGTAGGTACTAGCCCATTTTCTGTCCCCTGTACCGGCCGCCCTCCCTTTAATTTCCAGCCAGTATCCTTTGAACAGGTGGAGGACCTTCTTCTCTCACTAGATACCAAAAAGAGTGCTAGTGCCGACTCGTTAGAACCCTTCTTTCTAAAAGCAGGCTATTACCATCTGACAGAACCTATCGTTCATCTATTTAATAGTTCATTTACCCAAGGCGAGCTACTGCTCAGTTGTAAAATTGCACATACAGTATTATCCCTTTGTTCAATTCGGGAGACCCTAAAGACTTGAATAATTACAGACTAATCTCACTTCCTCCTGTACAACCCAAGCTACTAGAAAAAATTGTCAACTCACAACTGAGGGAATATTTGGACTGTGAAAATATCCTTAACCCAGCCCAATCGGGGTTCAGACCTAAGCATAGCACTGTGTCGGCTCTAGCCAAATTGTCTAATGACTAGTTAAAAGCCCTGAATGATAAACAGCACGTCTACAAACTTTTTCTTGACCTTAGCAAAGCCTTTGACATGGTTGATCACTCCATCCTGCTTGATACTCTGGGTAGTATTGGTCTAACCCCTGCTGCAGTAAAGTGGTTCCAATGCTACCTCACAAATCGAAGATAACAAATTAAAGCACAAGGGGAATTTTCCTCACTAAAAGCTTTGCCCCGAGGCATCCCGCAAGGTTCTATCTTGGGGCCTATCCTCTTGGCACTTTATATTAACCACATAGATTCTGGCATACTCTCAGGAAATGTTCACCTTTTCGCAGATGACAGTCCTCTATACAATCAACCCCTCTCTAGATCTTGCTTACAAGGAGTTACAACAGGACTTTATCATCCTCCAACATAACCTGCTGAGCCTGAAGCTGTTGCTCAATGCCAAAAAAAAACAAAGCCATGATTATCTCCCTGCACTGCTCCCACAATATGGGGACATCTGGTAACCCCTAGATTATCACCCTCCTTGGTGAACCTCTGGAAATAGTGGATAAATTAAAATATCTGGGAGTCTGGTTGGATAACAAACTCAGTTTCATTGTACACCTAAGTGAGTTAACAAAAAAGCTAAGACAGCGCCTTGGCATATTTTACTGCATAAGACATCTACTCATTCTCGAAGCTAGGAAGTGGCTAGTTCACACAACCTTTCTACCCTTGCTTGGCTACGCTGACTTTCTCTACAGTCACTGCCCCCAGTATGCCCTCCAGAAGCTTGGCACTCTACCATTGTGCTTTGAGATTAATACTTGACATGCCCCTGTGGACTCACCACTGCCTGTTGTACTAAGCAGTTGATTGGCCATCTCTGTTCATGAGGAGGCAAATAAATGCCCCCATGTGGCTCTTCAGGGCTATTTCTAACAAAATCCCCCCTATATTTGCAACCTGTTCGAACAGTCTAAAGGTGCGTACGGCCTATGGAACTCCTCCTTAAGCTACCACGGACGAGGACCCGTCATGGCACAACTACCATCAGCTCCTTCCTACCATCACTTTGGAACAACACGTAAAAAGCACTTAAACTTTCCCTCCTGCCTAGGCCCTACATATTCAGGCAGCTGCTTTATCGATACCTGAAGATTGCGTGCAATTGCTTCAGGTAATCACTGACATATGGACTGAATATTCCCCTAGGTCCTGGACCTCCCTGGCCTTCTTATTCCCCCTGTCAGACAGCATTCCTTTTTAGTGTAACTACCCCCCTCCTAGCTCCCTCCCTCCTTCCCTGTGGCAACCCCCCTGGGGGCCTCTACCCTAGCAGGGATGCCCCCCAGCTCCCCTCATGTGTCTTTGCCCTCCTCTCCTCTCTCTGTCCTCCACTGTGTCTTTGCCATCCTCTCCTCCCTTTGTCCTCCACTGTCTCCTAACCCATATATGATGAATTTCCTGTATATGTATATAGCCCTCATTATCCAAGTCTTGGGCCAGTTACCCAATGACCTCGTACTTAAAAATAGTCTGTTTCAGTGTCTGCTGTGTTATGAAATGATGTTCAATACTGTAAATGAATTTGTCCTCTGTGCCCAGGACCATCTTGCAAATGAGCTTGCTCAGCAATGTAACTGCCTGGTTAAATAAAGTTTGATTGATTGATTGATTGATAGTCATCATATTCACTAGTATCACTGTTTGCAGGCTGTTGTTCATGTTCAGGGTCAGAATCAAATAATTCAGTGTTTGGAACATTGTTGACAGCATTCATTCTTGGAAATGTAAGCCATTCCAAATTTACAGAACATAGCAGTTTTCTTTGATCAGTGACTACTCCTCCAGCTGCACTAAATATGCATTCTGAATATATGTTTGAAGGTGGACAAGTGAGGTACATTATTGCAAGATTTACTAGATCTGTCCATATTGTTCTCTTTCATTTCCAATAGAGTAATGGATCTGCCTCAAGACCAGTCACAGTTTGGTCTGCAAAATACTCCTGGATCATTGTGCTGCGTGAGATGGTTACCAGTCTGGCAGATGAACCAGCTGCACTTTCTGTACAGGATACCAGTTCATGTTGTGCAAGCAACTCAGAATTGATTTGACTTTCTGACCCTGAACATTGGATGTCCATGAAGTAGCTGTAGATGTCCTTTCCTTGCTGATGACACTGGTGATTGTGAAGAATCTATAGATGTGCTACTATCTGCGTCAGAGGCGCACTCTGATGGTTCAGCAGAGTTTGACTGCTGTACATCAGTTAGTGGTGTTGGTGGGTCAATGTCACATTTGGTTAGCAGAAGATCTCTCCAATAGTATCTTCCCCTGCAGGAAGGCTGGCTTCAATGTTCCCCTTAAAGTGGGGATCTAGCAATGTAGTCAACACATAGGTGTCATTCTTAAGCATGGCATTTATTCTCTGATCATTCGTCAGATTGAGACTCAAGTCATCTGCCAACATAACAGCAGTGGTGTCTTCTTTTGACTGAAATGTCATCCAGGAAAATGTGAAGAAATCTTATTTGAAGAAGAATTTGACTCAGAGTTGTACTGTCCACACTGACATCACGTGTGAGAGCCTCAAATAGCTCCAGTAAGGTGACCAAAGATTCAAGTAGACTCCAACTGCTGGAACTGAGCATGATGTCTACTTTGTCTATTTGATGCTGCATAGTGTAGTCACGTACATCTTTTTTTCTCTTCAAGAAGCCTTTCAAACATGTACTGTAAAATGATGAATCCCAGTGAGTTGGAACTTCCTGCTTTAATGTATGCAATGGTAAGTTGTTTGACCTCCGCAGCCTTTTCAGGATTTTTTGTGCTTTCACAGAGCAGCCGAAATGCCCACATATTTTCCTAGCAAGACCTACCAGGTTTTCATCATTTCCGTTTTTATTTAAGAAGTTATGGATGAGATGATTTAAACAATGCATAATGTGCAAAACATGGTATGTGTTGGTACTACAGTTGCCATTTCTAACAGCTTTGACTATGTCAGCACCATTATCTGACACTATGAACCCTGAAGACAAGGAATACGGAGTAAGCCATTTCTGGAATTGTTTTTCCAGCTCCTCCAAAATATTCACAGCAGTGTGTTTTCCTCGAAAGTGGTGACGCTTCCTACTGCTTACGGTACGGTGAAGATTATTACTTACTGACTGAAAACTTGCCCAATGAGCTATAACAGTCATGTAGTCAATTAATTGTTTATTTGCTGGTCATGTGAACCTGCTTCGCCTCAGAAAGTTTCAACTGATTAATGACTTTAGTACACACCAAGTCATACAACTGTGGAACAGCTAGTTTTGAGAAATATGTTCAACAGGGAATGGTGTACCTCAGTTCAGTCATGAAGTTGAGGAAACCTTTTTGGGCAACCACAGCAAGAGGGAGCTGACAATCAGCCAGTAGCTGTGCAATTGCTCTATTTAACAGCTGGGATGTTGGATGCTTGTGGGTACATTTTGTTGTCCTGGCAACACTTTCTTTAATGTTAGTTGATGAGAATGAGATCTTTTTAATTTGGGGTGAATGTATTTTTCATACCTTTTTCAAGGGGAGTACTACTTTGAGATTTTCCTGTGCTTGATGGTGTCAGAAACCAATCTGTTTGTCTGGGAAGTCTGCAAGGACACATCAACTGACTCAATATCCTTTTCCGCTACCAGTTCATTGTCACTATGGTCACTGCCACCACCACCTCTACTATCACCCATACCAACCACACTGCCCCTTGCCCTGCCCCACTTAATTGGGTGTTTTGACTTTGCATGTCCCATCATTACTGATGTTCCCAAATTTGCTGGATAGACGCTATGACTGATGTTCTTCTTGCACAGACAGCATACAGCACAAGAGTTGTCTGCAGGGTCAATATAAACTAAATTCCACACTAAAGATTTACCTTTTTTTGGTTTGTGCCACAGTGCCTGGCACTATTTCTTGTATAGTCAAGGGACCTGGTGGAAACCATATAATGCCATTTCATTGTTGAGATTAATTGTTCTCATTCATACACATCTTCTTAGTCTTATATTTAGCATAGGATTGTTTTTTCAGCACTTGCCTCTCATGTCTTACATCGGCATCTTCTCCTTTCCCCTCATTGAAACTAGTACTGACCTCATCGCCACAAGATTCAGAAGAACTGAAAATGCCGTCATCATTATGTGGGACATAGTCTGGGCGATCCTGTTTCTAGTCCCCACTATCACCACCATCTCTATCAGCATTTGCTGACTCAGCATCTGAGCTTATATTTGAGAAGGATGCCTCCTTGCATGCTGATTCAGCAGCTGGAAGTCTCCTGGCACATGTGGCAAAAAGACAGACAGACAGCGTAGTTGACCATGTCACAGTAATAATGAGGGCTCAAACCTCAAGGGCACCTAATAGTATAATACAGCCGTAAAAGGATTTCACTGTGTTGCAGAGATGGACAGTCTAGCTAGCTGACTATGTCACAGTAATAAATGACAGGGGTCAGCCTCAGGGGCACCCAGTATAATACAGCCATAAAAGGCTTTCACTATATGGCAGAGACAGACAGTGTGTAGCTGACTATGTCACAGTAATAAGAGCTTGGGCCTCAGGAGCACCTAACAGTGTGTAATACAGCTGTAAAAGGATTTCAGTATGCTGCAGAGACAGACAGTGTAACTGACTATGTCACAGTAATAAGGGCTCAGGCCTCAGGGACACCTAACAAACAGTGTATGTACTACGGCTGTAAAAGGATTTCACTACACAGGCAGAAGGGGATAGGGAGAAGTACCAGGAGAAGCAAAGGGAGGCAGGGAGGTCAGTAAGGGAAGCCAAAGCTCAGACAGAAGAACACATTGCAAAATCAGTGGGTAGAGGGGACAAAACCTTTCACAGGTACAAAAGTGAAAAAAGAAAGGCAAAGGGAGGGATAGTGAGACTGAAGGGGGAGGATGGGGGCCGCGTGGAGGATGACAACAGTAAAGCTGACATATTGAACAGGTATTTCTGCTCAGTCTTTACTGAGGAAGAGGAGGGTAATGGGTCTGAAGGGAGTACAAGGGGTGAGAATGGTGCAGAAATGGACACAAGTCCCTTTACACGAGAAAGGGTCCTGAAGGAACTGAAAGTAATAAGAGTTGATAAAGCAATGGGGCCAGATGGGATACACCCCAGGATCCTTAAAGAACTAAGAGAGGTGGTGGCTGAACCTCTGGCTATCCTGTTTAGCTGATCACTGGAAACAGGGGAGGTACCCAAAGACTGGAGGACAGCAGATGTAGTCCCCTTACAAAAGTGGGAACAAAGAGGAAGCGGGAACTACAGACCAGTCAGCCCCACCTCGTAGTGGAGAAGATCATGGAAGCATTACTGAAGGAGAGATTGGTGGAACATTTGGTTGTCAATGGACTACAGGACCCAAGGCAGCATGGTTTCACCAGGGGGAGGTCATGTCACACCAACCTCATTGAATTTTTTGACTGGGTGACTAGGGAGGTGGATCAGGGAAGGGCAGTGAACATGGCCTATCTGGACTTCAGCAAGGCCTTTGACATTGTGCCACATAGAAGACTATTACACAAACTGGGGAATATGTGTGTGGGCAGGACAGTAGTGTGATGGGTAGTTAACTGGGTGGGCAGCAGGACACAGAAGGTGGTGGTAAATGGCTGTCACTCCACAGAGGAAAGAGTGACCAGTGGGGTACCACAGGGATCAGTGCTGGGACCGGTCCTATTCAACATCTTCATCAGTGACATTGCGCAGGACCTAGAAGGCAGAATTTCACTGTTCACTGATGACACAACGCTCTGTAACAGAGTAGACGCACCAGAGGGTGTAGACAGAATGAGAAGGGACCTGCAGAAACTTGAAGAATGGTCAGGGATTTGGCAGTTGAAATTCAATGCAAGAAGTGCAAGTTAATGCATATGGGGCACAAAAACCCCTGTGTAATATATCAGTTGGGGGGTGAGGATATAGCATGCACCAAGCAGGAAAGGGATCTTGGGGTTATCATCTCTGATGACCTCAAGGTAGGGAAACAGTGTGACAAGGCAGCAGGTAAAGCAAATAGGATGCTGGGATGCATAGGCAGGCGCATCACCAGCAGGAAAAGGGAGGTCATAATTCCACTATACAAGACACTAGTGAGGCCCCACCTGGAGTACAGTGTACAGTTCTGGAGACCTTACCTACGTAAGGACATAGACAGGGTAGAGAAGGTTCAGAGAAGGGCAAGAAAGATGGTGCATGGATTGCATCACAAGTCCTATGAGGACAGGTTGAAGGAACTGAACATGTGCTCCCTGGAGGAGAGGAGGAAGAGAGGGGATATGATAGAGACATACAAGTATCTTACAGGGAGGAACAGGGTGCAGGAATACACTATTTTTAAGCGAAAAAGATGTTCCAGGACTAGAGGGCATGGGATGAAGTTGGAGGGAGGATGATTCAGAGGAAACGTGAGGAAGAATTTCTTCACAGAACCTGTGGTGGACAAGTGGAACACCCTGCCAGAGGAAGTGGTGGGGGCTGAAACAATCATGGGATTTAAGAATGCATGGGATAGACATAAAGGAATTCTGGAGGTCAGGGGTAAGGGGGCAACAGACTTCTAGGAAAACATAAACTGAACTTACAAGTTCAAATGGGCAGACTGGGTGGGCCATAGGCCCTTATCTGCCGACACTGTCTGTGTATCTGTGTACTACACTGCAGAGACAGTCTTTTCCCCCACCTTCCTTCTCTGTTCTCTCCCCAGCCCCCAGCACCACCTCCATGATTGAGGCTGGCCTCTCTGACCCCCCCCTCCCCTTAGCTAAGATTGTTTCTCAGTCCCCCCACACTATTTCTCCCTGTCCCCCCTTTGCTCCATGTGGTAACTGTTTTATTTTTATTTATTTTGTTTGTCTTTGACAAAAAAAAAACTCCCGCTCTCGACTGAGTCAACTCTATGGCCGTGATTTGAGTGAGTGCCCACAGCAAAGCTGTTTCCACCACACAGTCACACACAAACACAGACTGCTGCTGGCTGGATTCCACGCAGGAGATGGAGCACAGACACCACTGACCAATCAGATGTCATCTTGGTGTCATGTGCACCAATTCTGCTGTAACCTCTATGAAGGACTCAACAGGCTGCCCTAAATGCCTGTTTCCAAGTTATTTGCTCATTACCCATGCCAAATTATCTGACCCAAGAAATACACTGTTATGTTGGGTAGGGTATTACATTACCCGAACTACCCTACCCAGCCGCCAAAAAAAACTGATACCTGAACTACCCGACCCAGCTATCCGGTGGAAGCCCATGCCTAATTTTTTTTTGTTGTTTTTTTTTTTGCTGGTGAGACAAGAATAAGACACAAAGACTCAAAAAGAAGCATTTCCTTTTTAATTCTGTCGGATGAAGCTGCCTGATGATGTTGCTGCTGAAATGTCTGCCACGCACTGACGCAGCTTGATTTGCTGCATTGAGAACCACATGGGTTCTCTTTGCCACAAGTTACCAGGTCCCTACTAACAGTGCACAGATTCCCCCACCACCACCACCACCAGTGATGTTGCTTGAGACAGTGATGTGTCTGTAATCCAGTCCCTGCTCTGCCCCCAGTCCCCCCCCCACACACTGCTTGCACTAACTGAGATTCACTCCCTCCCACACTGAGTTCTCTAAGAGACTCCACTATACTCACCAAGACATCTGCTGCCATTGAAGTCTTCTGCAGCACTTCAGTCACAGAGCAGTTGGGGGGGGATGCAATCTGAACCGATCTGACTGGTAAAAACTGTTCAGAAGTGACTTGAGTGCCACTTATGCTGGAGGTTCAGGGAGGTTCAGATGATCTCTGAACCAGTTTGCCCACCCCTAGCAGTAAGATTAAAATAGCTTTGTACTATGCCCAAGGGTCACACTCAGACTCTGAGTACAATAAGATTGACACAGCTCTTTACCGTTACACTGGTATTCAAGCTCATATCTTCTAGGAGCCCAGTCCTCAAAGACACCCCAGATGCATGCAACTTGTGTGTATCTGGGCTGCCGTATCATGCAGCAGTAAATGCCTGCTCCCTCATAAGCATCCTCAGCCCCTGCCCTCTGTGGTCTGCCAGTGCAGAGCCGTGCGCTGGGGCAAGGGGCAGGAGGGTAGACAGAGCAGGTCCAGACCATGCACATCATGAATTTTGTTCTGGTCCATGACTGAATCACTGCCTGCATAGGGGAGGGGGGCAGGGCACACACATATCTCCCACGATCATGGCAGGAAATAAACACAATAGGAAAGAACATCAGATGGTGTTGGTGATGCCCCCAGCCTATAGCAGAAGCTTCTAGGGCCAGGGGCCGGAGGTGGAAGAGCTGATCAGGCTCTTCAAGTAGTTTTGCAGCCGAGCGGAAGGGGCCACATAGCTGCTACTGTTGCCCATAGGCAGGCATAGCTGCCACCCCTTCACCTGCCCTCCACACCGCAGAAATGTCTTGGAGGATTGGGCAGAGCTCAGTCACCATCCCCCTGGTTTGCACCAGTCCTGCCCACCTGCGTAGCAAAACACACTGGCCACATTGGGTGTGGGGGGACACATCCCCTTCCCCTCTGTGGATACTGCAGGTTGTCCCAATGGTTTGCATCCTGCCCATAAGGGCACCGTGCAGTGTTTCCTGTCTCTCTGCATGTGTAGAACCCATGAGGCTCTTGCCTTGAGTGCAACAGAATTGAAAGACATTTGTACTAGGACACAGGGATTTACACTCATAGACTCCTAGTGCAATAGGAGAGACACACCTTAACGCCAGGATACCAAGATTCACACTCATATCCTCCTAATAAAATAGGATTGACACATCTTTCTAGAACACTGGGATTCACACTTACAGCCCTTTAGTGCAGTAAAATTGACACATAAGGTCATACTCACAGCTTCTCAGTGCAGTAGGATTGACGCACCATTGTACTAGCACACTTGGATTCACACTCACAGCCTCAGAATGAAAAAGATTTGACACATTTTTGTACTAGGTCCCAAAGATTCACTCCTGTCCTCCAAGTGCAACAGGAGTGACACACAGTTTTACTAGGACACAGGGATTCACACTCACAGCCTCATACTGCAGTAAGACCTGTGCACTAGGACACCAGTAGTCACACTTACAGGCTCAAAGTTCAGCAAGAATGATGCAGTAGCACACCAGGGTATGAAGTCACCATTAAGAGGCAGTATAGCGCAGCGGTTTAAGGCTCTGAGCTGCAAATCTGGAGACCTGGGTTTGAATCCCACAGCCCCCACTTGCATACTGTGTGACCCTGAGCAAGTCACTTAACTTCCCTGTGCTCCCAGATTGCACCTGTAAACAAGCTTTCAGCTTAGTGTGTCTCACCTGGTTAAAAACAATTGGAAATGTGCACCACTGCATTTGGGCTCTGTGTCCTGTTGTCCAGGGGAAACGTTGGGGCATCTGAATTCATATTTGGAAATAAAGAATTTGTTTATCAAACAAGTGGGAACGTGTGGCTATTTGCTTGAGCCGATAATATTTTTTGATTTATTATTATTGATGTGGGAAGCAGTATAGTGCAGTGGTTTAAGACTCCGAGCTACAAATCTGGAGACCTGGGTTTGAATCCCACAGCCCCCACTTGCATACTGTGTAACCCTGAACAAGTCACTTAACTTCTTGGTGCTCCCAGGTTGCACCTGTAAACAAGCTTTCAGCTTAGTGTGTCTCACATGGTTAGACAATTGGAAAAAAGGAAAAAAATTTCGAAGTGCAGTAGAATCAACAGGAAGCAATACAGTACAGTAGACAGAACTGAAGGATGCATCTTCTAACAGGCACTTTTAAACTTTTCTGAATGCATGTGTGGGCTCTTACCGATAGCATTAAGCCATGCTGGCAAGCAGCTGAGCACCCTGCATTGCCTGCCACTTTGCAGACAAGACAGACTGCATTATGAATCCCACATGTAGCCATAAAAGCCATGCCGAGGCATGATGCACAGTGTTCCCATCTTCCGACTCCCACGAATGGGAAAGTATAAGAGGAAAGACAGCCTGTTTTTGTATGTATTATTTGGGTTTTGTATACACACATTCATAGGGGATTTAAATGTTTACTCATTTTTGCACTTTGTTCTGCTCCTTCATACTCACAAAACCCAGACATTACGTCATGTATCAACTCGGAATGAAGACCATTGGGGTCTCAGCCGATGAATGTTTTTATTGTTTTTGGTCACATCTCTTCACTTTTAATAATGGTCTGTCTTCTCAGGATGTTAGTGTGGTGAAGGAGGATACTCTGATTTTCAGGGATATATTTTTTTTTCTGTCACCTCTCTGAGCTAGTAGAAGAGCGCTATGAGAGTGGCAGAGGAAAACAAGAAATACAAATGTATCCTCACCCAAAAACTGAACTGCAGGACCCCCCCCCCCATCAAAGATGTTTATACCAAAGACAAGTGTATGTTATTCTGTCAAAAGTCAAACCATAGTTGAGACTAGGCAGCTTTCACTGGGATAATGCAAGACAGTTTAAAGGAGAACTGCACTGAACCAATGAGTCATTTTTTTCCCCGCAGATGATGTTTATGAAGGGTTGCAGTTTTGTTATTGCTCCATCTTTCCCAACCTTTTAGCAAACTCAGTGGGTGTTTCTGATTTACGCACTAAGCTAAGGACCTTTTAGAATTGTATGATGACATTTATGTCCCCTTTCAGCCACAGCTTTATAGTTGAACATGTATGCCTTGTGCTGACATTGTAAGAGCATAACAGGGTCCTGCATGACTGCAGTTCTAAAATGGACTTTACCACTAGCATGAGAATCAGAATCACCAGCTAAGTTTACTACAAGGACAGTAAAGAACTGGAAGACTACTGAACTCCATGAGCTGGATGAGGTTCCCCTGGTAGCTATATTGTTCGACTCTGGGCTGCATCAGTGGTTGCCTGCCCCACTTCTGACAGGGATTCTGCCTTTGCTGGCAGTGTGGGGTGGAATATATTGTCAGTCTGACATTTGCTGTAGGGAGTTCAATTGGACCAAGGAGGACAGATTTAGATATTTTCAAACACAGAATTATGTACTCCATATGCTAAGGAAGCTGAGGAACTTGGATCCGGAGGAGGCTCAGATGCCACAGCTGGGTTCGCTTATTATAGCCCCCCCAGACAAAGGGAGCCATCTCAGTAATACATCAAATCTTGGTAAATTACAAGAGAATCTTGGTCTGGGGGTACAGACTAAATGGTTTAGAGATATGGCAGTCCAACTCATAGATAAGCAGTGGGAAAGTATATGGAGAGGGGCACATGGGACCTTATCCTCCCCAAGCTGGCAAGAGTTTACATGGAAGGTACATATCAGATACATTCTCACCCCTGTAATCCAAGGTAAATGGGATGGATAACTCACTGTGGCCTTTTGGAGAGGGCTACATGGAATTAAGGGCTACTGACAAGCACATCTTTTGGGGTTGTCCAAATTTGAGGAATTTTCAGAAGAGGATTTGACTCACTCTGCTTCAGGTGTTCAATATTTTGATTCCATTAGAATTTGTCCATTTGGTTTTGGGTTTGAGACCAGGACCCATCGGGGGAAAGAGGAAGCATATTTACGGAACATTCTAATAAGGACTACCTCATTCTCCTGGGAAACTTCAGTTTCAGTTGGCTCTACCCTACCTGCAGGCCCACTCTCCACAGGATTGATTTCCTAAACCTCATGCAGCTGATAGCTAAACCCACCCAACTCAACCCTCATTCCATTAATCACTCCCTCTTGGACTGGGTACTCACCTAACACCCCCACAGTATCACTGCAGCTGGCACTCTACCAGACACCTTCAGTGACCACAGCACAACCTACTGTGTCAGGAAATTGAGGCCTGCTCACTCTGCTCCCAGATACATTTGATCCAGGTCACGTACGGTAGGTCCCTAGACACAAACACCCTTCTCCATGACCTTGCTGCCTCCAACTGGTCTCCTGTCTATTCTACCTTGGATGTTGACACTGCCTTCTCCTGCTTCCACATCATATTTACCCACAGCTTGAACGTGCATGCCTGCCTAAGAAAGTTGAGAGTGAAATGCTCCCCCCACACCTGGATCACACCTGACCTTACTGACCTATGTAAGTCCCACATCCAAGCATGGGGCATTTCAAATCCTCCCCATCCTTGACTAACCTCCTATCCTACAGGTCACTCAGGAATTCTTGCACACAGGCTTTCCGCTCTGCTATGGCCCTGTATTTCAGATCTAGCCTCCAGTATAACCTTAATTCTCCAACAAAATTCTAGGTGGTTACTTACTCACTCTTTGATCCCCCAACCCAATCTGCAACCCCCCCCCCCCATGGTGGATGACTCACTGGTCTCTGACCCTCCTTCGGTTGCTGCTCATTTTAACAATTTCTTCACCACCTGTGATCTATCCTCTAACCTATCCTCTGGCCACTCCCTCCCTCAGTCCTCTCATGCCTCCTTCCCACCCCTCTCACCAGAAGGCTTCCACTTCCCTCCATCTCCCCTCACAAAATCTCCCTCACCCTAACATAACCCTTACAGGTCCAACCCCAATGAGCTGAACCACAAACTTCTATGAATCTCAGCTCCAGCCATTACCTCCCCACTTGCCCACCTTCTGAATCTATCTTTCTCCCTCAGTACTGTCCCCAAGGCCTGGAAGGTAGCTTAGATCTTGCCTCTGCACAAAGGGGGTGACCCCATCTCCCCTGGCAACTTCTGACTAATTCAACTTCCTTTCCTTACTAGCTAATCTTCAGGAGACCCTTGTCTACTCTAGACTCACTGACTTTTTACTCCTCTGATTTCCTCTCCCATTTCTAGTCTGGCTTCAGGAGGCACCACTCCACCGTCACTTCTTTACTGCGTGTAACTGCCTCTGACCTCAGTGGGATGGATCATGGACATATCACCTCAGCAATATTCAATGACCTAGCCAAAGCCTTTGACTCAGTGTCCCACCCTCTCCTCCTCAACAAGCTTGGCTCTGTTGGCTTCTCAGTATCTGCTGTTAATTGGTTCTGCCATATCTCATGGGCCATCAACAGTTGATACAGGTGGGAGGTGTCCATCCCTGCCCCCTTCTCCTCCCTTGCTAGACTGGACACCCTCTGCAATGCTTTCTGTCATTTTCTCTTTTGGTGGGGGTTTTACTTGCTATTTATGCTCCTTCCCCCCACCAACTATACTCTGCTGCCTCAGGAATCACTCATGGAATCTGACCTGCTCCTCCTCACCTGGAGCCCATGGTAGTCCCTCCATGTAGCCCTGGTTTTCCCCCCAGGCAGGGATGAAGTGGGAGCCCATATACCCCGAACATCTTCCGGGCATCAGGACACTGGACCGGGACAGGCAAGGGGGCCATGGATCTGCGCTGGGGTGCTTCATCTCCCCAGAGTGTAGGGAGCCATTTTCCTATCTTCTGAGCGTGATGTGCACCCAGACATTAAGACATGACCACTGACTTTTCCATCACACCTCCCCCCCTCTTTACATGACTGGGCGCTTGCTGTACCCCAGGCCTCTGCCTGGGGCCAGTCAAGTGCAGAGCTGCAGCCCTCCTCCCTGTCTGGAGAAGGCGAGCAGTCTCTCTGCTTCCTCCCTCCTGGCCAGCCCTGCAGATTCCATGCTCATTCCCGAACCCAGGTCACCGGCATTGTGAGTGGTAGCACTACCGCTGCACTGGCAGGCCAGCCACCCTTCTGTTTTACCACCAATTCTCCCCGCTATACTCATCACTGCTCCCTCTACTCCTCCCTCTCCATCCTCCCTCTACCATCATGTCGCTAGTCCCACTGTGCTGCTTTCATCTCCAAATATTGGTTCAGGTCCTTCTCCTCTTACCTTTCTTCACTAGTCTCCACCATTTCCTCCTTCTCCTATGTTCTTTGAACCAGGGACTCCTGCACCTTCTCCATTCCCAACCCTCACTCCTCTGTTGGACAAGCTGCTTTCTCCTATTGTTTACCCTCCCTCTGGAATCTGTTCCCCTCCTCACTTCACCTCTCCCCCTGTCTTCCTACTTTCAGACATCAACTAAGGAATCTTCCTGGTCCCTCCTTTGCCTGTCTACCCCCTCCCTAGCCTCCTGGCATGGCCTTGGCCCTCTCCTGATCACATACCCCTTCTATCAAGGTTTAGAATAATCGCCTACACCAATAGGCACTTGTGCATCTGAGTGTATTCTTGAACCTTTATCCATGTTTATTTTCTTTAGCCCAAGGTGTTATAATATTTGCCTCATCATTTATTGGTACAGTATGTTGTTGCTGCCTTGTATTTGCACAGCGTTTTGCAATTTGTTCCTCATGTACTCTCCTTTCCGGGGTCGCACCTGGAAATCAGCTTCAGCTCAGAGTGCCTTTCCTGGTTAACAACTTTTAAATAAAGACTGCAGCTAAAGCCATTACCTGTAGGTGGCTATAGACTGACCCCCCCCCCCAACCTCCACACACAGACACACAGACACACACACACTTTACAACACTGGGGGGGGGGGGTTACTGAGATTAATAAGATGGAGAAGCTCACCTTTTTGGTCCAATCGAGAATGCCAGCATTTATAAACAGGTGGACAAGGCGGGATGTTGCCCAACTGGACAAGTCTGCAGATGATACGGGGTCCAACTTGAAGTAGGCTATATGGTTCTGCATAGTTTTTATTTATTTATTTCAAAAGTTTCACCTGGAAAGGCATACTGAGCTGGGTAGCAGCTCATTTCCAGATGCGTCCTGAGGGGAAGGGGAAAAGGAGGACAAGGAAAAGCACAATACAGCAGGTATGATCAGATCACAGTTACAGATGCCAATAAGTCACAAGCAAATACAAATACAATATGTTTTCAGTTACTTCATGCAACAGCAGTGGAATGCAACAAAGAAAACAGTATAAAATAAAATATAATATAATATAATAAAATAAAGTGCATCACAGTTTAAAAACTGAACAGAAGAGGAGGGGTGCAGTAGTAGAAGTTTATAGGATGGAGAGAAGAAGTGAGATGAGGGAGGAGAAGTAAAGGATACAGCAGAGGATGTTAACTGGAGACACAGCAGTGAGAGTAAAAATGAAGGGGGGGGCTAAGAGGTTTCGAGGGGTGCTAGGTGTAAGGGAGGGAGGGGAAATAAGAGGGGGTGCTTGTTATAGGAGAGGAAAGGGGAAAGCCGAAGGGCTGTGGTGAGGAACCAAGGGCAGAAAAGAGAAGAGCAGAACGTGGGTAGAGCAGAGGAGCAGAGAGGAGGTTGGACAGGGTTTCAGGTGCCATTGCGGGGGGGGGGTTAAGCGCAATTGCAGTAAGGGGAGATGAAGTTGAGAAGAAGACAGGATAGAGATTGAAAGGAGGGAGCAGAGAGGATAGGTAGGGCAGGGAGTTCCAGAGTTTAGGGAAGTGATAGGAGAAAGCTGCCAGTAGTGGTTGACCTGGAAGGGAGAGCAAGGGACTGGAAACCAGAGTTGCAGAGGGTGTAGAGGGAAGGGGGTGGAGAGAATAGAGGTGAGGTAGGAGGGGAGAAAGCCAGCCAGTATTTCCCAACAAATTAGGAGCAATGGGCAAGGTGTCTGGTTTCAAGGGAGGGGAAGGACAGAGAGGTAATAAAGGTCACAGTGATGGGTGCATGGTGGACAGTCAAGAGCAAAGCAACAGAAGATGTGATAGAGGGTATCCAGCCTGGCTAGGGGTCAGCGCTGCAGACTACATCACCATAGATGAAAATCAGCAGAATCATTTTGTGGAATATTTCGCGATGGGTTGGCAAGGGGATGCAGCCATGGTTCCTGTACAATGCACCTAACTTGGGGTGCAAGTCGAGCTGCCAGTCAAGCCAGACCCCGAGGTACTTGAAGGAGCATTAAGAACAAACTACCTGGGAGGGTCCATTTGTGGGGGTTAGTGCGTTTCAACTTAACATTTAAGGAGTAGTTCTTTTCTCTTCCCCGATACAGATGGAAGAATGTAGGCCACATATCGTTTCTATGGATTGGGTTTATTTATTTTGTTTTACATCCAGAGCACATGGAGCTATGACAGTGGTATAGTTCTTTTCTCTACCCTGATACAGATGGAAGAAAGTAGGCCACACATTGTTTTGCTGTTTGTTTGTTTTTTTTCATTATTTAGTATGCTTGTTGGACAGCCCACCCGTCTTTATAGCTTAGCCCCTGCCAACCCCAGCCCCCGTCTCACCCTCCAGGACTTACCTTCCCTGCAGATGATACCCAGGATTGCCCCCAGGTGAGGCCACCAAAAAGTGAGATTCAGTGACAACAGGAGAAGGATGCTGGCAGGGGAAGCCTACCGGCATTGCCTCTCTGGCTTGCCCCCCATGGCAGGGCATAGAGTCGGTCAGATGCGGTGGACGACAGAATAGGTCATCTCCAGGAGTGCCACAGCAGGCAATTGGGGATAGGGGAAGTATGGTGTCATAGACAGTGATCGCTAAGATTTTTAGTGAGTCAGTCCTGAAGGAGGTGAGGTGTGTAATGATGCCAGTGTCCGACACGTCTCCTAAGGAGTCTTGGCACTGGTAGCAGCAAGACCCTCAGCCTAAGCTAGGGGTCCAACTTGTGCCTGACACACAGACCCCCCTCCCCCAGAGAAGTAAGCCATTCATGGGACACTCAATCCTTCTCCTCATGGCCAGCCCTCCGACTTCCCAGATCTGTTCCCGAACCTGGGACTTCGGCCTCGCAGAAGGACGCCATGCTTCTGCGTCGGTGGGCTGGCTATTGTTTTCCTGTTTTGTATGTACTGGGTTTATTTATTTTGTTTTACATTTAGAGCACATGCAACTATGACAGTGGCATTTCAGCATACATTTACTTGATTTGGGTCAGGCAAATTGTAATGCTATGGTTAAGATAGGAATGTGAATGTTGTATTCATAACTATATGGACTGGATGTACTGCTTTAATCTATGCTGCCTTTCCTGGATGTTTCAATAAAGAAGTATGAAAGAGAACACTAAGAACAGAATGCAATTCCTTGACACCCACCTTCTGCAGAACACACAGGCTCACATTGGCCCTATGCGCTATAAGGCAGATTGCCTACACGCCGTGTATCTGAGGTGCGTAGGCAACCCTAAGTTGCAATGCTGCCCAGCAGGGGTCCAATGAACCCCCAGTGGCATTCACAGCACGGGCGCAAGCCCCTTGTGCACATAATCCCTGGGCTGATCATGCAGCTATGTGTCATGAGTAGTCCAGGGGCCGGGGGGAGTGTGACAGAGTGTGTGTCTGCACTCCGTGTCATTCACTAAGGCATGGAGTGCCAGGCACAGGGGCATGAGATATGCCATGGAGGACCCTGCAATAAATGTTATGCACCCCTCCCAACGGACACCCACCAGCAGCGGCGGGACTGAAACGTCCTCCACACTTCTGCCTCAGCCCACCAGGCTGACAGGCAGGGATAGAGGCAGCCAATTGGGCACACATCCATGGTTTTGCAACTTGCTGTTCCTCACTATCGCAGGATCCCCTGCACATGCGCAGCAAGGGATCCACTTCGGGACCCAGGAGGAGCATCCAATTAGATACCCACCTGTGTCTTTCAATCTACCCCCACGCTGCTGTGCGCCGGGGTCATGGGGATGCAGACAGGTGCCCTTCAGGTGTGTGCGGTTCTGCATGCCACGCACCCTATGCCTGTCCATGGGCATGTAGCTATGCAGGCTGGGTATATGCAAATCACACATACCCAGCTCACGGTTGTGCATAGGCCCCATTGTAAAGAAACACATTCATTCATTCACGCAATATGTTTATTCACTAGTAATTGAAATGGAACACACATTGAGTCAGGCCTCATTTTCAGTGGTTTTTAAGACAGCAATCAAAAGACAAATATTTCACCATAGTATAAAATGCATTATATTTTATAAATTACCAAATGGGAGCCCCTGCCAGGTGCACTCAGTGCTGTCCTCAGATGTATTCTCTACCCATCTAGAGTTCCCTGGTTATGACCAGGCAGAGTCTCGACTCCCAAGTTTTACCTTTTTGCAGTCCATTCCCCAGCAATCAGCTGCACCTAACTGGAAGAGTTCCCCCATGTCTAAACTGTCAAGGCTTCTCCAAAGCAGTACAACACATGTTTGACATAGCTGTGTAATCATACTGGATATGCTGCACAGATTTTTAATTTCCATCATTATGCCAAGCTGTAATACAGCTGCTCTAACGCTACTACCAGTGGTGGACCCCAGCATTAATAAAGATCTTGTGGCACTAGGGCCCTTCTTTGGCCTCTGCATGAAGTAGAACCAATCCAACATAATATACTTCCAACACAACCAAAATTAATTCTAGCTTATGTAACCCCTAGGTGGCGCTATCCCAAGGGCTACTACCCCTGCCTGCTTGGCTAGTAGCAGGTTAAGGTGCCTGAGTTCTGAAATGGGTGCCTCCACCCGGAGGTCAGGGTTGGTAGTGGTCAAGCTAACCTGGGAACAGCCCTCTGGGGCACTGTAACCCCCCCCCCTTTCCTTACTAGTGGCCGGAACAATACACACTAATCACTTTCACAATACTCCTGATACACCACACAAGTACCCACACTGTTTGCACTTAGCACCAGGGCTTTCCTCTGGCTCGGCCCTGGGGACCCCCTGTAAAACAAGGTTATACACAGCAAACAACAGCAGTACAGTACTCTTGCACAAACTGGAACTACAGTCAGGGTAACTGCAAAAAAAGAGTTAGATCTGATTTATTTAAGGGACTTGAACAAGGGAGGGGTGTAATCAGGCTAATTTGCTTAAAGGTTGTATCAAACAGTTATGCATGCACTTCAGGGTCCATAAACAGTCACACTCTCTGGGTACCCATTTGGAATCCGGAGCCGGAGGGCTCAGTTCGTGAAAAGAAAACAAAAAGACAATCAGATGGCACACTTTTAGATTAGGCTGTTACAGGGAGCTGCCCTGATGATTACTCACGATACCCAAAACTGGACGAAAATCGAGACAGCAGGTGGTTAATCTGGAGTGCCAGGAGAAGCAGGGCCCACACGAATCATCGAGGCATCATTCCTGTTCAAGCGTGGAGCAGGGGACTGATCCCCAGGCAGGTCTCTCATCGATGGCTCTCTCTGTGCAGCAGGTAGTCTGGCTGGGCCAGTGTGGCAAGGCCCCGGCCAAATGGAGAAAAATTTGGATACAGTCCTTTTTGGGCTGGATACGGCTTCCAGCAAGCAGAACACAGTTTACACAGTGGGGAACCAAATCACGACCCACTTTCAATACACAGCACATTTATATGTAAGGAAATTTTACTGTACCAGGCAAACCGCTCTCCGGTCACGATTGCAAATTCTCTGCACAAACTGGGGATTCAAAAGCAGCTGGAAATCCTGACAGGCTGATCGCATTCAGCAAAATCTTCAGTCTTCTTCAGGTATGAGCCTGGTAAAAAAAAAAAAAAAAGTCAGTGGCTTACTGCGTTCTCACAAACTCGGATTTAGTCCGAAATAATTATTTTCTCTCCCTCTCAGGGGCAGCAGTCAGACATGCAGGCTACAACTCAGGCCTTTCCACAGTTCTCCCACGTGAAACTACTCAGATGGCTGCTTGACTATCTCAAGCTATTGCTTCTTCAGCTCCCAACTTAGATCTGACTCAACTGCCAGCAATCCTGGGAATTTCCCCAGAATCCAAAAGATTTGGTTGACTGATCTGTCTGTTAGTCACAACAAAGACCCCCCCTTCAGGTGCAAAAAGGCACCAAAAGCCCAAAACTACAATTCCTATAGATGTTGACTCCAGACAGCTCCTGTAGTCCGGCTCCATTTTAGGTTCCACCAGTACTGATTGGTCCAATTCGCAGTCCAGGACCAAGATAGTGGAGATAAACAAAACAGTTCTTGCTGCAAAGAAGACAGGTTAGACAAACTACATTATCATTATCACTCTAAATGATTTTCAGCAAATAGTTACATCTTCCAACAGAGCTCCCTCTCAGATTACTTATGACTGCAATCCAGGCAGCTCTTAAAGAGACAGTACACAGAGGCTACACGGGTACTCTCTGGCAATCACATTTAAACTGTTAAAACACAGGACACCAGCCTGGCAGTGAGCATTTTGGCAAGCTCAAGGAAGACTTTTCGGGAACCTCCATTTGTAGGGGGGTTACACCCTTCCCTGCCTGGAGAAGACTTGGCATCTGCATCAAGTCTGTACCATTGCAATATTGCAAATGCAAACTATATGAGACATTTATACCATTAGCATGTTATGTAAGTGATCTGATGCATCAGTCAATGTAAACTTATACATTTACTATACATATTCTCTACACTTCACAATACTATATCCATTCTGACAATACATCATGCATATTTCACTCAGGTAATTTACACATTACTATGCGGAATCATGTAATAACTTCTTGCACACTGAACAATGTAAGAGGGGGCCCTTCCCTATCAGCTAACTTGGGGCTGGATGGGACAAGAGCACCATGGCGAGAGGGCAGAACAAGTCACCTGGAATAGGCCATCAAGCTCAGTCTGGGCAGTGAGCTTGGTGAAACAAACACCTTTGTGAACTACATGGAAAGGCAAGGCCACAGGCCTCCCCGGAGAATCATAGCTGAAATGCAATATTGGCTTGACAGCTCGGCCAGTCTTTCTGGGGGGGGAAACAACCACAGTATCTGTACTTTCAGCAACAGTCTGTGGGCTTTCATCACTTGTGAAGGGTGCCTCTGCCTGGATGGGAACGTCCAAACTAGGGGCACTGTCGGCTCCTTGCTCTGCAGGCTCTGTTTCTATAACACTTGACTCATTTTGCAAAGGCTCAGGTACAATCAAACTTTGAGGCACTGAAGGGGGGTTGTCAGCACTCTCATAGTGTTCAAGTTCTGGTATGTCACCAGAAAGACTCAAACCATCAGCCCCTCCTTCAGGCAAATCATACAGTTCCACAATACACTGGGAATCAGCATCTTCAGACGTGATACTTTGCACTTCACTTTCAGGGAGCATTGGCACAAAGGACGATGCTGGGGAGTTAGACAGTCCAGAAGGCCCAGCTTCATACCCACAATTAGTCAAGGATTTCCTCAAAACAGCTGACTCAATTCATAGGAAGGGTAATACTAGGCATTGTCACACTCACCATCATCTGAGGTGGACTGACAGTCACTATCATTCCAGACCTGCTGCGGGAGAAACCTTGAACTGGTAACCACTGGGGTAGGTTGACTGTTCCTTACAGCAGCACGAGTCACCAACCCAGGGGAATCATCTCCGATTGTTCAGCCTCAATTATGACTTGACCAATAGGTAGCAAGTAGTTATGGTGCATGGTCTTGACAGCTTTGGAGTTGTTCTCTGGGTGCACCATGTACACAAGTAAATCATCCAACTTTCCAGCTACTACATGGGGAAGATGGTGCCACCAATCAGCAATTTTGCGTTTACCATGCAGTCTCAAATTGCGTAACACACAGTCTCCAGATCGAAGCTCTTGAGCCTTTACTTTTTTTTTCATGCCTCTCTTTGTTGGCTAGATTTCTCTTGGTGGCCATTGTCTGGGCCAGTTGATAGGCATGGTTCAATTGAGCTTTCAATTTTTGTACATATTGCAAGTAGTTTTCAGCTCGGACCCCATCTGCAGAGACCCCAAAACAGACATCCACTGGCAGCCGGGCCTCTCTCCTGAACATGAGGCAGTAGGGGGAGAACTCCTATCATTTTTTGTGAAATTATATACATGTACCAAGGTGCTAATCTTCTGGCTCCATTTATGTTTGTCTTTTGGGTGGAGGGTGCCCAGCATGTCTAGAAGGGTGTGGTTAAAACATTCTGTTTGAGGGTCTCCCTGAGGGTGATAGGGGGTGGTTCTTGACTTTCGCGCCCCCCATAGACAGAGCATTTCTTGGATTAGTCAACTCTCAAAGTCTCTGCCCTGGTAAGAGTAGGTCTGCTGGGGGGCACCATAGTGGGCAAAGAAATTTTCCACTAGCACCTTGGCCTCAGTAGATGCGTTTTAATCTTTAGTGGGAAAAGCTTGTGCATACCATGTGAAATGATCCGTAACCACTAACACATTGACAATGTTCCGCTGATCAGGTTCTAAACATAAGAAGTCTATGCAGACTAGTTCCATGGGGCTGCTGGTAGTAATATTAACAAGGGGGGGCTGCCCTCTGAGGCAGGGCTTTTCTTTGCAGGCAGTGACTACAAGTCTTTACATGGTGCTCAACATCGGCCCCCATTTTGGGCCAGTAGAAGTGAGATCGTACCAGGTCAAGGGTTCTGTCAATATCAAGGTGCCCCATGTGATTGTGGAGGGACCTCAGTACCAAATCTTTAAAGGCCGTGAGCAGGACCAATTGTTGCTTGTCTACTTTGCCACTATGATCCACTCTCTCTTTATACAACAACTGATTGAGCAACTTCAATCTGGGGCCTTCTTTAAACAATAAAGCAGTTCACAAGTCAGTGGAACGTAACTTAGACACATCTTTCCCCGCACACAGGGCATCAAGGGCTGGCTGAATCATAGGTTCTTGGGACTGAGCCCACTGAATGTGGTCATTGTCAAATTGAGGTAATGCACTAATATCTAGGGCAGAGAAGTGGCAATAAGCACCTGGTATGCAGGTGTCAGAAGGGCCCAAGCAATCTACTAAATAGTTCACTGTGTCCGCAGACATCTGTTCATCTCTATCAAACTTTTGGCACAATGCTCGAATGTCAGGTTCAGACAGTCTGACCCAATCACTCTTGGAAGTGGGCCTTTGTGATAGGGTATCAGCATCAATATGCTTCAGGCCCAGTCTGTATTCGACAGCATAATCATAGGTTGATAATGCAGAAAGCCACCGGTGCCCAGTGACGTCTAACTTAGCTGAAGTCTGCACATAGGTCAACGGGTTATTGTCAGTCTTCACGAATATCTTTGCCCCTCAGAGGTATTCATGAAACTGGTCAATGATGGCCCATTTTAGCGCAAGGAACTCCAACTAATGAACAGGGTAGGTTCATTCAGATGGGGTCAAGCTCCTACTGGCGTAAGCTACTGGTCTCAGGCCATCCTCATGGTCTTGATACAGCACCACTCCTAGACCCTGTAGACTAGCATTCATATGCAGCACATAGGGTTTGGTGGGGTCAGCATAGGTGAGGATGGGGGTGTGGGTGAGCTGGTATATGATCTCATGGAAGGCTGCTTCATAGTCGGGCATCCAGTGGGGTCTGAAGAGTTCATCTGGGTGGAAGTATACTTTTTCTGGTTCTTTAATGGCCCCTTTTATGTATTTACGATTGGTAGGAGGGTAACCCTGGGTAAGGTTCAAGAGTGGGCAAATCACCTTGGAATAGTCTTTTATGAACCTGCAGTAGTAGCCACAGAACCCCAGGAAATGTTGTAGTTCTTTCAGATTATGGGGCTGGGGCCAAGTAGCCAGTGCTTCAACCTTACTGGAATCAGTCTCTATCCCTTCTGTAGATACTATGTGCCCCACATACTTCACGGAGCTTTGGAAAAAATGGCACTTGTCAATGGACAGCTTGAGGCCGAAGTCTTCCAGTCGGTCTAGGACTTTAAACAGTCGACTTTCATGCTCCTCTAAGGTGCTCCCAAACACAATGACATCATCCAAGTACACCAGGCATTCCAGCAAATTCATATCTCCCACCGCACATTCCATCAGTCGCTGAAAGGTGGCCAGGGCACCCAATATCCCCTCTGACATCCTCAGAAACTCGTAGAACCCCAATGAACAGATGAAGGCTGTTTTCTCATGGTCTTCCGGGGCCATCGGGATCTGGTAGTATCCACTACGAAGATCCAACACCGAGAACCAGTTGCTCCCATTCAAGCAGTCCAGGGCATCTTGTATACGAGGCATAGTGTATTGGTCTGGGATGGTCCGCCGGTTCAGGGTGCGATAATCACACATCCTCACAGACCCATTCTTCTTACACACAACCACAATGGGAGAGGCATATGGGCTCCTGGATGCTTGTACTACGCCAGCAGCGAGCATTTCCTGCAGGTGTCTTCTCACATCATCTTTGTCTGCTGGGGCTAGGCGTCAGAACCTCTCTCGAAATGGGCGTTCATCATGCAGGCGTATGTGATGCTCCACACCCTGGACACATCCCACATCCCATTCCTTCAACGAAAACACTTGGTCTCTCTGGGCAAGTCTCTTGCTAATTCTAGCCTTCCATTCAACTGGCAACGGGGAGTCACCAAAGTCAAAGAAGTCTGGGGTCACTCTCTCCTTCTCACCAGGGTGCTTGTTGCTGGGCAATACTGCAGTGTCTGCACAGTGTACCATAGCTAGAGTGCACCCTCTGTTCACCCGGATCTCCCGATCTGACACACTGTGAATCTGGACCATCACTCGTCGTGCATAGGCATGGGAACGAGCAGGCAAGATGCTGGGCTTGACCAATAATCCTTCTGGCAATTTTCCATCACCTGGCGCATCCAACATCAGTAATTTGTTCTTGACATCTTTCCAGAGGCGGACCTCCCCTTGAATGGTACACTGGGCGTTAGGGGCCAGGACCATTGAATCGGGATCCTTCTTCCACACGATCCCCACCGGTTCATCCTGGTCTACTTCCTCGGGTTTCTGTTGTAAATCATAGGCTCTCTTGATCAGAGCCAGAATTCTCAGGGCCCTCCCAGTCCGTCGCCCTTGTTTTTCATGACAGAGTTGTGCCAGTCTCCCAAACATATGGGCGTTTGTCCCAATTAGCAAGGGGACCCCATCGTACAGTCCGTTGGGGAGGACACACTAGCGCCAATGTCTCTACTCGCTCCTCTACACCAGTTACAGTTGCAGGAAAAGACAACCAGAGGCAGACATACCCTAGGTAGGGATAAGACTTGTCACTCAGGCCCCACACATGTAGGCCTTCCAGGGATTGCAAAGGCACATCAGATAAGTGTTTGTCATACCAGTCCTGGAATACAGTGGTCACTTGCGACCCACTGTCAAGCACAGCCCAAGTACGAATACCATTCACAGTCACCGTAGTCTCCACTGAAGGGCCCACTATTTTGGAGCAGTCTGGAGAGGCAGTAGCAGAGGCCTGGACAGACAATTTAGCCACAAAGCAATTTGAGTTAGTATTTCTTGAACCCTCACTGCGGTCATTTCAGGCACCCCTTGGTCATTGATTTGCTTTTGGAGCTCCCCTTGGAGTCTGTTTACTACTCTTTCTAAGTCCTTCTGAGACCAGCATTCTTTTTTCATATGGCCATCCTTTCCACAGTTGTGACAAATGATAGACTCCTGGGAGAGAACATAGTATGAGGAACTGAAGCAGTAGTAAGAGATTGGGGTCTAGTATCTGCTTGCAGCAGTGAGAGTGGTGCAACGTGTCTTAACAGTTCCTTTAGAGTGGCAGTCAATCCAGTGATCTCAGCCTTGGAGCCACCTTCGGTAGCGGATGCCTGAGGGTGCACCCCAACCCCCATGGCAGTCATGTCCTGAAAGGGACCAGAATCTTGTTCCATGGAGGAAACCCTTGTAGAGGCACCCATCTTCAACTCTTGGACTTCCTTTAGTAGCTCAACTTTCCAATGCTGGACCCAGGGCAGGAAGTCCTTTGCATTCTCAGAGTGCTCATTAAGTGCCGACTTTTGCCCCTGAGCCTCACTTGGCTGATCACTCTCGGTCACTTGCGCAGCAGTAGCAGATATGGGTGCAATTCCCCCACGGGATCGCCTTTGCTCAACCCCCAAAATTTCTTTCATTAGCTCATCATAGGAATGGGGGCAAGGTGCAATTGAAGCAGTAACAATTCTGAAAACGGTGCAGACTTAAGGATCCGGTCCAGCCTAGTTCGATTTAATTCATTTGACAGCAAACGACCCTTTCTGAGGCACTTTTGTAGCAGCTTTTCAAGCCGAGGTACATACACAGACAATGGCTCCCCTGGGTACTGCTGCGTGTTTCTTACTCTCCACCACAGATCCTCATCTGAATCTGGGCTCCCATACACATTTTCCAATGCATCAAGATAGTCCTGTGCAGTTGCTTTGGGGTTATTGGCCCGCTTGGCACAGATGGTAGCCAGGGCAGGACCTTGGAGGCTCTCACTCAACCTCTTTCATTTCTCTGCTTCTGAGTATTGCCATTCAAGTACTAGAAGGGCAACATAGTCTATCCAGGTCTCCCAGTCATCCTCCCCCTGGGGGCTGGGGAGGGTGTCCGAGAAGATTCTCAGCCTTCGGTAGGAGTCATGACTAATGGCAGGTACAGATACAGAGGCCAGCACTGGCAAGGGCACAGAAGGCAGGGTAGTAACAGGTACTGGAGTGGGAGGGAGTGTAGGGGAAGGAACACCCCAGGGCGGCAGGAAGAGTTTCTTAAAGTCCTCTACAGTTTTCCCTTCCTCCAGCAACAACTTAGCAAATTTCTCCTCAAAAGTCTCAGATAATGGTGGGAGCTCATCCTACCCGGAGTCTTTACTGTCTTTTGTTATTACTCTCCAGGCAGCTGGAACCCCTTCTTGGGCAATAGTCTGTGGCACTTGAGAGCTGTCCACGAGGTCACTACATTCTACCAAGGCTAAGAAAGTTTGGGTGATCAAATCAGCCAGTCAACCCACCACCACTGGGTTTTTTAAACATTCAGCTTTGGAGAGTGCTCCCTTTACAGTGTCTTTACTGGTACCCAGGGAATATCCAGTATAAGTAGAACATTTTGGGGGTCGATCTCCTGCCCAGTACACCACCCCACCAACTGGTGTACATACGAACATACGAAGAAGCCAGCAGAAGAAGGCCAGTTGGTCTATCAAGTCTGCTCGTATTGCAGGGTCCACAGCTTGAGCTAATGTCCCTGCCCTCCCTCCCCACTCCTCCCATCCTCCCTACCCATGATTCTTACCTTCCCCCCTATGCCTATCCTAGCCTCTCTTAAAGCTGCCCACTGTCTTCAATGAGATAATGTCTTCCGGCAGCGCATTCCAAGTGTTCACCTCTGTGAAGAAGAGCTTCCTAAACTCCCTCCTAAACCTCCCACCCTCCAGCTTAAGACTGTGGCCCCTTGTGATATGACTGCCACTCAGCTTAAAGAGACTCTCCTTATCAACCTTATTTATCCCTTTCACGTACTTGAATGTCCCAATCATGTCCCCTCTTTCTCCCCTGTCTTCCAGGGAGTACATGTTCAGTGCCCTCAACCTCTCCTCGTATGCCTTGCCCTGCTGACCAGCTATCATCTTTGTAGCTCTCCTCTGCACCTTCTCCAACAGGTTAACGTCCTTTTTGAGGTGTGGGCACCAGTCCCAAACTCCATACTCTAGATGCGGCTTTACCAGTGACCTGTACAAGGGCAGTATAACCTCTCTCCTACTACTGATCCCCCTAGCTATGTATCCCAGCTTCTTGTTTGCCTTTGCTGCTGCTTTCTTGTACTGTGTAGAGTGCTTCAGATCACTATTGATCATCACTCCCAGGTCCTTCTCCTCCTCTGATGCAGATACTCGGACTCCACCCAGGTAATACTCTGTCCTGGGATTCGTGGCTCCAATATGCATAACTTTGCATTTCTTGGCATTGAAGCCAAGCTGCCAGATCCTGGACCACCTCCCCAGCTTTTCCAGATCTTCCTGTAGGTCCCATATCCCTTCAGCTGTGTCTACTCTCCCACAGAACTTGGTGTCATCGGCAAATAGGCACATTTTGCCTTTAATGCCATCCCCAGTGTCATTGATGAAGACATTGAACAACATCGGCACCAGCACAGAGCCCTGTGGGACCCCACTGGTTACCTGTCTGGTGCCAGATAACTCTCCCTCCACCACCACCCTCTGGGTTCTGTCCCTCAGACAGTTTTCCACCCATCTGACCATCTTCTTCCCCCCCCCACCAACTCCAAGATCCACCAACTTCCTGATCAACCTTTTGTGGGCCACAGAGTCAAAGGCTTTGCTGAAATCAAGATAGAGGATGTCTATCGCTGGGCCCCTGTCTACTGTCTTAGTGACACATTCAAAAAAGTCAATCAGATTTGTTTGACATGATCTCCCTCCCATGAACCCATGCTGCCTCTCATCCTGGAGACCATGTTCATCTAGATAGTCAACCAACCTTTCCTTTAGTATGGTCTCCATGAGCTTGCCAACAATGGAGGTCAGACTGACTGGTCTGTAATTCCCTGGATCATCCTTGGGACCACTTTTGTGAAGGGGCACTACATGTGCTGTTCTCCAGTCCTGTGGTACCACGCCTGTCTCTAGTGAACTATTAAATAGATCTGCCAGTGGACCTGTCAGCTCCTCAGCCAGTTCCTTTAGTACCTTTGGATGTACTCTGCCGGGCCTGGTGATTTGTCCACTTTCAATGCCAGCAAACCCTCCCTCACTCTATTCTCCTCTATCACTATGTCTGTGTTCCCCTCCCACCCTTCTCCTCTTTTCCTTCCTGAAGGCACTGGTCCGTCCTTCTCCCTGGTGAAGACAGAACAGAAGTATTCATTTAGTATCTCTGCTTTTCCTCCATTATCCTCCACCCACTCCACACCTTTCTTAAGCCTAACAATCCCTTCCTTCTTGTCCCTTTTCTCAATTATATAGTGAAAGAAAGCCTTCTCCCCCTCTTAATTCCTTCAGCTGTTTCCTTCTGTGCCTTTGCTCACCAGACTTCCTTACTTGCATCACTAGTCAACCTAAGGTAATTTTCCCTATCCACCTCTCTCTTGGTCTTCCTGAATTTTCTATAGGCCAGCCTCTTTTCCCTTACTACCTTGGCAACCCCAGAACTGAACCAGCTGGGCGCTTTGGCCCTTGTGTTCTTCCCCCTGAGCCTAACACACTCATCTGTGGCAACCAGTATTCCTTCCTTGATAATGGACTACTTTAGGTCCACCCCCATATCTGCTCTGATGCCTACCATATGGCTCCTTAGAACCTCACCCATTTTCCAGATGTCCGCCCTCCTGAAATCCAAGATTTTGGTCTTAGTCGGGATGCTTTCCCTGCCCATATCCAAATGGAACCACACTAAGCAATTTCTGCCATTTCTACTGGGGTAGCCATTAATCTTTAACAATAATCTGTAATTTTTGGCCGCTAGAAGGCACAAAATCCCAGTGGTGCCTCCAAAATGTAACCCCTAGGTAGCACTATCCCAAGGGCTACTACCCCTGCCTGCTTCGCTAGTAGCAGGTTAAGGGGCCTGAGTTCTGAAATGGGTGCCTCCGCCCAGAGGTCAGGGTTGATAGTGGTCAAACTAACCTAGGCACAGCCTTCCGGGACACTGTAACCCCCCCTCTTTCCTTACTACTGGCCAGAACAATACACAATAATCACTTTCACAATACTCCTAATACACCACACAAGTACCCACACTGTTCACACTTACCATCAGGGCTTTCCTCTGGCTCAGCCCTGGGCACCCCCTGTAAAACAAGGGTATACACAGCAAATAACAGCAGTACAGTACTCTTGCACAAGCTGGAACCACAGTTAGGGTAACTGCAAAAAAGAGTTAGATCTGATTTATTTAAGGGACTTGAACAAGGAAGGGGTGTAATCAGGTTAATTTGCTTAAAGTCTGTATCAAACAGTTATGCATGCACTTCAGGGTCCATAAACAGTCATACACTCTTCGTACCCAGATGGAGAACAGTGGGCTAGCCAGAATCATTGCAGCTGGTTGGGACCCTGTGATGGAAGAAAACATGCACAACACACACTAATTGTAATCCGGAGCCGGAGGGCTCAGTTAGTGAAAAGAAAAAACAAGGCAATTAGATGACACACTTTTAGATTAGGCTGCTGTTGCAAGGAGCTACCCTGATGATTACTCACGATACCCAAGACTGGACACAGGCTGATGAAAATCGAGACAGCAGGTGGTTAATCTGGAGTGCCAGGAGAAGCAGGACCCACACGAATCGCCGAGGCATCGTTCCTGTTCAAGCATGGAGCAGTCCAGCAAGCAGAACACAATTCACACAGTGAGGAACCAAATCACGACCCACTTTCAATACACAGCACATTTACATGTAAGGAAATTCTACTGTACCAAGCAAACCGCTCTCCGGTCACAATTGCAAAGTCTCTGCACAAACCGGGGATTCAAAAGCAGCTGGAAATCCTGACAGGCTGATCGCATTCAGCAAAATCTTCGGTCTTCTTCAGGTATGAGCCTGGTAAAAAAAAAAAAAAAAAATCAGTGGTTTACTTCATTCTCACAAACTCGGATTTAGTCCGAAATAATTCTCTTCTCTCCCTCTCAGGGGCAGCAGTCAGACATGCAGGCCACAACTCAGGCCTTTCCACAGTTCTCCCATGCGAAACTACTCAGGTGGCTACTTGACTGTCTCAAGCTATTGCTTCTACAGCTCCCAACTTAGATCTGACTCAACTGCCAGCAAGCCTGGGAACTTCCCCAGAATACAAAAGGTTTGATTGGCTGATCTGTCTGTCACAAAGGCTCCCCCTTCAGGTGCAAAAAGGCACCAAAAGCCCAAAACTACAATTCCTACAGATTTTGACTCCATACAGCTCCTGTAGTCCAGCTCCATTTTAGGTCCCACCAGTACTGATTGGTCCAATTCAGCAGTCCAGGACCAAGATAGTGGAGATAAACAAAACAGTCCTTGCTGCAAAGAAGGCAGGTTAGACAAACTACATTATCATTATCACTCTAAATGATTTTCAGCAAATAGTTACATCTTTCAAAACAGCTCCCTCTCAGATTACTTATGACTGCAATACAGGCAGCTCTTAAAGAGACAGTACACAGAGGCTTTACAGGCAATCTCTGGCAATCACATTTAAACTGCTAAAACACAGGACACCAGCCTGGCAGTGAGCATTTTGGCAAGCTCAGGGAAGACTTTTTGGGAACCACCACTTGTAGGGGGTTTACACTTATAAAATGGAGAGAAAATCCTCCACTCTCATAGGTCGTTACCTGTACATCAAATCCATTCGATGCACAGGTAATAAGAACAAGTGGCCCAATGCAGGATGCAGAACAGAAATCACTGTGCCACTCCAAATGTTTAAAATTAAAAACAAAATGCCACAATTTTTTCCTCACGGACGCATCTCATCCCGGAGTTGCCAGCTGATCTGGGAAAGTCTGATGCCTTTCACTTTTCACTTCTTTTCCCTTTCAGCTGAAAAACAGACAAGAGTAAAAAAAAACAGTCAGCCCTGCAGTGTCAATTCACTTTTGATTAATTGCCTCTTACTGGATCCCTCTCCATTGCCTGTGCTCTGTTAGCCACTCTTTCTCGCCCCAATGCCATTCCCCATCTGCAGAAAACCTCACTCTCCTGCTCTCTCTTCCATACACATTCAAAAAAACGCAACATCTTCACAGCCACACACGGGGCGGGGGGAGAGAGAACAAAAGTCACATCACATTAAAAAGTAAGTTTTTACTACCACAGTCCTGTGTGTTGGGGGCAGCCAGCTCGGTCATGTTCTGAGTAACAAAAAAAAAATACAACTACAGATGCTGAAAAAGGACAAAATGACACCTTGCATCAGGCGGAAGGACTATTTTACCAACACTTAAGCTAATTATGTCTGTCTTAACATATCTAAACATATTTAATGTCATAAAAATATTTTAAAAAAGGAAACCCATTTTATAAGCACAATTAGACATGATGGGGTGTGCATTCAACAGATCTGACTGCACTTCCAGGGGCTGAAGGAACTCGCCCTGTGGCCTGATTCCTTAGTACGCCCCTGGAAGTGCAGTCAGATCTGTTCAATGCACACCCCATCGTGTCTTACTGCTTACATGGCCCATTACCAGTAGTTAGCATGTTCAGTATAAGATAACAGAAACAAACATTTTCTGTCTGCTTGCTGACAGCCCATCCCCTTTTAGTCTGTCCACTTTCATTACTGGCACAGAGCAAACAGAACAACAAGGCTGTTACAAAAAAATCCAGGAAGGAGCCAAACAAATGAGTACTAACAGTTCATAGACGTCTGTGTTCAGCTTCACTTCACCACTGCAATTAGATAACACACACTGTTCCTAGGATAAAAATATACTTTTCTGTTAAAAAAAAATCCAGCAGTGCAACTCCAGGACACCCCTCCCGACAAAACACCAAATGTTTTCGCACTTCACACTAGCGCTTTCTCAAGGCTGATAGGCTAAACATAGAAACATAGACTTTGACGGCAGATAAGGACCACTTGGCCCACCCAGCTTGCCCATTTCCCTACCTACAGGATAAGCTGCAGATTCTAGTTAACCAACAGCCTATTTCTTCCTTCCCCCCACAAGAATTGCCTTATGTCTGTCCCATGCATTCTTGAATTATCCTACAGTTTTAGACCCCACAACTTCCACAGGAAGGCAGTTCCATGCATCCACCACCCTCTCTGTGAAAAAAATACTTCCTCACATTGCCCCTGAGCCACCCCCCAGTCTTCAAATTGTGTTCCCTTGTTCTTGGAAGTCTCTTTTTCTGAAAGAGGCTACCCTCTTGGACTTTATTGATTCCACTGAGGTACTTAAAGTTTCTATCATGTCTCCCCTCTCCCTCCTTTCCTCAAGGGTATACATATTAAGCTCCGTTAGTCTCTCCTTGTATGGCTTCTCTTGCAGACCCTGCGCCATTTTAGTTGCCCTCCTCTGGACTGCCTCCATCCTGTCTATGTCCTTGCGGAGATGGGGTCTCCAGAACTGGACGCAGTACTACAGCTGGGTTCTCACCAACTGTCTGTACAGAGGGATAACAACATCCTGTTTTCTGCTGGTGATGCCTCTCCCTATATATCCCAGTATCCCCCAGTCCTCCCTACTGCCTTCTCACATTGCTTGCTAACCTTAAGGCCAGCTGATATGATTACCCCCGGGTCCCTTTCCATTTTTGTTGTTGTTACTACTTCCCCCTAGTGGTCGACAGGTGTTTAAGGTCTGAGTTAAAGTGGCAATTCGCCATTTCAATGTAAAACCACAGATCACATACACACTACCACAGTGCAGCAGGTAACACCATTATAAATATATACCAAAAGTATTTATGTATATAAATAGCAAATGTAATACAAATTACTAAAGACAAAAACAAGGACATAACAAACATAAGACAAAACAACAACCGTAAAAAAGAAAAAAGAAACACATGCTGAAAAATTGTGGGGGGGAGGGGTAGAAGGGAAAGAAATAAGCATATAAAAAATTTACTGTAGTACTGTCATACAGGATATAGATTATCCCAATTTAGAAAATGGGCAAATGTGTAACTTTATCCTGATTGGCTAAAACCGCCAGTCCACCGGTCCAATATGAGACAAAAGAGACTGGGAAATAACTAGTTCCAGTCTTTGTTGCCTCATATCATTCAAAATATTACTGAGCCCATAGAATGTTCATTTTTGAATTCCTCTATATTTTTTCTCCCGCTTAACAAGAGATGTGCCCCAAAGAAAAAAAAAAAACTGATCCTCGGCCCAGTTCTCCCCAAACCACACAAAAGCACATATATCTACCTGCTTTTTGCAGGCTTACTTTTATCTTTTTTCCTGCCTCAACTAATCTATCTCTTACAAAATCTATGGACATTCCATCCGTACTCGACTGCTCCCCAGTGCAGCCGCCCGACCACCACCACAGCTACTTGGCCGATTCCCCTAATCCCTGATATAACCAAATTTTTAAAATGCAGCCCTGTTTAGTACCCTAGCTGAAAGTACAAAATCAAACCAATGCTTTTTTTTTTTTGTTTGTTTGTTTACCAGCTCGCCTGACCGCCACCAACATTCCTCTGGCAGATCCCTGGCCCCAATGTATAGATAAACAAAACAAAATAATTCAATAAACGAATAAATCAAACAGGAATTAATTTTTTTAGTATTTACCGAGTTGACTGCCCCTCCTCTCACACATATATACACACACACACACACATATACACAAACACACACAAACACACACACACATACACACTGCAGCCTCTGTAGAAAAGTGGCATACACTAGGTCATTTTTATTTAAATTGTCCCCTCTTAATACATAAGAAAATGGTGTCTTTTTTTTTTTTTTTTTTAACTCATAGTGCTGCCACTATCACAGACATGCTTACATGAGCGCTACACACCAAGGGACATATTTTGTATCACTTGCTCCTCATCCAAAGCACCATAAATAACGCCACTCATAATGTAAGATTTTTTGTTTTGTTTATTTAAAACAGGCAATCGGCAGCTGACGGGTTGGTTTCGTACTTACCTCAGCACTTAAATAGACTTTGCATGCTATCAACTCTCTACTTCATTTCCCCCATTAATCATATCCCGCTCTTGGCATATTAAACACATAAACAAATAAACAAAAAAACTAAACCAGAATGTTGATGTATTTCCATTCAGCAGCTGTTCTGAGCTCAGACCACTGATCACTCTCATACTTTGCTGTCCCTCACTTTATTCAGCACCCCTGCTCATCTTTCCCAATGATGTGTCAATGCTGGACACAAAGTAAGCCGACAACAATTTTGTAAGTCTGTTATGATGAAGGGACTGCTGCTGGAGGAAGCAGACTGGACTTTTAATTAAATGAATAAACAAATTAAAAAAAGAACAGTAAAAAAATCATTTTAAGTACAATTTTAAGCCCTGTGTGGGGGATAACCCTGGCAACCAGCTCTAAAGTTAGCACTACAGAGGCTATAGTAGGACAAAAGTCCCTAGGCAAAAAAAGGCATTCAAATGCATGCAGAGGAACTATTTTACTACAAAATAAATGAAACACCTAAGAGTTTTAACATTTAAACATAAAAATTATTTTTTCAAGCACATAAAAAACAGTAGCCCATTTTCTAAGTGTAATAATACCCTCCATGGTGGGCGGTAAGGGCTATACCAGACATGTGGCGTTGGGCCTCATTACACCCCTTAGCAGTTCAGTATAGCCCAATACCACCCAACCTGTTGGGTATTATTGCTTACTGAGTTCATATCTAAATTTAAAGCATCGGATTCTTATATAACAGATGTTCAAACTTCATACAGTAGATAGTTGTTTTCAGAAATACATCACAAATATGAAGACATCTGAGAAATTCAGTCAACCCAAGTGGCTTGTAAGATTTAAATTTGTACTGCCTAAAGGTCTCCCTTCTACACAAGTGATTATTCAAATCCCCACCCCTTATGTGTACATGAATTCTTTCCATCATTTGAAAATGTAACTGGTGCTCACCACCTTTCTCCTGTACATGCAATGCCAAAGCACTAATCCCATCTAGTTTTGCTATACTGCGGATGTGCCGGTCTATTCTTTCCCTAAATGTCTGCATTGTCTTGCCTATATAAAATGAAGAGTATGTAGTGCATATAAGTAAATATTATTCATTTTGCATGTACAGAAGTCTCTATTTTCACACACTTCCCCTGTGACCAGATTTTTAAAAGATTTCCAACCAGAAAATATATGAGGAGAGACTAAATGACCTCCATATGTACTTGCTAGAATAGAGGTGGGATTGGGGGGACATGATAGAAACATTCAAGGTGCAGGGGGAGACATCTTCCAATATAAGAGATGTACAAGAATGAGGGGGCAAGATATGAAATTGGAAGGTGGCAGGCTGAGGGGAAATGTGAGGAAGTTTTTCTTCACAGAGAGTGTGGTGGACACGTGGGATAGACTGCCACAGGAGGTGGTGGGAGCGAGCATAGTGGAGAGTTTTAAACGTGCATGGGACAGGCATAAGGGTACCTTAGAGGTGGGAAGAAGAAGAAGTAAAAAGCCATTGACCAGGTAGGGTCAGAGGCCATAAACTAGTGTAGGGCTTTCGGGCAGAATGGATGGGCCTGGCTGTCCTTATCTGCCAACAATTTCTATGTTTCTATGTTTCCCAGACTGTATAAATCTACAAAACATTACTGGCACAGGACCCTTTTTAAAATCCTGGGTCCAACACTGGCTGTTACAGAGGTGACAAATGTTAATCTGAAGCCTTTTTGGACAGTTTGGATACATCCTTTCTACAGCATAGCATTCTAAACTATTTTAAAGCTTCATCTCACCTCCCCATAGCTTACCTGAACTGCAACAGCAACAGCAGCCTTTTGCATCCTTTATTCTACAGGCTTTTACGGCTTAGCCACAGACTCTCTCACAGCTTACTACAATGAAAGTGGAAGCCCTTTACAGCCTTGTAACATGTATTGTAGATGCTTTTACAGTTTTACTATATCATGTCTCACAGCCTTTCTCTGAGGTACACTGAGGTTCTCACATTTTAGAGCTAGGAGCAGAAGCACAATGGAAGTCAAGTCATGCTCAGAGTGAGCCAGTGGCTGGGGTGGGACTTGAACCTACATATCCTGCTTCAGAGACAGAGGCATAGCATTGTGATGACAGAATAGAAAGTACAACTCAAAGCACCATACTACACCACCACCACCACCACCACCCCCCCATTTCTCAGGACCCCTGTTGGTATAACATACTAATTTAGAGTCAGATGGGAAACTGGCTACATCAAGCCCCCGCTTTATAAGCAGGAGCCAGCAATTATGCTGTGCAAACATGTACTCATTTATAGAAATTTCCCACCCACTCTACCACACAGGGTACCCTGTAATTTGAATAATAAGCAGAAAGTTATCTAGGTGCACCTTGAAGGCCTGGTACTGTCTTCATGCCCACTGGTAAGCTGTTCCACCAGCTCACCACACTCTGGGATAAGAAAGGCCTACGAATATTAAAAACAAGAAGCATGAGCCACTCCACCGCTGGTGTGCTCTGTAAAACAATGTGACCCCTGGGTCACTGTGTCCCGATTCACACCCCTGCCTGATGTCTGTACAGGGCTTACCTGGTTCGGGGGGGGGTTGGGCTCACTCTTTCTCCCGTAGAAGGGTTCATCCCAGAACAAATAAGAAATAGCACAGTGCCTCCACCCAGTGAGAATAAGTGGGGCAGATGTTGTGTGCAGTACCACCCCCTATGATGCAGTAATTACCCGCCTCCCTACACAGAAATGGACCACCCGCAGGTACCAATATGAGAGTTGTTACCTCCATCAATAAATGCTTCAATCAGGTTATACAAACTGGGTGTCACTGGATGTGGGTTTGGGATAACACAATTTCAGGCAGACCACAAGTCAGGTACATAAAAAATGCACAAGTGCGTTTGTCATTTTACTTTTATCAAGTAAAATATACAGAAAGCAAAATGGTAAGTCAGACAACTGCTTAGCTTCAACAGTTTCCAAGGCTTTTCTTCAGCCTAGCATGAATCAGAGTGTGAAAGCACACACTACCAGGAGGTCTTCCACCTTCCTCAGTCAGTATTCAACTGACCACTCTATCTATCTATCCTCTCTCAGCACTGAGGTAGGGCTTTTTATAAGCTCACTAGAAGTTGGAAAATTTTTCACTGCCTTTTGGTTAACAGCAGACATAACATAAAACTGGCCACTAGGGGCCACTGTT
Source organism: Neoceratodus forsteri (assembly GCA_016271365.2). NCBI lineage: Eukaryota > Metazoa > Chordata > Ceratodontiformes > Ceratodontidae > Neoceratodus > Neoceratodus forsteri. The sequence goes on from CM028133.1 coordinate 967,731,297, forward strand.
GTCCCATACAGAACAGTTATTTGGCAGTCACCTGAAGTACAGAAGAACTTGTTTACAACATTGGAAAGGTCAGAGCCGAGGTCAGAACATTCTGTGTTCTCCTAAACTCTTCTGCAGGGTCATATTACCTCATGCTGTCTGCTATAAAATATACCTTAGAAGGGGTCTGCTAACATCTAGAAAAAGCAGACATGAGTTTTTGTTATTCTTGTATTAAGACAGTCCTCTCATTTTGTAACTGCACTCTTTGTTTTGTTTTTAGGTTAATATGCACAGAAAGTTTATACTTAATTTATAACCACCCAACCAGCATGTTGGACATTATACAAAACATAAATTGCTTGGGAAAGGAGTTTCAATTTATCCCAGGGGTGTCCAGTATGATGGGGTCACCCTGTCACACTGGGTGAAGACAGAAAAGTAAGATTCGGTCAATTAACAGCACTTTTATTTAAGAACGCAGGCCTGGAAGCTGGAGGAAAAAAGGGAGTTATTTGCAAGTCACCTTGAGCACTCCCACCCTGTAGCAGTGCCCTAGGGTGGACACTCCGGGAAGGGGTGGAAAGGATGAGCAGAGAACTGAGAAAACTAGAGGAGTGGTCAGGGGTATGGCAGCTGGGGTTTAATGCAAAAAAGAAAGTAAAATAATGCAAAATGGGCACAGAAACCCAGAGGTGGAGTACAAAATGGGTGGAGTGATTTTGACAGCAAATACACAGGAAAGAGACCTGGAGGTAATCATATCAGATGACTTTAAAGTGGCCAGGCAGTGTGACAAAGCAGCAGGAAGGGCTAGTGGGATCCTGGGGTACATAGGAAGGGATATCACCAGCAGAAAGAGGAAGGTGGTAGTGCCCCTGTATAGATCACTGGTAAGATCTCACCTTGAGTACTGTGTCCAGTTCTGGAGACCACATCTCAGGAAAGACATAGACCAAGTGGAGGCAGTCCAAAGGACAGCAACTAAAATGGTGCAGGGTCTACATCAAAAGCCCTACGAAGAGAGGCTGAGAGACCACAATATGTACACCCTGGGGGAGGGGGATATGATAGAAACTTTTAAGTACCTCACGGGGGTGAATAAGGTGCAGGAGGAAAGTATTTTTCAGAAAAAAGGTGTTCTACAACAAGGACACATGCTACGAAGTTGGAAGGGGGTAAATTCAGGAGAGATGTGAGGAAGTATGTCCTCAAAGAAAGAGTGGTAGATTCCTGAAACAGCCTACCAGCGGAGGTGGTGGGAGTGAAAACAGTGGTGGAGTTAAAAAATGCCTAGGATAGGAGCAAGGGAATCATAGATGCAAGGAAGAGGAGGAGGAGAAAGAGCTGTAGATCAAGTAGGATCTGCAGCAAGAATGAAGGTAGGTCAAAAAAGAGCAGCCTGGATGGGCCAAGTGACCCTTATCTGCCATCAGATTCTATGTTTCTTTGATGGAGCCTTGAGCTTCAAAGTCTCTTATGTATTATGTTCACCATGCATGCATGCACAGCAAATATTTTGTTAGGAGTGTGGCTTTTGAGGATTGTGACACTGTCAGTCCAGTGCAGAGTAGTCTGCAAGGGGCTCGTCAGTGTCGCACCAATCATCAGCCAGGCTGATCATGATACTGTTCTGGCTTGCTGTGTGGAAACTTTGCGTATTTCAAAAGAGAGAGATGACCCAAACATAGGTCAACTCTTTCCTTTGAGCTACGCCAACCAGCAAGCACATCTGATCTGTCACGATCAGTTTGCTGAGATTGAATTATACCCTGTAACAAAGAAAACTATCCATCGATGTCTGTTGCTGCCCGCCCTTAATGTCCCCCCACCCAACCCTCCCACTCAGCAGCCACCACCACCCCCAAACATAACACTGATACTGGGGTGCCCAATCACCAAGTGTCACCACCTAAATTAAAGAAAACCATCTCTCAGTTTGTTTTTTTCTAATACACCCTGCAACAGAGAAAACTGCCCATTGATGACTATTGCAGCCACCGTCGTAGCTGCCCCCCAAGCCCAACCCATATTACTATTCTGGCACAGAGGTGCCCAATCCCCCCCTGCCGGCTGGCACCCCCCACCCTGCCTGTTTTACTTATGCAGCACCGGGGAGCTCATCCATGGTGCTGCCAAATGTAACACTGGGGATCCCCAATCCTCTAGTGACACCACCTGAAATAAAGAAACCATCAATCAGTTTTTTTTATTTTTTTTTTAACTCTGTAAAAAAGAAAACCGTCCAACAATGCCTGTTAATATTCCAGCATGGGGGTGCCCAATCCTCCGTGCTGACTGCTACGCCCCCACCCTTCCTGTTTTAGTTATGCAGCACTGGGGAGCCCATCCCAGTACTGCCAAACGTAACACTGACAATGGGGTGCCCAATCCTACAGTGTCACCACCTGAAATAAAACAAACCATCCTTCGTAGTTTTTTTAAACTGGAAAACAAGAAAGCCATCCATCAATGTCTGCTGTTACTGTCCCTTACACCAACCCTTACACTCAGCACCCACCACACAACACCACCCCACACACCCCCAAGCCCTTACTTACCCACTGGAGGTCCAACACTAATTCTCTGTGGACCGCAGACACGTCTTCACTCTTCAACGTCAGACTGTGAACTGAGGAAATCAGGCATGTGATTCAATGCATTTCAATGGGGTTTTGAACTTAGTGGCATAACCTGGTAATTTTTATAATAGTTTTGTCCCAGATTTTCAACATGCCTTTGTTGTGGTCGCTGCACAAAATCACCTTTCAGATAGGATTTGAACATTTCTCCACCCTTGCTCATGACGTGGGCTCATAAGGAGGCTGTGTTGAACATTTGGAGTAAAAATACTAAAAAACAACAAAGTTATGAGCCTACGTTGAAATTTACAAATGCAGGCTTGTAACTTTGGTAATTTTCAATATTTTGACCCCAAATTTTCAATGTAGACATTTCTTCACAGCACCACATGAATGTGACAGCTGTCATTTTTCAAATCCTGTCCAAATGTGTTTTTGCACTTGTGGCACGAAATCCAGTGGCGGAGCCAGGTTTGGGAGCATGTGGGAGCTAGGGGGGCCTTTCAGTTAATTATGGGCTCCACAATGGGCACTAAACATTGAATAAAGATAGTGATGGGGCACCACTACTCACACTGGAGCAGCCAGGAGGGGCAACCGCCTCTCAGCCCCTCGCCCGCCACTGGTGAAATCACCTTTTGGGCAGAATTTGGAAATTTTGTCTGCCCTTGTTCATGAGGTGGACTCATAAGAAGGCTATGTTAAACATTTGGGGTATAAATATGAGAAAACAACAAAGTTATAAGTCTATGTTGTGGTTGTTCAACGCATGCTCGTAACTGCTAATTTTCAGTATTCTGACCACAACTTTTCAACATAGCCATTTTTTCACACAACATCATTAATGTGAGAGCTGTCATTTCTAGAATCCTACACAAAATGTGGTTTAACACTTGTGGTGCAAAATGATGTTTCAGCCATTGTTTTCATAAATGACACCTGCCATGCTCAGGAGTGGTCATAAAAAGATTATGTTGAAAATTTGGGGAAAAAAATGTGAAAAACCAACTAAGTTATGAGAAAACAAATTGTTTCAACATTTACTCATAACTTTATTTTCTTGCAGATTTTATCCCCCTAATGTTCAACATATCCATTGTGTTACCCCACCTCCTGAACATGGCAGGTGTCATTTTTCAAATTCCCTCCAAAACTTGTTTCCACAGTCGTATAGCAAAATCGCCTTTCAGACGGGATTTAAAATATTTTCACCTGCCCTGATCATAACATCAGGTCATAAAAAGACTGACATTTGGGGTCAAAATGTGGAGCCCACTTAAAAGTAGAATATTGCGAGACTTCCGGTTGCATCCCGGCTTGAATGGCGGATTGAATTTAGAGCTCCTTCAGCACCTCACCAGAATTCCAGTTTCCAGCTACAATTTAGGCAGTTATTCAACAGGAACAAGACAAATTAAGGGGAGAATACTTGCCAGATCCCAGAATAACATTGGGAATTTCAGCAAATATCCTAAAAATGAAGAAGGACTTTCAAACCTCACATCCAGACCTTTCCAACTCGGAGCAACCACAGGCCTCGGTGGATACGGGAGGACATACTGATCCAACTGCAGTGCTGCACAAAAAAGTACAGAAGAACAAAAAGTCAAATTAGATACAATATATAAAGCAATACTGTCTTTCCGGTCAGAGGTCAAGCAATTATATGACTAATTCTTCTTTTCCTTCTGCAGTGCTCTTTAGCAATTATATTCGGAGCTATGGTGCGACGTAGTAAACTTAGAGCAACGTGCTGATGATACAGTGAGGCAGATCATCGCAGTGGAAAACCACACAGATGATCTGGAAGAGTCGGTGAAGGCCTTACAGGAGCAGCAGGCCCAACTCCAAGCCCAGCAAGAAGATGCCAAGAACAGGGCCAGGCACAAAAACACACGCATTTACTGCATACCTGAGGGATCGGAGGGTCAGGATGTCCTGGATTTCACTTTAACACTACTCCGGATGGCCCTAGAACTGCCTTCAGATTTACAGCTAGAAATGGAGCAGGTACATAGGGCACTAGGGCCTAAACCCATATCACCTGAAGCCCGCCCGCGTTCCATAATTGCCAGATTCTTGAACTACGCAATCAAAGAAAGAGTCTTGATCATGGCTTGAAGGGGCCAGAAAGTATTTTATGGCTAGACTAGGATTTACCTGGACAATGATTATGCACCAGAAACTATGAGAAACCAGAGGGCATATAAAGATATATTTCCCACACTACGAGAAAAGGGCTACAAATTCCCCATTCTATACCCTGCCCAACTAATTGTCCAGCTACCAGAAGGCAGAAGAGAATACAACTCAGCTGAGGAGGCACGATCAGAGCTACAGAAACTGGGTCTCCAATTCACAGAGTGACAAGAAAACCATATGCAGTTAAACCCTCAACCCTTCCGGTGGCAAACAGTCGCAAGGCAGAAAGGCACCCCGTACACTAAAGCTGATACAGGGACCCCTGCAGTTACTCACCTAGCCTCTTTCCAGCATTCTATGAGACCCAAATCCAGAGCTACAGGCAAACAGGTACTTTTTTGTGTCTACTCCTGGCCCGGGTGGTATCCCTGGTCTCAAGGGCCTGCAATGACATCTAATGACTTGGGCCACTAGCGGAGCCTACTCCACTAAAAGGACTGAGGAAGAGTCTGCAGGAACAAAGGAGGCCTAGCATTTTTTGCCCGACTGTCCCATAGGGCAGAAAAGACTCTTTCTTGCTTGCTTCTTTACCGTTCTTAAGTCCTTTAATTCTAATGTAACCCCTAGGTGGCGCTATCCCAAGGGCTACTACCCCTGCCTGCTTGGCTAGTAGTAGGTTAAGGGGCCTGAGTTCTGAAACAGGTGCCTCCACCTGGAGGTCAGGGTGGGTAGTGGTCAAACTGGCCTGGGCACAGCCCTCCAGGACACTATAACCCCCCTTTCTCCTTACTAGTGGCCAGAACAATACACAATAATCACTTTCACAATACCCCTGGTACACCACACAAGTACCCACACGGTTTGCACTTACCTCCAGGGCTTTCCTCTGGCTCGACCCTGGGGACCCCCTGCAAAACAAGGTTATAAACAGCAAATAACAGCAGTACAGTACTCTTGCACAAACTGGAACCACAGTCAGGGTAAATGCAAAAAAGAGTTAGATCTGATTTATTTAAGGGACTTAAACCAGGGAGGGGTGTAATCAGGTTAATTGGCTTAAAGGCTGTATCAATCAAACAGTTATGCATGCACTTCAGGGTCCATAAACAGTCACACACTCTGGGTACCCAGATGGGAATGGTGGGCTAGCCAGGAATGTTGCAGCTGGTTGGGGCCCTGTGATGGAAGAAAACAACATGCACTACACACACTAATTGTAATCTGGAGCCAAAGGGCTCAGTTCGTGAAAAGAAAAACAACAAGACAATCAGATGACACACTTTTAGATTAGGCTGTTGTTGCAAGGAGCTACCCTGATGATTACTCACAATACCCAAGACTGGACACAGGCTGAATGAAAATTGAGACTGCAGGTGGTTGATCTGGAGTGCCAGGAGAAGCAGAGCCCACACGATTCACCAAGGCATCATTCCTGTTCAAGCATGGAGCAGGGGGGCTGGTCCCCAGGCAGGTCTGTCGTCGATGGCTTTCTCTGTACAGCGGGTAGTCTGGCTGGGCCAGTGTGCCAAGGCCCAGGCCAAATGGAGACAAATTCAGATAAGTCCGTTTTGGGCTGGATACAGCTTCCAGCAAGCAGAACACAGTTCACACAGTGGGGAACCAAATCACGACCCACTAACAACTCACAGCACATTTACATGCAAAGAAATTCTACTGTACCAGGCAAACCGCTCTCCGGTCATGATCGCAAAGTCTCTGCACAAATTGGGGATTCAAAAGCAGCTGGAAATCCTGACAGGCCGATCGCATTCAGCAAAATCTTTGGTCTTCTTCAGGTATGAGCCTAGTAGAAAATCAGTGGTTTACTTCGTTCTCACAAACTCGGATTTAGTTCAAAATAATTGCCTTCTCTTCCTCTCAGGGGCAGCAGGCAGATACTGTATGCAGGCCAAAACTCAGCCCTTTCACACTTCTTCCATGTGAATCCACTCAGGATTGCTGCTCAAAATCACTTGAGCTCTTTCTTCTTCAGCTCCCAACTTAGATCTGCCTTAAACAGCAGGCAGCTTAGGGATTTCCCTCAGATCCAAAAGGTTCGGTTGGCTGATTCAGCTGTCAGTCAAAGCAAGAGCTCCCCCTTCAGTTGCAAAAAGGCTCCAAAAGCCCAAAACTACAATTCCTATAGATTTTGACTCCAGACAGCTCCTGTAGTCCAGCTCCATTTTAGGTCCCACCAGTACTGATTGGTCCAATTCAGCAGTCCCGTGCCAAATGGTGGGGACAAACAAAACAGTCCTTGCTGCAAAGAAGGCAGTTTAGACAAACTACATTATCATTATCACTCTAAATAATTTTCAACAAATAGTTACATTTTTCAACAGAGCTCCCTCTCAGATTACTTATGACTGCAAACCAAGCAGCTCTCAAAGAGACAGTACACAGAGGCTATACAGGCACTGTCTGGCAATCACATTTAAACTGCTAAAATGCAGGACACCAGCCTGGCAGTGAGCATTTAGGCAAACTCGAGGAAGACTTTTCGGGAACCCCCATTTGTAGGGGGGTTACACCAATTAAAAGCACTGAGGGTGAACTACCACAGCCCATGGCACTGCAGTGGCACTTAACTATTATATGACATGGATGCCAGCCATAATGAGGCAGGGACAGTTTAGAAGACCCTGGTGATACACCAGAGACTAACCACATAAATGCCTCACAGCAATCACTGCTCCCGAAATAAACTGGCAAAATGGCTGTATTAAGATCTAGGAAAAGTTAATTGACCCTTCATTTACAGATATTGCTTTTTTCTTTATTCCTAAAACAGGTTCATTGCTCCCTGAAATTTTAAAAGGGGATCTGGATCAAAAACTGATGTTTTATTATGGTGAACAATATTATCTGGCGGGGTGGAGGGAAAAGCTGTCTATGGTGGGATGCATTATTTAATGCTGTGTGTTTTGCTTTGTATTTATGTAACCCCCTTGTTACCCGGGGTTACTAGAATCTCAGTAAGACCTAGTGGTAGGCAGGGAAGGCAGCTTGTGAAACTCCAGTTAAATGGATTTCACACTGTCTCACTCTGTTCTCAGTCTCAGCTGAGACTGAGGGATGACATCACCAATAGAACTATCGCAGCTGCATGAGCCACATTGGAATCTGCAGCAAGGGAGTTAGTTAGAACGTTGGGAGGTTTTGAAGTCAGTCTTCAGTGAGTGAGTGTGAAGTTGGGAGTTTGCTGAGAAAGCAGCTCAGTGAAGGCTCTAGGAGCCTCAGCCCTGACAGAGGGCTACTTTTAAGTAGAAGGGTGTGTGTCTCCACCTAAAGAGAGACACAAAAGATAACTGAAGTGGTGGAGAACGCTGTTTTCAGGTCTCAGTGCCCCCTCCCTTTGGGGGGGCAGGAAAGGGTTCCCTGCAGATTCCTGGGGCAACCCCCTAGTTCTGCTTGTGAAGGAAAAGCTGCCTATGTGTTCCAGTGTTTATTTGGGAGAAGAAGATTTGTGAGTCGCCTGTGGGGCACCTGCAACGTGAGAGTGAGTGTCTGCTCTTGCTAAAAGGGCCTATGTTTTTCACCCTGGGACTTGTGTGACAATGTGGGGACTGAACTACTAAATATTGGGAAGCCTAGAGTAATGGGCTAAGCAAATTAAAAGTAGGTTCAAGTCCAGAGCTTGTTGGGATGCAAATGATATGGAGAGGAGATGTGACAGACGTCTACCCATAATCTACATTTAAAAGTTCAGTAAAGGAATTGTTCAGTTTCCAGAGAAATGGCCGGGTATGGGCTGTGGGAGCTGGAGGTGGGTGGCCCCCCATCTTTGGTGACCAGGTCCACCTCTACGGATTTCTTCTGTGGATTTCTACTTTACCTCAGGCAGTTGGCCAGTGATGGGGTCAGTACCCAGACGTGGGATTGTAAGGAAAATTCTCTCTAGGAGTCAAAGACTCTAGTGTGGTTTGGGGAGCCACAACAGGATAATTGGTTCATTCCTCAAATGGACCACGAATTGGATAACTGGTTCATTCCTCAAATGGACCACGGATCAAGTGGTCGGCGGGGGAGTCGGGCCAGTGGGAAAAACCCAAGTAATGTACAAGTCGGGCTGTGTACCCAAAGCTGCGTGCAAGTCCGGACTGTGTGCCTGGTGGGTTTAGAGCCTGAGGGCTGGAAATAGTGATAAAGTGTGCTGTTGTCTCTAATCTGCATTACCAGGAAATGTAGCCCCATGGGGGTCCATCTATGCTTTGTTTGTTCAGCTTGGATGTGAATAAAAGCCACACTGAAGAATCCCATTCCTGGTTCTGGACATTACAGTTATTGCTTCCTGTGTTCAGATTTACTTGGGTGCCCCTGTGCAGAGTAGCCAAACCTAGGTCCCCTGTGCCGAGTAACCTCATCCTCCCCGAACCCAGTCCCCACCAGGTACTGTTGTCAGCTTCAACAGCATGCCACCTGTCGTTTTGGCAAAAAAGCAGGGGTGAGGGGTTACATTTACAATGCTTATTTTGAGTGCTGTTAATTTTTTGTTTGTTTCTGGGGTGGAGTGCCGCCCCCTGGATGCCCTGGAGGATATTACTCCTGGCTTTCCTCCAAGCTTGGGTATTATACCAAGCTCTTAGGGAGACAAAATGCTGTCTCCCCTACCTTGGAAGTCACAGTTCTGGAGCTACCCCAGATAACTAATCTGGGGACACTAAACCTGAGGTTTTATTTTATAGTGTTTATTTTCAGGAGGAGCTCCAGAAAAGACGTACATAGTTTGAAGGGTGTAGGCTGTCAACAAACTTTGAAGCCTCCTACCCATAATGGGTTCTTAGAAGTTACTTACATACTGAATAGAGTAAAATGTTATACCATGAAGACAATGGTCATAGCAATAGGAATAATCATGCAGAAACGAAGCAAGAATGTCAGTATTAAATGCCATCAGATTTTGTGTTATACAAAACAGGTGGAACTTAGTTGTTGTTTTCTGAGAAAAGGTTATACTCAAGCCATAATCTCTGAGGAAAGGGAAATAAGAATTCTTGTGATCAAGGGGGTCTCAGGGTGCATCTGGACAACAAGGGGAGATCCTAAAATCTTGTTAAAACATTCTCAAAGGTCAAAGGCCAATTCCCATAGTAATAAATGGCCCTAACATCTGTGCAAATACTCTTGAATAACCCTGTTAAGAGGTTAAGAGTCTTTCAATACTTAAGAAAGTAAGCTCCAGATGTAATTTACCTGCAGGAGACACACCTACAGTTGGAGAGCACGTGAAGCTGACCTGGGGTGGTAGATACCAGGTAATAACATCCTCCAGCAAGAAAGGCAAATGAAGAGGAATGGCTTTATTAAACCAGACATCAATGCCCTTTGCACTCCAGAAGGAATATGCTGATCCAAATGGATCTTATGTCATATTGACACGGTTACTTTTATGGGAAACCAGTTACCCTAGCCAATATATATTTCCCCCCTCAATCCCCCCTGCAAGGTTTCGAGTGTTTTTCAATGAACTGGTGGAGATGTTACAAGGAACTCTAATAATGGGAGGTGACATAAACATAACATTAGACCCACAGTTGAACGCCACTAACAGCGCCCCGCACAGATGAACACCCGCACAGAAACTGTTCCGGATCCAAATGGACTCATTAGGGATAGTAGATGTGGAGATTTTTCTTTCCCACAACCAGAGCATATACTTACTTTTCTCCTCATTACAGTCCCTGTTCTCGAGTCGATTATTTTTTCACCACAAAGGAACACACAGGGCAACTGCAGGATATCAGTATAGGCCCGCATTTTCTATTGGACCAGTCTCCTATACTGTTAAAACTGGATATGGGCCGACTTCAGGAATCATCTCATGGGTATCTCAACCGGCAATGCTTAGGGATCCAGATTTAAAAAAAAAAAAAAAAGATTAAAGATAAAATTCCACAGATACTGGCAGATAATAACACGGTGAAAGTTACTGCAGGCATAATATGGAATAGAAACATAGAATTTGACAACAGATAAGGACCGCTTGGCCCATCTAGTCTGCCCATTTCCTTACCTGATGGATAAGCTGCAGATTCTAGTTAACTAGCAGCTTACTTACTTCTACCCCCCACTAGAATTGCTTTATGTCGGTCCCATGCATTCTTGAATTCTCCCACTGTTCTTGACTCCACAACCTCCTCAGAAAGGCTGTTCCATGCATCCACAACCCTCTCCATGAAGAAATACTTTCTAACATTACCTCTGAGCCGTCCCTCCCTCTATCTTCAAATTGTGTCCCCTTGTTCTTGCACATCTCTTTTTCTGAAAGATGCTACCCTCTTGGACTTTGTTAATTCCCTTGAAGTACTTGAAAGTTTCTATCATTTCCCCACTCTCCCTCCTTTCCTCGAGGGTATACATATTAAGCTCCTTTAGTTTCTCTTCATATGTCATCTGGTGCAGACCCTACAATATTTTGGTTGCCCTCCTCTGAACAGCCTCCACTCTGTCTATGTCTTTGCAGAGATGGGATCTCCAGAACTACATGCAGTACTCCAGGTGGGGTCTCACCAACTGTCTGTAGGGATACATTAAAAAGTAGCGATTCTTGGAGAGAGTATGGCCTATACATTTTATAAACAAAAGCAAAGGGAAATTGCTTATGCAAAGCTTGGAAAAGAGCTGCATACCCTCCAACATTCCCAAGGTTCTGGAATGTCCCAGGCACCAACCAGAATTCATCAATTAAAAGCAGAACTCCAAAAAATCCTAGACCAGCTGGCCCAGTGGTGCTGAGGGTTAAGGCGTTGGATGTCACAGCTCGCGCCAAGCCAGCAACCCGGGTTCGGGAACAAGCCCGGGCCGTCAGGGGTCAGCAGGGAGGAAAGAGGATTGAGCATCCGGAGGACAGCACTCCTCTCCCAGGAGGAAGGGGGGGATCCACACTCGATGCCTGACTGGCCTCTGACAGAAGCCAGAGGCACAGCAAGTGCAGATGCATACAGAGAGGGTTGGGGGGAGTGATGGAGGTTACGCCGTGACATCCGGGTGCATGCCACTCCTCCAGGAGCAGGGACAAATACACCAGAGCGCTGAGAGGAAGGAGCACCAAAAGCATAGACCCTAATGGCTCCTGCCTGCCTGACCACCGGGGGACCCAACAAAATTTGAATTCTTGGGGTGTACAGGCCCTACCTTGCACTTGCCTGGGGGGTACAGCCACGGCTCCATGGGGGTCCACCGGGGATTCCAGGTAAGGCAGTAAACTGGGGCTGGTGCATGTGCGTCTCCCAACAGAGCGGGACCCCGGTGTGGGGGGCAAATAAAAGAGAAATTGGGGCTCCAGCGTGGGGGGAGCAAACAAAAGAGAAATTTTAAAAAATAAATACAATTCTAAACCAAAAAGTGCAGCAGGCCCTGTTTTATTTAAAAAAAAAATATAGGCATTAAGTGAAGCCCAAAGGGGTCCAGAAATTTGGCATGCCATCTTAGGAGACAAGAGGCCGCTTCCTGTATTACACAGATTAATTCCAAGCAGTTGTCCTGGACAGCACATGCGGCTGAGGACATACTGGCTGCTTTTCAGTGTTTCTACTCTCAGTTGTATACAGCCCTGGCCCCCCCTCGACCCCAACCAGATAGATCAGTACTGAACTACAATGGCTATTCTGACTTTAACCCTTGACCAACAGACCTCATTACTAACCCTGATCAGGCCAGAAGAAATTAAATTAGCCATAGCAGAAGCAAAGACCCCAAAATGCCCTGATCCAGACAGATTTTGTTTCGAATGGTACAAAATGTTTTCCAAACAATTGATCCCTTCCCTATTATCCATATATAGGGGGGTCCCAGATGGGAAGACTCCAGCCCCCCTCGTGGGCCTATGCCACACTGTCCCCAATTCTGAAACCTGGAAAGGATACCAAAGAGACTTCCTCCTATAGACCAATATCCATATTAAATATGGACTATAAGATCTACATGTCCATTTGGGCCCAGAGATTAGAGAACATTTTGTTGACCATAATCCATCAAGACCAATCTGGGTTCATTCATTCCAGACAGATGGCAGACAATAGCCACTGAACAATACATTTAATGGCATACTTAAATCAAAGGAAATACCTGCAGCCTTGGTCAGCTTGAATGCTGACAAGGCTTTTTTTTTTTTTTTTATATAAAATATATTTATTAGATATTTTCATACACACATGCATAGTTGATACAATGTATAATGTTCATGGTGGTCGCAAGATGACACCATACAATTAGTTCATTATAACAGCCAGAATTTCCAGTAGTACATAATGCTTGTCCCAGAACAACTGACCTAAACATAAAATGCCCCATAAAACTCTGAAGGAACAAAATCTGGGTCTATGCCTGAATAACACATTATTCAACCCTGCCATTTAAGTCTAAATTTCTGCATGCAGCCCTGTGTAGCTGCCGTTAGACATTCCATCTGGTAGATTTCTTGCACAATAGTTCTCCAGTCCTGAGTAGTAGGAATCTGCTGGGACATCCACTTTCTAGTGATGGCTTTTTCTTCCACTAGAAGAAAAGTCGGTAACAATGTTTTAGTCCACTGGGGGGGCATGGTCCAGATAAATTGAGAGCAGTATAATTTCACCAGTTAATTCCACCAACTCCGCCAAACAGTTGGACAACTCCAGTTGAAGGTCACACCAGAAGGGCATTAAAAAGGGGGCATTGCCACATTATATGGCCCAACTTCACCAGATGGCACCCACATTTTCTCCAACAATAGCCATATTTGCCAGGGAGAAATCTGGTTAAAATTGCAGAGGCTCGAAAATACCTGGATCGAATTTTCCAAGCAAACTCCCACCAGAAGGGGGAGGAGGTTACCTTAACTGCCGACCCAGCAGTGGTTATCCATTCATAAAATTGAACCTCTGAAGCTAGGTCCTCATTCCATTTGTCTAATATAAACTTTGTCGAGTCCCCCCATTATCTCCCTCAAAGCCTTATTTATATTCCCTATGCGGTGGTCTCCCCGGCTTCCCTTAAGGGAATCAATAAAGATTTTTAATACAGGTGGGGTTGGAGTGGGGGAATTTAATGGAAATGGTCCAATGGTGAAGTATGTAGTTCTTCACCTGGAGACATCTAAAAAAAAGTCTATATTTCGAAGTCCGTATTGGAGCATAAGCTTGTCGAAGGGTAGCATCCCGTCATCTATAAATTGGTATAGATAAGACAGGCCCAATTTTCACCAAAGGGAGAAAGCCAGATCCATATGAAAGCACTGGAAGAGATCATCTTTAGAAATTATTTTACAGTAATCATATTAATCGAAACTCTGGCCTGTTACACAATGTATACCAAACGCAGAGAGTGGAAGATTTTATATATGTGAAATGTTTCAATGGGGGCGTATTATTTGGAGAAGAAAGGAGGATAAGACCCGGAATGTCATGCATGTCATTCAAAATGAACTCCTGGAATTTCCAATGGGCCATGTAACTATTAATTAGCCATAAAAAAGGGTACGAAGAAAGGATGCCTGAGCATAAAGTTTGAGTTTAGGTAAATTTGTTCATCCCTGAGCAGTGGACAGCTTAAGAATAGAAAGACAGACTTTAGGTCGACGTGCACCCTGTATAAATTTAGAGAGTAATTTATCCCAGGATTTAAAATAAAATGGTGAAGGAAAATATGGAATATTCTGAAAAAGGTATAAAAGCTGAGGTAGGACATTCATATGAATGATTTCAATCCATTGAAAAAATAAGGGAAGAGACGATCACCTCTCTAGGTCTATTTGTATGGTGGTAGTGAGTGGCTCACTGACAAGGCTTTTGATTGAGTCTCATGACCCTTTTTATGGCATACACTGAAACATATGGGATTTCTGGAATGCCTCCTCACATGGCTACAGAACATCTACCAGAGTCCAAAGGCATTTATTCGAGTTAATGGTCAACTGTCAGCACCGATTAGCTTAACTAGAGGAACGCACCAGGGATGTCCCTTGTCCCCTCTCCTTTTTTCTATATAGAACCATTAGCAGTAGCAATTACAGATTATTATTAGAGGGTGTTCCACTGGGGGGGGGAGCTGACCTTTTAAACTTTCACTTTATGCAGACGATGTCTTGCTCACTTTGTTAAATCCACAACACTCGATCCCAGCGGTGCTTGAAATTCTACACAAATATGCAGCTTATTCAGGCTATGTGATAAACTTCCAAAAACAACAGAGATATTGGCCCTAAACTTCTCCCCCTCTACTGCACTTAAAAGGTTGCTTCCTTCTAGATGGGGCTGTACTAAAATAAAAATTTGGGAGTATATTTCTCAAAAAACCTGATACATCTAGAACTAATTAACTATGAGCCTCTGGCCCAGGCAATAGAAAGGGAACTAAGTGACTGGGTTCATCTGCACCTGTCTTACTACTTGAGCAATAATACCCGAGAGGGTGGGCGGTATTGGCATACCGGACCGCCCAGGGGCGTAATGAGGCCCGACGCCGCAGGCGTGAGGGCCCATAGCCCTGGAAGGTCCGGTATTGCCCATACCGCCCAGCCTCGAGGGTATTATTATGCTTAGAAAATGGCACTGTAAAAAAAAAGAAATTAATTAAAAATGACTTTTTAGAACATTTTGAAATAAAATAGTTCATCCGCCTGCTTTATAAGATTGGTCTGAATAGTTAGTTGAGACACACACACACACACACACACACACACACACACACACACATGTCTCCTAACTTAAAAGCGCGATCGCAAGTGAGGGGATTCTGGGCAGCAGGAGCGCGATAAGCAGGTACTTGTTTAGACTTTCTGTCTTTTGTTTTTCCTCCCGTTTACCGACCACAGTAAAAGCGCGATCGCAAGTGAGGGGATTCTGGGCAGCAGGAGCGCGATAAGCAGGCAGGGGGCTTTCTGTTGTTTTTTTCAAAAGTGGCTGTCAGTGCAATCGCTATTTCTGTGTTTTTTTTCCCAAAGCGGCTGTCAGTGCGATCGCAAGTGAGGGGATTAGATTTTTTTTTTATTCATCTGGGCAGCAGGAGTGCGATAAGCAGGCAAGGGACTTAAAGCGGCTGTCAGTGCGATTGCAACTTCTGGTTTTTTTTTCCCAAAGCGGCTGTCAGTGCGATTGCAAGTGAGGGGATTAGATTTTTTTTTTCTTCATCTGGGCAGCACGAGTGCGATAAGCAGGCAACGGAATTTCTGTTTTTTTTTTTCATCAAACGGCTGTCAGTGCGATCACAACAAAGAATTTCAGTGCAGAGTTGACAGCATCGCGATCGCCAGTCGGAAAAGGCAGTGACAAATCGGGAGCATCAAAGACAGCTGCTGACATCTTTTTGTATATAGTGGCATGATGAGCAAGGGAAACTGATGACAGGGGATGGGTAGACATTTGGATGCAGCTGACTTCTGGTAATGAGTTTATGTAGTCTTGGTAGGGCGGTATCTAGCTAAGCGAGAGAAAAAATGGCGGTCATTTTTAAATTTAATTCGTGCTGTCAACCAATGGGCAAGCAGAGTGAGCACAATAATACTTGAATGGGTGAAGGGGCACTTTTGCTGGAACTTTTTATTAGCTGGGCATCTATTGAAAGTTTATGTACCCCCTTGTCAGGGGTACCAGCCAATCAGAGCCCAGCAAATAAAAAGCCCATTTTCTAATCTAAGATAGAGGCAGTACAAATGACAATTTTGCCAAAGTTTCTATACTTGTTCCAGACTCTTCCACTGACTACAACCCCTTATTACTTTATATCCTGGAATAGATCCTTATCCCATTTTGTCTGGGGGGGTACCCACCCCAGGGTCTGCTGGTCAATATTGATGTTGCCAATTGATAAAGAGGGTATGGATTTACCTAACCTGCAAGAACACCAAAGGGCTGTGGTATTTAAAGTGGTCCTACAGTGGCTCAACCCTCAATACGAGGCTACGTGAAACTATATAGAATTTGTGCTAAATGACCTGTTCGAATTAGACAAAGTACTGTTTGCACCCAACCGAACTTCAGGGTATTTACATCAGAATGTGGTATAAATTAAGAGCCACACCAATGTTGAAATTACTCTTATTTTGTCAGGCTATTAAATATGGAACCGGAATTTCTTCCAGCCTGGATGACCCTAGCATTTCAAAAATGGCACCGAATGGGCCTGTCTTATCTATATCAGCTGCTGGATACGGGGCCGGGGGTTATCCCATTTGCCAACTTAAAGGCCGCTTACCAATTACCTAATGCAGACCCTGTATATTATTTGCGAGCTCGAGCCTTTTTACAACAAAGAGGTTCTCCTTGGACTGCCCTCCTGAGTCCACTTCCACAATTACTGAAATTAATCATAGACACAAAGAGAGGGTTGACATAATCCCCATTTAATTGGACTAGCATATAAGGCCCTCAGGACACACTGGACTGATACTACCAGTACAGTGCTCCAGTCCTGGAACAGAGAATTACAATCAGATATTACATATGAGAAGTGGCTGGAACCGATAGTCCCTTCCATGCACATTACTCAAGCCCCATATTGGAAAGAGCTCATATGGAAGTGTTGGATCAGATTTTTTAAAACACTGGTCAAATTATTAAAATACTTACCCAGTCAATACGGACAATGCTGGAGAAGCTGCGGGGAATATAGTGCAGATTTTACTCATATGTTTTGGAGTTGTGACAAAGTAAGCTCTTTTTGGAGTGATTTTGGTACAGCAATAGTTCAGTTACTTACACCAGAATTGATTATTACTAAACAATTAACACTTCTATATATAGATCAGAAAGGTACAATACCTCCTGTTCGGAGTATGCTCTATTTATACATAGCAGTGGCTAAGAAAGTCATTACCCGCCAGTGGCGTACCCCTAATTTCCTGAGCCTCACCCAATGGCAAGCAATGGTAAATGACATTCATTAGCTGGAACGAACAACAGCATATCACCTGGGGCGACAGACCATATCTGAACTGACATGGAGGCCCTGGGTCTTTTATATCTCCAGAGAAGATGATGCTTTTGTCCTTTGAAAAGAGTTGGATTCAGTTCTTAGAGGCATACTAATATTTATAAAAAAAAAAACAAAACAAAAAAACTTACTGTACCTGAATGAAGGACAAAGCAACATAAAGTAATTATGAACTGTGTAATTATTAGAATGAATCTCCTCATTTACTGAGACCAGTTTCTGACCTATAAAAATGCTTGCTATTATTTGATTATATGTAAACTGATGGAAAGAAAGTTGAACTATTGTAAAATCATAATGACATTCTGCATGAATTACTCAATAAAGTTTTTAAAAAAAAGATAAAAAAAAAAAGTAGAGTATTGCTTCTCAGCTGCCCTGTCCTGGGTAATTACAATCTAATAATGTGTCTTAGCAGGACACCACTGAAAATGAGATACTGCATCTCATCTGCTCCATCCTGGGTAAATACATAGTAAAAATGTGTACAAGCAAGACCCAGTACAACAGTAATAACAGCAGCAAACATTCGGCATTGACAAATGCTTGTTCATTTTGTTACCTCCCAACAATGTGCCAGCCCCTCTGGTCCTGTTTCAGCCTTCTTGGGCTACCATCCAGTCTGGCTCTTTTTGGTGGTGAGGTAAGGGGTCTGTGAGTCAACAGCTGGCGGGGTTGGGTGAGCGGGAAGCACTGGGGAGGAGCCCTGGCACTTGCGCTCCTGCTCAACAAGACAGCAGCTTTCTCATGGCACAGTGAGCACAGCAAAGAGGAGTGTCCGGCTATTCCCTGTCCCTTCTGCCACAGTTGGAGGACCAGCTGTATGAAATGCAGCCACAGCCATAAAGATAGCAGGACGCAGGAGACACCAAACAGCTGTGCGGTCACCTGGCTCTCTCTCCAGACCACACATGCGGTCAAGCAAGAGAGAGCTGATGGTACTGCAGCAGCAGAGATGGACCTCTGGAGGAGGCAGTGGCAGTCCAGTCAAGCCCCCTTCCGAAGAGGGGGAGTTACACAAACACTGGGAACAGTAAAAACAGAAGTCCCAGCCGAAACAGATTTTTTTAAAGTGCAGGCTTTATTTGTGCAATTTCAGTGCATTTTGCAGAATACTACAAATGTTACCCCATGAATTTACTGCCTTTGAGCTACAATATATGCAAATCATGCATATCCAGCAGGTAATCTGTATGCCTCTGCATTCGGCCACACATATCCAAATCAGTAGCCACTGGCTACCAGGATCAGTGAACACTGACAGAGAGGAGCAAGCAGGGCCACAGGCAAACTAGGGCCTGAGGGAATTCAATATGATGCCCAGGCTGGCACATAAGTGGATCCCCTCTGCATGAATATAGTTAACTCCCATGTATATACCAAAAAAAAAAATCAGTATATATCTCCACATATACATGCAGAGCACAGTTCAGGTCTCAATCCCCCCCCACCCCCTCGATCAAGTGCTATGGACAGCAACAGTTGCTAACAGCCAACAAGACTCTAATTTAGCTAATAAAAATATACTATAATTTTCCCCCTTTTTATTATTAAAAGTACTGCAAACTGCAGCTGTGGCCAAATCTTGTTTTCTCCCAGCACCCCCCCCCAAACAAAATCTCTCAACCACCATCCTTTCCCTACCCATCTGCCTGATCCAACATCTCCCTTTGAAATGACATTCCTACCAAACAGCTTCTACTGCAGTGTGCTGGCACTGGTGGTTGTCAGAATGTGCTAAATGGCGGTGGCTACTGAGAAGAAGTGGCTCTGATTAGACGCTGCTGAAGTATGTTGGCTGTGTTGTTTCGATCCACTGATCTTCCCCCAATTGCACGTCACACATACACACACACACACACACACACATCCCAACCTTCCCCCAATCACACACACACACACCATCCCATATCTCACATCTCACACAGTCCCCATCTACCAACCTTCCCCCAATCACACGACACACATATACAAACACAAAGTCCGCATTCACCAATCACACACGTCACACACGTCACACATGTCACACACCCCCAGTCCAGCTGCCAACTGATGCTGTGTGCCACACATGCCTCACACCACAGCTGCTCTGTACTGTAGCTACATCCTACATCCAGGAGAGTGAGTGAGAAATTCTGATACAGGGGTCGACCTTAACATTGTTTTACTAGCCCAAATCCTAGTGCAAATTGACCAGGGCTAGTGCAGCTAACTCTCTACTTGCCCATCTTGACTAGTGCAGATTTTCATGGTTGTTAATGAAGTTAAAAAAGTCTCTACTTTAGCAGGCTGTAGTCCTCATGCTAATCTGTCTCAATGTTCCAGATGGCCTGGTGTGATTAACAGCTCATTAAGAGCTGCAATTATCTGGCAGTTCAAGAGAGGGATCTCACAAAAGATTCAATGTGAGTCATTATCACCCCACTGTTAAGACTTTCAGCTAGTGTCCAGGGTGTGAGCAAGGGTAGAGTGCTAGGTTCCAGTTTTCCGAATGTGTCTTTAACAGTTTGTCCAATATTACTAAGACCAGTGACCCTCATTTCTCTACATTTTGAATGTTTGTGTCCAACATTTCAGTGACAAAATGCAAAGAGATATACAGGATTGGCCCTGAAGGTGGTGGATTTTATCCCAGCCTCACTATAACTTCCCTCTCCCCTCCAAATCTCTTAACTCTGTTCTTTCCCTAGACACCACTGCAGACCAGACTCTGAAGTGACAATCCACAGATCCATAACTGCCATTACTGGCAAGCGTAGGGGGTCCCCAGATCTTCTAAATGGACCATGCCAGCCATCACCATCCATACAGTCCCACCCTTATCTAACTCAGCATGTCCTTTCATCCTAAAAACAAAGCTTTGGATCATGTATGGTACAAAAATAAATCTTGATAAAAATACATAATTTGAAAGCTTGAAATAGGCATTCCTGGTGTGCATAGATCATCCTATACAGAAATAGAGATAGTATAGTGTTATGCCTGTGTACTATTTCCCTTGGGCTGATGAAAGGACAATGTTAAAGAAAATCTGCTATTGTTGGGACAGAGCATATTAAAACCAAAGCTTTTACAAATGAAACTGTCATAGTTTTCTATTTCCCAAGCCCCTTAGATTTGTCTAGCCCCCACCCCAAAGAAACATTAAATGTGCTCCTGGCTCACTTGAGACTGTACAAAAACTTTCAGAAGTGCAGGTATCCAGATGACTATAGGGTGGAGCCTGAGAGTGTCTTTCTCTAACTGACTCTGTTCATTGCCCTGTGGGTGGTGGTGACAGTGTGGTGAGGTGCATGATGACGTCGCTATTGTGTGTGCAGAGCTGGGACTGCTTGATTGAACATTTGCTGTTGTGATGTCCTCTCTCTGTTTAGTGGGGGGGGGGGCAGAAAGAGGAAGAGAGGAGGCCATGGTACAAAACAATGAGGGGGGCTCACTGTGTGTGATGGCATTGCAATGTTTTTTTTCTGCTGGGGAGCTGGAAGCAATGTGGGAGCAGGATAAATGTTCAATAATCAGAGCACTTCTTGGCTTTGCTTGTATTGTTTCCTGTATAAGTGATCAAAATGTACCATTATATTTAAGGGCTAGTGCAACCATCGGCAGGCTAGTGCAATTTCGAATCAACTTGCCCTGCTGGCTTGTGCAAAAAAAGGTTAAGGTTGACCCCTGTTCTGACACACTGCATGCTGCTCCTCTGAGGAGAAACAGAGAATGCAGGAACCATACAAGGCATTTAATTATTTTTTAACAGGAATGCCACTATTACTTTAACTAAATATTGTGTGGTTCTTTCCAAACCGTCTTGTGTGGTTGACCTCCACTGTGTATCCTACCGTCGCTGTTCATTCTTCCTGTAGAGGCCTGGAAACGAATGGTGGAGTAGCCCACTGTCGTATGATGTGGGTAGACAGGATGCAATAAACAGGCAGACCATTCACTGATGTGCATAAAAAAATGCTGGAAGCATTTATCATTTTATTTCTCAAAACAAAAATAATAAACTAAAATAATAAAATGAGAAATTTACAGCATAACAGTGCTCTTAACATCCCAAGTACTGCCCACAGAGGGAATACCTAGAGCCTTCTAGGTCCACCTAAACATACCAGGATACACTATCTACAGGAGGGACAGGGAAGGTAAAAGAGGAGGAGGAGTAGCTCTTTACATAAGGGAAGGAATCAAAGCAACAGAACAAAAGGATAAACAGGGAGGAGGAGAAGCACTGTGGGTAAATTTGGAGACCGGCAATGGCACCACAATCCGCACAGGGGTTGTATACAGACCCCCCTCTCAGGGGGAGGAAATGGACAAGGAAATGATAGAAAGTATACTTAGAATGGCAGAAAAAGGGGGAGATATTGCAGATGGGTGATCTGAATATGCCAGATGTTAACTGGAGTGCAGTTGCAGCAGCCACTTCGAAGAGTGGGGTTATTCTAGATGCCCTACAGGGGGCATGCCTTAGACAACTAGTATTGGAGCCCACTCGAGAGGAGCAATCTTAGACCTGGTTCTCTCAAATGGAGATGAAGAGAGATCACAGATGTAGAAGTGGGTAGCCATCTGGGAACTAGCGACCATCGAACAGTATGGTTCACAATAAACACAGCAATAGAGTCAAGCCATACAAGGCAAAAGTACTGGACTTTAGGAGAGCTGACTTTGCTAAAATGGGTGAGTGCCTAAGGAATGCACTAGCAAATGGGCAGGAAGGAGGGGTGGAAGAACAATGGGGAATAATAAAAACTGCCATCACAGTTTGTGAGAAGCAAATAAACAAAACGAAACGATGTAAGAAACCACTATGGTTCTCAAAGGAAGTGGCAGTGAAGGTTCAAGAGAAAAAGAAAGCATTCAGGAAGTACAAGGACTCACAGAAGAAGCAAGACAGAGAACTGTATCAGTTAAAGCAAAAGGGAGCTGGGAAGGCAGTCAGAACAGCAAAGGCCCAAACCAAGGAAAAGATAGCCAACTCAGTTAAGAAGGGGGATAAAACCTTTATAGGTACATCAGGAGCGAAGAAAGACCAAGGGAGGGGTAGTGAGGCTTAATGAAGGGGAGGAGGGTGGGCAGAGGGTGACTGTGAAAAGGCAGAGATACTAAACAAATATTTTACTCAGTGTTTACAAAGGAAGAGGGGGAGGTACCTAAAACAAACAGTAGAAACACTCTGGATACAGAAGTTGATACCAGCCCATTTACAGAAGAAAGGGTTCTGAAAGAACTCTTAAAACTGAAGCTGGACAAAGCAATGGGGCCTGATGGGATTCATCCCAGAATTCTAAAAGAACTAAGGGTAAAACTAATGACACCACTGACTACCCTCTTTAACAAATCATGGGAGGATGGGGTGGTACCCGAGGACTGGAGGAGGGCAGATGTGATTCCCCTTCACAAAAGTCGGAGCAAGGCAGAAGCAGGAAACTACAGACCTGTTAGTTTAACCTCAGTGGTAGGGAAAATTATGGAATCACTTCTGAAGGAAAGAATTGTCGAGTATCTAGAGGCCAGAGGGGCACAGGACCCAAGGCAGCATGGATTCATAGCGGAAGGTCATGCCAGACAAATCTGATAGATTTCTTTGACTGGGTGACCAAAGTAGTAGATCAGGAGGGCTGTGGACATGGCCTACCTAGACTTTAGCAAGGCATTTGACACAGTCCCACACAAAAGATTAATATACAAGTTAGCCAGCCTGGGAGTGGGTCCCAAGATGACAGCCTGGGTAAACAATTGGCTGGAGAATAGGACACAGAGAGTAATAGTAAATGGATTCCACTCTGAAGAAAGGGGGGTTAATAGTGGGGTACCGCAGGGTTCAGTATTAGGACCGGTCCTCTTCAATGTCTTTATAAGCGACATGCAGAGGGACTGGAAGGAAAAGTATGTCTCTTTGCAGATGACACAAACATCTGCAACAGAGTTGATGCACAAGGTGGGGTGGAAAGGATGAGAAGGGACTTGGCAAGGTTAGAGTAATGGTCAAATGTATGGCAGCTTAGATTCAGTGCTAAGAAGTGCAAGATAATGCACCTGGGAAACAAAAACCCAGGGGAAGAGTACACAATGGGGGGTGAGATACTAACAACAACAAAAGTGGAAAGGGACCTGGGGGTAGTCATATCAGATGACCTAAAGGTGGGCAAGCAATGTGAGAGGGCAGCACGGAGGGCTGGGGGGATACTGGGATGCATAGGGAGATGCATCACCAGTAGAAAACAGGAAGTTGACAGTTGGTGAGACCCCATATGGAGTACTGCGTACAGTTCTGGAGACCCAATCTCCGCAAAGACATAGACAGGGTGGAAGCTGTCCAGAGGAGGGCAACTAAAATGGTGCAGGGTCTGCACCGGAAGACATATAAAGAAAGACTTAAGGAGCTTAATATGTATAGCTTCGAGGAAAGGAGGGAGAGGGGGGACATGATAGAAACTTTCAAGTACCTCAAGGGAATCAACAAAGTCCAAGAGGGTAGCATCTTTCAAGAGGTGTGCAAGAACAAGAGGGCACAATTTGAAGATGGGGGCGGCTCAGAGGTAATTTAGGAAGTATTTTTTCACAGAGGGTTGTGGATGCATGGAATGGCCTTCCGGAGGAGATTGTGGAGTCAAAAACAGTGGTGGAATTCAAGCATGCATGGGACAGTCATAAAGCAATTATAGGGGGTGAGGGTAGGAAGAAGTAGGCTGCTGGTTAACTAGGATCTGCAGCTTATCCATTAGGTAGGGAAATGGGCAGACTGGGTGGGCCAAGCGGTCCTTATCTGCTGTCAAATTCTATGTTTCTGTGTTTCACCTCTCACTATATTTCTTATCAGATCAATGTCTGGCATAGGTGTTCGTTCGTTCGTTCGTTCGTTCGTTCGTTCGTTCGTTCGTTCGTTCGTTCGTTTTCTCTTTCTTTTTTTTTCTCTCTCTCTCAGCTGCACTGCATTAATGTGCTCAGTGGAGAGCTTATATACTATTTGGTGGGGTCACCTGACTTGCCCCTTAATTCTTTTACAAAAGAAAAACAATCTGGGTTAAACACCGGCTCCCACCTTAATCACCTTTGAGTGACAGGGAGATTTGTATATAGAGGGGACTGCAGAAGGTGCTGCTCCCCTAAGTAGGATGCTGACTCATTTACTGGAAGCCAGGTAAGCAAGACCGTTTAGTTTTCTACCTGGCTGTGTTATTTTGTTAACAACAACCTCTACCTTTTAGTCTTTGAGTTCACTAAACGTTTGTATGGTATCCCTATACTGTATAACAGAAGAAAACAAGGATGGGGCTTTCTTTTAAACCCTTTTTAAACCCGTCGTTTTATTTCTGTAGTACTAGAGGTAACCATTGTCTTTTGGTACCTCTTTATAACAAAGAAAAACAAAGAGTCTTATAATGAGCTCCAATACCTATAAAGTGTAGCCCTTTAAATGCCTAACTGGGCTCTGGGTAGCAGGGGACATGAAGTAACATCATTTAGAGACTTTAGTCTCTTTTCTTTAATTAGTTTCTTTTGCAACCCTCTCTATTTTATTCTGAGGGTTGTCACACTTAAAACAGCATACTGTTTCAAAGGTATGTTCCTGTCTCTTTAATTTGTGACATTCATTTTCCAGCATAGCAGCAGTTTGCACAACATTTAATCTGCTGGTTTGTTTTGGGTTTAGGAGCATTCTGGTAGCTCCTGTTTTATTTTATTACGTTTTAAAGAGGACCTTCCCTGATGGTCCAAAAAGTTACAGCTTGTAGTCATTATATGCAGTACTAGAACTGAAAAGGTGTATGCATTTGTTATTTCTGGCCAAGGTTTACTCTGCCTTCCATAATTTGGATTTGTTTTTGAACCCTGCTACACTTGCCTTTTGCTGTTCAGCTGCTGGGCTGCCAGCTCCTTATGACATCATTGTAGGACAGAGGAGTGACTCACACTGTGCACTACCATGCAATTGCAACAATGTTGCAAGGGAAACCTACCAGTACTCGATGTACATGCTGTATTCCCCTTTCCCCATGACAGCATGTTAGCAATGCATTATGCCAAAATCTATATGCCTTGTCAGTATGTTGTTTTTTTTTTTCCGTGTGAAATTGACTCTGCCCTACAATGATGTCAGCAGTACAACCCTGGGCCCACAGCAACACCAGGCTTTCTATAGAAGCTCTGGTACACCCTGCAGTTTTTAGCAGCTCAGAATGCAAAAACTAACTGCAGCAGGCAGTAATGAAATACAATTCCAGAATCAATGCAAGAAGGGGTAATTAATGCACGATGGTCAAAGTGACTGGGGAAGCTTCTCTTTAAGAACACCACTGTCCCTTCCACAGAAGTGTTTGCTTCTTTTGTTTCATTTCATAATGTAGCCCTCTGTTATCAAAAATTCTCTTCAGCACAGCCTACAGTACAGCAGACCCCTCTCTGCTGTTTAAGTAAATATCCAGGGCACCTTTGCCACTATCCACAGTATATGCATTTCAATGCTTTCTTTACATACATTCAGCTTTTATAATATACTAGGATTTGTAATACTAGCCCATTTCTCTTTAGGGGCTTTTAACTTTATTTTATGCTTGAAGACATGAAGCATTTACCATGTTCAGTTGCAACTGCCGTATTACCCTATAAAGGTGTATTTTTCTTCTCTGACCTCTGTGTGGAACTTTGTGGATGAAATGAAGACTAAGTAACAGCATAAGGCGCAGTAGGAACATTAAGAAGATAGTATAGTACTGTCCTAGGTGGCCTACCTAGGACAGCAGAACAGAATAACAGTGTAAGTATAAAAGGTACTGTTGCACAACAGATGTTTTTGTATGATAAATGAGAAGAAAAAGGAGATAGAAAAGTGTCCAGCAGTCCAGACTTGGGGGGGGGGGGTAGCCACACTCTGCCACACCCACCCATAAGGGGGTGCAGACAGGGAGTTCTGTGGAGAGCCAACCACGGCAGAGCATACGCAATTCCTGAAGGCTAGCATTTCCTCACAGCTCTTCTTAATTTTAACCTAAGAACTCCAAGAATTATCAGCGTATTGCTACATATTGCTGTATTTTGCTACATACTACAAATTAAGAACGTCAAGTCACTGTGACCTGAATGCCCCCCCAGCCTCTCACCGGGAGGGCGAGTTGCCGACGGCCCCAAAGAGGGTGGGGTCAGGAGGGCCACCCACCAGTATGGGAAGAGGCGGATCCCCCTTAGTAAGCAGCCCTATCGGTGGGGCCCACGGAGAGGGCTGGCCCTGTCGGCTCCCATAGGGAGGGGCCTGGCAGGGTTCTTAAGAAGCGGTCCTGGAGGATTTCATCCTCTTGGAACCATTCCTCAGCCACGCAGATTTTCAACTCCTTCGGTGGGTAAGTGCTCCTTATTTTCCTCGTGCTTCTGGGTATCTCTTTGTCTTGGTTTTCCTCCCCCCCGGCCTTCCATGTGGCTGCGGAACCTCTTTGCCTGCAATCCCCTCCCTATGTTAGGTCTCGCAGCCCTCCACAGCCCCCTGGCTGGGGTGGTGGGGTCTGTTAGGCCTGGCCACGCGGCCCCCCCATTTGTATTTTCCACCCTCGCGGGTGTCGGCTGCCGTGGCATTTTTTTCCCAGGCTTTCACCTTGTCCGCCTGGGGCCTCCCCCACTAGCTCCTTTCATCCCCCTGTGCATTTAGCTATTTCTCACCCTGCTTTAGCTTCCACCCTAGTCCAGCTTTTTTCCATTTTCCCTCTCCAGTTAGCCCCAGCCCTCCTCCACCCTCCTGGCCTGGCCTGACGTTTTTTTCCCCTGTGCAGCACTGGGCTTGGGGGGGGGGGCTTTGTTGCCATTTCGGAGTGGGTGCCTGCAGGGTACACTGGACCTCCGGTGCCCACCTGGCCTCATGGCAGGCCCGCACTTGCTCCGCCGCGCATGGGTTCCTGGTTCCCTGGGTTTCCTCACCCTGGGGCCTCCCGCACTTTTGTCATCCTTTTCATCCTCCTGGCAGATTTTCACCCCCACTGCATTTTCCCCCTTAGCCTGCCGTGTTCCTTGTCTTCTCCTTGCTTGCCGCCCGGCTCCACCAGGCTTATCTCTCTCCCCCGCGGTCCGGCAGGGCTTTCTGCCATTCTGTGGCTTCCTGCACCTCCCCCAAACTCCTTTGTCCTGCCATATGTCCTGGCTGCCCCGCTAGTCTTTCAGTCGCACCCCCCCTCCCCTTTCGGCTCAGCTGCTGTGGTTTTCATGGTTGCTGGCTATTTCCCAGAAATTTTTTGTCCTGTGATGTTAATAGTGGCATTAGGTGTTCCTTTACTTTGTGTGTGGCCAGTAGCATTGTTCTTGTTTTTCCCTGCCCCCCTGCATTTTTGGGGGCTTTCTGGTCAGGCAACTCCTCGGTGTTCAGCATGTGGAGGCCGGGTTTTTTTTATCCTCATGCAGGCCGACCTCCCTAGCTGCGTCTCCGTGACTAGGCCTGGGCTGTTTCTTTAGCGGGCATTTCAGGCTGTTTCAGTGAAGTATTTAAATTCATAAATAAAAATAATATAGTAGCCTCCTGGATATGGTGCCCCCTCCCCCTTTTCTGCATGCCTTCCAGTTTGCTGATCGCCCCCCCAGTTGCTGCCCCCAAATGAAGCTATCCAGGAGACAGAATTACTTATATTGAAAATAAAACAACAAAGCTATTTCTATTTCCCTAGCTGGAGACTATTTAAAATATATATATATATACATATATATATATATATATATATATAATGTGTATGTGTGTGTGTGTGTGTATGTGTATATATATATATATGTACCCCCTGCAAATGGGGGTTCCCAAAAGACTTCCAGGAGCTTGCTTGAATGCTCCAAGCCTGAATGGTGTTTGGCATTTAAGCCATTTATCAGTGAGTGTTTTAGAACCTCTGGTACTGTCTCTTTAAGAGCTGTCTGCTTGCAGACATAATTAGTTTGTATGGGGGACTGTGTGTTTCTTTGATTGAGTACCACTCAAGCTGCTGCCAATTCACTCCATTTTGCAGTCACTAGGAGTGCAAGGGAACCTATCTGAAAGATGTAACTGTTTGCCAGAAATCATTTACAGTAATAATGAAATTACAGTTTGTCTAACCTGCTTTCTTTTGCAGTCAGAACAGTGTCTGCTAGTTCCCCATTCTAGTTTTGAACTGCTGAACTGGACCAATCAGTGTGGGGTAAGCTAGCTCTAAAATGGTGCCTTGGACGAATCAGAACTTGGACTCATAATCTGAGCCAGCCACAAGAGGATTGTATGGGCAGTGACTCTGGGAGATGTAGTTTAGACTTCAGTGCCTTTTGGACCAACAGCAGCAGTCTATTGTGAGTGACAGCCAATCCAGTCAAGAACTGGGAGGAACTCAAAGGAAGTGCCCGGTTTTGTCGGTTGGAGTTTCAGTTGAGCTTTGGCAGTGAAGAAGGAAGGAGCCCTGTGCTTTTTCAGTGTGCAGTTTTAGTCAAAAATTGTGTGTAAGGCCCAGAGTTCCGGTCTACAGCTTGTGTAACTGCTTGTTAGGACTGAATCCGTCCTGTGAAAAGAATCAAAGGATCTCTGAAGAGTAGAAACTAGGCTCACCCTGTAGAAGACTGGAGAAATTATTGAATTGCACTCGGTCTGTCAGGAACTGAATCTGCTGTGTGTTCTCCCGGGTATTGTGCAGTAATTGCGATCGGGATACAGATGCAGCCTGCCTGGTATAGTGCTTTCTTTTATATGGATGTGTGAAGAGGTTTGTGTACCTCAAGTGAGCCCTGCTGACATTGAAGGACCCTATCTTATTTGGAGGTCGTGGAGTACTAATTCAGGTCGCTCCCTGTTGAATTGCCACATTAAATCCAAATGGAATTACTGTACTGCTGACTGTTTAATTCTCCTTTTCTCTGTGTGAAAGGGCCCCTACCAGCTGCCACGGTTTGGACTAGCCACTAGGGCTTGGGTACCCAGGGACAGTAACTGATAGGGATAGGCCTGTGCACAGAGCCATATGTAGATTATTAGAGTGATAAGCTAATTAACCTGATTTCCCCCTGTCCTTGTTATATCCCCCTAAATAAATCAGAGCTGCTTGTTTCAGCAAAGTTATACTGCCTGAGGTATTTGTCTATGTTAAAGTACTGTACTGTGATTGTTGCACTGTATCTCATTTCACAGGAAGTCCCAGTGCGGAACCAGTCCTGGGGGTAAGTGTATACTGTGAAGGTAATTCTGATATATTGTGTGGGCCACTAGTGGGAAGAAAGGGGGTTGCAGTGTCCCAGAGGGCTGTGACCAAGTTAGTTTAACTATTGCAAACCCTGACCTCTGGGTGGAGGCACCCGCCATTGGATCAGGCCCCTCAACCTGTTAGTGCAAATCAGGCAGGGTAGTAGCCCCTGGGATAGCGCCATCTAGGGGTTACATCTTGGAGGCACCGCTGGGATTGTGTGTCCTCTAGTGGCCATATTCTGAACCACTGTTAAGAAAAATGGGTACCCGACAGAAGTGGCTGTGCACGGCTGGTGGAGTGGTGTACTGGGAGGAGATCGACCCCAAAATGCTATGCTTATCCTGGACATCCCCTGGTATCAATACGGACACTGTGCAGGAGTACTTTCCAAGGTGGAAGGTTTACAAAACCCTGTGGTGGTGGGTGGCATGCTAATCTGCTCACCCACACTTTCCTGGCCCTAGTAGAGTTTAAGGATCCCATAGATAGCTCCAAAGTGCCACAGACCATTACCCCAGAGGAGCCCTCACTGCTTGGAGGTGATAACTAAGGACAGTAAAGACCCGGGGAATCAGCCCCACCACTATCTGAAACTTTTGAGGAGAAATTTGCTGAATGGTTGCTGGGAGAGGGAAAACTGTGGAGGACTTGAAGAAACTATTCTTGCCACCTGGAGTGTTCCTCCCCAACACCCTCTCCTGCTCCAGTGCCCGTAATGGTGGCTGAACCAATGCAGACTCCCTATTTCTGCACCTGCCATTAGTCACGACTCTTACGAAGGTTGAGGATCTTCTCTGGCACCCTCCCACCCCAAGGGAGGATGACTGAGAACCTGGATAGACTATGTTGCCCCAAGTGCTAGAATGGCAATGCTAGGAAGGCTGGCGAAAGAGGGTTAGTGAGAGCCTCCGAGGTCCTGCCCTGGCTACCATCCGTGCTAAGCGGGCCAGTAACCCTGAAACGACTGCACAGGCCTATCTTGAGGCCTTGGAGAATGTGTGAGGAGCCCAGATTCTGATGAGGACCTATGGTGGAGAGTAAGAAATGCACAACAGTACCAAGGGAGTTGTTGTCTGTGTTATCTCTCTCGGCTGGAAAAATTGTTGCAAGAATGCCTCAGAAAGGGTAGTTTGCCAGCAATTGAACTGGACCGAACCAGACTGGACAGAATCCTTAAGTCTGCCCCCTTCTCAGAACTGCTGTTGCTTCAGTTCGCCTGCCAAATCGACTGGAATCCTCCCTCCTATGATGAGTTAATGAGAGAAATTCGAGGAGTTGAGAAAAAGGCGACCTCGGGAGGTACCTGCACCAACAGCTGTGGCTACGACCCAGTGACTGGGGTGACCCATCAAGTGAAGTTCAGGGGCAGAGGTTGACAGTCAATGAGTGCTCCTGACAAGGAAAAAGATATGCCACAATGGGGCGAACCTGTTGAGAAGATCCGAAATTCAAAACAGTCCCTTTATGAAGGCCACGCCTGCAAATGCAGACCCTGACCTATATCCGACTGCATCTGCTATGGGGTGGGGGTACCCACCCATGTATCTCGCGGATAACAGCTCCAAACTCAATTCCTTGACCATGGAAGTGGAGAAACTGAGTAGATGTCTCCAAATGCTTATCACGCCGCAGACAGAGATGGCACCCAGGTTTCCAGTTAGTAATACCCCGCCCCTGGCTCCCAGTGTGGCACCTCAGCCAGCTCAAACTCCAGAAAGTATGTTTTGCTATAATTGTGGGAAAGATGGGCACATGAAAGGGAATGCCAGTCCCAAAAGACACTGACAAAGTTGCATATAGGCTACAAGGAGAGCTTGGAGAAGAAATCAGTGGTTAAGAGGTGCACGACATGATCCCAGTGAGGGCACCAAAATGCTAATTCACGTCCTTTTGTGGCAAGGTCAGTTGCCCAGGCCCCCACTACCGCCTCTCCAGACTGGTCCAGAATAGTGGGTCCCTCCATGGAGACCACTGTAAAGGTGAATGGAGTGTCTACAAGAGTGTATTAGACAGTGGCTCCCAAGTGACAATTATGTTCCAGGATTGGTATCAGAAGCATTTGTCAGAGCGTACCCTTACAACCATTAGAAGGACTGCATGTATGGGGTTAAGTGAGAAGGCCTACCGTATTCTGGGTATATCCGAATTTGGCTGTCTTTCCCCACCTCCGTGGGCTGGGTGGCCGAACAAGTAGAGACCCTAGCCTTAGTGTTCCCCCCACTGGACTGTATGATGGTGTCCCTTTGTTGATTGGAACAAATGCTCATATGTTCGGAAGGCTGGCACAGTTGTGTTATGAAAACAGGGGTCAAAGGACTAGTACAGCTTTAAGAGTTCGGCTTTAATTAAGAAGGCGATGAGGCACAGAGAGATGCTGAAAAACAGAACCAGAGGAACCGGTCGGAATTGTATGGAAGAAGGATCCTGAGTCTCTGATCCTGGCCATACTGCCCAGTGTACCTTACAGGGAGGTCCGTATCAGAAAGGATGTTAAGAATAAAATATTAATGTTGGATGCACCAGGCGATGGAAAATTGCAGAGGGACTGCTGGTCAAGCCTAGTATTTTGCCAGCTAGAGCCCATGCTTATGCCAGAAGGGTAATGGTCCAAGTTCATAATGTGTCTGAAAGAGACATTCGAGTAAACAGAGGTTGCATCCTGGCTAATGTGCATTGTGCAGACACTGCAGTGCTACCCAGCAGCAAGAGTTCAAGGAAGAATGACAGAGTAACACCTGACTTGTTTGATTTCGGCGACTCCCTGCCAGCTGAATGGAAAGTGAGGATCAGTGAGAAGCTTGCCCAGAGAGACCAGGTGTTTTCTTTAAAGGAATGGGATGTAGGATGCGTGCAAGGAGCTGAGCACAATATCGGCTGCATATGAAAAGACCATTTACGTGAGGTCTGACGCCTGGCACCTGCTGACATAGATGATGTGAGGGCGGCATCTGCAAGAGATGTTAGCTGCTGGTGTAATACAAGAATCCAGAAGCCCTTATGCTTCCCCATTGTGGTAGTGAGGAAAAAGAATGGAACAGTAAGGATGTGTGTGGATTATCGCATCTTAAACGGCGGACTATCCTGATCAGTACACAATGCCCGCATTCAGGATGCTTTGGACTGCCTAAACGGGAGCAAGTGGTTCTCTGTGCTGGATCTCCGTGATGGGTACTACCAGATCCCGATGGCCCCAGAAGGACCGTGAGAAAGGCGGCCTTTATCTGTCCGCTTGGCTTCTATGAATTCATGAGGATGCCTCAAGAGGTTTCAGGTGCCCCAGCCACTTTTCAACGATTGATGGAGCGTGCAGTGGGGACATGAACTTACTAGAGTGCCTGGTATACCTAGATGATGTTATTGTGTTTGGCAGCTCACTGGAGGAACATGAGAGCAGATTATTTAAGGTATTGGACCGACTGGAGGACTTTGGCCTTAAACTGTCCATTGATAAGTGTCAATTCTTTCAAACATCAGTAAAGTATGTGGGACACATAGTATCCACCGAGGAATAGAGACCGACCCAAGTAAAGTTGAGGCCTTGACCACCTGGCCAGACCCAAAAATCTAAAAAGAACTGCAAAGATTCCTGGGATTCTGTGGTTATTATCGGCGCTTCATCAAGGACTATTCAAGAGTGATCCGCCCTTTACTTAACCTTACTCAAGGGTATCCCCAACCCACAAAAATACCAAAAGTCAAGCGTCCCTCAAGACTGAAAGAGTGTATTTTCATCCGAGTGAAGTATTTGGGGCCCGCTGGACTC
Organism: Neoceratodus forsteri; assembly: GCA_016271365.2. Taxonomy (NCBI): domain Eukaryota; kingdom Metazoa; phylum Chordata; order Ceratodontiformes; family Ceratodontidae; genus Neoceratodus; species Neoceratodus forsteri. The sequence continues at coordinate 967,764,848 of CM028133.1, forward strand.
CTGATTGTGAGACTGCTTTTCATGAGATCATATATCAACACCCATGCTCCAGTGCTGGCCTATGCCGATCCAAGAAAACCTTCACGTCCTGCACACTGAGTGCTAGCTTGCAAGGGTTGGGGGCTGTGTTGTACCAAGAGCACGAGAATGGCCTGAGACCAGTGGCCTTGCCAGTTGAAGCCTGACCCCATCCGAAAAGAACTATCCTACATAAGTTAGAGTTCCTAGCTTTGAAGTGGGCTATTGTTGACCAATTCCATGAGTACTTGTATGGGGCTAAAATACTAGTAAAACTGACAATAATCCTTTGACCTATGTGCAGACCTCAAGCTAAGTTGGATGCCACTGGCCATAGGTGGCTTTCTGCATTATCTACATATGACTATGCTCTCGAATACCGAGCAGGTCTGAACCACATAGATGCTGATGCTCTCTCCGGAGGCCCTGTTCCCAGAATGATTGGGTCCGATTGGCAGAACACATTCGGGCACTCTGCCAGAAGTTTGACAGGGAGGAACAAATGTCCCACGGACGCAGTGGACTGCATGGTGGATTGCTTGGGAGCCTCTGAGAATTGCATACCTGCTGCTTATTGCCACTTTTCTGCAATAGACATTGGTGCACTGCCTCAGCTGGACAATGACAGTATTGGCGGGCTCAATCCCGCGATCCCATGATCAAAGCAGCTTTAGAAGCCCTCTATGCAGGAAAAGATGTGTCCAAATTCGCTCCACTGATTTGAGAACTGCACTGTTATACAAAGAAGGTCCTAAGTTGAAACTGATCAATAAACTGTTATACAGAGAAACAGTAGACAGAGGGGACAAGTAGACAAACAACAACTAGTGCTGCCCTGCCTTTCGAGACTCAGTACTGAGGTCCTTGCACAACCACATGGGGCACCTTGGTATAGACAGAACACTTGACTTGGTGAGATCCAGATTCTATTGGCCTAAGATGGGGCTGATGTGGAGCAACACATTCGAACTTGTAGTCGCTGCTTACAGAGGAAAGCTTTGCCCCAGAGGGCTACCCCTTGTTAACATCACCACCAGTGCACCCATGGAGCTGGTCTGTATTGATTTTCTGAGTTTGGAGTCAGATCAAAGAAATATCAGTAATGTGCTGGTGGTCACTGACCATTTCACGAGATATGCCCAAGCTTTCCCCACCAAAGACCAGAAAGCATCCACTGTGGCCAAAGTACTTGAGAAAACTTTTTGTTCACTATGGGGCTCCACAAAGAATCCATTCTGATCAAGGAGAGACTTTGAGAGTCGTCTGATCAAAGAGATGCTTTCTCTGTGGGGAGTGTAAAGTCCAGAACACTCCTTACCACCCCAGGGGACCCACAGCCTGAACGTTTCAACCGCACTTTGCTAGATATGCTAGGCACCCTGCACCCAAAGGACAAGCCTAGATGGAGCCAACAAATTAGCACCCTGGTACATGCTTATAACTGCACCAAAAGTGATGCCACTGGATTCTCCCCTACCGCCTGATGTTTGGAAGAAAGCTCGACTACCAGTAGATGTGTGTTTGGGGTTCTCCTGATGGGGTTCAAGCTGACAACTATTTACAGTATGTGCAAAAGTTAAAGGCCCAGCTAACTCATGCGTACCAACTGGCTCAAACCATGGCTGCCAAAAGAAATCTGGCCAACAAAGAAAGGTATGATAAAAGGTGAAAGCACAGGAACTCCAGGAGGGAGATCGGGTATTGCTAAGAAATCTGGGACTGCATGGCAAGCACAAGATTGCTGACAGATGGCACCATCTCCCTCACATTGTAGTGGGCAAACTAGATGATCTGCCAGTGTACAAAGTAAGGCCTGAGAATAATTCAAAAGATGTAAAAACAATGCATAGAAATCATTTACTGCCCATTGGACAAATCTTAATTGAGTCGAGCCCCTAGAAGATGCCCCTCTGGACCAGTGACTAGAGCTGCTGCTAAGAAAAGATCAAGAAAGTCTGCACCTACAGAAGCAAAGTTAAAGTGTTCCTCCACAAGTCCCAGTTGAGCATGACTGTCAGTCCATATCGGAAGAAAGTGAGAGTGACTTTGAATACTATCCTTCTTACGAACTGAGTCAATTGTTTGAGGGCAATCCCTAGTCAATACTGGAGATGAAGCTGGGCCTTCTGGACTGTCTAAGCCCCAGCTTCATCCCTGGAGCCAATGCTCCCAGAAAGTGAAGTGCAAAGCATCAGATCAGATGAAATGGAATCATTGTGCATGGTTGAACTGTTTGAGCTTTCAGGAGGAAAATGATGGATTAGGTCAGACTGGTGATACACCAGAACAAGAAGAGTATTTTGAGTGCCCTGACAGTCCACTGCCAGTGTCAAAGCTCTCCATGCGAGCCAAATGTTGTGGACTCAGAAACTGTAACTCCTAGAGCTGAAAGTGCCCCAAGTTCTAGCCTCCTCTACCCCATGGAGACTCCCCTGACAAGTGAGGACAATGCTGAAAATGAGGCTCAGAGTGCAGAGACTGTAACAGTTCCCCTAGAAAGACTGGTCGAGCCGTAAAAGCCTGGTGGTTGCACCTCAGTTATGATTCCCTTGGGAGGCCTGTGGATTTGCCTCTCAATGTTGTCCATAAAGGTGTATGTGTCCCGAGCTCATTGCCCAAACTAAGCATCAGTGCTAACTCCAAGTTACTTGTGTTGCCCTCTAAGTATGGTGCCCTTGCCCCATCCAGCCCCAAGGTAACTGATAGGAAGGGCCCCTCTCTTCAGGTTTCATGTACAAGAGGTAATAACTTGAGTTATGGTACAATGTGTGTGTAATACTGTGTAAAGAGTGACGTACTGCAATGTTTCAGAAATGTGTTCTTGGTAAAATGATATATTGACTGATGATTACATGTGTGAGCCTAATGCAAATATATACGGTGCAATTAAAACTTATGAGATTACCCCTTGCAATGACAGACGTCAAGCTTTCCCAGACTAGGAAGGTGTAACCTCTGCAAATGGGGGTTCCCAAAAGACTTCCAGGAGCTTGCTTGAATGCTCCAAGCCTGAATGGTGTTTGGCATTTAAGCCATTTATCAGTGAGTGTTTTAGAACCTCTGGTACTGTCTCTTTAAGAGCTGTCTGCTTGCAGACATAATTAGTTTGTATGGGGACTGTGTGTTTCTTTGATTGAGTACCACTCAAGCTGCTGCCAATTCACTCCATTTTGCAGTCACTAGGAGTGCAAAGGGAACCTATCTGAAAGATGTAACTGTTTGCCAGAAATCATTTACAGTAATAATGAAATTACAGTTTGTCTAACCTGCTTTCTTTGCAGTCAGAACAGTGTCTGCTAGTTCCCATTCTAGTTTTGAACTGCTGAACTGGACCAATCAGTGTGGGTAAGCTAGCTCTAAAATGGTGCCTTGACGAATCAGAACTTGGACTCATAATCTGAGCCAGCCACAAGAGGATTGTATGGGCAGTGACTCTGGGAGATGTAGTTTAGACTTCAGTGCCTTTTGGACCAACAGCAGCAGTCTATTGTGAGTGACAGCCAATCCAGTCAAGAACTGGGAGGAACTCAAAGGAAGTGCCCGGTTTTGTCGGTTGAGTTTCAGTTGAGCTTTGGCAGTGAAGAAGGAAGGAGCCCTGTGCTTTTCAGTGTGCAGTTTTAGTCAAAATGTGTGTAAGGCCCAGAGTTCCGTCTGCAGCTTGTGTAACTGCTTGTTAGGACTGAATCTGGTCCTGTGAAAAGAATCAAAGGATCTCTGAAGAGTAGAAACCAGGCTCACCCTGTAGAAGACTGGAGAAATTATTGAATTGCACTTGGTCTGTCAGGAACTGAATCTGCATGTGTGTTCTCCCGGTATTGTGCAGTAATTGCGATCGGATACAGATGCAGCCTCACCTGGTATAGTGCTTTCTTTTATATGGATGTGTGAAGAGGTTTGTGTACCTCAAGTGAGCCCTGCTGACATTGAAGGACCCTATCTTATTTGGAGGTCGTGAGTACTAACTAGGGTCGCTCCCTGTTGAATTGCCACATTAAATCCAAATGGAATTACTGTACTGCTGACTGTTTAATTCTCCTTTCTCTGTGTGAAAGGGCCCCTACCAGCTGCCCACGGTTTGGACTAGCCACTAGGGCTTGGGTACCCAGGGACAGTAACTGATGAGGATAGGCCTGCACACAGAGCCATAGGTAGATTATTAGAGTGATAAGCTAATTAACCTGATTTCCCTGTCCTTGTTATATCCCCTAAATAAATCAGAGCTGCTTGTTTCAGCAAAGTTATACTGCCTGAGGTATTTGTCTATGTTAAAGTACTGTACTGTGATTGTTGCACTGTATCTCATTTCACAGGAAGTCCCAGTGCCGGAACCAGTCCTGGGGTAAGTGTATACTGTGAAGGTAATTCTGATATATTGTGGGCCACTAGTGGGAAGAAAGGGGGGTTGCAGTGTCCCAGAGGGCTGTGACCAAGTTAGTTTAACTATTGCAAACCCTGACCTCTGGGTGGAGGCACCCGCCATTGGATCCAGGCCCCTCAACCTGTTAGTGGCAAATCAGGCAGGGGTAGTAGCCCCTGGGATAGCGCCATCTAGGGGTTACATATATATATATATAATGCTACCTGCATTCCTTCCACTGGGTAATGTAAAAGTGAGATTCTGAGTTTTTTTTATGTTTGGTTTTCAGTTATTACTATTTAAAGATGTTCTATCAGTTTTCATTAAAACGCCATTTTGTAGGGTTTTTCGACTGGTTTGCTCATGTTTTAAATTTTTTTTTCCTCCTACTCCCCTGGAGCCACCCGATGCAGTTCTCGCCTTTCCTTGGCCCTGCAGCTGATTGGGTGCAGCACCACCCCTTAGTTACAAGGTGGTGCAGATATGCGAATTTAGGCATAGGATTTGGGTTCCCTCCCCCAGTCCCCTGCCCTATCCCCTGGCCCATTGTGGTCCAGCACCTTCTCATTCCCCACCCCTCCCCGGTCAGGATTTTGCACTGGGTCAGTGCAGTAGGTGTATAATTTCACAATCCAGGTATTTATTTTATTTAATTTTATTTTGTTTTGTTGGTTTTGTTTTGTTCATACGCATGGTATGGTTTGTGCTGGAAGGGGGGAGAATTTCGGTCACCTTCTACATATTAGTTTCATCTGTCATAGGGTGGAGAAGTTCAGTTACCTACAGAGGGTATAGGCTGGATGACATTAGAGATCTGGGACCAGGTGGCCTACAGTGGCAGTTACAGTTTATGGGGGATTCGAGAGTCATGGGTTTGGAGCCTTACATGTTTTGGTCAGGGAAGCCAGACGCAACCTGTGGCCCAGGCTGCACGATCACAAGGGCAAGAGCAGGCCCTGCGCGAGGCCCTGCAATGTCTTAAGGAAGTTGGGGGGGTCAGATTGGCTCTCGAGCATATCCAGGCTAAAACTAGAATTACTGGTCTCCCGTCCAGGTGGGCAGCAGCTGCCAGAGGTAGACCCTCCCACCTTAGCTGAACAAAGGCCTCAGATACCGGCAGACATGGAGGAGCATCAGCTCAGGTGGAGCCAGCCATCAGCCCGGTTATTAGAATCGGTAGCTCATACAAAATCGGGTAAGAAAAAGGGGCAAGGCAAGCAGAAAAAGCGTAAGGCTTAACCAGTGGTGGAGATGGGCAGAAAGCGGACCAAGAAGAAACTGAGTGGAGGCAAAGACAGCACAGCGACCATAGTCCAGCCAAGCACACCAGATAATGAAGTGGAGAAGCCCCCTGTGGCACCCAGAGCCCAGCCACAAATTGGTGAGTATGAGGGGGATCAGGACAGTGATGTTTCCCGTGACTTGAGTGGTCCAGTTCGGATTGCGGATGAGAAAATCATAGTGAGGACAGACCAGTTTACCACTGGAATCTGCAGTTGCAGATTTAAAATATGCTAAATGGAGGCAAAACTTGAAAGATAGGGCTAAGGCTATGAAGGTTACGGAACGGGAATGGAAGAGGGCTATGCGCATGGGAAGCAGGATGGGGGTCAGTCGCCAGTGGATAGACCTTAGCAAAACTCAGGGTGATCAGTGGGGGAAAAGACAAGTTGCCAAGTAGGGTGGCCTGGGGCCCCAGGGGACAATTCATCTCAGGCACTGCCATGGACTCAAATTTGGCAACATAACCCCTTTCTGTGGCCATTTATGTACAGGGGAGCAGGCAACATGCCCGCCACTTGGGCTGCAATGAATCCTTGGGGTCAATTCCCCCCTAGTTCCCCAACTCCCTTGTAAGGTGGTATGACATTGACTAATACAGGGTCTCAGGCACTGCCGGCCAACGAGCCAGGTGAGAGTACTTCCTGGGATCAAGCGGGATACAAGGCGCAGGGCCCAATAGACTGGCAAGGGTTGATGACACAAAGGGATGCAGAGCCCTCTAGGGAAGGGACAGTAAAAGTCCTGTCAGGTCACCAGAGGCAGGGTGGGGTGCAGCAGATCACCCCAGGGGCCAAGGCATTGTCTGCGCAGCCACCCCAGTGTGTTGGCTTTCAGGGAGCTGCGGTTCAGGCATGGACAGGACCGCTGCCCTCTCCAATCCAACCTCCACAAGGGAACAAAGAAATTTTGGTGGCAGGTGCAGAAGGGCAGGAAATAGTTGCCGTATCGATGGGAACCGCTCCCACTGCTCCAGCAGAGGGTGGTGCAACCAGCACCCAACCATCAGAACCGGACCGTTGGGCCTATGCCGGGATAGAAGACCCATTGGGGGATCACTTATCGGACACGGTCATGGAAAAAATTTGGAAGGGGGAATTTATAGACGTTCTCGTTATTACACAGGGAGATCCCGGAGGTGAATGATGAGAAAAAGAATAAACAGGAGAGGCCACGGCGGCCGAAGGTACTTTTCACATTTGAGAATTGCGCTGCAGCATTTGACATATTTATGTCAGTATACGGGATGAAGCACCCCGATAAGCTGATTGCACTGCTTAAATACAGGGATACCATTAAATCTGCACATTTTGGATGACTTTGATGGATATGATTGGCTAAAATATGACGAACAATTTTGTCTAAAATTATCTAGGCAGCCCAATCTCAAATGGGAAAATACTCACATAGACCTCGGGGTTCGCTATATGATGCGTGGATGACCCAATGTGGTAACATACACGGATAGTGGTCATGTTATTGCCAGACAGGCAGGGGGTGATTACAAGAAAGACCAGAAAAAGGCTTGTTTCAATTATAATAAAGGGAAATGTTTTTGTTCCTTTTGTAAATACAGCCATATCTGCAAACAATGTGGAGGGGAACACAGGGTTGCAGAATGCACCCGACATTCCTCCAGAAAACCAGGTAACGAGGGAGCTGGAGGGAGAAAGGAAAGGGGACTGGGAAGACTGGCTAATTCACCAGTACGCATAGACTTGATGGAGCCCTGGCTCTCCTGCTACCCTGACAAAACAACAGCAAAATATTTACAAGACTGTTTCAAACACGGCTTTAGGATCCCATACAAGGGGCCAAGAGTGGAAACCACAGCTCACAACCTTAAGTCTGCGAACTTACTTCCCAATATCATTGAGAAGAAGATCACCAAGGAAGTGGAGGCAGGCATGGTGGCAGGACCATTTGATTACCCCCCCAGTTCACAACCTCAGGTATCCCCATTGTGGCTGGTCCCCAAGAAGGCAGAAGGGGAATTCAGGCTGATTCATCACCTCTCCTACATGAAGAATACCTCTATGAACGACTTTATCGACCCAGAAGACTGCACAGTACAGTACACATTATTTGATGTGGCACTGCGCCAGAAACAAGAGCTGGGTTATGGGGCAATGATGGCAAAAAGTGACATCAAGTCAGCTTTCTGCCTCTTAACAGTGCATCCGAGCAATCATGATCTATTGGGTTTCAAATTTAGAGGTCAATTGTATATGGACAAGGCAATGCCCATGGGTTGCTTTGTAAGCTGCTCAGCCTTCGAAGCATTTTCAACTTTCTTGGAGTGGGCCACCAGAAGGCACACGCGGAACCCACACATAGTACATTATCTAGAGAACTTTTTATTTGCGGGTCCCAGGGAAAAAACTACATGTGCAGATACACTGCAGGGGTTTCACCTCACTAATGGGGTATTTCGGTGTCCCTTTAGCTCAGGAGAAAACAGAGGGTCCCACGACCTGCCTCTCCTACCTGGGCATTGAAATAGACTCTGAGGCCATGGTTTCTCGACTACTGCAAGACAAGGTGTCCCTGTTGAGCAGACTGTTAAGTGAGATGGGAAGAGCAAAGAAAGTGACCCTACAACAGCTACAACCTGTCATAGGCCACTTGAATTTTGCGTGCCGTGCAATCTGCCCAGGCAGGCCATTCCTCAGGTGGATGGCCTCAGCCACAGTGGGGGCTCTAAAACCATACCACCACATCAGACTGACGCTGGGCATAAAAGCTGACCTGCAGGTATGGGAACTCTTTCTGCAAGATTTTAACAGTATCACCATCTGGCAGACACCAGCAGACCAGCTATTGGATCTGCACATGGTTACAGATGCATCAGGTGGTACTGGCTTTGGGGCATTCTGGCAAGGGGCATGGTTTGCAGAGCGCTGGCCACAGGAGTGGGTAACAAGGGGTCTCACAAAAAACATTACCTTACTCGAATTGTTCCCTATCATGGTGGCAGTAAGGATGTGGGGGCACAAACTTGAGAATAAGAAACTGCTGTTCCACACAGACAACATGGCGGTAGCGGACATATTGAACTTGCAGATGTCTTGTTTTGAAGAAGTGATGAAAGTTCTGTGGGTCTTTGTGTTATGCTGCCTATGGTACAACATCTCTTTCAGGGAACGTCATTTGCCAGGAAAAGAAAATGTTATTGCTGACACCCTGTCTCGGTTGCAGCTCGAGCACTTCAGGTGACTAGTCCCGTGGGCGGAACCACTCGCCACACAGATACCGGAAGTGGTCTGGAGGCTTGGGAACCAAGATTGCAGAAACTGGTGCAGCTCGCTGTGGCTCCCTCGATATGGAGGAAGTACGTAGGTAGCTGTGAGTCTTTCCAGGAATTCTGCGGTCACCAGGTAAGCATGGCACTGCCCAATACCCAAAGACAAGTTCAAAGCTACGTCCTCTACATAGAAAGCCTGGGAAGATCTCCGGTGGCTATATGTCTCCAACTGGCAGGCATTGCATTCCTTCGCAAGACTGAGGGTTTCCCCAACCCAACTAACAGTTTAATCACAAAGAAAATGTTACAAGGCATGGTGAGAGCCACAGGGAAAAAGGCAGACACAAGGAAGCCCATAGCCTTATCCGAACTGTCCAGCCTCCTGAACGCACTGTCAGTCACTTGCAGTTTGGGATAAGAAACAAAGCTTTTTAGGGCCCTATACACTACACTGCAGCCTGTATTTAATAGCTTCACAGTTTCTCTTTCTCACTGAATCCTGCAACTAACTCAATTAGCATTGTAAAAGACAATCACCTGTGTCTCATAGTTATTCTGACAATCCTAGCCCATTACTGTGCTGCTCTAATCTTCAAACCAGCCTCCTTCATAATCCAGTTTTTCTTTCTGAGTGCTGACTGCAACAGTTTCTCTGTCTCAGTGAAGCCTGCAATTTACTGAATAAACAGTCTGTTTCTCACTCCTAGCTGCAGGTAACACAATTATCATTGTAAATCACATGCACCTGTTTCAGTCTCTAACAGTCTCAGCCCATTCAGAAACACTTACACACACTCAGACCACACACAAACAATGCTGTCAGTATAGCCTAGAGTTTAGAGTAACAAACAATGAACAAACTTCCTACATCCAGCAGCTCAGTCCAGTGTTTGATTCTCACAACTGCCATTTCAATACTGTGTGACTCTGAACAAATCACTTAACTGCCCAGTGCTCCCAGGTCCCCTCCTAAAAACTTACCCAGTTACCAAAATAAAAAAACAGAGTAAACAGGGAGAAAACACAGACAAAAATGTTCCCAATGGATAGTAGCCCTATTGTATAAAGTCACACATGATGTGTGACTTGTGGAATATGGCAATATTGCATTGTAGCAGTGAACTGCAATAATATCACAGTTCACTCTGCACTCGTGCAAATATTTCCACACTTCGTCCATCATGTATCCTATATATATATATATATATATATATATATATATATAGATAGTAATGTGCATATCTGTGTTGAATGTAATGTACATATCCTTTGCTGTATGGAATGTTAATATTACCTGTAATACTTAATTTTGATTAAGTATTACAGGTAATACTTAATCAAAATAATTTTGATTAAGTTAAAAAGAGCTGCAGCCTTTTTTATCCCAAAACTGGTGTGGTGTTATTAAATTGGGGTTCCGCTTTGGGCAATATTGAGATGCTGAGGCACCGGGTTTCCTGACTCAGAAATAGCCTTAGGTTGATTACTCTGTGCTGGGAAGTGGGAATTATCTTAATTTGAGTTCTAAAAAGGTTCTGTTCTGTGCTGCTGTGGTGCATTTAGTTCTAAGTACCCTCTGCAGTTAGCTGTATAAATCAGCTTGAACATATTTCCGAACAAATTTATCTATATGTGCCTGATGGTCTCGGAGTTATGTTGAGACACTGATTTAGGCGCGGAGTTCCAGCTGTGTGTTCTGTAGTCTGGATTGTAATTAATTACTAACTAAAGATCATCCTTTGTCATTAAATTGTCTGGATATTCTTGGAAGGATAAGATTTAAAATCCATTGTTTAAAGAATTTGACCACTTTATTTGTATATATTCTATACTTTGTATTTAAAACTCACACCGATATCATGTGACTGTCTCCCTTGTAGTTCATGAGCTGGCGTTTCTGGGCCAGCATCGCCATTTTGGAGAGGGCCAAGATGTAGTAAGATCCAACTGCCTCAGCTGATTGAAAGGGCCTTCTTCTGCAGCTTATCCTGTAGGTAGGGAAATGGGCAGACTAGGTGAGCCAAGCAGTCCTAATCTGCTGTCAAAGTCGATGTTTCTATGTTTCTTTCCTTCCCAATTTTACTGACCCATTTTTAGCTGTTTTTACTTACAAGCTAAAATTTCTTTGTAATATTTTACTCGGGCGCTCCTTTGAGTTGCTATTTTTACTTCTACGATCCTTTTGTCCTTTTGAGGGCTAAGATCAGAGAAGAACTAGCCCAAATATTAACTGCATTCAGAGGCAGAGGTGCTGTTTTTACTCTGCACTTTTGGCATTTTCTAAGCACCTGAACTCTGAGCTGTGCCTGGAGGGATGATCATGTAGTAAGTGGCAACTTGTTTATTAGAAACGTAGAACATAGAAACATAGACTTTGACGGCACATAAGGATCACTTGGCCCAACCAGTCCGCCCTTTTCCCTATCTATTGGATAAGCTGCAGATCCTAGTTAACCAACAGCCTACTTCTTCCTACCCCCACCAAAATTGCCTTATGTCTGTCCCAAGCATTCCTGAATTCCCCTGCTGTTTTTGACCCCATGACCTCCTCAGGAAGGCAGTTCCATGAATCCACTACCCTCTCCATGAAAAAATACATCCTCACGTTGCCCCTAAGCTGTCCCCCCCATCTTCAAATTGGGCCCCCTTGTTCTTGCACGTCTCTTTTTCTGAAAGATGCTACCTTCTTGGACTTTGTTGATTCCCTTGAGGTACTTGAAAGTTTCTATCATGTCCCCCCTTTCCCTCCATTCCTCAAGGGTATACATATTAAGCTCCTTTAGTCTCTCTTCGTATGGCTTCTGGTGCAGACCCGGCACCATTTTAGTTGCCCTCCTCTGGACTGCCTCCATCCTATCTATGTCCTTGCAGAGTTGGGGTCTCCAGAATGGACGCAGTACTCCAGATGTGGTCTCGCCAACTGTCTGTACAGAGGGATAACAGCTTCCTGTTTTCTACTGGTGATGCCTCTCCCTATACATCCCAGTATCCCCCCAGCCATCCCTACTGCCTTCTCACATTGCTTGCTTACCTTTAGTTCATCTGATATGACTAACCCCAGGTCCCTTTCCATTTTTGTTGTTGTTAGTACCCCTCCCCATGTGTACTCTTTCCCTGCATTTTTGTTTCACAGGTGCATTACTTTGCACTTCTTTGCGTTGAATTTAAGCTGCCATACTTTTGACCATTCCTCCAACCTTGCCAAGTCCCTTCTCATCCTTTCCACCCCCTTGTGTATCAACCCTGTTGCAGATCTTTGTGTTGTCTGCAAAGAGGCATACTTTCTTTTTTTTTTTTTTTAGACTCTTTGTACACCCCATCCTAGACTCTCTCCAGTGTAGGCACTCGACTCACCTGCCGTTGGGTCAGTCCTGCCGTCTGGCTCACCCAGCTCCTCTCCACTGCCCAGTGCCTGATCCCCCCGATTTAAGCCCCCCCGGGGTGGGATCGCCATACTCCCTCAGTGACCTATCTGGAATCTGGGCAGGCTTCCAGGAGCAGATGGAGCACCAGAGACAGCCGGCGTACTCGACGTTGGGTGTGGGGAGGTGGACCCTGGCCTCACCTTCACCTACCAGGAGTGGGGGGTTTCCCTTAGAGCTGCCCCTGGAGTTCAGCCGTGCAATGATGTCTGGACAGTGAGCCGTTGACATCCGCCTCGCTCCACCCCTTAGTTGTCTCCTTGTGCAACCTGTACCTCCAGTCTCCCCCGGAGGCCGCTGCTGCTCTGGAAAATCCCAGGATCCCTCCCCAGGGAGAGGTGAGCTGACCGAGGATGCTCAATCCTCTCCCTCCTCTGCCGATCCCCAGTGGCCCAAGCTCATTCCTGAACTCGGGTCGCCGGCGTGGCGCGAGGTATGGAGTCCATCGCCTCAAACCTCAGCGTCACCGGGCTGGCTAAAGAAGCATACATTTCCTTCCAGTCCCTCTGCAATGTCATTTATAAAGACATTAAAAAGGACTGGTCCTAGTACTGAACCCTGTGGTACCCCACTAGTAACCCGCTTTCTTCAGAGTGGACTCCATCTACTATTACCCTCTGTGTCCTGTTGTCCAGCCAGTTTTTTACCCAGGCTACCACCCTGGGACCCACTCCCAGGCTGGCTAACTTGTTTATTAATCTTTTGTGTGGGACTGTGTCAAATCCCTTGCTAAAGTCTAGGTAGGCCATGTCGACAGCCCCTCCCTGGTCTACTAATTTGGTCACCCAGTCAAAGAAATCTATTAGATTAGTTCAATATGACCTTCCCACTGTGAATCCATGCTGCCTTGGGTCCTGTGCCTTGCTGGCCTCTAGGTACTCAACAATTCTCAACAATTGGTACTTAAAACCAATTTGGTATCTCTTGCTGTTTATTGTATTTTGTATTTTTATAAGTTTAACATTTTAATAATGCTGGTATAAATAAAAGGGGGGAATCTGGTCCAGTTCTCTCGATCACATCTTCCTTCTGATATAATGTATACATTTGTATTGGGCTTCCTATGATATGATATGGTAGCTTAACCAGTTTTAATTCTTCTGTTTTAAATGCTACTGCTAGCTGCCTGATTGTAACATATGAGATTCCTGTGTGGAATTTGGAACAAGTGAGAGGACTAAGATAACTGGAATCTCAATTAAGACAAGAGGAACCAGATGAACTAGAGGAACTGAAGCAGGCCACTGGAGAAGTAACTGCTTTCAAAGAAAAGGGTCACCAGAAGATTTTGAAGGTACTCAATGAGGACTTTGTACTGCAGACCACTGAAGTATCTCAAGCGCTTTTTAAACTCTCTTCGTTTGGGACTAATATATCTTGTAATTATTAAGCTGATAAATTGATTTATTGTTAAAGTCTAAACAGTATTCTAGAATTGCATCAAGTTCTTGCTACAAAATGGTAACTACAAGATTGCAAAGGGGGAGGTACAGGGGGATTATATAGGAACATACGAAATTGCCAGTAGATAAAGGCCTTATGGTCTATCAAGTCTGCTCGATTGTGCAGCTAGCAGCCCTTATACTGCAGCTGCCCCTCCCTCCCCCTTACCCTGTCCCATCCCCTTTTGAAGCAGCTCATTGTTCTACAGGATACCACTTCATTTGGCAATGCGTTCCGACCAGACACCACCCTCTCCATAAAAAAAAGTCTCCTCATTTCCCTCCTGAACTGTCCCCTTCCAATTTCAGATCGAGCCTGCAAGTGTACTTCCCCCTCCTTAATTTGAAAAGCACTTCCATGCCCTTCTTATTTATTTCTTTCATGTACTTGAAGGTTTCAGTCATGCCCCTCCTATCCCTCTTTTCCTCCAGGGAGTAGATGTTCAACTCCCTCAGCCTGCTCTTGTAGGGCAAGTCCCCTAGACCCTGGATCATTTTTGTTGCCCTATGCTGCACTGCCTCCAGTAGCCTAATGTCCTTCTTCAGGTACGGTCGCCAGAACTGGATGCAGTACTCCCGGTGTGGTCTAACCAGTGACCTATATAGCAGCAGGATAACCTCCCCCTCCTGGAGGATTTGCCTCTGGCAATACAACCCAGCATCCTGCTGGCCTTTGCAGCTGCCTTTTGATACTGTGCTGAGTTGTTCATTGCTCCCGTTATAATCGGCCCCAGATCCTTCTCCTCCTCCTCTGTCTTGGCTAGTTGAATCCCGCCTAACTGGTAGCTCCTCCCTGGGGTTTTTACCCTGAAATGTAGCACCTTACATTTCTTTTTTCTTTTTTTTTTTTATTGATATTTTATGCCACCTTCCTCTTTGCCACCTTACCTGGCTCTCTAGGGACCCCACGGCCAGTCGCAGTCTTGCCGGCAGTCCACGGCCCCCATCCTGCCATGTTACATCCCCCCAGGTGGGGAAGAAGGAGGAGGAGAGGGGCAGCTCCCCCATTCACCATATGTGTCAGGCCTCCTCTGCCGGTCTCTGACTGCTGCTACTGCCACAAGGTCCCAAGTGCCTGTTCCCCTCCCAAGAACATCGTCCACTGAGGGGATCCATGGAGGCAAGCGCACGCATAGACATGACACCACTCTGGACCCCAGCCAATGTCCTCCCCCCCAATGTGGTGCTCCTTGCTACACCTCCATATGTGCATCCAGGTGGCGGTGTTGCAGCGGGAGCGGCAACCCTCCCTCCCCAAAACGCTCAGTCCTCTTCCTCCCGGGTGACCCTCCAGCAACCTGGGATTGTTCCCAAACCCCGGTCACCGGTGCCACAAGTGGTAGTGCTACTGCTGCACCAGCGGGCCAGCCTGCACCTTATATTTCTTGGTGTTGAACCCCAGCTGCCAAGTGTCCGACCAGACTTCTAATTCTGCCGGATCATCTTGCAACCCCTGCCACCCTCTTAAATCATCCACTACTGCTCCCATCTTGTTGTCATCTGCAAACAGACTGATCTTGCTCTTGATGCCTATTGAGATGTCTGCTATGAAGATCCCAAGCAACATCGGTCCCAGTACAGAGCCCTGTGGCACCCTGCTTGTCACCACCCTGGGAGATGAGAGTTCCCCTCTCAACACTACCCTCTGCTGTCTCCCTTGCAGCCAGTTCACAACCCATCCCACCATCTTCGCCCCCACCCCTGTGCCTTCCAGCTATTTCCTAGCCTCCCATGCGGCACAGAATCAAAGACCTTACTGAAGTCCAGGTACATGACATCCACTGCATGGCCCTTGTCTAACTGCCTGGTTACCCAGTCATAGTACTTCACCAGGTTGGTCTGACAGTATCTGCCTGAGAGAAATCCATGCTGCCTGCTGTCCTGCAGCCCATTAGCCTCTAGGAGGGAAACCAGCCTCTCCTTCAGGATTGTCTCCTTCAGCTTTCCCACAATGTATGTGAGGCTTGCCGGTCTGTAGTTTCCTGGCTTATCCTTGGGGCCACTCTTCTGGAGGGGTATCATGTGCACCATCCTCCAGTCCTGAGGTACACTCCCTAAGTCCAGGGAGGCATTGAACAAATCTGCCAAGGGTTCTGCCAGGACGTCTGCCAGCTTCTTTAGCACCCTGGGGTGTATAACATCTGGACCAGGTGCCTTGTCCACCCTCAGTACCCTCACTCCTCCCCTCATGCCCACTCTCCCACCCCCTTTGGGAACAGCTCCCTCTCTCCCTTTAGTAAATACTAAGCAGAAGTACTCATTTAATGCTTCTGCCTGTTCTGCCCCTCTTTCCACCCACCCCCCATTCCTCTTGATCCTTACTATCTGGTCCTTACAACTCATTTTCTCCCTGATGTACCTGAATAAATCCTTCTCCCCCCTCTTTGATGCCCTGTGCTAGCCTGAGTTTTCAAAAGAAAAATACCTGCACCAGAGAAAAACAGGTCACTGAGGAAGGCAAGTTGCCGAAATGCTGGGGCAGTGTGGCGTGTGCTGGTTTTTGCACTTGGAAATAAAATCCATGAATTATATTTGAATTTCTGAGCTGGTCTTTTGGAGCGCTAATCCTTCTTTTGAATGCTAGCCTGAGTTCCCTGGATGCCTTGACTGCCCTTACTGCCCTTGTCACCTCCATTGACTCCTTCAGGTATTCCTCCCTGTCCTCCCCGCTCCCTGTTTTTTTTTTTTTGTACCTTCTAAAGGTGGTTCTGTTCTTCCTTCCTTTTTCCATGCCCCCTCTGCTCATCCAGCTAGGCTGCTTGGCCCTAACCTTCTTACTCTGGTCCCTTGTACATGTTGCAGTTGCCCCCACAATTCCCAGTTTAATGACCTCCCACTTCTGGTTAGTGTCCATATTTGGAAGGATCCTGGCCAGATACCCCTGAACTATTTCCCTCATCCTCCCGAAGTTGGCCCTCTTGAAGTTTAAAGGAAAACTGCACCCTCTTATCTTCTAAATGTTATTTGTTTCCATGTCAACAGACAACTCTTTTCATGTAGCTGTTAAAGATTTATGCAACTGCTTCAGTTAGTTTTCACACTTTATACTAGGCCCTGTTACTGTCCTGGGAGGGTCCATTTCATGGTTGTTGAACTCTCATTGTCCCTGAGAGCTGCATTAGCATATGAGATCGTGATGCGTAATCAACCTTTAAACTCCCCAGTATGCCTGTCTGCTTAAGTAGTTTTAAAAGAAACAAGTTGCAAGAAGGTGTGAAATACCACATTTCCCTTCAGTGAGTTTTACAAGCTAGATGAGTTGTAATGCAGGTTTTTTCCCCTTTAAACTGCATTCTGCTTATGAGTTTCCAGAGAGTTTTTGAAGGGTATTTGTTATTTCGGCATAGAGATACATGACCTAAATGGTTGATCTGACATCATGTTCTCATATGCTAATGCAGTTCTCAGGGACAATGAGATTTCAACAACCACAAGATGGACTCTCCCAGGACAGTAACAGGGCCTAGTATGAAATGTGAAAACTGACTGAAGCAGTTGCATACATCTTTAACAGCTACATGAAAAAGAGTTGCCTGTTGACATGGAAACAAATAACATTTAGAAGATATGAGGGTGCAGTTTTCCTTTAACTCCCTTGTGCCCATTTCTACTCCCCCTTTCCCCGTGTTTATCATGATTGCTCACTTCTATATAGTAGTTCTGTTCTAGACATCAAGAATAAAAATAAGAATATCAAAAAAAGTTTTAAGAAAATGGTCTCTACGCAAACAAAAATTACTAATCATTTAAAGTCAGAGGAGCATTATTCAGGGGGAAAAAACCTCATCTCCCAAATTGAGGTCAAGTAGCTCTCTCTCTCTCTCTGCAATACATGTTAATTCAAATATGACTAATAGTTTAGAAAAATCTCCTAATCTTATGCTGTCTGACACAAATGATAAATCTAGCAGCAATGGAAGTCTAGATCCGCTAGAAGGGAATAGTTATTTGAATCTCCCAAATGAGAATACCCAGAAAGAACAATCGGAGCAATTAACTAATTGTAACACTAATGGAGTATAAAATGATCTGTTAATTGTTTATGGGTTGCATTCTGGAATATAACTACTAAATTACAGCACACAATTGAGGGCAGTAAATTGCGTCCAAATATGAGGCACTATGAGAAGTGAATGATAAACATATTTCTCAACCTCAAGGGGAAAGGGAGAGTTTCCAAGAACAACCTATGCACTGTATGTATTTCCCTTCCTGCTTGAGCGATGAGCTGATAAAGCTATTAAAAACCAACATGCTGCAAATTTGATAATAATGGAGCAAATGGTGGTTCTTCAGAATGAAATAGAATCAGCTAGATATGACACAGCAATAAATGGAGCCAAATTACATACTGTCCTAAGGAAACTGGATGAAATGGATCCACCAAAAGAATCAGATTCTGTACCCCTAGACTCAATTGTAGTTCATTCCAATGACATTAGACCTCAGTTCAGCATAGTAAATATTCTGGATACCCCTATAATTCAGAAAAGAAAAAGAGAAAAAAGGAAGAAGGGAAAAAAAGCTTTGTATCCCTGCTATACTGGTTACATCCAATAGTACAGAGAAGAAACAGTCAACAGAATTATCTATCGTTTACTATAATTATACCTTCTGCTAATCTCCTACTTATATAGATATGGTAATTAATAGACATACTTTCTCCCTTCTAGTTACTTGCAACTATACTCAGATATTAGCTTAAGTTCATCTTTATAACTTATAATTTCTTATATTGACGGCAATCATATTTATATGAAAGTTGTTGTTTATTACATTTGTAATCATTTTGTTCTTTGTTGAAAAGCAATAAAAAGATAAAGTGGAAAAAAAAGAGAATTATCTATAGAAACAGGCAAAGTAACAGCTTTGCCTAGGAAAATATGTTTGGCCGACAGAAATACTAACTGTTCAGTTTCTTTCACAGTATCTACAATGGATTTAGGAAAGATGGGCTGTCAGCTAACGAAACTGCAACAAGAAATTAGGTTGCTAGGTGAACAGCTGGGGTCCACTCTTCCCTTGCATATTGACAGCCAAGGGAAAACTGAACTAAACAAAAAAGCAAATCAAAGGAGGCAGCATAGTGCAGTGGTTTAAGGCTCTGAGCTGCAAACCTGGATAACTGGGTTTGAATCCCACAGCTCCCACTTGCATACTGTGTGACCCTAAGCAAGTCACTTAACTTCCTAGTACTGCCAGGTCGTACCTGTAAACAAGTTTCAGCTTAGTGTCTCTCATCTGGCAAAAAAACAAAAAAAAAACAAAGAAAAAATGTAAATGAGCGTAGTCTGCACAAACATAAGCAAAGTAAACAAAATACTGTACTTACTGGGGTGGATTTGGAGTTTGTAAGTCAAGCAAATCCCTCTTACAAGAGATTCCCTTTTCTGAGACTCGCAGCAGAAAAAGAATGGCCAAATTTGGTTGGGAGAAATTTGAAAATCTATTTATTAGACATATTCACATGAGATTGGGATCTAGACATTCTGGAAAGTGATATAATTAATGTAAGAAGAAGTCTAGATGGCCGGTTATATACCATCGAGGTTATACTTGAGTCTCCAAATTGGCAAACTACATATGGTATAATGGGGAAAGGATTGAAAGGAACCTTTTTGTCATACGCCAACAGACTTAAATTTAACAAACAGAAGACAGCTGACTGCAATACTCAGGATACCCCAGTAATTTGGATTCTTTTTGGAATGGAATTTTTGTCAAAAGAAAGTAACTACAAATTATTGGGATCATTGTGCAATCTATTCAGGAATTTTCTTCAAGTTTGGATAGGAGAAAAAGGCATTGTAAGAGTAGAAAGAACAGAGGAGAGTTCTCAAATAGACATCTGGGTAAAAAAACAAAGCAATAGCTCAGGGCCTTTTAGATAAAAGTTCTATATTAGACAACATGGGATTATACTTAATTGATACTCTGGCTATCTTCTCACCAAATAGGGAGGAATAAAAGTTCTCAGAAATTCAAACAAAACAAAGGCCACTAACATTAGTTAACAGATATGAGGCACTCAGCCAGCATAAGGAGTGACTGGATGCGGAATATAGTACAGTCTTACCTGAAAGTTCTAGAACCTATGTAAACAGCACAGATCTGCTGTGTATTTCCTGGAATATTGCGGGCTTAAAAATAAAATCTCTGATCAAAACTGGTTAGACTTTACAGAGAAAGGGGATATAATATGCTACAGGAAACATGGCATCAGAACATAGAAACTATTGCTTTAAATGGATACCAGATAAATCATTGTCCTGCAGTGCATAACCATAAACAAGGAAGACCATCAGGGGTCTAATATCTTACTTTAAAATAGGACCCTTTCATTCTACCAAACAGCTATATCTTGATATAACTTTATTGTTACACTTGTAAATGCATGGACCAACAGCATAATTGTAATAAATACTTATATCCCGTCGGGTAACTCAAAGTATTGTCATGATGATATATGGAAATTATTTGATAATCTACTAGCAGCTGTTACTGATAAATACCCTCAGATGGACATTCTAATATTAGGAGACATGAACGCACGAATATGTGATTATGATGACCTGTTGGATAAGTCAGTTCAAGCCTACATTAAAGTGATTTTCTGAGATTTCGCAGATGCCTTTTTGACATAGTATGCCATTGCCACATATGCTTCAGATGTTGAAGCTGCAATTTGTTTTGTAAAAAAATCTGTCAGTCATTTTTTTTAATGTTTTATCAGCACTTTGTTTCTGCTGCCCTCCAGTTTTTTGCATGCGGCCAAACCCCCAGAATGGTGTCATGCAAGGGATCTGTCAATGTTTTACGTACAGCAGCAAGGAATTCTGGGTAACTTATACAGTTGACTTAAATGATCATTACTCAGAGCTGCAATCCCTTATTTTGGTGGTGGTGACTGCAGTATAGCACTTAATATGTAGATGTATGTATCAAGGCATTGTGAGTACAATAAGAAGTTGTTCAAGTTTCCTTATTGAGAGGTGCAGTCTCATATTTCTGTAGTGGCTTCAATAATGACAAGCATTTGTCAATGCCAAATGTGATTGCGTTGGTCTGTTGAACTCGCTCAGTGGCCCTCTGTCACTGACTCAGTCTCTTTGTCCCGGTGCTGCAGGCTGCTCTTTTGTACTGGGCTGCTGCCTGCATTGGCACCTTGTTCTGCTGAGGAAGAAATCCGCAGCTGTCCTGACAGAGCTCCATTGAGGTTGCTCACTCCCCCTCTCTCACTCGCTCATTCTGTTTCTCATGGTGCTGCAGGCTGCCCTTTGTACTGGGCTCCTGCCTGCTTATGTTGGTGGCTTTTCTACCCACAAAGAAATCCACAGCTGTCCCGACAGAGCTCTGTTGAGGTCGCTCACTCCTTGTCTCACTCCTCATTCTGGTTCTCCTGGTGCTGCAGGGCTGCCCTTTGTACTGGGCTCCTGCCTCTGTTGGTGCCTTTTTCTGCCCACAAAGAAATCTGCAGCAGTCCCGACAAAGCTCCATTGAGCTCGCTCACTCCCCTTCTCTCACTCACTCATTCTGTTCTGCCGGTGCTGCAGGCTGCCCTTTTCTACTGGGCTCCTGCCTGCGTTGTTGCCTTCTTAAGCCCACAAAGGAATTTGCAGCAGTTACAATACAGCTCTGTTGAGCTCACTCACTCGCTCATTCTTGTTTTCCTGCCACTGCAGGCTGCCCTTTTGTACTGGGCCCGTGCATGCATTGCTGCCTTTTTCTGCCCACAAAAAAATCTGCAGCAGTTCCAACAGAGCCCCGTTGAGCTCACTGACTCCCCCTCCCTCATTCACTTGTTCTGTGTCTCCTGGTGCTGCAGGCTGCCCTTTTGTACTGGGATCCTGCCTGCATTGGCGGCTTTTTCTGGCAAGAAAGAAATCTGAAGCGGTCCCGACACAGCTCCACTGAGCTCGCTCACTCCCCCTCTGTCACTCTCGCATTCCGTTTGTGCTGGCGCTGCAAGCTGGCCTTTTGTACTGGGCTCCTGCCTGCATTGCCACATTTTCTGCCCACAAAGAAATCTGCAGCAATCACACTAGAGCTCTGTTGAGCTCGCTCACTACCGCTCTATCACTTGCTCGTTCTGTTTCTCTTGGCGCCACAGACTGCGCTTTTGTATGGGGCTCCTGGCTGCGTTGGCACCTTTGTCTGTCCACAAAGAAATCTGCAGCTGTCCTGACAGAGCTCCATTGAGGTCACTCAGTCTCCCTCTCTCATCGCTCATTCTGTTTGTCCTGGCGCTGCAAGCTGCCCTTTTGTACGGGGCTCCTGCCTGCATTGGCCTTTTCCTGCCCACAAAGAAATCCCAGCAGTCCTGATAGAGCTCCGTTGAGCTCACTAAGTCCCCTTGTCTCACTCGCTCATACTGTTTCTCCCACCGCTGCAGACTGGCCTTTTGTACTGGGCCCCTGCCTGTATTGACACCTTTTTCTGCCCACAAAGAAATCCACAGCAGTCCTGACAGCATTTCAGTGAGTTCGCTCACTCCCCCTCCCTCACTCGCTCTCTCGTTTCATTTCTCCCAGTGCTGCAGGCTGCCCTTTTGTACCGGGCTCTTGTGTTGGGGCTTTTGTGTGAACACAAAGAAATATGTACCAGTCCCGACAGAGCTCAGTTGAGCTCGGACACTCCCCCTTCTCACTCGGTTGATCTTAATCTGTCCCAAACACTGATTTCCTAGAGTGACTGTGCTACTGTCCGGCAGGAGTGCAAAAACATATTTTAGCCAGGATGTGAAAAATGACAGCTGTAGTGTTCTTAAGGAGTTATGAAAAAATGCCACAGTTGAAAATGTGGCGTGACAGTATTACAAATTTGCAAAGTTACAAGGGTGCGTGGAAACAGTTCAACGCATGCTTGTAACACAGTCACGTTATGGAGTTTCGTCACCAAATTTTCAACATAGGGATTTTAGGACCTCTGCTCATGAACAGTGCCACTGTCATTTTCTTAATCTGTCCTGAACACTGATTTCCCACAGTGACCACGTTATTCTGCGCTGGAACTGTGAAAACACATTTTGGTGAGGATGTGAAAAATGACAGCTGTACTGCTTATAAGGAGGTGTGAAAAAAATGGCACTGTTGAAAATCTGGTGTGGCAATGTTATAAATCTGCGAAGTTACAAGGGTGTGTCTGTCCCAAACAGTGATTTCCCACAGCGACCGCTCTATTCTGCGCCGGAAGTGCGAAAACACATTTTGGTCAGGATGGGAAAAATGACAGCTGTACTGTTCATAAGTAGGTCTGGGAAAATGTCAATGTTGAAAATATGGAGTGAAAATATTATAAATTTACGAACTTACGAGTGTGCGTGCCAACTGCGGAACGCACGCTCGTAACAGTCATTTTATGGAGTATAGTTACCAAATTTCAACATAGGCATTTTAGGACCTCTACTCATGAACAGTGTCACTATCATTTTCTTAATCTGTCCTGAACACTGATTTCCCACAGCGACTGCGTATTCTGCGCTTGGAAGTGAAACACATTTCAGCCAGGATGTGAACAATGACAGCTATACTGCTCACAAGGAGGTGTGACAAAATATCAATGTTGAAAATCTGGTGTAAAAATATTGTAGAAATTAAGTGAAGTTACGGCGTGCGTAGCAACTGCACACAACGCCACGCTTATAAAGCTAGTCATTTTAGTTTTCCTGGAAATTTGCAACATAGGCTTTGAGAGCCCACCATGAACACTGGCACTGTCATTTGTTAATCAGCCCCGAAGGGTGATTCCACACATTGACCACGAAACCACCTTTCGGGGCCGATTAACACCATGACAGTTCAAGAATTCATGAGGAGGGGTCCCAAAAACCCAATGTTGAAAATTTGGTGAAAAAATTCCCAAAAATGCCAGAGATATGCACTAAAGTTGAAAAAACCCTATTTATTAAATTATACAGCTTACCGGCATTTCCTCAGTTCGCAGTCTGCTTTGAAGAGTGCAGACGTGTTACCGGTCCACCGAAGATCGTCGCACCAAGCTCCGGAGGTAAGTATGGGGTGAGGGGGGTGCGGAGAGGCAGGGTGCGCAGTGGGTGAGTGTTGGTTGCGGGGCAGGTCGAGCGCCGAGGGACAGTTTCCTTTTTTTTCAGGAAAAAAAAAAAACACAAGGCACCACGGGACTATTTTTCCTTTACAGGGACATCTGGCACACTGGGGTGGGCTCCCAGTGTGCCAGCAAGGCTTTGGTTTGGGGGCCAGCAGTAGCCGACGGGGGATCGGGCACCCCGGTCAGCAGGAACAAAACGGAGAGGTTCATTATGCCGGCCGGGGACTGGGCACCCGTCGACAGGAACAAAACTGGGGAGTTTCATTATGCCAATGGGGATTGGGCACCCCATTGGCAGGGAACTCACTGGAGGGTTCATTATGCCGATAGGGATTAAGTACCCGTCGGCAGGAACAAAACTGGGGTGGGGGTTTCATTATGCCGGCGGGGATTGGGCTAGCGTCGGCAGGAACAAAATGGAGGTGGGGTTTCATTATGCCAACAAGGTTGGGCACCCACGGCAGGAACAAAACCTGGGGGTTACAGAATGTCGGAGGGTCGGAAAGCAAATACGGTGTGGGAGGGGTTATATTATTTGTGAACACGTTGGCAAGCCGCCGCCATGTTCACAAACAATATCAGGGGTTTCACATCCCACCCTGCAATGACGAGTCACTCCCTCATTGCAGCAGATGGCTGACGCTGCAATGACGAGGCAGCCCCTGATTGCAGCTGCTACTTTTTTAGATGTTGTAGCACACTGGCTGAACTAGTGTCAGCAGCAGCGTGCCACGGCATTGGGGGATGGGGGACAAGCCTTTGCAGGCTGTGGAGGCATTGGGCACAACAGTGCCATGACTCCACAACCTGCTTGAGAAGCTGACGCAACATGCTTCTTGCGCATGCTCGCAATCGACATAAAAACTGTCATGTGTTTATGTTCAAAACATGGTAATGTGTATACTAATTTACATAATGAGACATTATGGGTACAGTATATAGTAATCTCCTATTTCAGTAGTGTAGATGTATTTAATACCAAGATGCACCATCAGAGGTCTCTGTCTCAAAACAGTGCTTAAAGAGCAGGTATTTACTTCTAATAAATAGAAAACTGACTATTGTATTTATTTATTATGATGAGTTAGTAATTACTGTTTACTTTTATGATAAAATATTTGTTAGTGCAGTGAAACTAACTAAATGGGAGGCAGCATAGTGCAGTGGGTTAAGGCTCTGAGCTGCAGATCTGAAGACCTGGGTTTGAATCCTACAGCTGCCTAGGTGCATACTGTGTGATCCTGAGCAAGTCACTTAACTTCCTTGTGTTCCCAGGTTGCATCTGGAAACAAGCTGCGCTTTAGTGTGCTACTCCTGGTTAAACAATGTTCCCTTTTTTCCCCTAAACAAGTGGATTTTCAGATTTGCTTCTCACACTGCTAGTAAAAAAGAATACAGTAGAATTCTGGTATTGTGATGTCAGAAACTGCCAGCTACTTAAAAGCCCAATGTATTTCAATGAGAAACGAAATATATTCTTTTATTCTTTTCAAAAGAAATTGATACTTATGTCATCGACAAACGTTGCCTTTTATGTGTTTACACTATTGTGCTTTCTCTATTTGATTTTATGTTTCTAAAAACAATAATTAGTTGCCCTTTTCTTCTTTTCAAGTAAAATCTGGTTATGAAGAAAATATCAACTGCTAAATTATAACAAAAGATCACATGTTATCAAAAATCACATATTTCTATAAAATATATAATATTTTTGTGGCAGGAAGTGTTATTTATCCATAGAAATCTGGAAACAGATTTGCAGCTCCCCACTGAAATACACTGGCAGCCTTGCCAGTAAAGAGTTCCTGATACCATAATATAAGGATTCTGTTGGGTTCTTTTCTCACTAGCAGTTGCCAAAATGAAAATAACATAATGGAAAAGTAAGTATAGAAACAAATAAAAGCAAACTGAATGACTGCAGAGGTATCTAAAAGTCCCCAAACCTTCATTCTTTATGATATACACCCTTACTTAGCATTTGCTTGTGCCTGAAAATAGGCAGAATTTGTCTAGTGCACTTACCCGGTCAACAAAAACTAAATAAAAAATTAAAAAAAGCTTTGTTTCCCTTGCATGATGTCACAGTTGGTGGTTGCAGCACTGAGAAAAAAAGGGTTGGGTTATGCAAATGGCACAGAGTACAGAAATAAAAGCATTTTTTTATTGGAAAACAGCACTTTTTGGCAGTTTGAATGGTAGGAGATTGAATCACAACTCCTACAGAGTGCTACTCCCATTTCTATGGCAAACCTCAGAAAATCACTTTAATATATTACATGTTATCCCACAAAGGAACACGACAGATCCAAAGACAGACAAAGCAGGGCAAGCACTATGAATGGAAGATTAGGAGGAGATCTCAGTGGGAACTGTTCACGTTTCATGGCAATAGGATCCACACTTATTGACTTTGCAGTTTGGTGAGGACCTATAAATGTCTGAAAAATCTTAATATACCAATAAGACCAGAGATTGACCATCTCCCTGTTCTATTAAGAGGCACTCCATTGATTCCAATTGAAAATATTAATAGTATGAATGACATAAATGTCTTAGAAGATGGAACCCTAGAGATAAGAAAGAATAAAAGGATTATATGGGACTACAAACTTGAAACATCCATCGGGAATCTAATCCAAGAAAAAATGGTAACCCTAGGTTGGGGTCAGATAGATATTCTTACAAGTAAGCAAATCTGGACTATGGTTGATAACTTGTTCAGCATGATTCATCTGAATATGTACCAACAGATTTGCTATAATCCCACAAAAAAAAAACAGCTAAACTCTTGGTTCGATCAAGACTGTGTTAAATATAAAGCCTCCATTACAGCATTAATTAGAGAAATGAAGTCATCCAGAGACCATCAAGATTATAGAAAAGTGAATCAAGAGTGAAAAAAATATACAAAGTTCCTGAAAGCGAAATAATAATAATTAGCGATGTAGCATGAAGCAAGCTATTGACAGTAAAGATAGAAAGGCCTTCTGGTCCTTGGTAGCAAGAGGAACAATGGATTCGTACATAACGGAGAGGCAATGTGTCAATCATTTTTTCTGAAATGTTTTATGATGTAGGTATAATAAAAACCAATCCATCACAGAGACATGCATCAGATAATTGCAATTTGTTTACACGTTCTGAATTATATCTGGCAGTCAAAACACTTAAGTAAGACAAAGCGCTAGGGCCAGATCGTATTCCAGCAGAGGGGTACCTATGCAAAGCTCATCTATGGGCTGATACAGTGGCTATTTTTTTAATAAATGTATTGCTTAAGATTACTTTCCACCTACATGGAAAGGAGCCATAATAGTCCCTGTCCATAAAAAAAGGGAAATTAGCAGACTCCAATGTATAGGCCGATCAGCCTCCTACATGTTAGATTACATTGTGTTTTCAAAAACTTACTGTATATTGGGGAAATTAAAACAACAAATAGAAATGACAGGAGGTTTAAGTAATTATCAAGTGGGATTCAGAAGGGATTATATAACCACGGTACTTAGGTCAAGGTATGCTATGGCTCCCATGGGGGTCTTTCTTCAGCTATATCGATAAATAAAGGAATATGCCAAGGATGTGTATTAGCACCAACACTTTTTTGTCTATATACAGAAACTATGATAGAAGGAATAGCTCAAAAACAGTCAGTTTTTCCAAATATTCAGGACTTAATGGGCCCAATATTCAGAACTAGCTGGCAGTAAAGCAAGTGGTATGGTATGAAAGCAACTGAGTTGCTGGAGCAACAAAGGGATATATTCAAATAGATGTGCCATGGCACATCTCTTCTGAATGTAACCCCTTATTACCCAGGGTTACTAGAATCCCAGTAAGACCTAGTGGTAGGCAGGAAGGCAGCTTGTGAAACTCCAGTTAAATGGATTTCACACTGTCCCCTCTGTTCTCAGTCTCAGCTGAGACTGAGGAGATGACATCACCATAGAACTGTCACAGCTGCATGAGCCACAATGGAATCTGCAGCAGGGAGTTGGAATAGAATGTTGGGAGGTTTGAACAGTAGTCTGTAGGTCAGTTGGAGTTTGGAGCTTGCTGAGAGAGGAGCACAGCAGCTCTGGTTAGGCTCTTGGAGCCTCAGCCCTGACATAGGGCTACATTCAGGAAAAAGGTGTGTGTTTCCACCAAAAGAGACACACAGAAGCAGTTTTAAAGTGGTGGAGACCGCTGATTCGGGTCTCAATGCCCCATCCCTCAGGGGATGGGGCAGGAAAAGTTGTCCTGCATATTCCAGGGGCAACCCCCTAGTTTTTCTGCTAAGTGGAGAAGCTGCCTATTTGGTCAAAGAGTTTTGGGAAACAAGAAGATTTTGTGAATCGCCTGTGGGGCACCTGCAACCGGAGGGTGAGTTTCTGCTCTTTCTAAAGGGCCAATGTTTTCACCCTGGGACTTGTGTGATAGTGGGGATTGGACTACTGAAATAGTGGGAAGCCTAGAGTAATAGGTTTAGCTAAAAGTATGTTCAAGTCCAGCACATATGGGAAGTCAAGACATGTAGAGGAGATGTGACATACGTCTACCCAGTAATCTACATTGCCAAGCTTTCAGAAAAGAGTTGTTTAGTTTCCAGAGAAATGGCCGGGTATGGATTGTGGGAGCTGGAGGTGGGAGACCCCTCATCTTTAGTGACCAGGTCCACCTCTACGGATTTGCTCTGTG
Organism: Neoceratodus forsteri; assembly: GCA_016271365.2. Taxonomy (NCBI): domain Eukaryota; kingdom Metazoa; phylum Chordata; order Ceratodontiformes; family Ceratodontidae; genus Neoceratodus; species Neoceratodus forsteri. Next base: position 967,793,360 of record CM028133.1, read on the forward strand.
GATTTCTACTTTGCCTCATGCACTTGGCCAGTGATGAGGGAAGTACCCAGACGTGGGACTGGAAGGAAAATCCCCTCTAGGAGTCGAAGGCTCTAAGGTGGTTTGGGGAGTCACCAATTGGAAAACTGGTTCATTTCCCAAAATGGACAATGGATCAAGTGGCCGGCGGTCGGCAAAGTTGTGAATGACTATTACAGTATGTACTGCAAGTCCATTGGTCCACAGTGTGGACCAATGTTTTAGCAGCTGATACTGTAAGCTGTCATTCGGCGAGTAACCACGGAGGTATGTGGGTGGGTTTGCTGCCCACCAATGATGGGGGGGAGCTGGGTGGGCAGAGAGTCATGGGGGGTGCCACTGGACCACCAGGGACTGGACATTGCCATTTCTATGGTAATCGGGGTTGCCGGCGGGGAGGGAGGCACCACTAGACTACCAGGGAGATTAAATTTATTATAATATGGTGATCAGAGGTACAGGAGGGGAGGGGGGTACCACTAGACTACCAGGGAGATAACAATTATTATAATACGGTGATTGGAGGTATGGGGGGGTACCACTAGACTACCAGGGAGAGTAACATTATTATAATACGGCAATCGGAGGTACGGGAGGGGATGGGGGTACCACTAGACTACCAGGGCAATATGTGGGTGCTTGTGAATGGTGTTCAGGAGTAGCCACCCACGGCTGGTGGCTGTTGTGTTGTGCATTGCAATACAGCAGCATGGCTGTGGGTGGCTAGCAGTTGAGCCATATTTTATGGGCACAATTTTATGCCCAGATATGTGGCATATCTCTGGGATGTGCCGGCAGATGAGCTGCATATCCCAGGCTGAATATTGGGATGTGCCACATATGCATGGGCACGCCCCCTGGGAATGTGCTACATACATTTTCTTTGCACCCCGGTGCATCAGGAATTGCGCTGTGCAATTGTGCTTTTGAATATTGCCCCGGGGCACATTTCTGGGGTTGTGCTGGCGCAACCCCTTTGAATATCTCGGCCTATATGTCCAATCCTGGCTTATGCCAATGCCATTATTCTATTGGCATTGACTAAAAGTGGTCTCCAGAAAAAACTTGACACTCTGAACCAACAAATTAAAAACTAAAATTACAGGTTAGTCTGACCAAAACCCAGGTAATGGTCCTTGGAAATCGTAATAATAAAGGATCCTGGAAATTAGGACAAACCAAACTATAATAAATACATACAGTATACATATTTGGGTCTAACATATCAGTCAAGTGGGTCTTGGAAGAACCATACAGACAAAGTCAATTTAACAGCAAATAGAACAGCATCAGCCTTACAGACATATAAGTGTGCTGTGGACATGCAGAATGCGTGCCACATACTTAATTGTGCAATGTTTGCATATGGTTCATATACACAAAGTGAACCAGGCCTAAAAACAAATCAGGTTCACTTGCTGCAAGCTTGACATGTGTGCAGCAGGTAAGCTGGTATGAACATCTTTTAAAAATCACATCAGGTTCACATGTTGCATGCTTGCCATGTGTGCAGCAACTAAGCTGGTGCAAATCTCATCTAAACAAGCATTTATCAATGCCAAATGTTGTCTTGCTGGCATTGGTAGTGCAGGAGTTAGAGAGATGCATAATAGGAATGGCAGTGAAGTATTGAATTGACGCCAACCCTTCCCCCACCCTGCAAAGACTGACAGATATTGGGGTCTGCCTTTGGGTCGTTGGCCATAACACTCACATTATTTCTCCTCACCCTACCCTGCAGACACCGACAAGTGTTGTGGTGTGCCTTGGGGTCTTCAGGCCTTAGGTGCACCCCATTCCATAAGGAAATACACTGAGATTTGTGCAGTATAAGAGAATGGGGTGAACTTTGGGGCAGAAGAGTCCAAAGCACACCTCAATGCCTGTCACTGGCTGCAGGGTGGGGATGGGGGTGAAATGGCATGAGCATTACAGCTGACAATCCCAAGTCACACCACTGATGCCTGTCACTCTCTACAGGGTGGGACCTTTACAGTTGGAAACCCTAACATCCCCAGGTGTTTGTTGGTATTTTCACTCCAAATTTTCAACATGGGCTTTTTGTGACCCCACCTCATGAACAGTGGCACTATCAGTTCATTAGCTGAAAGGTGATTTTGCACAGCGACTGCACCATTTGGCGCCACAGGTGCAAGAACACATTTTGGGCAGAATGTAAAAAATGACAGCTGTACTGTTCATGAGGAGGTGTAAAAAAATGGCAATGTTGAAAATCTGGAGTGAAAATATCAAAAATTGATGAAGTCATGAGCGTGCATAGAAACTGCGCAATGCATGCCCGTAACACAATTATTTGGGGAATTTTTTTAACCAAATTTTCAACTTCGGCATCTTGGGACCTCTCCTCATGAACAGTGGCACTGTGATTTTGTTACTCTGTCTCGAAAGTTGATTTCCCACAGTGACCGCACCACTGTGGTGCCAGATGTGCGAAAACACATTTTGGGCAGGATGTGAAAAATGACAGCTGTACTGTTCATAAGGAGGTGTGAAAAAATGGCAGTGTTGAAAATCTGCAGTGAAAATATTAAAACTTGTCAGAGTTACAAGCTTGCATGGAAACTGCGCAATACGCACTCATAACACAGTCATTTTTTGGAAATTTTTCACCAAATTTGCAGCATAGGCTTTTTGGGACCCCTCCTCATGAACAGTGGCACTGCTGTTTTGTTAATCAGTCCCAAAAGGTGATTCCACGCAGTGACCACAAAGTCACCTTTGGGCACCGAATAACGAGATGACAGTGTGTGTGTGTGTGTGTGTGTGTGTGTGTGTGTGTGTTCGTGAGGTGTGGTCCCAAGAACCCCATGTTGAAAATTTGGAGCCAAAATTCAAAAAATCGGCTGAGACATCCACCTAAGTTGAACCCCCCCTCCCCCATTGATGCCATTATACAGCTTACCGACATTTCTTCATTATGCAGTTCAACTTTGAAGAGTGCAGATGTGTTCCCGCTCCACCAACAATCACAACACCGGACCTCCGGAAGTAAGTATGGGATGGGGGGGATGTGGGGTACGGGTGTCTGAGAGGGTGGGTGTAGGTTGGGAGGCGCCACGGACAAAAAAAAAAAACTGAACCAGACATCACGGTGCCGACACAGTCAGCTTTGTGTGAGTGGCGGCACATTGGGGTGAGCTCCCAGTGTGCCACACAGTGCGGGGGGTGGGGGACATGCCAACACAGGGATTGCATCCCCAATGTCGGCTTTGTTTGTGGATTGTGTGGTGGTGGTATTGAAATGTTTCACCAGGAAAGGCTCGTACAGGAAGCATGTCATCTCTGCCGCTGCATGACAAGCTTGTCTCTGATTGCAGCAGCATATTTCTTTCAAGTTGGTGGGTACTTTACATAATTTTTGCATCAGCGCTAGCATTCTGGCTAATTGGGGAATGAGGGACGCACCTACTAAAGCATGTCCTGCATTCGCCAACACTGACACACCTCTCACTGTGCTATTACTACCACAAGATGTTGCTTGCACATGTGCAAGACAACATAAAAACACATCTATTTCTATCTCTCATGCTACTGCTAGCAATTAGAGCCATTAAAATACTTTTTCATTGATTTCCTATTAAAATTAGGTAAAGTCATTAATCCTGATCCTTTTGCAAGTTGTTTAATGGCTTTTGATTTTTGTCATTGAACTGCCATTAATTTGTCAAGTATTGTTTGCTTACTACATTAAATGCCAAGGATATAGTCAGCCAACATCCCCCATTCCAGATGTGCTAAGCGGGGCCTCTGTGTTGTGAAGCCTGACCTTTTTGTTTTGGGCCATGCAAATCCCCTTATGCATATTTTTAGTTCTGCAGATGTGTTTCTCCATGACTGTTATGGTTCACTTACTTTCCCTTTGTCATTCTGTATGGAGTATATTCACTATGACCATGCTCAGCACTCTTTGTGTGGAGTAGGATGCTGGAAGCATGCACCATACCTCAGATTTTGTCACTGAAATGAGGGACAATGAGGGACACTAACCCTCATGATGATCAGGGCATATCCTGAAACATGGAGATATAGTACCTTAGAACACAGTGGAAACCATTGTATTTACGTATACCCGAAATTAGCACCTGAGAATGAATTTCTTCCATAAAGCAGGGGTGCCATTTAGGTAGGGCAGAGGGGGACAGTTCCGCCCCTGCATTTATGCCTAGGTTGTTCTTACGGTGTGGCAATAATAGCATTAAATTTGGATTTAATCTTTTGCACAAGAAGTGCCCATCAGCCTGTGTGTGTGCTCACGCTGCAGATGCACTCCAGACTCGACTGTGTCTATAATGTGTTGTCCACTCTCTCCACCTATTAGTGGTGGCACCATCAACGTGATGTGGAAGAGCTCCAGCCAAGCAAGAGCACTAGTCATGCGAGTGCAATACTGTCTTTCCTGCCACAGAGTAGACAAGCTGCACACTACAGCTTGGAGGAATCGGTGAGCACTGAACTCTCAATAGCAGTGTTGTGGCGGCATATTTATGTTGGTCTACTCTTAGTGAGTCTCCATCTCCCCTGGTGGCTGAAGGAGCAAACGGTGAGCTAGAAGCTAACTTGAGACTAGGCTACCCCTTTATGCTACTAGGCTTGCCTCACAAAAAAAACAGCATAGCCCCCCCCCCAGGCAGCAAGCTAGGCCTAGAAGCAGCAGTGACAGTGGTGTGGGTGGGCTTCATAGGCCTTGATCAGTGCAGTGCGGCAGCAGCCATGGCGGCAGTCAAGCAAGAAGCAAGCAACACAGGTTGGGTGGGTTTGGTTGGTGAGGTGACTTTGTCGCAGACCATACTGATGACCTGAGATGGTCGGTTCAAGCATCCAGCTTCTGGTAGAAGGATGGAGGAGGAGCGGACTGAAAACTGGGCTGGTGGCACACTGGACCAGGCTGCAGGTTCTGGCCAGATGGCTGAGTACATAAAAGTAAATCATTTTTTTACAGGGAGATTGGGGAAGGAGGAAGGACTGAAATATTGATGTGTTTTTCACATTTCTGCACCTTTGGGTGGCTTCATGACCCATATGGGATGGGTATTGAATGGAATGGAGTCGGGGAGAGAAATTGCAGCACAGTTCTTTTGAGGGAAGGGGTTCAGAACTTCAGCCAGGAATAAAATTGGTTAGTAACTAGGTGGATTTAAGCCTAAATCTGATACACTGCTCTGGGCATAGACAGATGAATCATATACATTTGAATTTTTCCTGATTTGTATCACTTTTCAGTCACACCAAATAAGTTTTACCTTTTAGAGATGTTCCAGACATTCTAGAGCTCGCCACCCAGGAGCTAACTAGCACCTGACCTCCACTGTCTGTTGGCTCGCCCCTACTGAAATCTGAAATGGCACTCCTGCCATAAAGTCTAAATTTACAGGACATCCTCTGTGTGAACAGCATGTTTTCCATGAGGGATGGTTGAGAAGCAGAGCAGTGTTCAGGGGTAAAACGAGGCTTCCCCTTCCCTTGCATTCAGGGACAGTTGAGTGGTATGGTATGCACAGACTATTGGAGTCCCACTACAGTCAGGCTTATTCCCTTCCCCCCTCAGTGAAGCTGACCTCCACATCCCCATGCTCAGGCATGTTATGACATAGGGCAAGGGAGACTGCCGGGGAGTGCACCATTGAAATGAATGGGATTATTTTTTTATTACTATTTTATACATTATTGATGGAGAGTTGGAGATTAATGAAAGCCGCTGCTCGACTAACAAGGGCCTTGTTAGCAGAACATTGGCCTTCATTATTCTCCAACTCGCCATCATAATATATAAAATAATAATAAAAAATTTCATTAATTTTAAGGGTGTACGCCTAAGCACTCCTGACCCATGGAAATCATCTCTTAAAGACTCCTGCCTTTTGTTCACTAGTACTCAGGTAAGAGACTCTCAACTCATATTTATACTTGGTGGGGTGTCTGTAGCAGCATGGATGCACCCTCTACAGTGTGTGTGCATGTGGGGGGGGGATGGCCATGTGAGTGGGTGTTGAATTATGGCTTCTTTTGTGTTTGCCCCTTAAAGTCTGTTTGTGTGGAAGCATTCAAAACTATGGAGAGAAAATAGTAGGAGTACAGGCCAGACAGAACTAATTAAGTAGTTTTGTGGGTAAGAGTGTGTATATTGGGAGTGAGAAGAACAACATATAGTGTATGGTGGAACCTTATTATGTCCCAAATTCAGTTGAAAGACAACCTTGTTGTACTATCGATGTGATGTAATCTTGCTGTTGTACCATCTTGGGTACGTCACATTGATGGTACAACAGCAGCGAGTGCACTTGCGCATGCGCGTTTGTACAGCACCGCACTTCGGGGATCGGCCATGCTGGTAAGTCAGGGACCTGGGAGTGAGGAAGATCGACTGGAATAAGTGAAATGGAAATAATATTTAGACTGTTTTTTTTTTTTCCAGGGGTCCATTTAGCCTGTGTGATCGGGAGACCAGGACGGAGTGTGACTCCTTCACTGGTTGGGGGTTGAAACTTGAGAACTTTTTTGGTTGTTGTTGGAGACAAGGAACTAAAAAGTAAAACACCCCAGGAAGTGAATTCACCTTGTACTGTGCCCATACACTACAAAAGACAATGGATGGGCATCAGGTAACAACAAGGCTGAATTCACTTCTTGACTTTGCCATTACAACGGTAAACCTCTCGAGCTTCGCTCTTGAGGTTTACTTTGTTGTCATGGCAACCTCTCGAAGTGAATACAGCCTTGTTGTTACCTGATACCCATCCATTATCCTATGTGTGTTTCCATTGGTATGTGTACTACAGTTCAGCTGTGCAGCTGATATGAGGGGGGACAAGAAAACTAAAAAGTACAACAGTGGCTATAAGCATGTTGCATTTGTACAGATGTATGCAGATCTGTATTGAAGTACACAGTGTGCAGGCAGTATGGCTTAGTGGTTAAAGGCACTGAACTGTAATCCAGGAGACTTGGAGACCTGAATACCTGGGTTTGAATCTCATCAACCCCCACTTGTGTATGGTGTGATCCTAAGCTAGTCATCTAACTTTTATGTGCACAGTTATCAGTGACCACTTGCTTTTTGCATGCATGCCACATGCATGCAGTCTGTTCCAATTCAACATAAAAAGCATGCTTTCCACACTTGCTTGGTGTATGCATGCCACATGCTTGCAATAAGTTCCAACTTAAAATTTAAATCATACTTGCAGCACTCATATTACGGGTAGTTCTATGTGCTCAGCATGTTCGTGGCACCGACCCTCTGGAATTCTCTACCCCATTGGATCAGGGAGTGCATGACTGTGGGGGGTTTTAAACAAGCATTGAAAACGTATTTATGGAATAAGGCATATGGGGATGGTGTTGAAGTGGATTGACTGTAATTGTCTGGCTGTTTTATAATGATGTTTTATTGTGAAATCATTTTAACTATGTACTGCGCCTTGACTTTGAAAGGCGCATTATAAATAAAGCTTATTATTATTATTATTAAAACATTTCATATAATTATTTCTGTAAAGGTAGATTTAACTTTTTCTATGGGTCTTTGTCCATGAAACTATCGATGAATGCAATACATGCTAAATACAGTATCTAGCCCAGTTGTCATACAGGGCAGAAATTTGGGATACAGTTAAGAGAGAAAGCCTGATGGTTCTGATACACAAACTCTTAAGGAAATCACTAGCGCTTGGTCATACATGCCCAATACATTACTTGCAGACAGAACTAGGTCTAGAAAATAGAAACTCAATTATGAACTCTAAGAAATTAAATTTTTGGTTACAATTAACAAGACTCGATCCATGTAGACTAGAGCATAAATGTCTAGTGGAAAAACAAAACTGGTCCGTACATGGCTGTCAAGGATTAGACTAGTACAAAACAATATTAGCCATACTGAAACAGTATGACTTGCAGATACCTCTACAATACCCAAGTAGGAATATCAGGCTTAGTATGCAATACACAAAATACATACAAAAATAAAGAATTATTGGATACAAAAGGATCTGCAAGTCATTAAGAATTCAAAGTATTTACAGTATTATGGTATGTGGAAAACAACTGTAACTTTGAATTCAAGACTTATCTTGCTATACTCTCAGACCTCATATTGAGAAAAAACTATACACGCTGCAAGTTTGAAATCTTTCAAAGTAATGTTTTACTTGTCAAATATGGTAAGAACTCACCAAATGCTCCAAACTGTTCTCGCCCCCATGGAGGCAAAGAAGACCATTTACATGTACTATGGCATTGTCCCTGGTAAAAACAAAACTCACAGATACTGGTTTATACCCTTTATAGGTTCCTATCAATGCTCTCTAGAGGAAGGATTTTTAACAAGTATCACATTGAATATAGAGGATGAGGATTCAGTCATGAGAATGGCAAATTACTTTCTGGCAATTGCAAGGATGAAGGCAAAAACATTATAATAATGTGGACTATAGCAGACGAAATGGTATTGAGGGCTATGGCACTATTGAAGAAAGAATTGCACTGAAATGAAATCAGTGTAATCATCTTGTCTGTGGAAGATGTATTTGTCTATATTTATTGATATGTACATAACTGCTTATATACATGTATTGATATTGTGTTGTTAAACAATTTGTTAAGTAATTTGTAAACATTTTTTGTAATGGCTTTTGTCAGAGGGCTGGGGAGATACTGGGATGCATAGGGAGAGGTATCACCAGTAGAAAATGGGAAGTTCTTATCCCTCTGTACAGACAGTTGGCGAGACTCCATCTGGAATGCTGCGTGCAGTTCTGGAGACCCCATCTCTGCAAGGACATAGACAAGATGGAGGCAGTCCAGAGGAGGGCAACTAAAATGGTGCAGGGTCTGCACCAGAAGCCATATGAAGAGAGACTAAAAGAGCTTAATATGTATACCTTTGAGGAAAGTAGGGAGAGGGGGACATGATAGATACTTTCAAGTACCTCAAGGGAATCAAAAAAGTCCAGGAGGGTAGCATCTTTCAGAAAAAGAGATTTGCAAGAACAAGGGGGCACAATTTGAAGATAGAGAGGGGACAGCTCAGGGGTAACGTGAGGTAGTATTTTTTCATGAAGATGGTGGTGGACGCATGGAATGGCCTTCCTATGGAGGTCATGGTGTCAAAAACAGTAGGGGCATTTAAGAATGTATAGAACAGACATAAGGCAATTCTAGTGGGGGGTAGGACGAAGTAGGCTGTTGGTTAACTAGGATCTGCAGCTTATTCAGTAAGTAGGGAAATGGGCAGAATGGGTAGGCCAAGTGATCCTTATCTGTCATCAAAGTCTATATTTCTACATTTATATGTATGAACAAATTAAATATACTACTTTACACACACACTCTCACGCAGTCCCCTTCTACCAACCTTCCCCAATTGTACGAGATATATACACACACACAGTCCCCAACACTAACCTTCCCCCAGTCTTGCATGTTACACACACACACACACACCATTCCCATCCACAAACCTTCCCCCAATCTCCCATGACACACACACACACACACACACACACACACACACACACACACACACACACAGTCCCCATCCACCAACCTTCCCCAAATCACACACATGTGCACCATGCACCAACCATCCCCACCCACACATGACTCGCACGCACGCGCACACACACACACACACACACACACACACACACACACACACACACACTCCCGATCAACCAACCTTCCCCTAATCACAAATGTCTCTCACACACACATTAATGCTTGTCCCCATCCACCAACTTTCCCCAATAGCACCTATTACCACACACACTCACTCATCTTCCCTTTCATACATCATTCACACACACTATCCATCCACCCACCTTTCTCTGATTTCATGCACACACACACACACACACACACAAAGCACACACTGTCCCCATCCTCCAACTTTCCCCAAATCACGTCACACACACACACACACACACACACACACACACACACACACAGTCCATCTCCACCAATCTTCACCAATTAGCACATGTCACACACACATACACACACACACACACACTCCCCTTATACCAACCTTCCCTCAATCACACATAAACACACAATCTCCAACCAACCTTCCCTCAGTCGCACATGATACACACAGAGTCCCAACCCACCAGCCTTCCCCCAAGCGCACGCATGCACATACCCACACACACACAGTCCCCAACCACTAACTTTCCCCCAATTCCATATGTCACACACACTCTCTCTCTCCCCCATCTGCCAACCTTCCCCAATAACACACATTACATACATACACAATCCCCATTCACTAACTTTCCCCAATCAGACATCACACACACACACACACACACACTGTCCCCATCCACCAACCTTCTCTTGTCACACGTCACACAATCTATATATATATATATATATATATATATATATATATATATATATATATATACACACAGTCCCCAACCAGCATTCCCCAGTGCACGATACACACACACACACACACACACACATTCCTCAGAGTCCCATTCACCAACCATTCCCCAATTACATCACACACACACATGCCGATGGTGTGCCAGCCCGGCCGAAACCCCAAAATCCCCACAGTGACAATCTTGGCGGTTTGAGATTGTGCGCTGTGGGGATCTGAAATGAAATTTCCTTTTGCCTGAATTACGCCCCCCTTCAAGTTAACTCCAACCTGGAGTTAACACTCATTAGAGGGGCTTGGGGCACAGCCCCACATGGAGGGTTTGGGACGCAGCCTCCCAATTGAAAAACACTGATGTCTGACAGGTGAAATTTCACCTGTCAACATCTGGATCTCACTATGCTGAACTGCAACAACATTCGCTTCAGCATAGAGTAGAAGCTTAATAGTGTACCAACCCGTCCCCAGCATAAAATGTCACTCACACACACACACACACGCCGTGTCTCCCATCCACCAACCTTCCCACAGTCACACATCTCACACACACGCCATTGGGTCACCACGCACGCACGCACACACACACTATCTTTCTTCCATCACCTCAGTGAACAGTTCAATGTTACCTTTGCAATCATTTAAACTAGCTGAGGGAGTGTGAAGAAAACGAGGAACACAAACTGTACCCCAAGGGTACTGTACCTAACAACAAGAAAAACAAAATGATAGAAATAAAGAGGGGGGGGGATGAGATTGGGAAGGGGGTAAGGAGAATAGTCAAAAGGGAAAAGGGGGAGTTGACAAGCAGGGTGATAGCAGTATATGGAAGGCCATGTGTGCAAATACTGAAAGTCTGGGAAATAAAATCCTGGACCTAGAGCCCATTATGACAGAGGCAGACCTGGACATTGTCATTATTACCAAGTCATGGTGCACTGAAACCCACGACTGCAACAGGATTGATACACAAGATGGAGTGGAAAGGATGAGAAGGAACTTGGCAAGGTTGGAGGAATGGCTAAATGTATGGCAGCTCAGATTCAATGCAAAGAAGTGCAAGGTAATGCACATGGGAAACAAAAACCCAGGGAAAGCATACACAATGGGGAGTGAGATACTGACAACAGTAAAAATGGAAAGGGACCTGGGGGTAATTATATCAGACGACCTAAAGGTGGGCAAGCAATGTGAGAAGGCAGTAAGGAAGGCTGGGGGGATACTGAGATGCATAGGAAGAGGCATCAATAGTAAAAAACAGGAAGTTGTTATCCCTCTGTACAGACAGTTGGTGAGACCCATCTGGAGTACTGTGTGCAGTTCTGGAGACCCCATCTCCATAAAGACATAGACAGAATGGAGGCTGTCCAGGAGGGCAACCAAATGGTGCAGGGTCTGCACCAGAAGACATATGAAGAAAACTAAAGGAACTTAATATGTATACCCATGAGGAAAGAAGGGAGAAAGGGGACATGATAGAAACTTTCAAGTACCTCAAGGGAATCAACAAAGTCCAAGAGGTAGCATCTTTCAGAAAAAGAGATGTGCAAGAACAAGGTGGCACAATTTGAAGATAGAGGGGGGACGGCTCAGAGGTAATGTGAGGTATTTTTCTACAGAAAGGTTGTGGATGCATGGAACAGCCTCCCTGAGGAAGTCATTAGAGTCAAAGACAGTGGGAGATTCAAGAAAGCATGGGACAGACATAAAGGCAGTCCTAGTGGGGTAGGAGGAAGTAGCTGTTAGTTAACTAGGATCTGCAGCTTATCTGTTAGGTAGGAAAATGGGCAGACTAGGTGGGCCAAGCGGTCCTTATCTGCTGTCAAATTAAAAAGCAATTCTATATAGCCATTCCAGGCTATACTCTGTTTAGGAAGGAAAGGATGGGAAAGAAAGAGGAGGAGTGGTTCTTTATGTGATGGACAGCATAAAAGCAACTGAGGTACAGGGAATACAGGAGGGGCGGAGGTACTGTTGGTCACCCTAGAAATGGGGAATGGCATGATCTACAGAACTCTAGCATGGGGGGGAGGGGGATGGGACAAGGTTCTGGTGGAAGACATTCGAAAGATGGCAAGCAAGGGGGAGGTACTCCTGGTAGGGGACTTCAGTCTGCCAGACGTAGATTGAAGCATCCCAGCTGCAGCTTCAGCTAGGAACATGGACATCCTGGATTCCCTGCAGGGAGCTTCCCTCAGGCAACTAGTAAAATAGCCCACTCATGAGGGGGCAGTATTGGACCTTGTACTCACCAGCGGGGACAGTGCTGCAGTGGGTGGCCACCTGGAGACTAGTGATCACCTTACAGTGTGGTTCAATATATACACTGAGGCAAAATCGAACCACACAAAGGCAAGGGTCCTGGACTTCAGGAGGCAGATTTTAAAAAGATGGTGGAATGCCTCGGGGAGACTTGGGTAGCGTGGAGGAACAGTGGGCGATACTAAAGGAGGGGATAGTGAAGTTAACAAACCTCTGCATCAGGCAAGTAAGCAAAAGCAAGAGACCACTATGGTTTTCAAAAGAGGTGGTGAGGGTAAAAAGTTAGCATTCAGAAAGTATAAGGAGACACAGAGGAAGGAGGATAGGTATTGGTGTATCAGGAAAAACAGAAGAAGGCAGAGAAAGCAATCAGTAGCACAAAGGTGAAAATGGAAGAGAAAATAGCCCAGGCAGTAAAGAAAGGGGACAAGAATTTTTTCAGGTCTGTAAGCAAAAACAGAAAGACCAGGGGAGGGATAGTAAGGCTGAGGAGGGAAAGGAGGAGTGTGTGGAGTGGGACCAGGAAAAGCAGACATCCTAATCAGATACTTTTCCCTCAGTGTTTACATGGGAAGAGGAAGGTGAGGGCCCACAGGTAAGTGCCAAGAGTATCGAAGGACGGAGTGGGTAACTAGTCCATTTACAGAGGAGAGAGTCCTAAAGGAACTTGCAAATCTGAACGTGGACAAGTGTGGCCAGATGGGGTGCATCCAAGGATATTAAAGAAGCTCAGAGGGGTGCTGGCTGCACCTCTGGCAGCCCTGTTCAGCCACTCACTGGAGGTGGGAGTGGTTCTGGAGCACTGGAGGAGAGCAGATGTAGTCCCACGTCACATAAGTGGGAGCAGGGAGGAGAGGCTGGCAACTACAGGCCAGTCAGCATGACTTTGATAGTGGGGAAATTAATGGAATTACTCCTGAAAGAAAGGATTGTGGAATATCTCAGATCAAGTGGCTTACAAGATCTGAGGCAGCATGGATTCACTGGGGAGAGATCATGTCAAACAAATCTGATACATTTCTTTGACTGGGTGACCAGGTAATTGGATCAGGGTGGAGCGGTGGATGTGGCCTACCTAGATTTCAGGAAGGCCTTCGACACTGTTCCACATAGGAGACAGATAAACAAGCTGGGCAGCCTAGGTGTGGGTCCAAAGGCTGTAAACTGGTAAAGGATTGGAACAGGAGACAGTGGGTGGTGGTAAACAGAGTTTACTCCAAGGAAGGGAAGGTAACCGGTGGGGTACCACAGGGATCAGTACTGGGACTGGTCCTCTTTAACGTCTTTATTAGCAACATTGCAGAGGGGCTAGAAGGGAAGGTATGCCTTTTAATGGATGACACTAAAATCTGCAATAGGGGAGACACTCCAGGGGGGTGGAAAGAATGATAAGAGAGCTAATAAAACTAGAGTGGTTGAGGGTGCGGCAGGTAAGTTTCAATGTGAAAAAGTGTGAAAAAGTGCAAAATCATGCACTTGGGGCACAGAAACCCAGGGGTGGAGTACAAAATGGGGGGTGCAGTATTGACAACCACAAAACAGGAAAAAGACCTGGGGGTAATCATATCTGATGACCTCAAGGTGGCCAGACAATGTGACAAAGTAGTGGGGAAAGCTAGTGGGATGCTGGGGTACATAGGGAGGGGTATCACCAGCAGCTGTATAGATCACTGGTGAGACCTCACCTTGAGTACTGTGTCCAGTTCTGGAGATCACATCTCCAGAACTACATAGACAGAGTAGAGGTGGTTCAGAGGAGGCAACTAAAATGGTGCGGGTCTGCATCAAGAAGAGACTAAGTGACCTCAATATGTACGCACTGGAGGAAATGAGGGAGAGGGAGAATATGATAGACTTTCAAATACCTCATGGGTATAAATAAGGTACAAGAGGGCATCACGTAATAGTAACGACCCAAAATGAGCGACCACAAAAATAACTACTCATTTTGGGCACTATTATTCTGGGCTACCCTGCAGAACAGCAAGGGTATGGGACAGTGAACATGGGGAAGGGCGAATGGAAGGTGGGAATAGCGAGAGGAAGGGGTTTTCAGGGACTGGAGTACCTGCTGCTGCCGAGCTAGCCATGTGGTGTGGTGGTGTGGGAGGCTAGCTCTGGCAGAGCAGGTACTGGATTCGAGACCAGGTGCAGGTTGCATTTTGCAGCAGCTGCGAGCTGCAGCACTTCATTTTTTCCAAGATCCAGATTTTGCCCCCTTCCTCAACATGCACCCCAGGTTGAGAATCCTAATTCAGGGGGGTGCGGGGGGCAAGGAGGGGTGCAGCCCCCTGCAAAGTACTTTTTTTAAATCCAGAAGTTGGGTCACCTTAAAGTGTATATCGCCGATTTGCTTTTGAGCGATACACACTCGCCATAATAACAATCGCTGTTTTGCGATTACTTTTATGACATGGAACCATCCAAGAGGGAAGCATTTTTCAGAAAAAAAATGCTCAAGAACAAGGGGGCATGCAACAAAGCTGAGGGGGGGGCAGACTCAGGGAGATGGGAGGAAATGCTTCCTCACAGAAAGAGTGATGGATGTCTGGAACAGCCTCCCAGTGGAGGTGGTGGAGGCAAAAACGGTAACAGGATTCAAGAATGTATGGGACAGGCATAAGGGGACTTTAGTGGTAAAGAAGGGGGGGGGTACAACCAGAGATCAATTAGGGTCTGCAGTGTTACAGTAGGAAGGGAAAATGCATGGGCAGACTAGGTGGTCCGAGCAGTTCTTATCTGCTGTCAAATTCTGTGTTTCTCTGTTGCTGTCGCACGTCACACACACAGTCCCCTTCCACCAACCTTCCCCCGATCACTCGCACACACAGTCCCCAACCACCAACCTTTCCTCAGTCGCACATCACACACACACACACACACACACTCCCTATCCACCAACCATCCCCCAATCACACATTACATACACAGTCCCCAGCCTCCAACTTTCCCCCAGTCACATATACACACGGTCCCCATCCACACGTCTAACACACACACACACACACAATCCCCATCCACCAACCTACCCATCACACATGTTTAACACACACACACACACCCCATCCACCAACCTGTCCCCAATCGCACATGTTACACACACACACACACACACACACACACACAATCCCCATCCACCAACTTTCCTCCAATCACACATCTCACACATACACACACACAGACACACAGTCCCATCCACAACCTTCCCCCAATCGCACAGGTCACACACACACATACACACTCATGCAATTCTCATCCACCAACCTTCCCCCAACTGCACATGACTCTCATACACACGCAAACAATCCCCATCACCAACCTTCCCCCAATCATACGTGACACACACACACTGTCCTCATTCACCAATCGGAAGCGCATGCGGCACACACACACACACACACACACACACACACACACACACACACACACACACTACTGTATATGGTTTCATTCACCCTACACACAATACATAGGCCTATCCCACTCTGGTAAGAAGGGTGCTCATAGCATCTTTCATACCAATCAGTGGCTATGAATAACATCATATCAGACGTGGGGTTCATATCAAGGGCGTCCCACAGGAATCAATACTGTACACATACAGCACTCCACAATAACACTTCAAATGGAGAAGAAAAGAAACTCCAGTTGGATTTTGATATGCTTTGAAAAATATTTGTCTCTGCAAGGTTGCTGCTCTGTGGGGGGGGGGGAAACAGTCTATGGTCTTCTGTAAAACAAAAAAAAAAGGTATACAAATTAAAGACACTTGTGAAGGAGGTGCTGTTAGAACTATACTACTCTACTGGACTAAAGAGCTAGAACTCTGTTACTGGGAACTTCAATTTAAGTTAAAAACAAACAAAAAAAGAGTGTGTTTGTCTGAGTTGGGTGAAGGAATTGTTATCTGTGCAGTTAGCTAAGTAAAGAAAAAAAAACTGAATTAGGGTTTAGGAATTGTTATCTGTGCAGTTAGCTAGGTGAAGAAACAAACTGTTAATTAGGGGGAGTGGCTTAGAGAGAATGAAGCTAGGTATTTTCATGTAAAAACTGACCTAGATAGCTTGTGGCAGAGAACAGCAAGAGGAAGGAGGTGCTATTAGAACTATACTAATCTACTGGGACTATATTGCCCTCCATCCCACTCCTCCGCACTTAGCCTGTTCTACTTTTATAGGCACAGGATTTGACTAACAGGAACTTCTTGTTTGGGAGCAGGAAGGGAGTGATCACAGGCGCGAAAGAATCACCATCCTAGAAGTAAAAGAGTAGCTCTCCATCACCCTCTAGCTGTTGGAGGTCTGACTCTGAGCAAGTAAGGAGGAGACTACTGAGGAATATAAGAACTTACTGTCACAGAACAAGAAGATCAGGAGCTTTAAGGGCACAGAGGCAGTAGGAAAGTAGGGCAAAAAAATAGATTAAAAAAAAAAATTAAATAAACAGAGACAGGAAAGAGTAAGTATACAAAACAACAGTTAAGGGACCACAAATAAAGACATGATGGGAGTGGTGCAGTGCAGTGGCTGTGGAGCAGCAGTCTTCCGGGAGACATTCTGGAGGATGCGGTGTTGCCTCATCTGCAGGCACCTCTCCGGGTTGAGGAAGGAGGTTGCCCATCTCCAGGCTGAGTTGGCCAGGATTCGAGGGACCTCTTTTCCCACCCAGGAACCACCTGGGCCACCGCCGCTGCCTCAGAGGTTGCCAAGAAAGAGGAGTGGTTGGACCACAGTGGGCTCAGGGAGGGTGAGGGTGGTGGAACAGAGGCGTATCACTCCAGTTGCACCTCTCCACAATTCATATGCTATTCTGGCAGTGTCTCGTTCCTCTACGGAGGCACCCACAGCGGAGACCAAAGAGGATGCTGGTAACCTCCACAAAGGAGACTCACAGGAGGGTGGCATGGGACCCCACAGGGGAAGGAGACAACTCCTGGTGGGGGACAGAGGGGAGAGGGAGGTAAGGTGCCTGCCTGGCATCATGGCTTGGAGGGACAGGGAGCAAATCCTCAGGATTGCGGGAGCAGCTGCACAGGAGAGGGAGCTGGCTGTCATTGTTCACCTAGGGACAAATGACCTGGCTGGGAAAGGGATCGTAGCAGTGCAGGAGGAGTTTGTGGAATTGGGGAGGGGCCTTAGACAAGTAGCACGCAGGGTAACCTTCTCGGAGGTGCTGCCTGTCTATGGTGTGGGTGAGGCTAGGGTACTCCACACCATGGGATTCAATCAGTGGTTGAAAAACTGGTGCAGAGCTCAAGGTTTCAGCTTCATTGGGGACTGGGGCTCTACCTGGAGGGATACAGGCCTATACTGGCGCGGTGGTCTGCATCTGTCCAGGAGGGGAACCAGGATCCTAGGTGATAGGTTTAAATGCTTCATTGGCAAGCATTTAAACTAGCCATGGGGGAGGCACTGAAAAGAAGAAGGGAAATCCTAGCCCCCCTCCAAAAAAATCAGGGTGTTTGTGAGGTAAACACCCAGATAGAGCAGTCGATAGGGAGAAGGGCAGGGGTAAATGGAGAAAAAGACAAAGGCAGTAAGGACAGGGATGGGTCAAAAAGGAATAAGACCATCAAAAAATGGAGGGTAGTGAGTACCAATGCCCATAGTCTAGGTAACAAGCTCCCTGAACTGGTGGCCTTGATGGAAGAGGGATGCCTGGATATCATGGCAGTCACAGAAACATGGTACACAAAGAACCATGACTGAGATGTCAACATACCAGGGTACGCAATCTACAGGAGGGACAGGGAGGGTGGAAGAGGATGAGGAGGAGCTCTCTATGTAAGGGAAGGGATCAAAGCAATGGAACTAAAGGATAAACAGGAAGGAGAGGAGGCACTGTGGGTCACCCTGGAGATTGGAAATGGCACCACAATCCACACAGGGGTTGTATACAGACCCCCGTCTCAGGGGGAGGAAATGGACAAGGAAATGATAGAAGGCATCCTTAGGATGGCAGAGAAAGGGGGAGATATTGCTGATGGGGGACCTGAATATGCCAGATGTTAACTGGAGCACCTTTGCTGCAGCCACATCCAAGAGCGGCCATTCTCGATGCCCTACAGGGGGCATGCCTCAGACAGCTAGTTTTGGAACCCACTCAGTAGGGAGCAATCTTAGACCTGGTACTCTCAAATGAGGACGGAGAGAGGATCTCAGATCTAGAATTGGGTAGCCATCTGGGAACAAGTGACCACCAAACAGTGTGGTTCATGAAAAACTTAGCTGTAGAGACAAGCCATACAAAAGTGAAGGTACTGGACTTCAGGAGGGCAGATTTTGTCATAATGGGAGAGTGCCTTAGAAAAGCACTAGCAAACAGGCAAGAAGGTGGGGTGGAGCAACAATGGGGAAACATCAAAACTGCCATCACAGAGGCAACAAGCCTTTGTGTGAAGCAAATAAGCAAATCAAAATGAAAGAAAAAAACACTGTGGTACTCCAAAGAAGTGGCAGGGAAGGTTAGGGAGAAAAAGATAGCATTCAGGAAGTATAAGGAATCACAGAAGGAGCAGGACAGAGAACTGTACCAGTTAAAGCAGAAGGAAGCGGGGAAGGCAGTCAGAATAGCAAAGGCACAAACCGAGGAAAAGATAGCCAACTTGGTTAAGAAGGGGGATAAAACCTTTTATAGGTACATTAGGGAGCAAAGAAAGACTAAGGCAGGGATACTGAGGCTGAATAAAGAGGAGGGTGGTTGGGCAGAGAGGGACAGTGAAAAAGCAGGGATACTGAACTAATACTTCTGCTCAGTATTCACAAAGAAACAGGAGGAGGAGGTACCTAATCCAGCCAATAGAAGCACTCTGGATGGGGGGGTTGATATCAGTCATTTCACGGAAGAAAGGGTTCTGAAAGAACTCCTAAACTGGTGGATAGGTAGATAAAGCAATGGGGCCTGATGGGATTCACCCCAGAATTCTAAAAGACTAAGGGGAGAACTAGTAACACCACTGATTACCCTTTTTAACAAATCATGGGAGGATGGTGTGGTACCTGAGGACTGGAGGAGGGCAGATGTGATTCCCCTTCACAAAAGTGGGAGCAAGACAGAGGCAGGAAACTGCAGACCTGTTAGTTTGACCTCAGTGGTAGGGAAAATGATGGAATCACTTCTGAAGGAAAGAATTGTTGAGTACCTAGAGGGCAGTGGGGCACAGAACCCAAGGCAGCATGGATTCACAGCAGGAAGGTCATGTCAGACAAATCTAATCAACTTCTTTGACTAGGTGACCGAAGTAGTAGACCATGGAGGGGCTGTGGACATGGCCTACCTAGACCTTAGCAAGGTATTTGACACAGTCCCGCACAAAAGATTGATAAACAAATTAGCCAGCCTGGGAGTGGATCCCAGGGTGGTAGCCTGGGTAAAACACTGGCTGGACAACAGGACACACAGGGTAATAGTAAGCAGAGTCCATAGTGAAGAAAGGTGGTTACTAGTGGGGTATCATAGGGTTCAGTACTGGGACCAGTCCTTTTTAATGTCTTTATAAGTGACATTGCAGAGGGACTGGAAAGAAAAGTATGTCTCTCTGCAGATGACACAAAGATCTGCAACAGGGTTGATACACAAGGTGGGGTGGAAAGGATGAGAAGGGATTTGGCAAGGTTGGAGGAATGGTCAAATGTATGGCAGCTTAGATTCAATGCAAAAATTGCAAAGTAATGCACCTGGGAAGCAAAAGCCCAGGAGAAGAGTACACAACGGCGGTGAGATACTGACAACAACAAAAATGGAAAGGGACCTGGGGATAGTTATATCAGACGACCTAAAGGTGGGCAAGCAATGTGAGAAGGCAGTAAGGAGGGCTGGGGGGATACTGGGATGCATAGGGAGAGGCAACACCAGTAGAAAACAGCAAGTTGTTATCCCTCTGCACAGGCAGTTGGTGAGACCACATCTGGAGAACTGCATGCAGTTCTGGAGACCCCATCTCTGCAAAGACATAGACAGGGTGGAGGCTGTCCAGAGGAGGGCAACCAAAATGGTGCAGGGTCTGCACCAGAAGACATATGAAGAGAGACTAAAGGAGCTTAATATGAATAGCCTCCAGGAAAGGAGGCAGAGGGGGAACATGATAGAAACTTTCAAGTACCTCAAGGGAATCAACAAAGTCCAAGAGGGTAGCATTTTTCAGAAGAAGAGATGTGCAAGAACAAGGGGGCACAATTTGAGGATAGAGAGGGGATGGCTCAGAAGTAATGTGAGGAAGTATTTCTTCACAGAGAGGGTTGTAGATGCATGGAACAGCCTTCCTGAGGAGGTTGTGGAGTCAAAAACAGTGGGGGAATTCAAGAATGCATGGGGCAGACATAAGGCAATTCTAGTGGGGGGTAGGAGGAAGTAGGCTGTTGGTTAACTAGGATCTGCAGCTTATCCGTTAGGTAGGGAAATGGGCAGACTAGGTGGGCCAAGCTGTCCTTATCTTCCATCAAATTCTATGTTTCTGTGTTTCTATGTAACTCCCCCGTTCCCCTCGTCTAGGGGCATAACTTCTAATCACAGATGGTCCGGGGGACTACAACAAGCGCAACACCCGATCCAGTGCACCATCATATAAGATAGGAAAACTGGCTATCCTACCTCTTGACAACTTCATGCCCATGTGCACTTTTGATCTCATCTCCAAACCTGGATTCACCCCAAATGCTACCCACCAGCACAAGATCTCCAAACTGCAGCCTCCTGTCTCTTCTGAGCCCCAAAACCCCTCGATCCCAATGCAGCATGATGGACACCTTCTGTAATTACAACTTATGAAATAAATTAGACACAAGGGGGGGGCGGTCTGTTCCATTTTTCCCCCTTCCAACGTAAATAAAGAAAGAATCACTACCAAGTTTCTTCCCAACTAGCTTCTTTATTCTAGCTCCTGCACCCCAAATGATTCCAAGAATGCAGGGGTCCCATCTTTCACTGGATAAATAAAGCGGCTCCATGGGGCTATTTGAACTTTTTACAATTTACCCAGGCTGGACATTTGAGCAGCATAAATGGTTTACAGGCACTGCAAGCAGAGTTTCTTCACTTTGACTTCTTGGACGATTTACTCAAGGAACCTTCCTACTTGGAAAACCCCACAGTCTCCTGGTTCAGTGGCATTGGTAAGCCAGCTATCTCTCTCTTTTCCTGTTCGGAGTTACCCATTTTCCTCAATCTCTGTCTGTTCTGGCACTGGTTGGCTGCCCTATCTCCAGTGCAGGAAAGCGTGCTGCTTCCCCCACCTGGCCGCTGGACCTTGGCCCAAATCTCAAGGGGTACCAAGATTTTTCCTCTCCAACCCAGGCCCTGTAACCCAATCTGTCTTGCTCTACATGGAACCTAAACCTGCCGGTGCTCCCAGCCTCACGACACCAGTCCCCACAGCAACAGCTCAGCTCTCTCTCTACTCTCTACTTGTACAGCAGCTCTCCAATCCAGCCCTGCTCCAGTGCCTTAGCTGCCCTAATTGGGCTACCCTGCCACGGGAGGGCCCTGAGCTCTGCTACTGTCCAGCCCCCCCCCCAAGTAGCCCACTCCTCTACAGATGTCACCCAAAACTCCTTTCTTTGCTCCCAGATGACCACTTGTGAGGGCACACAGCCCCTGGCCCACATCCCTGCCAATACATTCTGGGCTTGTGGTGAGTTCCTGCCAGAGGCACCCCCCAAGGCCTGTCCTAAGACCTGTGACCCTCCCAGCCCTTTAATGCCGGCGCTTCAGGACATGCCCCTCTGTGCAGATCCCCAGAAATGGGTGAATGGCCCCCTGTCTCCCTCTACTCTCAGTCCACCCAGCTCCTCCGGGTGCAAGAGAGAACCACTGCCACCAGCCTCCTCCCTGCGGGGACCCTGCCACTGCCCCCACAGTCCTAGCTGCCCAAGCCACTACTCCATGGGATTATACAGGCTCCTGCCTATCCTGGCATCCTACTACCACCTGCACCTCCCTTCTCCCGATGATGCAGGCACCTGGCTGACCATCCTCCCCATGGAGCTTCCTCCCTGGCTGCTCGATGCCACGTCACTGTAAAAGCCATCCCTATCTGCCACTGATGGGAGGGAGTCTCTCCCCCCTCAGGCCCACCCAGATTGCCAATCTCCCTTCCTGCCTGCCTACTCTGCTCCTCCAGCCCCAGGCCTAGTGCCCGGGCTGGAAAAGGCCCTGAAACTTCTTGTCTCCAGCCTTATACAGCCTTGTATACCTTTCTTAAACTGCCCTCTGCTGCCACCTTGAGGCATCCAGCAGGTATTAACCCCCAGAGCATTAATACATTCCCTAGCTCAGTGGGGGGTGGGGGATAGGAGGGGAAAGGGGGTTCCTAATGGGAGTATAAGCACCTCCTGCAAGAGAGGGGCTTATACTTGCAAGCTAAAAATGCAACTTTTAGATGGTTACATTTGATTGATGACCACCAAGCAAGAAAGAGATTTGGGGGTAATTATATCTGAGGACCTAAAAGTGGTCAAGCAGTGTGACATGGCATTTGTGAGGGCTAGTGGGATGCTGGGGTGCAAAGGGAGGGGTATCACCAGCAGAAATAGGGAGATGGTCCCCACCAGGTTCTCTGTGGTGCACTGCCCGAGGTGGGAATGCAGGGGTGAGGGAATGACCATCTGTTTTAGATCTGGCTTGGGCTTCGACATGCACCCAGTGGGAGCCACCAGGTCCTTTGAATGTATGGCAGTGCGTGGGGGTCTGGGTGCAGGCTGCAGGATTCTCCTTATTTACCATCCTCTGGGTGTGGAGGGAGATTTCCTGCAGGAGGTTGCAGATTTCGTCGCTGGCGAGATGTTGGAGTCTCCCAGATGTTTGGTGCTGGGGGGACTTCATTGCCTGGGCCGATGATGAATCCTTGTGATTGGCTTCCAACCTCCTCCAGATGATGTCATCACCGGGTCTAACACAAGAAGTTACTTCCATGACCCATTACAAAGGCCACACTTTGAACCTGGTGTTCTCATTGGGGCTTGAGGTAGGTGACCTTGGAATTGATCAGGTCGTTTGGTCTGATCACTGCACAGTGAAGTTCTCATTCAGGGTCCCCCCCCATTGAGATGGTTAGCTATCACCCTTTGAGGGGATTGACCCCAGAGGGATTTTTGGTGACTGCCGATCTATCTAGTGTAGGTGTTGCATGTGCAAAGGGCACGTGCGAGGCAGTTGCTGCCTATAGTAGGGCAGTATCCGGTGCGCTCAATGCTCTCACACCACTCCATGTATGACCCAAATCCTCTCACTTAAGGTCTCCTTGGTTTGATAGGGACCTCAAGGTGATGAAGATTAGGGGTCGGAAGCTGGAGCGCTGCTGGAGGAGAATCCAGACGGAGGTGGACAAAATGGCCCTGCATGCTCACTATGCTGAGTACCCAAGGGAAATCAACTGTAAGAAGACAGAGTTCCACCAGCCCCGTGGAGCTGAGGGCTAGGGCGCTGGATGCCTAACCTCGCATCATGCCAGCAACCCAGGTTCGGGAACGAGCCCGAGCCGTCAGAGGTCGGCTATGGGGGGGAGGGCGGAGCTGGATTGAGCTGCCGACAGGCATGCTCTCCTCTCCTCTCTGGGGAGGTGGGATGGCTCCTCTCAGCTGATGGCTGCCACCTGGTGGAGGCTGGAGACAGCACGGGCCTAGAGAGGAGCCAGGTGCTAGGCCAATGGGGTGGGAGGAATGGGGCTGTTACTGGGGCCGTCGGACTGATGCGTGTCTCCACACGCATGCGTACCCACTTCCGGGGCCCTTGGGAGAAAATGGTGGGGAAAACATCAGCGGCAGCAGGATGGAGACCGACTCTTCGCAGGCACCACTTCCAGGCCAGGCGTAAGGTAAGCCCCGGTAATTCTGGGAGATGGGGCTGGGGGGGGGGTTGGTCTGATGGGGGCTAGCCAAGGCAGAAGGTGAGAAAAAATGTTACATGATTAAAAAAAAAAAAAAAAGAAGGCAGAGTTCCTGTCCAAGGATACTGCTGCAGGGAAGAACTGACCATCTCTGCTTTTTCGGACTGTCAATAGACTTTTACATCCAGCCTGTCTGCAGCTGAAAAAAAGACTTTTCAGTCACCTTGTGTGATGAGTTTGCTCAGTTCTTCTCTGACAGGGTGTCCTCCATCCAGCAGGGGATCCCATCAGCGAGTTGCATTGTGACTCCCAGCAGTTGCCTTAGGTGTGGCAGAGGCACTGTGTCCGTCTGTGAGGAGTTTAAACCTGTGGAGGTAGCTCAGGTCATCAAGGTCATCTCAAAGCTGAGCACACATATTGGCCCCTGTGCATGAAGGTGCAGATTGGCTACACACCACGTATTTTGGGTGCGTAGCCACCCCACACTCATTGCACCCCCCATGCTGGATACACTAATGAGGGGCGCGTGAACCCAATGCACCTGATCCCCCATGGGCACAGGCTGCACTACGCTGGGGGCGTGCCAGCACTATGCGGTATTCACTAAACCGTGTAGTGCTGGCCATGGGGGTGTGGAGGGTGGTGCCTGGGATGCCAGCCGGGACCAGACGTAACCCAGTACACACCCCCCACAGATGCCACCCGCTGGTCACGAGAGGACTGGGAAACATCCTGCAGTGCTGCACCAGTCCTCGAGGCTGATCAGAAGGGCTGGGGCAGCTAAGCCGCAACACCATCAGTGTGTCCAGTGTCCAGGGGTGTCTGTCGGTGCCACGGGGATGGGGGGCCACCAACAGACTTCCGGGACATGGCTGCACCATTCTGAGGGTGGGGGGTCTGTCTCCTGGGTCAGACTGTCGGAGGTGTGTGTCGCATGGGTTCAGGCACCCACAGGGGCTATATGTACGACCCCAACTCGTGCTTACGGGTGCAAGAGATCAACTCCTGGACCCAGGTCAGGCATCCAATTGGATGCCCGCCCATGTCCACAACTCTGCCCCGGCCACCCTGCAAAGTTCTACGCACTGGGGGGGAGCTGCGGACAGGTGGCCAGCGTAGGTGAATGCCAGTATGGGTACACCTGTCCGCTGGTGTGCAGCTACACGGGTGGGGTACGCAACTTTTCCGCATACCCCCGCCCACTTCGAGCACAGCACCCATTGTGAACTGGACCCAGCACCGACTTGTTTTCTGATGAGATGTGTCAGTTCCGTTGGCCCCGAGTATGCCTTGAGAGTCCAGTGTTTGCTACTGGAGGGAGTCTTCCCAGATTCCTTGAAAGAGGCTCTGCTGAGGCCCCTTCTGAAGAAATCATCTCTCGACCCAGATATCTTGGTGAATTACTGACCAATCTCCAACCTCCCATTTCTGGGAAAAGTTGTTGAGAAAATTGTGATGCAACAGCTTGAGGAGCTCCTTGTGACCTGTGACCTCTATGAGCCACTCCAGTCTAGTTTCAGAGCCAGGCATATCACCGAAACAGCATTAGTCAGGGTACACAATGACCTCCTTAGGGCTAGAGAGAGAGGAGACAGGTTTTTTCTTGTTCTCCTCGATCTCTCTTCAGCCTTTGACTCTGTAGACCTTCTTGATCACCTCAGAGAGTACTGTGGACTCGCTGGCACTGTCATCAGCTGGTTTGAGTCTTACCTTTCTGGGAGGATGCAGTGGGTGGCGATGGGGAGTTTCTCCTCCTCCCCGAGGCCCCTGCCCTCTAGAGTACTTCAGGGGCCAGTCTTGTCGCTGATGCTGTTTTCAGTGTATTTGCTGCCCCGGGAGACCTCATTAGGTGATATAACATTGGTTTTCTCTGTTATGCAGATGATACCCAATTGTATCTGTCCTTTGCCCCTGGAACATCGACTGCTGTAAAAGTGCTTAACACCTGCCTGGCCAAGATCAACGACTGGATGTCCTACACCTGGTTGTGACTGAACCGCAACAAGATGGTGGTCCTAGTATTTGAGCTGGGCCAAAGGCATGATGGGAGTGCCTCCAGTGTGGCCTCCGGTCTTTTTCTTGAGACTACACCATTGATGGCCTCCCCTAGGGTGTAAGATCTTGGTGTGCTTCTGGATGACTGGCTGACATTTGAGTCTCGGGTGTCGTCTATCATCCAAAGTGTCTTTTACCACTTAAGGAACATTGCCAGGATCAAACCCCCTAGTTCCACCTGAGGACCTGCCCATGCTGATTCATGCCTTTGTGACATCTAAGCTTGATTACTGCAATCCTCTCTACTTCAGGGGCTCTGGAGGTACACTCCACCTACTGCAGCTGGTGCAGAATGCAGCTGGCAGGCTGCTGATGGGCCTTTCGAGACCCTATCATTTGACTCCAGAGCTGCGGGAACTGTACAGGCTGCCGGTCAGGTGGAGGGTAATCTTCAAGGTGTGTTCACTCACCTATAAGGCCCTACATGGACTAGGCCCTGGCTGCCTGACTGATCTTCTGACACCAGCCACCTCAGTCCGCTCCTTTCACTCCTCGTCTAGGGGCCTCCTTGAATTTCCCAGGACTAGACTTAGAACTGCCAGTGACAGGGCATTCAGTATCACCGGTCCAGTCCTGTGGAATGCATTACCACCATTTGTCATGGAGGCCCCATCGGTAGAGACCTTCAAGTGCGGTCTCAGGGCCCATTTATTTGCTTTGGCCTTCCCAAACCAGGAGATCTGATCTGGTTCTTAAGAACTTGCCTTAATGAGATATGCTGCTGTACTGTTATTTATTGTATTTATTGCTGTATTTTATCTTATTGTTTTTATGATGCGTACTGTCTTATTTCCCTTGCTTGTTTTAGTGTAAGGTGCCCAGAGCTTCTGGGATTGGGCACCCTAGGAATAAACCTTGCCTTGCCCCTGCCTTGCCTTGCCTAGTGTTGCCTCTGTATAGATCACTGGTAAAACCCCACCTACAGTAGTGTACTGTATCCAGTTCAGGGGACTACATCTCAGGAAGGACATAGAAACATAGAATTTGATGGCAGATAAGGACCGCTTAGCCCACCCAGTCTGTCCATTTATCCTACCTACAGTAGCACCGCAGACCCTACTTGATCTCTGGCATTTAACCCCCTTTCCTTACCACTATGGTTCCCATAAGCATATCCCATGCCTTCTTGATTCCCATTACCATTTTAGCCCCCCATCATCCCTGCTGGGAGGCTGTTCCAGGCATCCACCACTCTTTCTGTCAAGAGGTACTTTCTCACATCTACCTGAGTCTACCACCTCCAGCTTCATTGCATGTCCCCTTGTTTTTGAGCAACTCTTTTACTGAAAAATGCTTCCCTCTTGAACTTTATTCATACCCATGAGGTATTTGAAAGTCTCTATAAATGCTGGCACGGTGGTGCAGAGGGCTGAGGTGCTGGCGCCTTACCTCGCACCATGCTGGCGACCCGGGTTCAGGAACGGACTCTGGCACCAGAGGGACAGCAGGGGAAGGAGTAGGACTGAGCATCAGGAGGGCTGCTCTCCTCTCCTGGGGCAGGTTGGGAAATGGCATCACTCTGTAGCAGCCCCCGGTGGAGACCAGGGGAAGCTCAGTTGTGATGCAAGTAGGGGAATAGGAGGAAAAAAAACTAGAAAATGGCGTCCAGTGCCTCCCTGAGCTCTGCAACAGCTGACCCTGCTGTAGCAGCACCCTGGTACAATGCCTATGCTGTTAGGCTGTTTCTCCTTGGAAGAGGAGGACCCATCAGATGAAGGGTCACGTTGGGTTACCCTGAGGTGGCTGCGATGTGGGGTCGAGATCAGCGACGGTGATGGGAGAGGTGAGAGTCCTTGTGACAACTGGCCTGAAGGAGAGGAGGGTGAGGGTTGCAGGGGAGATAAAAAAAAAAAAAAAAAAGTCTCTATCATATCCCCCCTTTCCCTTCTTTCCTCCAGGGTGTACATATTGAGGTCCTTTAGTCTCTCATCATAGGATCTCTGGTGCAGACCCTACACCATTTTAGCTGCCCTCCTCTGGACTCCCTCTACTCTGTCTATGTCCTTCCAGAGATGTGGTCTCCAGAACTGGACACACTACTCCAGGTGAGGTCTCACCAGTGATCAATACAGCGGTCACATCACCTCTCTCTTTCTGCTGGTGATACCCCTCCCTATGCACCCTAGCATCCCACTAGCTCTCCCTACAGCTTTGTCACACTTTCTGGCCACCTTTAGGTCATCAGATATGATTACTCCCAGGTCTCCTTCCTGCTTGGTGGTTGTAAATACTATGCCCCCATTTTGTACTCCACCCCTGGGTTTCTGTGCCCCAAGTGCATGATTTTGCAGTTCTTCACATGGAAACTCAGCTGCCATACCCTTGACCACTCCTCTGGCTTTCTTAGATCTTTATTCATTTTTTCACATACCCCCCCCCCACACCCGGAATGTCTACCCTATTGCAGATTTTAGTGCCATCCGCAAAAAAGAACACCTTCTCTTCCAGCCCCTCTGCAATGTTGCTAATAAAAACATTAAAGAGGACCGATCCCAGTACTGATCCCTGTGGCATCCCACTAGTCACCCTCCTTTCCTCAGAGCAAACTCTGTTTACCACTCCCCTATGTCTCCTGCCTCCTAACCAATTCCTTAGAACATAGAGTGAAGATGATCCAGAGAAGGACAACTAAACTGGTGCAGGTTCCGTATCAGAATCCCTATGAGCAGAGACTAAAGGAACTTATATGTGCACCCTGGAAGGGGATCCGCACTAATTCCCGACACCTATAATCCTGACATTTTAAATCCCGTCACCAGAATCCCGACTCATCATCTCTCTGACTGTTTCATTACCCGTCACCAAAATCCCGACATATGCTGCATTCTCAGAATGTAAAACCAAATGCCAAAAAACACATTTGACAGTGTCCTTTAATGCCGGATGTAACATGGCACTTAACTTTTTTTACTGGTTCAGTGAAACGTCGTATGTGGCAGATGAGGCACAAATACTAAATTCTGCATACCACGCATGTTGCATTCTCAAAACTCTCTTCAGGAGCAGGATCATTAAAAGTCGCACCAGTTGTGAAAAGCAAAACCTCAATGCCGAAAACCGCATTTGACTGTTGACAGTTGATACAGAAGCTTGCAGTGGAAATTCACATACGGCAGATGAGGCTTTGGAGAATTTAATTTCATTATTTGCAACTGTCATCAGTGCTTGTAAGCAACGGGGAGTTACTTCAGTTTACATCAGGTATCAGGCTAAATAAGTTGCAGTCAGTGCATTAGGCTTTTCTTATTATCTAAAAATGTGCTGCATTAAGTGTTCGGCAAATCCCACCCCCATCTGCCATGTGCACTTTACATATTTTTGGCAAATTGTTTTCAACGGAGGTCAGAGGGCCAGGGAAGGGGAGAGGCTTCTTGACTAGACTGCCCGAAGTAACTGTTACAACTGTTGCTGGATTGTAGCTCGGGTCAGGATTTCGGCAGTCGGGGAATTTTAACTGTCAGGCAGTACACAAGTTGTGAAATCGGTGACAGGATAATAATTGTCAGGAATTAAAGAGTCAGGATTTAGTACCTAACTCACCAAGAAGAGAGGAGGAAGAGGGGAATATGATAGAGTGCTTCAAATACCTCACGGAGGATGAAGAAGGTACAGGAGGGTAGTATTTTACAGAAAAAAAGGTGTTCAAGAACAAGGAGACATGCTATGAAGCTGAGAGGGGTAATTTCATGAGAGACGTGAGGAAGTACTTCACAGAAAGAGTGGTGGGTTCCTGGTATAGCATTCTAGTGGAGGTGGTGGGGGCAAAACCAGTGGTATGGTTCAAGAAGGCATGGGATAGGCATAAGGGAACCTTAGAGGAAAAGAAGTGGTGGGAAATGGGCCAGAGAGCAAGTAGGGTCTGTGGGGATGCTGTAGGAAGGGAAAAATGGGCAGACTGGGTAGGCCAAATGATCCTTATATTCCATCAAATTCTGTGTTTCTATGTTAACTCAGATATCATTTCATAATTGCGACCATAGTGCAGTTAATACCCTTTAGGAATATACACTGAGAACATTAAAAACCATAACTATATTCCGTGCCCCATGGCTTTTAAACTTCATTTCTGTTTGCAAAATATGTGGCATATTGTAACGTGTGTCTCTTTAACATTGTGAGTATACAGGAGCTGCTGAGATGAAAACCTGTATGCTGAAACAATAAACATCAAACTTGAAGCAGCCTAATAGCATGACTGCTCTTACCTTCTAATTAGAGAAATAAGTGAACTTGACTCATTACATGCAGCAAATCAGTTAGAGAAGAGAGAAGGAAAAAACATGGAACTTAAATTGATGTGAAAAGGCTGGTCTGCCTACGCAGTGGTAGCGTACCACCCATGACACTGGTGACCCGGGTTCAGGAATGTGCAGAGATGAGCAGAGCATCTGCGCAGATGCTTTCTGCCTCGGGGAGAGAGGATGAACAGATGCCACTGCTCTACCATCCCCTGGATGACCACACGGGTAGGTGCAGTTGGCTGTGTTGGAGTAGGGAGGGGAGACATCAGGTTCTGCTGGCACATGTGCACACCTCCATGTGCGCAAGCACAAAGTCCTGTGGGAAGGTGAGAACAAGGAAAAACGCTGGAATGCACAGGATGCTGCTCGCCTTACTCCATGATCACAGCGCAGCTGAATCGAGGCCCTCCACCCAACACTGAGCTAGAGGATCAAAGGGGAAGTGGGGGACCAGGAGACTCCACCCTAGCGGGTAAGCCAGGGAGGAAAACCGGGAGGGGGTAAGTCCCGGAGAAAGTGGGTGACAGTGGCAGGAGTGGGGGTTATTCCGGGAGGGGGGAGAAGGAAAAAAAGCATACTAAATAAAACAAAAATTGGTGTGAGCTCAACAGGGGATGCGTGGCGTAGTCATGCTCCATGGGACACTATAATGTATAAAGTAAAGCAAACAGTGGAGCTGCATCTGCCCAGCCGACTCAGTGTCCCAGGTCTCTGACACAGGAGCTACCCCACCATCTTGCAACAATACATGGTGCTACTCTATTGTAGTGAAGATTGCCATCTTACCTCTCCCCCTACTGAAGAAAAATAACTATCACTATCAATCCATGACCATATGACAACTGTAAACTTTGTGGGATTCACAAATATAAGGTAAAATACCTGTGCACACTGTGAGAAACACTGAGCAGTTTGGTAGTCCCCTCGGCATAAAAGTGATGATTTATGTTCTGTTCATGTAACTCGAGTCCAGAGCATACTCTATCAGTCCAATATACCCCCGCGGTACAAAGTCACAGTGTGCAGCTTACCACAATGGCGATCGATTAACCTGGGTTGTGGTACAAATGCCTGTAGTTGATATGCTGTCATATTTATTTGTTAAGCTAGTCTCCATAATCTAATGGCTTTCCAGTTCCCAAATGGAATGTTCTTTTGCACACATATTTTTCTACCAAGGCAATTCCCAACGGTAGGAAGTCCAAAATCAGCGCCACGATCCTATAAAAGCCCAAGTCAGTGCTAATGGAGGGGCTAGCTAACCCCAGGCTAAGTTGGAAAGCAGATCCAGAAAGCTATCTGCACTCATAAGGGAGTGTGTACAATCAAATATGCACACAGAATCCATCACCAAATGACTCAGACCACGTGAGAGGTATGCACAGCAATGTACAATTGGGAACCGCACTTACACGGGAGCGCGTACAATTAAACATAGGCAGCTCATTACAAAAAAGCTGCTTTACAACAGCAGATAAATTCCAGTGCAAAATAGTGTACACATGCCAGTCACATTGAAGAATACCCTAGCACTTCGCCGCAAGGCTTCGTCTGGGGGCCCCCGACGAAGCTTTGTGGTAAAGTACTGGAGTATCACTGTGTATAAGCCTACATCACTGCACTGCAAAGGATGAATGCACCCGATAAGATAATACTCTGTATAGGTTAGCACCAATGTACTGTAGTGCCTGCACTACTGCACTGCAAAGGATGTATGTAACTGCTTTTCACTGCAAAGGATGTATGTAACTGCTTAGCTAATACTCTGTATAGGTACTCATCAATGTATTATAATGGTTAATAATGTTTGTACACCTACCATTCAACTAGTTATGTAACACTGTCTTTCCTGTATTACTGTCATATCTGTATTTATGTCATCCAACGAGGAGCCTTTGGAAATGAGTCTATAACTCAAAGGATTGTAATTCCGATATTCTAATAAATAAATAAAATAAATAAATAGTCCTCCTCATTGTGATTGGTGTGTGTACACTGTTTTGCACTGGAATTTATCTGCTGTTGTAAAGTAGCTTTTTTTGTAATAGGCTGCCAGTGGGAAGTACATTTTTTCATTGGCAATGTTTGATTGTATATGCTCCCGTGTGAGTGCAATTTCCAACTGTGCCTTTATATAAATGTATACCTCTCACATGGTCTGAGACAATTTGTGATGGATACTGCCCACATAACAATAGAAATGTAAGGCTGTGGGTCTGAAGCAGCATCACTGCACATATGCATCACAGTACACTGGGCTCAAATCGCCCATGTGCATACTGTGAAGTTATGTTGGTCACCTTCTTGTCAAAGCCTCCCTCCTGCAAATTTGTGACAGTGGGCCGTACTTTGTATAAATGTATAGGCTCTGTCCAACTCAATTCTGAAAATGTCTTGAAGGAGCTGAACATTTAAATCAACAAGTGGCTAACATTTCAAGATCTAAAAGCTGTGTGTATGGCCAGCGACAATTGTAGTAATGCTGTAAAGGCTATTCATGAAAGGTGTTTCCACCATGTGCCATGTTTTACACAATGTCCCACTATGAATGTACCAGACTTTCTGAAATCAGTCAAAGAAGCTGACAGCATGTTGTTCATTGCCCACCAGATATGTGGACATTTCAGTCATTCCACAATAGGCCAGGCAGCAACTGAGGGAACTCCAGGTCAAAAATAAGATTCCCCAGCACTGTCTGAAACAGTAGGTGTCCGAAGGGTGGAACTCCACCGTACACCTACCTGAACTGCAGTTTGAGCAATACAGAGCCGTCAAGGACTACACCATGATGCACCATGGTCAAAACACTGCATCCATCTCCTTCAGTAGATCTCAGTGGGGGGTGATGGACAGCCTCATTCAGATCCTGCAGTTTGCTGAACATTCCACTTAAACTGCGAGTGCTGCAAATGCAAGTGTCAGCCAGGCAATACCACTGCTTCAAGTGTTGCAACAGGCTCTGGTTAACATCTGTGAGCAGTTCATGCTAAATGCCAACATGACCTGCTGTGATCTGAGGAAACAGATGCTGGACTATACGCAACAGATAGGTGGTTATGCAGCATGTTGTAGTCTGAGCCCTGCATTGTTGCAACCATGCTTTATCCATGGTACTTGCAAGGAATGCTGTCCCTTCTCAAGGAAGACAAGGCACAGCTGCATAAGCACATCTTGGTGTTAACAGGGTTTGTTTACTGACATATGGTGGCAAATCAGCAGCAATCAAAGCAAAGTGAACATGGCCCAGGGCAACCAGCCCCTAAAATGTGGTGCCTGCAACATCAGCAAATTCCTCCATGAAACCCCCATCCCTGTCATTAACACCCTCTGTTTCCTCCACAGTGAGTTCACATAAGCAAGCCATCAGCTCCAGTCCTCTGTGGTCTTTCTCTTCTAGGTGACAGCTGCCACCAAAAAGTAATAAATCCTAGCCAGAGATCGGTAAGTCTGCAGCCACCATGGTGCAGGAACGTACGGATAACATGGAACAACTATGGGCTAATGATAAACCCCTGGTGTACAGCAGTCAAATAATGCAGTGTTGTATGCACTGGCTGCTGTTGCAGTACACCAACTCTCCAGCCCAATAGCTAGCAGGAGCTCTGAGAGTGGTTAGTTTAGCAGGGCCAATCCTCACATTTGTGGAGAAACAGGCTGTTCAACCATAATGCTGAAATGCTTACTTTCATCAAAATGAACACGCAACACAACATTCCACATGATTACAAAATCAGGGGAAAAATCCCATTTCCGGGATATAGGTGAGCACTGCAGTCACAGGTGGGGGAGGAGGAGGAGGAAAAAGAGGAAAGTGTATTGAATGATGACCTGTCTGACAGACATAATGCTGAAGGTCATTTTGAACATGGTGAAGCCATCCCTGCCACCGGTCCCTCAGGAATCCTTCCATGTCTACGTAGCTCTGTCCCTGCCATCCATGATCAATAGCCTATGGGCTACTAATTTGATTTTCACATGCTGATATGATACAGAATGCCTGGCTAGCGCCCCTCTTCTGGCTGTTGTTTAATGTTGTTAACCTATCCCTTACCTCTCTTATTATGTTCGTGGAGTGGTGTGAGATACAGTATCAATAACATATTATTCAAGGGGTCATCAGGCTTCTAATGTAGGAGGTAATGAGAGGAAAATGATGGAGGTAGGAGGCTTGACATGTTAGTAGGATTATAATTCGGGAAGCTTGGATTGAGGTTGGTATGGTGTAATGCTTGTGCAACACGATTGTAACTTTGGCTTACACTTTCCCCTTCCCCTACTTAGGTGCTAACACCCTTTTGGGGAGCAGGAATCTCTTGAGGAGGGTTCCACCCCTAGAGATGATGCAGGGATGTGATCCCTTAGATGCAAGGTACATTAAGGAAGAAGGCCCGACCCCAGGGAAAAGAGTCACTATTGGAGGAAGAAGGGAGGGTGGTGGGAGAAAAGAAACCTTTGTGTCCATTGGATACTAAGCATGCTCTGTATAATGACCACTGGAGGAGGGTGGGGTAAGTGTCACCCATTGCCTTACTTAACTACAGGCTATGTCCTTCCATTCAGTGGGCTACTGGGCCCATGATGTAGGAAGCAATGAGGGGGAAATGATGGAGGTAGACTTCACATAGTAGTAAGATGATTCCGGTTTGGATTAAGGTTGGTAGTATGTAAATGCTTGTGCAAAATGACTATAACTTTGGCTTACAACTTTCAGAGAGCTGGCACCCTCTTGAGGAAAAGTCTACCCCTAGAGGTGTTGCAGGGATGTGGTAATTTAAATCAAAGGTACCATAGGGAAGAAGGCCCAAAAAATCTACAAGACTCATATATTTTCTGAGGAGAGGACAGACATAGCCTGTAAAGGAACTGACGTAAAGAACCATCAATGGATAGGAAGATGAAAATTGAATAAGGCCACCATTCAGCTCCAACTCTCAGCAGGGCTTAGATATATCTTTATTTATTACCTTTGGCATGGAGAAGAGGAAAAACCCATTATGGAGGAAACCAAGGCTGAGCTCACCATCCCAGACTGAGGATTATTTGTTACATCTGGAACAGGACTTCAAACATGTTGCTTCAGTTATGGAAAATAATGTCTCTCCTTTTCTCACCTCACAAAGGTGTTGGAGGGGCTGGTCATAGACCAGAGGTGTCCTTTAAGGAAGGAATTCACCCCATGGAGGTGCTATGGGCCAAAGTCAGTGCCAAAGAAATGACAGGATTATTGAATGAACTCTGAGGAGAAGGTAGACTAACTAAAAGGTACTTCAGGTTTGGCTGCCCAGACACTATACTCTGCATAAAGCTCATAAAAAGTTGGAGCCAAGCACCTGAGGGGCAGGGCCCTGTAATATTAGCCATTGAGAGGTCGATGGAAAGCTGAACTGAGTGTGTGCCCAGGAACTGAGGAGTGTTCATGATGTATTTCAGATAGCTGAATGACATAGAGGGAAAGTGCCAAGGTAGGTAGTATGCCTGATATGACATCACATGACACAGAGGGCGAGTGGCTGGGTAGGTAGTATACCTGACATGGCATGACATGGACGGCAAGTGGCTTGGTAGATAGCATGACTGACATGACGTGACATGACACGAAACAGAGAGAGAGTGCCTGGACAAGTAGTATGACTAACATGACTGTGACAGGGTTAAATAAGACCCTTTTCCATTTGTTATGTAGAAAGAGTTAAAAGCAAAGATCTGTTCGATCTGCTCCTTTTCTGTTTCTTGTCTGTCTGACTGCACCATCAAATTTTCTTGCAAGACCTAGAAACTGATCACTCTGACAGTCTAGTGATTCGCCGCCCCCGCTATCTCCCTGCCTTCACTTGCAGTTTCTATCTTGTCTTCCTTCTTGCATATCTATGGTTATAAAAGTATATGTGAATCTTTGTGTGAAACTGGGATCCCTTGGTTTGAAACTGTATATAGTTATATTGCTGAAATGATTGCAGAAAGCTATTTGGAACTCAGGGGCTTAACTTTGAGCTGCAGTTTGTCCTCCACGAACTCTTTTGTAGAGTTGTCAACAGAAGATTAGTTCTGGGACACGATGTTTTAGTTTATTGCACCTGCAAGGAAAGAGACTGACAACGTTCTGATACATTTTGTGAGAAACAGGATATCTCTTGATGAGCTCAGGATGCATAAGTTAATTGCCAGGCAAATAATTCTTATAAAAAAAGCAGCAATGTTTGTTACAGAGAGAGAAAGAGACTGACATTTAGAATTAGAGATAACCTCAGATGAAGACTGTTTTCTTTGTTTGTACTGCTTTTGTAACTAGCTAGCCTGAACATGTTTTTATTTTACTGTTATTGACAATAATAAAATGCTACTTGTGAATTTTATAACTGCCTATGCTTCCTGACCTGTGTCTCAATAACAATGACATCACATGCCATGTCACAGAGGGCAAGTGCCTGGGTAGGTAGTATGACTGACATGACATAGAAGGTGAAGATCCCTTGTAGGTAGAAGGATAGGGAGGGCATAGCCTAGTATGGTTACTTATAATAGATGTGAGCTTGAGCAGACAGCCAGATGACTGCCTGGGCAGGCTGATGGATACCCTGAAAGGGGAGCAGCAGGCTGAGGGCCTAATCCAGGAGGAAGGGTGAGCAGCATAGTGTTAGAAGGGTGGGAGCCTGTTTGTCACTGAGGCATATGCTGGACTGTAGGTAGGGTGTGAGCCTAATAAAGGCATATAATTGGAGGGCAAAATCTGATTGTTGACGGCTTATATGTTCACGTCTAGCAGCAAGTATATGTATGGTAGGAAAATAGGGACAGACTTAGGAGTATGCCAAATAATAGTATCGGAGGCGGCAGGAGAAAAATGAAGCCCAAAAATGCAACAGGAGGACAGATGACACCCAGCAATAAACAAAAACAGCAGACCAGCAGAGGGAGCACAAGTGGAAAATGAGCTGGGAGAAGATGGACAGGGGCGAGGAGACCCAGTCCGAAAAGGTCTCCCAGAATAGAGCAGGAACAGCAGGGCACTAAGGGAGGAGGACTGGAAGCAGCCAAGCCAAGCAGCTAGCCCAGCGACTGCAAGAAACCAAGAATTCAGGCAGCAGGATCAAGGCGGAAAAGTGCACACAGAGGATAGTGCACCAGGAAAACAGAGCACCAGGAGGAGTGAAGCAGAATGGGTAGGCCAATGGAATGGTCATGAGAGGAAGGAGCAGAAGGATGGCCCCTGCATACCCCTGAGGGGAGAATCAGCAAGCAGAGGCGGTAATCAAGCAGAGCAGCAGAAAAACAGAAGTTGAAAGCAGGACCAACGCAGCAAAGCTGCCACCATCAAAGCAGGGATGCCCTGATCTACAGCAACATAACAGCCAAGGTAGTGGTGGGCAGCAGGAGGTTGGGAGGAGCACTGGCATCTGTGCACATACAGCAAAGAAAACTGGCGTCCATAGGATGCTAGACATGCCCGGTTCAAATATCGCTTGTGGAGGCATATCACGTGTCACTCGCTGCCCCACAGAACCACAGCCTAAGCCCTTCAAATGTTCCATATCTTATATTGTATCTGTCATATCGGAGAGATGCTTCCCTGTGCTGCATAATGATGAGACACCATACCTGTTAGCAATGCCAGAAGAGTTATTAATGTGTAGATCTTATCCTGGAGGAAGGGAGAGGAATTCTGGAAAAGCCAGGAAGAAGAAAGAGGTGAGAGTAGTGTGTAACACATAACAAGCAGCCTTCTGTACTGGAGAAAACAAATCAATTAGTGAGTAACCATTATTAGGGAGCTCTAATAGCATTACTAGCACAACACTGCCATCCTGTGGCTATAGAACTAGAACTGACAATGTTCCAAAAGTATGTAAGCAGTAAAGCAATAGATAGTTCTGGAGAAGAGATGCTTCATTATCTGGGACGTTAGACCAAAGTCTAGCTACTCCCATGGCTACCCACTAGTGCTAACTAAGGATGACCACTTGGTACTTGTTCATCTTCAACAATGATAAAAAATATTTCAATTTAGCCGAAATCTGCATGGAAGCAAGCACCTCACTTAGGTGAGAGTTGATAAAATTTGCTGTAATCTTCAGCACAAAACAAGTCACTGCCTCAGTAAGGTTGATAAATTAAAATATTTTTTTACTGTTGCTTCTACAGAGCAGCAACGGCAAGACCGAGCAGTGAAAAGGAACAAAATGTCTGAGTGATTATCCTTGAGTAGTACTAGGTATGTACATAGGAACACAAGATTTTCATACTTTGAAACAGACTATTAAGTCTGACACATATTTAAGGTAAGAAAATACAACCTAAAAAGTGGCATATTTAAAATTAAGGTCTCTTTATAGGAGTAGACAGCCGGAAAAGTGCATTGGGAGATATCCCTTTGGCCGCCCTCAGCCAGGAACAGAGACATCCTGGAAGCCCTGCAGGGGGCATGACAAAGACAGCTAGTGATGAAGCCCACCTGAGAGGGAACGGCTTTGGACCTGGTACTCAACAACAGAGACAGAATTACAGACATAAAAGTGAGGAGCCATCTGGGATCAAGTGATCACAGTATGGTCTGATTCAATGTGAGAGCAGCAGAAGAGTCAAACCACATAAAAGCAAGGGTCCTGGATTTCAGGCAGGCCGACATTGCAATGATGGGGGAATGTCTTAGGAAATCACTGGTAGGGAAGGAGAAAGGGGGTGGGGTGGAGGAACAATGGGAGAATCTTAAGGGAGCCATAACGGAGGCAACAAGCCATTGCATTAGGCAAATAAGCTAAACAAAGAGAAAGAAAAAAACACTATGGTTCTCAAAGGAAGTGGCCAAGAAGGTAAGGGTGAAAAAGGTGGCATTCAGGAGGTACAAAGAAATGCAGAGGGAAGAAGACAGGGAACTGTATCTGGAAAAGCAGAGGGAGGCGGGAAAGCAATCAGGAGTGCAGAGGCGCAAACAGAAGAAAAAATAGCCGAGGCAATAACAAAAGGGGACAAAACTTTTCAGGTAAGTTAACAAAAGAAAAAAAGACTAAGGGTGGGATTGTGAGTCTAAAAAGCGAAGGAGGAAGTGTGTAGAGGGGGCCAAGAAAAAGCAGAAATCCTGAACAAGTATTTTTGTTCGGTATTCATGGAAGAAGGGAAAGAGGAGGGACGAAAGTTAGGCGATGGAAGCACCACTGGGAGGGAGGTGTGCACCAGTCCATTTAAGGAAGAGAGAGTCTTAAAGGAAATCGCTAATCTGAAAGTGGACAAGACAATGGGGCCGGACGGGATACGTCCTAAAGTATTAAGAGAACTCAGGGAGGTGCTAGCAGAGCCACTGACAGCCCTGTTCAACAGTTCACTGGAAACGGGTGTGGTACCAAAGGGCTGGAGGAGGGTGAATGTAGTCCTTCTTCAGAAAAGTGGGAACAGGGAGGAGGTTGGCAATTACAGGCCAGTCAGCCTGACCTCGGTGGTTGGGAAACTAATGGAGTCACTGCTAAAAGAAAGGCTTGTGACATAGTATATCTCAAATCCAACGGGCACAGGATCCGAGGCAGCATGGAGTCACAGTGGGAAGATCTTGTCAAACAAATCTGATAGATTTCATCTGACTGGGTGGCTAGAGGTGTGGATTAGAGGGGCAATGGATGAGGCCTACCTGGATTTCGGCAAGGCCTTCGACACCTGTCCACATAGGAGGCTGGTAAACAAGCTGGGCAGCCTGGGAGTGGGTCCCAGGGTGGTAAACTGGGTCAGAAAATGGTTAAGCGATAGGACACAGAGGGTGGTGGTAAACGGAGTTCAATCCGAAGAGAGGGAGGTGACCAATGGGGTCCTGTAGGGATCAGTCCTCTTTAATGTCTTCGTAAGTGACTTTGCAGAGGGGCTGGAAGGTGTGTCTCTTTGCAGACAACACGAAGATCTGCAACAGGTTTGACACTCCAGAAGGGGTAGAGAAAATGAAAAGGGAACTAAGCAAGCTTGAGGAGTGGTCAAAGGTGTGGCAGTTAAGATTTGATGCAAAGAAGTGTAAGATCATGCACTTGGGGCACAGAAATGTGAAGGAGTACGTGATTTGGTCGGGGGGTACTGATGGCTACCAAACAGGAAAGGGACCTGGGAGTAATCATATCTGATGATCTAAAGATTGCCAAACAATGTGAGAAGGCTGTGAGGAGAGCCAGTGGAATGCTGGGGTGCATATGGAGAGGTATCTCCAGCAGGAGGAAGGAGGCGGTGATGCCACTGTATACAACATTGGTGAGACCTCATCTAGAGTACTGTATCCAGTTCTGGAAGCTGCATCTCCGGAAGGACATAGAGCAGAAGTGGTTTAGAGAAGGGCGACAAAAATGGTGCAGGTGCTTCACCAAAAGACATATGAGGGAAGACTGGAGGATCTCAATATGTATTCCCTGGAGGAGAGGGGGGGGGATATAAGAGATACTTTCAAATACCTCAAGGGTGTAAATAAGGTACAAGAGGGTAGCATCTTTCAAAAAAGAGATGTTCAAGAACAAGGGGCCATGATATGAAAACAGGGGGGTAGACTTAGGGGTAACGTGAGAAAGTGTTTTTTCACGGAAAAGGTGGTAGATCCATGGAACAGCCTCCTGGCAGAGGCTGTAGAGGCAAAAATGGTAGGGGAATTCAAAAGTGCATGGGACAGACATAAAGGAACTCTAGTGATAGGAAAGAGAGGGTAAGCCGCAGATCATTAAGGATCTGCAGTATATGAAACAGGTATTTTTTTTGCTATATAGCTTTTTATCATCCTGGGAGTCCTGGCAGGTGGCTGTAGTCTCTCCTAATGGAGAGACTCACTCTCCAGCATCTCTGCGTCCCCATATCACTGACTCCAGTCAGTCCCCCACGGATTGCCCCAAACAGGGCCAGGAGAGAGAGCACCAGCACTCCCCCCCAAGACCCAATCCAGATACACTGGGGCCGACCCCCGCAGATGCAGGAGCCATCACAGAACCTGCCAGGCTCCATTTTCCACTTTTCTCCCGTCACCTCTCCCCAGCAATGTGATGACATTGGCACGTGTCTCCTGACACATACTGCCCTCCAGCCACCACCAGAGGGCAGTCAACAAGTGGGACAACCAGTCTCCCTCCCCCACCGAGAGAGGGGAGCAGTCCTCCGGATGCTCGATCCTCTCTCATCCCTGCTGACTCCCAGTGACCCGAGCTCGTTCCCGAACCCAGGTTGCCAGCATGGCACAAGGTGTGGCTTCCAGCGCCTCAACCCTCCGCGCCAACATACCAGCCCATCAATTTATATCTTAACCAAATAGTATGAAGAGATAAAGAGATTTCTTTTAAAAAATGTCCTTACTCTGATAGAATTAAAGGAGATTGCCATTAATTTCGAATGTGATGCAAGCTTGGTGCTATTATACAGTATGTTACAGCAAGGCAGTGTTTGAATCAGAAACTTTTTATTTTGTGTAGCTCTTTATGACTTGTCTATTAGCATTAGTCACAAAAACAAATTTTGATATTAGAAAATATGACAAAATGAAAAGAAGCAAAGCAACCAAGAATATGACACAACATAGATGACGAAGCTTGCTTTATAAGAGTCAACTATCCCAGAATAGTTCACCGAGGAAAGAGCCTGGTCATATTGTATGTGCTTAATTGTAGATCCACAAAATATATATCCCTGATGAATTTGGACATTACCAACAAAATGTTGGATTTGTAATGACTTGGATCTGTGAAAGAA
This sequence comes from Neoceratodus forsteri, assembly GCA_016271365.2. Taxonomy (NCBI): domain Eukaryota; kingdom Metazoa; phylum Chordata; order Ceratodontiformes; family Ceratodontidae; genus Neoceratodus; species Neoceratodus forsteri. The sequence continues at coordinate 967,835,850 of CM028133.1, forward strand.
AAGAATAATATATTACTTGAGTATGGTTCCTGGAGTTTATTCCATAGATATACCATGTAAAATATGCAACCAGTCTCCATCATGAACTTTGCAGAATTGCTTTATTAATCATTGACTGCTATGATCATAACTAGAACTGTAAGGTTGGTTGGATATCCATTTTGCAAAACAGATATTGTGGATATTGACCAAAATGTAGGATTTAGGATATTTGGATAACACTGCTGCATAGCCTAAATTTTTAATTATGTGTAAAAAAAAAAACTCCCCCAATGACTGTCACTCCACCTGAACCACCCTCTAACCTAATAGTTCTCAAACTTTATCACAGTGAGTCTCCCCAAATCCATGGAAAAGATTTTGAGTCTCCCCCAAAAACTGAAATAATCTTGGGCCTCCCCAAAGAAAAATAACATACTGTACTTTGCGCAGTACACCATGAATAAATTGAAACCCCTTTGAGTACTTGGCGCATATTCAGTTGTTTGTCTTATACTGACGTGGAACCTTTGAAAAAGAGCTCCTGTGCTCAAAGGTGTTATCTGAATAACAAATAAATAAAATAAACACATATTATTGTTCAGCTTATTGTAAATCCCTCCCCCCCGCCAGTCTACTTGCTCTACTATTTTCATTCTTGAACCATTGTTACCCCTTGTTGCAGTACCTTCATGGGTCAGATTACTTTCTCTGTTCCCTCTCTCTATATATGAAATAACCTTCCTACATACTTTCTCCCCGCCTCCCTCCCTGCTCCTAAGCAACTTCTCGGGGATTGCTTTACTCCTTCCTTCTATTGATCTTAGCACTTCTATGCTCAACCCCTGTGTTTGGGTTGTTCTGCCATCAGTCAACAAATTGATTAACCACTCATTATTAGTTTGTTGTTCATATTTGTTTGCATTATTGTTCATTGTGTATTTCTTGATTGTTTTGCAATTTCCTTTTGAAATATATTCACTCCCTACCCTTCTCCGGGTACACCTGAAATGAGCCTTGGCTCATTCGCCTTCCCTTGTTGCCTATTAGTACATAAATACATAAAATTCACTTACTATTATCCTCTTTCAGTTAGATTCATCTCTTCACACAAAATATATAAAACTCAAAATTTAAATAGAGTACTTTTTCAGACTTGCTTGAGCCTCCCCTGGAACAGGTTGGGGCCTCCCAAGGGAAGCTGGCCTCACCATTTGAGAACCCCTGCTCTAACCTCAACCCCCACTCCTCTCCAATCTCTTTATGAACACATATTTTTTTAATTCTAACCTTATAATAAAAGAGCCCCCTCCCTACACTAAATTACTAGCCACCCACCTCCCCCACCCTGGCACAAGCCACAAGCCCTCCAGTTTAATAAACAACCCCCTGCCCAACACACCTGCTATTCCCCACTTCCATTCTCCCACATAGTACCCAAATAAAAAAGATAAATCAGGTCAGAAAAACTCAGAACTTAGAAGACTGTCCCATAATGGAGCAGCCTGTGTTCATCTTCAGTGTCCCAAGGTATGAATAAATGGTGACATACTCCTATAGTAACACCTGATTGGCCACAGGGGAGTTATTTACTAAACTGTGGGGTTGTGGCTTGTGCCAGGGTAGGGGAGCTGGGAAGGTAGTGATTTGGTGTGGGTGTGGGGTGTGTTTTTATTATAAGGCTATAATAAAAAGAAAATATGTGCTCACAGGGAGCTGGGGAGAGGCGGGGGATTGGGGGTTGGAGGGTGGGTGTGGGGGTCATTGACAACATTGGGGTTGGAAGAGTGTACTTGTCTGAAGAGTGGTTATTTAATTAGGGTTTTATTATTTTATAGCCAGGTATCGGATATCAGATTAGGATAGCCCACTATCTGATATGTAGTTGTCAAACCAGATTTTGAACTATCTGAGCAACCATAATCACAAGACAGCCTTCCTCAGACTAATGGCTGTGACAGGTGCCACAGAGTGGTAGACCGCCACAATTAGATCTAATATAACAGAGGGCACCTTTTAAAAGCACGTACTAGATGTTTTTTTTTTTTAAAGTTTTATTGTATGTATTTATTCTTTACATGTGCTAAGTCTTATTCCAAACACCAAAAGAATTAAGAAAATATAGATGAATGTCTTATGAATATCTTTTTCTTGTTAGCTACTGTGTGTTGACTTTGAAACTATTGGAAGGTCCAGCACATAGCTTTGCACCCAAGTAAATATGGTTACTGAGATCATTTATGAATGGAACCTAGAGCATCATAAAGGGACTCTCTAGTGCTTCCTCCACAATTAAGTCACAAGATACTACAGTGATTCAGTGTGTGGACAGCCTAGGTAGACTGTAGACATGCCATTCAACATCAGATAAACCTTTGTTGGGTAGGGCTTCTAAAAGGAATACCTTTGGCCCCTTACCTCTTGGTCTTGCTGTAATTTCTGATTATTTAAAATGTTACCATGGGGATTCACTGACCTGTATTCACAAAATGGTTTTCTGGGGCAGTCAGATATTTGTTTTACCTCAGTAGTTATAAATCATTTTACTCACCTTTAGTTTTGAATTTTATGTGTACAGTGCGTGCGTGCGTGTGTGTGTGTGTGTGTGTGTGTGTGTGTGTGCGTGCGCGCATTTTATTCCACTTTTGATTGGTAACAGTAAAACAGGCAGCACATCCTAGATTTATACTGTGGATTTTGACAGATTCATACTGGGGATGCTAGATTCATACTGGGGATGTATTAGAATTATGCTAGCAGCACGTCTCTTATAGTACACGGCATAACACTTCAACAACCATAAAGGACACGGCAAGGGAGCAAGAACTAACTGTCAGAAACTTCTTAATGCAATATCTCAGTTCAGGAATGAAAGAAAATGACAAGACCTTCTAGGGGACACTTTTGTGAACGAGCTTGTGGGTGTATGTCTCAGAGACACTCCTGTGAATGGGCTTGTTCCTTGGGAAACTTCTCAGGGGCTTTTCTGTGAATGAGCCTGTCTGTTTCTCAGGAACATTTCTGTAAATTAGCCTGTTAACATCTGTGAGGGCTTTTGGCAACATTTTATAACCTCCCCTTTTCGCTGGTTTGCAGATTGACATGATGGTATCCTTGATGAGGGTGGACATGGCCCAGAATACTTTCATGTCTAGGGGTAGTATCCATGTTTTAGCTCACCAGAAGCCCCTTGCAAACAGCCACCTAAACCAGTTCACGCTTCCTCCATGGGATCCCTCACTATCTCACTAAAAGGCCCCCTGGTTTGACACTCACCTATGATCCCTGGGTAGAAGAACATCTGAGTGCTTATGGTCCACCATGGCCATGCCAGACCCTGCAGATGTACTGGACAACACCCTTACAGAGTGAGATGTCTGGACCACGTGCCAGCACCATGCAGCAAGGATGGCAGACACTCATGTACCCAGGTGGGAGACCACAGTTGAAACTGTGCACCCCTGGCCTGTGTCCTGAGCCAGCCACTTGGCAAGTCACATACTGTAGCATGCCCCTCTGAGTGCATATCAGTACCCCCTACTGCATTCCACCACAAAGCTGCCACGCTTGTGAAGCATGCCACAAACAGCACCCTAGCATATAGTACTACACTGGTCCTTCACCCATGAACAAGGTCACCCACCCAGTGAGGGCACCTATAACTAGACGCCCTCCAGTTGCTCATGGGCTGGCTAGTTTTTCACCATCACTCACTCCTTGCCACCTGCCAAGAAATCTGCTTCTGGCCTGCTTCTGGCCAAATAGTGGAAAGGGGAGGAGTATAAGCAGTATAAAAGAGGCCACAGACCCTTTTATACTGCTTATTCTCCTCCTTTCCCACTATATCCCTATGATGGTTATGCACAGTCACCTCATCCCTCTACTGGGCAGGCTGGTAACAACCCTGCCCCTTACCATTGAGGAGGGGTTGTTACACTCTCCACCTCAGTTGAATGTTTCCTGCTCCATAAACAATGAGGAAGGAGTCAATGTTCTGGACCCCGCTTTGCCACACAAGGGGGTTGTTCACCACTCTTAACCCAACATCCAGTATGGGCACTTGTGGCACAGTTTCTCTCCCCAGGACAAAAACCCACCCAATAAACAAAAACCCTAAAATAACCCCATTACTCCGCATTATCAGGGACTGAACCTCCACTTGGGACCCACTCACATTTTGCCATAGGGCAGCAGTGCCATGGGTACCTAACCACACACACACACACACACACACACACACACACACACAGACTCCAGGCATGCAATGTGGTATACTTAGAGGCTGCAGCTCTCTCTTCCAGCTCTACCTGCCCACTAGAAGGGGTCCCTGCCCCTGCCCCTCTGCCTAGCCATACCAGGCCTGCCAATAGACCTTTTCCAGTACTGTAGACACCTGTCTGGGACTATGCCTCAGATCATTATGCATAGGTCGGACTGTTCCAGCCTCCCTTTTTAGAACAAACCCCTATCACCAGAAAGCTCCCTGGCCATTGAGGAGGGTTTGTTAGTTTAGTCCTGCTTTTAGGCTGATTGCCATAGCCACCAGGCGTAGTAGGGTCATCAGAAGTAAGAGTCTGACACAAAAGAAATGGAACAATTACCCTTCCCTCTAGAATTATTTTTGTGTGTGCCTCTGCCCAACAGTGTCTGTCAAAGGATATTCCCATAGAGATTGCATAGAAGAACTGATTCAGTATGCAAACTGCACATACCTTGCTAATGCAAAGCATTATGGGAAGAATAAAGTAATGTAAAGCATCACAGGAAGTATATGCATCTCGCCATGCATATACCTCCCATGATGCTTTGCATTACTGAGGCATGTGTTATTTGGTGTTTACTTGAAACTTGGCTTTGTTGCCAATGCCCTTCCAGAGTAACACTTCAGTGTTTTTGAATCTGAGTACATAGGCCCTGATACTCAAAGCAGTTGTTTGTGATGTGCAAACTACAGCACCCAAGGCAGCACCACGCAAAGTGCAAGTATGCAGTGGTACCACAGCTGCCCACTGGCAAAAGGCACCCAGGAGCAAAGGGGGCCAGCTCTTCCCAAATGGGATAGTGCTTTTGTTCCTGCAAGTCATATTCAGAGGTCCGTATGCTAATGACCATATATGGTAAGGGACCATTTTCATGCCATTGCATAGCCTCCTTCATCAGCTCTGTGCAATACATGCAAATGCATGGAGGCATTGTGCAGAGCCTCGGCCATGTCCCCCACCCTCACACTCACCTGATCTTGAAGTACAAAGGTGGACCACCCTGGTAGTCCAGTGGTACCCCTGACTTCAACCTGACCCTTAGTTAAAAAGATAGACTGTCCTGGAAGTCCAGTGGTACCCCCTCCCACCATATTCCAAACTAAAAATTTTAGACTGTCCTGGAAGTCCGGTGGTACCTCCTCCCACCCGATTCCCAAATAAAAATTTCAGACTGCCCTGGAAGTCCAGTGGTACCCCCTCCCACCTGATTCCCAAGTAAAAATTTCAGACTGCCCTGGAAGTCCAGTGGTACCCCCCTCCCACACACATGATCCCTGGATAAAATTATATTGATCTCTGGTAGTCTAATGGTAACCCCTTTTGGCTGATCTTCATTGAAGTAGGTAGCACCCCCAAACTCCCCTCTCCAGCTGAACCATTCATTTTTTTTTTTTATTCATATTTTCTCTCTCAGTGCCGGCAGAGCTCATAGCAGTTATACTGACCATCCGTTCCCCGGCTGTCAGAAATCATGCTGTGTGGCAGTGGTGGCTTGATTTTGCCTTGTGTTTTTCTGTTGCTTTTTTCCCTGAATCCCCACCCTCGAGGATACTGGCATGAAGGACACAAGTCCAGGCTGAAATGTGCTGCTGCACATCTCAGCCAAGTGCCTAATAGTGTCTTCCCCTTCCCTCACCATGAGTCCCGTGCCACTGTCTGTGCATCTACAAGTGGCAGCAATGGGGCAATGCGACACAGAGGAGGAGTGCGTCCTATGGGACACTCAAACCTCCTCCTCCCAGCCAGCCCCTGATGACCCAGGCTCATTCCCAAACCCAGATCACCAGTGTTGCCAGTGGAAGCATTACTGCAGCGCCAATAGGCCAGCAAGATCAACCATTCAGAAACAACCCCCCATCCCCTGGTATGGCACCAACAACCTCCACATCAGTTTAGGAACGCTGGCAGATGGGGTAAGATGGCAAGCAGTACCTCTTCACCCTCTTCACATCGCCTCGGCCAGCCGCCATCTGACTGACAAGGAGTGAGCACATGCATACTGTAGAAACAACTGTGGAGGTGTACTACATACTTTAACGAGGATCAGGCAGGAGGGGATACCACTGAACTACTAAGGTGGTCTGCCTTTTTAATAGGGGATTGGGTATTTGAGGGGTATCACTAGTCTTCCAGGGCGATCTTTCTTTCTAATTGGGGATCAGGGAGGAGGGAGTACCACTAAAGTGCCAGAGATTGGTTTCCATTTAATTATGGACTGGGCAGGTGGGGAACAGTGTCACTGGCACCAGTGCTGCAGAGGGGTTTGAACAGTCACACACCACTTAGCACATTGTTAAAGGTAGTGTTTTGGAAGCGATAAATAGTGCCGGCACAGCAGCCTTTTACTGCTACCAAACTCCACTTGATAAACCACTGCACTATGTATGCAAGATAGTTACCTCATTTACATGTGCATAGTGGTGTATGTAGCATGACTTCACTATCCACCGAGCACCACACTGTGGGCACCTCTGAATATGGCCACTCTCCAGTTCAGACACCCTATGCCTGGACAGTGCACAGCTATTCATGCTAGCACCACACTAACCTCCTGAATATCTGGGTCCTTACCTTTTAAATGTATTAGGTGATTTAGGCTCACCATGGCCCCAAAAAAATGAGATCACAACACAGGTTCCTCCCTCTTCCTGGATCGAGGTAACAGCAGTGGCACACTGATGAGTCCTATCATGGGAAAAATGTGTGTTTGTGTTTGCTGTTGTCAGCATTTGTAAACTGTTTGTGAGGTCTTCTGGCACCATTCAGTTGTGTTAGAGCTGAAACAGCCTTACTTTTATTCAGTGTGATTTGCATATACTTCCCATGATGCTTTGCAGTTGGAAGGTGTGTGCGATTTGGCATTTCTTTGAAACTCGGCTTTGCTGCCAATGCCCTTTCAGTATTACACTTGCTTTAGTGCTTTTGCACTGAAGTTCTTGTTCTGCCTTTGCAGACAGTAAATAAAACAAAATACTGTACATACATTTGTTTCGTATTATTAGTTTATGAGCATTTTGTGCGCTGCTTTGTTTTCTGAGTGTGTGCTGTTGCTGTTAATACATTTTTGGCCGGCTTTACTGAGCAACTTTCAGTGCTAAGTAAAATTTCATTCGACCTGTTCCCCCTCCCTCTTGACTTTGGCAGTCTGAAACGACCTGTCTGTCTTGGGATGGGGATTTCATTCAGTGCAGGAGGGAGGCAGTAGTAGCACTCGCTGTGTTTCTGCTTTACTGTGACTGCTGTGTTTTTAAAGGCTGCTTGGTGTAAGCCAAGGAGGCTTATCAGGGACACAACAACATGGATCTAACCAGAAGCAGACACCAGAAAAATGACACATTACCTGGCGGACTGCATTTTAGTGTCCCTCCGCCTAACCCTCTCAGCCCAAGAATATCCCCAGACAAATGTATCTATAACTATGGAGCACAGGCACGCTTCCCCACCTCAGTAATCTCCGAGTCTGCCCACTTGCAAGCCCCAGACTGGGTTAGTTCAATGTAACAAAAAGAAAAATGTCAGGTTCTGGCACAGGGCCAGGAACCAAAAGCATGTTCTACAAGTAGAAACCCTTCGAAGTCCAGTTCCCCCAAATCATCAAACATACTATGTAGTAATGCTAGCCCACCTCTTGCTCCCAATCCATGAATTGGGGTGGGGGGGCAGCAGTCAACTAGTTAGGACTTGATCAGTTAACCCTGCCACAAAGCACTCATTCTGTACAGCACAGTACGCATAACTGAGAAGGATGAGGAAGCAGTGGTTTCCACAGTGATGAAGCTTAGCAGACTGAACCAATCAGCCTGCCGAGCAGTATCACTGATGCAGACTGCTCCACCTCCTTCTTCCCAGCCACATGTAGTAGGCTGTATTAAATGGCTGCTTTGCATTAGGGGGAATGATTGGTAGTCTAGTAATCCTCCAGGCTAGTGCACACTCCCAAAATCATGGATCAGGGGTCAAGGGGACATTGATTATTACGAGGTACTTTTGGGTGATGGGGGGGGGGTCAGGATAGGGAGAGGGACACATTAAATATTGCCACTGGTACGGTTGATATCTCCTGGTCCAACGTGTAAGGGACACTTGAGAAGTTGCCACAGCATGGCAGGCCTTGTCTTGGGCTCCTCAGGACAGGAGGACACTTAAAACATTGCCGCTGGCATGCTGGATAGCTCCTGGTCCCCTTCAGATGATGGGGCACTTCAAAAGTTATCATTAGTGTAGAAGGCATTGTTTCAGTTAGTATCAGGAGAGGGGGAGACTTGAAAACATTACCACAAGTGGGACAGACATCTCCTGGCAGACCTTTCCAGGTCCAGGTGTCTGTATTGGGTATTAGACAAAGTTTCGTGTGTGTGACCAGAACCCACGACTGTCTGACCATCAGCCCCAGAATCAAGTGTGCGTCTACTGACCTACAGGCATGTTCTTTAAGCACTCATGCCAGCACAGTAGGCCCACAGAAATAGAAGAAAAGAGGACAGTGGCCATCGGATGAACAAATGTTACAGAGGTCCCAGCTGAAGCCAAGAGGGTATTAATATATATTTTTGTTTCTTTTGGAGGGTCTGGCTGTGCTACATATGCGTGTGTGGTTATGCATGCGCGCGTGTGTGCATGCACTCACTACTGACATTTGCCTTTATAAGGAGTGGTCACATGCACACGCTTGCTTTGCCTTGTCATTTGTACTTATGTCTGTGCTTCCAGTGGTGGTTGTATGGGTGCAGGTGTGGATGAGACAATTCATAGCACTTACAAGAAAAAATTATAAAAGCAAAGAAAGAAACAATTTGAAGTATTTATTTCATGATTCTAAATTAGATAAATCTGTGTGTAATCTCCTCCTAAAGTGGGACATGCCTTTGGCTCTCTCTGGAGTATTGCTTCTGCCTTCCCCTGCAGTGCTCCTTCACCCCGGTCCCAGTCTAGACTGAAGCTGCAGTATCTGGTGTTGAACTGGACACTGTCATTTGTTCTGTAGGCTTGTTCAGTGCCCTTCTCACCGTAGCCAGCGCGCCGCCACCTCTCTTCGCTCGACTAGCCCCTAGACAGCATTCGAGGTTGGGAAGCACACAGCAATAAGGTTGCTCAGTTTCAAGCAGCCCTCAAAGCTCCACAAAGTGCAAAACAACCAAATTAGTATATCCTGTCCCTGTAAAATTAAGCAATAATGCACGACAGGGTGTGTGTCGTGCTGGGATAATGTCACACCTCAGGTGGTTGGGCAAGAGACCTCAGGCCAAGTGCATCAGAAACCTGAGAAGTAATGTTATCCCTGCATGACACGCACCCTGGAGGGGATTATTGCTATTATACAATGGCTTGTTGTTATATACAGAATAAAAAAATAATTTTAAGGAGTGTTTTTGTTAGTGTGGAAAAATATTTTTGTTTCTTAACAGAAGATGCAAACAATGCATACGCAAACAATCAGTCAAGCGGTTCACAGTGCTGCGACTAGACCCATGATGTTACACTGGGATAACACCACTGTGCCAGGCACACACTGACCAGTCAGAGCCCAGGATTCTTTTCATGCCATTGTATAATTTCAGTTCAGCTCTGCAAAACAGCTCTGAATTGCAAGCTGGTTCAGGACTTGTATGCATCCTTTCCTCTGGAACTGACAGTCAAAGGTTTAGCACAATGAATAATGCATGAGATGCTAGCCAGTGATATTTAGTCCCTAGAGCTCTGTGCAAGGGAGAGACTTGCACAAATAGAGCAGATTTGTCTGAAATAAAATCTCTGAGGAAAGGAGAGTGTTTGTGAATAGCCTCACTTGCTATTTATGTCTAACTAAAAAGGTTGTCCAAAACAGACTTCAGAGCCCTGGAATAAAGGATTGATGCATAGAGTGCCATGCCTGGGTTCTAGCACCGAATTAGAGCAGGGGTTGCCTTGAAAGTTGCTCTGCATCTGGCAAGGTGGTAAGCCACTGCCTTCTGCTGCTGTTAGGATTTTATCCTGACAGAGGATTGAACCAGCTGAGGTCACAAGTGAGTGTTTACCTGTCAGGGTGGGTGAAGGCAAGTCCCCTTGTGGGGTGAATAGGATCATCGTCAACCGCAGTGTAACCCCCCCCTACAAATGGGGGTTCCCGAAAAGTCTTCCTCGAGCTTGCCTAAATGCTCACTGCCAGGCTGGTGTCCTGCGTTTTAGCAGTTTAAATGTGATTGCCAGAGAGTGCTTGCATAGCCTCTGTGTACTGTCTCTTTAAGAGCTGCCTGGATTGTAGTCATAAGTAATCTGAGAGGGAGCTCTGTTGAAAGCTGTAACTATTTGCTGAAAATCATTTAGAGTGATAATGATAATGTAGTTTGTCTAACCTGCCTTCTTTGCAGCAAGGACTGTTTTGTTTATTTCCCCTATCTTGGTCCTGGACTGCGAATTGGACCAATCAGTACTGGAGGGACCTAAAATGGAGCTGGACGACAGAAGCTGTTGGGTCAAAATTGGTAGGAATTGTAGTTTGGGGCTTTTTGCCCCTTTTTGCACCTGAAGGGGGAGCCTTTGTTGTGACTGACAGGAGGATCAGCCAACCAAACCTTTTGGATCTTGGGGAATTTCCCAGGCTGCTGCAGCAAGTTTCAGTTTTTGAGCTGAGAAGTGAAGACGTAACAGCTCAAGTGATTTTGAGCTGCAGTTCTGTGCAGTTTTGCATGGGAAAACTGTGAAAGGGCTGAGTTTGGCCTGCCTGTCTGCCTGCTGTCCCTGAGAAGGAAAATAGAGTTTATTCGGACTGAATCCGAGTTGTGAGGACTATTTAAGCCACTGGACTATGACCAGGCTTTAACCTGAAGAAGACCGAAGATTTGCTGAATGCAATCAGCCTGTCAGGATTTCCAGCTGCTTTTGAATCCCCGGTTTGTGCAGAGACTTTGCGATCGTGACCAGAGAGCGGTTTGCCTGGCACAGTAGAATTTCCTTACATGTAAATGTGTTGTGTATTGAAAGTAGGTTGTGATTTGGTTCCCCACTGTGTGAACAGTGTTCTGTTTGCTGGTACCATAGAATCCTTTACATGTAAATGTGCTGTGTATTGAAAGTGGGTCGTGATTTGGTTCCCCGCTGTGTGAACTGTGTTCTGCTTGCTGGAAGCTGTATCCAGCCTAATCGGACTGAATCCGCATTCATCTCCATTCGGCCTGGGCCATGCCATGCTGGCCCAGCCAGACTACCCCACTGCACAGAGAAAGCCACCGACGAGAGACCTGCCTGGGGATCAGCCCCCTGCTCCACGCTTGAACAGGAACGACGCCTCAGCGAATCGTGTGGGCCCTGCTTCTCTTGGCACTCCAGATTACCCACCTGGTGTCTCGATTTTTGTCCAGCCTGTGTCCAGTCTTGGGTATCATGAGTAATCATCAGGGTAGCTCCCTGCAACAACAGCCTAATCTAAAAGTGTGTCATCTGATTGTCTTGTTGTTTTCTTTTCATGAACTGAGCCCTCCGGCTCCAGATTACAAATAGTGTGTGTTGTGCATGCTGTTTTCTTCCATCACAGGGCCCCAACCAGCTGCAACATTCCTGGCTAGCCCACCATTCTCTATCTGGGTACCCAGAGTGTGTGACTGTTTATGGACCCTGAAGTGCATGCATAACTGTTTGACTGGTAGAGCCTTTAAGAAAATTAACCTGATTACACCCCTCCCTTGTTCAAGCCCCTTAAATAAATCAGATCTAACTCTTTTTTGCATTTACCCTGATTGTGGTTCCAGTTTGTGCAAGAATACTGTACTGCTGTTACTTGCTGTGTATAACCTTGTTTTACAGGGGTCCTCAGGGCCAGGCCAGAGGAAAGCCCTGGTGGTAAGTGCAAACAGTATGGGTACTTGTGGTGTATCAGGAGTATTGTGAAAGTGATTATTGTGTATCGTTCCAGCCACTATTAAGGAAAGAGGGGGGGGTAAGTGTCCCAGAGGGCTGTGCCCAGGTTAGCTTAACCACTACCAACCCTGACCTCTGGGTGGAGGCACCCGTTTCAGAACTCAGGCCCCATAACCTGCTACTAGCCAAGCAGGGGTAGTAGCCCATGGGATAGTGCCACCTAGGGGTTACAGCAGCATCACAGCCAGCACCCCTCACCACCCAGAAGCACATTGGGTCTACCACACCTGTAACCAGCTTACAGAATAGAGCTCCCATCATCCAAAGTCATCATGGTCCGCACCCTTCACCACTGGGAGCACACACTGGGTCCACCATACCTGTACCCATCCTACAGAAAAAGACCATCCAGCCATAACTTAAAGGTCATGAGTACTGAGTATTACCCACATAACTCATCATTCCAATTATTTAACTAGCTAGATACTTTCTGGGCATTCCTGCATGACCTTAGAATAAAGCCCACAACTACAGCTTATAGCCAGGAGTAACTGTTTTACTGTCTATCCAACTGTGCAATTTGCCAGTCAGCAGCTGCAGCCAACAACCAAATTTACATGGTACTGAACTGAAGTCCAAGCATCACAGGCCTGCAACTCTGCAATCTGTGTGCACACTCAAACTGTAATTGGGAGCTCCCAGAGGGTCTGTGGGGTTAACTGGTGCATCAGTGGAGGAGAGGTGCTGAGACGCACCTAACGGTGGGATGAATGTAAACTGCTGTCATTGTTTGTTACCTTTACTTCCTTTGTCCCCTACATTGTCCCCCAACCCCAAAATAAACCCATTGGTTGTTTATTTGCAACTACTGATGTATTTTGCCATTATTGCCTTGCTGTTTATTTGCATGCTTAGAGTGATAAGTGGGGTGGGGATTGTGTTATTGTGTTCCCTGTCACAGAATGTGAGGTTGTATTTATTTCCTGTGGGGAAACTCCCTGGCAGGGCTCTGTCATTAGGATCTCCATAGATGGAGGCACTACACAATTGTTTAAGCACATTTCTAACAACAAGCCCAGGTATCATTGATCTGAACGCATAACAGAGTTTTGCCCTTTACCACCTCCAGACTTAGTCAGCACACCTCGCAGGTGGGGTTGTTACATATGGAAAAAAATTAAGATAAGTCCATCAAATTTAGGCATCGACCCAAGATAAATAAAGTAACTAATAATTATAATAAGTCATTTTATAATAAATATTATATTAATGTTGTCTTGTGGTACTCATACCTTTCTATATGTTTAATTTTGGAACTATAAGTTCTAGAGAGAGAATTGTTGATTATCTAATAACCTCACCCACTATCTTAACTATGGTGTCCTAAATGACAGTTGTACTACTGTTCTGTCCCTCTGTCCAGATGTTTCCTTCTTCCTCCATGATAGTTTGGGTGTTTTGGTGCCTGGACTATCCCTACCAGCTCAAGTCATGTCTTGAACTCATGTAACCTGGCCAGCTAGATGCTGATACCTGTTGCTGTTGTCCCCTGGGAATATCGCTCCCTTATGACCATGCCTTCTTCTTCACAGCTTCACTCAGATCCATCCCATCTCTACTACTAGAGATCATAGTCCCTGCCATCTTCTGCCTTACCCTGTTTCCCTGCCCCCAACCTGTTGTCCATGTCCCTAGCCTCTTCTCCCCCAATTATTCTCAGCTGCCTGCTCACTTCCTGTACCCTCTCCCCCAGGCCATGATGCCTGCAACTGCCAATCAAGCCTGGTATCATACACCTTAATGGCATCAACATCCCTACAGTGGCTGCAGATATATTTCCCCTCTGCCTTCAATAGGTAAGAGGCTGTACATTGCACAGCCCTGGCAGTGCACCAAGTTTGCGTTCCTCCCATCATCCTGGATACTAGCCTCCCTCCCCCCTTTCAGAGCCCCCGTCCCACCACCACTAGCCAGATCTTCTCCCTGTACCCTTATGGCACATGACTTCAGTTGCCCCTGTCATTTGGGTCATGAAGGTCCCTTAAAGAAGCCCTCCCCCAAGTCTCCTGAAGCTCTGAGATGCTGCCCTCTGCTTCCACTGACTTTAGTTGCCCCGGTTGTCTGGGTCATGAGGGTCCCTTAAAGAAGCCCTCCCCCAAGCCTCCTGAAGCTCTGAGACACTGTCCTCTGCCGCCACTGACTTCAGGTACTGAGCCAGACAAGCTGCCCAATTATGGAGCACAAAGGAAATGGCCAGCGCTGCTGTTTAAATTTGAACTTGTATTTTGGTGCCATTTTACAAATTCGGACTATAACCGTTGGCGTAACAGTGGAGATTGTTTCTCTTACCGCATTTGCTGTGCCTAAATTCAGACTTTTGTACTTAACTGATGGGATTTATGTGGATTTCTGCTGTCTCTCCAGTGCACCTTAATTTAATTAGTGATTTATGATCAGAACCAGGGCACCTTTAATTTAATCTGCTGGGACTTATGTTTTAGAAAAATTCTTTGTGGGTTATTTGTTCTGAACATAGCCCTATGCATTATAAGCCTGGGCACCTTTAATTACTGTGGATTTAACGATCTTCCTTGTGTGCAGCCCCCTCATTCTTTTATGGTGGTCTTTAGTACACCTCTGCTTGCCCCTCCCTGTTAATCTCTCTCCCCCCTCCTCCCTTGTACCTGCTTTTAAAGTGTTTCTCCTGTGTTTTTCTCTCCACAGTTGCCCCGGTCATCTGGGTCATGATGGTCCCTTAAAGAAGCCCTCCCCCAAGCCTCCTAAAGTGATGAGATGCTGCCCTCTGCTGCCACTGACTTCAAGTACTGAGCCAGACAAGCTGCCAGATTGTGGAGCGCAAAGGAAATGGCCGGCACTGCTGTTTTGCCCCGACGACACTTTACGTCGGCTACCCCACCGCCCCACCCTTGGTGAACTCCTCCTAATATAGGGTGGCTCACGTGATATGTGAGCCTATCAGCCAACTCTACCATTTGCAGCTTATACACTCTCCCCACCAGGGGCCGCCCCAATTCCTTGAACTTTAGCTGCCTGCAAGCATCCCTTTAAACCAGTACCACTTTTCTTAGACGGTCTATATATTTTTTCTCCCTAAATCAGCCCTATTTCCCTAAACTGCAGCTGCATGCTTTGCTTAACCCAGTACTATCTATCTGTCAGGTTTTCTCCTCACTAAATTGCAGTGTACACCCTTTGGTGCTACGTCTTCCTCCTAGGCTACATGTCTCCTACTCCCACTCTCCCCAGAATCTCTCATCCCTGTTCCATGATAGCAAATCACACATGCACCTCCATTACCTCTACATATGGCATACATACCTGCCACACCCTACCCCCTGTCAAACTTGAAGACCCCTGCCCATATCACCACCCTCCATACCATATTAGCCCATTACCTATGCTCCCTTTCCCCACCATTAATGACAATGTCACACACAACTGCTCCAAATGCAGTAAAGGTAAAGTGTTAAAGGCTGCACTACTCCAACACATCATCCTCCTACTTCTATCGGGGAACATCTACCCCAACCCTGGCCCACCCCAATCTAACTACTCCTACTGTGGCAAATCTGGTGGTCTTCAAACTGTGTCACTTAACATCTGCAGTCTACAGAAAAAGTTCACAGTTCTGCAAGGCTGGCTGGCTCAACACTCCCCGGACATTCTTGCCCTGACTGAAAGCAGGCTATCCAATGACACCCCTGACTCAGCTGTAGCTATAAATGGCTATTCCATTTTTTGGGTTGAGAGATAAGGGGAAAGGGGAGGTGGCTGCTCTCTCTACATAAAGGACTCCCTGCAAGCCATCCCAGTGTCCCTCCCCCCACCTGCCCATGGTGCCCAAACCCTGACTGCCAAACTGCTACTTGGAAACCCTGGTAAAACCCTCTACCTTCTGGTTGCCTATATCCCTCCTGCAACCAAAGACTTGCTTTTGCCACAGTCATGTCCTGTATCTCGCAGTTGCCCTCCAATAGCAAGGTAATCACTGTAAGGGATTTTAACATCAACTGGCTATCCCCTGCCTCCTCCTACTTCAAGGACTCTACCTCATTCATGGATCTCACCCAAGTTGTCCAATCCCCCACTAGATTCAATGATAAAACAGGCACCACAACTTTGCTGGACCTCATCCTCACCAACCACTCCCTGATGACCTCAGCGACCACTCCCCAGTAATCTGCTGGTGGCTGAATAAGGTCCAGTCTACACCCCTATATCCTCCCTCTGGAGAGCCTAAAAAAGGGTTCCCTTCCCAGCCTCAAATCTTACCTCATGGCATGTGACTGGTCCCCTATAGTTATGGCCAAGTTTGTAGACACTGCCGTCTCCTACCTCATTACCCCTTTAACTCCGCCTGTGACATCTATGCCCCCTTCTCTAAACACTGGGCAAAAAACAGAGATACCCCCTGGATATCAAAGGCACTACTTAATTTGTGCCACCGGGACAACCTCTGGCATAAGGCTTTGGAATCTCAACTGCCCCGGGACAGGCAGCTATATAGAGAGGTTAGAAACAAATGCATCTGGTCTATCTGACAAGCCAAGGCTGCCTACTATCACTAAACACTCACATCCTCTTGGGGCTTGGGTTGTGACTTCTGGAAAAACATCAAAGAGCTCTCTGGAAAAGTGAGCTCCCCTCCCGCCCAGCTTGCAGTAGATGGTACCATTATTCAAGACCCGCTCGATATCTCAAACACCCTCAAAGAAACCCTCTCTGACCTTAGTAGCATCCTTCCACCAAACTTTTTTGACCCCTCCACCAACCCACCACCCCTGACCCTAGTTATCAGGTGAATAACCCCCTTCCCCCTTTCTGTCTATGGATTATAACTTCCTGTGTCACTAACAAATACCTGCTCAAAGTCCTGGGCAAGTCATATCATAGTGGTGACTCCCTTGACTTAAAGCTTCTTCACCTCACCTTGGATGCGGTTCTTTCTCCTCTCACCAAATTGCTAAATCTATCCCTCTGCCTTGGCAAATTCCCATCCACCTGGAAATGCACTGTAATTACCCCTATTCTAAAAAGTGGTGACCACACCTCCCTCAACAACTACCGTACTATCTCTATTCTGCCTCTCTCTCCAAGGCGCTTGAAAAAATCGTATCCGACCAGCTCATGGACCATCTATCAAAGTACAACCTGCTGTGCCCTCAGCAACAAGTCTTTCGTAAGGGACTCAGCACCATCACAGCCCTTCTTGAGTATACTTCCTACATTCAAAATGCCCTTGATCGCGGACACTTGGTTAGGTCAAACCATAAAACCAAAAATAGCTGCTCAAACCTTTAAATTACTACACACTGGAATTCACATTTCTTATAAGGGGTGCTGCTAGATGGTGACAAATAACAAACAAAGCAAAAAGACTAGCGCACACCCTCCCCCCCCCACATAGCATAACATTTAAACTTTCAAATGCCAAAAATGGCTATATTTACTTTCAAACTCCATGTGAGGAGAGGGTCCTCTTAGTTTCAGACTGGAATTCCAATTTGAGTGAGCTAAATCACCAACGTCAAGGTGGGGCCCTTCGATTTAGTCCCTAACCTTCCAATGCCTCAATGGCTACAGGTGATTTAACTTCTCATTTTATACTGAGCTCCCAGAAGGGATATAACACAGACATTTTAAAGGGAGCATGCTATAGAGGAGCACCATAAACTCCCCAAATTCAAGTAAAACCATAAAACCAAAAATAGCTGCTCAAACCTTTAGCTCACTCAAATTGGAATTCCAGTCTGAAACTAAGAGGACCCTCTCCTCACATGAAGTTTGAAAGTAAATATAGCCATTTTTGGCATTTGAAAGTTTAAATGTTATGCTATGTGGGGGGGGAGGGTGTGCGCTAGTCTTTTTACTTGGTTAGGTCAGTCTATGTTGATCTAACCAAGGCATTCGACACTGTTAACCACCCCCTGCTCCTCAACTCATTGACATCATTGGGCTTCTCCTGGGATTCCATATCCTGGTTTGGAGACTACCTCTCTGAGAGATCCCAGCAAGTGAAGGTTGGTACCACTCTGTCTGCCAACTGCCCTGTCTGCTCTGGAATTCTGCAAGGATCAATACTCTGACCCCTCCTCTTTAGTCTCTATCTTAACTCCCTCTCCAACTCCTGCTCTGGTAAAGTTCTCCTTTAAGTGAATGATGCAGTCATCTTTGAGAGCTACCCTAACCCCCTAACTCTACAACGTACCCTCCAGGACCGTTTCTCCGAAGTCGAATCATGGTTTGTGGATCACAAGGTAGTTAAACCATAAAAAGACTAAAACCATGATCTTCACCTATAGACAAAAACACCACACTACCACCCAACTTAGAGTCCTTAATTGAGTCAGTGCATGAAAAACGGCTACCAAATGATGACAATTGGTGATCTTTTTTAAAATGCCTCACTTATCAAAATTTTTTTTGTTTTTGTATGCTGGTATTTACCTAATAAATATTTATTATGTTGTGGGATAAATCACTCTCCGTGTTCAGAGAAAAAATGTTTTTAAAAATGCGCATGTAACAGGGACATAAAACTGGAGATGTGCATGTAACAGGGGACATAAAAGTCTGGATGTGCATGTAACTGGGGACATAAAACTCTAAAAGTGCATGCATAGCTTGTTAGTTCAAAACAAAGAAACAGTGCCCCCCCCAAAAAAAACCATCAACAAACATCAGGTCACATGGCGTGTGTCTTTGTTTGGAAGCCTGCTGTAGTGTGTTGGCCTCGAGCAGACCATTTGGAACCCAAAAGTGAATCTTAAGGATTCCAAATGGTCCGATCAAAGCTGACAGACCACAGCAGCCTTCCAAATAAAGCCCCAGGCCATGCAGCATGCCCCCCAGCAACAAAAGAAATGCAGCATAATTTAAAATACATTCTGAGCCACAAACATGTGGAAACATAATGTTTGCTACAACTTGTACTGAGTCAGATCCCAAAAACACCAGGCCACATGGTGTGTGCCTTTGTTTGGTAGTCTGCTGTTGTGTGTGTAGGCCTCGATCAGACCAACTGGTTTCCAAATGGTCTGATCGAGGCTGACACACCACAGCAGGCTTCCAAACAAAGGCCCAGGCCATGCAGCATGCCCTCCTCCCACCCCAACAAAAAAATACACACTTACCCTGCCAAAGACCTGGCATCGGACAACTGTGCACTGGATCAGGTCCCAAAACCAAAAAAGCACCAAGAAACCTGACATGCCATTCAGACTTTAAACAAAAATGACTGACACAAGCCATGCAGCCTTGCAGAGATCAGGGCCATGGACCTGGAGCATGTGCCCAATGCAGAAAATGCCCCTAAGCATTTCTAATGTGCATCATTTAACTGCCACAATCTGTAGTCCAAGCCATACACCCCAACACAGACCATGCTGTTGGCCAAACAAATGACCAATTTGTGGGCTGTGTTCATGGACATCAACATTAACCATGTCCCCCAGGTTGAAATGGCACCAAGCACATAATACTGTGCACTGAATGAATTAAGCTTCCCTGAGCAAGCACACTTTTTGGCCCATGAACAAGCACACTTTTGGCCCCCACCCCCCTTTACATCTGGGTGAAAAATAAATAAATCAGGTCACACATAAAGACACAAGTCACTGTGGCTGTGCTCACTCCCTACTTTGGGTCTGGGTTCTTCAGGTGCATGTTGCCAGGGAAAGTTTTCGGAAAATTCACTTAGTGAATAGATGACACTGCACTGCATGCATTTCTGGCCTGATGTTCAACGCTCCAAATACACCAAATTATTAAAGGGTACTGGCCCCCCTCACAAAAACAGCAATCACACAAAGGGCAAATACAACTTTCTGCCTTATCTGATTGCCGAGCCCACCAAAAAACAAGATCCTGAACTGGAGCTGAACATCCTAAATGAGCGCCAATCATTCTAAACGGGAGCAAAAATTAAAAAAATAAAACATAAATTTCCCTGCTCTCATACAGTGGCTATGGTGGAAGAAAGGAGTCATTTGACTTACCCGATGATGAAGGTAATCCGCCACATACTATAACTCTCTGGATGAAGGATCGCCATGTAACCAGGGTTCTACAGGGGACTAAAAATCTTCCACTAATGCTGGCTGGAAAAGAAAGGGGCTTGCGACTGCGGGATTGCTCCTTTTAAAGCATCCACAAGTCCAGTCCACTTTTAGCAACTTCACCGGAACACACTGGTACGAGAGGCCACTCACCCATTCCCCCCCCCCGAGACTCGTATGAACGTCCCAGGGGTTGGACATAAGGAAGTCATCAGTGTTAACTGATGATATCATGAGCATGGTGTGGGAAAGGGAGGAACTCTGAGGGGAGTGTGGGTTCTGGAAGAAATGAAACAAGGCTGCCAGACAGCAACATTTTATAAAAAAACAGTAATTGTCAGATTAAAGGGGGAGATGTGAATGTAACATAGTTGGACATAATGGGTTACATTCAAGTCCAAATGTTTGGGGCTGGTTGCTGCTGCACACAAAAAATGCTCGTAAAATAAAACCAGGAGACCAGACTGTGTATAACAACTGTTTATTCAGGGCCACATCACAATTCAGTCACAATAAACACAGTTTTGTGCAACCTCCCTTACAATGTCACAAAATGGCCAACCAAAATGGTGGATTTTGTCCAGAAAAAGTGAAGTTTCCGTGACACACCAAGAATGTATTGCCATCATTTTTTTTATTTATCAGCTTTCATGGGGCATAATAACATAATACATCACCCACTGCAGAGCAGCAATTTTCCTGTGTGTGTCATGCTTTGGAAGTTGGTCAGTCCAGTGGTAGCCCTTTTCATGCAGTGGCTAAATTCCCAAGGTACCCCACTTGAGCAAGTAGACACCTTCACAATAAACACAGTTTTGTGCAACCTCGCTTACAATGTCACAAAATGGCCAACCAAAATGGTAGATTTTGTCCAGAAAAAGTGAAGTTTCCATGACACACCAAGAATGTATTGCCATCATTTTTTTTATTTATCAGCTTTCATGGGGCATAATAACATAATACATCACCCACTGCAGAGCAGCAATTTTCCTGTGTGTGTCATGCTTTGGAAGTTGGTCGGTCCAGTGGTAGCCCTTTTCATGCAGTGGCTAAATTCCCAAGGTACCCCACTTGAGCAAGTAGACACCTTCACAATAAACACAGTTTTGTGCAACCTCCCTTACAATGTCACAAAATGGCCAACCAAAATGGTGGATTTTGTCCAGAAAAAGTGAAGTTTCCATGACACACCAAGAATGTATTGCCATCATTTTTTTTATTTATCAGCTTTCATGGGGCATAATAACATAATACATCACCCACTGCAGAGCAGCAATTTTCCTGTGTGTGTCATGCTTTGGAAGTTGGTCGGTCCAGTGGTAGCCCCTTTTCATGCAGTGGCTAAATTCCCAAGGTACCCCACTTGAGCAAGTAGACACCTTCAAATACCTGGGTATTATGCTAGACTCATCCCTCACCTACCATGCACATATTAAACTTCTGTCTGCTGCCCTAAATGCCAGGCTCGGCCTCCTGTACCATATTAAACATTGCCTCACATCTGATGCCATCTGTCTTGCAGTATCCTCCTTGATTCTCTCACTATTGGACTATGGAATAGTAATATACGGTGCTGCAGATCAAACAGCCTTACACTGTGTAAAAACTACCCTGAACAAAGCTTGTCATTTAGTCAATGGCTGCGACAGGCACACCCACACCTGCAATCTTTATAGTCTCTCTAACTGGCTAAACTTTGATGGGAGGCTCAAGTATCATACCTGTCTTCTGGCAAAGAAGATACTCCTTAAACAACCCCCCCTGGCACTCCACCCCCTTATTAATCCCGCTCTCACTAGTAAAATCACTAGAAGCTCCTCAAAGCCACCCCTCACAGAACCACACTGTAGGACCTCCCTCTGAGCCAAAGAGCTTTCCTCTACCGTGCCTCCCTCTGGCTAAATGGCCTCCAGACTCCATCACCCTTGAGCCCAAACTTGGCCCTTTTAAAACCAACTTAAGAACTCATCTCCATGAGCTTTCATCCTGCGAATGCTACTAACCACATTCAGCTTTTCTCATCCCAACTCTCTTTATTGGGAACCCTCCCTGGGATGACCAACCTGAGTTTCTTTCTTTAGGTATTCTTCGAACAAGTTGACGATGGGTAAATCCACTTTACCCTAGAAAACATCAAACTACTATGTAACATTGGGTTCACCATACCCCAGAATGTCTTCCTATTTTTAACTTTGTATATGTATGTTATTTATTGCCTGTGTACTCATTGATGTGGAGTCTTTGCAAAGGAGTCTATGACTCAAAGGTTGTAAATTCCAATTGTATGTAAATAAAATAAAAAAAAATAAAAATAAAATAAGTTGCCATTCTGACGTGGTGCATGTGCAATGGCTGCAAATGTACCCTCTTCCCTGGGGTGGGCTCCCAGCGTGGCACCCTGTGCTGTCTGTGGGGGGGGACAGTGGAGCTGACGGGTGATTGGGCACCCCCATCGGCTATACGATGTGTAGCCATGCTGGGGTGGGCACCCAGCGTGGCATGTGGAACTCTGCTTGGGGTGCAGCAGCCAACGGGGACTGGGCACCCCCGGCTAGCCATAGTGTTTCATGAGGGGCGAGCACGGCATGCATGCGTGTGTGTGTGTGTGTGTGTGTGTGTGTGTGTGTGTGTAGGGGACGTGCATGAGCAGGCGATATCTTATCGCTGCTCACTGAAACGTAGCTCCCCCTTTCAACTGTATTCAACTGCATTTTCGACTGCTGTCATAGACAGCTCCAGCAGCCATTGGAGAACTGCAGCTGTGCCTGCAAACACACTGACTGAATTGGAAGAGGGCTGCCACACCTCCGAAAACTCGGATGATGGCACTATATTTCTTGCACATGCGTGCAAGCAAACATAAAAATGGAAGTGAGTTATGAGAAAGGATATAAAAAAAAAAACATTTTGGGGGACATTTTAACAATAGCAAAGTGTAAAATCTACCTAACAGGGTCCCAATGAGCAAGATACATGTGTTGGTGTCTGTGCAGGCTATTTGGAGGGGGGGATTTTTTTTTTATATGAAAATGGACAAGTTGTTGGCAAGTAAAAAAGGATTTTTTCCCCCCTCACAAAAAAGGATTGGCCCCAAACAAAAAAGGATTATTTTTTTGTTCAATACAGCTATTTTGAAGTGCTTACCAAACATGCTCCAGAACCCAGAAATTTTGGAACAGATTAATATTTATTCACCAACCCAGCAAAAGGCACATCTGTGGGCCAGCCACTTTCTACCCTGAAAATTTCAGACAAAAATTCCAAACTGTCTGGGTGCTACACCTCTTCAAAAAAAAAAAAGCAAAAAATCCCAAAGAATTCACTCTGGATCTTGGAATCTGCACATCTGACTGGAACTTAATTTGGCATATCCAGAGATCTACCCCATGAGACTGTGCATGCAAACTTTCATGCACATCCGTTAAACGGTTGTAAAGTTATTAAAGTGCAAAACTTGGGGTTGAATATTAAAGTGCCTACTCAACCCTAACTATAGTGGCGCTACTTCACCACTACAATATAAATAACATTAATATTCTTGAACCAGTAAAAAATAGCTATGAAATGAAGGGCAATTTTACAATAAATAATGCAAAAAGACTTTTTCTAATTTCGTTGCTTGTCACCACTGAGAAAAATTAGGGTGCATTCTTTTAGTGCTTCCAAAAAAGCATCTGTCTTAGCAGAAGACAAGTCAGGAAACTACATAGATTGCATTTCAGCGTGCATCTAGAACACCAAAGCTTCTGGAGGTCTAGATCACCTCCAGGACCCCCCTGCCACTTATAGGGGACCCCACCATATTAAACTTGAAATGGGTTCCTCCTTGTCATCCACACTGGTACTACACTCCACTTCCCTCTGAAGCAGGCACTATAGCAGTGGAACCTATAGAGTTCTCCTGCCAGAGTCCAAATATTCTGATTCTGCTAGGGAGTCAGCACTGCAATACAAAACAGGGGCTCCCGATGGGATGGGGCTTTGCCCTACCTCTAGTATCACCACACACACACACACACACACACACACACACTCCAACAGCATTTTAATAAAGCAGCACAGCATGACAGCAGTGAAAATTCTGACCTATACTTTTTTTAGCATGTTTATTTTCACACTCAGCGAAAAGCAAACGGCATTTAAGAGGTGTGACACTGTCAGGCTTTGTCCTTTCATTGCCACCCAGCAGCCAGCCGAGCATCACAGTCAGCCAGCTGGCTATCTGCTCATTTTTGGTCCCCTGTCCAACACATCCACTTGCTTATTATACATGTTTCATCAAAGAGTGCAAACACGAATACAACTGATATGTATAGCATGATGGAAAGGGACATTAAAATCAGCATTTGTTTGTGTGCGTCAGGCTGTTTCTGTCCATCTGAGTGAGCTAAGGAGAGCGCTGACCTTGTACCGGAGCAGCTGGTTGCTTACTGTGGTCTCAGTGGCTGCTTGAATGAAGAGTTGTTTCACTTCACCAATCAAAATCAGAGCAGTCTGTAGATTTAACCATTTGCTGTCAAGGGTTTTTACTAACACAGTCTCTGGTGTGTTATTATATTGATTAGCGTAATATCTGTCATTACATTCTTGTAAAAAGTCAATCACTTGAGTTTTAGAGTTGAACTGAAGTGGCATGAATGTGTCTGTGGGAGAAATCATAGTTTGTCTGTATCACAGCTGTCAGTTCTTTCTCGTCAAAACTGCATTTTTTTCTATCTATATAATACTGGGTTGTTTAATATGTAACCCCTAGGTGGCTCTATCCCAAGGGCTACTACCCCTGCCTGTTTGGCTAGTAGTAGGTTAAGGGGACTGGGTAATGAAATGAGTGCCTCCACCCGGAAGTCAGGGTTGTTAATGGTCAAACTAACCTGGGTACAGCCCTCTAGGACACTGTAACCCCCCCTTTCCCTTCTAGTGGCCTGAACAATATACAATAATTACTTTCACAATGACCTTTATTCGCCAGGCAATTACCCACACTGTTTTCATTTACCACCAGGGCTGGTTCCTCTAGCTTGACCCTGGGGACCCCCTGTAAAACAAGGTTAAGCACAGCAAATAGCAACAGTACAATACTTTTGGCACAAACTGGAACCACAGTCAGGTTAAATGCAAACAAAGTTAAATCTGATTTATTCAGGGGACTTGAACCAGGGAGCGGCATAATCAGGTTGAGTTGCATAAAAGCTATATTAATCAGACAGTTATGCATGCAGTTCAGAGTCCCTACACAGTCACACACTCTGGGTACCCAGGTAGGAAGATGGTGGGCTAGCCAGGAATGTTGCAGCTGGTTGGGGCCCTGTGATGGAAGAAAGTAACATGCACTACACACACTATTTGTAATCCGGAGCTGGAGGGCTCAGTTCGTGAAAGAAAAGGCAACAAGACAATCAGTTGACAACACTTTTAGATTTAGCTGTTGTTGCAGGGAGCTACCCTGATGTTTACTCATGATACCCAATACTGGACACAGGCAGGATGAAATTGAGACTGAAGGCTGTTGAGCTGGAGTGCCCGGAGAAGCAGGGCCCACACGAATCACCAAGGCGTCGGTCCTGTTCAAGACGTTGAGCAGGGGGCTGATCCCCAGGCCGGTCTCTCGATGATGACTTTCTCTGCATAGCAGGTATTCTGGCTGGGCCAGTGTAACAGGGCCCAGGCAAACAGAAATGGATACGGATTCAGTCCATGGAGCTGGATACAGCTTTCAGCAAGCAAAACACAGTTCAGACACACAGTGGGGAATCAAATCACGACCCACTATAAGCACACAGCACATTCACATGTAAGGAAATTCCACTGTACCAGGCAAATGGCTTTCCGGTTGCAATTACAGAGTCTCTGAACAATCCGGGAGTTCAGAGGTAGCTGGAAGTCCTGACAGGCCAATCACATTCAGCAAATCTTTGGTCATCTTCAGGGTAAAGCCTGGTCACAATTCAGTGGCTTAATTTGCTCTCCAAATTCAGATTCAGTCCGAAAAAAGCACAAGTTCCCTCTCAGGGATAGCAGGCAGGCATGCAGGCCAAACTCAGGCCTTTCCCGCGCGAATCCACTATGGATTGCTGCTCAAACTATGTCGAGCTGTTACTTCTTCACTTCCCAACTCTAATCTAACTGAAACTGCAAGCAGTGTGGGACTTTCCCCAAGATCCAAAAGGTTTGGTTGGCTGATCTGTCTGTCAGTCACAACAAGGGCTCCCCTCCAGGTTATTTTAGGTGCCAAAAGCCCAAAACTACAATTCCTACAAGTTTTGGCCCCACCAAGCCCCTGTAGGCAGGCTCCATTTTAGAGTCCCAAATGTACTGATTGGCCCATTCTGACAGTCCAGGACCAAGATGAAGGAAACAAACAGAACTGTCCATGCTGCAAAGAAGGCAGGTTAGAACAAACTGCAATATTATTACCACTCTAACAAATGATCAGCAAACAAGTACATCTTCTAGCAGAGCGCCCTCTCAGATTAATTATGACTACAATCCAGGCAGCTCTTAAAGAGACAGTACACAGAGGCTATACAGGCATGCTCTGGCAATACATTTAAAGTGCTAAAACACAGGACACCAGCTTGGCAGTGAGCATTTAAGCAAGCTCAAGGAAGACTTTCCGGGAACACCCATTTGTAGGGGGGGGTTACACCCTTCCCTGCCTAGAGAAAACTTGGTGCCCACGTCAAGTCTGTACCATCACAATATCAAAAATGCAATATAAATGAAATATATATATATATCATTAGCATGCTATGCAAATACTATCTGGTACATCAATTAACATAAACTTGTCACATTACTATACATTTCAACATGCTTCACAATACTATATCCATACTGACAATATTTATGCATGTTTCATACAAGTAATACTGATTTCACTATGATTAATATACTTAGTAACATCACAATACTGCTTCAGGTAATAACTTCCTGTACATTAAACAATGTAGGAGGGGGCCCTTCCCTATCAGCTAACTTGGGGCTGAATGGGGCAGGGGCACCATACTGAGAAGGAAGAACAATCAACCTGGAATTGGCCATTAAGCTCAGTTTGGGTAGTGAGCTCTGAGAAATATAAACACCTTTGTGAACCACATTGAGAGGTAAATCCACTGGCCTCCTGGGAGAATCATAACTGAAGCGCAATACTGGCTTGACAGCTCGGCCAGTCTTTCTGGGGGGAACAGCCACAGTCTCTGTACTTTCAGCACTAACTTTGGAGCTTTCGTCATTCGTGAGGGGTGCCTCTGCACGGATGGGAATGTCTAAACTGGGAGCACTGTCAGCTCCTTGCTCTGTAGGCTCTGTTTCCACAACATTCTGCTCATTTAGAGAAGGTTCTGGCACAATTAGGCTTTGTGGCACTGAAGAAGGGCCGTCAGCACTCTCATATTGTTCTTCAAGTTATGGTGTGTCACCAGAGAGACTCAGACGACCAACCCCTTCTTCAGGCAAGTCACACAGTTCCACTAAACACAGTGAGTCTGCAGCCTCAGACGTGATACTTTGCACTTCACTTTCAGGGAGCATTGGCTCCAAGGATGAAGCGGGGGGATTAGGCAGTCCAGAAGGCCCAGCTTCATCCCCACGATTCTGCATAGGATTTCCATGAAACAATTGACTCGGTTCATAGGAGGGATAATAGGCATTACCATAGTCACTTTCATCAGAGATGGACTGACAGTCACTATCATTCTGGGTCTGCTGCGGGGGAAACCTTAAATCTGTAACAACTGGGGTAGGTTGACTCGGTCTCTTTTTTGCAGCAGCACGAGTCACCGGCCCAGGGGAGGCAATATCTGCTGGCTCAGCTTCAATAATAACTTGGCTGATAGGCAGCAAGTGGTTACGGTGCATGGTTTTGACAGCTTTGGAGTTATTTTCTGGGTGTACCCTGTACACTGGTAGATCATCCAACTTTCCAACTACTACATGAGGAAGATGGTACCACCTATCAGCAATTTTGTGCTTGCCATGTAGTCCCAAATTGTATAACAACACACAGTCTCCGGGACGTAGCTCTTGAGTCTTTACTTTCTTATCGTGCCTCTCTTTGCTGGCAAGATTTCTCTTGGCAGCCATTGTCTGGGCCAGTTGATATGCATGGTTCAATTGAGCTTTCAGTTTTTGTACATACTGCAGGTAGTTTTCAGCTCAGACCCCATCTGGAGAGACCCTAAAGCAGGCATCAACTGGCAGTCGGGCCTCCCTCCAGAACATGAGACGGTAGGGGGAGAACCCAGTAGCATCATTTTTGGTGCAATTGTATGCGTGTGCCAAGGTGCTAATCTGCTGGCTCCACTTATGCTTGTCTTTTGGATGGAGGGTACCCAGCATGTCTAGAAGGGTGCGGTTAAAATGTTCTGGTTGAGGTTCCCCCTGTGGGTGATAAGGGGTGGTTCTTGACTTTCGCATCCCCCCACAGAAAGAGCATTTCTTTGATTAGCCTACTTTCAAAGTCTATGCCTTGGTCAGAGTGGATCCGCTGGGGGGCACCATAGCAGATGAAGAATTCTTCCACTACCACCTTGGCCATGGTAGAGGCTTTTTGATCTTTACTTGGAAAAGGTTGTGCACACCATGTGAAATGATCCGTAACCACTAACACATTGCCAATATTCCATTGATCAGGTTCTAAACACAAAACATCTATGCAGACCAGTTAGATGGGGGCGCTGGTAGTGATATTGACAAGGGAGGCAGCCCTCTGAGGCAGGGCTTTTCTTTGGAGGCAACAACTACAGGTCTTTATATGGTGCTCAACATTGGCCCCCATCTTGGGCCAGTAGAACAGAGATCATACCAGGTAGAGAGTCCTGTTAATACCAAGGTACCCCATGTGATTGTGGAGGGACCTCAGTACCAAATGTTTAAAGGCCGTGGGCAGGACCAATTGTTGCTTGCCTACTTGACCACTACAGTCCACTGTCTCTCTGTATAACAACAGACTGAGTAACTTCAACCTGGGGCCTTCTTTAACTCTTTGCCTCCAAGAAACGTCTGTATTCATCAGGCAGCAAATTCTATTGTGTCCTAGAACGACTCCAGACGTCAGCTGTAGAGTCCTAGTGTGTCCCTGTGACGTCTGGAGTCATCACTCGCAATATTACATCTTACTTTTCAGCCAATGACTATAGGGCTTATAAATCCTCTGTATGTGATAGCCCACATTGTAGGCCTTATTTTATTGGCTGCTATGTGTAGGGGTCCCATTTGAAAATCATTCGTTCACCCCATTTTTCTCTTGGTGTGTTCACTTTGCTGGAGCGTCCGAGAGAGTAGAAGTGGAGCCACTGATTACTGCAGAGATTGTTTGTGAATGAACTTTATTCCTTTCGAGCTTTCCCCTGTGTATTGATCTACAAAAAGGTAATTACTTTATTTTGTTTCATAGGATTCATAGGAAGATACTGAGCTAAATGGACTTTCGTCCTATATGCTCGCCATGGTTATCTAGTTACTATTCTAATACATATTCCTGTCCCACATTGATTTAAACTTGGCCATAGATCTACTTGCCACAATCTCCAAGGGGAGTGCATTCCATGCATGTACCACCCTTTGGTTAAACCACCATGTAGTTCTCACTTTATTACATTTAGATGCTGTTAATTGCATTGGTGGGATCTAGTTTTATATGTACAACTATTAAATGTTAACCCTGTAACATCCCACAAATCATTGTTTTGCCAAGCTCTGTATACCAAGCACATGTCTCCTCGTTTTCTACGTTCCTCCAAGGAGTACACATTCAAATCTCTCAGTCTGGTCCCATAGTCTCTACCCTGCATACCACAAACGACTCTTGTTGCCCTCCTTTGCACTCCCTCCAACAGGGAAATATCCTGTTTTTTGAATGGTGACCACACCTGCGCTCCATACTCCATAATCGGTCTCACAAGGGATATAGACAAGGGCAGAACGACCCCCCTACTTCTAGATGATATATGTCTCAATATGCAATTTAGGATACTGTTTCCTTTCTGGGCTATATTTTGGCAGTGAGATGAAAATGTCATAGTATCAGAAACTATTATACCCAAATCCCTTTCCTCATATGTTATTTTGAGCGGAACAGTTCCCATTTTGTAGGGTAATTTAGGGTTTCTAATTCCCAAATGCATAATAAAGCATTTATCTAGGTTTAGTGCCAATTTATATTTTTTAGACCATGTGACTATATCATCTATTACATCTTGTAGTTCAGAAGTATTTAATTCAGTATTTATTCGGCTCCAACCCTACAATCATCTGCAAACTTTTGCATCCAAACAGATTCCTGTTTTATTTGGAGTGCTGACACATATAAATTAAAGAGGCAGGGACCCAAGACCGAGCCCTGAGGCACCCACTAGTCACCCAAACTATCGGACAATTTCCTCTAATGCTCACATGACTTGGTCAAGTAACCAGTTTTGAACCCAGTCTACTATATAAGGATTTATGTTCAGTTTACTCATTTGTTGTATTAGCTCCTGGTGGGGTAATCTGTCAAACGCCTTAGAGTAATCAAGGAATAGCACATCAGGGAATACCCTTATCCAGTCTATCAATAACTAGATTATAAAAGCCAACATATTTGTCTGGAACCTTCCTTTACAAAGCCGTGTTGGAGATTATCTGTAAGATGATTTATATCTAGATGTTCTTGTATTTTATCCTTGAGCACCCTTCCAGAATCTTAGATGGTATAGCAGTAAGACTTATAGGTCTATAATTAGCTGGATCCATCTTAATTCCTTCTTATATATTGGAACCACTACTGCTGATCTCCAACACTCTAATACCTCACCAGTATTCAGAGACTTCTGAAAATATATGTCAAGGGGCTATAGACCTGCTAACTCCTAAGTACTCTAGGATGAAGGCCATCAGGACCGGGGGATTTATTAGGATTCAATTTGGCCAATCGTTCTTTAATGTCTGTACAGGTTATTATTATACTTTCATTTGGGTCAGAAGTAGAACTTTTAATATGATATGTAGATTTATCTTTTGAAAAGACAGTTGAAAAATAATAATTTGCTATGTCTGCCATTTCTTGTCAGATGTACTATCACCACTTAATTTACGAAGTGGACCTATAGTACTTGAATTTCCTTTAATATTCCTAATGTATGCATAGAAGGCTTTAGGGTTACCCTCCACTCTACTAACCAATTTTGATTCATAATCAATTTTGGCCCGCTTGATTTGATTTACAAGTTGTCTATATTGGTTTCTAGTTTTAAGGGATCTATTTAATTTCCACTGTTTAAACAGTTTATGTGTCTTATTAATCAGTAATCTTTATTTTACGAGTCCACCACTGTTTTTTATTTTTACTACCAGTGTGTTTTTGTTTTATAGGGATATTTTCAAGTTCTTGCTGTTTTATTTTTGAATAAAATATATCCCAAATGTCATTTAATGGTCTTTCTCCAAACTCATTTCTCCATTTCCAATTGGAAAAATTCTTATTCATTCTAACAAAGTTTGCCCTTGAGAAATCATAATTTATGGTCTTTCCCTCATGAATTTCTACTGGTTCCACCAATTTAAATTCCATCGTAAAGTGGTCACTCGTTCCTAAAGCGTCAGAAATCTCATACTCACACAGGGTATCACCCATATTGGACAAAACTACATCCAAAATGTGATCTCCCCTAGTTGGCTCTTCCACATACTGAACTAAGCCTATTTGATCACACACAATTTGAAACTCCCTCTCAAAAGGTGTATCCATAAGATTTTCCCCAATCTAGTCCTGGTAAATTTAAGTCACCTAACATTAATATCCTGTCTGTTGGATCTAGAGTCAGCATTAGGTCTCACGCTCCTATTATATTGTGGAGTAGATGATGGAGCTCTGTAAATTAAGCCTAAAATGATTTTTGGAGCTTGTATAGGCAATAATTTAATCCATACTTGATCCTCTATATCCAAGGGTGTTACCATTATTTCAGATTTTATATTATTTATTATATACAAGGCCACTCCACCTCCTTCTTGAATGCTCTAGATCTCTTGTATAAGGTGTAACCCTCAATATCCTGTCCCCAACTATCATTTATATCCCACCATGTTTCCGTCACATCAGCTATATGTATATTTTTATTTACCAAAATATCTATAAATTCCCCCATTTTGTTTTTTAGGCTTCTAGCATTCACCAACAAGCAATTCCAATGCTCAGATTTATTAATTTTGTTTGCCATATTATTATTACTGTTTGGTGGATTTATACTAGCTAAGGTCCCACCCCCCCCCTTCTATGTAGTTTAAATTTATTTTTAAAGCTTCTTTAAATCTCTTAGCCAAGTAGCGAGTCCCCGCCCTCTCCAGGTGCAAACCATCACTCCTAAACAGGCTTGGGTCATTGAATACAAATGAATTGTCCAAAAATTCTGCCCCTTCTTTCCTACACAGATCTCTTAGCCATCTATTTAAGATATTTATTTTGGAAGTTTTGGCTAAATGGAAACCAAACACCGGTAAAATACTTGAGATTATGACTGAACCCCCTTTTTGTTTAACTTTCTGTAAAGTTTTCTGGAAATCCAAGAAAATATCCTGTAGATTCAGTTTTGGAATATCATTTATTCCTACATGCAATAAAACCAGAGGATTTACTGTATTTTCCATAAGCCCATCCAAAAGTATAGTTATGTCCTGGATCTTAACTCCTGGAAGCATGCTCACCGTAGTAAATTCATTTCGGCCTTTACATAACATGGTGTCCAAACCCCTTATTAAGGAGTCTCCTATAATCAGCAAGTCCCTAGTTAGTGTCTTTATACCACTCTTATCTTGATTCACTGTCTGTGTGTTTATAATGTGAAAATCATTGATGGTAGATTTTACAGGATCCTCAGTTTGTAAGGGTAAGCATCTATTTTGTAAAGTGATAGGTACAGTATTATAAATTTGACCCCCTCTTTTCTTGGTTTTTACTTTAGATACATTTGCCCATCCTTCTACTTCCTGTTCTGGTTCTAAAGTCATATTAGGCTGAGCTATAACAGAAGTAGAATCATTATCCTGTACTTTATCACTTATTTTAACTACCATTGAATCTATAAATGATTCCAGACTAACAATTTCCTCATTTTCAGATTTAGTTCCCAGTAATAATCGTGTAATTTCCTCTTTCAACATTTCCACCTGTTTACATTTGTCACATATAAATACCTTGGTTGGTATCCCCTCAATGTACATGTGGCACTCAACACACCTTTTGTATTGGCCTTCCATTACATATTTTAATTCATAATTTATCAATACAATATCTACTTACATACAAGGAATGTAAACCAGCACCCAACCTCCCCAGCAGACCGCAGCTGACCTTAGCGTGTCTCACCTTCGCCCGCTTCGCTACAGAGCTTTTGTAGTGAGGAAAACCCTCCAGTAATAGACGTGCCTCCAATCAAAATACTCGCTCCCACTAAATCAGTAAATTTAAAAGGTTTTTAAGCACACACAAGCCCCACTCATGCGTAGGGTCTTGTGGTGACAGAAAGTCCCACTCAGATGTCTCAATCTCTCACTAGAATGTTTATTTTAACTAAAATAAAGACCCAACTTAATAATGGTTTATCAGAGAAAATCCTGCAGTCACACTGTTTGATTTCACCCCGCTCGCTACAGCGGGCTTTTGTAGTGAGGAAAACCCTCCAGTAATGACGTGCCTCCAATCAAAATAAATAAATAAATAAATAAATAAAAGGAGGTTTTTTTTTTAGTTATTTTTCTGCATTTTTCTGCATTCCCAGAGCTGGGTCACTGAGCAGACCAAAAACCGGAAGTCAGGCTGCTCAGTGAACGCCGCTTTCAAACTCGTCATCTCCTTGTTTTGTTTTCTGTCTTGCCCCCAATGAATTTACTAGTTATCTGTAAGGTCTGCTGCTCAGTGTAGCACTTGAGCCAGCATTTTTGTGTGTGTCATGTAAAACACCTTTGCTTACTTGAGAGGCATGTACAGTCAAGAAGCCGGATTGATTGTTTGTTTGTTTGTTTGTTTCAGGGGTGAGCTAGGCAACAGGCAGCATCTCCTTAGTGAGTAATCAGGTAAGCGGTTCACATTGCTGCAGTATTGTCCCTGTGCCAAGGCATGTCCTGAACAGAGTGTTCTGTACTCCAGAAAATGTCTTGGGTCTTATAGGGTGGTGTGTGTCCCAGTACAGTAGAGTGTGTCTGGCATATACAAAATTACCTGTGCCCATGCGTTTCCTCCAGCATTCTGCTCCAGTATCTGCCCAGTAAGATGAATGTGTGAATTCTGTGTTGAGGGCTGTGTTTCTATGTTTGTGAAGGATGTGGCTGGAGGTGGGGTTCTTGGGCCAGGGGATGGTTGTTGGGAGGCCATGGGGGGTGTTGGGGGTTTGTGAAGGATGTGGAGGGGAGGGTTGGGGTCAGGGTAGGCCCATGGAGGTCACGGGGAATGCTGTTTGTGGGATGCTGTTTTGTGGTGGGGGTGGGGGGGTGGAAGATCATCTAGACACCAGAGAATCCATTTTTTGTGTGCTGGCATCAGGTCTCGGAGGGAAGGGGGGTCACCTAGACAACAGGCAGTGCTGTTTGTGGGATGGTGGAGGGCGACACAAGGCCTGACATTAGGGGTGGGGAGAGGGACCACCCAAAACCATGGGGAATACTGTCATGTTTGTTGGTGGATGCCATAGCATGTGGAGACCACAAGCCACCAGGGAATCCATTTTGCAGGATGGCTTTGTATGTTTGGAGGTGGGATGGAGGACCCTGACAGCGTGGCAATCATTTTGTGAGCTGGCATCAGGTCTTGGAGGGAGGGGGGTCACCTGGACAACAGGCAATGCTGTTTGTGGGATGGTGGTGGGTGATGCAAGGCCCAGCACCATCCAACAAAGAGCAGTACCTGCTGACTGGGTGATCCCCTGCCCTCTGAGACCTGATGCCAGCTCACAAAATGGTTGCCCTGCTGTCGGGGTCCTCCATCCCACATCCAGACATATGAAACCATTCCACAAAATGGATTCCTGGGAGTCTTGTGGTCTCTGATCTGCAGCTAGCTGTGTGCAAAAGAGATGTGATCTAAACAGAATACCATTTTGTTGTTGTTGCCAGACATTGGGGGGTGGGGAGGGACCACTGAACACTGTGGGGAATGCTGTCTCGTTTGTTGGTGGATACCGTAGGGTGTAGAGACCACAGGCCACCAGGGAATCCATTTTGTGGGACTGCTTTGTATATCTGGAGGTGGGATGGAGGACCCTGACAGTGTGGCAACCATTTTGTGAGCTGGCGTCGGGTCTCGGGGGGGGGGGTCTCCCAGACAACAAGCAATGCTGTTTGCGGGATGGTGGTGGGTGATACAAGGCCCGGAACCATCCAACAAAGAGCAGTACAGTGCTGTCTGGTTGATCCTCCACCCTCTGAGACCTGATGCCAGCTCACAAAATGGTTCCCATGCTGTCAGGGTCCTCCATCCCACCTCCAAACATGCGAAACCATCCCACAAAATGGATTCCTAGGAGTCTCATGGGCTCTGACTTGCTACTAGCTGTTTACAAAAGAGATGTGATCTAAACAGAATGCCATTTTGTGTTGTTGCCGGGCACTGGGGGTGCAGGCAGGACCATCACAAAGCCAGATATCCGCCATCTGGCTTGTCATGGTTGGGTGAAGCGCATTTCACAGGCTGGTCTATGAAGAGACTTCACCTCTATGGAGAGTTCTCATGGTGTTCCTGGAAAATATGATCCGGGACGCCTTCACCTACACCAAGAGAAAGACTGTTACAGCTATGGATGTAATATATGCACTCAAACGAAAAGGCCACACTCTCTAGGCTTCGGAGAGGGACTGATTACAGATGTAAACTAAAAAAAAAGGTTTTTCGTGATGGTGCCAGCTTTACGGTGTGGGGCATTTCTGTACATTTGTGATATTTGGCAGGCTTAGGCATATGTCGTGGTGATGTGTACATACAGGTTATACTGCTTGTTTAGGTTTTGAAGGTGGTGGCCTAGGTGAGTCGTGCCTGCGGTGCAAAGATGTGGTTTTTTTTTTAGGATTGCAGATGATCGAGAGACTGCCCCGAGATCGAGAGACTGCCCCGAGATCGAGAGACTGCCCCGAGATCGAGAGACCGCCCCGAGATCAAGAGACCGCCCCGAGATCGAGACACTGCTCCAAGATCGAGAGACTACTTCAAGAGACTACTCTGAGATCGAGACTACTTTGAGAGACTCCCCCAAGATCGAGAGATGGCTGTTTTCCTGCGAGAGACTGCAACCCCACAGATCATCACCAGAAATATGACGATGTGTACAAAAATGACCCGCTAGACCTGTTCGATAGTGCCAGTGACAATGAGGTGGATGACTTTCAAGGTTTTGATGATTCTGACATTGAGGTGGACTTGATACATATGATGCCTTTGGTTACACCAGACAGTGACAGTGATTTCAGTGTCGACGATGATCTGCCCCTGGCTACACTGCAGCAGAAGAGGCACTCCACGGAGAGTGAAGAGGATGATGTGCCACTGGCCAAGCTATGTCAGCAGAGGAACGACCCATACAGTGAAGATGGTCTTCCTTTGGCTACACTGCAGCGTGCGAGTACCCAAATTGACGTTGATGACCATGATGAACAACTTGAAGTTGATGCAGAACAACCTGAGCAACCTTTGCCACATCTGGATGCTGGTCACAATGATGGATGGACAGGTTGCTTACAGCAGGTCCATGTTAAGGATTTCAAGGAGCCTGTGGGTCCCACCACACTGATGAGTGCAGAGAAAGACTCCCATGGATTTTATGAACCTGACATTCCCACCAATTCTCTATGACCTGATTGCTGAGGAGACAAACAGGTACAGTGCCTATAAGCAGGTAGAAGCGAACAAAGTTGACCACTGATGGACTCCAGTAACTGCGTGCGACATAAAAGCTTTATTTGGAATGCGACTATACATGTCCATTATAAAGGTGCCACACTACCACATGTACCGGGGGAGGCACCATCTCTATGGACGTTTACCAATTTCAAAGTTAATGACCCGTGAGCGTTATGAGAAGATTATGCAGTATCTGCACGCCAGTGACAGCATGCTAAATCCATCAAGAGGATTACAAGAGCATGATAAGCTACATCACGTTCGACCAATTATCAACCATGTTATCAAGGCGTGCAAGAGGGAGTACAACCTACACCGAGAAGTGTCAATTGATGAGGGAATGGTGGGCTTTAGAGGATGACTGTCCTTCAAGCAATACATGCGATGCAAGCCACAACTGTATGGGATAAAAGTATGGGTCCTTGCAGATCCTCATAACGGTTATGTGTCCAGCTTCCAAGTGTACACAGGAAAGGTTGCTGGTGCTGTGGAGTGGGCCTTGCAGAGAGGGTTGTGAAAGACCTGACTAAAGATCTTCGTGGCAAAAGGCACCATGCATATTTAGACAATTACTTTACTTCGGTTCACCTGGCGAAAGAACTATTGAACGTTGGCTTGTACTCATGTGGAACAATGCGGACTAACAGGATTGGATGGCCTTCAGAACTTAACAAATTATCAATGAAAAAGAAAGCCCATGGTTATTATGAACAATGACAGAATGGTTCACTTGTTGCCACAGTGTGGAAAGACAACCATCCCGTTTTCTTACTCTCAACAAACCATGACCCTACCTCACCAGCAACGTCTGTGGCCAGGAGACTAAGAGATGACACTGTTGTATCAATTGCATGTCTGGACATACTGCAGCAGTATAACACGCACATGAACGGTGTGGACATCGCTGACCAGCTTCCGGGGCAGTACCCATGCACCAGAAAATCAAAGAAGTGGTGGATATACCTTTTCTGGTTTTTGTAGGACATGGCATTGGCAAATGCATTTACTCTGTTCTGAGAAAGCGTGAATCATGTTCAGCGATTGAAGACTGGACGAGTGACCAAGCATAGACAACTGAATTTCCACATGTTCCTCTCTCAGAATCTGTTGGAAGGATATGCACATAGAAGATGTAGTGCCTCACTTCCAGTGATCGCACAGAATCCAACTTGTGATGGACTACACTACCCCGTGAAAGGGAAGAAGGGGAGGTGCAGAAATTGTTCACAGAATAAAATACGTGCCGAACCTTCATGTACATGTAGCAAATGCAAAGTACACCTCTGCGTTGATTGTTTTCCTGAGTATCACCAGTACAGATAGAGGCTCAGACTGGCAACACAAGAAGACTTACCCCCAGTACTTCCTCTGCAGCTTCTCTGACTACATGATGGGGAGCTGCATGACAAGGGAACAGACATACCAGATTGTATGAGTTCGAGAGACCAGAGTGCTGCGACTGCGAGAGAGAGAGAGAGAGACCAGGGTGCTGCGACTGCGAGAGAGAGACAGGAGTGCTGCGACTGTTTGGTTGAATCAAATTCCTGGAGGGGGGCAACTTCAAGAGACCTTAGAGAGACCAGAGTGTGCGACTTGGAGTGATGAGATGCACAGAGGTGGTAGGAGATGCATCATAGAGCAGGATGAGGAAATGGCAGAGGAGAGCAGCAGCAGCTGACATGAAGAATGGTTCAATGGTGGAAGCTCGAAACTGGATGAAATGGTTTTGTGGCAGGTATGTCAGATGCAGTGTCATGGGCGTGGATCAGATTGTCTTGCGCTGGTGGAACGCCTGCTTGGTCTGTTGATGTTTCAGAGGTAATGCAGTGACATGCCAGTCATTGAATAGGCTGTGCCAAATTAAAATTAAAATACTGAGCTAAAAGAGGTCTGGTGAGTGAAAGTAAGGGAACAAGTGGCGTAAACATTACGTGAGAGTTCCCAGGTGGTGAGATAAAGGTATGTTCCACACTACCCAGTGAAAGTCAAGAAGAGTAGGTGCCACAATTGTGCTCTGAAGCAGAAGTGAGCAGAACCATCAGTAGCATGCA
Organism: Neoceratodus forsteri; assembly: GCA_016271365.2. Lineage (NCBI taxonomy): Eukaryota > Metazoa > Chordata > Ceratodontiformes > Ceratodontidae > Neoceratodus > Neoceratodus forsteri. The sequence continues at coordinate 967,874,914 of CM028133.1, forward strand.
TGGCTTGCAACGCACACCTCTGCACTGAGTGCTTTGCTGAGTATCACCAGTACCGGTCTGACTCCGACAGCAATGCTTTGATGTCTTGCTAGGAAGGAAGGAAGGCTTCATGTTAGATTGGATGACAAGGAGAAGAATGCACGCATGATTACTTGTAAGGGGTCACCAATGTTGTTTCAGGGGGATCATGTGTCTTCTACAGCCAGGTCCCCCTGACGAAAGTACGGCACTAAGGTCACAAAGTGTGATGGCAAAGGTGACAACAGGAAAGTTCATTGTAAGGGGACATGCAAACGGCGCATTGACAAATGTAACTGCCCAGCAAATGAAGAACTGTTTGAAGGATCAATGGAAATGGGATACAAGGAGATGTAACACTGTGAAGACACCAAGGGTCATGTGCAGCAAGGCCTGTTGGCAGCTGTAGCATTACATGATTCAGAAAAAGGATCATGCGCACACGCAAAGGTTGTTTTGCGGTTGTGGAACAATGCGCGGGACTGCTTCTGGATGGATGTCGGATCATAGCTGCACTTACAGGATGTTGTCTGACTGTTCTTTGATAGCTTGTGGGCAGCTTAGGCCATCCATATGGGGTCCGGAAGAAGAGTAATGTGCAGTGACACAGATTACATCATGTTGCGGGCCTTTTGGTGGTTGGAAGAAGGCTGATGTGCAGTGGGCATGGTTGTTCATAGCTGCAGGCCGAGATTGTTTGGAACAGAGTGAATCAGACACTCTGGATGTCTGTTTGTGGGGTGGACAGGGTTTTGGCTGGCAGATCTTGAGTGGCGGACATGTGGTTGCGTGATGTGAGTTTTGATTGTCCTAAGAGTTGATTGGAACATCCGTGGCTAGGTGAAAGAAACAGCAGCCTATGCAGTCTTTGGCGCTGTGCCAAATAAAAAAAAAATGCATAGCTAATGTGGATTGGTGACTGCGATAACAAGTGGTGATCCATATCTCACTCACCAGACCAATGGGGCAAGCTGACAGAGGTACTGGAGAACACAAACTGTTCCGAGCACACCAGTTGGTGCATTGGCCCATGCGATGAATCTTGCTCCACTAACTCTTCCAGCATTGTTATGGAGTGGTGGATTTAGCTCCGCATTTTTTATTTTCATTTGGATGCAGAGCCCCATGACACGCATGTTGACGTCATGCTGTGCAATCTGCATTACGTAGCAGGCTTGTGCATTGCTGCGCTTGTAGATTGCTTCCGTCGTATGGGCACATGCAGCTCATTCTCTGACAGCTGGACATACTCAGAATCACACTCATAAGAAACCTGACTTTTGGATTGCATGGCTACATGAGCGGACCACAGGCACAAGCAACTTCGACGCAGTCTTGCTTTCAATGAAATGTGCTGTTTGTTGTGTTATTTCTGAAATCATACTGTTTGTAACAATGTCTTGCATACAAGAAACTGACAACACAATATAGGGTGTAATGGTCTGTATTATGAAAAAAGACAACAGACACTGGAAATGGAAATTGTGTTTATTAGGATCACAATCGGAAACATCAACCAATAAGGAGCCTGCGCAGTCACAAGCCTTGGGAATCGATGGCCTGGCATTTAATTAATTCCATGTTTTTGGTTTATGTCAACGGGGTTCAGTAGGAAGCAGCTCCCAGACGTGTGCATCAACAAGTTATTTCAAATCTTGAGTACACTGAGGCAAAAAAGTCGTGGGACACTGTATAAGCCATGGAGTTATCAACTGCACAGAAATCAAATCGCAGGTCAAACCCAAGTCAGGATATGGCAGCAGGAAGGTGTAACCCCCCTGCAAATGGGGGTTCCCAAAAGTCTTTCAAAAGCTTGCCTAAATGCTCAGAGCCTGGAGGTGTTCGGCATCTAAGCCATTTAAAATGTGATTCCCAGTGAGCGCTTTTAAAAGCCTCCAAGTACTGTCTCTTTAAGGGCTGCCAGTTTGCCGTCATAGTTAGTTGGAATGGGGGTCTGTGTGTTTCCCTGCTCGAGTCCCGCTCGAGCTGTTGGCTAAGCGCTCCATTTCTGCTGTCGCTAAATGGGCAGAGTGAGCACTTTTAAAAGATGCAACTAATTGCTGGGAATTGTTTAAAGTGGTGATAAAAATGCAGTTTGTTCTAACCTGCTTTCTTGTAGCCTGGACTATTTCTGTTGTGCCCACCATTTTGGACCCGGACTGCCGAATGGGACCAATCAGTATGTGAGGACTCTAAAATGGAGCTTGCTTTGGGCCAGTCGGAACTGGGACTCTCAGTTAGAGCCTGTGGAAATGGGACTGTATGGAAGGTGACTCTGGGTAAAGTAGTTTTAGATCCTTAGCACCTTTTTGCACCTATAGAGGGAGCCCTGCTGTAATTGACAACTAAACCAACCAACCAAACTCTTGTGGATCTAAAGGAAATGCCCTGAACTGTTGCTGGCAAGGCAGATCCAAGTTAGAGAGTGAAGAGTGGAGGAGTTCAGCTCTGCTCTGTTCGAGCGGCGTGGTAGTTCGCACAGGAGGCGCATGTAAGGCCCGAATCCCAGCCTGTTTGCTGTTGTGGAGGAAGAGAAAGAGAGAGAAAAAGGTGTTTTCGGACTGAATCCGAAGTTGTGAGGAAAAAAGCAAGCTGCTGCTGTTGTGAGACCAGGCTTACCCTGTAGAAGACCAAAGATTTTGCTGAAAGTGATCAGCCTGTCAGCACTTTAGCTACTGTAGTGTTGCCGGGTAATTGCAGTGATTTTTGCAATCTGGACCGAGGAGCCATCTGCCTGGTACAGTAAGCTTTATTTTTACATATAAATGTGCTATGTGCTAGAAGGGGATCGGAATCTGGTTTCCCCATCTGCTGTAAATTGTGTGCTAGTGCTGGGAGCAGTTTCCCAGTAAGAATCTTACTGAATCCACGCTGCCTTGTGCAGATAGGCCCTGCCACGAGGGTCTTGCCTCACTACCTTGCTGCACAGAAAGATCCATCATCAAGGGGTTCTGCTTCCTCTGGCAATCTAGAGAGATCATCCATCAGCCCTCCTGTGTTTAGCCTGGGTATCGTGAGTAATTATCAGGGTAGCTACCTGTAACTTTTGTTTAATCAAAGTGTGTCATCTGATTGTTTGTGCTTTTCTTTCCACGAACTGAGCCATCCGGCTCCAGATTACAAATTGTTTGTGCATGTTCTTTTTCCATCACAGGCCCCAACCAGCTGCACTGGACCTGGCCAGCCTCTTTATTCATCCTGGGTACCCAGAGAGTGTGACTATATGGGACTCTAAGTGCATGCACAGTACTGTGATTATTATTGTGTTTAAACCAATTAACCTGATTTTCCCTCTCCTTGTTACAGCTCCCCTGAGTAAATCAGATCTGTTTGTTACTGCAAATTTACATTGAATGTGGTGTCAGTTTATGCTAAAGGTATTGTATTGTTGCTGTTATACTGCATCACCTTGTTTTAAAGGGGGTCCCCAGAGCCAAGTTGAAGGAACCAGTCCTGGGGTAAGTGCCAAGCACAAGTGTATGTGGTTTGCATATCTGGGGTATTGGGAAAGTTACTGTCGTGTACTGTGTGGGCCACTAGTGGGGAAAAAAGGGGGGGTCACAGTGTCCCAGAGGGCTGTGACCTGGTTAAACTAGCCACAACCAACCCAGACCTTTGGGTGGAGGCACCCATTTTAGAACTCAGGCCCCTTAACCCAAGCAGGCAGGGGTAGTAGCCCAAGGGATAGCACCACCTAGGGGTTACATCTTGGAGGCACCGCTGGGATTAGCATTCTCTAGTGGCCACGTGAAGAAATTACACTGATATGCTCAGTTTAGGAGAGAAAATGGAGGAGCTTACTACGCCTAAGCTAAAAATTGCCCCTATAAACTAATGGTGCACAGAATGATGGGGTGGAGCAAAGCTGAGGGGATAGACCCCCAAAAGGCTATTCTGTTGCTGGATGTCCCCTTAGGGACCATTAATGCTGACATTGTATCCGCTGTGGAGCATGTTAAGGACTTGGGCCAGGTAGAAGTAAGGGGAAGAGATGCTGATTTATTTATTTATTTATTTATTTGCTTTTGTTTACCAGGTAAGCACACTAGGCAGCCAAGTGCCTATTTTCAGGTGTGACCCGGGACGATTAAAGGATACGGACAATGCATCAGACAAGGTCAAGAAAAACATACAAGAGCAACCGGCATATGCCAATGGGTGCTTACAGTATATAGGACATCAGGCAAAACAATAAGTCAGATTGAATAGCAATAAGATACATATTACAGCATTTAGAACAACAGGCAACAGCAGCAATGTCAGAAGAATAGCAATGAGATATATACCAGGGGTTGATAAGTAGAAAACATAAGCAAAACAGTAGGATATTGGTAGTAAAACAAGGATGACAAACCTCTGTCAGTCAGGGGAGCCCGGGGTAATGGGTAGAGAAATGACAGGGACCCCCCTGTAGACGTGGAGCAGGAAGTACGAGAGAGTGCTAAGTGCAAGCACCAATGAGATTTAAAGCAATACATAGCAGCAGCGCTCAAGGGCATCATCCCCGAGCCAGTCAACCGGGGGGGGGGTCAGGGAGGGACATAGCGGTGGATTATGCGGCACAAAGACAGGCTAAGGCCACTTTAAGGAAGCACCAGAGGGACGCTTTAAAGCATGAATGAGAGGAGAGGAGAGGAATGGATAGCGACAGGAGGGAGTTCCAAAGTCTGAGGCGACTGGACAGAAGGCTCGGTCCCTAAATGCGGTCTGCAGGTTTTGGAATCAGGCGATCCATGGTTGCACTGAATTTAAGGTGGTAGGCCGGGGTTATGTGTTTGAGGGGGAGGGCTACCACTGAGGGAGAGGCAGTTCTGACTATGTTATCAATGAAGTTACCGAGGGTGAAGGTGCGGTGCTTATCGGAGGGGAAGTCATCCCAGGCATGAGTAGAGCTCACAGCGATGTGTGAGTCGGGGGGTGGAGAGGGCAAAGCAGCATGTCATTGTAAGCGGTGTCCCATTTTGTGAGGCAGGATTGTGGTAGAGGGGCAAAGGATACAAGCCCGTAACAGAGCTACTGCTGATTTCGTGTGGTTCCCCAGTGGACCCAGAAAAGGTACCCCCTGTTGTTATACCCGAAGGTGCCCAGAAGGGATGGAGGGTCATCCATTTACATAGTGGTCCAGCCATCCCAGGTGGGTCTCCTAGTATAGATGGGTTTAAAGAGAAATTGCTGAAACTGCTAGCCTCTGAAGGGTGCACTGCTCAGGAACTGGTAAAGGTGTTAGACCTCTCATGTGACCATACACCCCTGCATTACCCAGGTATGTCCCCAGTTTCCCACAAGAGCTCTCCAGTAGCCCTCTCCCCCATCATAATTCCCCCGATCCAGCTGGACTCATACAAAAAGCTCAGACCTTTCTCTGGCACAGTCCCAGTGCCCTTAGGGGAGGATGACCTAGAGACCTGGATGGACTATGCTACCCCATTAGTGCAGGAATGGCAGTGTTCGGAGGGGGAAAAGTGGAAGCGTCTAATGGGGAGTCTGAGGGGCCCTGCACTGGAAGCCATCCATTTCCTATAAGTCACTAGCCCAGAGGCTACTGCGGTTGAATACCTCTCTGCCCTAGAAGGGGTGTTTGGCAGATTGAGTCAGGAGATGACCTGTTTTGGAAGTTCAAGTCAGCTAAACAGTGGAAGAATGAAAAGTTGTCCGCTTTTGTTACCCGGATCGAAAGGGCTCTGCAGAAGGCCCACAGGAAAGGGGGAGTGCCTGCCAAGGATTTGAACAGGGTCAGACTGGACCACATTCTGAAGTCCGCTAGATTTTCAAGTGTCATGGTATTAAAGCTCAAGTTGCAAGATGAGTGCCATCCCTTCTGAATATTGCCACTTCATGAAAGAAATTTGTGAAATTGAAACTGATGAGGAGGGCTGGGAGCCCTACGCAGGGGTGGTGAACACTTGCCAGACTCCAGAGAGAAGTGATTCAGATGGGGCCCAACAGTTGAGAGAATTGATTAAAGAGTTGACTGAGGTAAGCAGAGAACCTGATGTATCAGACACCAGAGAATAAGAGTGGAGTGGGAGTGCATGTTGTTTCTTCCGAGAATGGAACTGATAGTAACTTGTTGGCAGAGATCCGAGAGTTGAGAGCCATGGTGGGAGAGCTGCAAAGAACTGCCCTAATCCCCAACCATAGTGGGGGTTCAGAAGTTCAAGAATGGAGGCCCCAAGTTCAGGAAGGGCCTCGAAGTACCCCTGAGTTACCCCAGCCGAGAAAGGCCTCCACACCCATTAAAGACTCTAGAGAAACTCAGTTTTGCTATCACTGTGGGGAGGATGGCACACCCGCCCTTTCTGCCATTTGCCCGAAGATCTGAGGAGGGTCCATGGCAGACTATTAAATGTGCTTCAGCCAAATACCAACCGGCCACCAGGGGGAGCTGCTCACAAAAGTTATGCTACCAAAGCCAAGGCCAGATCGACACCAGCATCTGCGTCGCCTGAATGGTCCAAAGTGGTGGGCCCCTCCATGGAGACAACAGTGAAAGTAAATGGAGTGTCTACTAGGACTGTACTGGACAGTGGCTCCCAAGTAACCATCATGTTCCAAGACTGGTACCAAAAGCATTTGTCTGGTGTGCCTTTACAGCCTTTGGAAGGACCGCACATCTTTGGCTGTTTTTCCCCACCTCGATAGCTGGAGTGGCTGAGCAAGTGGAAACCTTGGCATTAGTGCGTCCCCCTACTGGCATGTATGATGGAGTTCCTCTGCTGATTGGGATGAACGCCCATATGTTTGGATGGTTGGCACAACTCTGCTATGAAAAACAGAGCCACAGGACTAGTAAAGCTCTGAGGATTCCTGCCTTGATCAAGAAGGCTTATGAGTCACGGAAGAATACTGAAGAAATGGATCCAGATGAACCGGTTGGGGTCATATGGAAGAAGGACCCTGAGTCCCTAATTCTGGCGCCTAACACTCAGTGTACCTTACAAGGAGAAGTCCGCCTAAGGAAGGATGTTAAGAATAAAATACTCATGCTGGATGCACCGGGCGATGGAAAGTTGCCAGAAGTATTGCTGGTTAAACCTAGTATCTTACCTGCTCGGGCCCATGCCTATGCCCGACGGCTAATGGTCTAGGTTCATAATGTGTCAGACAGAGAAATTAGGGTGACTAGTGGTTGCACCCTGGCTAATGTTTACTATGCAGATACGGCAGTGCTAACCAGTAACAAGTATTCGGGGGAGAATGACAGAGTGACACCCAACTTGTTTGATTTTGGTGACTCCCCGTTGCCAGCTGAATGGAAGATGAGAATCAGTAGGAAGCTTGCCCAGAGGGACCAGGTGTTTTCCCTAAAGGAATGGGATGTGGGATGTGTGCAAGGAGCTGAGCATCATATCCGGCTGCATGATGAGAAGCCATTTCGTGAGAGGTCCCAACACCTGGCACCGGATGACATAGATGATATAAGACGTCACCTACAGGAGATGCTTGCGGCTGGTGTAATTCAAGAATCCATAAACCCTTATGCTTCACCCATTGTAGTGGTAAGAAAGAAGAAGAATGGAACATTATGGATGTGTGTGGATTATCAGACCCTCAACAGGAGGACCATTCCTGACCAATACACCATGCCCCGCATTCAAGATGCGCTAGACTGTCTGAACGGTAGCAAGTGATTCTCCGTGTTGGATCTTCGCAGTGGGTACTACCAGATTCCCATGGCTCAAGAAGACCATGGGAAGACAGCTTTCATATGTCCGCTTGGGTTCTATGAGTTTATGAGAATGCCCCAAGGGATCTCGGGTGCCCCTGCCACTTTTCAACAGCTGATGAAGCGTGCAGTGGGGGACATGAACTTGTTAGAGTGCCTGGTATATTTCAACACTGTTATAGTATTTGGGAATTCATTGGAGGCACATGAAAGCAGACTTTTCAAGGTATTGGACCACCTGGAAGATTTTGGTCTCAAGCTATCCATCGACAAATGCCAATTCTTTCAAACCTCAGTGAAATATGTGGGGCATATAGTATCCACCGAGGGGACAGAGACTGATCCTAGCAAAGATGAGGCCTTGACCACCTGGCCCCAGCCCCACAACCTAAAAGAGCTGCAAAGATTTCTAGGCTTCTGTGGTTATTACAGGCGGTTCATTAAGGACTACTTGAGGGTGATTCACCCACTTCTGAAGCTTACCCAAGGCTACCCTCCCACAAACAAGAAATATAAAAGAGTGGCAGCCACTGAAACCAAGAGAGTGTATTTCCACCCCAGTGAATCTTTTGGATCATGCTGGACGCCTGATTGTGAAGCTGCGTTTCATGAAATCATATACCAACTCACACACGCTCCTGTCCTCACCTATGCTGATCCTGCAAAACCATACGTGTTACATACTGATGCTAGTCTACAAGGCTTGGGGGCTGTGTTACATCTAGAGCACGAGAATGGCCTGAGACCAGTGGCCTTTGCAAGCAGAAGTCTGAGCCCATCTGAGAAGACTTATCCTGTACATAAACTGGAGTTTCTGGCATTGAAATGGGCTATTGTGGACCAATTCCACAAATACCTGTATGGAGCAAAGATACTGGTAAAGACAGATAATAACCCTTTGACCTATGTACAGACTTCAGCCAAATTGGATGCCACCGGCCACAGGTGGCTTTCTGCATTGTCTGCCTATGATTACGCTGTAGAGTACAGAGCAGGCCTAAATCACACAGATATGGATGCTCTCTCTCGGAGGCCTGTTTCCAGAAGTGACTGGGTCAGACTGTCAGAACCTGATATTCGAGCACTATGCCAGAAGTTTGACAAAGAGGAACATGCATCCCCAGACGCAGTGGACTGTCTAGTAGATTGCTTGGGGCCCTCTGACAATTGTATACCTCCTGCTTACTGCCACTTTTCTGCATTAGACATTGGTGTGCTGCCTCAGTTAGATAATGACAGTCTTCAGCGGGCTCAATCCTGAGATCCTATGATCAGATCAGCACATGAAGCCCTCTACGCAGGGAAAGATGTGTCCAAGTTGCACTCCTCTGATTTGAGAACTGCATTGTTGTATAAACAAGGCCCTAAACTGAAACGGATCAACCGCTTGCTGTATAGAGAAATAGTAGACAGAGGGGGGCAAGTAGCTAAGCAACAGTTGGTTTTGCCTACTGCTTTCAGAGATTTGGTACTGAGGTCCCTACACAACCACATGGGGCACCTCGGTATAGACAGAACCCTAGATCTAGATCTAGTGTAGTCCAGATTCTACTGGCCTAAAAAAGGGGCCGATGTTGAGCATCATATATGGACTTGCAGTCGCTGTCTGCAGAGAAAGGCTTTGCCCCAGAGGGCTGCACCCCTTGTTAATATCACCACCAGCACCCCCATGGAGTTGGTTTGTATTGACTTTTTGAGTTTGGAGCCTGATCAACGAAATATTAGCAATGTGCTGGTGGTCACTGACCATTTTACAAGATATGCCCAGGCTTTCCCCACCAAGGACCAGAAAGCATCAACTGTGGCTAAAGTATTGGTGGAGAATTTCTTTGTTCACTATGGAGCCCCTCAGAGAATCCATTCCGATCAAGGCTGAGATTTTGAGAGCCAATTAATCAAGGAGATGCTCTCTCTGTGGGGAGTGCGGAAATCTAGAACTACCCCTTACCACCCCAAGGGGGACCCACAGCCTGAATGGTTCAACTGCACCCTGCTTGACATGCTAGGCTCTCTCCACCCGAAAGACAAGCCTAGATGGAATCAGCAAATTAGCACTTTAGTACATGCTTACAACTGCACCAAAAGTAATGCCACTGGGTTCTCCCCCTACCGCCTTATGTTTGGAAGAGAAGCCCGATTGCCTGTGGATGTTTGTTTCAGCGTTTCACCTGATGGGGTCCGAGCTGACAGCTACCTGCAATATGTGCAAAAGTTAAAAGCTCAATTGAATCATGCATACCAACTGGCTCAGACCATGGCAGCCAAAAGAAATTTGGCTAACAAAGAAAGATATGACAAAAAAGGTAAAGGCCCAGGAACTCCAAGTGGGAGACCATGTATTGTTGAGAAATTTGGGACTGCATGGCAAGCACAAAATTGCCGACAGGTGGCACCATCTCCATCACATTGTAGTGGGCAAACTGGATGATCTGGCTGTGTATAAAGTAAGGCCTGAAAACAATTCAAAGGATTTCAAGACAATATATCACAATCATTTGTTGCCCATCGGTCAGATATTGATTGAATTTGAGCCATCAGAAGTTGCTCCCCCTGGACCAGTGACAAGGGCTGCTGCAAAACGGAAACAGAGAAAGCCTGCACCTGCCGATACTGACCTATGGGTTCCTCCCTAGCCAACTCAAGTTGAGAATGACTGTCAGTCTGTTTCAGATGAAAATGAGTGCAACTATGGTTACTACCCTTCGTATGAACTAAGTCAGCAGTTTCAAGGTAACCCCCTGGTCAATTATGGAGATGAAGCTGGGCTTTCTGGACTGCCTAAGCCCCCAACTTCGTCCCTGGAGCCAATGCTCCCAGAGAGTGAAGTGCAGAGTGTCACGTCTGAGGATATTAAGTCACTTTGTATGGTGGAACTGTTTGAATTGCCTGAGGATGAAACAGATGAACTGAGACCGACTGGTGACATACCAGAGCAAGAGGAGTATTTTGAGTGCCCTGATAGTTTTCTGCCAGTGCCAGAATGCTCTCCATGTGAGCCAAGTGTTGTGGACTTGGAAATTGTAGAGCCAGAGGCTGACTGTGCCACAAGTTCAAACCTTCCTACCCTGAAGGAAACTCCCCAGGCAAGTAAAGACAGCGCAGAAAGTGAGGCTAAAAGTGCAGAGACTGTAACAGTTCCCCCTAGAAAGACTGGTCGAGCTGTAAAGCCTGTATTGCGCTTCAGCTATGATTCTCCTGGGAGGCCTGTAGACTTGCCTCTGAACGTGGTCCACAAAGTAGTATATGTATCTCAGAGCTCACTGCCCAAACTGAGCATAAATGCTAACTCCAGGTTAATTGTTCTGCCCTCCAGGTATGGTGCCCCTGTCCCATCTAGCCCCGAGGTAGCTGATAGGGAAGGGCCCCCTCTCTTCAGGTTTCATGTACAGGAGGTAATAACCTGAGTTATGGTACAATGTGTGTATAATGCTGTGTAGAAAGTAATGTGCTGAGAAATGTAAAGATTGTGTTTATAACAAAGGTAATGTGCTGGAGTGTAAATGTATATGATGTTTGGTATTAGAGTTTATTGGGGGTACTTACTTGATGCAGACGCCAAGTTTTTCCATGCCAGGAAGGGTGTAACCCCCTTGCAAATGGGGGTTCCCAAAAGTCTTCCAAAAGCTTTCCTAAATGCTCAGAGCCTGGAGGTGTTCGGCGTCTAAGCCGTTTAAAATGTGATTCCCAGTGAGCGCTTTTAAAAGCCTCCAAGTACTGTCTCTTTAACGGCTGCCTGTTTGCCGTCATAGTTAGTTGGAATGGTGGTCTGTGTGTTTCCCTGCTCGAGTCCCGCTCGAGCTGCTGGCTAAGCACTCCATTTCTGCTGTCACTAAGTGGGCAGAGTGAGCACTTTTAAAAGATGTAACTAATTGCTGGGAATTGTTTAGAGTGGTGATAAAAATGCAGTTTGTTCTAACCTGCTTTCTTGTAGCCTGGACTGTTTCTGTTGTGCCTACCATTTTGGTCCTGGACTGCCGAATGGGACCAATCAGTATGTGAGGACTCTAAAATGGAGCTTGCTTTGGGCCAGTCGGAACTGGGACTCTCAGTTAGAGCCTGTGGAAATGGGACTGTATGGAAGGTGACTCTGGATAATGTAGTTTTGGATCCTTGGCACCTTTTTGCACCTATAGAGGGAGCCCTGCTGTGATTGACAACTGAACCAACCAACCAAACTCTTGTGGATCTAAAGGAAATGCCCTGAACTGTTGCTGGCAAGGCAGATCCAAGTTAGAGAGTGAAGAGTGGAGGAGTTCAGCTCTGCTCTGTTCGAGCGGCATGGTAGTTCACACAGGAGGTGCATGTAAAGCCCGAATCCTGGCCTGTTTGCTGTTGTGGAGGAAGAGAAAGAGAGAGAAAATGGTGTTTTCAGACTGAATCCGAAGTTGTGAGAAAAAAGCAAGCTGCTGCTGTAGTGAGACCAGGCTTACCCTGTAGAAGACCGAAGATTTTGCTGAAAGCGATCGGCCTGTCAGCACTTTAGCTACCGTAGTGTTCCCGGGTAATTGCAGTGATTTTTGCAATCAAGACCAAAGCACCATCTGCCTGGTACAGTAAGCTTTGTTTTTACATATAAATGTGCTATGTGCTGGAAGGGGATCGCGATCTGGTTTCCCCATCTGCTGTAAACTGTGTGCTAGTGCTGGGAGCAGTTTCCCAGTAAGAATCAGACTGAATCCACGCTGCCTTGCACAGATAGGTCCTGCTATGAGGGTCTTGCCTCACTACCTTGCTGCACAGAAAGATCCATCATCGAGGGGTCCTGCTTCCTCTGGCAATCCAGAGAGATCATCCATCAGCCCTCCTGTGTTTAGCCTGGGTATCGTGAGTAATTATCAGGGTAGCTCCCTGCAACTTTTGTTTAATCAAAGTGTGTCATCTGATTGTTTGTGCTTTTCTTTCCATGAACTGAGCCATCCGGCTCTAGATTACAAATTGTGTGTGCATGTTCTTTTTCCATCACAGGGCCCCAACCAGCTACACCAGACCTGGCCAGCCTCTTTATCCATCCTGGGTACCCAGAGAGTGTGACTATATGGGACTCTAAGTGCATGCACAGTACTGTGATTATTATTGTGTTTAAACCAATTAACCTGAGTTCCCCCCACTTGTTACAGCTCCCCTGAATAAATCAGATCTGTTTGTTTCTGCAAATTTACATTGACTGTGGTGTCAGTTTATGCTAAAGGTATTGTATTGTTGCTGTTATACTGCATCACCTTGTTTTACAGGGGGTCCCCAGAGCCAAGTTGAAGGAACCAGTCCTGGGGTAAGTGCCAAGCACAAGTGTATGTGGTTTGCATATCTGGGGTATTGGGAAAGTTACTGTTGTGTACTGTGTGGGCCACTAGTGGGGAAAAAAGGGGGGGTCACAGTGTCCCAGAGGGCTGTGACCTGGTTAAACTAGCCACAACCAACCCAGACCTTTGGGTGGAGGCACCCATTTTAGAACTCAGGCCCCTTAACCTGTTAGTAGCCAAGCAGGCAGGGGTAGTAGCCCAAGGGATAGCACCACCTAGGAGTTACACAAGCAAACACAAGGTACGTGGGGTGTACAATCCATGATAGGGGAAAAGCAAGGGTAGTGAGGAACATGGGTGGAGTGTCACGGATGGATCATCTATGGTAATAATATCTCGCATTTGGTTGCAGGTTACAGGAGCAAGCATCTCAGTGTCTGGATATGTGGTCATTCCTTTGTTTACTGGACCGCAGAAAGAGCACAGTGGAGCACAGGAGGGTAAACATTTGTGGTTAGGAAAAGACAGAGTGCAAGTTGATTGGATTGGAAGGCAAGGAATGCGGTGGGATGGACTGATTCCAGTGCTCCTGGAGAAATGTGGTGGGCTTCATCCGAACATTCTGATTATTCATTTGGGAGGCAATGATCTGGCAACCTGCCCGATGCGGGAACTGAATGGAACCATAAGGCAGATGCTGCATCAAATCAAGTGCTGGTGGCCCAGGGTCCATATTGTATGGTCCGATATTGTGCAGCAGTTGAAGTGGAGTGGAGCACGAGATGTGCGGGCCATCAAGAAAATCAGAAGACTACACAATGGGTTTATGTTGTCTATGATGGATACCATGGGTGAGTCAGTGGTCTGGCACCCTGGCTTCGGTCTTCTCAGGCCTGGAGTGTACTGGCCAGATGGTGTACACTTGATGGATGAGGAATTGGATGACTTTCTGAAGGACTTGAAGCATGGCATGGTGGCAGCTACACGTGGATGATCGAATGTAATTTTATATTGAATAAATACATGGTGGCGGCCATTTACTCAAGCTCCTGGTATGTGTATATTTAGTTTGTTCACCCGTGCGTGTGTGTGAGTGTGTGGACACAGCAGAACAGAGGTTGGGACTACACCAGGTAAGAATGTAAGAATGTAGAAATCTCTTCAGTGCAGATCGTGGGACGCCATCAGAAAAGGTAAGAAAAATGTGATTGTGGTGATTGTACTAATTTTGTTGTTGACATTCTGTAGTCTATATGATGCGACTTGTGGCCGCCGTGCCGAATACCATGGGTGCCACCATGCACAAATTTGTATGTGTTGTGATGTTATGCCTACAAAATGTGCAACACTGCTCATTAATACAAGTGCGTGTTGTGCGAGAGATGGTGTCACCGTGTACCTCATGATATTTGTGGTGATGCTGTGCTGTTGAATGTCTTTGCATATGTTGATGGGGCATTGTGTGTGTATGGTTAGATAAAAATGATAGAAAGACTAAATATATAGATATATATGTATATGTGTATACATGTGTATATATAAATGTGTGTGTGTATATATATATATATATATATATATATATGTCTATGTCTATATCTGAATGTGTGGCAAGTGAGCTTGGGGAATATAATGAGTGGTGGTGCATAGCGCTGCACTGAGTAGTGGTTCCCTGCACTCACTTGACTCAAGTTCAGATCTATTCTGTATCACATACCTGTCAATAACATAGTCCTTTTATACAATAGGACTGTTTTGTGTGTTTTTTTGGTTTAGTGATGAAATCATGAAGTGCTATTGGGAGTTTTCACACTGCGCACTTTAGGAGGTATGCACACTTGTTTATGGTATGGTGTGTATGGCTGACACTTGTGTGTCATGAGACCAGAGTCACCGAAGCAGCTTGAATAAAATGCAGTTTTTTGTCATTTCAGCAAGTATAAAAAAAAAAAAAAATTGATTCCCTTTCCAATGGTGCTATGCAGTCAATTTTAATTCACCAAACAGCTTGCCCGCTGACAGTTTGTGTGTATCATGAATACTTTAGGAGTTATTTGCATTTGTTTATGGCATGGCGTGTATGGCTTACATTTTGTCCATCAAGAACCACCTAAGCATGTTGAATAAAACATACATTCTGGGTATCTCGGCCAGTAAAAAAAGACAAGCATTTGTCAATGCCGAATGTTTGCTTCCTGGTATTGTCATTGGTAGTGCAGGAGTAACAGATGCATAATAGGAATGGTAGTGAGGTATTGTAGTAATGCGAACTACCATCCCCACCTTGCAGAGAGTGAGAGGTGTTAGGGAGTGTGCCTTTGTGTCATGGGCTGTAACAGTCATGGCAGAGAGTTTCAGGTGTTCATAGGTGCTGGGAGATAGTAACAACTGAGGGGGCAGGTGGTGGGAAGGGTACTTATGAGAGGAAAAAGGGAAGGGTGTGCAGAGTAGGGGTTGCCATAGAAAGCATAAGAATGCAGAGGTATGACAGAGAGTAATGTTAAGAATGTAGTTATACCATTTAGACATATTTATTGCAGTATATGGTGAACATACAAACCTATGAAAGTGTCAGCAGAAACAGATCACCTGGCCTATCTAAGTCTGCTTCAGTGTGCAGGTATAGTAAGAGATCAGCTGTCAACCCATTCCCTCCAATACCTGCATGTGAAGCGTGAATAAGAGTCAGACTGCAGTCATTATTGTCTGACTCTTGGTACAACCATGTTAAACATTTATATTGTTAATTAAGTTAAACATTGCTCCAAGTTCTAAACGAATAGACTGTTTACATTAAATGTTTTCACAGCATATGCAGTTCAAGAGCCTATGCTATGCTATATGTATGATTACATTGCTATACACTTTAGGTTCTCAACGTGTATATAAAATATATATCTGTTAGAAGACGTCCCATATAATATAGCAGTCAGCAGAAATGCAGTATCATACCATATCAACTGATTTAAATAAGCTGTTATGTTAATTGTATTGTTTCTATTTCTAAAAGAAATACTAAACTTCAAGTGCAAAATGTAGTAGTATACGTGCCACTCAATTCAGTTCACTAATGTGCGTCAGTGAATGGGCTTGCCCATGACACAGTCAGACTGCACTCGTTATTGACAGTATTTACTCGCTGAAATGAATCACATGCAAATTTTATCCAAGTCATTTTCAGCCCCTAATTAAGGCTTCAGATTTATAGTTATCGATCTGTCATCAAAGCGTAAAGTTGCTAGGGTATAGTGTGGCTCTATTACCATTCAATGCATAGTGTTTGATTATGCTAAAATTGATGGACAATTAACTAAATTGCCAAATATACAGATAAATAGTTTACATTGGAGGCAGTATAGCACAGTGGATTAAGGCTCTGAGCTGCAAATCTGGAGACCTGGGTTTGAATCCCACAGCCTCCACTTGCATACTGTCTGACCCTGAGCAATTCACTTAACTTCCCTATGCTGTCAGGTCACATCGGTAAACAAACTTTTAGCTTATTGTGTCTCTCCTGGTTAAACAATTGGGGGAAAAATCATTTTTGTTTTTTATTTTCAATAAATCACATACAATTTAATGTAGAACTGAAGCATAACATTTAAAATGCAAGACATACTGAACATTGGATCAAATCACTTTATTCTCATCCTGTATTACTTCTGGCTGTCCTTGTTCTGAGTTTTTTTTTCTTTTGCTGTCAAGATCGATAAATGTTAATTTGAAGCCTTAATTCTGGGCTGCAAAGGAATTGGGTAAGATTTGCATGTGACTCATTTTAGTGAGTAAATAGCACGAATAATGAGCACAGTCTGACTCTGTTATGGACAAACCCATTCAGTGGTAAACATCAGTAAATTGAATTGAGTGGCAATTATACTATGATACTGTGAATTTGGAGCTTAGTATTTGTTTTAGAATTAGGAACAATAGAATTAACATAGCTGCCTATTGAAATGGATTGAGATGGCATGGCACTGCATTTTTGTAAGAGGCTATATTGAATGGGATGTCTTGTCACACATATATATTTTATATACACATTGTGAACCTAAAGTGTATAACAATGCAGTCATACATATAGCAGAGCATAGGTTCTTGAATTGCATATGCTGTGAATACATTTAATGCAAATAGTCCATTATTTTAGAACTTCGAGCAATGTTTAAATTTATTTGCAATAGAAATGTTTTACATATAAATGGAACATAAGCTTTAATTGTCACTTTGTAGATAAATTTAGTTGCATTTAAGTGATTAAGGTAGTTGTTAAATTTTAGGATTTTCTAATTATGTTGCACACGCCCTTTGAGTATTGAAGAATGAAGGGGATATGGAATCGCAGCCCCTTTGGAAGCTGCAGTGGCGAAGCGCAGGGGCGAGTTGTGCGGCTAGTGCCTAGATGTCCTGGACTCAGGTGGGGCATACGTATGGTAGGAGACCGTACTTTTGTAATACATTGAATTGGTGTAAGCACTTTATTACAATTTGTAGTTAAGTTGTGGGAAATAAATCATTTTTGCATTATTTAAAGTGCTATGGAAAGTTTTTTTCTGGGTCTCCCCCACCACCACCACCATTTGACCACCCATGAATTTGCTCACCATTAACACAGTTGGCAGTAGTATTTATTAATAAAAGCACTGAAGCTGAAGCTCTTTTTGTGGCTGAGCAGCTGCGATTTAGGTAGCGGATTTCCTTTATGTTTTGGATTTCTAAGTTTGTAAACGTGGTTTGAGACCAGTGGTGTACTTTGATGTGTCTTATCTGTAGAATTGTTATTGCTATAGAGCACTTTGTAGCATTGCAAAGCAGCAGAGAGTGATACTTTGTATGTTTTATGACATGCTATCAGACTGGCAGTCTATGGCCACAGTGTTTCTATCTCCTGTTGGATCTCTTGAGGTCTGCATTTGACACACAGCAGGGGGTCTCTCTGTCTTAGCCTACTGCAAAACATGAATAGCATTAGTAAGTCAGGAAGACATAACAATCACAGAAGAGATGCCATGTACTGTAATGGTTTTGATGTATTTATATCTATTGAACAATGTATTGAAGGAGGTGTACAACAACAGTGTGGAGTGGTACAACGTTAGTATGACAGACACGTCTTACGCGACAGGACATAGTGACAATAGAGGTAAGTAAGACAATTAGCAACATGTCATATTATCAGCCTATATTGTGGCTTATATATTTCTCAGACTCATTACTGTGAATACACAATGTATGTAGGCATGAACATGCAAAGAGTTGCTAAAGTTAATGGGCTGTTTCTGCCACTGGTAAACTGCAGGTATCCTACTGCATTTTAGAGTAATGCAAAAAAATGACATCATTGCTGTTTTCATGTCTTGACTCTTTTTTGTCTACTAAAATTAGAAAACCATGGCATGGTAGTACAAAGAAAATTAAACAATATAAAGCATGCCTAATATGGGTTGCTTGCAGAATTTTCACAATGGCTACTTGAAGGTCCAAATGAAGGAGGCAGTATAGCATAGTGGTTAAGGGCAGTGAACTGTAAACCTGAAGAAGTCTGTTTGAATCCCATTAGCTCCTTCTTTGCATACTGTGTGACTCTGGAAGCAAGTTCTGGCTTGGTGTGCCTTTTCTGGTTAAACAATTTCCCCAAATATAAACTTTAAGAATGGCAGGGCCCTGGCTGTTAAATACCAAGTCTATCTATTGTTTCTCTTTTAGTCTCTTTTTCTCTTTTCGGCTGCCACCTCCTATCCTCTCACCCTTCTTCTCTGATTTCTTCTAGGTTTCTGAAATGATTCTTTGTATGTGTTATTCGTGTATCCTGTTTGCCATGATGCCATATCCGAACTGATGAATATGGTTGTATGCTCTCTTTAATGTTGTATGCCCTTGTTTAACATGTTTAAAATATATGTACTCTCCTGATGTGGAACCTTTGTAAAAGAGCCTTGGCTCAAAGGTAATTGTAATCCTAGACTCCAATAAATAAATACATTTGCAAATGAAACCAGTTTTGTTCTAGGTCATTATTTAGCATGTACCCTAATGTGCAGCACTGAGCGTAGAAGTTTGCAAGTAGTGGAATAGCTAGACTGCTGTGGTGGTCTGATCATTTACTGCAATTGAGTCAGGTAACTGTGACATAACAAAGGTGGTATCTGCAGCCATCTGTCATGTCACTGAAAAAAAAAACACACGGGGGGAAAAAAAAACATTTGTTACCATAAAGTGTGAAATCCTCAGCTGCTATTTATTTAAGTGTGCATCACTGACCTAACAGGGAAGGGAACACTAAGATAATCTGTATTGTAAACTTCAGGTTCATTCAGAAAGGAATGCATTGAACTTCTCTCTGTCTCAGGCCCCTTGCAACATGATGTGAGAGAGAGAGAGAGAGAGAGAGAGATTTCCATAGCAGTAAAAAAAAACATTTGACATTGCCAAAGGTTTGCTTGCTAGTATTAGCATTGGTAGTGCAGGAGTTAGATGTATAATAGGAATGGCAGTAAGGTATTAAACTGATGCCAACTCCCACCCCCACCCTGCAGAGTCTAACATGCATTTGGGGGATGTGCCATTGGGTCATCGGCCATAACGCTCACACCATTCCACCTCACTCTACCCTGCAGACACCTACAGGTGTTGCGGTGTGCCTTGGGATCTTTGGCCCTTACACTCACCCCATTCCATAAGGAAATACTGTAAGCTAAGATGGATGCAGTAGTGGAGAATGGGGTGAAAGATAGGGCCAATGACCCCAAGGAACACCTCAATGCCTGTCACTGGCTGCAGGGTGGGGTGGAATGGCATGAACATTATGACCAATGACCCCAAGTCACACCCTGATGCCTTTCAGTCTCTACAGGTTTGGGCATTAACACAAGCAAAACCAAGGCTATGCTATTTGGACCTAGATCCCTGGGCCAAGACAGAACCCCATCACTCCAACATACCTCCTCGTCTGGCAACTGCACTGAGGTGGTGGGCTCTCTTAAATACTTAGGATAATGCTGGATCAGGGCTTTACCCTAAAGAACCATGTCAACCATGTAACAAAAACTATCCACCACAAGCTAGGAATGCTGTACTGCCTAAATGACCAACTGATCCCCGAGACCAGGATAACCATTGCTACAAGTGTACTCCTCCCCACCCTGACCTATGCTGCTCTAGTTATGCAGGGCATGGCAAAACTAGAGAACAACATACTGCACATGCTGTACAACAAGGTGGCTCACTTTGCCTCTCAGTCTCATGCAAGACACCACCACTGCAAAGCCTTGGCTTCCCTAAATTGGTCATCCTTTGACTCTTGCGTTCAGTGCCCCCTGCTCTGCTCCTCCCCTCTGGCCAGCATTGCCGGGCTCCTGGTCCCCAAGCACTCCAGCCGAAATCTCCGTACAACAAGACAAATCCTCCTGGAAGAAGCCAGGGTGCGGACCAAGGTGAGCAGTAAATCCTTTTTCTCCTCTGCCCCCCCCTGCTGTGGAACAAACTCCCTCCCTTTTTACAGGAAGCCCCCTCCTTCAAAACTTTCTGAACCAGGCTCAGGACTCACTTGCTCCATGCCAGTACCTGTTCCTGCTGTTGCACTTGATCTGACCACTGTACCACCTACTGTCCACATATGGTGTATTGTGACAGGGTCACAGGGATTTCATAGAGACCCCCCTTCTAACTAAGTCTGCTGCAACAGCATGTTGATTGTTTTCTCTGTTTTTCTTTCTCTAAAGTCCTCGTTTTCCCCATTGGACAGGAAGGCCGCCTATCCGATGTCCTATCTATCCCTTATCTGCTTGTAGTCTCTTAGAAAAATCCCAACTCCCCCAAAACTGCCTCTCCTCGGCAGTGCGCAGTAGTCCTGCACGAATGTGTGCACTAGAGCTGCACAAATGTGCGGATATGCGCATTAGCGCTACTGTGGCTAGGTAAAATTAAATTTAATATTTAGAAAAGTTATGGAATTGAGATACAGGACCATAAACCGTAAGAGTCCTTATAAGAAATAGAGGAGTAGACCTCTTGGAATCTTTTAAAACAGATACAATAGTTACTCGAGCCTTGCTCAAATTAAATAAATAAACAGATACCGGTTTTACAGCCATGGAGATTGTTTTAAACACTGTACAGAGGTCCCGACTAGTCTGCACAACATGGAAACAGACTACTTAGTAAACCGGGGACTAAAAGTTCCTAAACGGGAAAAGGCTAATCTAATTCAGAAGGGAACAACATTAAAAAGGAGGTATTTGTTTAACACAGTTTTAAAATAACTTTAGTAGAATAGCGTGCCTAATTGTCACTGCCCATTTGTTATTTTGGGTGCTGCACCACATAGTATTTTGTGAAATTTATTGTAGGCGAGAAGAGAGGAGGTGACCATCAACTGTAATTGCTAGCTTCCATGCTCTCATAGTATGGCCGCTTGCTGTGCTCATTTGAAACTAGGTGTATCACAAGCCTGATATTTCTAATTCGGTATAGTATACTGACGTAAGTGAAGGCAAAGCACAGCTCATCCTGTCAGAGTCTACATACCCCTTAATTGTACTTGATTTTCAGGGGAGTCTTTTTTTTTTATACCGCAACAGTTTAGTCTGTCCTTTCTAAAATGTGTGTTTCCGTGACTAAACAGTGGAAATTGCAAGTATAAATTAATGTCAAGCAAAAAATACAGACGTGCTCTTCTTTAGAAAATGCATTTTGCACTAAACCCTTTATTCTTCCAACTTCCTGAGCAGATAGCAAGTTTTAAAGATGTGTCTGATTTGTGAGGCAAGCGGTTGAGAGGTATGGGAGTCCGTGTAAGACAAGCAGTGATTTGAGGAGCTACAAGGGCTTACTTTCGAGTCCCCACAAGAAAAAAGTATGTCAGCACTGCATGCAACATAAGGGATGAACTGCCAAGCAAAAAAGTTTCTGCCCTAGGCACAGAGTGAGAGAAAAATCGTTTGCGAGAAGGGCTGCCGGTCAGTTTTACACAATACTCACTTCAACCGAGAGAAGAAAAAAGTCTACTGAGAGTTGCTTTATTTAGGATTTGCGATTATTATAAGGGATGCTGCGGAACCAGGTTCTGTGTGTCTTAACAATCCAAGTTCAAATAAAAGTTAATCAAAGGAACTACTTACCTTTACATACGATTGTCGTTATAGGGTCAGGTTTTCCAAGGGAGGTTTTAGGGGTATTACTAGCGGATTCTACGGCTACTCGTAGCATTGCTGAAACGTTGATTTACCTCTTCTACAGAATATAAACAAGCACCGTAGAACATTGTTCCTTCATATGCTCCGTACAGAGACTGCAGCGGCTCTTTCCTTCCAAGAGAAAGCCACTGCAGCCAAGATGCTGTCATCCAGAGCTCGCCCATCCATTGGCGCAACCCAGACATGCCCGCTCCAACAAGCGCTACATTGGCCAGGTCACGCACACACCTCCAAGAGTCGCATTGTCGCAAGATGTTTCTTGCGCATGCGCGCAAGCAAACATAAAAAACCACATTGAGCACAACTGATTGCATAGCACCGCCGGAAAGGAAATTTTGTGATGAAAAAGTTTGCCGCTGATATGTTGTGTGTATCATGTATACTTTAGGAGTTATATGCATTTGTTAATACTATGGTGTGTATGGTTCAGATTCATGCCTCAAACCTCGCCAAAGCACCTTGACTAAAATGATAAAAAAATATATTTAATACTATAGAAATAGCTGTCTTTTTAACAAATTATTAAAACTACATCCAGTTTCTGCATGCTGAATTTGGTGTTGATATGTCACATATTTTCTAACAAAAAAATGCTTAAAGTGCATTTTTTTTAGTGTAGCATAGAAAAAAAAATAAATTACATATTATTACTTTCATACCATCATTGGAATGGTAATTTTATGCTGAACAAGTTTGCCACTCATACTTTGTGCCTAGCGCACACACGGTTCTTAAGCTATTAGCATTTGTTTGCGACATGCTGATTATGGCTTTATTTTGTTTACAAAGCCCCAGGATTCACTGTTATCAGTATGCAGGACACAAGTGCTGCAGCTTCAGAGAGCTCCTGAGGAGGCAATGAGTTAAACAATAGATCAGTTTGCAAGTCAGAGGAAAGCGACTTAGACACATCTTTCCCAGCATGCAGGGCATGAAGTGCAGGTTGAATCATAGGATCTTGGGATTGAGCCCACTGAATACTGTCATTGTCAAGCTGATGTAGTCAACTAATACCTAGAGCAGAGAAATGGTATCAGGAGGGCCCAAGCAATCTACTAGACAAGTCCACTGTGTCCGCAGGCATCTGTTCATCTCTGTCAAACTTTTGGCACAAGGCTCGGATGTCGGGTTCAGACAGCCTGACCCAATCACTCTTGGAAGCGGGCCTTCGTGACGGTGTCAGCATCAATATGGTTCAGTCCTGGTCTGTATTCGACAGCATAATCATAGGTTGATAAAGCAGAGAGCCACCGGTGCCCAATGGCATCTGACTTAGCTGAAGTCTGTACATAGGTCAACGAGTTATTGTCGGTCTTCACCAATATCTTTGCCCCATAGAGATATTCATGAAACTGATCAATGATGGCCCATTTTAGGGCAAGGAACTCCAGCTTGTGCACAGGATAGTTTTGCTCTGATGGAGTCAGATTCCTGCTGGTGAAAGCGACAGGTCTCAAACCATCCTCACGGTCTTGATACAGCACAGCTCCTAGGCCCTGCAGATTAGTGTCCGTATGCAGCACATAGGGCTTGGTAGGGTCAGCATAGGTGCAGATGGGTGAGCTGGTATAACGACTTCGTGGAAGGCTACTTCACATTCACGTGTCCAGCGGGGCCAAAAAGGTTCAACTGTGCAGAAGTATACTTTCTCTGGTTCTTTGACAGCCCCTTTCTTGTATTTACTGTTGGTAGGTGGGTAACCCTGGGCAAGATTCAGGAGCAGGCAAATCACCTTTGAATAGTCTTTTATGAACCTGTGGTAGTAGCAACAAAACCCCAGAAAACGTTGTAGTTCTTTCAAGTTATGGGGCTGGGGCCAAGTAGTCAGTGACTCAACCTTACTGTGATCGGTCTGTATTCCTTCTGCAGATACTATGTGCCCCATGCACTTCACGGAGGTTTGAAAAAACTGGCACTTGTCAATGGACAGCTTGAGGCTGAAGTCTTCCAATCGGTTCAGCACTTTAAACAGGCAGGTTTCATGCTCCTCTAATGTGCGTCAAAACACAAAGACATCATCTAGGTACACTAGACATTCCAGCAACTTCATATCTCCCACCGCGCGTTCCATCAGTCACTGAAAGGTGAATGGGGTGCCTGAAATCCCCTGTGGCATTCTCAGGAATTCGTAGAACCCCAAAGGACAGATAAAGGCTGTTTTCTCACGGTCCTCCAGGGCCATCGGAATCTGGTAATATCCACTGCGAAGATCCAATACTGAGAAGCATTTGCTACTATTCAAGCAATCCAGGGCATCTTGTATATGGGGCATGGTGTATTGATCTGGAATGGTCCGCCGGTTCAGGGTTCGATAATCAACACACATCCTCACTGACCCATTCTTCTTATGCACAACCACAATGGGAGAGGCATATGGGCTCCTTGATTCCTGTATCACGCCAGCAGCAAGCATTTCCTGAGGTGTCTCCTCACATCATCTGTGTCAGCTGGGGCGAGGTGTCGGGATCTCTCTTGAAATGGATGGTCATATGCAGGTGTATATGATGCTCTGCACCCTGGACACACCCCACATCCCATTCCTTTAATGAAAATACTTGGTCTCTCTGGGTGAGTTTCTTGCTAATCCTAGCCTTCCATTCAGCTGGCAGCAGGGAAATCACCAAAGTCAAATAAGCCCGGGGTCACTCTCTCCTTTTGGCCAGAGTACTAGTTATTGGGTAATACTGCAGTGTCTGTACAGTGTGCTGTAGCTAGAGTGCACCCTCTGTTCACCCGGACCTCCCGATCTGACACATTTCGAATCTGGGCCATCACTCGCCATGCATAGGCATGGGCATGGGCAGGCAAGATCCTGGTTTTAAACAATAATCCTTCTGGCAACTTTCCATCACCTGGTGCATCCTTCTCCATGGATTGTGCACTGGGTGTTGGGGCCAATATCAAGGAGTCGGGTTCCTTTTTCCACACTGTCCCCACTGTCTCATCTGGGTCCTCTTCACTGGGTGTCTCTTGTAAGTCATATGCCTTTTTTACTAAGGCTGGAATTCTTAGATCCCGTCCAGTCAATTGCCCTTGTTTCTCATGGCAGAGTTGTGCTAGTCTCCCAAACTTGGGCGTTTGTTCCAATTAACAGGGGAACCCCATCATACAGTCCGGTGGGGGGACACACTAGGGCCAGTGTCTCTACTTGCTTCTCTACACCAGTTACAGTTGCAGGAAAAGACAACCTGAGGCAGACATATCCTAGGTAGGGATAAGACTTGTCGCTCAGTCCCCACACACGTAGGTCTTCCAGGGATTGTAATGGCACATCAGATAAGAGTTTGTCATACCAGTCCTGAAATACAATGGTCACTTGCGAGCAACTGTCAAGCACAGCCCGAGTAGGAATACCATTCACAGCCACAGTAGTTTTCATTGAAGGGCCCACTGTTTTGGACCAGTCTGGAGGGACAATAGCAGGGACCTGGACAGACGATTTAGGCACAGACGGGTTTGAGTTAGGATGGCTGAAGCCTTCACTGTGGTCATTTTGTGCACCCCTTGACCACTGACTTGTTTTCCGAAGCTCTCCTTGAAGCTGGTTCACCACTTTCTCTAAGTCCTTCTGAGACCGGCATTCCCTCTTTATATGGCCATCCTTGCCGCAACTGTGACAAATGCCAGGCTCTCAGGGCATCCTTGGGGAAAACATAGCAGGGGATGCTGGAGCATCGACGGGAGAGTGTGATCTGACTTCTGCTGGTAGTGTACCATGCCTCAAAAGTTCCTTTAGGGTGGCAGTCAGTTCCTTGAGCTCAGCTGAGAAGCCACTCTCAGGAGAGGATGCCTGAGGGTACATCCCCACCCCCATAACAGTCATGTCCTAACAGGGGTCAGAATCTCTGTCAGCAGGGGATACCTCAGCGAATGCACCCATCTGTACTTTTCTGACTTCCTTCAGCAACTCCTACCACCACCATTTAGCCCTTGGCGGGACACTCATAATGGTCTCTATTTCGGAAGAGCCTTCCAGTGCCATGATCACTTGGGCTGCACTCGCCCCATAATTACAATCTCCCTCTTCACCTTCTACCTCCCGGAGTTCTTTTATCAAGTCACAGTAGTCAGGTGGGTTACCTCATCTATCCTGGAACCTTAACTGGATGATCTGCAGTTTAGAATGCTTGGCATGTTGCAGTATGTGCCCCAATCTCACATGGTTCAAATCACTGGTGGCTACCCCTCCTTTCCGGTAAGCTTTCTGCAGAGGTCTTTCTAGGCGAGTAACATACACAGACAAACTTTCCCCCTTCCATTGTTTGGTACTTTGGAATTTCCACATCAAAGTGTCCACTGACTCAATGCTCCCAAAATTGCCTTCAAGTACAGATAGGTACTTCTGAGCAGATGCATCAGGGTTCGTGGACCTCAAAAATGTAATGGCTTCAAGGGCAGGGCCCCTCAAATGTTCTATGATTCTTTTCTGCTTCTCAGCCTCTGCAAACTGCCACTCGGGTACCAAGGGGGCAACATAGTCGATCCAGGTCTCCCAGTCATCCTCCCCTTGGGGGGTGGGGAGGGTGGCTGAGAAGATTCTCAGCCTTCAGTAGGAGTCATGACTAATGGTGGGTACAGATATAGGAGCCAGCATTGGCACAGGCACAGAAGGCGGGGCAGTAACAAGTGCTGGAGTAGGAGTGGGTGTTGGGGAAGGAACACCTTCAGGTGGCAGGAATAGTTTCTTAAAGTCCTCTACAGTTTTCCCTTCCTCCGGCAACAACTTAGCAAATTTCTCCTCAAAATTCTCAGATAATGGTGGGAGTTCATCCTCCCCAGGGTCTTTACTGTCTTTTGTTATCACTCTCCAGGCAGCTAGGACCCCTACTGAGGCACTAGTCTGTGGCACTTTGGAGCTGTCCACTAGGTCACTACACTCTACTAAGGTTATGAAAGTTTGGGGGATCAAATCAGCCTGTCGACTTACCACCACAGGGTTTTTTGAACATTCAACTTTGGAGAGTGCTCCCTCTACAATGTCCTTACTGGTACCCAGGGGAATATCCAGTATAAGCAGAGCATTTTGGGGGTCGATCTCCTGCCCAGTACACCACCCCACCAAATGGTGTACAGCCATTTCAACTGGGGTAGCCATTAATCTTTAACAATAATTCGTAATTTTTGGCCACTAGAAGGCACAAAATCTGAGCGGTGGGCCTCCAAGATGTAACCCCTAAGTGGAGCTATCCCAAGGACTACTACCCCTGCCTGCTTGGCTAGTAGCAGGTTAAGGGGCCTGGGTAATGAAACGGGTGCCTCCACCCGGAGGTCAGGGTTGTTAGTGATCAAGCTAACCTGGGCATAGCCCTCTGGGACACTGTAACCCCCCCCTTTCCCTTCTAGTAGCCTGAACAATATACAATAATTACTTTCACAATGACTTTATTCACCAGGCAATTACCCACACTGTTTTCCCTTACCACCAGGGCTGGTTCCTCTAGCTTGACCCTGGGAACCCCCTGTAAAACAAGGCTAAGCACAGCAAATAGCAACAGTACAATATGTTTGGCACAAACTGGAACCACAGTCAGGTTAAATGCAAACAAAGTTAAATCTGATTTATTCAAGGAACTTGAACAAGGGAGGGGCGTAATCAGGTTGATTTGCTTAAAAGCTATATTAATCAGACAGTTATGCATGCAGTTCAGAGTCCCTACACAGTCACACACTCTGGGTACTCTGGTAGGAAAATGGTGGGCTACCTAGGAACGTTGCAGCTGGTTGGGGCCCTGTGATGGAAGAAAGCAACATGCACAACACACACTATTTGTAATCCGGAGCCAGAGGGCTCAGTTTATGAAAGAAAAGCCAACAAGACAATCAGATGACAACACTTTCAGATGTAACTGTTTTTGCAGGGAGCTACCCTGATGTTTACTTATGATACCCAATACTGGACACAGGCAGAATGAAATTGAGATTGCAGGCTGTTGAGCTGGCGTGCCCTGAAAAGCAGGGCCCACACGAATCACGGAGGCGTCGGTCCTGTTCAAGGCGTTGAGCAGGGGGCTGATCCCCAGGCCGGTCTCTCATCGATGACTTTTTCTGCATAGCAGGTATTCTGGCTGGGCCAGTGTAGCAGGGCCCAGACAAATGGAAATAGATACAGATTCAGTCCATGGAGCTGGATACAGCCTCCAGCAAGCAAAACACAAGTTCAGACACACAGTGGGGAACCAAATCACGACCCACTATAAGCACAGAGCACATTCACATGTAAGGAAATTCCACTGAACCAGGCAAATGGCTCTCCGGTCACAATTACAGAGTCTCTGCACAATCCAGGAGTTCAGAGGTAGCTGGAAGTCCTGACAGGCCAATCGCATTCAGCAAATCATCGGACTTCTTCAGGTTAAAGCATGGTCACAATTCAGTGGCTTAATTCGCTCTTCAAATTCAGATTCAGTCCAAAAAAAGCACAAGTTCCCTCTCAGGAACAGCAGGCAGGCATGCAGGCCAAACTCAGGTCTTTCCACAGTTCTCCCGTGCAAATCCACTATGGATTGCTGCTCGAACTATCTTGAGCTGTTACTTCTTCACTTCCCAACTCAGATCTAACTGAAACTAAAAGTAGTGTGGGACTTTCCCCAAGATCCAAAAGGTTCGGTTGGCTGATCTGTCTGTCAGTCACAGAAAGGGCTCCCCCCTCCAGGTAATTTTAGGCACCAAAAGCCCAAAACTACAATTTCTACAAGTTTTGGCCCTACCAAGCCCCTGTAGGCAGGCTCCATTTTAGAGTCCCAAATGTACTGATTGGCCCATTCTGACAGACAACGACCAAGATGATGGAAACAAACAGAACTGTCCATGCTGCAAAGAAAGCAGGTTAGAACAAACTGCACTATTATTACTACTCTAACAAATGATCAGCAAACAAGTACATCTTCTAACAGAGCTCCCCCTCTGATTAATTATGACTGCAATCTAGGCAGCTCTTAAAGAGACAGTACACAGAGGCTATACAGGCACTCTTTGGCAATACATTTAAACTGCTAAAACGCAGGACACCAGCCTGGCAGTGAGCATTTAAGCAAGCACAAGGAAGACTTTTAGGGAACCCCCCTTTGTACGGGGGTTACAAATAGATATGAAATAAATAATTTTTTTCATTTATAGAAGTAATTTGTCTTTGATGTAGCTTCATGTAAGAACAATTTTTTCCATGTCTGATTGACAAACAGGTGCCTGCCAGACTCTATTTCAGACACATGTACTGTATAAACTCACAAAAGCCAGTTGTTTGATGGTTCTGTGTGAAAATACATCATGTAGCTAAATAACTAGAAACACACTCGTATGGCATCCTGATGCCCCCTGTCTGCTGCCCCACAGTCGAGGCAGCTGTACTTTGCTGTCCCCTGTCCCACGTTTAGGGCCACTGCATCTTGATGTCCCCTGTCTTATGCCCCACATTCAAGGATACTGCACCCTGCTGCCCACTGTCTTCTCCTCCTCAGTCAGGGTTGCTACATGCTACTTCAACCATCCCATGCCTGAACAATCAGGGCTGCTTCACCCTGTCCAAACAGTTGGGGTTGATGTACCCTGGTGGCCTCCAGTTCCTGTCTCCCCAGTCCAGACTGCTGTGCCCTGCTGCATCCCAGAGTCCCCTGTCTCCACAGTTGGGGATGCTGCACCATGCTACCAGAGTTGGGACTTTTGCAGCATCCTGCCGCCCTGTCCCTAATAGGTGGGGCTGCTGCGCTCTGCTGCCTCCTGCCACCAGAACTGGGTATTTTCCTGCACCCTGCTGCCCACTTCCATTCCCTCAAACAGTAGGGGCTGCTATACCCTTCACACCCTTTCCCACAGTCAGGGCTGCTGTACCCTGATCCCCCCGCACATTAACAAGATCTGCAAACTGAAACCCTGTAATATTGTGCAAAATATCGAGCAAGTACCCAGTGAGTTACTGAAGGACCATCATCACGTGTGTCACACATAGGGGTTTCTTTGTATTGGCTGGAGAAGCACAATA
The DNA here is from genome assembly GCA_016271365.2 of Neoceratodus forsteri. Lineage (NCBI taxonomy): Eukaryota > Metazoa > Chordata > Ceratodontiformes > Ceratodontidae > Neoceratodus > Neoceratodus forsteri. The sequence goes on from CM028133.1 coordinate 967,905,007, forward strand.
TTTTTCAGTTTCACAGAAGACATGTACAAGAATTGCCAGATGTTATGCTCACAAGTCCAGCCACTGTGGCAACACTTATGACAGTTTTTGTAAGTTTGTGTTTTGGAATACCTCACATTTCTGAGACACATGACTTGTCGGTGGTGAGAGTAAAATTCTTTTACCATGGTTTTGGACTTTTGATTGCATGCCTGGGGAAATTCAAGACAGAACTGTGGCATTTGAAAGATGCCTGCTACTATCCTAAAGAGAGTCAAAACATTATGAAACATAGCAGAACTGTTTAGAATTTGTGTTTTTAAAAGTTGCACATTCTTTCATTTGCATTCTCGCTCCACACCAAACGAGGCAAAAAATGAGCACCCACCACAGGCATAAACTCCAGGAAAAAAGGTTTTACTTATAACAACACATTTTTATTGTTAAAAAATGCACAAATTATTTCTCATAGCTCTCAGTAGTGGTGGAGCCACTTACAGCACCATAAGGACAAAACTAATGTTTCACAAGGTTGCCCCCTAGCTTCATCAGAGTGAAACAACACCTTTAAAACCTTATATAGTGTGCCCAATTAGCCATCTAAAAAGCTCATTTAACCCGTTACATGAACCCAGATTCAAAATAGAATACATATCACAAGTTCATTAAATCATCTCATTTAAGTCTCAACAATAAAGTAATACAATTGTGATTAAAACAGAGACAACATGGGATTTAAATCACCAGAGACAAAGCAAATATCAAGGTACAAATTGTTATACCAGCCTAGACATATTTAGTCAATTGTTATGTTATTGGTTCATAGGAAACCACTGTGTGATTGTCTGCAGTCACAGTCTGTTTAAAAATGCAGATAAATCAATGGTTTCATTTAACCCTTTGTCACTTACTCCACACCAGAATTGTTTGTTGGTCCCAATATTCAGTGTTGTTTAGTGGTTAGAGCAGGACCTTGAGAACTGGGAGACTGGGGAGGGCCCGATTTTAAAAGACCCCCTTAGAGCAATGCTAGTTGCATCACTCTAAGAGTTGCGGAAACTCCAGGTGCACCAGGGACTCTGCGCCCAATTCCAGAAAAAAGAGGATCCCAGTGCCAAAGTACCCAGGTTTGCCACAAGTGTGGAGGTGTGCCAAATATTTGGCACAGCTGCCAACATTGCTGCAGGTATACAAATCCCCCCCAACTTGGCGCAAGACAAGAGGGGCCAGGATGGTGTGTGTGTGGGGTGGAAGAAACATGGTGCCAGGAGGGACTCTGGGGCATACTGGCACAGGAGGAGCCATGGGGGTGTCAGGGCACAGCTGTTCATCAGCCTTAGTGACTTGGCACTCAACAAGGTGCTGCCACAGAGTGCCGAACAGAAAGTTATGCTTTAAAATCATGCCAGTACTTTAACAAGATGTTCCTTGGTAGTGTAGCCCCCCCCCCAATTCCTAATGCTCATGTATAATCCCTTGTGGTGTGTTGGAACACCCCCCCATGATCCCCAATATCCCCCAAGAATAATACACAATTGTCCCTCTTGTATAGCACCCCAATCCTCTGAAAAAAATCTTGTTATACTCCCTGGTGGTCTAGTGGTCCCCACCCTCCCTCCCTCCCCATCAGGAATTACCCAACCACCCTGCCCCCTTCCCTGCCTTGATCCTGCGATCAGCACTGCCCTCTGCTCAGCACCACAGCCAGCTATAGAATGCGCTATCAAGGAGCATGTACTGATACATATGGAGTTCTGTGAGAAGCATGTTGTCTGCTGGGCTGCCAACCCTGCCCCCCCCCAGGGGTTAATACACCAAGATGCAGTTTGACCTCCACAAGCTTATTTGCAGAGTTGTCAACAGGAGATCTGTTGTGGAACACAATGTTCTATTTTGTTGCACCTGCAAGGAAAGAAACTGACAAGTTCTGATACATTTTGTGAGAAACAGGAGGTATCTTATTGAGCTCGGGATGCAGGAGTTATTGCCAGGAAAATACATTATATATAAAGAAAGCAATCTTCAGTTGGAGAGAGAGAGAGAGAGAGAGACTGAAATTTAGAATTAGAAATAACCTCAGATGAAGGACTTTATTATTTTTATTTTGTTGTTACAGAAAATAATAAAACTCAACTTGTGAATTGTATAACTGCTCCTGGTTTTCCTATACTTCCTGACCTTTTTCTCAATGACACACAAGTGAGTGTGCAGTGCAATCAGTTGCATGCCCGATGGCTGTGACGCAGCCATGATGATGTGTCCTGCCTATCATGTAAGTGAGCTACACAGCCATGCACAGAGCAACCCTGTGCAACTGTGTAGTGCTGCAAATTGCAGCGCATGCGCATTCCACCCACATGCCACCTCATGCTGGCCATGTGACCCGGCCCTGCTCCTGCCCTTGGACATTCGTGATGCACATTATTACATTAGGATAACACCTTAAATTCATGATGATGGTACCATTTAGCCCAAAAGGAAGGGCTGAATAGGGAGTAACAGCAGAGGGAAAGGTAGTGGGACTGGGAGGGGAGCAGATGAATAGAAATCAAGTTTATAGATATATTGATAGTTGTGGGTTAATAGTAGGGTTGGGCGAATTGTGGATTTTAGTCGGATATCGGATCCAGATATTATCTGGTCAGTATCCGATCGGAATGATATTTTAATCGGGTCAAATATTTTAGCTCCCACTACCCCCCGTCCCCACATACATCACTTCATCACACAATAAATGTGGTAAAAATGTTTAATTTTTGTCTTAAAATGCTGTTATTAGGCATATGATATTACTTAAAAGTTATTTACGTTTTGCTTAACAAACAAAAGCATGTCGGCAATGTCAGGTGATAAACGTGATCTTCGGTCACTAATAATGTCCCCTGCCATGCTAAAGACCCATTCGCTGGGCACACTTGTCGGTGGCGGCGCTAAATAACTTTTTGCTATCTTTGCTAGAGTCGGGTAATGCACCGAATGCGATTTCCAAAACAGTAGTGAGTCTGGGGTTGACTTCTTCGGCACAATGCTCTTTGCCAAGTATGAGTCCAGTTCTGTATTTCGGAGAGGTGCACCATGAATTGCAGAAGTTGTAAAATGAAAAGGTACAGGCTATTAGTAAAAAAAAAAGGCTGTGTGTGACAGAGAGAGAATAAAAAAAGACAGAAAACTTACAATCTTCATGTAGATTGTTTTACTGTGAGAACACATCCCAGGGATCTCCATCGTTATCCCCTTCTCTCTCAATTGCTGGGTTGTCCTGTGGTAGGTTAGACTTCTGCAGCCTACTATCTGTCAGCTCTTCAATAAGCTGCTTTATTACTGCTCGTGCAAAAGTTCTTCCACATTCAGTGTGAAAAAAAAATGCATTTTATATCTCGCATCACACACAGTTGCAACAACTAGCTCCTTTGTGGATTTGAAGTGTACAAAACGTTTGTCCATGGACTCTAGTATGGCAGTTTTTAATTTGAGAAGTCCAGGAACTGTTATGCTAGCAATGCTGTGGTGGAGGACTGTTGCAGTTGGGATAACATCAGAAACGCATGCGCTGTCCGCGTTCAGTCTCCTGGTTTCGGTCTCGAAGGGTCTTTTTAATTTTTTATTTTATTGAAATCTAGGATTACAAATACCTTTGAGCAGGAACTGCTCGTTTACAAAGGCTCCATGTCGAATCAGAATCAGTCTTAGTACTGTACAGACATTTTCTGCTAGTGCCCACTGTGCAGAGCTGAAAGTGCGTGTCTCACACTCAGCGGCAAAAACTGTTAATGCGCGTTGCTGTTCCAGGAGCCTCTCCAACATGAAAAATGTGCTGTTCCATCTTGTCGGAACATCTTGGATAAGGTGGTGTAGAGGCAATTGAAGGGTATTCTGAAGTTCAGTCAGCTTTGCTGTAGCAGAAGCTGAGTGTTTAAAATGGGCTACCATCGCCCTTCCTGTGGCCAGTAGTTCTTCTATAGAGCGTTGCTTCAAGATGGAATCATGAACTATTAGCTGTAATGTGTGGGCAAAACATCCAACACTGGCAACAGCACTTAATTTCATGGCTTTAACAATATTAGGCCCATTATCTCTTACTACAAGGTGCCTTTTTATGGCAGCAATCCCCCAGGTGTTAAGTACTTGTAAAAACTCTCTTGACAGATTTTCACCAGTGTGCTTATCAGACAGGTACTGTAGGTGAAGTAAAGCTGAACATCTATTAAAGTTCTCATCAACCCAGGGGGCAGTAATGGGGAGGTATGATATTACTGAACACTCAGCTGTCCAGGTGTCGGTGGTAAACCCAAACGAGGTAACACGGGCTAATTCATCATTCATCTTAGACCATAATTTATTATACATCTCTGCTATTTTAACTTTAGAGAAGTAGCCACGCAATGGCAAACAATATCTGTGTTCCAGAACAGATATCAATTTTTTTAAAGCCCACATTTTCAACTATGGAAAACGGCTGCTCGTCAACAGCCATCATCTCAGCAACTGCATGCGTGATTTCGACAGCTCTGGGATGGTCACTAGGGAAGGGGTGAGAGCGAGCAATGGAGGTTTCTATTGTTTGAAGCTCAGGTTCAACTTTCTTGACTGGTGGCGCACACAGTGACTCAGCTTGCCTCGCTAAATCAGCTTTTGCCTTTTCCATTTGCAACTCCGAGTATTCTGTTCTGTTCTTGTTTCTAAGGTGATTAAGCAAGCCTGAAGTGCCAAAACTTTTATTTGAAGAACCACGACTGATATAGTAGGAGTCGGGCAAAGACAGCACTTAGCTTTGGATTCATTATCTTTGTCCACAATAAAATGAGCCCATACCAGACTTTTACTTGCCATTCAGTCGTACTGGATCACAGCAGCACACACCGTATCTCACATTCAAGATTGCTCGCTCGCTCGTGATCTCTCTCTTTACAGGTTTCACCAATCCTTCCACTACGGCAGAACTTACCAGCTATTTAACAGGTGCTCAATTAAGTAAGTTCAGTAATTAACATAATCCTCCATCTTAAAGGCAAAATATCCGAGCGGAATGGTTCAATGTATAATTTTTACTATCCAATCGGATTTTTTTATCTGATCAGATAACCGCCCATCCCTAGTTAACAGGAATCTAAAGTCATATATATATATATTGATAGTTATAGATAACCTGAAGGAATGGCCAGGTAGTTATCTCTGCAGGGAAAGAAAGTAGTGAGGCTGGAGGGGAACTGCAATTCAGAATAGTTACGTAATATATTGATAGAGGCTGGGGAGCAGGTCAGGAATACCAGGTAGGTTAACTGCAGGTACAATTCACAGAGAGGAAATTATGTAGGGCTGAAGTTATAGAGGAAGATTGGCGACTCTGGTGAGGAAGTGCTAGTCTGTACCATCCCCTTCTGGTGTGTTATCTGGAGCACCATGAATACCCATGCAATTGATGCCTGCACAGGGTCTGAGGCTAGCAAGTATTGTCAGTGGTACTGGGGCTGGCAGCCTACAGCCAATACATAGGGAAGCATATTGGGGTTGTCCCCACTCCACAGGGAGGGCCATAATGTATGTGCATGTGACGGGTTTGCCTGTGTGTGGTACCACTGGTGGTACCACAGGTGCCTTGCAGCACCATCTGCCCTGTCCTCCTGTGCATGGCATATGTTGTGGCTGTGCCATGATGTGGATGGATGCATAGTTATGTTGAGTAGTGTGTATGGGATGGGGCACGTGTACCATTGCGGGGAACTGATCGCATCTATCTTTTCATGCCCTACAGATCTCAACACACAGCCTGAACAAGGATAGGATGAGCAGGTGCAAAGCCATCAGTGAAGCAGGAAGCCCCAGGAGGAGTCAACAGGCCACAAAGGGGCCCAGGGCAGTGCTGCAGAAAGGAGGCAAACCAGTGAGTAGGCTGCCATGTGTGCAGCATCCAGAGCTACATGTGTACATGCAGAGGTGCCTGCACAGGTTATGCAGTGGTGGCCATGGCCCTACTGCCATCATCAGTGTTGGACTTGGCCCACCGTGGTGTACCATTGGCTATCACCACCGCAGAGGCCACCGGGGGGGGGGGGTTGGGACACTGCATGGTATGTGTGGCAGCATGGGAGCCAGCAGCACAGAGGATGGTGGTGCCCCAGGTATACAGACAAAGGAGCCTGTGGTTGTGTCTCACTGGGACATGGCACAATGGGTGCCTGTACCCAATGTTCATGGTGTGCCACACCCTGGGAGATAGTGGACATGGGGAGGAATGCCATCAGGGGTGTCTAGATATGTACCAGCCATGTTCACCTGCTCAGGCTGGCTCTATGGTTGCCTGGCAACCCCAGGTGGGGAGCTATGTCCCAACATTCCTGGTGTGGCAGCGTGCGTCCTTTCTGCCACACATGAACATGATGTCACCTGTGCCTGTGCCCAGCAACATGTCACTGTGCAGATCACCATGCTGGGTGCAATCCTGTGGGGGTATTACCTCAAGGATTTGGAAGGTGGACACACACCATGCACAGGAGCATCAGGTGACCAGTACCAGAGGGCCACAGCATGGTGTGTGCACTGCACCACGATGCACGGCTGTGCAGCAAGCATGCTTTCTGTGTGTCTGTCCAATGCTATGCCATGGCCCCCATTGTGCGGATGCAAGTACTATGTGTCACTGGATAGCTGCCATGGGGGATAGTGACAGTGCACTCCAGCTGCCTCGCAAGTGGTAGACAACTACATTCTTGTGGTTGGCACTGTGGACACAGGTTACAGCAGTGGCAGGCATCTGTCCATGTGTGGTCGGTACACTGCCGTGGCCAGCTGTGTGCCCTGGATACTTACCATGGTAGTCCCCCTGCACTGTTGGCTATCTGGTGCCACATTGGTGTGTGGCATGCTCTAGTGGCATGCTGGTGGCCCATGGTACTGGCATTAGGTGGCAGACAGTGGGGCCTCTGGTGCACGGTCAGGATATTTAGGGTTGCTATGCACCCACTGGGAGACCACATGGACATGTTCGAGTATCCCGGTGTCCCCATCCTGCTCTGGCCACATCCAGACACAGCACATCGTATATCAGTACATGAGTGTTGGGCTGACAGGTGCACAGTGTGTCCTGCATCCTCCCATGTACACCACTGTGGCAGTATCATGCACCATGGGGTCTGCACACAGTGCTGCCTGCACTTCCCAGCCTTGTGCAGCTGGGTTTTGTGCCCCATGTTTGCACACTTCTGACATGAACCTGGCTGCGAGCCAGGGAGGACTGTGGATGTCTGTGTTCTGCACACCAGGGTTTGTCAGTATGCAGGACACCTGGTCGGCAGCCATGGATTGTGTGGGCAACCCTCCTTGCCTCCGGGACATGACACTACCCTGCAGACTCTGGCATGGTGCTGCTGAATGCCTGTGCCAGAGGCATTCCTCTGCCAAGCCCGTAGATGGTGTGTGTGTGTGCATGTGATGGCTGTGCTAGTGCATGTGCTGCATGGTGCGGCCATAGCCGTGCATCCCTCCAGTATAGAGGTCCACAGTCCTGTTCATGGTGCACCATGTCTGGTCCATTGTGACTGTCAGTCACCCATCCTCCCTATCTGGCATCGTGGTGCATGTTCTGGCTGGATTTACAGTGACAGTGTATGGTGGACAGGTTTTGCATACCGCATTCTGTGTGTACAGCTGGCTGAGTTCATTTTCTTTCTGTCGATATGGTACAGTCCTGATCAGCACAGACAGCTCAAGATTTCTAAGGGTCAGGATGACCTCCTAAGGAGGTTGGCACAGCAGCAGCAACAGCAGCTCATCCCATGACACGTGCAGAAGATCAGTAGCACCATCCAGGTGGTGACAACTGTGGGCTGGCATCTGGACCAAGCAATGCCTCCTGCACCACCTCCACCCCCACCATGAGGCTGTATGGAGTACAGGAATTCCGTTATTGTTGCCCTCTGTTGGACCCACCCTACCCTGTGTTGCTACCCCACACCCTGTTTACCTTCACCTTTTCCCTTTGTTTTTCTGTCTCGTTACCATTTTGTATTAATAAAGTATATTTTTGATAGTGATGTAGCTGTGCTGTGTGTCTGGCCATGGTGCCCTCTCTGCCCATCCATAGCCACCCCCACTCTTTAGCTCCATCCCCAGTGCCCTGGACAGAGCTGTGCCATTGCAGATCCCCTTCGTGGGTCATGCTATCCTTAGTACTATGTGCAGTACAGCACCACTGCTCTGTGCTGCACATGCTACACTCCTTTGCACCGTACACTGTCCACCCTATATTCAGATGGCATAATGCCAGCACAATGCCTCTGAGTATAGCAGGCTGTGGGACAAGCACAAGCGCAATCAGCAGGGCAGAACAAAGATTGCGCATGCATGCACTTTTGAAAATCTGGTGCTGATGTCTGGAGGGACAATTAAGTCGTTTGTTCCGTTACAGCAAGAGTTTTCTTTATCCCGGCAGGATTTTTATTGTTTCATTCAAATTAGGGATTTTATTATGAAAGACCCCTGTAAGTCATAGAGAGCAAAGGAATTGGGCCCTCTTAGAACAGTAGTTGGAGCAGCAGTGGAATGAGAGGCCCACACACACACACACAATGTCTAATCTGTATGGCATGTGATCTTATCCCACGAAAAGAGCCCAACTGGTGTGCCAGACTAAATGGGAGCAGGAAGCAGGAGCCCAGTTGCAGGAAAAAGAGTAGGACAAGCTGGCCCACAGGTGTGGAGGGCTGAGGCATCATGCCTTACCTCCTGCCACACCAGCAACCCATGTTCGCAGTACAAGCAGGTCACCGGGGGGGGGTTGGCCAGGGAAGGAGAGGATTAAGTGTCCTGAGGACAGCTCACCTCTCCTGTGGAGGGAGACTTGGCAGTCCCGCCGAATGACTGCTGCTAGGTGAAGGCCTAATGGTAGCACGGGACGAGGATGCCAACAGAGGGTGGATGCTGCGGGACTCCGCAGCATGTGTACATCTCCATGTACATGCACTGACGTGTCATGCCCCAGCAATGGGGAGGAACGGATGAAAATGGTAGGAAAATACCCCACAGCAGCAAGATGATGATCGACCCCCCGCATGCTCCGCACCACTGGCCGGGCAGCCCGGTCCTGTGGCTAGGATGGCACTGAGGTAAGATCCCAGAGGAGCCAGGTGATGGGGCTGTGGGGGTTGATCAGATGGGGGCCGCTAGGGGGATTGATCAGATGGGGGCCACTAGGGGAGACAAGGAGGATAAAGTACTAATTTAAAGAAAAAGAGTAGGGCAAATGCTGGGTTGCGATATTTAAGGCATCTGCCCCTAACAGGTGGAGGGAATCTCGCTGGAAGGGGTTGTCTATATAGTTCAGGGCTCCTAAAATTACAGTGCACTACAGCCAGCCAACTCTGATAGGTGCTGGAGACAGTGCACCTTGAAAGGGACATGTTACGTTCTGGAGCTGTCCAAGGCTCTGCCTTTCTGGATTACAGTGGTGCAAGCCACAGGCCAGATTTTCAGTATCCCTTCTCCTGATCATATTAAATACTTGATCTGGGGCTTACAAGCACCAGGTACACACTCCAGGGGAAAGGCTTATTTATACACTATTCTTATTGTAAGCCCCCCTTACAGGAGGGGTTTATGATCCCATTAGGAACCCCTTTCCCCCTCCTACTCCCACCCAGAGCTAGGAATTTACTAGTGCTCTAGGGGGTTAATCCCTGTTGGATACCTCAAGGTGGCAGCAGAGGGCAGGTTAGGGACAGTATATAAAGCTGAAGACAGGAAGTACAGGGCCTTTTTCTGCCCGGACACTAAACCTGAGGCTGGAGGGGGGGCGGCTGGAGGAGCAGAGTAGGCAGGCAAGAAGGGAGCTTGTTTGTCTGGGTGGGCCTGTAGGGGAACCCCCCCCCCCAAAAAAAGTGGCAGACAGGGATGGCCTCTGCCGCGGCGTGGTGTCTAGGAGCTGGGAAGGAAGCTCTGAGGGGAGGATGGTCAGCCAGGTACCTGCGTCATCAGGAACAGGGAGGTGCAGGGTGGTAGGAGGATGCCAGGTTAGGCAGGCACCCATGTGATCCCACTGGAAGAGTGACTTGGGCCACCAGGGCTGTGGGGATGGTGGCAGGGTTCCCACAGGGATGAAGCCAGTGGCAGTGGTTCTCCCCCGTACCTGGAGTGGCAGGGCAGCCTGAGTGCAGAGGGACCCAGGGAGCCCTTCACTCAAGTAACCCCTCGGTGGTGCTATCCCAAGGGCTACTACCCTTGCCTGCTTAACTACTAACAGGTTGAGGGGCCTAGGTCCAATGGCAGGTGCCTCTACCCAGAGGTCAGGGTTTGCAGTAGTTAAACTAACTTGGTCACAGCCCTCTGGGACACTGTAACCCCCCTTTCTTCCCACTAGTGGCCCATACAATGCATTAGGAATATCTTCACAATGTACACTTACCCCCAGGACTGGCTCTGTCGACTGGACTCTGGGAACCCCCTGTAAAACAAGATGATACATGGCAAAAACCACAGTACAATACTTTAACATAAACGAATACCTCAGTCAGTGAAACTTTGCTGAAAACCAGCAGATCTGATTTATTTAAGGAGCTGTAACAAGGAAGGGGGAAATCAGGTTAATTAGGTTAAACACATTAATAATCACAGTACTGTGCGCATATTCAGAGTCCCAAATTGTCACTTTCACTGGGTACGCAGGATGGGGGCTAGCCAGGATCGGTGCAGCTGGATGGGGCTCTGTGATGGGAAAAAAACACTTGCACAATACCCAATTGTAATCCAGAGCCGGAGGGCTCAGTTCGTGAAGAAATGAAAAAAAGCAACAATTAGATGACACACTTGCGATTTGATAAACAGATGGCAGGGAGCTACCCTGCTTTGTACTCACAAACTCAAGGCTGGGAACTGGATGGAAGGCTGATTGTCCTGGATTGCCAGGAGGAGCAGACCATGTGGACAAGGTCCTTCTGACTGGACCCCACTGCAGTTTAAAGCAAATGGATGTAGTCTGGATTAAGCTGGGGTTTACTTCCAGCTTCATGCACTCAATTCACTGTACATGGGATTTGAAACATGATTCCCCACAAGCACTACACACATTTATATGTAAAAGGAAAGTACTATACCAGGCAGGCTGCTTCTTGATCCCGATCGCAATTACTGCACAATACCCAGGAGAACACACAGCAGATTCAGTTCCTGACAGACCGAGCGCGATTCAGCAATTTCTCCAGTCTTCTACAGGGTGAGCCTGGTTTCTACTCTTCAGATCTCCTTGATTCCCTTCACAGGTCGGAGTCAGTCCAAACAGGCGCTTGCACAAGCTGCAGACCGAAACTCAGGGCCTTACACAAGCTTACTGTGTGGAACTATACAGCGCAGAAGCTCACAGCTCCTTGTCTCTTCATTGCCCTAAACTGATCTTATCTTTCCAGTAGACAGAGCGCCGGGCATTTCCTTTGAGTTCCTCCCAGTTCAGTTGGCTGGCTTGGCTGGCACTCACAATCAGACTCCCCCTGTTGGTGCAAATAGGCACCGAAGTCCAAACTACAATTCCCAGAAGCATTGGCCATACAGTACATAGGTGGCTGGCTCCACAATGAGAGTCTAAGTTCTGATTTGCCAGCAGCAGGCTCCATTTCAAAGGTCCCCCCACACTGATTGGTCCAGTTCAGCAGTTCAACAAGAATGGAGGGCTAGGCAAACACAGTTCTGACTGCAAAGAAAAGCAGGTTAGACAAACTGTATTTTCGTTATTACTCTAAATGATTTCTGGCAAACAGTTACATCTTTGAAAAGTGCTCACTCTGCCCAATTAGTGACAGCAGAATCTGAGCGATTTGGCAGCAGCTTGAGTGGGACTCAAGCAGGGAAACACGCAGTCCTCCCCATAGAAACTAATTATGTCTGCAAGCAGACAACTCTTAAAGAGACAGGACCAGAGGCTCTAAAAGCACTCACAGATAAACGGCTTAAACGCCAAACACCATTCAGGCTTGGAGCATTCAAGCAAGCTCCTGGAAGACTTTTTGGGAACCCCCATTTGCGGGGGGGTGGGGTTGCACCCTTTCCGACCTGGGAAAGCTTGGTGTCCGCGTCAAGCAAGTACCCCCATAAGTTTCAATTGCAACCATACACATTTGCATCAGGATCACATTAGGCTCATACATGTAATCATCAGTCAATATATCACTTTACCAGAAACACATTTCTGAAACTTTGCAGTATGTCACTCTTTACACAGTATTACACACACATTGTACCATAACTCAGGTTATTACCTCTTGTACATGAAACCTGAAGAGAGGGGACCCTTCCCTATCAGCTACCGTGGGGCTGGATGGGGCAGGGGCACCATACCTAGAGGGCAACACAAGTAACTTGGAGTTAGCACTGATGTTCAGTTTGGGCAATGAGCTCAGGGACACATAACACTCCTTTATGGACAACATTGAGAGGCAAGTCCACAGGCCTCCCAGGGGAATCATAACTGAGGTGCACCACAGGCTTTACAGCTCGACCCGTCTTTCTAGGGGGAACTGTTACAGTCTCTGCTCTCTGAGCCTCATTTTCAGTATTGTCCTCACTTGTCAGGGGAGTCTCCTTTGGGGTAGAGAGGCTAGAACTTGGGGCACTTTCAGCTCCAGGAGTTACAATCTCTGAGTCCACAACACTTGGCTCACATGGAGAGCTTTCTGACACTGACAGTGAATTATCAGGGCACTCAACACACTCTTCTTGTTCTGGTATTTCACCAGTCTGTTCCAGTCCATCATTTTCCTCCCCTGAAAGCTCAAACAATTCAACCATACACAATGATTCCATATCATCTGACTTGATGCTTTGCACTTCACTTTCTGGGAGCATTGGCTCCAGGGGCAAAGCTGGGGGCTTAGACAGTTCAGAAGGCCCAGCTTCATCTCCAGTATTGACTAGGGGATTGCCCCGAAACAATTGACTCAGTTCAAGAAGGGTAGTATTCAAAGTCACACTCACTTTCCTCTGATATGGACTGACAGTCATGCTCAACTGGGACTTGTGGAGGGGAACGCTTTAACTCAGCTTCTGTAGGTGCAAACTTTCTTGATTTTTCCTTAGCAGCAGCTCTAGTCACTGGTCCAGAGGGGGCATTTTCTGGGGGTTCAGACTCAATCAAGATTTGTCCAATGAGCAGTAAATGATTTTTATGCATTGTTTTAACATCTTTTGAATTATTCTCAGGCCTTACTTTATACACAGGCAGATCATCTAGTTTGCCCACTACAATGCGAGGAGATGGTGCCACGGTCAGCAATTTTATGTTTGCCATGCAGTCCCAGATTTTAGCAATACCCGATCTCCCTCCTGGAGTTCTGTGCTTTCACCTTTTGTCATACCTTTCTTTGTTGGCCAGATTTCTTTTGGCAGCCATGGTTTGAGCCAGTTGGTACGATGATTTAGCTGGGCCTTTAACTTTGCACATACTGTAAATAGTTGCTGGGCTTGAACCCCATTAGGAGAAACCAAAATATACATCTACTGGCAGTCGAGCTTCTCTTCCAAACATCAGGCGGTAGGGGAAAACCCAGTGGCATCACTTTTGGTGCAGTTGTAGGCATGTAACACGGTGCTAATTTGTTGGCTCCATCTAGGCTTGTCCTTTGGGTGGAGGGTGCCTAGCATATCTAGCAAAGTGCGGTTGAAACGTTCAGGGTGCGGGTCCCTCTGGGGGTGGTAAGGGGTGGTTCTGGACTTTCACACTCCCCACAGAGAAAGCATCTATTTGATCAGATGACCCTCAAAGTCTCTCCCTTGATCAGAATGGATTCTTTGTGGTGCCCCATAGTGAACAAAAAAGTTTTCTACAAGTACTTTTGCCACAGTGGATGCCTTCTGGTCCTTGGTGGGGAAAGCTTGGGCATATCTCGTAAAATGGTCAGTGACCACCAGCACATTACTAATATTTCTTTGATCTGACTTCAAACTCAGAAAATCAATACAGACCAGCTCCATGGGTGCACTGGTGGTGATGTTAACAAGGGGGGCAGCCCTCTGGGGCAAAGCTTTCCTCTGTAAGCAGCGACTACAAGTTCAAATGTGTTGCTCCACATCAGCCCCCATCTTAGGCCAATAGAATCTGGATCTCACTAAGTCAAGTGTTCTGTCTATACCAAGGTGCCCCATGTGGTTGTGTAAGGACCTCAGTACTGAGTCTCGAAAGGCAGTGGGCAGCACTAGTTGTTGTTTGTCTACTTGGCCCCCTCTGTCTACTGTTTCTCTGTATAACAGTCTATTGATCATAGAAACATAGACTTTGACGGCAGATAAGGACCGCTTGGCCCACCCAGTCTGCCCATTTCCCTACCGAATGGATAAGCTGCCGATCCTAGTTAACCAGCAGCCTACTTCTTCCTACCCCAACCCCCTAGAATTGCCTTATGACTGTCCCATGCATGCTTGAATTCCACCACTGTTTTTGACTCCACAACCTCCTCCAGAAGGCCATTTCATGCATGCACAACCCTCTCTGTGAAAAATACTTCCTTAAATTACCTCTGAGCCGCCCCCCCATCTTCAAATTGTGCCCCTTGTTCTTGCACACCTCTTTTTGAAAGATGCTACCCTCTTGGACTTTGTTGATTCCTTGAGGTACTTGAAAGTTTCTATCATGTCCCCTCTCCTCCTTTCTCATGGCTATACATATTAGCTCCTAAGTCTCTCTTCATATGTCTTCCGTGCAGACCCTGCACCATTTTAGTGCCTCCTCTGGACAGCTTCCCATCCTGTCTATGTTTTTATGAGATTGGGTCTCCAGAACTGCACGCAGTACTCCAGATGGGATCTCACTAGCTGTCTGTACAGAGGGATAATAACTTCCTGTTTTCTACTGGTAATGCCTCTCCTATGCATCCCAGTATCCCCAGCCCTCCTTGCTGCCCTCTCACATTGCTTGCCCACCTTGAGGTCATTTGATATGACTACCCCCAGGTCCCTTTCCATTTTTGTTGTTGTTAGTATCTCACCACCCATTGTGTACTCTTCCCCTGGGTTTTTGTTTCCCAGGTGCATTACCTTGCACTTCTTAGCATTGAATCTAAGCTGCCATACATTTGACCATTCCTCTAACCTTGCCAAGTCCCTTCTCATCCTTTTCACCCCACCTTGTGCATCAACTCTATTGCAGATCTTTGTGTCATCTGCAAAGAGACATACTTTTTCTTCCAGTCCTCTGCAATGTCGCTTATAAAGACATTGAAGAGGACCGTCCTAATACTGAACCCTGCAGTACCCCACTAGTAACCCCTTTCTTCAGAGTGGACTCCATTTACTATTACTCTGTGTCCTATTCTCCAGCCAATTGTTTACCCAGGCTGTCATCTTGGGACCCACTCCCAGGCTGGCTAACTTGTATATTAATCTTTGTGTGGGACTGTGTCAAATGCCTTGCTAAAGTCTAGGTAGGCCATGTCCACAGCCCTTCTTGATCTACTACTTTGGTCACCCAGTCAAGAAATCTATCAGACTTGTCTGGCATGACCTTCCGCTGTGAATCCATGCCGCTTGGGTCCTGTGCCCTCTGGCCTCTAGATACTCGACAATTCTTTCCTTCAGAAGTGATTCCATCATTTTCCCTACCACTGAGGTTAAACTAACAGGTCTGTAGTTTCCTGCTTCTGCCTTGCTTCCACTTTTGTGAAGGGAATCACATCTGCCCTCCTCCAGTCCTCGGTACTACCCCATCCTCCCATGATTTGTTAAAGAGGGTAGTCAGTGGTGTCACTAGTTCTACCCTTAGTTCTTATAGAATTCTGGATGAATCCCATCAGGCCCCATTGCTTTGTCCACCTTCAGTTTTAAGAGTTCTTTCAGAACCCTTTCTTCTGTAAATGGGCTGGTATCAACTTCTGTATCCAGAGTGTTTCCACTGTTTGTTTTAGGTACCTCCCCCTCTTCCTTTGTAAATACTGAGCAAAAATATTTGTTTAGTATCTCTGCCTTTTCACAGTCACCCTCTGCCCACCTTCCCTTTATTAAGCCTCACTATCCCTCCCTTGGTCTTCCTTCGCTCCCTGATGTACCTATAAAAGGTCTCAGTTTCAACTTAGGACCTTCTTTGCATAACAATGCAGTTCTCAAATCAGTGGAACGTAATTTGGATACATCTTTCCCTGCATAGAGGGCTTCTGAAGCTGATTTGATCATGGGATCGCGGGATTGAGCCCGCCGAATACTGTCATTGTCCAGCTGAGGCAGTGTACCAATGTCTATTGCAGAAAAGTGGCAATAAGCAGCAAGTATGCAATTCTCAGAGGGTCCCAAACAATCCACCATACAGTCCACTGCATCCGTGGACATTTGTTCCTCCTGTCAAACTTCTGGCAGAGTGCTCGAATAACAGGTTCTGACAGTCTGACCCAGTCATTCTGGGGAACAGGCCTCCGGGAGAGAGCATCAGCATCTATGTGGTTCAGGCCTGCTCTGTATTCAACAGCACAGTCGTATGTAGATAATGCAGAAAGCCACCTATAGCCAGTGGCATCCAACTTAGCTGAAGTCTGCACATAGGTCAAAGGATTATTGTCAGTTTTTACTAGTATCTTAGCCCCACACAAGTACTCGTGGAATTGATCAACAATAGCCCACTTCAAAGCTAGGAACTCTAACTTATGTATAGGATAGTTCTTTTCGGATGGGGTCAGGCTTCTACTGGCAAAGGCCACTGGTCTCAGGCCATTCTTGTGCTCTTGGTACAACACAGCCCCCAACCCTTGCAAGTTAGCATCAGTGTGCAGGACATAAGGATTTGTTGGATTAGCATAGGCCAACACTGGAGCATGGATAAGTTGATATATGATCTCATGAAAAGCAGTCTCACAATCAGGAGTCCAGCGGACCCCAAATACTTCATTTGGATGAAAATACACTCTTTCAGTCTCGAGGGACGCTGACTTTTTGTATTTTTTGTGGGTTGGGGGATACCCTTGAGTAAGGTTAAGTAAAGGGCGGATCACTCTTGAATAGTCCTTGATGAAACGTCGATAATAACCACAGAATCCTAGGAATCTTTGCAGTTCTTTTAAATTTTTGGGCTGTGGCCAGGTGGTCAAGGCCTCGACTTTACTTGGATCAGTCTCTATTCCCTCAGTGGATACTATGTGTCCCACATACTTTACTGATGTTTGAAAGAATTGACACTTATCAATGGACAGTTTAAGGCCAAAGTCTTCCAGTCGGTCCAACACCTTGAATAATCTGCTCTCATGTTCCTCCAGTGAGCTGCCAAACACAATAACTTCATCTAGGTATACCAGGCACTCTAGTAAGTTCATGTACCCCACTGCACGCTCCATCAATCGTTGAAAAGTGGCTGGAGCACCTGAAATCCCTTGAGGCATCCTCATGAATTCATAGAAGCCAAGCGGACAGATAAAGGCCGTCTTCTTACGGTCCTCTGGGGCCATCATGATCTGGTAGTACCCACTGCGGAGATCCAGCACAGAGAACCACTTGCTCCCGTTTAGGCAGTCCAAAGCATCCTGAATGCAGGGCATTGTGTACTGATCAGGGATAGTCCGCCGGTTTAAAGTGTGATAATCCACACACATCCTTACTGTCCCATTCTTTTTTCTCACTACCACAATGGGAGAAGCATAGGGGCTTCTGGATTCTTGTATTACACCAGCAGCTAGCATCTCTTGCAGATGCCGTCTCACAACATCTATATCAGCAGATGCCAGGCGTCGAGACCTCTCACGAAATGGCCTTTCATCATGCAGCCGGATATGGTGCTCAGCTCCTTGCATGCATCCTACGTCCCATTCCTTTAAAGAAAACACCTGGTCTCTCTGGGCAAGCTTCTCACTGATCCTCACTTTCCATTCAGCTGGCAACAGGGAGTCATCAAAATCGAACAAGTCAGGCGTTACTAAGTCATTCTTCCCCGAACTCTTGCAACTGGGTAGCACTGCAGTGTCTGCACAATGCACATTAGCCAGGGTGCAACCTCTGTTTACTCGAATTTCACTGTCAGACACATTATGAACTTGAACCATTATCCTTCTGGCATAAGCATGGGCTCTAGCAGGCAAAATACTAGGCTTGACCAGCAGTCCCTCTGGCAATTTTCCATCGCCTGGTGCATCCAACATTAATATTTTATTCTTGACATCCTTTCTGTTATGGACCTCTCCCTGTAAGGTACACTGGGCATTTGGTGCCAGGATCAGAGACTCAGGATCCTTTTTCCAGACAACTCCAACCGGTTCCTCTGGTTCCACTTTGTCAGCATCTCTCTGTGCCTCATAGGCCTTCTTGATCAAGGCCGGAATTCTTAAAGCTCTACTAGTCCTTGACCCCTGTTTTTCATAACACAACTGTGCCAGCCGTCCAAACATATGTGCATTAGTCCCAATTGGTAAAGGAACCCCATCATACAGTCCAGTAGGGGGACACACTAAGGCCAAGGTCTCTACTTGCTCTGCCACCCCAGCCACATCGGATATATCCCAAGTAGGGGTAGGCCTTCTCACTTAACCCCCAGACATGCTGCCTCTCTAACGGTTGTAAGGGTACATCAGACAAATGCTTCTGATACTAGTCTTGGAACGTAATTGTCACTTGGGAGCCACTGTCTAATACAGCTCTTGTAAACACTCCATTCACCTTTACAGTGGTCTCCATGGAGAGACCCACTATCCTGGACCAGTCTGGAGAGGCGGTAGTGGGGGCCTGGGCAAATGACCTTGCCACAAAGGGACACGAGTTAACATTTTTGGGACCTTCACTGTGGTCATTTCATGCTCCTCTTAACCACTGTTTTGTGCTCCAAAGCTCTCTTTGCAGCCAGCTCACCACTCTCTCCAAGTCTTTCCGGGACCGGCATTCCCTCTTCATGTGCCCATCCTTCCCATAATTATGGCAAAATATGTCAGCTGAAGTTTGGGATGACCAAAGCATCACATTGGGGGCTGCGGCATTGGTACTGTCAATAGAAAACCTTGGTGCCACCTCAGCCGGTGGTAGGGAGGACATTTGGAGACATCTCTTCGGTTCTCTCACTTCCATGGTCAAGGCATCAAGTTTCGAACTGTTGTCAACATGAGGTGCCTGGATGGGCATCCCACCCCCATAGCAGAAGCAGTCGGGCAAGTGTCAGTGCCCGTACTCGTAGGAGCGGCCTTCATGATGAGACTGTCTTTTGCTTTCCTAATCTCCCTCAGCAGTTCACCCCATGGTGGCACACCTTTTTTCTTCTCAGAACACTCTTTAACTGCCAACCCTTGCCCCAGAACTTCACTTGACGGGTCACCTCAGTCATTCAGTCGTGCGTAGCAGCTATTGGTGCAAGTCCCCACCGGGGTCGCCTTTTCTCAACTCCTCAAATTTCTCTCATTACCTCATCATAGGAGGGTGGGGATTCCAGTTGATTGGCCAGGCATAACTGAAGCAACAGCAGTACTGAGAAGGGGGCAGACTTAAGGATCCTGTCCAGCCTGGTTCAGTCCAATTCAATCACTGGCAAACTACCCTTTCTGAGGCATTCTTGCAACAATTTTTCCAGCCGAGATACATACACAGACAACAACTCCCCTTGATACTGTTGTGTATTTCTTGCTCTCCACCACAGGTCCTCATCGGAATCTGGGCTCCCATACACGTTCTCCAAGGCCTCAAGATAGTCCTGTGCAGTCGCTTCAGGGTTACTGGCCCATTTGGCACAGATGGTAGCCAGAGAAGGACCTCGGAGGCTCTCACTTACCCTCTTTTGCTTTTCTGCTTCTGAGCATTGCCATTCTAGCACTTGAGGGGCAACATAGTCTATCCAGGTCTCCCAGTCATCCTCCCCTTGTGGGGTGGGGTGGGTGCCGGAGAAAATTTTCAACCTGCGGTAAGAGTCGTGACTATTGGCAGGTACAGACATGGGGCAATAACGGGTGCTGGAGGGGGAGAGGGTGTTGGTGGAGGAACGTTCTCAGGTGGCAGTAATAGTTTCTTTAAATCCTCCACAGTTTTTCCTTCCTCCAGCAACAATTTAGCAAATTTCTCCTCAAAAGTTTCAGATAGTGGGGGGGGGCTCATTCTCCCTGGGGTCTTTACTGTCTTTAGTTATCACTTTCCAAGCAGTGAGGGCTTCTTCTGGGGTAATGGTCTGTGGCACTTTAGAACTGTCTATAGGGTCCTTACACTCTATTAGAGCCATGAAAGTTTGGGCGAGCAGATCAGCCAGCTGCCCCACCACCACAGGGTTCCGTAAAAATTCGACCTTGGAAAGTATTCCCTCTACAGTGCCCATACTGGTACGCAGCGGGATATCCAAGACAAGTACAGCATTTTGGGGGTCAATCTCCTGCCCAGTACACCACTTCACTAACTGGTGTACAGCCACTTCTGTTGGGGTACCCATTTAGTTTTAACAGTAATTCGTAAATGTGGCCACTAGAGGACACACAATCCCAGCGGTGCCTCCAAGATGTAACCCCTCAGTGGTGCTATCCCAAGGGATACTACCCCTGCCTGCTTAACTACTAACAGGTTGAGGGGCCTAGGTCCAATGGCGGGTGCCTCCACCCAGAGGTCAGGGTTTGCAGTAGTTAAATTAGCTTGGTCACAGCCCTCTGGGACACTGTAACCCCCCTTTCTTCCCACTAGTGGCCCATACAATGCATTAGGAATATCTTCACAATGTACACTTACCCCCAGGACTGGCTCTGTCGACTAGACTCTGGGAACCCCCTGTAAAACAAGATGACACAGTGCAAAAACCACAGTACAATACTTTAACATAAATTAATACCTCAGTCAATGTAACTTTGCTGAAAACCAACAGATCTGATTTATTTAAGGAGCTGTAACAAGGAAGGGGGAAATCAGGTTAATTAGGTTAAACACATTAATAATCACAGTACTGTGTGCATATTCAGAGTCCCAAATTGTCACTTTCACTGGGTACCCAGGATGGGGGGGGGGCTAGACAGGATCGGTGCAGCTGGATGGGGCCCTGTGATGAAAAAAAAAAAATACTTGCACAATACCTAATTGTAATCCGGAGCCGGAGGGCTCAGTTCATGAAGAAATGAAAAAAGCAACAATTAGATGACACACTTGCGATTTGATAAACAGATGGCAGGGAGCTACCCTGCTTTGTACTCACAAACTCAAGGCTGGGAACTGGATGGAAGGTTGATTGTCCTGGATTTCCAGGAGGAGCAGACCATGTGGACAAGGTCATGGTGACTGGACCCCACTGCAATTTAGAGCAAATGGATGTAGTCTGGATTAAACTGGGGTTTACTTCCAGCTTCATGCACTCAATTCACTGTACAGGGGATTTGAAACGTGATACCCCACAAGCACTACACACATTTATACGTAAAAGGAAAGTGCTATACCAGGCAGGCTGCTTCTTGATCCCGATCGCAATTACTGCACAATACCCAGGAGAACACACAGCAGATTCAGTTCCTGACAGACCGAGTGCAATTCAGCAATTTCTTCAGTATTCTACAGGGTGAGCCCGGTTTCTACTCTTCAGATCTCCTTGATTCTCTTCACAGGTCAGATTCAGTCCAAACAGGCGCTTGCACAAGCTGCAGACCGAAACTTAGAGCCTTACACGAGCTTACTGTGTGGAACTATATAGCACAGAAGCTCACAGCTCCTTGTCTCTTCACTGCCCCAAACTGATCTGATCTTTCCAGTAGACAGAGCCGGGCATTTCCTTTGAGTTCCTCCCAGTTCAGTTGGCTGGCTTGGCTGTCACTCACAATCAGACTCCCCCTGTTGGTGCAAAAAGGCACCGAAGTCCAAACTACAATTCCCAGAAGCATTGGCCATACAGCACATAGGTGGCTGGCTCCGCAATGAGAGTCCAAGTTCTGATTTGCCAGCAGCAGGCTCCATTTCAAAGGTCCCCCCACACTGATTGGTCCAGTTCAGCAGTTCAACCAGAATGGAGGGCTAGGCAAACACAGTTCTGACTGCAAAGAAAAGGAGGTTAGACAAGCTGTATTTTCGTTATTACTCTAAATGATTTCTGGCAAACAGTTACACCTTTGAAAAGTGCTCACTCTGCCCACTTTACACTCATATAAAGGGACCTGCATGGAGGGGCAGGTCCTGGGACACTGCCATTACAGGGCTGGGCAGGTCGCAGGTCTTAGGACAGGTCTTTGGGGGGGGAGTGTCCCTGGCAGGAGCTTAACACAAGCCCAGGATGTGTTGGTGTGGATGTAGACCAAGGGCTGGGACCATCACTATTGGTCATCTGAAAGCTCAGAGAGGAGTTATGGGCACCATCTGTGGAGGAGTGGGCTTCTCGGGGGGGGGTCTCAGTGGTGGCAGAGCTCAGGGCCTTCCTCATGGCAGGGTAGGTCGAATGTGGTGGCTCAGGCACTGGAGCAGGTCCAGGTTCCAGGGCAGCTGCACCAGTAAGAGAGGAAGAGAATTAGTCCATGGTTTAGGGGACTGGGTGCCATAAAGTTAGGGGGCACTGGCAGGTTTAGGTTCCAGTTAAAAAGAGGAAATGGGTTGCAGGGCCTGGGACAGACAGGAGGAGATCTTGGTGCCCCTCGAGATTTGGGCCAGGGTCCGGGGCCAGGTGGGGGAGGCAGTGTGCTTCTCCATGCTGGAGATGGGGCAGCCGACCAGTGCAGTCCAGACAGAGACTGAAGGAAAAGGGTAATGCAGAAGAGAAAGAGAGAGAGAGAAGTTTGGCTTGCCAGCACCAGTGGGCCAGGGGCCTGTGGGTTCTTCATGTAGGAGGTTCTTTGGGTAAATCATCCAAGAAGTCAGAGTTGGGGATGCCCTCCTTGTGCTGCCTGTGGACCATTTGTGATGCTCCAGAGGTTCAGTTTGTGTAGTCCCATGGAGCTGTTTTGTTTGTCTGGTGAAAGATGGAACACCTGCACTCCTGGAATGATTTGGGGTGCAGGTGCTGGAATGGGGAGGCTGGTTGGGACAGAAACTTGGTGGTGATTCTTTCTTTATTTGAGTTGGAAGGGGGGTTCAATGAAATGAAAATCCCCCTTGTGTCTAATTTATTTCATAAGTTGTAATTCCAAAAGGTGCCCATCATTCTGCACCAGGATCGAGGGGCTCAAGCTCAGAAGAGACAGGAGGTTGCAGATTGGAGGTCCTGTTCCGGAGGCCAGATGTTTTGGGGTGAATCCAGTTTGGAGGCGAGATCGAGAGTGCATGGGGTATGGAAGCCATAGAGAGGTAGGTCAGCCATTTTTTCCTATCTTTATGTCATGGTGCAGTACCTCGGAGTGTTACGCTTGTGTAATCCTCTCCTATATCCCCTGGACCACCTGCAATGATAATTTATGCCCCTAGATGAGGGGAAGGGGGTTACATATGGGGGTTCATCTGGGATGTTTCCTGTACCTCAAAACCCCACTGGACTCCAAGTCCCTGGGTCCAGTGTGTTGGCAGGCTGGTTAGGCCCTGTTGTGCAGAAGTAATTAGTTGTGGGGTAGGCCTAAAACAGGAGTAGGCCTCAGCATGCCTGGTGCCGTGTGCACGCATGACCAGTTGGTCACGTGATCCTCAGGTGGACTCCAATTTGTGGATGGCAGGGGAGAAGCTACAGCAGCTGCAGAATAATCGCCATCTTGGGGATGGAGATTGGAGGGAGCAGAGCCAACAGGAAAAGAGAATGAGCCAGTAAACAGACCACAGAGAGCCAGTTACTGCCCATTCACATCAAAGCAAGTGACAGTACCACCAAAAAGTAAGCGGGTTCCTTATTGTGGGCACTGAGAGGCATAGCAGAGAGACTTGAGCAGACAGCCCCATGGATTGGCATTGGGTAGTGTCTGGCAAGGATGAAGGTGGAACAGAGGTGACCCACCCCAGGAGGAACAACTGGCCACAGTTCTTGCATCACTGCTCTCCTGACTCTGGAAAGCTGGGGGAAAAGGGCAAGCTACTGATTGGTGTGTGAGGTGTTGGTATTGGAGAGAAGGTGTTGCCAGGCTCTCTGTGTGCAGTAACTGCACAGGTATTCCTCCTGTTCCAAATTTGGGGCTTCCTCCCAGTTCCACTGCAGGCTCCTATGTACTGTGGTCACCAGCTAGTGGGGATTCAGGAGCCTTTGATAGACTCTCCTTGGGGGAAAGTGTTCATGCCCATGTGGACGAGGCCAGGAGCATTTCCCCTGATGTTATCATAGAGGCAGTAGAAGAGGAGGGTGCAGGAAGAAAATCAGGACAAGAAGACAATGGGGAGCACAGCCATCTGCCCTGCTCCCTGCCACCAGCTACCAGCTATCCCAGTGGCAGAGGGAGGGGCAGGGGTCTCAGAAAACCAGCAGGAGATCCCCCAGGAACCAGTGGGTTCCTGCCTCAGCCCCTGTCTGGCAGTAGCCCCACTGGCTCTGTCTGCTATATGTCAGCCTACTTCTGGAGCCAGGTTTAAGATAAAGCTCAGATGACTTGGCTCCGAGCCTTTGGCTGCACCAACAGTACCCAGGGAGAGTAGTGGTGACCAAAGAGAACTTTGAGGAACTGGATGAGGAGAAATTTATCGGTAGACTTCTTGGTACACCTGGGGACCAATGATATTGAAGGGAATAGTGTGCTGGAAATTCAGGCAAGGTTCCAAGAACTGGTCAGGGTCTGTCAGGACAATGGCTGCATAGTCTCCTTCTCGGAAATCCTGCCAGTATCAAAGGCCACTGTGGAGAACAAATAGAAGATCAGGGAGATTAACAACTAGTCAGGCAGTGGGGTGAAGCACAGGGGACTGGGGTGTTGGGGGACTGGGAGGAAATGGAGGACAAGGGGCTGTATGCCAGGGATAGGCTTCACCTTAATCTGGTAGGGCAGGAGGTTCTCAAACAGAGAATGGCAGAGTATATTCAGACTAAGTGGGGTTTAAACTTGTGAAGGGGAAGGGGAGGGCCGCGGGACTGATCCTGAATATCTATTGAGGGTAGGACTAGCCTTCGACCCCAAAAAGGGGAACAGATGGTGCCTTAGGGGAAACTGGTGGGCTGCCATGTGTAAGCTCTGGGGTAGGTAGTGTAAAGGGGGGTAGGGACAAGGGATGGAGAGTGGTGCTAATAAATGCCAGGAGCCTGGGAAATAAGATGCCCGAGTTCCAGGCCATGCTGATGGAGGGAAAGGCGGATGTGGCAGCAATCACTGAAACTTGGGCCACCCCTGGCCATGACTGGGATCTAAATCTGAGTGGGTACATTGTGCTCAGGAAGAATAGGATGGTATGCAGGGGAGGAGAGGTAGCAATGTTCATTATGGATAACATCGGGATTATTAGAGTAGAGGAAGTTGTGGGCAACATGGAGGCCTTATGGGTCACTTTGCAAACCCCCAGGGGAAGGAAGATCAAGATGGGGTTGGTTTATAGGCCCCCAGGGCTGGCTAAGGATCTGGAGGATTGCCTGCTGGCTAACATAAAGGGTCAGTGCGGGCAGAAGGGAGAAGGGGTGGTGTTGATGGGGGACCTTAATATGTCGGCTACTGATTGTGAAACTATGACATCCACTGTGACTAGGGAGCAAAGGCTGCTGGGTGGCTTCCTGGACACATTCCTTAATCAGCAGGTGAGAGATCCAAACGAAGGAGGGTCGTATCCTGGATGAGGTTCTAGCAGACGAGGACCTGGTAAGAGATCTAGTTGTCGAAGATCCCCTGGCTGGGAGTGACCATGACCCGGTCTGGTTTCTGCTCGACTTGAGGGGGGAGGGGGATCGTACAAAGACGGAGACAGTTGATTTTAGGGGGGTGGACTTTAGATGCATGGGGGAAATTCTCAAGGGGCATTTCGGGGAGATAAAACCAGATATGGATGAAGAAAGCAGGTGGAGGATCGTCAAACGGGGGCTACAGGAGGCTACCAGGTCCTGTGCAAGAGTGAGGCGCAAGGGTGGTAGGTCTCGAAACCCGTGCTGGTGGACCAAGGAGGTCCAGGAGGCAGTGAGGGAGAAGAAGGCTGCCTATAGTAGGTACAAAAGATCACAAGGGTTGTTGGATGGGGAGAACTATCATTTTGCAACCAGGCAGATCACCAGAGTAGTGAGGGGGACAAAGGCTAGAAAAGACAAGAGGCTGGCGCAGGGGATACGGGGTGGGGGGAAAAAGGGTTCTTTAGGTATATTGGGGAGAGAATGAAAACCAGGGGCCAGCTCAGTAGGTTGAGGATGGGGGGGGCAGAAGGAGCTGGTGAGCAGGCGGAGGTACTCAATGAGTACTTTGCCTCAGTATTTACTAAGGAGAATGCTAGGGAACATCCGGAAAAGGGGGTGCAGGGAACAGATGGGGCAGCAGACCTGATTGGTAGGGTACCTGCTGCAGACCTGATTGTTAGGGTACCTGCTGGCGAACAGGCTGCTGGGGGAGAAGGTCTCGGGGGAAGGTGTCAGGCTGGATCCGCCGAAGGGGAGGAGGGACGGATGCTGATATCCCTATCGGCCGGGTGTGGGAAGCCCTCAAGTCCCTAAAAAAAGGACAAATCTTGGTCCTGACACTATTCATCCCAGAGTACTGTGGAAGTTGGCTGCACCACTGGCAGATCTTTTTAACATGTCACTGCAGACAGTGAGGGTGCCCAGGGACTGGAGGCAGGCACACATTGTGCCCTTCCATAAAGGGAGTTCGAGGGAAGAGCCAAGGAACTACAGACCAATCAGTCTGACGTTGGCAGTGGGAAAGTTAATGGAGGGCATACTATGGGAGAGGCTGGGGGGTTTCCTGGAAGAAAAGGGATACCTGGATGACCGGCAGCATGGGTTTGTCCCAGGTAGATCATGTCAGACTAACCTTGTGGAGT
This sequence comes from Neoceratodus forsteri, assembly GCA_016271365.2. Lineage (NCBI taxonomy): Eukaryota > Metazoa > Chordata > Ceratodontiformes > Ceratodontidae > Neoceratodus > Neoceratodus forsteri. The sequence continues at coordinate 967,931,713 of CM028133.1, forward strand.
TCTACGAGTGGGTGACATCAGCACTCTATCAGGGAGACCGGTGGATGTACTCTTCCTGGACTTAAGCAAGGCATTTGATTCAGTCCCTCACATGGGCCTACTGGAGAAGCTGAGGAGGATGGGGGTAGGACCAGTGATGGTTAGGCGGATTGGAAACTGGCTTTCTGAGCGCACCCAGCAGGCAGTGGGGGGTCTCATCTCCTAAGGTGGTCATTAGTGGGGTTCCAGAGGGATGAGTTCTGGGGCCACTCCTGTTTAATGCCTACATCATCAATATCAGGGAAGACATCGGGTGCAAAATGAGTCTATTTGTGGATGACTCTAAGCTGGGGGCGGTGGTGGAGGGGGAGGAGGGGAGGGTGGCCCTGCAAGGGGATCTGAATACTCTGGAAAGGTGGTCACACACCTGGAGATTGAAATTTAACTCCTCCAAGTGCAAGGTGTGACACCTAGGATGAGGGAACCCTGAATATGTGTACACCCTGGGGGGGATGAGTTGCAGGCTTCAGCAGGGGAAAAAGACCTGACAGTCCAGGTGGATGTCAACATGAATAACTAGGAGTAGTGCAGGAGGGCTGCAGTCAGGGCAACTAGGAGGCTGGGCTGCATCGCCAAGGGGATTACCTCGAGGAACAGGGAGGTGATTTTGCCTCTGTACAACAGCCTGGTTAGATCACACTTTGAGTACTGTGTGCAGTTCTGGCAGCCACACCCAAGGAGGGACAGCCAGCTCCTAGAGAGGGTTCAGAGGAGGGCAATCAAAATTATCCAGGGACTTAGGGATATGACATATGAGGAGCGACTGGAGGAGCTCAACCTGTTCTCGCTGGAGGAGTGAAGGGACAGGGGGGATATGATTGAGGTCTTCAAGTACCTCAAGGGAGTAAATAAGGTAAAGCAAGATGGGATCCTTTGGCTGAAGAAGGTTGGAGTCACCAGGGGGCACAGTTGGAAGACTGAGGGTGGGAGGCTTAGGAGGGAAAGGAGGAGGAGGTATTTCACTGAGAGAGTGGTGCAACCATGGAATGAGCTGCCTGGGGAGCTGGTACAGGTAGCTACGGTGAAAGGGTTCAAGAGAGGATGGGACAGGTATAGGCGAGGAGTGAAGCAGAGGGTGGGCTTGCCAGGATCAGGGGAGAAGGAAGCATGAAAGGAGCCTGGAAGATGGCTACAGAACCCAATCAGGGTGCTGAGGCCCGAGCAGACTCGATAGACCATGAGACCTACTCTGCTGGCATTTTTAGTATGCTATGTTAGTATGGTAAAATTCCAGTTCCAGGACTACCAAGTGAGTAGGGCAATCCCCAGGCCTTACTATCACCCGGTGATTACCTTGGTAGACTGTACCCCAAAGCTCTCGGTCCAGGCCAAGACCCACCAGACCCATATGGATGAACTGAGTCCCAGTGACCCACTGAACATCAAATACCAAAGGGGGATATAGTTACCAGCTGGGCAAGTCATGAGGACCAGTGTTTGAGACCTGTCAGAGTGAAGCCAGGCAGAGAGGTGGGTCCATAGCAGGCTGTGTGTGGAGTAGCCCCATATGAATTATCCATATGTGCCCGAGAGGATATGGGACATTATTGAGGAGATGATGGAGAAGTGGATTTTCAAAGAACAGATGGAATGTTTGAAGAACCTCCCCTGAGGAGGAAGTACCTCAGCTCAGCAGATGATACAGCAGACTCGGTCAATGTGCCACACAGGGACTTGGTCTGGTCTGACTGTTTAAATATGTTGCATTGGTCCAGTATTACACTTTGGACCAAGACTCATTTGGAGATGTGACCACCAAACCAGATCTGGAATATTATTTCCCTCCAGGAGGGGGGCCTGCAACTTAGGCCTCCTGGAACACAGACTTATGAACTGCTCCAGGATAGTTGCTCTACGGAGGAGGAAATGGTGACTCTATATAGTTCTTCTTTCTAAGAAAAAAATGGGACTCAAAATTATGTTTATTAAAAAAAAATTGTAATCATGAAAAAATGCTGGTGTGGAAGGAGACTGGGGTGTGAGTGAGTGAGTGGGAACTGTATACAGAGTAACCTGTTTCTGTCTGGTGGGAGGTATATTAGAGTTTTGCTATAGTTTTGGAAACTACATCATTACTGTTTGAAATGTTTAATGGTAAAGTCTAATCATTAAGGAAATGATGATAATGGTTATCTGTTGATAAAGAAATAGTGAAGGTTTTCTAACAATTTTAAGTTATCTCCTGGAGCAGGCAGGTTTTAGTTGGTAGGGTGTGCTTGGGATTAGAGAGGCAGATTGAGAGATGCCTGTGGCCAGGTATGGTGTCTATTCTCAGAAGGCTGGGGAGTGCACATACCCAGTTTGATGAGAAGGGGCCATCACTTGAGGAGGGGCTTATGATCCCATTAGGAACCCCTTTCCCTCTCCTACCCCCCTCCCAAAGCTAGGGAATTTATTAGTGCTCTGGGGGGTTAATCCCTGCTGGACACCTCAAGGTGGCAGCAGAGAGCAGGTTAGGAACAGTGTATAAAGCCGGAGACAGAAAGTTTGGGGCCTTTTCCAGCCCGGGCACTAAGCCTGCGGCTAGAGGGCTGGCGGCTGGAAGAGCAGAGTAGGCAGGCAAGAAGGGAGCTTGGTGGTCCAGGTGGGCCTGTAGGGGGAACTCCCCCCCCCCCCTCCAAAAGTGGCAGACAGGGACGGCTTCTGCAGCAATGTAGCATAGAGGAGTGGGAAGGAAGCTCCGAGGGAAGGATGGTCAGCCACGTACCTGCATCATCGGGAACAGGGAGGTGCAGGTGGTAGGAGGATGCCAAGTTAGGCAGTGGCCTGTGTGATCCCATTGGAAGAGTGACTTGGGCCACCAGGGCTGTGGGGACGGTGGCAGGGTTCCCACAGGGGGGAAGCCAGTGGCAGTGGTTCTCCCCGATACCCAGAGTAGCAGGGCGGCCTGAGTGCAAAGAGAGCCAGGGGGCCCTTCACTCATGTAACCCCCCCTGCAAATGGGGGTTCCCAAAAGTCTTCCAGGAGCTTGCCTGAATGCTCCAAGTCTGGGCGGTGTTCGCCGTCTGAGCTGTTTAAATGTGGTTCCAAGTGAGTGCTATTTGAGCCTCCATGTACTGTCTCTTTAAGAGCTGTCTGCTTGCAGACTTAATTAGTTTGTATGGGGGGACTGTGTATTTAATGCTCAAATCCTGCCTGAGCTGCTGTCAATTCGCTCCGTCTCTGCCATCGCTACATGTGCAGAGGGAGCCTTGTTGAAAGATATAACTGTTTGTCAGAAATCATTTAGAGTGACAGAAAATGTAGTTTGTCTAACCTGTCTTCATTTCAGCACAAACTGTTTCAGTGTGTAGCTTTTTCATTTTGGTCCTGAACAGCTTACTTGGACTAATCAGGATGATAAGGAGACCCTAAAATGGAGCCTATGGATGAATCGGAACTTGGACTCTCAATTTCGAACCAGCCACAAGGGGATTGTATCGGCAGTGACTCTGGGAAATGTAGTTTTGACCTTGGCACCTTTTTTCACCAACAGAGGGAGTCTTATTGTGAGTGACAGCCGAACCAGCCAACAGAATGGTGAGGAATTCAAAGGAAATGCCCTGCTCTGTTACTGGAAACTCAGATCAGTTGTGACAGTGAAGAGGGAAGGAGCTCTGTGCTTATGCGGTGTATAGTTTCGCGCGGGAAGCGCGTGTGAGGCCCTGAGGTTCGGCCAGCAGGCGTTGTAAGTGCCAGTTCAGACTGAATCACATTAGGGAGGAGAAAGAAGGAAGTCTGAAGACTGGAAACCAGGCTCACCCTGTAGAAGACTGGATAAATTGCTGAATCGCGCTCGGTCTGTCAGGAACTGAAGCTGCTGTGTGTACTCCCCAGTATTTTGCAGTAATTGCGATCGGGATCGAGGGGCAGCCTGCCTGGTATAGTACTTTCCTTTTACATATGAATGTGCGTAGTGCTAGTGGGGAATCGCTATTTCCAATCCCCCGTGCTGTGTGCTGCATGTTGAAGCGGGAAGCAAACCCCAGCTTGTCTTGGACTAAATCGGTTGCTATCAACTGCAGTGGGGTCCAGTCACAAGGACCTTGTCTCCATGTCCTGTTGTTCTGGCAATCCAGAAAAACATCCACCATCCAGTCCTCAGCTTGGGTAATATGAGTACAAATCAGGGTATTTCCCTGCAGCCTGTTTTCAATCACAAGTGTGTCATCTAATTCTTGTTGTTTCACTGCTTCATGGACTGAGCCATCCGGCTCCGGATTACAATTTTGTATTGTGCATGTATTTTCTTCTACAGGGCCCTATCCATCTGCATCTGCCGGCCAACCCCAGGCGGCGGACCTGGCTAGCCTCCCCCACACAAAACCTGGGTACCCAGAGTGTGACTTTTCAGCCCCTGTATGTGTGCACAGTACTGTGATTTAATGCCACCAATTAACCTGATTTCCCCCTCCCGTGTTACTGCCCCCTAAATAAATCAGATTTGTTGTTGTTAAACTATATATTGTCTGTAGTGTTGGTACTTATGGAAACAGTATTGTGTTTTGCTGTGTATGTTGTTTAACCTTATTTTACAGGGGTCTTCAGAGACATGCTGCAGAATCAGTCTCAAGGGTAAGTGGTATCTCTATGAGTGAACAGTGTGTATAAGTGGGGCACTGGAGTTGTAACTCCGGTGTACTGTGTGAGCCACTAGAGGGAATAAAAGGGGGTCTCAGTGTCTCAGAGGGCTGTGACCAAACTAGTCTAACCCCTGGGTGGAGGCACCCGCCATAGGACCTAGGCCCCTCAACCTGTCCGTAGTCAAACAGGCAGGGGTAGTAGTCCTTGGGATAGTGCCACCTAGAGGTTACATCTTGGAGGCACCACTGGAATTAGCATCCTCTAGTGGCCACATTTATGAATTACTGTTAAAAATAAATGGGTACCACAACAGAAGTGGCTGTACACCAGTTGGTGGGGTGGTGTACTGGGCAGGAGATCGACCCCCAAAATGCTATACTTATCTTGGATATCCCACTGGGTACCAGTACGGACACTGTAGAGGGAGTACTTTCCCAGGTGGAAGGTTTACAAAACCCTGTGGTGGCAAGTCAACATGCTAATCTGCTCACCCACACTTTGATGGCTCTAGTAGAGTATAAGGACCCCATAGATAGCTCCAAAGTGCCACAGACTATTACCCCAGAGGGAGCCCTCATTGCCTGGAGAGTGATAACTAAGGACAGTAAAGACCCGGGGGGGGGGGGAAATGACACCCCCCCCCCACTATCTGAAACTTTTGAGGAGAAATTTCCTAAATTGTTGCTGGAGGAAGGGAAAACTGGAGGATTTAAAGAAATTATTATTGCCACCTAGGGGCATTCCTCCCCTAACACCCTCTCCCCCTCCCACACCCGTTATTGCCCCTCCTTCTGTGCCAGTGCTAGCCCCTATGTGTGCACCTGCCATTAGTCATGACTCTTACCGCAAGCTCAAAGTATTCTCTGGCATCCGCCCCATTCCAAATGGGGAGGTCGATCTGGAAACCTGGATAGACTCTGCTACCCTTGTGGTACAAGACTGGCAATGTTCCGAGGCAGAAAAAAGGGCTCGCCTGGGGGAGAGCCTCCAGGGACCTGCCCAACGTGCTTTTCACTCCCTGAGGGTCTCTGACCCTGATGCCAAAGCCCAAGAGTACATAATTGCCCTTGAAAATGTGTTTGGGGGCACCCCTAGTGTTGAGGCCTTGAAATGGAAGCTTAAAGATGTTAGACAACAGCCGGGGGAATTGTTATCTGCCTATATGGATCGATTAAAGGGAATCTTGAAAACCATTTTTCGAAAGGGGGGTGTTGAACCCGCAGTGAAGCGGACCGGGTAAGACTGGATCATATACTCTGCTCTGCCTGGCACTCTAGCTGGGTGTTGCTCAAACTGCAACTGCATCAAAAGAAATCTGGTCCCTTGCCTTTCCATGTGTTGATGAAGGAGGTATGGGAAGTACAGGAGGAAGAAGGTTTTTCAGAGCCCTGTGCAGTCATAGCTGCTACATCCCCTGCCCCAGGTGCGGGGTCAGACGCTGATGGTCTGGAATCACCGAAATCACATGACGGAATCTGAGACCCAAATGTCAGCCAAGGGAAGGGGGGGCCCAGCCAGAGAGGGATGGCTACCAATGTTCTGCCATGGGATGAACTGCTGAGGGAGATTAGGAAAGCAACAGACAGTCCCATCATGAAGGCCGCTCCTATGAGTATGGGCCCTGACACTTGCCCGACTGCTTCTGCTATGGGGGTGGGGGTGCCCACCCAGGCACCTCCTGCTGACAACAGCTCAAAACCTGATGTCTTGGCTATGGAGGTGAGGGCACTGAAAATATATCTCCAAATGTCCAACCCACTGCTGGCTGAGGTTGCACCAAGGTTTTCTATTGATAGCACCAATGCTGCAACCCCCAATGTGATGCCTCGGTCCCCCCAAACTTCAGCAGACATATTTTGCCATAATTGTGGGAAGGATGGGCACATGAAGAGGGAATGCCGGTCTTGGAAAGACTTAGAGAGAGTGGTGAGCCAGCTACAAGGAGAGCTTTGGAGCACAAAACAGTGGTTAAGAGGTGCACAAAATGACCGCAGTGAAGGTCCCAGAAATGCTAACTCATGTCCTTATGTGGCTAGATCATCTGCCCACGCCCTTGCTACTGCTCTCCAGACTGGTCCAGAATAGTAGGTCCCTCCATGGAGACCACTGTGAAGGTGAATGGAGTGTCTACAAGAGCTGTATTGGACAATGGCTCCCAAGTGACAATTATGTTTCAGGACTGGTGTCAGACGCACCTGTCTGATGTACTTTTACAACCGTTGGAAGGACTGCATGTCTGGGGGTTAAGTGAGAAGACCTACCCCTATTCCGGGTATATTCGAATTTGGTTGTCTTTTCCCACCTCCGTGGCTGGAGTGGCCCAGCAAGTAGAGACCCTGGCATCGGTGTGTACCCCTACCGGACTGTATGATGGGATTCCTCTACTAATTGGGATGAATGCGCATATGTTTGGACAGTTGGCGCAGTTGTGTTATGAGAAACAAGAGTCAAGGACTGGTAGAGCTTTGAGAATCCCTGCCTTAATCAAGAAGGCCTATGAGGCACAGAGATGTTGAAAAAGTGGACCCAGAAGAACCGGTTGGAATTGTCTGGAAGAAGGATCCGGAGTCTCTGATTCTGGTGACAAATGCCCAGTGTACCTTACAGGGGGAAGTCCGTATCAGAAAGGAAGTCAAGAATAAAATCCTCATGCTGGATGCACCAGGTGATGGGAAATTGCCGGAAGGACTGCTGATCAAGCCAAGTATTTTGCCTGCCAGAGCCCATGCTTATGCCAGAAGGGTAATGGTTCAAGTTCATAATGAGTCTGATAGAGAGATTCGAGTAAATAGAGGTTGCACCCTGGCTAATGTACATTGAGCAGATACTGCAGTGCTGCCCAGTAACAAGTGTTCAGGGGAGAATGACAGAGTGATGCCCGATTTGTTTGATTTTGGGGACTCCCCGTTGCCAGCCGAATGGAAGATGAGAATTAGTAGAAAACTTGCCCAGAGAGACCAAGTGTTTTCTTTAAAGGAATAGGATGTAGGATGTGTGCAAGGAGCTGAGCACCACATCTGGCTGCATGGTGAAAGGCCATTTCGTGAGACGTCTCGACGCCTGGCCTGTGCTGACATAGATGATGTGAGACGGCATCTGTAAGAGATGCTTGCTTCTTGTGTAATACAAGAATCCAGAAGCCCATATGCTTCACCTATTGTGGTGGTGAGAAAAAAAGAATGGGACTGTAGGAATGTGCGTGGATTATCGCACCTTGAACCGGCAGACTATCCCTGATCAGTATACAATGCCCCGCATTCAGGATGCTTTAGACTGCCTGAATGGTAGCAAGTGGTTCTCCATGCTGGATCTTCACAGTGGGTACTACCAGATCCCGATGGCCCCGGAAGACCATGAGAAGACGGCCTTTATCTGCCCACTTGGTTTCTATGAATTCATGAAGATGCCTCAAGGGATTTCAGGTGCTTCAGCCACTTTTCAACTACTGATGGAGTGTGCGGTGGGGGACATGAACTTATTAGAGTGCCTGGTGTACCTAGATGATGTTATTGTGTTTGGCAGCTCACTGGAGGAACATGAGAGCAGATTATTCAAGGTGTTGGACCGACTGGAAGACTTTGGCCTAAAACTGTCCATCGATAAATGTCAGTTCTTCCAAACATCTGTAAAGTATGTGGGACACACAGTCTCTACCGAGGGAATACAGACCGACCCAAGTAAAGCTGAGGCCTTGACCACCTGGCCACAGCCCCACAATCTAAAAGAACTGCAAAGATTCCTGGGATTCTGTGGCTACTATCGCCGTTTCATCAAGGACTATTCAAGAGTGATCCGTCCTTTACTTAATCTTACTAAAGGTTACCCTCCTACCCACAAAAAATACAAGAGGTAGGTTTCTTCTGAGCCTGAGAGAGTGCATTTCCATCCCAATGAAGTATTTGGAGCCAGATGGACACCTGAGGGTGAAGCTGCTCTTCATGAGATTATATATCAACATACCCACGCTCCTGTCCTTGCCTATGCAGATCCAGCGAAGCCCTATGTCTTGCACACTGATGCTAGCCTGCAAGGCTTGGGGGCTGTATTGTACCAAGAGTATGAGAATGGCCTGAGACCAGTGGCCTTTGCAAGTAGAAGCCTGACCCCATCCAAAAAGAACCATCCTGTACACAAGTTAGAGTTCCTAGCTTTGAAGAGGGCTATTGTTGACCAGTTCCACGAGTACTTGTATGGGGCTAAGATACTAGTAAAAACTGTCAATAATCCTTTGACCTATGTGCAGACTTCAGCTAAGTTGGATGCCACTGGCCATAGGTGGCTTTCTGCATTATCTACATATGACTATGCTGTTGAATACAGAGCAGACCTGAACCACATAGATGCTGATGCTCTCTCCCCGGAGGCCTGTTCCCCGGAATGACTGGGTCAGACTGTCAGAATCTGATATTTGAGCACTCTGCCAGAAGTTTGACAGGGAGGAACAAATGTCCACATACACAGAGGACTGTATGGTGGATTGTTTGGGACCCTCTGAGAATTGCATACCTACTGCTTATTGCCACTTTCTGCAATAGACATTGGTGCACTGCCTCAGCTGGACAATGACAGTATTCAGCGGGTCAATCCCCAGATCCCATTATCAAATCAGCTTTAGAAGCCCTTTACGCAGGAGAAGATGTGTCCAAATTACGCTCCACTGATTTGAGAACTGTATTGTTATACAAGGAAGCTCCTAAGTTGAAACTGATCAATAGACTGTTATACAGAGAAACAGTAGACAGAGGGGGACAAATAAACAACAACTAGTGCTGCTCACTGCTTTTCGAGACTCAGTGCTGAGGTCCTTACACAACCACATGGGGCACCCTGGCATAGACAGAACACTTGACTTGGTGAGATCCAGATTCTACTGGCCTAAGATGGGGGCTGATGTGGAGCAACACATTTGAACTTATAGTCGCTGTTTACAGAGGAAAGCTTTGCCCCAGAGGGCTGCCCCCCTTGTTAACATCACCACCAGTGCACCCATAGAGCTGGTCTGTATTGATTTTCTGAGTTTGAAGTCAGATCAAAGAAATATTAGTAATGTGCTGGTGGTCACTGACCATTTTACGAGATATGTTCAAGCTTTCCCCACCAAGGGTCAGAAGGCATCCACTGTGACAAAAGTACTTGTAGAAAACTATTTTGTTCACTATGGGGCTCCACAAAGAATCCATTCTGATCAAGGGAGAGACTTTGAGAGTCATCTGATCAAAGAGATGCTTTCTCTATGGGGAGTACGAAAGTCCAGAACCACCCCTTACCACCCCAAGGGGGACCCACAGCCTGAACGTTTCAACCGCACCTTGTTAGATATGCTAGGCACCCTCCACCCAAAGGACAAGCCTAGATGGAGCCAACAAATTAGCACCCTGGTACATGCCTACAACTGCACCAAAGGTGATGCCACTGGGTTCTCCCCCTACCGCCTGATGTTTGGAAGAGAAGCTAGACTGCTGGTAGATGTGTGCTTTGGGGTCTCTCCTGATGGGGTTCGAGCTGACAACTATTTAAAGTATGTGCAAAGTTAAAGGCCCAGCTAAATCATGCGTACTAACTGGCTCAAACCATGGCTGCCAAAAGAAATCTGGCCAACAAAGAAAGGTATGATAAAAAGGTGAAAGCACAGGAACTCCAGGAGGGAGATCGGGTATTGCTAAGAAATCTGGGACTGCATAGCAAACACAAGATTGCTGACAGATGGCACCATCTCCCTCACATTGTAGTGGGCAAACTAGATGATCTGCCTGTGTACAAAGTAAGGCCTGAGAATAATTTAAAAGATGTTAAAACAATGCATAGACATCATTTACTGCCCGTTGGACAAATCTTGATTGAGTCTGAGCCCCCAGAAAATGCCCCCTCTGGACCAGTGACTAGAGCTGCTGCTAAGAAAAAAAATCAAGAAAGTCTGTACCTACAGAAGCTGAGTTAAAGTATTCCCCTCCACAAGTCCCAGTTGAATATGACTGTCAGTCCATGTCAGAGGAAAGTGTGTGTGGTTTTGAATACTACCCTTCTTACGAACTGAGTCAGTTGTTTCGGGGCAATCCCCTAGTCAATCCTGGAGATGAAGCTGGGCCTTCTGGCCTGTCTAAGCCCCCAGCTTTGTCCCTGGAGCCAATGCTCCCAGAAAGCGAAGTGCAAAGCATTAAGTCAGAAGATAAGGAATCATTGTGTATGGTTGAACTGTTTGAGCTTTCAGAGGAGGAAAATGATGGACTGGAACAGACTGGTGACATACCAGAACAAGAAGAGTGTGTTGAGTGCCCTGATAATTCATTGTCAGTGTCAGAAAGCTCTCCATGTGAGCCAAGTGTTGTGGGCTCAGAGACTGTAACTCCTGGAGCTGAAAGTGCCCCAAGTTCTAGCCTCTCTACCCCAGCAGAGACTCCCCTGACAAGTGAGGACAATGCTGAACATGAGGCTCAGAGTGCAGAGACTGTAACCGTTCCCCCTAGAAAGACTGGTTGAGCTGTAAAGCCTGTGGTGCACCTCAGTTATGATTCCCCTGGGAGGCCTGTGGACTTGCCTCTCAGTGTTGTCCATAAAGGAGTGTTATGTGTCCCTGAGCTCATTGCCCAAACTGAACATCAGTGCTAACAACAAGTTACTTGTGTTGTCCTCTAGGTATGATGCCCCTGCCCCATCCAGCCCCAAGGTAGCTGATAGGGAAGGGCCCCCTCTCTTCAGGTTTCATGTACAAGAGGTAATAACCCAAGTTATGGTACAATGTGTGTGTAATACTGTGTAAAGAGTGACATACTGCAAAGTTTCAGAAATGTGTTCCTGGTAAAGTGATATATTGACTGATGATTACATGTATAAGCCTAATGTGATACTGATGAAAATGTATATGGTTGTACTGAAACTTATAGGGGTACTTGCTTGACACGGACTCCAAGCTTTCCCAGGCCGGGGAAGGGTGTAACCCCTCCCCCCGAAAATGGGGGTTCCCAAAAAGTCTTCCAGGAGCTTGCTTGAATGCTCCAAGCCTGAGTGGTGTTTGGCGTTTAAGCCGTTTATCTGCGAGTGCTTTTAGAGCCTCTTGTACTGTCTCTAAGAGCTGTCTGCTTGCAGACATAATTAGTTTATATGGGGGGACTGTGTGTTTCCCTGCTTAAGTCCCACTCGTGCTGCTGCCAAATCACTCCATTTCTGCCATCGCTAAGTGGGCAGAGTGAGCACTTTTCAAAGATGTAACTGTTTGCCAGAAATCATTTAGAGTAACAACGAGAGAATATAGTTTGTCTAACCTGCTTTTCTTTGCAGTCAGAACTGTGTTTGCCTAGCCCTCCATTCTGGTTTTGAACTGCTGAACTGGACCAATCACTGCGGGGGGACCTTTGAAATGGAGCCTGCTGCTGGCAAATCAGAACTTGGACTCTCATTGTGGAGCCAGCCACCTATGTACTGTATGGCCAATGCCTCTGGGAATTGTAGTTTGGACTTCGGCGCCTTTTTGCATCAACAGGGGGAGTCTAATTGTGAGTGACAGCCAAACCAGCCAACTGAACTGGGAGGAACTCAAAGGAAATGCCCGGCTCTGTCTACTGGAAAGATCAGATGAGGTGAGACAGTGAAGAGAAAAGCAGCTATGTGCTTCTGCGGTGTATAGTTTTAGCACGGTAAGCGTACGTAAGGCCCTGAGTTTGTCTGCAGCCTGTGCAAGCGCCTGTTCGTACTGAATCCGACCTGTGAAGAGAATCAAGGAGATCTGAAGAACAGAAACCAGGCTCACCCTGTAGAAGACTGGAGAAATTGCTGAGTCGCACTCGGTCTGTCAGGATCTGAATCTGCTGTGTTCTCCCGGGTATTGTGCAGTAATTGAGATCGGGATCAAGAAGCAGCCTGCCTGGTATAGTACTTTCCTTTTACATATAAATGTGTGTAGTGCTTGTGGGAAATCACGTTTCAAATCCCCTGTACAGTGAATTGAGTGCATGAAGCTGGAAGTAAACCCCAGTTTAATCCAGACTACATCCATTTGCTCTAAACTGCAGTGGAGTCCAGGCACAAGGACCTTGTCCACATGATCTGCTTCTCCTGGCAATCCAGGACAATCTGCCTTCCATCCAGTTCCCAGCATTGAGTTTGTGAGTACAAAGCAGGGTAGCTCCCTTCCATCTGTTTATCAGATCGCAAGTGTGTCATCTAATTGTTGCTTTTTTTCATTTCTTCACGAACTGAGCCCTCCGGCTCTGGATTACAGTTGGGTATTGTGCAAGTGTGTTTTCCATCACAGGGCCCCAACCAGCTGCACCGATCCTGTCTAGCCCCCCCCCAAATCCTGGGTACCCAGTGAAAGTGACAATTTGGGACTCTGAATATGCGCACAGTACTGTAATCATTAATGTGTTTAACCTAATTAACCTGATTTCCCCCTTCCTTGTTACAGCTCCTTAAATAAATCAGATCTGTTGGTTTTCATCAAAGTTACACTGACTGAGGTATTCGTTTATGTTAAAGTATTGTACTGTGGTTTTTGCACTGTATCATCTTGTTTTACAGGGGGTCCCCAGAGTCCAGTCGACATAGCCAGTCCTGGGGTAAGTGTACATTGTGAAGATATTCCTAATGCATTGTGTGGGCCACTAGTAGAAAGAAAGGGGTTACAGTGTCCCAGAGGGTTGTGACCAAGTTAGTTTAACTACTGCAAACCCTGACCTCTGGGTGGAGGCACCCGCCATTGGATCTAGGCCTCTCAACCTGTTAGTAGTTAAGCAGGCAGGGGTAGTAGCCCTTGGGATAGTGCCACCGAGGGGTTACACTATACTACATGAAATTATTACCTACACCATGAATCTACATGCACCTCTGTCAAAAATACGCATAAAGGCTAGGAAATGCCATTGGTTCACTCAAGATCTCAAGGCTGCACTACTGCCCAGGGATAAACTCTGGAAAACTGCCTGCAAATCCCAAAAAGAGGAAGATTGGTGCCTCTTTAGAACAGGCAGAAATCACTGCACCAAACAGATTAGGGAAGCTAAACCAAGCAGAACTAGATACTGCAGTCAACTGTCCCTTCAAATTCTGGGCCACAATCAAAGAACTGGCAGGAGCCACGTCACAAAATATGCTCCCTACAAAAATTCTCTCTGACAATACAGTAATCAATGACAAAAAACAGATACTGCAGGCAATCAGCACGCACTTCGCCACAGCAGGCTTAAACATAGAAACATAGAATTTGACGGCAGATAAGGACCGCTTGGCCCACCCAGTCTGCCCATTTCCCTACCTGATGGATAAGCTGCAGATCCTAGTTAACCAGCAGCCTACTTCTTCCTACCCCCACCCCCTAGAATTGCCTTATGACTGTCCCATGCATGCTTGAATTCCACCACTGTTTTTGACTCCACAACCTCCTCTGGAAGGCTGTTCCATACATCCACAACCCTCTCTGTGAAAAAATACTTTCTTAAATTACCTCTGAGCCACCCCTTCTATCTTCAAATTGTGCCCTCTTGTTCTTGCACACCTCTTTTTTTGAAAGATGCTACCCTCTTGGACTTTGTTGATTCCCTTGAGGTACTTGAAAGTTTCTATCATGTCCCCCCTCTCCCTCCTTTCCTCGAGGCTATACATATTAAGCTCCTTAAGTCTCTCTTCATATGTCTTCCGGTGCAGACCCTGCACCATTTTAGTTGCCCTCCTCTGGACAGCTTCCATCCTGTCTGTTTTGCAGAGATTGGGTCTCCAGAACTGCACGCAGTACTCAGATGTGGTCTCACCAGCTGTCTGTACAGAGGGATAATAACTCTTGTTTTCTGCTGGTGATGCCTCTCCTATGCATCCCAGTATCCCCCAGCCCTCCTTGCTACCCTCTCACATTGCTTGCCCACCTTTAGGTCATCTGATATGACTACCCCAGGTCCCTTTCCATTTTGTTGTTGTATCTCACCCCCATTGTGTACTCTTCCCTGGGTTTTTGTTTCAAGGTGCATACTTGCACTTCTTAGCATTGAATCTAAGCTGCCATACATTTGACCATTCCTCTAACCTTGCCAAGTCCCTTCTCATCCTTTCCACCCACCTTGTGCATCAACTCTGTTGCAGATCTTTGTGTCATCTGCAAAGAGACATACTTTTCCTTCCAGTCCCTCTGCAATGTCGCTTATAAAGACATTGAAGAGGAGCGGTCCTAATACTGAACCCTGTGGTACCCCACTACTAACCCCCCTTTTTTCAGAGTGGACTCCATTTACTATTACTCTCTGTGTCCTATTCTCCAGCCAATTCTTTACCCAGGCTGTCATCTTGGGACCCACTCCCAGGCTGGCTAACTTGTATATTAATCTTTGTGTGGGACTGTGTCAAATGCCTTGCTTAAAGTCTAGGTAGGCCATGTCCACAGCCCTCCCTGATCTACTACTTTGGTCACCCAGTCAAAGAAATCTATCAGATTTGTCTGGCATGACCTTCCCGCTGTGAATCCATGCTGCTTTGGGTCCTGTGCCCTCTGGCCTCTAGATCGCTAACAATTCTTTCCTTCAGAAGTGATTCCATCATTTCCCTACCACTGAGGTTAAACTAACAGGTCTGTAGTTTCCTGCTTCTGCCTTGCTCCCACTTTTGTGAAGGGTAATCACATCTGCCCTCCTCCAGTCCTCAGGTACCACCCCATCCTCCCATGATTTGTTAAAGAGGGTAGTCAGTGGTGTCACTAGTTCTATCCTTAGTTCTTTTAGAATTCTGGGATGAATCCCATCAGGCCCCATTGCTTTGTCCACCTTCAGTTTTAAGAGCTCTTTCAGAACTCTTTCTTCTGTAAATGGGCTGGTATCAACTTCTGTATCCAGAGTGTTTCTACTGTTTGTTTTAGGTACCTCCCCCTCTTCCTTTGTAAATACTGAGCAAAAATATGTGTTTAGTATCTCTGCCTTTTCACAGTCACCCTCTGCCCACCCTCCCTCCCCTTTATTAAGCCTCTCTATCCTCCCTTGGTCTTCCTTTGCTCCTGATGTACCTATAAAGGTTTTATCCCTTCTTGACTGAGTTGGCTATCTTTTCCTCGGTTTGGGCCTTTGCTGTTCTGACTGCCTTTCCAGCTTCCTTTTGTTTTATCTGATACAGTTCTCTCGTCCTGTTCCTTCTGTGATTCCTTGTACTTCCTGAATGCTTTCTTTTCTCTTGAACCTTCACTGCCACTTCCTTTGAGAACCATAGTGGTTTCTTACCTCGTTTCATTTTGTTTATTTGCTTTACACAAAGGCTTGTTACCTCTGTGATGGCAGTTTTTATTATTCCCCATTGTTCTTCCACCCCTCCTTCCTGCCCATTTGCTAGTGCATTCCTTAGGCACTCACCCATTTTGGCAAAGTCAGCCCTCCTAAAATCCAGTACCTTTGTCTTTGTATGGCTTGACTCTATTGCTGTGTTTATTGTGAACTATACTGTTCGATGGTCGCTAGTTCCCAGATGGCTACCCACTTCTACATCTGTGATCCTCTCTTCATCTCCGTTTGAGAGAACCAGGTCTAAGATTGCTCCCTCTCGAGTGGGCTCCAATACTAGTTGTCAAGGCATGCCCCTGTAGGGCATCTAGAATAACCCACTCTTAGAAGTGGCTGCTGCAACTGCACTCCAGTTAACATCTGGCATATTCAGATCACCCATCAGCAATATCTACCCCTTTATCTGCCATTCTAAGTATACTTTCTATCATTTCCTTGTCCATTTCCTCCCCTGAGAGGGGGTCTGTGCTCTAACCCTGTGCAGATTTGGTGCCATTGCCTGCCTCCAAATTGACCCACAGTGCTTCTCCTCCCTGTTTACCCTTTTGTTCTGTTGCTTTGCTTTGTTTCTTATGTGAGAGCTACTCCTCCTCTTTACCCTCCCTGTCCCTCCTGTAGATAGTGTGATCCTGGGTATGTTTACGTCCCAGTCATGGTTCTATGTGTACCATGTTTCTGTGACTGCCACAATATCCAGATCTTCCTCCTCCATCAAGGCCACTAATTCAGGAAGCTTGTTACCCAGACTACAGGCATTGGTACTCATTGCTCTCCATTTTTTGATGGCTTTACCTTCTGTAGTGGCAACCCCCACTGACCTTTCTACCTTGGTATTTTTCTCATTTAGTACCCTGTTTTGTAGGGGGAGGCTGGTATTTTCCTTCTGCTTATCAGTGCCTCCCCCCTTGACTAGTTTAAAGGCTTGCCAATGAAGCATTTAAACCGATTGCCCAAAAGACTTGTTCCCTTCCTGGACAGATGCAGACCATCCCGCCAGTACAGGCTGGTGTCCCTCCAGGTGGAACCCCAGTCCCCAGTGAAGCCAAACCCCTGTGCTCCACACCATTTTTTCAACCATTTGTTAAACTGCATGGTGCAAAGTACCTCGCCTCACTCATGCCACTGACAGGCAGCACCTCTGAGAAGGATATTGTGTGCTACTGTCTTAAGCCCTCCCAACGCTACAAAGTCCTTTTGCACTGCTCTAATCTCATGATGAGCCAAGTCATTTGTCCCTAGGTGGACAATGATGTCCAGCTCAGACTCCCGTGCAACTGTTCTCGTGATTCTAAGGATGAGCTTCCTGTTCCTCCAAGCCATGGCACCAGGCAGGCACTTTACTTCAGTTTTCCCTGCTCCCCCCAGTTCTACCCCCCTAATAATTGAGTCCCCCACCAGGAGCTGCTTTCTTTCCCTGTGGTGCCCTCTGCCTCCTTCCTGAGGGCCTCCCTTGTGACAGTTGTCTGCACCCTCCTTAGTCTCCTCTGCGGGTGCATCCATAGGGGAACTATGCTCCCCAGAATGGTGTATGGATTGTGGAGTGTAACAACTGAGTGGTGTGCCTCTGTTCACCACCCCTTACCCTCCCTGAGCCCACTGTGGTCCAACTGCTGTGCTTTCTTGCAACCTGGAAGTAGTGGTGGTGGCTGTGGTGCTCCCCTGGATGGGGAGGTTCCCTGCCACTGTCCAGTGCGGCCTGAAGATGGGCAACTTCCTCCTCAGGGCAGATAGTTGTCTGCAAACAGGGCAGCATCTCAGCCTCCAGAAAGACTCCCGGAAGACTGCTGCACCACAGCCATTACATTGTACTACTCCCCACATAACTGTCTACCTTGTTTAGTTTAGTTTTTTTTGTGTGTGTGTGATTGGTGCGTTATATAGAAATATATGTATTTATATAATGTGTATGCTTATATTGTCAGTGCAGTGTGCTAGACAGGATATGACAGTGATGTGTACCTTGCCCTCTTGAGGAAATGATGTCAGAACCCCAGGTATAAATGAACTATTTCCAGGGGTGGGGGTGTGGGGTGAGGGGTGGGAAGGGGTTGGGCCTAAACTGTGCCCTCACAAAACAATCAGCTAAACGCTCTGACCTACCAATGCGATGAGTGCCTTCCTGTCAGCAAGATGCCATAGACGACAATTTGTAATACTGCTTCAAACCAATTTGACAGAGAAAATACCCTGCTAATCAAACAGAGAAAAATCCAAACATCCAAGTCAGACACAGGTAAACCTCCCCAGTCCCAAAAGAGCCTGGTGACTTGTGTTCTGAAAACAGTCAGCCCCAAAACACGTCAGCTGTGCAGAAGGGCAGACACAGAAAACAGTATTTAGCCTATGTGGGTTTAAACTCTTCCTGCACTGAAAACCTTAACACTTGTAACACAAGTAAAGCAAACTCCACCTCCTCTGTTGATTGAAAGACTGCCTTTTCTGATAATTCTAAGTTGCTTATTTCACCCTTCAGTTAGAAGTATCCTCTACCTGAAGAATATTAACTTTCCTAAGGAATCTGCTTCCAACCAAAGACAATTGTAAATTGTAAAGTTCACTCCTCTGTTGTGAGCACTACTCACTTTCTTGCAAATCTTAAGTCCAGTGTTGCAGCTTGCAGCCAGAGGTAGCTTCACCTGAAGACTATGAGGTTATCTGATGAGCCTGCTAAAATTAGTACTTTTATCAAGGTCTGTAAGATTCTTCCAGAGCTATTGGCTGTTAAGTAGCTGTGATGTAAGCACTTCCTGACACAGTCTGGCTTGGCCTTATATGGCACACTGAGGTAAACAAAAGAAAAAACAGTTTCCACCCCCTAGGGACTGTCTGGGTCCAATACACAGCCTGTAACCTGCTCTCAATTCAGGGCTTATGACAAATTCTTAACTCACAGTATTACAAATATTGCAATGCAAACAGTCAATCACTAACTCCAATCAAGTCAGAATGGCAAAAACACAGAAAACAGTAAAATCTTAACAATTGTAACAAGTAAAGCAAACTCCACCTCCCTCTGTTGATTGAAAGACTGCCTTTTCTGATAATTCTAAGTTGCTTATTTCACCCTTCAGTTAGAAGTATCCTCTACCTGAAGAATATTAACTTTCCTAAGGAATCTGCTTCCAACCAAAGACAATTGTAAATTGTAAAGTTCACCTCCCTCTGTTGTGAGCACTACTCACTTTCTTGCAAATCTTAAGTCCAGTGTTGCAGCTTGCAGCCAGAGGTAGCTTCACCTGAAGACTATGAGGTTATCTGATGAGCCTGCTAAAATTAGTACTTTTATCAAGGTCTGTAAGATTCTTCCAGAGCTATTGGCTGTTAAGTAGCTGTGATGTAAGCACTTTCTGACACAGTCTGGCTTGGCCTTATAAGGCACACTGAGGTAAACAAAAGAAAAACAGTTTCCACCCCTAGGGACTGTCTGGTCCAATACACAGCCTGTAACCTGCTCTCAATTCAGGGCTTATGACAAATTCTTAACTCACAGTATTACAAATATTGCAATGCAAACAAGTCAATCACTAACTCCAATCAAGTCAGAATGGCAAAAACACAGAAAACAGTAAAATCTTAACAATTGTAACAAGTAAAGCAAACTCCACCTCCCTCTGTTGATTGAAAGACTGCCTTTTCTGATAATTCTAAGTTGCTTATTTCACCCTTCAGTTAGAAGTATCCTCCACCTAAAGAATATTAACTTTCCTAAGGAATCTGCTTCCAATCAAAGACAATTGTAAATTGTAAAGTTCACCTCCCTCTGTTGTGAGCACTACTCACTTTCTTGCAAATCTTAAGTCCAGTGTTGCAGCTTAGCCTTCGATAACTCGCCTGCATGTAGCCTGCGCACCCAACTTGACATGACCCCACCAAATGTTGGCTCTGTTAGTCAACACTTCTCATTCTCATTGGTGTCCCTCAAGGAAGTGGAAGACTTGATTCTCCACCTGGATACTAAGAAAAGTGCTGGCGCAGATGCACTTGAACCATACTTCCTAAAGATAGCATGCCACGTATTGGCAGTGACTATTACTCATTTATTCAACCTGTCCCTAACACAAGGTACCCTCCCTCAAATATGGAAGATCACACACATTATCCCGCTATTTAAATCTGGAGACCCTTGTGACCTTAATAACTATAGGCCAATTTCTCTCCTACCCACACCCTCGAAGCTACTGGAAAAAATAGTAAATGGCCAACTAAGATCCTTCATCGACAGAGAAAAATTACTAAACCCCCTTCGATCTGGATTCAGAGCCAACCACTGTACAGTCTCGGCATTAGCTAAAGTAACCAACAACTGGCAACTGGAGTTGGAGCATAAAAAGTCAGTAGGTGCTGTGTTTCTTGACCTCAGCAAAGCATTCGACACAGTCGACCACGACCTGCTCCTCGACTCGCTAAAAACACTACAATTGGAGCTACTTCTCTAAACTAGTTCTCTGAATATCTGACAGACAGATACCAGCAGGTGAAAGCAGATGGTGAACTATCTGCCCTAAAACTCTTGTAAAGAGGTGTCCCTCAGGGATCCATATTAGGTCCCCTCCTCTTCACAGTGTATATCAACAACATTGATGAGGGAATCAAGGATGCAAGTATTCACTTATTCGCGGATGACACAGTGCTGTACCCGAGTTGTCCCACACCAAAAGAAGCTTGTACTGACCTACAAAAAGATTTCAACCTCCTGCAACTCCAACTAAATCAATAAAAAACTGCTATTAAATGCTAAGAAAACTAAAGCCATGTTATTTTCCCCTGCAAACTACACAAGTGCTACTGACTTCCTCCCCCCAATAACCACGATGCTGGGAGAGTGCTTAGAGTATGTTCCGAAATTCAGATATCTTGGGGTCTGGCTTGACTGTAAACTCTCATTCACTGACCACCTGGAAGACTTGCTGAAAAAATTATGGCAAAGACTTGGCCTTTTTTTACAGGATAAGAAGACTTCTTACAGCAGACGCCAAGAAACGACTAGTCCAAGCCACGTTCCTGTCCTTAACTGACTACGCAGACTTCATATACAGTAGCTGTGCGGCTTCCTATCTTGGAAAATTGGATACGCTCTACCACAGAGCTATACGCTTCATTACTGACCTCCCCTTCTCTACCTATCATTGCGCACTATATGCCGCCACGGGCTGGACCTCACTTCACTATAGGCACAACTTTAATGCAGCACTCTGGACACTTAGAGCCCTCAGTGGCAAACTCCTCAATACATCGTCGACTGTCTGTCTCGATTGTGCCAGAAATTATTCCTTAGAAGCTGCTCACAACTTCTCTAAATATACCCAGGGCACTCACACAGTCGGGACAGCCGCCTTTGATTCACTCCCATCAATATGGAATAAAACCCAAAAAATACTTGAGCTGAAAACCCCAGTAAGTACCCTTTTGTTCAAAAGGCTTTACCGTGATGGCATTACGGAAATTTGCAACTGCTTTACTAGACACTAACTAACCTCCCTCCCCAAATGGTGGCCCCCCAGCTGAAATGTGTGCCTCTGCCTCTAGCATGCCCACCAACAGATCCACAGGATTTATTGCCGAACTCCCATATCTTATTCTTTGATGCTCTGAACAGCTGCAGCCTGATTCTAGCACATGCTACCACACTTGGGGATAATTATCATCTTTCACCCCAAAAAATATTCGGTCCCTCATCCATCCAACACCTCCCTCTGCCCCAACCTCCAGGACCCTCCCAGTTATGCCCCTGCTACTATATTCCTCTTCTTGCACTTAGTACAATGGCAGCTTTTCTCCTCCATATGTCGCCATGTTTTGGGACAAAAATCACTTCATCGCCTTTCGTACGGTCCTCCACCCTCCCAATCCCTCACTCTGCTCTAACAATTGGGTCCTCTTTGCTTGCGCCCCTATTCCCCACCTCTCCCTACATTATGTGCTTGATATCTTCTATCTGGTACGCTAACATTTCCTACTACAAAATGCACAGTTTTGGGTTTGGATCCAGCACAAGTTCATTATCCACGACTCCTTGTAGTTCTATGTTCAATGTATATTACCTGTAAATGTGCATTTTTACTATAATAGCAGCTATTTTTACTGTTTGTACTATTGTAACTTGTCTTTCTGTATTATTACTGTAGGACCACAGGTCCACCTTGTAAATGAGCTTGCTCAATGGTGCCCGCCTGGATAAAGATATTGATTGATTGACTGAATTGGCCTTGAGTCTGATAAGGACCCAAGTGTGCTCCCCAGTCTAGCAGGGAAGTGTCTGTAGTCAACCTTTGCCTGGGAGGTGGGGACCGGAAAGGTATTCCCTGATTCAGAATGATTCTGATTGCCCACCATGTCAGGGAGGACATCAGAGAGGGAGTGACCTTGATTTTGTCTTCAAACTGTCCAGTTTTTTGGGACCATTGATTCTGGAGGGTCCATTGGAATGGTCTCATGTGGAGACAGATAAAGGCTACCACAGGGATGGCAGCAAACATGTGACCCAGAAGGCACAGCATTTGTCTGGCTTTGACTATCTTCTATGTCTGTATATGTAATGCCAGAGCTATGAGCGAATCTTGCCAGGCAGGCAGGAAGTAAGCCCCGACTGTAACTGTATCTAGAACAGCTCCAATATATTGGAGAGACTGTGTTGGGTTTGGACTGGACTTTGGCCAATTTACTGTGATTCCCAGATCTGCGAACAGTTTCAAGGTAGCATCTAGGGAGGCGAGCAGAGCTTCTTTGGACTCTGCTTTTATTAGCCAATCATCTAAATATGGAAAAATGAAGTGCCCTTCTCTTCACAAGGCTGCTGCCACCACTGCTAGGCACTTGGTGAACACTCTAAGGACTGGGAAAAGGCCAAAAGGGAGTGTACAAAACTGGAAATTTTGACCCAGTAAGTGGAAGCGTAAAAATCTGTGGTGGGCAGGGTGGATGGAAATATGAAAGTAGGCATCCTTCCTGTCCAGGGTGCAAAGCCAATTGCCCTGTTTCAGAATTGGCATGATGGCTGGTAGGGTGACCACACGGAAACGTTTGTACTGAATGTACAGATTCAGTTGTCTCAGATCCAATATTGGTCCGAGGTCTCTCGTACAAGAAAGTAATGGGAGTAAAATCCTGTTTGATGTTCCAGAAGGGGTGCCAGTACAACGGCCTGTCAGGAGACAAAAGGGCAGTCAGTTCCTCCTGTAGAATGGGTATATGCTCTGGAAGATAATGCATCTTGTGTGGAGGGCAAGGGCGTGGGTTGGAGAGAAACTCCAATGTATGACCATTCTGCATAATCTGAAGTACCCCATTGTCGGAAGTGATTATTTGCCAGGCCTCCAGATGGAGGGCAAAATGACCCCCCCCCCACAGCCTCTGAGGCCTTTTCGAGGAGGCGGGGTGAAAGCCCTAGTGGGTCACTGGGAGGCAGGTTGCATGGCCCCACCTGAAGGGCGGGAGCCCTGGGCGGTAGAGGTGTTGCCTCTGGATTGAGCACAACCTCGGAAGCTGCCCTTGTTATCTCTGTATCGGCCACTTCTTTTGGAGTAAGAGGTGTGTTGAAAACGGTAGGTTGTAGCTGGAGTACGATACATGCCATGAGCCATATGGCAGGTTCTGCCTGATGCCTGTAAGTCATCCAGTAAAGTTTGAGTACCTGGCCCAAATAGCTTGGACCCATTAAAGGGGGTATTAGCTACTTTATGTTGTATATCAGGTGTAAAGCCTGAAATGTGAGCCAAGCATTGTGATGCAGAGTGATATCAGTGGCTGATAGTCAGGCTGAGGTATCAATGGCATCATATCCCGACCTGAGAAGGTGACGGGAAATTGAATTACTCGTTGTCACTGTAGCCAATAATTTATCCCTGTCTTGTGATGGAGGGAGTTTATTGATAAGCTCAATGGCAGAGGACCCCAGGATACACTGATGTTTAATCATATGACCCATACAGTTCAAAATTCTGTTATTCATAGCACCTGAGGAAAATACCTTTTTCCCCCAGATAGTCAACTTGTCGGGATTCCTTATCAGGAGGTAAGGAGCTCATGTGCTTGGGTATTTTGGTGCAGTAATGACCACAGAATCTGCCTCTGGAATACTATACAAAAAGGGGTGGTCCAGAGGAGCCTGATATAGACAATCCGCTTTTCGGGGAACAGCTGTAATAGCTGACGGTTAATGCCAAGCAGCCTGCATGGCATTCTGGTAAGCTGGTATTAGTGGGGGAAACCACTAAAACAGGCTCCTCGGGTAACTTAAGGTATTCTGCCATATCCTTACGTTGCTTGTCATGATCTGTAGTGGAGAATCCCATGACTTTTTGAATTTGAACCATCATTTCACTAAAGGAAGGGTCATCCGGGGGAGAGGCTGCCACAGGCAAAGACAGATCCTCATCCAGCGAAGAGATTTCTGAATAGGGGGATTCTGGATTAGGGAAATCCAAATCTTGAAGCTCTTCATCCTCAAGATCACCGGTGAAATCAGGTGACAATTCTTGGTCATCTGACAAATAGTCCTCTATAAAGGGAGGAGGAGACCAGGGTGGTATGGGATCTTGGTCACTGTGGAATCTTTTAGACGGAGGAGGGGGAGGAGATCGGGTGAGATCACTCAATCCCTCAAGGGGCTGAGAATGCTGCATAGCATGCAAGACATTGCAGACTACATTTGGTGAGGTCCCTTTCCTGGGAAGGGGGGTGAGAAGAGGGGCATGTTGGGAAACCAGGGGGCGATTGAGGGAATGGGATGAGTAGCCTGAGCAGATCTTGCCCCTGGGTAGTAAAGACCAGGGTCCCAATCTCTGTCCACCTGACCCCTATAAGGCACCTGAGTAGGTGGAGGGGCAGTCAATAAGGCATAAGCCGTGAGCTTTCCCCTGAGGAATGTGGGATCTCGTTGATGAGCCTGCAGGGGAAGAGAAGTTACTTCCACTTCAATTGCCAGACGCTGTCGATGGGAGAGAAGCCCCCGTTGATGAAGCAGCAGTATGTTTTGCTGCATGTAAAGCAATGGAAAGCATCAACAAGAGGGTATAAGTCTCCATCGACAGAGCAGTCTCTAGTTGGACTGCAGTCAAAGCACTGGAAAGCGCAGTCGACGAGAAGGTATAAGCCCCTGTCAATGAAGAAGCACTTAAAGGACATTCTGTTGATGGACGGACACCAGAAATAGTGGTCGTTGATGGATGTCTAAGCAGGGAGTGTGAAGAGGGTTTCTCCTTCTCCTTTTTCTGCCTGGAACGAGAACCAGTAGAGGGGGAGCCCTTGCTACAAGCCCCCTGGTTCTCCAAAACAGACATTTTCTGCTCCATCAAAAGTCACTGAATTTCAAGCAACCATCATTGACGAGTTGCTTGGCTGAAGTCCTGACATAAGCTGCGTCAATTGGTGTCGTGTGTGGGTTCCAGACACCTTACACAAAGTGTGATTGTCAAAGCAGTATATCTTCCTACCACAATGACAGGAATGAAATAAAGCTTGTTTAGTTGAAGAATAAGTAGACATTCATCTAGTTCCAAGTTTCTCATTGATGACTGCTACACAGAAGATGCACTAGCTGCTGCGCGAGCCGAAGACGGTGGGAAAATAAACTGAGGATACCAGGGACCACCCACCCTTATATAGGAAACAGGAAGCTGATGTCATGTGTGGGCGATCTCTGGTGAAAAACTGCTAGAAGAGCTGCTGTGCACCACAGCAACCTCTGTTGGATACCCCAAAGTATTACCTACTGCATGAGACCACTCCGTGGTAGATTAACTGTTACAGTGAGTAAGCTGTTTTTCTAGGGATGTGGATATGGTGTACCTATCCACACTTCTGGCAGACTTCTAGCAGTTCTCTGGGAGGAGGAGGCAAGGTGCATACCCCTATTTAGGGAAGAGAGACTGGAGAATCAAGGATCCAAAACCAGCACTCCAGCATGACTCAAGGATGATGTGGTAATGGAAAATGAAGGTGTGTGCTGACTTCCAATTAGCATCCCTGCAGATCTCATGGATAGAGAGATCCCTGGAAGCAGCCACCCTGGCAGTGGTATGTCTGGTTGAATAAGTCCTTAGCCCTATGGGAGGCTCCTTACCAGCCAACCTATAGCAGAGGTCGATGCAGGATAAAATCCACCTGCCAATCGTCTGCTTAGCTGCCGGTCTGCAGGGTGCGACTTCAGTGCAGGTGACAAATAGCTGGAGAACCTCTCCCCGAACTCAAGCCGTGCGCTCCTTATAGTAGGCAAGCACTCACCTCCGGTCCAGAGTACTGAGCCTGTGTTCGGCCTCCAAGGTGTGGTTCGTGAAGAACACTGGGAGCTTCATCACTTGGTTACGATGAAACTCTGACACAACCTTCAGGAGGAACTTCGGGGGTGGACAACCTTGCCCCTGTGGAAGACTAAATAAGGTGACTCCACCCAGAGTACCTGGAGCTCACTGATCCTTCTGGCAGATGTGATAGCCACCAAGAAGGCGGTCTTCCATGACAGGTGTGATATTTCACACCTATGCACTGGTTCAAATGGCTTGCCCATGAGCTTTGCCAATACCAGCAATAAGTCCCAAGGTGGTCGTGGTTCATGCACTGGAGGGGAAATGTGGTCAAGGCCTTCAAAAAAGCCAGACCACCTTCTCTTATGCTACTGACGGCATACCAGCCCACGCCCGACATGCAGAGATGGCTGCCAGGTACACTTTAAGGATCGTTGACCAAAGGCCTGACTGGGAGAGGGGCCAAAGGTAATCAAGAATGCTAGCCACTGGGCAAGATAAGGTATCAAGCCCCTTGCCCTGGCACCAAATGGAGAACCTCTTCCATTTGAAGTCATAGCATTTTTAGGTAGACTCCTTCAGAGAAGCCTCAACTACAGTGAGGACATCATTGTAGAGACCAAAAACCTGGAACTCTAGCTGCTCAGGAACCAAACTGTCAGGTGCAGGGATTGAAGGTCCGGATGGAATACCTTCCCCTGATTGCAGGGCATAGAGGAAGATGCCACAGGAGCCTGCCACTGAGGCTTAGGAGATCGGGGTACCAGAACTGGCAGGGCCAGTCCGGGGCCACCAGAATCATCTGTGCCTTGTCCCTCCTAGCTTTGAGCAGCACTTTGTGGATCAGCAAAAAGGAGGGAAGGCATACATGAGGCCCAGGGTCCAGGGCCTTGAGAAGGCAGTGTTCCCTGCTGATGGAGCAGACACAATACAGCATCAGCTTTACATTCTCCCTGGACACAAACAGATCAACCAGAGGGGTGCCTCATGAGGAGAACAGACTGTGCACTACCTCCTAATGGAGAGACCACTTGCCCACCTGGCTGAGGGTGTCCGCCAGCTGATTGGACATGCCAGCCACATGGATGGCCAGAAGATTGGCATTCAGGCTGAGCATGAGGGTCCAGATGCAGAGAGCTTCCCTGCAAAGAGGAACAGAGGGTGTCTTGCCCCATTTGTTGAGGTAGTACATGGTTGTGGTGTTGCCTGTCTGGACCAGAATGACCTGACCCTGAATGTGTGGAGCAAAGGCAGTCAGCGCCAGCCAAACTGCCCGAAGCTCCAGCAGGTTGATATAGCATTGGGACTCCTCGGGGGTCCAGAGTCTGTGAACTCTGGGCTCCCCCAGGTGGGCACCCCAGCCTATCAGGGAAGCATCAGTCATGATGATGACCATCAGCTCCAGATGGACAAATGGGATTCCTTCCTGCAAATGTTCTGGGACTAACCACCATTGGAGGGCATCCCACATCAGCTGGGTCACAGTGACTGGCTGGTTGAAGTGGCCCTTGTGCGGAGACCACTGACAGGTGAGCTCCCACTGCAGAAAGAGCATTCTCCATTGGGTCCAATAAACCATGCTGGTGCATGCCGCCATGAATCCCAGGAGACACAGGAAATCCCAATCAGGGAGCAACTGCCCAACCTGAAATGATCAGGCAAATGAGGAGAGAACCTCCACCCAGTCCACCAGGAGTTGAGCTCTGACTCTGCAAGAGTGAAGCTCAGCTCTGATGAATTGTATCACCTGCGAAGGTATGTGCTCTGACTTGGCCTCATTCACCAGGAGGCCAAGGGACAGGCAGGTCTGGAGGGCCAGGTCCCTGGACCACTTCACCTCCTCAGTGGAGGGACCGGCTATCTGCCAGTCATCCAGGAAGAGATGCACCCGGATCCCTCAACATCTCAGGAAGGCTGCCACCACTGCAATGCACTTGGTGAAGATCCTGGGAGCCGAGGAGAGGCTGAGAAACATGTTCTGGAACTCATAGAGAACCTCAGACTCCAAGGAACCTGGCAGTGGGACAGACTTATGGGAATGTAGAAGAAAGCATCCCAAAGATCTAAAGAGCAGAACCACATGTTCCGTTCCAGAGATGGAATGATCTGAGACAGAGTGACCATCCTGAAAGTGTGCAACCGAAGGAATTTGTTCAGGTTGTGCAGATCTAAGCTGGGGCGCCAGCCCCTCATTCGCTTTGGAACCAGGAAGTACCTAGAGACAAACCCTGAGCTTACTGGAGGATGCGGGGCTGGAGCTACTACCTCCTCCTGGAGGGCTGGGCAATGTCTTCCTGAAGGGCTGACAGTATGTCGACAGACACTATATCGTCCTGTGGGGCACAGGGTCTGTCTGGCAAGTAAGTCTCGAACTCTAGAGGCAGACCCTGACTGATCACTTCGAGGACCCACCTGTCTGTGGTGCCAGTGAACCAAACGGAAAGGAAGTGGTGGAACCATCCCCTCAAGGGAGGACCCAGAGGAGACAGGAAGAGCATGGGGGAGGCACCCCCTGCCTATCACTGGGCAGTCTTAGAGGTGGTGGAGGGACCAGCTGAGGAAGCAGCATGACCTTGACCACCTGGTTTGTGGAGAATTGAAGCAACTGACTTCAATCAGGGATGCCAAGCCTGGGACTACTACCAAGATGGGGGCTAGGACGGCTTGGCCACTTGGGCAGAGAGAGCCTGAAAGGGCTTCTTCCTCTGAAGCTTGGAGCCCTTGGGATCCCTCTGGGAAGAAGTGACACAGCTCAGGATGGCACTGGACTTCTCAATCCAAGATAGGCATCCTTCCATCTCCGGCCCGAACAAGTCAGTACCCAAGAAGGGGACATTCACCAGCTTGTGCTGAGTGTCTGCTGTACAGGTAGAAATCCACAGCCAAGCCCTGTGGTGCATGGCCACTGCTCAGCCCTGGTTCCGAACTTGTTTGACCATGGTCTCCAAGTCAGCCGGGAGCTGAGGAAGCACCTTATCAAGAGTGCCAAGTAAGGCGTGAGCAAAATGGGCTATCAAAGTGGCTGAACTCACCTGCTGAAGGCAGAGAGAAGAGGCCGAATAGACCTTTTTGGCCATTGTGGCAGAGTTAGGCTACACCCTTGGCTGTGACTGATGGGCCACTTTTCTATCTCCTTATTTCCTAGCTGCCAAAACTTCTGTTGCACAATAATTAACGCTTTTCTCTTTGCTTTTCTTCTTTTTCCCCCTACCCTAGGTTGGCCACCTAGTGTAGCTCTTTACTACCCTTACTAAACTTCCTAGTAGTTCTCTCTTTTCATTCTTTTTCCATTTCCATCCATCCAGTCCCTGGAAGGATGCCAAATACCTGGAGAGGTGTTGTGTAAAGTGCAAAAGTGCATTTTGTGTACAAAAAACATGAAGGCTATTTTAAATAGGAATACATACAGTTAATAAAGCCTTTTTAAATAAAAAGGATTTAGAAGCCATATAAAACAATACTAATTTCGTGATTAGTACAGTTAAAAGAAATCCTTATGGTATTTTCATAAATTCACACTATAAACCTGTTACTGTATAAAGTTCTATGTATGAGGCTGAACAAAAGAATGTGGTATACTTTTTAAAAGTGCTTAGACGCTGTATATCAGAGATACAGAGAGTCAATATCTGTGGAGATATACACCGAACCAGGAAGTCCCCTGAAACAAAAAAAAAAAAACCCTAGGTTTTGAAACATGGCCAGACATGTAAATAGAAAGGGCTCAGTCAGGTGACCCACCAAGCAATATAAAACCTCTTCACTGAGTTCAGTTCAGTCTTGAGAGTGAAGGAGAGAGGTGCTACTGTAGACAAGCTGTTGAATGCAGATGAAAAGGGTCTTAGGAGCTCTAAGAACCAGGACTGTATTATGTGAGAAACTACTGATGTTAAGTAGTGATTTTTTCAATTTTTTTTTTTGTTTTCATTTATTATTTTTCTAACTTTTGAAAAATAAATATCAACCATGGTGTGTTTTAAATCTGTAAATTTGCCTTGTCTGAAGTTTATTCACACATACTGTGACAGCCATGTGATCCAATTTCTTTGTTGGGAGGTTTGTCCACGTCCCCGACTTTACCAGTACGTCGAAAGGCAGAGTTGGCCACCAAACCCTCAGCTAAGAGATGTTCAATGAAACACGACAAGGAACCTGTAGGGACTGCTTACTTTCAGGCCATATGAGCCAACGGTGCAGGGCAGGAGGCAGGGTGCTGCCAAAACTCCATACTGGGGCCAAGAATGGCCTCAGCAACCGTGAAAGCGACCCTTGGGAGTTACCTCAGTCAAGGATTTCGGTCAAGGGATACTTGGCCCATTTCTGAACAGGCTCTATCTGAATCCCGGTAGATTCTGAAATAAGATGTAGCAAGCTCCCAAAGGAAGTGGGACTGTGTTCCGCAGACAAATCCTACCCCAATTTCATGTCCCCTGGATGAGAATGCAGGGAGGAGTCCTCAGACTCAGAGGATTCGCTGAAAAGCAGTTGACCTCCCGAATCCCCACTGACTCTGTGGGGTCTATCGGGAGTAACAATGATTGACAGCCAATGAGGAAGCCCAGAAGCCATATGGGCATTCTTAGGAGGGAGCCACCCTTTGGCTGCTCAGGAGGTGGCTCCAACCTGATGGGCAAGGAAGCTGAAACAGGCCGAGCCAGAGCAGGCTGGGGCCTCGGTGGTGGGAGCCAAAGAAGAGCAAGGGTGGGGGCCAGAATCAGCTTAATCCCAGATAGCATGAGCTGCTGCCACATTAGCTCTTTATAATGATGGTGCATCTTGAGTTGGAGCCTCTCCTCGCCCGAGGAGGAGGAGGAGGAAGAATAGAGGCAGTGCTGCTTGCCTGAGTGTCGAGAGTGAAATTGCTGATGTCAGCAAGGGCTGCTCGACTCCGGGCTATGGGATCTCAACCTCGACTGTCAGGAAACCAACAAAAGCCAAGGGAACAGGATCCTGAGGGTTAGGAACCAGATCGGGAGGCTGGTCCGACCCTCCCTTGGAGATGATAGGCAGGACCAGAGTCCTAGAGAGGGAAATATCCACCTCGTCCTGTGACAACGCGTCAACTGGCTCAAGAAAAATCTCAACAGGTTGGTCGATGGGCCTGATGCATAGACTGTGGAGCCAGTGGTCTAGACTGAAGGATTGACTGAAGTTGAGACCTATGAACATATGAAAACGCTGGCAGAAAAAGGCACATAGGTCTATCAAGTCTGCCTGAGTATGCAGCCCGCAGTCTATTTTTACTGCAGCTGCCCCGCCAGTCCCTTCCCATCATCTCCACCCCCTGAATCTCCCCCCATGTTCTTATCTGTACTTACCCTCCCTTTGACTCTATCCCATCCCCTTTTAACACTGTCCACTGTCTTCAATGCGATCAACTCTTCCGGCAGTTCATTCCACCCAGCCACCACCCTCTCTGTGAAGTAGTGCCTGAATCTACCCCCTCCAGCTCTAGACTGTGCCCCCTCATGACCCTCCCTTTAAGCAGAACAAACCTCCCGTTTTGACCCTGTTTATGCCTTTTAAGTATTTGAAGGTCTCTATCATGTCCCCCACTCCCTTCTATTCTCCAGGGAATACATGTTGAGTTCCCTCAATCTTTCCTCATAGGTTTTATCCCCCAGACCTAGATTCATCTTCCTCACCCTATGCTGCATCTCTTCTAGTACATCTTATGTCCTTTTTTAGGTAAGGGAACCAGAACTACACACAGTACTCCAAGTGCGGCCTCACCAGTGATCTGTACAATGGCAGGATAACCTCCTCTCTTCTTCAGGTGATACCCCTGGCAATGCACCCCAGCATTTGATTGGCCCTTGCTGCTGTCCTCTGGCACTGTGCTGATATCTTCATGTCCCATGTGACTAGTACCCCTAGGTCCTTCTCTTCCTCATAAATAGATACCTGCACTCCCCCAGCCAATAGCTGGTTATGGGGTTTCTGGCTCTAAGGTGCATAACCTTGCATTTCTTAGCATTAAGCCCCCAATTGCCACAAACCTAACCAGTGCTTGAGTTTTGCTAGATCTTCCCAGAGTTCCTGCCTCCCTTCCTCACTGTTCGCTGTTGCATATATCTTTGTGTCATCGGCGAACGGGCTGATTGTACTCTTGATCCCTTCTGCAATGTCCCCGATAAAGATGTTGAATAAAACGGTGCCTAGCACTGAGCCCTGTGATACCGCACTAGTCATGGGTCTTGGCTTAGAAGTCTCCCCCCTTACAATTTCCCTCTGCTGTCTGTTCTTCTGCCAGCTCCTAACCCACCTCACTAGTTTCTCCCTGGCTCCCAGGTTCCTCAGCTTGCCCAATAACCTACCATGAGGCACTGAGTTGAAGGCCTTACTGTAGTCCAGATACAGAATATCCATGGCATGGCTCCCATCAACCGCCCTTGTGACCTAATCTAAGAAGTCAATTAGGTTACGTTGACATGATCTTCCCGAGACAAACTCGTGTTGTCTTTTGCCCTGGAGACCATTACTATCAAGGAAGATTATCATTCTCTCCATTAACTTCCCTACAATGGATGTCAAGCTTACTAGTCTATAATTGTATAATTGCCCTGTTCGTCCCTGGGACCACTCTTGTGGAGGGGCACCACATGAGCCGTCCTCCAGTTCCCTTTCTCCAGTGAGGTGTTAAACAGATCTTCCAGTGGGCCTGCCAAGACCTCTGCCAACTCCTTCAAGACTCTTGGATGTACTCCATCAGGTTCTGGGGCCTTGTCTCCAAGAAATCGTGGGAATCAGAGGCCTGGGAGCATTTGCAATCCCATGATTATTGACGAGACCATTTCTTAGTCTCCTTTTTTGATGACTTAAGAGGATTTTGTGCCCTTAGAAGGACCATACTCAAGAGTGGGAAAGGACTGGCACAAATCTAGAAACGCCTCCGTAAAGGTGGCGCCAAAGGAAAGTGACACAAAAGTCGAAGCTGAAGAAGCATGCTCCGTGGCCTGAGGCTCTTCCTCTTTGAAGGTTACAAGTTGTTCTGCAGACCCCGCAGCTGCAGAGACCACCTGACAGGCATCTTTCGAGTGAACGGGAGGGTTCCATTCATCTGGGCGCCCGAGAAGGAGTTGAGCATGCCGGTCCTCCAAAGTACTAGGATGCAAAGTGCAACAAAGGTCACAAGCCTGGGGATTGTGATCATGGCCTAGGCAGTAGATGCACGAGGTGTGTGGGTCCACCTAGGACATCTTCTGCCTGCAGTCATATTTCTTGAAACCAGGTGCAGACATAGAGTCATCCATGCCGAGAGTTTCAAACTAATTTGAAAAAACAACTTGAAGACGGTTTGTTTTATGGTTTTGAAAGCAAAGGGCCTGCTCAACGCAAGCGATAAAGAGGGAACCTTCTTCCAGCGGACAGGAAGATCTGATGTCATGGGGCGGTGACAAGGGAGTTACCACCTGGGTGGGTGGGAGGAGTCAGCCTGAAGACCTTCCAGCCAGAGTCTTAAAGGGAAAAGATACTGCCAGAAGTGTGTACACCATATGCACATCCCTAGAAGAATAGTTCCTTACTGCAACAGTAGAGCTTCCAAAGACTCTCCTCCACTGAACAACATCATGCTATCTGTGGCCACCCACACTGGTGTGCACTTCTGCCATCTATATAACATGGGCAGACCCATCATGCCTCAGTTCCCTGCCAGAGACAAACTCGGAGGATACTGAACTGCCAGGGAACAAGGCAAAAGGACCAACCCAGGTACACAGTATAAGATATGGAATCCTGAATAAATAAGTCAAATTTAAGTATAAAAGTACCACATTGTGAGAGCAAGCAGGATAACCACCAATCACCCAAAAAGACTGGAAGGAGGGAGGAAGAGCTGTGGCTCAATGGAGGAGATTCTCTCAGCGATCTACTGTTAAGTAACTATTCTGTCTTCGTCAAGGATATTTTCCTCCACTGAGCCACATCACAGAACGTAAGGAGGCCTTGCAGGGCAGTAAGGCCAAATCCAGCATGCCTACAGGAGCCGATGTCCAGACTGTAATGTTTAGTGAATGTATGAACAGTACCCCAAGTGGCAGCAGCACATGTCAGCAGCAGACACACTGTGAATACAAGACACAGAAGTAGCCACCCCATGGGTGGGGTGAGCAGAGACAGGACCAGGAAGCTGCTTACTGTGCTACTGGTAACAGAAAGAAATGCAGCAGACCGATAGGGGAGCCACCATCCTTGGAGAGAAAGTCACAAAGACTTGAAAGAACTTTCTACAATCCTTATTACGATCCAGGCACAAATGCAGCATCTGACAGACATTAACTGTATGCGGACAACATTCCCCATGAGCTGTGGGAGTCAAAAAAATAAATCAAAAGGTCAAAAGCCTAATTTAATGTTCACTCAGAAATTACCTTCAGCAGAAAACAAGGACTGGTAACCAAGGTAAAATTAAAAAAAAATAAAAAAAACACAAAAGGCAGCACTCATACAAGTAGAAAATGAATGTAGGCACTTAAAAAAATCAAGCCATCCAGTCAGTAAAGAAGCAATACCAGTCCACGGTACTAAACCCCTGTGCTTCACGTCTTCACTTTCATCGATAGAGGGCATAAAAAGCTAACACTGCAGGCAGGGCCTTTCCAAATGGTTGGCCTGCTGCATTTCTTTCTGCTTTTCTTTTTTACTGACTGGATGAATTGATTTTTAAGTGTCTACATTCATATTCTACTTGTACAAGTGCTGCCTTTTGTGGTTTTTTTTTTTTTTTTTTACTTATTTTGGGTGCAGCACCGGCCCATTCTGTGAGCACTTGTTCACCCATGTGTTTTCTGGTACCCAAGGTAACCTGATTCTTGTGGGAAAAAACAAGATAAGGAGACCTGTCACAGCGTGTGGGAATAAACTTCAGATGAAGCAAAATTTACAGGTTTACAACACACCATGGTGTAATATTTATTTTTCAAAAGTTTGAAAAACAAATTAAAAACAAAAAAATTGCAAAGAAAATCACCACTTAACATCAGTAGTTTCTCCCATAATACAGTCCTGGATCATAGAGCTCCTAAGACCCTTTCCATCTGCATTCAACAGCTTGTCTGTGCAAACAGTAGAACCTCTCCTCCTCTCTCAGGGCTGAGCCCCACTGGCCTGAACTGAACTCAGGGAAGAGGTTTTTATATATTTTTGGTGGGGTCACCTGACTGAACCTTTTCTACTTACATGTCTGAACATGTTGTTTTCAAACCGGGGCTTGTTTCAGGGATTTCTTGGTTCAGTTAAAGGTACAGTGTATATCTCCACAGATATTGACTGTCTATATCTCTGATCCACAGTGACTAAGCACCTTTATAAAGTGCACCACATTCTCATACATAGAACCTTATACAGTAACAGGTCTATAGTGTGAATTTATGAAGATACCTTAAGGATTTCTTATAACTGTACTAATCATGCAATTATTATTGTTTTATAGGACTTCTGAATCCTTTTTATTTAAAAAGGCTTTATTAACTGTATGTATTCCTATTTAAAATAGCCTTCATGTGTTTTTGTACATAAAATGCACTTTACACACCTCCTCTCCGGGTGTTTAGCATCATTCCAGGGACTGAATGGATGGAAATGGGAAAAGAATGAAAGAGAACTAGTAGGAAGTTTAGAAGGGACAGTAAAGAGCTATGCTAGGTGGCCAAACTAGGGTGGGTGGGGTTGGGGGAGGAAAGAAGAAAAGCAAAGAGAAAAGCATTAACTGTAGCTAGGAAACAAGGAGCTAGAAAAGTGGTCCATCAGTCA
Organism: Neoceratodus forsteri; assembly: GCA_016271365.2. Lineage (NCBI taxonomy): Eukaryota > Metazoa > Chordata > Ceratodontiformes > Ceratodontidae > Neoceratodus > Neoceratodus forsteri. The sequence continues at coordinate 967,967,552 of CM028133.1, forward strand.
CAGCTGAGGGTGTAGCCTAACTCTGTCACAAGGCCCCATAACCAGACCTTGCCATTCTGAAATGTCTAGCAGGCATAATCGCCACGAGGAACAATGTCTGCCAAGAAATGAATTACAGCTCACAAGTGGCAGCAGGCTCGAAGGTAGGCACAGTAAGGGCTCTAGAACCAAATTAAAATCCTACACCGGAACCAGATCATGGACCGGGGTGCAGAAGCAGAATACCTCTGAGGAATCTGTGAGAAACCTCAACCTGGACCACCATGTTGTAATCGCTGAGGACATGAAAAGCTGACATCGCAGTCAAGCGTACCTTAACTAATACTTAAGGTCTGCATCCATAAGGGACAGGAGGTAGTCCAACAACAGATTTACTGGACACTACTCCATCAGCTCTGCCCTTAATAATTACCTTTCGTCTAGCTGCTCCTGCCATGTCCCTTCCAAATTCTCTCCTCTAAGCCCTGGATAAGCCTTACCCCTCTACTGTCACCTTTATTTTTACCCTGTGCACCCACCCCCACGTTTCTAGCTCTCCTCCCCTTCCTCCAAACTGCTCCCCCTTACTGGCCTCCCTTGATCTCTCACAGAATGTAAGGGACCTCAAATGCTCCTCACGGGTCCATGCATCCTGCCCCCCTGACAGGGTACCTCGCATCCTGAAGGGTCCTCTCTTGGGTTACGTCCTATTCCTCCTTGCCTTTCTCCTCCCTCTTTAAATCCCTACAGCCTTATCCTCCTTTCTGTCTAATACCATAGCCCACTTGCAGGGTTCCCCACATCCTGAAGGGGTCTCTCTGGGACACTGCTTACCCCCTTCTCTCTGGTCCCCCCAGTCCTCTTGCAGGGTTCCTCGCATCCTGAAGGGGTCTCCAGGGCCACACATCTTCCCCCTCCCCCTTCCCCTTTTTCTTTCACATAAGCACTTGTTTACTTATTAACCCGGCACTTGTTACTGACCACTTTTTCTACATATTATGCACAACACCGTTTTAACACTGTTTGTAACACCTGCCTTACAACTGTATGTTAATGTTGATCTTGTAACTTGAATGTAACTAGAACACGACTCTTCCCTCTCCCCCCACCTCACCCCTCCCTCCCTCTCCTCTCCCCCTTTTCTTTCACGTAAGCACTTGTTTACCTATTAACCTGGCACTTATTATTGTCCACTCTCTCTACATATTATGTGCAACACTGTTTGTAACACCTGCTTTATAACTGCATGTTAATGCTGATCTTGTAATTTGAAGGTTTAATGTCTCACTCCTATTGTACACCTTCCCCCCAAGGTCACACTGAGAGACAAGTGACTTGTCACTCAGTGTGCCTTCCTGGTGAAACATTTCAATAAATAAACAAACTAAAGGGGTCCAGCTGATGGGCAGCACACCAAACCGTAGAATGTTTCCATTTTTGCCAGTAGGTGTATTGAGTAGATGGCTTTTGGCCACTGACAGAACAGCGGCAATTGCTGGGGAACCCTGAAGCAGGACAGCTCTACATCCTTAGGAGCTAGGCATGGAGGTGCAGGGATTGAAGATCCAGATGCACTGGAACACCATGCTCCTATGACAGAAGTCCCTCTTGTAGCGGGAGCAAGACAGGAGGGTTCCTCTGCCAACCGCTGAAGTAGAGGGAAACAGATTTTCCTGGGCTAGTTGGTAGTCACCAGAATCAGGGTGTCTGAATCAGCCCTCAACTTGACCAGAATTCTCTGTATTAGAGGGAACAAAGGAAAGCATACATGAACCTCCCTTTCTAAGACAGGGGCAATGCATCTTGCCAAAAAACTCTAGGCCCTGGAAAAAGAGAGCAGAAATACAGCAGGTTTGCACTGTAGGGAAAGCAAAAGAGGTCACCATCCAGGTGAACCCGCTTAATGAAAAGGTCACCCACGACTGAGTCTAATAGCTCCTGTTCATGGCAGAGTTCCTCGGACTGGATGAGGCAATCCGTATTGGGACAGTCAGAACATTAGCAGTGGGACCGGCCCGGTAGCATAGAGGGCTGAGGCGCTGGTACCTTACCTCGACCCACGCCAGTGACCTGGGTTCGGGAACAGACTCGGGGCACCGGGGGTCAGCAGGGGAGGAGAGGACTGAGCATCCAGAGGACTGCTCGCCTCTCCTAGGGTGGGTTGTGGGAGTGCGTCGATCTGCGGTGACCTGGGGATGACTGCAGTTAGGAGGGATGGGGGTACAGGAACAGGACAGAGTGGAGGTGCCTTGGCACAGTCTCAAGGAGTGGCTGAGTGCAGAAGCATGGGGTAAAAAGATAATAGAAAAAAAAGAACATTAGCAGTCATGAGTCCAATTAATCTTAAGAGACATCTGGCTGAAACAAAGTCGGTGGAAGAGGCCAGCTGAGCCTGGGCGACCAGCAAAACAGCATAGTCAGAGGAAAGAAAAGCTCGACTCAACCTTGTGTCCAGAATTGATCTTATGTATTGAAAATGCTGGCAAAGAGTGAGAACTGACTTTGGCTCATTCACCAGAATGCCTAACTGTTCAAAGTGTTGTCTTGTGCAGAACCGAATGTAAACAACAGCCTCCCTCGATGGGGCTTTCAAAAGCCAATCGTCGATGTATGGAAAGGCATAGAGGCCCTACCTTTTGACGGTGGCTGCAATTGCTGCACAGCATTTGGCAAAGACATACAGTGAAGACGACAAAGCAAAAAGCAAGATGCAAAATTGACAGTGCAAGCCCTGGAGCATAAACTGCAGGTACAGTACTGTCTCAGAGACTTGCAGATTTTGATATGGAGGCAAGTATCCTTCATATCTAGAGCAAAATACAGTTATGTAAGAACTTACCATAACAGTAGATCTTTGAGAGGAGCTCTTGCAGCAGGCAGTCACTGGCAGGACTAAGATGCCAGGTCCACACTTAAACCTTTCTGGCTAGCAGGGTACCATGGAGGACCATCGACATCACTCCGCTGACGTTGGCCTAACCTAAAAAGGCGGGCAGATCCCCATGCCCTCCTCAGTTCTCCCTACAGAGACTCTGAACAGGCAGCAGAAAAAGGAACAGAGGTTTCCCTGAGAGCCAAAACAAAGAAAAGAAGACTCACTCGCATGGGAGAGGAGAAAGGCAGACACAGAGCAGAAAGAAGGAGGGAGTGAAAATTAGAGTCTGCTGCAAGAGCTCCTCTTGAAGATCTACTGTTACAGTAAGTTCTTATGTAACTGTACTATCTTACTTCGAGGGAAGCTCTTGCAGCAGGTAGTCACCCATAGGACTGAGTCCCAAGCAGTTTCAGTAACCAAAACGAAACAGCTGCAGGAGGAGGAAACACAGTAGCCAGAGGCTCAAGAGACAGAGAAGGCCCTGGAGAACAGCCAGGCTAAAGTTAGCCCTATGCCTAGAGGTGATGTCCAGCCTGTAGTGTTTAGGTGAAGGTATGGACACAGCTCCAAGTGGCGGCTGCACAGATGGACACATTCCTGAAACAAGCCATGCGAGCAGCCATACCCCTGGTGGAATGTGTCGACGGTGGGAAATAACTGGGGAGGGTGTGGGGGACTGCCCGCCTTTATAGGATACGCCGACATCAGTGAAGTGATGTCGGTGGTGGCCAATCCTCCATGGTACACTGCTAACTACAAAGGTTTTCGTGTGGTCCTGGTACCTGGCGGCTTAGTCCTACTGGTGACTGCCTGTTGCAACTCCCTCGAAGTAAGATCTATCCAATCCCTTTGCAGGAGCAGGGGGAGAAGGAACAGCAGAAAGACCATTCGAAACAGCTTGTATGTTACAAACAGGTTGAGGCTTCGAAGGTCTAGGATGGGCTTTAAATCTAGTAGACAAAGTTGACAGTGGCAGTACTGGCAGAAGCAACAGGGTTAGATAGACAGCTTAGCCAGTGGCAGAAGCTTTTGAAAGTGTTCAGACATTGTCTGAAACAGTATCTGCCCATCAGATACAGGGTCGCTGTCAACAGATCTGTCGATAGAACAGTGCCTGACAGCAGAATAGGCTGTGAATCCCCTGGTGGATAATTGGAGCCACTGTCAGACTGCGGCCTTGGTGTCTGAGAGACAGGGGCAGTAGTACCCAAGGGCTTGCCTGAGATCTTTGTCTAGAGACTTACCTCTTTTAAGAGGGAAACTGGATCGAGCAGGAGAGGCTTGTTCCCATATGCCTCTACTTGTCAGCATGGCAGTGTTTTTCCACCAATTTAGCAGACTTGTCCTTTTTTCCTTGATGATTCCACAGCTGGTGCCATCAACCACAGAGAGCAGCTGGTTAACGGTGAGCTGTGAAGAGAAGGAGCAGGTGACAATGGTGAAGCCGGCGGAAGATAAAGTGCGCTCTGTGGTGCCAAACCAGGTGCAGATACAGGGTTAACCAGACCCTATAGTGGACAGAAGAAAGACAGGTCTGTACTCACAGATATCCAAGTAAGACTCACCAAGCTAATCAAGAAGGATAATTACAGAAAGAAATGAAGTTGTGTTGTTTATTATCGGTGAGAGCACAACAGAACCTCAGTTCATTCAGTGGACCACTGGCCCCAGCGTTTTGTGGGGAGAAGCGCCGTGGCTAGTGGTCCACTGAATGGACTGAGGTTCTGTTTGTACTCACCATTACCACAATAAACAGCACAGCAACTAAAATTACTTTCTGTAATTGTCCTCCTTTGTTGGTGAGCTTGTTGTGACTTACTTGGATCTCCGTGAGTGCAGTACTACAAAACAGTTACACAAGAACTCTACATAACAGTAGATCTTCAAGGGGCTCTCAGTCATCAGCTAACACTGTACGAACCTTCACCACTGGTGAAGGGGAAGCCACATGGAAGATTTTCAGCAGTACAACTGGGGCTGCCCACGCCGTCATCATCCACCCTATACAGGCATGGGTGGCCCACCTCCCTCCTCAGTTCTTTCCCAGGAGATTAAGGGAGCAATGCTTTTGCCCTGGGGGACTGAAGAGAGAAAGAGGTACCCAGACCTAAGTAAAAAGCTGGATACACCAGATAGCCAGTGCTTAGACAGAAGCCCCTGAAAAGGGGGATGGTGGGAAGTGAAATATACCTGATGACTGAGATCCCCTCGAAGAGCTACTTGTACGGCAAGTTCTTATGTAACTGTTCTATCTTCTTTGGGGGTATCTCAGTCATCAGGTAACACTGTAGGAATGAATACCAAGCAGTGACAACTGTAAACAGACAGTCTGGGACGCAGGAGCCCCATAAAATTAAAGGGACACATTCATGTACAGTGGCAGGGATAGTTTGAAAGCCCATGAATAGTTCCTTTGAGGTATTGTGCATACCTGTAGCTAGAGCAGTCCAGATATAGGTGACTGAGTTCGCATTAATATAACACAGATGTCGTTTCCTCGAGCACTGCTTGATCGTCACTGACATCACAAGGTTCTAACTGCATTGAGTTAGGCACTGCCTGATTGTCACTGACATCAAAGGGTTCTAAGAATGGCTCTAATGTAGTATTTATATTGCACAGACTCAGTCATCTATATCTCTGGATTGCATTCAGCTACAGGTATGCCCAATACCTCAAATAAAAGAACCTTTCATGGCCTTTCAAACTATGCCTGCCACTGTACATGAATGTGTACCTTTAAGATAGGAGTCCGTGTAACACAGCCCTGCCAAATCCTACATAGGCTCTTGAGGCAATGTCCAGACTGTAATGCTTGATGAGAGTGTGGACTGTACTCCAGGTGGCAGTAGCACAGATGTCAGCGAATCAGACCCCTTTGAAACAAGCCACCGAGGTATCCATGCCTCTGATAGAATGAGCTTTGACAGCACCAGGCACTTCTTTGCCATACTTCTTGTAACAGTACACAGTGCAATTTGTCAACCATTTGGATAAACACTGCTTAGAAACTGAAATGCCCTCTCTACCCAGGGCAAAGAAGGGACAGGGAGGGGAAAAGAGGAGGTGGAGTAGCTCTATACATAAGGGAAGGGATCAAAGCTACAGAACTAAAAAGTGAAGGGGAGGACAAGAGGCACTCTGGGTCACCTTGGAGACAGGGAATAGCATCACAATCCGCACAGAGGGTTGTATACAGACCCCCATCTCAAGGGGAGGAAATGGACAAGAAAATGATAAAGGACATTCTCAAAATGGCTGAAAAAGGGGAGATACTGTTGATGGGGGACCTGCATATGCCAGATGTTAACTGGATGACATGTACTGCAGCCATATCCAAGAGCAGGGTCATTCTCGATGCCCTGCAGGGGGCACACCTTAGACAGCTAGTGTTGGAACCCACTCGGGAGGGAGCAATACTAGACCTGGTACTCTCAAATGGAGAGAGGATCACAAATTTATAAGTCAGTAGACATCTGGGAACAAGTGCATCACTGCACAGTGTGCTCACAATAAGCACAACCACGGAGACGAGCCTACAAAAAACAAGCATACTGGACTTTAGAAGGGCTGACTTTGGCAAAATGGGTGAATACCTGAGGAATACACTGGCAAATGGCCAAAAAGGAGGGGTGGAAGAACAATGGAGAAAAATCAAAACTGCCATCATAGAGGCAACAAGCCTTTGTGTGAAACAGATAAAGAAAAAGTGGAGTAAAAAAAAAAAACACTATGGTTCTCAAAAGAGGTGGCAGGGAAGGTTAAGGAGAAAAAGGCTGCATTCAAAAAGTATAAGGATATCACAGAAGGAGCACGACAGGGAACTGCATCAATTAAAGCAGAAAGAAGTGGGGAAGGCAGTCAGAATAGCAAAAGTCCAAACCGAGGAAAAAAAATAGCCAATTCAGTTAAGAAGGGGGATAAAACTTTTTATAGGTACATTAGGGAGCATCGAAAGGTTAAGGGAGGAGTAGTGAAGATTAATAAGGGAGAGGGAGGTGGGCAGAGGGAGACAGTGAAAGGCAGAGTTACTGAATGAATACTTTTGCTCAGTATTCACAAAAGAAGATGAGGAGGAGTTACCTAAACCAGACAATAGAAGCACTCTGGGTAGGGGGTTGACACCATTCCATTTACAGAAGAAAGAGTCCTGAAAGAACCCTAAAACTCAAGGTGGACAAATAATGGAGCCTGATGGATTCACCCCAGAATCCTAAAAGAACTAAGGAGGACCTAGTGACACCACTGACCACACTTTTAACAAATCATGGAGGATGGGGTGGTACCTGAGGACTGGAGGAGGGCAGATGGATTTCCTTCACAAAAGTGGGAGCAAGGCAGAAGCAGAAAACTACAGACCTGTAAGTTTGACCTCAGTGTTAGGGAAAATGATGGAATCACTTCTGAAAGAAAGAATTGTTTAGTACCTAGAGGCCAGCGGGGCACAGGACCCAAAGTAGCATGGATTTACAGCAGGAAGGTCATGTCTGACAAATCTAATAGATTTCTTTGACTGGGTGACCAAAGTAATAGACCAGGAAGGGGCTGTGGATATGGCCTACCTAGAATTTAGCAAGGCATTTGACACAGTCCCACACAAAAGATTGATAATCAAGTTAGCCAGCCTGGGAGTGGGTCCCAGAGTGGTAGCCTGTGTAGCAAACTGGCTGTACAACAGGACATAGAAGGTAATAATGAATGGAACACATTCTGAAGAAAGGGGGGTCACTAGTGGAGTACCTCAGAGCTCAGTACTGGGTCCAGTTCTCTTTAACATCTTTATAGGTGACATTGCAGAGGGTCTGAAGGGAAAGGTATGCCTCTTTGCAGATGACACAACTATCTGTAACAGAGTTGATACACAAGGGAGGGTAGAAAGGATGAGAAGGGAACTTGGCAAGGTTGGAGGAATGGTCAGACATATGGCAACTTAGATTCAGTGCAAAGTAATGCACCTGGGAAACAAAAACCCAGGAGAAGAGTACACAATAGCAGGGGAGGTACTAACAACAACAAAAATAGAAAGGGACCTGGGGGTAGTCATATCAGATGATCTAAAGGTGGGTAAGCAATGTCAGAAGTCAGTAAGGAGAGCCGGGGGATACTGGGATGCATAGGAAGGGCACTCCAAGTAGAAAAAGGGAAGTGGTTATCCCTCTGTACAGACAGTTGGTGAGACCCCATCTGGAGTACCGTGTGCAGTTTTGGAGACCTCATCTATGCAAGGACATAGACAGGATGGAAGCAGTCCAGAGGAGGGCAACTAAAATGGTGCAGGGTCTGCATTAGAAACCACATGAAGAGAGACTGAGAGAGCTTAATATGTATACCCTTGATGAAAGGAGGGGCAGGGGGGACATGACAGAAACATTCAAGTACCTCAAGGCAATCAACAAAGTCCAGGAGGGTAGCATCTTTCAGAAAAAGAGATGTGTAAGAACAAGGGGGCACAATTTAAAGATAGAGGGGGGGAACGGCTCAGGGGTAATGTGATGAAATTTTTTTTCACAGAGAGTGGTGGATGCATGGAACCGCCTTCCTGGGGAGGTTGTTGGGTCTAAAACAGTGGGGGAATTCAAACATGAATGGGTCAGACATAAAGCAATTGTAGTGGGGGGTGGCAGGAAGTAGGCTGTTGGTTAACTAGAATCTGCAGCTTATCCAGTAGGTAGGGAAATGGGCAGACTGGGTGGGCCAAGTGGTCCTTATCTGCTGTCAAAGTCTATGTTTCAAAGGAAACAAACTGTTCTAACTTTCTGGACTCCTTAGTCCTAATCAGGTAGTACTTCAAAGTTCTGCACACATGTAATGTATGGAGCAGTGCTTCCCCTGGATTGGCACGCTTGGGAAAATAAACAGGAAGATAGATAAACTTATTTAGTGTGAACTCAGAAAGCACTTTAGGCAGAAACTTCGGATTTGTGGGCAAAGACACCCTGTCTTTGTGAAAAATCAAATAAGGCTCCTCACACCAGAGGGCCTGAAGCTCTGAAATTCATCGAGCAGAAGTAATTTCAACTAAAAACAGTGCTTCCCATAAGAGAACGTACAAATTGCAAGTCATTATCGACTCAAAAGGAAACACGGTCAACTTCTCCAAAATAAAATTCAAGTCCCAAGCCGAGACAGGGGAACAGATTGGAGGTTTCAGAAGCAGGATGCCCCTGAGAAAGATACAGGAGACATTCAGCTGAGCAATCGTGTGGTCACCCATGGGCTCAGGAAAAGTGGAAATAGCAGAAAGGTGGGCCTTGAGGGAGGAATACTGGAGGGCCTGAGTCGGACAATGAGGGATCAGATGGTACAAGACAGGATTCAATGAACATGCGAAAGGGTCCAGGGCATGTCTGGCAGCCCAGATGGCAAACCAATTCCATTTCATGGCATAACTGGCTCATGTAGAAGGCTTCCAGGCAGCCATCAGGACATCTGCAACCCTGTTAGAGACCCCGAACCTGGGGATGGCTACATTCTCAGGAGCCAGGAATGCAGATGAAGGGACCTGAATTTGGGATGGACAAGAGTCTCCTGATCCTGGGTCACCAGATTCCTGCAGAGAGGAAGAGGGATCGGGGGTTCCTCTGCCAGCTGCTGAAGTAGGGGAAACCATATCTGGTGAGGCCAGAATGGAGCCACCAGAATCATGCTGGCCCCCTCCATCTGTAACTTGATTAGCACCCTCTGTATCAGAGGAAACAGAGAGAATGCATGAAGAAACCTCCCGCTTCAAGAGAGGGACAATGCTTCTTGCCAGAAAACTCCAGAGCCTGGATGTAACAAGCAGAAATTGGGCAGTTTTGCGTTGAGTGGGGACGCAAAAAGGTCCAGCTCTGGATGACCCCATCTGTCGAACAAGTCTTCTGTGACAGATGAGAGAAGCTCCCACTCATGCAAGCTGGACTGAGTCCTGCTGAGGCTGTCTGCCTGAATGTTTAAGACACCAGGAGTGGGACTGGGGGGGGAAAGCATATAAGAACAGTTCTTTCCACGCTTGGGACAGGGCATCTATAGACCGTCCCTTTTTACTCTGGATAATGAAATAGTATCTGGGGAGATGGTGGTTGACTGGGGAGGCAAACAGGTCCAGTTGCAGAGTCCCCCACAGATGAGATATTCTAGAGCACTTTGTAACGAAGTGTCCATTCATATGCGGATGACTGGCGACTAAGAAAGTCAGCCAGGAGGTTGTAATGTCCTGGTAGCTGGACGGCTGTTAGTGTGTGCCAGACTACAAGCATCTCCCTGCATAGAGTATGGGATTTCATATCTCCTTGTTTGTTGAGGTAGAATACTACTGCAGTGTTGTCTGACTGAATCAGCAACTGTCCTGTAGACAGGTGAGATGAAAAGCATGGAGAGTTAAGTGAACCGCCCCTCAGTTCCAGGAGATTGATGTGGGGATGAGGGATAGAAGTGGTCCACTTGCCTTGTGTCCAATAAGGACCAAGGTGCGCATCCGTGTATGTTTGCAGGGGTGGTGGTAGGGACAAGAAAGGCATACCTTGACAAAGGTTGGTTCGGAGCATCCACCATACTAGGACAGACTGCAACGAGGGAATGACTGATTTTGTCTTCGAACTTTCCCGTTCTTTGAGACCACTGGTTCTGGAGAACCAATTGGACTGATTTCATCCGAAGATAGGCAAAGGTTACCATAGGGATGGTAGCAGCCACGTGACCTAGGAGCGACAGCATGCGTCTGGCTGTGACAACTTTCTGGGCTTCTATCTGTAGCATCAGAGACAGAAGCTTGTCTTACCTGTTGGCCAGGAGGTAAGCCCTGGCAGAGACCGTGTCGAGGACCGCTCCTATATACTGGAGCAAATGTGTAGGGGCCAGATTGGACTTCAGCCAATTGACTGTAATCCCTAGAGTTTGGAATAGAGTTAAGGTTGCATCTAGGGAAGAGAGCAGGGCTGTTTTGGACTCTGCTTTTATGAGCCAATCATCCAGGTATGGGAAGACCAAGTGCCCGTCTCTTCATAGGGCTGCTGCTACTACTGCTAGGCATTTGATGAACACTAGTGGGGCAGAGGAAAGGCCAAACAGGAGTGCCTGCAACTGGCAGTGTTGACCCAACAGGTGAAAACTAAGGAACCTGTGGTGGGCAGGATGGATAGGGATATTAAGTTAGGCATCCATCATATCCAGGGCACATAGCCAATCCCCTTGTTTTAGTACTGGCATGACAGAGTTTAGGGTGATCATGTGGAACCTTTTGTACTGAATGTACAGATTCAGTTGTCTGAGGTCCAGTATTGGTCTGAGATCTCTAGTTCACTTGGGTACCAGAAAGAAGTGAGAGCAGAACCTCTGCTGGTGTTCTGTAGGTGTTACTGGGTAAATGGCCTTCTTGGTTAGAAGAACCTGTAATAGCCGGCTCGGTGGCACTAAGGGTTGAGGCACTGGATGCTACATTTCACGCCATGCTGGCAACCCGGGTTCGGGAATGAGCCTGGGCCGTCAGCAGGGAGGGAGAAGACTGAGCATCCGGAGGACAGCTCTCCTCTCCTCTCCCAGGAGGGAGGGGGTACAGGCTTGGCACTTGACTGGCCTCTGGCAGAAGCCGAAGGCACAGCAAGCACATGGAGCAGACAGAGAGAGTTCGAGAGTGGTAGACATTGGTGGAAACGCCTCGACGTCGGTCACACACCGCTCCCTAGGAAAGCAGGAAAAACACCCGCAGTGATGCCTGGAGACGGGCCCCAACATCATGAGACCAGGACCACAGAGGAGCCGCACAAGTCCAGCCAGCACTTGAATGAAGGATGGGAGGTTTGGGGTAAGCCTCCCACCCCACTGGGGGGTAACCAAGGGTTGATGGTAGGGCAGACTTATGAGGGGCTCAGTTTCTGGAAGACCTGGCAGGCACAATGATTTGGGAGTCCCTAAAGGAAGGTAGGTGCTGCTGTGGAGGGGGGCATAAAAAATAGAAAGTATAAAAAAAAAAAAAAGAAGAGCCCGTAATTCCTCCTGGAGAATAGGAATATAGTTGGGTGGGTAATGGAATGAGCGGGGCGGGTGAAAGGGAGGTCTGGAGAGAAATTCCAGAGTGTGACCCGTCTGAATTATCTGGAGTACCCACTCGTCTGATGTGATCGTTTTTCAGGCCTCCAGATGGAGGGTAAAATGACTGCCAACAGTTTCTGAGGCCTGGTTGAGGAAGCGTTGACAGGGCCCCAGTGGGTCACTGGGTGGCGGGCTGACCCACCCCACCTGGAGGATGTAAGCGGGAGCCCTTGGCGGCAGAGGCATTGGCTCTGGTGGGTTGGGAACAACCTCTGAAACCACCTCTATTAAAGCCTCTGTATTTTCCACCCCTTTTGGTATAAAGAGAGGATTGGGAATGGTGGGATGGCTGTGAAGTATGGTACATGCCATGAACTGTGTGTAGAGTTCTGCCTGAAGCTTGGAGATCATCAATGTTTGAGTACCTGGCCCGAATAGTTTGGACCCATTAAAGGGGGCTTTAACTACTCCCTGCTGAACATCAGGTGTGAACCCAGAGATGTGAAGCCAAGTATGGTGACGCAAGGTAATGCCTGTTGCTGACATACGGGTCGAGGTGTCAACGGCATCATAGCCCGATGGGAGATGGAGTTACCAGTGGCTACTGTAGCCAGTAACTGTTCCCTTTCCTCTGAAGGAGGGAGTTTGTTGACTAATTTAATGGCAGATGTCCAGAGTGAACGCTGGTATTTGATCATGTGTTCCATGTAACTCAGGATTCTGAGATTCAAGGTACTGGATTGAAATACCTTCTTTCCCAGATAATCTATCCTGCGGGATTCTTTATCACGAGGTAAGAAACTCATGTGCGTTGGTCGTTTAGTGCGATCATGAGCAGCAGCAATTACCACTGAATCTGCTTTGGGAATAGTGGATAGGAAGGGGTGATCCAGAGAAGTTTGGTATATTCGATCCGCCTTACGGGGAACAGCTGTGACAGAAGAAGGCTGGTGCCAGGCTGCAAGCATAGGATTTTGGTAGGTCTGGATTAGTGGAGGTACCTCTAAGACGGGTCCTCGGGTAACTCCAAGTAGTCTGCCATATCCTTACGTTGTTTGTCATGTTCAGTAGTGGAGAATCCCATGACTTTTTGAATTTTGACCATCATTCCATGGAAAGAAAGGTCATCTGGAGGAGAGGTAGCCGTATGTCTGGACAAGGCCTCTTGTAATGAGGAGAGGTCCGATAAAGGAGTGTGGGGCTGAAAATCCAACTTCAGAAATTCCTCGTCCTCTAGATCTCCAGTAAAATCTGCTGAGAAGTCAGGTTTGTCTGACAAGTAATCCTCCATATAAGGGGGAGGGTGTCCCTGTGAAACCGTTTAGGCAGAGGTGTGGGTGAACAGGATAGATGGCTTGGCTCTCCTGGATTGGAGGGCTGAGCATGCCACATGGCATGCAAGACATGCTGTACTACAGTAGAAACGTCCAGTTCTTTTTGAGTAAGAGGAGGGGTAGGGAGAGGGGGATTCTAAGAAACCAAAGGGAGGATGGAGGGGATTGGACACATAACCTGAGCAAGTCTTGCTACTAGGTGATAAAGACCAGGGTCACGATCCCTATCCACCTGGCCCTTATAGGCATCCACCTGTGAGGGTGGAGGGGCAGTAAGCATAGCAAAAGCAGTCTGTTTTCCCCGTGGAATGCAACTCGTCATCAACGGAGTTGCTGGGGAAAGAGTGCTATGTTGTGTACATTTTTTATTTTAGTCTTTGGTAACCGGGTAAGGTCCACTAGGCACAAGTGCCTGTTTTCAGGGGTGACCTGGGAGCACTGGGTGGTTAAGTGACTTGCTCAGAGTCACATAGTATGCAAGTAGAGGTTGTGAGAATTAAACTCAGGTTTAGTCTGCTGGATGTACCAAGCTCGTTCACACCTCATTCCTCTAGGCTATACTGCCTGCCAAATGATGGTCCCATTGATGGGAGAGTACCGTCAATGGAGCATTGATGGAACTCATAAAGGGCTCATTGTAAACTGCCATCAACATGCTAGAAAGCGCCATTGACGAGAGGGTATAACTCCCCCATCGAGGAAGAGGCAGGCTGAGAAAGCGCCATCGACGGTGGGGCACCTGTAATGGTGACCATCAACAAGCACTTAGGCACAGAGTGTGAGGAGTGCTTCTCCTTCTCGTGCAGATAAGAATCGGTGGTGGTGGTGGTGGGGGGGGGGTGACTCTTGGGATAAGCCCCCTGATTCTCCATGAGAGACAATTTCTACTCCATTAAATGTTTGCTTTCACGCAACCATCGACAAGTTGCTTGGTTGAAGTCCTGAGAATGAATGCAGGAACTGGTGTCGTGTGTGGGTCCCAAACACCTTACACAAGTAGTGTGGTTGTCGAAGCAGTAGATTTTTCTACCACAATGGCAGGAATGAAACAGTGCTATCTTGCTTGAAGATTCTTTGGACATTCATTTGGTTGCTTAAATTCTCGTTGATGACTGATGTTCTGAAGTTGCTCTAGCTGCTGTGTGCAAGCTGAAGACGGTGGGAAAATGAACTGAGGATACCAGGGACTGCCCACACTTCTATAGGAAACTGGATGCTGATGTCATGTATAGGCGGCCCCTGGAAAAGACTGCAAGAAAAGCTGCCACGTGCCACAGCAACCTCTGGCGACGACCAAGTGTATTACCTACTGCAAGAGACCACTCCATGGAAGATCTCTGTGTACATCCAGAGTATGCAACAGGACCTCCGCATGATTGGAATACTCTGGGTTGTAGATAGGTAGATGGATGTCCTAGTTGAGGGTCACCACCTTAGGAAGGAATATAGGATTAGTACACAGGGCTATCCTCTCCCTGTGGAAAATGAAACAGGGCTCCTTACACATCAGAGCCTGAAGCTCAGAAATCCTTCGAGCTGATATGATGGCAACTAAAAATAGCGCTTTCCAAGGCAGGAAACGTAGCTCACGGCTGGCTCAAAGGGAAGCAACGTACGCTTCTCTCATAAAAATAAGAGATTCCATGGGGGAATAAGGTCCCAAATGGGGGACTTAATGTGTAGGATGCCTTGCAGGAAGGTGCGGGACAGATCTATTTATGCCAGGTTCCTGCCATCCACTGGTACAGGATAAGCTGACAGTGCAGAATGGTGTACCTTTATGGATGGGTAGCTAAGACCTGCATTGGACAGGGAAAGGAGATGCTCCAAGACCAAGTTCACTGAACAGGTGAA
This sequence comes from Neoceratodus forsteri, assembly GCA_016271365.2. Classification (NCBI taxonomy): domain Eukaryota; kingdom Metazoa; phylum Chordata; order Ceratodontiformes; family Ceratodontidae; genus Neoceratodus; species Neoceratodus forsteri. The sequence goes on from CM028133.1 coordinate 967,982,603, forward strand.
TGGGTCTAAATTATGGGCACACACCCAAAGGCAGAAGCACTTCTATTTCATGGCATGGGTGGTCCTGGGTGAGGGTCTCCTTGCTGTCACTAGGACCTCCGCTACCCCTGCCGACACCCCATACCGGTCCCTAGGTCTGCAGAAGCCATGCATGCAGGTGTAGAGACTGGAGATGCGGGTGCACAAGAGTCCCCTGCTCCTGTGGAGAGCAAGTGAGAGGATGGGGCAGTGAAATCAGAGGTTCTATTGCCAATTGTTGGAGCAATGGGAACCAAATCTGCCAAGGCCAGAATGGTGCTATGAGAATCATGCCCACTCATTCCAGCTGAGGTTTGAGCAGTACTCTCTGGAGTAGTGGGAAGAGAAGGAAGGCATAAAGAAACCTCCCTGTCCAAGAGAGGGACATCACGTCTCACCAGAAAACACCAGACCCCAGATCTAGCAAGCAGAAACTGGGTAGTTTGGAGTTGAGTGAGGATGCAAAGAGGTCCAATTCTGGAATTCCCCATCTTTCGAATAGATCATCTACTACTTCCAGTAGTAGATCCCACTCATGGGCCTGAGACCAAGAGCAGCTTAGGCTGTTGGCTAACATGTTTTATACTCCTAGAACATGTACCACTGAGAATTCCTTACTATGCTCCACTGCCCAGTACCAGACTCTCACGGCCTCTATGCAGAGGGGATAGGAGTGAGTACCCCCTTGCTTGTTAATATAAAAGACCACAGACATGTCTGTCTGGATCAATAAGGGGCCTGGGAGGAGGTCTGTCTGAAATGCCTGTAAGGCATACAGAATGTCTTATTTCCAACACACTTGATGTGGAGGCTATGTTCCAAAGAAATCCCTGTCCCTCTTGTCCGATTTTCTTTGAAATGAGCACCCCACCCCAGTCCTGAGGCATCCGTTGCCAGGATTTGCTGAGGACTCGGGCTTTGAAATGGAGACCCGGTCTCTAGTCATGAAGGGGTGAGCCACCATTCCAAAGTCTGAAGCACAGCACTGGAGATACAAACTTGATGCTCGAGATTGTCCAAATGCTGATTCCACTGTACCCTGAGGTTCCACTTCAGTACACTCATGTGGAGACAAGCTAAGTGCTCGGCGACAGTGGCAGCTGCCATATGGCCTAGGAGTTGCAGAAGCATTCTGGCTGAAGTCTGGCCTGAGGAGGCGATATTCTGTGCCAGCACCTGCAGGTGATCTGTCCTGTCTGAGGGAAGGAAGGCCTTCCCTTGAGCAGTGTCCAAGATGGCCCCCTATGTATTGTAATCTCTGATTGGGCCAGAGGGATGACTTGGGAAGATTTAAGGTGATTCCCAGATCTTGGAACAGTCGGAAAGTACTTTCCAGTGTGTGCTGCAGCTGGTCCCTTGTGGGAGCTGTCAGAAGCCAGTCTTCGAGGTAGGTGCAGATGTGATGTCCCTGCCTCCAGACAGCTGCTACCACCACTAGACATTTGGTAAATATTCGAGGTGCAGAGGAAAGGCAGAACTGCAAAGCCCAAAACTGATAATGCTCACCCTGGAAGGTAAAGTGAAGGTATTTTCTGCGAGATGGCAAGATTTTTATGTGCATGTATGTATCCTGCATGTCCAAGGAACACATCCGTTCCCCCTGGTGTAGCATGGGCAGCAATCCTGGCAGTGTCACCATTCTGAACTTTTTGTATTTGATAAAATTGTTCAGCTGCCTGAGATTCAGAATGGGACGAAGGTCCCCTGACTATTTTTTTTTTTTAAGAAGCAGCAGGAGTAATAACCCCTTCTTCTTTGACTTAGTGGGACTGCCTGGATTGCCTTTTTGCTCAGGAGGGCATGGATTTCTGCCCAAATGAGGAACTGTGTGAGATGGGGAGCAATAGATGGAAATTATTGGGTTGTCTGGAAATATCTGGGTGAACTCCAGAGCGTAACCCCTTTCTATAATCTGGATTACCCTCTGATCTGCTGGACCAACCTAAAAGATAAAGGGAGAACCACCCTCCTACTGCCTCCCCCTGTAACTCTGCTGGAGGAGCGGGGGCAGGCAGAGTCATGCAGAGGTTGTTGGAGTGGGCAAAGGAGTTCTGGCATTTTTGGCATTCCTAGGTCCCTGTGCCCCTGAGGACGGGGGGTTGCCTTTCCTTCTGTAACCCCCTCTTTGCTGTTGTCATTTCCCCTGCTGGCCTTGATGTCTGTGAAAGGACTGATGCCTGGATGGGGTTGGCTCAGACTTACACATTTTGTGGACCTCAGAAACTGCTTTTCCTGAATCCTGCAAGCCTGTGATCATCTTTTCAGACTCCTGGCTGAAAAGAACTGGTCCTTGAAAAGGGGCATCCAGGATAGTATCCTGCAAATCCTTGCAGAAGCCCAAGACCCTCAATCAGGAGTAACGCCGTAGGCATATCCCCATGGCAGCTGCTCTGGTGACAGTGTCTGCCAAGTCATATGAGCACCTGAGGATGTGCTTACAATGTCAGTACCTGACTGGAGGACGGCTAAGAGCTCAGACTTCTTAGTGGAGTCAGGGTGTGACAGAGCCAGCTCCATAGCCTTGTTCCAGAGAGATTTCTGATACATCATCATGGATGCCAGAAAATTTAATGACCAGACTGTGCAAGTGGCTAAAGAGTACACCTTCCAGACAAATTGGTCCATCTTTCTGGACTCCTTATCCAGTGGTTGGGAGCTCATATGCCTTGGTTGTTGAGTCCTCCTATGTTGCACTATAAGGATCACAGAAGCTGCTTTTGTTTGCTCGCTCAAATGTGGTTCCTCCCTAGGGGTCCTACATAAGCAGTCAGCTTTCTTAGGAGCCATCAAAGTTGTGGAAGGGTGCTTCCAGGCTAGTTTCGTAACATCCTGAAAGGGCTCTGACTAATGGTGGAATGACTAAGGGTTTTGGGTCAGTGGCCCCTAAAAATTTCACCAGGCGGCATCTCTCGGGTTTCTAAATCTTCTGTCTCCCACATGTTAAGGGACTGAATGTATCTCATCACATCTAGGAAAGTGGGATTGTCCGAAGATCTTAGGGAATCCCCCCTTCGGTCCAGAGATGGAACAGAAGTCATCTTCTGATGCATCGGAGGAGAAGAAGCCTCCGGTGAACTCCTCTGAAGATGTGGACTGGCGTCTGTTAGAGTGACTCCGGCATCTAGAGGAGGATCAAGACAACGGGTGATGACGATGCTGCTGTCGTCTGGGAGATTCTGGTGCACTGCCCAGTGGAACTGGATGGGCTGGCATCCGGGGTGGCGAAGGTGATCTGCATGGAGGAGGGGTCGGTTGCCTAGGCAGAGCTGAGATAGGGGTCCCCGCAGTGGTGGGGTTCAGCTCCAGCAGTCTGGGCAATAGATCCCCTTTAATAGTGTTCCACCAACTGGAGAACAGAGCACAGACCTCAGCCAAAAGGACCATGAGCCCAGCTGTGGGTCTGTCTTCGGGATAGGGGCATCCGAGGGGCCCATAAGACCCTTTGGTTTAGTCCCTCCGGCATCAGGTCCGACGATGCCGCTGTAGTGGACATCAGGTTTGCTGGTGTGTCATCCCCAGGTGTCGGGTACCCTAGTGTCTGGTCATCGGGCTCCAGAGGGGGAGGCAGTGATGGAGGGAATGCCTGGTCCATGGTTCCCTCAGAGGCAGGAATCCGGTCCCCCAACATAGAGTCCGTAGTCAGGCCCTTTTTAGAGCCCTGTGAATCAGACGACAGCTTGGGGGGTGTCTGTTCCAGCTCCATAGCGGAGTCAGAGGGCGCTGTGGACTGTCATCAGTCCGGAGCCCCGGCTGATGATGGCTTGGAAGGAGAGCATGGTTTATTGTGGCAATCGTGTTCCTGATGTCTCTTGGTTGGTCAGACCCAGTCATTCTGTCCATCGACCCACAGGCAACGGCCCTACAGATGGGCAGGTTCCGACCTGCAGCCCGACAAAGTGTGGGCTTCTGGCTGAGACACAAGCGAGAGCTTGTGGGGCCCAATAGGGAAACAGGGGGGCCTGGGAAGGCCCTAGCCCAGATGTCCTTGTCCCGATGATGGTGCTTTCTGCTCAGTTTCATCTCTCTCTACGTACGGGAACAGTCCTTGGTCGAGAAGGAAGACAAGCTGTGCACTGTGTCTTCTGCATGGTGGCCACTTGTTCAAGGAGGTATGCTTTTAAAGTGTTCAGGTGGCGGATGCGATTCCTCCTACTGAAGCTAAGGCAATGCGGGCAGGTGTCCGGCTTATGGTTACGGCCTAGGCACATAAAGCAAGCCGAATGGCCGTCCTTTGCAGGGATCTGCTTGCCGCACATGCACATCAATGTCCACTGCTCTGTGAATGAAGTTGGCTGGGTAGACACACATGACGAATTTGTTACATTCGATGAAATAACTCCACAAAGTGTGAAAAATGGTAGTTAACTGGAAGCAGGAGGTGTCCGTGGAGCTAAGCTGCGCAGGTCAATGGCGGGAAAAAAAACTGAGGTGGTGCCCCTTTATACCATGGGTGATGGGGCCAGCATCAGTGGGCGGTCCACCATGACAGACTGCTAGCTAGAATTCTTCCATGGGGTCCTAATGCCTGGCAGCATAGTCATAATTATAATAGAAAGAGCTCCATCTCTAAGTGAGATCCCTTTTCTGCAAAGGTCTATCCTACAAAATTCCTTGTCTGGGGGAAGGGAACTAAGGTGTTCAGGCACCTTAGATCTGTCATGCGCTGCCTGGATGACCACTGAATCAGTTTCGGACTGGGCAGCAAAATAGGTGAGACCCTGAGGGGCCTGACAAAGTTTGTTCGCCCTGCTTGGCATAGCTGGCACGTCTGTTCTGTGCCAGGCTGCATTCTTAAATGTTGAACGCACTGGAGGAATGATCTTTGGGAGAGATTCTGGAATCTCCAGGAAATCCACCATGTCCTTTCTGGCGGCATCCTCTTCCTCAGTCTGGAAGATTATGGTAGAAGACAGTTGCTTCATCACATTAAAAAATATGAGGTCCTCAGGGGGAGGCCTGGGAGTATGCTTCACAGAGTCCTCCCTGACAGAGGAGGCTGTGGATTTGTCAGAAAACAGGATCTCTTCCTCCATATCATCAGGGAGAATGAGGTCAGGGTGATACTACTCTTCAACTGCTTCTATTTCTGGGTTTGGGGTCGGATTTGCCGGTGCTGTCCCAAAAGGAGACTCTCGGGGTCGATGAACAGGCGTCGATGACGAAGCAGCCGTCGACTGTGTTGGCGAAGTGCATGTATTCAAGGCACCCAGCTGCTGAACAAGTACATTAGTGAACTTAATCAGTACTTTGTTCAGGTCGACGGTGGACATTGACGAAGGGGGGGTTAGATGGCACAGGTTTCAACAACCCACCCACTGTGTCCTAAGAAACCAATGAGCCTGTAGCCCTGGTAGGAAAAGGGGCACACCTGGATGTGAGAATCAATGATGGAGGGGCAGACGACCTAGAGGACGATGGCAGAGTGCCCTAACTGAGCGGAGGTGCTGTCCGTATGGGTCTGGTGCGTAGAGAGACCCGGACAGCAGTTCTCTTCATTGGAGCAGCTGCAGTGATGAAGATCCCCTAGAGAAGGAAAGGCCGACGGGGAGTGAGATCGCCATGGGGGTAGCGGTTGCAATTCTGGTCTTTTCTGTGGCCCCCCCCGAGGACTTGTCTCAGGCCTTGGAGACCTGGGGACTTGAAGATCCAGTCGGCGACTGGGAGGCCGGGGCCCTGGAGGACCCCTGCCCGGAGATGGCTACCTATTGTTCCATCAGAAATTTTTTAAGAGCCTTTTTGCATTGCTGAAAGGTGGTTTGATCAAACTTCCTGCAGAGCTCACAATCAGAGACTTTGTGGTCAGGCCCAAGACAGTAGACACAAACTGAATGTTTGTCTGTAGAGGCAATCTTCTTTCCGCAGTGACAGTGACACAAAAGAGGAGGAGGAAGGATTAACTCTCAACATTAAAAGAAATAATCTCTTGAAAAAGAGATTTTTTTACAAGGTAAGTGAAAAAAGCCGTAGGCTGAAAAAAGGCGCAAATACTGCAACAGAGCTTCTTCGGAGACACATGCAAGTGAGTTAACAGTGGGACAGAACTGAGGAGGGAGCGGGGCTGCCTACACCTATATAGGGTTGGTGACATTGGCAGACATTAACAGCGTGGGTGGCCCCAGTTGTACTGTTGAGAATCTTCCATGTAGATTACCCTTCACCAACAAAGAAGGTTGCTAGGGTGGATATGATAGAAACATACAAGTACCTTACAGGGAGGAACAGGGTGCAGGAATACACTATTTTCCAGTGAAAATATTTTTCCAGGACTAGAGGCATGGCATGAAGTTGAAGGGAGGGCGATTCAAAGGAAACATGAGGAAGAATTTCTTCACAGAAAGGGTGGCGGACAAGTGGAACACCCTGCCAGAGGAAGTGGTGGGGGCTGAAACAATCATGAGATTTAAGAATGCATGGGACAGGTATAATGGAATTCTGAACATCAGGGGTAAGGGGCAACAGATGTCTAGAAAAACATAATGGGAACTTGCAAGCTCAAATGGGCAGACTGGGTGGGCGATAGGCCCTTATCTGCCAATAGTTTCTATGTATCTATGTTCCCGATGACTGAGATACCCCAAGCTGCGACGTGCTATTTTTTTCTCTATAGCCTTGAGCTTTAGATAAACTTCGAAGGCTTTCATGTGATGTCTCCATTTAGCCTGGTTACAACCCTGGCAAATGCTTCAGGCCTTCACAGGATGGGAAATGCCTTGACAGTGGGTGCACATGGAGTGAGCATTGTCCTTGTAAATCGTAACTTTTCTGTAATGACAGTAATGGAACAGTAGTTCCTTTCCCCACCGGCGGCATAAACATCATTAAAGTAGTAGAAGCGTAAATGATACTTGCAAAGTTTGGCAACATTCTTCAGCAACAATGGACTAACAAGCAGCTGATGGCAGGAAAAAGAACGGAGGCATAATGGGGCCATCGAGGTTATATAAGGCAGCGACAATGCATGTGGACATGGGCAGCCCCAGCTAACAAATGTTTCCAAGTGATCATGACACCATCAGCTTACAGTCCGCTAGACGCCAGGGAATTAAATACTACAGGGGATCGGGATGGGGGTAACCTCTGGACAGCATTATGTTAGGTGGCTGATCAGGTCGGGGGGAGGGACCACTGGACACTAGGGAATCATCAAGATCGGGCATGGGTGCGGGTGGAGGGACGGACCACTTGACACCAGGGAAAGTGTCAACAATTAACATCAGGCTGGCCATCGGGGTCACCAGAGAAAAGTGTCTTTTTTTTTTGTAACATTGGCCAGTGATCAGTGGGGGGAGGAACCACTAGACACCAGGGAAAGTGCATCATTATCCACCGATGATCGGTGTGTGTGTGTGTTTGGGGGGGGGACAAATAGATAGCAGGTGCCAGGGAAAGACTGGGCTGGCAACCAGTGAATTTGCCATCTGTAACTTTGCCTTGCCTTTGTTTTGTTTTTAAGTGCAATTTGTACATAAAAAAAACAAACAAAAGCAAAGCACACTTACAAATGGCGAATTTCCTATCAAACAGGAAAACTCTGTGAAATGTTTCATGAAGGCGAATTCAGCGACTTCGCCAAAAATTCACCATGAATTTCAAATTTGTTGCATCTCTATCCATAATGTGGTTCCATGGAGCAAGATATTCTCAAAAAAAGATCACTACTTCCCATAAGGAGACAGGGAACTGTAGCTGGAAATAAATGGATGGATAAAATTAGGATATGTATAGCTAAGACAAAGCCACCATCCAGACCCAACTAACAACGGAATCTTATTTATATTATGATCTTTAGAACAAAGGAGAGAAAAACACCTTTGTGGAAGAAACCTCTGAGGATCTACGACCTCTGGGTTGCCATCCCTCCAGGTATACCTTTTTTAATTTATCAAAGTTGAACTGAACACCCGCTTCCCTTTTGCCTCAGCAAGAATTCCACCCTCTCAAAAGTACTACCAGGACCATCCCTACAATCAAAGAGTCCCTGAAGGTGTGCACTTCATCCCAGGGAGGTGCATGTAGGTTTTCCTGAACTCTGAAGGAAAATCTGGGATACAGAATGAAACCCCAAAAAGAAAGAAGATTTAAAGCACTGCTGCTTCAAGCATGTCTGCCCTCTACTTTCTGAGTACAAGACCCTATGAAGAACTGTTACAGCGGAGTCCTTGAACGGCAAGGCCCAAAGTCAGTTACACAGCAATTTGGGAGTTAATGAATCGTAACAAAGCCTTTTGGGGGCAGAAGTGCACGATGCCTTGAGATAGTACTAAGCAGTAAGTTGCCCCAATTGTCACTGGGGTGTCTACATGAAGGTGTGAAAGAATGACTGAATAGGACATAGTCTAGTTTGTTGGTTAAAGTTTGTTTTATTTCACTCTGCTGATGGTGAGAATTTATCCCATTCTGCCCTTCAGTCCTCTTCAACCCTCTACCAGGCGTCCCCCTGGCCAGCCTGCACAAGGAGGCCTATGACTTGCCCCCTCACAGTGGACCATCCGGGGGGACTATGAAACACTTTTGTTCCTTGACGAGATGGACCAGGCATCATTAGGGGAAGCAGACTGCAGAGGCTTCTTCGCATCGTAGTGTACAGCACAGAAAATTTTACCTTGACTGCTGTTAACCATGGTGGAGGCGGACATGCAATGACATCATCGCATGTCAGGTGTCCTGACATGCAGTTGTCTGCTGTTCCACCAATCCCTGTCACAGCAAAGGCTCCAAGATGCATCTACACCAAGTCAATGCTAGGGATCAGTTTATTGCTGGGAGCCAGATCCCTGACTTCATGGACAGCAGTCCCTCAGGATGCTCATCCTCCTCCCCCGGGCCGGCCCTCTGATGGCCCTGAGTTTGCTATCAAACCCAGGTCGTTGGTGCCACAAGCAGTAACATTACTGCAGTGCCGATTGTATGAGTGTTTTAAGGAGTGGAGTAGCTGCCTAGGCAGCCAGGTGGGACACTAGTATGGAGAAGCAGCTGATCAAAGACTCAAAACAGTCATTGAAGTGAAGCACAGCTGAGGCAGCCAAGGGATGCTGAGGGCACAAAGTCATCACAGCTGCAGGAAGCCAGTTTGAGAAACAGTACACGAGTATTCTCAGAGTTGAGAGGGAGTCCACAGCAGTTGACTTTACTAGATTAGGACAGCTGTAGCAGACTAGGTCAGAAGGAATGAGCCCAAGGCAGACTAGATATGGTGAAGCCAGTGAAGGAAGACATGGCACAGGACGTGTAACAGGCAGAGGCAGCACCACAGCCCCGCTGCAGTGGGAAGAAGAGGAGGCATGGAGAGAAGCAGGCAGACAACCAATGAAGTACAGGCCCAGGAGCTGCAGCCATGCAGGAAAAGCAGTACTGACCGAGAAGTGGGTACAGACAAGAGTGAGGACTACAAGTGGCATTAGCCATGGACGAAAGCCACTCTTGTGGCCAAGAACAAGGGGAAGCCCCCCAGCATGACATGATCAGGAAATGACCAGCAAAAAACATCAGCAGACGCCGCTATGTTCAGAAGAACAGAGCCAAACAGGACACAACGTAAGGCTAAGACAAGGCAAGCTGCCAGCATCAGCAGCAAAAGAAAACAAGAGTCAAATAACATTCAAGGTATGTGCGTAGACCAAACTCCCTGAGGGGCTGGCATTGTGCAAGTTGCCTACTGCCCCACCAAACACAGCTTGTACAATTCTGTGTTAATATGGGATGTCTAGTCCCCGTGCACTTATGGTGAAGGGGGGTCTTGTTGGAGGGAGGTGATCATCTTTGGTTTGCTCATGGTATGAATAATTTTTACAGCTGCTTACGAAGGATGCAGATGCAGGTCCAGTGACTTGCTCAAAGTCACGCCATGAGAAAGTGTCTCTGGCTGATTTGAACCAGAGTCTTTCAACTCTGCGGCCTGGGCTCCAGCACCAGCAAACAACACTGCCTCCACCACCCAGCCCAAAATTCACCCCCGAGAATAAAGAGACGTTAAACAGCAAGATTGTAAAGAAGTTTTCTTTTTTTCATTTTGTGTACACAGTATACAATGTGAGTTGTACATATTGAAAGAAAAAAACATTGTCAGACACTAATAAACAATAAAAATATATATAATAATAATAACATCCATACAGGAACACAAATTCAAATATTGTAACAATACCTTTGAGGCAAGAACAAGTTACACAGAGTACACAATTGTAAAAAAGGGGTGAGTCTAGAATGGTTAGGGTGGGAAGGGGGTGTGAGTCACTCATTTGAAAGTTGCTTGGATAGTTCTAGAATGAGAGAGAAATATGGTTTTCACATGGCATGGGGCTTAATTTGAGGAGTAAATCTGAGCCACATTAAATGATATTTTGCAGAGAAACAATGAAGGTAGTATTGGCGAACAGGGCTCAGATGCGCATACACTACCTGACTGGCCTCCTGTGTGAAACCAACCATGTAGTGAGTGCGACTTCAAGTACAATTACTGTGTTCTACTCTGTAGAAAGAAAGAAAAACACCCCACCACCCGTGTGAAAACTGCACAAGAGGAAAAACACAGATGGGGGTTGCCACTTGGTCTCGCTTTGCAAATATTTCTGGTTAAATTTACAAATGGATTTTAGCTGAAGAATGAGGGTCATCTTATTAACAAAAACCTGAAAATGGTTATTTGATATTAATTGATTTGACTAAAATTTGCATCTATCTTTTTTTTTTTTTAAAAGCTTCCGACCGTTATGTGTTTGAAACCAAAATTGGACCGTTAACATTTCCTCTTCCTGGCTGCTGCTGGAGAGACCCTGTAATATTGTTCAGGTTGTTGCCTGGAAATAGCTCTCACCCACCAGTCTGTATTTACAACCCCACGTTACTGTATTGGGCTTTGTTTCTAAGACCCCTTCCCCCACCAAACACTCTTGTCGAACCCCATATTACTGCCCTAGTATATGTTACTAAGTCCCCTGCCCCAAACCTTCATCTCCGACCCAATATTTTACCCCACCTCCCCACCGTCATCTCCAACTCCATATTACTTTACTGGAATTTGTTTCTAAGATACCCCTCTCCCTAACTCACTCCCATCTCTGATTGCATACTACTGCCCCTGGATTTGTTTCTAAGATGTCACCCGGCCCACAGCTCTCATTTCTAACCCCATTTTACTTCCCTGGGATTGGTTTCTAACATCCCCCCCCTCCCAACTCTCAGTCTATGATCCCATAATACTGCCCTGGTTTTTACTTTTAAAATGCTCCTTCAAAATGATTTGTCTCCAACACCATATCACTGCCCTGGGCTTTGTTTCTAAGATGCCTTTTAAATACTGCCCTAGAATTTATTTCTAAGATGCCCCACTCCATCAGCTCCCATCTCTGGCCCACACTGCTTCCCTGGGCTTTGTTTCTAGGATGCCTTTCAAATATTGCCCTGGGATTTATTTCTAAGATGCCCCCACCCCATCAACTTCCATCTCTGACCCGGGCTTTGTTTCAAAGATGTAATACCCCCCACCTTTCTTGTTTCAAAGTCCTTTGACTGTTATACACACACACACACACACATATTTAACATCCTGAAACATATCAGCATTTAAGTACTTTTTAGTCATAGCTTGTGAACAGACCGAATGCCTAAAGATCATATGGTTATTACACTATATGAATTCTGCCAGCTTTGCTACAGAACAGGTATTTCTCAATCAGACTACTGGGGTAGGATGGGTATTTACAGTGGTAATTGTGCAAAAGTTGACCAGTAGCGCGATATACCACACAGTGCACAAGCGTGGTACCCATTGAATAACATGTATACCACTACCGCGAGCACGTGAAAGTGCAAAGAAAAGTACTGGCCAACTTTGTGCGACTCCACTGTAGCTTCCAGTCATCAGTTTTCACCTTGCCTGCTTCAAATAAAACAAAATATATATATATGCTCAGGAAAAATCAAACTTAACTGACCCCCAAAAAAAAAAAAGTTTAAAAGAAAATCTTGCTTTACTGACTGACACCTTGCTTCTTGCCCAAGTTTAGCCCCATGCATTTGAACTGAGATTTTTTTTTTAAGCTATTTAAAAAAATTATTTCTTGTCTTACTACAATTCTATATGGAGTGTTTTTTTAACTGTTCACTGTCACAGGTGATGCAAGTTGCTGGAACATAGTACAACTTTGAAAAACATTGTTCCAACTATCTCTTTAGTTACTGTGTGTTTTTCTGCCACAGTTACCACCTCACCCCTTCCACCGGGCGGGGTGTGTAAGGCAGCCCCTTCCCTCTTGAATGCAATTCAGGGACTGGCAGGCAGGGGGCCCTTGATATCCAAGAGGTCTGTACCCTCCCATTCCCTAAAAAAAAAAGACATGCTTGGCTCTAGTTTAGTCCTGGGCAGCCAGTCACTGGACACAGATGTGAGTAGCCAGGTGGCAGCAAAGAGTACAAATATCACACCACTGGAGCAGCCCACAGTAAGAGTACCAGTGATGTAAAACTGCTGCCAATTTATGAGACACTAGTTTTTTCATGCCCTAGAGTCAGACTGGGTGTATGTATACTGCAAGCAGAAGCAAACGAGAGCCTTACTGGAGTTTGTAGTCAGCATTAGTTTTAGCATGGAGGGAGTAGTTCTCAGTTGTTGAAGGTGGAATTGTCTAGGTAAGGTTTGTAATGTCTGTTTGTAACACTTCCATCAAAAAACAACAGCGGGGAAAGGAGGCGAGTGGATGTGACTGTTGCTAGTGAAAAGAGTTTCTCAGGAGTGTTGGAAGACAGTTAATTTGGGTACTGCCTGCAATAGTTCTGTCCTAAACTGGACGTAGGACAGGAAACAGGAAGGGCTGAAGGTGTTTGGATTCAGTAGGACAGTGAAAGCCTACTGCCCCGCCCAAGCTGCAAGTTCCTAACTAGAATCTGGACACAGGTTTTGTTGCTCACCACGCTAGCCATGCACCTTCAGCTTCACACTCACGTGAACAAAGGACACACCTCCGATTGACCTCCCATTCTGCTGATTCGCTGTTTGTCCTTAGAAGCTGCAAATGACAGGCCAGTAGATCACATAACAGGGTGAAGTACCACTGCCCACTCCCTCGTTGACATAGGACTTGAAATTGTAATGTTCTCTGGAAATATACAATGTACTCTGTGTTCAGACTACAGCTATGGAACCTTAAAGCAGCAGTACTAGTTAACCGGGAAGTGTTCCTCACTTCCCAGATCTTTTACACTGCCTTGTAGGGTAACACTTCAGATTTAAGTTTTGATGTTTACTACTGTTTTCTGATAATTGGTTACCTTGATTTTTAATGCATTTATAATGTGTGAATCCACAGGAAATATAGCAGCCCTCATACCATTTCCTGTTTTTCAGCTTTTGTTTACATTGCTTGTCCTATAGACACTCAGCAGGCAAAGGAAGGGGTGGTGCATTCTAATTACGTCAGACAAAACAACCAATGAGAGAATGGTACCACCCCATTTCCCTCAGAATCCAACATGGCGCTCCAGGCAAGGGTCTGTGCTAAACTGTCAGGAAACTAAACAATATAAAGAAAAAAAACATTAAAAGCAAAGGATTAAAGTTTTTCATTTGTGGGGCTTGTTTGACATAACTATTGCAAAAAGTACATTTTTATTAACTAGTACTGCTGCTTTAAGAACAAAACATTCTTTATTTAAAACTATAATGTAGACGTGGACCAAATAAATTGTGCTCCTGTCACTGCTCTCAGCTTTCAGAGCCATAACATTCTGTGGGAAACAGCATGATGTCATTTCAGACTCTGAACAGATTTCCACCTGTTAAACACAGGTAGAGGAAGCACCCAATGCATACAAATTAATCTTCTCTAGGGAGGCTCAGAATTGGTCAACTCCAATAAAATTTTCAGATTTAGGACATGTTAGGAAATTCTGATTCATAATCCAATTCCAATTCAAAGCCTACAAGAACCCCAAAACTGGAATCTGATTGGGAATCCTAAATTTCTATGTAAAAACAGGTTTCAGGATTTAAGAATTTTCAGATTTCAATTCTGAAAATCTGAAAGCCAAAAATTCGACTGGAATCAGATCAATCAGATTCTGTCTGGGGGATTGCAAAAAAAACTCTCTTACTGTTACTACAAATCTAATTTTTTTACATTATAACATTTAAGTGAGTTCAGCCAGTCAGCAAGAAGAGCCACTGCACCTCATATCCTGCATATACTGGTCTCCCATGCAGGAACTACGAGGTGTCTTGCATGGTATAACAGATTCCCCCATTGTAGTATGAGCTTCCAGAACTGCTCTGCTTTTCTCTGCGGTCCTCGCACCCAAACGTCATGCTCAGAGTGTGTAATACCGTAAGCGACACCATACAGAGGCCCTATTAACATATAAGAAACGGTTCACGCAGGGCTAGAAAAAACAAGAGGACAAAAATGACATCATCAATGTATAGTGGGCCTGAGAGATTGAGAAAAGAGTAGCACTGAAAAGAGTACATGATCACAACCCCATGGGAAGTCCGGGAACTTCTTTGTTTTACTTAAAGTAGCACTATTTGTTACCTGGTACAACATTTCATCATATTGTTTTTTAGCACGAATATTTTTCTGACAATTAGATTCATCAGTGTATTTTTTTTTCTCTCAGATATTTTTTAGAACAACTTTTACTACTAATTTTATAATTATTGACCAGAGACACTGAAGACGGCCACCACTAGCAACATTTTAATATCCCTTCCTTTGATGTTGTTTTGACTTTACATACTGAGGAAGTAGTAGGAAGGTTCTGGCACACATTTCCAAAGGTAAAGAGCACAGCACCACACCAAAATATTCAATTTACTCACAGTGGGCATGGTCAGAGACTAGGGATGTTTAAAGACGTTGAAACACCATTTCTCAGTTCAGGAGTGAAACACAATGGAAAGAAAAATGAATATACTCTTTTGCCAGAAATACATTATTTTGGCAAAAAAACAATGTGATTCATTTTTTTCTGCTAACAAATATTGCTGTTTAAAGCTTGGTTTCTATTGCTGTACATGGGTTCCATGTCAAAAAAGCGAATTTAAAATGGTGACGATGGACAACGGCACACAGAATACAGTGACTACACATATGGTGATCTCTAGCTTCAGGGGCTTTGCCCCGCCGCTCTCTTACTAAATATACCAACTACGGGGGCCCAACTCAGGGAGGAGGAGAACCCCCATCACCATATGTGAGTTGCTGTATTTTGTCACTGTTTTTTTTGTCATCACCGTTTTGTATTTCACAATGTTCACGGGCTACCCTGTACATGCTACCAGTACAAATGAAACCTATATAGTATTTTAAATGTCTAATGATCTTCAACAGAACATACCAAGTTCCTCTTATTTAGACATTAAAGAGCTAGAGTACTGCCAGGAATTGATAGTAATTTTCAGATGCAGTAAGCTATCACTTACATACGAACATACAAAACTGCCAGCACAAACAGACTAACCGGTCTATCAAAGTCAGCCCGAGTGTGCAGCTAGCATCCCAGAGTACGCTTCTTATATCTGAAGTATTTTTTCTTTTCTGTTTGCTAAATAAGAAGATTTTCCACCTGGCAGTATGGGGCTGATGTGTGGAGAGTAGCACTCTGGGGGCTAATAAAAGTTTGTTCTGTTCCTCCTACTACATCATCAGAAATGTGACCAAACACACTGAAGTACTACAACCCTTGGACCCTAAGCAGTGACTTTCACAAGTTACCAATCAAAATGCAGGAAATTGTGACATCACTAGTGACCAAGAAGAGCTACTCCCTGCTGTTTCATGTGAAAGAGAATAATCTGGCAGTAAGAAATGGTTCTTGGTTACTAGTGATGTCGCTGTCAGTGTGGCCTCAGTGTTCATGATGTAGTGGAAGGACCAGAACAGTCTCTTTTTCCAGACAGAGTGCTGCTCCACACATCACCACAGTACTGCCAGGTGGAAAATCTTCTAATTAGCAAACAGAAAAGTAAAAATACTTCAGACATAAGTGACAGCTGACTACATCTGAAAGTGACTATTAATTCCAGGCAGTATACTAGCTCTAAGTAACACAAAAAAAAGTAACACATTCACCAATTTTGCATAATGATCTTAACATGGGGTCACTATGTGCACCTTTCAGACAACCAGTAGTTTTTCCTAATTAATAATTAAGAATTTTTGGCCAGGAAAGGCACATGGAGCTGAAGCTTACTTCCAAGTGCATCTTGGGAACACAGGGAGGTTAAGTGACTTACTCAGGGTCACACAGTATCCAAATGATTCTAGGTTTCAAACCCAGGTTTTCCAAGTCGCCAGGTTCACAACTTGATGCTTTAGCCTCTACACTATGTTGCAGACAGCAGGGATGTCATGCCAGGAGAATTAAGCAAGGGATGGCACTGAATTCTACTTATGCAGTCCTTCCTCAGTCCAAAAATCAATACTTAGATGGGAAGTTGGGTGGGCACCTACCTCGACTCTATGGGGAATGACAGCAGGGGCAGGCAGCCATGACTGCCAGATGGTTATACCACACATGCATAATCATCTCTGCAGTTTTTTTTTTTCAATTGTTTAACCAGGTGAGACACACTAAGCTGAAAGCTTTTTTATAGGTGCAACCTGTTTTGAGAATGAGTGGATGGTCACAATTCTACCCAGAATTTTATTTCTTCAAATTTCAGTGTTGCTCACCAGACTGAATCCTCTGCAAAAGACTTTTCTCAGCAAGTGCAAAATGATTGGATTTTCCACATGCTGTAGTTTGTGGAGCATTCCATGGAGCTCCCAGTATTGGACCCCATCCCGCAATAGTGAGCAAATCCCTGTTAGCTGGACAGCAGAGAGACAGACTTGGAAACCAGGAGGTTAAAGTCAGGATGGGTGCAGAGACATGCTCTCCCAGAAAATTCTGTAGGTAAAATAAACTTTTGGAAAGGGAATATTTGGTTGATACCTGCTGTTAGAAGAATTATGTCTGGAACATGTACTTGCAACTGACACTCTATGCTCCTACTGGAGGGGCTGCTGTATAGGCAAGCTCAAATAAGGATAAGATATGTACCCATGTGCACTGATGCAAGTCAACATGCCTCGACTGCAGGAGCCGCAGCAAGACATGACTGAGTATCTGCGTGGGACTGCTGTGGGGTACACACTGCCACCTAGATTTTCTTGAAAGCAAGCAGATGCCACTATGAAGCTAAAGATTAATGGACATACCAATCAAAATTCAAAAGAAAGGGAAGACTGGACTGGGCCACTTGGGGGTAGGAGAGGTAATTTTATGTGGTCTGTACTCTGCAGCCTTGCTTGTGTTTCATAAAAAATGCTGAGATGCACAGATCCACTGTGGGCTACTCCAGTGCGAAGCACCACCACTCCCTATGTGGGCCCAGGCAGTTTTATTTTTGATTTCTGGATGGCTCTGAGCATCAAGAAGTTACATGATTTGCCCAAGGTCACAGTAAGTATTTAGCTTTAGCAGGGTTTGAACCCGCAGTCTCTTGGTTCCCTAGCCTTTGCACTAACTACTATATCATGGTGCCTGGAAACTCCACAGTATGGGCACAGGCAATGCCTGTCAACCCCAGAGTAGGCCCAAGCTGTGCCTGTCAACCCCACAGTGTAGGCACAGGCAGTGCCTGTCAACCACAGTGTGTAGGCCCAGGCAGTGCCTGTCAAATCCACATTGCAGGTCCAGGCAGTACTCATCTCAACCTAAAGGTGTAGACCCAGGCAGGGCCTGTCTCAACCCCACAGTGCAGGCCCAGGTACTGCCCATCAACCAGACAGTGTAGACCCAGGCAGTGCCTGTCTCAACCCCACAGTGCAGGCCCAGGTACTGCCCATCAACCAGACAGTGTAGACCCAAGCAGTGGCTGTCAGACCCAGGCTGTGCCTGCCAATTCCACAGTGAAGGCCCAGGCAGTGCCCATCAACCCCACAGTGTGGGCCCAGGCATTTCCTTCAACCCTACAGTGTAGGCCAAGGCAGTGTCTGGCATCCCCACAGTGTGGGTGCATGCAGTGTGAAGCAACCCCACAGTGGGGGCCAAGGCAGTGCTAAGCAATCCCAAGTGTGGGCCCAGGCTGTGCCTGTCAACTCCACCATGTCAGTTCATCTAGTGCCTGGTAATCCCATAGTGGGGGCCCAGGCTGTACATGGTAAACTCAACAATAAGGGCCCAGGAAGGATCCAGCAACGATGACAGTGTGTGCCCAGGCAGTGCCCTAGGACAGTGTGTCCAAGAAATGCCCAGGAACCTGTGGGAGCCCAAGCAGTGCCCAGGAACCCCCTTGGTGTGAGCCCAGGCAGTCCCCAACAACTCAAAAGTGTGGGTACAGGTTGTGCTTGGCAACTCCACAGTTTAGGTATAGGCAGTGCCTGATGACAATCTAGTGGGGGAACACAGTGCTTAATGACACAGTTCAGAGAAACCAATGGGACCGCAACACCCATCAATGACACAGATCTGCACCCAGTAACCATGATTTTAGGTTATGACCAACTCAGAGTGAAGAAGAGGGACATCACAATGGCCCAAACTGGACCAGCAGCAGAATCTCACTGTTGCATGTCTATGGAGCCATCCCAATGGGATTTCAATAACTCCCCAGTTCCACTCCTTAAAAACTCCCAATGACATGTTTAAAAAATACGAGCTTAGATGGTCAATTTTTCCCAGGAAAAAATATAACAAAGACTAACTTTTTGAATAAATATTATTTGCATTTTATGCAGCACAAAATCGTGATACTCGGCACCAACCTTTTGTATGTGAGGTTTATTGCAACTCTAAGATACAAACACTGCAGGCTGTGCCTCAACTGACCCCTTAACTTGGAGCAAGAGCAGCCAGTAAGATGCAACACAGAGGTGTAATCCACTGGGAGTTTCCCTACTTTTGTCCCTTTTCCACACTCCTTTCATACATGAAGATCTTAAAGAGCAGGTGTCCAATATGTTCTTTCAGAAGCACAATTTATTCAGCTGTGACAATTTATCAGAGAAAACATTTACCCCCTCCCAATGCTCAGTTCTCCTCCCCAAGGTTTACAAAACATTGTTGCCAACTTATCCATGGCATCTGTACAAAAAGCTTTCACGGTAGGGTCATCTGACCTCAGAGTAAGCTCGTTTATAACCTCACAGTGCTTTCCGTGGCAACAGAATATATCAAAAACCTAGCAATTGTGACATCATCGGCTGACAGCCAGATGTTTCCGAAATGAATTGTGAAATAAATTGTTTCATGTGAAACACTGAGCGTAGATCAATACATCTAAAAAGTCAGAAGGCATGAAAGCATCCAGGTGACATACACTTAGACAGTAAGACACAAGGTGCACATTATTGTGGGATAATAGCACTACTCAAGAAATGAGACACAAGGAGCAGTCTAGTGCCTTACACAGCTGATAAGTGCCATTATGCCACTGTTACGTACACTCAGGTGTACCCTTACAGTGACTATAAAATGACAAAAAATTTTCATTTTAAAACAGTGTAATGAGGTTTACAGAGACCTCAGCTACTGTGCTGAAACACATGATCATATGATCACCATTGGCCAATAACTTTTCTCAGTTCCTTTCACTCATTTAACAATGGTAAACAGAACTGTTTTCTATTGATTTCAGTTGAGAGGGTAGATTCAGCTATGAAGTATTCTGATGTGCTCAACATCTTGGACTGCACCATTCTTTGTTGTCTGGGACTAGAGATGGGAGAGTCACACAACAGTCTAAAGGTTAAGCTAGGAGTTCTGATAGTTATCTCTAGGGGGGTGCATATTATAGCAATACTGGTACAGTGATTGTGGCACAGCGATCCTATACAATGAAAACAAGAGGGGTCATAACACGACAAAACAGGAGCGTTCACACTGCCATTTGTAAGTGGTGTATAGGATATCTCTATGGAGCGATTAAGCAAATAACTGGAGGGTCCCGTGATGATCTGCTGTATGTAGCTTTTAATATACATACTCTCTGCGGATCAGGTTTTATGAGGTAATAACCAGATCAAGGTGAATATACACCAAGGCCATAGGCCGAAGTGTTTGACGACAGCTCAGTCCAGTTCTTACCAACTAAATTCCTGGTCACGATACCACTGTATCTAGTACATTGGGAATAAAAAAAAAGAACAAGTTCTTAAATCGAACACCAGAATCGTACTCTCTATAATGCTACAGCATGTCTGACAGAAACACAAAAATGTCAGGCGGTTTCTCACAGATGTGCTGTAGCACTAGTCTTGATCAATCAGAACACTGAGATTAGCATATAGCCCCATTATTAAATCTACTGTCCAGTTATCGAATGACAGTACAGCAGCTCTGTGTCTCAAGACAGATCTTTTTTCAGTATACAATAATCTCTAAAACATTGCTTTTTTTTTTTTTTTAATAATCACAGCCTTATCTGAGCTTTAAAAAGTTTCCAGTAAGGTTCTTTTACAAAAACTGGTACAGGTTCTGAACTTCTCCAAACTGGTTTTCACATCCCTTTCCAGAACTTTCATGGATTTTGATGGCAGGGAAGCAGGAACAGGCTGGCAAATCTCAACCCAAATTTCTCTGCACTGAGACCCCAGTATAGTGTTTATAGATCTTTCACTTCTCGAGTACATGAAAACATTAAAAAAAAAAAAACTGCAGCCAGTACTGTGTGACTTTTTGTAACATTCACCAGTGCAGCACTTAAAAGTGGTTTTGTGGACCCAAAGTACTACTTTTGGGTCATGGTACCTTAGGGCCGCGATAGTCCCTTTGTGTAATTAGTAACATTTTATTTACAGCCTTTTTTAAGTGGTAAGGGAGCATACTTTGGCCCGGACAAGATGGCCAGCTGATCCTGTCCTCTTTCTGATTCAGCTACATGCCCCCACACGTAGTGATGTGAAGCAAGGCAGAGCACAGAGGAGAGCCCATTGAAATGAATGGGACTGATTTTTTCCTTACTTTGTAATACATCATGATGGCGACCTGGAGTTTAGTTAGGGCCACTGATTGACTTACTTTGCAATACATTATGATGGCAACTTGGAGATTAATAAGGGCAAATGATCGACTAACAAGGGTCTTGTTAGCTGAACGGTGACCTTTATTAATCTCAAAGTCGCCATCATAACATATTATAAAGTAAGGGAAAAATCACTCCCATTCATTTCAATGGGAATCGCCCCCGTGCTCCCCCTTGCTTCACGTCACTATGTGCCTGAGAGTGGCGGCATGTAGCGGACTCAGAAAATGGAAGGGATCGTCCTTGCCAGGGGAAACTATGATCCCTTACCACTTAAAAAAGGCTGCAAATAAAATGTTACTAATTACACAGAGGGACTATAGCAGACCTAAGGTGCCATGTCCCAAAAGTAGTACCTTAGGTCAGAAAGTGTACTAAATCTCTAACGATTGCCCATCCCTCTCATGCACCCATTCACTTGCAGATGGGAAGAATCAGAAAAGCACTTGTTTTGTCAGTCAGAGGTCAGAATCACCTAAACATGTGCATCACACACAGGAACAACTTCGCTTTCACCCCCCCCCCCCCCACCAAAATGGACTGAGGGTTAGTTCACACACACATAATTTTGTGAACCCCACCATGGATGGTTACATGGTTGTCCACCTCAAAAGCTTTCTGAACTGGGAGATAAGGCGAAGGGTGAGAGTTGTCACCATGACCAAAATAAGGTCTAGGTTGCAATTGCAAACAAAATGGTTGCAAAGTAGGATACAGACTGAGGTGATACACTAACAATACACACTGCAAAGCTGGGTCCACAAACATTACCACAATCCTGGCAATGGAATTACAGCCTTAACTACAAGGTCAGCTGCTCCATAGTGTCCACACTGTGGAACAAACCAACACCAGGGCAACTTGGTTCTTAAAGGGGAACTGTCATCAACAGGGTTTCTTAATGTCTGAAAGGCCATAAAAAGCTAATTTGAGTGATCCATTGTATTTATGTGTGAGTCTTTGCAGTCCAGAGTTATTCATATATAATGTATGGTAAGTGCCTATTAACCACCATAATCGGCAGTTACACAGCTTTGTTATGCACTGTTTAAAATTTTAAAAGTTGTTATCCATACTTCGGAACTTCCAAACAGTGGCAAAATAAAAAGAATGCCCCAGAGTTCCATAATTCTCACACACAGAATGCAAACAGTGATTTTTGACCATACACTATAAAAGATGACGGCTGGTGATCGGGTGGCAACCACGCTGAAATCACCTCTCGTGGTTGCTAGGGCTACAGTAAACCTCTCAAGCTGCGCTCTCGAGGTTTACCATGTTGCCCTAGCAACCACTCGAGGTGATTACAGCATGGTTATCACCTGATCCCCAGCCATTATCCTCTATGTAAATCAGGCTGTAATTAAGGGCTGGGGGCAGGCATGTGTTTTAGGCTTCTGACAGTAAATAATGTCGCCGAGGAACTTGGCCCTCCATTTACTGCGTACCGGGTCATAATGTCATATCGCCAATAAGCACATTATGCGAATCCTGGACCTGTGCGCTCTCCATGTTGGACTCCCGGAGTTAGAATCCTTGGTAGGGTGGGGGCGGAGATCCTCCACAGAAATAAAATACCAGTGAAGTGTGCAACACGCTTAAGCCACATGACATTCTGCTGTGCGCGGTTTTGACCCCGTGCCCATTTACTGTAGGTTAAATAGGGAATCATCTATTTTATTAAGTGTGTTTTAAGGTGTTATTACAACACTTTCTACATTTATAATAATTGTTTTGTATGTGCATTGAAACTAGTGAGTTATCACCTTTACATTTCAAACTGTTAGTAAAAATACTTTATCTTTAGGATTGCTTTATACCCTAGGCTATACTGCCAACTGATCAGTAAAACCTACACACCTCAAGGCTGACTCAGTGGTGTCAACAAGTATTAGGGCCCCATACTGTATCAGGATGTCTAAACCCTGACTGTGTTCATGTCAGTGCAGATTTCTGGGACTGCCACAGCACCGACTTCTATCTTATTCCATTCTCTCTTACAATTTCGGATGTGAACTCAAGTCTACCAAGATGCAAATGTGGCTACGTACCTACTGGCCTGGCATCATGGGGCCAGCCTTGTAATGTGTAGTTTTTGATTAACAGCTGGCAGCATAGCCTAGAGGTTAAAGCAAAGAGTTGTGAACAAGTTTTGTTCATCCAGCAGAATGGGGTTTGATTCCAACATGCTCTACTTGTATATAGTGTGACCACAGCAAGTCACTTATCCTCATTGTGGTCCCAAAACACACCCAGAAACAAGCTGTACTGTAGTTGTATGCCTTTCCAGGACAAAAACAGTGAAAACAATCTGAGCATGTTGACTTGGAAAGAAAAAAATTAGGACACCATTAATTGTTTATTAATTGCAAAAACACATAGATGGACAACACTGTTAAAACCTGCATAACCTGAAATGCATTATTAAAAGAGTATTCTACTTTTTTTGATGAAGTTAAAAGTATAACAGTTTCTTACTGAAATACTTTTGATGGAATGGGATTTTCTACCGTAAAGGAAACAAATGAATCTGGTTGATCCTGCTGCTCATGCTCTTCGAGCGCGTGTCTTACACGCTGCAGCTCTGCTAATGGACCGCAACCTTCCAGAATGCCATTCCCATTGTAATGTAAAAAAAAGGAGAGACAGGCTGTGTGTGTGTGTGCGTGTCTATCTTTGAGAGAAGTGCTAACTAACTCAACTATGTTGAAAGTGAAACAAAATATCACTATTAATTAAATAAAATAATATATGGGTGGGTGGGTGTAAAAACCAGAATTTTGCACACACTCTTGGTATGGGATGTTTTTATAAACCCCTTGGACTTTGCCCCTAAGGTTAATGCAGCATCCCATATCGTGTGTGTGTGTGTGTGTGTGTGTGTGTGTGTGTGTGTGTGTATAAAATTCTGGTTACACACACATCCACCCATATATTACTCTATATTTTAATAACACAGTTCCGATTATGCATGTTTTAACAATGTTGTCCAGCTATGTGTTTTTGCAATTAATAAACTATTAATGGTGTCCCATTTTTTTTTTCTTTTCAAGTCAAATCTGGATAGAAAGAGCATAATATTTTCAGAGTCATAACTCATGCTCAAGTAGTTTTTACTGTCTTTGTCCAGAAAGGGCACACAACTACAGCTTATTTCTGGGTGTGTTTTGGGACCACAGGGAGGTTAAGTGACTTGTTCTGGTCACACAATATACAAGACGAGCATGTTGGAATAAAAACTCATTCTGCTGGATGAAAGAAGCTTGTTCACAGCTCTTGGTTTTAGCCTCTAGGCTGCACTGCCAGCTGTAAATCAAAAACTACACATTTCAAGGCTGGCCTCATGATGCCAGGCCAGTAGGTAAGTAGCAACATGTGCATCTTGCAGACCCGAGTTCACAACCGAAACTGTAAGAGAAAAGGCTGTAAGTGCGGTAACAGAATGAGACAGATGGTGCTGTGGCAGGCCCCGAAATCTGTACTGACATGAACACAGCCAGGGTTTAGAAATCCTGATATGGGGCCCCAATACCTGTTGACACCACAGAGCCAGCTTTGAGTTATGTGCAAGGCCCCTGGAATTCAGCGGTTCTGTGGTCACAGAATTTGCCGCAGAATTTGCATCATGCCGCAGAATATATATTGTGCCACAGAATTGTTTTTTGGTGACTTTTCATATAAATATACTGTTTTTTCATAGCGTCAGGCTTTTTTTCCCTATCTCATTTATCCTGAAGCCCCTCCTCTATGCTCAGCATATGATGTCATTAATGACATCACATCATATTTAGCCAATGACAGGACTGCGTTCTGCCAGAGAAGTGAATAAATCATGCCGTAGAAATCAGAAAGTGCTGCCGAGAAGCCAAGGAGCCCTGCCGCAGAAATCAGAAAATTCTGCCGCAGAGCACCAGGGACCCTGGTTATGTGTAGTTTTTAATGATCAGATGGCAGTATAGCCTAGAGATTAAAGAAATCCTAAAGATGGATTATTACTACTAACAGTTTGAAATATAAAGGTGATAACTTTACTAGTTTCAATGCACATACAAAAGAACTACTATAAATGTAGAAAGTGTTGTAATAACACCTTAAAACACACTTAATAGAACAGATGATTTCCTATTTAATCTGCAGTAAATGGAGGGCCAAGTTCCTCAGCGACATCATTTCCTGTCAGGAGCCTAAAACATATGGCTGCCCCCAGCCCTTAATTACAAGCTGATTTACATATTAATAAATCTGGACTGCAAAGACTCGCACATAAATACAATGGCTCACTCAAATTAGCTTTTTATGGGCTTTCAGACATTAAGAAACCCTGTTGATGACAGATCCCTTTCAAACCATCTGATCGCTGGCTCTGTTATTCATGAACTGCCATTCCATGTGTGTCTGTGATGTCAGCACTACAAATAAAGCAGGATTCTGATGTCCGCACCATGAATATGGCAGGAGATGGGGGAATTCTCTATAACATTATACAGGGGGAGGTTTTGCTAATGCTACTCAGTGCGGCAGTCTAGTCTACAGGATGGCTTCCCTTAACAGTAAATACCTGCCAAGAGTCAGAGGCCAGGGCAGTACAGCCAGTATTAACAGCAATCTTGTTGTGGTGAGGATTACAATAGAAGGCTTACTGCTTTAATGAAAGGGTGCTTTCCTATTCTTTTAACTTTTAAAGTAGCTCTTTATATGGAGATTTAACAGTTAATGATTAATCTCACCATTTTACCTGGAATGGTGTACAGGGCCTTAGGTCATCAAGCACTGAGAATGCTGTTCTCCCACTGGTTAGGTATTCCACAGTGACAGGTCTTAAGTGTGAATATCAGGTGATGGTGCATTTAGAGTGAAGATACCACAGTCATCCTCACTCTAGATACATCAACAAAAATATCTTATTTATTTTAAGCACATTCACTTCTGAAAGTGTTGTTAATACAGGCTGTATATAAAGGCTTGACTCAAAATATGCAACTGACCTTGAAGTGTTAGCGGGCAAGATCGTAACATGAGTGGCGGAGCCAAAAGTGAATTATCAAAGTTCTACTCCCTCACAAGTGCTGATAAATTGATTTTGTTTTTTTAATTGGCCCATTGCATATCAGATATATACAGTGTAAGTTTACGAGTTATGACTTGTAAATCTGCTGCTGGTGTGAAGTTTTAATTTTTTCTCTTTTATTACAGTGGCTGGTTTCAGTGCTGCACAGGGCTATCATGATGTCACTGGCACAGTGAACGCTGCTCACCGATTGGTTCAGTATTCCACTGTGACATACCCAATCTTCAAGATACCAATTGTAACTACCCAATAGCAAAGATAACATGTTATCTTGGGAGATTGTGTATGTCATCAACAAAGATTAAACAATTTATTTTCACAGGTTCATCATTCCTGGTGTAGAAACAAATTTATCAGGGCAAATTTATCACCACTGCTGTTGTATACAGTAAATATATACAGGCAAACTTAAGCATATAGGTGCCTAGTGTACATGTTCAGTGAGATGAATTATCTCAGATATTAAGTTTATTTGCAAGCCACCAAATTCAGAAATGAACCTCACCTCTATACACACACACACACACACACACACACACACACACACCCACCCAGCTGAAACCAGCCCGATGAAATGGAAGTTCAGGTATTCAGGTAGAATGATGCAGCCTCCTGGTGCACTGCTGTGTTCAGGCTATTCTTCATTGGAGTGGGTAGGATTGAAGGGGGATCTCTGAATTCCATCTGGACACTAGCCATCACCACTTAGTGAACCAAAGTGACTCAGAATATAATGGAACAGCCCTTAAAGGAAAGCTTTGCGTTGCAGGGGCTTCTACCCCTGCAGACCTTATCCTCCGGTTTAGGTTTACTGAAATAAATCATCTTTTTCCTCATGCCACAAAGTTGTTTATTTTAATTTTGAAAAGTCCGCTACCCGGAAGTATGATGGTCGCTTGGGCGGCTCCATTAACTGTAACGGTACAGTGCCACACTGTGCGCTTCAATACAAATGCATTGAAGTGCATGGTGCTGTGCCACACCTTTACAGTTAATGGAGTTGCCTAAGTGTCCGCCATACTTCCGGGTACAGGACTTTTCAGAATAAAAATAAACAACTGTGCGGCACAAGGAAAAAGCCACTTTTTTCAGTAAACCTAAACCAGGGAGTAAGGTTTACAGGGGCAGGAGCCCCTGCAAAGCAGAACTTTCCTTTAATTTATTTATTTATTTTTAAAATCCCATTAGGGGGCACACTCTGACACATCCCAGTAAAGACAGTCAAGCAAACAGAAAAATAATTCAGTCATACCCAGGCAGCCAAAGATAACAAAAAATTAGCGATGGGCACAGAAACTGTGATATCGGAGCCAAAACTACCACTGAGATTGAACAATCTCATAACATCCATTCTGTATTGTAGCCTCACTGATGTCAGCTTTGGCCACCAGATATTTTGCATTGGCGACCTCTGGACTATTTG
The DNA here is from genome assembly GCA_016271365.2 of Neoceratodus forsteri. Taxonomy (NCBI): domain Eukaryota; kingdom Metazoa; phylum Chordata; order Ceratodontiformes; family Ceratodontidae; genus Neoceratodus; species Neoceratodus forsteri. The sequence continues at coordinate 968,010,113 of CM028133.1, forward strand.
GCAATAAAGCGGACTTTGATGATGGTCCATTTGTTAGTTAAATTTTAATTGTCAAATGTATTTTTTTTTTTTTTAAACCACTGGTCCGGCATAGCCCAGTTTGAAAATCAAGGTCCATTTCTTGGGTGTAGATGGGAGGGTTTTGCTTCTTATATAATGGGAAGTGGGGGATGAAACAGAGTGGGAGTGGTGACTAGCTCTATTTCACACAGAGTCAAACGCTGCATGGAATTTGAACCTGTGATGATCTGCTTCATAGGCTAAAGCTCTAACCACTGGACCACACAGGGCTCAACAACAGTACTAAAGGGGAACTGTCAGCAATAAGAGCCTTACACCCACGTCTGAGGCTGATACCAATGAGCCCCTTGTGTGCAAAACACTTTTTTTTTTACTTACTGATCACTGCAGTGTAGTAGATTGTATCAGGCTGATTTTGTTGCCCTGTACGCTGACTTTTCATGTAACCAGAAATGCCAGACTCACCTGCAGATGATATCAGAGGAGAGCTGCAGCACTGGGAGATTCAACAGCCTGCAGTGGATGTCAGAGTTTTTTATAAGCTGTAATCTTCTGTTTGCTGGTCTGTTCTCCTGGGGCTAGGGGCAGTCGCAGAGGACTGTTCTAAGCCCCGTGGGCACAGCAGGGCCAGTAAATATTTGATTTTAGCTTACAAAATCTAACATGCATACTATGACTATTGAATCTCCCAGCTATGCAGCCATCCTCTGATGTCAGCTGAAGGGGATTCTGGGATTTCTGGTTACAGGAAATGGCATCTTAGGAGTAGCCTAATATAGTCTACTATACTGCAGTAAACAGTAAGTAAAAAATGTTTTTGTACACAAAGTACAATCTGGGATCAGCCTCACACTCGGGTGTGAGGCTCTTACTGCTGACAGTTCCCCTATAATATATAAGGACTGCAGTCAGTACCCTCAACTAAACCAGTTAAGAATACACAGCATACAACTGGTACTGGATTGACCACTCCTCTCCCTGCCCTGACAGATAAGTCTGCTGTTCAGCGCTTAAGAAATTACAACGGGATGGGGGGGGGGGGGCAGGTATCTCACTCTCTTAGGGAATGTTGCAACTGATGAGATGCAAAAAAAACCACCAGCAACGGAGGCAAGCACACTGTTCCTTGGAGCTGCAGACAGTACCAGACACCAAGGAAGCAACAGAGTTCAGGACGTACTGGGGGAGGCAATGAGAGAGAGACGCTTTCTGTACTCAACCAGAAATATTTATACTGGCTTACAGTCACAACAAAATGATCAACAAAAAGGAGCAACCTTATATTAAAAGCAGCAATGTAATTTGCAATAACCCCAACCCCACCCCCAAAAAATACAGGACATTTTGGGAAACATTAAATCGCTTTTTCTCCCAAACTGTCCACGGCAGCCCTGGATGGGTTTCTACATTCCTTGCCCCAGTCCCCACCACCCCCACCCTCCCTCTGAGACACAAAAGTCTAACAATACAAAAAAAAATTCTTCAGAGAAAGAGCGCGAGCAAGTCAGTTTAATGCACAACTCAGCAGCAAGGAAGGGGTTAATGCTGAGCGGGACAGAAGTGACTAAATCAAGGTCCAGTCAAACTGAACACACCCCCCAGCTACGGAACGTTATCATTGATCAGTTATATAATCAAATACAATATAGTACATAAAGACTTGTTTCTTTCTTCTTACGTTTTTTTCCTATACAATATGTACAGCGAGAAACCGTTTTAAAAAAACAAAACAAACGAGAACAAAACAGTTACTAATGATTTTGTATGGGAAAAGGGGACAAAGTGAGAAAAGCAAGAGGAGGTCATTCTCGCTCCCCCAATTTAGAATCAAATTTCTCAAGGTGGGGTGTAGGGGGCTGATATTATCATGTTTAATGTGCTTAAATAATATTAAATAGATGAACGAAAAACTAAAGTCCTGCTAGCTAGGCCTCTTTTAGATAAGCATTTTTCTTTAGTATAAAACCTGGAAAACAGAAAAGTTTGTCATGCCGGCTGTCCTCTAGAAGCAGCACTCTTGCCTACAGAGGTTATCGAGAACCAGAACAGGAATCTGGCACAAAAGGTACAAAAAGTAAACTGTGGTGAAGACGAGGGAGGAGGTGAAGGAAAGGGCTGGTCTGGAGGTGATGCCGCTGTTCATTGATGCCATTTCACATGGGGGGGAGGGAGGACAGGGTTGAAATCCAAACGCAATGTCTTCTACACAATATTCCCCCTCTCCCCACCCCACCTCCCAAAAGAACTCAGAAAAGAAAAACAAAATGCCAGCTCTTGCAGGCTGCCACAGATTTACGAACGGTGTAATGACATTTCAGGCAGTCTCGGGTTCCAAGCCCATAGGATGGCATGTGTCCACGTCACAAAACTGCCCAAACCCAACCTCTATTTCAGAGAAACGTGTCCAAGTTTGTAATGTTGTTGTCGTTTGACAGTTATCTGCAGAAAAAAAGCAAGTTAGTTGTTCAGATTAACAATGCTGTTGACACAGAGCGGGAAAGCAGGTAAGCAGGTTTCAGTTCATGTGGAACCAAGAGAGCCACCTCCATGGGGGACTTTCTGCTTCAATCTGAGGGCCTTACGAACTGTCCCAACATGGAGGCTGTCTGAGGTCTTAAGTGTGATGAGTTTGGACATCCTCAGCCGAGGGATGCCCCCTCTCCCCTCCCCTTAGGAGAACACAATGCTAAGACTCTGAGCCCAGATAACATCCTGGAGCATTTGCTTTGTTAAGCGTCTTTAGCAAAGTCTGTTGCATCAGCTCCGGGGGACCCAAGAGAAACCTCCTTTTTGGTTTTAATCATTTCACTTTTCATTAGGCATTCTAATTTTCTTTACAACATGCCATAAGCTCTTAACATATAGATGTTTCATCCCCCCCCGCCCCATGAACATCTTTGCCTGGTCAGTGAACAACTGCACACAGTGCCTTTTTAGCACCCTGATACCTTTTGCCAATGCCTGGATGGGGTTTACAGCAGATACTGTAGTTGCAGTTCCTGTCATCAGTGCTTTTGCGCATTTAATATGTGGAGGTCTAGGTTCTAGGCTGGACTTCAAAACTGTACCAAGGGACACAACTGCTCCCTCTGCAGCAGAAACACTGTTGCACTGAAAATATAAGGATAAAATAAAAAGAAAACTGATGAGCTAAAATACAATACAATAAAAAAGGAAGGAAGAGGTCTTCGATGTTTCCAGTGTTTTTTTTTGTTTTGTTTTTTTCGTCAGTTTACTTTGGGATGGGGGGGGGATGGCAAAAGCTGGAGATTCTGTAAAGGGTCAGTAGCAGTAATGGCCAGCTGCTCTGCCCACAGACATTTGAAACATAACTGCATGCTGCTGCTCATAATTGCGTTGCACTGTCGGACTCCCCTCAATCTGTGTGCAGGGAGGGGCCCCCCTCTTGCTCAGACTCCACTCGCAGTGGTCTCACTGTCTCTTGCCACAGTAATTTTCCAAAAACTTATAGGTCTCGTTAATCGAAAATGAGAGCTTCAGTTTCCTTTGATTTTCCGTACTTTATTTTTTACACACAACTCTAAATAAATATTGACGTCTGAAAATCCAGGCGTTTGCCCATCTCGGTGGCGGTCTCATTTTCTGTGGTTGCGTCAGTAAGGCAGGTCATCTCCACAGACGGAAACCTGAATCATGGTTTGTAGTTTTGACTAATTAAAAACAAAAAGAATAGAGAGAGAGACAAAGTGATGTGCAAGACCAATTTTTTTCTCCCCAAAACTCGTGTCAGTTCTCTAACATACGCTAAGAACGATAGCCTGTGTGGGAAAAAAAGAAAATCAATAGCCTATCGTGCTCCGGGACTGAAGAAAGGGAAGGTGGGGACAAAACAAATGCCCGCAAATTAACCTCTGACGTTAACATGCTGTGCTCAGTCTAGCACCACTAGTTATTTTGTTTTTTTTGTCCTTTTTTAAAAATTTCATTCTGGTTTACGGTCGCTGCCTAACAGCAAAAGGGTTAATTCTTGCACCCGAAGAGAGACCGCTGACGTCCCCAGGGTGTGTTTGTTTTGTTGGGTTGTTTTTTTTTTGCATCACGCGCACTTCTGCTGCGCCTGCGTAAGGAGGTCTGTGAAGGAGTCAAAGAGTTTTTCGAGCCATGGTTGGTTCCTCATGCACTGCTGGACCACTTCTTCCTGTCCGAGGTCGTCATTTTGCTGCTGGATAGCGTCAGTCTGAAATGAGAGATTAAAATAAAAATAAAAATTTTAATTCTAAACTCTGGAGACCAGAGGCATTATATCTTAAGTTTCAACATTTACCAAGGAAAGCAGAGGAAAGCAGGCAAGACGGTGAGGGGAGCAAAGGCAGAGGAAATCAACAAAGGACTCACTAGGGAGGACAAGACTTTCTTCAGATACACAAGTGAGAAGAGGAAGGCATGTGGAGAGATAATAAGGATGAAAAGGTTGGGGGTGGGAGACTTGCCAGAAACAGACCAAGGAAAATCCTACATCCTAAACAGGTATTTCTGCTCAGTCTTCAAAGTGAAGGGAGGGGGATGGACAACCAAGAAGTAGCAGAAACGGAGGGGGACACAAGTCCACTTTCAAAGGAAAGAGTCCAAAAAGGACTTGCAGCTCTGAAGGTGAACAAAGATATGGGACCAGATGGGATACACCCAAGGGTTTTAAAAGAACTCAAAGAGGTATTAGCTGCCCCAGTGACAGCCTTATTCAACAGCTCACTGAAAACAGGCATGGTTCCAAAGGACTGAAGAAGCGCTGACGTGGTCCTTCTACATAACAGCGGCAGCAGGGAGGAGGTCATTAACTATAGGCCATTCAGTCTTAGCTCAATGGTGGGGAAAATAATGGAAACCCTGCTAAAGGAAAGACTGGTTGAATATCTTGAATCCAATGGGCTGCAAGATCACATGCAGGATGGACTATTGGGGGAGGCCCTGCTAAATGAATCTAATTGATTTCTTTGAGTGGGTGACAAGGGAAATTGATCAGGAAAGGGCAGCAGATGTGGCTGATCTGGACTTCAGTAAGGCCTTCAACGCTGTGCTGCACAGCAGGCTGATATTGAAGCTGAAGAGCCCAGGAGTGGGATTCAGAGGTGAAATGAGTCACAAACTGGTTAACAGACAGGAGGCAGAGGGTTGTGGTAAACAGCACGCACCCTGATGGGAGAGTGACCAGGAGGGTGCCACAGGGCTTAGCAGTGGGACCAGTTCTCTTTAATGTCTTTGTGACACTGCTGAGGAACTGGAAGGGAAGCCTTGCCTTTTTGCAGATACCACCAAAATCTGCTACAGGGTAGACCAGGAGGAGTGGATGGAGAGACAGTTGGGTGTGTCAAAAAGTGCAAAATCATGCACCAAGGGCATAGGAATCCAGAGACTTAGTATAGGATGGCGGAAGTGTTGACAGTCACTAAGCATGAATGAGACCGTGGGGTTGTGCTATCTGATGACCTTGAAGTAGCAAGACAATGTAACAAAGAAATTGGTAAGGCTAGTGGGAAGGTGGGATGCATAGGTAGGTGTATATTCAGCAGGAGGAAGGAGGTGGTGTTGCCACTGTATTGCTCTCTAGTGAGGCCCCACCTGGAGCACTATGTCCAGTTTTGGAGGCTGCAACTCAGAAAGGACATCAACAGGGTGGAAGCAGTTCAGAGGAGGGCAATTAAAATTGTGCAGGGTTACACAAGAAACTCTGCAAACAGAGACTGAGGGATCAAGGCAAGTCGATCATTATTTATAAAAGGGCGCTTTTCCAGAACCAAGGCACTTGTACAACAATAAATAATTAAAACAGCAAATAAAACAATTAATTAAAACCAATTAACAACAGCATGGCATAGGATCTCAGCACGTGCACTCAGGGAAGGGAGCAGAGCGAGATGTGACATGATAAGGACCTACAAGTACCTCACAGGAGAGAAGAGAGTGGAGGAGAGTCTTTTTCAAATGAGAAAGAGCACCAGGCATGTGATGAAGCTGGGGAGGAGGGGGATGTTTAAGAGATGTGGGAAAATATTTCTTCACTGAAAGGATGGTAGACGCCTAAAACAGACTGCCAGCAGAGGTGAAAAACAGTGTGGGTGGGGGGGTTCAAGCAAGCATGGGACACACACAGAGGTATATTAGAAAATAGGCAAGGAGCAGGGAGGGCTGCCAGAGATCAGTTAAAGTCTGAGGACACGTATCAAGTAGGGAACATCTGAGTAGCCTGGGTGGGCCAAGCGGTCCTTTTCTGATGACAAAGTCTGCTTCTGTTTTTCCTCCCCTGGTAGTGTTTTTTCACTATTTTCCCTTCCCATTTTAGGGGCCTTTTTTTTTTTTTTTAGTTTTGATTTCTTTGAAGACAGTACAATGATTAAATAGAAAATGAACAATTTACATTTGAATTACAGTTTGTTAGAAGTAATATAATTACTTAGAAAAAGAAATCCCTGTAAATTAACACACAAAGATAAAAACAGGTTACTCACTTGTAACAGTAGCTCTAGGAGTAGTATTCGATGTACACTCACACTTCTGGCAGTGTTTCTTTCCCTTTAAATCCTGCCAGAAAGTCTTCAAGCTGGCTCCTCCCACTCAGCCGGGTGGAAACTCCCCCAGCACCACCCCGTGACGTCAGATCTTATCCCTGAGAAGCAAGAATCAGTGCACCACTTGCCACGGGGAGGCTGGGTGGGTCAGTGTGGATGCAAATCATATACCACTCCTAGAACTACCGTTACAGGTCAGTAACTTGTTTTTCTAGGGCTGATGATATATTGTACCATCCATGCTTCTGGCTGACTTCTAACAGTTCTCCAGGGAGGTGGGGCCAAGGCGCACACCCCCTACTTAGAGAAGAGAGATTGGAGAACTGAGGCCCCCAAACTCGGCATGACTCAAGGTCAATGAGGTAGTGGAAAATGCAGGTGTGTGCTGACTTCCAGGTAGCAGCCCTGCAGATTTCCTGGATAGGCACATCCCTGTAAGCAGCTACCGAGGCAACAGTATGACGGGTGAAATGAGCCTTTAGTCCTATGGGAGGCTCCCTACCCACCAACCCATAACAAAGGTCAATGCAGTATACAATTCCGCTGCCAATCGTCTGCTTCACTGCTGGTCTGCCTGGCACGGCTGCAGCGTAGGTGACAGAGAGTTGGCCAACCTCTCCCCGAACTCCAGCCATGCACTCCTTATAAAAGGCAAGTGCATGCCACAGGTTCAAAGTATATAGCCTGTGCACGGCCTCCGAGGTGTGGTTGGTAAAATACACTGGAAGACTGATCACCTGGTTAAGGTGAAACTCAGACACAACCTTCAGGAGGAACTTCAGGTTGGGGCGAAAGACAACCTTGCCCTTGTGGAAGACCAAGTAAGGAAACTCCACTGAGAGCACCTGGAGCTCACTGATCCTTCTGGCTGATGAGATAGCCACCTAGAAGGCAGTCTTCCAGGACATGTGTGACATCTTACACCTGTGCATCGGTTCAAATGACTTGTCCATGAGCTTTGTGAACGCCAGCAACAAGTCCCACAGTAGTGGCGGTACACACACCGGAGGAGAAATGTGGTCAATGCCTTTGAAAAAGCACCATGCCGCCTTTCTCCTGTGCCACTGACAGCATACCAGCCTGCACCCGGTATGCAGAGATGGCTGCCAGATGCATCTTAAGAGTCATCGACCGATGGCCCGACTGAGAGGGACCAACAGCCACCGGACAAGATAATGGGTCAAGCCCCTTGCCCAGGCACCAAATGGAGAACCTCTTCCATTTGAAGCATAACATTTTTGGGACGACTTCTTCTGAGAAGCCTCAACCACGGTAAGGACATCTTTGGAGAGACCCAAAGCCTGCACCTCTAGTTGCTCAGGAACCAGGCTGTTCGGTGCAGGGACTGAAGGTCCGGATGGAGTACCTTCCCCTGATTGCAAGATAGCAGGTCCGGGCAGAAAGGAAGATGCCATGGGAGCCTGCTGCTGAGGAGACTGGGGTACCAGAAATGGTAAGACCAGTCCGAAGCCACCAGGGTCATCTGTGCCTTGTCCTTCCTGGCCTTGAGTAGCACTTTGTGAATCAGAGGAAATGGAGGGAAGGCATACATGAGGCCCCGAGGTCGAGGGCCTCGAGAAGGCATCCCCCTGCTGCATTCCCTGCTGAGGGTGGTGGGCACAATACAGCCTCAGCTTTGCATTCTCCCTGGAGGCAACAGAGTTACCTAAAGGGTGCTCCACTGAGAGAACAGACTCTGCACTACCTCCAGATGGAAAGACCACTCATGAGATGCCTCACCCACCCAGCTGAGTGCATCTGCCAGCTGGTTGGATATGCCGGCCACATGGATGGTCAGGAGATCAGCGTTCAGGCTGAGCACAAGGGTACAGATGTGGAGAGCTTCCTTGCACAGAGGAAGGGAGTGCATCCCACCCTGTTTGTTCAGGTATTACATGGTCATGGTTTTGTCCATCTGGACCTGAACAACCTGATCCTGAATGTGTGGCGCAAAAGCTGTCAGTGCCAGCTGAACTGCCCAAAGCTCCAGCAGGTTGAAATGGCATCGGAGCTCCCCAGGGGTCCAGAGTCCATGGACTCTGTGCTCCCCCAGGTGGGCATGGCAAGAGCAAAAGCATTATTATAGTGACCGCTGGCTCCAAGTGAACAAATGGGATTCCTTCCTACAGGTGTTCTGGAACTAACTACCACTGGAGGGTGTCCTACATCAACTAGGTCACAGTGACCGGCTGGTAGAACTGGCCATTGCGCTGAGACCACTGACATGCTAGCTCGCACTGCAGAGTGTATTCTCCACCAGACCACGCTGGTGCAAGCTGCCATGAATCCCAGGAGGCACAGGAAATCCCAGGCAGGGCGCAATTGCCCAACTTGAAATGATCGGGCAAAGGAGGAAAGAAAAAATGACTCACCTTAGTAATGTTTCTTCTAATGGAGTCTTGCTGTATTCTGACATATGCAGTTAGGTCCTGCTTTTCAACTGCCCTGGAGAACAAACAGTTAAACTTTCTATGACTAGCATAGAATGTTCACCACGAGCTCAGTTGAAGCCCCTGTCTGCTGTTGTTTAAACTGCAACCGTCAGATCTTTACAAGCAAAAACTCACTAGGTGTTCTGTGAGGAAACTGTAAAATTCTTGCTAGCCAACTGGCAAATATATAAAAGGTTTTTTGGTTTCAAAGGAAGACTCAAATCAGGAAAACAAAAACAAAACGCATCCAAAACACAACCTGTCACCCAAATCAAAAAGAGGGTGTAAAAAGGACACCCCTAGGGTGCCAACACTGCTCCTGCCCACCCACATCCCAAAATCTAGGTTCTGAGAGGGGAGGCGGGGGTGGTGGGGAGGTCAGAATACAGCAAGACTCCATTAGAAGAAACATTACTAAGGTGAGTAAATTTTTCTTCAAACAACATGTAGTCTTGCTGTGTTCTGATACATGCAGACTACCAAGCAGTACCTCCATGGAGGAGGGACAGAACCTACTTTGAGAACAGGCTCTGAAGTACTGCTGTGCCAAACCGAGCATCACTCCTAGCCTGGATATCCAGAGAATAATGCTTGGTGAAAGTATGGACTGTTTTCCAGGTGGCTGCTTGACAAATTTCTAAGAGAGGAATATCCCTGGCAGCAGCCAGGGAAGCAGCTGTACCTCTAGTGGAACGAGCCCTCAGGCCTGAGGGGTGGAGTTCTACCAGTTTTCATGGCAGAATTGAATACAAGAAACAATCCACCTGGCACTAGATCTCTTAGTGGCAGGTTTGCCTTTACCAACTTCTCCATAAGTAAGGAACAACTGGAGGGATTCAAACCTGTGACCCTCGGTACGCTCTATGTAGTAGCTAAGGGCTCTTTTAACACCCAAGCTGTGTAGCCTCCTCTCCCCCGAGGAGGAATGGTCAGTGAAGAAAACAGGGAGAGAAATAGACTGGCTGAGGTGGAAATCTGAAACCACTTTAGATAAGAACTTTCTGTTAGTTCTAAGGACCACTTTATCTCTGTGAAAAGAGATGAAATCAGATTCCACTGACAGGGCTTACAATTCACTGATACGTCTGGCAGAAGTAATGGCTACCAAAAACACAGTTTTCCAAGTCAAGTACTTAAGTTCTGCTGAGGACAAAGGCTCAAAGGGGGGTTGCATAAACTGAGCAATGCAAACATTAAGGTCCCAAGCAGGAGCAGGATCCCTAAAGGGGGGACTGTGTGCAGCAATCCCTTGAAAAACTTACAGAATACAGGATGGGATGACAGAAAGGAAGACTTGCCTACTGACAAGAAAGCAGAAACAGCTGCCAAGTGTACTTTAAGGGTAGCAGGTCTGAGGCCTAGGCCATTAAGATGGACCATATAATCCAGAACCGTAGGCAATTCAGCAGAGTCTGGAGAAATATTCTTCTTAGAACACCAAATGCTGAATCTTTTCCATTTGGAGTTGTAAGTCTTCCTGGTGGAAGGCTTTCAAGAAGCCTTAAGGATATCCAGAACCCCTTGGGAAAGATGCAGATCTGCAAACTCTAACTCTTCAAGAGCCAAGCCTTGAGATTGAGAGACTGAAGACTGGGGTACCAAATCCTCCCCTGAGAGGATGTTAACAGGTTGTAATTCCTGGGAAGAGACAGGGGAAGGTTAACTGTTAGGGACAGCAACAAGGGATACCATGGCTGTCTGGCCCAGTCTGGAGCAATCAGAATAACTTTGCATGGTTGTGACCTTATCTTGACTAGCACCCTGAACAGGAGAGGGAAAGGGGGAAAAGCATACAGGAATTTCCCTTCCCAGTTCAGAATCAGAGCATCCAGGGGGACTGAGCCCAAGACTGGGGGTCTGCAACAAAAGAGAGGAAGTTGGTGATTGTCTGGGGCTGCAAAAAGATCCATCTCTGGTGTGCCCCATCTCGAGAAAATCACTTCCAAAACTAGAGGATCTAGGGCCCTTTTGTGATGGCCCTGGGATATTCTGCTCAGTGTATCTGCTAGGACATTGTCCTTCCCTGGGAGGTGAACTGCTATCAGAGGGGTTTGCAGGGAATAGGCCAGGGACCACAACGTCATTGCTTCTGTGCACAAGGCCGTAGACAGAGTGCCTCCTTGCTTGTTGATGTACCACATGGTGGTGGTGTTGTCTGTTCTGACTTGAACCACCTTGTTCTGTACAGATTTGGAAAAAGCTTGCAGTGCCAGAAACACTGCTCTGAGATCCAAGAGACTGATGTGAAGCAGAGATTCCTGAGGTGACCACAGTCCTTGGGTGGTAAGATCCCCCAAATGGGCTCCCCAGCCCAGCAGGGAAGCATCTTTGGTGAGTATCAATGAATGAGACCGAGTGACAAATGGAACCCCTTGTCTCAAATTGTCCTGATCCTGCCACCATTGCAAGGCTTGGATCAGGGATCGAGTCACTGGGATTAGTTTGGTAAGGGAATCCTTTCTTTGGGACCAAAAGGCTCTTAAATGGAACTGAATGTCCCTCATTTGGAATCTTGCTCCCTGGACCACTGCTGTGGAAGCTGCCATGTGGCCCAGTAGCTGAAGGAAATGCCTTGCTGGTCGAGACACCTGAAGGGTGAATGAAGAGGCCAGTTCCATAAGGGTCCTTGCCCTTTCCAGGGGAAGGAAGGCTCTTGCCTTTACTGTATCCAGTTCTGCACCTATGAAGGTGAGAAGCTGTACTGGTTCGAGAACTGACTTTGGTAGGTTGAGAAGGAATGCTAAGGAAGTGAGCACTTGCTGGGTCACTTGCAGATGTGACTTGACTTGGTCTGGAGACTGACCTACTATGAGCCAGTCGTCCAAGTATGGAAAGATGGAGATCTTTTGTCTTCTTAGGAAGGCAACTACTACTGCCAGGCACTTTGTGAACACCCTTGGGGCTGATGTTAGGCCAAAGGGCATTGCTCTGAATTGATAGTGGCCTGAGGGCAACTCGAACCCGAGGCACTTTCTGTGGGAGCACCTGATGGGAATGGGAAAGTAGGCATCTTTGAGGTCCAGGGAGGCTAGCCAGTCCCCTGGCCTTAGAGAGGATAGGATAATTCCCAGAGTTACCATTTTGAACTTTGGCCTCAAAAGATGTTTGTTCAGATATCTTAGGTCCAGGATGGGCCACCATTCTCCTGTCTTTTTGGGGGTTAGGAAGTACCTGGAGTACAATCCTTTGCCCCTGTGTAGGGTGGGGACTCTCGCTATAGCTCTGAGAGCTAGGAGAGAAGAAACCTCTGCCTCTAGGGCAAGGGTCTCTGAGAGATTTGCAGGTGGAAAAGATCTGGCTCTCATCTTGGGAAATTTTTTGAAGCTGAGAACCAGTCTCTGGCTTACTACTCCAGGACCCACTTGTCTGATATAAGAGACTTCCAGTCCTGGACAAAGTAAGCCAGCCGGCCCCCTACTCGTATGGGAGAATCGACCCGGGCAGACCCATCAGGGTGTCTGCTTGGCAGGGGCTTTAGGCTGAGGGGTGGATGCAGGCCTGCTCATCCCCCTTCTGCCTCTCCCTCTAAAGAACCCCCTCTGTGAAAAGGAAGAAGAGGAGGCCTGAGCTTGGTAAAAAGGCCTTTGGAAAGGCCTGCCCCTGCCCCTGGACTGCTGCCTTTGAGGAGTTGCTTGCCTTTCTTTGGCCTGAGCACTCCTGTAAGTGGTCCTGTACTCATCCATCTTCTTCATGTAATTCTCTGTCTGCTCCCCAAACAGAGAATTACCAATTACAGGATACCCAGGCTAAGGCCGTGGATTTTCCTGTGAGATGCTAGTACGTCTGAGTCAAGCCATCCTCTGAAGAGCCACAGATGTAGCCATGACTCTTGATGATACATCATTGGAGTCTACAGCAGCATGAAACTGTACTTTTGATGCCTCAATCCCATCTGCAGCCACCTGCTCCAGCTCCTTGGCAAGCTGGACGGGGACCTGTTTAGCCAGAGCCAGCACAGTGTCCCACCTGGACTTCGGGTATCTGGCTGTATAGGCCATATAGTTAGCCTGCCTGAGTCCCAAAGATGCTGCCATGTATTGTTTCTTAGCCATGGCATCAATCTTCCTGGAGTCCTTGTCTGGGGGGTGTGATGCCAAGGGAATGTTTGCCTTACCACAGGCAGCAGCCTGCACAACCCCAACATGGCTGCATTGCTGAAAAAGGAACTCCGTTTCTGAGCCTGAGCGAGTGTACCTCTTGTCCAGTCGTCTGTCCACAGGAGGTACAGAATTAGGAAACTTAAGAATTTTTTGTGTCTGTTTCCCAAAGGATTTGTGCAAAGGAATAGACAGTCTCCTGGACTCTGGGATGTCCATCATCTCAACATAATCAGGCTCTTCCTGATCCTCTACTGCTTCCTCTACAGGAAGCTGGAGGGTCTCAGCCACTTTTTTGTAAAACATATAGTGTGAAGGGGACTCAGAAAGCCTAGGAGGAGAAACACCTGAAGGTCTGTCTGGGGAGATGTCCGGGTCAATAGGCACATCCAGACTTTCACCATCACCATAATCATCCTTATACTCTCCTTCCTCCTCCTCCGGTTCATAAAATTCTTCCAAAGTATAATCCGGAACCGGGGGAACCGACCGAACCGAGCCCCTGCCAGATGGTGCCGGTTCAGTCGGAACCAAACCAAGCAATTGCACAATCCTTATCGCCTTGGCTATCTCATCGGCGGTTGGAGTATGAAATTCTGGGTCCGAACCGGTCGATTTGTCTTTTCTTTTCTTTTTCTTTTTATTGGAACCGACTTCTCGGAATCGGCTCTCCTTTTGCCCGAAGAAGTATCGTCTTAGTCAGAGGGCACTCCTTCTGGTTCGGTCGGAACTGAACCGGGCTGGCCATCCGGGTCAGCGGATTTCTCAGCCTCCCTTTCCCTCAGTCTACCTAATCTCTTTTCCAGGGTAGATTTGGGAAAATTCTTGCAAATTTGGCAGTCTGAATTGAAGTGGTCAAACCCCAGACAATAAACACAGGTGGTGTGGGGATCAGCCTTGGCAAAGACTTCCCCACACACACTGCAGTGTTGAAACCCAGTGGGCCCGGTTTTTTTCTTGGGTTTCTCAGACATGGCCAATCCTAACCAAAACTTACCCTTTTTTTGGCAATCCGCCAGGCAAGATTCACCTATCGGTTCCTGACCGTGTCACGGGTCTTGGAAAAAAACGTAATTAAATCCGGTTTTCTTAGAACCGATACGGACTGGTTACCACACTCTAAAGTAAGCACAAGTTGTTTTTATTTTTACCTCAAACTGATCGGTTCAGCCGAACCGATCCACAATTTACAAGTTCCACACAGAAACGGAACAAAAACCTATCTAGTACTCACGGTACCACAGACAGAGACTTGAACTGACTAAGCGGCAACAGCAATTCGGTAGAAACTGACCGAAAACCGACACTTCAACCGACTTTTTGAACCAAGCAGCAGGAGAAATCTCTGCAGCGACTATTCAGTGAGGCGGAGTAAAGAATCTGACGGTTGCAGTTTAAACAACAGCAGACAGGGGCTTCAACCGAGCTCGTGGTGAACATTCTATGCTAGTCATAGAAAGTTTAACTCTTTGTTCTCCGGGGCAGTTGAAAGGCAGGACCTAACTGCATATGTTAGAATACAGCAAGACTTCATGTTGTTTGAAGAACCTCTGCCCGGTCCATTGGAGTCGAGCTCTGGCTCTGCATGAGTCAAGCTCTGCCCTGATGAAATGCATCACCTGCAAAGGTACGAACTCTGACTTGGCCTAGTTAACTAGGAGGCCAAGGGACAAGCAGGTCTGAAGGGCCAGATTCCAGGACTGCTCCACCTCCTCTCTGGAGGGACCTGCTATCAGGCAATCATCCAGGTAGCGGTACACCTGGACCCCTTGGCGTCTCAGGTAGGCTGCCACCACTGCAATGCACTTGGTGAAGACCCTGGGAGCCAAGGAGAGGTCAAAGGGCATGGCTTGGAACTTGTAGAGCTTCTCCTCTGCACGGAACTGAAGGATAGACGAGAATGCGGAAGAACACATCCCGAAGATCTAGGGAGCAGAACCACATGTTTTTCTCCAGGGATGGAATGATCTGAGACAGACTGACCATCCGTAAGGAACTTGTTCACATCATGCAGTTCTAAAATGGGGGCGGCAGCTTCGGAACCAAAGTACCTGGAGACAAACCCTGTGCTTACTGGATGGTCCAGGACTGAAGCCACTACCTCCTTTTGGAAGAGCTGGGCAATGTCCGCCCTAAGGGTGGACAGCTTGTCTGCGGACACCATATCCTCCCATGGGGCGTGGGCAGGGCAAGGAGGGTAAGCCTCGAACTCCAGAGGCAGACCCTGGCCAACTACTTCGAGGATCTGCCTGTCTGTAGTGACAGCAGACCAGGCGGAAAAGAAGTGGCAGAGCTGGCCCTCATGGGAGGACCCTGGGGAGACATGATGGGTATAGGGGAGGCACACCTATCCTGTCACTGGGCAGGCTTGGAGGAGGGACTCACTGAGGAAGCAGCGGGACCTCAACCCCCTGGCTTATGGACAACCAAAGCAACTGACTTTGGTTGAGGATGCTAAGCCTGTGCCTGTTGCCAAGCTGGGGTCTAGGATGGCTTGGCCGCAGAGGCAGAGGTGTGTCAAAAGGGTTTCTTCCTCTTGAGTTTAGAACCCTTGGGATCCCCCTGGGCGGAGGTGACAAGAGTCCAGGGTGGCACTAGACTTCTCAGTCCTAGCGAGGTATCCTTCCACCCCCCCACCCAAACCGGTCAGTGCCCAAGAAGGGGGACATCTGCAAATTTATTCTGGGTATCTGCCATGAAGGTAGAAATCTATAGCCAAGCCCTGCGGCGCATGGCCACCACAGCATGCACGAACCAGATGCAGGAGTCCCCAATGTCCATGGCCGTCTGGAGCTGTTTAGCCACTGCTCAGCCCTGGTCCCGGACTTGCTTGACCACAGTCTGTAAGTCAGCTGGGAGCTGTGGAAGCACCTCATTGAGAGTGCCTAAAAGGGCATAAGCGAAGTGGGCCATCAAAAGTACTGAACTCGGCTGCTGAAGGCCAAGAGAAGAGGCTGTATAGATATTTTTAGCGATGTGATCCAATTTCTTGGATTCTGTTTTGGGAGGCTTATCCACGTCCCTGACGTTTCTGGTACACGGAAAGACTGTTGGTCACCAGACCCTTGGCCGAGAGATGCTTGGCGAAATCCGACAGGGAACTGGTAGGGACCACATACTTGCAGACCATCCAGGTCAAAAGGCAGGGTGCTGCCAAAGCTCCAGAGTGGGGCCAAGAATGGCCCCAGCAACCAGGAAGGCCACTCCAGGGGAGTCACCCTGGTCGGTATGCCATCACTACGGCGACAACTTTACTGTGACTGACACTACAGCGACAACAGTGCCAGGTTGCTGTACTGTTGGTGCGGGACCCAGCACTGCTTTCTGGGGGTACTGCACCCCCTCCCTGAAGCAAGTCCGACTTGGAGTTGATTAGTTTAGCGGGCGGTGTGTGTGTGTGTGTGTGTGTGCAGGGGCAAAGCCCCTGAAGAAAACACAGTCTGAAGTGACTCCCTTTATGCCAACCACAAATGCGGTCGACATAAAGGAGTCGCTGTGACATCGGTCGACAACAAAATTATCGACTGACTGTCATGGATCCACCCTGGTTGAGAATCTCAGTCAGTGGGTACTTGGCCCATTTTTGGATGGGCTCCATCTGGATCCTCACAGACTCTGAGATCAAATGAAGTAAGCCCCCGAAGGAAGTGTAACCATAATCCTTAGACAAATCCTCCCCTGACTCGGTGTCTAACGGATGGGAATGCAGGGAAAAGTCCTCAGATTCTGAGGATTCATCGAAAACAGGTCGACAGCCCAAGTTCCCCCTGACCTGGCAGGACCCACTGGGAGCAACGGTGACCCACAGCTGATGCGGTTGCCCGGCACTGGTACAGGCCTCCTTAGCAGGGGGGCCCTCCTTTGGCTGCTTGGGTGCCGACTTCACCTGGATGGACGGAGAAGCCGAAATAGGCTGAGGCCTCAGTTAGGAGAGCCACGGAAGATCCAGATGGGGCCAGAATCGGCTTAACCCCAGAGAGCATAAGCTGCTGCCACATAAGCCCTTCATAGCACCAACGAATTTTGCATCGGAGCTTCTCCTCACCGAGGAGGAGGAGGAGGAGGAAGAAGAATAGCAGCAACACTGCTTGCCCGAGTGCCGAGAGTGGAAATGCCGATGTCGGTGACAGCTGCTGAACTACAGGATCTTGACCTCGACTGTTGGGAGGGGGGCGATGGCGAGAAGGGAAGGGAAGCGGTGAAAGCTGAGGAACCTCCAAGGTACCAAGATCCTGAGGGTTAGGGATCGGATCAGCATGCTGGTCAGATCCTCCCAAGAAGGTAACGGGTAGGAACGGAGTCCTAGAGAGCGAGGTATCCACTTCATCCTGCAACAACACGTCGACTGGCCCAAGAAAAATCTTGACAGGTTGGTCGATGGGCGTCTTTGCAGTTCCAGGAGGAGTAGATGATTCGCATCTATACGCTGGCAGTTCCACTGGAATGGTATGATTGGCCGGTCATCTTTAAGCTAAGCTCTTCCCACCACCTGGTCAGTATATCCTTCAACTATGCCCCGTGACATCAGATCTTTGCTCGTTGGAAGCAGAGATCTGTGTGCCACTTGCCAGAAGAGGTCGAGTGGGTTGTGCGGATGTGAACCATATATCACACCTAGAATTATGGTTACAGGTGAGTAACCTACTTTTCTACGGGCATGGATATGCTTAATTATCCACGCTCTGGCACACTCCCAGCAGTTCTCCTTCAAGGTCGGTTTGCTGACCTATAAGGCCCTACACGGTCAGGGGCCCTGTTACCTGCAAGATCTCTTGTGTCCCTACTGGTTCATCTGCTCCCTTTGTTCCGCAGATAAGGGTTTGTTGGGAGTTCCCAGGATTCACTTAAAAACATCAGAGGCCAGTGTATTTTTGTCTGCGGACCCAATCATGTGGTACTCCCTCCCTCAACAGATCCGAGAGTCCAACAACAGATACCTTTAAAAAGGAGCTGAAGACCTTTTCATTCAGTCAGGCTTTTATGATTAGTTAACATGTTTTTAGTAATAATTAATGCTGTTATTTATTTGTATGTTTTGTTTTTGTTTGGGGTTTATTGCATTTTAAAATTTTTATAACTATTGAAAAAGTGCACTGAGTCGCAATACAGAAATGTACTCTGTCAAATAAAGTTTTGATTGATTGATTGCTCTGGCTGAGCGGGCAAGGCGTGCACCCCTACTTAGCAAACAGAGTCCCAAAAACTAGCATCCTGGTTTGACTCAAGGTCGATGCGGTAGTGGGAAATGAATGTGTGTGCCGACTTCCAGGTAGCAGCTATGCAGATTTCCTGGATAGGAACATCCCTAGAAGCAGCTACAAAGACAGTAGTATGTCTGGTCGATTGGGCCCTAAGCCCTATGGTAGGCACGCTACCAGCTAATTTACAGCAGAGGTCAATGCAGGATGTAATCCACCAGGCAATCGTCTGCTTTGTTGCCGGTATGCCAGGTGCAGCTTCAGTGTAAGTGAAGAAGTGTGTGACAAGGTACCTTTGTAAATGAGCCCATGGCTCAAAGGTTTTCCAAACTGCTGTTTAAATAAAATAAATAAAATAGAACACCTGGTAAGCCTGTCTCCAAACTCCAACCATGAGCTCCACATAATAAGAGAGCGCTCTCCACAGGTCCAGGGTATGGAGTCTGCGGTCGGCCTCTAAAGAATGATTGGTAAAGTATAACAGTAAGTTAATCACCTGCTTAAGATTAAACTCCAATACCACCTCTGGGAGGAACTTCAGGGTGGGGCAAAGGACAACTTTGCCTTATGGAAGATCAGGTAGAGACTCCACCAAAAGCGCATAGAGCTCCCCGAGCCTTCTGGTTGACATGATGGCCACCAGGAAGCTGTCTTCCACAACAGGTGTGACATCTCACACCTCTGCATTGGCTCAAAAGGCTTGCCCATGATCACAGCCAATACCAGCAGTAGGTCTTAGGGTGGAGTCAGTTCATGCACCAGAGGGGACAGGTGGTCCAGGCCTTTGAAAAAGCACCCGATCACCTTCCGCGATGTCACAGTCTGCTTACCAGCCAGTAAGCAGACATGGCTGCCAGGTGCACCTTAAGAGTTGTCACCAACAGTCCCCAGCTGAGAGAAGGACTAGAGGTACTTCAAAATGCTCGCCACAGGACAGGTGAGGGGATCAAGCTCCTAGCCCTGGCACTAAATGGGGAACCTCTTCGATTTAAATGCATAGCACTTGCAAATCAACTCCTCGGCGGCCTCCACAATGTGGATCATAACTTCAGAGAGACCCAAGGCCTGGAACTCTAGCAACTCAGGGACCAGGCCATGAGATGCAGGGAATGAAAGTCCGGATTTAGGATCTTCCCCTGTTGTCTGGTCTGCAGATCTGGGTGAAGAGGCAACCACCATGGAGGTCTGTTGCTGAGGCTGAGGAGATCCGGGTACCAGAACTGCCTTGGCCTGCCTGGGGCAATTAGGATCATCCACGCCATGTTCTACTAGGCCTTGACCACCACCTTGTGGATCAAAGAGAATGGAGGGAAGATGTACACCAGGCTTGGAGTCCAGGGCCTTGCAAAATCATCCCATAACAGTGGCCTGGACTGAGAGGGGTGGGCACAAAACAGCCTCAGTTTGGCTTTCTTCCAGGAGGCAAACAGATCCACAAGAGGCGTGCCCCACAGGGGAGAACAAATGATTCAGCACCTCCTGATTCAGAGACCACTCCTGCAATGTCTCTCCTACCTGGCTGAGAGCATCTGCCACCAAACTGTTCACTCCTGGGACATGGACCACCAAGAGATCTTCACCCAGGCTGTGCACGAGGGTCCATGTGCCAAGGGCCTCCCAACACAAGGGAACAGAGTGTGCGACACCATACCTGTCCAAGTAGAACAGTCATGGTGGTGTCCATCTGGACCTGCACAACCTGATTCCAGACTAGAGCAAATTGCATCAGAGCAAGCTGCACCACACAAAGCTCCAGCAGGTTCATGTGGTGACGGGACTCCCTGGGTGACCAGAACCCATGGATCCTGTGATCTCCCAGATGTGCACCCCCACCCCACACCAAAGATGTGTTCATCGTGAGCGTGATAGTCCGGTAAAGGTAGACAAACTGGATTCCTATCTCCAGATGTTCTGGGTTCAGCCTCCAATAGATGGCATCTCTCATCTGCTGGGTCACTATGACTGGCTGGTCCAAGTGGCCTAGGCACTGGGACCACTGACAACCCAACTCCCACTGTAGGTGACACATCTGCTGGAGGGTCCAACATAATGTGCTGGTGCAGGATGCTACGTACCACAGCAGCCACAGAAAATCCCAGGCAGGGCACGAGAGCCAAACCTTAAATGATCTAGGGTAGAACTAGTGACATCACTGACTACCCTCTAACAAATCATGGGAGGATGGGGTGATACCCGAGGACTGAAGGAGGGCAGATGCGATTCCCCTTTACAAAAGTGGGAGCAGGGCAGAAGCAGGAAACTACAGACCTGTTAGTTTAACCTCAGTGATAGGGAAAATAATGGAATCACTTCTGAAGAAAAGAACTGTCGCGTACCTAGAGGCCAGAGGGGCACAGGACCCAAAGCAGCATAGATTCACAGCGGGAAGGTCATGCCAGACGAATGTAATAGATTTCTTTGACTGGGTGACCAAAGTAGTAGATCAGGGAGTGGCTGTGGACATGGCCTACCTAGACTTTAGCAAGGCATTTGACACAGTCCCGCACAAAAGATTAATATACAAGTTAGCCAGCCTGGGAGTGGGTCCCAAGATGACAGCCTGGGTAAAAGAATTGGCTGGAGAATAGGACACAGAGGGTAATAGTAATGGAGTCCCTCTGTAGAAAGGGGTTACTAGTGGGTACTGCAGGGTTCAGTATTAGGACGGTCCTCTTCAATGTCTTTATAAGCGACATTGCAGAGGGACTGGAAGGAAAAGTATGTCTCTTTGCAGATGACACAAAGATCTGCAACACAGTTGATGCACAAGGTGGGGTGGAAAGGATGAGAAGGGACTTGGCAAGGTTAGAGGAATGGTCAAATGTATGGCAGCTTAGATTCAATGCTAAGAAGTGCAAGGTAATGCACCTGGGAAACAAAAACCCAGGGGAAGGGTACACAATGGGGGGTGAGATACTAACAACAACAAAAATGGAAAGGGACCTGGGGGTAGTCATATCAGATGACTTAAAGGTGGGCAAGCAATGTGAGAGGGCAGTAAGGAGGGCTTAGGGGATACTGGGATGCATAGGAAGAGGCATCACCAGTAGAAAACAGGAAGTTGTTATCCCTCTGTACAGACAGCTGGTGAGACCCCATTTGGAGTACTGTGTGCAGTTCTGGAGACCCAATCTACGCAAGGACATAGACAGGATGGAAGCTGTCCAGAGGAGGGCAACTAAAATGGTGCAGGGTCTGCACCGCAAGACATATGAAGAGAGACTAAAGGAGTTTAATATGTATAGCCTCGAGGAAAGGAGGGAGAGGGGGGGACATGATAGAAACTTTCAAGTACCTCAAGGGAATCAACATCAAGAGGGTAGCAGCTTTCAAAAAAAAAGGTGTGCAAGAACAAGGGGACACAATCTGAAGGTGGGGGGGCAGCTCAGAGGTAATGTAAGGAAGTATTTTTTCACAGAGAGGGTTGTGGATGCATGGAACGGCCTTCTGGAGGAGGTTGTGGAGTCAAAAACAGTGGCTGAATTCAAGCATGCATGGGACAGTCATAAGGCAATTCTAGTGGGTGGGGGTAGAAAGAAGTAGGCTGCTGGTTAACTAGGATCTGCAGCTTATCCATTAGGTAGGGGAAATGGGCAGACTGGGTGGGCCAAGCGGTTCTTATCTGCCGTCAAACTCTATGTTTCTATCGTGCAAATGAAGTAAGATCTAGTACCCCATCCATAGGGAGTCTAGTTCTGCCATGATCAACTTAACCACCTGTGAAGGAACCAGCTTGGACTTGGCTGGGTTGACCAGAAGGCCCAAGTCTCATCAGCTCTGGAGAGCCAGATCTCTGGATCTCTCAATGGTCAATCTGGATGGCTCGGCCAGCAGCCAGTCGCCCAGGTAGGGATACACCCTGACACCTTGGTGTCACAGGAAGGTTGCCTCCAATGCAGTCTACTTGATGAGGAGGAGGGTAGCATGGAGTCATTTGGATGCAAATCCAGGATTCCAAGAATAGGATTCTCAGAATGGGAGCGGTGTACAGGCCGCCCTCTCAGATGGAGAAGTTAGACAGAGAACTAGCAGGACAGATCAGGAGGACCTGCGAGAAGGGTAGTGTGGTGATTATGGGGGACTTCAACATGCCAGGAGTGGATTGGAGTACCCCAAAAACCAGGAATAGAAGGGAGCAGGTACTGCTGGATGCCTTCCAGGACATCTTCCTGCAGCAAATGGTCAGTGAACCAAACCTGGTTAGAGAACACCCTTGACCTTGTGCTGGCAAATGGGGAGTTTGTGAGAGAACTTATGGTGGAAGAACCACTGTCAGGGAGTGACCACCACTCAGTATGGCTCACACTGGATATGGGCAAGGAAGGAGTGGAATCTGGCACAAGAGTGCTGGACTTCAGGAGGGCTGATTTTTGGAGGATCAGGGAAGTGGTAAAAGGATACCTAGCCAGAATTCAATCTAGTATGGGCAATAACCAGAGGTGGGAGCTAATGAAGCTGGGGATAGTGGAGGCAACCAAAACCTGCTGCAAGGCCCAGAGCAAGAAGGCTAGGGCTAAGAAACTGAGCTGGTTGAGCAAGGAGATCATGGAAAAGGTAAGGAGGAAAAGAGCTGCCTTTACAAGTACAAGAAAACAGGGAGAGGGGAGGAAGGGAGGAGTACCTGACAGAATTGAAGGAGGTGACACGGGCAGTAAGGGAAGCCAAGGCATCTACGGAGCTCAGGCTGGCACAAGGCATTAAGAAGGGGGGAAAGGATTTCTTTAGGTACATCAGAGAGAAAAGGAGCTGTAAGGACCACATAGTAAGGATTAGGAAGGAGGGGGGTTGGGTGGAAGCAGGGTGCAATAAGGTGGAAGCGCTAAATGATTACTTCTGCTCAGTATTTACTAAGGAGAAGAGGGGGGTGATACCCAAGGGAGAGGAATGGCAGAAACAGGGAAGGGGGGTGACAGATGGAGAAATCATGGAGGGCATAGTTTGGGAGGGTTTGAAGGCACTGAGGGTGGACAAGGCGCCAGGCCCAGATGGCATCCACCCCAGGGTACTGAAGGAGCTGGCAGAGGCCCTTGCAGGACTTTTGGCAGACCTATTTAATGCCTCACTACACTCAGGATGTGTACCTCAGGATTGGAAGATGGCTTATTTGCAGCTCCTCCACAAGAGTGGCCCCAAGGATGAACCGGGGAACTACAGACCGGTGAGCCTCACGTCCATCATGGGTAAGCTGATGGAGACTATCCTGAAGAAGAGGCTGGTGGCCCTCCTAGAGGCCAAAGGACTACAGAACAGCAGACAGCATGGCTTCATATGTGGCAGATCCTGCCAAACCAACCTGGTGGAGTTCTACGACTGGGTAACTAGGTAACTGGACAGGGGCCATGCAGTGGATGTCCTGTATCTGGACTTCAGTAAGGCATTCGAGACAGTGCCACATGGGAGGCTGGGAAGTAAGTTAGAAGGCACAGCGGCAGGTACAAAGCTGGTGAGATGGGTAGGGAACTGGCTTCAGGGAAGGCAACAGAGGGTGGTGGTGGCTGGGGAGCTCTCACACCCAAGAGTAGTGACAAGCAGTGACCCACAGGGCTCGGTGTTGGGACCAGTGTTATTTGGGCTATTCATCGCAGACATATCATTGGACATCAAGAGCAAGATCAGTCTGTTTGCTGATGATACTAAGATGGGAGCGGTGGTGGACGACCTAGGAGGATGGCAGGGGTTGCAGGATGATCTGGCAAAGCTTGAAACCTGGTCAGACACCTGGCAACTGGGGTTTAATGCCAAAAAGTGCAAGGTGCTGCATTTTTGGGTGAAGAACCCACGGAGGAGTTACCAGCTGGGGGGAGTGCAGCTAGCCTAGACAGAGGAGGAGAAGGATCTGGGGGTGCTCATTACAGGGTCAATGAACAACTCGGCACAATGTAGGAAGGCAGCTGCAAAGGCCAACAAAATGCTGGGTTGCACTGCAAGGGGTATATCCTTGAGGAGGGAGGACATGATTCTGCCACTGTATAGGTCATTAGTTAGACCGCACCTGGAGTACTGTGTGCAGTACTGGCGCTTGTATCTGAGGAGGGACATTTAAGTTACTGAAGGGGGTGCAGCGCAGGGTGACAAAGATGATCAAGGAGCTGGGGGACTTATACAAGAGAAGGCTGAGGGAGTTGAACATGTACTCACTGGAGGAGAGAAGGGACAGGGGGGACATGACTGAAACCATTAAGTACATGAAAGGAATAAACAAGACAGGTACAGAGGGGCTGTTCAAAGTAAGGGAGGGGAGAGACACCAGGGGCCATGATATAAGACTGGAGGGAGGAAGGTTCAGCAGGGAGATGAGGAGACACTTTTTTACAGAGAGGGTGGCAGCTGGATAGAATGCGTTAACTGCAGAAGTGGTATCCAGTAGAACAGTGGACTGCTTCAAAAGGGGATGGGACAGGACAAGGGGGAGGGTCAATGCAGGGGAAGGGTGGAAGGAAGGGGCAGCTGCAGAATAAGGGCTGCTAGCTGCACATTCGAGCAGACTTGATAGACCTTTAGGCCTTTATCTGCTGGCAAATTTTGTATGTTCGTATGAAGACACTGGGCGCTGATGACAGACTGAAGGACATGACCTGGAACTAGCACAAGATCCTTTATGCTTAGAACTGGAGGTACCGGCAGTGGGATGGACGGACTGGGATGTGGAAGACCGCATTCTGGAAGTTCATGGATCAGAACCACGTGTTTTGCCCATGCGATGGAATAATGTGATTCAGAGTGATCATCCAGAACTAGTGCTTCCACATGTACTGGTTGAAATCGTGCAGATCCAGTATGAAGCGCCAGTACCCCATCCATTTCGAAACCAGGAAGTACCTGGACACATAACACTGACTGGCCATAGTGTCCAGGACATGGGCTATGGCTCCTTTTGAGATGAGCTCAACCATGTCCTCCAGATGGGCGGACAGCATGTCCATAGATACCCTTGACTCTAGAGGAGCATGGAGTTGGCAAAGCGGGAGAGCCTTGAGGTCCAGAGGCAGCCCTCTGCTTACCACTTGTGGCACCCACTTGTTCATTTTGGCAGAGAACCAATGTCGCAAGAAGTGACTCAGCTGACTCTTGAAGGGAAGCGCAGACAGGTAAAGGATGGTGGAGGGATGACACCTCCCTACCCATCACTGGGCAGCTGTTGTGGGGGCACGGATTGGTGTGGCCAGAGGGGCACCACTAATCCTGCCCCCACCACTTGTGGGGCCCTGGCTACCGAAAGAAGTTATGTAAGAATTTACCGTAACAGTAGAGCTTCAAGAGGAGCTCTTGCAGCAGGTAATACCATTAGGACTAATGCTGCCAGGCATTAGGACCCCTTGAAAAACTTGTCGCTAGCAGTCTATAGCGGGGGACCACCCCCGACGTCAACTCCGCCCGATGTCAGATGTGGCATAAAGGGGGCGTTCCCCTGGCGCCATCTCAGTTCTCCCACCAGAGACTGGCTGAAAAATTACTGGAGAACCAGACAGGAACTCCCCAACCTTTCATGAATGTAATGGTAACGATTCCTGGGGGATGGAGGGTTGGAAAGCCACCTTCTGCAAGAGCTTCTCTCAGAGATCTACTGTTATGGTAAGTTCTTACGTAACTGTACTATCCAACTTTGAGGTGGAGCTCTTGCAGAAGGTAATACCATTAGGACTGAGACCCTAACAGGACGCCAGAATAGGCCCAGGTCAATTTGGGAGGTGGAGAGAACTAAATGAAGTCAACGAGACTGAATAACTTCAGGAGAGCAGGCCTTGCAGGACTGCTAGTTCAAAGCCAGCCCTTTTCCTAGAAGCAATGTCTAGGCTGTAATGCCTGATGAAGGTGTGGACCGGGCTTCATGTCGCTGCAGCAGAGATGTCTGCTGATGAGACATGTTTTAAAGAGGCAAAAGAGGTAGCCACAGCTCTCGTGGAGTGAACCCAAATGGGTCCAGGAAGGGGTCTGTTATGATTCTGATAACAGAAAGAACTACAGTGTACTAGCCAACAGGCTAGTGACTGTCTGGAGACAGGAGCCCCTGTAATCCTTTTTGCAAAGGATATAAACAACTGGTCCATCTTCCTAAAAAGCTGAATCCTTTGGAGGTAATATCTCAGGATCCTATGAACATCTAAGGTGTGCAACAGGACTTCACCCTGGTTAGAAAATTCAGGGTAATAAACCGGAAGATTGATGTCCTGGTTCAGGGTCAGTTCTGACACCACCTTCGGTAAGAACTTAGGGTTTGTACACAGGGTCACCCTATCCCTGTGGAAACTATATAAGGCTCTTTGCACATCAAGGCCTGGAGGTCAGACACTCTTCTAGTGGAAGTAATGGCAACTAACAGAAGAGCTTTCCAAGGAAGGAGGCGCAGCTCACAAGATGCAGCTGGCCGGAAAGGAGGGAGTATGAGCTTCTCAAGAAAGAAAAGCAAATCCCACAGAGGAACAGGGTCTCTCCTGGAAGGCCTAATGTGCAAAACCCCTCTGAGAAATGTTTTGCAGACGTTCA
Organism: Neoceratodus forsteri; assembly: GCA_016271365.2. Taxonomy (NCBI): domain Eukaryota; kingdom Metazoa; phylum Chordata; order Ceratodontiformes; family Ceratodontidae; genus Neoceratodus; species Neoceratodus forsteri. The sequence continues at coordinate 968,036,869 of CM028133.1, forward strand.
GTTGTGCCAGAGTTCTCTCTTCTAGAGGGACATGATAAATGGAAACCGCTCACATGTGCACCTTGATGGACAAGTAGCTTAGCCCCAAGTCCAGACGGTGACGGTGGTATTCTAGCACGTCTGACCAGACAATTCAGGGCATGAGCTGTTGCCCAGAGGCAGAAACACTTCCATTTCATCACGTAGGTAGCTCTAGTGGAAGGTTTCCTTGCTGCAACCAGAACTTCTGCCACCCTGCTTGACATTCCTAATCTCTCCTCTGCTAAGACTGCAGGTGCCAGGCGTGCAGGTGAAGAGAGTGAAGAACAGGATGGACAAGTGTCTCCTGCTCCTGTGAGAGCAAGAGGGTGGAGAGAGGCAACTGCACTGGAGGTTCCAATGACAGTTGCTGGAGCAGTGGATACCAAATTTGGTGGGCCATAAAGGAGCTATGAGGATCATCCTGGCTCCTTCCAACTGCAATTTGAGCAGTACTCTCTGGATTCGCGGGAAAGGAGGGAAGGCGTACAGAAACCTCCCTATCTAAGAGAGGAACGATGTGTCTTGCCAAAAAACACCAGGCCCAGGAGCAAGCAAGCAGAAATTTTGCAGTTTGGTGTTGCATGGGGATGCAAAATGGTCACACTCTGGGAGGCCCCAGCAACCGAAAAGGTTGTCTGCACCTTCCTGAAGTAGTTCCCACTCGTGGTTTGGAGAGAGAGACAGCGACGGAGACTGTCGGCGAGAACTTTCTGGACCCCGAGTAGATGAAACGCCGTGAGGACTAAGAGGTGTTTTACTGACCAGTCTCACACCGTCATGGCCTCCCTGCAAAGGGTGTAAGAGTGGGTACCCCCTTGTTTGTTGATGTAGAAGACCACTGGTGTGTTGTCTGTCTGCATCGGAAGGGGGCCTGGGGAGAGCTGGTCTTGAAAAGCCTGGAGCACATTCAGGATGGCTCTCATTTCCAGGACAATGATATGTAGAGTGTGCTCTGTGGGAGACCAGCAGCCTCGAGTCCTGTGATCCCCTACGTGAGCCCCCCAACCTGTCAATGATGTGACCATGGTCAGGATGAGGGATGGGGTTGGTCTCCGCAAAGAGACTCCTCCCTCAAGATTTGTGTGGCAGAGCCACCAATCAAGGGAGCGTTGGACCGCTCGAGAGATCCCGATTGGAAGATTGAGGTTGTCCATTGCCTGATCCCATTGTACCCCGAGGTGCCACTGGAGGACTCTCATGTGCAACCTGGCGAGTGGGACCATGGCTATGGTGGCCGCCATGTAGCCCAGCAGCTGTAGAATGACCCGAGCAGGTATGGTGGAGGCTGCCTGAACTCTGCATGCTACAGCCTGCAGATGTGTTGCCCTGTCCAAGGGCAGGAAGGCTTTTCCCAGCTCAGTGTCCAGGATTGCCCCTATGAACAGCAACCTCTGAGACCGCCAGGGTTCTGACTTTGGCCAGTTCACCGTAATCCCCAGGGAGCAGAAGAGGTCTTCTGTCTCTTTGAGGGTGACTTGGAGACTACGTTCTGTTGGAGCTGAGAGAAGCCAGTCATCTAGGAAGGGGTACACGAAGAGGCCTCTCCATCGGAGGGCCGCTGCTACCACTGCCAGGCATTTGGTGAAGACTCTGGGGGCAGAAGAAAGGCCGAAGGGCAGAACCCTGAATTGGTAATGCTGGTCCTGAAACTGGAACTGAAGAAATCTTCTGTGATGTTTCAGAACTTAATATGCATGCAAGCATCTTGCATACCGAGGGAGCATAACCAATCCCCTTGATGGAGCAAGGGGAACAGACTTGCAAGAGTGACCATCTAAAATCTCTGGTATTTGACCGAGAGATTGAGTTGGCTTAAATCCAGAATAGGGCGAAAGTCTCCCGTTGTATTTGGAACCAGGAAGAAGTGGGAGTAGTAACCTTTGCCCCTCTGCACCAGAGGAACAGGCTGAATGGCCTTTTTCTCCAGGAGCTGTTGGATTTTCACTGCAAAGAGCAGAGGGTGGGCCAGTGGACAACTGGCAGGTGGGGGGGGGGACTGTCCGGTGGGATATAGAGAAACTATTGAATACTCATTTCGAATGGCATCCAGCACCCACTGGTCTGTGGTAATGCTGGACCAGGTGAATGGGTAAAAGGCAAATCTCCCTCCTACCTTCTCGCTCTGTGACTCCTGAGAGGCAGAGAGTCAGGCAGTGGGAGTAGCGGGGGCCTGAGCCCTGGGAGCTTTGGGCTGTCTAGGGCCTTGGGAGCCTTTGGGGTTAGGGTGACCCTGCCTCTTGAAACCCTTGCCTTGGGAGGGATCTTGCCTCCCTGTCCCTGTCCTTTGTGAAAGGGATGACGGTGGGATTCCTGAGGTTGGGACTTGTACATGCAGTGCACGTCGGCTACCATCTTCCCTGACTCGAAGTCCTTTGACTAGAGATTCCACCTCTGGCCCAAACAGCACCGGTCCCTGAAAAGGGGAGTCCAAAATGGAGTCCTGTAGGTCAGGTTGGAAACCGGAGAGTCTCAGCCATGAATGCCTATGTAAGCATACCCCTGAGGCTGCAACTCTAAAGGCCATATCCACTGCATCATAAGAGCAACACAAGATATGCTTGTCTACATCCAGGTCTGACTGGGCACAGGCAAGCACTTCCTCTTTTGCTTCAGATTCAGGCATGGACTTAACGAGTTCCATGGTCTTTTGCCACAGAGATTGTTGATAGGTGACCATATGGGCCATGAAGTTAAGAGACCGTATGGCCCCTGTGGCAGAAGAGAATACTTTCCACCCCCAGCTATCAACTTTTTTGGAGGCTGGGTCCAGAGGCTGAGAACTCAAATGTTTAGGTTTGGCGCCACGGCCATGAGCAGCAGTGAGCACCAGTGAGTTGGCTTTTGGTTGCTCTGCTAGAAAAGGCTCTGCTATAGGGGGCTTATAGAGCCTGTCAGCCTTTTTAGGAGCCGCTGAAATAGAGGCAGGCATACGCCAAGACAGGCAAGTAATGTCCTGGAAAGGCTCATCAAGTAGCGGTATGGCCAATGGTTTTGGTTCCTTGTCCCCCTCAAATTTTGCCAAATATTTATGTTCTGAGTCCAGGTCTTCCATGTCCCATTCGTAGATGGCTTGGATGTGCCTCATGATGTCTAAAAATGTGGGATCATCCAGGGGGACCATGGAGAGTTCTTTAGGCATGGTGAAGGAGGAAAGAACTCATCCCCAGAGGAGTCAGGCGAACAAGGATCCGCATCTCCCTTGTCCGAGGAAGATATACGGCCAGTAGAAGAAGGAACAGGACAGCACTTCCTTTTCCCTTTGGATCCAGATGGATGCCCTCATCCCCACCAGGAACTGGTGGAGTGGAGGGAGGTCCCATAGGTGGAGTAGGTTGGGGGGGGGTGTCTGGGGGTCTATAAAGTAGGTCCCCTTTGCCCGTATTCCACCACGTTGTAAACAGTGACCCTATGTCAGCCACTGGGACGACCGCTGGGCCAGACGTCAGGTGCGTGGAGCCTGGCATCTGGGTGTCCTCGGGGACCGGCGCCAGATTTTAGCCGATGTCCATATCTGGGCAACCATTATCTCCTTCGCCTGGAGAGCTGACATCCGGAGTAGGCGCGGGATTTTCAGGCGTCCTATCTCCCGGGGGAGGTACGGACGTTAGATCCTCCACCAGCGAGCGTCCCCTTATCAGGCGTCGGGGTGTGGGACGCTGGGGAAGGCGAACGGCTGGGTCTGCTGTCTGGTGGAGGGCAGAACTAAGCCGGTGGGGGTGGAGGGGAGATCCAATGTCAGGCGGCCTCCAGCTTCTTACGTTCATCCCTGCGTTTCTCTGTTGGACTGGGCCTGTCCTTATGCCTATCCTTGGACTGGCCACTCTGGGTCGACCCCGAGGAGGATTTGTGGGGTCAGTGGGCCAGAGAGGATGAGGAAGTCCCAGAAAGGGCCAACTGCTGGTGCTTGCCCTGAGAAGAGGCAGAAGCAGACTTATCCTTGTGGGAAGGCTCAGTTGCATGGGCCAGGACTGAGCCAGACCTCCGGCCAGAGGTCGAGGAAGAAGAGGCCTGTTTGGAGGGCGACTTAGGGTGCCACTCTGACCTGGCCCTATCCTTGTTCCGGTGATGGTGTGTCCCTCCCAATGATTTCCCTGTGGGTGTGGAATCCCTAGCAGGAGAAGATGAGCTGGCCCCAGAACCGCACTGCTGCCACTTTTTGCTCCAAAAGGTGTGCTTTAAGTGCGTTGGCTCCTCTTATCCTGGTCTTCTGGTTAAACTTTTGGCAGTGTGGGCAGGCATCAGGCCAATGGTTGGGGCCTAGGTAAATGAGACAGGGTGCATGGCCGTCCTTCGCCAGGATCTGCTTCCCGTAGGCGCACTTAGATTTTCGTCGCAGAGGAGAAGGCGACAACATAAATGGTAATTGAAAATTTTTTTGGAGAAAACATGTTTTCTTTTTTTTTTTTATTGTTTCATGATTTTCTGGAGAGTTATAGTATACATCAAAGATTCATACATATTTTCCATATAGTCTATACAGATATGTCTTTCTTATTAAGCTCAGGAATTTTTCTCAGTAATACATTTAGAATTTATTTCATAGTTTCCCTTATGGTATTCCCAGGTCTGTCCTTGGATATCTTCCCTTACAGTATCAGGTCAGGTCTATGCCCAGAGATCCAGAGCCACCACTTAGCCCAAAAGGCTGTACGTCTCTGGATTTTTAAATTAATCTGGGCTGTCATAAGTTCCATTCTGTATATTTGATAGGTTATATCTTCCCATTCTCTAGTGGCAGGTGGGTCTTTCTGTAGCCATTTCCTCATTACCGCTTTATTAGCAGCCATGAGCAATATGGCTAGCAAAAGCCTTGTGTTACCTCTTCCTACTTCACTACTGAAATTTAATATAAGTGCTATTTCTGGTGTCAAAGTCCCCAACTCAGGGAATTATTCTCCTAATGCCCACCCCACATTTCTCTCCAAAATGCTTCCAAAGTTGGGCAGCTCCAAAATCTATGTTTATAGTTAGCTACTGGTTCCGCACACCCTCTCCAGCACGTCGTTCCCATTTGAGGGTCATATTTCCCCACTATGTGTGGGGTTCTAAAAAATCTTATCAGACATTTCTAGCCAAATTCTCTCCAGGTTAGAGATCTTGTAATTCTGTGTACTGTTGTGTATATCCCTTCCCAATTCTCTTCCTCCAGACTTATGTCTAGTTCTTCTTGCCACCGTTGTTGGGAGTGCATCTTGGTCTCTTTTTGGTTGTTAATTAAAGCTTGGTACGTTTTAGATATTATATGTTCTGGTATTGCTATTTCTATTGTATTCATTATTATTCTCATAAGTGGGTGTATCTCTCTTGGGTCCTAGTCTTTCGCTAATTGGTTCTTACAATAATGACTTATCTGGAGAAACTGAAAAAAAATCATGTTTCCCTAAATGGTACTTTTCTTTTAGTGTCTGGAATTGGCAAAAGTTCCATTGTTCGTATAGTTGATAGAATCTGGTAAGGCCCTGTTGGTGCCAGCTTGTAAAATTATAATCCTGTTTGGTTGGTTCGAATCTGGGATCTGCTGTAATTTTTTGTATTAAGTATATTTTGGGGTCTTTAGTTTTTTTAATTATTGCTCTCCAAATAGTCAGTAATTGTCTGGTTTGTTTAAATTTGATCTCTTTTTTCAAGGTTACTTTTGGTACTGTTTGGCCAAATAGATATTTCTCTATTCCCTCCGACTGGATTCCTCTCTCTGTCTCTTTCCAGTGCGGATTTAATCCTTCATCTAACCACTGTAATATATGCAAAGTTACTGCTGCCTGTGCATATTGTTCTAAGTTAGGTAAGGCAAGACTCCCTTTATTTTTAGGTAGTTGTAAGGTTTTATATTTTATTCTTTTTTTCCCTTGCATATAAATCTGGATATCATACTATTCCATTTTTTAAAGTCTGATTGTAGTGGGTATATTGGCAGGGTCTGGAAGAGGTATAAGAATCTTGGGAGTATATTCATTCTTATAACCTCGATTCTCTGATTCAATGGGAGAAGCAGAGGATCCCATCTCAGGAAATCCTCCCTGATAGCCTGTGTAAGTGGGTTATAATTGGCTTTGTATAAATTGTGTGTTTCCTTTGTAAAGATTTATCCCCAGACAGCGAAATTTATTACTTTTCCATTTCAATGGATATCTGGCCTGGATTATCTCACTTGGTTGATAGTTTAGACATAGCACTTCTGTCTTACTTGTATTTAATTTATATCCAGATATATACCCATCTCCTCAAGAAGCGAGAATAATTTTGGTATGGATGTTTCTGGTTCTGTTAAATATATTAATAAGTCATCTGCAAAAAAAGCTGTTTTATGAGTAGTATTAAGCAATTTGATCCCTGTGATTTGTTCATTTTCTCTAATAGCCTGGGCTAACAGTTCTGCAAATATAGCAAATAGGGAAGAGGATAAGGGGCAGCCTTGACGTGTACCTCTGTTTAGAGGGGAAATGGGTTGAGAATGATCCATTCACTTTTATCATAGCGTGTGGAGATGTGTATATTCGTTGTATAATGTTTAAAAAGGCTATTGGGAAATTAAATTTTTTCATCGTATATCTTAGAAATCTCCAAGAGACTCTGTCGAATGCTTTCTGGGCATCCTTACTTAAAACTATGGAGGGTTTTTTTCCCCTTTTGTATTTCTTCTAGTAAATATACTGTTAGTTTAACATTATCTGCTGTATGATGTTTTATGATAAACCCTGCTTGGTCTTTATTTATAATATGTGGTAATAAACTTTCCAATCTTTTAGCCATAATAGCTGTGAAATATTTATAATCCTGATATAAAACTGAAAGAAAAAATTACTCACTTCAGTAATTATGTTTCTTCTAATGGAGTCTTGCTGTATTCTGACTATTGCAGTTAGCTCCAGCCTTTAAACTGCCACGGAGAACAAAGGGTTAACTTTTCTATGCATGGCACAGAATGCTGAGCTCGAGCTCGGTTGAAGTCTCTGTTTCCCTTTGAATCTAAACCGTCAGATTCTTACGAGCAACAACTCACTAACCCTCCTATGTGGAAATCGTAAAAAAATTTTTACTAGCCAACTGGCAACAAGGAGTTTTGGATTCCCAAAACAGACTCAAGTCAGGAAAACCCCAAACCAAAAACCAACTCCATAAAGGGGCAACAACAATAACAAAAAGCACCCAAACAAATAAAGGGAGGGTGTGTAATAGGCACCTCTAGGGTGCAACACTGCACCTGCCCACCCACTTCCCAAAAACAGGTTCTGAGAGGGAAGGAGGTCAGAATACAGCAAGACTCCATCAGAAGAAACATAATTACTGAGGTGAGTAATTTTTTTCTTCAAACAACATGAAGTCTTGCTGTATTCTGACTACTGCAGACTACTAAGCAGTACCTCCATGGAGGAGGGACAGAACCTACCTTGGGAATAGGTTCTGAAGTACTGCTGTGCCAAACCGAGCATCACTCCTAGCCTGGATATCCAGAGAGTAATGCTTGGTAAAGGTATGGACTGTTCTCCAGGCGGCTGCTTGACAAATTTCTAAGCGAGGGATATCCCTGGCAGCAGCCAGGGAAGCAGCTGTACCTCTTTGGTGGGTTTGCCTTTTCCCACTTCCCCATAAGTGAGGAATAACTGGAGGGATTCAAACCTGTGACCCTTGGTATGCTCTATGTAGTAGCTAAGGGCTCTCTTAACATCTAAATTGTGTAGCCTTCTCTCCCCTGAGGAAGAATGATCAGTGAAGAAGACAGGGAGAGACACAGACTGATTTAAGTGGAAGTCTGAAACCACTTTGGGCAAGAACCTCCTATTGGTTCTAAGGACCACTTTATCTCTATGAAAAGAGATAAAATCAGGTTCCACTGACAGGGCTTGCAATTCACTCATACGTCAGGCAGAGGTGATGGCTACTAAAAACACAGTTTTCCAAGTCAAGTACTTAAGCTCTGCTGAGGACATAGGCTCAAAAGGAGGTTGTACAAGTTGGGCAATGCAAATATTTAAGTCCCAGGCAGGGTCAGGATCCCTAAAGGGAGGATTGATATGAAGCAATCCTTTGAAAAATTTGCAGAATACAGGCTGAGATGACAGTGAGGAATGTTTTCCACTGACAGAAAAGCAGAAACAGCTGACAAGTTGTACTTTAAGAGTAGCTGGTCTAAGGCCTAGACCATTAAGATGGACCAAATAATCCAGAACTGTAAATTCTGCAGTGTCTAGGATATCTACTTCTTGGAACACCAAATGCTGAATATTTTCCATTTGGAGTTATAAGTCTTTCTGGTGGCAGGCTTTCGAGAGGCTTTGAGAATATCCAGAACCCCTTGGGACAGATGCAAATCTGCATACTCTAGCTCTTCAAGAGCCATGCCTTGAGATTGAGGGACCAAAGATTGGGGTACCAAATCCTCCCCTGAGAGGAGGTTAACAGGTTGTAATTCCTGGGAAGAGACAGGGGAAGATGGACTGTTAAGAGACAGCAGCATGGGGTACCAAGGTTGTCTGGCCCAGTCCGGAGCAATCAGGATCACTTTGCAAGGTTATGGTCTTATCTTGACTAGGACTTTGAACAGGAGAGGAAAGGCATACAGAAATTTACCCTCCCAGTTTGAAATCAGAGCATCCAAAGGGACTGAACCCAAGACTGGGGGTCTGCAACAAAACAGAGGAATCTGGTGATTGTCTGGGGCTGCAAAGAGATCTATCTCTGGAGTGTCCCACCTTGAAAAAAACACCATCAAAACCAGGGGGTCCAGGGGCCATTCGTGATGGCCCTGGGAAGTCCTGCTCAGTGCATCTGCTAGCACACTGTCCTTTCCTGGAAGGTGGACTGCTATCAGAGAGGTCTGCAGGGAGTAAGCCAGGGACCACAATTTCATGGCTTCCGTGCACAAGGCCGTAGACCAAGTGCCTCCCTGTTTGCTTGATGTACCATATGGTGGTGTTGTTGTCTGTCCTGACCTGAACCACCTTGTTCTGCACCAACTGGGAAAAAGCTTGCAGTGCATGAAACACTGCCCTGAGTTCCAGGAGACTGATATGAAGGAGGGACTCCTGGGGAGTCCACCCCAAGAGAGAAGCATCCATGGTAAGGACCATCGAATGAGACTGAGTGACAAAAGGGACCCCTTGCCTTAAATTGTCCTGATCCTGCCACCACTGAAGAGCTTGGATCAGTGTTAGAGTAACTGGAATCAGTTTGGTAAGAGGGTCCTTCCTCTGGGACCAAAAGGCACTCAGATGGAACTGAATGTCCCACATCTGAAATCTTGTCCCTTGGACCACTGCTGTGGAAGCTGCCATGTGGCCTAAGAGCTGGAGGAAGTGTCTTGCTGGTCGGGACACCTAAAGGCTGAAGGACGAAGCCAGCTCTATAAGAACCCTTGCCCTTTCCAGGGGAAGAAAGGCTCTTGTTTGACAGTATCCAGCTCTGCCCCTATAAAGGTAAGTAGCTGAACTGGTTCGAGAACTGATTTGAGGAGGCTGAGAAGGAAACCCAGAGAACTGAGCACTTGCTGAGTCGCTTGCAGGTCTGACTTGACTTGGTCTGGAGACTGACCTACTATGAGCCAATCGTCCAGATATGGAAAAATGGAAATATTTTGCCTTCTTAGAAAGGCAACAACTACTGCCAGGCACTTTGTGAAGACCCTTGGAGCTGATGTTAGGCCAAAGGGCATTGGTTTGAACTGATAATGGCCTGAGGGCAACTTGAACCTGAGGTACTTTCTGTGGGAGCACCTGATGGGAATATGAAAATAGGCATCTTTGAGGTCCAGGGAGACTAGCCAGTCCCCTGGCCTTAGAGAGGGAAGAATTATTCCCAGAGTTACCATCTTTAACTTTGGTTTTAGAAGATGTTTGTTCAGGTATCTTTGATCTAGGATGGGTCACCACTCCCCTGTCTTTTTTGGGGCAAGGAAGTATCTGGAGTACAGACCTTTTCCCCAGTGTAGGGAAAGAACTCTCTCTATGGATCTTAGAGCCAGAAGAGATGAAACCTCTGCCTCCAGGGCAAGGGTCTCGGAGAGACCTGCAGGTGGAAAAGATCTGGTTCTCATCTTTGGAAATTTTTTGAAGCTGCGAACTAGTCCCTGGCTTACTACTTCCAGGACCCACTTGTCTGATGTAATAGACATCCAGTCCTGGGCAAAGTAAGCCAGCCTGCCCCCTACTTGAACAGGACAGTCGACCTAGGCAGACCCATCAGGGTGTCTGCTTGGCAGAAGCCTCAGGCGGAGGGGTGGATGCAGCCCTGCTCATCCCCCTTCTGCCTCTCCCTCTAAAGAACCCCCTCTGTGAAAAGGAAGAAGAGGCCTGTGCTTGGTAAAAGGGCCTATGAAAAGGCCTGCCCCTGCCCCTAGATTGCTGCCTTTGAGGAGATGCCTGCCTCTCCTTGGCCTGAGCACTCCTATAAGTGGTCCTGTACTCATCAATTTTCTTCATGTAATTCTCTGTCTGCTCACCAAACAAAGAATTACTCACCACAGGAAAATCCATGGCCTTAGTATGGGTGTCCTGTGAGCGGCTAGTATATCTGAGCCAAGCCATCCTCTGAAGAGCCACAGATGTAGCCATGACTCTTGATGACACATTACTGGAGTCCACAGCAGCATGAAATTGTACATTTGATGCCTCAATCCCATCTGCAGCCACCTCCCCCAGCTCCTTGGCCAGCTGGGGGGAAGCCTGCTTAGCCAGTACAGTGTCCCAACCAGGACTTCTGGTACCTGGCTGTATCGGCCACATAATTTGCCTGCCTGAGTCCCAAGGAAGATGCCATGTACTGTTTTTTTGCCATGGCATCAATCTTCTTGGAGTCTTTGTCTGGGGGGTGTGAAGACAAGGGAATGTTTGCCTTACCACAGGCAGCAGCCTGCACTACCCCAACATGGCTGCATTGCTGGTATAAAAACTCCATATCCGAGCCTGATAGTGTATGCCTCTTGTCCATCCTTCTGTCAACAGGAGGTATAGAATTGGGAGACTAGGATTTTTTGTGTTTGCGTCCCAAAAGATTTGTGAAGGGGAATAGACAGTCTCCTGGACTCTGGGATGTCCATCATTTCCACATAATCAGGCTCCTCCTGATCCTCCATTGTCTCTTCCATAGGAAGCTGGAGGGTTTCAGCCACCTTTCTGTAAAACAGAAAGCGGGAAGGGGACTCAGAAAGCCTAGGAGAGGATACACCCAAAGGTCTGTCTGGGGAGATGTCTGGTTCAACAGGCACATCCAGACTTTCACCATCACCATCATCATCATCATCTTCAAACTCCCCCTCCTCCTCAAACTCCGGTTCATAAAAGTCTTCAGGGGTATAATCTTGAACCGGGGGAACTGACCGAACCGAATCCCTGCCAAAAGGTGCCAGATCAGTCGGAACCGAGCGAAGCGATTCCACAATCTGAATCGCTCTGGCTATTTCCTCGGCGGTTGGAACATGAACTTCTGGATCCGAACCGGTCGATTTCTCTTTACGTTTTCTTTTTATAGGAACCGATCCCTCAGGATCGGCTCTCCTCTTGCCTGAAGAAGTATCGCCCTGGTCAGAGGGCACTCCTTCTGGTTCGGTCGGAACCGAACCGGGCTGGCCATCCGGATCAGCGGACTTCTCAGCTTCCTTTTCCCTCAGTCTACCTAATCTCTTTTCAAGGGTAGATTTAGGAAAATTTTTACATATAAAAACACAGGTGGTGTGGGGATCGGCCGTAGCAAAGACCTCCCCACACTCACTGCAGTGCTGAAACCCAGTGAGCCCGTTTTTTTTCTTGGGTTTCTCAGACATGGCCACCTAACCAACTTACCCTTTTTATGGCAACCACCAGGCAAGACTCCCTTATCGGTTCCTAACCATGTCACAGGTATTGGAAAAAAACGTTCAAAACAAGTTTTTTTTTTTTTTTTTTTTAGAACCGATAAGGACCGGTAACCACACACTAAAGTAAAACACAAGGATTCAATACAAATGGTCGGTTCAGCCAACCGATCTAACACTTTCACAATTTCCACAGAGAAAATCAGAACAAAACCTATCTAGTACTCACGGTACCGCAGACAGAGACTGAACCGACTATGCAGAATAAATTTCGGTTTAAAACCGTCACTTAACCGACACTTTAACCGACTTTCGAACCGAGCTGTAGGAGAAATCTCCGGAGCGACTGTTCAGTGAGGCGGAGTAAAGAATCTGATGGTTTAGATTCAAAGGGAAACAGACAGAGACCTCAACCGAGCTCGAGCTCAGCATTCTATGCCAGGCATAGAAAAGTTAACCCTTTGTTCTCTGGGGCAGTTTAAAGGCTGGAGCTAACTGCAATAGTCAGAATACAGCAAGACTTCATGTTGTTTGAATACAACGATATGATTCACAGTTCATTGGGTCTTTATCTGATTTAAGTATTGTGGATATGTTTGCATATTGTCCGCTGTTTTGAATAGAAGAGTTGTCATCTTGTATAACATTAAATAGCTTAGTTAGTGTTGGAATTAGAGTTTTCTTGAACGTTTTATAAAATTCTGAAGTGTATCCATCTGGGCCTGGGCTTTTATTTGATTTGGAGTTACTAAAGACATTACTTATCTATTGGGAAGTTATTGGATGGGTTAATATCTTACTTTGTTCCTCTGTGATTTGGGGTAATTTCATATTTGTAAAAAACATTTTATACTTTTTTCTTCTGGTTCTTGTTGCTGGTGATATAATTTTGAATAGAATGATTTGAAACCCTCTAATATATCCTTTGTTTTATTAAGTATTTTGGCTTGTGTTGGGTGTTTTATTTTAGTTATTGTTGATATAGCCTGTTGTTTTCTTAATCTATAAACTAGTATTTTAGCCGCCCTGCTTCCCCCTTCATAGTATCTTTGTTTCACATACATCAAGGCTTGTTCAGTTTTTTGATTTAATATATCTTGTAGTTTTGTCTTTACCTGGTTAATCTGCGTAATTGTGTCTCTCTTTCCCTCTGCATGTACTTGTTGCAATCTTTCTAGCTCCAATCCCAATTTTGTTTGTTTCCTAGCCCTCATTTTCTTTTGGTGTATTGCATATGCTATAATTTCTCCCCTTAGAACTGATTTTAATGTGTCCCATAATGTTCCCTCCTGCACCTCTTCTATTGTGTTGTCTTGTATTATTCTGGGGATCCATTGCTGTACATTTTCTTTGAACTGTTTATCTTTAATTAACATATTATTGAACCTCCATTGTTTCATTATTACTTCTTGTTCTGCTTCTAGTTCTATAGTAGTAACTGCATGGTCTGATAAGTAAATTGGGGAAATTTTTGCCTTAAGTATTAAATCTAAGGATTCTGCTTCTACAAAAAAATAGTCTATACGTGAATATATGTTATGAACCCCAGAGAAAAGTGTATATCCTCAGGAAGTTGGATAACACTGTCTCCAAGTATCTATTAAAGCAAGGTCTTTTATAAGTCTCTTGCCATGTTTCTGTCCCCTTGTAGCTCTGGGGGTATTAGGATTTGAGCTATCCTTTACAGGATTTATTAATAGGTTCAAGTCTTCTCCTAGTATTAATTTCCCTTGTTTAAACACTATAACTTTATCAAAGACTGCTTGATATACCATGGGTTCTGATCGTGGGGGTATATTTATGCTTCCCACTGTATAAATCTAGCCTTCCCAGTTTCCCTTCACCATCCTGATATGATTCTAGCATTTGGAATGTCGAAAATCGTGGTACAAGTATGGCTGCACCTCTCCTGCGCCCTCTTGTGTATGTACTAACCACAACACTCGACATTCCATATTTTAGTAATTTTTGGTGTTCATCTTTTGGTAGATGTGTCTCTTGTAATAAAATAATTTGAGGATTCATTTTTCTGAGATGGGAAATTATTTTAGATCTCTTTATAGGGTTACTTAATCCACTGACATTATGGGACACCACTTTCAGGGTTTTCTTACTAACATACTAAAATGCCAGCAGAATAGGCCTAACGGTCTTTCGCGTCTGCTCGTTTGGTCAGTCCCCAACCTGGGTGCTGACCTTGCTGTCCCCCTCACCTTCTCTGGCTTCTCCCTTCCCAGTTCCGGATATTCTTGCTGCATTGGATTTTGCTTCCAGAACCCTTCCCTGTACCTGTCCAACCCTCTTGAACCCTCCACTGTCTCTGCCTCCACCAGCCCCTAGGCAGTGCATTCCATGGCTCCACCACCCTCTCAGTGAAGTAGCACCTCCTTTCTCCCCTGAATCTTCCTCCCTCCAGCTTCCAGCCATGCCCTCTAGTGGCCCCTTCCTCCTTCCTTCGAAGCACCCCGACTGTTCCTCCCCTATTTACCCTCTTCATGTACCTAAAGACCTCTATCATGTTCCCGCGGTCCCTTCTCGCTTCCAATGTGTTCATATTTAGCTCTTCGAGCCTCTCCTCATAGGTCCTGTCCCCCAAGCCCCAAATCATTTTGGTTGCCCTCCCCTGGACCCTCTCCAGGAGGTTAATGTCCCGCTTTAAGTGGCCTCCAAAACTGCATCGCAGTACTCAAGGTGCGGCCTCACCAAGCAGCTATACAGAGGAGTATCACTTCCTCCTTCTGGAGGTGATCCCCTAGCGATGCATCCCAACATCCTGTTGGCCTTGCTGCTGCCTCCTACAAGTCTCAGAGTTGTTCATCTTGACATCCACCACCACCCCAGGTCCCTCTCAGCCATCGAGACTTGTAGCATTTCCCCAGGGTGTACACTTGACCTGGGTTTCTGCCCCAGGTGAGTAACCTTGCATTCCCTGCATTGAAACTCAGCTTCCACTTTCTAGACCATCTTTCCAGAGCCTCCAGGTCCCCTGTAGAGCCACCCTCCCTCTCCTCCTCCACCACCGCCCCAGTTTCGAGTCATCTGCAAAGAGACTCATCTCACTCCTGATTCCTGTCCTATGTCCGATATGTAGCTTGAACAGAAGGGGCCCAAGGACTGATCCCTGTGGGACCCCACTAACGACCCTCCTTGGGATGAGACTATCCCCAACTACGACCCTCTGGGTCCGGTCCTGGAGCCAATTGCCTATCCATCTGATCATCTGGTTCCCCACCCCATTTCTCCCAGCTTATCCAACAGGCCCACGTGAGAACAGAGTCAAATGCCTTGCTGAAGTCTAGAAAGAGGACATCCACTGGTCTACCCAGGTCCAAGGCACTTGTCACCCAGTCATAGAACTCCACCAGGTTTGTCTGACACGATTTCCCGGATGAATCCATGTTGTCTATCGTCCAGGCACCCTGACTTATCCAGGTCCCCTAGCCTCCTTGACAATGCCCTCCATCACCTTGCCCACCACCGAGGTCAGGCTGACAGGCCTGTAGTTCCTCGCACCTCCCTTGATCCCCTTGTGGATAGGCACTATAGCGCCACCTTCCAGTCTTGGGGCACCCACCCTGTCCTCAGAGAGATGGTGAAAGCTCTGCCAGGGGTTTTGCCAGGACATCTGCAAGTTCCTTCAGCACTCTGGGATGTAATTTATCCGGCCCCGTGCTTTCTCAGTCTTAAGGGAGCTGAGGGTTTCCTCACTCTCTGCTGTGATTTCCACTTCGGTGCCCTCTCCCTACTTAGCCCTCCCCCACCTGCCAGTGATGCCTCCCTTCTCCCCAGACCTGCCGATCTGTAAGGGTCCCCCCTCCTCAGTATCTCTGTCTCCTCCCATGTATGATGCAGCACCCCATTTTCCTGGTGAAACTGAGGTGAAGTACTCATTTAGTACCTCAGCCTGCTCCCCGGTCTTGTGCCCATCTCTCCCCTGATTTAATCCTGCTAATCTGCCCTTCACCCTTCGCTTTTTCCCCAATGTATCTAAAGAACCCTTTTCCTCTCCTAATTTCCTGGCCAGGTTCTGCTCCTTCCTTGCCTTAGCCGCCTCACCACTCTAGTGGCCCTTCTAGCCATCAGCCTGTACTCCTCGATCCCTTTTACTCCTTGGCACTTGAATTGCTTATAGGCTGCTTTCTTCCCAAGACCACCTCCTGGACCTCCCTGGTCCACCAGCAGGGTTTTTGGGCCCACCGCATTTTCATCTTACTCTTGCACAGGTGCTGGTAGCATCCTGCACCCTCTCCTGATGATTTCCCACCTACTATCAGCGCCCATGTCTGACCCAATCCCATCCAAATGCTCCTAAGGATCCTTCCCATTTCCTTAAAATCCGCCCCTGAAGTCGGTTACTCTCGCCTTTGTGCAGCCTTCTACCCTCCTAGGTCCAGGCAGAACCAGACTGTGGCATGGTCACTCCCGCCAACGGGTCCCTTACCTCCAGGCCCCCAATCTGGTCACTGTCTGCCAGGACCACATCCAGTACCCGTGCCTCCTGGTCGGCTCCTCACCTGCTGAGTTAGGAACGCGCCTTGAAAGACATCCAACAACCTCTGTTCCCTGGTCACAGAGGATGTCATAGTCTCCCAGTCTGTTCCTGGCATGTTTAAGTCCCCCAACACCACAACCATTCCTCTGCCCAGTCTGCAGTGTCTCCTACCATCTGCCACCAGACTGTCCTCCAGCTCCTCCGCCAGGGCAGGGGGTCTATACACCACTCCTATTTTTACCCTCTTGCCCTCCCTTGTTATCAAGGTGACCCAAATCACCTCCACGGTTCCCTCCGCCTCCTCTACTCCCCCTATGCCAATGCAGTTTTTGACTATCATTGCTACCCCTCCTCCCTGTCCTTCCTGAACATAGTGTATCCCTCCAGGTTCAGGTCCCAGTCATGTCTTGCAGTGGCCCAAGTCTCAGTGACCGCTGCCACATCCACTGCTCCTCAGTTAGCATCGCCTGGAGCTCAGGCATTTTATTGCCCAAGCTCCTGGCATTTAGCAGGACTACCTTCCACCCTTTCCCTATAGTTCCATTTCCCCTGCTCGTGTTCCCATGGGGATTCTGTTTTCCCCTGGTCTGCACTTTGCCAGTTGGCCTTTTCCTGCAATCCTCCTGGTCCCCAGGGGGGTGGAGACAGAGTCCCTCCTTTATCGGCACCCCCTTGACAGCCTTTTCTCCCATCCCACCCCCCTTCACAAGTTTAAACCCCACTTTTCACCAATGAACCCCTCTATTTTCAACTTAAGGATTCCCTTCCCCTCCAAATTGAGATGTAGTCTATCTCTAGCATACAGCTCCTTATCCTCCCAGGTCTCCCCCAATCCCCATCAACCCATACCTCTGGCCTCACACCACCCCCTGAGCCACTGGTTTATCTCCTAATTTTCCTCTTGTGTTCCCCACTAGCCCTTGGCACTGGCAGGATTTCTGAAGGAAACTGTGCATCCTATGTCATGACAGACCCGAGAGCCCCTGAATCTTGCCTGTATCTCTAGCTCGCTATTTCCCCCAATGTCATTCGTACTCCAGGTGGACCAGTATGTCTGGGAACCCCCACAATCCTTTGCCAGCTGATATACCTCGTGCTTAGCCCTGTGCACCGTTAGTCCAGGGAAGCATCTTGTTCTAACTGGCCAGGCTTCTCCTCCCTATCCCATTTGATACCCCTGATCATAGAATCCCCAGCAGAGCACTCTGACCACTCCTTTCCTCCATTCCCCCTTCCATGTCCCTCATCCTTTCTACAGGCCCTCCACCCAGCCGGCTCCGTGTTCCTCCCTTTCTGGGTGCCACTTGCCACCTCCTCCTTATTTACCATGGCCACCCCTGCCCCTCCAATCCTATGCCTCTCCTCCTCCTGAGTATCCTTCTGTTCCTTGCTAATTCCCCCCTCACTGCTCGCAACTGGTCCTTCTCCCCCATCTGCTAAACTAGCCTGGCTCATCCTCCCTTCCTTCCTGTCTCCATTTAGTTCCTCCTTTCTAGTCGTGCTCCCCTGGCCTAAACCCTCAGCTCCCTTTACTGAATCCTCCTTGTACTTCTGGTCCTTCTCTTTACCTTCCTCCCAACTGGTCCTTCTCCTTGCGCTTTCCTCCCTCTTCCCCCTGCCCCTCCTGCTCTGATTCACTGCTCCCCCAATTCTCCTGCATTCCAGGTCCTCCCCTGTTCTTCCTGCTATCTGGCCCCTGCCTCCTGCCTCCCACTCCCACTCCCTTTCCATCTCTAACTACCCCTGTCATGGCTACATCACCCCCCTCATCCTTGAGCAGAAGAAGAGAATTGAAGTGGTTACTGAGTGTAAGGTCTGATCCACCTCCCCACCTTGCTTCCTTCTGTCCAGCCCTGGCCATCTGCCTACTTCCCTGAGAATGTTGTCCTCCGTCCCCTTTGTGAGGGCCCCAGTTACCTGCCTGCTTCCTTGGTAGTGTCCTTTGCACCCCTCTGCCAGGTTCCCTATGGGACCCTGAGTATTCTCCTGCACTCCTTTCCCTATGCCCTCACCCCGTGCTTGGTGCAACCCTGTCAGAGATTCCACCCCCTTCCCCAACCATACCACCTCCTTCCCCCAGCTTCTCCTAATCCCCGCAACCTCCTCCCTAAGCTGTGCTAGCTGGTAGCACACTGGGCAACCACCGAACTTCCAAGCCCAGTCCAGTATCATGGCTGCTCCACACCCTGTGCACCCCACCACCCTCCCAAAGATGCCGCCCTAATGTGTGGTTCCATCCTTCCAAATAGGTTTCCTTGGGTGAGCCACCAGGTTCCCCCCTAGTCCAAGATACCCCTACTGCCTAATCAGGTCACCCATTAATCTTACAGACAGTCCCACTGTACACCAGTAACCCTGTTACTAGGTGCAGTACAACACATTAAACTTATAAGGGAAATAAACAACTCCGAAAGCTCCTCTCTCCCAGCCTTTAAATCCTACCCCCAGTGGCTAGAACTACATGAGCTGCACCTGCAGCCTTTTCCTCCAATTGCAGGGCAGGTGTTCCCTATAAATTTGCAGACTTCTGGGAGGAGGGTGGGTCTTGGGCAGACACCTGACTCCAGAGAGAGTGTATCAGCCCTGTGTCTCCCTCCAAGCCCAGCAGCCAAAGAACCAGGCCCAAGCAAATTCCACCAAATAGGTTTTAAATCAGAAGAAATAGGCCTCTACCAGCGCAGCCTGTTACACAGTGAAACCTCCACAAAATGAGCCCCCCTTACAGCCACCAAATTAGTTTACAAACATCCAGCAGCACCCCAAACAATACCCTGCTAGCCCCTTAGAAGTAAGAAAGAAAAGAACCAACCTACCAAGTAAAATCCACAAGAACCCTGTGAAAACAACAGCAGCAGCAGCTACTGTCCTGGAACACAACTGATCCTGTCCCCTTCCAGTTCTTTCTGAGAAGACAAAGCAGCTAACACCTTAATCTGATCTGAGCCATCTAAATACTTCTGATATTGTTCCCCTGTACTCTTTCTCTTATATCCATTACATTGCCTCTCTTCTGTATTGCTTGCATCCCAGAGTTTACTCATGTCTTATTTTCTTTTTTTTGTTTCATATCTCTTCCCTGTATATTCTCTGTTTCTGTATCCTCTCCTTCCCCCCCAAATAAAGTACAGTTACGTAAGAACTTACCGTAACAGTAGATCTTTGAGAACAGCTCTTGCAGCAGGTTACACCATTATAGCTGAAGCCAGCAAGCGCAAGGACCCCAAGAAAATTTTCTAGCTAGCAGTATCCAGCAGGGACCGCCCCAGATGTCGGCCCCGCCCCGCGTCAGGCATCATACAAAAGGGGGCGGTCCCCCAGAATCCCCAGTTCTCCCGCCGGAGACTCCCAGCCGCTAGATGCATCAGAAGTGGAGACTGAGGATCTGCCATCAAAAGGTATTCAGAGCGGTGTTAGAAACACCTAATCCTAGAAAAGAGATATTGGAACAACTCTATCTCCGGAGGGGGATGGTGGGAGGGAAACTACCTGCTGCAAGAGCTGTTCTCGAAGATCTACTGTTACGGTAAGTTGTTACGTAACTGTACTATCTTACTTCGAGAAACAGCTCTTGCAGCAGGTTACACCATTAGGACGGATTCCCAAGAAATACTGGAAATCCCTCGCAAGTGGGAAGAGGCTAGGTAGAGATCACGAGTTGGACTAAAGCCTAGGATAGGAGTCTCTGAAGAACTGCTAGATCAAAACCAGCTCTTCGCCGTGATGCAATGTCCAGGCTATAATGCCTGATAAAGGTGTGCACGGTGCTCCAAGTAGCTGCTGCGCAGGTGGCTGAAGTGGACACGTTCTTCATGGTCGCAAAGGAGGTAGCTACCCCCCTTGTGGAATGTCCCCTTAAAGCGCCCAGTAAAGGTTTGTTACATTTCTGGTAACAGAACATGATACAATGGATAAGCCACCTGGACAGCGATTGTTTAGAAACCGGAGCTCCCATCATCCTATGGGCGAAGGAGACGAAAAGCTGATCAGATCTACGGCGTTGCCTGGTTCTGGTCAGGTAGTATCTTAGACACCTGTACACATCTAGAGTGTGCAACAGGGCCTCTCCTCTATTAGAGTATTTAGGAAAATACACTGGTAAGTCGATGTCCTCATTGAGGGTAACAGCTGAGACCGCCTTAGGTAGAAACTTTGGATTTGTCTTTAGGGACACCCTGTCCTGGTGAAAAACCAAATAAGGTTCTTTGCACATCAGTGCGTGAAGTTCAGAAATCCTTCTGGCTGAAGTAATAGCAACTAAAAATAACGTCTTCCATGTCAGGGGATGTAGCTCGCAATCCACGGCTGGTTCAAAAGGTGGCAGCGTGAGCTGCTCCAGGACAAAGGGTGAATCCCATGGAGGAATAGGATCCTTAATCAGAGGTCTAAGGTGGAGAACACCTCACAGGAAGGCTCGTGCGGTGTTCAACTGAGTTATGGGACGTAGGCCTATAGGTGTACGATAGGCTGAGATGCCACAAAGGTGTACTTTAATAGAGAAGTAGGCCAAGCCTGCCTGGAAAAGAGACAGGAGGTAGTCTAGGACCGACCTTTCCGGACAATCCATCAGGGAAAGTCCTCGTGCTTGAGCCCAGAGGCAAAATCTGCGCCATTTCATGGCGTATGTGGCATGAGTAGCCGGTTTTCTAGCAGCCGCTAGAACATCTGCTACCTCTTGCGAGACCCCGTACCGCATGATAGCTATGTCTCTAGGAGCCAGGCGAGTAGGTTCAGAGAGTGAAGGTCCGGATGGACCAAAGAACCTGCCTACTGGGACAATAAGTGAGAGCTGATTGGCAGAGGCACCGGAGGTTCCTGGGACAGCTGGTGTAGCAGAGGGAACCAAATCTGTCTGGGCCAAAAAGGCGCGATAAATATCAGCGTCGCCTGCTCTCTGCAGAGTTTCAAAAGGACCCTCTGGATCAACGGGAAGGGAGGAAACGCGTAGAGGAATCTGCCCATCCAGGAGAGGGACAACGCGACTCACCAGAAAACACCAGGCTCTGGATCTAGCGAGCAGAAATTGGGCAGTTTTATGTTGGATGGGGACGCGAAAAGGTCTAACTCTGGTGTGCCCCATCTGTGAAACAGATCCTCTACCACCTCCTGGAGTAGTTCCCACTCATGGACTCTGGCCTGAGAGCAACTCAAGACTGTCTGCGATGACGTTGACCACTCCAGGGACATGAATAGCAATGAGGTTTGCACCGTGTTGTAGAACCCAATCCCACACCCTCATGGCCTCCCTGCAAAGCGGGTAGGAATGGGTGCCTCCTTGTTTGTTGAGGTAATACATCACCGCGGTATTGTCTGTTTTGTGTAGTCGATGCCATCTGCAGAAATTTCTCCATCTACTGAGTTTTTAAACTGAATTTTGGCTTTTTTATTGTTTTGGGGAGAGGTCTAAGTGGAGCTCCGATCTTATGCTGCCATTCGTCCCAGAGCTGCACCAAGTCCACAGAAGAAATATTTTCGATGAACTTTTCTTCAGAGCAGTCGACTGCAAAGAAGGCATCCGTGGAGCCGAACTACGCAGGTCGACGGCGGGAAAAGAAGTGAGATAGTGCCAGGGACCACCCCCTTTATACTGCATCTGACGTCGGGTGGAGCAGTCGGGTGCAGTCCTCCACTATAAACTGCTAGCTACAAGTTTTCTGTGGGGCCCTAACGCCTGGCGGCATTTGTCCTAATGGTATTACCTGCTGCAAGAGCTCCACCTTGAAGCTGGATCTTGAGTTTCAGATGCCAGGCCTGGTACTGACTGTGCTGGGGCTGCTGCTAGGAGGCTGTGGCCAAAAGGGCTGATATTGAAAAGCCATTTTCTTAGGTTTTTACTTCTGGTCCTTCTGGGAAAATGCTAGAGTCAACGGTGGAACTGGACTTCTCAATGCAGGTGAAATGTCCTTCCACCCCCAGGGCCCAGAAACAGGACATTGATCAGTTTATGCTGGATGTCTGCCATGAAGGTGGACAATTGCAGCCAGGCCCTATGATACATGGAGATGGCAGCTGCAATGGCATGGCACAGGAATCATCATGTCCAAGGCCATCTGGAGCTGGTGTTTGACCAGCAATGGACATTGGTCTCAGACCATCTTCATTGCTGCTCTCTGTGTCAGCAGGGAGGTGAGGGAAAACTGTATCAAAGGCCATGGAAGAGAGGTCTGATTTGTCCAAGGACTCCTCAAAAATGGCCCTCAACCCTTTCTCGCTGTAGACCACCCAAGTATCTTCTGCTTGGGTGATCTCCATTGACAACTGGCCTGGCAAGGCAGAAGCCAACTGGGCCTCCTTTGTCAGAGCACCCACCTTCAGCTACAGTGGTAGTGGTTCCAACGGAAGGGGTGGAGAAATGGTTGCAGGGAGCACCTGTGTTGTGTCAACTGTAGAAGGCATGACAGATGGTTGCCAGGTGACCAAAGGTCCAGAGGGTAGAGCCCTACACTCTGCCACGTGATAACCCACTGTTTCCATGGATGCTCCTCGTAGCACTGTTGAATCTTATGACGGTACCTCTCCTCACCAGAAGATGAACAAGTCGAGGAGCACTGACGGTGATGCCTCCCAGTCAATCGGGATCGAGAGCAAATGCACCTCGATCGAAATCTCAATTTAGACCTTGACGGTCAACGACGTAGACAGCCTTCTGGCTGGTTGTGGTACACCACATACCTGGCCACATTCACGAGGACAGACTTGGAAGGCTCAACCACTGGTGAAGGCAGCTCCCAAGGTGATCCAGTCAGGAATACCAATTGGGTCACATCCTCCTGAGCGAGGACTGGAAGCACCAGAATTTGACAGATCAAATCTTTGATCTCATCTGACAGTTGGTCAACAGGCTTGAGGAAAATTTCCACAGCCTTAGCATCAAGGTCAACAACCCAACAGGATACAAAGGAGCTCTTAACCGTCTTTTTGTCTTAATGGTGCTTGGCCACAGTTGAGCAGCCTGGGGAGTGGAAGGATTGGGAAGACCTCGATCTCTCCCAGTCCCATGACTGGCACTAGCAGCACTTGTATTTTTTGCCACAGAGGACAGGGCTCTCTCCCAAAGTCTGGAAGGCCATGCATATGTCATGAGACCCTTCCATGAAGGACCCCCCCCCCCCCCAAAACACTGGCTCCAGTCGTGAGCAATGCCAAGACTGAGGAGGTGCCCACCGGAACAGCCGCCATTTCCTCAAGCGCCACAATCTGCAAAGTAGATGAAGCAGCCACCAAGACCTTTGTGGCCCTTGGGGAGGTCTTTCAGATCCTGTTCCAAAGGCTGTCTGAGGGTAATCTGATGCTTCTGAGCCTCTAGGGATTCCTGTTGCACTGAGAGACAAAGACCACACCCAGCCTTGTTGTGCTGCCTGCCCTGGCGGTGCAGCCACATGTCATGTGAGTCAGGGACCGACATCATTTGGCTGGCACTGAATGCAGAACTTGAGCCCTGGCTTCTGTTGCTGCATCTTTTGTGACAGCATGGAGTTGAAGGGACCTAGGAAATAAATCTAAAGAACTCAAAAACTTCAAGTAAAGGTTTGCCCCTGGCGCACTAATTTTTAAGCAAGAGCTGCGAAAGAGGTGACCTGTTCTTCCAGTGGAAAGAAAAGATCCGACATCAAGGGGTGGAGACAGGAACTATACCGGCGAGGTGGTCGGAGTAGCTTAGCTTCAAGACAACCAACAAATCAGCACTTCTGATGAACTGCCAACATGAGGATAGTTAACTATATCCCACCCCAGAAGTTAATTTATTTTAAATGGAGCTTGGAGTTCGCTAAGTTGATATAATGCTACAGTATATATCATGTTACTAACATTTCCATATCTTGATATATACAAACAAATTATTTTTTTTTTAATCATGTTGAATTTACAAACATATTATATTATGTAGCAGAATACATACTAAATACATCAACTGAAGCAAAAAACTGAGTTGGATGATACTAGTGGTTGTTCCATTAAAGAGCAAACACAGTACATCTTCTCTAGCTTTTTGGGACTTTTTTATTTACTCAAATTGTACCCTAATTGATCCAACGCGATTTCACCGGATAACCTGAAAATCTAAACTCTTCGATTATGCGGCGTTCAGTGGTACCCCCCCATTCCCCAAGGAATAATGCTGTGGCAAAAAACTTAGTGTGGAGTGGCACCCCTTGCCAACAAGATCTGACAAGGGTACCCCCACTCTCACCCCATGCCATGAAGATCCCTGGCAGCCAGTGGCACGCCCTTCCTCACCCCATCCCATAAACGTTGATGCCTGGTATCTAGTAATATCCCCGCCTACTTCATGTCCCATGCCGTACAAAACAGATTTCTGGTATCCAGCGGCATCCCCCTCCCTAACCCCAGTCCATGGAAGATTATCCCTGGTGTCCAGACACCACTTCCTCTCCCCCTCTTGTGCCAAGATCCCAGGTTCCCACTGGCACCCCCTATTAAGGTGCCCACCCCCAACCCCCGGAGGGGACCAGCACAGCCTTCCTTTCGGTCCCTTAGCAAGTCACCATCTGAATTCAAGTGGCAAGATTCTGTATAGGCCCATTACTATTTGTATTTTATAACTCACACACAAAAACCTGTTTTACAGACAATTAATTAAATACCTGTAGGGAGCTTGTACAGGTACTACTTTACCACACCCATTCAGATGGCAACCGGCTAAGGAAGTGAGAGAAAGGGTGTTCTATTAGGAGAAGAGAGGGATCAGAACTGGTTGAGGGGTGATACTGGACGTCAGGGAGCTTATTACACAAGATAGGGTGAAGGAAGGGGGTGACACTGGACACTAAGGATCTTGCTGGCATGGAACAGGGAGAGGTTGCCACTGAACACCAGGACGTTTTTTGGCATGGGAGAGGAGTCAGTGCCACTGTACACCAGGGATCTTATTGGCACAGGATGGTCAAAGGAACAAGATGTCAATGGAACAGAAAATCTTGTTGGCACAGATGGGGAGAGGGAGGTGGTGCTAATGGCACCTAGGATCTTGTTGGCACACTATGGTAAGAAGGAGGGGTGCCACATCATACCAGAGTTGTTAGATTGGGATGGGCTGTCACAGGAGTCAGGAATCTTGTTGGCATGGGATGGGGAGGGATTGCTACTGACACATGATGGTGAGAGGGATGGGATGTCACAAGATCCCAGAGATCTTGTTAGCATGGGATGGACTGCCACTGGAATCAGGGATCTTGCTGGTATGGGACAGGGAGAGGGACGGGTTGCCACAAGACTCCAGGAATATTGTTGGCATGGGATGGGTAAAGGGTGCCACTGCATACCAGGGATTTTGCTGGCATGGGATGAGTTACCACTGGAATCTTTTTTGGGACAGAATGGGGAGAAGGACGGGGTGCTATTGGCACCAAGGATATTGCTGGAACAGGTGTGCCACAGGACTCCAGGAACTCGGCTGAACTGAATTGTCAGATTTAGTACCATCTGATCCAAGTGCAATCTTAAATGAATCTGGAGTCAGACAGTACAAACCTGAATATTCCGAAATCTGAAAAAGTATTATTCAAATCCTATCTGAGCACCTCTACCTTTTTTCATACTATTTTTTGCAATCTATTTTCTCGTTGCATTCCACTAAGTTCTCCTAACATCTACCAAGCACTTTTGCCCGCAACAGGTTCCTCCAAGATTCCAGACTGCTGCAGCCCGTTTGATGTCCCTCTTTGGAACCTCCAAATGTAACCCACAGCTTATCCCATGTGGGTGGGACCCTCCCAGTTCCCTAAGCTGGAAGAGGAATTCTAATAATGGTCAAGATCTGAGAGAAAGAGCTGGTGAGTGGCAGAAGGAATTAACAGAGTCCTTCTGTGGTACTGGCGGAAAGGGGGCAGCTGCAGAGTAGTGGTGCTAACTGCAAAATCGAGCAGACTCGATAGACCAAATGGCCTTTTTCTGCTGGCAGTTTCGTATGTTCATATCTTTCTAGGTTCGTTGGGATGATTTTTTTAGTTCCTCTAAGTCTCCCCTCTTAATCCATACCCTTAGGCATGATCCTGAGAAGTGACCAGGCCAACAGCCCATTTGGGACATAGGAAGAGTGGGTAAGCCACTCTCTTCCTTTGCAACTCTGCTGTTGGCCCCACTCTGGTGTGTGATGCCTTTGTACCATTTTCTTTGAAAACAGGAGTGTGCTGACAAGAGGCTACACCAAGAATCCATCATGCTGCTTTCCACATGATATGCCCTCCCCCTGTGCCACCAGTGGGCATTTGTGCAGTCGATGGATGTGTTCTCCCAGAGGCAGGATGCATCCAAGACAGATTCCGGGAACTCCACCTTGCCAGTCATCACCAGACATCATGGGGTTGGGGCATGAACCCAGGTCATCTGGGAGGCAAACAGTAGCACTACCACTGCTAGCCTGTCAGCCCGCACCTCTCCTTTCTAATGATTCCCTTTACCCCTCCCCCTTCAGCTGGATCGCAGGTCCTTGGGTTCTGCTTGCACTTACCAGCTCAGACATCTGTGTATACTCCGCCCTGCCTAACCCATTTAGTCTTCACTGTGATTATGTCTCCCTTCAGCCCCATCTTCTCTAGACTGAATCATCTATGTCCAAGCTCTCCTCGTAGGCTCTTTTCCCCTAAGCCACCAATCAGGTTAGCAGCCCCATATTGTACCCACTCTTTCTCTTGACTCTTGTTTTTCTATTGCTGTGACCAGAACTACACCAGGACTCCAGATGTGTTCTAATGAAGGTGTTGTGCGGGAAGAGGATATCCTTTCATGACTTGCTTATTAACCCCCTCCCAATGCATTCAAACAACGTGTTTGTTCTCTTGGTTGCAGAAGCCCACTGCCCGCTTGCCTTTAGTTTATGGTACACAATTACCCCTAGATCTTTTCCCTTGGTTGTGCTGTCCATACAGAGGGCATGAGTGAACCAGATTCCTTACCCCTAGGTGTAGTGCCTTGCATTTCCCCCATTACATCTAAGACCCCTTTTTCTCAACCCACATCCCTAATGTGTGCAGTCCTCTGTAGTGCACCCCCCACCCACACAATGTTTGCTCCTTGTCAGTTTAGTATCATCTGCAAATTTCACCATACTGATGCTGCCCCCCTCCAGGTCATCAAGAGCAATGGACCTGGAACTGCAGCCCACCCCATGGCACTGATGTACTAAACACAGGAAGGCGGTGTTGTTAAACCAAGGCAGAACAAACAACAAAACTAGTGGCTGCTTACCTCTTGCTTGCAGCGTAGGAAGGTGTGGTACTTGTAGTGATGTAAGGAATGATAAAGAGTGTAAAAAAGGGATTTTTCAGTCTCAACTTTAAACTCCTGCAAGAAAAGCACAATAAAATTCTTTTAGACATGTCAATAAAGCACTTTCTGTTCAGTAAGTCTTTCCACTGCAGGAAAAAAACACTTGATGCAGTCACACAACCCGTGTCTGAAAAATGCTGAACAGATGCAGTTTGCCTCTCGCTATGCAAACTATCCCTTCACCCCCTCGACAGATACCCTTCGCATATGGACCACATTAGAGGAGACCCCGCCCCCCCATATTTCTCAGCTGTCAACCCAAAACAGATACAAGCAGCAAGACAAACTGCTGTGCTGTCCAAGAACATTCATGGCCTCATCATCTGCTTTGGACGTTTTCTGACCACCATTACGTCACACTACATCCCTGCCCCTTTTTGTCAGCCACACTTGTAAGATGTCAGTGTGACGCTGTATTGTGAGGACAAAGGGACTTGAGATTCATCTTGCCTTCCCCTGCTGCCAGACATCAGTGACTAGACCCCCGTCTGAGCACCGACTCACAGCTTGTTAGCCATTACGTGACTCCCACCTCATGCTGTGCCACTCTCGATTGTATTCCCCCACAGGAATCTGTATAGTCCTACTCTGACAGCCTGCACCCCCCCACCTCCCCTGAGAGCTCTACACCTTGAGAAAATGAGAGTGAAAATGTTTGGCTACTGGGGTTTGGGGGGGGGGGTAGTGATTATCTTCTAATGAATAAAATGCTGTTGTGGTAATCCTGCGGCAAATGTTGGTCTCCTTTTTCCCTGTACCATAGTAGTCGCCTGTCTTCCAACTTGGTAGCATGGGATCTTGCAGTTAGGGTGGGCTCCAAACGAGGATCTCCTGAGCCGTCTCTTGGTTTGGTTTTAAAGTTTTCCAGACAGCCACCTCAGCAGAAAACAAATGAAACAAAGGATACTCAAAATTTAATCCAGGTAACTGCTGAACAACAGTACACACGTGTATGCATATTTGACTGCTCCTGAATATTTCACAGTTAATATTGCTTCCAATGGTACAAGAATAATGTTCATCACAATACTTGTATGTGCGATATTTTCTATAAGAATAGTTACTTTGTGATGTCACATATCAGCTTCTTTGCTTGAGAATTTATAACCTGTTGGAAACTTATAATTATCATTTTATGAATTATTTGTATATCGCTGTTCAGCAGTTGCCTGGATTTCATTCTGAGTACCCTTTGCTTCAGCTGTGTTTTTGTTGATTTGATTATCTGGAGAACTTTGTTCCAGTACCCTTTATTATGAATACACAAACATTTAGCCACATGTTTCTACACATATCCTTGGTGCTACCCCTGCTACAGGAGTTGAGGTGAGGAGTCTCCTGATTTCTGTAGTGCATGGTTCTGACACCATTTGTCTTCATGTTTTTTTACTTATTTTTATAATGTACAGCAGAATGAAGGGTGTCAGTAAATCTAAGTGCCAGGTGGCCAAGAAATAAAGTACAGTTACTTAAGAACTTACCGTAAAGTACAGTTATGTAAGAACTTACCGTAACAGTAGATCTTCGAGAACAGCTCTTGCAGCAGGTTACACCATTAGGACTGGAGCCGGCAGGTGCCAGGACCCCACGGAAAAATTCTAGCTAGCAGTATCCAGCGGGGGACCGCCCCCAACGTCGGCCCCTCCCCGAAGTCAGGCATCACATAAAAGGGTGCGGTCCCCCAGCATCTCCAGTTCTCCCGCCGGAGACTCCCAGCTCAAGTGTGACATCTGATGGGGAGACCCGAGGATCCACTTCCAAAGGAAGGTTCGTAGAAGGCGTCAAAAGACGCTGTAGCTGAAGAATAAGGTCAGAAGACTCAACCTCCAGAGGGGAAGGTGGAAGGGAAACTACCTGCTGCAAGAGCTGTTCCCGAAGATCTACTGTTACGGTAAGTTCTTATGTAACTGTACTATCTTATTTAGAGAAATAGCTCTTGCAGCAGGTTACATCATTAGGACTGATTCCCAAGCAGTAAGGGACCAAGTTGTTATCGGGAGGAGGATAGGAGGAATGCTCCAAGCTTCAGGACAAAAGTCCCTGAAGGACCACCAAGCCGAAACCAGCTCTGCGCCTAGAGGCAATATCCAAACTGTAGTGCCTGATGAATGTGTGTACAGTGCTCCAGGTCGCTGCTGCTGCACAGGTGGCTGAAGTGGAGACATTTTTAAGCGCAGCGAAGGAGGTAGCCACCTCCCTAGTAGAATGACTCTTCACTGGCCCCGGTAAGGGTTTATTGCGCTTCTGATAACATAACATGATGCACTTTACCAGCCATCTACAAAGCGACTGTTTAGAAACAGGAGCACCGATCATCCTCTGAGTGTAAGAAACAAAGAGCTGGTCTGATTTACGATGGGCATTGGTTCTGGTTAGATAATATCTAAGGCACCTATGCACATCCAAAGTGTGCAACAGTGCGTCCCCCCCGTTACCGTGATTCAGGTAATACACCAGTAGGTTTATATCCTGGTTGAGTGTGACAGCCGAGGCCACCTTGGGAAGGAACTTAGGACTTGTTCTTAAGGACACCGTGTCCTTGTGAAAAACCAAATAAGGATCCTTGCACAGGAGTGCATGGAGCTCAGAAATTCTTCTGGCAGAAGTAACAGCAACTAAAAGGAGCATCTTCCAAGCGAGGAGACGCAGCTCGCAATCCGCGGCTGGTTGAAAAGGAGGCAGCGTAAGCTGCTCTAGAACAAAAGGAAGATCCCAAGGTGGAACCGGGTCATTGATGGGAGGTCTCAAGTGCAGGATGCCGCGCAAAAAGGCGCGAAAAGCCTCTAATTGAGCTAGAGACCTGTGACCTATCGGAGAATGGTACGTTGAAATAGCGCATAGATGGACCTTAATGGAGGAATACGCAAGTCCTGCCTCACAGAGGGATAGGAGGTAGTCTAAAACAGACCTTACAGAACACTCCAGTGGGGTCAATGCTCGAGCCTGAGCCCAAATACAAAATCTACGCAACTTCATGGAGTAAGTATCATGAATAGAGGGTTTTTTTGGCTGCCACCAGAATGTCTGCAACTTCCTGAGAGACCCCGTATCTCAGGACTGCTATGTCCTTAGGAGCCAGGCATGCAGGTTCAGAGACCAAAAATCCGGATGCACCAAGGAGCCTGTCTCCTGGGATAGAAGGAGAGAGCAAAATGGCAGAGGCACCGGAGGTTCCTGGGCCAGCTGATGTAAGAGAGGGAACCAAATCTACCTGGGCCAAAAGGATGCTACTAGAATAAGGCACACTTGCTCTTGACGGAGCTTCAGTAGAACCCTCTGGATCAAAGGAAAGGGTAGCAAAGCGTAGAGGAACCTGCTCGTCCAAGAGAGGGACAACACGTCTCGCCAGAAAACACCAGGCCCTGGATCTATCGAGCAGAAATTGGGCAGTTTTGTGTTGAACGGGGACGCGAAAAGGTCTAATTCTGGTGTCCCCCATCTGTAGAACAGGTCCTCCGTGACTTCCTGAAGCAGTTCCCATTCGTGAACCCTGGCCTGTGATCGGCTTAGGCTGTCTGTGATAGTGTTGTCCACACCGGGAACATGTACTGCAATGATGTGTGCGCCATGTTGCAATACCCAATTCCAAACCCTTTGAGCCTACCTGCAAAGGGGGTAGGAAGACAGTACATCACTGCGGTATTGCCTGTTTGTACCAGAAGAGTACCCGGTGGAATCTCCACCTGGAATGCCTGTAGGGCATACAGGATGGCTCTCATCTCCAGAATGTTTATGTGAAGTTGGAACTCTAGAGACGACCAGGAGCCTTGAGTCCTGACCTCGTTGAGGTGAGCTCCCCATCCGGACCCCGAGGCGTCCATGGAGAGAGTCGCTGAAGGAGGTGGCGCAATGAAGGGGACTCCCGTTGAAAGGTGGTCTGGGACGAGCCACCAATTCCAGTCTCAGATGATAGCATTCGTGATCCAGACTGGATGCTGCAGATGATCTTGCTTCTGGCCCCATTACGCCCGCAACATCCACTGGGTGACCCGCATATGGAGTCGAGCCAGGGGAACCATTGCAATGGCAGCTGCCATGTGCCCGAGCAGGCAAAGAACGGTCTGGGCCGGTACCGTCTTCTTTTCCTTTATGTCCCTTATGAGGGATCTGATGAGTTCCGCCCTGTCCTGGGGAAGGAATGCCCTTCCCTGAATTGTGTCCAGGACCGCTCCTATAAAGTGCAAGTCCTGAGACGGAACAAGGTACGACTTCTCCTGATTGAGGGTGATGCCCAGCGATAGGAAGAGGGAACAGGTATCCTGTATTGCGAACATCAGGGCCTCCCGTGAGGGTGCCATGAGGAGCCAGTCATCTAGGTACGGAAACACGTAGTGGCACCCTCTCCTGATAGCTACTACCATGACTGCCATATTCTTCGTGAACACCCGAGGTGCCGAAGACAGTCCGAAGGGGAGGGCTCGGAACTGGTAATGGCATCCCAGAAACTCGAAGTACAGAAATCTGTGGTGCACTCGAGCGATTGGGAGATGTAGGTAAGCATCCTGCATATCCAGTGACGCCAGCCATGCGCCCTCTTTGAGCATGGGAATGAGACCCGGCAGGGTCACCATGCGGAAATGCTTGTACAGCACAAAGTTGTTGAGATTGCTGAGATCCAAAATCGGGCGCAAATCCACTGATTTCTTTGGAACCAGGAAGAAGTTGGAATAGTAACCGTTTCCTCTCTGGTTCAGTGGAACATGTTCTATGACCTCCTTGTGTAGGAGGGCCAAGATCTCCTGCTGAATAAGCAGAGCATGCTGACCCGAGTAACGGGAGAGCAGGGGAGGTCTGGATGGCGGGTGATCGAGGAACTCTCTAGATTGATCTCGTTTGACCAAAAGGCAACACCCACTAGTTGGAGATGATCCTATGCCATCCTGAAAGGTAATGAGAGGTGCAACCCCTGACTTTCTCGACCCTTTGATCCAGAGGAGGGGCGGAGGCTGGGAAGGAGTCATGCTGTGGTGGTCTTGGCCCCTGTGGGCTGGGCTGCTTTTGAATGCTTCGGGCCCTGGCCAGAGGGGAACCTGGCTTGATTCTTATGGACAAAGTTGCCCCCGGGTTGCTGGCCGGAACGTGGCTGTTGCCTTTGTTGACGGCAGTGAAAACGATTCTAGTTCCTATGAAAGGAACCAGATTTTGGTCTGTACATGGCTTGTACAGTCCTGACTGCCTTCCCAGAGTCCTGCAATTTGGTAATGGCCTTCTTGGACTCCTCACCAAAGAGACCGCTCCATTATAAGGGACGCCAAGGAGATTCTTCTGACTCGGAAACCGAGACCTCAGCTACGAAGTGTCTCCGAGACAAACGCCAGTAGCTGCTCCCCTGGCAGCCGAGTCCGCTGAATTGTAAGCGGCTCAGAGAACCTGGGTCCCCACGTCCGACCCAGTATGAAGGAGGTTGAGCAGCTCCTTCTTTTCGCCATCTGGAAAGTCCTTCAAAAGGTCTTGGCCCTGCTCCTAGAGGGCGTTTTGAAATTGCACCATGTGCGTGAGGTAATTCAAAGACCTTATCGAGCATGTAGTAGCCGCATACATGCGTCTTCCCATAGAATCTAATTGCTTAGATTCTTGGTCCGGAGGCTGGGTACTCAAGTGTTGCGGTTGTTGAGACCGATCATGAGATGCCGTAATGACCAGTGAGTCTGCCAGGGGTTGCTGCGCCAGATACAGGTCCTCCACAGGAACTCTGTAGAGGTGGTCAGCCTTCTTAGGAACAGCTGGTGTCGAGTACGGATGCCTCCAAGCCACCTTGGTGACGTCCGTGAAGGTGTCCACTAGAGGTGGGACCACCACAGGCTTTGGGTCCTTTTGCCTAAGGTAATGGGCAAGGCGCTGTCTCTCGGTGTCCAAGTCTTCAGTCTCCCATCCCATATTCTCCTGGATGTGCCTCATGATTTCAGAGAAAGAGGAACCATCCAGTGGTGACCTTGGCTGGTCTTGTGGGTCTGGTGATGGGAGACTATAGGGGGATGAAGACCTGGAGGTATCGGACGTATCTGGTCTGGAGTCATCCCCCGGTGAGTGTCGTCTGTCCCTGGGTCGTTTAGGGCTCAGAGACCCAGAGGGAGACCGTGATGGGCGTCTTTTTCTCTCTCTCTCTCTCTCTCTAGATCTGCCCCTAGGAGGTGGAGTTGGCTCCTTAGGGGTCGGGGGTCTTGAGCCTTCACCCTCCCGAGGAGAGGGTGTAGGTGGTGGAGGTGGAAGAGGTTTACTGGGGACCACGTCCTTTCTGATGGTCTCCCACCAGAAGGTGAACAATTCCTTCACCTCCTGAATGTTCATGCCCAACGACGGGCCCGGCGTCAGTGTGAGTCTGTCACCGGGGAGCGGCGTCGGGTCCTGGGGAACCACCGGATCCATCGACAGCTCCCCGGGTGAGCCGGCGTCCTCCATGCCGCTCATCTGGCAGCACAGCAGCCTCCTCTCCTGAGGACCCCTGACATCCAGTGTCACCCGCCGTTGGTACAACTGCTGTCGGGTTGGGAGTCCATTTTTTGGGCGTCTGGTCAGGCACCTTTTTATTCTGTGACATCCGCTAAAGAGGCGTTAGATCCTTGGTCTTCCTTTCCAGGGCCTTGGGAGGCTGGAAGACGGACCTGAAGTCGGTGTCCCAGCATCGGCCTGACACCCCGCTAGATTTTGAGGAAGACTTCCTATGTTTTTCTTAAGAGTCAGGCCTGGAAGAAGAGTCGAGCGCCCGGTGGGTCTTGAGCAGGTGCAAGGAGGCTAAAGAACCCCCTGAAGACCTTACCTTTACTAAGGGAGGTTGGGAGCAGGCCCGGGAAGAACGGTCAGACCGCGTAGAGCTGGAGCTGGCCCTGGATTCAGAGGCCCTGCTAGGGGATCCCGACCTGCCAGAGTCCCGGTGCTTCACGGTCTTATGGGAAGAATCCCCTTTGGAGGAAGATCTTTTTTCCATTTTGCAAAGTTTCTCTTCAAGAAGAAACCGCTGAAGGGCCTTTTGGCGGCAGATTCTGGTCCTGCTATTAAACTGTTGGCAGATGGAGCAGGCCTGGGTGTCGTGTTCCGGGCCCAGGCACCTCACACAAGCCGAATGATGGTCGGCGAAGGGGATCTGCTTGCCGCAGGCGCACTTTGAGGGGTGTCCTTCGAGAGAAGGAGTTCGAGAAGTAGACATGGATTTGTTTTGTAAAGATTTCACGCATCGTATCGTTGATGCAGGCGTCCGTGAGGTCGATGCTGGTGAGTCAAAGGCTGGAAAAGAACTGGGGATGCTGGGGGACCGCCCCCTTTTATGTGTTGCCCGACGTCGAGGGGTTACATCGCGTCCTCTCGCTGGATACTGCTAGCTAGAATTTTTCCGTGGGGTCCTGGCACCTGCCAGCTTCAGTCCTAATGGTGTAACCTGCTGCAAGAGCTGTTACTCAAAGTAAGACTGTTTTATTTTATGAATGACTGCCATCTTTAGATATTACATGTCTGTTATTACCTTGATGTTTCTGCCATTCTCAAACAACTGTCGGTCTGAAAGGCTGGCAGCATCATAAGTAGTACTGAGTCTATTTCTCACAACACTGCAGAGTGGCAGCAGGAGCATCATCAGTTACCGTTGCTGTTTCATCTCTGTTCTCTGCTTTACTGTGTGTGCTGGCTTGCCAGTTTCTTCCACATATCCATCTCTGTCCCTAAACAACACCCCTCCCCCACAACACACACACACACACACACACACACACACCAGCCAAATAGGTAGCTGAAAGGAATTTTGGTCCAGGAGTAGAGGAGAGTTGAGCCTCCTAATATTTTTTTTTTTTTTTTTTACTTTATTTCTTTATCTCTCCTCGCCTGCTCCCGGAGTCCTCTCCTTCCTTCCTCTAAACCCCCGTTCCACCCTCGGTGGGATCTGCCCCTAGGAGTGCCTCCTTTCCTCCTCCTGCACATTGGGGTCTGTCCCTCTTTGGTGGTCCAGATGGTACAGAGAGGCTATCATCTAGGCCGCCGGGAGGTGTTTTCCATTTTTCTCCCTGGTTACCCCCTACCCTCTGGGACGTCGAGCGCTAGGACGTACGTCCCAAGAGGTGGCGTGCTAACGCACGCCAGACCCTCTCATGCACCGGGCGACGCCCCTCCCGACTCGACGAACGGAGGCCGCCCATCCCCTTCAATTGTCGGGTGTTTCCACCGCCACGAGGATGCAGAACGCGAAAAGGTTTCTGAGTTCCCACCCCTGAGGGAGGAGAGCATCCGCTGGGACACTCAATCCTCCCTCTCCCCTGCCGATCCGCCACTCGGGTCCGCTCGAACCCGGGCCGCCGCGAAGCGCGAGGTGTGGCGTCCAGCGCCTCAACCCTCAGCGCCACCGGGCTGAGCCTCCTAATATTTTTTAAAAAGTCAAGCCCTCCTGCAATGCTTCATGTTCCACTCCCCAAATACCCCGATTTGGCATAATAACCTGTCAACCAAAGATGCCCCCACCCACCAAAGCCCAACACATCAAACAGAATCCACCTCATCCTCCCACCCCTTGACACTAGAGTAATTACAGTACATAACATCAGATCTACGCATTATTCGTGATGTACTCATTGACATTATGATAAAACAGAATTTATCCTGACACATATAACCACTCAGTCCCCTGAGGTTACGAGAATCCCATCAGTGTTGGACTAGGAAGGTTCTTGGGCAGCCTGTAGAGAGCTTATTAGGAGCTCTTTACAACATGTCATCATTGTTTACTCAGCTAGTCTTGGTGGAAAACGGATTATGTAATTTAGAATTCTCACAGCAACATAAGCCACTTTGGAATCAGTTGCTTGGGGGACAAGTTTAGAATGTTCAGACGGGAGTCAGAGAGGTTCAGTCAGACTAGTAATGGAGCTCTGAGTAAGCAGCATTGCTCAAGAGTGAGAGGTGCCTGCTGGCCTGCCCTGAGGCTGGGTGAAGGACCTCTGGTCGATTTCTCATCCTAGTGAGTGAGGTTACAGCAGTGCCAACCACAAGTGGTGGAGACAGATGATTCCTGGACCCCAGTGGGTCAGGCCTGTCAGAAAGTGAAAGGGGATTGCAATGATGTGGATCCAAGGGGCAATCCCCTGAGAGACCAAGAGAGTGATAGCTGCCCTGTGAGGAAACAAAGAGTTTTCTAATTGTGAAAACTATGAAAGAGTTATGGGAAAAGGTTTCTTCAGTCAGATGTCTGTATGCCAAGGTTAAACAAAACAGAGCACAGAAACGGACACTAACAATTCTTGGGTTGTTGTCTGTTGCTGTATGTGCCCAGAGACAAGACTAGAGTACACCAGTCAGGGCCCCAGCCTCACCACAAATATGTGCTGAATGTTACCGTGGATGGCTTTAGCACCCTGTTAGAGAGTGAAGGATCAATGTGTGTAACCCCAAAGGGATGGCAGAGGCTGGCTGGGGCCAAGGTGGGTGGACTCTCACCTGAAATTTCAGTCAGGGCTAACTGGTCACTGGAGGGGCACAAGGTTACCCTGCGGATGTTAAAGCCCATCAGGTCAGGAGGATGTATTTAAGAGTGTGGCAACCCATCACATAATAGACACTTAAGAAAGAATGTAAGTCCATGACAAACCGCCCCTATGAAAGAGAGGCAGATGGGTTGAGGTTTTTGGGAAATGTAATGTCCTTGAGAGCCCTAACCCAGAGGGAATGGACAGTTCGATGTTTGTGTGAGAGAAATGTTCTAAATGCCCACTTTTGTTGTTCTGGAAAAGAAAAGTACTGGTGAGCCTGCATGTACCAGTTCCAACCTGGGGTCCACCCCATTCTGTCTTGCCATCTGTCTCAGAAAAAAAGCCATACTGCACAATCCTAGTTCTAGTTGTGGACCTTCCATCTCTGCTTCCCATGTGATCTTGTTTATGGGCCCCCTCAGAAGTTAGATCTAGCATAACCCTAGCACCTCTCTCTCAGAACTTGGAGTAAATATAAATGATATTTTGTTCCCTAACCCTCGACCTCTTAGATGCCGAGCCAGGTATTCAGACCCAATGCCAAAGATGATGCCTTATGTATGTCAACTTGTGGTTTGATGTCTTGTCTGTGGTACAAGTTAGGGGGGTCCTAGTTGCCAGATGCTGATCTTGGCCGGGATGCGGGTTGCACTCATATAAAACATATACACAACACTGTCAGACTAAAATAATACACTAATAGAGTCACTCCTATATCATAAGTAGCAATAAAAATAGCTGTTCAAAACCTGTGGCAGCAGTGAAAAGAAAAAAACAAAGGACATTGCATGTCAAAAAACAATATTGCATGACAACAACCATTGTGTGTGTATATATATATATATTTTTTTTTTCTGTATGTATTTTATGCTTTAACACCCCCGGAAAGTCCCAGGACTCTGGCAGACAGGGCAGTGCATGTACGTGGGCAGTGCACATGCACACTGAAAATGCCTCGGCCCATTCCCCCCACACCCACCTTTGCATATTGCTGCTCACCGTAGCCCAAACTGCCATCCATTCTCCACTGGCGGCAGCCGAGAGCCAGGGAAACCCCTCCCTCCTTCCTCCCAGGGAGAGGAGAGCTGCCTCGCAGCAGCCCAATCCTGCTCCATGCCCGCCGACCCTACAACAACCCGGGCTTGTTCCCGAGCCGAGGTCGCCTGCATGGCACGAGGTGTGGGGTCAGCACCTCAACCCTCTGCACCACTGGGCCGGCAACCATTGCATATATTGAAGTCACTGATAGTGTTCATCAGGAATCTCAAGTTCAACACCTTTCTCTGACACACTGCTACCATCATCACTCATGTCTGTCAGAACAGGCTCAAACTGATACAGTGAAATCACGAGCTGATTAAACAAACCAGCGTCATGATCCTGATATTTGATCCCATTTCTTCATTCTCATTTTCTACAGTACCATCAATACTGTCAGAGCTGTCAGTATCTAAATGACGGGAAAGACCTTTTCCTGCACTGCGTGTATGTAGAGAAACTGCAAAGAAAGACAGCCTACATATGACATGCCAGCTCATTGGTACATTGGCTTCACTGCTGGAAGCAAGAAAACAGACAGGCTTGCAAGGCTCACACAGTGTATGTCTGACTGAGACAATATTATTTTGACATACAGAAATACACAACAAATGAAAACACATCTTTATTGTACAAAATTACGTAGAAAACATAGCATATGCAATCAATGGCAATGGCTCTTTAAACGAGCCAATGGTAATAAAGGACGAAGAAAGGTGGGTCTTAAGCATACACAGCTCAACACAATACATTATACATAATCTTCACAGCAGTTAGATAATATCACAAGAATAAAACGAGTCATAGATTTAAAGAAAGGGTAGGAAAATAAGTGAAATAACGGAAGACTGGATATTAGAACGATATGACAAGCCATTAGATTAACACTCAAAGTACATATCAAGATGTGAACAGTAGGGACTGGAGGGTTGGTTACGACCCGGTTCCAACTCTGATTTGTTTCCAAAAGGTTCTGATTTACTCTAATTTTAGACCTATGTTAGCCTATTTGAGTATGAGAAATGCACCAGTATTATTCTTTTATGTACCTTTGTTAAACTAAAAAAAAAATCAAAATTCAACTTTATTTAAAAAACATTTTTGTGTCTGTATTTTCGTGTTGTTTCCCTCACTGAGTCTGGCTTGCTTTTTGGTGGGAGATAGGCACTGTAAACAGGA
Source organism: Neoceratodus forsteri (assembly GCA_016271365.2). NCBI lineage: Eukaryota > Metazoa > Chordata > Ceratodontiformes > Ceratodontidae > Neoceratodus > Neoceratodus forsteri. The sequence continues at coordinate 968,076,116 of CM028133.1, forward strand.
TGTGTGATGGGGCCCCGAGCCATCCCTCCCACCCTTTTGACTTGAGATGCTATTTTTATTTGCAGTTATTTTGCATGCCTACTTGGTGTTAAAGCATGCATCGTGGGCCCCAAGCCATCCCACACACTGCTGCCTGAAACCCTGAAGTTGCATATTTTAGTTTGCCATTTGATGTACTGTTATGGCAAACAGCATGGGTCCTCCGTCTCGTCCATGTTCTTTCCTTCACCCCCTGTCTGATGTTAAAGGGGAACAGTCACCACCAAAGGCTCCCACATTCCAGAATGAGTCTGATTTCAATGTGCAGTTTGTGTGCAAAAGCATTTTGGTTTTGTTACCGTTTACTACAGTACAGAATAGATTGCATCATACTAATTGTGCTCAGTTGTAGGCTGACATCTTTTACTACAAACAAATCCCAGAATCTCCTGCATTACATCAGGGCAGCAGTAAGAAGATTCAGTGACCTGCAGTGCATGTTACAGTTTATATATGCTCTGATCTTTTGTATGCTGGTCCTGCTGTCCTCCATGGGCTATGTACAGTCACAGAGGACTATACACAGCCAGTTGAGAAAAGCAGGACCAGCAAACAAAAGGTCAGAGCTTATATAAACTGTAACATGCACTGTAGGCTACTGAACCTCCCACTGCTGCCTACTGCAGGAGATTCTGGGATTTGTTTGTAGTAAAAGATGTCAGCCTACAACTATGCAAAATTAATCTGATATAATCTTTTATACTACAGTAAATAGTAAGTAAACCAAAATGTTTCTGCCCACAAAGTGCACAATGGGACCAGCCCCATACTTGTGTTTAGGGTACTTTGTGCTGACTGTTCCCCTTTAAATTACATACTGCCTGCTGGTTGTTATGAAAGCAGCATACTGCCCCATCCCTTGCAGCTGTTGCCTGATGGTATACGCTTAGTGAGGATCACTTAAGAAGAAAAAGTAAAATAAATGACAATTAAAGTTTAAGGATGGAAACTGTGGTTCCGTTTAACTTACGGTGAGCATGAGGTATAAAAGTCACCAGATTGACCAATTATTTACTCACTTATGTTTTGTAACTTACTTTTCATCTGGTTGACCTTGTCTCCTCCTCCCCCACCCACCAGTTTTTGGATATATCTTACGAGCTTCCACAACTAATAACTGCAGTCAACTATGGTATACTTAATGGCAGCCAACTGCAGACGTGGATCCAGCAGCATAACTGACCATTCTCCTGCTGTGTGTCATGGCAAGCACATGAAGTTTAAAATGTACCGGATGAAATCAGCAGGTATGACTTGTAGGATACGGCCATGATTGGGATGATCGGTAGGGGTAGCATGATTAGGCAGATAAGCAGTAAGCTATAACACCCAGCTGATACAAAACTGGTAAATCCATTGCTTTACACGTCGGTACATGTTGGTGTCCGTATATTAAACAGAAATAGCCACTTTACACCTTATATTACAGTTTTATGTCAAAAGATTAAACCAAATGTTGTGTCAATGACCGAAGAGGTAAAAATCCTATACAAGGGCAGCGGCCCATTTAGTCTGTGTATTCAGCAAGCATAACTGAAATAGTCTAGTAGTTTTTTCACCACCCTAGCAACAAAAAAAACTGAAATGTGGTAGACAATTGCGTTTCAATTTTTTTCAAAATAAATTCCGTACAAGCGCACCTGCACATTTAAGATAATTACATATAAAATGTAGGCAATTCACTGCCAGTTTGTAATTTTTAACTTGCTGAATAAGCAAATTAAACTCCACCTGGGTACCCATATTGAATGTAAAACACACATACAGCAATAAGTTTAATATACACCTCACAAAAATTTGAGCATGCATGGAATGGGCATAGGGGAACTCTAGCAACAGGAACGAGGAGGTAAAGCCGGAGATCAAGTAGGGTCTGTGGCTTTTACAGCAGGCAGGGAAATGGGCAGACTGGATGGGCTTAGCGGTCCTTACCTGACATGAATGTCTGTTTCTAAGAAGGAATTTTTTTTACTTGATCTTTCTGTTATGGTTGCTGACCTTTGTCCTATGAATTAAAAAAAAAATCTTTAAATATCATTGCCATCATCTTCAAACACCACCAAGGAAGCACCCTTATCAGGAAACACCTGTTGCAGCTGTTCGTCATCACCACTTTTATGTTCCTGCCACTGTTCACTGAACAGGTAAGAGAATGTGTTCAGGCTGACTTTTAGGAAGGTAAGGCACTGTACATTTTCAGGAGTAAGCCTTGTGTGGCCATCAGAGACAACATTTCCAGCCATGCTAAATATACGCTCGCAGTAAACACCAGTAGGAGGGCAACTAACAAGCTTTATAGCAAAGGCAGATAGTGCAGGCCAGATCGTTTTCTTTTCTAGCAAGTACTCAAAAGTGTCAGTAGTCATATTGAGTGGTTCCCTTCAATAAGCAACCACAACATCAGACAAAGAAGGCAGCTCCATGACATCCATATCTGAATTATTAGGTTCCATGAGTTTTGACCAAAAAATGTCAGTCATCTGTGTGCTTTTCAGAATGACATGCCCTTTTCAAAGGCCGAGAAAGAGGACTTTCTGCATGACTGCCCAATACTGATGATGGAGTACATGGTTACATTAAGTGGAAATTATTGCTGTCACCACTAACAGAAGATGTTGCATCATCAGATTCAGCACCCAAATCACTTGTATTGTCAAATATGGCTTCCTTTTCCTGTGTAATTGCTGAAATCAACATGTGTTTGTATTCAAGATAAGAGTCACCAAGATCCGAAGGAGGCAGCTGTTGCAACTTAAACTGAGGGTCAAGAAGAGTCGAAAGAAGAAAATGTTTATCTTTTGTGATATTAAGTCTTCTAAAATTTTGGAATTGCTATATCAATAAGGAACACACTAGATTTGTCTCCTTTTTGTGCAAAACTTCTACGCAGCCTCCTGAGTTCCTTGTTCAACAAATTTATGATGGGAATAACCTGGCTTAGAGTAGCATTCTCTTTGCTATTCTGTTGAGTTGCTTCCTCAAAGGGAGTTAAGAGCAATATATGATGCTCCGTAAGACCCCACTGGAATGAATTCAGCACACCATCATCTGCTGGGTTGTGCTCCGTGGTATATTCATGGATTGTCTTTTGTGTGAGAAGTCTCTCACACAAGTAAAACGCTGATCTCCATTTTGTTGGAACATCTTGTTTTAGTTGCTCTGTTGGCAAGCTGTGTTTTTTCTTCTGGGTCAGCCAAGACACCACATGATTTTACAGAGCAACAAAAGATTTCCTTTGCAGCTCTCACTAGTGTTGTTATACTGTTATCACTGGAAAGGAAAGCTCACACTAACAGATTTATTGAGTGTGCAAAGCACGAAATGGGAGGAAAACCACCATATTTCAATATACTAACAATGTTGACGCCATTGTCTGAAACCACAAATTCAGTATCGAGTCCCAGGGGCTCTAACCACTCAGAAATTTTGGCACACATGTCTTCCAAAATATTGTCAGCTGTGTGATGCTTACCAAACATGCGAACGCAAACGGCTGCCATTCTTTGTCTTCCTTCCTGTACACTACTGCTTGTGGTGGTGTTTGAAGAAGACTGTGACACCCAGTGTGCTGTGATGCACATAAAATCAGTGGTTTGAGAATTCGTCTAGGTGTCTGTGGTCAGGTGCACAGCACCACATTCACTCTCTTTAAGAGCCAATTTTATTTTACTTTGCATACATTGGTACATTTTGTGAACAACCACAGTTGCAAAACATTTACAACCTGGTATGTTGTAACATGGAGTAAAATATTTTAAAAGGGCTCTAAAACCTTTATTCTCCACCACAGAAAATGGTTGCAGGTCCTTGGCAATAAATTCAGCTATCAACCGATTAATTTTTAATGTTACTTGATGTGAAGTACAGTAGGCAGTTTTTTGTTCAAGCATTGCAGTAACGGTCTGCTGTTTAGTTCGTGCAGATGGGGCAAAAAACACAGGAATGCAGTGGCAAAGCTGTAGCTTGTCCAAACACTTTTGTTAGTGAAATCAAACTTTTTTTTTTCTTCTATCCTGTCTCTCGGTCTCTTGGCCATCACTATTGTCTGTAGGATAATTTTCAACACAGATATTCGTCCCTTGCTCAGAACTGCTGCCCAGCCGAATGGTTGGATGTGCTCTTTGCAAATGCTTTTTTAGTGATGTTGTCCCAAACAGGCCCCTCACTTTCCCCCTGCTAACTTCCCGATGACAAAAGGTGCAGACAGCAAAACATTCATCTTTGGGCGTAAAAAGCTCCACACAACTGAGGTAGAACATTCTGTTGGACTCATCATGCCAGGAACTGCAGCAATTTTGGTGGCTGGTATTTCTGACCCTGATTCAACTACTCCCTTACCTCTGCCCTACACGCGTACCTTTCCCTCAGCTGTTCCTGCTTTAACCCACCTTAATACCTATCCCCAGTTTCTGTCTTCCTACCATGACACCCCCGCCCCCGGCAGGGTTCTCAACATCCTGAAGGCGGAAATCAGGAAATGGCGACCCCTTCTCCTCATATTCAGTTCTTGCCTCTCCCCCCACTCTTCTCCACCTGCCCTTCTGGGTCACCAGTGTGCACAACCTAACCCCATCCATTTTACTCCAACTGCACTTGCATACTACCTCGAGCCTGCTCCTGGTACACTCATGCACTATAAATGGTTCTGTTGCATTATTGCTGTTTTATACGTTCATATGTTCTTTTGTATAATTTTGGACATGTATTGTAATTTACCCAACGTTCCACTACTGTTTATTGTACAATATTTTGTGTTCCAACTGTTGCACAATCCTACAATGTTGTATTGTTTGTACTACACATATACTATTGTAACTGATCATCCTTCACAACCCTATGTAACCCCTCCCCCCAGGTCACACCGTGAGACGAGCAACTTGTTGTTCAGTGTGCCCTCCTGGTGAAACATTTCGATAAATAAATAAATAAAAAAATTCAGTGGCTGTCCCCGGAGGAGCTACTATGACTGCTGTTGATTATTTTTTCCTTTACTGACTATGGCTAATGGTGCTTGCTGAATATATTTTCCTTTTTGGGTTTGGGAACCCAGGTGGCATCCTGTACCCCATCAGTACCACACTCTGATTCGTCACTTTTGGAAGAGCGTACCTGTGCTACATCATGCTTCTGTACATTTACAACTTCTTCATAAGAGGCACTGCTTTTTGATGAAGAAGCTGGCTGTGCATGAGTGGTATGTCATGGAGTGCCACGTCTAGTGGTACTAGACAGGGCCTTTTCCTTAATCATTACTGTTTTGGGTACCTGTTTTTGTGATCTAATTTTTCTGTAATGCTAACAGTGCTGCACTACTTTGATCAGGGGATTCACCAAAATGTTTTCTTTTTTTTTTTTAAGCTGCGTTGCTTCATTTTTATCAGCTGTATTAATTATATCTGCAGCTGTGGATTTCCCTTTTTTTCTGAATTTAATTTTTGGGAAATATTCTTATTATGTGTACCAATTTCAGCCATATTGCTGGTGTTGGCCACATGTTCCGTAACAGATTCTGAATCCATTTTTTGGTGTCCAGCTCAGTAGTAGTAGTTCGGATTCAGTGATGGGGAGCACAGAGTCTGAGACGTAAACCCCCCCTTCAAAATCTGTATAGTACTATGACCTAGTAGTAGTTCAGGCAAAGAGATGTGGAACACTGAGTCTGAGATGCGACACTCCTGCTCAAAATACATGAGGCACTATGATCTAGTAGAAGTTCAGTCACAGGGATGGGGAAGATAAAGTTTGAGATGCGACACCCTTCTTCAAAATCTGTATGGCACTATGACCTAGTAGTAGTTCAACTTAAGGCACAGAGATAGGGAACACAGAGTCTGAGACATGACACCCCTCTCTCAAAATATGTGAGGCAATATAACCTAGTAGTATAAGACCATGGTTAGACCAAACCTGGAGTACGGGGTACAGTTCTGGAGGCCTCATTTAAGAAAGGACATAGATGTAATAGAAAAGGTTCAGAGAAGGGCAACAAAGAACTGTTTTCCAGCTGCCAGTATAGTGCAGCAGGGCATAACATTCTGCCACTGATTACTTTGAGGCTTAAGGGACATCAGGCCTATTTCAGGCATTGCCACGAGAATGGAGCGAAACCAGGAAGTCCCCGAGAGGGACTGACCATACACAGCTGGGGGTAAAGTTAGCGCTTATTTGTAATTTTTTGCTGACCCAGATGGATTCGGTGATCTTTTAAGGGCATCAGAATTGTTTTTAACCTGTTGGTTGGGTTTATTGCAGCGAGGAAACTAGACGCCAGCTGAATGATGCTTCCGGTTCCCCTGCTATTTTAGTAGTTTTGTGACGTGCCCAGCATCGGCGAGGTCAGTTAAGTCGAACAGTAAAGCGACCGATAGTGTCTGCCGGTAAGTGGGGTAGAAGTGCAAATATACTCTAAGAAGGGCAGATAGGTGGAGTATAGTATGATGGATTCGAACATAGTGCAACTAGTAAATGGAACACTGGCTATAAGATGCAGGATTTGTAATAAATTGAACACGGAAGCTATTAATGACGCATTGATATATAAGTGTACTGAATGTGTACTAATTGGTGAGCTAAAAGGCAGGATTTTAAGTCTGGAAAGACAGTTCAGTATATTGAGACAACAAAAAGAAAGTAGGAATGAGGGAGGTGTAGAGGCCCAAGGAAATATAGGACAAACATACTGGTGAACAAGAGTCATTGACAGATAAGAGAATGGAAAACAGAAAAAGGGTAAGGCAGGCAGTATAGCACAGTGGTCTAAGGCTCTGAGCTGCAAATCTGGTGACATCCAGCAGACCAGACCTGAGTTTGAATCCCACAGCTTCCACTTGCATACTGTGCAACCCTGAGCAAGTCACTTAACTTCCTTGTGCTCCTAGGTCGCTCCTGTAAAAAAGCTTTCAGCTTAATGTGCTATTCCTGGTTAAACTACAAAAAAAAAAGAAGATGATAATGGATCCTGGATGCTACAAACTAGAAAATATAAGAAGGGTCGAAGAGCCACGGAATGGCATATCTCTTCGCAAAATGCTTTTACACCTCTAATTGATCGTTATGAGGACAGTTTAGATAATGTAGTGATAGGCAAGAAGGGGACTGATGTTGTACTAGCAGTACATATAAATGAGCAACATGAGGAGGAGTTAGCTGTGGTATCAGAGCCAGTGAATAAGCATGTAATACCATCAGAAATAGGTAATGGGGAGATAGTTGATGCGATGCATCAGATGGTAACGTCCAAAGATATGGCATCAGCCCCTGTAGAACAACTTGGGAATAATGTTGGAGGTAGTACACTTATGCAGGGTAATAGTAATTTAGGTAGGGAGAGGGTTTCAAACCAGGACACAGTTATTGAGGAGAATGTACACACGATCGATCAGGGAATAATGAACTTTAAGCAGGTGTACATTTTCGGAGACTCTATCTTAAAATATACGGATAGGTACACCTCCAAGGATAATAAAGAGATTGTAACTACTAGTTATTTCCCTGGAGCCAAAATAAGAGATATTAAACCCATGTTGGCTGATATTGTTAAAGAAAGGGATAAGCCCTATGTGCTTTTATTACATCTGGGTACAAACAATATTCCCTACCAAAGTGAGTCCAAAATAATAGAGGCGTTTAAAGATATTAAAAATGAGGCTGACAGGTTAAATTATATTTGTCTGAAATGTTACCAGTCCCTCGGGCAAATGAGAATAGAACAGTTAAAATTAAGATGGTAAACAATTGGTTAAGGGGTTGGACTTTAAAAGAAGGAATAGGATATGTGCCACATTGGTAAGACTTTGTTAACAACAATCAACATTTCTGTAGGGATGGTCTACACTTGAACAAGTTGGGTAGTAGGAAATTAGGAGTTAGACTGAGGCAGGTTATGATCAACTGTTTAAACTAAAACACCTGGGGAAAAGGGGGATAGAGGAACATTTGCCAAAAATAACAAAAAAGTAAAAAATGAAGGTACTAAGGAGCGTAAAACTAAATGTGGGGAATTAAAAATATGGGCACTAAATGCTCGCAGCTTAAACTGTACGAAGAAAGCTGAATTAGAGATTGCAATATACCAGGAGAATATAGATGTCTGCATGATTTCAGAAACATGGTGGGATAGTAATGTGTTCTGGAATAAAAACATAGAGGGTTATAAGCTGTATACTAAAGATCGACTAAACAAAAAAGGGACTTCTGGTTCCGCCACGGATCCCTAGACAGCGCCTCGCGTACACTCTCCACCTCGCTTGTGCTAAACTAAACCAAAACCCCTACCTAGGCGGCTTCAAAGGGAAAAAATACCCTCCACAATGTCGAAGGACCAGCGTAGGAAAGATAAGCAGGGGCCATCAAGACTGGGCAGTCAAGAAACCAAGCGAAGAAATGCCTAATGCGGAGGAGCGTAGGCCGCGCAGCAGGAGCCGTTCGCCGAGCAGCACGAGGGGGTCGGACTACGATACGGACAGGGAACAAGACAAGCTACCCAGATCTCGTTTTGAAACTATCCTAAAAGAGATAAGGGCTTCTCGAGTGGAAATGAAGCAGGAGCTTCATGGCCTATCTACTCAGCTATCGAAGATAGATCAGAGGATGGAGGAGGCAGAAATCAGAATAGCAGGGGTGGAGGAGATTAGCGATTGCCTGAGCCATGCGGCTAATGCCCTGTTACAACAATCGGTGGCATTACAGGCCAAATCAATAGACTTGGAGAGCAGATCGAGAAGAAATAATCTAAGGCTTTACGGCCTGGCGGAGGGGGCCTGAGACGTCACCGATGGCAGCCTTCATAGAGAATTTACTCCGGGACATTCTAGAATTACCCCCGAATTACGATTTGAAAATCGAAAGAGCCCATAGAGCGTTGGGGGCAAGGCCACAGGACCCGAAAGCCGACCACGTTCGATTATAATTTTACTGGCAAGCTATCAAACCAAGGAGGACATTCTTGCAAGCGTGGTCAAAGAAGGATATTACATATCTGACATCAAAAATAACGCTTGACCACGACTACCCCATGGAGATACAGCAGGCCAGGCAGCAGTATACCCCGCTGTTTAGGCTGCTAAGGGAGAAGGGAATATGCTTCCAGACCCCCTTCCCGGCTAAACTGAGGATCTTTTGGAAAGAGGGCACACAAACGTATGGCTCACCATATAAAGCTTTGGAGGCCATGAAACAGAAAGGGATGAAGCTATCGGAGGAGGATGCAGTTCGGATTGGAAGGAGGCAAGCATTTTTCTCAGACTGGTATCAAGCAGGTTTGCAGCAGAGAGGGAACTCGTCAAAAATGCTTCTGGAGTCGATGGAGAAGATCAGGGCCATGATGAAGAGAGGAGTGCTGCGTGGCAGAGTGGACCTGGCAGAGAGCAGCAGATGAGCATTATAAGACTGCTGTGGTTACCATCTGTAACAAAAATGAGCCTGGGAATATGACAGGCTTGGTGGAGGAAGGCACCGCAGAGTGAACTGTGTTGAGGACTTTTCTCCCCCTCTTTTCTCTTTCTTTTTGTGAGGAAGAGAGGGGAAAAGAACATTTATCCAGCAGTTTTTGTCTTCCCCCAGCCTTGTGTGTCTCCCTCGTGTTGTGGCTGAGACTAATGTGGGGTATATACATTGGTCCTCATATTCCCCTATCCATATGAGAGGAGTGCTTTTTGTATGTATTAACGCCCCTGTCCACCCCTATTTTTTCTTCTCCGTAGTGTTGTTTGGCGTCAGTGTTTGTCACCGCTCCCCATTGTCTGATGGCTTTATGCCCCGTCTGAAAACAATAATGCCTTTTTGTCTTTACAGGAATGCAGTGGGGATTCGGGTGGCTTGGTAACTTCTCCTCATGAAGTAAATATGTAGGGAAGGAAGGGGAACTGGACAAAGGAGGAGTGGTGGGAGGGAGGTTTTAGAGATGGGGGAGAGGATCGCTGAACCTGGGGGAGTTTTTCAAGGTGATAGTGCAGCCATAAAGGCAATGAACGTGGCTGGCATGGAGGGGGGGGAAGAAATCTTAGCAGAAAGTGAGCCAGAGCTTAAAGAGAGGGGAAGGGTATAACATTGAAATGATGGGGTGTTTGGTGTTTAAAAAATTTCTTGTACAAACAGATAACTGAAGAATAGCGAGGTGGGAGGTGGAAAAGAGGTACAGTTTAAATTACGGACTAGAGTAATTACATACGTGGACTGGACATACGAAAAGGAAGCCACCATAAGTAGAGGCTTTCTTGCGAGGGAGATCTCGAAGTAGCAGAGGCGAACACCCCTCGTAACTGCCCAAATACAGAGCTAGGAACGGGCAGTATTAGGGCACCACAGGGTTGGGAGCCCCGACCTTGGAAGTAAAGGCTTATTTTTTTTTTTTTTCCTTTTTCTTTATTTTTTTAAGAATCAAGGTTAACAGTTGCTACCTTGAATTTGAAGTGTTTAAAAGGGTTACCAAGTTAAGAGGGACCCTAGTTAAGTTTAATACCCAAATAGGGGTTTGGTTATTATTAATACAAGACTAAGAAAGGCATGAGGAATTTTGGAAAGAAAGGGCTAGTTCTATTGCACCTGTCTGGAATGAGGCGGGAAGGATCAATGAAGAGAAGGTACAGGAAGGGAGCTGAGGACACCCGGTTGATACTTCACACTTGGGTAAGGTTACAATGGAAGCTAGGGGAACCCAATAGCCAAGGAAAGGTTTCGAATCGGAGAATAGAGTGTTTAGGGCAAGGGCTAAGAAAGTGGTGTGAGAGAGCATCATGCAGCAAGGACAAGGGTGCTGTTGCCAGATCGAAGAGAGAAGAACGATATAAAAATGGATAATAACACTGTAGTATGCTCGATTAATGTTAATGGGCTGACAAACCCGTTAAGAGGAGTAAAGTACTGGCATGGCTTAGAAAAGAGACGGATTTCATACTGATGCAGGAAACATCTCTCCCTCTAGAGCACACAAAGCTGGGGGAAAATGGGCTTTAACTATGAAGCTAGTGCATCTTATGGACGGGGAAGAAGGAGAGGGGTTTCTATATTAGTCCCCAAAAAAACAATATTTGGAGTAATGGACGAGTGTGCGGATAGGGAGGGGAGATATGTGTTTGTAAAGGGCAGATACCAGGGGAAAATTCTTACGCTGGCTTCAGTATATGCTCCATCTAACACAGACTTTCAAACCTATAGAAATATATTGTTGAAATTGCAGGACTGGGCGGAGGGGCAAGTTATTTTGGGAGGAGACTTAAACGTAACACTAGACCCGAAGATAGACAGAACGGCACTGAGGGGACGCAGAGAGAGAGGGGTCGCCAAGAAGCTGGTGCATCTCCTCGGGGAAATTGGCTTTGTAGATGCCTGGAGAGTCGGACACCCTAAACAAAGGTACTACTCCTTTTTCTCACCCCCCCACAAAAGTTTCTCGAGGATAGATTATTTTTTAGTACCAAGGGAAATGATGGCTACAGTAAAGGATAGTTGGATGGGGAATATGGAGATTTCAGATCACGCCCCTCTATTTCTTCAAGTAGACTTGGAGGTTTTCAAAAACGCTTTGAGACTAAATGTCTCCTTGCTGCAGGATGAAGAGGTCAAACAGCAGGTGAGAGATACCATTAAGCAAGCCCTGGAAGACAATACATCCCCAGATATTACCTCAGCACTCTTGTGGGACACAATAAAAGCCATATTGAGAGGAAACTGATATCTATTATGCATACAAAAAGAGACAGAGGAAAAAAGGTAGAATCCTGAGAACTGAAATAGATGCATGTGAAAACAAAAAGAGAAATATAACAAAAAGGTGTTTCAAAGATTGAACAAATTAAAGAAAGAACTAAATGGGGAGCTTGAGTATTTTATTGAGCAGAAACTACTTTACATAAAACAAAAATACTACGAGGGAGGCCCGAGGGCAACTAGAATTTTAGCGGCTAGGTTACGTAAACAGAAAGCAAAAGCCCATATAGCCAAGGTTGTACACCCATGTACTACAGATGTTAAGCAGACCACACCGGAGATTGCAGATGCATTCAGGACTTACTACAGGGAGTTGTACAAAGACAACTCTTCACCGCAGATGTCTGCTGTGGATCAATATTTGAGGAAAGTATCTCTCCCCACGATCACGAAGTCGGCCCAAACTCAACTCCTGACTCCGGTTTTCATCGAGGAACTGAGACAGGAGATATGTAGACTTAAAGCAAATAAATGCCCAGGGACAGATGGATACCCTGCTGAGATGTATAAACACTTTCAGGAGCAGCTGTCCCCTCTTTTGTTAAAGGTATATAATGAATCGCTTACATCAGACACTCCCCCCGAGTCCTGGTCACAAGCGGTTATTTCGGTAATACCTAAAGAAGGTAAAGACCCTAAATTATGCCCCTCTTATAGACCTATCTCCCTGCTCAACACAGATTTATAAGTTATTCATGGCAATAATAGCTCGTAGAATACAACAACTCTTACCAAAGTTGATACAGATGGATCAAACGGGTTTCGTTCCGGGTAGGCAGGCCCAGGATAATTTGAGAAGGACAGCCCATGTCCTGGACCACCTTAACCGGACTAAGCAACCTGCCATCCTTCTCAGCTTGGATGCTGAGAAGGCGTTTGATAAAGTCTCTTGACATTTCTTCACTCGGTGCTTTTGAAGTTTGGTTTCGGCGCAGTTTGTAGACCTGATCAGAAAGATATATTCGTCCCCCAAGGCATATGTAAGAGTGAACGGTCACCATTCTGACGTGTTCGAATTGGAAAGGGGAACAAGACAAGGATGCCCTCTTTCCCCTCTTTTATTTGCGCTATATTTGGAACCCTTAGTTCAGGGGATACGGGAAAATCAGAATATACAGGGCGTACAAATAGGGGAGACCCAACAAAAGCTAGCTTTGTATGCAGACGACATTCTGCTGTATATAACTCAGCCAGAATTGCCGCTGCCATCTTTATTCCAACACTTAAGGGGATTCTCAACTCTTTCCGGATATACCCTTAATGAAAACAAAACAGAAGTATTGAAACTGAATTTCCAGCCAACGGCGGAGTTCAGAGCAAGATACCCTATGAAGTGGGAGCTGCCCTATATGAAGTACCTGGGTGTAAGGTTAGCAGCGACAACTGATCAGCTAGTTAGACTAAATTACCCTTCAATGGTGAAACAAATACAGGAAGATATAAGAAGGTGGAGACTCCTACCAGTTTCCATTACGTCTAGGGTTCAGGCAATAAAAATGAATGTGTTGCCGCTTTTCTTATTTTGTTCCAATCTGTACCTGCCCCAATAACATTTAAGCAGATAGGAAGGTGGCAAAGACTTTGGAGTTATATTTGGTTAGATAAAAACCAAGGATTAGAAAACAAGCTTGCACTTGCCTAAAGAGGCTGGAGGGCTAGCTGTCCCTCTATTGGTGGGATATTGGATCTGGTTCAGGCGAGGTAGTATTGTTATTGCAACTTTCGGGATACTGGGCCAGATGGAAGGAGATAGACTTGGCGGTGGATCTGTCCCCCCCCCTACCGGCACAGTGTATGACATTAAACCCGGGGGTCAAATGGGGAAAAACGCCTTTCCTGGAGACGATGACGGCTTTACAAGGCTATAGACAAGGAATTATGAGAGGACCTATCAGAGCATATTTATGGAAATACATTTGGTGGTCCATGAATGTGGAAAGGAATAGGGCAGGTGCTGACCCGTGGTATAAAAAACAGGAGAGATTTGGGTATGTGGCTCCATGGCAGCTCCTTAGGGGGGATCAGGTCATTTCGTTTGGTGAAGCACAAACCAAATTTGGTTGGAAGGAGGAATTAATCTCACTATTATCAGTTGAGAGATTATATAACTTCAGAAATAATCACCTCAATTAAAAAATAGGGTCCCCAATACCGAACACATTTGAAACAATCTGAATTCGGCTGGGGAGAAAAAACATTTCTATCATATATCAAACTATGTAAAAGTTTCCCAGTACACAACAGACTATATTAGAGAGAAATGGGAGCGGGAACTGGGGATTATGATAAGTTCAAGAATGGTCAGAAGTATGGAAAAACGTGAGTACAACTTCATCCCCAGGGTGGAGGGAATTTGTTTGAAAGTGGGAGCGATTTTAGAGCTCCTCCCAATCAGTTGAGTGGCATAAAAATCCTTCTACTGTTTGGAGAAAATGCAATACAGAGGTGGCTCACCTGACCCACATCTTTTGGCAATGCCCGGATCTAAAGGGTTCTGGATGAAAATACAGAATAAGATGAGGAACTGTTGTTATAGATACCCAGCTGGGCCCAGAACATATGATTTTAGGAGTAATCCCTGAGAATATAAAGGAAGGGAAGCAAAGTATCTTTGAATATACTCATTGCAGCAGCGGAGAAGGCAATAACTAGGAGATGGATGGTCCCAGATGCTCCTACAGGGAGGAGTGGAAAGAGATAGTTGAAGGGATAAAAGTTTTTGAGAGGATTACCTACTCACTCAGACAACATCGCCAACAGTTCAAATAGATGGAATAGATGGGAGGTGGCAGGGAAACAGTGTGGAAGAGGAGACCCTTGAATGGGGATAAGGGAAGATGCCTGCACAGTATGAAAGATAAAACAAATAAAAGAGGTGGTCAGATGCCTGCTATTGGACTAACAAAGTCATCTCAACTTGTGAAGGAAATGGAACTAGCTCCTTTCGATGCATAACCCCACGTAAGTTTGTTGAGACCAACAAAGGAGTCAGGTTGAAAGTCTGAACCTTTTCTCTCCTGTAGTGTTAGTGTTTGCTGTGGTCTCTGTTATTTTTTTCTTTTAACCTGTACAAAGTTGAATGGCTGATTATAATACGATGTATGAAGTACTGAATTCAGAGATGCATCATATGTAGACTTGGAAAAGAATGAGATGGATGAAACTGAACTGAATCAATAAAGCTGAAGTATAAAAAAAAAGGGGGGGTGTTGCCATTTTCATTAGAGATAATATTCAGAGTTATTTGGTCGACTTAAAAAATCTGGATATCGAATCATTATAGGTAGTACTTGAATCTAAACATGTGAGAAAAGTTTATTTAGGTGTGTTTTATAGACCACAAAATTCAAGTGTAGAAATGATGGCGGCAATCAACCAATAGATAATTGAAATATCTGACAAAGGAGATGTTATAATCATGGGTGATTTTAACTACCCTAACATAAACTGGATAAATGTTACGGCTAATGGTATAATGGAAAATTTATTTCTGGATGCATTGTCAACTGCAGTGCTAGAGCAAATGATAAAGAAACCTACTAGAGGTGATAACATCTTAGATTTGTTGTTGACTAATACAAATGATAAAGTGAGTAATACCGTATTACGGGACAATTTAGCAGGGTGTGATCATAACCTTGTGACATGTATTTATAAATGTGACTTTCATAAAATAATAGGGAAGACCGTAATTAAAAATGACAATAGAGCTAATTTTAATAAAATAAATGACGAGCTAAAGGTATGGGACTGGGAAAGTGATTTCCGGAATAAAGATACATATGAAATATGGGATATTTAAAAAAAAACTTAGGGCCATAGAAAATAAGTACGTGCCAAATAAAAAAAATATATAATAAAAATGGCAAATTACCCCCATGGTGTACCAAGAAGGTGCTAAGACAGATCAGTAAGAAAAGATATGCATATGGATTGATGAAAAAATGTAAATCTTCAGCATTATTAAATAACTATAAGACTGAGGCAAAAAAACTAAAGACGCTTATTAGAAAAGAAAAATCAAAAGTAGAATTTAACATTGCACATAGGAAGGATGGGGGGGGAGCCTTTTTGTATATATTAATAGTCAGAATAAATTGAGTACAAATGTAGGGCCACTAACGAATAATGGACAGACTATTAGTGATTCTGTAGAAATGGCTAATAAGTTTAGTGAATTTTTTATTTCAGTCTTTTTCTTATAGAAATCAGGGTATAACAATATTAATAACAGTAATAATACAGGTCTAGATTTGAGAATAAGTCATCAAAAATTGTTTGAGATGATTAATAAATTAAAACCGAATAAATCAGCTGGGCTTGACTTGGTACACCCAAGAATGTTAAAAGAAACTACTAGAACTATGACAGGTCCATTATCCCATATACTAAACTCATCATTTAGAACAGGATTAGTGCCAGAAAATTGGCATCAAGCTATTGTTATCCCCTTGTTTAAAAAGGGAAATAGGTCCTTATGTTCTAATTACAGACCTATTAGTCTGACCTCACTAGTACAGTATGTAAACTGGCTGAAACCTTTCTTGAGCTCAAATTAGAAGAAAACCTAAAAGCTCTAAATTACTGTGATACTACCCAACGTGGTTTTGGCAGCATAGGTCTTGCGTTACAAATCAGAATAGTTTCTATAATAAGGTAAATAAAAACATTAGTAATAATATTCCAATTGACGTAATTATGTTAGACTTTCAAAAAGCTTTTGATAAAGTACCTCATAATCACTTGATAAATAAACTAATAAAGATAGGGATCGATTCCAGATTGGTGTTATGGATCAAAAAATTGGTTGTCAGGTAGGAAACAAAGGGTGAGAGTAAGGGGTTATTTGTCTGATGAGGGAGATGTGATAAGTAGGGTTCCCCAGGGGTCCATTTTGGGCCCCGTGTTGTTTTCTGTTTATATTAGAGACTTGCACATGAATGTGGATAGCTGGATAGTGAAATTTGTGGACAATGTAAAATTGGGTGGAACAGTGAATACAGTTAGGGGCACGGATCAATTATTACAAGACCTGGAAAAAGTGGAGGGGTGGGCAAGGTTAAATGAAATGCACTTTAGTGTGGATAAATGCTTGGTTAAACATACGGGTAAATTAAATGATAAACATGAATATTGGTTAAATGGGGAAAAATTAAGAAAGTCTGCAAAGAAAGGGATTGTGGAGTTATAATTGATTGCTGCTTGAATTTTAAAGAGCATCTTACAAGTATGATTAGGAACATTAAAAGATCTTTAATGAGTCGGTCGGTTACTTTGGTACTTTCACTGTACAAAACTTATATTATACCACTTTTGGATTATGGGCTCCAGTTATGGAGCCCCCATCAAAGAGGGGAGATAAACAAATTGGAGGGAATCCAGTGTAGAATAACAAAAATGGTATCAGGCTGGAAGAGATTAAATTATAAAACTAGGCTACAGAAATCAAAATTATTTAGTCTTGAAACTAGGAGATTAAGGGGCGATTTATTGTTGTATATTACTACAATAGATAGGGAATTAATGTAGGAGTTAGAAACTGAGTTTCAACAGAAAACTAGTGGTTTAAGTAAGGAATAAGACATGACGAGGTGTGGTTTATGGCCTGATAAGAGCACGCCCCTGGTGCGTAATGAGTCACGAGGCGCTTGCGACGAGTGCCTTTAGCACCTGGGAAGTGCTTTTATCAGGCCATAAACCACACCGGATGTCTTATTCCGCTATAAATGGGCCCTATTAAGGTAGTATTTAAGAAAAAAAAAGTAAAAATTGCAAACACTTTTTAAAACTTGAGGTTTTAATGTATGAAGGAGTAATATAGTCCCTGTATCGAGGGCTGTACTGATAGGCACTATAGGGTGTTTTAGGTGGTGCTTCCCCCCATTGCCTCCCCATGCAGATAGCTTGCTCCCCCCCAGATTGGCACTTGATTTATTTTGTTAGATAATTCGCTGTGTGCGTGTGTGTGACAGCAGGCGGCTGCTGAGAGTACTTCGGTCTTGCGGTCAGCGGAGGGTGTGCTGTGTTAACACCATCCTGTGACTTTGGAGTGCGAATGAGAAGCACAGACTTCATGGGAGATATGGGGTAGCTGAGAAATAATGAAAAATACGTTGCTGTGTTGGTGATCTGTGTGGACCAAAATACTGCAAAATGACTTCGGTTTACGTCGGTCTTGGAGATTTGGTCGAGTTCTCACATCACGGTGATGTTTTTGAAGTGAGTTTCGGTGCTCAGTCTAGTTCATGGGCAGACCCAAGGGAACACAGAAAACTAAATGCGGTTCTTTAATTTTTTTATTGTTCACCGTGGTCATTGGATTGTGGGGAAATTCTTGAATAAGGATTGAAGATCACTGAGGCGTGTGTATTGGCTGGCAGTTTGAGGAACGGGACCGCTGGACTACTACTGCCGCGAACTGTTTGAGCGGGAGTGAGTAAAAATCAATTACGTTCAATATTAGGAGTCTTGTGCAGTGGTTGTGCAGGAAGGTAGGCGTAGAAGTGATTTTTTTCTACTGCTGTGGTTTTTCAGTTGCTGCCTCGCTGGTAATGAGGAAGTGCTGTTTCTCGGTGTGAGCTGTGCCAGCTTGTGTTTCTGTTTTGCAGTGGGACAGCTCACGGATTCCGTAGTGTTGTGGGGCTCAGGACTGGAGGGTAGTGCCGGTTGGCTACAATATCTTCTGATAAGGACATGGCTCAGAAGATGTTGTAGCCAATCAGGTTACAGGATTTCTTGAGCCCATTTTATAAGAATACATAAACAACAAATAAAATTTGATTCTTCAATAAAGAATGGGAGATTTAATTTTTTTTAGACAAAGAACATGCAGATTTTGGAATAAATTACCTGAAACTATAATTGAGTGCAGTAATGCAACCTTATTCAAGAGGAAATTGGATGAATATCTTTTGAACAGGGGGTGTATTTAGATCCGCTAATGCGGATGGATGGTTAAAATGAGCAGTAATGCCTTCTTCCATCCATTCCCCAGTATAAAGATGGTGCAGGGTATGCAAGAGAGCCTTATGAGACAAGATTGAGAGAATTAAATTGGCATCCGCTGGAGTTTAGAAGACAGCGAGGAGACTTGATACAGCCATTCAAGTATATGAAGGGGATAAATAAAGTGAGGGAAGGAAGTCTATTTAAAAGGACAGTCAGAGTTAAAACAAGAGGTCATACTTTAAAATTGGAAGGAGAAAGATTTTGACCCTGTCCACACTGCCCTGAAAATCTGTAACGTTCTGAAAGCGTTACAGATTGAAAACGTTACAGTGCATCCACACTATCACTGAAAATGTTTTGAAAACGTTACAGGATTTTACTGGTGTAGTGTGGACAAGGTCAAACAGAGTTTGGAAAACGTTATAGAAACCGTTGTTGAAGACACCAAATATCAGTTTTCAACAACCGTTTTGAAAACACTTTCTGTAACGTTACCAGTGTAAACGCAAACCGTTACGGTAACAGTTCGGGCCCTCTAACATTACAGAGGAATTTTTCTGGTGTAGTGTGGCCAGGGCCTCAAAGCTAATGTATGGGGGTGTTATTTCACTGAGAGGGTGGTTGAACCCTGGAACAGATTACGTGAAGAGGTGGTAGGTGTCGAAACGGTGGAGGGCTTCAAGAGAGCATGGGATAGGCATATGGGGTTGGTTAGAGGACAGAGGATAGGCTCTCTGTGCACCATCGGCAAGAAGGGGATGCGGGAGATGGGCAGACTGGATAGGCCCAGGATGGTCCTTTTCGGTGGACACATTACTATGATACTATGAAGGATGGGGAACACAGAGTCTGAGACGTGACACCCCTCTCTCAAAATACATGAGGCACTATAACCTAGCAGTAGTTCAATCACAGGGATGGAGAACAGAGACTAAGACATGACCCCCCCCCACCCAAAATACATGAGGCACTATGATCTAGTAGTAGTTCAGGCACAGAGATGGGGAACAGAGTCTTAGATGTGATACCCTCCATGAAAATCTGTGCGGCACTATGAACTAGTAGTAGTTCAGGCACAGAGATGAACAACCCAGAGTATGAGACCTGACACCCTCTTTCAATATCTGTAAGGTACTATGACCTAGTAGTAGTTCAGGCACATAGAAGCAGAGTCTAAGACGTGACACCCCCTCTCAAAATACATGAGCCACTATGATCTAGTAGTAGGTCTGGCACAGAGATGGGGAAAAAGTCTGAGATGTGACACCCCCCTGTCAAAAAACATGCGCAACTATGATCTAGTAGTAGTTCTGGCACAGAGATGGGGAAATCAGAGTCCGATATGTGACACCCCCTCTCAAAATAACAAGGCACTTATCTATGACCTAGACAGTAGTTCGGGTGCAGAGAAGAGAAACACAGAGTCTGAGATGTCACACTCTCCATTCAAAATCTGTCTGGCAGCACTATGACTTAGTAATGGGGAACATAGAGTCTGAAGCATGACACCCCCTCTCAAAATAAGTGAGGCACTATGACCTAGAAGTAGTTCAGGCACAGAAATGGGGAACACAGAGTATGAAACATGATATCCCCCTCTCAAAATAAGTGAGGCACTATCTATGACCTAGGTAGTAGTTCAGGCTCAGAGATGAGGAACACAGAGTCTGAGACGTGACAGTTTGCCTCCCTTAGTTTTCTTTTTAGCTTGTATTTTCTCCCCCTGTGGCTCCGATCGGCTGGGACATCCCAACCAACCTCCTGGCCCAGATACCCGACATCAGGCCACCTTCTCAATTCCCCCACGGGTTATTACCCTCCGCGGCTGGGTGGTGAGGAGCCCCCACGTAGCTCAACTCACCGAGACGCATCCAGTCGAGGAGGTGCCATTCGGGTCAGGCCGCAGAGGTCGGAGGCTCATGCTGCCCGACCAGAGCCACTTTTTTCCACTTTTCGGTCCCCTGGAGTGAGGTGTGCAATGATACCGGAGGGAGTGCGTATGCATCTGCACGCTCTCCCTCCAGGCGTCTGCCTCAACTCCACCCCTTTCCTACATCATCGGTGGCTGCCCTCCAGCCACTGCTAAGGGCCAGACAAGAACTGACCACTGTCTTCCCCCCTTCCCCAGAGAAGGAGAGCAGTCCCTCGGATGCTTGATCCTTCTCCCCTGCCAACCCCAGGCAGCCCATGCTCATTTCCGAACACGGGTTGCCAGTGTGGTGCAATGTAAGGCAACCAGTGCCACCAGACAGACCTTAGTTTTCTTCTTAATTTTGTCAGTTATTTTTCAAAACAAGCTGTTGGCTCTTAAAGCCTAGCAGTGACACCTGAACATTTTTTAACCAGCTGCTGTCACTGAATTGATGACTTATCAATCAAATGTGCCTCATGGCACCGCAGCATGTGCTGGGACAGGCCATTAAACTATTCTTTTTTTTTTGTAAACACTTTTCTTTCCTTAACAGTTAAGTTTTTAATGAAGAAAAATTTTCTTTCCGTTTTTTTACTCGTCCCTCTCTTTATGCTGCAAAACTGAACTGTTGCACATAGAGATGTGGAGAAGTTTTAATTCACCGGTGAAGTTGCCGCTAAGTGGCCAAAATGTGCATCCGTGGAGTTTTGCAAAGTTTTCACTGCCCTCAGCAACTCAGACTATGCCAGAAATCGTGAAGTTTTCAATGCAAACTGCGGAATTTTGTCCACAAACGGCAGATGTTTGCCAGTGAATGGCGAAATTCTGCTATTCATGGGTGAAATTCTGCACTTCAAAGCAAAATTCCACACTTTGTGGTGAAATTCTGCATTTCGCGATGAAATTCCACACTCCACAAATTGTGGTAAATTAGTGGATTAATTTGTGGAGCAAATTTAACCAACTTTGCTCACCTCTACACATAATCTGATCAGACACACATCTGTTTCCTTAAACTGCAAAGCTCCAAATAAACTGAACACAGCACGTCTATGAGGGCCATGTGGTGGAAGACACAAAGGACTGGGTAGCACAAATGTCAATTACCCCAAACAACTCCTAATTGGCTGGCTGCATTCAGTGCCCCAGTACCAAGTGTTGCCTTTGTTGTTCACGAGATATGGTTAGCCAAACAGCAACCCAGAATTAAAAAAAATATTTTTCTTTCACTCCCTGACCTCTTCGATCACACTGACAGAATTTATGGTGAGTGAATTGACATTGACAGAATTTATGGTGAGTGAATTATTTTATAATTATTTACTAAATTTCAGTCATTCATGCTGTGCTCACTGCTGCTGTTCCACACCAGTCTCCTCCCGGCCCCCTTGCTGTGCTCACTACTGCTGTTCCACTCCAGACTCCTCCCTGCCCCCTTGTTGTGTTCACTGCTGCTGTTCCATGCTGGTCTCCTCTCCGCTCCCATGCTGTGCTAACTACTGTAGTTTCTTTCTAGTCTCCTCCCGGCCCCCTTGCTGTGCTCCCTGCTGCTGTTCCATTCCTGTCTCCTCCCCGCCCCAATGCTATGTTCACTGCTGCTGTTCCACTCCGGTCTCCTTCCCACACCCCTGCTGTGCTCACTGCTGCTGTTCCATTCCGGTCTCCTTCTCACCCCCTTGCTGTGCTCACTGCTGCTGTTCCATGCCGGTCTCCTCCCCACCCTCTTGCTGTGCTCCCTGCTGCAGTTTCATTCAGGTCTCCTCCCAACCCCCTTGCTGTGCTCACTGCTGCTGCTCCATTCCTGTCTCCTTCCCAACCCCTAGCGATGTTCACTGCTGCTGTTCCACTCCGGTCTCCTCCCCACTCTCTTGCTGTGCTCACTGCTGCTGTTCCATTCTGGGCTGCTGCCTGCCCCCATGCTGTGCTCACTGCTTATGTTCCATTCCAGTCTCCTCCCCACCCCATTGCTGTGCTCACTGCTGCTGTTCCATTCTGGTCTCCTCACTGTAGCCTTGCTGTGCTCACTGCTGCTGTTCCATGCCAGTCTCCTTCCTGTCCCCTTGCTGTGCTCACTGCTGCTGTTCCATTTTGGTCTCCTCCCGACCCTCGTGCTGTGCTCACTGTCGCTGTTCCATGCTGGTCTCCTCCCTGCCCCCTTGCTGTGCTCACTGCTGCTGTTCCATTTTGGTCTCCTCCACGCCCCCTTGGTGTGCTCACTGCTGCTGTTCCATTCCGGTCTCCTTCCTGCCCCTTTATTATGTTCACTGCTGCTGTTCCATGTTGGTCTCCTCCCAACCCCTCTGCTGTGCTAACTGCTGCAGTTCCATTCTGGTCTCCTCCCTCCTCCATTGCTGTGCTCACTGCTGCTGTTCCATTACGGTCTCCTTTCTGCCCCCTCACTGCTGCGGTTTCATTCTGGTCTCCTCCCAACCCCCTTGCTGTGCTCACTGCTGCTGTTCCATGCCAGTCTCCTCCCTGCCCCCTTGCTGTGTTCACTGCTGCTGTTCCATTGTGGTCTCCTCCCTGCCCTCTTGCTGTGTTCGCTGCCGCTGTTTCATGCCAGTCTCCTCCCCACCCCCTTGCTATGCTCACTGTTGCTGTTTTATTCTGGTCTGCTCCCCTCCCCCCTTGCTATGCTCACTGTTGCTGTTCCATGCCGGTCTCCTTTCTGCCCCCCTTGCAGTGCTCACTGTCGCTGTTCCATGCTGGTCTCCTCCCAACCCCCTTGCTATGCTCACTGCTGCTGTTCCATTTTGGTCTCCTCCCCACCCCCTTGCTGTGCTCACTGCTGCTGTTCCATTCCGGTCTCCTCCCCACCTCTTGTTATGTTCACTGCTGCTGTTCCATTTTGGTCTCCTCCCCATCCCCTTGCTGTGCTCACTCTGCTGCTGTTCCATTCTAGTCTTCTCCCACCCCCTTGCTGCGCTCACTGCTGCTGTTCCATGCCAGTCTCCTCCCCGCCCCCTTGCTGTACTCACTGCTGCTGTTCCATGCCAGTCTCCTCTCAACCCCCTGCTGTGCTCACTGCTGCTGTTCCATGCCAGTCTCCTCCCTGCCCCCTTGCTGTGCTCACTGCTGCTGTTCCATTCTGGTCTCCTCCTCACCCCTTGCTGTGCTCACTGCGGCTGTTCCATGCCAGTCCCCCCACCCCACCCCATTAACTTGTCCTTGATCATTTCACCTGCTGGTACAGGGTTTTAAATAGCTGGTATAGCATAGCAAAATGCTACTCAAAATGGGGCAATGCTAACCATTTCCAAAAATGTGTAGCAGGAGACTGCTAACCATTTTTTTTTCCAGTGAATCTATGGCACAGACAAAATTAATAAAGTTATATATATTTTTAAATTTTGCTAACCATTCTGTGTCAAGTGCTATGCATTTTTACACCTGCTTAGTACTTTTACGTGTAAAACTGCTAATCAATTTTTTTCAGCTTATTTAATACCCTGCTGTGCATACTATTATGGCATGAGCCATGGGCCGTGGTATACTAGTTTGAGAAACGGCATGCTGCAACCTGCTACATAATCGAAGTTGGGTCAGTGTCAGGGTATATCAGTGTGGTAGTGTCAGTAAACTTACGGACAACAATCGACTTCCCTGCTGTTGCAGGCTGCCAGCATGCCATTTCTCCGTCACACTGTGCCAGCTCTCATTCCAGAACTGGCATGTGGCTTTGAGGAAGAACTGAACCACACTTCCGAACCGGACTGACTCAATAACTCAAGAGGCTCGGTATTCTTGAGTCGAGTCATCCAGGTCCGGGGTTAGGGTGGGTGTGTGTGTGTGTGTGTGTGTGTGTGTGTGTGTGTAAGTGCCGCACAACCGGTTTGCCCAGTCCTACTGGGTAGATTAAATAACTGAACCAATACTAGTTGTCCAAAATGTACAAAGACCATACATATATATTTACAGCTATTTATCCTACTTCTATCTTGATACATACTGTACTTGGAGTGTTAATCTAGTGACTCGTCATATTGTTCTAATGTCCAGTCTCATCATTTCACCTTTTTTCTCCCCCTTGCCCATTCTTTAAATATATGATTTGTTTTATGCTTGTGATATTATCTAACTGCTGTAAGGATTGTGTATAATGCATTTGATATTATTCACCATCTTTAAAATAATTTACCTTCTTGCACATAGTATGAGGTATTTGCACATTATTCATACATTTGCACATATATTTCAGTAAAGTACAAATAGTTATTAAATCTTAGATTGTTTCAAATAAGACAGCATCACTGTATCTTAGCATATAGTGCATCAATTTAGATACTAGGAGTTGTTTACTTGTCTCCACTGGTGTTGCTCATTTCCAATTGTGTTGAGCTGTGTATGCTTAGTAGCTACTGAACTGTGTTCTTTAACATCACTGGCTCATTTAAATCAGTATGTGAGTATGTATACCTGTCCTGCAGGTGGCACTACCACACTGAAAAAGCACTTGTGGCAGCACAAAATGATATTTTTTAGTGTGGGATCCATGCTTTATGATTATCCATTTTTAACTTTTTTGCATTAATAAAGTCTTGAAGCATAAGTTTGTGTCCAGACTGCCTGCTTTTGCTGGTTACACGACTGCTGAGCTCCTGTTCTTTTACACAATGGAGTAGAAAAACGCCTCCGTGGCCCATCAAAGGTGTCGCTGCAGGGGCAGAAGCAGGTCCCGCCTGGAAAGCACTGCTGTTGGGAGCACACATAACGATGGGGATGCACGCCCACAGAGACATGCTCATGACCAAATTCATGTCACTTACATGGCTGCACAATGAACCTCCAGTGGGCCACTGGAAGGGTCTCTAGAGCGTCATTTTTCCAATATGAAGTAGTAAGCCTGCCAGCAATATCCATGTGCAGACACAGAGGCACACTGGTACAGCATACAAAAAAAGAGGGGCCTAAATACTCCCCCCAACCTAACTGCAGTAGAGAGTATGCCCTCAGCCACAGCACTGCTGGGACATAAACACAATCGATTGCCACCCACCAACCTGTACACACACACACACACACACACACACACACACAGACTCCTTACCTGTGGTCGCGGTACATTCTTTTTTAACTTGTTGAGTGTTTTGCGATTATAGGGCTCCCACCGGAGCTTCAACTTGTCTGTAGTCTCCCCCTGCTCCGTTGTGAGCTGAGAGAATGTATGAAGGGCCTCCTGAGGAGAGAAAAAGTGATTACTAATTTCTGTAGAAATGCACGTGGATTTTATTACACAACCCAAGTGATGCTTTAAATACTGTCTCCACCATCATAAAACATGCCGTTGCTCCATACAGGTAATGTATATAGAATGTAAATACAGGTCAGAATCCCTATAATGCAAACTTATATTAACTCACCTGTCGGCTTCACCAGCTGTTCTGCTGCCCTGAATATGTTCCACAAGCTGTTCTGCTTGCCTCGTCACATCACAGCAGAATGTGCTGTTGCAAGCATGCTCAAAGTAGAAAATTCTACCATCTCCCCCCCCCATTCCCTACTCTACAAATCCCTTGTGCCTATCCCAGGAATTTATGAACCCACCACAGTTTTTGCCCACACCACCTCCACAGGAAGACTGTTCCAGCAATCCACCAGTTCTTCTGTGAAGCAGTACTTCCTCACATCTCTCCTGACTCCACCCCCTTCCAGCTTCAGAGCATGTCCCGTTATTCTAGAGCACCTTTTTTTTCTGAAAAGTACCTCCCTCTTGTACCTTATTTAAAAGTCTCTATCATATCCCTCCTTTTCATCTTCTCTTTCAGGGTGTACATATTGAGGTCCTTTAGCCTCTCTTCGTAGGGCTTTTGATGCAGACCCTGGACCATTTTAGTTGCCCTCCTTTGTACCACCTCCATTCTGTCAATCTCCTTCCTGAGATGTGACCTCCAGAACTGCACAGTTAGCAGCGATCTACACAAGAACACCATAACCTCCCTCTTTCTGCGGATGATACCGCTTCCTATGTACTCCAGCATCCCACTAGCCCTACCGAATGCTCTGTTACACTGCCTGGCCACTTTTAGGTCATCCGATACAATTAACCCCCGGTATCTTTCCAGCTCGGTTGTTGTCAATTGCACTCCACCCATTCTGTACTCCCTACCTGGGTTTCTGTGCCCCAAGTGCACTATTTTGCACTTTCTGCATGAAAACCCTGCTAGCATTACAAGCCTTTCTGACAAATGCAAGCTACCCGATGTTGCCCCTGCTACTATTACCAACTTGAGATATATCTGGTCCCAGGTAGGTAAATGGCTTAAAATGAAATCTGTCCCACCCACTGTACACTCCCTTATGGGGCAATCATAACATCAAAGTTGGGGTACACCTCTCACCAGGGCAGGTTGGAAACAAAAGGGTATTTTCCTTCTAAAAGGATGTAGTCGTACTCAAAGGTTACATTAGACTCTTTCCAGGGACTCTAGACAGGATATGGCTTGCACAAATCCGAATTCTGGAGATAATTGAAAATCAGAAGTACAACTGCCTATCATGTCCAGACTCTTCAAACTGAAAGGACTTCCCTGCGCTCCCATCTCCTTCCAAAATGGTTACGATTCAAAAGGGGACAGCAGGGGCCATTTACTCCTTCAATAGAGATCATATCCTGAATCCGGCACTGTCTGCCAAAAACAAATGGAAGCCCACTCTAGGTCGCCAGATACCCGAGGAAGAATGGTAAGAGTGTTGGAAGAGAGCCCATATACCGCTCAGACATGCATGCAGTAGGATAGTACTGAATACGGTTTTACACAGGTGGTATCGCACACCAGTTGTACTCCATTCGGTCCATCCCGTACCAGCAAATACATGCTGGAGATGTCTGCAGCCTAACGAAGATCTGTATCACATACTCTGGCCCTGTCCTAAACTCACTACATACTGGAAGCAGATACAACATATGCTTCACAGGATGTGACAATCCCTTATACCACTGACCCGGATATATTTATGCTGAGTTCCACATTAGTAGTTTCATACGTACGAACATACGAATGTGCCAGCAGAAACAGACCACCTAGGTAAAAGCCAAAAGAACTTGGACATATTGGCTAGTATTGAAGCTAAGAGACTCCTGGCGTGCAGATGGCATTCCCAAGGAAACTGCAACCCACAGCGAATTTTTAGAAAGAATGATGTAATTAGCACAATATGAAAGAATGTCACACATCTCCACAAACACTTTTCCAAAATATAAAGCTATGGGCTCCCTTCATACATTTTCTTCACACCACCACTTCTGGTCGAGCTTTGACTACCCAGACATCTTTATCTCTCCCTAAAACAGGCATCGGATAAAGTAAAGATGTCAAGAAGCCACCAACCATATTACCACCACCAGAAATCCCCGTGACCTCTGGAAAGGCAGAGCAGTATTACTCCCGGATGGGTTCTGTTCTGCCATGCACTGTTTTGCTCTGCTCCACCTACCATGGTACACTAAGCTGTAAATAGTTCTCTTATGTTAAAAAAGTACAGTTACGTAAGAACTTACCGTAACAGTAGATCTTCGAGAACAGCTCTTGCAGCAGGTTACACCATTAGGACTGAAGCCGGCAGGCATCAGGACCCCACGGAAAAATTCTAGCTAGCTATCTTCAGCGGGGACCGCCCCCCGACGTCGGTCCCGCCTCCGACGTCAGACGTAGTACATAAGGGGGCGGTCCCGCCAGATTCCCCAGTTCTCCCGCCGGAGACTTCCGACCGCAGGCTGACAATAAAATGGGAGACCGAGGATCCACCGTCAGAAGACAAAAGGGTAAAATCCCTGTTAAAAGGCATAAGCCATGCCTCCTCCAAGGGAGAAGGTGGGCGGGAAAGTACCTGCTGCAAGAGCTGTTCTCGAAGATCTACTGTTACGGTAAGTTCTTACGTAACTGTACTATCTTACTTCGAGACAGCTCTGCAGCAGGTTACACCATTAGGACTGATTCCCAAGCAGTAGCTTTGCAAACACTCTGGGAGGAGGAAAACTAGAAAGGACGTTCCAGGTCCTGGATCTAGAACAGGAGACCCTGTAGCGACCGCCCGAAGCGCTCTTGCCGTGAAGCGATGTCCAAGCTATAATGCCTGATAAAGGTATGTACAGAGCTCCAAGTGGCTGCAGCACAAATGGCAGAAGTGGAAACGTTTCGAAGTGCTGCAAAGAAGGTGGCCACTCCCCTAGTGGAATGGCCCTGGACTGATCCCGGGAGGGGCTTTTGTTTGATATCATAACAGTATGAGATGCACTGGACAAGCCAGCGAGACATGGACTGTTTGGATACTGGTTGGCCCATCATCCTTTGAGTAAAGGAAACGAAAAGTTGCTCCGATTTTCGAAACTGCTTAGTTCTGCTCAGGTAGTACCTTAAGCAGCGGTGAACATCCAAGGTGTGAAGCAGCGCCTCTCCTCTATTGGAATAATTAGGGAAGTAGACCGGCAGGTCAATATCCTGATTGAGAGTGAGTGTGGAAACCACCTTAGGCAAGAATTTAGGATTCGTCCTCAGGGATACTCTGTCCCGGTGGAAAATTAAATAAGGCTCTTTGCACATGAGAGCATGAAGCTCAGAAACTCTTCTCGCGGACGTAACAGCAACCAAAAACAATGTTTTCCACGACAGAAAACGCAGCTCGCAATCCACGGCAGGTTCAAAGGGGGGGAGCGTGAGTTGCTCCAGGACAAAGAGCAAATCCCATGGAGGCAAAGGGTCCTTAATGGGCGGCCTAAGATGTAACACCCCTCTCAAGAATTCTCAACAGACATCTAATTGTGCCACTGTGCGCTGTCCCACCAGGAGGTGATAAGCTGAAATGGCAGAGGTGCACCTTAATAGAGGAGTAGGTGAGACCCGAACGGAAAAGGGAGAGCAGGTACTCTAGCACCGCTTTCACCGGACAATCTAAAGGGGAAAGGTCACGTGCTTGCGACCATAGACAAAAACGGCGCCATTTCATGGCGTACGTCGCATGCGTTGCCGGTTTTCTGGCTGCAGAAAGAACTTCCGCAACCTCTTGCGAGACCCCGTGTCACAAGATGGTTATGTCTCTAGGAGCCATGCATGCAGGTTCAGTGAGCGTAAGTCCGGGTGGACCAGTGAACCCTCCTCCTGAGACAAGAGATGGGAGCTGAATGGCAAGAGCGGAGGTTCCCGGGATAGCTGTATTAGCAAAGGGAACCAGATCTGTCTGGGCTAGAAAGGGGCCACCAGGATCATTGTTGCATGCTCCCTGCACAGTTTGAGAAGAACTCTCTGGATCAACGGGAAGGGAGGAAAAGCGTAGAGGAATCTGTCCGCCCAGGAGAGGGACAACGCGTCTCGCCAGAAAACACCAGGCCCTGGATCTAGCAAGCAAAAATTGGGCAGTTTTGCGTTGGATGGGGAAGCGAACAAGTCCAATTCTGGAGTTCCCCATCGAAGAAACAGATCCTCTGCTACCTCCTGAAGAAGTTCCCACTCGTGGACTCTGGCCTGGGAGCGACTCAGGCCGTCTACAATTGTGTTGTCCACCCCGGGAACATGTACTGTGATCAGGTTCACGCCGTGTCAGATTACCCAATCCCACACCCTCATGGCCTCCCTGCAAAGGGAGTAAGAGTGTGCGCCTCCTTGTTTGTTGAGGTAATACATCACCGCCGTGTTGTCTGTCTGAAGCAGGAGAGTACTCGGCGGGATCTCTGACTGAAATGCCTGCAGGGCATAAAGGACCGCCCTCATCTCTAGGACGTTGATATGGAAGTGAGCCTCCTGAGGGGTCCACGTTCCCTGGGACTTCACCCCGTCCAGGTGTGCTCCCCACCCTACACCTGAGGTGTCTGTGGTGAGGATTACCTCGAGGGACGGCGCTACAAACGGGACGCCCGTAGAGAGTGTCCTTGGGTCTAGCCACCACTGCCAGTCTCGAATCACGGTATTCATGATTCTGACCGGATGCTGCAAGTGGTCTTGCCTTTGGTCCCATTGCACCTTGAGCATCCACTGAGTTACCCGCATGTGGAGCCTTGCGAAAGGGACAGTAGGAATGGCTGCAGCCATGTGTCCAAGCAAGCGAACGACTGATCTGGCTGGGATGGTCTTGTTCGACGAAAGCTTCCTGATGAGGGATCTGATGCGATCCGCTCTGTCGTCTGGAAGAAATGCTCTTCCCTGAACGGTGTCCAGTACTGCGCCTATGAACTGCAGCTTCTGCGACGGTACCAGAAGAGACTTCTCGTGGTTGATTAGGATACCCAGAGATCGAAACAGGTCCTGGGTACTCTGGATCGCTCATAACAACGCCTCCTTGGAGGCGGCCATGAGAAGCCAATCGTCCAGGTACGGGAACACATAGTGGCCCTGTCTCCTTAGAGACGCTGCCACGACTGCCATGCATTTGGTAAAGACCCTGGCTGCCGATGACAGCCCGAATGGAAAGGCTCGGAACTGAAGATGGTGGTCGAGAAACTCAAAGCGCAGGAACCTCCTGTGAGCTTGAGCTATAGGGATGTGCAGGTATGTGTCCTGCATGTCTAGAGACGCTAAGAAGGCGTCCTGCTTTAGCATTGGAATAAGACCCGGAAGAGTCACCATGCGGAATCTTTTGTAGGCGACCGACATGTTGAGGTCGCTGAGGTCCAGAATCAGACGGAGGTCCCCTGTTTTCTTTGGAGCCAGGAAGAAGTGGGAATAGTATCCGTGTCCTCTCTGGTTCTCTGGAACGTACTCTATCGCTCCCTTTTGCAGAAGCACGAGTACTTCTTGTCTGATCAATGACTTGTGCTGACCCGAGTATCAGGAGAGCAGAGGAGGCCTCGAGGGTGGCTTTTCTGCAAATTCTATAAAGTGGCCTCTTTCGACCAACTGAATAACCCACCGGTCGGTGGTTATGGACTGCCATCCTGGTAGGTACTTTGCAATGCGACCCCCGACCTTGATGTCCCATTGATCCTGAGGGCCGGGGGCTGGAAAGGAGTCAGGCTGTGGTGGCTGAGGGGCCTGCTGGCTTGAGATGCGCTGGCTCGACCAGCGGGTTGTTTCCCTGGGCTCTGCGAGCCGGGCCCCTGTGTTTGTGGAGCAGGTCGGGACTGTTGTCTCGTCCGTCACGAAATGGCTTTAGTTCCTCTGAAAGGAACTAAGCAGGTGCGGTACATGGCCTGAACCCGACCTCCCGCCTTCCGACCTCTTGGAGTTTGGTAATTATCTTCTCAGAGGTTTACCAAATAAAACTTCTCTCTCGAATGGGGCGTCCATGATGTTTTTCTGGACGTCCGGGATAAAACCGGAGACACGGAGCCAAGAGTGCCTCCGGAGGCATACGTCTGAATCTGCCGCTCGGGCCGAGGAGTCTGCAGAATCGTACGCGGCTCGTAGCACCTGGGTTCCCACGTCAGAACCCGTATGGAGGAGCTGCAACATCTCCTCCTTCTGCTCATCTTCTGGCAATTTCTCAGCCGCATCCAGACCCTGCTCCCACAGGGCGTTTTGGAACTGCACCATGTGGGTCAAATAATTTCAGGGATCTGATGGCGAAGGTAGCGGAAGCATACGTGCGCCTGCCCATGGCGTCCAGCTGGTTGGACTCTGGGTCCGGTGGCAGGGTGCTCAGATGTTGCGGTCTCTGGGACCGGTCATGTGAGGCTGTTATGACCAGAGAGTCGCCTGAGGATGCTGACACAAGTACTGGTCTTCCCTTGGAGCCTTGTACAGGCGGTCAGCTTTCTACGGCATTGCCGGGAGTGAATGTGGATGCTTCCATGCTGCCTTGGTAACATCCACGAAAGTGTCTACCAAGGGTGGCGCCACCACAGGCTTGGGATCCTTCTGCCGAAGATACTTCGCAAGGCGTAGCCTTCCGGGGTCTAACTCTTCCGCATCCCATCCCATGTTCTCTTGGATGTGTCTCATGATATCCGAGACGAAGGGTCATCAGAGGAGACTTTGGAAGCTCACGTGGGTCGGAAAGGGATGGAGAGAGGAGATGGGGATCTGGATGTTGAAAACTCTGATCTCGTGTCCTCCGTCGAAGAGCCGCGGCGTCTTCTGGGTCTCTTAGGGCTGGGTGACCTAGAGAGGATCTGGACAGAGGTCTCCTTGTGTCTGGTCTCCCCCTTGGAGGGGTCCTGGGCTCCCGGGGAGGAGGTAACCGGCCTGCAGACCCAGATGGAGAAGGGGAGCAGGAACCGGAGGAGTAACCGGTGTAGGAGGAGGAGGAGGTGGAAGCGGAGGTGGAGTGGGGACCATGTCCTTTTTGATGGTATCCCACTAGTAAGTGAAAAGCTCCTTCACCTCTGAAAAAGAAAGACCCGACGACGGACCGGGCGCCGGTGGTCGGTCGTCGGGTCCTGGCGTCGGCTCCACAGGGGGCTCGGGTTGCGGAGAGGGTTCCCTGGGAGTCTCAAAAAGGACCAGGGTCGCCCGTCTGGTCCTCGGGCTGAGTCAGCTCCTCCTCAGTGATGGTCTCCTGACCGACATCGGTTGGAGGCGTCGGGGTCCTCTTCTCGATTGGAGCAGGCGCCAGCCCCCCTACCGGCGTCCGGTGATGAGGCCTGGCCGGCGATGGTCTTCTGACGGACGACAGCTCTGGGGACCTGTGGCGAGAGGCCGACGTCGGGCGAACCGGCGTCGGGTCCAACGGCCTCTTAAGTGAGGTGAGCTCCTTGGTCTTCCGCTGGGAAGGAGGAGGAGGCAAGGAAGTGGACCTGACGTCGGGTTCGTCGGACCTGGAGCTGCACGAGTCGGTGGCCCTAGATGGGGACCTGGAAGGGGCCTTCTCTCTGTGCTTCTCAGCATGCTTGCGGGTCTTCTGCGAAGAATCCCCCTTGGAAGCCATGGTCTTGAGTTGTTCCTCGAGCAGGAATGCCTGTAGGGCCTTCTGGCGACGGATCCGGGTTCTGCTGTTGAAACCCTGGCAAAAGATGCAGGACCGGTTGTGGTGGTCTGGGCCTGGGCTGGACTGAGCCCAGTCTGAGGATCCTTAAATGGGATCTGCTTCCACAGGCGCCCTGAGGGTGACCGGTCGGAGAGGACATCAGAGAAAAACTGAGCGAAGAGAACGAATTTCCCTTAGGAAAACACTTTACCACGCGTCGCGCGCTAGAGGCTGAACCGAAGGGTCGAGACATGCAAGTCGACGGCAGGAAAGAACTGGGGAATCTGGCAGGACCGCCCCCTTATGTACTACGTCTGATGTCGGAGGCGGGACCGATGTCTGGGGAGTGGTCCCTGCTGAAGATAGCTAGCTAGAATTTTTCCATGGGGTCCTGACGCCTGCCGGCTTCAGTCCTAATGGTGTAACCTGCTGCAAGAGCTGTGTCTCGAAGTAAGATCAGCTATTATATGCCTTTAATGCCTACGTATATAGTACATCCCATTTGGTTAACATGACAGCGAGTTCATTTGTTAGATATGTAAACAGAATGAATAAGACTACTAGTTATTCTTTTTTCAATCCTTCATTACTTGTCCTGGTCTTATGACTATGTTGACTGTATTTACTTGTCATACCAGCCCCTATTAATTACCACACAGTATTTGACCCTGTGGAGTTTCCGTCTATTAGATATACAGTATGTCGACACTTGGTAAGTTCACTATGTACACTGCAGAGACTTTTTTTGTGTTAACAAAAAAAAAAATATAACATTTTTAACTACAAAAAAAAAAAAAAAAAAAAGGCAGCCATACCCTTGACATCACTCCTCGAGTTTTATCAGATCTCTGCTCATCCTTTCCACATGCCCCCCCCACCCCCGAGAGTCCACCCAGCTGTAGAGCTTGGTGTCGTTCACAAAGAGGCAGACCTTCCCTTCCATCTTCTCTGCAATGTCACCTATAAAGACATTAAAGAGGATTGGTCTTGTCACTGAACTCTGAGGTACACCTCACTGGCCACCCTCCCTTCCTCAGAGTGAACTTAATTTACCACTACCCTCTGTCATCTACCCCCTACCCAATTCTTACTCACCCAGCTTGCTCACTAGTCTCCTATGTGGAACAGTGTCGAAAGCCTTGCTGAAATCTAGGTAGGCCATGCCCACCGCTCGCCCCTGATCTAATTCCTTGATCACCCAAAGAAATCTATCAGATTTGTTTGGTATGACTGTCCCCCGTGAATCTATGCTGCCTTGGATCTTGTAACCTGTTGGATTAAAGATATTCCATGACCCTTTCCTTTAGCAAGGTTTCCATTAATATTCCCACCACCGATGTCAAGCAGATGGGCCTATAGTTGCCAGCCACTTCCCTGCTGCCACTTTTGTTAAGTGGGACCACATCTGCTCTCCATCACTCTGGCCTCCCATGATCTGTTAAAATATGGCTGACAGAGGTGTAACCAGTACCTCCCTGAGCTTCCTCAACACCCTTGGATGTACTCCGTCTGGCCCCACAGCTTTGTCCACTTTCAGGTTAGCAAGTGCTTTCCGGGACTCTCTCATCAAAAAAATGACTAGTGTCTTTCCTTCCCCTTCCACTGTGAACACTGAGCAGAAGTATTTGTTTAAGGAGTTTGCCTTTTCCTGCTCACCAGCTGTACAGTCCCCCCCCCCCACCTTTTTAACCTTACAATCCCTCCATGTCTTCCTTTTCTTTTGCTTACATACTTAAAAAATGTCTTGTCCCCTTTTGATACTGCCAAGGCTATTCTCTCTTCAGTTTACGCCTTCGCGCTCCTTACTGCTTTCCCTGCCCATTTTCCCTGATACACCTCCCTCTGTGTTTCCTTGTACCTTCTGAATGCAGCCCTTTTAGCGTTTACCCTTTTTTGCCATCTCTTTCGAGAACCATAGCAATCTCCTCTTCCTCTTGCTTTTGTTCACCTGCTCGATGCAGACGTCTGTTGCCCTCACTATGCCCCCTTTCAGTTTGACCCACTGTTCCTTCACCCCATCTTTATAAAATCTGCATATCTGAAGTCTAGAACACTTACCCATATGGGGTTTGATTCTGCAGCCATCCTTATGCTGGACCACACTGTACGGTGATCAATGGTCCCCAGGTGGCTTCCCTACCTTGATGTCTGCAATACTGTCCCTGTTAGTGAGAACCAGGTCTAGTAGTGCACCATCATGAGTGGGTTTACTGACTAGTTGCCTGAGGAACACCTGTTGCAGGGAGTCTAGGATGTCTCTGCTTCTAGCTGACGCTGCAATTAGGAGGCTCCTATCTATAATCCAGCAGACTGAAGTGCCCACCAGCAGCAACTCCCGCTTTTTCTGCAATTTTGCCAACTGGTTCCAGCAGTACTTTATCTAATGCCTTCCCTGTGTCAGAGGTCTGTAGATCACACCTGTGCAAATAGTGACTCCATCCCCTGACTCAAGTCAACCCACAGTACCTCTGCCCCCACTGGAATACTCTCTCTCTGTCATTTTATGCTTTCCTTCACACAAACCACACCCCCACCTTTCCTTCCCACCATGTCCTTCCTGAACAGAATGTAACCTGGTATGGCCATGTCCTAGTCACAGTATTCAGTGCATCATGACTCAGTAATGGCCACTAAATCCAGGTCGGCCTCTGCCATGATGGCCTTCTAGGTCTGGAACCTTATTATTTTCTAGACTTCTAGCATTAGCACACATGGCCTTCCAGATTTGGTTAGCACTCTACTTGTTGCCCCGTTTATTTTGCCCCTTCTCTTTTTAACACTTCTGTTCCCCTTCTTTCCTTTGCTACCACCCAGCTTCTTTTATCAATTTGCACCCTGAGGTGTCCTTCTCCCCTCAGGATCTCTTTACTCTCTACATCAGTCTGTGGGGCACAGTTTCTGACTCCCCAATTTCTTCCGCTACCCCCCAGGGGATGAAAAATCTGCAAGTCCAAGGTCCGTGACTTGCTTAATCAGCAAGAGGACTTGCCCTGTGCTGTGCCTTTAAGCCCGACAGACTTAGCTTTTCAGCCTACTGTGTGAACTGCACGTGCTGGCAGCACCACTCCCGACCGCCAGCAGCTCTGCACTCCTTCCCATTCCAATGCTCGAGCTGCCAATGTCTTTGCACATGTCCACTGGTGATTTTTTTCATGTTACAGCTCCTCACCTGTGCCGACATCTTGACGCATTGAAGCACGCCACGAGTGGGTTGGGGATTGTCTCGTGCTTACTGCTCGGCTAGTGATCATGAGAACCAACTGGAAAAGTAGGAACATCAGGGACACTGCAGCGAGATCGAAGAGCCCGTTCCAGTGCTGTGGAATGTGAGTGTGCGGCTCAAGGCAATGCAGTCTTAGCATCATACTGTAAGCCAGATGCTACAACTCATGCGTGAGAGGAGAAATCTGGGAATCTGGTATCACCTCAGAGTCACATTAGCCCTAGTAACTATAAGGAATCAGATGTGTCTTTCTGTAGTTTGCGGCTCTCGGTCTGTGATTGAGCCATCTCTGGTTGAAGTCGTTGGGCAGGGGGCACGTTACTCTGCTTAAAAGTGTACTTTATAAGAACTGATTTAAAAAAAAAAGGAAATGTGTGACTGCAGGAAGGCTGTGTGACAGGAGTCTGTGCAGGGCAGGCAGGCCTTAGTTAGGCACTTGGTTGAAGTGGTTGACTGGCAGACCACAGGGGAAAGAAGTTCAGAACTAATTTTACTTTAAATGTATCCAAACTGGACACTTTGTGAGAAGGAATTAGCTAGAAGAAGTAAGATCAAATCAGACAGCAAGGCTGCAGGAGTGCCTGTCACAAATGTGGTTGTGCTAAGCCCTAGTAGGCCACACTTACTTTAGCTCCAAGTATTAAAAAAATACAGGGAAGGGTCTGCTGTAAGTGATTTTGGTGTTAGTTAGTCTGAGTCTTTGACCCTCTGAACCTTGATCATTGTACCTTCATGTGCTATTAAAAAAAAAAAAAAAAGACATGCAGAGCTGTGTAGTTTAACTCTAGGTTATGTGAATAGCACAGCTTAGGGACGTAAAGACAACAATTCATCCTTTGGTAAAAGTTAGGTGAAAAACAATGTGACTTACCAACGCCTGCCACGGACTTGCATAACCAAGGAACATAATTCCTGGACTTATGGCCCCCCCAGATTTTTTAACCACTGCCCCCCTCAGCTAGTCTTAATGCTCATCGAACTGACATTTAAACCGTCCACCAAGGACTGCGGTTCCTCTCCGAGATGAATGCAGGCCATAACCTCTGTATAGGCCCTTATCCTCCCAGGTGCACCATTTCTGAAACCGTGCAGTACACTAGTAGAACAGTAGATACAGGATAGCCCAGAATATGGAGAATACTGGATGGGCAACTATACACAACTGGTGTGTGCTGTCAGAGAGGGGTACTGAATCCCTCTGACCTCGAGAGCAAAGCTCAAGAGGTCTGTGGGAATCAGAACCCCGAGGTGGCAGAACACACTGGTTGTGCATGAAGCTGCTCATCCTGTATTTTTTATAGCGTATAGTATTATGTGAAATGTGCATAAACAGTTCTTTCACTTTTCAGAATGAAACTGACTTGGACAGTCTCTAGAGGTTTTAGAATGCTGTTGTACCACAGAGGGGTACAATCACATTCCATGACCTATGAACTGTGGTACAACAGCTTTTTGAAAGGGACGGGATTCTATGGAGAATAATGCTCTACTATACACTATATATAGGATAGTATATGGGAGCCCATACACAACCACACTATTCTACTAATGAGTGGTTTCCATGACAAGGTCCTTGAGAGCGAAGCTCAAGAGGTCCCTGTTGTAATGGAAACTACAAAGTATTTGAATAGCCAGTTATGTATTTGGGGCTCCCATACACTTTTCTATATAGTGTATGAATCCCAAAAACAAGCTACCTTGCTCTCGTGGCTCCCGATGTCAGTCCCTGCTGCTGGAGACCCTGCCTTCTCCTCTGGCCGCCCGCCCAGTCAGCATGCGGCTTGTCAACCGCCCCCTGTCCAATGAGCAGCACTGTTTGGGGGCAGTTGCATTGTGACGTGCCTACTCCTGAAGAACGAAAAGTCGTTCTGTGTTAGTACGCATGTCACTAGTGCAGCAGAATGACTTTTTCGAGTCTATGGATTTCCATACACACCCATGTTCGTCCATACATTATATTATAAATCATCCACCTCCTGAACTCAACCACTATTGGGCTTATCCTGATAAGTGCGCAGATCTCATGAACAGTTACATGTTGCTATACCAGCAGCAGCAGCAGTGTGTAACATTTTCCAAGTGTCTCAAGAACTGCTGACTCATCCATGCTGGCTATCATCTTCAGTTCACAAAGCAAACAGCACTTCATGCCACTCCCAGAAAGCAGACATCTTACTATCCAACCAGTGCTGGAGTATAACACAGGCAGATATAAGGGCAATGTGGTACTTCTGTGCTCTTTGTCCCCAAAGGTTGGTCTTTGCAGCCCCCAACTATGCAGATGCTTGGAGTGAAGGTTTCATCTACATCCAACATGGGGTCCATGTTGCTGCGTACTGCCTCCCAAGAGAGGTCTGGATTTCTCACACTCCCATAGACTGTACAGTACACTGCCAGCTCGATTACTGCATCTCATACTGCTGTCTGTTGGGAGCTTGCCCTTTTACACAGGTTATGTGGGGTATAATACAGGTTATTTATTATTTTCATTTGCATTGAACAACACCTGAATATGCATGTAATCAAATATGACATACTCGTACAGGTCTCCCCAAATTCTATCACAAACATAGGTTTTCTGAGGTTTGGGGAGATCGTGGTCCCAGAAAGGGGCTAAGCCATCTATTCTTTTGAATGTAAGCTCATACAATTGGCCAGACAGATTCAATATTGGATGTGGCTTGGTGTCCTAGGGTATCAGGGCTAGGATCATTTCTCCATGAGTTTTCAACCAATCCTGCACTCCAGAGTTCCGGGACAAAGAGTGTACTATCTTACGGAAAGCAGAAAGGCTCTTGCTGTGGTTATTATACTATGTCTGGAACGTAGCATGTGAGATCAGTTTACCTACTAAGACCAGTTGTTCCACCTTGAAGATGTTCTTGTCTCTCCTAAATGCCGAGGTAATTGGCAGAGGTTCAGATGTGTGCCTGTGGGTGTCCAGCTGCTGTACGTTACAGAGTTGGGAGAGTGCCCTTATGGAGGCTTCAATGGGGGTACGCCTACAGCTTCTAGGTATATATTACTGAAAGGGAGGTGTAGTAGGGCTGCAGTTGACACGTGCCCTGCAGTGCACAAGTATCCTCAATGTTCAATCACTGAGGAGTATTGAGGAATATTTCTATGCTAACCCAACAGGGAGTGCCAATATAAGGCGATTCAAACATTATATAGCTGTTACATTTCAACAAATGCACTAGACAAGATATGTTATCCAAAATGCTATTTTATAGTACAGTGTCTACTTATGATCAGAACTTCCCCCCACAGTGAAATGATACAGCACTGGTATAGGCAGAGTCTTACTCATGTTTTTCAGTTACTGACAACCCAGGCCTTTTTACCCTTTCAGGAACTAAAACAAACATGTCCTTAGTCTGACACTTCCGGTATTTGCAAATTCAATCCTATCTAGAGAAACTGGGCCAACATGGCATCTGCTTGCCTCCCCTTTTATGGCTTTACCTATTGTTTAGTGTACTCAAAGGCAAAAGATAGGGCTATTTAACTGACAATTTCTATATGAGGCAGCAGGACCAGTCCAGCATAGGGACAGCTTCCATTTAAAGCAGGTGTAATCGGTAAGGGACTTTGACCAGTCCCATAAATATCTGGAGGAAGTATGCAGACTGGGCAATTCCGGTGACGGCTTCAGTCTATTGGCAAGAGTTTGCTTGAAAATGTCATTCCTGATTTTCTTTCACATACTTTTTATCAGTTTTGTGTGCTTTTCCCCGATCCCGGGACCCAAGCACATGACGGCACATGCCCGTGGAGGCGCATGTGCACCCCATGGCGCCAGTACCAGCCCCTTCCACCCCATCCCTACCTATTGCCAGGGCTCCCATACGGCTTGGCACTCTAACCCATCCTCCACCAGGAGGCAGCAAAGAGCCAGAGAACCACCTCCCCACTCGGGAGAGGAGGGAGCCACAAGGTGGCTCCACGATCCAACTCCTCAGCGTCCACCCCAGCCATTCCTGATTTTTTTTTTATCACATTGGCTATCCTGGCAAAATATGTAGGGGCTCAGTACGACTCATGTTCGAAGGGCCGTGGCATGTGCCCCGCTGAACAAGCCCATATGTTTTGTTTAGTTATTTCCCATAATTTCTGACTATTGGGGTGAGATGATTCGAGCCACAGAGGAACTGAAAAAAGCCCCCAAGGTGATCTCACCACAGCTGGTTCTGCACTCTATTCCCGAAATCAGAGTTAAACTATCAGGCAACAGTCTCCCTCTTGATATTCCTCCTGCCAACTAAGTTATCACCTGCCTTTGGCCAAAGCCCCATCCTCCTACTGTGGCGGGACACTGTAATGGACAGTTACTTACCAGAAACAGTAGATATCTGAGGGTCTCTCCTCCAGTGAGCCACAACTATGGAACAGAGATGCCATCAGTGTCAGATTTATCCAAAACATTTGCTAGTTAGCCACCCACAATGACGTGCATCGTCAACACCTATATTACATGGATGTCCCCAAACCTCCTCAGTTCTGCCTGTCAACCGAAGACAAAGAAACAGCATCATACCAGACCAACAAATGGCAAAGTCAAGCACACCGAAAACCCACAAGGAAACGTCGATCACTAGACTCCACAAAGCTAAGGAGGAAGGCGGGAGGGTGTGCTGTGAGAT
The DNA here is from genome assembly GCA_016271365.2 of Neoceratodus forsteri. NCBI lineage: Eukaryota > Metazoa > Chordata > Ceratodontiformes > Ceratodontidae > Neoceratodus > Neoceratodus forsteri. The sequence continues at coordinate 968,117,421 of CM028133.1, forward strand.
TCCCTTGAAGATTAGTGGTCACTGGTCAGTAACTGTCTCATCTTCTTCGGAGAGATCTCCCTCTAGTGAGGCACACATATGAAATGATTTCCAAACAGTACCCATACACGGGGGGAGGGGTGGAGTGCGCAGCAGGAAGGCATACAAGTCAACCAACCTGCAGACCAATGTTCCAAAGGCCATGAAGGAGGGTGCCACAGTAGGGTGACCACAGCAGAGTATAGAGGGTTATGGGAGCACAACACCTGGAAGCCCCAGCCAACAACACCAAAAAAGCAATGATAGCAGACACGCACCATGGCCAGCGTATAGACATGGAGACTAGGTATAAAGAATGGAGATGACGGGGGCCAATATGATTAACATAACATTTATACTTATTCTTTGAAAATATAGCAGGGCATAGAGGATATGGAGATTATTTAAATCTTGGTACATAAGGCACTGCATGGGCGGAGGCAATGACATGCCATGACCCTGCACTGTTAGCAGTCTCATGAAGTGCAATCTCAGGGGCGGGCACAGGCATGGCTGACAACGCCTACCTGCTACAAGACCAGTGGTGGTTTTTACAAGGGCTTGGGTATGTTACTACTTTTGCTAACGCTGTGCCTGTAGGGGGGAGAGGGGTTCTAAAGCACCACTCTATGCATCAGTGGCTGCTTTATTTATACAAATAGTTCTTCTTTAAGTTAAAATGGAACAGGCAGCAGTGTCAGTGGCTCAGTAGGTAGCACACTCACCTCTGAGGCCGGGAGATCAGAGGGCTGTGGGTTCAGTTCCCACATCTGGCACTTGGATTAATATCCCAGTACTGACACTGTAGTGCAGCATGAGAGGGGTGCTGCACTTCTGAGGTGCCGCCTTTCGGATGAGATGTTAAACCGAGGCCCCATCAGCCTGGATTGGTGGTAGTTCAGGTGGATGTTAAAGATCCCATGGCACTTATCGAAAAGAGTAGGGGAATTTCCCCGGTGTCCTGGCCAAATTTCCCTCATTCACTAAAAAATACCACCAACAGCTTAATCTGGTTCAAGGTCAGTTGGCATTCATCTGTATCCCCTTCCCCCGGGTCATGCCTGAAAACAGGCAGGATATGTCTAGTGCACTTACCCGGTCAACAAAAACTAAATAAATAAAAGGCCCCACACTCAAGTGTAGAGGTGGTCCTAATGTGCACTTAATGTGCAAAAACATTTTGGTTTATTTGCTGTTTACTGCAGTAGTATAGTAGACTGTATCAGACTAATTTTGCTTAGTTCTAAGCTGACAAGTTATGTTAGTACAAACCCCAGAATCCCCTGCAGCTGACATCATAGCAGTACGCAGCAGTGGGAGAGTCTACAGCCTGCAATACATTTGAGAGCTTTTATAATCTCCAGATGTTTAACAGGTTTGCCTTTCTCCAGGGGCTAACTACAGTCGGCTGTGACTGTATTTAGTCCAGGGAGGACAGTGGGACCAGCAAACAAAAAATCAGAGCTTATACAAACTCTAACATGCACTGCAGGCTACTGAATTTCCCAATGATGCCTATTGCTCTGATGTCAGCTGCAGGGGGTTCTGTAGTAACAGAAGACGAAGTAAACCAAAATGTTTTTGCACATAAAGTGCACATAGGGAACAGCCCCACACTTGAGCATGGGGCCCTTCGTACTGACTGTTACCCTTTAAGGAGCAGCACTACTATCAGGGGGCATAAACTCAGGAAGGATGTCAGAAAGTTTCTTCATGAGGCAGGCGGTGGATAGGTTAAATTAGTCTGTTCAGTAATCTAATCGATGCTGGCACTATCTCAGGGTTCAAAACCTAGTGGGACATTCTGAATGGGGTAATTAGGAACAAAAGTAAAGCAAGGGGCAGGGAAGTTCTGAAAGAGCAGAAGAAAACAACACAGGAACATCCAGGCAAGTTCAATGAAAGTACAGTTATGCAAGAAAGTACAGTTACGTAAGAACTTACCGTAACAGGAGATCTTCGAGAACAGCTCTTGCAGCAGGTAACACCATTAGGACTGAAGCCAGCAGGCGGCAGGACTCCACGGAATTCTTCTAGCTAGCTAATTTCAGCGGGGACCGCCCCCGACACTGGTCCCGCCTCCGACATCAGGCGTAGTACATAAGGGGGCGGTCCCACCAGATTCCCCAGTTCTCCCGCCGGAGACTTCCGGCCACAGGACGACATCAGAATGGGAGACCGAGGATCCACTATCAGAAGACAAAAGGGTGTAAGCCCCTGCCAAAGGCTCGGTAAGCCATGCCTCCTCCAAGGGAAGGTGGGGGAAGGTACCTGCTGCAGAGCTGTTCTCGAGATCTCTATGACAGATTCTTACGTAACTGTACTATCTGCCGAGATACATCTCTTGCAGCAGAATCACCAATAGGACTGATTTCCAAGCAATAGCAGCATAAGCATTCTGGGAGGAGGAAACAGGAAAATCCATACCAAGTCCTGACTCTAGGACAGGAGTCCCTGTAGCACAGCCAGGCGAAACGGCTCTTCGCCGTGAAGCAATGTCCAGGCTGTAATGCCTGATAAAAGTATGCACAGAGCTCCAAGTGGCTGCAGCACAAATGGCAGAGGAGGAGGCGTTGCGGAGTGCTGCAAGGGTAGCCACCCCTAGTGGAATGGCCCCAGACTGTACCCAGGAGGGGCTTCTGCTTAGTATCATAGCAGTATGATACACACTGGACAAGCCAGCGAGAAAGGGACTGCTTCGATACTGGTTGGCCCATCATCCTCTCAGCGAAGGAAACAAAGAGTTGCTCCGACTTGCGAAGCTGTTTAGTCCTGTTCAGGTAATATCTTAGACAGCGGTGAACATCCAGGGTGTGGAGCAGCGCTTCTCCTCTATTAGAATATTTAGGGAAATATACAGGCAGGTCAATGTCCTGATTGAGAGTGAGTGCAGAGACCACCTTAGGCAAGAACTTAGGATTCGTCCTCAGGGACACTCTGTCCTGGTGGAAAATCAAATAAGGTTCCTTACACATGAGAGCGTGAAGCTTGGAAATTCTCCTTGCTGACATAACAGCAACTAAAAATAACGTTTTCCATGACAGGAAACGCAGCTCGCAATCCGCAGCAGGTTCAAAAGGGGGAAGCGTGAGTTGTTCCAGGACAAAGAAAGAGCAAGTCCCATGGAGGAACAGGGTCCTTAATGGGTGGCCTAAGGTGCAACACCCTCTCATAAAGTCTCGAGGAGGCGTCAAGTTGCGCCACTGTCGCTGTCCACAGTGAGTAAGCAGAAATAGCGCAGAGGTGCACCTTAATGAGAGGTAGGCGAGACCCGAATGGAAAAGGAGAGCAGGTGTTCTATACCGCTTTCACTGGGCAACCCTGAGGGAAAGGCCGCATGCTTGCGACCACAGGCAAAAGCAGCGCCATTTCTTGGGCGTGCGTTGCATCTTGCCGGCTTTCTGGCCACGGAAGAACTTCCAGCCACCTCTTGCGAGACCCGTGTCGCCAAAATGGCTATGTCTAGGAGCCATGCATACAGGTTCAGTGAGCGTAAGTCCGGGTGGACTAGAGACCTTCCTCCTGAGACAAGAGATGGGAGCTGAAGGCAACGGAATGGAGGTTCCGGGTACGCTGCGTTAGCAAGGGAACCAGATCTGTCTGGGCCAGAATGGGGCTACCAGGATCATTGTTCGTGCTCCCTGCACAGTTTGAGAAGAACTCTCTGGATCAGCGGAAGGCGTAGGGAATCTGTTACGCCCAGGAGAGGACAGCGTCGCGCCAGAAAACACCAGGCCCTGGATCTAGCGAGCAGAAATTGGGCAGTTTTAGTTGGATGGGGACGAGAATAAGTCCAGTTCTGGGTGTCCCATCGAAGAAACAGATCCTCTGTGACCCCTTGAAGAAGTTCCCACTCGTGGACTCTGGCCTGGGAACGACTCAGGCTGTCTGCGATTGTGTTGTCCACTCCGGGAACGTGAACTGCAGTCAGGTTCGCGCCGTGTCGAATTAACCAATCCCACACTCTCATAGCTTCCCTGCAAAGGGGGTAAGAGTGTGCGCCTCCTTGTTTGTTGGGGTAATACATCACCGTTGTGTTGTCTGTCTGAAGCAGAAGAGTGCTCGACGGGATTTCTGACTGAAAGGCCTTCAGGGCATAGAGGACCGTCCTCATCTCCAGCACGTTGATGTGGAGGTGGGCTTCCTGAGGGGGTCCATGTTCCCTGGGACCTCACCCCATTCAAGTGCGCTCCCTACCCTAGCCCTGAGGCGTCTGTGGAGAGGATTATCTCCGGGGATGGCGCTGTAAACGGGACACCCTCAGAAAGTGTCCCTGGGTCTAGCCACCATTGCCAGTCTCGAATCACGGCGTTTGTGATTCTGACGCGGATGCTGCATGTGGTCTTGCCTTTGGTCCCACTGCACCTTGAGCATCACTGAGTTACCGCATGTGGAGCCTTGCCAAGGGACTGTCGGAATGGCCACAGCCATGTGTCCAGTGAGCAGAAGGACCAGCCTGGCGAGGACAGTCTTCTTGCGAGAGATCCTGATGGGGATCTGATCGTTCCGCTCTGTCGTCTGGGAATGCTTTCCCTGAGCGGTGTCAGAACTGCGCCTATGAACTGCAGCTTCTGTGGCGCAGTGCGAGAGAGACTTCTCGTAGTTGATTAGAATGCCCAGAGACTGGAACAGGCCCTGGGTTCTCTGAACAGCCAGCAACAACGCCTCTCTGGAGGTGGCCATGAGAAGCCAATCGTCCAAGTATGGGAACACATAGTAGCCCTGTCTCCTTAAGGACGCTGCCACGACTGCCATGCACTTGGTAAAGACCCTGGGGGCTGATGACAGTCTGAATGGAAGAGCCCGGAACTGAAAATGGTAGCCGAGGAACTCGAAGCGCAGGAACCTCCTGTGCACTTGAGCCACAGGGATGTGCAGGTAGGCATCCTGCATGTCTAGGGACGCTAAGAAGGTGTCCTGCTTTAGCATGGGAATGAGGCCCGGAAGGGTCACCCTGCGAAATCGTTTGTAGGCGACTGACGTATTTAGGTCGCGGAGGTCCCCTGTTTTCTTGGGAACCAGAAAGAAGTGGGAATAGTATTCGGAATCTATCTGGTTCTCTGGAACATACTCCACCGCTCCCTTCTGCAGGAGCGTGAGTATTTCTTGCCTGATAAGTAATTTGTGCTGACCCGAGTAACGGGAGAGCAGAGGAGGCCTCGAGGGTGGCTTGTCTGCGAATTCTATAAAGTGGCCTTTTTCGACCAACTGAAGAACCCACCTGTCAGTGGTTATGGACTGCCATCCTGGCAGGTAATGCATGTCGACCCCAACCTTGATGTCCCGTTGATCCTGAGGCGGGGCCAGGAAGGAGTCAGGCTGTGGCAGCGGAGGGAGCAGCGGGCTGAGCCAACAGCTGGATGCTGACTTCTGCCCATGGGCTGTCTTCCCTGGGCTCTGCGGGGCAGGAGCCCCTCTGTTGTGGACGGTCTTGGGACTGTTGTCTGTGTCCGTCCACAAAAACAACAGTTTCTACGAAAGGAACTAAGCTTTGGTCGGTACATTGCCTGGACCGACCTCACCGCCTTCCCGGCCTCTTGGAGCTTGGTGAGAACCTTCTCAGAGGGTGCACCAAAGAGAACTTCTCCTTCGAAAGAGGTGTCCATGATGTTCTTCTGGACGTCCAGGGTAAATCCGGAGAGACAAAGCCATGAGTGTCTCTGGAGGCATACGCCTGAAGCTGCCGCTCTGGCTGAGGAGTCCGCGGAATCATACGTGGCTCGCAGCACCTGGGTTCCCACGTCCGAACTCGTACGGAGGAGCTGCAACATCTCCTCCTTCTGCTCACCTTCTGGCAATTTCTCCACCAGATCCAGTCCCTGTTCCACAAAGCATTTTGGAACTGCACATGTGGAGTCCAAGTAGTTCAGGGATCTGATGGCGCGGGTAGCGGAAGCATCGTAAGCCTGCCCATGGCGTCCAGCTGTTTGGACTCGGGTCCGGTGGCAGGGTGCTCAAATGTTGCGGTCTCTGGGACCCGGTCATGAGAGGCTGTTATGACCAGAGAGTCGGCCAGAGATGTTGAGCCAAATGCCTGGTCCTCTTAGGAGCCTTGTACAGGCGGTCAGCTTTCTTCGGCATCGACAGGAGGCGAGTGTGGGCCTTCCACGCTGCCTTGGTGGCGTCCACAAAAGTGTCACCAAGGGTGGTACCACCACAGGCTTGGGATCCTTCTGCTGAAGATATCTAGCAAAGTACGTAGTCTCTCGGGGTCAACTCTTCTGCATCCCAGCCCATGTTCTCTTGGATATGTCTCATGATTTCCATGACGATGGGTCATCCGGAGGAGATCTAGGAAGCTCCGTAGGTCCGGAGGGGATCGGAAGGGAGAGGATCTGGATCTTACAGGGACTCTGATCCTGTATCCTCCGTCAAGGCGAACAGCGGCGTCTTCTGGGTCTCTTAGGACTGGGTGACCCTGAAGAGGATCTAGACGGAGGTCTCCTTCTATCTGGTCTTCCCCTTGGAGGGTCCATAGGCTCCTGGGGGAGAGGTACTCGGCCTGCTGCCCCGGATGGAGAAGGGGGCGCAGGGGCCGGAGGGGTCGCAGGTGGCGGCGGAGGAGGAGGTAGAAGAGGTGGTGTGGGAACCACGTCCTTTTTAATGGTATCCCACCAGTAGGTAAACAGCTCCTTAACCTCAGAAAAGGAAAGGCCCGACGACGGACTGGGCACCGGTGGCCGGTCGTCGGGTTCCAGCGTCGGCTCCTCAGGTCGCAGGGAGGGTTCCCTGGGAGGCTCGACAGGACCGGGTTCACCCGTCTGGTCCTCGGGCTGTGTCAATTCCTCCTCTGTGATAGTCTCCTGACCGACGCTGGTAGGAGGCGTCGGGGTCCTCTTCTCGACTCGTGTGGATGTCGGCCCTCCTGCCAACGACCGAGAGGGCGAAGGTCTGACCGGCGACGGGCGTCTGGCGGTCCACGGCTCCTAGGACCTGTGATGAGTGGCTGACGTCGGACGGGCCAACGTCGAGTCCGACGGCTTCTTAAGCGAGGTAAGCTCCTTGGTCTTCCGCTGGGGAGGAGGAGGCAAGGAGGCAGGCCTGACGTCGGGTTCGGAATGGAGGGAACCCGACTTGTGGTGACAATGATGGTCCCCAGACCTAACCAGGGCTTTGGAAGAAGGAAGAAGAGCCCTGGGTCTTGGCCTGTGAGGGAAGAGGAGCCCGAAGGTTTCTTCCACCCCTGTGGAGGGAGGCGGAAACAGGCCGGGATGGCGAGACGGTCGAGACGGGAGCCGAGCTTCTGAGTCGGAGGCCCTAGGCAGGGGGACTTGGATAGAGCCTTCTCCTGTGCTTCTCAGAATGTTTCTGGGCTTTCTCAGCAGAACTCCCTTGAGGTGTCCATGGCCTTAACTTTCTCCTCGAGCAGGAGCAGCCTGCAGAGCCTTCTGGCGGCGGATCCGAGATCCGCGCTGTTGAACCCTTGGCAGAAAATACGGGACCGGGTGTCGTGGTCTGGGCCTAGGCACGGACGCACGAATGTGGATCCTTGAATGGGATTTGCTTCCCACAGGCGCACTTGAGGATGGCCTTCAAGCGGAGGTTGGAAGGACATCAGACAGCAACTGAGCCAAAAAATGAACTTTTTCCTGAAGGAAGAACTTAACCATCTTGGTGGCGCTCTAGAAGCGAGCTGAAGGGTGAGACATGCAAGTCGAGCGGGAAAAGAACTGGGGAATCTGGCGGGACCGCCCCTTATATACTCGCCTGGCGTGGAGGCGGGACCCGGCGTCAGAGGCGGGTCCCGCTGAATGTAGCTAGCTAGAAGAATTCCATGGGGTCCTGCCGCCTGCCGAGCTTCAAGTCCCTATGGGTGTTACCTGCTGCAAGCTGTATCTCGGTAAAGATCTTACTGTAACAGTAGATCTTTGAGAGGGGAGCTCTTGCAGCAAATGTATCCCGTGGGACTAAAACCCTGGGCATTGGGAACCCATGGAAAAATCTTCTAGCTAGCAGTCTGTGGCGGGGGACTGCCCCCAACTTCGGCTCCGCCCCATGTCAGACGTGGTATAAAGGGTGCGGTCACCCGGTGCCACCTCAGTTCTCCCGCCGGAGACCCGGCTGAAAAAACTATGGAGAACCGAGGAGGATCTCCTATCCCCAAAGAGGTTGTGTGGAATTTGTCCCTGGGGGCAGGCCAGTGGGAAAGCCACCTGCTGCAAGAGCGCCTCTCGAAGATAAACTGTTATGGTAAGTTCTTATGTAACTGTACTATCTCACTTCAAAGGGGAGCTCTTGCAGCAAGTAATACCATTCGGACTGAGTCCCAAGCAATGTCCAAGAAGAGACCCCGGTCAGAAGGGTGGAGGACAAAAGCTGTAGGAAACTAGGACAGAAGTTCTTGAAGGACTGCTAGGCCAAAATCTGCTCTCCTCCTGGAAGCAATATCCAGACTGTAGTGCCTCACAAAAGTATGCACTGAATCCCAAGTAGTGGCCGGACAGAGGTCCGCTGACGATACATTCCAAAGGGAAGCGAAAGATGTAGCTGTCCCTCTAGTGGAGTGACCCCTAACTGGTCCCAGTAGGGGTTTGTTGTGGTGCTGGTAGCAAAAAGTGATGCAATGCATGAGCCACTTAGTTGATGTTTGTTTTGTGACCGGTGCTCCAAGTTTCCTGTGGGCAAGAGAGACAAACAACTGGTCTGCCTTTCTGGTGGAACTGGTCCTGGCCAAACAGTAATGCAAAATTCTATGTACATCCAGAGTGCGCAACAATGCCTCACCTTTGTTCGAGTACTCTGGGTAATAAACTGGTAGTTGGCTGTCCTGGTTCAACGTGAACTCAGACACTACATTTGGTAGTACATGGGGTTTGTATGCAGGGCTTCTCTGCCCCTGTGAAAAATAAGACAAGGCTCTTTACACATCAGAGCCTGCAGCTCAGAAATCCTTCGGGCTGAGGTAACTAAAAAGAATGCATTATAAGAGAGAAGGTGGAGCTTGCAACGTGTGGCTGGTTCAAAGGGTGTCAAGGTGAGCATTTCTAAAACAAACAAGAGATCCCAAGGCGGCACTGGGTCTCTCCTGGGGGGTTTAATATGCAACATGCCTCTAAAAAAGGTCTTGCAGATGTCCAGCTGTGCCAGAGTCTTCCCATTCACTGGTGCGTGGTAAGCCGTCGGAGCACAGAGATGCACCTTAATGGATGAGTAACTGAGACCCAAGTCCGAGAGGTGGAGAAGATACTCCAGCACAAATTCCACCAAACAGCTGAGGGGATCCAGAGAACGGGGAATCACCCACAAGTAGAAGCGCTTCCATTTCATGGTGTATGTAGCCCTGGTAGAGGGCTTTCTCGCTGCCATGAGCACCTCTGCCACCCTGAGGGATATTCCAAATCTATCCCTGGCTAAGTCCACAGGAGCCAAGCATGCAGATGCAGGGACCAGAGGGCCAGAGGGACCAACATCCACTGCTTCGGGGAGAGCTACGACTTCTTGCTGTAGTTCCCACTCGTAGTTCTGAGTCCCAGTGCGACTTAGGCTGTCTGCGAGGATGTTGTAAATCCCTGGAACATGGACTGCCGTAATGTCCAGGTTGTGATCCACTGCCCAGGACCATACTCTAATCACTTCTCTGCATAGGGAATGCGAATGTGTACCCCCTTGCTTGCTGAGATGGAAGACTACTGGGGTACTGTCAAACTGGATCATCAGAGGTCCAGGAAGGAGCACCCTCTGGAAGGCTTAAAGGGCCTACAGTACGGATCTCATCTCCAAAGTGTTTATGCGGAGAGCTCGCTCAGTTGAGTTCCAGGAACCCCTCATCTGATGAGGAGCAAGATGTGCTCCCTATCCCAGCCCTGAGGCATCGGTAGTAAGGGTCTGCTGTGGGCTGGGATGCTGGAATGGAACCCCTATGCTCAAATGGGCCAGGGTGAGCCACTGGGTCATGGACTGTCAGACTGCACTGGAGATCTGAATGGGCTCCTCTAGCTCATCCGTGCCTTGATCCCATTGAACCCTGAGGTGCCACTGCAGGATCCTCATATTCAAACGCAAGAGTGGAACCATGACTATGGCTGCGGCCATGTGACCCAGCAGTTGTAGAACCACCCTCGCTGGGACCAAGTCAGAGTCCTGTACTCTAAGAGCGACTTCTCTTAGCCTTGACGCCCTGTCTGTGGGTAGAAAGGCTTTCCCTTGGACTGTGTCCAGGACTGCTCCTATGTATTGTAGTCTTTCAGCTGGCCATGGTTGTGACTTGGGCAGGTTTAGGGTAATGCCCAGAGTCTGGAATAGACTGAATGTCTCCTCCAAGGTTCTGTTCAACTGGTCTTCTGCTGGAGCGGTAAGAAGCCAATAGTCCAGGTAAGGGTATACAAAGTGACCCCTCTCCTGAGGGCCGCTGCCACCACCACTGCTAGGCACTTGTTAAAAACCCTTGGTGCTGAGGATAGGCTGAATGGCAGCGCCCTGAACGGGTAGTGTCCACCTTGGAAGGTGAAGCGGAGGTACTTCCTGTGGGACGGCAGGGTCTTGATGTGTATGTAGGCATCCTGCATGTCCAGACAGCAAAGCCAGTCTCCTTGGTGGAGCATTGGTAATAGGCTTGCCAAGGTCACCATTCTGAACCATTTGTATTCGATGAAGGTGTTCGGTTGACTCACATCCAGAATGGGACGGAGGTCTCCCATCTTTTTTGGGACATGGAAGAAATGGGAATAAAATCCCTTGCCCCGTTGAGCGGAAGAAACCTCTTGTATGGCTCTTTGGTCCAGTAAAACCTGTATCTCTGCCCTCAGGAGGTGTGCATGGGAGGGTGAGCAGTGGAAGGGTACTGGTGGGTTGTCTGGTGGAATCTAGGTGAACTCTAGGGAGTATCCCCTTTCCACTATCTGGAGAAGCCATTAGTCCGATGTTAAGCTGGAAAATTTGGATAGGTAGAGGGAGAATCTCCCTCCTACCGCTTCCCCCTGCACTTCTTGCAGTGGGGGGTTGGGTAGGGAGTCATGCTGTGTTGGAGGATGTAGGCAGGGGAGTTCTGGGCACCTTGGGATTTTTTGGGTCCTGGGTGCCTGAAGGCACAGGGTGGCCTTTTCTTCTAAAAACCTCCCTTGTGTTGTGTCTGGCGCCTTCCTTGCTGTCCCTGATTTTTCTGAAAGGGACGGCGATGTGTGGGCTGTGGCTCTGACCTGTACATCCTGTGGACTTCAGATACTGCTTTGCCAGAATTTTGAAGTCCAGTAATCAGTTTCTCAGTGTCCTGGCTGAACAGGACTGGTTGAGAGTGTTGGCACAGCGAATCCTGGTTTTGTTACTGAACTTCTGGCAATGCGGGCAATCGTCAGGCTAGTGGTCTGGACCTAAGCAAATCAGGCAGGCAGAGTGGCCGTCCTTCGTCAAGATCTGCTTCCCACACACACACTTAGATTTTTGCCACTGAGTCGATGAAGACATGCACTTTAACTGATGAAAACTGTCGAAGAAAAATACTATTTTATAGAAAAAACTGCGCGATGCGCGAGAAAAAGGCAGTCAACTGCAACCATTGCGTCCGTGGATCCGATGTTAGCGGGTCGATGACGAGAAAAGAATTGAGGTGGCGCCGGGGGCCTTCCCCCTTTATATGTCTGATGTCAGGGTGCGGCCGATGTCGGGGGCTGGCTCCCGCCACAGACTGCTAGCTTGAAGATTTTTCCGTGGGGTCCTAACGCCTGACGGCCTTAGTCCTAATGGTATTACCTGCTGCAAGAGATCCCCCTCGAAGTGAGATCTAGTTGTTTCTGTCTGTAATTATCTATGCATCTGTACTGTTTTTTCCCCCTCTTAATATAGCTTTTTTAACTCCTACACTGCCATCCTACCCCTTTCAGCCAACATCCCCCAGCTCCATCACCTATCTACTCTGGGACTCACCCCTTCACATCTCCTATGACTTAAACCTCATGGTGGGGCTGTCGTTGGTCACCAGTCTCCAGCAGAGAACAGATCCCGCCAGAGGGCACCTCAGTTAAGGTTCAGAGTCTGCAAGGGAGGTTGGTGTCATCATACGCTGACTAGGGTATCTGCAACTTATTTTTTCCTCCCTGGGATGTATCAAAGTGGACAGTTGGCATGCATGCAAGCACACAGCCAACATCAGACAACATCCACCCCCTCCTATCTGAAGGCTCTAGCTGCACCATCATCACCTGTGTACAATACAGAAGATCACACTCTTGAGGGAAAAAAACTGAAGTGTAATGACACTTGCACAAAGAAGGTAAATACTGCAGAAAAATCAGGATTTATTCAGTACACTGTTGGTGTTGAAGCATGGGACAAACCTCAGTGCTTTGTGTCCATTTTCATAACATTTTGTCAGAGGGTACCACCACATGTGTACACCCAGGTGGCAGTGTGGCAGAAGAACACGTCTTCCTCCCTCCCTCTTACAGGATGCTCAATCCAACTCTCCCTAGCAGTCTGTCTGGGGCTCATTCTCGGATCCGGGTCATCTGCATCCTGTGAGGCAGCTCTACGGCTGCACTGATGGTGTGGCTCTATAATGTATTTCATAGGTCGGTTAGCTTACTTTGCTTAAAAACATGATCTCTTCGCCACAATTGTTTTACTTCTGCTGCTCGTCTACACATGAAGTCATAATTACCAGCTTGGAACGTCACTGCCATTTTGTTATGGAAATTACTTTTCATGAGGTCACAAGATTATGACTTCAGGTGCTGGAAAGGAGCAGATAAGGTCTGTGCTGAAAGCAGTAAACTACTATCATTAATGGAAAAGAACTACAAAAGAACCCCAGAGCAACCCATGCCTCAGGGCATTTCCTCTGGGTTTCTTTTGTAGTTCTTTTCCTTCTCTATTTTGGGGTCCCCATGACCCAAACAAATAACATCCCCTTTAGCTCCCTCTCCCTGGGCTAAGACACAGATATGGCACACTGATGAGTCCAAATGAGGACAAAACACGTGTATGTGTCTGCTGTTCTTAGCCTTTGCTGATTGCACTGTGAGGCCTTCTGGCACCATGAAATTCTACTTAAAGCAGAGCCAGTCCAAATTCTCTCATGGGGATTTGCATGTTTCCCATGATGCTTTGTATTACTGGGGTATGTGCAATTATGTTTACTATCAGAAATGTTCCATCAAAGTAAAAGGAAGAAAAAGCGAAGAGCTCCAACTCTCTCAAACCAAAAGGAAGCCCAAATCATTTGCTCATACTCCATTTCTCATCTTTTATCATCTGCCTAGTTTTAAAGTTATTTAAAAAACAGATATCAATTTGTAGAAATCAAAGAAGCAAGATCCAGTCCATCCACAGTAAATACAGATGTCCCACGAGGGTGGCTGTAAGAAGCTCTGATATTTTCAGTCAACCTAGACGACAGTTTACAATATACAAAAATTCTCATGTATGCTGGCAAGCAGTGCTCCAGAAAAGGTGAGTTTACCACCCGATTGTACTCACCATTTTGAAGGAAATATATATCAAAAGCTTTTCTAAAAGAAGTACAAGTACCCTTACCCACACCTGAAAATGCTCCATACCCAGCAAAAGAATGCTTCGTTATGCTATTATTGCTTCGAAAGTAGCATTTTCTTCAAGATCTGAAGCACTTTTACTCGCCAAAATGTCATTTTACTCAATTTACAAAAATGGAGAGTAAATGACTCTTGCCTGCCAAATAATCTGGAGCATTGCCAGTAACACCACTGTTAATTACTGTGCAAAAAAAAATTCATACAATCCAGGCATGTTTGCAAACAGAATTAACCATTGTGTGTGGCTATCTTCTGAACAACCGCGTAGTACTAAACTCAATAAAAACACAAGCTGTGATTTTTAGATCCCCTGGAACATTAAGCAAAACCACTGAATCACTCGTACTTGTTACCCTAGATAATGTCATGCTGGAGTTTGTTCCACATTACAAGTACTCAGGAATGCGACTGGACTCAAGTTTAAAATGGGAGTAGCAAACACATGGCTTAAGTCAGCACAGTTCAAGCGTGCATTTTCTTTGCTCAAAATAAGAGCTAAGACGACCAGATTAAACATTATAAATACATTTTGCCAGTGTTTTATTATTAAGACATACATCCAAATCTCTACAAGGCTAGATAGCTGTCCTCTACAATCAGCTCGCTGATTCTATATTATCACTACCAAGGGATACTCATCTTTGCCATTTACTGTATATCGCCAGCTCTGGGATGGCTGCCCTTGCGCAACCAAAGGAAGTTACATCTGTTAATGCCGCTCCATGTATGTATAAATGGAGCCGTCCCAGATTCTCCTCATACCATGTTTACAACCAATTCGAGTAGGGCTGGGTTACGCTCAATGGCTGGATCAATTCTGTCTTACTCTGAAGCCGTCAGCTGTACTGTGGTCACCAGTCATGTTCTTATCTGGGTCCTGAGATAGAGAACTCAATTCCAGTCAATATGCCCCCTGCAGAAGATGTCCTACCACTCTGCATGATGGAACAGCCTGCTTTAAAAATCCAAAATCCTTGCCCAGGGATTCTTGCACATGACCAAAACATGTTAGTTTACTGACATGACCCTACCAGGAGAGAAAACAGAAAAGGAATCCTTTTGGTACATAACGATAATTCAATTATTAGGCTACAGAAAAGTTAGGAAAGATGCAAGTTTTCAAGGCTTATAGTACTGCCTCTTCTTTAGGTATATTTATATCTATAAAGAAAACAGTACTACAGGCCTTGAAAGCTTCTATCTCTAACTTTTCGTTACACTAATAAAGTCATTGTTTTTACCTACTGAACAGATTCTCTTGTTTCTCTCCTGGTTTTGTGGGGTAACATGGCACAACCCTATCTTGACATGGCTATATAAATGTTATGAATTTTGAGTAGAGACGTACTGCATACTCAATATAGGAATAAGGGCTTGCTGTGTAATGTGCTGTATTTATTTTTGTAAAGGATGTAAACTATTGTAACTCAGGAACTGTGTGTGAACCGATGGATGCCACTGGAAATGAGCTTTAACTGAATGGCTGTGTCCTACTGCTTTAAAAAAAAATTAAAGAAACCTTGAATGTGACCACAGAAAAAGGCCCACTGGCCAATCCAGTTTGCCCAGTCCCACCTCTTGCTCCTGCAACTGCCCTAATGACCATCTTCTCCAAAACTGGTGTTTTATTTGTAAACCATCTCAGCTAATGGAAGCAGTCATATCAGAGAAAGGTCCATATCCAGGATCTATCAATGCTGATGCCAGCCTATTAGTGCAGCGGTAGGGCTACTGAACGAGACGTCGCAAACAGGAACAAGCTCGGGTCATCAGAATGGCCAGCCAGTCTCCTCCTCCTCCGGGGAGGGAAGGCAGCTGCAATTGCTACAGTACTGCTACCTGGGTGACCACAGGGGGTAGCATAGCATTAACATTAGCCACAGTGGAAGGGAGGGTGTCAACCGGACGTGCAGCCAGCATGCCATTATTCGCACCCCCACACTGTGCCCCAAGCATGCTAATGTCCTAAAAGGATGGTGGACCCAGATATATCCAGGCCCTGCACCACTGCTGATGGTGCCTCCTGATGAAAAAAACTGTGGCTCAGTGGGGTAATCACCCTACCGTGACCCCATCTGGGAGATAAGCTACAGTTCAGTGGAGGATGGTGCCCGCAGATAGAAGAACAGGATAAGTGTGCCTTTGGTGCTACTGGGGGAGGGGGCAAGTGCTGGAGACAGGTGTAACCCCCGCAAATGGGGGTTCCAAAAGACTTCAGGAGCTTGCTTGAATGCTCCAAGCCTGAATGGTGTTTGGCGTTTAAGCCATTTATCAGTGAGTGTTTTAGAACCTCTGGTACTGTCTCTTTAAGAGCTGTCTGCTTGCAGACATAATTAGATTGTATGGGGACTGTGTGTTTCTTTGATTGAGTACCACTCAAGCTGCTGCCAATTCACCCCATTTTTGCAGTCACTAGGTGCAAAGGGAACCTGTCTGAAAGATGTAACTGATTGCCAGAAATCATTTCAGTAATAATAAAATTACAGTTTGTCTAACCTGCTTTCTTTGCAGTCAGAACATTCTGCCTAGTTCATTCTGGTTTTGAACTGCTGAACTGGACCAATCAGTGTGGGGTAAACTAGCTCTAAAATGATGCCTTGACGAATCAGAACTTGGGACTCATAATCTGAGCCAGCCACAAGAGGATTGTATGGGCAGTGACTCTGGGAGATGTAGTTTAGACTTCAGTGCCTTTTGGACCAACAGCAGCAGTCTATTGTGAGTGACAGCCAATCCAGTCAAGAACTGGGAGGAACTCAAAGGAAGTGCCCGTTTAAGTCAGTTGGAGTTCAGTTGAGCTTTGGCAGTGAAGAAGGAAGGAGCCCTGTGCTTTTCAGTGCAGTTTTAGTCAAAAAGCGTGTAAGGCCCAGAGTTCGGGTCTGCAGCTCTGTAACAGCTTGTTAGGACTGAATCCGTCCTGTAGAAAAGAATCAAAGGATCTCTGAAGAGTAGAAACCAGGCTCACCCTGTAGAAGACTGGAAGAATTGCTGAAAATGCACTTCGGTCTGTCAGGAACTGAATCTGCTGTGTTTCTCCGGGTATTGTGCAGTAATTGCGATCGGGATACAGATGCAGCCTGCCTGGTATAGTGCTTTCTTTTATATGGATGTGTAGAGGGTTTGTGTACCTCAAGTGAGCCCTGCTGACATTGAAGGACCCTATCTTATTTGGAGGTCGTGAGTACTAATTCAGGGGTGGCTCCCTGTTGAATTGCCACATTAAATCCAAATGAAATTACTGTACTGCTGACTGTTTAATTCTCCCTTTCTCTGTGTGAAAGGGCCCTAGCTGCCACCCAGGTTTGGACTAGCCACTAGGGCTTGGGTACCAGGGACAGTAACTGATAGGGATAGGCCTGTGCACAGAGCCATAGGTAGATTATTAGAGTGATAAGCTAATTAACCTGATTTCCCCTGTCCTTGTTATATCCCCTAAATAAATCAGGCTGCTTGTTTCAAGCAAAGTTATACTACCTGAGGTATTTGTCTATATTAAGTACTGTACTGTGATTGTTGCACTGTATCTCATTTCACAGGAGGTCCCAGTGCCGAACCAGACCTGGGGTAAGTGTGTACTGTGAAGGTAATTCTGATATATCGTGTGGGCCACTAAGTAGGAAGAAAGGGGTTGCAGTGTCCCAGAGGGCTGTGACCAGATAGTTTAACTATTGCAAACCCTGACCTCTGGAATGGGAGGCACCCGCCATTGGATCCAGGCCCCTCAACCTGTTGGTGGCAAATCAGGCAGGGTAGTAGCCCTGGGATAAGCGCCATCTAGGGTTACATCTTGAGGCTCACGCTGGGATTGTGTGTCCTCTAGTGGCCATATTCTGAACCACTGTTAAGAAAAAATGGGTACCCGACAGAGTGGCTGTGCGGCTGGTGGAGTGTGTACTGGGGAGGAGATCGACCCCAAAATGCTATGCTTATCCGGACATCCCCTGGGTATCAATACGGACACTGTGCAGGGAGTACTTTCCAAGGTGGAAGGTTTACAAAACCCTGTGGTGGTGGGTCGGCATGCTAATCTGCTCACCCACACTTTCCTGGCCCTAGTAGAGTATTAAGGATCCCATAGATAGCTCCAAAGTGCCACAGACCATTACCCCAGAGGAGCCTTCACTGCTTGGAGAGTGATAACTAGGACAGTAAAGACCAGGGAATCAGCCCCACCACTATCTGAAACTTTTGAGGAGAAATTGCTGAATGGTTGCTGGGAGAGGGAAAACTGTGGAGGACTTGAAGAAACTATTCTTGTCACCTGAGGTGTTCCTCCCCAACACCCTCTCCTGCTCCAGTGCCCGTAATGGTGGCTGAACCAATGCAGACTCCTGTTTCTGCACCTGCCATTAGTCACGACTCTTACCGAAGGTTGAGGATCTTCTCTGGCACCTCCCACCCCAAGGAGGATGACTGGGAGACCTGGATAGACTATGTTGCCCCCAAGTGCTAGAGCCCGGCAATGCTCAGAAAGCGGCGAAAGAGGGTTAGTGAGCCTCCACGGGGTCCTGCCCTAGCTACCATCAAGTGCTAAGCAGGCCAGTAACCCTAGGCGACTGCAAGGCCTATCTTGAGGCCTTGGAGAATGTGTATGGGGGCCAGATTCTGATGAGGACCTATGGTGGAGTAAGAAATGCACAACAGTACCAAGGAGTTGTTGTCTGTGTATGTCTCTGGCTGGAAAAATTGTTGCAAGAATGCCTCAGAAAGAGGTAGTTTGCCAGCGATTGAACTGGACCGAACCAGACTGGACAGAATCATAAGTCTGCCCCCTTCTCAGAACTGCTGTTGCTTCAGTTACGCCTGGCAAATGCGACTGGAATCCCACCCTCCTATGATGAGTTAATGAGAGAAATTAGAGTTGAAAAAGCATGCACTGAGGTACCTGCACCAACAGCTGTGGCTCACGCACTGAGTGACTGAGGGGTGACCCATCAGAGAAGTTCAGGGGCAGGGGTTGAGCAGTCAATGAGTGCTCTGACAAGGGAAAAGATATGCCACAATGGAGGCGAACTGTTGAGAGAGATCCGAGAAGTTCAAAAACAGTCCCTTTATGAAGGCCGCCTGCAAATGCAGGCCTTGACCTATATCCGACTACACTGCAGGGGTGAACTTACCCACCCATGTATCTACTGCTGATAACAGCCCAAACTCAGTTCCTTGACCATGGAAGTGGAGAAACTGACGAGATGTCTCCAAATGCTTATCACGCCGCAGACAGAGATGGCACCCAGGTTTCAGCTAGTAATACCCCCACCCTGGCTCCAGTGTGGGCGTATAAAGCCAACTCAAACTCCGAAAGTATGTTTTGCTATAATTGTGGGAAAGATGGGCACATGAAAGGGAATGCCAGTCCCAAAAGACACTGACAAAGGTTGCATATAGGCTACAAGGGAGAGCTTAGGAGAAAATCAGTGATGGTTAAGAGGTGCAACATATGATCCCAGTGAGGCACCAAAAATGCTAATTCACCGTCCTTTTGTGGCAAGGTCAGTTGCCCAGGCCCCCACTACGCCTCTCCAGACTGGTCCAGAATAGTGGGTCCCTCCATGGAGACCACTGTAAAGGTGAATGGAGTGTCTACAAGGCTGTGATGAGACAGTGGCTCCCAAGTGACAATTATGTTCCAGGATTGGTATCAGAAGCATTTGTCAGGCGTACCCTTACAACCATTAGAAGGACTGCATGTATGGGGGTTAAGTGAGAAGGACCTACCCCTATTCCGGGTATATCGAATTTGGCTGTCTTTCCCCACCTCCGTGGCTGGGTGGCCGAACAAGTAGAGACCCTAGCCTTAGTGTGTCCCCCCACTGGACTGTATGATGGTGTCCCTTTGTTGATTGGGAACAAATGCTCATATGTTCGGAAGGCTGGCACAGTTGTGTTATGAAAACAGGGGTCAAAGACTAGTAGAGCTTTAAAGGTTCCAGCTTTAATTAGAAGGCCTATGAGGCACAGAGAGATGCTGAAAAACAGAACCAGAGGAACCCGGTGAGTGTATGGAAGAAAAGGATCTGGTCTCTGATCCTGAGCGCCAAATGCAGTGTACCTTACAGGGAGGTCCGTATCAAGAGGATGTTAAGAATAAAATATTAATGTTGGATGCACAAGCGATGGAAAATTGCCAGAGGGACTGCTGGTCAAGCTAGTATTTTGCCGCTGAGGCCATGCTTATGCCAGAAGGGTAATGGTCCAAGTTCATAATGTGTCTGAAGAGAGACATTAACATAGAGGTTGCATCCTGGCTAATGTACATAGTGCAGACACTGCAGTGCTACCCAGCAGCAAGAGTTCGGCGGAAGAAATGACAGAGTAACGCCTGACTTGTTTGCATTTCCCGGGCGACTCCCGCTGCCATAGAATGGAAAGAGGATCAGTGGGAAGCTTGCCCAGAGACCAGGTGTTTTCTTTAAAGGAATGGGATGTAGGATGCGTGCAAGGGCTGAGCACAATATCCGGCTGCATAATGAAAAGACCATTCGTGAAGTCTCGACGCCTGGCACCTGCGGCATAGATGATGTGAGCCAGCATCTGCAAGAGATGTTAGCTGCTGGTGTAATACAAAGAATCGAAGCCTTATGCTTCCCCATTGTGGTAGTGAGGAAAAAGAATGGAACAGTAAGGATGTGTGGATTATCGCACCTTAAACCGTGGACTATCCTGATCAGTACACAATGCCCGCATTCAAGGATGCTTTGGACTGCCTAGAAGGAGCAAGTGGTTCTCTGTGCTGGATCTCCGCAGTGGTGACACCAGATCCCGATAGCCCCAGAGGACCCGTGAAATGACCTTTATCTGTCGCTTGGCTTCTATGAATTCATGAGGATGCCTCAAGAGTTTCAAGTGCCCCAGCCACTTTTCAGCGATTGATGGGCGTGCAGTGGGGACATGAACTTACTGAGAGTGCCTGGTATACCTAGATGATGTTATTGTGTTTGGCAGCTCACTGGAGGAACATGAGAGCAGGTGTTAGGTGTATTGGACCGACTGGAGGACTTTGGCCTAAACTTGTCCATTGATAAGTGTCAATTCTTTCAAACATCAGTAAAGTATGTGGGACATATAGTATCCACCGAGGAATAGAGACCGACCCAAGTAAAGTTGAGGCCTTGACCACTGACCACCTGCCCAAAAATCTAAAAGAACTACCAAAGATTCCTGGGATTCTGTAAATTTATTATAGGCTTCATCAAGGACTATTCAAGTGATCACCCCTTTTAACCTTACTCAAGGGTATCCCCAACCCACAAAAATACCAAAGTCAAGCGCCTCAAGACTGAAAGGTGTATTTTCATCCGAGTGAAGTATTTGGGGCCGCTGGACTCCTGATTAGTGAGACTGCTTTTCATGAGATCATATATCAACTTACCCATGCTCCAGTGCTGGCCTATGCCGATCCAAGAAAACCTTACGTCCTGCACTGATGCTAGCTTTACAAGGTTGGGGCTGTGTTGTACCAAGAGCACGAGAATGGCCTGAGACCAAGTGGCCTTTGCCAGTAGAAGCCTGACCCCATCCGAAAAACGAACTATCCTGTACATAAGTTAGAGTTCTAGCTTTGAAGTGGGCTATTGTTGACCAATTCCATGAGTACTTGTATGGGGCTAAAATACTAGTAAAACTGACAATAATCCTTTGACCTATGTGCAGACCTCAGCTAAGTTGGATGCCACTGGCCATAGGTGGCTTTCTGCATTATCTACATATGACTATGCTCTCGATACCGAGCAGGTCTGAACCACATAGATGCTGATGCTCTCTCCCGGAGGCCTGTTCCCCAAATGATTGGGTCCGATTGGCATGAACCTGACATTCGGGCACTCTGCCGGAAGTTTGACAGGGAGGAACAAATGTCCACGGACGCAGTGGACTGCATGGTGGATTGCTTGGGACCCTCTGAGAATTGCATACCTGCTGCTTATTGCCACTTTTCTGCAATAGACATTGGTGCACTGCCTCAGCTGGACAATGAAAGTATTCGTGAGGGCTCAATCCCATGATCCCATGATCAAAGCAGCTTTAGAAGCCCTCTATGCAGGAAAAGATGTGTCCAAATACGCTCCACTGATTTGAGAACTGCACTGTTATACAAAGAAGGTCCTAAGTTGAAACTGATCAATAAACTGTTATACAGAGAAACAGTAGACAGAGGGGACAAGTAGACAAACAACAACTAGTGCTGCCCACTGCCTTTCGAGACTCAGTACTGAGGTCCTTGCACAACCACATGGGGCACCTTGGTATAGATAGAACACTTGACTTGGTGAGATCCAGATTCTATTGGCCTAAGATGGGGGCTGATGTGGAGCAACACATTCGAACATGTAGTCGCTGCTTACAGAGGAAAGCTTTGCCCCAGAGGGCTGCCCCCCTTGTTAACATCACCACCAGTGCACCCATGGAGCTGGTCTGTATTGATTTTCTGAGTTTGGAGTCAGATCAAAGAAATATCAGTAATGTGCTGGTGGTCACTGACCATTTCACAGATATACCAAGCTTTCCCCACCAAAGACCAGAAAGCATCCACTGTGGCCAAAGTACTTGAAAAACTTTTTGTTCACTATGGGGCTCCACAAAGAATCCATTCTGATCAAGGGAGAGACTTTGAGAGTCGTCTGATCAAAGAGATGCTTTCTCTGGGGATGCGAAAGTCCAGAACCACTCCTTACTACCCCCAGGGGACCCACAGCCTGAACGTTTCAACCGCACTTTGCTAGATATGCTGGGGCACCCTGCACCCAAAGGACAAGCCTAGATGGAGCCAACAAATTAGCACCCTGGTACATGCTTATAACTGCACCAAAGTGATGCCACTGGATTCTCCCCTACAGCCTGATGTTTGGAAGAGAAGCTCGACTACCAGTAGATGTGTGTTTTGGGTCTCTCGATGGGGTTCAAGCTGACAACTAGCTTCAACAGTATGTGCAAAAGTTAAAGGCCCAGCTAACTCATGCACCAACTGGCTCAAACCATGGCTGCCAAAAGAAATCTGGCCAACAAAGAAAGGTATGATAAAAGGTGAAAGCACAGGAACCCAGGAGGGAGATCGGGTATTGCTAAGAAATCTGGGACTGCATGGCAAGCACAAGATTGCTGACAGATGGCACCATCTCCCCTCACATTGTAGTGGGCAAACTAGATGATCTGCCAGTATATCAAAGTAAGGCCTGAGAACAATTCAAAAGATGTAAAAACAATGCATAGAAATCATTTACTACCCATTGGACAAATCCTGATTGAGTCTGAGCCCCCAGAAGATGCCCCTCTGGACCAGTGACTAGAGCTGCTGCTAAGAAAGATCAAGAAGTCTGCACCTACAGAAGCAGAGTTAAAGTGTTCCCCTGCACAAGTCCCAGTTGAGCATGACTGTCAGTCCATATCAGAAGAAAGTGAGGTGACTTTGAATACTATCCTTCTTACCAACTGAGTCAATTGTTTAGGGGCAATCCTAGTCAATACTGGAGACAAAGCTGGGCCTTCTGGACTGTCTATGCCCCGCTTCATCCCTGGAGCCAATGCTCCCAGAAAGTGAAGTGCAAAGCATCAGATCAGATGAAATGGAATCATTGTGCATGGTTGAACTGTTTGAGCTTTCAGGGGAGGAAAATGATAGATTGGGGCAGACTGGTGATACACCGAACAAGAAGAGTATTTTGAGTGCCCTGACAGTCCACTGCCAGTGTCTGAAAGCTCTCATGCGAGCCAAATGTTGTGGACTCAGAAACTGTAACTCCTGGAGCTGAAAGTGCCCCAAGTTCTAGCCTCTCTACCCCCATGGAACTCCCTGACAAGTGAGAACAATGCTGAAAATGAGGCTCAGAGTGCAGAGACTGTAACAGCTCCCCTAGAAAGACTCGAGGCTGTAAAGCCTGTGGTGCACCTCAGTTATGATTCCCTGGGCGGCCAGTGGACCTGCCTCTCAATGTTGTCCATAAAGAGTGTATGTGTCCCCAGGCTCATTGCCCAAACTGAGCGTTAGTGCTAACTCAAGTTACTTGTGTTGCCCTCTAAGTATGGTGCCCTTGCCCCGTCCAGCCCCAAGGTAACTGATAGGAAGGTCCCTCTCTTCAGGTTTCATGTACAAGAGGTAATAACTTGAGTTATGGTACAATGTGTGTGTTATACTGTGTAAAAGAGTGGCGTGCACTGCAATGTTTCAGAAATGGTTCTTGGTAAAATGATGTATTGACTGATGATTACATGTGTGAGCCTAATGCAAATGTATATGGTTGCAGTTGAAACTTATGGGGTACTTGCTTGGCCTTGGGGCGTCAAGCTTTTCCCGAGCAGGAAGAGTTGTAACCCCTGCAAATGGGGGTTCCCAAAAGATTTGCAGGGAGCTTGCTTGAATGCTCCAAGCCTGAATGGTGTTTCATGCGTTTAAGCCATTTATCAGTGAGTGTTTTAGAACCTCTGGTACTGTCTCTTAAGAGCTGTCTGCTTGCAGACATAATTAGTTTGTATGGGGACTGTGTGTTTCTTTGATTGAGTACCACTCAAGCTGCTGCCAATTCACCCCATTTTGCAGTCACTAGGAGTGCAAAGGGAACCTGTCTGAAAAGATGTAACTGATTGCCAGAAATCATTTACAGTAATAATAAATTACAGTTTGTCTAACCTGCTTTCTTTGCAGTCAGAACTGTCTGCTAGTTCCCCATTCTGGTTTTGAACTGCTGAACTGGACCAATCAGTGTGGGGTAAACTAGCTCTAAAATGATGCCTTGGACGAATCAGAACTTGGGACTCATAATCTGAGCCAGCCACAAGAGGATTGTATGGGCAGTGACTCTGGGAGATGTAGTTTAGACTTCGGTGCCTTTTTGGACCAACAGCAGCAGTCTAGTGTGAGTGACAGCCAATCCAGTCAAGAACTGGGAGGAACTCAAAGAAGTGCCCGTTTCGTCAGTTGGAGTTCAGTTGAGCTTTGGCAGTGAAGAAGGAAGGAGCCCTGTGCTTTTCAGTGTGCAGTTTTAGTCAAAAAGCGTGTATAGCCCAGAGTTCCGGTCTGCAGCTTGTGTAACAGCTTGTTGGGACTGAATCCGTCCTGTGAAAAGAATCAAAGGATCTCTGAAAGAGTAGAAACCAGGCTCACCCTGTAGAAGACTGGAAGAATTGCTTACAAAGTACACTTTCGGTCTGTCAGGAACTGAATCTGCTGTGTGTTCTCCGGGTATTGTGCAGTAGTGCGATCGGGATACAGATGCAGCCTGCCTGGTATAGTGCTTTCTTTTATATGGATGTGTGAAGAGGTTTGTGTACCTCAAGTGAGCCCTGCTGACATTGAAGGACCTATCTTATTTGGAGGTCGTGAGTACTAATTCAGGGTCGCTCCCTGTTGAATTGCCACATTAAATCCAAATGAAATTACTGTACTGCTGACTGTTTAATTCTCCTTTTCTCTGTGTGAAAGGGCCCCTACCAGCTGCCACGGTTTGGACTAGCCACTAGGGCTTGGGTACCCAGGAACAGTAACTGATAGGGATAGGCCTGTGCACAGAGCCAAAGGTAGATTATTAGAGTGATAAGCTAATTAACCTGATTTCCCCCTGTCCTTGTTATATCCCCCTAAATAAATCAGAGCTGCTTGTTTCAGCAAAGTTATACTGCCTGAGGTATTTGTCTATGTTAAAGTACTGTACTGTGATTGTTGCACTGTATCTCATTTCACAGGAGGTCCCAGTGCGGAACCAGACCTGGGGGTAAGTGTGTACTGTGAAGGTAATTCTGATATATCGTGTGGGCCACTAGTGGGAAGAAAGGGGTTGCAGTGTCCCAGAGGGCTGTGACCAAGTTAGTTTAACTATTGCAAACCCTGACCTCTGGGTGGAGCACCCGCCATTGGATCCAGGCCCCTCAACCTGTTAGTGGCAAATCAGGCAGGGGTAGTAGCCCCTGGGATAGCGCCATCTAGGGGTTACACAGGAACGGGGTATAAAGTTAAAAAAAAAAAAAACTAGCAATGCTGAAAAACTGTTGCTATTTCCAGTGGTCACCATTCCAAGTGGAGCGATGTTCTGAGTGGAGCACTTGAGGGATTGGTGAGGTGTTTGCTGTTCCCAAACATATGCATGTGACCTGACACAGGGAGCTGAAAGCTGACTACTTGAGTTGACTAATGAGGCTAAATCAGCCAAAGCAGAGGTTGGGGATGAGCAGGGGGTGGGGGGCCAGCAGCAAATATTGGGTGCACCGGACTGAAAATGGGGACTTAGTTTAAATGTGGGAAAATGTATGGTGTGGTACTTTATGTATGTATGTACATTTGTATGTGTGTGTGTATTTATTTGGTAACCAGGTAACGCTCTCCCTGTGCACAAGGCCTGCTTAAAAGGGCAACTGGGACAATAGTAAAAGGCCAAAAACAAAATAAAGGGACACGCAAGGTAATCAAGGTTGAAATATGTACAGTTCACACTGACAGCAGCTACTTTAGGAAACGTTCTAATGGAGATGAATAGATTCAGGTAAAAAAAAAAATATTTACATGTGTTTATAAAAAAACTTTTTATTTTATTTTATTATGACTGGTACTGTAGGAAACAAGCCAACAGAGATACAGTTATTCAGGTAAAACAGTTCCCCAGGGTGAGGAATCTTGGTCACACATACTCTCTGAGTGGTACAACAGTGAGAAAGGATTTGATGGTAATTGTAGACAATATGCTGAACCAGGCTGGTACTGTGTTGACATAGTCAGGAGTGCAAAATAGAGTGGGAAATGCACTAGGAGTTAAAGAGCAAATCTAGGGAGGTAATGCACCCGTGCCTAAACCTTGTTGCTGGTGATCCCTCCGGTTTAAACCCTTCAGGTACCTGAAAGTTTCAGTCATGTGGCCCCCTCTGTCCTGGCCTCTGAGTACATACTGAGGTATTTTCTCACAAGGCTGCTCCTGCCTGCCGCAAATCATTTTAGTCCCTCTCTCCTTTAGAACGACTTTAGGCAGTCCTTGTCCTTTTTTTAGGTGAGGGTTCCAGAACTTCCCACAGAAATCCAGTTGCAGCCTCAGCAAGAACTTGTACAGGGGTAGAACGAAATTCCTTCCACCTGCTTCAAGAGGCTCTATCTATGCATCCCAGCACCCTATTACTGTAGATTTCCCCATATGCCTTCTTACATTAATCAGAGGTCTTGAAGGTGTCATTAATTACAACTCCTAGGGCCTTCTCCTTGGAGGTCGCTCCAGTCATACCCCCTCACTATCCAGTATTCATTCCTTGGATTCCCCCTTCCCAAGAGCATCACCCTGCAAATATTGGAGAGAAATTTCAGTAGCCAGATCTTGGACAACCTTTCTGAGTTTCTCCATGTCTTTTTTCAATTCCCTTACACCCTGCACCCTGCCACACATCGTGGTGTCATCCGCAAACAGACGCGTCTTGCCCTGGATCCCCACAAGAATGTCACAAATGTACACACTGAAGAGTACAATGCTCAGAATTGACCCCTGTGGCACCCCGCTCGTTACTCCCTGACTTCGGAATATGTATCATTTATAATTATCCTGTGAGACCTTGGCAAATTTGTGGTGTGGTGTTCCTCAGGGTTTGAAAAATCATGCACACAGTGTTGGTGTTGCCCTAATTACGACACCCTCTATGCAACCACTGCTGTATCACTATTTTACTTTGTCTGACAAGACTATACTACTATTAGGGTAATTCCAACACTTGAATCCCAAGGAACGGCTTTTCGAAGGTTCCAGGGACTTTTAACCCTAATGTTACATTTCCCTATTTTTTACGTTTTGCACTTCAACCCTACTGGAAGCATTTGCACCATTTTTTTTTTTTTTGAAATTCACTTCTCCACGTTTTGAAAAAACGTGATAATTGGAGGTGGGGCTTAGTCAGTGTTGAGGTGGCAAGTGAGTTTTGTTTTCTCAGAAGAAGCTAGAAGGGGAAGGAAACAGATTAATTTCAGTGCTTTATAGTAATTGTTCATTGCTATTTTTGTTTTAAACTTAGATTGTGGGCTTTTAGTGACACTGTAATTTCTTTCCGTCTTTACTTAAAATTGTTTTTGGGCTGTTGGAAATTTTAAACCTAGTTTGTTGTGCTTGTAGTGGTGGTGTATTCCTTTGCTGTCTTTAATTGCTGCAAATTTTCACCCCCCTCTCCCTCCCCTGCCCCCAACTCTTAATTATATGCCCTGTTAAATCTGATTGACAGGAGCTAAGCACAGGACATAGCAGGGGGTTGTGTAGTAGGAGGGGCATAAGGGGGAAGAAGCCCGCCCTCAGCACAAGTGTTTTGACTCATTTTTTATTTATTTTTTTCTTTTTTAAAGAAAAGTATCTGAGGAGCAGTGGCAGGATTTTTAGGACAGTAAATTAATAAAAAGGGAACTAGGAGAGCTTCAGTAACAGACAAGTACTGGAATAGCAGTATAAATGCAGTATAATGTGGGGAGTGGTGCAATGCAGTGGCTGCGGGGCAGCCATATTCAGGCAGACCTTCTGGACGCTGAGGTGCTGCCCTATTTGCATGCATCTCTCTGGACTGCAGGATGAGGTAGCCAGACTCAGACCAGAAGTAAACTGGGTCAGGAGTACCATCACCCCTATCCAGAGACCACCCAGTTCAACGCCGCTGCCTCAAAGGATGCAGAGAACGAGGAGTACTTGGATTACAGTGGGCTCAGGGAGGGTTAGGGCGGTCAGGCAGAGGCACATCCCAGATCCTATTCCACTCAAGAACTCATGTGCCACACTAGCAAATGGGGACAACCAAATAGAGGTACCCAGAGAAGTGGAAGGAAAAGATGTGGAGGTTAGCCAATAAAGTGATCTCAGTGGGGAGAGCAGTGGACCCCAGAGGAGGAGGAAGCGAATCCTGGTGGGGGGCTCCATCATAAGAGGGATCCAGCTAGGAACACAGGAGGGGGAGGACAGGGAGGTGAGGTACCTACCAGGTGCCACGGCAAGGAGGGATGGAAGGAAGATCCTGGGGATCGCTGGGAAGGCAAGACGGGAGGGTGAGCTGGATGTCATTATCCACCTAGGTACTAATGACCTGGCAAATGGGGAGCCAAAGGAAGTTCAGGAAGAGTTTAGGAAATTGGGGAAGGGTCTCAAGCAAGTAGCTACTTCTGTCACCTTCTCTGAAGTACTACCTGCGAGAGGCATGGGAGTGCATGCATCAGAAACTTTAACTCATGGTTAAAGAACTGGTGCTGTGAGGAAGGGTTTGGATGCATTGGTGACTGGGGACCCACCTGGAGGGATGGAGGCTTGTTCAAGTCTGACGGCCTGCATCCATCTTGGAGGGGAAACCAAGCACTCAATGAAAAGTTTAAATGCTACATTGACAAGCATTTAAACTAGCCAATGGGGTGGGCAGGCCAGCAAGAAGGGTACCTAATTGCCCACCCCCCACAGCTAGCAGTGGAACCAGTGAACCGGAGTGGATATCTCTACAAAGCAGTGTGCAAAAGATGGAGATAAGCACCCAAGAGGTGGATAGGCAAAAAAGCAGCAAAATTCAACAGAAGGGCAGACGGCAAGGAGAACCAGGGATAAAGGACAACTAGGGAAGGGGCTGGAGTAGAACAGCTAAGCAGTCTAGGGAGGTTAAATCATGGAAAGCCATGTGTGCCAATGCCAGGAGCCTTAGCAACAAGATGGAGGATCTGGAGGCTGTCATGGTGCAGTCAGACTGGACATTGTGGCCATCACAGAAACCTGGTGTAATGATAACCATGACTGGGAGATGGCGAGTACCTGGCTACAACATATTCAGAAGAGACAGGGCAGGTAGGAAGGGAGGAGGAGTGGCACTGTATGTGAAAAATGACATAGGGGCCACAGAGATCCAAGAGGAACAAAATGGGAGAGAAATACTGTGGGTTAAGCTGGAAAGGAAAATGGGGCCAGCCATCCGCACAGGTGTGGTCTATAGACCACCAGCCCAGGAGGAAGAAACAGATAGGGAGCTGACGCTAGCCATTCAAAGGATGGCAGACAAGGGTGAGGAAGTGCTGGTTGGAGACCTCAATATTCCAGACGTGGACTGCAGCATCCCAGCAGCAGCATCAACTAGGAGCAGATTTATCCTGGACTCCCTTAAGGGTGCCTTCTTCAAGCAACTGGTCATGGAACCAACTCGGCAGAAGGCAATACTGGACCTTGTGCTCACAAACAGGGACAGTGTGAAGGGGGTAACAGTTGGGGGGGGGGTAACAGTGGGGGAGCACCTGGGGAACAGTGACCACCAGTCATTGTGGATTGAAATCACAGAAGGAGCAGAATCAAACCACACAAAAACACGTATCCTGGATTTTAGGGGGGCAGACTTTGGGAAAATGGAGAGATTCTTGAAAGAGGCATTAAGGGGAATGGGGCAAGAATCGGGGGTTGAGGAACAGTGGGCAGTATTTAAAATGGGGATTACAAGAACAACAGAATTATGCATTACAGGTTAGCAAGGGGAAAAGGAAGAGGAGGCCATTACGGTTTTCCAAGCAGGTAGTGGAGAAAGTGAAAGCCAAAAAGATTGTATTCAGGTAATACAAAAAGACACAGGCAGAAGGGGATAGGGAGAAGTACCAGGAGAAGCAAAGGGCGGCAGGGAGGTCAGTAAGGGAAGCCAAAGCTCAGACAGAAAAGCACATTGCAAAATCAGTGGGTAGAGGGGACAAAACCTTTTACAGGTACATAAGTGAAAAAAAGAAAGGCAAAGGGAGGGATAGTGAGACTGAAGGGGGAGGATGGGGGCCTCGTGAAGGATGACAACAGTAAAGCTGACATACTGAACAGGTATTTCTGCTCAGTCTTTACTGAGGAAGAGGAGGGTAATGGGTCTGAAGGGCGTACAAGGGGTGAGAATGGTGCAGAAATGGACATAAGTCCCTTTACAGGAAAAGGTCCTGAAGGAACTGGAGTAATAAGAGTTGATAAAGCAATGGGGCCAGATGGGGTTCACCCAGGGTCCTTAAAGAACTAAGAAGTGGTGGCTGAACCTCTGGCAATCCTGTTTAGCTGATCACTGGAAACAAGGGAGGTACCAACTGACTGGAGGACAGCAGATGTAGTCCCCTTATACAAAAGTGGGAACAAAGAGAGGCAGGGAACTACAGACCAGTCAGCCTCACCTCAGTAGTGGAGAAGATCATGGAAGCACTACTGAAGGAGAGATTGCAGGAAAGTACAGTTGCGTAAGAACTTACCGTAACAGTAGATCTTCGAGACAGCTCTTGCAGCGGAATTCGCCCATTAGGACTAAAGCCGGCAGGCGCCAGAACCCCACGGAAATTTTCTAGCTAGCAGTATTCAGCGGGGACCGCCTCTGACGTGGGTCCTGCCCCTGACGTCAGGCATAGTACAAAAGAAGGCGGTCCCGTAGAATCCCCAGTTCCCCGGAGACTCCTGGCCGCTGGATGACATCAGAAGAGGAGACTGAGGATCCGCCATCAAATGGCAATCAGAAAGAGGCTATGAATGCCTTATCCTAGGAGAAGGATGCTGGAACTAGAATCTACCTCCAGCGGGGATGGTGGGAGGGAAAGTACCTGCTGCAAGAGTTGTTCTCGAGATCTACTATTCTGATGGTTCTTATGTAACTGTACTATCTTACTTCAAGAAACAACTCTTGCAGCAGGTTATACCATTAGGACTGATTCCCAAGCAATCATGGAAATCCCACACCATTGGGAGGAGGGAAGGTAGAAATCCTTGAATGAATTCAAGCCTAGGACAGAAGTCCTTGAAGTACTGCTAGACCAAAACCTGCTCTTCGCCTCGATGCAATGTCCAGGCTATAATGCTTGATGAAAGTGTGTACGGAGCTCCAAGTAGCTGCAGCACAAATGGCTGAGGTGGACACATGCTTTAGAGCTGCAAAAGATGTAGCCACCCCTCTTGTGGAATGACCCTTAACTGAGCCCGGTAAGGGTTTGTTGAGTTTCTGGTAACAGAACGTAATACACTGAATGAGCCACCTAGACAGCGACTGTTTTGAAACAGGAGCTCCCATCATCCTGTGGGCAAAGGAGACAAAAAGTTAGTCCGATTTTCGGTGGTGTTTGGTTCTGGTCAGGTAGTATCTGAGACACCTATGCACGTCTAAAGTGTGCAGGAGGGCTTTTCCTCAATTAGAGTACTTAGGGAAATACACTGGTAGAACGATGTCCTGATTAAGGGTGAGCTGAGACCACCTATAGGCAAAACTTAAGATTCGTCGTGAGGATACCCTGTCTTAGTGAAAACCAAATAAGGTTCTTTGCACAGAAGTGCAAAGTTCAGAAATTCTTCTGGCCGGTGGCGGCAACTAAAAACAACGTCTTCCAAGTGAGAAGACGTAGCTAGCAATCTGCGGCTGGTTCAAAGGGTGGTAGCGTAAGCTGCTCCAGGACAAAGGGTAGATCCCATGGTGGAATCGGATCCTTAATCGGGGGCCTAAGGTGGAGGACACCCCTCAGGAAGGCTCGTGTCATGTCCAACTGAGCTATAGTGCGTTGGCCTATAGGAACGTGATAGGCTGAGATGGCACAGAGGTGTACCTTAATTGAGGAGTAAGCCAAGGCTGTCTGGAAAAGAGACAGCAGGTAGTCCAAGACCAACTTCTCTGGACAATCCAAAGACGAAAAACCACGTGCTTGAACCCATATACAAAACCTGCGCCACTTCATAGCGTAGGTTGCATGTTTAGCCAGTTTCCTAGCAGCAGCGAGAATGTCTGCAACCTCTTGCGAGACCCCATGTCGCATCTTGGCTATGTCTCTAGGAGCCAAACGTGAAGGTTCAGGGAACGTAGGTCCGGATGGACCAAGGAACCCGCCTCCTGAGACAGCAAGTGGGACTGATTGGCAGCGGCACTGGGGTTCCTGGGACAGCTGATGCAAAGAACCAGATCTGCCTGGGCCAAAACGGCGCGATAAGTATTAGCGTCGCTTGCTCTCTGCAAGGTTTCAGAAAGAACCCTCTGGATCAATGGAAAAGGGGGGAAAGGCATAGAGGAATCTGCCTGCCCAGGAGAGGGACAACGCGTCTCACCAGAAAACACCAGGCCCTGGATCTAGCGAGCAAAAATTGGGCAGTTTTGCATTGGATGAGGACACAAAAAGGTCTAATTCTGGAGTACCCCCATCTGAGAAAAAGATCCTCTGTTACCTCCTGAAGTAGTTCCCATTCGTGGACTCTGGCCTGAGAGCGGCTCAGGCCATCTGCGATGACATTGTCCACTCCTGGAACATGAACGGCAATGAGATTTGCGCCGTGTTGCAAGACCCAATCCCATACCCTCATGGCCTCCCTGCAAAGCGGGTAGGAGTGGGTGCCTCCCTGTTTGTTGAGTTAATACATCACCGTGGAATTGTCTGTTTGTAACAGAAGTGTACCAGGTGGGATCTCTGACTGGAAGGCCTGCAGGGCGTAAAGAACTGCCCTCATTTCCAGGATATTTATGTGGAGATGAGTCTCTTGGTCTGTCCACAGGCCCCGAGACCGAACACCATCGAGATGTACTCCCGAACCGAGCCCTCAGGCGTCCGTGGAGAGTGTCACAGTCGTAGACGGCGCAATGAAGGGGACTCCCGCGGAAAGATTCCTTGAAATCTAGCCACCATTGCCAATCTCGGACTACGGCCTTTGTGATCCGGATTGGATGCTGCAGATGGTCTTGCTTTTGATCCATTGGACCCTTAACATCCACTGAGTTACCGGCATGTGGAGACGGGCTAGCGGGACTGTTACTATGGCTGCAGCCACGTGTCCGAGCAGGCAAAGGACCAGTCTGACAGGAACGGTCTTCTTCGCCGCAATGTCCCTGATGAGGGATCTGATGTGTTCCGCTCTGTCTAGGGGAAGAAAAGCTTCCCCTGGACGGTGTCCAGAACTGCACCTATGAATTGCAGAGTCTGGGACAGAACCAGGCGTGACTTCTTGTGATTGATGATGATGCCCAACATCTCGAACACAGACTGAGTACAGTGAATAGCGGACATCAGGGCCTCCCGGGAGGGCGCCATGAGAAGCCAGTCGTCCAGGTAGGGGAACACGTAGCAGCCTTGTCTCCTCAGAGATGCTGCTACGACTGCCATGCACTTCGTAAACACCTGAGATGCAGATGACAGTCCGAAGGGAAGGGCTCAGAACTGATAATGGCGACCCTGAAACTCGAAGCGCAGAAACTTCCTGTGTGCTTGGACAATAGGTATATGCAGGTAGGCGTCCTGCATGTCCAGGGACGCTAGGAAGGCGTCCTGCTTGAGCAAGGGAATCAGAACTGCGAGGGTCACCATCCGGAAGCGTTTGTACAGGACCGAGTCATTGAGGTCGCTGAGGTCCAGTATCAGACGAAGGTCCCCTGTTTTCTTTGGAACCAGAAAGAAGTGAGAATAATATCCTAGACCCCTCTGGTTCAGTGGTACGTACTCTATAGCTTCTTTTCCCAGAAGCGCAAGCACCTCCTGCTGAATGAGCAGGGCATGGTGACCCGAGTAATGGGAGAGCAGGGGAGGTCTTGCCGGTGGGTGGTTGAGAAACTCTATGAAATGGCCCTTCTTGACCAATTGAAGAACCCACCTGTTGGTGGTGACCGACTGCCACCCTGAAAAGTGGCGAGCGATGCGACCCCCGACCTTTTGTGCCCGTTGATCCGGAGGAGGGGCAGGGGCCGGGAAGGAGTCATGCTGTGGCAGCACTGGTCCCTGCAGGCTGGGCGGTTTCATATACGTTGGCCTCTGCCTGGGGATGACTTGGTCTGGGCTTTACGCTGAAAAGTGCCCCTTTGCTGCTGGCCGGAACGTGGCTGCCGCCTCTGATGCAGGCTGCGAAAACGGCTCTGGTTCCTGTGAAAGGAACCAGGCCTGGGTCTGTACATGGCCTGTACAGATCGGACTGCCTTCCCCACATCCTGGAGTTTGGTGATGACCTTCTCTGAGGATTCACCAAAGAGTACTTTGCTGTTATATGGGACGTCCAGAATGTTCTTCTGTACGTCTGGGGTGAAGCCGGACACACAAAGCCAAGAGTGTCTCCGGAGACAAACGCCTGAAGCTGCAGCTCTGGCAGATGAGTCAGCAGAATCGTATGCGGCTCTTAGCACTTGGGTACCCACATCTGACCCTGTGTGGAGAAGATTGAGGAGGTCCGACTTCTGACCGCCATCCGGAAGTTTATCGACCAGGTCCTGGCCCTGTTCCCACAGGGCGTTCTGAAACTGTACCATGTGGGTGAAGTAGTTCAGAGACCTGATGGCGCATGTAGCAGCCGCGTACGTGCGTCTCCCCAGGGCATCCAGTTGCTTGGATTCCTGGTCCAGTGGCTGAGTGCTCATGTGTTGTGGTCTTTGAGACTGGTCATGCGAGGCTGTGATGACCAGGGAGTCTGCCAGAGGTTGATTAGCCAAGTACTGGTCATCTCTCTGAGCCTTGTACAGGTGGTCAGCCTTCTTCGGCACTATGGGAGTGGAGTGCGGATGCTTCCACGTAGCCTTGGTGACATCCGCAAAAGTGTCTATCAAGGGTGGTACTACCACAGGCTTTGGGTCTTTTGGCCGAAGACAGCGGGCAAGGCTTCCCACCCATGTTGTCCTGGATGTGCCTCATGATCTCAGCGCAAGAGGGATCATCCAGAGGAGACCTGGGGAGGTCATGTGGGTCAGGAGAGGAGATGCTGAGTGGAGAAGGAGATCTGGAGTAGTCTCAGCTGTCCGATCTAGAGTCCTCCCCCGATGGAGTGTACCAACACCGTCTGGCTCACTTGGGGCTGGGAGACCCTGATGGAGATCTTGAGGGAGGCCTTGTCCTGTCTTTGGATCTGCCCCTAGGAGGTGGAGTCTGTTCCTTGGGGGTTGGTGGTCATCCTGCTGGCCCTTTAGGTGGAGGGGCGTAGGAGGCGAAGGAGTAGGAGGAGGAGGAGGTTTAACAGGGACCACATCCTTTCGGATGGTGTCCCACCAAAAAGTAAAGAGCTCCTTTACTTCTTCAATATTCATGCCTGACGGCGGGCCTGGCCGGTGGTCTATGCAGGGGTCGGGTTGGAGTCCTGAGTGGCTCAGGTTGGGGAAGGTTCCTGCGGGAGCCCGGCATCCTCCGTGTCTCCTGCCTGGTCTTCGGGCAGTGTGGTGTCCTCCTCAGTCGATTCCATGTGACCGGCGTCCACCGGTGACGGGGGGAGGCGGTCTTCCACTCCGGAGAGTGCGATGCCGACGTCTGTCTCCTGGTCGACGCCTCCGGATCCGGCGAACACCCGGCCGGCGACTGGTGTCTGGCTGGTGTCATCGGTTCCTGCGAGCACCTGGCCAACGTCGGGTCTGATGCCCGCTTCAGGGATGTCAGGTTCTTGGTCTTTCTAAGAGCTGGATCAGGACCTCTGGGAGGTTGGGAGACCGACCTGGAGTCAGTGTCCCGACGTCGGGTGGAAGATGATGATTTATGGAGCTCGGAAGACTTGGAAGAGGCCTTGGATAGAGTGGAGGAAGCCGAGGGCCTCGAAGTCTTAATAGGCTGAAGCGAAGAAGCGCCCGAAGCCTGGATCTTAACTGGGGGGCTGCGACCAAGCCCTGGAGAGACAGCGGTCAGATCTGGAGGAGCCTGAGCTGCGGGAGTCCGAGGCCCGGTTCGGGGATTTGGACCTTACTTTCTCCCGGTGCTTGTCCCAGTGCTTATGGGCCTTTGCGGACGATTCTCTCCTGGAGGAAGGTTCTTGATCCATCCTTTTTAATTTTTCTTCAAGAAGATATGCCTGGAGTGCCTTCTGATGGCGGATCCTGGTGTGGCTATTGAACCCTTGGCAAAAGGTGCAGGCCTTGGTATTGTGGTCCGAGCCTAGCCACAGCACGCAGGAGGAGTGAGGATCACTTGAAAGGATCTGTTTTCATGAGCACTTGAAAGGTGACCCTCAAGCGAAGGGTTGGACAGGACATCAGTGAGGAAGCATGAAGTTCTGTAGTGGGTAAATGCAGCTGGGTAGAGACCGAGGCCGATGCTGGTGAGTCGATGGCGGGAAAGGAACTGGGGATTCTGGGGGACCGCATCCTTATGTACTACGCCTGATGTTGGGGGCGGGACCAACGATGGAGACAGTCCCTGCTGAATACTGCTAGCTAGAAAATTTCCGTGGGGTCCTGGCACCTGCCGGCTTCAGTCCTAATGGTGTAACCTGCTGCAAGAGCGGTTTCTCAAAGTAAGATCATCTGGTTATCAATGGACTACTGGACCCAAGACAGCATGGTTTCACCAGGGTGAGGTCATCTCAGACCAACTTTTCGTTGAATTTTTTGACTGAGTGACTAGGGAGATGGATCAGCGGAGGGCAGTGGACATGGCCTATCTGGACGTCAGCAAGGCCTTTGACACTGTGCCACATAGAAAACTATTACACAAACTGGGGAATATGGGTGTGGGCAGGACAGTAGTGCAGTGGGTAGGTAACTGGCTGGGCGGCAGGACACAGATGGTGGTGGTAAATGGCTGTCACTCCACAGAGGGAAGAGTGACCAGTGGGGTACCCCAGGGATCAGTGCTGGGACCGGTCCTATTCAACATCTTCATCAGTGACATTGCTTAGGACCTAGAAAGCAGAATTTCCCTGTTTGCTGGTGACATAAAGCTCTGTAACTGAGTAGACACACCAGAGGGTGTAGACAGAATGAGAGGGGACCTGCAGAAACTTGAAGAATGGTCAGGGGTTTGGCAGTTGAAATTCAATACACAGAAGTGCAAGATAGTGCATATGGGGCACAAAAAAACCTGGCACAATATATCAGTTGGGGGTGAGGACATAGCAAGCACCAAGCAGGAAAGGGATCTTGGGGTCATCATCTCTGATGACCTCAAGGTAGGGAAACAGTGTGACAAGGCAGCAAGTAAAGCAAACAGGATGCTGTGATGCATGGGCAGGGGCATCACCAGCAGGAAAAGGGAGGTCATGATTCCACTATACAAGACACTAGTGAGGCCCCACCTGGAGTACGGTGTGCAGTTCTGGAGACCTTACTTACGTAAGGACATAGACAGGGTAGAGAAGGTTCAGAGGAGGGCAACAAAGATGGTACATGGATTGCATCACAAGTCCTATGAGGACAGGTTGAAGGAACTGAATATGTACTCCCTGGAGGAGAGGAGGGAAGAGAGGGGATATGATAGAGACATACAAGTATCTTACAGGGGAGGAACAGGGTGCAGGAAGACACTATTTTTAAGCAAAAATACAGGTTACTCACCTGTAACAGGAGTTCTAGGAGAGGTATATGTTGTTCATCCACATTTGTTGGCAGGTTCCTTGCCACTTTAAATGTTGCCGGAAGGTCTTCAAGCTGGCTCCTCCCACCTGGGTGGTAAAACCTTCGGTTCCGCCCCATGATGCCAGATCTAGCCCGCCGGAAGCCAGGTTGCGTGTCGAAGCCGGGGAGGTCGGGTGGGTCGTGTGGATGAACAACATATACCACTCGTAGAACTCCTGTTACAGGTGAGTAACCTGTATTTCTAGGGGACGCTATGTTGTTCAATCCACACTTGTTGGCAAACTCCTAGCAGTTCTCCGGGAGGAGGGAGGCAAGGCGCACACCCCTACTTAGGGAATAAGGACTGGAGAATCGAGGTCCCAAAACCAGCATCCCGGCTTGACTCTAGGTCAATGTGGTAATGGGAAATGAAGGTGTGTGCTGACTTCCAGGTAGCAACCCTGCAGATTTCCTGGATAGGGACGTCCCTAGAAGCAGCCACCGAAGCAGCAGTATGGTGGGTAGAATGAGCTCTTATACCTTTGGGAGGCTTCATGCCCACCAACCTATAGCAAAGATCTATGCAGGAGGTGACCCACCTGCCTATCGTCCGCTTGG
Organism: Neoceratodus forsteri; assembly: GCA_016271365.2. Taxonomy (NCBI): domain Eukaryota; kingdom Metazoa; phylum Chordata; order Ceratodontiformes; family Ceratodontidae; genus Neoceratodus; species Neoceratodus forsteri. The sequence goes on from CM028133.1 coordinate 968,155,703, forward strand.
CTGCAGGTCTGCCAGGTGCAGCTTTAGCGTAGAGGATAAACAACTGGTGAACCTCTCCCCAAACTTCAGCCGTTCGCTCCTTGTAAGAGTGCTCATCTAGGGTCCAAAGTATGGAGCCTGTATTCGGCCTCCGAGGTGTGATTGGTGTAGAACACCGGCAGAGTCAACACCTGGTTAAGGTAAAACTCAGACACTACCTTCGGAAGGAATTTCGGTTGGGGGCGAAGGACAACCTTGTCCCTGTGGAAGACCAGATAAGAAGACTCAATAGAAAGCGCCTGGAGCTCTCCCATCCTTCTGGCTGATATGATAGCCACCAAGAAGGCGGTCACACCTGTGCATCGCTTCGAATGGCTTGCCCATGAGCTTAGCCAATACCCAGCAGTAGATCCCATGGAGGTGGAGATTCTCGCACCGGAGGGGATATGTGGTCTAGGCCTTTGAAAAAGTGCACAACCATCTTCTCCTGCACCACAGACTGCTTGCCGACCCATGCCCGGTAAGCAGAGATGGCTGCCAGGTGCACCTTAAGGGTCATCGACCGAAGCCCTAGCTGAGAAAGGGACCACAGGTATTCCAGAATGCTAGCCAGGGAACAGGAAGAAGGATCAAACCCCTTATCCTGACACCAAATGGAGAATCTCTTCCATTTGAAGGCATGGCATTTTCTGGTCGACTCCTTACGGCACGCCTCAACGACGTTGAGGACCTTGTCGGAAAGACCCAAGGCCTGGAACTCTAGCTGCTCAGGAACCAGGCCATCAGGTGCAGGAATATAAGGTCCGGGTGGAGAACCTTCCCCTTGTCAACTGAGAGCAGGTCTGGGTGGGCTGGAAGCCGCCTCGGGAGCCTGGAGCTGAGGCTGAGGAGATCTGGGTACCAGAACTGGCGGGGCCAGTCTGGGGCTACCAGAATCACCCGCGCCTTGTGCCTCTTCACCTTGGGAAGCACCTTGTGGATCAAGGGAAATGGAAGGAAGGCGAGAAGAGGCCGGGGTCCACGGCTCGAGAAGGCATCCCCAGCAGCGAGCCCCGCTGAGGAGGCGGGCATGAACAGCCTCAGTCCAGATTCTCCTGAGGCAAACAGGTCCACCTGAGGGTAGCCCCAATGGGAGAACAGGTCTTGTACTACCTCCAGCAGGAGAGACCACTCGTGAGAAGCAGCGCCTATCTGGCTGAAGGCATCGGCCAGACTGTGGGAGGCTCCTGCCACATGGATGGCTAAGAGATCCGCCTCCAGGTTGATCACGAGAGACCAGATGCAGAGAGCCTCCTTGCACAGAGGCAAGGAGTGAGTCCTGCCCTGATGGTTGAGATAGTACATGGTCGTGGTGTTGTCCATCTGGACCTGAACCACCTGACCCCGTACAAATGGAGCGAAGGCGGTGAGGACTAGTCGAACCGCTTGAAGCTCCAGCAGGTTGATGTGGCATCGAGACTCCTGAGGGGACCAGAGGTTGTGGGCTCTGAGCTCCCCCAGATGGGCACCCCAAGCCATCAGAGAGGCATTGGTCGTTAGAGTGACTGTCAGCTCAGGGCGGACGAACCGGATACCCTCCTGCAGGTGAGGTGGGACGAACCACCACTGCAGGCCATCCCACATCTCCTGGGTCACTGTCACCAGCTGGTCCAGAGGACCGGAGCATTGTGACCACTGGCTGGCCAGCCCCCATTGCAGGGGACGCATATGCCAGCGGGCCCAATGGACCACGCTGGTGCAGGCCGCCATGAGGCCCACGAGGTGCAGAAGTCCCAGGCAGGGTGCAATTGTCCAACCAGAAATGATTGGGCAAAGTAGGAAAGGACCTCGGCCCTGTCCGCCAGGAGCCGGGCTCTGGCTCAAAGACAGTCGAGCTCTGCCCCGATGAACTGAATCACCTGTGATGGCACGAGTTTCAATTTGGCCTCGTTGATGAGGAGGCCAATCTGAGGGCAGACCTGGAGGGCCAGATCCCTGGACCGCTCCACCTTCAACTTGGAGGGGCTGCAATCAGCCAGTCGTCCAGGTAAGGGTGCACCTGGACCCTTCGTCGCCGTAGGAATGCTGTCACCACTGCCATGCATTTGGTGAAGACCCTGGGAGCTGGAGAGAGGCTGAAGGACATGGCCCAGAACTCGTAGAGAGATCCCTCTGCCCGGAAGCAGAGGAATCGCTGATGAGACGGACGGATTGGGATGTGAAAGAAAGAGTCCTGAAGGTCCAGAAAACAGAACCACACACCTGGTTACAAGGATGGAATGATCTGAGCCAGAGTGACCATCCTGAAGGTGTGAGGCCTTAGGAACTTGTTCAGGTCGTGTAGGTCAAGAATGGGGCGCCAGCCCCCTGTCCGTTTTGGGACCAGGCAGTACCTGGACACACACCCTGGGTCTGGAGGGGGGTCCGCCACCTCGCTGATCACCTCCTTCTGGAGGAGCAAGGCAATGTTGGCTTGATGAGCCGACAGAGAGGCTGCAGAACCCGTAGCCCCCCGTGGGGCGACGGCTCAATGGGGCTGCTCAATTCCAGAGGCAGACCCCTGCCGACCACTCCTAGCACCCAGCGTCCGTGGTGATAGTGGACCAGGCGGAAAAGAAGTGGCGGAGCCGTCCCCCCACAGGGGGAACCCGGGGAGGAGTGATGAGGTTGGGGGCGACACCCCTCAACCCGTCACTGGGCAGGCTTGGAGGAAGGGCTCGCTGAGGGACCTCCTGGACCCTTGCCTCCAGGCTTCCTACTAGAGGAAGCAGCAGACTTGGCCTTAGGGCGCTAAGTGTGAGCCTGCTGGCCCTGATGCTGGTGTTGCTGGGCGGGACGTGCCACAGGAGTGGAAGGGTGAAAGGGCTTACACTGCTGCAGGCGGCCTTTGTCCTTCTGGGCAGACGTGACAGAGTCAAAGGTGGCACTGGACTTCTCAATCCTCTAGAGATGGCCTTCCACTCCAGGCCCGAACAAGTCGTTGCCCAGGAAGAGAACATCTGCCAGCTTGTGCTGGGTGTCCGCCATTAAGGTGGAGATCCGCAAACAAGCACCGCGGTGCATGGCCATTGCGGCCGCTACTGACCGGGCACAAGAGTCACCAATATCCAAAGAAGTTTGGAGCTGTTGTTTAGCCACCACCCTTCCCTGATCCCACACCTGCTTGACCGTCGTCTGAAGGTCAGCTGGGAGATAAGGAATCACCTCATCCAGGGAGCCCATAAGGGCATGTGAGAAATGTGCTATCAGAACGGCCGTGCTAGCCTGACGAAGGCCTAGGGAGGAAGCAGCGTAAACCTTCTGCTCTGAGTAATCCAACTTTTTGGATTCCTTATCGGGTGGTTTGTCCACGTCCCGAGCATTCCCAGAATGCCGGAAAATGCTATCGGTCACTAACCCCTCCGCAGAAGGGTGCTCCAAGAAACTGGAGAGCGAACCGGTGGGGACCGCTTACTTTCAAGCCATCCTGGCCGAAGGCGCAGGACAAGATGCTGGCCGCTGCCACAACTCCAGGGCCGGGCTAACAATGGCTTCGGCCACCGGAAAGGCCTCCGTAGGGGAATCCCCTCGGTTCGGTATCTCCGTAAGGGGATACTTGGCCTGTTTTTGGACGGCTTCGAGCTACATCCCAGTAGACTCTGAGATGAGTCGAAGAAAACCCAGAAACGAGGATGGGCTGTTTTCCACCGACTGGCCTCCTGTAGACTCCAGGTCAATCGGCCTGGAGAACAGGGAGGAGTCGTCATCAGACTCTGAGGAGTCTGTGAACAGCTGCTGAGCACCTAAGCCACCCTCCACCTGCTGAGATCAATCGGGAGTGAGAGTGACTGACAACCTATGGGTCAAGCCCTGATCCGACCAAGAATCCTTGGTTGGGGCCCCAGTCTTCGGTTGTGGAGGCGGAGGTTCCACCACAATGGATGGAGCAGCTGGTTTCGGCCGAACAACCGGCACCGGGGGCGACTCCTTGACTACTACAAGGGGTTGTTTCGGCCGCTCCGGTGACAGCCACTTAATGGCCGGAGAAGGCGAAAGAGTCAGCTTGTTACCGGCAGTAAAAGTTGCTGCCACATCAAGTCCTCGTAGCACCAACGCAACTTACGCTGGAGCCCATCCTTCAAAGAGGACGAGCGGCGATGCCGCTTTCCATGGTGCCGAGACCAAGACCGCCAACATCGACAGGACCGGCTGGACCTGGAAGAGGGCCGAGACCTTCAGGAATTACGAGGGTGGGTCAAAGAGGGAATGGGGAAACCCGCCCCTCCTTCGGTGCAGGGACCTTAACCGGGGACTTCGGCACAGGAAAGTCCTCTGTAATCACCGGGGAAACCAGTGAAGAAGGGTTGCTGGCATCTCCAGGCGACAAACCGTCCAACAGGACGAGAAAAATCTCGACCGCGTCGACGGATGTCTCGGCTGGCTGACCTGACGGGGACACCGTGAAGCCAGCGGCCACAGCCGCAACCTCGACCGAAGTAGACGGTCCGGTGAAGGGGATCTCTCCCGCTCCTATGAACATCAACGGTGGGACTTACCTTTAGAGTCCTTCTTTCTGGACCAACTGGAATGTTCCAATGGCCCGTCTCCCTTCCTGGAGAGGGAGTACCAAAGCTCTTTAAAAGAAGCAGTGTAGGAGGAGCCCAAGGAGAGCAGGATAAATGCCACAGCCAGGGAGGAAGAAGAAGCAGCCTGGGCCGCCTCCTCCTCGAAGGCGAGCATCTGCTCCAACTGCTTGAGCCCTTGCGCCAGACACCTAGCAGACTCCTAGAACTTGACCGGCAGGTACAGTTTCTCAGGGCGCCCAAAGAGTAGTCTGGCAGAGTGGTCCTCCAAGATCGAAGCCGAAAGACCTGCACAATTCGCGAGGCCTGCAAATCGTGTCCAAGCCCCACGCAGTAGACTGCAGGTGGAGTGTGGATCGGGTCCGGGACATCTTTCTGCCCAAGGCACCCCGATGGAAGCCGGAGTCGATTTGTCCATCAAGAGCCGCAAGGGAAGACGAACACTGTAGTCTTGTAAATTTTAAAATTAGTTTCGGAAATTCCAAAGAGTGTGGATCCAGGCCTAAAACGCAGAGCGCAAAGGAGGGAACCCAAGCTTCCAAGCGGTAAGGAAGATCTGGCGTCATGGGGCAGAGCCGAGGGTTTTACCACATGGGTGGGTGGGAGGAGCCAGCTTGAAGACCTTCCGGGAACATTTAAAGCGGAAAGGAACCTGCCAACAAGTGTGGATTGAACATATCCACGTCCCTAGAAAAGATGTTCCAGGACTAGAGGGCGTGGGATCAAGTTGCAGGAAGGATGATTCAGAGGAAACGTGAGGAAGAATTTCTTCACAGAACGGGTGGTGGACAAGTGGAACACCCTGCTAGAAGGAGTGGTGGGGGCTGAAACAATCATGGGATTTAAGAATGCATGGGATAGACATAAAGGAATTCTGGAGGTCAGGGTTAAGGGGCAACAGACTTCTAGGAAAACAAAGTAAACTTACAAGATCAAATGGGCAGACTGGGTGGGCCATAGGCCCTTATCTGCCGACACTGTATATATCTATGTATCTATACATATCAACTAACATCTTTAGCTTTTGCCTTTCCTACACCCCATGCTGAAAACTGCACAGTGACGCGGACTGCACTGAACTTTTAGCTTGCAGGCCACTTATGAAGCAGCGGCATTATTACACAGATGTGGGCCTGCAGGCTACTAGCAAAGCAGCTGCATCATCACATGCAGTGCTTTGCACATGGCCCAGCAACGTCATCTATGTATTACCTCATTCTGAGAGGGCAACAAAAGCAGAAGTTGTATCTCATGAAAATGGGCTTGCAAGTCACAAAACTGACAGAGTCATGAAAACAAACACTGTTTTTGTGAAACCAAACCACCTAATTTCACTAAAAAAACAAATCACTTAAAGCAGCAGAGCAATGAAAGAAGTTATTCCAAAAAGCTAATTTTCTGCTATGGTTATGAAAAATATTGGCAGATCTGTTGATTTGGGGTTTCTGGATGCTTTCTGTGCTGTGTATTGTACATTTGAATTTTTGTCTGGACCCTTACCCTCCTTGGGTCCTCAATATTATTTCTATGCAAAAATGAGGCGGACATCTTTTTTTCTTGAGAAATAATTATTTACAACTTTCATAAAATTCTTAAATGGTAATGAAAACTGAAAATTTTACCTGCAAAATAAACTGGAAGACATCCGGCATCGATTAAGAAGAAAAAAAAGTGGGGTCAAATTTTAGCCCATTTTCATTGCACTGCTGCTTTAAAGAATCAACCTTACACCCCACTCTGCTGACCAATGTATGAACAAGTGTATTTTTTCCAAAAAGAACAAAGCTTGAAGAGACAACTTGACATCTCACTCAATCAACCCACATAAAGTTTAGACAATTTCTCTTTTACCCACCTTTGTGACTGTTAAGACTCATGAAAATGTAACTCTTATCTCACGAAAATGGATTTCACCTCACAAAAACTAATGTTGCTGCATAAAACACCACCATATGAACACTTGTGAGAACATTAACTGCACGTGTCAGTCAACTGGATTTATTTCCTTAATAATTTAAAAACTTCAACGTTCGCAGTAAAATGACTATTAAAGAATCATCCTTGGGCCAAACCATAAGTAACCTGAATATGTCAGGTATGAACTATCAGCCATTTCTGCGCTATTGGTGAGCACAAAAAAAAAAAAGTCGTAAGATTGTTTTTCATATTTGCAACAGTCTAGAACTTATAAAATCGCTGAAATGATCTTTAACAAATTTTCAGACTCCAGCAGTCCTGGCACCAAGAATGTACATACCAAATATACAAACATACGAAGAAGCCAGCAGAACAATGCCATTTTTTCTATCAAGTCTGCTCATATTGCAGGGTCCACAGCTTGAGCTAATGTCCCTGTCCTCCCTCGCCACTCCTCCCACCCTCCCTACTCATAATCCTTACCTTCCCCCTATGCCTATCCCAGCCTCTCTTAAAGCTGCCCACTGTCAGGTTATTCCTTCCCAGGACTGCTGCGGTAATAAGGTGCACAAATTGGGGTCTAACACAGATGTGCCTTCTCACTCCTAATAAATCTTCCTTTTGTTCTTGATTACCAGGTTAATTTACATGGAAACTGGATCCTTATAGTAAAGCGATCCTCTAACTCATCTGCTTAATCCTTTGCTGAAGTTATAATCCTTGCTTAGTGACATCATGGTTGCTGTGGGAATGACTTCACAAAAAGAGGATCTAGCAAAGAGTCACCAGAGAGCAGTGTCAGGTGCTTTGGCAGGTTGCAGACTTTCCTCTGAGGCAGTAGGATAGGACAGTTGTGGGTTCTAGCCCCCACACCAGGAACTTGGGATAAATTTCAAATTGACACTGCAATGTAGCGCGGGGGTGGGGGGGGCGCAGCACTCCTGAGTAGAGGTCTTTCAAGTGAGATGTTAAACCAAGGTCCCATCTGGCTGTTGTGGCGAACGTTAAAAATGCAGTGGCACAGCCAACTCCATGGCACAGTGGCAGCGCTACATCCTCTCACACAGATGACCCAGGTTAGGGAGAAAATTCAAGTCACTAGAAAGAGGAAAAGGACAGAGTGTCCAGAGGAGTGCTCTCCCAGGGCCGGCGGGCTGCACTTCCCGCAGCGCACCTCACACCCACATGAGCAGATGAGGCTGAGTGTCATGGCAGTCAAAAAGCCCAGTGGGGGGGGCGGCGGACACTGGCAAGACACAGAGCGCCACTGCACACTGAAAGGGAGACAAATCGGAGGAAAACCATTCCGCTGTGCAGGATGAAGATGACCCTCTCGCAAGATTGCCATCACCGACCAGGCACCCTCACCAGAGCCTGCTTTAGGGGAACAAGGGCACGTTCCTCCTGACCCTACCACAAGGGCTAAGTCATGGAGGCACAGGGGATAAATCTTGGAGATGGTGGGTGCCTGGGCTGGGGAAGACCACCAAGATGGGGGTCTGCATGATAAGCAGGGAGGATAAACCTATGGGGAAAAAATCCCATGACACTTCTTGAAAAGAGCTGGGGAACTATTATTATTTATTTATTTAGTTAGTTCTTGTTGATCAGGTAAGTGCACTAGACAAACTCTTGTCTATTTTCAGGCACGACCCGGGGGGAGGGGGATACAGATGAATGTCAACTGACCTTGAACCAGATTAAGCGGATGGTGGTATTTTTAGTGAATGGAGGGAAATTTGGCCAGGGCAACGGGGAAATTCCCCTACTGTGCTGTAGGGGGAACCCTTGGCCATCCTGCTGCAAGCTGGCCGACTCTCAAGATGGAGGTGGAGGTGCTCCTCCTGCTATCTGTTCTGGAATCCCAGCAAAAGTTAATTCTGGAACCTCTATTATGCATCCTAATGATTTTTCACAGATTGCAGAAGGCTCTGAACAACTGAATGCTTAACGGGATTTACCCGCTGATGATAGTTTGCCATCCGATTCTCAAACAACTAAAGAACCCCAGGTGTGTACTGCACAGAATGATCTGTCTTAATTGCAACTCAAACAAGTTTTCCAGCAGCACAGAAACTTTCTGTTGAAACTTATACAGGATGAGGCACGCTCAGAGGATTCCATACCTGAAGCTGATTATTCTGCAAATATTACTGAAAACCAACCAGCTAATGAAAATGACAATGCTCCCAAACCCTTACCGACGATATCCCAGTGGCATCTGCGACCAAGCTCTAGAACTTCTGCAGAACCCGACGGTTCTTGGACTCCCGACGTTGCCTTGAAAGCTGCAGGCTGGCAGCAAACTCTGGATGGTTCAGAGTGGATTTCGCTTGGACCGGTCGCAGCAGCGGACATCATTTCTGCCACTAAAGGTACTTTTTCTCATTTTCGGACTATGCCTCAGGGTTCCACTGCATCTCAGGAACCTTTGAATCCTTCGAATCAACAGCCAATCATAGACCTGGATACTAGTCAGTTACCTGGATCTTTTGAACAACCTATGGGCCCCAACGAGTCAACCTCTGCAGAGAACACTGTGTTGCACTCTAATGCTCAGAGCAAAAATAACCTTAATTTTAAAATGGGTAACCTGTTTAAATCTGTGGTGGAGCCAGCTCAACGGCGAAACACTGTTCGCCTAAAACTTTTAGAAGATGCAGCCATTGCCCCCTCACACAGGACAGTCCTGCACAGCATGTTAAAGGACTCCTTTGGGATTAGCCCTACAGAGCTTTTTGCTTTTATTCATGTCAAAGGTGAATTAGTCTATGATATAAGGTTCAAGAATGTCTGCATATTAGAAAGATTTTGGGTACAGTATGAATTGGTAAAATTTTCATCTCTATAGACTTTGTTTTTATGAATTCCCCTCACTAAGTCTCTTGTTAAGTTTATCACCCTACTGTTTAGAAGCGAGGGAGTTAATTTATTTATTTGTGAAATCAGTTTACAACCTTTGAGCCAGAGGCTCATTTCCAAAGGTACCTCATCATATTAAAGACATACATAGAGTTTTAGGTTACATAGCACAGGTTTGCTAAAAATAGGCGTTCATCAGAGGCGCCATGTCACACTGAGGTCAGACAAAATACATTTAGGTTACAGGGTACAAGTAATTGAGACAGGTGTTACACAAGTTGGTATCAAAAATTGAGCAATCTAACTGGCATACCATAAAACAGCAGGCACTGGCCAGGTTAGACATAGGTACAGTGTACCGGGAAGAGGTGGTGGGGTGGGCTAGGTGGAGAGCCGCCCGGTGGGCGTTGTCATGAGAAGTCGAGGTGGAGGCTGCCTTCAGAGACAGGAGCAGCTACGAGTGTTGATGAGTTGGTTTCGAAGGGTGGTTTTGAACTTGGAGATGGTGGTGGCATTGGTGATGGGGGCAGGGAGAGAGTTAAACCAGGATGGGGCTCTGTAGCAGAAGGACCTCTGGCCACGGCTGGTTCTTGATCTGGGGACCATTAGAGTAGTCTTGTTGGATGACCGTGTTGCAATAGTGGGTGGGATCCAGTGGATGGATGCAGTCACCCCAGGAGGGGAGAGCCCGAGTAGGGTTTTTTTTGTGAGAAGGCAGGTTTGATATTGGAGCCGTTCATCCAGGGTAAGGAGTTTAGCCTCGTCATACAGCTGACAGGTGTGTGTGAGCCTGGGGGCACCAGTAATCAGTCTGCAGGCTTTATTCAGGGTTAAGTGAATTTTTTTGAGTGCAGTCGTGTCGGCAGCACCATAGACTGGTAGGCCATAGTCTACAAGGGACAATATGGAAGGCAATGGCGAGCCGGAGCGCATTTGGAGGAAGGCAGGTTCTATAGGCGGAAGAGGATGCCACCGTCGTGTTAGTGACGGATGTTAGGGCATCAATGTGGTCATGGAATGTGAGGGCTAAGTCGAAGGTAACCCCAAGGTATTTGTAGGAGCAGACTTGTTCCAGTGGCTGTTTGGTACTAGGAAGGATATGGAGTGGGTGGTTGCTAGCTTTGTTTTGGGGGTGGGAAAAGAGCATAGCTTTAGTTTTTTAAGATTAATGACAAGTCTGCGCTCCTGAAACCAGGCTTCGGCATCATTGAAAGACTGCTGTAGGGTGTCCTGAAGGGAGACGGGACTGCGGTGGGTGGCAAAAATGACAGCATCATCTACATACAGAAGAATTTTGCCAGGGCATGCACTGGGCAGGGCAATAAAAAACGATATCCAATATTGGTTGAAACAGAGGTGCGAGCTGCTAGATGCTCCACACCCTGTAATGAAGATCTAGTCTGGATGGGGGTAGAAAATTAAAGTACAACTGCGACAGAATGAACATGGCATTTTACACCTGCCGGGTAGCTTTCACATAGGGCGGGACAGGGGCATATGCTTCCACCCCGGACATAAGTGTGGTTCTTGCACACATCTGAGTTATACTTGTGACCAGCCTAGATGTGCGCTCTGTCTCACTTACGGGCATGTTAGCCTTGGTTGCCCTAACCCAAGGATGTGTAATCTATGCGATGAACACAGCCATACTTATCCACAATGTCCCTGGGCAGAACATAACAGAATGGATTGTGTTCCCCAGGATCATACCAAGATTATTATCGAATCACAGGCACAAGCCCTTGCCAGATTAGAGGAAGTTTCTCTTGCCCCAGTCCCGCTTGATCGCCCCACAGCTGCTGCAGACGCACCAAACACAGCCACTTCAGAGACTCTAGCAGCTCACTTCACAGCAGATAATGCCCCTTCAGGGTCAGCAGACCGTCCAAACACCCCCAAGCTCCAGATGTAGCCTTTGGTGCACCACTTTCTGAAAATCAGAATAGCATGCCCCCCACTAGGACCAAAAATCCATTTATCCCTGTCCCTGCATCCAAACGAGGGAAAGGGAAAAGAAAGACAGATTCTCATACTCCTACTAAAGCTATAATAACCAGGAATAAGTTTTAAGCACTAGTTAAAAGGCAGCAGTGGGGGGACACAGAAGGGGAGGATGCTGACTCAGATTCATCTGCGGCCTCCTCTTCTAAAATGGACACATCATCAGAACCTAGAAAAGGAGACAAGATTATGGAACAATCTCAAAACCCTCAATACCTGAACGGTTAGATATGATATGTAGGTTCCTTGCTTGGATTAAATTTAGCTGCCTTCCTATCCCCCTTTCCATTATCGCACCATGTCTAATCCTCTACAGTTACAAGGCTGCACACTGAATGTCTGCAGCATCAAAACGTTTAGGAAACAACTAATTACTTTAGCTTTTCTACAGTCTTTGAAACATGATTTCTACTTTTTTACAAGATACGAGGATAAAAACCAGACATGAACTAGCCCAAATTAAGGGTAAATGGATGTCTGGCCCGTCCTTTTGGTCTCACGGGGAAGACACTTGTGATGGGGTGGGAATACCATTTCTGGGGTTTAAATTCAACATTTCTAAAGTTCTTGACATATCCCTGGGAAGGGCACTTTTGGTTGATGGTACGTTTGGGTCTTTGAAATACAGGCTAATCAACGTTTACACTCCTCAAAGCAAAGATGCCAGATCTTCATTATTTCTTCAGATAAAACCATACTTATTCACTGCTCGTCACAGCTATTTTGGGGGGGACTTTAACTGCGGTCTTACCCTTGCAGATAGGGGGAGTAATGCCCACAAGACCTTTAGGGATCCTGCTACCTTACTGAAGCTAATTCTAACTGCACAGCTCGTTGGTGGGTATAGAGCTATACATCCGAGTGGTGGCAAGATGTATAAGAGAGGAATATTTGCCACCAGTATAGACTACATGTTTGTGTCAAAAAATATTAGAGTTTGCCAAGCTTCAGTTATACCATGCGAGACATCTGATCATCTAGCTATTTCCCCAACATGTTCCCCTGCGGGTGGACCTTTCCCTCACATGCCAGTATCTAGATGGAAGTTAAACAGCTCCCTGCTTGTAGATTCCATGATTTCCAAAAAATGTCTGCAGTTATTGCAGGCCTGAGTCTCCATTATGGATACTTACCATCCTCCCATTTCCTGGTGGGAAGACACTAAACATGATCTTTGGGTTTTCTTTTTAAAGAAGGCTAAAAAAAGGCTAAATGTAAGTCAATGACAGCCTATTTTAAATATACTCTTCTGCGTCAACAACTGTTAAATTTAATATCACTGGCGCATGAAACAAGGGTTAACTATACCCCACAGATAAGAGAAATTAAAATCTGATATAGCTTTGTTTCAATGTAACAGTGCCTTTTCTTTGAAATTAGAGGCTCAGTATGGACCCCAAATGATCAAATCATCTTTGGATATTTATAAAAATTGTTTAGACAGGGTTACCGTTACATTTATAGAAAAAATAAATGATCCAAACACCATACAACACATTATTTTCTTTGTCAAATAAAACAGGTTTTTCACTCTCACTTGGGGAACATGTTTGGCTCCATAAAGGATCATTTGGATGCCACCCCATATTATTCAGGCTTAGAAATTCCTACAATTCTTGCAGAGCAACTTCAGCCCTTAACTGATCCTATAACCTTTATTAAACCTTGTGACAAGGTACCTTTGGAAATGAGCCTCTGGGTCAAAGGTTGTAAACCAATATATCAAATAAATAAATAAATAAAAACAACCCAGGCCATTCAGAGGCAGAAAAAACGCACTTCTCCTGGAGAAGGGCTGACTGCTGAACTATATCACACCTTTGCTTCTGTTTTCAGTCCTGTCAACTTGTGTATTTAACAGCATCATAGACACTCATTTTATCCCTAAAAAATTCACCGATGCTATTATGATATTGCTTTTTAAAAAGGGGGACAGGGCTGGTCAACTGGGTGGCAAACTGGCTGACGGGCAGAAAATACAGGTTACTCACCTGTAACAGGAGTTCTAGGAATGGTATATGTTGTTCATCCACACTCATTGGCAGTATCCTTGCCGCTTTAAATCTTGCCGGAAGGTCTTCAAGCTTGCTCCTCCCACCCACCCGGGTGGTATAACTCTCGGCTCCGCCCCAGGCCAGATCTGGCCCGCTGGAAGCTCAGGTTGTGCGTCGAGGCGGGGAGGTCGGTGGGAGTCAGGATGAACAACATATACCATTCCTTAGAACTCCTGTTACAGGTGAGTAACCTGTATTCTAGGGACATGGATATGTTGTTCATCCCACTCATTGGCAGACTCCTAGCAGTTCTCCGGGAGGAGGAGGCAAGACGCACACCCCATATACTTACTTGGGAAAGAGACTGGAGACCGAGGCCCAAAACCAGCATCCCGGCGTGACTCAAGGTCGATGTGGTAGTGGGTAATGAAGGTGTTGCTGACTTCCAGGTAGCAGCCCTGCAGATTTCCTGGATAGGGACGTCCCTGGAAGCAGCCACCGTTGCAGCAGTATGGCGGGTAGAATGAGCTCTTATCCCTCTGGGAGGCTCCATGCCCGCTAACTTATAGCAGAGATCTATGCAGGAGGTTACCCACCTGCTTATCGTCCCGCTTGGCTGCAGGTCTGCCAGATCAGCGGCTTCAGCGTGGGTGACAAACAGCTGGCGAACCTCTCCCAATTTCAGCCGTCGCTCCTTATAATAAGCGGCGCCTTCTAGATCCAGAGTATGGAGCCTATATTCGACCTCCGAGTGTGATTGGGGTAGAACACGGCAGAGTCAACACCTGGTTAAGGTGAAACTCCGACACCACCTTCTGGAAGGAATTTCGGTGGGCGCAGGACAACCTTGTCCCTGTGGAAGACCAGGTAAGGAGACTCGATGGAAGCGCCTGGAGCTCTCCCATCCTTCTGGCTGACGTGATAGCCACCAAGAAGGCGGTCTTCCACGACAGGTGAGAGAGAGCACACCTGTGCATAGGTTCGAATAGCTTGCCCATGAGCTTTGCCAGTACCAGCAGTAGATCCCACGAGGTGGGGGTTCCCGCACTGGAGGGGAAATGTGATCAAGGCCTTTGAAAAGCGCCAGACCACCTTCTCCTGCGCCACCGACTGCTTCCCGGCCCGCGCCCGGTAAGCAGAGATGGCTGCCAGGTGCACCCTTAGGGTCGTCGACCTAAGCCCTTGACTAGAAAGGGACCATAAATAGTCCAAGATGCTTGCCAAGGAACAGGAGGAAGGGTCCAAGCCCTTGCCCTGACACCAAATGGAAAACCTTTTCCATTTGAAGGCATAACATTTTCTGGTCGACTCATACGGGCCTCAACTACATTGAGGACCTCTGGAAAGACCCAAAGCCTGGAACTCTAGCCGCTCAGGAACCAGGCCGTCAGGTGCAGGGATTGAAGGTCCGGATGGAACACCTTCCCTGATTGACTGAGAGCAGGTCCGGGCGAGCTGGAAGCTCACGTGAGTCCTGGAGCTGAGACTGAGGAGATCTGTACCAGAACTGGCGAGGCCAGTCTGGGGCTATCAGAATCACCGCGCCTTGTCCCTCCTCGCCTTGAGAAGCACCTTGTGGATCAAGGGAAATGGGGAAAGGCGTAAAGAGGCCCGGGTCCATTGCCTCGAGAAGGCATCCCCTGCAGCGAGCCCTGCTGAGGGGGCGGCATGGAACAGACTCAGCCGCGTTCTCCGTGGAGGCAAACAGGTCCACCTGAGGTGTGCCCCAAAGGGAGAACAGATGCTGTACTACCTCCGGCAGGAGAGACCACTCGTGGGATGCAGCCCCTATCGGCTCAGGGCATCGGCCAGGGTGTTGGAGGCTCCTGCCACGTGAATGGCTGGGAGATCCGCCTCCAGGCTGCGCACAGAGTGACCAAATGCGGAGGCTTCCTTGCATAGAAGCATGGGCGCGTCCCGCCCTGGCGGTTTAGATAGTACATGGTCGTGGTATTGTCCGTCTGGACTGGACCACTTGACCCCGGAGGAGCGGAGCAAAGGCGGTGAGAGCTAGGCGGACCGCCGGAGCTCCAGCAGGTTGATGTGGCATCGGGACTCTGAGGACCAGAGGCCATGAGCCCGGTGTTCCCCAGATGGGCACCCCAACCCATCAGAGAGGCATCGGTCGACAGAGAGACCGTCGGCTCGGGCGGACGAACAGGATGCCCTCCCTGCAATTGATCTGGAACGGTCCACCACTGGAGAGCATTCCACATCCCTGTGTCACCGACTAAGCTAGTCAAGGGATGCATGGCGTTGTGACCACTGGCTGGCCAGTCCCCACTGAAGGGGCGCATGTTCCAGCGGCCCCAGCGGACCACGCTGGTACAGGCCGCCATGAGACCCAGGAGGCGCAGGAAGTCCCGGGCAGGGCCAATTGCCCAACCAGAAATGATCGGGCAAAGGAGGAAAGAACCTCGCCCTGTCCGCCGGGAGCGCGCCCTGGCTCAAGAGAGTCGAGCTCGCCCGATGAATAAAATCACCTGCTTGGCTCGAGTTCCGACTTGGCCTCGTTGACAAGGAGGCCCAGTTGAAAGCAGACCTGGAGGGCCAGATCTCTGGACCCTCCGCCTCCTTCCTGGAGGGAGCTGCTATCAGCCAGTCGTCAGGTAAGGGTACACCGGACCCTCGGCGCCCAGAATGCTGTCACCACTGCCATGCATTTGGTGAAGACCCTGGGAGCTGGAGACAAGCCGAAGGGCATGGCTTGGAACTCGAGAGAGATCCTTCCGCTCGAAGCGAAGGAATCTCTGGTGAGACAGACGGATAGGGACGTGAAAACGCTGCCCTGCAAGTCCAGAGAGCAGAACCACACGCCGCGCTCCAAGGATGGTATTATCTGAGCCAGAGTGACCATCCTGAAGGTTGAGACCTTAGGAACTTGTTTAGGTCGTGTGGAGTCGGGGCCAGCCCCCGTCCGTTCGGAACCAGGAAGTACCTGGACACAAACCCTGGGTCTGAAGGAGGTCCACCACCTTCTTACCACCTCCTTCTGGAGGAGGAGAGTGATGTCGGCTCGACGAGCCGCCAGTGAGGCTGGGATCAAGCCCCCGAGGGGCTACTGCCTGAAGGGTGGTGCCTGCTCGATCCGAGAGGCAGGCCTCTTCCCACCTCACCTCTCAAGACCCACCTGTCCGTGGTAACAGCGGACCAGGCGGAACGGAAGTGCGGGCCGTCCCAGGGGACCAAAGGAGTGGCGGGGATGGGGCGACACCCCTCAGCCCGTCACTGGGCAGGCTTGGAGGAGGGACGGCCGAGGGACCTCCTGGGCCCTATCCTCCCTGCCTCCTGTTAGAGGAAGCAGCGGCTTGGGTTTGGGATGCCAAGGCCGAGCCTGCTGGCCCTGACGTTAGCTGGGCAGGCGCGGGGGGCACAGAAGGACGAAAGGGCTTAGGCTGTGGTTTGCGGCCTTTGTCCTTCTGAGCGAAGAGACCCGAGTCCAAGGTGGCATTGGACTTCTCGATCCTCTGCAGGTGACCTTCCACCCCAGGGCCGAAGAGGTCAGTCCCAAAAAGGAACATCCGCCAACTTGTGCTGGTATCCGAGTAAAGGTGGATATCCTCAGCCAAGCCCGCTGACGCATAGCCACTGCGCCGCCACCGATCTGGCACATGAGTCCCTACATCCAAAGCAGTCTGGAGCTGCTGTTTGGCCACTACCCTGCCCTGGTCCCGCACCTGCTAACCGTAGTCTGCAGATCGGCGGGAAGATGAGGATGACCTCATCCAGGGAGCCCAACAGGGCATGAGAAAAATGTGCCATGAGGGCGAGCACTAGCTGGCGAAGGCGAGAGAAGGGCTAGCGTAGACTTTTAACCCCGACATAGTCAATTTCTTGGACTCCTTGTCAGGAGGTTTGTCCACACCCTGGCGTTGCCGGCGCGCGGAACGCTGTCGGTAACCAACCCCTCAGCAGAGGTGTTCCAAAAAACGGACAAGGAACCGGTGAGGGACCGCATACTTCCTGGCCATCCTGGCGGGCGCAGGGCAGGAAGCAGGCGCTGCCAAAGTTCCAGTGCTGGACCCACTATGGCCTCGGCCACGGAAGGCCTCCGTCGGAGAATCCCTCGGTCCAGAATCTCCGTGAGGGATACCTGGCCCGTTTGGAAAGCGGGTTCGAGCTCCATCCGGTAGACTCCGAGATGAGCCGAAGCAGTCCTAGGAAGGACGGCAGGCTATCGTCCATTGGCTGACCTCCTGAAGACTCCAAGTCCAGTCGCTTGGAGAAGAAGGAGGAATCATCTTCGGACTCGGAAGAGTCCTCGAAAACTGCCTCTGGCCTGAGCCACCCTTCACCTGCCGAGGTCGGTCGGGAGTGAGGGTAACTGACAGCCGATGGGGTAAACCCTTAGCCGACCGAGAATCCTTGGTCGGAGCCCCAATTGGTGGCTGTGGAGGCGGAGGTTCCACCGCAATCGGTGGAGCAGCTGGTTTTGGCCGAACAACCGGCCTGGGTATAGGCTCCTCGGGCAAGTCGAGGGGTTGTGTCGGCCGTTCCGGTGACAGCCACTTAATGGCCGGGGAAGGCGCCGGAGTCGGCTTATTCCCGGCCAGGAGGAGCTGTTGCAACATAAGGTCCTCGTACCGTCGACGTAATTTACGCGAAGCCTCCCTCATCCGAGAGGAGGGCGAACCCCGGCAGCGACGCCGCTTCGTGATGCCGAGACCGGACCGCCTATGCGGTGGGAGCGGCTGGACGCGAAGAGGTCCGAGACCGAGACCGAGAGTCCCGGAATTTCCGGGTTCGGTGCAGGGAGGTGTCGGCCGGAACCGACACCTCGCTCGGAAGGTCCATCCGAGGGCTCCGGACAGGAGGCACAAGCGAGCCCACAGGATCCTCAACTCTCCCGGGGAACCCGGGAGAGGAATCTCGGCTGCTAAAGGCGACAGCCCGTCCAATGGGTCGAAAAATCTCGAACTTCATCAGTGGAGTCTCGGTCAACTGACCTGGCGGGGACACCCGTGAGCCAGTGGCGGCTGACGGTCGACACGACCGGCGGTCGGCGGCCCGGGAGAGGGACCTTCCCGCTCCCAAGAGCGTCGGCGGAGGGACTTACCTTGTCCCTCTTTTGGACCCGAGAAAAAGGTCCAGCAGGCGCGAGCCCTTCTCCTTTAGTGGAAGGGACAGACAAAGCTCCTTAAAGAAGCCGTGTAGGAAGAACCCAGAGGCGGGATAAATGCAGCGGCCGAAGGTCGACCAGCGCGCCTCTCCTCTTGAGCGACCATCCGCTCGAGCTGATCCCTGACTCCCATGCTTGTGAGACACCGCCAACCGGGCCCTCCTTGGACTTCACACGGAGAAGCGCTTCGGGGCCCAGTTGCAGTCGGGCAGACACGGTCTTCGAGGACGTGGGCGAGGAAAGAGATGAGAACTGGTCGCAAGCCTGCGGGTGAGTGCTCAAGAGCTAAACAGTAGACACCGTGGAGTGTGGATCCGTCCGAGACATCTTCTGCCCGCATGGGCATCTCCGAAATCCGGGAGTCGATTTGTCCATCGCAGCCGCGAGGGATCGAAGACTAAAGTCTTTTTGCAAAATATTATTTTTAAATCCATAAGCGGAGAAATAGAACCAGTCCTAAGCGCAGGCGTTAAGGAGGGAACCTGAGCTTCCAAGCGGTAAGGCAAGATCTGGCGTCATGGGCGGAGCCGAGTTATACCACCCGGGTGGGTGGGAGGAGCAAGCTTGAAGACCTTCCGGCAAGATTTAAAGCGGCAAGGATACTGCCAATGAGTGTGGATGAACAACATATCCATGTCCCTAGAAACAGAGAGTGGTGGTAAATGGTATACAGTCAGAAGACATGCAAGTCACAAGTGGGGTACCTCAGGGATCAGTCCTGGGGCCAGTCCTCTTCAATATCTTCATTAGTGACATTGCACATGGAATAGAGGGTAAGGCTTGTCTGTTTGCAGATGACACCAAGATCTGCAACAGAGTAGATGATCCAGATGGGGTGGGCAGAATGAGAAGAGATCTGGATAAACTAGCAAAATGGTCAGAAGAGTAGCAACTGTGATTTAATGCAAAGAAGCAAGATCATGCACATAGGGAAGAGAAACCCTGAAGCCACCTATAGGCTGGGAAGGGAGTTGCTGGCAGTCACAAAGGAAGAAAGAGACTTTGGCATCATCGTCACCGATGACCTGAAATCATCCAAGCAGACCTCTAAAGCAGTAGATAAGGCTAGGAGGATGTTAGGGTGTATTAGTAGGGGTATCACAGGTCGTAAGAGGGAGGTAATCCCTCTTTACAAGACACAGGTTAGGCCCCATCTTGAGTACTGTGTGCAGTACTGGAGGCCACACCTTCACAAGGACATTAACCAAATTGAGGCAGTCCAGAGAAGGGCAACCAAAACGGTGCAGGGACTGCATCAGAAGACATATGAGGACAGATTAACGGAGTTCAGTATGTATACCCTAGAGCAAAAGAGGGAGAGAGGTGATATATCGAAACATTCAAACACCTTAAGGGCATTAACAAGGTGAAAGAATCTAACATGTTTAAATATAAGAAAAATAACAGGACAAGAGGACACAGCATGAGATTAGAGGGAGGCCGATTAAGGGGGAATGTGAGGAAATTCTTTTTCACAGAAAGAGTGGTGGATGCATGGAATGGCCTACCTCAGGAAGTGGTGGGCAGGGGATAGACATAAGGGAGCAATACAGATGAGTATGAATAGATAGGCCACTGACAGAGCAAAGGCCGATGGCACATTTATAAGGTAGAAAAAGAAATGGGCAGACTGGATGGGCCTTGCGGTCCTTTATCTGCCGTCAACCTCTATGTTTCTATATGGCTGATGTTAAAAATTGAAGGCCACTCAGCCTTCTAAATGTGGACTACAAGATCTTTGCCACTATCCTTTTAAGCAGACGCCTGCCTCTTGCAACATAGATCATTTCTAAAGAACAGACTTGTGCCATTCCTGGTAGATCCATGATACATAATTTATCACTGTTTAGGGATACAACAGGTTCCTGCTCTTTGGCTAATCCAGCACTCTTGCATTCTCTAGACCAAGGGAAAACATTTGATCGGGTGTCGCACAGGTACTTATTTCAAGTGTTACGGTGCTATCATATTCCCAATCAATTTGTTTCTTGGTTAGAATTATTGTACAGTGTGGCTTGGATTACTCCACATATTAATAATTTTTCTGGGAGAGCTTTTTTGGGAAGGAATGGAGTTAGCCAAGGTTGCAACCCAAGTCCCCTGCTATATATGTTCCAGACTGACCCCCTGTTGAGGAAGTTATCATTACACCCCGCTATCCCAAGACTATCTTTAAAAAAGGTTTCTGCTCCAATCATTTCTGCTTATGCAGATGATTTATGCATTTGCTCTACTCCTGCATGAACTTCCATTACTGTCACTACTGTAATAACTGATTTTAAGAGATTTTCTGAGTCACAAGTGAACTACCATAAGAGCACAGCCAAGTATTTTCCAAACTCCGCTACCCCCTCTGATGTACGACATATAGCTAACATCCCAGTCACAACTGACCCGATTAAAATTTTAGGACTTTTTTGGGCAGCTCAGATGATCCTTATTTAACTGGTCTTATGTGTGAGATAAAGCCGACAAGATTGTGGTATCTTGGAGAGGACGAACAATCTCAAAACAAAAGAGGGTTTTATTATTAAAGACCTTAGTGCCTCTTAAATTTTTGCATGTAGCCCAGTATACCCACTGCCTCTTAACTTAGAGGCAAGGACTAATAACGTTTTTTTCGGGCTTTTGGGGAAGCCAGTTGGAACTCTATAAAACATAATTACATTTGTCCAGACTATTGCTTTGGGGGTACAATGATCCCCCCTTTTTTTTACTGCTAATTTTTCACATTTTAATACCATTTCTTCTACATCCCCCCCATGGACCTCTTTACTAATGGTATTGCTTACTCCAGTATGTATAAAATGGGTTAAAACCCCTGCTGAACTGCCAAGGAACTTCAGAAAGCATGAGCCTCCAAAATTTCTAATTCCTGTTTTACTTAAACTAAAACTATGGAACCTGGATGGGGATAGGATACTAACTTTGTCTCGAAAGCAGCTTTATTCTTATATTTTACAAACCTGTTATTTTGAGGTCCCAGTCTTATTAGATTCTCAAAGTTTAGCAGTAGATAACACCATAGCTTTTCAACAGCTCACTGACACTAGACTTCCAAAAAAATTATGGGACATTACTTGGCTATCATTCCACAGGGGTACGAGAGGATCATAAACATAAATCCATTGAAGACAGAATGTGTTTTAGAGATTCTTGTAACAATATGTCATTTTTTTTCTAGACTGTCCATATAGCATAGAATTTTGGACTAAGTTTCGTCATAAATGGAAGGACATACTAATTACACATATTTCCTATGAGGCACTGGTATATGGAATCTTTCCAGTACCTATGATGCGATATCATGCAAGCACATTACGGCTCATATTTGCTTTATGTAGATATTTTTTGTGGCAAGCAAGATGTGCCCAGTTATTGCGGCAAAAAACGTACACGGGGTACAAGTTATGAACCAGATTGTACTTGATTTAAGATTTATCTATTATTTCAAACAGAAAAGTATGCCTAGCTCTCAGCACCAGAAATACTGGGCACTGTATGATTAGATCCTGAAGGATTAACAATATGCTATTCCTTAACATTTACTTGAATCATACACCTGTAGGTTGTTACATCCTATTTTTTCTGATGACATTTTGCACCGTTTTTGATGCCTCTTACATATGCATTAATTTCTCCTCATAACTGTTTGAATACAAGAATTAAGAGCTCTCTTTGAAGACTAGATTGTACACTTCCTTTCACATTATTAATTTATTTTATGTTTTTTCGCTAAATTTTTTTTTCCCCCTTTGGCCAACTGTTAATTCTTTTGTTTTAAGGCTATGTATTCAGAATGATAAATGTGATATATTTTGATTCTTTGTTTCAATAAAAAATTCCCCTGCACTTTTCGAGAAGTGCCATGGGATCTTTAACATCCACCTGAACTACCACCAGAACAGGCAGAAGGGACCTCAGTTTAGTCTCATCCGAAGGACGGCACCTCAGGAGTGCAGCACTGCAGTGTTAGTATTGGGATATGAACCCAAGTGCCTGGTGTGGGAATAGAACCCACAGCCTTCTGATCTCCCAGCCTCAGAGGCAAGTGTGCTACTTGCTGAGCAACTGACACTGACTTATTGAAATACAAACAAGACAGAACAGAAGTACAAATAAACCAGTGCAACAAAAACATATAGAGAGGGGGCACTGTACCTCAATCAAAACTAACAGGAACAAACGTAAAAGAGAAAATTAAAAAAGGAGTAGGGGATTTTTTTAAATTATGAAATACAAATAACACAATATATACCACAAACAAACCAAATCCTGAAAAGGCAAAAGAAAGGCATAACAGGTACAAAATGATATGCAAAAGTAAATAAATACATACATACATAACTGGAGAGCCAAACTGCATGCTGGGAAAATCGAGGGAAAACACACGGGGGTGGGGGTATGGGAATCACACAGCTTGTAATCAAATAGCAAGCTTGCTAGACCAAACTATCCAATCCATATTATGTCACCTTTCTGCTAGTACAGTTGAAAAAACATGTTTTAATTCATTACACTGTACCATAAGGACATCCCCAAGAACCATATAATGTTCTTCTAATTGAGTAGACGTCTTTTGTTGTAATGCAGAATGACATTTATTCAATCAAAGGTGCCATTTCAAACAGGTGAAAAGCACGTCTAGTGTGAAAACATCCCATTTCCCCCGAAGCAGAACCATTATACCCATACACCAAAGTCTCATAGTCCATATTCTTGAATTGCGGTTCTGCCCAGAGAAACAACTAAGTCCCAAAAAAGTGTTCCAGAGTTTGTAATTGGTTTGGGTACAAGCAGGCCTCACACATATTGTTTCTTCTGATTCTGCTTTTGGTTGCTTTTGACATTAAGCCTATTACGGCAGCACAACCAAATTGTATCCAACATTCTGAAATATAAACAATAAAATACATTCCACAAACAAACCAAATCCTGAAAAAGGTTGCTGACTGGCTTATTGAGATCTTGCTGTCACTCCTGTGCTCCTCGGCCTACATTGGTGGATCACCTTCAAGGTCAGGTTACTGACCTATAAAGCTCAACATGAACAGGGACTATGCTGCCTGCAAGATCTTCTCTGCCCTTACCACCCCATCCGCTCACTCCGTTCCTCCGACGAGGGATTGCTAAAGGTTCTCAGGGTTCGACTGAAGATCTTTGGGGCCCTTTTGTTTGCTTATGTGGCCCCTACCCTGTAGAATTCTCTATCTTGGATTAGAGAGTCCAC
Source organism: Neoceratodus forsteri (assembly GCA_016271365.2). Lineage (NCBI taxonomy): Eukaryota > Metazoa > Chordata > Ceratodontiformes > Ceratodontidae > Neoceratodus > Neoceratodus forsteri. Next base: position 968,179,346 of record CM028133.1, read on the forward strand.
TGTCTTAGAAACAAATTTATTTCAGTTAGCATTCCCAGACTAAACTGATACTTAGTGAGCAGCCATTGCTAGTATTCCGATTATGTTTTAATATCGTAGATTCAGTATTATTTATTGCTGTTTTATATGTCTTTTAATACTGTACAGCATTTTGATATCTATGGAACTGTACTTACAAATAAACGTGCAAAGCATCATGGGCTGCATATGCAAATCACCACAGAAAGTTATGCTCGTTCAACTTTAAGCAGAATTGCATGGTGCCGAAAGGCCTCTCACACAGTTTGCAAAGGGTGCTAACAGATGACAGACACGTGTTTCGTCCTACCAGGACTCATCAGTATGCCTCATCTGTTTGACACCCCAGTGGAATGAACCAGCTACCCTAAGACGGTCTGTCTGGGTTATGTTGTGGTGAACCCATTAAAATAAAAAACTATTTAAAAGATGAAGAACCTCTGTGTGCAAACACTGAGGCAAGGGTTACCCCAAAGGGCATTTGGCTGGGAAGCCAAGTTTCAAGAAAATACAAAATCACACATGCCCACACAATGCCAAGCATCATGGGCTGCATATGCAAATCACCACAAACTTAGTTTCCCAGCCAAATGCACTTTGGGGGTAACCCTTGCCTCAGTGTTTGCACACAGAGGTTCTTTGTCTTACAAATAAACACTGACTGACTGATTCTAGTTGGCATCCTGCTGTCAGACAACTGCCATAATAAGCATCTATGAGTCTCAGAGTAAACAGAGCAAAAAAAGCTGAGGTTTGGAAAACCTAGAAAAAAAATCATACAAAACTTTCCCAGGCATATCACAAAGCTGCGAAAAAATGATATCCCAGGTTCTGGGTTTTGAGAAAGCTTCCTTCATGTAGAGAGAAATTACTACCAGGGACCATAAAGCTTTTAATTTCCCCAGTTCTCACGCAGCCAACCAGGCTGAGTCAACAGGCGTAACCCAAGGGGACCAACTGGTCTCAGGGAACACTAATTAAAGGCCTTGTATTATGAGAAAGGAAAATTCTAAAGAAAAAAACACCAGGTGAACCACTGATACCCCCCATTTAATGGGTTAAAAAACACAGCTTACTCACCTGTAACAGTAGTTCTAGGAGTGGTATATGATGTTCATCCATACTGTCTGGCAGACGCCTTTCCCCTTTAATTCCTGCCGGAACATCTTCAAGCTGGCTCCTCCCACCCACCCAGGTGGTAAAACCCTCGGCTCCGCCCCTAGACACCAAATATTTGCCCACTGGAAGCAAGGTTGTGCACCTGAGCCTGGGGTCGTCGGGTGGGTCCATGTGGATGAACATCATATACCACTCCTAGAACCACTGTTACAGGTGAGTAACCTGTGTTTCTAAGGATGTGAATATGATGTTCTATCCACACTGTCTGGCAGACTCCTAGCAGTTCTCTGGGAGGAGGGAGGCAAGGCGCACACCCCTTACTTGGGAAAAAGAGACTGGAGAACTGAGGCCCCAAAACCAGCATCCTGGCGTGACTCGAGGTCAATGTGGTAATGGGAAATGAAGGTGTTTGCTGCCTTCCAGGTGGCAGCCCTGCAGATTTCCTGGATAGGGACGTCCCTAAAAGCAGCCACCGACGCATCAGTATGCCGGGTAGAATGAGCCCTTAGCCCTACGGGAGACTCCCTACCCGCCAACCTATAGCAGAGATCAATGCAGGAAGTGATCCACGTGCCGACTGTCCGCTTGGCTGCAGGTCTGTCAGGTGCGGCTTCAGCGTAGGTGACAAACAGCTGGGGAACCTCTCCCCGAACTTCAGCCATACGCTCTTTATAGTAGGCAAGTGTTAGAAACATAGAAGTTGACGGCAGATAAGGACCGCAAGGCCCATCCAGTCTGCCCATTTGTTTTTCTACCTTATAAATGTGCCATCAGCCTTTGCTCTGTCAGTGGCCTATCTATTCAGAGTCATTTGTATTGCTCCCTTATGCCTATCCCATGCCTGATTGAAGCCCTGCACTGTATTCATAGCCACCACTTCTTGTGGTAAGCCATTCCATGCATCCACCACCCTTTCTGTGAAAAAGAATTTCTTCACATTCCCCCTTAATCGGCCCCCCTCTAATCTCATGCTGTGTCCTCTTGTCCTGCTATTTTTCTTATATTTAAACATGTTAGAGTCTTTCACCTTGTTAATGCCCTTAAGGTGCTTGAATGCCTCGATCATATCACCTCTCTCCCTCCTTTGCTCAAGAGCATACATATTGAGCTCTGTTAATCTGTCCTCATATGTCTTCTGATGCAGTCCCTGCACCATTTTGGTTGCCCTTCTCTGGACTGCCTCAATTTGGTTAATGTCCTTGTGAAGGTGTGGCCTCCAATACTGCACGCAGTACTACAGATGGGGCCTAACCAGTGTCTTGTAAAGAGGGATTATTACCTCCCTCTTACGACTTGTGATACCCCTACTAATACACCCCAACGCCCCCCTAGCCTTACCTACTGCTTTAGAGGTCCGCTTGGATGATTTCAGGTCATCAGTGATGATGATACCCAAGTCACTTTCTTCCTTTGTGACTGCTAGCAACTCCCCTCCCAGCCTATAGGTGGCTTCAGGGTTTCTCTTCCCTATGTGCATGATTTTGCACTTCTTTGCATTAAATCCCAGTTGCCACTCTTCTGACCATTTTGTCAGTTTATCCAGATCTCTTCTCATTCTGCTCACCCCATCTGGATCATCTACTCTGTTGCAGATCTTGGTGTCATCTGCAAACAGACAAGCCTTCCCTCTAGCCCATCTGCAAGGTCACTAATGAAGATGTTGAAGAGGACTGGCCCCAGGACTGATCCTGAGGTACCCACTTGTGACTTGCACCTCTTCTGACTGTATACCATTTACCACCACTCTCTGTTTTCTGCCCGTCAACCAGTTTGCCACCCAGTTGACCAACTTCGACCCACCCGAGCCTACCCAGCTTATTTATCAATCTTCTATGTGGAACAGTGTCAAAAGCTTTGCTGAAGTCAAGGTAGGCGACATCAACTGCTCCCCTTGGTCCACCACTCTGGTTACCCAGTCAAAGAAATCTATGAGATTAGTTTGACAGGACCTTCCTTTGTAAACCCATGCTGTCTTGGATCCTGTGCCCTATGGATGCCAGGTGTTGCACTATCCTTTCCTTAAGGGTGCTTCCATAATCTTGCCCACTACTGAGGTAAGACTGACTGGTCTGTAGTTTCCGCCTCCTCTGCTACCACTCTTGTGGGCGGGATCACATGAGCCCTTCTCCAGTCTTCTGGGACCTCTCCTGTGCTCAGACACTCACTAAACAGTTCTGCTAATGGCTCTGCTAGTTCCACCTTTAGCTCCTTAAGTACCCTGGGATGTATGCCATCAGGTCCCATTGCCTTATCCACCCTGAGCTTAGCAAGCTCTTGTAGGACCTTTTCTTTTGTGAAGGGAGTAGTGTTCACCTCCTTCCCCCCGTGTCCATGATGCTGAGCTGTGGGCCCTGCCCTACCTTCTCTTCAGTAAATACTGAGCAAAAGTATCTATTTGGGATATATGCCTTTACAGGGTCCTCCTCCTCCTCACATGCTCCCTTTTCTCCATTAAGCTTAGCCATACCCCCTCTGGACTTTCTCCTTTCACTAATGTATCTATAGAAAGTCTTGTCACCTTCTTTTACTGTTCGTGCTAGTGTTTCCTCAGTTTGGGACTTTGCCTGCCTTACTGCCTTCCCTGCTTCCCTTAGGGCAGTTTGGTATGCCTCCTATCTTCATCCGCTGTGTTCCTTATATTTCCTGAAGGCCAGCCTTTTGGCTCTGACCTTTTCTGCTACTGTATTTGAGAACCAAAGTGGTTTCCTTCTTCTTTTGCACTTCCTTTTCCATCTAACACAACGATGTTGCTTCAAGTATAGCATCCTTAATGCTTGACCACTTTGCCTGTACCCCCTCATCTGTGTTTCTTTTTGCCAGGGCTAGCTTAACTCTGTTGGCCATCTTATCAAAGTCAGCTCCTCTGAAGTCCCATATTTTTGCCTTGGAATGGGATGATTTAGATGCAGTAGCCAAATTGAACCATACCATGTGATGGTCACTGGCCCCCAGGTGACGTTCTACCTGGATATCTGTGATCCCTTCCTTGTTAGTCAGTACAAGATCTAGGATAGCCCTGTCTCTTGTGGGTTGCTGTACCAATTGTTTGAGGCCCTCCCCCTGCAGGGAATCCACTGTGTGTCTAGTTCTGGCAGATGTTCCTGCTGGTATTGACCAATCTGTATCCGGCATGTTGAAGTCTCCCATTATTAGAACCTCCCCTTTAGCTGTCATGTTTTGTATATCTTCTAACAGTAATGTGTCTATGTCCTCCCCCTGGTCTGAGGGCCTGTAGACAGCCCCAGTTCTTATGGCTGTCCCATTTCCTGTTTCCAGGGTGACCCACAGTTCTTCTGGCTCCTTATGTGTATTCTGAATTTCTGTAGCTTTGATATTTTCATTGACATACAGGGCCACTCCTCCCCCCCTTTTTGCACCTCGGTCTCTTCTGAACAATACATAGCCAGGTACTGAAGTCTCCCAAGTGTGGTTACTGGTAAACCACGTCTCACTAATTGCTACTATGTCCAGTTTAGCCTCTGACATTATTGCCTGCAGGTCTAGGATCTTATTTCTCAGGCTATGAGCATTTGTGTACATGATTTTCCATTGGCCAGATTGTGGTGTGTTAGTTGTTGGGTGAGGTTTGGCATTACCCCTGTGCGTCATATGGGGAGACAAACCTTTTTTCTTACCTGGTGATGCAAATGAACTGCAAACATGCTGAATCCCTGTTTGACCACTAGCTGAGGGGGGAGGGGTGTTCTTCCCATTCGACGTATGGGGTGCTGCACCCCTCTCCCATTTGCTAGTTTAAATATTCTGCAAAGACGTCAAACTTCTGCCCCAATGCACTGACTCCCTCCTTAGTCAGATGCAGTCCATCAAATTTAAAGAACTTTCGCTCCCAGAACTGTTGCCAGTTCCCTACAAATCTGTGTCCTTTTTCCTGGCACAAGCCCTTGAGCCACGTGTTTAGGTCCCCTATCTCCCCTTCTCTGACCTTCCGTCCATCTGCTCCCCTCTCCCAGACTGGCAGGATCTCAGAGAAGGAGATGCTGGACGAAATAGATGATAGTTTGTCACCCAGCCTGGTCAGGTGTTCCTTGGTCTCCAAAACTGACCGGCTGGCGAGATCATTAGTCCCTATGTGTACTAGGACATCAATGTTTTCTCCTGCTTTGTGAACAATTTTAGCAATGCGGTCAGTGTCTCTCCATGCTGATCTACCTGGGAGACATCTGACCATTACCCCTGGCTGTAGATGGGTATCAACTCCCCGAATCATGGAGTCTCCTATGATCAGAAGTTTTTTGGATTTCCTTTTTGCTTTCTTTGTTTTGGTTCCTGATTTGGGTGAGTTTTGTTGTGCTAGCTCCTGTGCTGCAGTGTCCTGCTCTGCAGTGTCTTCTGCCTCTTTGTTTGATTTCAGAGATAGAGGCAGATACCTGTTTGTAGTGTTTATATGATGTCCAAAATATGGAGCCTAGACTCAGCCTCAGAGATGTAAATGGGGTAGTACATTGGCAGAGTCAACACCTGGTTGAGGTGAAACTCTGACACCACCTTCAGAAAGAATTTCTGGTGGGGGTGCAGGACAACCTTGTGCCCGAGTTACCGTCCTGAAGGTGCGAGACCCAAGAAATTTTTTTCCAGTCATGCAGATCTAGAATGGGGCGCCAGCCCCCATCTACTTTGGCACCAGGAAATACCTGGAGACAAACCCTGGGTGTTCTAGAGGATCCACAACTCTGACCATGACCTCCTTGTGGAGGAGCTGGGCTAGGTCATCTTGAAGAGCCGACTGAATGACTACGTAAACCAAGTCCTGCCTGTAAGGCGCGGGCTCGGCGTGGAGGGTACTGCTTGAAATCCAGAGGCAGACCCTGGCCGACCACTTCCAGAACCCACCTGTCTGTGGTGACAATGGACCAGGCGCGGACTGACGAGGCCACTGACTTGGCCTGAAGTCGCCAAGATTGAGCCTGCTGGTGCTGGGCTGGTTTGGCCGCTGGAGTGCAGGACCAAAAAGGCTTGCGCTTCTGGTGCTTTGGACCCTTGTTCTTCTGGGAGGATGTCATAGAGTCCAGGGTGGCACTGGACTTTTCAATGTGCTGGAGATCACCCTCCACACTAAGCCCGAACAGGTCGGTGCCGAGAAAAGGGGACATCCACCAGCTTGTGCTGGGTATCAGCCGTGAAGGTAGAGATCCTCAACCACGCTCTATGGCGCATGGCTACTGTGGCCACGACTGAGCGAGCACAGGAGTAGCCAATATCCAGAGCCGTCTGGAGTTGCTGCTTCGCCACTGCCCTCCCCTGGTCTCGGACCTGCTTGACTGGGGTCTGGAGGTCCACCGGGAGGTGAGGAAACACCTCATCCAGGGAGCCCATCAGGGCGTGAGAGAAGTGTGCCATCAGCATGGCCGAGCTAGCCTGGTGAAGGCCGAGCGAAGAGGGAGCACAGACTTTCTCAGCCAAATGGTCCAGCTTCTGGGACTCTTTGTGTGGTGGTCTATCGATGTCCCCTGTATTGCCCGAGCGCAGGAAAATGGAGTCAGCCACCAAACCCTTGGCCAAGGGATGCTCCAAAAACCCCAAAAGGGAGACGGTTGGTAGCACATACTTGCGGGTCATCCGGGCCGAAGGTGCTGGGCAAGAGGTGGGACGCTGCCAGAGCTCCAGGGCTGGACTGACAATGGCCTCGGCCAAATGGAAGGCCTCCATGGGAGAATCCTCTTTGTCCAGAATCTCTGTGAAGGGATACCAAGCTCATTTCTGGACAGGTTTGAGCTCCATCCTTGTGGACTTTGAGATGAGTCGAAGAATGCCCATGAGCGAGGAAGGACCTTCGGCTGTGGAGATGCCCCCCCCATTGACTGTCGATGGGATGTGAGTGCAAGGAGGAATCCATGGACTCCGAGGAGTCTGCATAAAGTGGGCAGCCACCAGTGTCACCCTCGACCCCAGGCTGGTCAGGAGTGAGGGTGACCGAAAGCCACTGGGAAAGCCTCTTGGCCGGCCGAGCCTCCTTAGTCAGAGCCCCGGTCGTTGGCTGTTTAGGTAGCGGCTCCACCACAATGGACAGAGAGGTCTGCTTCGGCCCAGCTGACATGGCCTGCACCAGCTCCACTGGGGGAGGGACATTGATGACCGACCCAGATGGGGGAGTCGACATCGGCCATTCAGGTGACAGCCACTTAATGGCCAGGGTAGAAACAGGCGTCTGCTTTGACCCGAACAAAATCAGCTGCTCCCACATCAAATCTTCGTAACGTTGATGCAACTTGTACCGAAGCCTCTCCTCATCTGAGAAGGATGAAGTAGAGTAGTGGTGGCGCCACCTTCTGTGGTGCCGGGGGCGAGATCACCGATAACGGCGAGACCTGCCTGACTCGAAGGAGGAGGAACACCAGGATCTTGACCGTCGGTGGTGCCAACGGGGAGCCTCAGAGTTAGCCGGGGAACCCTGTGGCTCCTCCTGGTCAGGGTCTGGGACCAGCGGGTTTAGCTCAGTGGGCTGGCTGACCCAACAGAGATCACAGGAAGGACCAGAGTCCTAAAGAGAGAGTTACTGGCCTTTCTGGATGACAACCAGTCAACTGGGTTGAGAAAAATATCGGCCGCGTCATCGGCTGGCGTCTTGGCCAACTGGTCTGATGGGGGCACCGTGAAACCATCAAAATCAGAGTCTCCAGAGAACGGGTACGTCCCTGATCCTGGGAACGTCGACATTGACTCTTCTCCTTGTCTTTCTTTGACTCCTTCTTGTGAAAGCACGAACCGTGCGATCCCAAAGGACCCTCTCCTTTAGTTGAGACGGACTAGCACAGCTCCTTGAAGAAAGCAGAGTAGGCGGAGCCCAACTGTAGCAGAACAAAGGCCAAAGCCTAAGAGGATTGAGTGGCGGCCTGGACCACCTCCTCTTTGAAGGCCTTGAGCTGTTCAAGCTGCTTGGCAGACCCTGCAGCCTGGGAGGCCACCCAACAGGCGTCCTTGGACTTGACCGGCAGGTAATACTTTTCCGCGGTCACCCCAGCTGGAGTCGGGCAGTGCGATCGTCCAACACATTCCGGTGGAAGGACCGACACATATCTCAGGCCTGTGGATCGTGATCATGGCCTAAGCAGTTCACGCATGTGGCATGATGGTCGGGCCACGACATATTCTGCCCACAGGGGCACTGGCGAAACCCAGGAGTGGTCTTGTCTTCTATCACAGGAGTGATCAAAGAAAAAGCTGATGTCGTAACTCGTACGAATTTTAAAGTAAGTTTAGGAAGCAAATCCGAAGATTCGAGCGCCAGGGCCTACTACATGCGGGAGTGGCAGTGAGGGAACCTGAACCTTCCAAGAAAAAAGGAAGATCTGGCATCTAGGGACAGAGATGAGGGTTTCACCACCGGGGTGGGTGGGAGGAACCAGCCTGAAGACGTTCCGGCAGGAATTAAAGGGGAACGGCATCTGCCAGACAGTGTGGCTAGAACATCATATCCACGTCTCTAGACGTAATATTATGCTTAACCTGACTGAGTCTGCTACCCCACAGGGCTTAAAAAAAAGACACTTAGCAGCTGATGCCCTTTATGAAAACTTTGGAAAACACAGTGTTTGGACATAATTTAGTTTGTATTTCATGCATCTTCTATAGAGTTCTCCTCCATTATTTATTTCTGAAAAAATTACCACAAAAACAAGATCTTTATCAGTCAGAGTTCATCTGTCTCTGTAGTTTATTTCCTACTTAAAATGATAACGCACTGTTGTGACCTCACAGTCTGTTGCCATGGGAATAACTGTGATGTTACAAGATGAGTACTTTAACATCAGGTTGGGAAGAAGCAATAGGAGCAGATGAAACCTCAAGGAGCAACTATCCTGTTTTCATGCACATGACCTCTGTAATAAATAATGGGGATAGGAAATACAAAGCTAATCAGAAATATACAGCTGCTTTCTATCCAAATATTATGTTTTTCAAAGTTCTTCTCAAGGCGTCAGTGGCTCTTTAAGAGAGTAGCTTCTAAGGCCATAGAAGAATGCAATTTATATACAGAAAATGGTACCAAAAATGTTTTAAGCAAACTCTTTTTTCTTAAGACTCCTTTCATTCCAGTTTGTGACTTTTTTCATGCCCAAAACCCAGATACCACCAATAGACGTAAAGGAGAATAAGGTGCTCCCAAGTGGTCTCCCATCACATTTAGTAAGGTTCAAGGCAACGCCAGAGAAGAGAAGGACCGCTGAACAGAGGAAACATCCTGGACTAACATACACGTCCATTTGCATAAACAGTGGTTTTTACACCTAACACTGCTTCTGAATCCTATAAGGTCAGAATAAGAGGGTCTTGTTCAAGTTTCTGCAGCAGGGGATAAACAGAGACTATACAGGACAGGAAACGAGTTGGGGAATTTCCCCCATGTCCTGGTCAGATTCCCCCCCATTTACCCAAAATAAGCACCAACAGCTTAACCTGATTGAATAGGTCAGTTTGTGTCTGTACCTAATCTCCCCCAACCCCCCCATGAGGCTGAAGTGAAGAAGTAGCCCTACTTTCCTGGTCGACAAAAACTAAATGAATGAATAAAGAATAAAAGGCATAGAAATGCAGAAAATCTATAAATCATATGCTAACGTATGTCAGACTATTATGTTTCAAAGTTTTCCCGTAATTGCCAACCTCACAAACACACAGACACGTTAACTTTCCCCCCAACCTTTCCATGCCCGATGACACCCTATTACTTCTGCAACAGCCCCAACTACCTGCCACACTCCCATATTGATGCCAACACAGATTCCAAGCTGGCCTCCAGGTGCTCCACCTTGAAGCTGGCTTGTTCCTGCAGACAGAAGGAAGTACAAAAATACAGCACATCTCAGAGAAGGTGAGGTGGTGCAGCACAGGGCGGCTAGCCCAAATCCCAATGGAGCATGCAAAGTTCTGCACTCAGCACAAAAAGTGGCAGCACACCAAAACGTTTTGTCAGTGAATTAGGGGTTTATTCCAGACTCTGAACCAAGAGGAAGATACCCCAGTGCTTCGACCAGGACCTGGTCTTTATCAGGGGGTACAGAGTCTGGAATAAACCACTAATTCACTGACAAAAAGTTTTGGTGTGCTGTCATTTTTTGTGCCCAGTGTGGAACTTTGCATATTCCTGCAGAGGGCCTCTCGTCTCCAGGGAGAGGCTCAATGCTCTCCAATAATCCGTCGGGGCAGGCATGCCCCTAAAATGGGCTTTCCCTGGCCTAGATAGAGGCACTGTCTCTCTCTAACCCGGTGATGTGGGCTGCAGGGATTCTCTGATGGTGGACTGTGGGGGTCAGCTGATGTGCAGGGACCAATCAGGCTAACATCCCAGCGTACTGGTGCAGCATTTCCACCAGTTTTCTGACTGCCTCCCATCTCCTCACACACACGTACAACTAGCCTGCGGTGTCAGATGGCATGAGGTCACCAACACTGTAAAGGCACCTCCACCATACTGCTACCAGGAGCTGCTCTGCTAGTGGTCCAGCAATCGCCCTCCCCAAAGGGGGGAGGAGAGTATCCACTGGACACTATAAATCTCCTTATCAGCCTCCATGCATAAATCCGGGTCGTCAGCATGTTACAGAGCCAGCCAAGGTTAAGTAACTAAGTGAAGGTCACACAGTAAGTGGTAGTTAGTGGTGGCATGCTAACCTGGGTATCTATTCCTGGTGTTACACATAGTATGGACACAAGTTCTGGATTTCTTTGCAGCCACCCCACCACCCTGCAAAACCAAGGCAACTACTGATGGCAAAGATTGCCTCCAAAGCACTGAGGCGCTACCTGCTGCGAAGAGCTCATGGAGACCTTCTTCAGTATTTTCTTCTTGTGGTCATTCAGTATTGCATCAATCTTTCTCATGGGAGGCAGGTATAGCTCATCTAAGAGGACAAGGAAGGCAGCTCTTAGTTATTTGTTTAGAACACTGTTTTCATTTCAGTCAAAGATCACCCCCCCTCGTCCTCAACGCCTGCTTGTAGAAGCCCAGTCTTTGACAAATACCACCCCCACCAAGGAATCAAACCAGTTGCAGTGTGAATGGAAAGCTGTAACTTGTGAACCTGGTGCCAGCTTGCTCCCTTCTAGAACCCAAGATGTATACTGGATACCCAAACTTCCCCCTTCCCCAACCCCTGTTCTATATCCATAACTGATAACCTGATTATTAGCAGGGAAGGTGGGGTGGAGTGTAACCAAAATGGCTGATGGCCTTACCGCTAGTGTCCTCCAAAGCCTGAATCATATCTGGGTCAAGGGCGGTGCTAACCAGCATTTCCACATAGCTCCGGTACATTTCTTTCATGGCGCGTGTGTTCAGGATCCGCCCCACAGGGAAACGATCCACTACAAAAGGAGAGGAAAGAAATGCACTCTGAATCATGGAGTCTCAAACCATAACAAAACCCATTTTGTTGCCATGTGGAATACAGGAGCGTCCAAATACAGAAAACTGTTGAAGTTTAAACTGACAAGGATGAGAGGAGTGGGGGTTAAAAAACGAGAAAGATCAGTTACTTACCACAACAGTAGATCTTCAAGAGAATCTCCTCCACTAGGCCATGCCTTTGGAACTGTTAAGACATCAATGTCAGGACCACTGAGAAACTTTTGCTTGCGGGAGTGCTGCCAATGATGACGTGCAGTGTCAGTGCCTATATAACACAGGCAGCCCCACTACTCCTGAGTTTCCCACTGGAGACAAGTCTGGAGGAATTTTAACCCTGTTGAAACAGGAGACCAAACCGGTACCATGCACTCAAAGAGAGGCATGGTACCGGAAAACAGTATATTCCTTATATATAAGGCACTGATGAACACCTCCAAACAAGGCAGTGGACAAGCCTACTAGCATATATTTCAGAAAAGGGTGAAGAAGGCTGGGTGTGCTGTGACCCAATGGAGGAGAATCTTTCAAAGGTCTGCTATTACACCAAGTAACTGTTCAATCTTCATTTAGGATTCTCTCTTCCATTGGGCCACACCTTTGGAACACCTCTCAAGCAGTACACGAGGTACCCAGGGAGGATGGCAGAGTCTGATATGTAATTAGGATGCAAGGCCTTACAGTACTGCAAGATCAAAACCAGTACGTCCACAAGAGATGATGTATAGACTGCAGTGCACAAAGCATGCATAGTGCTCCATGTGGCAGCAACACAAATGTCAGTTGCAGAAAGATGCTAAAAGCAGGCAACAGAAGTGGCCACAATACATGTAGAGTGGCTACGCATAGCACTAGGAAGTACTTTACCATACTTCTAGTAACAAAACTCAGTACAGTAAGCCGGTCATTTGGACAGGCACTGTTTAGTCATAGGGGCACCCTCTTTTTCAGGGGCAAATGAGACACAAAACTCAGAGGACTTCCAGAAGTCCTTAGTGTGATCAAGACCAGAGATACAGTGTTCTATGTACAGTAAGGTATGCAGCAATGCCTCACCCTTGTTAGCATTCTCAAGACAATACATAGGAATGTTTATGGTCTGATTCAATGTGATATCAGAGACCACCTTGGGTAAGAAATGTGGATTGGTCCTCAAGGACAACCTGTCCTTGTGGAAAATTAATTAAGGAAGCTCACAAATTCTATGAGCAGAAGTTATGGTGACCACAAACTGTCTTCCGTGAAAGGAAATACATCTCACAAATCATGACAGGCTCAAATGGAGCTAGAGTCAATATCTCAGGTATGAAATTGTGGTTCCAAGACATTCCTGCTGTGTCACCATGGGTCCATCAACAGGTGTGTGGAAAGCTGAAACGTCAGCCAAGTACACCTTAACAGAAGAGTACTGAAGACAGGAGTCAGACAGACAGGAGGTAAGCCAGTACAGTATTGATAGGACACGTAAATGGATCCTCTAAAAAGGAAGCACCATATGGAAAAACAAATCCATTTTAAGGAATAGGTGTGCATCATGCATGGCTTTCTAGCCACAGGCAAGACATGAGCTACCCGGCAGGAGCCCTCAAATGGGCAATGGCTATGTTCTTAAGAGCCATGCATGCAGATGCAGGGACCATAGCTCCAGATATATCAGGGATTCCTTGTCCCACACCAGCAGACCCGCTCCACTGCCAGATGCTGCAGAAGTGGAAAACAGATCTGGCGTGGCTAGAAGGGGGCCACCGATATTAGGAATGGCATGCTCCACCCTCATCTTTGAGCAGAATCCTATGAATGAAAGGGACTGAGGAAATACATAAAACAACCTCCCTTTCCAGGAGAGGGACAATGAGTCTCACCATGAAACTCCTTGCCCTGGAACAAATGAGGAGAAATATGTCAGTTTTGCATTGAGTGGGGACTCAAAAAGTTCCAGCTCTGGATGACTACCTAGCTTAGATGTCATTTACCACAGAGGTCAGCAGTTCTGATTCATATATCATTTATTTATTTATGTCTTTGGTTACCGGGTAGATGCACTCATCCAATGGACTGTTTTCAGGCATGACCTGGGTCAAAACTAAGGCACAATGAGAGATACAAGACGGATAACAATGAACTGAATAACTATGAGTTACAATAAGTTAGAGGGTAAGGCCTCTACGCACAGTAGGAATACAGAACATGTTGAGCTGAGTTTGCAAGGGACTGGGATTGGCTTAACTTGTCTGCCAAGATGTTCTGAATATCCGGGAGAAATACGGCTGACAGCTGAAGGTATTGGGACATCACTCAGTACTACACTCTCATTGCTTCCCTGCACAGGGAGTAAGAGTGAGTACTCCCTTGGTTGTTTCTGTAGTGCACTACACTGACATTGTCTGCTCAGACCAGCAAGGAACCAGGGCCGAAGTGTTCTTTGAAGGCTTGAAGATCAAGCAGAACAGCCCATATCTGCAGAACACTGGTGTGGAGATCTGATTCCAGATCAAGCCACAACTTTTAGGTCTGAGAGGAACCTAGATGGGCACCTCAGCATGACCCTGAGGCATCCATTGTGAGGATCTGTACTGAGGTCGGAGAGAAGAATGAAATGTCCTGCACCAGGTGCCGACCGTCTATCCACCAGAGCACTGGGGAGAAGGGACAGGATGAGGCATCACTATGACAGCAGCTATGAGTCCCAGGAGATGTAGCATTGTCTGAGGTAAGATGTAATGACTTCTGTGCATCAGCTGGGCCTTGACAACAAGGGTCTCCGCCCTGACTACAGGCAGGAAGGCACTTCCTACTACTGTGTCCAGCACTGTACCAATATACCAGCTAAAGGGGAGGTTCTGATAATGGGAGACTTCAACATGCCGGACACAGATTGGTCAATACCAGCAGGAACATCTACCAGAACTAGACACATAGTGGATTCCCTGCAGGGGGAGGGCCTCAAACAACTGGTACAGCAACCCACAAGAGACAGGGCTATCTTAGATCTAGTACTGACTAACAAGGAAGGGATCACAGATCTCCAGGTAGAAGGTCACCTGGGGGCCAGTGACCATCACATGGTATGGTTCAATTTGGCTACTACATCTGTCTAAATCTAGTCTAAATCATCCCATTCCAAGGCAAAAATATGGGACTTCAGAGGAGCTGACTTTGATAAGATGGCCAACAGAGGTAAGCTAGCCCTGGCAAAAAGAAACACAGATGAGGGGGTACAGGCAAAGTGGGCAAGCATTAAGGATGCAATACTTGAAGCAATATCTCATTGTGTTAGAAAAGGAAGTGCAAAAGAAGAAGGAAACCACTTTGGTTCTCAAATACAGTAGCAGAAAAGGTCAGAGCCAAAAGGCTGGCCTTCAGGAAATATAAGGGAACACAGCGGGATGAAGATAGGGAGGCACACCAAACTGCCCTAAGGGAAGCAGGGAAGGCAGTAAGGCAGGCAAAGTCCCAAACTGAGGAAACACTAGCACGAACAGTAAAAGAAGGTGACAAGACTTTCTATAGATACATTAGTGAAAAGAGAAGTCCAGAGGGGTGCTAAGCTTAATGGAGAAAAGGAGCATGTGAGGAGGAGGACCCTGTAAAGGCATCTATCCCAAATAGATGCTTTGCTCAGTATTTACTGAAGAGAAGGTGAGGGCAGGACTACAGCTCAGCATCATGGACACAGGGGAGGAGGTGAACACTACTCCTTCACAAAGAAAAGGTCCTACAAGAGCTTGCTAAGCTCAGGGTGGATAAGGCAATGGGACCTGATGGCATACATCCCAGGGTACTTAAGGAGCTAAAGGTGGAACTAGCAGAGCCATTAGCAGAACTGTTTAGTGAGTCTCTGAGCACAGGAGAGGTCCCAGAAGACTGGAGAAGGGCTCATGTGATCCCGCTCCACAAGAGTGGTAGCAGGGAGGAGGGAGGGAGGAAACTACAGACCAGTCAGTCTTACCTCAGTAGTGTGCAAGATTATGGAAGCACTCCTTAAGGAAAGGATAGTGCAACACCTGGAATCCATAGGGGCACAGGATCCAAGACAGCATGGGTTTACAAAGGAAGGTCCTGTCAAACTAATCATAGATTTCTTTGACTGGGTAACCAGAGTGGTGGACCAAGGGGCAGTGATGTCGCCTACCTTGACTTCAGCAAAGCTTTTGACACTGTTCCACATAGAAGATTGATAAATAAGCTGGGTAGGCTCGGGTGGGTCAGAAGTTGGTCAACTGGGTGGCAAACTGGTTGACGGGCAGAAAACAGAGAGTGGTGGTAAATGGTATACAGTCAGAAGAGATGCAAGTCACAAGTGGGGTACCTCAGGATCAGTCCTGGGGCCAGTCCTCTTCAACATCTTCATTAGTGACCTTGCAGATGGACTAGAGGGTAAGGCTTGTCTGTTTGCAGATGACACCAAGATCTGCAACAGAGTAGATGATCCAGATGGGGTGAGCAGAATGAGAAGAGATCTGGATAAACTGACAAAACGGTCAGAAGAGTGGCAACTGGGATTTAATGCAAAGAAGTGCAAAATCATGCACATAGGGAAGAGAAACCCTGAAGCTACCTATAGGCTGGGAGGAGAGTTGCTATCAGTTACAAAGGAAGAAAGAGACTTGGGCATCATCATCACTGATGACCTGAAATCATCCAAGCAGACCTCTAAAGCAGTAGGTAAGGCTAGAGGGGTGTTAGGGTGTATTAGTAGGGGTATCACAAGTCGTAAGAGGGAGGTAATAATCCCTCTTTACAAGACACCGGTTAGGCCCCATCTGGAGTACTCGTGCAGTATTGGAGCCACACCTTCACAAGGACATTAACCAAATTGAGGCAGTCCAGAGAAGGGCAACCAAAATGGTGCAGGGACCGCATCAGAAGACATATGAGGACAGATTAACAGAGCTCAATATGTATACTCTTGAGCAAAGGAGGAAGGGAGAGAGGGGATATGATCGAGGCATTCAAACACCTTAAGGGCATTAACAAGGTGAAAGAGTCTAACATGTTTAAATATAGGAGAAATAGCAGGACAAGAGGGCACAGCATGAGACTGGAGGGGGGCCGATTAAGGGGGAATGTGAGGAAATTCTTTTTCACAGAAAGAGTGGTGGATGCATGGAATGGCTTACCACAAGAAGTGGTGGCTATGAATACAGTGCAGGGCTTCAAACAGGCATGGGATAGGCATAAGGGAGCAATACAAATGACTATGAATAGATAGGCCACTGACAGAGCAAAGGCCGATGGCACATTTATAAGGCAGAAAAACAAATGAGCAGACTGGATGGGCCTTGCGGTCCTTATCTGCCGTCAACTTCTATGTTTCTATATACTGGAGGCACGGACAAGAGACTAGTATGCATTTCAGAATATTTACCACAACATCCAGTTCCTCGAACAACTGCTTTGTTCTGGACAATGCATACTGAACCACTTCCTTGGAGAGGACCTTCAGTAGCCAATTGTCCAAACAGGGGAAGACATAAAGCCTTTCCCTCCGAAGGGCTGGGGAAGACAGAAAGCCCTGCCCTCCAAAGTGCTGCTGCCACATCTGTGAGGCATTTGGCAAATACTCGCAGTGTCATGGACAAGCCAAAGGACAAGGCTCGGAACAGATAATGTCTGCCCTCCAGCATAAAACAGAGGCACTGCCTGTGGGATTTTCAAATCCTGACATGAAGGTAAGCATCCTTCATGTCTGGGGCACAGAGCCAATCCCCTTTTTTAGCGGGGGAGGAGAACTTGAAGAGACACCATTCAAAACTTTTTATATTCAAAGAACTGGTTTAGGTTTCTCAGACCAGAGAGATGAAGGGAAACTCTTCCAACCCCCCCTCAATTGCACCCCAGGAGGTATCACAGGGATGGAGTGGGGAGTTGGAATGGAATTGGGGTGGCGGTATCACCTTAATCGGTAATGTTGGGTGCTTCTATATGGGCACCAGGAGGAAGGGCGACCCGGAAAAAAAGACCACCTCAATGATCACAGGACTGCTGAATGGAGGCGTGGGCACCAGGGTCACAGGCTTATGAAATAAAGCCACTACCATGCACCCTGGCAGGGACTGGACTGTTCTTAAAGACATACTGCAGGACTGAAGCTCACATACAGCATTTGCAACATCACTCCCACAAACAATTTGAAGCCCCAGAAAAAGGCATTCGGCACAGTCTGTTGTACATCAGTAGCAAATCCAGCTATCCAGACCCAGGAATATCTCTGAAGGTTATGTAGGAAGCAGCAGCCCTGGCCTAGGTATCGGAGGCATCATATGCAGTGCTTAACAGATGCCTACTAATATCCACACCAGCTGAAGCAGCAGCAGCCTGTGCAAGGCTATTAGGCAAAGCCTGAGTGGTAGACACAGCAGAGTTCCACAGACTGTACAGATACTGTATCGGATATGCCTGCAAATGTGCAATCCTTGGGCCCAAGGGTGCAAAGATACAAGTTATTTTACCTATAACACCCTGCATCCTGGATTCCTTGTCAGGAGGCAAACTGCACAAGACTCTAGAGCAAGCATGATCACTCCAGAATCAGATTCCGACTGGGAAGCATAACAACAGACTGTACAGGTTACTGAGTATCACCCTTTTTATGAACATATGAATGTGCCAGCAGAAACACACCTCCTGGTCTATCAACGTCTGCTCTAGTGTGCAGCTAGCACCCCTACATTGCAGCTGCCCAACCCCCTCCCCTTTTGTCTGCTCTCAGCCGTTCTCAGCCTCACCCACACGTACTCTCTCCTGTTCTCTGTCCCATGCCCTTTTGAAGCTACACCCAGTTTTCTATGATATCACCCTCTCTGGTAGGGTATTCCACTTCGACATAACTCTCTCTGTGAAGTAATGCCTCCTCGTCTCCCTCCTAAATCTTCACCCCTCTATTGTTACCCCGTGCCCTCTACTGTCCCTTCCGTTCCTCAGTTTAAAAACCCTGTCATCTCCATTTTTGTTCATTCTCCTCAGATACTTGAAAGTTACGATCATGTCCCCCCATCCCTGCTTTCCTCCAGGGTGTATATATTCAGTTCCCCAAGCCTGTTCTCGTAGTCTCTCCCCTCCATTCCCTGTATCATCCTCATTGCCCTCCGCTGCACTCCCTCCAGTAGCTTGATATCCTGCCTCAGGTATGGCCTCCAGAACTGCACACAGTACTCCAAGTGCGGCCTGACCAGTGACCTGTAGAGGGGCAAGATCACCTCCCTTCGTCTGGATGAGAACCCCCTCGCTATACACCCCAGCACCGTGTACACAAACATAAGGGACTTTAGGCAAGGTACGAGGCCTATGCTATGCTAAAAAGGTAGTAGCATCCTCCAAAGCAGGGTATAGTAAGTGCAGCTGCAACCTCCAAAAACTCCATTAAATTTCCTTTATTAGGGTCTTCCTCTTTACCATAAAAACCCATAATAGCTTGGACTTTTTTGGTCAAATCCTAAAATGAGCGATCTGCAGGAGGAGACCTGGGGTTATAAATCACAGAATCCCGACTGCAAGATGACAGAGAAGAGCTGGAAGGCTGCCCACCTTCATAGGGGATCGTTCACCCTCACCTCATCTTCCAATTCCTCCATCATTTATAGGAGATCAGGATTCTACCCTACCTCTTCATCGTCTTAAATGATGACCGGGGGGGGGGCAAACGATGGAGGCAGCAGCTGTGATGGAGTAACACTAGGTATACTTTTATGTCCAATTATTGACAGCACCAGCAGGGATGGCCCTGTCGAGGGGACTGTAGGACCATCATTGGCAGCGATGAGAACAGACAACGTGACATTTCTGAAAAAGACATCAGCACAGCCTGGGAGTTGACGACACCCAGAGGGCTTGTGTCTACTGTCATCGTTGGGACAGAAACTGATAATGGAGACAACATACTGTTCGTAGTAGGTACGGCAGTGCCAAAGCCAAGACCCAACTTTGGTGTCTCAGTGACAGTTTGGGGGCTGTACTCTATGCCGCCAGAGTGGTTGAAGGTGAAGACTTACCCTCTTTCAACAGGTACCTTGACCCCACCGGTGAAGCATTTCACTCTCTGTGCTTATGGTGATGGCTAGAGAAGGAGAAGGGCTTTGATGACAATTCATCCATGTCCTTTTTGCTAATCTTCTCCGACAGTCTCAGTGTCACCAACCGCTTTGGTGTATCCATCCCGGTGGCAGATGACCATGAGGGAGAAGCTAACCTGGTTTTCGGGATAGGCCCAAACATCACACACACACACACACACAAAGAGTCTGTGCATTGTCCTTGTAGTTAATCTGTAACTGCAAGTATAAAAAAAAAACTAAGTTTCTTTTGACAGCGGCACACAGGGAAAGCACTGATAAATTAACAATAAAACCTCAGAAACCATGCCGTTGTTTCCCTGCAGGTCTGATGAGCAGTCGATGGTGGAACAGTGGAGCAATGGGGCTGCCCCCGTCTTACAGGTGCTGACATTGCTCATCATGTTGGATAGTCCCTGGCTAGCAAAAGTTTCGAAGAGGTCCTGCCGCTGACAGTTTACAGTTCCAAAGGTGGAGATTATCCTTGTTGCAGATGTGTACATGGGGGTGGAGGGGAGTCAAAAGGCAAAATGCAAGGGAGAGGGAAGGGCGCAAGGGAATACAGAAAAGTAGAAACAAGTACCAGAGAGAAGAGGCATAATAAACACAAGACAGAAAAGGAAAATACAAAGGGGAGAGAGAGAAAGAAGGAAGAAAGGGGAAAAACACAAAGAAACATAGCAGCACTGTCCCTCCTGCGGCAAGCAGTGACTATATTTCTGACCCACGTAAGTTTTGGCATACTATTAATCATTTAACAAATCCTGGTAAATCTGGAACACAAACAAATGTAAGTTTACAAATTGGGGCAAATCTAATTGATAAACCGGAAAGTACTTCTGAGGCCCTGAATATTTTTTTTATAGACCTGCCAGGTTGTAATGAGTTGGGAGGTTCTATATTTGGAGACATGAAGCCTAAGCAAATAGAGGATTCATCTTTGTTCACCACCATTTAGATTTAGGGCCTTGAAAATATCGAAGTATGTAGGAATTGAGGTCTATAAATGCCTATAAATCAGCAGGGCCAGATGAAATTGAGGGTAGATTTCTTAAGTTAGCGGCAGACTATATAGCTCCAATTGTAACTTACATCTTTAATTGGAGCTTACAGTCTGAATGTTTTCCTATATCTTGGAGAGAAAGTAAGATCATTCCCATTCATAAAGGGGGTGATACTGCAGAATTGAATAATTATCGGCCTATAGCTCTACTTTCCATATTGTCCAAGTGTCTGGAAAAATGTGTTAATAGGCAGATTTCCGAACACTTGGACAAATATGGATTGTTGACACCCCACCAATCAGGGTTCAGAAAGGGTCACTCTACAACTACGGCATTGTTAGAGTTTAAAAATCTGGTTTGTACTGCTTTAAATTTGGGGTTGGAAACTGCAGTTGTATTTGTGGATTTGTCTAAGGCCTTTGACCTGGTGAGCCACTCCCTTCTACTGGACAAATTAAAAGATATAGGTATAGTTGATGGGCCCAGAAATTGGATAAAATCTTATTTAACAGGGCGTACCCAGAGGTAGAGGTCTCACAGACATTGTCCACATTTAGAAATGTTAGTAGAGGAGTTCCACAAGGTCCATTTTAGGGCCCTTGTTATTCCTCTTGTTTAATAATGATCTACCCCAAGTGGTGAGGCATTCGGCAGTGAGGCTTTATGCTGATGACATAGCGATCGATCACTACCGGAAGTTCTGTTTTGGATCTTCAACTAAAGCTTCAAACAGATTTTTGCCGGGTAGGAGTGGCTCACCAGGTCGAGGCTTTTGATGAATGTTAAAAAAACAAAATTAGTTTATTTTTCAAATAAGAAGCCTAAACCACAGATTCATATTGTAACACACACAAATAAACTTATAGAACAGGTGGATAGTTATTGTTATTTGGGGGTGACTTTCGATTATTTGTTGACCTTTGATACCCACATAAATAATAATATAAAAAAGGTGACCAAGAAATTAGGAGCCTTGAGACGAACTACTAAATGTTTACAAATTAAGGATAGGAAAAAAGTGGCCGAACAGCTGATTATGCCAACCCTGACGTATGGGGATTTAATTTATAGAACAGCAAGTAAACATCAGTTGATTAGATTAGATAGGGTGCAACATAGAATAGCTAGATATGTTTTGCAGTGTTCCTATCGAACTCATCATTGTAATATGTTCATAAAGTTGAACTGGCAGTCTTTAGAAATGATTTTTCAAAAACTGGTTAATACTGATACATAAATATAAGATATCTTACCCGAACATTATATCACAAATACTTTTTCCAAAGTTAGTAAAGGTAGGCATGAGTTTTTAAGATCTGTGCATAGACATAGAGTTTGTCCCATAAAATTCATAATAAATATGGCAATGGTTCCATTTCATGTCAGGCAGCTAAAGTATGGAATATTCTACCCTCCAATAAGATCTCTCAAGACCACATGATTTTTAAAATGAAATTTTGAAACTTCATAAAATAGAATGTAGTTGTATATGATTATGTATGGGAAATCCTTATTGTGAAACCTTGTATTTTTGTTTTGTATTTGTGTCTTAATGTATTGTTGGATATTGAAATGCCGTGTATTGCGTACATTTTGTATTTATTTGATTAATGTTATATGTTTAGATGTAACTAAGTGAAATATAAACAGGACTATCTTGAGAACAGGATTGTATAATCCTAATGATTAGAATTTCCTGTATAAAAATAATGTTTTCATCATCATCATTTCATCATACCCAGTTTGAGCATGCACCCATCTCCAAATGTACCAGCCAGAATGATTCCCCATCTCATACTTTTTAACCATGAGTAACATTTTCCTTCAGGAATCTGTAGAGACCCTCTTTGAAAAGCCTGAGTAGTGTTAGATTCTACAGTCTAATTGGGCAGGCTATTCCACATGTTAACCACCTATTAAGTAATGCTTTTTATTACTGTATCTCCTGGTCTGCCCAGCTCCCCCCATCTTCCAGCACCCCTCAAGCCCAGTCAACCACCTTCCAGGGACTTAACCAGTACTGTATCTGGTGGGCGTGTGCCAACCAGTGGTGCAGTGCCTGCAAGGTACCGGTTCATCCTGCTGACCTGGTGGGTTTCCACCTGGTTTGTGCCCCAAGGGTGGCCAGCATGCAATGACACAAGCTAGCACTTGTGCGCACAGGTGGCGTCTACTGCCCTACCCCATTTGTGCATCCACTGAGCTGCCACCCTGGCTCTGCCAAGTGGCAGACAAGTAGCGAAACAGTGTCCCCTCTCCTTAAGGGAGGAGAGATGTGCAGAGAATGCTCAATCCACCTTCCCCAGCTGCACCCCCCCCCCCAAAACCTGAATCTATTCCAGAACGCAGGTCATTAACACAGCAAGCGGTAACGTTACCACTGCACTACCAGGCCAGTTTGACACAGTGCTTTTCTAATGGTTCCTCTTATCCTGCCCCACCTACCACATAATTTCACTGCATACCTTCTGATTTTACTTGCACTTCATTTTGTTTGTTAACCAGGTGCACATGTACTGTGGGCAACAAGTCCCAGGGAGCCAATAACCATGCAGTTTAGGCAGTGTCAGTGGCTCAGTAGGTAGCACACTCGCCTCTGAGGCCGGGAGATCAGAGGGCTGTGAGTTCAGTTCCCACATCTGCAGGACACCCGCCTGCAGCTCCTTGTCCCTGAACAGGGCAGTTCCAGCTCACCCACGGTCGGCCGGCACCCAGCCAGCCACCAACCAAGACCAGGACACCCGCCTGCAGCTCCTTGGAAGCTGCTTGTCCCTGAACAGGGCAGTTCCAGCTCACCCACGGTCGGCCGGCACCCAGCCAGCCACCGACCAAGACCAGGACACCCACCTGCAGCTCCTTGGAAGCTGCTTGTCCCTGAACAGGGCAGTTCCAGCTCACCCACGGTCGGCCGGCACCCAGCCAGCCACCGACCAAGACCAGGACACCCGCCTGCAGCTCCTTGGAAGCTGCTTGTCCCTGAACAGGGCAGTTCCAGCTCACCCACGGTCGGCCGGCACTCAGCCAGCCACCGACCAAGACCAGGACATCTGCCTGCAGCTCCTTGGAAGGTACGGGACAGCGCAGCCAATCAGAACACGGGTGCTTCCAGCAAACCCACTCTGATTGGCAGGAGTTTTCCCCTGCTATAGACACCTGGCACTTTGTTAGACTTTTCATAGAACTAAGCACATTTCTACTGTGTTATTAGGAGTTTTTCTACTGTATTAGCTGGATTGTAATTTCTACTACTGTTTTAAATTGCTTACACCTCTTCTGTCTGACTGCTATTCCTGCAGCGCCCCCATCCAAGCACTCTGCCTTGGCTCCGATAAGTCTAACTACCTTTTGTCTTACTAAACTGCTCAAATCTAACCCCCTTTACCTCTATGCTATTGAAGACCTGCTCTGTCTTCTTCTCTCTAGCTGCTTGTCCCTGAACAGGGCAGTTCCAGCTCACCCATGGTCGGCCGGCACCCAGCCAGCCACCGACCAAGACCAGGACACCCGCCTGCAGCTCCTTGGAAGGTACGGGATAGCGCAGCCAATCAGAACACGGGTGCTTCCAGCAAACCCACTCTGATTGGCAGGAGTTTTCCCCTGCTATAGACACCTGGCACTTTGTTAGACTTTCCATAGAACTAAGCACATTTCTACTGTGTTATTAGGAGTTTTTCTACTGTATTGGCTGGATTGTAATTTCTACTACTGTTTTAAATTGCTTACACCTCTTCTGTCTGACTGCTATTCCTGCAGCCCCCCATCCAAGCACTCTGCCTTGGCTCCAATAAGTCTAACTACCTTTTTTTTTTTCCATTAGCAGGTTATACAGACCTGCCACTAGAGGGATTCTTGGTCTTCTACATAAATCACTGTATTCTTTCGTGGGCAATATGGCCTGCATTATCATTCTACTTCTTTCCCGGTTCTGCTACAAGGGGACTTGAGTCTGAAGGGTGGATGGCCACTAACTAAGCTGCTCCTGATCTCCTTGTTCCCCTTTCTGCTGTATTTTCTCATCTAGGTTTTAAATGGGTACTTAGGTGGGCAAATTTCTTGCCTAGAAAAAATATTGCACTAATACAAATCACGAGACCACTCAATCTGGGACCATGGCTCTCCTTATTGTGTTTTTATTGCTCTAAGGTGCAGAGTTTTCACAATACAGTGCAATTGAAGTACCTCAATGCAATTCAGTTCTCCAGCATTACCTTATCAATACCTAATGTTATAACAGTCTACCGTGCAGACACTCTGTCATTCTCTCTCCCCTTTTAGCCTATTCCCCGGTTAGCCTACACCCTTTGCTACTGTCCTCACCTATGTCTCACCCAAGCACTTACATTGATCACAATCAACTGTCATTACAGTGGGCCGCCTCTTCATGCAAGCACGATATGGGTTGCCGCAAAGAAATAAAAAAGCAGTCTCCATTCTTATAAGCTCCTTAAAGAAAGTTATACTTCTGCTTCTTCTCTGCTCAGGAAATGTGGAGCTCAACCTGGGCCCCCACAACTTACCTCGCCTATCGATTTTGCTGAGGCTACAGGTCTCAAAATGATGATGGTCAACATTTTAAGCCTGCCTAAAAACTTGTACAGCTGCAAGCCTGGGCTGCCACGTTAACCCAGACCTTATCATAATTACTGAGTCGTGGTTAAAAAAGCGAACACTGATCAACAAATATCACTGCAGGGCTACAATTTATTTAGAGCAGATAGAGAGTCTAGGCGGGGTGTGGTTATCTATGCCAAATCTAAGTACTTGGTCACCAATATTAGTTACAAATCTCTAGCCAAGGAATTTGAGTTAGTTTCGCTGAGCCTTCATCTCCCCTCCTCGGAATGTATCACTATCCTAGGTGGCTATAGACCCCGTCTGGTGGTGATGAAGTCCTTAATCTTTTGAAATCCATGTTCGTAGATGCAAAAACTGAAACAATATTTCTAGGAGATCTAAATATGGACTGGCTGTCACCTAAATCACATGGCCTCAAATCCCTTTGTGACGAGCTAGGTCTTGGGCAATTAGTCAGAGAACCTACTAGGAACAACACTCTAAATACTTCCAACAGTTCCATTCTAGATGTGGTACTAACCACCCATCCACACAAAATATCTCATTTGGCAGTGTTTCACAACGACATGAGCGATCATGGAATTGTTGCTTGCATAAGATCTCAAATTAAGGCCCAGCTGCAACCCATCTTTATAACAAAAAGATCCTTTTGCAAATTCAGTGCAGTAAACCTCCTATCTGACCTGAGCATGATCAGATGGCAAGATCTTTACCTAGCCAAAGATGTCAACAAGGCAGCTTGCATCCTTAATGACAAACTCACTACAATAATAAATAAGCATGCCCCTTTCATCAAAGTAAGGGTACGGAACAATTCCAATCCCTGGTTCACCTCGGATCTCAAGGCAGCCCTTATAGCTCGAGATAAGCTCTGGGCTAAAGCTAGACATTCCAAAGAATCTTCGGATTGGCAGGCCTTTAGAATAGCCAGGAATAACTGTGTGAAAAAACTTCGCTCTGCTAAAGCTAACTATTATATTTCTACTCTCGAACAAGCTAAAGGTAACCCTCATAAAATATGGAAGACTATCAAAGCTATAGAAGGACGGCCCATGGCCCCCTCTGTCCCAACAAAGATAGTCGCAAGTAGCAAGATTGTGGAAAACAAGTCCCTAATCCTGGAGGAACTTAACTCCCACTTTGCCACAGCTGGATTAGCTTTTGACTCTTCACCTTATGTTGGTGCTGCGGTGAGCCAGCATACCCCTCCCCCTACATCTAGTCCTGGACCCAGTCCCTTCCAACTGCGCGAGATAACTTATAAAGAAGTAGAAGATTCTCTTCTTAACTTAGACACCAAAAAAAGTGCAGGGGACAATGGCTTGGAACTCTTTTTCCTAAGGTCAGGCTATGCCCATCTCACTGCCCCAATTCTCCACATCTTCAATCTTTCCATTACATCTGCTGCTGTGCTGTCCTGCTGGAAATCAGCACATATCCTCCCTCTATTTAAATCTGGTGACCCATGCGATGTAAACAACTATAGGCCTATCTCCATATTGCCTATCCTTTCTAAAGTTCTCGAAAAACTGATCCATATTCAGTTAAATATCACTTGGAAACCTTCTCTCTCACTAACCCAGCTCAATCTGGTTTCCGGGCTAATCATAGCACAATCACTGCACTAGCAAAAGTAACCAATGATTGGATCTCTGCTATAGATGCTAAGACGGTAACTGGTGCAGTCTTTTTGGACCTCAGCAAAGCTTTTGATACTGTTGATCACAAACTATTAGTCAATTGCCTTGCAAAGTTGGGTGCCACATACCATACCACCCAGTGGTTCTCTAGCTACCTAACTGGAAGATTCCAAAAAGTAAAGGCGGAAGGCTTTTTTTCTACTGCCTTGCCAGTTGCAAGAGGAGTCCCCCAAGGATCCATCTTAGGCCCTATCTTGTTTTCTCTGTACATCAATGATTTAGATGCTAACATATCTCGTCCAATCTCACTTTTTGCAGATGATACTGTGTTGTATACTTCTGGCTCATCGTTATCTGAAGTCAAGGGAGTACTTCAAGCGGACTTGCAAACTTGAGCATAATTTAATAAAGGCAAAGCTTCTGCTCAATGCCAAGAAGACTAAGCGATGATATTCTCCACAGTGCTGTCTCAGGCCCCCAATACCTTGCCCAAGACTTCATTGTCACCACGCTAAACGAGCCTCTGGAAGTTGTAACCAAATTTAAATATCTAGGTATCTGGATCGACAATAAATTATCTTTCAGTGACCACATCGAAGATGTCTCTAGAAGGTTAAAAGCAAGGTTAGGTTTCTTCTACAGAAATAGGCCCTTTTTCCCCCTTGAAACTCGAAACAAGCTTGTACAGGCCACTTTTCTCCCCCTACTCGATTATGGCGATGTAATCTATTCCTCCACCACTCTTGCAAATCTAAGTAAACTGGACATCCTTTATCACCGTGCGTTACGGTTCATTACCAACTCCCCTTACCGTTCGCACCACTGTGACTTATATGCAGCTGTTGGTTGGACATCCCTTACTACTAGACGCCTGCTCCATGCTGGGCTATGGACTCTTAAACTGCTCCTGCAGAAATTGCCAAGCTATCTCTCTTCCCTTATTAGTATCTCACATAGTGCATACTGGTTAAGAAAATCTGACTTTATTATGCTTGACATACCAAGGGCCTTGGACTTCCTTTGTTGGCATGCTGCATATGCCCTTCCTCCAATGCACCTATAAAACCGCATTGAAACTAACTAGCACAGTTTCAATAAACTTCTACAAATCACTAAGTTCAGCCAAAATAAAAGACACCTGTAACTGTCATTAAGTCTCTTCCTTCCCCATGTGTGTCATATTTATCCACTGGTAAGGTATAAATGATTTGTCATATTAACTGCTTTCCCTTCCCCTTCTACTCCTGGCTTTATCTTTGCTTACGCTCCACTGCCACTCTATCAAATCTCTCCTCCCTCCCATATCAGTTGTAGACTGTTGTTTGTTCTAGCTGCCAAAATACTGTATATTTGATTTGATTTGATTAAATCAAATCACACCAGTCATCATGTTTCATTTATCAGTATGCGACCTATAAGTCGCTTCCCTGTCTCATATCAATGTTTACCACCTGCAGTCACCCTATGTGGTACCCTTGTATGTATATCCAGTCTGCATCATGTAACGTGTATTTCATGTATATACTGTTATTACCTATCTGTGTTTGTACTTTGTGTTTATGTCACAGGACCTCCTTGTGAATGAGCTTGCTCAATGGAGTTTTCCTGCAATAAACTTGAACTTGAACATCTGGCACTTGGGTTAATATCCTAGTACTGACACTGTAGTGCAGCATAAGAGGGGTGCTGCACTTCTGAGGTGCCATCTTTTGGATGAGTCGTTAAACCGAGGTCCCATCTGCCTGGATTGGTGGTAGTTCAGGTGGATGTTAAAGATCCCATGGCACTTATCGAAAAAGAGTAGGGAAATTTCCCCAGTGTCCTGGCCAAATTTCCCTCATTCACTAACAATACCACCAACAGCTTAATCTGGTTCAAGGTCAGCTGGCATTCATCTGTATCCACCCTCCCCCGGGTCGTGCCTGAAAATAGGCAGGATTTGTCTAGTGCACTTACCTGGTCAACAAAAACTAAATAAATAAATAAAAAATCCTTAGTAGTACACACACAAAACAAATATAGAAAATAAGAAAATACAGAAAATAAGGATATACACATGCACTTAGCCATTGTCAATAAACTTTTATATGAATCCTCAGGATCGTGGGAGCAGTGGCATGGGAGAGGGAGCTGGATGTCACTGTCCACCTAGGGACAAATGATCTGGCTGGGAATGGGAAGAGAACAGTGCAGGAAGAGGTTGGGGAGGGGCCTTAGACAAGTAGAATGCACAGTAACCTTCTCGGAGGTGCTACTTGTCTATGGCACGGGTGAGGCTAGGGTACTCCGCAACTTGGGATTCAATGAATAGTTGAAAAACTGGTACAGAGCTCAGGGTTTTGGCTTCATTGGGGCCTGGGGGTCCACCTGGAGGGATGCATGCCTATACTGGCGCAATGGTCTGCATCTGTTCAGGAGGGGAACCAGGATACTAGGTGATAGGTTTAAATGCTTCATTGGCAAGCATTTAAACTAGCCAAGGGGGAAGACACTGAAAAGAAGCATGGAAATCCCAGCCCCATCTCCCCAAAACAAGGTAGTTAGTGAGGTAAACACTAAGGTAGACAAGTCAATAGGGAGCATGATAGGGGTCAATGGAGAAAAAGACAAGGACAGATAGTGTTGGAACCCATTCGGGAGAGAGCACTCTTAGACCTGGTACTCTCAAATGGGGAAAGAGAGAGGATCTCGGATTTAGAAGTGGGTAGCCAACTGGGAACAAGCGACCACCAAACAGTGTGGTTCACGATAAACAGAGTCAAGTCATCCAAAGGTGAGGGCACTGGACTTTAGGAGTGCTGACTTTGGTAAAATGGGGGCGTGCCTCAGAAAAGCACTAGCAAATGGGCAAGAAGGTGAGATGGAGGAGCAATGGGGAAAAAAAATCAAAGCTGCCATCACAGAGGCAGCAAGCCTTTGTGTAAAGCAAATAAAACAAAACTAAGGAAAAAACAACTATGGTTCTCAAAAGAGGTGGTGGGGAAGGCTACGGAGAAAAAAACAGCATTTAGGAAGTATAAGGAAACACAGAAGGAGCAGGACAGAGAACTGTAACAGTTGAAGCAGAAGTAAGCGGGAAGGCCGTTAAAATAGCAAAGGCCCAAACCGAGGAGAAGATAGCCAACTCAGTTAAGAGGAGGGATAAAATCTTTTATAGGTACATTAGGGAATGAAGAGAGACTAAGGCAGGATAGTGAAGCTTAATAAAGGGAAGGGGGCAGAGGGTGACCGTGACAAAGCAGAGATACTGAACGAATACTTCTGCTCAGTATTCACAAAAGAAGAGGAGGGAGGCCTAAACCAAATAACAGAAGCACACTGGATAAGGGGGGTCGACACCAGTCCATTCACAGAAGAAAGGTCCTGAAAGAACTCCTAAAACTGAAGGTGGACAAAGCAATGGGGTCTGACGGGATTCACCCCAGAATTCTAAAAGAACTAAGGGGACAACTAGTATCACCACTGACTACCCTTTTTAATAGATCACAGGAGGAAGGTGTGGTACCTGAGGACTGGAGGAGGGTGGATGTGATTCCCCTTCACAAAAGTGGGAGCAAGGCAGAGGCAGGAAACTACATACCTGTTAGTTTGACCTCAGTGGTAGGGAAAATGATGGAGTCACTTCTGAAAGATAGAATTGATGAATACCTAGAGGCCAGAGGGGCACAGGACCCAAGACAGCATGGATTCACAACGGGAAGGTCATGTCAGATGAATCTAATGTTTTTCTTTGACTGGGTGACCAAAGCAGACGACCAGGGAGGGGCTGTGGACGTGGCCTACCTAGACTTTAGCAAGGCATTTGACACAGTCCCACACAAAAGATTAATAAACAAGTCAGCCAGCCAGGAAGGGCGATAGCCTGGGTAAAAAACTGGCTGGACAACAGGACGCAGAAGGTAATAGTAAACAGAGTCCACTCCAAGGAAAGGAGGGTTACTAGTGGGGTACCGCAAGGCTCAGTACTGGGACTGGTCCTCTTTAATGTCTTTATAGGTGACATTGCAGATGGACTGGAATGAAAAGTGTGCCTCTTTGCAGACGACAAAGATCTGCAAAAGGGTTGTT
This sequence comes from Neoceratodus forsteri, assembly GCA_016271365.2. Classification (NCBI taxonomy): domain Eukaryota; kingdom Metazoa; phylum Chordata; order Ceratodontiformes; family Ceratodontidae; genus Neoceratodus; species Neoceratodus forsteri. The sequence continues at coordinate 968,210,184 of CM028133.1, forward strand.
ACACAAGTGGTTGGTGGAAAGGATGAGAAGGGACTTGGCAAGGCTGGAGGAATGGTCAAAATTATGGCAGCTTAGATTCAATACAAAGATGTGCAAAGTAATGCACCTGGGAAACAAAAACCCAAGAGAAGAGTACACAGTGAAGGGGGGGAGGTATTAACCACAACAAAAATGAAAAGGGACTGGGGGTAGGCATATCAGACGACCTAAAGGTAGGCAAGCATTGTGAGAAGGCAGCAAAGAGGGCTGAGATGATACTGGGATCCATAGAGAGAGGCATCACCAGCAGAAAACAGGAAGTTGTTATCCCTCTGTACAGACAGTTGGTGTGACCCATCTGGAGTACTGCGTGCAGTTCTGGAGACCCCATCTCCACAAGGAAATATAACAGGTTGGAGGTAGTCCAGAGGAGGGCAACTAAAATGGTGCAGAGTCTGCACCAGAAGCCATATGAAGAAAGACTAAAAGAGCTTAATATGTATACCGTCGAGGAAAGACTGGATAGAAACTTTCAAGTACCTCAAGGGAATCAACAAAGTCCAAGAGGGTAGCATCTTTCAGAAAAAGAGGCGTGTAAGAACAAGGTGGCACAATCTCAAGATGGGGGGTGGGGACAACTCAGGGGCAATGTGAGGAAGTATTTTTTCATGGAGAGGGTGATGGACGCATGTAACGGTCTTTCTGAGGAAGTCGTGGGGTCAAAAACAGTGGGGGAGTTTAAAAATACATGGGACAGACATAAGGCAATTCTAGTGGGAGGTGGGAGGAAGTAGGTTGTTGGTAAAACCAGGATCTGCAGCTTATCGGATGGGTAAGGAAATGGGCATACTGGGTGGGTGATGCGGTCCTGACCTGCTGTCAGACTCTGTTTCTATGTAAACTGCCCATTGACTTGCAACACTGTATCTCATTAGTTAAACTATCCCACTGTTTGGCAGAGCAAGAAAAAGATTACTATAGCGAGACTGTTTTCTATAGCAGAATCACATTTCGACTTTGACTTGTCCTAAGCTGGTGCATACTTCTTGGGATAGTAAGGCCATATAAAAAGGTTACTCGCCTGTAACAGTATTCTAGGAGTGGTATATGATGTACATCTACACTTCTGGCAGTGTTCCTTTCCCTTTAAGGCTTGCTGGAAAGTCTTCAAGCTGGCTCCTCCCACCCACCCAGGTGGTAACTCCCTTGGCGCCACACCATGACATCAGATCTTGCCCGCTGGAAGCAAGACCAATGTGCCAACTGCCAGGGGAGGTCAGGTGGGTCAGTGTGGATGTACATCATATACCACTCCTGGAACTACTGTTACAGGTAAGTAACCTGTTTTTCTAGAGACGTGGATATGATGCGCTATCCACACTTCTGGCAGACTCCTAGCAGTTCTCCGGGAGGAGGTGGCAAGGCGCAACCCCCTACTTAGGGAACAAAGATTGGAGAACTGAGGCCCCACAACCAGCATCCCAGAATGACTCAAGGTCGATGTGGTAGTGGGATATAAAGGTGTGTGCTGACTTCAGGTAGCAGCCCTGCAGATTTCCTGGATAGGGACATCGCTGGAAGCAGCCACTGAGGCAGCAGTATGATGGGTGAAATGAGCCCTTGGCTCTACTGAAGGATCCCTAGCTGCCAACCTAAAGCAAAAGTCCATGCAGGATACAATCCACCTGCCAATCATCCACTTAGCTGCAGGTCTGCCAGGTGCAGCTTCAGCGTAGGTGACAAATACCTGGCGAACCTCTCCCTGAACTCCAGCAGTGTGCTCCTTATAGTAGGAAAGTGCTTGTCACAGGTCCATCGTATGGAGCCTATACTCTGCCTCAGAGGTGTGATTGGTGAAGTACACTGGGAGATTAATCACCTGGTGAAGGTGGAAATCTGACACAATCTTCAGGAGGAACTTCGGACTGGGGCGAAGGACAACCTTGTCCTTGAGGAAGACCAGGTAAGGAGACTCCACCAAGAGCGCCTGGAGTTCACTGATGCTTCTGGCTGATGTGATAGCCACCAGGAAGGTGGTCTTCCATGACAGGCGAGACATCTCACACCTGCGCACTGGTTTGGATGGCTTGCACATGAGCTTAGTCAATACCAGCAACAAGCCCCAAGGTGGTGGTAGTTCAAGCACTGGAAGGGAAATGTGGTCAAGGCCCTTGAAAAAGCACCAGACCACCTTCTCTTGTGCCACTGAATGCATACCAGCCCACGCCAGGTAAGCAAAGATGGCAGCCAGGTGCACCTTGAGGGTCGTCGACTGGAGGACCAACAGACAGGGACCCAGGCAGTCGAGAATGATAGCCATCTAACAAGATAAGGGGTCAAGCCCCTTGCCCTGGCACCAAATGGAGAACCTCTTCTATTTGAAGGCATAGCATTTTCAGGTCTACTCCTTCCAAGATGCCTTGACCACAGTGATGACATCTTCAGAGAGACGCAAAGCCTGGAACTCTAGCTACTCAGGAACCAGGCTGTCAGGCGCAGGGGACTGAAGGTCTGGATTTCTCCTGATTGCATGAGAGCAGGTCCAGGTGTAAAGGGAGACACCTTGGGAGCCTGCTGCTGAGCCTGAGGAGATCAGGTTACCAAAACTGGTGGGGCCGGTCTGGAGCCACCAAGACCATCTGTGCCTTGCTCCTCCTGGCCTTGAGCAACACCTTGTGGATCAAGGGAAATGGAGGAAAGGCATAGAGAAGGCACGGGATCCAGAGCCTTGAGAAGGCATCTACCTGCAGCGTTCCCTGCTAAGGGAGGTGGGCACAATACAGTCTCAGCTTTGCGTTCTCCCTGGAGGCACACATCCACCAGAGGAGTGCCCCATTGGGAGAACAGGCTGTGTACTACATCCGGATGGAAGGGACACTTGTGAGATGCCTCTCCCACACGGCTGGGGGCATCCACCAGCTGGATGGAGATGCCAGCCATATGGATGGCCAGGAAATCGGCATCCAGGCTGCGCAGGAGGGTCCAGATGTGGACAGCTTCCCTGCACAGAGGAAGGAAGTGTAGACCACCCTATCTGTTGAGGCAGGACATGGTCATGGCGTTGTCCATCTGGACCTGAATGACCTGACCCCGAATGTGCAGATCAAAGGCTGTCAGCGCCAGCTGAACTGCCCAAAGCTCCAGAAGGTTGATATGGCATTGGGACTCTTTGGGGGGTCCACAGTCCATGCACTCTGTGGTCCCCTAGGTGGGCACCCAAGCCCATCAGGGAGGCATCGGTCAGGATGGTGACTGTCGGCTCTGAACAGACAAATAGGTTTCCTTCCTACAGATTATCTGGGATTAACCACCAGTGGAAGGCATCTCACATCAGCTGGGTCACACTGACCGGCAGGTCAAAGTAGCCCTTGCACGGAGATCATTGGTTGGCAAGCTCCCACTGCAGACAGTGCATTCTCCACTGGGCCCAACAGGCCAGGCTGGTGCATGCCGTCATGTCGGGAGGTACAGGAAGTTCTGAGCAGGGCGCAACTGCCCAACCTAAAGTGACTGGGTAAAGGAGGAGAGAGCCTCCGCCCGGTCCACTGAAAGCCGAGACCTGGCTCTGCAAGGGTCGAGCCTTGCCACCATGAAGTGCATCAGCTGCAAAGGTATGAGTTCCGACTTGGCCTCATTGACCAGGAGGCCAAAGGACAAGCAGGTCTAGAGAGCCAGATCCCTGAAGAGCTTCACCTCCTCCCTGGAGGAACAAGCTGGGATTCAGTCATCCAGGTAGGGGTATACCCGGACCCCTTGGTGCCTCAAGTAGGCTGCCACCATTGCTATGCATTTCGTAAAGATCCTAGGAGCCGAGGAGAGGCTAAAGGGCATGGCCTCAAACTCAAAGAATCCCCTCTGCACGTAACCAGAGGAACTGGTGGTGGGACAGACAGATTGGGACGTGGAAGAACGCATCCTGAAGATCCAGAGAGCAGAACCACATATTCTGGTCCAGAGATGGTATGATTTGAGACAGAGTGACCATTCTGAAAGTGTGTGTCTGAAGAAATTTGTTTAAGTCGTACAGATCTAAGATGATACGCCAGCACCCAGTCCGATATGGCACCAGGATGTACCTGGAGACAAACCCTGGGTGTACTGGAGGGTCCGAGACAGGAGCCATGACCTCCTTGTAGAGGAGCTGGGCAATGTTGTCCTGAAGGGCTGACAGAATGTCGTCAGACACCATGTCCTCCCGTGCAGCGCAGGCTCGGCAAGGCAGGTAAGCCTCGAATTCCAGAGGCAGACCCGGACCAACCACCTCCAGGACCCACCTGTACGTGGTAACAGCAGATCAGGTGGAAAGGAAGTGGCATAGCCAGATCCTCACGGGAGGACCCAGGGGAGTTAGTACAGGCATGGGAGAGGCACCTATGGAGGAGGGACCCACCAAGGAAGCAGCAGAACCTCAACCACCAGATTTACAGATGACTGATGCAACCACCGTCAGTCAGAGACACCAAGCCTGGGCCTGCTGCCCAGCTGGCGACTGGGACAGCTTGGCCGCAGGGGCAAAGAGAGGCCACAAAGGCTTCTTCCTTTGGACCTTAGAGCCCTTGGGATCCCTCTGGGTGGAGGTAACACAGTCCAGAGTGGCACTGGACTTCTCAATTAGAGTAAGGTGTCCTTCCACCCCCCCAGCCTCAACAAGTTGGTGCCCAGGAAGGGGACATCCGCCAGCTTGTGCTGGGTACCTACCATAAAGGTCAAGATCCTCAGTCAAGCTCTGCAATGCATGGCCACCATAGTGGCCACAGACTGGGCGCAGGAGTCACCGATGGCCATGGCTGTCTGGAGCTGCTGCTTAGCCATTGCTTGGCCTTGGTCCCACACCTGCTTGACTGTGGTCAGCAAGTCAACTGTGAGCTGGGGATGCACCTCATCAAGGGTGCCTAAGAGGGCATGAGTGAAGTGGGCCATCAAAAGGGCTAAACTCACTTGCCGAAGGCCGAGCGAGGAGGCCGCATAGACCTTTTTGGCCATGTGATCCAATTTCTTTGATTCCTTGTCAGGAGGTCTGTCCATGTTCCCGATGCTGCTGGTATGCCAAAAAAAAAAAAGAACAAGTTGGCCACCAGACTCAAAAGATGTTCAGTTGAACCCGACAGGGAATCAGTAGGGACCACATACTTGTGGGTCATCTGTGCAAACTATGCAGGGCAAGAGGCAGGATGCTGCCAAAGCTCCAGAGCGAGGCCAAGAATGGCCTCAGCAATCAGGAAGCTTCCCCAAGGGAGTCACTCCGGTCGAGAATCTCAGTCGAGGGGTAACTGGCCCATTTCAGAACAGGCTCCATCTGGAGTCCTGTGAACTCCAAGACTAAGCAAAGCAGGCCTGAGAAAAAGTGGGACCATGCTCCGGGGACAAATCTTCTCCCAACTTGGTGTCAGACAGGAGTATAGGGAGGAACTCTCAGATTCCGAGGATTTGTCAAAAAGTGGTTGACCGCCAGAGTCCCGGCTGACCCTACGGAGTATGTCAGAAGTCATGATGACCAATAGCCAATGAGGAAGCCTGGAAGCGGCACAGGCATCCTTTGGTAGGGGAGAATCACCGGCGGCTGCTTAGGCGCCAGCTTCACCTGGATGGGCAGAGAGGCTGGAATAGGCCGCTACAGAGTGGGCTGTGGCATGGAAGAGGGGCCAGGACCAGCTTAACCCTGGTAAACATGAGCTGATGCCACATGAGCTCCTCATAGCACCAACACATTTTGTGGTGGAGTCTCTCCTAGTCCGATGAGGAGTAGCAGCAACGCCACTTGCTCGAATGCTGAGAGCAGATCGCCAATGCCAACACGGGCTGCTCGACTCGGGGTTTCGGGATCGAGACCTCAACCATCAGGAACACAGATGGTGGGTCTTGGAGGGAGCCCGCGAAAGCTGAGGAACCTCATGGGTTATCGGACCCCAAAGGGTACGGACCAGATCAGCAAGCTGGTCCAACCCACCCCGAGAAGTGACAGGAAGGACCGGAGGTCTTGGTGAGGGAGATATCGGCCTCATCTGGTGACACGCATCGACCGGGTCGAGAACAATCTTGACAGGTTGGTCAACCAGCCTCTCAACCAACTGGCCCGATGAGGAGATCGTGGAGCCAGCTGCCTGGGCTGAAGGATCGATCGTAGTCAAATCCTCCAGAGACGCGCAGGAACCCAAGGCCTAAAAGCACTCACAATCCCACAATCAACAGCAAGACTTCTTTAGTTTCTTTCTTTCTTCAAAAATTTGGATTTTGTGCCCTTAGAGGGGCCCTGCCCAAAGGTAGGGAGGGACTGGTACAAATCCTGAAACGCCCTGTGAAGGCGACACCACATGAAAGTGGCACAAAGGCCAAAGCTGAAGAGGCATGCTTCTCGGCTTGAGCCACTGCCTCTTCAAAAGCCGCAAGTTGTTCAGTGGACCCCGCAGCTGTGGAGACTGCCCAACGGACATCCTATGAGTGAACAGGGGGATCCTGTTCATCTGAGTGCCCCAAGAGAAGCCGAGCATACAGGTTTTCTAAAGCAGAAGGCGCAAGGTGCAACAAAGGTCACATGCCTGGAGATTGTGTTCGTAGCTTAGGCAGTACATGCACAAGGTGTGCGGGTCCATCTGAGATATCTTCTGCCCGCACTTGCACTTCTTAAACCCCAGTGCCGACTTCGAGTTGTCCATGTCGGAGATTGAGAAATTGCCTGAAGACAGAGTAATTTTGCAAAGGTTTGAAGCAAATGTCCTACTCAGCGCAGAGAGCGGTAAGGAGGGAACCCTCTTCTTCTTCCAGCAGAAAGGAAAATCCGACATCATGGGGTGGTGCCGACAGAGTTACCAGCCTGGTGAGTGCGAGAAGCCAGCTCGAAGACATTCCAGCAATCCTTAAAGGGAAATGAACACGGCCAGAAGCGTGGATTTGTACATCATATCCACGTCCCTAGAAATGAATATTACTTTTTAGTTCAGCTGTTGCCTTTTCAATCTGTTTTGTTTTAGTTTTGTCAATTAGAAAATGTCCTACCTGACTGTATTAGATGTGTGGAGAAGCACTGTACACCTCAAGGCTGGTTTATCTAGTTGTGTTGCTCATACTGCATCATCATTGTAATCTCACGGACTATGACAGCACCACTGACAAAGAGCCACTCGCCTTCTGCCGGGCCAGTCCTTTTTATGTCACAAGGAGTGAGGTCACAATGCTGACAAGGTAGGATGAGGAATAAGAAACAGGAAATCCTTGACAAAAAAAAACAAAACAACCAGAGGTCTACTGTATTAGACTCCTGCCATCCAGACAGCTGCAACACTGCTCAGTGCTTGCACCTGAAACCATACACATCACAGCTACGTCAGCACACTGTTAGTGCTGTAACTCAAAACCTACATAATCTACTATTCCATCTCTGAGCCACTGTGGAACAGCACGTAACATACACATGCCCTGGTGGGCAATGTTGCTGAATTTCTTTATTGTGGCAATCCAGAATCAAATTCCTGCCTGGCAGTGTTCCAGACGCACCAGGCAGATGCAGTGTGCCACCAAGCTGAGACAGTCGGTGGTGCTGTTTGGGCGGTTCTGAGGTGCCCTAACATCTTTTCTGGGTAACTGGGAGAGTGGCTGATGTAGATGTGACACATTTCTGATGCTTTTGGTTGGAGGAACCTGTCACTATCAGCATTCCATATAGGTTTACCACACACCAGGTGACAAAATGTGTCCCTACATTGTCTCTAATTCTATTCACCATAATAATTTTAGCTGCTCTTTGCTGCACCCTCTGTATTGTTGTAACAGCCTTTATATACTGAAGTGACCAACACTGCACACAGTACCACTACTACTCCAGCTTTCAGTGACCTATAAAAGGGCAGAACTGCATCACTTTCATGGCACTGTATGCTACTTTTAATGCAACACCGTATATACTGATGTTTACAGAAAGAGAAAGACTTCTGGTCCACCCAAATTGCCCAGTTCCTATCTAGGCCCTCACCAGTCTAGCACTGGCTTGAGCTCTGGCTTGTTAATCATCCCACAGTTCTGCCTGAACAAACAGCCCCTTCCCGTCAACCTCACCAGTCCCATACAGTTTGCCTTACATACTGCTACTCCACATTGCTAGGACAGCTTTGGCATTCCTTTAGTGACTTCCAGGTCCTTTTCTGCTAGTTGTTTTCTGTTTAAACAGTACCTCCAGCCTGATTTCTTTGGGTCTAAGTGAAAGACCTTACACTTATCCAAATTGAATTTCATTTGCCACTTGATGACCCGCTCATCCACTACATTTCCGTCCCTCTGCAAACTGCATTCCTCTTCCCCAGAATCTACCAACCTCGTTTTCTGTGTCATCATTTAATAACCTTACAGTACTTGAAAAACTGAACTCCAGGTCATCAGTGAAAATATTAAATACGTGTTCCGAAAACTGACCCCTGGGGAACCCACAGGTGACTTACTTCTAGTCTGATGTCATCCCATGCACCATGACCCACTGAGACCTACTGCTTAATCAACTATCTATCATGCATGGCAATTTAAGTTCAAAAGGGACTGCAGAACCATCAAGCCCCCTCCTCCACCCCCAAAAAAAAACATCAAAAGCAGGGACCAACAAGTATGCTGGAAATGTAATAATTAAAACCCTGACTCCCAAAATGTCTTGTGATTTTTGCATATCTGGTCATTACAAATATTGGAAGGATTTGGCTGTTATCACTAGGGTTGTCACGGTATCAAGAGTATACCGCAGTATCAGAAGTCACGGTATTGATACCGTGGGCAATTTCAGATACTGCGATAACCATGATTCACGGTATACTGTGGTACTGAGACCTTTCAATTAGTTTTTTTTCCATTTTCAGGGACAACTGTACCTTCCACGCCAACTCTCCCTGATGCAAGAGTTCGAGGAGGCTTCTTTTATGTGCAAAAATTACTTGTTCTGCAATACCGCGGTATTACTGTGACGATTATCATACGGTCAGAATTTCATACCATGACAAGCCTAGCTCTCACAGTGATGAAGGACATAGTGCCACAACAAAAACTGCGATATCTTCTTTTACAAAAAAAACAATTTTCACTCAAGAACAGTTTTCACACAAAAAAGGAGACTTGCACGAAATGTTACAATACTTAACAAAATAAGAGACAATTCTGTCCAGCCCTAGGTCTGCTTGCGATGTTTGGCACCACAAGCTCTCTTTAAAGTGGATATTTTAGTTAATCAGTAATGTTAAAGTAGTGATAATGTTCATGTGCTAGACAGTATTTTGAGATTACATTTCCTTTATATTCCACACTTAGCCTCTCTTGAGAGCAAATATCCAAGCTCTGGATGAAAAATGGTTGAGAAGTATGCTTAGAGGGCTGGTTTATGACTTGAGAAGCTAGTCATTTGTAATTTTTCCCACCCAACACCAATAACCCTTTAGGAATAATAGAAATGGGAGGAGGAGGAGGAAGACTAATGAACACCTACCTTCCTCCTCGCTCTGCTGGTCAGGAGAGGAATCCGACTCTGATGAAGATGGAACCTCTTTCAGCCATTTTTTCCGCTTCTTTGGTGGTGGCTCAGCTTTGATCTTTGCCTGCTTCTGCCTGGGCTTTGGTGCAGGGCGTGGTGGTGGCTCTGGTTTCTCAGCCTTTTCTGGCTTGGATAGTTTCTCAGCTTTCTCTGGTTTGGATGGTTTATCTCCCTTTTCAGGTTTGGCTCGTTTCTCAACTTTTTCCAGCCTGGGTGGTTTTTCTACCTTCTCCAGCTTTGGTGGTTTCTCTGCCTTCTCCAGCCTGGGTGGAGTCTCTGCCTTCTCCAATGTAGGTGCTTTTTCAACCCTCTCTAGCTTAGGTGGCTTCTCAGCCTTCTCCGCTTGGGTGGCTTCTCAGCCTTCTCTGGCTTGGGTGGCTTCTCAGCCTTCTCCGGCTTGGGTGGCTTCTCAGCCTTCTCCGGCTTGGGTGGCTTCTCAACTTTCTCTGGCTTGGGTGGCTTCTCAGCCTTCTCCGGTTTGGGTGGTTTTTCAACTTTCTCTGGCTTGGGTGGTTTCTCAACTTTCTCCGGCTTGGGTGGTTTCTCAGGTTTCTCTGGCTTGGGTGGTTTCTCAACTTTCTCTGGCTTGGGTGGTTTCTCAGGTTTCTCTGGCTTGGGTGGCTTCTCAACCTTCTCTGGCTTGGGTGGCTTCTCAGCTTTCTCTGGCTTGGGTGGCTTTTCAGCTTTCTCTGGCTTGGGTGGCTTCTCAACCTTCTCTGGTTTGGGTGGCTTTTCAGCCTTCTCTGGCTTAGGTGGCTTTTCAGCTTTCTCTGGCTTGGGTGGTTTCTCTGCCTTCTCCGGTTTTGGTGATTTCTCAGCTTTCTCCAGCTTTGGTGGATTCTCAGCTATCTCCAGCTTTGGTGGTTGTTCAGCCATTTCAAGCATTGGTGGTTTCTCCATTATCTCTGGCTGGTCTGGTTTCTCAACCCTTTCAACTTTCTCCTCTCCCTCTGGTTTTACCAATATATCTTCAGGTTCTATTTTCATAGCAATCTCATCTTGCTCTGGTTTCTCTGGTCTTTCCACTTTCTCTACTCTCTCCGTTATCTCCATTTTTTCCACTTTTTCCATTTTTTCTGGCTTTACCACCACTGGGGTTTTGTTTGGGGTTGACTTTGTCTGACTTTGTCTCCTGCATTAACCACAAAATAAGAGAGAGAGAGAGAGAAAAAAACAAGTTATCTTTATGCTTTTGCTTAACTTTGAAATCACATCCTTGCATTACCCCAGTGAGATGGAACATGCTGGTTTCAGTGGGGTCCCAATTATATCCAGTTTTCTAGCCAAAATAGCTAACGTACTGGGGTTCAAGTGACCTATCAAAGGCCACAGTGAACCAATGACTACAGAATGAATCATAGTAATGATCTCCCTGGCTATGGCTGTTTTATCTATACTGTATCAAAGGCTTAGCACCTTGTACATCAGAATTAGCATACCAATCTTGCTAAATCAGATGGTCCAACTCAGTCATCCACAATTTCATCAGGGGTAAATTCAGAGCATACTAGTAACAGTATTCCTATTAAATTCCTGAACTGAGAGGAAAGTCAGGGGAGATTGTCAAGGGGATGTGGCCCAACTCCTGCTCTGAAAATACATAGGAGCATCTGTAGTAGCTCTGAAAAGCAGCTTTTATAGTCCCCCCCCCCCCACCTCTGTAGTGCTTCTTGCAATACTACTTATACTGTAGAAGCCATCCTGGTGCTGGTGTGTGGGGGGAGTTAGGAGGTAGTAGAGTGACTTTACAGATCTCTTAAGTAGATTCTTCAGTTATTCTTGCACCCCATTGTTTTCCGCATCATGGCAGAAATAACCTGAGATGTGAGTGGAGTTACGTTCAAGCTCAAAAGAAAAACCTGAATAATCTCAACTTAATTTAACAGTGTTCCAACTGGGACTGGGGGGATACAAAGCCTGCAGGATCATTGAACGCTTTCACACATACATGTCACAAAGGCCCCGTATACCATGGGCATGCAAATATATTCTGCAAATAAAGAGTCATCTTGACCCAGCATGTACCAAATAAATAAAGCTGGTCACTGAGCATGCTTAGAAATTTAACTCGCTCATGCTAGCCACACCGATCATGTTCAATAATCTAACTTATTTTAGCCACACTGAGCATGTCAGAAAGTTATTCTCATATATGAGATGCCGTATGTCTCGATTTATTGTAAGACTCATGTTCGCTAATGCTAAGCCACTGGACAGAGGGGAACAGTTTACATTTGTACTTTTTCTTTTGTACCTTAACATTTTTATCACCCAAAAAAAAAAAAAAAAAACTTGAAATACTATGGCATACATAGGATATCTCAAGAGGCAGCTCAAAATTTGATAGTTATTTTGTGTGAAATGTTGGTGTTATTGAGACGAAATAATCATATTTTGAGCTACCTTATAGGATATTACCTACATGTACCACACAGGTGTTAAACTAGGTAATAAATCATGTTAGTTTGGAATATATATAATAACTGGTGACCCCTAATAATGACAGGACTTTCACTTCTGATAAAATGCCGTAATAACCTGCTGAATTCCGTAATAACTCAACAGCATGTTATTACAGTGTTTTCCCCCCGCACTCTCACTTAACTGTATTTGTGCAAGTATGGCGGCTGCTCAAAGAAACGCTCACTCGCATGCACAAATACAGCTTAGTTTTCCTCTCTCTTGAAACCTTGTACCAGTTATTAGAAAACACAATGCCTGTGCAAAGTATATTTTATGAGGACGTTTCACACACTTGCACGGGCATCATTCTCTATTTATCGTCACTTAAAACATCTTGTTATTTCACTAGATTCTGGAAACAGAACATCATGAACAATGTGTCCCATAGAGGATTTACAATTGAAAAAAGAGGTAGTTTTAAGCTAAAACAAGTTAGGAAACTAATAAAAAGATTTAACAATGGTGTGGTATATATCAAATACACAATAGGTTGTAAGAGAATAATGCACTTATCTCCACATGAGCAGTAATGCCTTCATAATTGCCCAGTTGGGCAGTCCAGAGTTTAAAGGCACACAGGTCTCCTCCTCCCAACACCAAATGGAAGTTGGACCGCAGAGGCAGTAGGGAAGGCCCAGATGGAGGGGGTATGCTCAGGGTAATCAGATGGCAGAGAGTTAAGCACCAAGTGGTGTCTTGACCACAGGCTGACCCACCAGTGGATGGGTGCCATGTCCTTCAAGATGTGGAGCACACAAGTAATAAACATGTGCTCCCCTACAACTACATATAGGGAAATCTCAAACATCAACTGTGGGTATTCCAATTATACCCACTATGATAATACAATAAAAAAAAATTACATTTACTTTGTCAAACAGGGTACAAAAAAAAAAACACAGGGAGGAAGGGAAAGAGAACGAGAGAAAAAGAGTAAGAGAGAAAGCGAGAAAGGAAGGGAGGGAGAGAAGAAAGAACTGCACTCACTGTACCTCAATGACAACATAGGCCGGTGCCATGGTTTCTTGGAGCAAACCCTTACATAGTCTTTCTTGTTAACGTTTTCCAAGAATTTCACATACAGACGCTGGTACCGGTGTTTGGCATCTCCAAAATATCCTAGATACTGTGGAAAGAGACAAGAGGCAGATGTGAAGAGTTGCAAGGTGAAGAGAAAGCAGCACAGTGGTAAAATCAAAACTAAGAAAGTATTCCGATCCTTCTGGGGACTGAACAAAGGGGCCCTCTGAAATCCTCCTTCCAATTACTCTAACAGCAAGGGGATGGGCAACAGGGGGTCCATGCAAAAATATGGCTGGGGTTCAAAAGCAAAACCATGGAGCATTCAGTTTACTGTCCAGATTGTTTATTATGTAGTAGATGGGGATTGAAGCAAAGTCCCAGCTTAAATCCATACAAGAGAGTTACCAGTTGGGGAATGGGGAACAGGAGTCAAAAATGAAAAAAAATAATGTGGCTGGGGTTTCAATGCAGAACCCTGAGATAATCAGGAGCAGCGGATATACTGCTCAAGTGCTGCAGCATGACGAGTCACTGTAAAGTCTAGGAATGTACTTTTTTTTTAAATAATGTTTTTTATCCCACTTGGATTGACTGGGCAGCTGTTCAGCCCTTTCCCTGTGTACCACTGGCCAGCCTGCTATCTCTCTCGGTCTGGTGGGGGTAGTTCCCTGCAGCTCCTTCCCCCCCGTGACTCTTATCCAGAAGCCCCCATACTTACCCAGCAGAACACTAGGGTGGGCTTTGGCACCTCGGGTGGGGCTTCACAAAGCCCGGTCCCCTTCCATTTTCCTCCTGTTTTCTCCCACAGACCCAAAGCCGCAGTGTGGCACTGAAGTGCATGCACACAGCAGCCGGCTCGGTGGTGCTGAGGGATGAGGCGTTGGATGCCACACCTCACACCACGCCGGCGACCCGGATTCGGTGATGAACTCGGGTTGCCGGGGGTCGGCAGGGGGGAAGAGAGGGACTGAGCACCCATCGGCAGCTCTCCCTCTCTGGGGAGGGTTGCACACATGCCCTGCTGCTCTACTGCCATCTCCTGTGTGAACCCGGGTGTTGGTAGTGCAGTCGGGGCAGCTGTAGAGAATGGGAGTGGCTGACTTTGGCCGAGGGCCCTGAGTGGAGCTGCGTAGCATGCTCTTGTTCCATTGGCCCTCCTTGAGCACCGGCATCAGCAAGGGGAGGACACAAAAAAGAGGAAAAAATCCTGATCGAGCCTAGGTGACGATCTCTCCAGCCACACATCCATCAGGACAAAGGGCAGACTCCGCTGTGCAGGCGCACGCTCCTCTGAAAGTTGGGAAGGTAACGGGGAGCCTTCCTTGCCCCACCCGGGGGGGGGGTGTTATCTGGGCCTCTAGGGGGAAAAAAAAAGTACCAGAGTAGCATTGCACTCTAGGGGCAGACACTGCAGCGATTGGAATGTGTATAAGGGATCTAAAAGAGTGGATCGACTGGGGCAGTAAGAAGGAAAAATAATGAGTAAAAAAAAAAAGTGCATGCACATAGAGGCGAACATGCGCTCTGGAGCTGCGGCCTTCTTCCATCCACCCAGACACTCATCTGCCCCCACAGTGTCCGTGCTATCGTCAGACCTCCACCTGGTGGCAGCCAAGAGCTGGGAAGGCAAATCACACTTGCCCGGGAGAGGAGTGCTCACTGTCTGCCATTCACTACATCTCACAGCTCTCCCCTCAACCAGCCCCGGCAACCTGAGCTCGTTCCCGAACTTGAGTTGCTAGAGTGGCACTCTACCATGTGCATCATCAGGCCGGCTTAAGAATGTACTTTTAAACATTTTGTTCTCTTGTACAAGTAGCAATGACGACATCCACAAGTCACCACTTCTAAGCTTCCTGACAGCAGTGATCTGCTGGGGCCAGTTATGATTCCAATAGTATGGGTCAGTTCTGACTGGTGACGAGACCAGGCGCTGGGAAAAGTTCTTATCACAGACCAGTATCAAGCCCCCTCCCTCCCAGCAGTTCTGGCTTTACAGAACATATGCAAAAAATCTAAATGATGACCTTTCTGAAACATTGACTGTGTCAGCAGAAAAAGACCCAAATGTTTAACCAGTCTGCCCATTTCCGTGCCTGGCTCTATGGGCAGCCTAATGACAGACTGAATTTAGGGATCTGACAGCCATAGCTGCTGATGTTCTCCCAATTCCACAGCTATCAATTCCCCTCTACTGCCTGTGGGTCCCACTATTCCCTTGTAACTGCTCCACCCAGGTTTAAACCCAACAGAGTCTTGGCTTTAAAGGACTCAAACCAGTATGTTGCAGAAGTGCTCCAAAACACTGCCTTGTAGGCCAGGGGTTTACCTAAATAATGATGTGCTCCATTTAGCTCTGAAAGTACATTATCCCACAGTCACTAGTTCCAAAACGTCCTGCCGACATGTAAACAAACCCCGAGCTCCTGTTTAAACCCCCCGCTGAAGTAGCTGCCTAAGATGGCCGCTACGTGCAACGCGATTACATCATCTGAGTGACAGAGCCTCGGAATGATAATACAAGCTGAATGGGGAGTTAACATAAAAGTATGAAATAACCTTAATGAAGTGCTTCCCCTCCAAATCATTTACCTGTGCAGGTTTGAAACTGGTGACTACACCTGCACAGGTAAAGTATTTGGAGGGGAAGCACTTCATTAAGGTTATTTCATACTTTAATGTTAACTCCCCATTCAGCCTGTATTATTACCTTGGGGTTCCGTCGCTCAGATGATGTAATCGCGCTGCACATAGCACAATCAAAATCCCAGAGTGTCCTACTGTGCTTATGAAATGTGTTTTGTGTTAAAAAATAAGAAAATAAAAACTTAAAAATATTTTAAAAACTCAGTAGTTTTGTGTGAGACAGTCCTCTGCTTATGGGCTGTTTTATGTGAACTGTCTCTTGAAGTAACCCTCCCACCCCCAGTTCTGGTTCATTTTTTTTCTTTAAATTGATGGGAAAAATTTCATGTTGTTTTATTTTGTAGGACTGAATTGGAAGAGACTCGTTTCAGGTGTTTTAGTTCAGTGACTGAGTAAACCAAGCACAGTAGTCGTGTGAATGAAACTGGAACCAAGATTAGGGATTGCAGCATCACGGAGCTGCAGACTGATAGTTCTAGTAATTGAGCAACAGTGGCACTGGCACTTGTTTCATACCCATTGGTTGTGCTGTCTCAATCCAATGGGTAGGGACAAATGTCAGCCAATCAGGACACAGGATTCTTGGTTACCATTTTATAAACATGAAATAAACAAATTCACAGGACAAAAACTGTTTTAGTACAGCCTCAAGAGTGAAATGGGTCCATGGAATGCAAGGATGACTAGAAAAGGAATCCAAGCAGACAGAAATGAAAATGGAAACACCTGACGCCCCCCCCCCCCCCACACACGCACAAATCCCCTCTACAGCTTACGTTGCTGGTTGCACAGAACTGCCTCTGTCCATCCTTGATCTCCGGGGTGAACTTCTGCAGCAGTGCCTTCTGCACTCTCCAGATAGGAGGTGGCTCTCGCCCGGTCTGCAAGGCAAGCTAGTAAAGAGAAAGCACACATTTAATGTTTGGCTCTTTTTACCCTATATCTCTGAACTCCACACCCCACCCACTGTATTCTAACCGCATAACCAGAGTCACACCTTAACAGCAAGCAGCCGCACACGAACATAAGAATAGTAGGGATGAATAGGGGCTGCGTGGCCCATCAGGCTCATCCTGCTGCCAGCTCGGAAAATGACCTCAGAGACGTCACGTTCAATCATGATCTTGTCCAAGTCAGTCAAATGTTAGTACTGACCTAGCCTAAAATGAGATTTGATAATCTGCTCCATAACCTAACTACCCTTTGATAAAAGTAAGGTTTTCTCAGGTCCCGCTAGGTAGAGGAACACTGCAGTAACTTCACTAGGCATGCATATTATTTTCATACACATAAATCATATGAATAAACAGATTTTAAGGGTGCACAAAGGTCACGTGGCCCATTAGGAACATCTCACTGCCAACAGATGTATCCAGAGATTCCATATTTGGCCATAAACATGTGTAGGTCAGTCCTAAATGGCAGTACCACCCTAGCCTGGCTAACAGAATTTGGCAAACCAGTCCACAGATTGACTATAGCTGAAAAGAAATACTGTTAATTTTCTCAGCTAAGTCTTGAACTTGCCATACCTGGGGCTTGTAAGTGTATCCCCTAGTGCACTTATCCTGAAGAAGTCTGAACAAATCCCCTTTACTACCTTTGATCATACCATTCATTTTTTTTTTACTTTTTATTTTATGCAAATAATCTAACTATTCTTACCTGAGTTACTGTAAAATGAATACATCAACAGGTAATTTAATCCACATTATAAACGTGAATGATTTTACGTCATTTCTTTCTCACTACAATCTGTGATTTAAACTGCTCAGCAGTGAGTAATACTGCACTAAAAAATCTGGCTGTCTGCTCAATTATTCCTAGTTGCCGGATATGCAATACCATGGACTGCTCTCCTCAAGGGGGAGTGGGGTGACTGGTGCGTGATTAACCCCTGGCAGAGACCGAGAGGAATACAGCTGCCAGTGCCTGTTCTAGCTGTGAGGTATGTCAGATATGCGGCATGTTACCTTAATGTCACTGCACAACATGCCTCCTGAGGAGAAAAACTGGAGGTTCCAACTCTGCAGGATGACATTCACCCCACATAGTGAGCCTCGCACTGCTGCCCGGGCTCCTGCTCCCATACTACGTACTCGCGTTGGTCGGGGAGGGGGCTTGACAGCCCAACCACTGGGGGCAAGGTAAGCCAGGGGCGTTCATGGGTAGGGTCTGTCCCATGGCGAAGGGTGTGGGGCACAGCATGCAGGTGATCGATGGCTGGCAGATGCAGAGCCAAGCCAAAAAAAAAAAGTTTCTAGATGGGCTTCAAAAGTGAAGAGGGAAAATTTACATTAACCCTGTGGGGTTTATTTGCTACTCACCTTCAGAAACTGAATATCCTCAACCCGGACAACAAACTCATCACGCTCACGGAATATGCCTTCTCCTCCGCTCTCCACATCCTCCTCATCAGTTTCGCCACAGATGGCTGCAGTCTCCTGCTTTTTCGCCAGGTGCAGAGGCCTTGAATCCTCTTGTTCTTCCTGTTCTGGGGAGGCCTGGTCAACTGGCTCCTCTGGAGTGGGCTCCTTGGGCGACAGAGAGGGTGAAGCTGGAGACACTGGAGCAGCTGGTTCAGGCTGTGATTCGGCCGATGGGGATGGGACTGTCTGTTTCTCTTCTACTGCAGCAGCATCTTCAATAAAAAAAAAAAAGAGGAGGGAGGGAAGCAAAAGGAAGGAAGCTACGTTCCATTTTAGAAAATCACTTTTTATTACAGTTCATAGTATAAAATGAGCAGAAAATCTTCTTACTGAATACAAGTTAAATATCATGGTAGTAACCCTAAGATGAATTTAAAAGAAAAATAGCAAGTGAAACAGAAACTGAATCTCACCAAAGCTGTAGTGTGCGTCTGTGACTGCAGTTTGTCTGTTTCTGCCCCCAAAATCTCCAGCTTGCCCCCTTCTGCTGACCCCTCCCTTTCTGCAGACTCATCCTCCCACATCTCCACTTGCCCTGGGTAGCTGCCCATGTTCTGGATCCCATGGCTTGCCCCAATGACTGGGTTGTCCGGGCTCCACACTAGCCCCTCCGGGCTTCTTGTGCAGTGGAGGTGGGAGCCACAGTTGACAGCATGGGTCCTGCCGGAGGAGCACAGCTTCATCCTATGATAGCCAGGGCTTTTTTCCATTTAGCTTGTACTTTGCTGCACAGAAAGACTTTGCCCCTGATGTACTGTACATCTCATTATGAGTTGTTTAAGCATCCTACTGAAGATCAGAGGAGTGTGAATGTACATTTTATCACCACCGAAACAACAGGTGGTTTATGCCAACTGGTCTTGCATAGATCCAAGTCAGATTTGTAGGTAGGTTAAAAGGGCAGACTGGATGGGCCTATCAGTCCTTATCTGCCATCAAATTCAAGGTTTCCATGAATCGTGATTTCTGTATTTATTGAACTAGTGACAACTACCGATCAGCCCCCCCCATCTCATTAGGGATGGGAAAACTGGTTTGGATCAGATCAGAAACTTCAAGAGCTGGTGTCATGTTTTGTAAAATAACCTTAACAGAGGCATTTCTGGTAAGGCTCAGAAAATGTTCTGATAATTTGGAGTTTTATATATTCAGCAGGCAGGTCTTTACCTGGACTCAGAGTTGCAGGATGTGGACAGACCCAAAACAAAGGCTGGGTGTGGAAAAAGGGCCTAATGAACCAGGTCTATATTAAGTGGCCCTCGCCACAGAGGTGTTACAAAAGGGATACCAATGATCTCTAGGATACTAGTGGTGGAAGGGTGGAATAAGCTGCCAGAAGAGGGGGGCCTGTGCCGAAAGCAGAGGGGGGGATTCAACCGAGGGTGGGATAGTTATAAGGGCTTGGTAAAGACCTTTCTAGAAAGGTTAGGAGAAGGGGACAGTACAGAGACCCTAGAACTCTCTCGTTCAAGATTATTTGAGTCGGCATTAGCCGACACGATTGGCCAACGGGTCTTTTTCTGCCAACAGAGTCTATGTTTCACTGGGTATATTCAGAAAGTACAGTTACATAACAACTTACCGTAACAGTAGATCTGTGAGAGGAGTTCTTGCAGCAGGCAGCACCGGTAGGACTAAGCCGCCATGTGCCAGGACCACACATAAAACATCTAGCTAGCAGTCTATAGACGTCCACCCATGGTATAAAAGGGGCAGTCCCCCAACACAACCTCAGTCCTCCCGCAAGAGACCCCAGCATACCCAGAAAAAAGGAGAACTGAGGTGGTTCCTCAACAATGAGGAAGCACAGTAGTCGATAAGAAGCAGCAGCAATCACGGTGAAGGAAGGAGGGAAAGCAGCGCCTAGAAACGTAGAAGCTGACGGCAGATAAGGACCGCAAGGCCCATCCAGTCTACCTATTTTTTCTACCTTATGAATGTGCCATAGGCCTGTACTCTGTCAATGACTTATCTATTCATACTCATCTGTATTGCTCCCATATGCCTAGCCCATGCCTGTTTGAAGTCCTGCACTGTATTCATATCCATCACTTCCTGAGGTAGGGCATTCGATGCATCCACCACCCTTTCTGTGAAAAGAACTTCCTCACATTACCCCCTAATTGACCTCCCCCTAATCTCATGATGTGTCCTCCTCTGTCCTGCTATTTTTCTTATACTGAGACATGTTAGACTCTTTCACCTTGTTAATGCCCTTAAGATGTTTGAATGTTTCAATCATATCATCCCTCTCCCTCCTTTGCTCTAGGGTATACATATTGAGCTCCATTAAGCTACCCTCGTATGTTTTCTGATGCAGTCCCTGTACCATTTTGGTTGCCCTTCTCTGAACTGCCTCCATGTTGTTAATGTCCTTTTGCAGGTGCTGCCTCAAATACTGCACGCAGTACTCCAGAGGGGGCCTAACCAGTGTCTTGTAAAGAGGGATTATTACCTCCCTCTTAAGACTTGTGATACCCTTACTAATACACCCCAACATCCCTCTAGCCTTACCTACTGCTTTAGTGGTCTGCTTGGATGATTTCAGGTCATCTGTGATGATGGTGCCCAAGTATCTTTCTTCCCTTGTGACTGCCAGCAACTCACTTCCCAACCTATAGGTGGCTTCAGGGTTTCTCTTCCCTATGTGCATGATCTTGCACTTCTTTGTGTTAAACCCCATTTGCCACTCTTCTGACCATTTTGCCAGTTTATCCAGATCTCTTCTCATTCTGCCCACCCCATCTGGATCATATACTCTGTTGCAGATCTTGTTGTCATCTGCAAACAGACAAACCTTGCCCCTGAGTCCATCTGCAATGTCACTGATGAAGATATTGAAGAAGACTAGCCCCAGGACTGATCCCTGAGGTACCCCACTTGTGACTAGCATCTCTTCTGACTGTACACCATTTACCACCACTCTGTTTTCTGCCCGCCAACCAGTTTGCCACCCAGTTGACCAACTTCTGACCCACCCTGAGCCTACCCAGCTTATTAATCAATCTTCTATGTGGAACAGTATCGAAAGCTTTGCTGAAGTCAAGGTAGGCAACATCAGCTGCACCCCCTTGGTCCACCACTCTGGTTAACCCATCAAAGAAATCTATAACATTAGTTTGACAGGACCTTCCTGTTGTAAACTCATGCTGTCTTGGATCCTGTGCTCCTATGGATTCCAGGTGTTGCACTATCATTTCCTTAAGGAGTGCCTCCATAATCTTGCCCACTACAGAGGCAAGACTGACTGATCTGCAGTTCCCTGGCTCCTCCCTGCTACTACTCTTTTGGAGCGGGATTACATGAGCCCTTCTCCAGTGCTCAGAGTCTCACTAAACAGTTCTGATAATGGCTCTGCTAGTTCCACCCTTAGCTCCTTTAGTACCCTGGGATGTATGCCATTATGTCCCACTGCTTTGTCCACCCTGAGCTCTTGTAGGACCCTTTCTTTTGTGAAAGGGACTATTGCACATCTCCCTCCCTCTCCCCCCGTGTCCATGGTGCTGAGCTGTGGGCCCTGCCCTACCTTCTACTCAGTAAATACTGAGCAGAAGTATCTATTTAGGATAGATGCTTTTCCTTGGTCCTACTCCACACACTTCCCCTTATCCCCTATGATCTTAGCAATACCCCCTCTGGACTTTCTCCTTTCACTAATATATCTATAGAAAGTCTTGTCACCTTCTTTTACTGTTCGTGCTAGTGTTTCCTCAGTTTGGGCCTTTGCCTGCCTTACTGCTTTCCTTGCTTCCCTTAGTTTGGTATGCCTCCCTATTTTCGTCCCACTGCATTCCCTTGTATATCCTGAAGGCCAGCCTTTTGGCTCTGACCTTTTCTACTACTGTGTCTGAGAACTAAAGTGGGTTCCTCCTTCTTTTGCTCTTGCTTTTCTCACTAACACAATGGGATGTTGCTTCAAGTATTGCATCCTTAATGCTTGCCCACTTTGTCTGTATCCCGTTCACCTGTATTTCTTCTTGCCAGGGCTAGCTTAACTCTGTTGGCCATCTTATCAAAGTGAGCTCCTCTGAAGTCCCATATTTTTGCCTTGGAATGGGATGATGTAGTTCTAGTGGCCAAATTGAATCATACCATGTGATCGTCACTGGCCCCCAGGTAACCTTCTACCTGAAAATCTGTGAACCTTTCCCCATTAGTCAGTACTAGATCTACAACAGCCCTGTCTCTTGTGGGTTGTTGTTCCAGTTGTTTGAGGCCCTCTCCCTGCAGGGAATCCACTATGTGTCTAGTTCTGGCGGATGTTCCTACTGCTACTGACCAATCTGTAACTGGTGAATCTGCTGCAGGAGCTCCTCTCGGAGACCTACTGTTACAGTAAGTTCTTACGTAACTGTACTATCTTACTTCGAGGGGGCTCTTGCAGCAGGCAACACTGGTAGGATAGAATCCCAAGCAATACTGGAACTGACCCGGTCATGAGGGAGGAAGAAACAGACATAGGGCGTTTAGAAAAAAGACCCTGAATTATTGCAAGTCCAAAGCCAGCCCTACACCGAGAGACAATGTCCAAACTGTAATGCCTGATGAAGGTATGGACAGAACTCCAAGTGGCAGCTGTGCAAATGCCTGCAGCGGACACATTCCTGAAAGAGGAAACTGAGGCAGCCATGCTCTAGTGGAATGGCCTTTAACCAGTCAAGGGCTTGTCGTACTTGTGATAGCAATAAACAATACAATTTTCTAACCACTTAGACAAACACTGTTTGGAAACAGAAGCCCCTTCTCTTCTGGGGGCAAATGAAATGAACTGATCAGTCTTTCTGATAGAGCGAGTGTGGCCCAAATAGTACCGGAGCACCCAGTGGACATCCAGAGTATGAAGTAAGGCCTCCTCCCCTGATTAGAATACTTGGGGAAAATAAACAGGTAGGTGGCTGGACTGATTCAACGTAAATTCAGACACCACCTTAAGTTGAAATTTAGGATTGGTCTGCAAAGAAACCCTGTCTTTGTGAAAGACCAAGTAAGACTTTTACACATCAGAGCCTGCAGCTCGGAAATCTCCAAGCAGAGGTAATATAACTAAAAATAATGTTTCACAAAAAGAAGCATATCAGAGGCTGCCATCATTGAAAAGGGAGGTAAAGCAAGCTTTTCCAAAATGAACAAAAGGTCCCATGGGGAGGGGGGAACAGGGTCCCTAATGGGAGGTTTCAAGTGTAACATACCCTGCAAGAAAGTGCGGGGAAGATCTAGCTGGACAACAGCTTTGCCCTCAATGGATGCATGGTATGCAGAGATGGCAGAAAAGTGCACCTTAAGTGAGGAGTAACCCTGATCTGAGTCTGAGAGAGATAGGAGGTACTCCAGAATTAGATTCACCAGACGGGTGAAAGGGTCCAAGTGTCTAGCGGTGGCCCAAATGGAGAAGCGTTTCCACTTCATGGCATAAGTGGCTCTGGTAGAAGGCTTCCTAGCAGCCACTAAGATATAACCACCTGGGGGGAACTCCAAAGTGGGCAATGGTGAAGTCTGAAGGAGTCATGCTTGGAGATGCAGTGACTTGAGGTCTGGATGGACCAGGGTGCCCTGCTCCTGGGAGAGCATGTCTGAACACGGGGCAAGAGAAGTGGAGGCTCCACTGCCAGTTGCTGCAGAAGTGGAAACCATATCTGACAAAGCCAGTAGGGAGCTATGCGGATCATCTCTGCTCCCTCTGACCGCAGCTTGAAGAGAACCCTCTGCAAAAGAGGAAAGGGAAGAAAGGCATACATAAACCTCCCTGTCCAAGACAGGGACAACGTGTTGTGCCAGAAAACAATCAGGTACAGTGCTCAACAGAGGGCAGGAAAGGGGTAAATGGAAAAATAGACAAGGGCAAAAAGAGCAGGCATGGGGGAAAAAAGGATAAAGCCAACATTAAATGGAGGGCAATGTGTACCAATGCCCGTAGTCTGGGAAACAAGCTTCCTGAGCTAGTAGCCTTGATGGAAGATGAACAATTGGATATTGTGGCAGTCACGGAAACATGGTACATGGAGAACCATGACTGGGATGGCAACATACCGGGGAACACAGTCTACAGAAGGGACAGGGAGGGGAAAAAAGGAGGTTGAGTAGCTCTATACATAAGGGAAGTGATCAAAGCCACTGAACTAAAAAGTAAAGGGGAGGACAAGAGGCACTCTGGGTCACCTTGGAGACAGGGAATGGCATCACAATCCGCACAGGGGATTTATACAGACCCCCGTCTCAAGGGGAGGAAATGGACAAGAAAATTATAGGGGACATTCTCAAAATGGCTGAAAAAGGGGAGATACTGTTGATGGGGGACCTGAATATGCCAGATGTTATCTGATGACAGGTACTGCAGCCACATCCAAGAGCAGGGTCATTCTCGATGCCCTGCAGGAGGCAGGCCTTAGACAGCTAGTGTTGGAACCCACTCGGGAGGGAGCAATACTAGACCTGGTACTCTCAACTGGAGAGAGGATCACAAATTTAGGTCAGTAGACATCTGGGAACAAGCGACCACTGCACAGTGTACTTCAAAATAAGTACAACCATGGAGACGAGCCATACAAAAACAAACGTACTGGACATTAGAAGGGTTGACTTTGGCAAAATGGGTGAATACCTGAGGAATACACTAGCAAATGGCCAAAAAGGAAGGGTGGAAGAACAATGGAGAAAAATCAAAACTGCCACCATAGAGGCAGCAAACCTTTGTGTGAAACAGATAAAGAAAACAAAGCGGAGTAAAAAACCACTATGGTTCTCAAAAGAAGTGGCAGGGAAGGTTAAGGAGAAAAAGACTGCATTCAAAAAGTATAAGGAATCACAGAAGGAGCACGACAGAGAACTGTATCAATTAAAGCAGAAAGAAGTAGGGAAGGCAGTCAGAATAACAAAAGCCCAAACCGAGGAAAAAATAGCCAATTCAGTTAAGAAGGGGATAAAACCTTTATAGGTACATTAGGGAGCATAAAAGGTTAAGGGAGGAATAGTGAAGATTAATAAGGGAGAGGAGGTGGGCAGAGGGAGACAGTGAAAAGGCAGAGATACTGAATGAATACTTTCACTCAGTATTCACAAAAGAAGATGAGGAGGAGTTACCTAAACCAGACAACAGAAGCACACTCTGGGTAGGGGGGTTGACACCAGTCCATTTACAGAAGAAAGAGTCCTGAAAGAACTCCTAAAACTCAAGGTGGACAAAGCAATGGAGCCTGACGGGATTCACCCCAGAATCCTAAAAGAACTAAGGAAGGACATAGTGACACCACTGACCACACTTTTTAACAAATCATGGGAGGATGGGGTGGTACCTGAGGACTGGAGGAGGGCAGATGTGATTCCCCTTCACAAAAGTGGGAGCAAGGCAGAAGCAGGAAACTACAGACCTGTAGATCTGACCTCAGTGGTAGGGAAAATGATGGAATCACTTCTGAAAGAAAGAATTGTTGAGCACCTAGAGGCCAGCGGGGCACAGGACCCAAAGCAGCATGGATTTACAGCAGGAAGGTCATGTCAGACGTATCTAATAGATTTCTTTGACTGGGTGACCAAAGTAATAGACCAGGGAGGGGCTGTGGATATGGCCTACCTAGATTTTAGCAAGGCATTTGACACAGTCTCGCACAAAAGATTAATAATCAAGTTATCCAGCCTGGGAGTGGGTCCCAGGGTGGTAGCCTCGGTAGCAAACTGGCTACACAACAGGACACAGAAGGTAACAGTGAATGGAACACATTCAAGAAAGGGGGTCACTAGTGGAGCACCAGGCTCAGTACTGGGTCCGGTCCTCTTAACATCTTTATAGGTGACATTGCAGAGCCGCCTGGAGGAAAGGTGCCTCTTTGCAGATAACACAAGATCTGTAACTAGAGTTGATACACGGTGGGGGTAGAAAGGATGAGAAGGACTTGGCAAGGTTGGAGGAATGGTCAGACATATGGCAACTTGATTCGACGCAAAGAAGTGCAAGTAATGAACCTGGGAAACAAAAACCCAGGAGAAGAGTACACAATAACAGGGGAGGTACTAACAACAACAAAAATGGAAAGGGATCTGGGGGTAGTCATATCAAATGATCTAAAGGTTGGTAAGCAATGTGAGAAGTCAGTAAGGAGAGCCAGAGGGATACTGGGATGCATAGGAAGGGGCATCACAAGTAGAAAAAGGGAAGTGGTTATCCCTCTGTACAGACAGTTGGTGAGACCCCATCTGGAGTACTGTGTGCAGTTTTGGAAACCTCATCCACGCAAGGACATAAGACAGGATGGAAGCAGTCCAGAGGAGAGCAACTAAAATGGTGCAGGGTCTGCAAGAGAAACCATATGAAAAGAGACAGAGAGCTTAATATACTAACATACTATTTGCCAGCAGATTAGGCCTTACGGTCTATCGAGTCTGCTCGAACCTCAGATCCCTAGTTGGGTGCCAAGGTCCCCCCCCCCCCTTGTGTTCCAGAAACCCCTATCATCCATCCCCCCCCCGGACAGGCCATCATCTGATACATCCACTTTCTGTGTCTGTCACACCCTCTCTTGAAGCCCTCCACTGTGGATCTCTGAACCAGCTTGCCAGGCAGTGCATTCCAAGGGTCCACCACCCTCTCAGTGAAAAACATCCTCCCTTTCCCTCACCGCTCCACCTTCCAACTTCAAACCATGCCCTCTGGTGATACCTCCCTGCTTTAGTCTAAAGATCCCCTCCATGTTTACCCTATTTATTCCTTGAGGTACTTGAAGACCTCAATCATGCCCCCCTGCCTCTCCTCTCCTCCAATGAAACAGGCAGAGCTCCTCAAGTCTGTCCTCATACGCCAAACCCTAGCCTCGTGATCATCTTAGTTGCCCTCCTCTGTACCTCTCCAGGAGCTGTATGTCCCTCTTCAGTGTGGTCTCCAGTACTGTCACACAGTACTCAAGGTGTGGTCTAACCAGTCCATTGAACAGCGCAGAATCACTTCCTTGCTCCTAGAGGTGATCCCCTTACGATGCATCCCAACATCCTGTTTGCCTTGCTAACCGCTTCCTCCTGCACGGCTCAGAGTTATTCATACATGCATCCACCATGACCCCTAGGTCTTTTTCCCCTATTGAGGCCTCCAGTACCTCCCCTCCCAGGGTGTACATGTGTTTAGGGTTTCCTCGACCAAGATGCAACACCTTGCACTTGGTGATATTGAAATTTAATTTTCACGTGTGAGCCCAGCTTTCCAGGGTGTCCAGGGTAATATGTATACCCTTGATGAAAGGAGGGATGGGGGGACATGATAGAAACATTCAAGTACCTCAAGGGAATCAACAAAGTCCAGGAGGGTAGCATCTTTCAGAAAAAGAGATGTGTAAGAACAAGGGGGCACAATTTAAAGATAGAGGGGGGACGGCTCAGGGGTAATGTGAGGACTTTTTTTTTCACGGAGAATGGTGGATGCATGGAACTGCCTTCCTGGGGAGGTTGCTGGGTCTAAAACAGTGGAGGAATTCAAACATGCATGGGACAGACATAAGGCAATTGTAGTGGGGGTGGCAGGAAGCAGACTGTTGGTTAACTAGGATCTGCAGCTTATCCAGTAGGTAGGGAAAAGGGAAGACTGGGTGGGCCAAGTGGTCCTTATTTGCCATCAAAGTCTGTATTTCTATGTTCTATGTAAAACATCAGGCCATGGATTGAGCGAGCAGAAATTGGACAGTTTTGCATTGAGAGGGCATGCAAAGATGTCAGACTCTGGACAACCCC
Organism: Neoceratodus forsteri; assembly: GCA_016271365.2. Classification (NCBI taxonomy): domain Eukaryota; kingdom Metazoa; phylum Chordata; order Ceratodontiformes; family Ceratodontidae; genus Neoceratodus; species Neoceratodus forsteri. Next base: position 968,237,931 of record CM028133.1, read on the forward strand.
ACCTGCCGAAGAGATCCTCTACCACGGAAGACAAGAGCTCCCCTCATAGGCCCTCGACCCGGACCTGCCTAAGCTGTTGGCCAGGACGTTTTGGATGCCTGGAACATGTACAGTGGTTAGTTCCAGGTTGTGCCAAATAGCCTAATACCAGACTCTCATATCCTCTCTGCAAAGTGGGCAAGAATGAGTCCACCATTGCCTGGTGATGTAGTACACTACCAACATGTTGTCTGTCTGTATCACAAGAGGGTCTGGAAGAAGGTGAGTCTGGGAGGCCTGCATAGCATAAAGGACTGCACACATCTCCAGAACATTGACGTGGAGATGTTGTTCACACTCTGACCACCCCACCCTCCAAAATCTGACGACTGGCCAAATGGGCACCCCAACCCAGGCCCAAGGCGTCTGTCATGGAAATCTGCTGTGGGGATGCCACTCGGAATGGAACCCCCGAGAGAAGATTGGGGGTGTTCTGCCATCATTCCAGGGTCTGTCTCACTGGATGACAGACTAGGACCGCCTGATCCATGTCATCGGTACGCTAATCCCATTGGATTCACAGAGTTCATTGAGGCACTCATGTGCAGGTGGGCTAGGGGGACCATGGCTATAGCTGCCGCCATGTGCCCCAGAAACCTCAGAAAAGACTTGGCTAGAACCTAACAGGAGGTGGAAACCAGCTGGGCTTGCGCCATCAAACATTCTGCTCTGTCTTGTGGCAGGAAGCTCTGCCCTGTGATGAATCTAGGACCACTCCTGTGTACTGGAGACACTGGTCTGGCAACAGACAGGACTTGGATAGGTTGAGAGTACCCCGCCAGAGTCAGGAACAACCGAAAGGTGGCATCCAAAGTCCGAATCAACTGAGCCCTGGAAGGGGCTGTCAACAGCCAGTCGTCCAGGTAAGGGAATACATAATGCCCCTGTCTCCGCAGGGCCGCAGCCACCACTGCTAAGCACATGGTAAAGACTCAAGGAGCTGAGAAAAGGACAAAAGGAAGGGGCTGAGAATGGTCACCTTGGATACAAAACTGGAGGAACCTTCAGTGGGGAAGGAAAACCAGGATATGGACGTAGGCATCCTGCATATCCAGCGAACAGAGCCAGTCCCCCTGGTGCAGAAGGGTCAGTAACCCGTGAAGGGTGACCATCCTGAAGCACCTGTACTCTACGAAAAGGTTCAGGTGGCTGAGACCCAGAATTGATCTCAAGTCCCCGATCTTCTTAGGGACTAGAAAGAAGTGGGAATAGAACCCCTTTCCTCTCTGAGCCGGGGGGGGGGGGGGATGAGCTCTATGGCCTTTTTGTGCAGAAGTGTCTGAATCTCCCCCTGGATGAGGGTGAAATGGGCCTGAGGGTAATGGGAGTGCAAGGGAAGGCTGTCTGGAGGGACCGCTAGAAACTCCAGCATATGCCCTCTTTCCAAAATCTGAAGTACCCATTGGTCTGAAGTTACAGTGCGCCACCCATCTAAGTATAGGGAAAAGTGACCCCCCCACCACCACCTCCCCCAAGGCTTCTGCCGGAGGAGGGGGGGTTGGGTAAGGAGTCAGACGGTGGTACTGGGGTAGAATGGCTGGGGATGCTTCTAGGGGCCCTAGGAGCGGAAGCTCCAGCTGGCTGGGTTTAAGCCTTACGCTTGAAGGTGCCTCTGGGCTGCTGGCCCTTGGACTATTGCCTAGGGTTCCGATGAAAGGACTGGCACTGGTTAGACCTGGGCTGAGAATGGTACATGGTGTGTAACAATCTCAAGGCCTCACCCGACCAACTCTGGGAGGTGAGAAATAATGTCCTGGGCATCCCTGTCAAAAAAGACAGAGACCCGAAAGGGGGCTTCCAGAATTTTCGCCTGCACATCAGGTGCAAAACATGATATCCTGAGTGAGAAGTGACAGCAGATGCAGACCCTTGTTGCAGTTGCCCATCCACCTACATCCACCGTATCATAAGCAGCCCTGAGAACGTGGTTGCCCATGTCCGAGCCCGACTTAAAGAGCAGGACAAGCTGGGCCTTTGTAGGGTCCTCAGGAGGGGCCTGCACTAGGTCTAAGGCCTTGTTCCATAAGACATTTTGATATTGCACCACATGGTCTAGATAATTTTGAACCCAAATGGCAAGAGTGGCTGAAGCGTAGATCCGCTTGCCAAACTGGTCCACCTGGCGGGACTCCTTATCAGGAGGGTGAGGTGCTGAGGTGTCTAGGTTTCTTGGTGTGGTCATGAGCCGCATGCATGACCACCAAGTCCACCTCTGGTTGCTCTCTCAAACAGGGCTTGCTGATGGGAGCATGATAAACTAAGGCCTGAGTGGAGGTGGATGAGTCCAGGTGGCCTTGGTAACATCCTCGTAGGACTCGATGAGGGGTGACACCACTAATGGGAGAGTCTCCTTTCTGCGAAGACAGACCGCCAGACAGCGACGTTTGGGGTCTAATTCTTCCATCTCCCACCCCATCAGGGACTGTATATGCCTCATGAAGTCCATAAAGGTTGGATCATTGGGGAGGGGGGGCCTAGGAGTTTCCTTGGGGGCTTCAGACTCATCACAGGGCCCCCTAGAATCACTGAGAGGAAGAGGAGCAATCCCATCCAGATGGGTCACTTTCTGGAACTGGCTTCGGGGGGGTGGGGCGACGTTCCTCCTGGCGTCAGTCCGAATGACCGGGAGAGGGTCCTGGAGACTGGGGACGGTTAAGATCCGTATGATTGGAGTCTCTAGGAGGAGGGTCCCGAGGAGGCAGAATGGAGGGCCTCCTGGGGGTCTCCTTGTCTTTCATGAAGGCCCACCAGGCTGAGAATTGCACATTGTAATCCACCGGAGGAGGTGGATTCATAAGGTGGGTATGGGTACTGGGGAGACAACACCTAGTACCAAGGTGTTGGGTAACCTGGCGTTGGTCCCTGGGGCATCGGGTACCCTGTTGTTAGGTATCTCGGTGGCGGCCTCTGAGGCGTCGGTTTCCCTAACATCGGTTTCTGGGGTGGCGGGAATCAGGGCACAGGTCCCTCAGGCATCAGTTGGGGATTGCCCAAAGGGCCAGCCAACACTGGCTGAGGCGTAGGCGACGACAGCCAGGGTGTCGTCGAGGTTGATCCTGGTAGAAGAGTTGTCGGCCTGACAGGTGATGGCTGATGCCAGTCCAGCAAGACAGGTGCCGCCGGCCCCGAAAGGGAAGCAGGCACCTGTACAGGGAAGCTAGCTCCCAGAGGCAGAGGCTTCGCCTGTGTGGAGGAAGTGAGCGCTTGCTCCGGGTGTTGCTTGATTAGCAAGGCAAACAGGATGCTTGGATGTATGGGGAGGTGTAGTGATAGCAGAAAAAGGGAGGCAATACTTCCCTTTTATACAGCCTTTGGTGAGACCACAGCACGGGTACTGCACCCAGTTCTGGGGTCCTCACCTCAGGAAGAATAGGGATAGATAGGCTCAAGACTGTGCAGTGCAGGGTAACAAAAAATGATTCGGGGCCAGCAGGGCATGTCCTACGAGGAGCTCAAGGCACAGAACATGTACCTGCTGGAGACCAGAAGGGAGGGGGAGATATGACAGAAACCTTCAAATTCCTAGAAAGAATTAACAGGGTGAACTGCTATGAACTACATAACCTGAATACCAGCTCGCAGTCATGTGGCCATGAGTGGAAGCTAACAGGAGGGAGGTTCAGGAGGGAAATGAGGAAATACTGTCTACAGAAAGGGTGGAGGAGCCGTGGAATAGGCTGCCAGTTGAGGTGGGAGGTGCAAAAACCTTAGTGATTTTAAGCATGGCTGAGACAGAATGAAGGATATAGTGGTTGCCCAAGGCATCAGAATTGAGGAGGAGAATGCGGGGGGGGGGGCTAGGACTCTGGAAGAACAGTACATCCCAGGGTTAACTAGAGAACGTGGATGATCCATTGGTCTTTTTCTACAGTCACTGTCTGTGTTTCTCCTCCACCCACCCATCCCCTTTTCCTGAGCCTAACAATCCCATTTTCTTATTCCTTTTCTTGCTAATAAAAGTGAAAAAAGGTCCTTCTCCCTTTTTAATTCCCTCAGCTAGCTGCAGTTCCTTCTGAGCTTTAGCCCCTAGCCACGTCTTCCTACCTCTGGGTCCTCCTGAATGTCTTGTAGCCTGACCTCCTATCCCTTAATGCCTGGGCAACCTCTGTGTTAAACCATCTGGGTGCTATGGCCCTCAAGTTTTTTCCTTTGAGCCGAACGCCTCCCTTGTGGCAACAATTACTTCCCCCACTGATGGAATACCTTTGGTCCACTACCATATCCACTCGGATGCTTGCCTGGTGACTATTTAGCAGCTCGCCAATCTTTCTGAAGTCCACCTCTCTAAAATCCAGGATTTTACTATTACTGGGGCCTTTTTCCTGCCCATGTCCAACTGGAACCACACTGTGTGATGGTCACTCCCAACCAGGGACTCCTCGACCTTTATATCCTAGATGTGGTCCTCATTCATCAGCACCAGATGAAAATATTGTCTCCTCCCTTTTGAGTTGTGTGATGCCCTGTATCAGGAATCCACTTTGCAGCGCATCCAAGATCACCTGACTCCTGGCACACATTGTGATCTGTACTCTCCAACCCAACTTGGACTCTCCCACTACTACCTTTTCCTCCCCTGCTGCTGTCATTATTTGAGAGTTCAATTCCCTGCCTCTTTCCTCCTCCTAGTTGGGTGGTCTGTAAACCACCCAAACCTTACCTTCCTCCCTCTATTAGACAGTAACTGAATCTATATTGCCCTCCCCTTTTCCAACCCCCCCTTGTACGAGTTATACCCTCCCTAATGTAAACCGCCATCTGTACCTCTTTTCCTATCTCCCTGTCCCTCCTGTATAATTTAAACCCAGGGACTGAGAGGTCTGGTCATGGTTAGGTGTGGCCCACGTCTCTGTGTCCGCTGTGATGTCCACTACCCTCTCTGTCACCAATGCTTGTACTTCATCCATCTTGTTTCCAAGATGTTGTGCATTCACAGACAACACCCTCCACCTAGAGTCTAAGCAGCCTTCCTTTCCCGCCTGTCTGCCTTTCTCATTACTCTTTGTTACTGTACCCCTACCTCTACCCTCCAGTCCCCCTCTACTTGTACAGGGAAGGGTCTGCCGATCTCCTCCTCCCAGAGACTCATGGCTGCAGGCATGCTTGCCCCCCCTCCATTAGTTTAAATTAAGTTTTTGGTTTATGTACCCCACCCCCCCAACTTGTTCTTCAGGACTCTCGACCCCCCTCTGCTGAGGTGCAGTCTGTCTGGTGCAAAGAGTGTTTTATCTGACCAGGTCTCCCCCTAGCCCTCAATACAGCTGCAGTCTTCCTCCTTGCGCCACTCCCTCAGCCAGTCACGGAACTCCTCTACGCTTTTCTTCCTGACCGTGCGGGCTCTCAGTACTGACAACGCCTCTGAGAATGCAAGAAGGTGGGGGAAGTTATGTAGGAACCCCATGACCCTTGAAAGTACAGTTGTGTAGGGCATGGCCTACGGAGATCTGCTTATGTAGTGTATACAAGTACCATCATACAAGAAGAGCTATGCATCATCTACGCAGCTAAATAATAAAACCACCACACTTGAACCCAGCTCTAGTATGGATATTCTAGTTTGTCTGTGGTCTCAAGTTTTTGGTGGCCAAGAGTATGGTTTAAAGTGCCCCTGATCCCCATCACCCACGACCCATGATGACAAGATGACAGGTGTTGGTGCAGAACTAGTATTCATGTAAGGTGGGTGCTTTCCTGGATGAAGAGCCATCATATATATATACCCCTAGACATAGGCGGGTTGCCCGCCCAGACATGAGGACTCTTGTAATTCTTTTTTTGGGCAGCACATAAACTGGTCAGTTTTAGCTGGGAGTAATTCATTCTTAAAAGGACACCATCAACCCTTTTTGTACCATATTCTTTCTAGCTGAAAACCCACATTTTTTGATTAGGTATCATCAATCAGATTCACTGATGTTGCTGAAATGCATGCTAGTGGTGTATTTATACCCAACCTTGTTTTGTCTCAAATCCATGATCTACTCCTAATTGCACATTTCCTAACGTTAGGAACCCCCCCAAAAATGCAGCCATGTATCATGCAATAGACCCCCCTCCCTTACATTCAGAGTGGCTACACTGTGTTGGGGATGTTTCCAAGTCCAGGAAAGATGCAGTGAGAACTGACAGGTAAACAAACATACTTTAGTGTAGTAACACCAGTATGGTAGGCAGTCTCTTTTTCACTTTTAAAAAGAAAAGAAGGAATCAGAATTAAATTACTACTGTAACTACATCAGCACATTTTGCAGAATGTGAGCAATCATCACACTTTGAGGCTTAAAGGGATTGATAGTGTCCCTCTGAAAAAGGATTCTAAAATGTATATTTGAGGGGTTACAGTGAAAAAGCATATTCCGGCTGAGCCTTTACCTTAAGAACCTGGTCAAACTAAAAGAGGGTCTGTTTATTTAATTAATAATGTATGAACAGTGTCTACTGACCCGTTTTCAAGCAGTTTATAACCTGATATCCCACTGGTATGACATCAGTATGCTGTAAACCTTGCTTAAGTATGTCATAATGATGGGAGATTACAGGATAGAATGTCAACGTCTGTCAAAATTCTTGGAAAGGAAAGGCGATCTGCTGCTTGGACATTCGTTCAAAACACACACAATTCCATTCAGACAGTTACAGACTGGCTGCAGTACAGATTGCAATGGCTAATTTCAGCACTTCAGTTGCTCAACATATAAAGCAGGAGGCATTCATAGCCGAGCAGCAGATCAAACACACACTGAAAAAAAATATATATTTTTTTCCCCACAGTGGCTAGTTTTTCCATACACTATAAAATACAATGCCTGAGTAACGGTGGTCAACCACGGACATAATCACCTTTCGTGGTTGCCATGACAACTGTAAACCTCTCGAGCTGTGCTCTCAAGGTTTACTTGGTTGTCCTGGCAACTGCTTGAGGCGATTACATCGTGGTTAACCACTGTTGCTCAAGCATGATCCTCTATATTATTTTTACTTACTCCAACTGGTATACATTTGTCTTTAATGGCAAGATGTTAAAACCATCCCTTGCTGGTTCCTTTTTTCATTATTATTCTCTTTATCCTGTTTTTTTCCCCTTTTATGTTTTGGACCCCCATGTCTCCTGCCCCAAATGATTTTGGGGGGGGGGATTGCCACAGCTGCACCCTGCCTCTAGTTGAAAGTGGGGTAATCGGATATCTTAAAATCTGATCCACCTGCCTGTTTTTGGATTTTCGGAGTATCAGAGTCCGAAGTCCAATTTCAACTAGAGTACTTCAACTTCCAATTTCAACAGCAAATTCTGAATTTCAGAAACAGATTTTAGAATCCAGTCAGTAACTGACCAATTAGGATTTACAGCAACAAAATTCAAAAATTCTAACTTTTGGATTTGATTCTGATGAATTTAAAATGGAAAATCAGAATCTAATTATCCCTAGTTGGGTAAGTGGGCTGGCTGCCTTTTCAAGTGACAACAATCCCTCCCTTCCGTGAAGCAGAGGACCACACCTCCACGACGAGCTTGGCCTTCGGCCGGTTCTAGAGTTGTATTGTAAGGATCACCTGGAACCCCCTAGGTGGCAGCTCAGTGAATTACTACTGTGCAACCAGGCCAGCTCAGAGATGTTCACGTCTCATTTCAGACCCCCAACTCTTGAGGCATCACTCCCGAGGGTAAAACAAAATCTGCACTGGTAGGAGCATCGTCGTCAGGGTTTCAGTTAACTCCAGTCTGGGATATTTGACTTCCAAAAATAGTGTAAAAACTTCCAAAATTAAGGGGAAGGAAGTAAAGTATTTGAATTTCAATGTGAAAATTAAAAATTGATTCACTTCCAATTTTTTTAGGCATGGAATTCAAAAGGGGTTGATTTTCTAAACAAAAGCTTATTATACCAGCAATATGTTATAAGAACTTGCAAAACGTCATCTGTTCACAACTCTGATTTCCAGACTTTTGACCCAGGAAGCATTTGTGAAAGGATTCCAAGTTTGGGGTCATGAAAGTTTTTTGACTTCTAAAGAAAAAAAATGAACTGAATCCCTGAATTATTGGTACTTTTTTTTTTTTGGTAATAAATTCTATTTATTCTCCTAATGAGGCAGGTGATGTACCCCATTTCGGCCAACTGACCCCTTTCAGGATTGCATGTGGGCTTGTGGCAGCTCTGAAGATCTACTGGGGGAATCTGGGAGATTGTGCCCCCCCCCACACAGAGTGGGGCTCCCCCAGACTTAAGGGGGAGGACAGAGATTTTAATCCACCCCCCCAGCATCCCCTAGAGTGGGCTAGAGACAATGCTTACAAGGCTTACCGGTGTTACTGTGCAACTGGGTCAGAGATTTTCTTCCCTAGGTTGCCGCACGAGACGCGAATGTGCAATGACATCAGTGTGGAGTGGATGCACTCCCATACATGCCCTGCAGACGTCTGCCGATGTCTCCTCCCCAACCATGTGGTCCCTATGCTAATGTAGCACTCTCAGCCTTCACTGACAGTCATACTTATGCGGCAACTAGCACCCCCCACCCAGACAGTCCTGCAGGACGCTCATCCTACTTCCACTCGGCTGGCCCTCTGACAACCCAGGATCATGACCATCTCAGTGGTAATCCTTAAAGGAAAGCAGTCAAACAGGAGGCTCCCCACCTTCCCAAAGCCTTACCTCCCGATTAGGCTTTTCGCAAGGGAAAAAAAAATGTTTTAAGTATTTTAACTTACTTTATTTTAATGTTGTAAAGTTCTGGATTCCACAACATAGCTGACGCTACGCGGTTCCATTTCATTGTGAAATTCCGGCACTGCACTACTTGCCTCAATACAAGGGTACTGAGGCGAGCGGTGCAGCACTGCACTTTCACAATGAAATGGAACTGTGCTGCATCCGCCATGTTCTGGAATCCCGAACATTAAAATTAAAATATGTTGAAATACTTGGAAAAAAAATGTTTTCCTTGGGAAAAAGCCTAATTGGGGGGGAGGCCTCTGTTTTATGACTGTTTTCCTTTAACTGTGGATATTTAACACATGATTAAAAAAAAAACTGCCCAAGCTGAACAGCAGAGCATATGACTGAAATAAAAAAACATTTTGAATTAAAAATTAAACTGACTGGAGTATGCAGTCGAGTAGTACTATTTAAATAATAATGAAGCGAAACTTCTAAAAATCCATTAACTGCAATCTGACTTTTCACCAGTAGATGGCTGCAAACAACATAAAAAGTCTGATTAAAAAAGGGGTACTTCTAAAGTAAGTGATGTAAAATGTAAGCTTTCCAATGTTCACTCCCTGTCACCATTAAAAGCACTGGTTGAAAGACCTGGAAACTTCAATACTAGAACTCAATCATGCTAGCACTAGTTATCTTGCTCCCTAAAACAGTTTAACTAATGTAACAACGCCTGCAGTAAGGCAAACACACCCTAGATCACCTCGGCGATCTAAAAACACGAGCATCAGGGGGTGAGCTCGACATCCTTGGGGATTTCATCATAAACTGGCTCTTTCGTACAAACTCCAAAGTCCTGAACAAAGTAGGTGACCTAAATCTTTCTCAAATGATCACGGAGCCCACTCGCCTAAATCACAAAATACTTAATCACGCTCTCCAGGACTGGTCACTCACCTCCCACCTGCACCGGATATTAGCCGCAGGTCTGCTCACCAACTCCCTTAGTGATCACCACATGACTTATATGGTCAGAAGAATTTACACACCCAAGGCGCCATCCCCACACATCATCCTGGTCAGGTGCTACAAATCCCTGGACCTCATCTCCCTTCTACACGGCCTGGCCTCTACAGACTGGTCCTTCATCCACCATGCCTCCTCCACCGTAGATGCTGTGGAGGGTTTCAAAACTAGGTTCCTTGCTGTCTGGAACCACTATGCCCTGCTTAGACGGTCCAGGGTGCGTGGTGCTCACCTCCCCTGGATCACAGCTGATGTCATAGCCACCCTTAAAGCGAGAGACCTGGCCTTGAAAGCATTTAAAGAGTCAGGTTTACCAGTCCCACCCTAAAATTACCGTTATCTGCATGCAGCTTGCACTAGGCTGATCCATAAGGCAAAATCTAAATACTTCAATTCTGCCTTTCACGCAGACATAAACCATCCTGCTGATTTCTGGGAAGTCCTCAAATCGCTCTTTGCCCCCTCCGCCCAACCACCAACACCTACCCTAAGCATAGGCACATCCACGGTCACTGGTCCTCCACCTGTAGCCACAGTGTTCAACTCCTACTTTACAAGATCCACTGCAGCCCTAACATCCTCGCTCCCTTCCCCCCAATCCCTCCCTCCACTCCTTTCACAACTGCAGTCCACCTACTCTTTCTCCTTCCATCCAGGTACTCCACTAGAGGTGTACAATGTCCTTCTTGCTCTCAACCCAGCCAAGGGCAAATGCCCCTCCAACCTTGACTCCAAAATGTTGTACTTATCAGCCTCTGCCATTGCTGCCCCCCTGGCAGCATTTTTTTAACTTATCCTTCTCTCTCTAGCCTTGGTACCAGCTGAGTAGAAGCGCGCCACGGTCATCCTACTCCCTAAAGGAGGTGACCCATCTGCTCCGGGAAAATACCGCTCTATTTTCCTCCTTCACATACTGGCAAAAATCAAAGAAAAACTTGTCCTCTCTCAACTCTTCTCCTTCCTCGACTCCTCTTCCTTCTACGCCCCTTACCAGCCTGGTTTCAGGAAGTCCCATTCCACCACCTCCTCCCTGCCAAGGCTCTCAGACTCTATCCTCTCTGCCATGGATAAAGGGCACATCACGTCAGCTATCTCGGTCAACCTAGCAAAGGCATTCGACACAGTATCCCACCTCCTCCTCCTGGCAAAGCTCGCCAACGCAGGGCTCTCTAGTAAGGCCACTGACTGGTTTCGATCCTACCTGGTTGGCCAGATACAATCTGTCAGGATTAGTAACTCCATCTTGGCTCCCCTCCCTGTCTCGTCCTGGGTCCACTGATGTTCTTCATCTTCCTAAATAACTTGCCCTCTGCCTGTCCACATACCTCCATTCATATGTATGCAAACAACACGGTGCTGTATTCATCTGGCCCCTCTGCTACTGATGTGGCTACCACACTGCAGCAGGACTTCGACAGTGTTCAGCTCTGGTTTTGCTTCAATCAGCTTCACCTAAATGCCAAGAAGACAGTCTCCATGACCTTTGGCACTAGGCAGAGACTCTCGCGGCTCCCCTCCACCCCTATTTTCCAATCCTAGACAAACTTCACTAGAGGCCTGCTCCTCCTTCAGATACCTCGGGGTCGGGCTGGACCAGCACATAGACTTTTCTGCACACATTGATGACCTCCACAAAAAACTCCACCCCAGATTGGGTGCACTTTACCGAGATCGTGGTTGCATTCCCCTACCGGTCTGCCATGCAATCATTCAGAAAATGATTCTGCCTACTTTAGACTACGGAGACGTGGTCTACAGTGCCGTCCCCAAGTCCAACCTGACCAGATTGGATTCCCTCTTCCATTCTTTCTGCCGTTTCACCCTCGACGGCCCCTACTACACCCATCACTGTTCCCTTTTCAGTCTTTGGGCCTGCCCTTCCTACAGGACCGTAGATACTCACATTGTACATGCCGTACTGCCAAGTTCTGGGACCGGTCCTGGCCCCCCTACCTAACCACAGTCCTGTTCATCCACTCCCCCTGCCTACAAGCTCAGGCAAAAAGATATGCGTCTTCTATTTATTCCCCTTAGGTCCACCTCGAAAGGCCAGGCTGCCTTCAGCTACCGTATGCCCAAGCTATGGAACTCCCTCCCCCCAAACATTCGGTGCACCTCTCCCTCTTGGCACCTACACAGTCTTATCTCAGTGCATTTCTTCTCCCCCTGCTCATGTGCCTAACAAATCATCAGCACCTAGTCGAAGTTACCCCACCTGTGCCTGCCCCGAGTCACTAACTTTATCAATCCTAGGTTGTCAAGCGCTACTCTCATGTTGCACCTCCCTCTGTTTTATATGCCGCATAGTTATGGCTGCACCACTTGTAATGCCTGCACTTGTCTCGATTTTTCACTTTGGTACCTACACTATGTACCACATTTTGTCCACTGTGGCATTTTATTTCCTTGTTATACTGTTGTTTCTTGTCCCCAGGATGCATCTGGAATCGAGCAGTACCCTGCTCAGCATGCCTTCCTGATAAAACTCAAATAAATATATAAATGAATAAAACAGGATGCTGAGGTGTATACGAAGGGGTATTATACGAATACGGTTCTATGATGCTGCTTCAACAACTATTCTGTTAACAGACATCACAGCAACAGATGTTGCGGTCGACATAAATCCGAATGGAGACCCAGTTCTTTTTCTATCAGGGGGCTTTGCCCCCAACCCCCAAACCTCCCATGCAGGGGGCTCTGACCCCCGCACCCTACTAACTTATAGATGATCAACTTTGAGTCAGAGTTGATTCAGGGAAGAGGTGCAGGACTGGGGGACAGAGTGCCGAGGGCTCAGGCAGACTAGTACAGTGAACTGTCTATGTTGTCGCATCGACGTGTTCGGTGCAATAGTGTTGCCTTACAGGGGGCATACCTATGTAGGGGTATGTACAGCAGAAGGAAGGAAGGAGGGAGGTATTACTACCTCTCTACAGATCACGAGTGAGGCCCCACCTGGAGTCCAGTGCCCAGTTCTCGAGTCCTCACCTAGGGAAAGCTAAGGACAAGCTGGAGACTGTGCAACATAGGGTTACCAAAATAACTCAGGACCAGCAGGGCACATCTTACGAAGATCAGTTCAAGGCACTGAACACGTAACTCAGTGGAGGCCAGACGAGAGAGGGGAGATATGATAGAGACCTTCAGGTTCCCGAAAGGAATGAACAAGGTAAACAGTGAGGAGCTTTTTAGCATAAGTAGCGAAGCAAGAACCAGGGGAGGCATGAGTGGAAACTGATAGGGGTTGTGGAAGGTTCCAGAGTGAAGTGAGGAAGTTTTATTTTACAGAAAGGGCGATGGAGCCATGGAACAATCTGCCAGCTGAAGTGGTTAGCGCCCAAACTATCAGTGGTTTCAAACACGGCTGGGAAAGAGAGAAGGGCTTAGTGGATGCTCAAGGTGGTAGCGGTAGGGCACCAAACCCAGGGGTGGATAGTGTGGGTTAGAACCCTGTATGGACAATAGGTCCTAAGGTTAAGTTTCTTAGGGATTATGGGCAGACTGCATGGCCCAATGATCTTTTTCTGCTGTCATTGTCTAGGTTTCCATTATATTTCAAACCGGCACATTGTACATACCCACTGAGGTGGGGTTAGCATGCCCTATTGTCTACTCTAAACTAAGTACTAAGACAGGTGAAGCTTCTTTTGCTTATGCCACTTCAAGGTTATGGAACTTGTTCCCTCCTGATCGTCGCCTTTGCCCCTCCACTGCTTGGTTCTGTAGCAGGTATCGTGTCTTCTTAAGATGGTAAACTGCTCCTGCCCTTTGGTTTCGCTTCTCTCTCTTGCACATTATTTTAGCATATTTACTGGTTAGTACCTATAATCTACTGTCACCGAATGCTCAACAGCTCCATCATTCACATATGTGAATTACGGAGCTCCGTAAACCACGGGCACAGAGAAACCTAAACAGCACACTAAAAAGCTGCTGAGAAGCAGTCCTCATGCCACATGTTCAGTAGCGCTAGGTTTTCACAGCCGGCATGAGGCACAAGCTTCTTGACGGCTTCACCATACCTCGGCAAGCAGTCAAAGCTTAACCATATCAGAAAGCGGTACGTTCGCTTAACTAAACATGGCAACAACATCACAATTTACCCCCCCCCAAAAAAAAAACAAGTCTGTCTTTAAAATTCTTAGAACCAGTAAATATAAAACTAAAAACATGAAGAAGGCTTTAACAGAGTTTTATGCACACCCTCGGTGTGTGATTTTCATATACATCCCTCGGGCTTCGCCCTCAGGGTTTACGGAGCATCACACACCTCAGGTGTGCACAAAATTCCCATAAACCACACTTCCTCATACATTATTCCATATGTCATCAAAACCCTTGCATCACTGTAATTATTTAACTCCTGTGTAATGTTCATATGTTATGTATTATTTTATGCCATACCTGCTGTCGGTCTTTTACTGTTTAATTACTATGTACTGACTGCACTTATCTCTTTTGTGTTCATTGTATACTGTATTGCTTTGGTACCAATTTGTAATCTTCTAGATTATGCCTGAAAATAGGCATTTGACTGCTTAGTGCACTTACCTGGTTAATAAAAAAACAAATACATGCTCAAGCAGTGCAGATAAGAGAGACCCTGAACTGTGTGTCTAAGCACTTCCAGGTCAAGTCTAGGAGATAAAAGTTTACACAGTTCTTTTGAGGTTTTTCTTTCTTTTTTTTTTGTTTACACATATTATCAGCTATAATATTTGTAGCCAGCTGGCTCCAGCTTTAGAAACAAAGTAGGCTGGCTAGAATGTTTACAGCTGACATAACTATAAATTAAAAGAAAAAAAAAAAAAAGTAAAAGAATCAGTTCTCTGCTCCAGTACTGTGCCATCACAGCATGCAACACCTCCCACCCACGAAGTGACTTGGAAGCTCAGCAGTGAATGCATCTGATTGGCTACTACAGTATTCTGGATTCGGTCTTCATTCAGAAGTTATACCTTCTGCTTCTTTATTTGTTGGAATAAAGTGCAGAAAAGTTTCCTTTCATTCTTTCTAATTTTCTGCAGTTAGTCCAAGCACTCGCTCCCAGCAACTCTTTTTCTGTTTACCCTCCCCTCACCATTTTCTCCTTAAGTCTACAGAACCTCCAGTCCTCCGCTTTCTTACTGTGATGGGAGTTCCAGCTACTGACTTTGGCTGTGAAAGAAGCAGGTAATCATCTACTCTGACAACATCCGAACCCCTGATGTACTCCAGACCTCACTTCATCCCTACAGAGCAACAGCATCACTGCTACAACCTGCCTGCCAGCATTCCAACAACTGGGTAAGAGACCAGCACTCATTTTCGAACCCAGGTCTCCCATGTGCAAAGCCCACTGTAAGGGCACAGTCTGCCCAGTGGCAAGGTGACAGAATTCTATATTGTCACCAGGGGATCCAGTTACAGAGAAGCACCCAGGCCAGAGGTGGAGGAAGACTTTACTGCAGAGATGAAACACAGTCCATGGGTTGAGCCTCCCCAAGAGTGCAGGATCAGATCAAACACAATGGCACCATCACATTTTCTTTTTTGTTTGGGGACAGGGAGGGTTCAAGTGTTAGTGCATCCCAGCAGTAACAAACTAGGCTCTGTGTCAGCCTTGGGGTGACAAGGGTACATACCTGTAAACAATGTAGACAGTCAGACAGGAAATTAAATGTAAAGGGAAATTAAAAAAAGAGGTGGCAGCATCAGGCAGATATGAATCTGATAAAACTGCATCATAACCCTTCATGAATGTGCAAATGGGGAAATGAGAGCATCTAATAGGAGGGGTGTATTTGGTGGGGCCTACGATGGAACCCATCAAGAGGCAAAAGCTTACCCGTGACATCCGTCTCTTTACGATCGGTGGGGTCATACAAAGCTGAGATGGCAGAAGAGATGCTCTTCTGCAGATCCTGGTTCTTGCTCACAGAGTCTTCCTCATCAGAGGAGAAGGAAGGCAGCGTCTCTAAATTGCGTTTGAGTTCCTCATCTAGCCGTTTGCAGGGGCTGGTGCAGCTCATCACTGCCAAGCTATCGCTGTCTGTCCCCTCCAGGCTACCCGTCAGCATTTGAGAGGCCATGCCAAAGGCTGACTGAGAGGAGTTCTGGGATGAGGAGGGCCTCGTCTTCGAAGGGCTGGTGGCAGAGGGCAGCTGCTGTCTCTTCCCCGATTTGAGAAAGTCCAGGAAAGAGGCCATGAAGCCAGATTTCATTTCTGGCTGCTTCTCTTCAACTTCCTTGATCTTTTGCTTGATCTTCTCCCGCGTCTGGCTGTTGTCCAGCATGTTTTCAGAGGGTGGAGGCTCTTCTGGCTGTATCTGTGCAGGTTGGTTTCCTTTGGGCAACTGCAGCTTGATCTGCGAGAGAGAAAAAAAAGAACAAGTTATCAATCTATGTACATCATATCTGAGGCTAACAAGCATCTCCACTTGTAGACATTTGACAATAATAATTATTACTCCTTAACTGCCAAGTTCCTCCCTCATACCACTGCCCCCACTCCAGAAGCCCCATCCCACAAGAGTCAACTGTGCTGGTATGCTGATCTTACTGTACTCGGCCCGTGTCCTAGTTCACTGGTGTGCTGAATTCACTGTAGCTTTGATAATATTGCATGCAGGAGCCTAGGAGTTCTGAGTCCACAACTTGGTGCACTGGTGTGAATCTTGCTGCACTCACAGGATTTGAGTTGGAGTCCTGATACCATGCTACCCTGAATCGGTCGATTATCCAGCACTCAGGCGGTTATGTGTTCAGATCCCCGTATCATGGTTTCCTGGTGTGCTGATTTTGCTGTGATCAGAAGTTGTTAGTTCAAATCTCTATATCCTGGGTGTCCTCATGTGCTGTCCTTGTTGTGCTCAGAGGATAGGAATACAAATCTCCATACGCTGTAGCGTAGGTTATTAGTTACAGTAGTTAACTTATGTATTACCTATTGAGACTACCTGTCCAAACAAGGCACGTCAAGCTGGAGAACAGCTCATGTCCTGGTAGGTCCTGGTGAAGGGTGGAACTGCATACTGTATACTTTATAGCAGATAACATATTCCCAGCAAAAGCATTGTTAAATGTAGGTCACATTTAGAGCAGTAACCCAGAAGAAATGCAACAGGAGGTTAACAAGCAAGCAACTGGTTCATGACAACAAGTTCCAGAACATCTAAAACAACTATGAACCATCCGATTTTCAAACTGCTGGTTTCAGGATACCCTTGAGGTTAGCTTTCAGTAGTTTGGGACTATGAGGCTCTAACAGGGTAAAGTTGGCTGTTGCACAAGGAGATTAACAAATGAAGATGGACCAATGGGCTTGCACTGGAGAGCAAGAAAGCAACTGAACTGCTGAGACCTAAGGCACTGAGTGGAGTTTTGTGCCAGTGACAGGTCACGTAGGTAGGAAGGAAACTTACCTGGCCAGTAGATGGAAGCGTACAGGATGCCACAGAGGTTCTGGCGTCCTCCAAGACAGAGTCAGTTTAACTAGGGGTATATAGAACAGCTGTACGTGTGACAGACACATTGAAGGGCAAACATATGTCACTGTAGATAATATAATCCAGGGTCTGAAGGGTAGAAGAATAGTCTACGTTTCCATTATGACTTCACAATTGGAGGCAAGTAGTCCCTATTACAAAATAAAGCCATGAGGTCCAAGTGGAGCTTGTTGGTTAGGTAGTCCGTGTGGGTTAAGTAGAGTTTCATGTCCAGCCACACAGCTACTGTGTACATTTAAAACTGGTATCAGACTACAACAAGGAACCATCTACTGTATAAAGATCTGGAAGCAAGGAGCAAGCCAAACCTGGACAGTTTGTACTGGGTGCCAAATAGCATGGTGACTGTCCCTTTACTCTTCATGGTTAGGCAATTTAATTGGACCCATCATTGAATGTTGGTAAAACCAACCTGTAGCCTTGACTCTAGTTCACCGGGCTAGAATCATGCCTTGAAATACCTGGCGTTTGCCTAGACCCCTCAACCTACAAAAAGCATGCAGACCATATTTCTAGCCACCGCAGGAGGTTAGAAATATGGTCTGCATTGGGGGGAGCTGAGGTGTAAACCACAGCTGCACAATCAATCAGACGAGATAGACCTTCATGGCCTGTATCTGCTGGCTCCTTTCATATGTTTGTAGGTCCCATGTGTGATATTCTTTACAGAATCCAGCACTGCCCCAGGCTAGGAAACAAGCGGTCTTCTACTTTGTGCTATCCTCACTTGATTATGGTGAGGCAGTTTATCAAACTAGGCTCATTCACACGGCATCAGCACCATGTAGATCACTTCCGGCCGTGCTTTCTGAAACACTGTGGATCAGCATTTAGACTGCATGGCCAGGGGAGTGCGGCATATGCTGCCAAGAAGTTCCGGCGACTTGAGGAGGGTTCTGGCCAGGAAGGGAGTGTGGGTGTGGGCCGGGCTCCCCTAGTTTGCAGCCAAAGATCGAGAATGGGTCTTCTGACCTGAGTTCAGCTAAAAAGTTTTCCTTGCACTGTAAACAAAGCTGAACTCAAGGAAGTAGTTATTTTAGTAAACCGAGGGCTAAAATTGGAAGAAAACATTGGCTCAAAGTTAAGCCGTGACACTGGGAATGCACTTACGCATATATGCATGCCCAGTGTTACGGCTTAACTCTGAGCCCATGTTTTCTTCCAATTTTAGCAGTCAGTTTACTAAAATAACCACTTCCCAAAGTTCAGCTTTGTTTACAGTGCCAGGAAAAAGGTTTCGCTGAACTCGGGTCAGAAAAAAATAATGTAAGTGCTGCTATGACAACCGGAAGTGCAGGCTGGGAAAAGCCTGTCACAAAGTTGTGGGTGGTGTGGGCAGTTCACACGGCAAAGTAAAATGCCACAAAATGCCAGCACCATTTTGCGAACCCAGGAAGAGAGGGATTGCAGCCACAACAAAACAGGACCTGAAATGGCCAAACTGCAGCATTCAGACGTGCACAGCAGCAACGATCTCGCTGCTGTGCACCTCCAAGAACGCCGCAGAGTTGGCTGTGTGAACGAGCCTACTGACTGCAAGTCTGTGCTGAAACACAAAAATAAGATCTAAAACAAAGCTATGCAGATTTATTCCATCTTGGAACTACTCTACATAACACTGTCTACATTATGACCGACTCAACTGGCTAATCCCTGCAAAGTGCATGCATTGCAACTGATTATACTGTTCAACAACTATACTTGTCCACAGGTGCCTAAATACCTTGGGGGTCAATTCACAAACGTGTCTGGAATGCCGCAAACCCCAAACACACCAAGTATCTGACGCACAAGGCTTACAGCATTCCCCAGCCAGCGATCAGGATTCTTGATCCCATGCACGGATTGCTCCAAGTTAGACCAGCTTTAACTAGTCTAGCTTGCAGCAATCTGGGGTACCCGTTTTACGGGGCTTGCATCAAATATCCGGTGCAAGCTGCTGCACAGCAGGAAAAATGTTGCACATGCGCATAATCTTCTTGAATCTGGCACAGGCTGTGGCAACCAGTTCGGTGAAGCTGTACTGGTCACCAGGGCTGATGTAGGGCTTGCTGCAAACCCTACATCACCCTTTGTGAACTGGGCCCCATGTGTCCTTACTAACAATCTCTGAGCTGTCTGTTCCTTACAATCCTCCTCCTCCTCGAACATAAAGATTCTCAGGGTTAGAAGAGACGCAGGTAGCTGCCCCTTTGCTCATTCTGCCCCTGATGCATGGATTCAGCTCCCCGAACACATCAAAGATATTCTCTTCATTCACTTGAAGGATTCTTGCACCTGCACAAAATGCACAAAGGCATAGGTTGTTCATTTCTGTTGCTTTACAGAGCAGCGAGCACCCTCTGGGAAAAATATTAAAAAACATGTTATACACAGCTCTGCTGACATTTTATACAATGTCTGTAGTTCTCTTTTTTTTTTTTTTTTCTTTATTACTGAGGACATCTACATTAACAAAATATTTTTCGCTCAGTAGTTCTACTATTGTTCATTCACCACTTGAAGTCATAATCCTCTATTGTAACAACGCAGTCTTACTGCAGAGACACTGCCACAAATTCAAGGTTATGACCTCTGGTGGTGGAATAAGCAGCTGGAGCAGGTCAACTCTTAAGGAACAAAGATCCTATTTTCACGCAAATGCCCTCAATAATAAAATTAAGAAGGGAAATGCAGAAAAAATATCCTGAAATAAAAGCTCAATAGTGTCTAAATATTATGCTTTTTAAAGTTCTTCCATTAGTGCCATCTGCTCTTTAAGTAAACATTTTAAAGACCAGCTGATGGCTTTGGAGAAACTTTGGAAAACAATAGTTATGACACAATTTGGCTCGTATTTTATATATCTTCTATTGATTTCTCCTCTCCATTGCTTATTACTGGAGAAATTCATGCAAAAACAAGATCTTTATCCCTTAGAGTTCCGCTGCCGCTGTAACTTATTCCCGATTTGAAATTATACTGCTCTGTTGTGACGGCACATTCTGCAGCCATGGGAATAACTGTGATGTCACAAGCAGAGCATTTTGACATCAGATTAGAAAGAAGCAAAAGGAGCTGATGAACCTTCAAGGAACAACTATCCCGCTTTCATGCACATGACTTCAGTAATACATACTGGTGATGAGAAATACACAGGTAATAAAAATAAGCCGCTTTGTGTCCAAATAATAGGTTTTTAAAAGTTCTTGTCAAGACGTCAATGGCTCTTTAATATCAGTGCTGAAAAGAAGCAAATGGTGTGCTGTCCTGTCTGTTGTCACTGCTTTCGACTCTAGGACTCCCATGAAAACGAGATGCGGCATCCCATCGGATTACCCTGGTTTGAAAAATGTTGCCTAAATAAATAACCTGACGCACTAGGTCACTGACGTGTATTCGTATGTCACTGGACTTTCAGGCATTAAGCAGGTCATTTACAGACATGGTGTGCTTGAATGGGCCCAGAACTGAGCCCAGGGACACTCTTAGTATTAACTGTGAAATGGAGAGGACAAGTTACCTACTTGGACTGTCTGGAAATTGTCAGCTAGGTAGGACCGGAATCAGTTAAGGGCTGAACTGCCAATACTAGCTACCTTAAATCGGTTTAGGTGGGAAGATCAGCAAAGACAGACTTGACAGCTGCTCTTTGTCCAGACCAGTACAGTGTTTGTGATCTATAGAGGAGAGACGTTGGTGATGTGACTGACCCAAGAAATGTATTAGAAAGAGTTTGGTCAAAGTTCCAGGGGTACTGAGCCCTCACTTGGGGATACAGGGATTTGGAAAAGCTTGGTGGAAGGAAGGTGATCTGATGTCATTTACCTGCAGGATGTCTCTTTCTACAATGGGCCTCCCTCAGACCTGCTTCTATTTATCAGAGACTGCTGGCTGCAAGATACAGATTTAGAATGTCAATAGTAGGCTTTGAAAGGACAGGGGCACCAAGCTAGAGTAGATTAAGGGACCAGCCCATTGAGGCTAAAGCTCTTCCTGGTTGATTAAAGCCTGGAAGGCTTTCAGTATTTCTGGGATCCTCATTTGGCAGAAGGCAAAGGCTTGAGGAAGGAGCAGGCAAGGGGATTTAAGAGATCTGCCTGCAACGCAAAATGCTGAGGTGAGATTAGGCTCTTGACAGTTCTTGAAGTAAATAATGAACAGGGCTGCAACCTCAGCAGAGCCCAATACAATGATGCTAGCTCATCTGAGGCTGGAGGTCAAGCCATTAGCGAGAGGGTCAAAAAAGGAATCCACCCTATTCCAAAATTAAGCAGGGTTACAATTGCTGCACTGGACCTGCACAACAAAATAGTTACAATTCTGCCTAGCAAGCTTCGTACATGTATTCCCGAGCTATTCATCGCATAGGCAGTTCTGAAGGTCACCAGAGATTTATAGTTCCATCTCTGGACATACCTCTGGTTGAAGAGGGTTAAGAAGTCTGTGGAAGAACATCCAAATAACAGGGAAATATGATGCACAGAGAGGCTCGCAGTGTTGAAGGCAATGTGGGGAGCCATATGCCACCCACACCCATACATTTTGGAAGTGCCCAGTGCCAAATCAGTATTGGCAGGAGGTGGGCGCAGTCATGCTGACTCTCCTCCATGACTTAAGCCCAATTAACTCCCAATTGGCAATTTGATTAATGCTGCCAGAGCAGCTTAGCAATAAATTATCTTCAACTATGGTGGGTATGTTACCCACGACAGCCAAGAAAGCTATCACAAAAACAGTGGCTACAAACAGCCCCTCCTGTGGTAACAGACTGGGAGGACACAGTGCAGAAGATGCACCAAATGGAGAAACTGACTGCAGGTCTGAATCTGCACACTGACTATTTACTAACCTCTGGAATACCTGGCTGCTTTGGGTGATGGGTCACCACAACAATATAATCCCATAAACATTAGGAGGGGCTGCAGGGTACAGACCCACCATTTTTTAGTCTTCTGGCAGGTTATAGGACCACCACCTGGGCGGGAAGGGATATCAACCCTGAAGGTTATATACAATATCACATGCAAGAACATATGGTTGAAAATGTTGTAATCATGACACGAAATTAGCCTCAGTTGGTGCTTTATAAAATTCTTGATGTACTGCTCCTGCAAAAAACTTAAAAAAAACTTTAAAAAAAAAAGAGGTCTGTGGAGACCCATGGTAGGTGGAGGGATGGATAAAAATGCATCTTAGAAATGACAAAGGGCCAGGTCAGTGTCTTGGGACGTGCAGGAAGGAAGGCACATTGAGACTGTGACGGGACCTTGTGATGATTACAATGGGCGGTGGAAAAGCTGAGCATTTTAATTTTCCTAGCGAATTGGGTCAATGAATATGAAGGGGTATCAGAGGAAATTATTCTATGGGAGAGTGGTTGGACAGGACCCAATCAGCTGGGGTGTGATGTGGTGTTTTTCTTACCAGGGTGTATTAGATAAGTTGAGGTAGGTTTAGGCCATGTAGCTTGGTGATGAATTTTTTGTTGGAGAAGTCTAGTCAATTTGCATTTATGTCCCACAGTGTGCAACATTCTCCTTTGGCCTGAGCTAAAATGCTGGATTTGAATAGCAAGCAGAGTCTCAGAAGCAATGTCTGGAGAGAAGTGAAGGCCTCCGATGAGAAATGGGAGTTAAGGAATAGTATTTTACCAGTAGTGATCTTGCATGACATTGGGGTTAAACACCTAGTGACCAA
Source organism: Neoceratodus forsteri (assembly GCA_016271365.2). NCBI lineage: Eukaryota > Metazoa > Chordata > Ceratodontiformes > Ceratodontidae > Neoceratodus > Neoceratodus forsteri. Next base: position 968,260,825 of record CM028133.1, read on the forward strand.
CAGAGAGCAGAGAGGCTGCTACATGCAATACAACCCCACCTTTTCTTTGGGTCCTGTTGGTTCAGTGAATACCTGTGAAGGCCAACTGACACACTTGCCACCTTCTGACTAATCAGGATTTTGAAACAATAAGGATTTTCTTTTAAAGAATCCAGCATCTTACAAGATCAAGCCTGAGGAGTAGGTGTTGAATGTTTACATGCATTACTGGACATTTTGGGAGAGGCAGGCAGCTAGCAGATGAAATAGTTGAACCTGTGACCTGGGGTTGGGTTCTATACCTCTGGCTACCAAAAAAAGAGGTGGGAGATAATGTTTCACAGGCCTAAGGTGCCTGCAAGGGATTAGCTGACACATGCAATAATTAAAAATGCTTTTTATTGGGAATGGCAGGAAAAAATCTCCTTCCAAAGGGCTTTGTGAGAAACTCACTATAGCTGGAGGGAAATACCCTACTGTTGATACTTTGGTAGTTAGTAAGTTAGTAGGAGTGTTAGGATGTTGTATGGGACTGAAGCGGGGTGGGGAAGGGGGCTGTCAAGTGAAGGTATTTAGTTTAACATGAGTTCTCACCACAATAATGTACAGTACAAGAAGTGTGACTGAGGTAGAGAGCTAATGGGAAAAGGGTAGTAGTGCCAGTGAATAGGGATTTTGTTTCAGCACTATAAGTTTTCTAGAGAGGAAGCTATAGGCTTGTGAGGGGGGCGCGGCAGGGTAAGGAGATACTATGAGCACAACACTTGCTAAAAACCAGTGGGCAAAGCAGCCTGGAGGAAGCTATAAGAAGACACCTAGCTAATGAGGTCGTCTTGTGGATTTAGGAGATATAGAAGTAGCAGAAAAAGTACATCAAGAAACCCATGAGCCATTTGGCGAATCGAGAGCTGGTCAACAAATGTTAATGTTGCAGCACCTAAGAAGGTGAGAGGTCCACCTCCTACATCTTGGAGTACAGGTGTGTTGGTCACGCTGCACATATGAAGCTGCCAGTTCCAGTCACCCTCCCTTGGTGTGCCGAGTGTGTTGATTTTGCCAAGACACAAGAGGTTATGCGTTTGAGTCCCCATATCTTGGTGTACTGGTATGCCTGGCCTCCTCCATGCAGAGGCTGTAAACATGAATGAGTCCTCTTATGCTTTAATGTGAACATACAATTTTAGGACAGGACAGGAAGACCACTGGTACAAAACGCCCCCACCATCAGCTCAGTGGGAATACAGTCACCCCTTTTCCTTCTTACACTTGCTCAGTTCAAACGGCTTTGAAATCTTGTAAATGGGGATCTTACAGCAGGTCTCAAGACTGTACTACTAGGTATATCCTTCTACAGCGACATTACCTCATTTTAATAATGGCATTTCACACACAAGAGTTCACAATGAAATGCCAACCTGTGACTAGCAGCAAACAGCTGATGGCCAGCTTGGTATATGCCACGCAAGCAAGTTTCAAAACTAGTTTGTTTATCCAAACACACGCCCCCAGATCAACGTGAAGACTTCCCAACTATTACTTGTGGACCCCTGCTTGAGATCTCAGAACTTCCGTCTTCAGACCCAGCTAAACGAGCAACAGCCATGGCCATGATGAAAGGTTTCACGATTGCTGCATATGTGAAACAGTAGTCTGTAAACAGCAACACCAGCTCAATCACAGTGACTTAAAATGTTTCGTTAAAATAAGAAACACAGAATTCGATTCTCTGTAGAGCTGGGCAGGCAGTGATGTAGGCCCACAGTATCCCTCTGGACAACAGCTTTCTTTAGAGAAGGATACATCAGATACATTAGCCAATTTGTATTTTCCTATCTGCTGCAGTCTTTTTTTGCCTAGTGGTGTGCATCTAACCCAATAGCAGTGATGATGGATGCGCAGAGCAATAGCTGACTGGATTGTTTCCATTCAACCCAAAATAGAGCAGATATGGTTATGGACAGTAATGTCATCCTGCAGATATCACACAAAGCAGGTAATACACGAACAGACCACCTTTGAATCTTTTCTAAACAGGGAAACAAGTCCGTGTTTTAGTTTCAAAATAGCCTCAAATGACCTTTGATAGTGACCGTTAAAGTATTGCACAGGAGAAGAGAAGTGGCGCTCAGCTGTTGTTCTCAGTTTAGGGGGTGCACGTTGATATTGGCCTGGAATGGAGGGTAAAGATAGTAGCAGCTGTCTAAAGTGCCTATTATTTCCGCTGTGTCCATTCATTCTGTACTGTGCCACTGGTCCATGTTTTCATGGCCTCCAGACTCGGCTACTGTGGCTCCAAGTGGTTTGAAATGTGACAGCACATTTACTAACTTGGTGTGGTCAGTTTACGCAATAAACCACTTCAGGGTGCGGGCCATGGGTTATGTTGGGATTTACCCACAGCTGGCATGGTTTGACCACGAGGCCGCAGGCTGAGTGATCAAACCAGGTCAGCCGTGGGTAAATCCCAGCATAACCTACATACTAGGGTGGTTTACTGCGATTATACAATGTTCTCTTTTATTTTTTTTGTAACAAATAAGGGAAAATATTTTTTTTGGTAGTTTTAATTATTTTTGTTTCATTTTATTTTTATGCCACAAAATTTATTTCCTTGTTGCTAGGATACCCCCAAACTGAGATATATGTGACAGGAATGTAATTTTATGGGGGGGAAGGGTTATAGATCACTTTCATAGCTGAAACACAGAGGTATAATGTATGGTATGCATGTATGTCACGGAAGCAGTGGGAGACTGAAGTGTGAAGGAGGAGAGGGACAGGCAGCTTGGCCGGCAGTGTGATTTAGTAGTGTAATCATAGGGCACTGAATTGGGAGCTGACTTTTTAATTACTGTTGACAGAGCCTGGTTGGCATCAGTTTGTTTCTTCTTTTTTTTTTTAATATACAGTCTGGCAACTACCAAGGAACAGCTCCTGGGATTTGAAAAATGAGTGTTTTTACAGAGACTGTCCTCGATTAACAACTAACTAACTCTGTGGTGTGAGCGCTAACAGGCTGCCATCTTGCAGCTTGTGCTTCCGGGTTGAAGTTTGCAGTCAGGAATAAAATATCAGAGTGATTCGGGGGAATTTTTTCCTTTTTTTTTTAATTATTATGTGATCAGGAAACTACTGGTACTGGGACATTTATTTATCAGAGACGATGTGAAAGCACTGTGCAGGTGGCAGGCAGCCTTGCCAGACCGTGACCGTGGTTTGAGAGGTGAGGCAGTTAAAACCACGGAAGTAATTAAAGTATTGCTTTTGTTTCTAAAGTGGGTTTGGCGGCTGTATTTATGATCTGTTGTGGAAGGCTGAGCTGCTCGAATTATGATAGCGACGTGCCGAATTGGGGGGGCGGTGGGGTAACCTGCCGTTCATTTTTTGAAACTCCCGCTTTGGTGTTGCGGTTCAGCAGGATGTAATCTTGTGGTTTATGAGTTTACTGTTGGGGGTGGGGACTCGATTGATATCAGAGACAGGGCAGATGCAGCTGACTGGCACCTTTTCCCCGTTTGTATATCACAGGATTTACCATGGGTAAAAGGTGCCAGTCAGCCAATCAGAAACATGACTTTTCAGACTCAACTATATAATTGACCACATTATACTAGTACTTCACAAGTTGTGCTACCCGTCTCTTTTCAGACTGAGCTTAAAAGGCAACCTGTGACATACAGTACACATTTATCCATGGGTTGGGGCATATACAATATATAGGGATATACAGTATAAATATCTATACATTTCTGACCTTCTGACACCACATCTCCCTACAAGAAATCTAAGGTCCACAACAGAGCTCCAAGTGGTACAGCCAAGCACGTTAAATTGTTTAGGGGAGTGTCAGGAGGCCAACCAGGTTAGGGTAGTTGCTGCCTGGCAGCTCACCTCAGCCAAGGAGGACTGGCAGCAAGCATCCAATGCCGAAGCTACCTCTCTGGACAAGTTATGGAACATGCTCCACCCCAAAGGCATGCTGTGTGCATGCAAGGCCCATATATGGCCACCACCCATGCCATGCTGGAGGTGGGAGGGAAGAGGAGGAAACAGCAGAAGAAAATCACTGGGGGTCCCATACGGATGATGGCCCAGCCTGACACAATCAGGTCCCCCCCCCCCGATGGAGCACTCTCCTAAGAGCTGCTTCCTCCAATGAACTGTGTCACAATCATGTTATGACATCTACAGGGATTTGACTCCATTCAGGCTCTTATTTACTATTTCTGTGCCACAACGCCAAGAATAATCACAATATCTTCCAACAGTAAGTGCAGGGCCATTAGCGCAAAAGTTTTAGCAACGGAAAATGGAATCAAACTCCTGACAGGTAGTGTCTGGGCACATCAGGCAGGGTGTGTGTGTGTGTGTGTGTGTGTGTGTAGCATGCCACCAAAGTGGCACAGCAGATAGTGCGTGTTTGCAGACATTTTAGGGTTCCATGACGCATTCCTTCGGTGTCTGGCGTGGGGCGGTGACAACGCTGTGACACACATTTGCGATACAGAGTAACAAGTTTCTGACATGGTTTGCAGTAGGTACAGGCTACTACCAAGACCTCTGCCCACCCTGGATCATGAATGAAGTAACCAGGGAGAGGACACCGCCCTGAAGACCACTGCCATAATGGGAGATACATGGATGCCGGCAGCTATGGTGCAGTTACTGGTGGAAGAGCTGGATGGTCATAAGGGAGGTACTGTAGGATTGCGATGTGCACCAGCCAGGGAGAAAAAGCTTGTATAAAAAAATATTTAGGGGTGTGGGCTTTTAATGTTTTCACCTGAAAACATGGAATTCATTAGCATTTGAAATTAAATAAGCACCAATCATGGCAATGTTCAAATCCAGAGTGAAAAGGGTACCTACTGTTCAGTTGCTTTTATGTTTGTGATTAAGAAATGTTCAGTTTTTTATGTGCACTATAAACTATAATGTTGTTTATGCACACAGTAATAAGAGTGTTCTGGTAAAAGGGCATCTTAAAGCTCTTTTCCAGTTGTGATCCGGGAGAGAATAAAGCATTAGGCCCCATCCACACAGTTCACTGCATTAAAAAAAAGTTCCGGCACAGTGTTTAAGTACAGTTGCTGGAACATCCATACTACGCTCTGACACTGTGCTAGCTTGGGCCAGTTACCAGGCATAATTGTGACAACTGTGCTAAGCACCGCTGGTACCGCAATGCATGCTGTGATATGATAGGGGTCCGGGGGGTGGGGGGACGGTCACAGTTAATAAGTAGCTCATTGCGATCATGGTGACATGAAAAATCTAGAAAAATTTTTTTTAATAAATTTATGAGAAAAATCTGAATTTTTTTTCTACAGTGAACGGCTGGAAAACATCTCACAGGTTGTGTGTGGTTGCCTTAAGCTGTGTTACAGCATGGATTGCAACCACACTACTGCTAACATGGGTTAAGGCAACCACGTTTCTCTAAAATCGTACTCTAGTCTTCCTCCAAGTAGGGCTAGAGCACGGTTTTAAAATATGGATTGCAACCCAGTTTTTACCATGCTACCATCTTGACAGAAACCTTTTAAACCAATTTAGCAGAGTTAAAACATTTTAAAAGGTCTAGCATGGACAGGGACAAAGCGAGTTACTCAAGGTCATACAGTATTCAAGTAGCGGTGCAGGATTCAGTCCAGGTCTTCTGGATTTCCAGGCTTAGAGCTGTGTGCTGTAACCACTAGTCTATACTGCCTCCTAAACAAATAACTAAATAAACAAACCCAACTCACCAGACATAAAATTAAAATGATTTTATTACAATGTTAATCTTACCTTGCCACTTATACGTAAGGCCACTGTGATATAAATTATTACAAAGTCACTCTTATCTGGTCACTTTTATATAAGCCACTGATACATCTATGCTGTACCCCACTTCTCAAATCATGTGGTAATCCAACTGTATGGCTCTGTCTCTGCTCAGGCATATAAATCCACTCAATTATACCCATTACACCAGCTTTCACATTCATGCAGAGTACAGTCCTTCTGTTCTCTGTTCTTAACCTTTCACACTGAGAGTTTTGATTTCAAATGAACAGCCGTCACCGGCGCTACGAGCAGCCTGTACTCCACAGGAATGTGAAGGCTGATGTACAGATATAATTGAGTAGAAGAGACAAAGACCAGAGATTCAGCCACACAATCTGAGGACTACTTGCTCTGAAAAAGTGTCACACAGACACAAAAAATGGTTTGTGCAAAAGTGACCTGAGAAAAATGACATCCTAGTAAATAATCCTTTTGCACTGCATTGATTGAGGGGTTTCTGTTGTATTGTGCCTTGCTTTCATAGTCACTCTGAGAACATGCTATTCCCCACATGTCCCCCTTCTCCTCACAGCGCACCATGGTCTCCCTGGAATGTTTCTGCTGTTTTTTTGTTTGTTTTGTTTTTTTGTCTTTTATTAACAGACACCCCTACAGCAATTAAGGAACTGCAGACTGTGTAGTGTTTGTAAAAGCTGTGAGGCATAAAAACCTCTTCCATATCAGAGCATTATCAGGGTTACATGATGATTCATGCTATTAGGTAAGGAATAATCCATGACTGGTAAGCAGAAATACTGTAATAACTAAACACCCCAGGTGGGTGAGGCATGGAGCACAGCCGAGGGCCTTCAACCACCCAGGGCATTTGGTTACTGTAATACTGCTGCACATCTGGAGTTCATTATTCTACTTGTACCATTTGTCAGAAGGTCAAAAGTGTTAAAAGGTCTCTTTAGAAAAAAAGGCCAATTGTGTTACCAGGGATATTGCAGTTGTGGGGTTATCATGCAATTACTCTCCCACCCTAGAATGATGACTAATCAGCTCCCATGGATAGACTTCCTGCATTATAATAAAAAAGAGGTCAAGATGATTTATTAAAGCAGCAGTGCAACAAAAAATGTTTTTTCCAAAAATGCTAACTTCAGCTACAATTAATAAAAATATTAGCGTACCTGTCAAATGTACTTGTCTAGGTACCTCCTGTGCTGCGGACCTTAAGTCTTTTTTTTATTTTTTTGAACCTAACCCTTGCTGGGTCTACAGTGCTATTTCTATGCAAAATGTGGTGGCCATTTTTTTTCTTGAGAAAAAAAATCAAATAATTTAAAAAATACTCAAATTCTGGTAGAATCAGAAAATTGCATCACCAAATAAAACTGGAAGATGCCTGGAATCGTTCATAGTGAAAAAAGGGGTTGGGTCAAATTGTTTGACCAATTTCACTGCACTGCTGCTTTAAATGTGCTGTGAGCAAGGCCTGGTGGGCAGGTGGGGGTGGAGGACACTGAGCTACCATGTGAAGAGCAGGGTTTGAGGCACAGATCTGACTCCATGCCAAGGAAGCCTCTGGAGCCATGTGGAGGAAATCTGGAGCATGTGGAGGTAGGATCTCGAGCTTCAGGGAAGAGGGAAGTCCCCGCATCACTGTAAAGAAGAATTATTTACCCTAACAGTAGATCTTCAAGAGAATCTCCTTCATTGGGCCACACCTTTGTAACTGTAAGCCATCAGTGTCAGTACCACTCGGAAACTTTTGCTAGCTGGGGGCTGCCCACGATGACCTGCAAAGGTGGCACCTACATAATGTGAGCAGACCCACTGTTCATCAGCTCCCGGCCGGAGACAAGCTCAGAGTGCCTCGAACTGTGAGGAACCAGGAGACCTACCAGTACATAAGGCACTTACTTATGGTCACCTCCAGACAAGGCAGTGGACAAACCTGCCAAGAGTTACCTTAGGAAAAAAGGGGGAAGAGGTTGGGTGCACTATGACCCAAGGGAGGAGAGTCTCTTGAACATCTATTGTTGCGGTAAGTAACTATTCTATCTTCATCGATATCGCCTCCATTTTTTCACACCTTTGGAAAATTACCAAGTAGTACAAGGTACCCAGGAAGGATGGCATAGTCCGATATGCAATCAGGACAGATGGCCCTGCAATACTGCAAACCAGAGCCAGCACGTCTTCGAGAGGATGTCTAGAATGTACTGCTTAAAGTAGACACACTGCTCCATGTGGCAACATCATATATGTCAGCTGCAGAAACATTCTGAAAACAGGCAAGGAGGCCTTAACATGTGCAGAGTGGCACACACACCTCCAGGAAGTTCCATAAAATGCTTCCTAAAACAAAACTCAATACAGTGAGCCAGCCATTTGGACAGGCACTGTTTATTCATAGGGGTGGCCTCTTTTCTATGGGCAAATGAGACAAACAGCTGAGAGGCCTTTCCGCAGTCCTTGGTGCACTCAACACAGAAATGCCAGAGTTCTATGTACATCAAGAGTATAGAGCAATGCCTCACCCTTGTTAGCTTGCTCATAATAATAAACAGGAAGGTTTATGGTCTGATTCAATGTGAAATCAAGAGACCACCTTGGGTACGAAGCATGGATCGATCCATGAAGAAACCCTGTCCTTGTGGAAAATCAGGTAAGTAGGCTCATGCCTTAGAGCCTGAAGCTTGGAAATCCTATGACCAGAAGATATGGCGACCAAAAACAGCATTTTCCATGAAAGCAAATGTATCTTACAAGTCATGACAGGCTCAAACGAAGCCAGAGTCAACTTCTCAAATATGAAACTGAGGTCCCAAGATGGAACAGTTTTACGAATCGGGAGATGCAGGAGCAGAATACCTTTTTGGAATGTATGGGACATAAGTTGACCCGATGGCACTGAGAGTTATGAACATATGAAGAAGCCAGCAGAAGAAGGCCATTGAGTCTATCTAGTCTGCTCGTATTGCAGGGTACACAGCTTGACCTACTGTCCCTGGCCTCCCCTCCCCACACCTCCCATCCTCCATACCCATGATCCTTACCTTCCCCCATGCCTATCCCAGCCTCTCTTAAAGCTGCCCACTGTCTTCAATGAGATCACCTCTTCCAGCAGTGCATTCCAAGTGTCCATCACCCTCTCTGTGAAGAAGTGCTTCATGAACTCCCTCCTAGACGTCCCACCCTCCATCTTAAGACTGTGCCCCCTCGTATTATGGTTGCCATTCAGCTTAAAGAGTCTCTCCTTATCCACCTTATTTCTCCCTTTCAAGTACTTGAAGGTCTCAATCATGTCCCCTCTCTCTTGCCTGTCTTCCAGGGAGTGCATGTTCAGTGACCCCAATCTCTCCTTGTATGCCTTACCCTGCTGACCTGCTATCATCTTTGTAGCCCTCCTCTGGACCTTCTCCAGCAGGTTAACGTCCTTTTTGAGGTGTGGGCACCAGTACTGAACCCCATACTCTAGATGAGGCCTTACCAGGGACCTGTACAAGAGCAGTATAACCTCCTCTCTCCTACAACTGATCCCCTTAGATATGCGTCCCAGCATCATGTTTACCTTTGCTGCTGCTTTCTTGCACTGCATGGAGTGCTTCAGGTCACTAGTGATCATCACTCCCAGGTCCTTCTCCTCCACTGAAGCAGATACCTGGACTCCACCCAGGCAATACTCTGTCCTAGGATTCTTGGCTCCAATATGCTTAACTTTGCATTTCTTGGCATTGAAGCCAAACTGCCAGATCCTGGACCAACTCCCCAGCTTTTTCAGATCATCCTGTAGGTCTAGTATGCCTTCATCTGTGTCCACTCTCCCGCAGAGCCTGGCGTCATCCGAGAACAGGCACATTTTGCCCTTAATGCCAACCCCAATGTCACTGATGAAGAGACTGAACAACACTGGCCCCAGCACTGAGCCCTGCAGGACCCCACTGGTTACCTCTCTGGTGGCAGATAACTCTCCCCCCACAACCACCCTCTAGGTTCTGTCCCTCAGCCAGTTTTCCACCCATCTAGCCATCTTTTCCCCAACCCCTAGATGCACCAACTTCCTGATCAACCTTTTATGGGGCACAGAGTCAAAGGCCTTGCTGAAATCAAGATACAGGATGTCTACCGCTGGACGCCACACTGGCGACCCGAGTTCAGGAACAGGACTGGGTCATTGGGAGGGGGGGGTGGAGAAGCATGAGTGATCTGCTGTTGGGCAGCTCTCCTCTCCTGGGGAGGGTTAGGCACTGTCCCAACTAATGGGCAGTGTCAGAAGAGGAGGACGCTGTTAGGTGCTTAGCAGAAGCTGTGTCTCTGGACTTTGGTCCTTCGTGCCTGCATCCTTGGGGGTGGGACTGAGAGACTTAGGCAGTCACCAACAGCAACTACACACAAAATCCCAACCCTACAGCCGTGCAGCACGATCTCCCATATGGGGGGGGGATGGGCACCACAGATAGGTGGCACGCTGTCACCGAGCCGGGACCAGCCACGAGGGGGGGAGGGGGTGTTGAATATGACAAAAAAAAAAAAAAATAAAGGAATGTACAGGACACTTTCAGTTGTGCCACTGTGCACCAATCAACAGGGGCATGGAAAGTCAAAACAGCTGCTAAGGGCACCTTAATGAATGAATACTGGAGACCAGAGTCTGACAGACAGAAGGTAGGGCCAATACAGTACTGGCTGGACTTGTAAATGGGTCCTCTGAACAGAAAGCACACCACGTGGAGAAGCGCTTCAATTTTCAAGAACAGGTGTATCTCATGGCAGGCTTGCTAGTGGCAAGACATCAGCTACGGGAGGCGGACCCAGAAATGGGCAATGGCTACATCTTTAGGAACCGCGCATGCAGATGCAGGGACCACAGGTTCAGGTCGACCTGGGACCACTTGTCTTGCGCAAGCAGACCCTGACAAAGAGGGAGCTGAACAGGAGGCACCACTGCCAGATGTTGGTGAAGTGGAAACCAGATCTGGTGAGGCCAAAAGGGGTCTACCAGTACTAAGGTGGCATGCTCTGCCTGTAGCTTGAGCAGAACCCTCTGAATGAAAGGGAACATAGGAAATGTGTAAAGGAATCTCCCTTTCCAGGACAGGAGCACCACATCGCGCCTAAAAATACCAGGCCCTGGAGCGAGCAGAAGTGCAGCAGTTTTGCAGTTGGGAATGGAAAAGGTCTAACTCTGGAAGACCCCATCTTATGAAGATGTCATTTACTATGGAGGTCAGTAGCTCCCATTTGTGTACTAGGGACTGAGACTTGCTTAGCCTGTCTGCCAAGACATTTCTGACGCCTGAGAGAAACATGGGTGATATCTGAAGGCCGTGAGTCACTGCCCTGTACAACACTTTCAATGCTTCCCTTCACAGGGGGGTAAGAGCGAGTGTCCCCTTGCTTATGTAGTGCATTACATGGACATTGCCCGTCCAGATCAGCAATGGACTGAGGCTAAGGGGTTCTTTGAAGGCCTGGAGACCAAGCAAACAGCCTGCATCTCCAGGATACTGATGTGTAGATGTGAATCCAGGTCAATCCACGACCCTTGGGTCTGAAAGGAACAAAGGTGGGCACCCCAGCCTGAACCCAAGGCAACTGTTGTGAAGATCTGCACTACAGTCAGGGAGAAGAATGGAACACCCTGCAACAGGTGCTGGCAGTTCATCTACAACAACAGAAGTGATGAGGATTATCTGTTCCAGCTTGTCCATCAGTTGATCCCACTGCACCCAAAGAATGCAATGCAGTATGCATACATGAGGTCGAGCAAAGAGAACCATCACTATGGCAGTGGCCACGAGTCCCAGGAGATGTAGCATCATCAGAGTGGACACATTTTTTGCATCCTTCATGTCCAAGACACACAGTCCCCTTTTTTGCAGTGGAGGGAGACTTTCTGTATCTGATAAACCAATTTAGGTCTCAAAGGTGCAGTACAGGATGCAGAGCTCCTGTCCACTTGGAAACCAGAAAATATCTTCAACAGAACCCTTTCTTTCTTTCTTGGGAAGGAACTGGCTAAGCAGATCTCTTGTGAATGAGTGAATGAACCTCCTCTAGCAGAAAGCACAAGTGACTCAGAGGAAGAGGATGAGAATAAGGTGAAGGATGAACTGGAGGGATGGACAGCAACTCCAGAGCATGCCTCTTTTATTCTATTTCCGGGACCCACTTCTGTCACCATCTCCCTCCATTTTGACAGCTGAAGGGAGATCCTTCCCCCACTTGCACCACGGGAGGCAACAGCAGTAGGGAAGGAAGTAATGAGTCCAAAGGTGCCTTTGAATGGGCACCAGAGGCGAGGTGTCCCAGAAGTGGACCACCTCCACTACCACGGGACTGTTTGATGGGAGGAATGGCCACCACAGGCCAGTGAAGCGAGCCTCTAACACGCCCCATGGCAGGTTGAGGGTACAGGAGGATTGACTGATCTTAAAAGTTGTCTTGGAGGACAGAATAATTATCAACATCACTCCCAAACAGCTTGGAGCCCCCGAAAGAGGAACTCAAAACAGCCTGTTGTACATTAGACCCAAATGCAGCAACCCTGAACCAGGAAGATCTCAGAAGACATATGCTAGAAGCAGCAGCCCTGGCAGAGGCATCAGGGGCATGATGTACAGAGTGTAATAGATGCTTTCCAGTATCTATACCAGTTGAAGCAGCTTTGAGCGATTCAGCTTTTTGCATGACTATTAGGTAAAGCCTGAACAGCAGATTTCCACAGGCTATTCAGAGACTTAATCATGTTGGCCTGGAAGTTTGCAATTTTTAGGTCTAAGGATGCAGAGGCATAAGTTATTCTGCATATAACATCCAGCCTCCTAGATTCTTTGTCAGCAAGCATAAGTGTTCCTGTGCCTAGGAGCACTAGAGAGAGCATGAGCAGGCATAATAACCACTGAATCAGATTCAGGCTGTGAAGCATAACAAGGCTTAAAAGATGGAGCATGGTACGATCTATCAGCCTTTCTAGGCACTTAGGGCTATGCCAGGCAGCAAAGGTAGCATCCTCTAAAGCAGAATATACACAAACGTTCAAAAACTCCATTAAACTCCTTTTACTGGAGTCTTCCTTTTCAGCCTCAGAGCCCATGACATCCTGAAGTTGTCTAAGCAAAGCATAAAATAAGAGATCTTCAGGAGGAGAACTAGGAGTATATACCTCAGAGACCTCACAGCATGAGGAGGGGGTACAGCTGGAAGGCAAACTCCCTTCATAGGGATCATCACCCCTCTCATCATCCTCCAAATCCTTCTCCGTATTAAGGATTATATAAGAGGAAATAATTATTCGCTGGTTTCATATTAGCGTGAAAATAAAAAAGACTGAATATTAGGTGAAGCCCTATACAACAGCAGCACTAGTGTTCCACCAGTGAAATTAAGATGAAGTGGATATGTCTGGTGTGCTTGGAGCACTAAATATAACAGGTGTGAATTTAAGGTGTTGTACAATATATTCTTTCCCCTTCACCATCTGGAATAGTGGGGGCAATCCATGGAGCCAGTGATGAAGGCAGCGGCTGCGATGGAGGAATAATCAGCCTGCTTATAGATCCCGTCAACGACAGTACCAACAGTAGAGGACCAGTTGATGGGATACAAGTTTTCATCAATGGAAGCAATGGTAGCAAGCATCTGATTAGTTCAGAGAACAGCGCCAGCACAACCTGGGAGTCAATGGTGCCCAGTAAAGAGTCCGGGACTACTGAAGTCAAAAAGCAGAACCAGACAACAGGAGCAGCTTACTGTCCACAGTGGGTATGGCAGCACCTGAGACAGACCGCAAACTTGCTATCTCAATGACTGTCGGGGGGGAGTGCTGCAGTCACCTCCACGGCGGACGATAATGAGGATTTGCTCTGCATTAACAGGGACCTCGATCTCAGTGTACCAGGAGCTTTATCCTTATGCTTGTGGTAATGGCTGGAGGACTTTGATGACAACTTGGCATTTCCTTTGTCTTAAGTCCTCAACGACCGCGGCAGTGACAGCAACTCAAAATGCCTGGGAGCTTCCTTCCCGGTGGCGGTTGAATATGAGGGGAGAAGACAGCTTAGGTTTGAGTTTCCATGGCCTTAATGGCAATAAAGATTTCCAGAGTCTTCTTTCAGTGCCTCCTGGTGGCCTGGCTGAATCATTGGCAGATCTTGCAGGCCCTTATGTTGTGGGGCATGCCCAAACAGTAGACACACACACAGTCTGAGCATTGTCCTCATAGATCTTGTAACCACAGGTACAAAAAATCAAAATAAAAGGTTTTTTTGATGGCAGCATACAGTGACAACGTTGATAAGCAAAACAAAATAAGATCATAAAAACAATGGTGTTGTTTCTCTGAAGTCTTATGAGTGGTCAACAGTGGAAGAAAGAACGGAGCAGCAATGGACCGCCCATGTTATACAGGTGTCCACACTGTAAGTCATCGTGGGTGGCCCCAGCTAGCAAACGTTTTCAAGTGATTCTGACACCAACTAGGATAATTCCCCTTTATAGAGCAAAATTATATGAGGATAGAATAAGGGACTTGGGACTATGGCCCTTATGCCTGAGGAGAGCATATGATGATTTGCTCTTCATGTCTGAGCTTCTAGAAGATACCAAGTTAACGAATACGGTGGGACTTGGATACGAGGAATACAGCCATAACTTGAGGGGTCACTGATGACAACATGTTGATAACATTCCAAGAACGGAGCTCAGGAAGTATGCCTTTATTCCCAGAACAATTAGACTATAGAATCAGTTGCCAGGAGATTTAGTATATGCACCAAATTCAGCTACCTTTAAGACAGTGCTGGATAATTTTATACAGGATGGTAAACTCAATAGTTACTACCACTGAGCAGTGGGGACAGCAACTCTGGGCACATGCCTACTACTGTCCTAAATTGCAGTATTAACGCCTTACAGTTCCAAGGTGTGGCCCAAAGGAGGAGGAGATCTCCGTGACAAAAGATCAGTGAATCTTTAGGCAGAGTAAAGGAGTAGTCCAACACTATGGGCTGCCTGGCAACATCAGCCCTCCTCCCACCCCACAAGGTGTGGCATGGGCAAGCTAACATAAGGCCGGCGAGAAAAAAATTGCAGCCCCCTGCAGCATTATGCCTACTAGCACGCTCAGACCACATGCTTCTCGAGTTGTACTGCAGTGAAGACTGTCTTTTGTTAAGTCTGGCAGAATACCAGAGAAAAAGCCAGTTGGGTTGGGGGGCACTGGTGGAAGGAGGAAGGAAAAACTAAGATAAAAATGATTTTTTTGGAATATTCTGAGACTCTCAAAATTTTCTGCCAAAATCAGATTAAACAAAAAAAGTCAAAAATGTTTCGAAATAACTATTGGCTTAATCAGCTGAAGCCATTTTGAACGGTCATAATGAATTAGTATCTTAAAAGGGACATTGTCCTGGTTTCTTGCTTACAATATAGATTTAATGATTGCTTACCTTCTGTAGATTTTGCTGACAACTTGTTGCTTTATAATTTGCTTCCTTTTTCTTAGCAAAAATGAAAAACAGGATACTGACGTGATCATAACAAGACTGGTTTTGTTTCAAATTCTTGATCTGATCTTCCTGCACCCTTCCTTAACTTTTGCAACACCCACACAACTGTCCAGTCACTCTTGGCGCAGTCATCTCCTCCCACTGCATCATAAGAGGATAGGTTGTGCTGGGAGAGGTCATGGTATAAAGGAAGGATGCACCTTTTCTGTGACAACACTAGAGGGCAGTTTATTTTTTTATTATTTTTTTTTTTTTACTTTTTTAGTATTGCATAGCAAGCAAAAATACTGGTATCATATGCTCCACATGCAGTTCTCTGCTGAACTTCAGTTTCTTATGAGGATGTTTGAATAATCTGATAATCTGCAGCATCTCTCAGCTATCCCACAGAACAGCTATTTTTGGACTGGATGGGATAAGATGACATTTGGGTCATTAGCATCGAAACTGATCAATGGTCACCGGGGTTAAAAAAAAAAAAAAAATCTTGGAGCTACTAGACCAATAGCACACCTGTAATTCCCACAGAATTTCATAAAATGTGGCATTTTATACAAGGAGTTATTCTAATTAATGTATTTTGCTATAAATTTCTTGTAATATTTTCATTTTACTTTAAATTTGCGAGGCATACTATATAGCTTTCTTCTATATATTTATACACATGATATAGCTACTACAGCCTGTTTGGGTTCTTCACTATCAGTACCTTTTCGATATGCACAGTATTTTGCCATAAATTAGCCATTTAATAATACTGTTATCTCTCAATAAGTACCCATGGCTTTTTATTGCTCTAGGGGCGTGGATGTGATTCACTATCCAAACTCCAGCAGTTCCACTGGAACAGCCCGATTGGTTGGATTTCTTTAACAAAGCTCCTCCCAACACCTGAGCAGTATATCCCCGACTCTGCCCCATGATGTCTGATCTTTCTTTCCACTGGAAGAACAGGCCACCTCCTTCACGGCTCCCGCTTAAGATTTAGTGCGTGATAGGCAAACTCTCTTCAGGTTTTCTACACTTCTTCAAATGTTATCTCCGTGGTTCTTTTAGACTCCCCTCGATCTTTGATTAAGCAACGGAAGTCAGGGTTCAAGTTTTGTGCTCGGTACTGGCTGAAGATGTCGGTCACTGATCCACACGACACGTGCATGGTCTACCTGGGCGGGCTACACAGTGTGGCTAGATGTAGCCTTTGTCTCAGCAAGCTTTTTAAGTCCCTCAAGAACACAAAGCCCCGGCTCTTGCTGGGTCGCCCTTTGGGACAGGAAATGAAGGACTGCCCTAAAGGCTGCACGAAGGCCTCAACTGCGGCTGGGTTTGCTCAGCAGCTTGCGACCCTTGAGGAGGAAGCGGCAGCTCCCAAGGCGGGCACCTCCTCTGTCTCAGTGCTGCTGCCAGCATCAGACAGTCATTCATTCACGGGAGACTTGCAGGACAGGTGTTTGGCCCCCCCCAAACCCTGGGGGAGAGCCCTGCCCACCATGGCACGAAGCACAAGTGCATGCCGGAGCCGAATGTTGAACTGGGAGAGATCATGGTCCTTTCAGTCTCTCGACTCGCCTGACTGCTCGACAGTGGTCGAGTGCCCTTCAGTCAAGGGGCAGGGTGGTCGGGTTGAAGGCTCTCTGATTCCCCTATCAAGCCAGTCGACTTCGGTTCTGGTCGAGCAGGCCATGGAACTTTTCCTTAAGCTTGTTGATCAGTTTTTGGACGAGGTTGAGGATTCAGTCTTGCAGACCCTGGTGCTCACAGTCCTCACTCAAGAGCAAGTGTACCAGTCAGTGCCCCTGTCCTGTCCTGGGAAGAAGCCGCCTCCACCAGTGGTCGAGCCTTACATGCCCATGCTGCTTAATGTGGGCATGCATGTAGCATACCACAATCAGATGCAATGTTCCCCTCGCCATTGATGGTCTGGTTGATAGTCGAGGTTATGGTGAAGATCTTGGTCGAGGCATTCCTGCACTCGATCATGCTCAACTGGGAGGCATCACTGTCGATGCTCCTTGATCTTCTCACCCAAGGATAAGGAGATCAAGGAGCATCAACAGTACTGTTGTAAACTGTGCCCGTGCTACAAGGAGCTCCACTGGGGACAGTGGACCATTCCGGGGCATGGTAGGGCTCTACCTCATGGACATTTTTTGCCCTGGCAGATGCTAGTAGTGCCCACACTGGTCCAAACTATGAAGGTGCTTCTCACAACTGTTTTTCCACCTCTCTGGGTAGAGCTGCCACCATCATAATCAAAGGTGGGCGCTGTGACTAAGGACACCCAACTGGCAACCGGCCTGCCAGGTCAGTTGTCAGTGCATATCACCCTGGGAGAAGATACCTAGGTGGTCTGTGGCATCGAACGTGCTTCCCACAACTGCTTCTCCACCTCTTCGGGTGCAGCTGCCACCACCACAATAGAAGGTGGGCGCTGCGACCAAGGATACCCAACTGGTCACTGGCCTGCCAGGCCAGTTGTCAGTATAGATCACCCTGGAAGAAGATACCTAGGTGGCCTGTGGCAAGCAACAGTTGAGGGCCATGCATGCTCTGGATTGGTCTGCCACCTGGGAGAACACCAAACTGAGGCCGTTTTGTGCCCACCCCACCTCACCGTCCAGGACACTGTTGAGGGATGTCTTCGACAGGTCCTGGTTCCCAGGCCTCTCGTATGCTTCCTTCCCTTCCCCTTGCTCCACAAGGTAGTGGTCAAGGTTCAGAAGGACAAAGTGCTGATGATCGTGATAGCTCCCAAATGGTCTTGGCAGTTCAGGTATTCAGATCTCCTCAGCCTCAGCAGCAGACCTCCGTGGTGACTGCCCCTCCACCCAGATCTGCTGACCAGACTTCATGGGATGGTTCTGCACTCATATCTGCAGTCGGTGCGCCTCATGGCCTGATTCCTGAACATCTAGAGTTCCAGGCCCTGGGTCTCTCGGATAATGCTTCACATTGTGGAGGCCTCTTGAAAAGAGCCGACTAGCAGATGCTATGCCTTAAAATGGAAAAGATTTTCCATTTGGAGTTGGGGCAAGGAGCTTAGTCCCTTTGCCTGCCCTGTGGCTAACAACCTGGATTACCTCTGGTCTCTCTCTCTGTTGGGACTGGGGGCGATGAACCTTAAGGTGCACCTAGCAGCCATCTCTGCTTACTGGTTGTGGATTGGTAAGCAGACAGTGGCCCAGGAGAGATGGCTGGGTGCTTTTTAGAGGGCCTGGACCACTTGACCCTCAGGTGACGTACCACCTCAACCATGGGACTTACTGCTGGTGTTGGCTATACTCATGGGCAAGTCTTTTCAGCCTATGCACCAGTGTGAGATTTCACACCTGTCATGGAAGACAGCCTTCCTAGTGACCATCACATCATCCAGAAGGATTACTGAGCTATAGGTGCTCTAGGTGGAGTCTCCCTTACCTGGTCTTCCACATGGACAAAGTCGTTTTTAGCCCCGACCCAAATTTCCTCCTGAAGGTTGTACTGGAGTTTCATCTCAATCAGGTGATCAAGTTACCGGTATACTTTAACTATCCCACCTTCATAGGCCGAATGCAGGCTCCATACCCTGGACCAGTGGAGGGCGCTCTCTCATGTGGAGCACACAGAGTTCGGTGGGAGGCTCAACAGCTGTTTGTCACTTACGATTAAACCATGCCTGGCAAACAGCAAAGTGGATGACTAACAGGTGGATCCCATCCTGCATTAACCACTGCTATAGGTTGTCCAACCTCTGCTATAGGTTGGCTGATATGGATTCTTCAGTAGAGTGCCTCCGATCTGCCTGCCAGGAGTCAAGCCTGAGCGCTGCAAGAGTCGAGCTCTACTCCGATGAAGTTGATAACCTGCGAGGGCATGCGTTCCGACTTGGCCTCATTGACCAAGAGGCCAAGAGAGATGCAGGTCTGGAGGGCCAGGTCCCTAGATCACTCCACCTCCTGCCTGGAGGGACCCACAATCAGCCAGTCATCCAAGTAGGGGTAAACTCTGACTCCTTGACGCCTCAAGTAAGCTGCCATTACTGCAATGTATTTGGTAAAGATCCTGGGTGTTGAGGACAGGCCGAGTGGCACATCCTGGATCTTGTAGAGGATCCCCTCTGTTCGAAACTGGAGGAACCGGCGGTGGAACAGACAGATTGAGATGTGAAAGAACGCGTCCTGAAGATCCAGAGAGTAGAATCCCATGTTTCACTCAAGAGATGATATGATCTGAGATGAGTGACTATCCTGAAAGTGCACAGCCTGAGAAACTTGTTTACGTCATACAAATCTAAGATGAGGCACCAGCCCCCCCCCCCAATCCGTTTTGACATCAGGAAGTACCTGGAGACAAACCCTGGGTGTTCCTGAGGGTCTGTGACAGGAGCCATGACCTCCTTGCAGAGGAGCTGGGCGTTGTCCCAAAGGGCTGACAGGATGTCTGTGGACACGATGCCCTCCCATGGGGCATGGGCTTGGCAAGGTGGGTACTCCTCGAATTCCAGAGGCAGATCTTGGCCGATCACTTCGAGAACTCACCTGTCCATGGTGACAGTGAACCAGGTGGAAAGGAAGTGGTGGAACCGGCCCCCCCATGGGAGGGTCCAGGGGAGTCAGGACAGAGATGAGGGAGGCATCCCTCATCTTATCACTGGGCAGGCTTGGAGACAGCAGAGGGACCCCCCCCCCACCAGAGGGACCACTGGGGCCTCAGCCTCCTGGCCTGCAGACGACCGCAGCCACAGACTTCAGTTGAGGTCACCAGACTTGAGCCTGCTGACCAGGCTGGACTGGTTTAGCCGCAGGGCAGAGAGGGGCCAAAAGGGCTTCTTTTTCTACTACTTAGAGCCCTTGAGGTCTCTCGGAGCTGATGTCACAGAGTCCAAGGTGGCACTTGACTTCTCAATACTGGTGAGGTTCCCCTTGACCCCTGGCCCGCACAAGTTGGTGCCCAGAAGGGGGATATCCACCAGCTTGTGCTGGGTATCCGCCAAAGGTCGAGATCTTCAGCCAGGCTCTGCGATGCATAGCCACCACAGCCACCATCAAATGAGTGCAAGAGTCACCAAAGTAATTTATTTTCATGGTAGTATGGAGCTGTAGCTTGGCCACTGCTCTGCTTTGATCCTAGATCTGTTTGACTGTGGTCAGCAGGTCCGCTAGGAGATGAGGAAGCACCTCATCAAGCGAGTCCAGGAGAGCATGCAAGAAGTGAGTCATCAAAAGGGCTGAACTCGCTTGCCGAAGGCTGAGAGAGGAAGCAGCATACGCCTTTTTGGCCATGTGATCCAATTTCTTGGACTCCTTATCAGGTGGCTTGTCAGCGTCACCCACAATTCCAGAGCACCTGAAATCTGAGTCAGCCACAAGCCCCTCAGCCGAGGGATGCTCAGTGAATCCTGAAAGGGAACTGGTAGGAACCACATACTTGCAGGCCATCCAGACTGACAGCAGAGGGCAAGAGGCCAGGTACTGCTGCTGCAGCTCCAAGGCAGAGCCAAGAATGGCATCTGCCACCGGGAAGGCCTTCCCAGGGAGTCTCCCCAGTCATGGATCTCGGAAAGCAGATACCAAGCCTGCTGAATGGGCTCCAACAGGAGACCCATAGATTCCGAGATGACATGGAGAAGACCCATAAAAGATGTAGGGCCCTGCTCTGTTGACAGATCCTCTGCCAACTCTAAGTCCACCGGATGGGAGTGCAAGGAGGAGCCCCCCGATTCCAAGGATTCATGGAGAAGAAGTCTACCGCCAGGGTCCCCACTGATCCTCCGGGGACGGTCAAGAATAACAGTGACCGACAGCCAATGGGGAACACCCAAGCCCGGGCAGCCTTCCTTAGTCGGAGTGCTGGACTTTGGCTGTTTTAGTGGCGGCTCCACCAAAATCAGTGGAGAGGCTAAGCCGGGATCTGACGGGTTGGTTCCTGCTGAGGTGGAGATGGCTGCAGCCTCTGTGCCGAAAGCCAAGTGATGGCCGGGGTCAAGCTAGAACAGGCTTTACTCTAGTGAAGAGTAGCTGTTGCCACATTAAGTCCTCACATTGCCGATATAGTTTGCGCCAGAGCCTCTCGGGTGAGGAACAATGGCATCGTTTTACCCGAGTGTCAAAAGCACGAGCGTCAAAGTCGACACAGGCTGCTCGACTCAAGGCTCCAATAGCGGGACCACGACAGTCAGGGCTGCCGTTGGTGGGTCTCAGAGGGGACCAGCGAGAGCCAGGTCTCTTCCTGGTTTGGAGGCTCTGGGTTCAGAGGAGGAGGATCAGCAGACTGGTCAGTCTCCTCCCTGAGTGAGTGGTAGGACTGGGGTCCCAGAAAGGGAGGTGTCGGCCTGTTCCGGTGACAATGGGTTGACTAGCTCGAGAAAAATCTTGGCGAAAAAATCGACCCGTGTCTTAACCAACTGGCCCATCAGGGAAGACCATGGGGCTGGAGATCTGGGCCAAAGAACTGACCAAAATTGAACCTCCCAAGAAGCACAGGAATCGGAGGCCCGAGAGCGCTCACAATCCCATGAACATCAGCGTGAGTTTCTTGGTCTCTTTTTTAGACTTGGATATAGATCTAGTGCCAGAGGGACCCTGCCCATGGGTTGAAAGAGCCTAGCACAAATCTTTGAATGCCCCTGTGAAGGAGGCACCCAAGGAGAACAGCAAAAAGACCAAAGCCAAGGAAGCATAAGCTGCAGCCTGGGCCAAAGCCTCCTAAATGCCTCAAGCTGTTTGTCGGACCCTGAGGCTGTGGAGACCACCCGACGGGCATCCTTTGATTTAACGGGCAGATCCCGATCATCCAGACGATCCAGTAGCAAGCAGGCATGTTGATCCTCCAACATGGATGAATGGAAAGTGCAGCACAGGCCGCATGCCTGGGGATCGTGCCCGTGGCCCACGCAGTAGATGCACATGGTGTGCGGCTCCATCTGAGACATCTTCTGCCCACAGGCACATTTCTGAAATCCGGGCACCAATGTTTTGTCATCCATACTGGAGACTAGGAGGAATAGCCTGAAGATAATGTTTTTTTCTTCCAGTGGAAAGGAAAATCTGACGTCATGAGGTGGTGCCGAGGGAACTACCACCCAGGTGGGTGGGAAGAGCCAGCTTGAAGATGTTCCGGCAAGCCTTTAAGAGGAAAGGAACACTTCCAGAAGTGTGGCTAGAACACCATATCCACGTCCCTAGAACATGTTCTTCATTTTTTTTTTCTGCCAGATGCTTAGAAAAATGGCTGGCCTGAAGCTCTCTCATTCTTTTTGCCATCACCAGCATGAGTCCTCCACTATCAGACTTTGTGCTCATTTATTGCATCCAAGGGTGACTTGGTAGTTTTTTTTTTAGTCTCCTTTGGCTGTGACTGCTGCTTGCAGCATTTTTCAGTCACCTTTGAATTCAGCGATCCTTGTGAGGGTGAGAAACCTGCTTTCAACCATCAGCAGTAATCCCCTCCATTTTAGAGCTTTTTATAGGACAGTTTCGAGGTGACACAGAAGCACACTAGGGAGCTGAAAAAGACCCTCAGTTTTGGCCCTTTTCATTTTTTTAGGGCAAAAATGTTTACATAAATTACTATTTTCAAAATCATGGTCAGAACACAGGCACTTGAAGCACAGCTCGTGGTGGTCTACCTTCGCCTGAAGATTGTGGCAAGAATTACAACTTTTAATCGTATAAACCCTGTTTTCTTTTTAGGCCTGGCACTCAAGCCAATGGACTGAAACAGCTTTAAAAATGAAAAATGTGTTTCCTAATATAAATGGGATTAAATCCATTAACAAACTATGCCAAATTAACCAGCATTTATATATTTCTAGCTTATTCGAACTGGCTCCCCACTCTAGGCGGCAACCGTGCTGAACCACAATTTCTCTGGTTCCTGGAACCGATAGGGAACTGGAGGAAACCACAATTTAAGCGAAAAACTGTATAAAACTACTCTAATAGAGTACTGAAAAACAAACTAAACTTAAAGGGGAACAGTCACCACCAAGGTCCCCCACACTCAAGTGTGGGCTGGTCCCAATGTTCACGGAGTACAAAAATACTTTGGTTTACTGTAGTACAGTAGCCTGTGTGAGACTACTTTTGCTTAATTGTAGGCCGACATCTTCTGTTACTACAAATCCCAGAATCCCCTGCAGATGAAAACAGAGCAGTAGGCGGCAGTGAGAAGATTCAACAGCCTGCCGTGCATGTCAGAGTTTATATCAACTCTGATCTTTTGTTTGCAGGTTCCGCTGTCCTCCATGGGCTATGTACAGTCACAGGGGACTGTACTTGGCACCTGGAAAAAAGCAGTCCTGGAAAACATCTGATTGGAGATTATAAAGGCTCCAGCATGCATTGCAGGCCATTGAATGTCCCACTGCTGCCTACTGCTCTGATGTCAGCTGCAAAGGATCTGGGGATTTGTAGTAAAAGAAGATGTCAACTTAGAACAAAGAAACATTAGTCTGATATAATCTAATATACTACAATAAACAGTAAGTAAACCCAAATGCCCATAAAATGCATATTGGCACCAGCCCAACACTTGAGTGTGGGGTCCTTTGTGTTGATTGTTTTTAAACTTTGTGAAATAATAAAACTTAGCTGGTAGGACTGGGACAGGACTCCAGGGTGTTTGCTCTCTTCAGCACATCAAACAAATCTGACGTCGAATCAGTTGGGGGAATTTGACCACAATACGGAGTTTGAATTACAGTCTACATTCCATTTTATCTACGGGGCAATCTCTCTAGTTTGGGATGATGCAACTCATATGACATCACTACTGGACTCCTGCTGTCAGAACAAATACTGCTTTTAAGTACTTTTTAACAAAGTATTGCGCTACCTTGGGCCAGCGATCCAGAAAGTTCCATGTCTACGTCTGTTACATATGGTTCTAAGCAGCAGCCATGTCATGGAACCCTGAGACAGAAAGCGGTGTCATAGTTGGGGAACTTGCACCCGGCAACAAACAGCTTCCCTAAACATGTTCACCTTGGAGAAGAGGAAGCAAAGAGGTGACACGATCTCAGTCGTCTGTATACTCAAGGGTATCAACGAGCTCGACCAGATGGAGGTGGCTGACCTGGTGTTCACCAGCAGGATGCTGCTACATGCCCAGAAGCTCAAAGGTGCCAGTCTCAAGGGTAATGTTAAGAGGCACTTCTGTTCCCAAAGCATGGTGAGCAAGCTTGTGAAGCAGCTTACCACTGGAGACAGGGTACATAAAGACAGTATAAAGCAGAACCTGTCCCAATTTTTTTAATGGTGATTTGCATGTATTTCTCATTATGTTTATTGAGGTATGTGTAATTCTGTATTTGAGACCTGGCTTTAATCGCCTGTGTCCTGCCTGGGTAACCCTTGCCTCAGTGCATTTATGCTAAGTTCTCAGTCTTACAGGTTTCTTCCCTATTTGGGCTCACCATGACCCTAACCTGTAAGACCATTATAGGGCTGGTTCCCCTTCCTCTGGGTTGAGATACAGACGAAACACATGTATATGTCTTCTGTTTCCAGCCTCTGCAGATGGCGTGAGAGGCCATGTGGCATCATTCGCTCCTGCTTAAAACAGAACCAGTATAAAGGCTTTCATGGTGAGTTGTATGCACTTCCCATGATGCTTCGCATTACTGGGGTATGTGAAATTTTGTATTTCTTCTCATAAATACAGTGTAAGCCTTTAAGGTAAGTCTGGACTAATTTCTGCTTACCAAGGGACCTGCAAGGTACCCAGCGTAGTACAGTGGGTATGGAATTCCTATAAATTAGTACCTGTCTGCAGAGCATACCAATTTGTCCCTCCTTTCAGAGCAAGGTTGAAGTTGATAGACCTAGAGCCCCTTTCAACCTTAAATTACTATATTACCTGGCCTGTCTGGTGGCGTGGAGGGCTGAGACATCAGTGCCTTACCAGCAACCTGTGATCGTGATGCGAGCGGGTCACCAGGGGTCAGCCAGGGAGAAGGAGAATCCAGCATTCAAGGACAGCAATCCTGCTCGGGGGGATGTGTGGTTGGTGTTAGCCTGGCCCCTAGTGTAAGCTGGGGACTGACACACTGACACTACACAGTGGAGGGGAGAACACAGAGGCCCAGTGTTCCGTCTAAGGAAGCGTGCGCTACACCACCACTGGCATCACTGCATGCCCTTCTCTGCAACAGAGAGGAAAAACAAGGGA
Organism: Neoceratodus forsteri; assembly: GCA_016271365.2. Lineage (NCBI taxonomy): Eukaryota > Metazoa > Chordata > Ceratodontiformes > Ceratodontidae > Neoceratodus > Neoceratodus forsteri. The sequence goes on from CM028133.1 coordinate 968,286,240, forward strand.
AAGTGACGGTGGGAGCTTGCAGGTCCCACCCCTGACTAGCTGGGCTCACCAGCCTGAACTGGATCCAGTCATCAGTGGAGGCCTTTGCCCCTAGGGGAAGAAGGCTGGCAATGGGTCCCGGAGGACGTTGGGGGGTGGGGGGGGAGAAGAGATGGAGCTGGGGTGCCCTCCAAAACGTGGGGTGACCGGAAAAGCGTAACGAAAATAAAACCAAAAAATGACTATATTACCATGGAAATGTAACACTTTCTCCTTCAACCTTCCATGAAATGGCTGCTCCTATATTTCATGTAGAGCGGACGGAGACATTTGATATCTCTGAACTGTTGACACCTACAGATTAGCCCAGTCCCTCACTTTGAGGAGCTTTATGTAGGCTTTCAGACCATATGAGACACTGCACATCTATAACCCCCATTAACAGAAGTGGTTCAGCTGTTTTGGGAGTAGGAGTAAAAAGTCTTGTGTGAGGAGGAGGCTGTTCTGCTGCCTACCTTAACTAATTATGGGGGTCAAAACAGAAATTATGTTTTCCCCAACCTAGAAGAAAATACGTAAGACTGTAAAAGTGTGATGTTTAAAGATTTTATTAATTTATTACAGAATGCAATAATCCTCATGCACTTGGCACCTTTCTGTTTGGTAACTTCCATCACAGAAGGCCACCAGGATTTTAAACAATTCAGTACAGATTTGAGTAAAGTGTTACTTCTCTAAACATGGTCTGTAATCCAAAATGATGGTGGTGATGGACCTTGAGTTTTCATCTCTTTGGTGTAAGTTGCTGTGCTCCTCTGTGGAACTTCTAAATGAGCCACACTGGATGGAGCGCGCCACACTTCAGCCCCAGCTAACAACAGTTCATTCCATAACCACCATCACAAAGCAGAGCTTGCAGCCCAAACCATTGTGAGGGGTGCCCAGGTGGCGAACCAGTGTGCACTAATGCAACTTATTAAATGGAACAGAGAAATTAGCATTGTGATTCGTGGAAACCGATCACATGACCTCGCAGCGCTTAAGCTCGCTGCATGGCTGTGTAAACAAACTTTTGTATCTTAGAAAAATGCAAACAGTAACAATCGCAGAGTTCTACAGAACTCTGTGGTAACAATACACTCACATTTACAAAAAAAAAAAAAAACTCCTGCATCATAGCAACATGAATATGTAACAATGTACTTACGGTCTAATAAGATAAACAGAACAACCATACCATAGCAACATGAACAAATGCAAAATTCACATTTTTAACTAATTTTTAAAAATGTTCAGCTTTTTTCTTAAACGTTCATAAAAAGACTACTTTATAAGTGCGCTAACACTGTTTAGGGTGTGCTGTAAGCTAAACTCTTGCACTTCCATGCTGGTCGAAAGAATGAGGGGAAAACATACCTATAGTGTGTGCCCATTCAGCTCACAGCACACCTTGATGTGTTATTGCTTTAAACAGTATACAACTACACAGATGTGCCTACTTGTATACCTGTGGGAGATTCAGAGATGGAAGGATTAGAGAAACCCAGCCATGCTATGTGCTGAAAAGATGATGCGCCTCCTGTAGGACACAGCCACATTTTACAGCTCAGTGATTCACATGGGATGGTTGGGGGGATAAAAGGTATTGCCCTACTGTGTTGAAGGCTTTTGTCCTACACGGGCTGGGTGAAAGACTGAGAAGTTATGACACCCCCCACCCCTACCTCTCAGTTGATGGTCTGTGCCCCACATTTGCTAGGTTGGAGGTTCTGCATTATCACCTCCCTCAGTCAAAAGTCTATGTCCCATATTGACTGCAGAGGAGGTTAGAAGATGTGCTCCCTAACCCCCTTCCCCCAAGCTGAGGTCTGTGTCTTACATTGCCTGGTTAGAAAGTCTACAATAATGATCCCTTCCACTCCCTTTCAGTCAAAGGTCTGGGTCTCCCAAATCGGTGGATAGGAGGTTGAGAGATCCACCCCTCAAGTTAAAGGTTTGTGCTTCTCCACCCCAATGGCTGGGTAGGAGGTTGAGAGGTTCCCCCCTTGGGTTAAAGTCTGTGTACCACTCTGGCTGGGTAGGAAATTGAGAGGTGTAGCCCTCCTGAGTTGAAGTTCTGTGTCCAACACTGGTTTGTTTTTAGGTTGAAATTAATGATCTACTGTGCTGAAGATTCTTGTCCTATAGTTTTGTTTGGATGTTGAAATGTATACTCCAACTGAGTTGAAGGTCTTTGTCCCAAACTGGCTAGGTAGGAGGTTGAGAAATATGGCCCCTGAGTTGACGGTCTTGTCCCACTCTGGATGGCTGGCAATCGAATGACATGGCTGCCCTGAATGGAGGTAAATACATCTCTTACACTGGATGGATAAGAGCTTGAGAGGGAGGGCTCAATGTGTTCAAGGTCTGTGTCCCACATTAGTTGAGTAGGAGGCTGATATGTCTATTTCGAGTAGGATGCTGAGAGGTATGACCAGAGTTGGAGATCAGTGTCTCACATTGGTTGGTTAGGAGGTTGAGAAGCATGATCTTCCTGTGATGAAGGTCAGTGTCCCACACTAGTCAGGTACAAGGCTGTGAAATATACTCCTCCCACCCTGGAGATGATGGTCTCAGTAACACATTCTGTGTAGGTCTTTGTGAGCTGTGACCCCAAGAGTCGTATGTCTGTCTCCCACACTGGCTGGGTATGAGGCTCAAAGGTAGCTGGCCCAGAGCTGGAGGTGCATCCCCATTGGGTGGTTAGGAGTTTGAAAGATATGCCTCCCCCACCCCCACCAAAGAAAAAAAAGATATTTGTACCACATGGGCTGGTTAGGAGGCAGATGGGCAGGGTTCTCTTATCCCCCACTCCTGAGGTCTCCCTGTGGTCTCCAAATGCTTTTCTAGCTTTTCAGAATGAAAGCCCTGTTCTGTATTTGTAAACCACTTTTCTTTCAGAAACAGGCTACATTTTAAACCAGAGTGGAAGACTCTCTTCCGAACACCACATGTTTAAGTACTATCTCACATTCAGATAAAACAGCAAATAATTCTTAAAAATACTGACCATCCTCTTTACAAAATACCATAAATTGTTACCATTGCTTCATTTTGGCAAACAAAAAACAAAACAAAAATGAAGCGCACCCCCATCACAAAGGCCCACAAAGTTCATCACTGCACTAGAATTACAGGGGGTGGCAGAGGCCCATTTCAGCAGAAACACAGCAGTTGCAAAGATCCCCCACCCACCAAATTTTTTATGTAATCAAACCCCAGGGAAAACTTCATTCTATGCATACATAGAGGCTGCAATGGACACCATAATGGACGCAAAGAAATCACAAGGGTGAGGACTGCAACCCCTAAAAGGTGCCCCTGCTACCCCTTGCAATGAAAGATTTGGAGGAAAATTCTTCATTTATAAGGAATGTTCATTGCATTGACATCATATTTAACCAGTCTACTCTCCACTGGCTCCTCCACCTCCCCCACCCCCAAAATAAACAGTACAGTGGCCCCCTATGTAATGCTGTTCTTGGAAACTATGTTACAGTGGAGGGGGGGACACACGGTGTTTAATGCAACTAGGTGGCCATGTACTGATGACTTATAAGCAGGGGACAGCAATATAGTTCTTCACGTGGATGCTGCATGGACTCTCAGCAGCTCAGCAAGACTAGTAGCTCTACATAAAATATAGCTAATGTTTGGTTGCAAAGATTCCAACACGTATATACATGCACACATGAGCACACACTCAATCTGATGACAGGTAACAGACAGGTCCCTGGTTCTTTGTGGCACCTCTGCCCTCAGTTCTGCAACAAGAGTGGCTTTGCTTCTGTGGCGGAAATTATTTTCTGTGGCAGATGGCTGTCCAGCCACTGACTAACATCCCTTGTGATGTCACTTAAGACAACGGAGCCCCCCAGTTCTTTCTCCCAGGGGTGGGGGTACTAATTGTTGGTATGATTATAAAGCGTTACTGGCAAAAATGCAACTGCATCGAGTTATGCTCAACTGTGGTTGCAACCACATCCTAAGTGGCCACAAACAACCTTGTGACTGGCTGGGAAAGGTGGCAGGAATCGTCAGGCTAATGACTCATGGGGCCATGCACCAAGGCACGATAGTCCTCACAGGACCAGTTGCAGCTTCGCGCACCTCCCCCAGATTGCTTGGGGGCACTCATGGCTGCAACATTCTGACCAGGTGGCAGGCACCATCCACCCTCTGTTAGTAGATGCAAACCTTGTTTTCACACTTACAATGTGCCTCTGTCGTGGGGTGAGGTGAATCTCTCCTCTCAGGGGCATGCACACATCTTTGTGTATGGTGTTACTGGGCAGCTGTGCAATGGAACAACTGAATCCCACTTGCCCCCAACCCCCAAGCTTTTGTGACTGACAAGGAGGGAGAGGACAGAGAAGTGTGGAATGCTGAATTCTGCTGGTCACATTTCTGTGGAATGGCAATTCTTTATTCTTTGGTAACCGGGTAAGTCCCACTAGGCACAAGGCCTGGTTTCAGCAGCGACCCGGGAGCACTGAACCACAGAAACATAGAATCTGACAGCAGATCAGGACCACTTGGCCTGTCCAGTCTGCCCATTTCTCCATACCTACACTATTACTGCAGACCGTGCCCAATCAACATCTCTTCCCCCCTTTCCACTAGGATTCCCTTGTGCTTATTCCATGCATTCTTGAACCCCACCACTGTTTTCATCTCCACAACATCCGCTGAAAGGCTATTCTAGGAATCCACCACTCTTTCTGTCCACTGGGGAAGTTAAGTGTCTTGTTCAGGGTCAGAAATGCTTTTCAGAATTTATTTTTAATTTAATGGAATTTTGAAAACACTTTCCTATGTAAACCACAGAATAACGTTTCACGCATCACATTAACCACAGAATAATATTCCTCGGATTATGGGGAAAAAATGAGCAGTTTATGTAAAATTAGGAGGACTTTCTAAAAAATTCTGAGAAATTCTGTTCCATTAACAGAATCTGAAAAATCCACACAGCTCTAGAAAAGTCTTAAGGACAAACAGGTGAAAATAATCTGGAATTACAAAAAAACAGTTGTATCTTTACAATAAAAATCAACAAACATGATGAATTACGCATGTAGCACTAAAGTTCCTGAGACTGGGTGCCAGCTGTGCAGACAGTTTGGTGGCTACAAAAGTGTATATTTCCAGGGGGCTCAAGAACTACTTTCACGGACTACGATATGGACATTTCCAGGAGGCTCAAGAACTGCTTTTAGTGACTACTGATATTTCCAGGGGGCTCAGAAACTGCTTTCACCCAATACTAATCTGGGCAGGACTCGCTGGGCCATCGGCCTAAGCAGCCATGAGCTTTCCAAGCAAGAAACTGTAGCTACTGAAATAAGTCTGTGGTCAAAACAAACATCCCCTGATCTGTTTTTGGTACACTGCACAGAAGGCGGTGTGTGTGTGTGTGTGTGTGTGTGTGTATATATGTATACTCTTGACACAACGGGGCTACTTAATTTCCATTTATGGCGCTGTCAATACCCCAGAGATATCCATGACTAGGTCTACCCCATATTGATACTACACCATCGTTTTTAGAATCTTGTGATGTCACTGAGGGTGAAGTTGTTTCTAACCACACTGTAGGTAAGCACAGCTGCACCCTCAGTGACATCACAAGGTTCTAAAAATAGTGCCAATGTAGTATCACTCTAGGGCAGACTTGGCCATCCAGATCTATGGACTGCTGTCAGCTTCACGTAAACCCAATCTCTCATTTCAAAGAGCTTTGCATGGCCTTTCTAACTATGACGAAAACTGTTCATAAATGGTCTTTCCCCTTTAACATGGTTACATCTGCTTAGAAGAAAATAACAGCTTCTTTTTTTGGTTGTTGTTACTGGCTACAGACTTCAGTTACCCCCTAACCCCCATCAAGGTCACTGCTGGAGAATGCCAGTGACTCTCACAGCGACAGCTTGGCTGCAGGGATTTTTATCTGAAGTACTCCCCTGCAGAGCAATCCTTCCTCCTCCCACTAGGTGCCAGGCCATGCCCTAACAGCCCAGCATCCCTGTGGAGAAGGCAAGCTCCTGGGCCCCACCACAGGGGTCGCTGCAGCCATAGAACCCAGCACCACTCCTCCCTGGCTGGAAAGCACCATCACACAGCAGCATCACCCCAGCACCCCCAACACTCCACTTCTAGACCCAGCATTCTGTGTCCACACCTGAACCTGGGTCATGGGGGCCCTTGCTTTCAATTTTAAATAGAAAAATAAAACCAATATATGTCATACTTATTGTGATCGGGACACTACCGTGAGTTCCTGTTCTATTGTCTTGCTTTTTCCTCTTTCTATGATTTGAATAAATTGATTGAGAGATTGATTTCCACAAGACTATAAGTCCATTCTGGACAATGTATTCCTTATGTGTAAAGCTACAGCCGTTTGCTAAAAAAACAATATATATATATATATTGTTTTTACCAGATCTTCTTACCTAAATGATGCCAGCTGCTTATAATGTTCAACAACAGCTAAAAAAATAAAAAAAACTTTGCAGAATTTCTTTTGTAGTAAGCTTGGAACTGCTGCAAATCAAGGAATTGCTGATTCTAGACCCACCTAGCAAATGCTATACCAATCACAATGAACATCCATTTTAGACGGGCCTAGGGACTAGTAAATCCTATTTTCTTCGGATCTTAAAAAATACAGGTTCTGTTTTTGTCTGATTTCAAGTTGATGCCATGATTCAACATTAAATGCAGACAGCATCACTTAGGTTAGATCAGCTGGTAAAGCTTTTTTTTTTTTTTTCCCAAAGTGGGGACTAACATGAATAGATCCTTAAGAGAGCCCCTAGCATCTCAGGGGGCACTTTACAAAAATCATAATTTTAAGCCACATTTCTGCCTAGATTTTATTTATCCTCTGTATTATCTTCTCCCTTTTTAGCTACCACATCACCCTGCAAAAGAAATCCTGGAAGTTGATAGGCTGAAACAGACATCGTATCATTACGACTCAAAACTGACTGCTAAGATCAATAATTTCCTAACACTCTGAAGCCATTTTATAACTGTAATATAGAGAATAATGGATATGGAAGTATGTGTTATGAATATTTTTTTCACACCTGAGGTTTATGCAGCCATCACACACCAAGGGTGTGAAAAAAATATTCATAACACACATTTCCATATCTTTTATTTTATATAATTACTGGTGCATGGACTTTGTGTGTAGAAGAACTTAGGCGGGAGAGAGAGAGAGAGAGAACGGCCCAGTGGTGTTCGTTTTGGTAAATGACATGCCCCCAAATCCACAAAGAAAGAAGTGCCTTGTATAAAAAAATTGTTACTCTGTGAGGCTCAGCTTTTCCAGTTTTGAAAACAGAAGCCGATGAGTGAGACCGAGGAGAGCGGGCTCAGCTGCTTGTAGCGAGATTCAAGCATGAACGAGCGTTGCTATAGCAACGCTCATTCACGCTGAATCTCAGCTTCTAAGCCGCCGAGTCACCGCTTTCCTCAGTCTACACTCGGGCGTAGTTTCTTGCGGTTTTCAAAACTTAGAGAAAATTAGCTGAGCACCTGCAAGTTACAATTTTTTTATACAAAGCACTTTCTTTGAGGATTTGGGGCATGTAATTGATCAAAGCGAACACCAATCGGAAATGCTGCTGTATTGAAGAAATGTAAAGGGCAGTGTAAGTGAGCAGTGACTCAGAGCTACTCAAATGCCGTAATAACCCGATTTCAGGTTATTACGGCATTTGAAGCATATCTGAAATCAGGTTGATAAAGGGGGTCACCAGTAATTATAATGCACTACAGGGTGTGGCATACCATGGGGTATCGTTATGTCTTGGGTGGCTGACAGCACTCTACACTGCTTCATGCCTTACAATGCACACAAGGCATGACAATATCTCACGATATACCACATCCTGTAATTTATTATTGCCTATTAGATTTCATCTGCTCTGGCTGCCTGTCTACACCTGCTACCACAATTCTCTGCTTGTGACATCATAAACACCTCCAGAGCAACAGGCGTAAACAAACAGCCAGAGCAGATGACATTTTCATGTTAATGTTAATGTGTGTCAGTACACTGATAAAGGGGACGCAAAATACAAAATGTATATTCAATTTAAGCCAAAATGCAGGGGTGTGTAAATCCTATTGCCCCTGTCCAGGGCAAGTAAATCTCCTTGAAGGACAAGCATAAAAAGAGAGCTAATTTCATTGTAATGAATAGGGGGCAAGTGAAAATTCAGCTACAGTCACGGCTGGGCAAGTCTAAAATTTTTGATTTGAGCACCCCTGCCAAAATGGGGTCTCAAAGTATTTTTTTCTCCGAAGTTTAGCCTATGGTGTCAAGTACTCTTTAAGAAATGGGACAAACCCACTGGTGTGGTGACAAGAGTTATCGTGCCTGGCAATCCGAATCCCACATGAAAGTTTCTCTGGGGGTGAAGTACACTGTGGAGGTAAACTGATCAGCCCTCAATAAAGGGGGTGGGGCTCAGGCCACCCAGCCTGTCTGGTACCCCAGAATCCCACACAAAGACTTGGCAAGGTGGGGAGAGTACACTGTGGAGGTAAACTGCTCACATCTCACAGAGGGAGGGGCTCAGGCGCCCAGCCTGTCTAGCACCTCAAAATCCCACACAAAGGCTTTGGCCAGGTCGCCTGGTGGCACAGAGGGTTGAAGCGCTGCACCCCACACATCGCTAAGCATGCCGGGCAACCCGGTTCAGGATCGAGCCCGGGTTGCTGGGGGGCAGGGAGCAGGTTTGAGCTGCCATGAGGCGGCTCTCCTCCTGGGAGGGATGAGGTTCTCAGCTTTTGGCTGCCACCCAGTGGAAGTTGGATGGCAGTTGGCTATGGGGGAGCCTGGCGATTGCTAGGGGTGGGGCAGAAGGGGCTGAGCCAGTGACCAGAGTGGGTGTGCGCCTCCACGTGCATGCACTGCCATATCTGCTGGGGTCCCGGAACCTATGGGGTGAAAACGGGGAAAAACGTAAAAACTGCATATAAGAAAAAAACAAAGGCCTGGCAGGGGCAGCTTACACTGTGAAGGTAAACTGCTCTGCCCTCATGTGGGGGTGGGGGTCAGGGCCACCCAGTCACCCCTTCATGGGGGGGAGGGGTTCAGGCCACCCAGCCAGTCTGGCACCCTAGAATCCTACACAGAGGCTTGGCTGGGTGCAGACTACATGACAGAGGTGAACAGGTCATTCCTCACCAAGGGAGGGGCTCAGGCCACCCAGCCATTATGCACCCCTGACAGCTGACTAGGGAGTTGGCTCTGACATCAGCTGTAAAGACAGCTGCTCTCTGAAGGGTGTAGTCATGGCAACACCAACTGCTGGGGGGGTGGAGGATTCAGAGGGGAATGGGGGGGATTTAAAGAAATTAAGTTTTTTTTTGTTTTATCCATAATTTTCTCCACTTCCCCTCCCTCTCCCCACCAGGCTGCTTACGGTTGGCATACCTGCATCCTTCCTGTGGCCCAGGAGTGCAAGCGAGTAGCTGCCATCACAGTCTACGTCAATGGTGCACCCTGGTTGGTTGGCACAGGGTGCACAAAAGAGGGTCTCCTAGGAAGTAGCGCTAGGTGCTACCGCACCACTGGACCATCAAAGAAATGACATTTTAAATAGCCATGGATGCCTTGGATGAACAATATTTCACTCCAAATTAAGAGATTATTCCCTGTATTTCCAGTATTTACCTTCCCTTTATTCTTTATTATTAAGGAAACCTGGGATAACAACAGGGTCCTTGCTCCTTAAGACACTATCTGACCTAGGGGTACTGAGATTTGCCGAAATCCATTGTGGCAGGATTATTTTAGGATTCTGGAAGATCCAATTCCAAATTAGAATCCAAAGCTAAAAAAGCCTAGCAAAAAAAGGGGCACTTCCTGCATGCAATCAAAATCGGATTTCTAATTCTGGAATCAGATATCCAAATCTGGTTAAAATTTGACCATTTTTAGGAAGTAGTAATTTTCGATTTTCAATTCTGAATATCCGGATTCTTAAAAATAGATCAGACTCGGACTACTCCAATTCCATTATTCAGATTCCAAGCAACCCTTACCTACTTCTGCTGTTTTGTTCACTGAAGTCATAATCCTAAACTAAGGTCATGAAACCCAAGAGGCCTGGGAAATAATTATGATGGCACAGAACATATAGTGAAGGGAGATGAAATCTGATCAACTGGATCACATTTTCATACCCATGGGCTTAATTAAAACATATATTTGTATGAAGTTAGAAATAACATTAGAAGCTAAACTGTTATCTAAATACTGTCAATGAAGCATCGGTATCTATAAAGGGAACAGCAAATTGCTGGGTAGGTGTATGGTCAGAGATGAAAAAAATTACTTACCATAGTAATCTTGTTTCTTCCCAGTGATGCTCAGATATTCATAACTTTATGCAGTAAGCTTGGAGGGTTGGACTGCCCGGAGAAATGGAACACATGCAAATGAGTAGAATTCTTTGCACGTGAGCATCTTTCAAATACTGCCTCTACCAACTGTAGTATTCTAACCTCTTCAGATTTGTGAGAAGCCTGGAAGTCAGGCATTAGGAGACGAATGTAACTTTAACATTGTATAAAAGGAGGGGGTTACCCCTAATTAAAAGCACTGAATTTTAACAAAAAAAATCTCCAAGGGCAGGAGAATAACATTTGACAAAACCACATCAAAGAAAACTCCAAAAGGAAAACACATTTGAAAAACCCCTACTTTAAAATGATTAAAAGCAGAGAATATGCAACAAAACAACATGGCTTGATGGCATCAGCATGCAGAGTGCAGAGGCTGAAGTTCTGGAAGGGGAGGGAGGGAAGTTACGAATATCTGAGCATCACTGGGAAGAAACAAGATTACTATGGTAAGCATATTTTTCTTCTAACCCCAGTAATGCTCAAGATATTCATAACTTTATGCAGACTACCAAGCAGTACCACTGGAGGTGGGCACATAACTTATTTTGGAAACAGACTCTGCAGAACTGCTGTGCCAAACCTAGCATCACTTCTGGACAGAATGTCCAAGTTGTAATGCTGTTTTCCAGGTAGCTGCTTTGCAAATGTCCACCAAGGGGACCTCCCTGGCAGCTGGAAGGGTGGCAGCAGTAGAATGTAGAATGCGCCCTCAATCCGGTTGGGGGCTCTTTACTTGCTTTAGTGTAGCAGAACTGAATACACTGGACCTTCCATCGAGAGATGGATCTTTTTGAGGCTGGTTTACCCTTTCCTGTGTCCCCATATGAAACAAAAAGCTGTTTTCTATCCTTCCTATGGTCTTTAGTGGCCGTCATGTAATAGCTGATGGCCCTTTTGACATCCAGACTATGGAGCCTTCTTTCACCAGAACTGGTATGGTCTGTGAAAAAGACAGAGTGATCAGTTCAGACGAACGTGTGAAACCACTTTAAGAAGAAACTGTCTATTTGTTCTGAGGACTACCTTATCTCTGCGAAATGAGATAATAGTCTTGATCAATGCAGAGAGCCTGGAGCTCACCAATTCTTCCTGCAGAAGTAATAGCTACTAGAAAGACTGTTTTCCAAGTAAGATATTTCAAGTGGGCAGTAATGACGGGCTTAAAAGGAGGGCCCATGAGTTTGGCTATACACATATTCAAATCCCAAGCAGGCACTGGTGCTTTGTGAGGAGGGTGCAAATGCATCAGTCCCTTAAAAAATCTTTTGAAAAGTTTGTCTGATGCTACTGATACCTTTGCCCCCGCAGAAAAATAGGCAGACAGTGCTGCTAAATGAACTTTAAGGGAACTGGGTTGCAAACCCTGTGAATGCACGAGTAAGATGGTCTAAAACAACTGAAACTCCAGCCTTATGTGGAGTAAGGTTCATACTTGAACACCAGAGAGAGAATCTCTTCCATTTGGAAAAATACGTTTTCTGTGTAGGGAGTTTTCTATAACCTGTTAAAATATTTAAGACAGCTTCTGAAAAATTTAAATCTGCATACTCTAATTCCTCAAAAGCCATGCCTTGAGATGAAGGGACTTGAGATTCAGGTACAACAATGTTCCCTGATTGGAGGTCAGGAGATTATGTCTGAGAGGTAATTGTATTGGTTTGCTGGCAGACATGGAGAGCACAAGAGAGTACCGTGGCTACCTGGGCCAGTCTGGAGCTATCAAGATCAGGATTTTAGCTTCAGTAGCACCCTGAAAACCAGAGGGAATGGGGGGAAGGCATACAGGTGCCTGCCTGTCCAATCCAAAGCCAGGGCATCCACGGGGACTGTGCCCTGTGCTGGTGTTTGCAGCAATACTGAGGTAGCTGGTGGTTCTGGTGGGATGCGATCAAGTCTATCTCTGGAGTGCCCCACCTCCTGAAAATAACGAACCACCTGCTTGTTTAGGGTCCATTCGTGATGGGCCTGGTTGATGCGACTTCGTGCATCTGCTAAGATATTGTCCTTTCCTGGCAAATGTTTTGCCTGCAAAGATACCTTCAGAGAGTACCCCAGAGTCCAAATTTTCATGGTCTCTGTGCAAAGGAGGGCTGATCTGGTGCCTCCCTGCTTGTTTATGTAATACACTGTTGTGGTATTGTCTGTTCTGATTTGTACCACCCTGCCCAATACCAGTGAAGAGAAAGCTTTTAGGGCTAGAAGCACTGCTCTGAGCACCAGTAAGTTTATGTGCTGAAGGGACTCTGCTGCTGACCAGGTACCTTGGGTCGTGTGCTTTTCTAAGTGTGCACCCCGGCCCAAGAGGGATGCATCTGTTGTGAGTACCAGAGAGGGGTTCTCTCTCTGAAAAGAAACTCCTTGCCTTAAATTGGATTCCTCCTTCCACCACAAGAGGGCATTTAATAGTGCCCCTTTCACCAGTATAAGTTTTGAAAAAGGGTCTCTTTTCTGACGCCAGTGAGTCCTGAGGTGAAACTGGATGTCTCTCATATGAAACCTGGATCCCTGCACCGTGCCTGTGGATGCAGCCATATGGCCTAATAGCTGCAGAAACTGCATTGCAGTTTTTTGGCTTGTGCAGAGTGAAGGAATTTGCTATTGACTGAAGACTTCGCACCCTGTCTAAGGATGAAAAGGCTCTGCCCTGAAGTGTGTTGATTTCTGCCCCTATGAACTGCAAAGTTTGTGCAGGAGTTAGAATTGATTTCTTTTGATTTATTATAAAACCCAGGGACTCTAAGAGCTGTTGGGTGATTCGTAGGGAATTCCTTACTTGGTCTGGTGACTTGCCCACCACCATCAACCAATCGTCCAGGTATGGGAAGACAGTCACTCCCTGTCTTCGAAGATATGCCACCACAGCAACTAGGCATTTTGTGAATACCCTTGGTGTTGAGGATAGGCCAAAGGGAAGAGCTGAAAACTGATAATGACCTGAAAGGAGCCTGAATCTGAGATATTTTCTGTACGATTCCTTTATGGGGGATGTGGAAATGGGCGTCTTTCAAATCCGGTGATGCTAGCCAGTCCCCTTTTTGGACTGTTGGTAAAATCCGAGCCAAAGTTACCATTTTTAACTCTGGTATTTTCAGATGCTTGTTTAAAGCTCTGAGATCCAATACTGGCTGCCACTCCCCACTTTTCTTTGTTGTTAGGAAGTATCTGGAGTAAAAACACTTTCTCTCAGGGTGGTAGGAACAACTGATTCCATTGCTCTGAGCTGTAACAATTTCTGAACCTCTGCTTCTAGTAGTGTTCTCTCTGCCAGAGGAGGTGAGCAGTAAACCCTGGTCTTTTGTGGAGGAAAATATTTGAAGTTCAGAGACCGACCCTGACCCACTACCTCCAGAACCCACTTGTCTGCGGTGATGCTTAGCCAAGCCTGGAGGAAGTGAGAGAGTCTGCCTCCAACAGGGAAGGAGGCGGCGGCCTGAGCCTCAGGGGTTTTGCTTTGATTGGGGCTGAGGTTGGGCCTGAGAGCCCCTCCTGGTGCCCCTTCTACCCCTACCCCTAGAGTACCCCTGCTGTGGGTACTGCTGGTACTGGGGCACAGCTACTGGCTGGAAAACTGGTCTAGTCATAAAAGACCTTCCTCTGACCTCCCTTCCATAGGGCTTAGTGGATGGAGAAGTTCGCTCCTTAGCCAAGTTGCTTCTATAGGTTGCCTTATACTCATCCACTTTTTTCATGTATGCAACTGTGGATTTTCCAAAAAGAGGATTTCCTTCTAAAGGAAAATCCAGGGCCTTGGATTGAGTATCTTGAGTAAGGTTTGTGGCCCTGAGCCAAGCAAACCTTCTTTGTGCCACAGTGATAGCCATCCATCTGGCTGCAGTGTCATTCAAATCAGCAGCCATCTGGAACTGGTACTTAGCTGCCTCCAGCTCAAACCTGACAGTTTCAGCCAGGTCTTCAGACAAGGATGAGGGGGCTTTCATGGACATGTCCAGTACCGGCTGCCACAGGGATTTTTGATACTGGGTAGCATAAGCTTGAAAAGTAGCCTGTCTCATGGTCAAAGAAACTGATAAATAGCCTTTTTTGGCCATACTATCTGTTTTTCTGGAGTCCTTGTCCAGAGAATAGAAGCACAGAGGGACTCTGGCCTTGTCACAGGCTGCCTGCTGTATTACCCCTTGATGGTCCGGATGGGAGAAAGGGAAATCAGCTCCCGTCCTGTCCAACTGATATTTTTTATCTATTCTCCTATCAATAGGAGGAACAGAATTAAGGATCTGTAAGAGTTTTAGGATGTCCTTTTTAAAGAATTTATAAACTGGCAGGAGGAGAGCCTTTGTGAGTGTTAAACCCATCATATTTAAATATTCAATTTCCTCCTCATCCTCAATCTGCTCTGTGGTAGCACTATCAAGAGCATCTGCCATTCTCCTCACAAATGTGAAATGTGAGGAGTAATCCTCTGACACCCTGGGGGGAGAACCAAAGTCCTGCTCAGGAGACACCTCTGGGGGAATTGGTTCATCCTCCTCCTCAAAATATTGCTCCTCTGGCAAAGAGGGCAACACACCACTGCTAGCCTGGGGACCCTGGGGAGGGGCAGGCTGTTGGGGGACAATGTTTTGCAGTGCCTGGATAATTTTAAAAGCCTGTGCTATCTCTTGAGCCGAGGGCAAAGCAGGCACTTTTGCAGAAGTCCCTGGTTTAGCAGGAGAGGGTCTGCATGTTTCATTTTCTTCAATTTATTTGAGGGAACCTGGGAGTCAGCCAGTTCTTTACCTCTTTTTGCCCCTTTTTCGCCCATCTCAGAGGCAGGGGTAAGTAAACTTGTGGGTACAGCCACAGCAGACTGGGGTGTCAGCTGGTCAGAGCCTGAGGAACCCCTAGGAAATCTTTTATTTAGCCTTGCAAGGCATTTTTCCGCAGTTTTATCCAGGAAAGTTTTACATATTTTGCACTCCTGGTCCAGATGTTCGAACCCCAGACAAGCCACACATAAGGTGCGTTTGTCTGCCTTAGCAAACACATCTCCACATTTTAAACAATTCTTAAAACCAGGCTCTCCGGTTTTCTTTTTAGGTTTCTCTGACATGGTAATGCCAAAAGAGAAAAAACACTAACCGCTAAATAAAAAAAAGCTAATGCGGTTCTTTTTTTTTTTTGCGGTCGGTTCCGGAACTAATAGGAACTGGGGGAACCGAACCGAGGAGACAGTAGATGAACTGGTTCAGCGGTTCTGTAACCGATGAAAGCGGTTACAAAAAACAGTGAAATAAAAACAAAACTGAACTAGCAATATACAAAAACAAAGGCTCTTTAATCAGAGAACCCCGATGAAGTAAATAACTAACCCAGTTTCCTCACAGTTATACCGAACCGCGAGGAACCGGTAAAAATAAGTAATTTAAACAATAAACAAGATTTATACTGACAGTCAGTAGAGGCAGTAAACTAAATGAAATATACTTACGTTTTTTAAGGTTTTTGAATCTTCTTCACGCGAAAGAGAAGAACAACCACTCCGAGTGATCAGACTTTCAGGCGAAGAGAAAAATCTGAAGAGGTTAGAACACTACAGTTGGTAGAGGCAGTATTTCAAAGATGCTCATGTGCTAAGAATTCCACTCATTTGCATGTGTTCCATCTCTCCGGGCAGTCCAACCCTCCAGGCTTACTGCATCAAGTTATGACTATCCTGAGCATTACTGGGGTTAGAATGTTGCATTCTGTGGTTCTACAGTTGCAGAATAGAAATCCTGTTGCTGAGTTCATATACTGTTTCACTACATTAATGCAGATTTCATCACGTTTGGTGTGTGTGTGTTTTTAGTTAAACTATACTTTTTGCTCACAATTCCTGGTCATGTCCTTTTTGTCTGCCCTAAGGCCCTTCCCACCACCTCCTAATCAAATTGTGATGCAGTTGCTGGCATTACATGGGATCCCAATCAATGGTTTGGCAAAAGCCATCTGCAGAAGTGAACTGTTTGTGCAACAAAGTGAACCAATTCTGCCACAGACAATAAAGAGCCCTGCCACGAAACTAAGGGCTCTGGTGCTTCATGGCACAGGGGACCCTTGTTATTATAGTCACATCTACAATCTAAATAGCCACCGTGGCCATTCTCAGGGGAGGGAAGGGGGTAGGATCTCAGCAGCATAATCCACTTTGCTACACTCTAGTGGAAGACTATTGAAAATCCAGCCCAAGTCTTAAATATCTTGGAAACTCTAGCAAAAATCCAGTTCCTGTGGCTACCTGGCTGCTGTTAATTCACCCCTTGCTTATAATGGAGAGCCTTATAATGAGGGTTTACTGCACAAGCCACTCCCACTCTCCTACCTTAATTGGTTTTAGGGGCTCCAGTCCATGTTCCTCATGTCCTTCTTCGCCCTTCTTTCCTCTGCCTCTCCCTCGCCCCCTTGGTTTCTTTGTGCCTTCCTGCGCCACCCCCTGGGGTTCCACCAGCGGCCTAATCCTGGGCCTGCCCCTTGGCCTGGGAGGACCCTCCCTCTTGGGTTTTGAGGGCTTTCTGCCCCTTCTCTTAGGGCCTTCTATGTTATTTGGTGGACAGAAGTCAATGTCCCCCATGGGGCTAATGTTTGGCCTAGTCCGGCAGCTGGAGATCAAATCTGGCAACAAATCTGGAAGCCTGCGGTTGTTTAGTCGGATGTCCGCTGGCACATCCTCTTTATCCTCATCATCCTCAAACTCATACTCCTGAGCATAATTCTTCTTTGGAGGCTGAAAAGTAGGCTCCCGTTTCTTAAGAAGGTGGAAGGATGACGTCTTGAGGAGCTTCTTGGGCTTGGAAGAGCAGAAAATGGGTGAAGTCAACCCTGTTTTCACCTCAGAGGTTGGTGGGACATGACTTGACTGGATAAGGCCCAGCTGCTCTGTGTTAACGGTAGAAGGCAGCTCATGCTTCACAGAGACAGAATCAAGGCCTAGGTGGACATTTTGTTGATTGTCATTGCCTTCAGAAGTGCAGTAACTTGGGTAACTCTGGCTTGTTTGCATCATTTCGTACCCCGTCTTGATGCCATCATTCCTGTCCATTGTTTGACTGTCATCTTCGCCACATGCAGGTTTAGAATATTCATCATTACCACAAGGAGGGGGACAAAACATATCCTCCATCCCTGGGAAGAAACTGCGTTCTTCATCTTGTAGAAGGGAATCGGGAAAACATATAGAGGTGAGAGGAACAAATCGCTGCTTCGAGCTTTGAGGGCTTGGGGCATCAAACTGATTCTTCTGCTCCATCTGTGCTGGTGGAACTTGTTGAGATGATTCAGCATCTAGACGCAAGGACTCCCCACCATCTTGCATAAGGTGCTGCTGAGATTGCACACTTCCAGACTGGCCAAGATGGGTCTCTAAATTTAAGTCCGGTTCCAAGAAATCTTGGATCTCCTGGGCCTGCATTGCTTCAGATTGAGGAAGAACCTCCATGGCCTCAGGCTGAAGAGAAGCTTGCATCCTTTCAGGCTGCAACTCAGCCTGCATGCGTTCAGACTGCAGCTGCGCCTGGAGCTGAGGAGACTGCTGGTCTGTTTGCATTTGATGGGAGTCTAGAAGCTGAGCCTCCATTGACTGAGAACGGGAGTGGACTTCCAAGGACTGGGATCGAACATGGGCCTGCATCTGCTGTGATTGTAAGTGAGCCTCTAAAGCCTGGGACTGGAGCTGCATCTGAAGCTGGGGAGACTGTGCCTCAGCCTGGATTCTTTGGGAATCCAACAGGTGGACAT
Organism: Neoceratodus forsteri; assembly: GCA_016271365.2. NCBI lineage: Eukaryota > Metazoa > Chordata > Ceratodontiformes > Ceratodontidae > Neoceratodus > Neoceratodus forsteri. Next base: position 968,304,402 of record CM028133.1, read on the forward strand.
CCATTGGTGTCTGAACCTTCCTCTGGTGGGCCTGCAGTTGGCTCTGAGTGTGAGTGAGCACTGACTGCAGTAACTGTGACTGTTGTGTTGTAGGCTGGTGAGTTAGGGAAAGTGGCAAGTCAGGGGAACCATCTAGCATCATGGGAGTGCCCTGCTGGGACTGTAGCAGGCTGTGCGTCTCCATGGACTGAGTCTCTGCCACCATTCGATGAGCTTGTGAAACATGCTCTGGTGTCTTCTGTAGGTAAGAGTGTGCCTGATTCAAGTCCTTGTTGGTTGTGTCCATGTGTGAAGACTGAAGGTGTTCAACTGATTTCTTGATATCTTGACCAAACGAATCAATGGATCCAGCTTGATGGGTGTAGTGGACAACGGAAGTCACCAAAGCTTCAGGAGTCGACCTACTATGGGCATACTCCTTGGGTCGGTCACTCTTCTTCTTCTCCTTCAGGCTTTGCAGAGACAGTTCCAAAGCTTGACTTTCCAAGTTGGAGTTAGTCCTTATAACACTTTGAAGGTGATACCTCTCTTCAGTTTTAGCCATTTCATAGACCAAATTCTTGGCTGTTCTATCCTCACATTCAGCAAGACTTTCCGAGGACACACGTGGTGGGCTTTGAGACTGTAATAGGTGCTGGATAAGGAAGTCTTCATCATCTGTTCTCTCAGATGAAAGAAGGTCAGAGTCTGATTTTGTTTTGCTGTATGATGATGTTCTTTCTAGAGTTGGCTGTGACCCCTGGTAGCTCTGTGAATGAGAGGATGACATGAAGGAAGGTGAAAGAACAGAAGTCAGGTATTTCTGAGACTGCCCTGGTGAAGCAACACTTTGAGATCGGTTGGAACTGGGGGACTGCAATGGTCTGATAATCTGAGATGGGCTTGAATCTGGCATATTCTGGCCATGACTAACCGATGAGTAGCCAATTGACTGACCATGATTGGACATAGCAGGTGAATGACCAGTGGTATAGCTAAGAGATGGGCTGGCAGTTGGGAGACCTTGGGAGTGAGTAGGTACATAGCTCTGAGGCTGACTGACAGACACATGAGGCTCTGTCTGGACACTGTAGCTCTGAATCTGGCCAACAGAGGACAAACCCTGGAGCTGATCAGGAGAGTAATTCTGATTTTGGCTCACACAGGTCTGAAGGCCTTGTGACTGGCTTGTGGTGTAACTTTGGGATTTGCTTGCACTTGTTAAATCCTGGGCCTGGCTGGAAGTGAAACCTTGAGACTGGGTGACAGCTGAGAGGTTCTGTGGCTGAGTCACTGCATAGCTTTGTGACTGGCTCATGGAAAGCAGGTTTTGAGGCTGCCCTGGTGAATATGCCTGTGGTTGACTTGCAATGACAGAACTAGGTTTGGGAGTCGAGGAGGAGTAGTTGTGGGTCTGCCCTGTGGTGGCGATACTTTGGCACTTTGGAGTGGCAGTGGAGCGGGGTGTCTGTCTGGAAGCTGAGTAGCTCTTGGATTTATTTGAGGATGACGACGTAGAGTAACCAGATGACTGAATGATAGGCCTGTAACTCTGGGACTGCTCCTGACGTGCCTGTGTGGTCTTCTGCTGGGCCCCCTCACTGCTGACTGGGGACTGCTCTCCCAGTGGGCTGCAAGACAAAGTTGATCGATGTGGCATCTGCTGGTAGCTGCCACCACAACTCAGGTAGTGCTGCAGAGAATGGGCAGCAGCAGAAGGCAGCTGGGCCTGAGCACTGGAGGGGCGTTGGTAGTGTTTGATGACGCTGTCTTGGCGTGGAATTGCCCTCTCAATGGAAGAGGCAGGTGAGCTTGAGAATACAGATGCATTATACAGTTGTGAGGTCTGCTCAGTTGGCCCCAGAGGTGAAGAAAGCAAGTTGAACTGGGAAGGTAGATGCCTTGAGGCAGATTCCTGGGCACTGCGGTAGGCCGAGCTCTGAGATGGCAAGCCGGTACTCAAAACTGCACTGCCGAGTCGATCAAAGCTCAAGGATGACGGGACTGTGGATTGTGAGGACTTGATGTGCAGGAGAGGGTCATGAGGTGAGAGGAGGCCATTAGAAGTGGGACTGAAGGTCGCATCTTGAAGAGTCAGTGATGAGGTCACAGGGAAGCTCCGCCCACTGAAAGATGCTGGATGCTGATATGCTGAAAGGGCTGAAGAAGAAGGAAAGGTCCCAGATGTTGGAATCGCTCCGGAGATGAAGAGCTCTGCTGGGGCTGGGGTGTGCATGGCTGCAGAGAAAACCAAATAAAAAAAGTTTTAGTTTTACGTACAAGAAGCACAGTACAATGCCTTTTTATACTAGAAAGAAAAATAAGTAACTACATTTTCCACCTGGTAAGTAATGCACTGGGCAAAACAGAAAAACATTTTATCAAATTCCTCTCATTTCAGTACTTTTTTTTTTTTGAATGCTGTGCAATGACATCCGTGGGACAAACCAGACATCTGTCCCACCTCCCACTAATCCAGGCACCAGTCACAGTGGAACCCCCGGCCTCTGCCAGGGGTCTGTATTGTGCCGGACACTCGCACCCCCCCCCCCAGAGGACAGCCATCCCCAGTACACTCAAGTCTTCTCCCCCCGACTGGCCCTCTGACTCCTGAGTCCATTCCCAAACTTGGGACATCGGCATTGCAGGCAGACATCTTGCCGCTGTGCTGGCAGGCCAGTCCCACTTCAGTTCTTTATTATAGGTGATTATAAGGTTCTATAAAAACAACCAACCTTTCCTTCCATTCCTAGGAGACAACTTTGATGCACCTCTTTGTATTGTCTTTATTTCCAAATGCACTTCAAACACAACTGTCTGGTCTTGCCAGGTGTACTCAAGCACTGCTGCATTAGGTTTTCCTCTATCCACATCTCTGAGAACATTAGAATTTACTTAAGGTGGGATGGGACGGGAACAAATGGCTTGTAAATGTGGGAACTGGGTAGGGTGGGATGAAAATGCAGGAGAGACTGAGCTCACAGTAGGGGGCTCAGTCTAAGGCCACACAGTGACAGGCTGGAGAGTTTTTAAGGTAGTCCCAAGGCACACCCTATGGACGGACACACAGTCTTTTTATGTCTTTAAGGTTTTTATGTTCCCAGATTCCTTCAGTACAGCTAAAGAGTACTTGGCTTTTCCGAATAACAGGAAGGGATCTTGGCAGCCCTTTGGCCTGTTTTAATCTAGCATATCCTACATTCCTATGGCTATTCAGAGTTCACATTCTGAAGGGGTCCAGCCACCAGTAAAAAAGAGGGAAAAAACACTAAGATCAGCAATAATCAATTGCACTCAAGCCCCTCCCCCCCAAATTTGAATCTGCAGTTAATCCATTCTTCTAATTTTATTTACATAAAAACTGGGGCCTTTCCCCTTCTCATGCATCTACAATGGAGGCTTCATCAGAAGCTGAAGTCCTAATGCCTAGTTTGTAACCTCACAGCAATTCCTACATCAGCAGTCTATGGCGTCACTGGCAGGGAGATTACAGCCTCGGCTTCTGAATGCACCTTAGTAGCCTGTACGGGACAAGTATCCTGTTTTCTTGTATGCAGATGACCTTAGTAATGAGAACAGAATGGCTTCACATTCATAAAGTGAACTTTGCTATCCCTAGTTCAAATCTTAATGATTAGTAGGAAAATAATGTTACCAAACTTTCATTACATTTAAACTGCAGGACAATGAAGGACTGTGCAGGAGAGGCCAAGCTGTAGAAGGTGGGAGAAAGAGGACAAGCTCCATCAGATTCTTTCCTCCTCTGGTTAGCTAACCATGGGTCAACACATGACTACCCTCTAGTGGACCAAGAGGTAAATGCAGAGAACAATATTACTGTAAGTGCGGGGGTGAGGTGAAAGCAGCTTGGTGCTAGTGTTTTCATACACATGCTCTGCACCAGAGGGCATTTGGTTTGATGAAACAAGCTACAGGGTGGTGGGCAAGTGGGTGGGGGAGCCTCAGAAGGGGAAAATTAGATTTTTTTTTTTAAGAGACATATAAATGACTTTACATTTCAAGAGGAGACTTTATAAACAAAAGACACTGAAACTGGGCACAGAAAGAAGAAAGAACAGTTGCTCACTGCAACAGTAGATCTAGAGAATCTCCTCCATTGGACCACACCTTTGGAACTGTAGACAGCCAGCCCCAGGACCACTCAGAAACGTTTGCTACCCAGAGCTAGCCCACGATAACGTGCAACAGTACCGTAAAACATGGGTGGCCCCACTGCCCCTCAGTTGCCCACCAGAAACAAGCTTGGAGGACATCTTAAAGTGAGGAACCAGGAGACTAGTACCAGGCACATGAAGAGAAGCATGGGACTGGAAGACGTAATAAACTTACGGACATTAACAAGGCAGTGGACGATTCTTCCAGATTACTGCTCAGTAAAAGGGAAGAAGAGTGGGTGCACTGTGGCCCAATGGAGGAGATTCTCTCGAAGATCTACTGTTATGGTGAGTAGCTGTTCAAAATTCAAGATTGGTTGTCCAGGTGTTTACAATGAGTAGCCATCGATGATTATTTGTCTGACTGGAGACCTGTTTTCAGTGGAGTCCCTCAAGGAATGGTACTGGACCCCCTAATTTTTGTAACTGATTTGTCATCTAACTTGGACTACTGGGTCATCAAGCATGCAGATGACTGCAAAACTGGCGGCCCTTGTAGTACCTTTGAAGAAATTAATATACTTCAAAGAGATCTAGATAAATTCTCAATTTGGTAAAAAAAAAAATTGGGGGGTATCTTTCAATTTAAATACATGCAGCGTTGTTCACTTTGGAATCCATAATGCAAAATATGGTTATAGCTTCAATGGCCACGTATATATAAGTCTCAGCACAAGAAAGATTAAGGAATCATAATTTCAAATAATTTTATTTTTAAAAAACAAATAACATAAAGCAAATAGGGTCTGGTGGTCAATAAGGCATAACATCAAATCGAGAGACCAGTCAGTTCTCCTATCATTATATTTGGCCTACATTCGTCCACTACTAGATTGTCCCTCCCAACTCTAGTACCCTTAAAAAGACATTGCATATGTCGAAAAAAAAACGCAAAAAAAGTAACCACATACACAGAAGTCTTAGTTATGACAAGACGAGAGACTAAAACAATTTGGTCTCATGTCATTGGAAACAAGAAGGATGCATGGTGACCTCATGTTAAACTAGGGAGGTGATTAGAGACCAACTCCTCATGACAAAAATGTGTTTAGACTTCAAACAAATTAACATTAATACTGTAACAGGGAACATCTCTTGCAATTAGAAAGAAATGGCTTTGCTTCAACCAGAAGGGCCTCATTTTTTTCACAAAGGGTCATTAAGCCATGGAATTCGCTGCCAACTACTGTGGTTATCAGCGACACAAAGCAGACTTTTAAAAATAGATTAGATCATTTCATTCTTTTGAGTTGCACTTTGTGTTATTGTGGGTAAGTGATCAGAGCTTGCTATGGGCATCTCTGCTCTTTTGCTCCTTTCCCCATCCTTAGTGAACTGTTCTATCTTCATCGAGGACATCTCCATTGGGTGACACTGTTGGAACAATTCTCAAGTAGTGCAAAGTCTGAAATGATATCATGACAGGAGGCCTTGCAGCACCACAAGACCAATACCAACATGTCTGCGAGAGGCTACATCCAGACAGACATGCTTAGTGAAGGTATGTACCATGTGCTACGTAGTAGCAGCACTTACATCAGCTGCAGAATCATTCTGAGAGCAAGCAGAAGAAGTGACCATACCACGTATACAGTGGCTATGGCCAGTATATACAGGTTACTCACCTGTAACAGGAGTTCTAGGAATGGTATATGTTGTTCATCCACACTCATTGGCAGGTATCCTTGCCGCTTTAAATCTTGCCGGAAGGTCTTCAAGCTTGCTCCTCCCACCCACCCGGGTGGTATAACTCTCGGCTCCACCCCATGACGCCAGATCTGCCCGCTGAAGCTCAGGTTGTCGCGTCGAGCCGGGAGGTCGAGGGTTTGTAGGATGAACAACATATACCATTCCTAGAACTCCTGTTACAGGTGAGTAACCTGTTCTAGGGACATGGATATGTTGTTCATCCACACTCATTGGCAGACTCCTAGCAGTTCTCCGGGAGGAGGAGGCAAGACGACACCCCAATACTTACTTGGGAAAGAGAGACTGAGAACCGAGGCCCCAAAACCAGCATCCCGGGTGACTCAAGGTCGATGTGGTAGTGGGTAATGAAGGTGTTTGCTGACTTCCAGGTAGCAGCCCTGCAGATTTCCTGGATAGGGACGTCCCTGAAGCAGCCACGTTGCAGCAGTATGGCGGGTAGAATGAGCTCTTATCCTCTGGGAGGCTCCATGCCCGCCAACTTATAGCAGAGATCTATGCAGGAGGTTACCCACCTGCTTATCGTCCACTGGCTGCAGGTCTGCCAGATGCGGCTTCAGCGTAGGTGACAAACAGCTGGCGAACCTCTCCCAATTTCAGCCGTATGCCTTATAATAGCGGCGCCCTTCTAGGGTCCAGAGTATGGAGCCTATATTCAGCCTCCAGGTGTGATTGGGGTAGAACACCTGCAGAGTCAACACCTGGTTAAGGTGAAACTCGACACCACCTTCGGGAAGGAATTTCGGTGGGGGCGAGGACAACTTTGTCCCTGTGGAAGACCAGGTATGAGACTCGATGGAAAGCACCTGAGCTCTCCCATCCTTCTGGCTGACGTGATAGCCACCAAGAAGGCGGTCTTCCACGACAGGTGAGAGAGAGCACACCTGTGCATAGGTTCGAATGGCTTGCCCATGAGCTTTGCCAGTACCAGCAGTAGATCCCACGGAGGTGGGGTTCCCGCACTGGAGGGAAATGTGATCAAGGCCTTTGGCGCAGACCACCTTCTCCTGTCACGACTGCTTCCTGGCCCAGCGCCCGGTAAGCAGAGATGGCTGCCAGTGCACCTTAGGGTCGCCGACCCAAGCCCTTGACTAGAAAGGGACCATAAATAGTCCAAGATGCTTGCCAAGGAACAGGAGGAAGGGTCCAAGCCCTGCTCTGACACCAAACGGAAAACCTTTTCCATTTGAAGGCATAGCATTTTCTGGTCGACTCCTTACGGGACGCCTCAACTACATTGAGGACCTCGTCGGGAAAGACCCAAGGCCTGGAACTCTAGCCGCCAGGAACCAGCCGGCAGGTGCAGGGATTGAAGGTCCGGATGGAACACCTTCCCCTGATTGACTGAGAGCAGGTCTGGGCGAGCTGGAAGCTGCCATGAGTCCTGGAGCTGAGACTGAGGAGATCTGGTACCAGAACTGGCGAGGCCAGTCTGGGGCTATCAGAATCACCTGCGCCTTGTCCCTCCTCGCCTTGAGAAGCACCTTGTGGATCAAGGAAATGGGGAAAGGCAAAAGAGGCCGGGGTCCATTGCCTCGAGAAGGCATCCCCCTGCAGCGAGCCCTGCTGAGGGGGGCGGGCATGGAACAGACTCAGCTTCGCGTTCTCCCTGGAGGCAAACAGGTCCACCTGAGGTGTGCCCCAAAGGGAGAACAGATGCTGTACTACCTCCGGCAGGAGAGACCACTCGTGGGATGCAGCCCCTATCCGGCTCAGGGCATCGGCCAGGGTGTTGGAGGCTCCTGCCACGTGAATAGCTAGGAGATCCGCCTCCAGGCTGCGCCGCAGTGACCAAATCACGGAGAGCTTCCTTGCATAGAAGCATGGAAGCGTCCGCCCTGGCGGTTTAGATAGTACATGGTCGTGGTATTGTCCGTCTGGACTCGGACCACTTGACCCCGGAGGAACGGAGCAAAGGCGGTGAGAGCTAGGCGGACCGCCGAGCTCCAGCAGGTTGATGTGGCATCGGGACTCCACAGACCAGAGGCCATGAGCCCTGTGTTCCCCAGATGGGCACCCTAACCCATCAGAGAGGCATCGGTCGATAGAGACCGTCGGCTCAGGGCGACGAACGGATGCCCTCCTGCAAATGATCTGGAACGGTCCACCACTGGAGAGCTGCCCACATCCCCTGTGTCACCGGACACAAGCTGGTCCAAGGGATCGCAGCGCGAGACCACTGGCTGGCCAGTCCCCACTGAAGGGACGATGTTCCAGCGGGCCCAACGGACCACGCTGGTGCAGGCCGCCATGAGACCCAGGAGGCGGAGGAAGTCCCGGCAGATGAATTGCCCAACCAGAAATGATCGGGCAAAGGAGGAAAGAACCTCGGCCCTGTCCGCGGGAGCACGCCTGGCTCAAGAGAGTCGAGCTGCGCCCGATGAATAGAATCACCTGCTTGCGCTCGAGTTCCGACTTGGCCTCGTTGATAAGGAGGCCCAGTTGAGAGCAGACCTGGAGGGCCAGATCTCTGGACCACTCCGCCTCCTTCCTGGAGGGAGCTGCTATCAGCCAGTCGTCCAGGTAAGGGTACACCCGGACCCCTCGGCGCCGCAGGAATGCTGTCACCACTGCCATGCATTTGGTGAAGACCCTGGGAGCTGGAGACAAGCCGAAGGGCATGGCTTGGAACTCGAAGAGGGATCCTTCCGCTCGGAAGCGAAGGAATCTCTGGTGAGACGGACGGATAGGGGCGTGAAATCGCCTGCAAGTCCAGAGAGCAGAACACATGCCGCGCTCCAAGGATGGTATTATCTGAGCCAGAGTGACCATCCTGAAGGTTCGAGACCTTAGGAACTTGTTTAGGTCGTAGTCGAGAATGGGGCGCCAGCCCCCCGTCCGTTTCGGAACCAGGAAGTACCTGGACACAAACCCTGGGTCTGAAGGAGGGTCCACCACCTCTCTTACCACCTCCTTCTGGAGGAGGAGAGCGATGTCGGCTCGACGAGCCGCCAGTGAGGCTGGGGATCCAGAAGCCCCCCGAGGGGCGACGGCTCTGAAGGGTGGTGCCTGCTCGAATTCCAGAGGCAGGCCTCTTCCCACCACCTCCAAGACCCACCTGTCCGTGGTAACAGCGGACCAGGCGGAACGAAGTGCGGGCCGTCTCCCCCGGGGACCTAGGTGATTTGAGATGGGGCGACACCCCAGCCCGCTCACTGGGCAGGCTTGAGGAGGGACCGCCGAGGGACCTCCTGGGCCCTTTCCTCCTGCCTCCTGTTAGAGGAAGCCGCGGGTTGGTTTGGGATGCCAAGGTCGAGCCTGCTGGCCCCTGACGTTGCTGGGCCAGGCGCTGGGGCACAGAAGGACCAAAGGGCTTAGGCTGTGGTTTGCGGCCTTTGTCCTTCTGAGCGGAAGAGACCGAGTCCAAGGTGGCATTGACTTCGATCCTCTGCAGGTGACCTTCCACCCAGGGTCAAGAGGTCAGTCCCCAAAAGGGAACATCCGCCAACTTGTGCTGGGTATCCGAAGTAAAGGTGGATATCCTCAGCCAAGCTCACCGACGCATAGCCACTCGTGCCGCCACCGATCTGGCACATGAGTCCCTATATCCAAAGCAGTCTGGAGCTGCTGTTTGGCCACTGCCCTGCCCTGGTCCCGCACCTGCTTAACCGTAGTCTGCAGATCGGCGGAAGATGAGGATGACCTCATCCAGGGAGCCCAACAGGGCATGAGAAAAATGTGCCATGAGGACGGCCAGACCTGGCCTGTGAGCCGAGAGAGAGGGCATAAGCGTGACTTTCGCCCGACATAGTCCAATTTCTTGGACTCCTTGTCAGGAGGTTTGTCCACATCCCTGGCGCTAGCGGCGCCACGGAAAACGCTGTCGGTAACCAACCCTCAGCAGAGGGGTGTTTCAAAACCGACAAGGAACCGTAGGGACCGCGATACTTCCTGGCCATCCTGGGTCAAGCGCAGGGCAGGAAGCAGGGCGCTGCCAAAGCTCCAGTGCCGGACCACTATGGCCTCGCCACCGGAAAGGCCTCCGGCGAGAATCCCTCGGTCCAGAATCTCCGAGGGATACCTGGCCCGCTTGGAACGGGTTCGAGCTCCATCCGGTGGACTCGAGATGAGCCAAGCAGTCCTAGGAAGGACGACGGGCTATCGTCCATTGACTGACCTCCTGAAGACTCCAAGTCCAGTCGCTTGGAGAAAAGGAGGAATCATCTTCGACTCGGAAGAGTCCTTGAAGAGCTGCCTCTGGCCTGAGCCACCTCTTCACCTGCCGAGTCGGTCGGGAGTGAGGGTAACTGACAGCCGATGGGGTAGACCCTTAGCCGACCGAGAATCCTTGGTCGGAGCCCCAATTGGTGGCTGTGGAGGCGGAGGTTCCACCGGAATCGGTGGAGCAGCTGGTTTTGGCCGAACAACCGGCCTGGGTATAGGCTCCTCGGATAAGTCGAGGGGTTGTGTCGGCCGTTGCGGTGACAGCCACTTAATGGCCGGGGAAGGCGACGGGTCGGCTTATCTCCGCCAGGAGGAGCTGTTAAACATAAGGTCCTCGCACTGCCGACGACTTTACGCCAGCCTCCCCATCCGAGGAGGAGGATGTAGGACCAGCGGCGACGCCGCCATCATGCGGTGCCGAGACCGAGACCGCCTATGACGGTGGGATCGGCTGGATCACAAGAGGTCCGAGACCGAGAGTCCCGGAATTTCGAGGTCGGTGCGGGAGGTGTCGGCCGAACCGCACTCCGCCTCGGATGGTCCATCCGAGGGCTCCGGAACCGGAGGCACAGGCGAGCCCACGGGATCCTCAACCTCCGGGGAACCGGGAGAGGGAATCTCGGCTGCTAAAGGCGACAGCCCGTCAATGGGTCGAGAAAAATCGACTTCATCGGTGGGAGTCTCGGTCAACTGACCTGACGGGACACCGTGAGGCCAGTGGCCAGCCGAGCGGTCGACCGCCGACGCCCGGGAGAGGACCTTCCCGCCTCCCAAGAGCGACGGAGGACTTACCTGTCCTCTTTTTGGACCGAGAATAAGGTCCTCAGACATAGGTCCTTCTCTTTAGTGGAGAGGACAGACAAAGCTCCTTAAAAGAAGCCGTGTAAGAAGAGCCCAGGAGAGCGGGATAAATGCCGGCCGAGGAAGATACGGCCCGCGCCGCCTCCTCTTCGAGGGCGACCATCCGCCGAGCTGATCCGCTGAATGCCGGGCCGCTGACACCGCCAACCGGCCTCCTTGACTTCACCGAGGGAAACGCTTCGGGACGGCCCAGTTGCACTCGGGCAGCACGGTCTTCGAGGACGTAGGCCGAGAAAGATGAGCACAGGTCGCAAGCCTGCGGGTCGTGCTCAAGGCCTAAGCAGTAGACACACGTGGAGTGTGGATCTGTCCGAGACATCTTCTGCCCGCATGGGCATCTCCGAAATCCGGGAGTCGATTTGTCCATCACAGCCGCGAGGGATAGAAGACCGAAGTCTTTTTCGCAAAATTTATTTTTAAATCCGCAAACGGAGAAATAGGAACCAGTCTCAAACGCAGAGCGTTAAGGAGGGAACCTGAGCTTCCAAGCGGTAAGGAAGATCTGGCGTCATGGGGCGGAGCCGAGAGTTATACCACCTGGGTGGGTGGGAGGAGCAAGCTTGAAGACCTTCCGGCAAGATTTAAAGCGGCAAGGATACCTGCCAATGAGTGTGGATGAACAACATATCCATGTCCCTAGAATAGGAAGTTCCTTATCGTACTTCCTATAACAGAAAGGGATACAGTTGGCCAGCCATTTGGACAGGCATTGTTTAGTCACAGGTGCACCCTCTTTACCAGGAGCAAACAAAACAATAAGCCAAGAGGACTTTCTACAATCCTTAGAGCGATAAAGGCAGAAATGTAGTTTCCCATGTATGTCAAGTGTATGGAGCAATGCCTCAACCCTTGTTTGCATGCTCGGGGTAATACACAAGAAGGTGTATGGTCTGATTTAATGTGAAATCAGAGACCTCCTTTGGTAGAAAATGAGGACTGGTCCGCAAACACACCCTGTCCTTGTGGAAAATCAAATATGGAGGCTCATGCATAAGAGTCTGAAGCTCGGAAATTTTATGAGCAGAAGCCATGGTGACCAAAAACAGTGCTTTCTATCAAAGAAAACATGATTCACAGGTCACATCAGGCTCAAACAGAACCAAAGTCCATTTCTTTTTTTTTTTTTTTGAACTTTATTTATGCCCCCATTTACTGGCCCCATAAGACCTCTCTCCAGTGGGAATGTTCACTCACCAGCTTTCTCCCCTGTCCTTACCTCCGTGCCGGCATGCTCCTGTATCCTTGCCCCCGACCCCACGGCTCTGACTCCCCCGAGGTGGGACCGCCAACTCCTCCCGTGCTCCATCTATAATCTAGTGGGTGGGAGATGGAGGACGGCAGGGCGGATCCAGCACGGAGCGTGGGTGCTGGTCATGGTTCCCCACCTTCACCGGTGCCAGGCTTTTCCCTTTTTCTGGTGGGGGGGTGCGGATGTGCACGACTCCTTCACGAACGGGTGTGCTGCTGTACTGCAGTGCAAGGCGTCTGCTGACGACCCCATCCCCTATACTAGAGCGCACCGCAAGTTGGGCTGCCCCCAGTCTCAGAGCCTCTGGTACTGTGGTGTACGCTACCCACCCACCCCCAGGAGCGAAAAGCAGTCCTCCGGATGCTCAATCCTCTCCTGCCCCTGATGACCTGAGCTGGTTCCCAAACCCGGGTCAGTGTGGCACGAGATGTTGCATTCAGCGCCTCAACCCTCAGCGCCATCGGGTTGGCTCCCAAAGTCAATTTCTCAAGAATAAAATTCAGGTCCCAAGGCAAACCCGGTTTATGAATTAGGGGACAATTTGCAAAATAATGATGAGAAACGTATGGGACACCTCTAGTTGTGCCAACATGTGCCCATCAACAGTGGCATGGAAAGCAGAAATGGTAGCCAAATGCACTTTAGGAGACAACTGCTACTCAAAGCACACCATATGGAAAAGTGCTTCCACTTCAATGAGTAGGTATGTCTAAGCTTTCTAGCAGCAAGCAGGACATCAGACACCTAGGGAGAAACCCTAGAATGGACAAAGGCTACAGCTTCAAGAGTCAACCATGCAGATGCAGAGACTGCAGGTTCAGATGAACCAGGGATCCCTGAGCCTGGGAGAGCAGACCCCAGCAAACAGGGAGCTTAACAGGAGGTTCCACTGCCAGATGCTGCAAAAGTGAGATAGGAGTATAGCCTAGAGTAATGAGCTTGGTACGTCCAGTAGACCTGGGTTTGATCCCCACAACCTTCACTTGCATACTATGTGACTGTGAGCAATACACTTAACCTCACAGTGCTCCCGAGCTGCCCCTGAAAGCAGGCGTTGTGCCTAGTGAGCCTTACCCAGTTACAAAAGAATTAAAAATAAATAAATAAAAAGTGGAAATCAAATCTGGCAAGGCCAGAAAGGAGCCACTAGTATTAGGGTGGCAGGCTTTGTCTGCAGCTTAAGGAGAACCCTCTGTATGAGACGGACTGGCGGAAAGGCATAAAGGAACCTCCCTTTCCAAGAGCAGAACAACGTGTGTCGCCAAAAATCTCCAGGCCCTGGAGCAAGCAAGAAAAATGTGGCAATTTTGTGTTGTGTGGAGATGCAAAAAGGTCCAGCTCTACACAACCCCATCTTGCAAAGAGGCCATTTACCACAGAGGTCAGCAGTTCCCACTCATGTACCAGGAACTTAGACCTGCTTAGTCCATCTTCTGATATGTTTTGGACACCTGTGAGAAACACAGCCTGCAGCTGAAGGCAATGAGACACGGCACAGTAGCACATTCTCACCACTTCCCTGCAGAGGGGATAAGAGTGAGTGCCTCTTTGCTTGTTTATGTAGTGCAAGGCACTGACATTGTCTGCCCAAATCAGCAAGGGACCGGGGCCAAGATGATCTTGAAAAGCCTGGAAACCAAGCAGAACAGACCTCATTGCCAGAACACTGATATGAAGATCGGGCTCCTGATTGGTCCAGAAACCCTAGGTCTGATGAGACCCGAGGAAGGGCACCCCAGCCAAAACCCCAAGGCATCCATTGTGAGGATCTACATGGGAGTTGGAGAAAAAAGAAAGAAATGCTATGTAACAGCTGCAGGTGGTTCAACCACCATATTAGAGCATGGCAAAGAGGTGACATGACGAGAACCATTTGTCCCAACTTGTCAGTCAGCTGATCACATTGTACCTGAAGAGTTCAATGCGATATACGCATACAGAGGCAGGTAACAATGGCCATAGCCATCAGCCCCAGCAGACATAGCATTGTCTCAGCTGACACATAATGTCTACTATGCATCAGCTGGGCCTTAGCAACAAGGGCCTTCACCCTGTCTGCAGGCAGGAAGGCACTGCCCTCCGCTGTGTCCAGCACCACACTAATATATCAGAGGTGCCGTCAAGGAACAAGAATGGTTTTCAGTACAATCACCATGACACCAAATTCCTTGAAGAATGGTCTTCTGGACAATATATACAGAATCACTTCCCTGGACAGGGCCTTCAGTACCCAGTTATGCAGATACGGGAAGACATAAAGCCCTTCCCTCTGGAGAGCTGCTACCATGACTGCTAAGCATCTGGAAAACGCCCTTAGTGGCGAGGATATGCCAAAGGCAAGACTTGGGACCAATAATGGCTGTCCTCCAGCATGAAGCAGAGATAGTATCCATGGCATTTGCATATCTTGATACAAATGTATACATTTTTCATATCCAGCGCACAGATCCAATTCCTCTTTTGCAGTATGGGGATGAGAGCCTTAAGAGATACCATTTGAAACATCCTGTAATCCATGAACAGGTTTAGGTCTCAGTTCCAGTACAGGACCCAGCTCTCCTGTCCACCTTGGAACCAGGAAGTATCTAGAATAGAACTCTTTGTTTCCTTCTTGAGGGGGAACAGGTTTGATAACATGCTTTCGTATGAGTGTATGAACCTCTGCCAGCAGAAGGAACTAGTGGCCAGAGGATAATGACAAGGAGGCAGTGGATGCACTGGAGGGGTAGACAACTGCTCCGGAGCCTGCCCCTTTTCCACTATTTCTAGGACCCACTCCTCTGTTGTGATTTCCTTCCACTTTTGAAGATGGAGATCCTTCCCCCCACCTGTACCCTGGAGGCAGCAGTGGAGGGGAGGAATCAGAATGTACGAAGGGTGGCAGGGGCACTGCCTTGCCTGATACCCCTGAGTGCCTTGGCATGGACACCGGGAGGAAGGGGACTTTTGTCAAGAGCACGGGGCTGCTGACAGGACACATGGCCACCAGGGGTAACAGAATTATTACACGAGTCTCTACCATGCCCTCTGGCAAGTTGAGGGGCCTGAGAATTAAGGGACTGTAAGATCATCCTGGAGGTCTGACGCCTGCATAGAGCACTCTCAACATCACCACCAAACAGCTTGGAGCAGCACAGACTGCTGTACATCTGTGGCAAATCCAATCACACAAAGCCAGTAGTATCTCCAAAGGCATATGTTTGAGGCAGTAGCCTTGGCTGAAGCATTGGAGGCATCATATGCAGAGTGCAACAGATGCTTACCAGTATTCATGCCAGCTGAAGCAGCCTTAATCAAATCATCCTTTGCAGGGCTGTCAGGCAAAGCCTGAATAGTTTACATGGCAGACTTCCACGGGCTACTTTAATATTTCAGCATCCAAGCCTGGTAGTTGGCTATTTTGCAGGCAAAGGATGCAGATGCATAGGTTCGTTTGCCCATAACATCCAGTGTTCTAGATTCTTTATCAAGAGGCAGGGAGCTCATGTGTCAAGGGGCCCAAGAACGATCATTAGCAGCCAAGATAACAACAGAATCAGTTTTAAGCTTTGAGGCATAGTAAGGCTTAGCAGACAGAGCAGGGTACTGCTACAAGCCTTTCTAGGCACTGCAGGTAAGGCATTGGGCCTCTGCCAAATAGTGACGTTAGCATCCTCTAAAGCAGGATACACCGGAAGTATTAAAATGGATGGAGCAGTAGGACCTCCAAAAAATTCCCAACAAATTCCTCTTGGTGGAGAACTCCTCTTCGACAGCAAATTACACTCTGTATCTACCTAAGCAATGCCTTAAAAGAGGCATCTCAGATGGACACTTGGGTGTATAAATCAGAGTTTTCACTACATCTGGAAAGGGTGGAACTAGAGGCCAAGCCACCCTCAAAAGGATCATATTGCCCTTCCTCATCCTCCAAATCCTCCTCCATGTTAAGGACATTCGGATTATATACCACCTAGTCTCATCTGGAATAACATCAGAGGGGTATAGGCAAAGCCAGCAACAATGGTGGTGACTGGGAAGGAGGAATGACAGGCGTGCATGGTGAATCCGTTGACAATTACGATGCCAATGGGGGAGGCCCTGTCGATGGTACAGCTGTTATCATCAATGGAAGGGATGGCATCAAGCAGAGAAACATTTCAGAGACTACTGCCAGCAAGACCTGGGAATCCGTGATGCCCTGTGAAGGGGACAGGATTATCGTCATCGACAGGGTGTACCCATTGACAGAGGTGGCAAACCGCCCATAGCAGGTATGGCAGCGGCTGAGTCAGACCCCAGCCTTGGTGTCTCGTGGATGGTTGGGCAGGGTAGTTGTAGTCATCATCAAAGCATACAAATTACCCTCCCAGCAAAGCAGAGACCTCAACCTCACCAGGGCAGCAGTAACCTTGTCCTTATGCTTGTGGTGATGGCTGGAAGATGAGGATTTTAATGACTTGTCTGCTTCCATTTCTATGTCTTTAGCCCTTGAAGACCGCATCGGCAACAATGTTGCTGATTATTGGGGAGACTTCCCACTGGCGGCTGTTGAGCGACAGGAAGAAGCAGGCTTGGAGCCCACGGCCTTAGTGGATGCTTCCATGGCCTTCTTGGTGATGAAGGTTTCTAGAGCCTTCTTTTGGTGTCTTGTTGTGGTATATTTAAATCCCTGGCAGATATCACAATCCCTCAAGCTATGGGACAACCCCAAACTGAAACACAAAAACAGAATTGGGACAGCCCAAACTAAAACACAGAAACAGAATTTGCCATCAGTTAAGGAACTCTAGGCCCACCCAGTCTGCTCATTTTTCCATCTACTTCAGCAAACAAAAGCCATGAGAGCATCACCCTTGTAAATCTTTTAGTCGCAAGTACAAAACCTAAATAAAGGTTCTTTAGATGGAAGCATATACTGACGACATAAATTAAACAAGTTACAGAAAATAAAGTCAAAAAATGACAGCGTTATTTCTCTGCAAGTCCAACGACAAATGGAGGGAAGAAGAACGAACTGAGGAGTAATGGGGCAGCCCAGATTTTACAGGCACTGATGTCTTAAGTCATCTTGGGCAGTCCCAGCTAGCAAAAGTTTCTGAGTGGTCCTGATGCTAACAGCTTACAGTTCCAAAGGTGTGGCCCAACAGAGGAGATCTCCTCGATGAATATCTGCCCCAGCTTCGCAGGGCAGGTGCATAAACTAAAGGTGCTGTTATTCATGATTGTGCCATCACATGAAAACATCAGTCCCTCTTTTAAAGGTACTCCGACTTCACAAGGAAGACTTGGAAAAACGTAATATTTTGACAGAAGTCAGATATTTTAAGTATTTGCTGTCCTCTTACTCTTTATTACGAAGGCAAAGGATTCTCAATCACTTGGTCATCATTTGCTCTGGCAGCTTGTTTGCAAGTGACATAGATCATTTTTATAGCACCCAGTTATGATGTCAGAAGAAACGATTTATGATGTCACCTGCATATAAGCAAAGAGAGCAGATGGAAACCCCATTTTCATGAAAGTTTCACAAGTAACACAGGATGAGAGGAAGTAAATATAGGAATTAGGTAGGTAAAATTTTATCTATACAGTAATACAGTCATTAGGGTTCTGAAAATCCCTGTTTATAAGGCATACCTGTTTATAGAAAATGCTAAGTTGTTATGACAATGTCAAGAATACAAGACATATACAAATAATAAAATAAGTAAACAAATTAACTAAACATGACAGGTAAACATTAATTTAAGTAAACCACTAGCAGTTTAACTGCTTCATTCTTTTCACCTATTACAATAGCAGCGAAAACCCAGTTCATGATTCACTGCTGTTTTAAAGGCAGTGTCAGATATATTTAAATCTCGGAGAAAAGGTGGAAGACGATTCCAGTTAGAAGCAACCTTATGCTGGAAAGTCATCTCACTAAATCATTTTGTTATTTTGGGTATTATCAAGTCCCTAGCACCGGTTTTTTCTTAAATTTAATACATGGTTTAGCTTTTAGATTATGAAGAAATTTACTTTTAAGTAAACCCCGTACCTGATTTAACCAAATACCATTAGCCCGCAGATTTATTGGATTCCAGCCAAGTTCAGTATACACTGTGCAATGGGGTGTTCTAAATTCATATCTTAACACAAATCTCGCAAGCTTATTGTAAAGAACATCCAAATTATTCAATTGCTTTTTTGTGGTGTGCCTATAAATATGGCTTCCATAGTCAACTGCCGGTAATACTAATTGATTTACCATGGTCAATCTCATTTCTTTTGTCATACAATTTGATATACATCTTATTGCTCCAACCATTTGCCTTTGTTTTCCTTATTAATTTGACTACATGCTATTCAAATATTAAATGCTGATCTATTATGTGCCCCTAGATACTTACATGTTGCAGTTTGCTCCAAAATCTTACCTTCCCGTGACATTATCTTTCATTTTGGGACACTTTTCCTCTCTGGGGCAAAAACACAGTCTGTGTTTTTTTGTTGTTTATTACTAAACCCAGAGAGGAAAAGTACCCTTGCATGACAAGGAAATCACTTTGCAGTTTTTGTACTACCTCTTCCTGTTTTTTTCCTACTGATACCAAAACGGTATCATCCGCATAAAGTCGGATTTGTGAATGTTTAATACAATTTAGTTAGTCGTTTAGATAGACTATGAACAAGAGGGGGTCCAGGACAGATTCCTGGGGTACCCCTCTTGTCATATAGTCCATCCTTGACTGCTGACCATTCAAGACAATAAACTGAGATCTTTTATCAAGATAAGACTTGAACCAGCTACAGGTTTCTTCTTCCACTCCTATTTTCTTCAATGTACTTATCAAAATACTGTGATCTACTAGATCAAATGCTTTTGACAGGTCCACGTATACTGCACCCACGGAATTCGCATCCCCAAGAGGGGTGGCTATAAGATCTAAGAAGTCCGTGAGTGCGGTAACCGTGGACCTGCCCTGCCTAAAACCACATTGGTACTGGGTTAATTAATTATATTTCTCAAGATACTCCATCAACTGACCATGGACAATTTTTCGAGTAACTTAGAGACTGTTGATAATAAAGCTATTGGGCGGTAATCTGAAGCTTCCATAGGTTCCCCTCCTTCGTCTATCGGGACCACTTTGGCAAGTTTCCAACTTAGTGGAAACTGTCCCTCCCTCAAACTCCAATTGATAATATCCCGTAATATTGGTGATAATTCTGAAGCAGCTTCTTTTAGCAATCTGTTATCTATCTTATCTGGACCACTTGCCTTATTTATCTTTAACTTATATATGATTTTTAAGATTTCCTTTTTAGTCACTATTCTAAATCTAAACTTGGGTACATTTTCATCTTGAAGGTCCCCTTGTTCCACATCACACATTTGATTTGTACTGGATATGATTTCTGATTTCAAATCAGGGAGGTTTATAAAATAGTTATTTAAAAAATCTGCAGCACTATTCGTTTCAAGCACTATACCATTTTGGCAGAGTTTTATCTCAGCCTGATTTCTAACTGGTTTTGTAAGATTTTTTTATTAAGGACCGGTAGGCACTTGGATCAGTGGTTTCTTTAATTTTTTGTTTATAATAAAATGCTTTTGATTTCCTTTTATTTTTATTGAATTAAGCTAAACTGTAGGTACTTTTATTTTTAAACTTGTTCATGTGGCGCTGGTGGCTTTTTCAAGTTCTTTTTCATAATCAGGCCCATCATCTCAAGATATCCCAACCCCCACAAAAATGACAAAATGGCTGGCCTGTCGGCACAGCGGTTAGATTTCTGCATGCGATGCCGGCGACCTGGATTCAGCAGTGGACTCGGGTCGCTGGAGGGCCGGCAGGGGAAGAACGGCTTGAGCATCCCATGACAGCTCGCCTTCTCTGGGGGGAGGTTGGGGGCCACTGCCCACAAAAACACTTGTGTGACCCTGAGCGGAGGCTCGGGGACCACATGGGTGGCTAAGCCACCCAGTGGATGTCGGCGCATAGTGCCTTGATGTCAGGGCACACACTGTGTGCAGAGAGCAAACGTGAAAATGCCTGCCGGCTCCAGGATGACGAGCTGCCTGGAGCATGCCTCTGATGTGACCCCGCTCACCCGGCCACCTCTGGACCAACGAAGGGTTATGGGGTGCCTGGCCCCACTTTGTCCCCTCTTGGGGAGATAAGCTGCAGCTACATGGTGCCCAGGAGGTAGGTCCAGGTTGAGCAGGTGGCAAGAGAATGACTCCTTGGCAGCCCTGAAGGCTCGGAGTCAGCAGGGCGTAGGGGGAATAAAGAACAATTTAAAAAAAAAATGGCAAGATGACAGCTGGCAGCCTTTCACAATGGACGTTACAGCAGACTAGTAACATTTTAAAGAGTATAAGGCCAGAACGTGGGGCAACTTGCATTGCATTGGAAAGGGGTTCACAACAACATATCAGAAATGTTAGCATTCCCCATCAGACTTAGTCCTTAGGGTGTGATGCAGGGAGAGTTGACCCAATATGAGAACCTGCAACCTGGATAACGGACGTTTGTATATTTGGCCATTTTATGTGATGAGAAAGGATCCTTGCAAACTGGAAAAGGCCGATTCCATGCTTTTGTTGCGGTTAAGAATACATATATAATCAAGAATACTGGATGGGCAACTATGTACAACCAATGTGTTCTGCCACAGAAGGGCTCAGATTCCCTCTGACCTTGAGAACAAAGCTCAACAGGTCTGTGGGAATCATAACCCCCGGGATAGTAATTGAAACTATTCATAGAAGCCATTCATGGGAATCTGGGAAAACATATCACAGGAACTATATACAAGGGATTGAGGAACAAACAAGAATCCACTGCCTCCATTTTACAAGAATGGAATAAAGATTTATCCTTGGAGATATCCATAGAGACGTGGCTGGGATCGGCCTTGAGGGTGGTGAAGACCTCCTCATCCCCTCTATGGAGGGAGTTTGCGTAGCAGTGTCGCTCCCGCAACTTCCGAGTGCCTGCCGTCTTCCTTAAATTCCTCCCGGACAAATACAGGGTTTGTTGGAGAGGTTGTGGTTGCCCTAGGGCCTCCCTGGGTCTCATTTTTTGGCTCTGCCCTAACTTGATGCCTTTTGGCTCACCCTACAGATGGAACTTACTGCTTTATATGGTCAGTCAGTTGAACGAATAGCCGAGCAGACATTATTGGGGATCTTCCCAGACCACACTCCTCCATGGGTAAATACCCTTCTGCCTATATGTCTTCTTGCAGCAAAGAAATCTATAACCCGACGATGGATGTCGGCAGAGATACCAACACTCGAAGAATGGAGATCTAGTATGTCTTATTCCAACTAGAGAGTCTCAATGCAAAAATCCAAAATAAAAGTCCATCTGACACGTTGAAATGGCAGAGGTGGGTATTCTACCATTCATTGGTGGATCCCAACTTTTGCCCCATATCTAGTGATATGGTTGGGGACTAGCTGGTTACAAGCCCCAATAATGTAAAGAGAGGGACGACGGGGAGATATTCAGAATTTCATTTTAAACTCAGGATCTATTTAAATTAGTAGTTATACCCAAGGATCCTAAAATAAAATTGAATATTGGCATGCTTACAGCATTAGGGGAGAGGCTTTATTTAGTCTCAGAATATTAGAGATCTCATGGAGATGGATTTTCTTAAAAAATAAACCGGAGAACTGTAATTGATTTCCCATGATTTGACCCTTAGGGAAATACGATTCTGCTGACTAATTAATGCTGCTGTCTATAAACTTACCTACCTCAATATACTGTATCTATCCTTGACGGTGTAAAAAGTTGCAATAAAAGAAATTTAAAAAGAAGCCCAAGATGGCAGAACACATTGGTTGTGCATAAAGTTGCTCATCTTGTACTTTTTCTAGTGTATAGTAAGAAAAAAATATTCAGACAGCCCCAAAAGGAACTGTTTTGTTTTTAACCCTAGCTGTGCTGTGGACTGACATCAGTCCAAAATTCCTATACGTTCTAATTCTGTCGGCAGCCTAAGGGTTAAATTCCACCCACTTTCTCTCAAGTACCACTCTGGTCATTAACTGTAAATTTATTTATTTATTTATTGTGATCTCGGATTAACACCTTTTGAGAGCAAGCACATTATATAGGTTCCCTGACAGTGTTAGACAAACAGTATAAACATAAGTGAGTGCTGTTAAGCAGCAAGAATTAAATATGAAGTAAACTAAACATACAATGTTTAACTTAAGCAAGTAAGGTAACAAGACATCAAGCTGGCATTGTACAATGTACGTAAAACTACAATTAGAAGCAAGAGAGTGAGGGGGTAGTAAAAATAAACAGTTAGGCAAGACAGGCTAAGACAAACATAATAGAGAGGAAGACTTATATGGGGAGGGAGAATACATCAGTCAGAGAGGCTTCGTCATAAGGGGTGGGGGTGGGGGGAATATAGTTACAAGTTGTGGAAACAGGTCCAGGTGGCAGACAACTTAGGGATAAAAACTGAGGGGAAGATGTAGGGAGGACTGGAGAGAGATATATTAGAGGAGTGGATAACCAGGGGAAAAATTGCTTTGGAAGGCCAAGAAAATTAGGAACCAAGAGTAGCAAACTGTGGGCCATCTAAGGGTTGCCCTGGGAGGCGAGTATACAGTACCAAGCCCCTGTAAGAGTGAGGGGATTAGTGAAAGCAGTCACAGCTGGAATCTGCAACAAGATGGTTCCTTAGCTTTCGTTTGAAGGGGCCTAACATGGCTACAGAAGAAATGTCTTGGGGGTGAAGAGTTAAGCTAGTTTATTTTTTTACCTTCGCTGTGTTTAAAAAGTGTGTGTTCCCCCCTGCTGTTGCTTACTCCCCATATCTGCAGCTTCACCTTTTGTCTGTGTAACCACTACACAGTCAAGTCAAATGCGCAAGCGGCAGTTCTTTCCCTATCAAAGTGAAACCGACTTGTGTAGTCCCTAGAGGTTTCAAAATGCTGCTGTACCACAGAACAGTACCATCACATTCCATGACTTTTGAACTGTGGTACAACAGCATTTTGAAAGGGATTAAATTACACACAGAACAACTCTCTACTATACATTATAAGCCACATGTGCCTTACTGGAACAACTGGTTTATCGTGCAAAGGCAAGAGTGGGGGCCTACAAAGAGGCATGGCTTCCCTTTTTTTTAATATTTGCAACACAACCCTGGGGCACATGAAAGGACAGGATTTTCTTCTTGGCTATTTCTGTTGGGCAAACATGGTGAAGGGTACTGCCTGTCTTTAATGTTATTTTTCTTCCTAGCAGGCCTGCATGATTAAGGGGAATGTTAAGTCATTATTAGTCTCACATTGTTTAAATAGCACCAATGAACTCTGTGTGTAGTTCTTGTTACTACTGTTTTTTTAATGTCTGTTAGTCTGCTGTAATGTAAAAAATTTGGTAAAATTATATTTGAGGAAAAAAAGAACATAACTTGCTCTGCAAGCACCAATGAGGAAAAAGCCTGCTAAGGCACAGGAAAAATTTATTTATGGGCTTTGCATTCTAATGGAGGGGAGGGCATCTATCAGCAGAAGATGGATCTTTTTTTTTTTCCCACTTAATTTTTTTTGTTATTATTATTTATTTTACTGATGATGTAAGGTCTAATGTAAGTTCTGTAATTCACCAACGCCGTGCCAAAAAAACAGTCTTAAATATACAAGTCTCCTTTAAAGAACAGTCAGCACAAAGCACCCCACACTCAAGTGTGGGACTGGTCCCAACGTGCACTTTGTGTGCAAAAACATTTTGGTTTACTTACTGCTTAACGTAGTATAGTAGATTATATTAAACTAATTTTGTTTACTTGTAGGCTGACATCTTATGCTACTACAGATCACAGAATCTCCTGCAGCCGACATCAGAGCCGTAGGCAGCAGTGGGAAATTCAACAGCCTGAAGTGCATGTCAGAGCTTTTATCATCTTCGATCAGATGTTTTCTGGTTCTGCTTTTCTCTAGGGACTGAGAACAGTCCTTGGTGAACATCTACAACCCAGGGAGGACAGTGGGACCAGCAAACAGAAAGATCAGAGCTTATACAAACTCTTAACATGCACTGCAGACTACTGAATCTCCTACTGCTCTGCCGTCGGCTACAGGGAATTCTGGGATTTGCAGTAACATGAGATGTCAACCTACAAGTAAACAAAATTAGTCTGATGCAATCTACTGTACTACAATGAGCAGTAAGTAAACCAAAATGTTTTTGCAGACAAAGTGCAGACTGGAACCAGCCCCACACTTGGTTGTGGTGGCCCTCTGTGCTGACTTTTCCCCTTTAACTCTATTCTCTTCTTCCATCACAGAAGCAGGTGTTTTCACTGATCCTGAATCTTTCTACAGTGCTGGTAACACTCACCTTTTTAAATCTGTTCACTTTCACTTACGCAGCACTGCCTGCAGTCCTCACCCTACATGGACTATACTAATGCTGACACACAGTCATGCTTCTGGTTCACCCATCTTGATTTACTGCAATTCTTTTCTTTGGCCTAAATCAACCTTTCCAAAACAACCAAAATGCTGTAAGCTTGTCTCCTGTGCCAGAAAGTGTAAATATATCACACCTATTCTCAAGAACACAGTCCCCCCCCCCCCCCCCTTTCCAAACCGTCACACAATTGCTCCACCTGTCTCCAAAATTCTTTATGGTTTGGCCCTGACTGTCATGTCTCTGCCTTAAAGGGGGACAGTCAGCACTAGGATCGGCACACCAAAGTGTGAGGCTGGTCTCGATTTGCACTTTGTGCGCAAACACTTTTTTTTTTTTTTTAATACACTTACTGTTTAATGTAGCAGACTGTATCAGACCAATTCTGCTGACTTCCAAGCTGACATTTGCTATCTGCTGTAATCAAAAATCCCAGACATCTCTGCAGCTGTCATCCAAGCAGG
The DNA here is from genome assembly GCA_016271365.2 of Neoceratodus forsteri. Lineage (NCBI taxonomy): Eukaryota > Metazoa > Chordata > Ceratodontiformes > Ceratodontidae > Neoceratodus > Neoceratodus forsteri. The sequence continues at coordinate 968,329,423 of CM028133.1, forward strand.
GCTGCAGCAGTATTAAGATTCAACAGCCTGCAGTGCGTGTTAGAATATTTTATAAGCTCTGATCGCTTGTTTGCTGGTCCTGCTGTCCTCCGAGGGCTAAATACAGTCACAGAGGACTGCACTTAAGCCCCAATAGAACAGCGGGACCTGCAAACATCTGATCTGAGCTTATAAAAACTCTAACATGCACTGCAGGCTACTGACTTTCCCAGTGCTCTAGCCCTGCTTGGATGTCAGCTGTAGGCAATTCTGGGACTTCTGGATAAAGCAAATGACAGATTGGAAATTAACAAAATTAGTCTGATTGTCTACAATGTTGCAGTAAATGGGAAATCAAAAAAAAAATGTTTCTGCACACAAAACTAGATGTGGGTCTCTTACTGCTGACTGTTCCCCTTTAATCTCTTCTGACTCTCCTTCTGCTCCTCTGCCTTCTTTCTTACCTCCTTCTCGATCCCCTTGCTTCCTCGAATCACAGAATGTGTTGGCAGTAAAGGACTGGTAGGCCCATCTAGTCTGCCCCATTTTCCCTGTCAAACAATATTCCATGGACTCAAAGATCTCACATTCAAGAACCACAGAACTCAGGTGATTCAAAAAGCTAATTATATGGTAAGAAACATAGAAAGGAGTTTTGTAAATACATCAAAAAGGAAGCATGTTACCTTTGTATACAACATATGTTAGATCACTTATGGACTACAGCTCTCCGTTATGAAGTCCCTACACTAGAGGGGAAACAGAAAGAGGAGAGAGAGAGAGAGAGTACAGCGAAGGTACACAAAAATGATTGGATCCCTAGGTAAACGTAATTATGATGGCAGGTTACAAATCTTAGGATTGTTCACATCAGAGCAGAGGAGAGTAAGAGGGGATTTATTAACATTATTCACGATAATAAAAGATTTAGAACTAAGAAAAGAAATGGGTATAATGATTCAAAATAAACAACAGAATTTGAGGGCACATGGATTGCAAATAAAAATAGATACTGTAAAGAAAAACAATAGGTATTATTCATTTATTAATATGACTGGAAGAATATGGAATACATTACCAAACAATGTGATTCTAAGTAAGTCTGTAGATTCCTTTAAAAAAGACATAGATAACCTCTTATTATTAAAGGGACTAAAATGGTCCTGCTAACTGCAGGGAACAGTATTAAAGGGTCAATATGCCTTCTTCCGTTCTAACCCCAGTATAAGACTATTTGGTCACAGGTGTCTCTCCCTCCTCCCTTACCACTGTGTTATTATACCCATGTGTCTATCACATGCATGTTTGAAGCTCCCCACTATCTTTGCCTCGCCACCTCTTCTGGAAGGCTGTTCCAGTCATCCACCACCCTTTCTGTGAAGAAGTATTTCCTCACACATCCCTCTTAAACCTGCCTCCCTCAAGCCTCACAGCATACCCCTGTGTTCTGGTGCTCTTCCTCATATGAAAGCGACTCCGCTGTGCACCTTGTTCACCCTTTGAAGTACATATAGGTCTCAATCATGTCCCTTCTTGCTCTCCTCTCCTACAGGGAGTACATGTTCCATTCCTGCAGCCTTTCCTGGTATAGTTTCTCGTGCAACCCCCACACCTTTTTGGTAGCCCTCCTCCAGCCCGCTTGCACGCTTTCTATGTCCTTGCAGAGGTGTGGCCTCCAGAACTGGACACAGTACTCTAGGTGGGGACTTACAAGGCAGCGATACAGAGGCAACACCACCTCCCTTCTCCTGCTAGAGATCCCCTTCCCTATCCACCCAAGCATTTAACTTCCCTTGCCTACTGCCCTGCCATCTTCACATCATCAAATATGATCACCCCGAGGTCCCTCTCTTGCTTGGTAACTGTAAGTACCTCCCCCCCATCCTATAGTCAACCCCAGGGTTTCCCCTTTGGTGGCTGCTCCGTCAGCTTCTATGTTCCCCTTGTATAAGGCCTGCTGACGTACCACTGACACCTGATCCTGTCAGATCCAAGAAGCTTAGCAGGGTTGGGCCTGGTTAACAGTAGGGTGGGAGACCTCCATTAAACACCAGGTGCTGCAGAGGTGGTGTTGGTAACTCTGTAGGGGGCATACTCCTCTTGATTAAAAGTAACCAAACTGATCCCCTACCATGGTGTTAGGGGGCACTGCTCTGTCGGAGCTGCCATTTTTCGGATAAGACGTTAAACAGATGTCCTGCCTGCCTGCTCTGGTGATTGTTCACACAGATGTCAAAGATTGAATGACACTTTCAAAACAACAAAGCAAAAAAAAGGAGAGACATTTTGGTGGTGTTGTAGCCAAATTTCCACCATTTAATACTCCACCAACAGATTAACCTGGTTCAGTATCAGTCAGTTTGCATCTACAGCCCCCTCCCCATGAGACAAGGTTGAAAACAGAAAGTATTTTTTAGTCCTTTTCCAGTCATCAGTACATAAATAAATGTAAGCAATTACCTATTTACCAGACTCAACTGCCCTCTTTAAATCTCAATCTCCAAATACCACTAGTCTCTTTCCCTCTTGCCCATTCTTCATTCAACCGGAATCCTATCCAACTATATTATGCAAATAAGATGTGCTACTCGCCTATAACCTTAATTCTAGGAGTGGTATAGCAGTTCACATCTACACCCTGGCAGTTCCACTGGAAGTGCCGATTCATTGAATGTCTTTAAAATAAGCTCCTCCCAACACCTGGGCGGTATATACTCTGGCTCCACCCCATTAAGTCAAGTCTTTGCACACTGGGAAGCGGGGATCCTGCCACATTGCCAGGGGAGGCTGGGTGGGTTGTGAACTGTATGCTACCCCTAGAACAACAGTTACAGGTGAGTAATCTGTCTTTCTAGGGGGTGGATACAGTTCTTTATCCACACTTCAGCAGACTCCTAGCAGTTCTCCAGGAGAAGGGTTAAGGCATGCACCCCTATATGGTGGACAGAAACTGGAGAACTGAGGTCCCAAAACCAGCATCCCAGCACGACTCATTGTCAATGTGGAAATGGGAAATGAAGGTGTGTGCTGACCTCCAGGTAGCAGCCCTGAAGATTTCCTGGATAGGCACATCCCTGGAAGCAGCCCCCAAGGCAGCAGTATGGCATACGGAATGAGCCCTTAGCCCTCCAGGAGGCTCCCTACTCACCAACCTATAGCAGAGGTCGATGCAGTATAAAATCCACCTGCCACTCACCCGCTTAGCTGCTGGTCTGCCAGGTGAGGCTTCAGCGTAGGTGACAAACAGATTGTGAACCTCTTCCTGTGTGCTCCATATAGTAGGCAAGTGCTCACCAGAGTTCCAAAGTATGGAGCCTGTGCTCAGCTTCAGAGGTGTGACTGAAGTACACCGGGAGGTTAATCAGCTGATGAAGGTGAAACTCTGACACAACCTTCGGGTGGAACTTCGGGTTGGAACGCAAGACAACCTTGCCCCTGTGGAAGACCAGATAGAGAGACCCCACTGAAAGTGCCTGCAGCGCACTGATCCTTCTGGCTGACATGATAGCCACCAGGAAGGTGGTCTTCCACAACAGGTGAGACATGTCACACCTGTGCATCAGTTTGAATAGCTTGCCCACGAGCTTTGCCAAAACCAAGCAACAGATCCTAAGGTGGAGGTGGTTCACGCACCGGAATGGAAAATGTGGTCAAGGCCTTGGAAAAAGTCCCAGACCACTTTCTCCTGCACCACCAACTGCTGACCGGCCCGCACCCAGTAAGCAGAGATGGCTGCCAGGTGCACCTTAAGGACATCTACCGAAGGCCTGACTTAGAGAGGGACCACAGGTAGTCAAGGATGCTAGCCACCAGACAGGATAAGGGGTACAAGCCCCTTGGCCTGACACCAAATGGAGAACCTCTTCCACTTAAAGGCATAGCATTTCCTGGATGACGTCTTCCAAGATGCCTCCACAACAGTGAGGACATCGTTGGAGAGACCAAAAGCCTGTAACTCTAGCAGTTCAGGAACCAGACTGTCAGGTGCAGGGATTGAAGGTCCAGGTGGAGTACCTTCCCCTGATTGATGGAAAGCAGGTTCGGGCGGAGAAGAAGACACCTCAGGAGTCTGCTGCTGAGGTTTAGATCATCTGGGTACCAGAACTGGCGTAGCCAGTCTGGAACCACCAGAATCACCTATGCCTTGTCCCTCCAGTCTGGAGAGGCACCTTGTGGATCAAGGGAAGTGGAGGGAAGGCATAAAAGAGGTCTGAGATCCAGAGTCTTGAGAAGGCATCCCCCTACAGCATTCCCTGCAGGGGGGGAGGGACACAAAACAGCCTCAGCTTTGCGCTCTTCCTGAAGGTGAAGAGGTCCACCTGAGGGGTACCCCACTAGGAGAACAGATTGTTTACTACCTCTGGGTGGAGAGACCACTCCTAAGATGCCTCGCCCATGTGGCTAAGGGTGTTCGCCAGCTGGCTGGAGGCCCCTGCCACATGCATGGCTATGAGATCAGCCTCTAAGCTGCGCACGAGGAGCCACACATGAAGAGCTTCTTTGTGCAGTGGTAGGTAGTGCATCCTGCACTGTTTGTAGAGGTAGTACATGGTCATGGTTTTGTCCATCTGGACCTGGACCACCTGACCCTGGATGTGCAGAGCGAATGCAGTCAGTGCCAGCCAAACTGCTCAGAGCTCCAGCAGGTTGATATGACACACATTGGGACTCCTCGGGGGTCCAGAGCCTGTGAACTCTGTTTCCCCAGGTGAGCACCCCAGCCCATAGGAGAGGCATCGGTCGTCAGGATGACCATTGGCTCTGGGCGGACAAACGGGATCCCTTCCTGCAGATGCTCTGGGACTAACCACCACTGAAGGGTGTCCCACATCCGCTGGGTCAGAGAGACCAGCTGGTCAAGGTGACCCCTGGGCTGAGACCACTGGCTAGCCAGTTCCCACTGCAGGAAACGCATCCTCCAGCGGGCCCACCGAACCACACTGGTGCAGGCTGCCATATGACCCAGCAGGTGCAGGAAGTTCCAGGCAGGGCGCAGTTGCCCAACCCAAAATTACTGGGCAAAGGAGGAGAGAACCTCCGCTCTGTCTGCCCGGAGCCAGGCTCTGGCTCTGCAAGAGTCTAGCTCCAGCCCGATGAAGTGGATAACCTGTGAAGGTACGAATTGCGACTTGGCCTCATTGACCAAGAGGCCAAGTCTGACGCAGGTGTGGAAGGCCAGGTCCCTGGACCGCTCCACCTCCTGCCTGCAGGGACCTGCTATCAGCCAGTCATCCAGGAAGGGGTAAACCGTGACTGCTCAGCACCTCAGGTAAGTTGCCACCACTGTGATGCACTTGGTGAAGACCCTGGGGCCAGAAGACAGGCTGAATGGCACAGTGTGGACCTCGTGGAGTGTTCCCTCTGCTCAGAAGTGGAGGAACCTTCAGTGTGCTGGATGGATTGGGACATGAAAGAATGCATCCTGAAGATCCAGGGAGCAAAACCACAAGTCTTGCTCTAGAGATGGTATGATCTGAGACAAGTTGTCATCCAGAAGGTGAACGACTTGAGAAACTTGTTCAGGTCATGCAGATCTAGAATGGGGCACCAGCCCTCCCATCCACTTTTGCACCAGGAAGTACCTGGAGATAAACCCTGGGTGTTCCAAAGGAACCACGACCTCCCTGCAGAGAAGCTGGGCTATGTCATCTCTGAGATCTGACAGAATGTCTGCGGATACCAAGTCCTTCAGTGGGGCACAGACTCGGCAAGGAGGGTACTGCTCGAATTCCAGAGGCAGACCCTGACTCACCACCTCGAGAACCCACGTGTCCATGGTGACAGCGGACAAGGCGGAAAGGAAGTGGTGGAGCTGGACCCCCATGGGAGGACCCAGGGGAGGTGTGATGGACATGAGAGAGGCACCACTCATCCCATCACTGGGCAGGCTTGGAGGAGGATCCAGCCAAGGATCCACTGGAGCCTCTCCCACCAGGCTTATGGATGACCAAGGCCACCGACTTCGGCCGAGGTCGCAGGCCTGGGCCTGCTTACCAGCTTGGGGTTGGGCTTGTTTGGCTACAGGAGTAGAGGAGAATGAAAGGGCTTCCTTCTCTGCTGCTGCTTGGAGCCCTTGGGGTCCTTTTGGGCAGATGTCACAGAGTCCAAGGTGGCACTGGACTTCTCGATGCGGGTGAGGTGGCCCTCAACCCCAGGCCTGAACAAGTCAATGCCCTGGAAAGGGACATCTGCCATCTTGTGCTGAGTGTCTGCTGTGAAGGTTGAGCTCCTCGGCCATGCCCTGCGACGCATGATCACTGCGGCCACCAGAGAGAGGGCACAGGAGTCCCCAATGTCCATGGCTGTCTGGAGCTGTTTTGCAACAGCCCAGCCCTGGTCCCAAACCTGTTTGACTGTGGTCTGGAGGTCTGCCGGTAGATGAGGAAGCACCTCAACCAGGGTGCCCAGCAGGGCATGGGAGAAGTGGGCCATAAGGAGGGCCGAGCTCACTTGGCGGAGACCAAGCGAGGAGGCAGCGTAGATCTTTTCTGACACATGGTCTAACTTCTTGGGACTCTTTGTAGGGCAGCTTGTCAATGTCTCCAGTGTTGCCAGAGTGCCTAAACACAGAACTGGCCACGAGCGCCCCTCGGCCAAGGGGTGTTCCGTGAATCCCAAGAGAAAACCGATAGGTACCGCAAATTTGCCAGGCAGAAGGCGCAGAGCAAGAAGCAGAGCACTGCCAGAGCTCCAGGGCAGGGCCAAGAATGGCCTCTGCCACTGGGAAAGCCTCCAGAGTATCTCCCCAGTCACGGATCTTGGGCAACAGGTAACGGGCCCGTTTCTGAACGGGCTCTATTTTCATACCCGTGGACTCAGAGATCAGGTGGAGAAGGCCCAGACAGAAGGCAGGGCTTTTGTCCATCAAAGCTAGACTAGACAGATATAGTCAAAACAAGGTTGGGGAATTCTGTGTTAGTGGCTCAGTAGGTAGCACACTCAACTCTGAGGCCGGGAGATCAGAGGACTGTGGGTTCAGTTACTACATCTGGCACTTGGGTCAATATTCCAATACTGACACTGTAGTGCAGCATTGGGGGGGGGGTGCACTTCTGAGGTGCCGTCTTTCGGATGCGACGCTAAACCAAGGCCCCATCTGCCTGGATTGGTGTAGTTCAGGTGGATGCTAAAGATCCCATGGCACTTATAGAAAAAGAGTAGGGGAATTTCCCCCATTCACTAAAAATACCACCAACAGCTTAATCTGGTTCAATTTCAGTTGCTTACCATCTGGATCCCGCCTCTCCCCGGTCGCCCGTGAAAAAGGGACTTCTAGGCCCAGTGGGCTTACCGGGTCAACAAAATTCAATAAATAAAATAAATACAACATTCTAAACTACTATTGGGAGTCAGCAAGCAAAATGGATGAAAGTCTAAATATATGCTTTGTAATGACAGACTATCAGAGATCCCTCACTATCAGAGATCTCCCACCGACTCCACGCCGAACGGATGGGAGTGCAAGGAGGAACCCTCTGACTCTGAGGAGTCATCAAAGAGGGGTCGACCGCCTGAATCCCCACTGCCTCTCCATGGTCAGGGGCTACTGTGACAGACAGCTAATGGGGAAGTCCCTTGGCCGGCCAAGACTCCTTGGTCAGAGCGTCGGTCTTCGGCTGATCTGGTGGCAGCTCCATGGGAATTGGTGGAGACACTGCTGTCAGCTGAGCCAGGACCACCTTAGAAGCCCCAGAGACAGAGAAGGTGCCGGCTGGGTGATGGCCAGCGTAGTAGCAAGAACCAGCTTAATGCCAGTAAGCACCAGCTGATGCCACATGAGATCCTCGTAGCGGTGATGTAATTTGCACTGATGCTTCTCCTCACCCGAGGAGGAGGAGGATGAAAAGTAGTGGCAGCGCTACTTCCAGTGGTGCCGAGAGCGGGAACGCCGTGGGAACCGCTCGACCCATGGAATGAAGTCCGAGACCTCAACTGCTGGGGGGCACCAGCAGCGGGGCTCAGAGGGAGTCAGCAAGTGCCAAGGCTCCTCAGGGTCTTGGTCGGAGACCAGAGGCGGCGGGTCAGCAAACTGATCCCATGGTCGGAGTCTGGACCGGAGTCCTGGATAAGGAAGTGACTGCCTCTTCAGTCAACAACTGGTCGACCAGCTCCAGAAAAATCCTCGGTCGGAAGATCAACCAGCATCTCAGCCAACTGGCCTGATGGGGTTACCACGGGGCCGGTGGCCTGGGCCGAGGATTGGACCACAGTCGGATCCTGAGAAGCATGGGAATCAGAGGCTCTCGACTGAGAGTGCCCCCGATCCCACACACGTCGGCAAGACCATTTTTTGGACTCTTTCTTCATCTTAGATTTGTGCCCGGGGGGTCCCTGACCGAGGGTCATCAGGGACAGACACAGTTCTTTGAAGAACCCTGCAAAGGTAGAACCTAGCTGGTGTAGCATGAAGGCAGAAGTCAAAGAGGAGTGGGAAGCGGCCTGGGCCGCCACTTCTTCGAAGGTTGCAAGCTGTTCAGCAGACCCCGCAACCGCGGAGACCACCCAATGGGCGTCCTTGTATTTGATTGGTGGGTTCCGTTCACTTGGTCAGCCTAACTTCAGCCAGGCTAGATGGTCCTCAAGAACGTTTGGATGAATGGCGTGACAGAAATTGCAAGCCTGGGGGTCATGCTCTTGCCCCAGGTGATACACACATGTGGAGTGCCGATCCATTCGGGACATCTTCTGCCCACAAGGGCACTGGCGGAACCTGGGAGTGGACTTGTCCATCGCAGCCACGATCTGAGAGCGAGCTGAAGACACAAAGTTTGAACCTTTTTAGGAAGTAAATCCAAGGGATTTAGGTCACAAGGGCCTACTCAGTGTGAGAGCGGCAAGGAGGGAACCTGCTTCTTCCAGCGGAAAGGAAGATCTGGCACTATGGGGCAGAGCCGAGGGAGTTACCACCCAGGTGTATGGGAGGAGCTAGCTTGAAGATGTTTCCGACTAGTCTTAAAGGGAACGGCAACTGCCAAGAAGTGTGGACAGAACATCATATCCACATTCCTAGAACAGTTTTATTAAAAGCTAAGATCAGGTTGGTTGTTTGGTAGTGTTTCGATACAAGCCATCCTCAAATAGAAGCTGTGGCTGAAAATAGCTGTTTGCTAATAGAAGCTACGGCTTCTATTGGAGGAAATTCGGTATTTGCTCGTGTGCATTTATATCACTGAATTTCTTTCCTCTGTTTTACTTTGATGTGCCTTTTGCATTACTTTTACTTTCTGTGTTTAATTGGGGAGCACTACTGATATTAAGGTTTTGCTTTATTTAGTTAGCAATTTTCTTTTTTTTTTCAAGTTTTGGTGCATGGGGGACTTCTGGTTTCTTTTAATAGTGACTGTTCTTTCAACTTCATTTCTTTATAGTTGGGTTTTTTATTTTAATGTTTGGTAACTGGTTAAGGCCCACTAGGCACAAGTGCCTGTTTTCAGGGGTGACCTGGGAGCACTGGGGAGGTTAAGTGACTTACTTAGAGTCACACAGTATGCAAGTGGAGGTCGTGGGAATCAAACTCCCGTGTGCTGGATGTATCAAGCTCATTCACAGCTTGCTACTCTAACCTCTAGACTATACTGCCTAGAGGTTAGAGTCTGTTGAGGGGAAGACTTTAGGCTTCTGAGTTAGTGACAGGGGAAAGATTTTCCAAAAAGCCACGTCCATTTTTCAGATGCGGCTACCGAGGCCTATCCAGGGAGTTACACCATGAAAAGTTGGTCCAACTCCTACAGCAGAATTCCATAGCTACGTCTGAAAAATGGATGCAATTCCCGCAGCTGAGGCAGAAACTGCTATAACCTGTCAAACTGTCGCAAATGTCCGTGACTAAGGTGCAGACATTTGGACACATCCGCATGAATGCAGCATATGTCCAAACTACAGACGCAAGTGCTGCCTCCTCGTCTCTGAAAATCCCACCCCGTATGTTTGTTCAGCACTATCTTTTGATAACTGAGTTTGCCATGTATGATTCTGGAGTCTGATTTGGGGGTGCTTTAATTAGTGATCGTGCTTTGTTTTTTTCCACTTATAGTTCATGATGGTTGGGTTTGAAGTGTACGATTTTTAAGTTTGTTTGCGGAATTCAGGTTTCTTTAGTTGGTTACAGTGTTATTCAGCTGAATTTCTTGATGGCTGCATTTGCAGTGTACGATTTTGGAGTTTGTTGAGAGAGTTCAGGTTTCTTTAGTTAGTGACTGTGTTTCAGCTATGTTTCTTGATAGCTGGATTGCAATGTTTATGATTTGGGTGTTTATTAGTGGGGGAGCTCAGGTTTCTTTACTGAGAGATCGTGTTTTTACTTTCAGCTGTATTTCTTGTTTAAGTTTGCAATGAATGATTTTTGGAGTTTGTTGGGGAGTTCAGGTTTCTTTAGTTAGCCACAGTTCTTTCAGCAGTATTTCTCGATAGTTGGGTTTGCAGTGTATGATTCTGGAGTTTGTTGGGGGGGTCAGGCTTTTTGAGTCACTGATCATCTCCAACATGGTGGAAATAAATTGAAAGTGGCACTACATATATAGGGGATATGTGCCCGACTGTGGTGGAACACACTATGTATCTGCATGAGCGGAGGAACTGACTTCAGGTAACCTCATGAGTGACGGAGAGTATCGGAGCCACCGAGTGATGGTTCCTGAGGTCAGTCTCCATGATTGCAGATACATAGTGAATTCCACCACAACCCAACACATATTCCATTTGTGCAATAGACTGTTTTTATTATTTTTTATTTTACTTGGGTTTAGCATCGAAGTGTTAGCTTTCTGTGTTGTTTTCCCGTGGTAAGATGGCTTTATGTTTTGTGTTTCTGTGTGGTTTTATGATTGGTTGGTTGCCTCATGATGAGGCTTGGAAGCAGTGTCTCATAGGCTGTAGCATGGATGTGGGATGGTTTTATACTGGTTACAATATGGTGGATGCATTTTTTGTTTTCCGAGAGTGAGAAGGGCTGTAGTGTTTTACCAGGAGTGTGGAGCTTTTCAGGGGCTGTTTTGGAGGGGTAAGATAAAACTGGTGATTTTGTAGAGGTGGGTACAGTGCTTCTGAGGCGACTGAGCGAGCCATGTTGTGGTGTGGTCGGCAGCCGGGTGGAGTTAGGTTGGGTTTGCAGTGGAATGGCTGCGAACCAGAGGCAGAGATGTCTGAATATGTGGATGTCATTTACCCACACAGTCATGAGGATACATGCGTTTAAGTAACACTCTGTGCTGCATCCACTCACCCCTATTGTATAAAATGGATTATAAAACTAGACTGAAAAATCAGAAGGCTAACTGGCTGGGACCCACGTGAATATCACACAATATCAACATGGGCTGCATGTTCTCTGCTGCTGTTTGCAGCAGGGACACACACACATGGAAGCCAGCAGTAAGGTGCTGTAATTTTAAAATGTATAAATGCAGCCAAAGCACCTTACCATATTTCATAACAGTGATAAGCCTCAATGGGGGTGGGTTATCGACTGTTAATTCCACCCTCTTTGGTGGACTACATGCAGGAGGGGAGTTGGAGCACCAAGTGGTAAATCACACCCCTTCGAGCTATACCACTTTATTTAGGATACAATAATTAACTGCAAGGATCAACAATGGAGGTCTGAAAGGAGTTCATAATGAAGTATGCAGAACCAGTTCAGAGCATTAACTATACTGTGCTAAAGAACTAGAAGCACCTAAAGCAGCCAGAAGAAAACGTTGTCATTTTTATTGCAGCCAGTTGCCACTTCTTATTTCTAAAGAATTTTAATTTTTTCCATTTGCTCATTCAAAGGTTTCCTACCTTTTAGTGTGAGATGTGACGTAAAGCAGTACTTTACCTAGAAACTCGTTTGTCTAGTTCCTAGTCCCCTTCATATCTCATCAGCACTGTGGCCTCGCTTACTATGACATAAGTGACAATCTAGCAGCAGGTGATTGGTTCTTCTCAGCTGTGATGTCATAGTGAGAGCACAAAGCTAATGAGGTATGAAGAGAAAGAGAGCTAGGATACGGAAGCTTCAAGGTACAGTTCTGGTCCACACAAGTTCTTCAGATACAGATAGTTGTTGACCATTATTAAAAGTTATTATTCATTTCAAAGAGTATACTAGCTCTTTAAACCGAAGCAGGGATTTGTGTCCCCAGTAAACACAGGTTTTCTGTGCTGGAGTTTCATACTATTCAGGGGTTGAAATTAAAAAAAAAAAAAATCCACTAGCCCCACAGACTTTTCCACTGGCCCAGCTGGTGTTCTTATTGAAATGTTACCTTCTCCAGCACAAGCTTGCAAGGCTAGTTAAAAGAAAATCTTACTAGCCCAATACAAAATTTACCAGCATTTGGCTAGTGGGCCAGTGGCAGTTTCGACCCCAGATGCTATTACTGGTAGGTATAGGTGAACCATCTTAAGATTTATATCTGGACAACCCCGACCCCAACTCCCCCATCAGCTTGAATCATACGTGTCAAAATTTTTTAGATCCAAGGTACTCCAGATTTAATATTGATACATTTCTTACGTACTCGCATGTGATCTAGCTCTTTTCAGATCCGGACTCCCTCCGAGGTAAGCAGACCTAGACTTTCAAAGTCAAATTCCTGGAGATACGGCTAGAATCCAAGCCAACTCACAGCTGCCTGACCCATCCCTATTTATTTTCGAGGAAAGTTTAAAATAAACACTATCACTCCCTTAGGCTTCATACTCTTTTTAGTTTTAAAGAGCAGCTGACGCCTTTGTGAAGACTTTGGAAAACATGATGTTTGGACAGAAGTCAGCTTGTATTTCATATATCTTCTGTAGATTTCTCCTCCACCTTATTTATTACTGAAGAAATTACCACAAAACAAGATATTTATCCCTTAGACTTCATTTGTCTTAATAGCAGATTCCCTACTTGAAAATATAATGCTCTGTATTGACATTGCCGTCTGCTGCCGTGGAAATCACTGTGATGTCACTGGCAGAGTATTAGGATATCAGGTTGTGGAGAAGCAACAGGAGCTGGTGAACACTCAAGGAGCAACTCTCCTGTTTTCATGCATATGCCTCAGTAATAAATAACGGGAATATAAAATAGAGAGTTAATGAGAAATATAAGCGGCTCTGTTTCCAAATACTAGGTTTTTGAAAGTTCTTCTCGAGGTATTGGTGGCTCTTTAAAAGTGCATATTACGAATGTTCACCTGCTGTACAATTTGCCGATGCAGCCAACAGTTTATTTCATATGCTTCCTGATGAAAGTGAAATCATATCAGAACTTGCTTTCATCGCCTCTAGCTGTACCCTTGCTAAACTGGAGGAATGCCCACACACAGCCCCAGCCATTCATGGTGCAGCAGTCTTTTCCCAATGCATCACAAGTGCCTAGACCGTGTTCAGGTATTTCCAAATTTCAAGAAGGGTACAATGGGAGTATATAAAGGAATGTAAACACAGACATTTATATTAGGGGTGATCAGATACATCGAAATCCGATTCACCAGTACATTTAGGGATTTTCAGAGTCTCCTAGTCCGAAATCCAGTTCTAATAACAGTACTTTAAACTTAAATTTCAACTTCAAACTTTTGATTTTGGAATCCTATTAATAACGGTTTTCAGCAACTAAATTTGAAAATCCTGACTTTTGGATTGGATGCCGATGTATCAAAACTGGAATCAGTCTGCACCCGATTTATATGTTTGGGTGAGTGCTAAGGCGGTCACTGTAGCTATATGTTGCTAGTAAAAAAAGCAGTGTGGCTAATAAAAAATACTTCAGTTTACTGCTGTATATTTTTAATCACAAAAAAATACAGTCTGCAGTATGTGGCTTAACTTCCTGTACCCCAGCACTCACCCAGTATGTAGAAGCACTACTATAGTAGACAGGAAATGTTTTTGCTTTTGTTTTAAGAAAAAGGAAGACAATGCTAAACCACTAGCAACTATATATCAACAAATTCTGCAGAAGGTGAGCAGTGGCGGGGTTGGGGAGATGCAAGAGACCTGCAAAGGACAGAGAGGTGGTCAAAGATTTGACTGTTGAAATTCAGTGCCAACAAGCATTTGTCAATGCCGAATGTTGTCTTGCTGGCATTGGCACTGGTAGTGCAAGAGAGATGCATAATAGGAATGGCAGTTAAGTATTGAACTGATGCCAACCCCACCCCACCTACAGAGACTGACAGGCACTGGGGTGTGCCTTTGGGTCATCGGCTAAAACGCTCATGTCATTTCACCCCACCCTACCCTGCAGAGACTGACAAGTGTTGTGATGTGCCTTGGGATCTTCGGGCCTTGTGCTCACCCCACTCCATAAGGAAATACGCTGAGATGGATGCAGTATAGGATAATGTGGTGAACTTCGGGGCTGAACACTGAGGCACACCTCGATGCCTGTCACTGGCTGCAGGGTTGGGGTGGAGGTAGACTGGTGTGAGCATTACAGCCGACGATCCCAAGTCACACCCCTGACGCCTGTCAGTCTCTGCAGGGTGGGGCGTTGCAGTTGGAAACCCTAATGCCCCAGGTGTTTGTTGGTATTTTCACTCCAAATTTTCAACATGGGCTTTTTGTGAACCCACCTCATGAACAGTGGCACTATCAGTGTGTTAGCCAAAAGGTGATTTTGCACAGCGACTGTGCCATTTGGTGCCACAGATGCGAAAACACATTTCAGGCAATATGAAAAATGACAGCTGTATTGTCCATGAGGAGGTGTAAAAAAAATGACAATGCTGAAAATCTGGAGTGAAAATATGAAAAACTGGGGAAGTCACAAGCGTGCGTAGAAATTGCACAACGCACGCCCGTAATGCAATTATGTTTGGGATTTTTTTTAACCAAATTTTCAACATAGGCATTTTGGGATCTCCGCTCATGAACAATGCCACTGTGATTTTTATTAGTCTGTCCAGAAAGTTGATTTCCCACAGCGACCGTGCCATTGTGCGCCAGATGTACAAAAACACATTTCGAGCAGGACGTGAAAAATGACAGCTGTACTGTTCATAAGGAGGTTTGAAAAATGGCAATGTGGAAAATCTGGAGTGAAAATATTAAAAATTGTTGAAGTTACGAGCGTGCATGGAAATGCATAGCATACGCTCGTCGCGCGGTCATTTTGGAATTGTTTCCACCAAATTTGCAACATAGGCTTTTTGGGACCCCACCTTTCCAAGAGTGGCACTGTTGTTTTGTTAATCAGTCCCAAAAGGTGATTCCGCGCAGTGGCCACAAATCCACCTTCGGGACCGAATAACGAGATGACAGAGCATGTAGCTCATGAGGTGGGGTCCCAAGAACCCTATGTTGAAAATCTGAGCCAGAATAAAAAAAAAAGGAGTGATAGCAACCTGTTGACTCTCTCGCCTCCAAACTGATGCCATTATATAGCTTACAGGCATTTCTTCATTTTGCAGTTCAGTCAAGAGTCCAGATGTGTCCCGCCCACAGACAATCGTGAGCGCCGACCTCCAGAGGTAAGTGGGGTGGGGGTGCAGGGAGGTGGAGTACGCAAGGGGGAGGTGGAATTGGGGCGGGGCACCAGGAACTGCGGAGGGACAGCTTTCTTTACAGGGAAGAATAAAAAACAGGCATCGAAGAGCGGTTTTTCTTTACAAGTGAACTAATGTTGGGCACACTGGGTGGGCTCCCAGTGTGCCCATGGCTTTGAGGGGAGGAATGTTGGCACACTGGGTGGGCTCCCAGTGCCCCATGAGTTTTCTTGATGTTGGGCACACTGGGCGCCAGTGTGCCCCAAGAGTTTGGGAGGGGGCTGATGCCAACAGGGATTGGGTCCCGTTGGCAACTAAAGTGTGTGTTTTTAGGGAGGAAGGGTGACAAGATGCCGACAGAGATTGAGCCCCGTCGGCAAAGAAAATGTGAGCAGTGGGGAAACATGCCGACACAGGGGATTGGCCACCCCCAATGTCGGTATGGGGACTGTGTGTGGCCGACGGCAGGAGCTGCCATGTTGACTGAAAAGTTTCACCAGGAAAGGCAAGTTGGGGAGGCATGTCATCTGCCGCTGCATGACGAACTTGTCTCTGATTGCAGCGGCAGATTTCTTTCAACTTGGTGGCACTTTCCATAATTTCCACATCAGCACTAGCTAGCATGCTTGCTAATTGAGGGATGAGGGACATACCTACTAAAGCGTGCCCTGCATTCACCAGTACTGACACACCTTTCAATGTGGTACTACCGCAAGATGTTGCTTGCACCTGCGTGCAAGACCACATAAAAAGTGCACAGTGGGGGGGAGGGGCAGTAAAGCTGGGCAAGACCTCTGAGGAAAGAGACCTAGAGGCCTTTGTCAGTGAGTCCCTAGAACAATCAATGCAACAAGGACTGCAGCAAGGCAGAGAGGATGCTGGGGTGTATGGGAAGGGGTATGGACAGCACAAGAAGGAGGTATTATTACCTCTCTACAGACCCCTGGTAAGGCCCCACATGGAGCACTGTGCCCAGTTCAACAGGCCTCACTTAAGGAAAGGTAAGGACAGGCTGGAGACAGAGAAACACAAGGTGACTAAAATGGTTCGGGGCCAGCAGGGCAGATCTTACGAGGATCGGCTCAAGGCACTGAACACGTACTCACTGGAAGCTAGACAAGAGAGGGAAGATATGCTAGAGCCCTTCAAGTTCCTGAAAGGAATGAACAAGGTAAACTGTGAGAAACTATTTAGCATAAATAGTGGATCAAAATCACAGGGGCATGAGTGGAAACTGACATGGGGAGGTTCAAAAGGAAAGTGAGAACTTTTTTCATTACTGAAAGAGTGGTGGAGCCTTGAAACACTCTGCCCAGCTGATGTGGTAGGCACCGAAACCATCAATGGTTTCAAACATGGCTGGGACAAAGTGAAGAGCTTAGTGGTTGCTCAGGGTGGTAGCAGTAAGGCAGGCAGCACGGGGGCAGATAGTGTGGGTTAGAATCCTGTACAGACAATGGATTGTTTGTGTGTTAGTTTTATAGGCAGAATGGAGCCATGTTCTATGCTTCAAATGCTTTTGTGAGGTAGCAGTTCTTGATAAATAAAAGTTTTATATATTACACTGCACACTTTTTCAGTGACGGAGTGCCAATTTGCACTTGCATTTAGGTAATTAGTGCCTGCCACGTTAATAAACAGCAAGTGTTTCTATACAGCATGGGACGAATGGAAGTGTCTGAGCTCCACAGTTACTGATACCAAACTTGAAATCGGAAGCCAAGTCAGTGAAAGCAGAAGAGAAGAAGGGGGCGTGGACTATGCAGAATCAGAGGTTAGTGAGTCATGTGATGGGAGAAGGAGTGCTGAAATATGAGTCACAGACTCTGAGATCAGGAGAAGGGAGGGAACAGTAAAAACATAATCAAGTAATGTGACGGGGAGGAGGGTTAAAGGGACACCGTCAGCTGTACACGGATATATTTTTTTTGGTCCCTTTACAATAAAAGTGCCTGCACCCCCAGCAGCCTTCTTAATGGACCTAAAATATAAATACCTTCTTGGGATGGCCAATAGTTGAATATTTTCTTGCCTTTTTCATTCAGCTTTAAACTCTAGTGAGCTGCTCTTATCTGCAGCCGTCTGACACTGATGTATGCTCACATACTTAAAATGATGCGGAAGTGCCAGCAGTCTCATCCGTGGATGAGTTTTAGCAAACTTAAAGGGACAGTGTCGGCTTCTGGAGCCCATAAACTCATGCATGCACAAGCAGTTCATGTTAGTTACTATTTTTCTGTTTTTAATTCTATAATTCCGACAGTCCCCTGAACATAGCAAACTATGTTAGAAATGAAAACGAGCACAGAAACATACCTAAATGACGAGCTGAAATCTGAAGCCTTGACCCTAGGCATCCGCATGCTCAGGGTCACGGCTTCAGATTTCTGCACTTGTTTTCATTTCTAACATAGTTTGCCAAGTTCAGGGGACTGTCAGCATTATAGAATTACAAAAAAAAAAACAACACCACATAGCAACTAACATGAACTACTCGTGCATGCACAAGTTTTTCGGCCCCAGAAGCCAACACCGTCCTGGTCCTTGGACGAGCCCATCGATATTTCTGCTCATTTTAAATATGTGAAAGTGCACTATGCGTTCTAAACTGAATGAAAAAGGAAAGAAATATATTTAACTATTGGCCATCGCAAGCATGTATTTGTATTTTAGGGCCACTAAGAAGGCTACATCAGCCGGCCCGGTGGCGCTGAGGGCTGAGGCACTGGATGCCACACCTCGCCGGCAACCTGAGTTCGGGAGCGAGCTCGGGTGCCGGGGGTCAGCAGGGGTGGAGGGGATTTGCTCTCCTATCCCGGGGGGTGGGTTAGGGACTGTCCAGCATTCCAGTGGCCCCTGGTGGAGACCGGGGGGCACTGCAGAACATGGACTACACTTACAGCGTGGCTGACATCAGCAGAGTTGCCATGTGCCAGACGTCAGGCCGTGCCCACGCAAGGAGAGAAGGTGGATGGAGCGAGCAACCAGTACAAGGGGAAAAAGACCCCTCTGGTCCGGATAGGCGACGGCTCCGCAGTGTCCACCTGCCACACATCCAACGCAGGACCTCTACCTCCACCCTTCGATCGCCCATGGGGCCTGCCCCTCTGGCTCTGCAGGAGAGAGTAATGCCTTTGAGGTAGGTGGAGGTCACAGCAGGCGGTAGAGTGGGGGACGAGTCAGGCCTGAGAGAGTTCCGGTGTTCGGGGGTGATAAACAGAAGTGTTAAAAAAAAAAAAAAAAAAAAAAAAAAGGGTTACATCAGTGTACAGCTAACAGTGTCCCTTTAAAATGCAGTTAAGTGCAAGGCACGTCAGAAACACAGAAAACGGCTGAGGAAACAGATTCTGCATTTACTAAGTTAAGCCTTAGGCCTGCTAGCGTTGTAATGCCTCATTTCTGTGACATTATTATACAACTTTGCTGAAACTGGAGGTGTAAGGTGTGTTTTTTTTGGGTAACAGGTTGCAAAAGTTTGGATAGTTTCACATTTTAATAACAGAATGCTTGAGATGGTAGATGTTGTATTTTAAGATTTATCAAAGCCAACTACCCCAAGCAGCTGCTGAAACAGTTATGTAAGCAATAAAAAAGAAGGGATATATTTAACTCCTAACCACTCCACACAAAACCTAGAAAACCACCATTATGTAAGCAATAATGCATGATGGGGGGTATTACGGTGGGAAAACAGTCCAACTTGTGTGGGCTGAAGCACGAGGCAAAGCCAAGTGCTTCCACCACCTAAGAAGGGCCATTAGTAGAGCCCCGTAAAATTCGTATTTTTTATCATTTTTATTTTTTCTGGATTTTCATGTTATTTTTTTTTAATCACTGAATATATCATTTTCTTTCTTGTTATCACATTTACATTCATAAAATACCTCAAAATGACCTTAAACACACTAGAAATCACATTCCTAGTATATTACATTGTATTAAGCAGCATTATGCTATGGTCTTGAAAGGCTTTTGTGATTCCGCTGCCACTTCCTTGCAGTCCCTGTCTCTACCTTATCTCTGTGGTAACAACAGAGCCTAAACAACTGCTGCAAGCATTTATTTAGTTTTTGCCAAAAAACAAGTAATTTTTTTTTTTCAAACTTTTTTCATGTGCTTGTTTTCGTTTTATTTCTTTAGATACCCTGAAGTTGTTATATCATGTTACTTAATTAAGAAAAACACGAGACTCTAGCCATCAGCTCACAATAATGCCCCCACCTCGAGTGCCTTATTGCAATCATGTAATGGGTCCATTTTAGCAAATGTCTTTTAAAATGTTTTTTATAAATTTTATATTGAAGACACACGTTATTTGTTTTACATTGATAAGTATTACAACACATCATTCTTACTTAATAGTCACTGAACTTACGCATTCATTAAGTAGTGAAGTCCATTCTCTATTCAACACAGATAACATTCAACAGATATTGTCACAGATGGACATATTTCAGAAAGGTCACTAGATATTCTCACAGGTGAACATGTATCAAGAAGGGGCTGAGCTGTATTACTTAGCATTAGAAACCCTGGTCAGCCCCCAGGGAGAGCAGTATCCTCTCCCCAGTTTCAATTTTTAAGGGACAAATGAGTAATCTATCTGCATCATCTGCATCACCCATCTTTGCCATTTATCTGTGAAACATGGTAATTTATCTCGCATGGTTGTTGTTAGTTGCTCCATTTGCTAAATGGATCGAGCTATGTTTCTCCACTCCTCTACAGAAGGAATTATTCTAGTCATCCACCTTCGTAATAGCTTTTTCTGCTGCCAACAGAAAGACAGGCAACAGGGAATGATGCCAGGGCATGCTATAGGGGTCATAATTGAGAAAAGAACCATTTCATCTGTTAACTCAAGTTTTTCGCCTAGGCAATCCTGCATTTTAGTAAATTTGATGTATTTTTTTTTTAAACATATTACTTTCAGCCGGGCTACTGTGCTCGGATAATGGCCACTCTTGAGCCAGCATTCTTTCTGCCAATTTCATAACTGCTATTAGGACACCAGTGGAAGCATGTACAGAATTCATGAGAGTTACAACTACCATTCCAAGGCAGCTAAATTATCAGGTAAAATAAAACCTACAGCAGTACTCCATTACCTGTAACAGTACTCTGTCAATGTGTTTAACAACTGAGCCGTTTATTTTATTTATACATTTCATTTAGGACAGTCCTGCTGAAATGCCACAACTTGTTTTCAGTGGGTTCCCTTTCTACTCATTTTCACAACTGGGTGGATTGTAGGATGGGGTGGGTAAGTGTCTTGAGTTGCACAGTGCCTGGCTCTAGTGGGTTTTGAACCTGCCATCTCTCTTCCCAAGTCAGTGCTCTAACCACTAGACTGGGTACCTCCTAGTAGCCACATTGCCTCCTAGCTGACCATTCTGTGTCTTGTCATGTTTTTAATATATTTTACCTTCAGCTACTGATTTTGCCAGAGTAGCTCCTGGTCAGACTAAAATTACCAATACCCAGGAGCTATTCATGGCTCTTGGCTGCCAATCCTTATTTCAGCCTCTGAAACTGTTGTATTAAACTAGGGCCAATTACATCGACCCAGAGGACTAGCTACTAAGGGACAAAATGGGGTGGGGGAATCAAATTCCTTATGGGGGAAATGAGCTTTGTGGTATATTGCATGCGCAACTGCCAAGAGTTCCACTGCCCCAAAACTGGATTGCAGCCTCCCCACCACTAGTGGTGCAGTGGGTAAAAATCTGTTATGTTCGTCGCTGGAGAAGGCACAGTATTCTGTGTTGGGCTACTTGGATGAGTGATGTGCTGTGAGGCCTTCACTTCAGGAAGAAGTCTTGAAAAAAAACTGGTTACTCACCTGTAACAGTAATTCTAGGAGTGGTATATGATATTCATCCACACTTTCTGGCAGCTGAATTTCCCTTTAAGACTCCACCGGAATGTCTTCAAGCTGGCTCCTCCCACCCACCAGGGTGGAAAGTCCCTCGGCTCCGCCGCATGATGCCAGATCTTGCCCACTTGAAGTAGTAGTGTGCGCCACAGCCAGGGGAGGTCAGGTGGGTTTGTGTAGATGATCATATACAGTACCACTCCTAGAAAGTATGGTTACGTAAGATCTTACCGTATCAGTAGATCTTCCAGGAATGTCTCTTGCAGTACGTCATTACTACTGGGAGGTTCCAGCAGAGGGTGCTGTCACACGGCAGCTTCTTCCAGCACTCTTTTCGGCAGGGACCAACCACACACGACATCACTTCCTGGCTCTGCCTATAAGAGTGGGTGGTCCCTTGTACTCTCCATTCCCAGCCGGATTCAGCTCATAAGTGAGGGTCCAAGGGAAACAGAGTCACCAGTAAGTCCCAACCCTAAGTTCTTAGATTATGATTTCCCCTATTAGAATTGGAAGGGGGATGGAGGGTGGGAAGCTACCTACTGCAAGACACATTCCTGGAAGATCTACTGTTACGGCAAGATCTTACATAACCATACTATCTTCTACGGAATGGTCTCTTGCAGTAGGTCATTACTTCTGGGAGATTCCCAAGCAGTTACACTACCGGTCAAAAGTTTTAGAACACCCCCATTTTTCCAGTTTTTATTGAAATTTATGCAGGTTAATGTCTCAATGTACTCTGAAATTAAAGCATAGAACAAATAAACAATTGGAGATAAAAAGAAATCATAGAATCATTTTGTTTAACAAAATGTAATCTAAATTTTGACTCATCAAAGTAGCCACCTTTTGCAGATATACTGTAACACTTGAACACACTCGTGGCATTCTTCCTACAATGGACATCAAATATTGTTCGGAAGTTCTTCCCAACACTGTTGCAGAAGTTCCCACAAATGTGTTGCACTTGCAGGTTGCTTTGCTTTCACCCTTCTGTCCAGTTCATCCCAAACCAGCTCGATGGGGTTTAAGTCTGGAGACTGTGCTGGCCATTCCATGATCTGAAGCCTACCATCTTGTTCTTTTCCTCAAGGTAGTTCTGACATAGCCTGGAGGTATGTTTTGGGTCATTATCTTGTTGTAGGATGAACCCCTGACCAACTAGGCGAGACCAGAGGGTATTGCATGGCGCTGCAAAATGCTGTGGTAGCCCTTTTGGTCAGGGTGCCAGTCACTGTGCTGTTGTCCTGTGAGCCACCTATCACGCAAGCTGTTGACTCTCAGAAACTTGTCTTCTGATTCTGTTGTGGCTTTGGGTCTGCCAGACCTCTTCCTGTCAGAGTTTCCTCCAGTTTCCAAGTGCCTTTTGATAGTGTAGGAAACTGTACTCACTGACACCTTGGCTTTCTTTGCAATTTCTCTACAGCAGTTTTTGCTAACCTAAACTTTTTTTTTTAACCTCTAGCAGTTTACCGCTTACCTTTGTACCATTTCAGGTTATTCACTGGACTTGAATTGCTTAAATTTCAATAAAAACTGGAAAAATGGGGGTGTTCCAAAACTTTTGACCGGTAGAGTATATCCTAGTGGGAAGGACAACTGTGGCATTGTGCCTTATAGAACAGTGTGGCCGAATGACCAGTAGTTGTCTAAAGGCAGCATCCAAGTTATATTATCTGGTAAAGGTCTGGACAGTGTACCAGGTGACCGCCATTATAATGTCGGTGATAAAATCTTTGATAAAATAAGCCAAAATGGCCGTTAGTGGTTTTCTCCTGTGGAGTGACTCTGATCAAGACCCGATAAGGGTTACTGTATTTATTATAGCAACAAGTCACGTGATGGATTCATCCGTATCATGGAGAGACTGGCAGGTCTCGGTGGACAGTGGCCAAGGACATGGAAGTTGAAAAAGTTAGATCCCATGGTGGAAAGGGTCTGATTAGGAGGTTTTAAGTACAATATGTCCCTGAGGAATATTCTGGTTATCCAGTTTCTGGTACATACATGGTAGAAATGGACAATTAGCTGAGGTTTTCAGTGAATAATCTGGTGAAATAGTACAAGGCTCTTGTGAGTATGCAGTAATATGAGCCTAGGGTTTAAAATGAAACCCAAATGACACAAATGTGTCCATTTAGTATGGTATGTGTTACTTAGTAGCTCTCAGGGAAGCAGCAAAGAAATGTCGGCTATGTTGTCATAAATGACACAAATGTATTCATTTAGGATGGTATGTGTTACTTATTGTAACATGGCAAAAGTAGTAGGAGTGAAAGGAAGAAAGCCAATAGGACGAAGGGCGTCAGGTGACAGAGGAGCAACATGGCATTATGGCACGATAATGCCGTGTTGCTTCAAAACGTTCAGAGCGATAATGCCCTGTTGAGCTCGTGAAAGGGACAATGAAGCGATGTAGGGCAATGTCGACCAATAGGCAGCGCTAGGAAGAGGGACTCCGAAGTACAAGGGATGGCATCAAGACAGTCAGTGGAGGGGGCTGGTTCCAGGTGTAGGATACGTGAAGAACTGGAGATAGCAGAGGAGGCGAAATGTCGGTGTGTTGGCAGCCACCCAGCGACTAGAAACAGTAACACTGGCAGTACAGTGGAAGAGATGAGGGGCAAGGCTAACAGGATAAGAAACAATCTGGAAAGAAAAGAAAATTTTAATTCGTCCTTAACAGCGCCACCTATTGGTCTGCAAAAGGACAAAGCAGTGTGGCAAAACTGTTATATCATAGTTCAATAGTGAAGCACTAGACAGAATGGCGAGGACAGAGAATAGACATGGAAGTAACAGAAGCGCTCTTTGCACTGCAGCGATGCAACAGTCATGGAATAGTACCCTCAGCAGAGCTGTATTTGAAAAGTAGGAGCGGAGCACAGAAAGTGACATGTAATGGAGAGGAAAACTCCTATGGCATGGTAAAAGCGCCACCTATTGGTCAGGACAGTCACCGCTCTTGAAGAAACACAGCTCAGAGTACTGCAGTGACCATCTGTGCATAGTAAAGAATGTACCGAGTACAGGCTCCCCCACAATGCAGCACGACATGAATGGTGCGCGAAAACGGAGGGTCAGCAAGAGAGCAGCTGATTACAAGCAGGAACTCTGCAGGTCTGTACATTATGAAATCGCAATGTAAGAATGTACAGCAAAGCTGTAATCGTGCAGAAATTGGCACACACCACATTACTGAATGTGGCCTGTGCAACATGCACGCGCATGGTCCTAGTTAGAGAGAGGCTTAAAAGTTAGTAGTCGTGATCATTTCAGTGTCAAAGGAAGGAAAAGAGTATTCACGTAATAGTTCCCTTGCACCTGCCATGTTACAAGCGCATTAATTCACTCCGAAGGTGGCATCTAATGGGGAGTTAATGCATGGTTGGTCATTGTAGGCACTCGGCCTGCAGCCTCGTGCCCCAACGGCCCCAACCATACATTAACTCCCCATTAGATGCCACCTTCGTCATGGATTAATGCTTATGTAGTTGTCAGGGAAGCAGCAAAGAAATGTCTGCTATGTTGTCATGTATTTGTAATTTCATTTACAAGGGAGTCCTTGGGCGTTAACCCTGGGATTGCAGACCTTTCAGGCTGTGGTGTTTTAGGGTTTCTCCCTTTGCATTTGAAGTCTGGTCTGGTTATTAATTTGACTACAATGGCTACTAAGTGTTGTTGTAACCTGTGATGTCAGATCTGTTGAGGCCATGTATGGGCCAGTTCTCTCATTGGTCCATTAATATTTTATTTGATCTTTAGTGATATAGGATCGATAAAGAGAATCTTGTCCAAGGTCAGGACTTGACTTTTTTATTTTATTTTTTTTTGGATAATAGTTAAATTTCAGATATTTTACATGAAAAACTGGGATGGTGATCCCTTTATTTGTTCTGTTGGGTAAACAGATATCCAAATAGGAGGCCTGGATGGTGGGTAGGCTTAGGCCGCACAGCAACATCCAAGTAAGAGTTTAAAATGAGAATATGCAGTGGGGTTAATCCACGTGCCATGTGCATGATGTGGGTCTTTATATGCCGATTTTAAAAGCTGCATCTGTTATTTGTATTTATTGTTGTAACAGGCCCTGGTTGAGGTTGGAGTCAGTGTCCACCACGGAAGGGCACTGTATGATGCAGACGGGATCCAGATGTGATGGTCTAAGCGACCCGTACTTGGTCTCCGCTTTAAACTGTCCACTGTTAGGGACACACACCTCCTTGTCTTTTTTTTTTGTTTTTTGTATAAAGCCTCTGT